>JARKNS010000006.1:10000000-14833750 GCA_029990575.1 Petunia axillaris subsp. axillaris
ACCCTATTGCCAATAGACAAGCTGAGTCATCAAATAGAATAATCGTCGACAATCTCAAAAAGAAAATGGACAAAGCAAAAGGCTCATGGCTCGATGAGTTACCAGAAGTGTTATGGGCAATGAGGACAACGGAGAAGAATAGCACTGGCTAAACCCCCATTTTCTCTTGTTTATGGGGTAGATTCGCTAATTCCTGTCGAGGTTGGTGAACCAAGCCTGCGCTATGCTCTTTCAACCGAGGAGTCACATCAAAAATCTATGCGAGTGGAATTGGATTTTCTTGAAGGGCGACGAGAGATGGCCTTGGTGCGGTTAAGAACTCAAAAACGGCAAATCAAGGCCTATTTGAACAAAAATTCCAAGTTGAGAGAATTTAAGGTTGGAGACTATGTTTTGAGGGCCACAAATCTAACGACCAAAAGGAAAAACGCAGGGAAATTGACCGCCAATTGGGAAGGACCCTACCGAGTGAAAGCAATTGTAGGAAAAGGGTCTTATCAACTGGCAGACCTCGAGGGGAAACAAGAGCCATTAAATTGGAACATATCCAATTTAAAGAGATACTATTTCTAACATCAACGAGGTATTGCCCCGAAGCCAACAGTGCTCGACTCCTCATCCTTCACACTCAACCACTGGAGGGTGCAAGGGGATGAAATAAGTGTGCAATCGACTCAGAGACTCGCAGTTCAGGTTCTTCAAAAAATAACTCGGACTCGGGGACTTAAATCGAGGACTTCAAAACATGGATATCGCCCGAGACCTAGCTAAACTTGCTTACTCAGACCCATTACATCGGATGGCTTTTGTAAATTAAATTTGCCTAAGTACAACTACGCTATATGTAAACCTGCTCGATTTCCATCAATGAAACAAAAATCGATTCACCATCTTTTTATCCATTAAGCCTTGTTGAAGCCTCGGCTCGAGGACGAGACAACGTCCTTAGCTAGCTTCATAATATATTTAAAGTCTTGGAAGCAAAAAAAAAAAAAAAAATTGAAAAGATATTGAAATAGTTAGCATTCAATATTTACATCTTCATAAGGCTCGAAGACCAGAATAATTACCAAGAGAATAGGCCCGAAGGCCCAAAACAAAACAAACGAGCTGCCACACACTAAGCCTCGCTATCATTACCCGAAGCCTCTCCTTCGGACGAGATCTTACTGCTCGAAGAAAGTTGATACAAAAACTTTTGAGCCGTAGCGACATCTACTTTAGTGTTGGCAATCTCATCGTCCAAACTAACCCCCTTTTACATTGTTCGAGGGTCCTTAATTTGGTCTGAATGATTACCAAATTTCTGTCAACTTTGTCTCGGGTAGCACTCAAGTCCAGCTTGGCCTTGAACTTGGATTTGAGTTCAGAGGAGGAGACCGGCATTTTACCCCGAAGGGTCTTCATTTCAGCTTTAAGAACCTCGTTCTTGGTTTCAAACTCTTTCATCTTCGAGGTAAGCAACGAAGATTTCTCTTCGAGTTGCTCGATCAGCTTTCTAAGCACTGCATCTACTGCATCAGTCTGCTTTTGAACCTCAGCTCGACGACTCTCCTCTTGAGACCTCTTCTCGGCCCTAAGATTGGAAATCTCTCCACGAGCCTGAGAGAGTTCAACGCTTGACTGCTCAACTTCTTTTTGAGCTCGACCTAATTTGGCTTCCGAATTAAATAGTTGCTTTTCAAGCTCAGAAACACGAGCTTCAAGCACGTTCCTCCTGCGATCCCATTCGTCCCCGACCCGCTTAAGGTGCACTACTGGTTTAGCTTCGATCTCAGCTGCTTTCATGGCATAACATAGCCCTACAGCCAGAAAGAGGAAATTAAAAGTGGAAAAAATAGCTAAATCTGAAAAGCATTAAAGCAAGTAAAAAACTTTACATGAATCGCATGCTGAGCCGAATAAGCCATCAACTCATCGGAGGGAACGTTTTTGAGTTGATCATTTTGTAAAGGCCCAAGCAACCCCTTGCAGCTAATGGCGACCCCCATACTATCATCCAACAGGCAAACATCATTTGGAACTAGGATTCGCATAATCCCTTGAGGAAGGCTGTCTTAGCTTGAGTTGAATCGACGCTCACCCCCTTCAGAGATGAGACCGCCTCGGCAGGCTTGGCCCCACCGGACTCGAGCTCCTTGCGAACCTTGTCAACAACTTGGCTCAGTTCCTTAATTTTCGCCGCCTCGACATCGCCTCGAACACAGACATCATCTGGCTCTTCAATTAGTCTTCGTCGAGGGATTTCAGGCAAATCAACCCGAGGTATTTTAGCCTTGGTTAGCTTCTTCGGCGTATCCTCTTTCCTTTTCGAACCTGAAAAGAGAAAACGTGTTATTCAAAGAGAAAGGAAAGGAAAATATACGAAGGATAAACAAGGATACCTCTCTGGGCCTGAGTGAGAGTCTGAACAGACTCCTCTATGGACTGGAAACTAGCTTTGACGTCAGGGACCTCGACGACATCCGCTCGTCGTCCATGTTTTTTCTTCTTCTTTGTTTTCTTCTTCTCCTTTGTGTCCTCCTCCCTCTCCACCTTAGCAGGCAACTCATTGAAATCTGAAAAGACAAGAGGAGTAAGACCAAGAAAGGATGCATTAAGAAAATGGAGTATCGAATTTGGAAGCATACTAACCAAGTCGTTTGCCCGACCATCTGTTCTCCGCATGAGCGGCCAAGACCATTCAATCCCTCTGCGGCCTCTCCTCGGCACTAATAATGGCTGGCACCCAAGCCTCTAAATCTTTGGGATGATTGATTGGACGCTTCCTAGCTAAAGAAGTACAATGAAGAGTTAGTCTCCTCACACTAATTAAAGCCAAATAAAGAACAAAACCAGAAGAAAACTTACATGTTTTGTTCCACACCTGGGGGAACCCAGGCCTGGCAGAGAGAGAAGAAGTAGGAAAAAGAACAAACCAATCACACCAGCTACGATACTCGGTGTCGTCGATCTTGGTGATTGAGAGAGAACTGGCCACATTTGTTTAACTGCACAATGCCATCTTTGTGCAGAGAAGGAGAAAACAAAGAAATCAAGCAGTCGCACTCAAATACGACCCCGACCTTATGACTAATATAGTCGAGGCACTGAACGACCCTCCAGAAGTCGGGGCCTAGCTGAGCTAAGCAAACATTGTGCGACCTACAAAAAGTGTCCACTACGGGGTGAAGATGAAGGGTAAAACCTATCAAAAATGGATAAGTATAAACAAAGGATTGCCCTGGAACACTGTCGCACGTGCGATGATCGAGGTAGGAATTGAAATTGGGACCTCGAGGCCCCAATTACACTCCTCTCGGATCAAAACTATATGTCCTTCCGAGGCAAGGCTCGGGGAAAGTTGAACGGGGAGGTTCCTTTTCCTCCTAATATCTGAGGCTGTTTGGCCCTCATCCTAAAGTCTTTACTATAATCAAACTTCTTTGGGATAACCCATTGAGGTTTGAGTTCCCCGAGATAAACTTTATTCTTTTTCTTCTTTGGAGGCGAGGTCTCGTCTACCTCATTATCATCATCATCATCATCGAAGGCCTCTTCAGTCACCACCTCATTGTCACCAATGGAAGGTTCTTGACTTACAATACTATAACTATCATCCGAATGGGAAGAAGTTGCCGATGGAGGAGAATTTATCAAATCATCTGTCGATGCCAAACTATTGGCATCAACGATGTTTTCACGATGAGAAGAAGAAACAGTTCAAGAGGAATTACGAAATGATAAGGATGATGATAAAAAGTGGCCAATTTATAGTAAGATGCAAGTGGATCAAAATGCTATAATGGCATTTACATAGGGATGGTAAAACGAAAAGTTGCAGTCGTTCAAAACAAGGCCACGTGCAGGGGATGTGACATTGAAGCGACGCTCATGTTTTCAAATCTACTGGCAGATAACACGCCACGTCACCCTCCTTGCTTAATTCAATTCCACCCCTTGGAAAATTCTGACAATTGTTCAAAAGGTGGGGGTGGGGGACTATCTGTATTGGGTAAAAACCCTGTCGTCTCGATGCAGAGGCTCGAACTATGAGATGGGTTCTCACCGAGACCATCTTCTCGAGGGGATGGTTTTCATCTCCACCTCAGATAAGAACGAACCAAGTATAAAGTCAGGGCTCGGGAATATTGAAGAATGATCAGTACGATGACCCCTTGAAAGGTTGTATTGCCTCGGCAAACAACCATAACCGCCGAATGTTACATGACCGCTGCTCAAGCATTAAAAGGAGAGACTGTTAGCAGGCAAGGACTGAATGCAGTGTAATGCCCATAAGAGCATAATTATTATGGACATAACGTCACTTTTCTTGTTAGCTATAAATAGGATCCAATTGTAACCAAAGAGATCATCCAAAAATACAATACTTGACTTATGTTCTTAAGCTTAGACTCATTTTATCTGTTTGTTTACTTCTTTCCTTTTGCCTCATTTATTCTTTTAAGCACTTGTCTCATTCAAATTCGATTTTAGCTCGAATATAACTTTGATACAAGCAAATTACCAATCAACCCTAAAACAAATTCAATTTGTTGTCCTATCTCGATTTAGGCCAACACAAATATATCTCAAAAGACTGGCATTCTTGAATGAAGTCTATCTAAATTAAATTAGCACTTCTCATATCACATTAAGCGAATGTCGGGCATTATGTGGGTCCAGTAAACCAAAAAAAAAATCATAATACTATAAAAGCAGGAATCTACTAAGTTAAAAAGTGAACGACAATTTTGCCCCGTAGCTACACAATAGTGAGAAGCTACATACTGAAATATTGAGGGACAAAAATGACATTGTACTGTTAATTGATTTATGTTCCCTTAAAACTACGTTATACTTCCTACGTACATCATTGAATGTCCAAAAAGTTACAACGTTTGGAATCTTAAACTTTGTGTGGAAATTTCAAAGAACTTATCATTACACATGCATGTATTTAGCCGTAACATTCTTCTGAATTTTTTTTACTTTTGGAATCCATATACATGTATTAGGTAGTAATAGAAGATAATTAATCATTTCCATTATGTGGTGCAGTAAAAATTTATTAAAGCAAGGATGTTTTTGCCTGATTTGCATCATTAGTATAAATACTTATATCCTAGCTAGCTCTTCAACATTCTGTTGAACCGCCACTCATCCTTAAAGATGGACATTTATAGTCAGCTACAAGGCGCTTTGTGCTGCCCTCAGTTCATTTCATCGTGAAAATCTAAGGCAAATCCAATCATGGTGATTTTAAGAAAATTTTAAATTTATAGTATTTAGCCATGTAATTAGAAAGCTTTCACGTTGATAATTTCTAATATTTATTTTTAAACAGGATTACTATCTTATCAATGAGTTTATTTACAGTGAAAAAATTGATAAAACAACATATGTAGTAAAATATAAAAACTAAAAGATCCATAAATTTGACAATTTGTATTCTATACATGTATGTTAGTTTTGAAAGAAAATATTCTTTAAATTGTTTATGTGACGGTACAGGGATGGTTTACAACAGTTTCGCGAAAGCATTATACATAAAAAAGATGTGGGCTAATTTGTAGCCAAGCAAATCTTTCTCATCACTACCCAGCTAGATTCCACGCTTACGAAACCGGAAGATACTTTTTAAATTAAAATAGTTTATTGTATGCAGGAAATAATGCAGGCATCATTTGATTTTTCATTCTTATAGATATTCAATTATTTTAAATTATAAATATTGGGTAACTAAAATAAATAAGATCACACTGGTTATTATTAGTAGGACATTTGCAGCGTCTGTTGTTCTATTTTTTCCTTTTAATAAATTTTAAATTTTAGTATCTAGATTTCGTAATTCCATCATGTATTTCAAATTATGTGTAAAAAATTTGAAATTATCCAAAACTAGTACGCACTTAAAAGTTAAAAGAGTAGGGATGCAATAAAGTCCCTGAGTGAAATACAGCTAAGTGGTAACAGAACAAACCAAAACTCTCATGCAGTACTATTAAATACTCTATCCGTCTCTCTCTCATCAGTCACCTTTCCACATTTCTATACACACACTCTCATTCAAAGCTAATTCCCATCACCTCTTTCCAAATTCCCACCTATCTTTCCCTATCTCCCTCTTTCCATTTCCGTCCCCTTGATTTCATGTAACCACTTCTCAGCTCCCTTTTCACAAAATAACAAAAAATTAAGTACTAGCAAAATGGAAGGAGTATCAACCAAGGTATACAGTGGATTAAAAGGTTACTGGAAAAGAAGGGGTTATCAGAAACTAAACCGGGTCAAAATATCAACAACCGAAACTTCAAACCCGACCCGGAAAAGAAAGTTCTGGAAGATAAAGCTGACACCAAAAAAACTAAAAGTGAAGCTGAATTTTCGAAGATTCTCAATTAAGAAACTTCTTATTAAGTTCCGTGATGCTTACGTCAACTTTATGCTAAAAGCTGCTAACAGCCGTGCATTCGTCGGAGACTACGGCGGCGGCACCGCCGGATTTGGGGTGCGGCCGATTAAAGAGTACGATGAGAAGATGATCGTGGAGATGTATAAGTCTATGGTAATGGCTAAAGGAAAATTAGCAACTCGTGATGTTACTGCTACTGCTAAAATTGGTCCTGAGATTACTGTTAATGGTAATTAATCTTTACTTATTTCTCAAAGCGAACTGAACTGTCCAAGGATGAGATTATATTGAGATCTAGGAAGGGCATATTCAGAAAATATTCCTTGTTTTCAGGTTGTGTTCCTTAATTTTATTTTAAATGAGGTTACTGGTTTATTTTGTTTTGCTGGTAATTGAACTGTTGCAGTTCGGATAAATGTGTTGTAGATTTGTAATATTATGTGGTTAAAAATCATTAGGGTAATTGTCCCTAATGATTTAGAACAGTAGGTATCTTTAATGGATTTAAATTAAATTAATTTTTACACCATCAATATTTTATGCAACTATTTGACTCATTTTAGATCGATCTTAGCTCTGTGGTATTGTCTAGTGGTACAAGCACGGCTAGTGATGCTTCATATTTAGCTAAGCGCATGTTATGAGTTCAAATAAAAGCATTCTGTTTAATTGTGTTAGGACGGTTCATTATTTTTCGAGTTTCGAATTGTGCAACGATGACCCTCGAATTTCTCTGTCACCAGACTCACCACGAAAATATTTCACTCATTTAGTCATTTTTAATTACTTTAGCAATATACTAACATGGAAGGACCAGATCTTGTGACGGAGGAGGAACCAATAAATAATGAGTCGCTGTGATAAAATAGAACTGTGCCCGAAATACCGAAACTTAGACAAAAATAATAACGGCAAGCTTGGCTAATAATTGTGCTCATTGAAGAGACTATACCTACTGATGTCTATCCTTTTCTGGCATGATTAATTATCAAATTCGTTTGGTAAGGCTAAACCATGTAGGGCTTCTATTCTAAAATACTAAAAAGTCTAAGATGATTAAAGTTTACCAGAAATTTTTTGGTCAAGTTAAATAGTGCTTCATCATGGTAAGCCGCTACTTTAGGTGAATCTATAAATGATCAGATGTCTTATAGGTGGAATAGCTAATGGTAAGTATTATTTGGATCTACAATTGAGCAACTAGTCTACAACCCTTGTTAATAGAAGTGGCAATGGGTCGGGCGGGTTGAGCCATTTTCCTGTCAAATTTTGCTCCGTCTCGCCCATTTTAGTCTCTGTCTAGTTCAAACCCGCTCCGTCCGCACTGTCCTGTCCGGTTTTGACCCGTCCTATCATACCCTTTAAGTCATTAATTTTTATTTTTATTATCAAAATTGAACATTTTTTTAACTTTTAATCCATTTCACATATCTCTAACTTCTTTTCTACTGAAATTTTCAAATTTGATGGTTTTGTACTTTACTCAAGAAATGGAAGCTTTTAAAATATTTGTAGTCTTTCTAAAGTATTAAGTATTAACAATAACTTTAATAGCTTAAGTAGCTAAAGTGGAACAATATTTCAATTATTTCCTCAACTTATATTGTGAAACAGTGGGAGGAGCAAGTAAAATGGGCTCTTTACATATATATCCGCCCATCAAGAAATAATTACTTTTAGGTGTCCATAACTTTTTGTATCCAAAAATTTAATACATATTAAATATATTCCTTAATATTAATATTTCTATATTATGAAGACCCAAAAATAGGTAAACCTCTATATCTAATAGTATGATATTTAACTCCCTTAATTAAAGGAAACAATCTAATTAAGGGAGTTGCACGATTTTAGGCTTAATGATATTGAAACCTCTATATCTAATAGTAAAAAAATAGATTACCATTAAATATGGTAGTTGCACGATTTTAGGCTTAATGATAGAGTCCTATCAATATAATAATATTTATATTTTAAATATATATTTAAAATATTAAATATATATCAATAATATTTAAAATATTAAATATATATTTAAAATATTAAATATCAATAATATTAAGTATATTAAATATCAATAATATTAAGTATATTAATTATGAATAATATTAAATATATATTTAAAATATTAAATATATATCAATGATATTTAAAATATTAAATACATGTTTAAAATATATTTAAAAAGAGTAAAATGTATATGGAAAGAAAGAAACAAGAAAAGGTGTACAGAAAAAGTAATTATTCTTGATCAACGTTCATGACGCGTAAATTTCCCTAAAAATATTGGGCCTCAGAGCCATCCAATTAGTAAAATTTTCTCCCACAGGCCACTTTTGTCACTGGTATTTAGTTTGAAGCCACTTTTTTTATTGGTCTTGCATGAGAGGCCTTTTTTGGAACTTCAATCTTTGTGGCCTGAAGTTCAAACCTTGTGGGTTGAACTTCATGCCTAAATTATGAAGTTTCAACTTCAATCTATAAGGGCTGAACTTTTAGGTATAGATGCGTAAACTTCAATCCTTGTGGTGGGCTGAAGTTGAACTTCAATCCTTGTGGGCTGAACTTGTGTAAAGTTCAACCCAAAAGAATTGAAGTTCCAAAAAGTGGTCTCTCATGTAAAACCAATAAAAAAAGTGGCCTCCAAAAGTGACCTTTGGTGCACTTCGCCCATCCAATCATCACAAGTCCACTGTGTTGACCTGTCCCACACCAATAATATTAAAACTAAATTTTGCCCTGCCTGCCCCTCCGCGCCCCCAATTGCCATCACTACTTGTTAAAGAGTTGTCTTTACTTTAGCAATTCTCCAATAGAGTTGCCAATTTGGTCAAAAAATTTCACCACATGGCCTCACAAATGCTTGATGCTACTTTTTTGTCCGAACTTAAGAATATTTAGCAAAATAGTCTCTGTTTCATTCGTAGGCAACACTTTAAATTATAAATCGATAAGTATTGCCTCTTCGATAAATATCAAAGGTCAAGTGTTGCTTGTGAGTAGGCCTGGGCATCGAGCGAGGGAGCCGAGCCTAACCGAGCTTACTATGCTACCGAGCCGAGCTGAACCGAGCTTTATATCATGCGGAGCCGAGCCCGAGCCGAGCTCAATCGAGGTTTGCTAGAGTTTGACCGAAGTCGAACCGAGCTTGAGCCAACTTTATTATTATGTGTTCCCATACTTAATAATATAGAAAATAATATTTTTAAATTTTTTCTTTTGATCATTATCATAAATACAGATAGAAGTACTAGTTTATCAATTGTTAATTATTGCATTAAAATATTGAATATAACGTAAAGTTCTAATTTTTTTAATAATCAAGTGAACCGAGCTTATCCGAGCCGATCCAAATTTTAAATGAGCCCGAGCCGAGTTGAGCCTCTTTTCAAAATGAACCGAGTCGGACCGAGCTCTAAGTCGACTTAGCTCTATGCTCAATGTGGGAAGAGATTGAATGGGCAAGTGCTCCAGACAACACTTCAAGTTATCTAGGAGAATGTGGGAAGAGATTAAAAGACAAGTGTTACCTATGCAAGAGGATGTCAAAGTCAGTGCAGTCAGGTGCTGTCGAAGTAATTTGACAAATATCTTACAAGAAAATAATGGTTTTTTTAGAAAAAAAAAATTATAAGAATTTAAAGTTAAAAAAATTACACAATTTATTCTTTGAAAAGGGAATGACGCAGCTGAGTTGGATGGATTGATTATTTAGTGGCCCAACTAAGCTAGCGTTTGGACTTTGATTTGGTGGAAACTTGAAAAAGTGAGATTTTGAAGTTGAGTTAACAAATATTTTTTTTTAAGTTGAAGTTATATTTAGACATATAATTTATTTGAAACAAAATTGAAGTTTATTAAGAAAAACTTAAAAAAAGTGGTTTAACCCACTTCTTGAAACTTTGAAAAATTCATTTTGAAAAAGCTGCCGAATTTGTATAAACAAATTCAATGCTTTGCAGGCTGGGCTTACGTGGGTCAAATAAGTGCCACCACCAATTCTCATGCCTCTGTTATGTTCCTACTCTTATAATGCTTCTCTATGAGCGGCAATTCTAGGCTTTTTTAGAGAACTCCAATTTATAAGCTGCAAGAACGTTAAGCGTCTACCATGTCAATCACCAAAAACGTCATATTCAACCGCTCCAAGCAGAAACATTCCCATTTTGCTATTGTTGCTTCTTCCTTCGAATATATTTGTATTTTGGATTCAAATGATTAGCAGAAAACAGAACATTATCTATATATTATTAAAAGCAAGGCAGTACTTAAGATAGTTAGGATAGTTCTTGGGACAAAGCAGCTGCTAGTTTTCTCAATTTGAAATGTTTGTTATTTTTATATTGAAAAGTTAATGAAAAAATGTGAATAAGAACATGGTTAGTTGTTTGATAACATGTGTAATTGTGCATAAATAGTAGCAGTAGCTTTTACAGATCAAACTACATCCTTAACCCCTTGCGTTGCGGTTTACAGTAGACGTGGGTAGTTTACTTTAATGGAAACATAAATAAATAATTAAATTTTAAATAATACAAATTGTCGGCAATTAGCTTTTGCAAATTAATTTTCGCATTATCAAATAAATTCTTTGATCCAAATCCACAACCTTATTTCAGCTTTATTCTGCACGATAAGGAGTTTTATCTGACTACACGATGGAGGAGTTACTCCATCCTGTAACTACATCAAATAAATTTTACACAAAATCTGGAAACTAAGCAGTTTTTCTCCATGATGAGTCCTCCTAAATTTTCTCCTCTTAGGAATTCTATCAAGTGGATTTAAATTTAAATATTTATATACGTTACCATATCTCTACAAAATTCCAATTACGTCACTGAGAAAGGTTTTTTCTTCTGTGTAGAAGAATTTCGTCTTTTTTATTTTCAGTAGAAGCATTTTTATGATTTTCCATTAAATATGCCTCTTCGAAGTAAAAATAGAAGATTTTTTACACATGACAACAATGTTTTATGGAACAAATGGGGAATGTGCATTGGGTCTTTGCAAAATTCAGTTGATTCCTCCGATAATGACACGACAACTCTTTAATCACATGTAAGCATTATTGTTTATGAATTAATTTTACTTTTCCTTCTTTATGCTTTTTGTTTTGTGAACTATTATGTTAATCATTATTAATATTTGCTCAGTAGGTCGTACTGTTTTGATACCACATGTTTGCATTGTGACGGATGTGCCAAGGACGTCAAGAACTGTATCGTTAAAGGAATCTAGTATATAAATTCTCATATGCACTTGAAACAAATTAATGTAAATGCTACTATTATTTGTTGTTTATGTTGTAACAATGAATATTAAAGTATGAAAATCAACTACCAAAATTTCTCTCTAGATCAATTATATATTTATTTGATGTAAACATAATGCATGATTATTATTTTTCTTTGTGATGTGAATGAAGAAATTAAGCTTAATGATAAATTACAGGGTGCAAGTTGCAGGTCCAGATATGAAGAAGGCCTAATTCCAGTTTTTTTTTTTTCTCTTTGGTTTTAATTCTTTAATTTGTTTTATGATAAATGTAAATTGTAGGAAAAGTGTGTCAATTATGTAGAATGGATAATACCAAATGAAGATGGAAAAAATGAAGTGACTTTGACATATAGGAATGAACATCTAACATGATCAGTCAAATAGTTATTCTTTTGTTTCTTAGTAGCAAACCACGAGATACGGAGTTAAGCTAGAGCTTGGACGACTGAAGCACATAGAGTACCAGCAATGCTACGGAACTCTCAAAGAAGCAGGAGGAAATATAAGGTACAGTTCTTTAGTACTCCCTATGGTATGAAATGATTATTTATTACGGGAGTTAATCTGGAAAGGCTGAAAGGGTTTGTGTGCAGTTCTCTCTAGAAATGATTATTTATTATTGAGTGTGACTTATTCTTCCCTTATATGGTTTGAATTTTTTTGTTATACTTGCCTACATGATTGTCCCTTCGGGAGACATCTGCCCAAAAAAAAAAAAAAAAAAAAAAAAAAAAACATGCTAAGATACATTGTTGTAGGCGATGTCTGTTTTAACTGTATTATTCTTATGAAGTAGATCTAAAGTTTTACAAGAAAGATTGATTTGATTTTTTATTTTTTTTTAACCTTAAAAAAATATAACTATTTTTAATACAGTTGAGCTTGCATTGGAGCCTTTACTTACCTCCTTTTTACATTGATAAATTGATTGATTGTATCTTTAATTTGTATGCAGGTTAAAATAAAGAACACACGGCCAAATTGAAAATCAATCCATGACGAGCAGAGCGTAAGATAAACTTCATATATCAAATTTTAGGTGATCAAATTAGGAATCAAGGTCATTTGAGTTTGAAATGTTACCGTCTGTACATTTAAGTTAAGAACTCATGTTGTGTTACTAATGATTTTAAAGGAAAAAGGAAGAGAGAATCGGAAAGTAATTGACTGACTTAATTCAAAGTTATGAATTTAGTGAAAGCTTCGAATATGTCACATAATATATAGATAATCATTTCGAATTTTGCAACAAGAGAAAAGGTAGTAGGTTGCGTTAAATTTTATGTCCTTTGGTTAATGTATCTTTAATATTTCATATTTTCTTATTTGGTATCATTGGGTATGTTTCAACCAATATAAAGAGAAATAGGGAATTGCAATGATAAAAATGTAATTCTTATAACGAATTTATATTTGCTACTTTAATAAATAAAATTGTTCAGATTAATTTCTATTGATATAGACCGCGCATTGCGCAGGTACTATACTAGTTAGTATAAAAAGTAGTACTCTTAGGCCCACATTGACAACTGTATGTAAAAATTTCGCGTAGGAGTCTGTTTGGCGCGCGTTAATTGATCCATAACCACCAAAAATAAATCTGCTGAGAAATAGCCACCTCCGACAAGTCTCAGTATAAAATACTGGGATCACTTAAATACCAATCTCAGTATAAAATACTGGAACTTTGAACATTATATATATATATATATATAAAGCACCAGGGGACTATCCCATTATAAAATAATGAGACTTTGAACATGTGTAGTTCAAAGTCCCAGCATAAAAACCTGGGACTAGTCCGAACTGTTTGTCAGTGTGCGCGCGGTAGCTATTCCTTAATTAATTTTGAAATGGTAGATAATTTTCATTTAACGCATCCAAAAATAACTACGCATCAAAATCACACCAACTATATTCTCTAGTAATGAAAATCTGCGACTAAGATTCCATTCTAAGTTGCACCAGAATAATGATACTTTTTCCAGTTTCAAATAATTATCCCTTCGAGTTTAACAAGGTAGAAAATAAATGTCCATTTATAAAAATAAAAAAAAGTCCAGTGCTATTTTTTCTCATTTTACCATTGACCTAACTAAATGTGAATGGTATTTATTTCAATTTTAAGAAGATTTGAAGAATGATATAACGAAGTAAAATATCTGGTTCAATTAGCAATTATTTTGGATGAATATTATAACTAGCTGATAGGACACCAATTAACAATTATTTTGGATCGGAAAGAATATTATAACCAGCTGATAGGACAGTCATTGGTTTAGTCACGATTATTTGAAATGTGCCAAGAGTGAGTCTTGGGAGAGAACGAGGCAAGTGCATTTCTAACTTTACGCTAAATCTGACCATTAAACGTCTAAGTTGCACGTGGCTCTAATCCAGCTGACCACTGAATAATAAACCCCTTTTGTTACGGAGGGATCCCACCCCATTGTTTTACCATCTCCACCCTATTGTGATGCACAAGTTGACCAATAGCATTTTGTAACGTTCGTTGGTGAGGATAAGCTATAAACTTGCGGTATTAGGTCTATTGCAAGTTCTAAATTTGGTGTCTACTTATTGTTATCATATTCCCATTCCTCTATGTGATAATTTTAATCAACGGAAGGGTATCTTTCTTATTACTCATCTCCAATGGATAAAACCTGGTTATAGTAATCTTTTTTTCCCATCACTTAAAGGAGAAACCATATCATAGGCAAACGAGATTATACCCGAGGTGATTGTACAAGTATAGGTGATTGTACGTCACCTATGTTGAAGACTTCCATTTAGTATGGCGTACCTAGAAAACCAGACGAGGGTGTCCAACATTTAAAGAAGTGAAAAAAATTAAGGATGATATGAGCTATAATATAAGCCTTCTTTAGAGAAATAAATTATTTACTTTTATAGAATTTATCAAAAAATAAAAAAATTGGAAAGGAATTTATTTATGGGAAAGAACAAACAAACCATTTTGATTTAAACAATCCCGTATTAATGTTGAAAAACCAAAACGATATTAAAAAATAAAGAATATAACAAACAGAAGTAAAAGCAGAAAAAACCATATAAGCCAACACTGGCCCCTCCTTAGTTGAATAACAGGGGAGCAGCTGTCCAAATCTTTTATGGAAAAAACTTACCAATACCGGATGTATGCACCAAACCAATAAATTTGAGTCATGCGTTTGAAAAATGGAGTCACATCACCTAACAATAGTTAATTAATGCATATTTTTTTTATTATTAAATCACTTAACTATAATAAATCAATATCATTTGGTGTATACATCCGGAGTGGGTAAGTATTTACCATCTTTTATCTTTCAGAAAAAGTCCCAACAATTCTAAAAATTTTGCGCCAGTAGAAGTTCGAGCCGACGACGCTTAGCTCAATTTCAGCAGCTATTACAACTACGCTACCAATGATGCTATGTCAAGGTTGTTCAACGTTTATTACTCTATATTACTCATTCTATCCTAATTT
Source organism: Petunia axillaris subsp. axillaris (assembly GCA_029990575.1). NCBI lineage: Eukaryota > Viridiplantae > Streptophyta > Magnoliopsida > Solanales > Solanaceae > Petunia > Petunia axillaris. The sequence continues at coordinate 10,015,168 of JARKNS010000006.1, forward strand.
AAGTATCTACTTTTCCTTTTTAGTTTGTCCCAAATAGAGTGACTTTTTCCATATTTGGTAACTCTTTAATTCCAATATTTGTTTTAGACCACAAGATTTAAAGGCATTGGCTCACATTACACCCACTATAATTTTAAACCACAGGATTTAAAAGTCTTCTTTATTTTCTTAAACTCCATGCACAGTCAAACCTGTATTGGTGTAATTTGGCCACGGACACGTGGCACGCAGCGATGAATGTTCCGCGAGTTAAGGTTTGGCTCCGCTATTGTGATAGAGTCGTCGTGACAACTAACTGATGGTCTTGGTACGACAGCTAAGAGAGCCTCACGTCTCGGATACAAAGTCATCAGAGTATCCGAGCTGAACTCTGATGGATCCCTATTTCGTAACGTCCATTGCACAACATTAAAGAGGTGGAAGATCGTGGGTTTCCCATGATCTAGACATGGGGTCATGGGGTCTTTAATACCCATGATCTGCTCATTCTAAGCTACTATAAATAGTTCATCTTATTCATTGTAAAATGCATTCAGATATATTTGCATAAACTCTGCCTTATTGTAATCCTGACATTATTAATACAGTTTCCTTGTTCTTGTTACCACTGTTATCGTTATTTCTTGTTGTTTATTTGATCATTACAACTTTCATACAATAGATTGCTTGTAACCAATTACAAATTAAATTATATTCCAAATTCTGTTGTAGAGGCATACAATTTGATGCCCACGGTGGGGCTCAAACAATTAAGCTTTGTTCCAGGGTTGTAACGCTTAATTACCTTAATCCTTTTTAATTTCTCAAAAATGGCCAATAACACAAAAAACCTTCCTAGAGATCAGACTCGCCTCGTTGGGCAACCAGGTCTCACAAGCGGCACAACCGAACACGGAGCGACTCCTCCAACCAATGTTACTGACCCGAGTTCATCAGAATCTGGAACTTGGAACATGCAACTCATGGAACTCATGAGACAAACCCAAGAGCAATTTGCAGAACACCAAAGGTTCGTAGTTGAACAAGCTAGAGTTAATGCGAGGTACGCATTTCGTTGCAAGTTATCCCTGAGAGTATTAGATATGGTACTATTCCTACGAGTACTCCACCCGTTATGTATGTTGGAGGCACTCCGACCTCTGTTCCTCAGGGAGCAACAATAGGGAGACTTCTAAATGGTGTCGGGTCCGAAGGTTCGACGACTGCTCCCCACGACACCATATTTTTTGGAACGGCCCCCACGGTAGCTGAGACAATGCTGGTGGTACAGACAAGCGTCCCGTTAGACCTCGAAAAGTAGAAAAATAATTTCGAAGCCTGGTTTGAAAAAATTAATAGAGATGATCACATAGGCCCCAAAATCTCAAAAGTTTTTTGATATTTCCAAATGAAAACAACAAGCCATCAAGCCAGAAGCAGCCCCGAGACCAATTCCAAAGCATTTCAAGTTGCAAATCTTGAAAAAGTATGAGGGTGTGTCGGACCCTGCAGAGCATATTGCCGAATACATGGCCATGGTGAGAGAAAATGATCTAACAAAGCTGGAATTGGATTCCATACTTCTAAAAAAGTTCAGAGAAATGCTTAAGAAGGGGGAGCTGCATTGGTATTGCATTTACCTTGCGAGTCGATTGGAGCCTTTGATGAATTGGCTTATTTATTCATCAAGACTGACACCGGAGCCCAAAAGATTCACAAAAAGAATGTGGATATCTTTCATGTTAAATAGTGGGCGAAGGAACTCTCAAAGATTTTCTTGAGCATTTTCAATCGTAATGGATGGATATTCCTCTGATGGATGATAACTTGGCTAGCATGGCATATGAAAAGAATATAAATGCAAGCAATTCTGAGGTTGCCGTAATTGAAGAAGAGTTTCCAAGAGTGGTAAGCTTTTACTTGGGATGATTTCCACACCAGGACTTTTTCTAAAATTAGGTTGGAAGTACAAGAATGGAGGTTTGCGAACAAAAATTCTGGATATACGAGTCGCCCTGAGTCACCTTGACGCACTGAAGTGCCAAGAGGAAACTCATAGTCCCAGTATGAAACCAAGAAGCAGCAAGTGATCCAAAGGTTGATAAATAAGGTCAACAACAATGCGAATCGAAAGGATAGCGGAGGGCCATCATTTATGTCGAAGGAAATAGATTTTTCCCGAATTTCTGAGTACAACTTCAACATCTCTAATGTGGATTTGGTGAGCGCGTTGAAGAAAATAACTAGTAAGGGGGTAAGGAGGCTCCCAAAGGACATGATTTCCAACCCAAGAAAGGGGGACAAGAGCCTCCATTGTCATTTTCATGATGATCATGGGCATCTCACCGAGGACTGCAAAGCCATGCGGTACGAGGTGGCCTATCTGCTGAAAAAAAAAAGGCATGTTGAAAGAGTTCTTGACTGACATGGGTAAACAAATCTTTAGCAAGAATAGGAATAGAGGACAACTACTGCGGCCTCCATCCCCTAAACGAGTTGTTAATATGATCACCAGAGGGGTGAGAAGTTAATGGCGTGAACTATGCCACAGCTAAGAAGTCTGATGAACTCTGAGTAACAAATGAGAAAAAGAGCCGAGGTGGTGGCTCAAAAGATGAGATCGTGTTTGGAGATGAAGATTCTGAGGGCATGATGTTTCCCCATCATGATGCGTTAGTAATTATGCTACGGATCAATGACTCGAATATTAAATGAGTACTGATAGATGCAGACAATTCCGTAAACCTCATCAGCTATGGGGTTGTGAAGAAGATGTGGTTGAAGGACCTAATCATCCCGAAAGCAACCGTGTTGACAGGCTTCAATAACTTTAAGGAGAAAATGCTAGGTGAGATTACTCTCACTATCTATGCGGAATGAAATCACTAAGGATAACCATGTTCTAAGTCATGTTCGAGGACATGGCTTACAACATTATCCTTGGGAGTCCTTGGATCCACGCAAAGGAGATAGTGCCTTCGACTCTTCACGAGGTCTTCAAGTTCCCAACCCCATGGGGTATCTGTTGTATCTGTAGGGAACAAAGGATGGCAAGAGAATGCTATTCAATTGCTTTGAAGAGATGATTCATCCCGACAAGACCATCCAAATAAAAATTAGAGTGCTCGAAATTTGAAGAGGAAATAGGTCCGGTGGCCAAAACGGATCTTTTATAGAAGTATCAGAAAAGTTCCTGACATGTATTCAAGAGGATAAGAAACAAAAGGCTGAAGATTCAACAATTGAAGAGGTTGAGTCGGTCACATTATCGATTGAATTTCTAGAGAGAAAGATATTTGTTGGCTCGGAGTTGGACCTAGATCTTTTATAGAAGTATCAGAAAAGTTCCTGACATGTATTCAAGAGGATAAGAAACAAAAGGCTGAAGATTCAACAATTGAAGAGGTTGAGTCGGTCACATTATCGATTGAATTTCTAGAGAGAAAGATATTTGTTGGCTCGGAGTTGGACCTAGAGTCAAAGGAAGCAATAGTTGCATTTTTGAAGTCCAACAATTACTGTTTCGCTAGGTCCCATCTTGACATAGTTGGGATCGACCTAGAGATAACAACGCATAAACTCAACGTGGACCCCCAACGCTCTGGTAAAGCAAAAGAAAAGGCTGCATGCTGGCATCACGAAGAAACTGATTGAGGAAGAAACGAACAAGTTGCTCGACAATGGCTTCATAGGGGAAAAAAAGTATACGGAATGGCTAGCTAATGTTGTCGTCATGCACAAGAAAAATGGAAAATGGCGGATGTGTGTGGTCTATACGGATTTGAATATGGCTTGCCCCAAAGATTCATACATGTTGCCCCAAATTGATAGGTTAATAGACTCCACGGCTGAACACAAACTATTAACCTTCTTGAATGCTTATTCGGGGTATAATCAACTCTTAATGGAGCCTAAGGATCAAGAGTAAACATCCTTTATCGCTGATCGGGGTACATACTGTTACAAAGTGATGTCATCTGACCTAAAACACGCGGGTGCGATATATAAAAAATTGTTATGTCTTATGTTTAAAGAGTACATTAAAAATTCGATGGAAGTTTACTTCAACGACATGTTGGTGAAATCAATATGCGTGGCAAATAATTTGAATTATCTAAGGGAAGATTTCGCCATCCTTTAGTAATATAACATGAATTTGAACCCCAAAAAGTGTGCCTTCGGTGTTGTTTAGGGCAAGTTTTTGGTCTTCGTTGTGTCCAAGCAAGGAATTGAAGCAAACCCGGAGAAAATTAAGGTGATAGAGGAGATCCCCAAAATTCTCATGGGAGCAAAAGAAGTCCAGCATTTGACTGGCTGAATATCGGCCTTGAGCAGATTTATTTGAAGGTCTTCAGAGCGATGCCATAAGTTCTTTTCCGTCTTGAATAAGAACACTTTTTTTCAATGGACTCCGCAGTGTAAAAAAACATTGAAAGAATTGAAACATCATTTATAAAATGTGCCACTGCTCGTAAAGCCTAAGGATGGGGAAACATTATTGATCTACATTGCCTTATCGGAAGTATCCATGAGTGTTGTATAGGTCTGAGAGGAAGATGAAAAATAGGAGCCAATCTACTATGTCAGTAAGTCACTGCTTGATGTCAAGATAGGGCACCCTCACTTGGAAAAATTAGCACTTGCCTTAATTATTGTTGCACGTAAGCTTCGATCTTACTTTCAGTGTCACCCCATAGCCGTAGTCACCACCTTCCCATTGAGAAACATATCACACAAGCTTGAACTTTTCGGGATGTTGGCTAAAGTGGGCCATCGAGTTAAGCGAGAATGATATTACTTATCAACCTCGCACGACCATAAAGTCCCTAAATTTATGGATGATTTTAGCGTCTAAATACTCCCCGAACCGGAGAAGGATGAGCTGGTATCAAAAGGTCCAGTTTTGGGGGTTTGGACACTTTATACTGATGGGGTGCACAAATGTTAAAGGTTCAGGGCTTGGTTTGGTTTTGGTGGCTCCCACAGTGAAAGGGTAAGACATTCCATCAGGCTTCGTGTAGTGACCAACAATGAATGAGTACGAGGCGGTGATAGTGTGTGGGCAAAAAATACACCACCTAATATTATGGAGATACGAGTCCAGCTGATGAGATTAGACTTAGTCTATAAGTCACCGGGGACAGAGGATACGCGCCCGCTCCTTAAGCCACGGCCGTTCAGGCGACGCAGGCATAGGATGCAGGGTATATATCCCACCATCCTAGAGTTCACAGTCTCTTAATTAGGGTTTCGTATATACCACCGTCTTGAGTTTTGGCCCATGGCCTTTATTAGTCTTTATATTTTTCCATAATTAGGACTGATTAAATCTCTACTATAAATACCTCTCCTCTCATTGTATTGTACATTCTATTCACAGAATCCGACTATTCTCAAGGAATAAGATTATTACTTTTTTGCTTATTACATTTCTCTCTATATTTATTAGTTTTCCTCTGTATTTACTGTATTGCTTGTGACCTCTAATAAATTCAATTGTTTTACTTAAACGTCCAAATTTAGGCTTAGATAGCTTGGCGCCCACCGTGGGGCCCAAGCAATTGTAAGTTTTTACAAGGGAAAAAGGTGCAGTCATGCCAGGTGACAATGACAATGTCCCAAAAGACACCACCAATGCAACATACGAATCTGCACAGGATCCCAGTGATCCCAGCGATCAATGGAAGAACCTTTCCAAGGAGGTAGTCCATGTAGCCAACGACGGCAAGAGCGATCAACCACACAAAGGTAATCCTGAGTTTAGAGGTTTCCTTGTTGATCTCATCAAAACCCTGTCTGAATGGGCAGAGCAGAACTCAACCAACATGGTCGAGGGTATGACCCAAAAGTTAGGAGCAATGTTCGCTGGATCGTCCCAGAGGCCAGTATCCTCGCGAGGACCAGTGCCCGTGAACGATTCACCAGCATTTGTTCCTAATCGCAGACTCAATATGGATGCCGCCCCTGGAGGCTCGACAACAGTCAATAATCAAGACCTAAAAGGAACACCTATCATTCAGGACATCTTAAAGGAGATGAAGGCCATCCATGATCAGATCGATAACGTACCGGGTGCTCCACCTCAGATTACCACCGTAGATGAGCAGAAGTCTTATAAGCATGCATACAAGCCAAGTGTTGCACCGGCCCATGTATCCAAGTATTTCCACCTGCCGGATAACCTTAAGCACGACAAAACTACTGATCCGGACGAGTATATTACTGCATACTGTATATCCGTTAAAAGCAACAAATCTTTGAAGAAGAAACTCAATCCGCTCCGGTGAAGTGATTTGGCTCGAACTTGACTAAAGGAGCCCTTGCATAGTACACTCAGCTACCTATGGGTCGATCGAGTCATTCACCCAGATGCAGAATCTATTCAAGAAGGCACACTCTGGAGCACCACAAGCAGGAAAAGCGCATGGAAGATATCTTCGAGATCCGATAGCAGGACGACGAATTGCTTAAGGACTACCTGGATAGATTCCAGAGGGAACGCATTGAGCTCCCTCCAGTTGACGATAACATTGATGTGGTAGCCTTTGGAAAAAGCCTGAAATCTAGGGGTTCGCTAGCCACTAGGGAGTCTAACTCAACATCTCGTGGCAAAATGGAGCAATTTACACCAAAGATATATGGAGAAACTCTATCTCGAGCCAAAACGCTCCCAAAACCCTAAAGCTGAATGACTGAAGCGAGCAGGAAGTCCATACCCTAAAGGCTAAAGGAGATGGAAGAAGAACAAAAAGAAAAACTCAAAGACAAGCGGGAACCAAGAAGACATGAAATTCTTGGGGGACCAGGCCTCAGGATGCACGTGTAGAGCCACGCAGCTTTATGGACTTTGGATTACAACGACGTAGAGCTGGTGGCCAATGACTTTGGAAAAATTGGCTCAAACATGCGGTGTTTGGACACTATAAAAGGAGCAACCTGGAGCAGCTCAATGCCTTAATACGATATTCATTGGAGCAACGGCAACGCCACGATCGATTTCAAGGATTTGATGTTGGAAAGTGAGCATTTACTGAAGGAGGGGCAACTCAAGGATTTGATTTAAGAAGGAGTAAGATGATCGAGAGCACCGGACTCTGAAGGCAAACGAAGCGTCAATGCGATCTTCGCAAGTCACTAACCAGTTAATACTTAGGGACCTAAAGTGCCCGAATTACTTGCTAGTCTGATTGCGTTCCGTCGAGTGGAAAAAGAAGTCATGGACCAAGATACACTCATTCTCCTAATCAAGGTGCTAGATCTCCAAATCGAGCGGGCTCTAATCGACCCAGGGCGCGACGTTAACGTCATCTAGAAGAAGGTATTATTGAAGACAGGACAACATCTCTAGATGATTCGGAGCCCTTGTAAGATAACTGTAACAGCCCAAGCCCGCTAGTGATACTGTCCGCTTTGGGCCTAGGCCCGCACGAATTTAAAACGCGTCACTAGGGTCTAAGGCTAGTTAACTTATATACCCAAGATCACTCCTGTGTTATGCCGATGTGGGACACTTAACCCTTAGCTGGGGTGTTACATACATCCCCTTTTACGGACTCAGTGTCCTCGCTGAGGTTTGCCCCGCGTACCGGGATTCGCTTAGACTCAGCCCTGAACTTTGACCCGCATCGACAAGGCTGACACGGTGTGGCTCTGATACCATCTGTAACAGCCCAAGCCCGCTAGTGATACTGTCCGCTTTGGGCCTAAGCCCGCATGGCTTTAAAACGCGTCACTAGGGTCTAAGGCTAGTTAACTTATATAGCTAAGATCACTCCTGTGTTATGCTGATGTGGGACACTTAACCCTTAGTTGCGGTGTTACAAAAACCGGCTTCAACGGCCTTTGTAAGAAGCCTGTCGGCGAAATAGCTATGCCGGTTCATATCCCGGGCATGACGAGCATTACACCTTTTTAGGTACTAACCTGCAGTCTTTCGTACGCTGTCATCCTTGGACAATCATGGATGCCCAACGTAAAGGGAGTACCCTCAACACTCCATCAAGTCTTCATATATCCGAGCTCAAGCGGGGTTAGCAACTTATGGAGTGAGCGGTCCTTGCCCAAAAGTTATTTTGTACCCGGCAAAAGCTTCCACAAAGAGCCATAGCCAAAGTAAATATGATCGATGAAGAGTCTCTTAGGGATGGGTCTATTGAACGGAAGGCCATAATAGCGGTCGTGGAGCTGAGAGAACGAGTGTCGGAGATGAGTCATTTAATTCCCAAGGGAGCAGAACTATGTTATCAACTCTCTGAAGTTTTGGTAAAGCACGAGGGACCTTGATGGGCAGTATGTTGCTGCTAGGTTCTTACCCAAACACAGATACGACTCCTGCAGCTTCCGATGATATTTGAATCAGTCCATGGAGAGCACCTGTTGTTCTACGTTACAATCTCAGAAATAGCATGGAATGCGGTCATAGTACGAGAGAAAGATGGGAGGCAGTTCCCTAATATATACTAGTAAGAGAACTTTATAGGCAAACGGATGCCTCTCATTACTAGACCTGTTCGTAGCGGCCATAATCATGGCAACACGAGGACTGCGTTCGTATTTTCTTGATCATACGATCAGTATAATCTCGTCCATGCCGCTATGAAACATTCTGTCCAGGCCTGGACTCTCGAAAAGGTTGGCAAGATGGGCTGAGGAGCTGGCAGAATATGATATCATTTTACAGCTGCGGACGGCCATTAAATCACAAGCTCTGGAAGGTTTCACCAGAGACTTTGTGGATAAACTGGCATTGAAGGTAGAAGAGTTGATCAAGATTGCAGAAGCAATAGAACCTGGGCACTGGGTAATCCATACAGGTGTGGACCTCAGAGGAAAAGAAGTCAATCTTGATGTATGGATCAAAACACCCACTGGTAAGGTCTTTAGCAAGACTGCGAAATGCCCCAGTACTGAAGAAGAATATGAAGTCGTAATTCATGCTCTTGACTTAGCCTACAAATTGGGGGCCATGGAGATCAATCGCTATAGCGGCTCCCGGTTAGTGGTCCATGACACGTCCTGATTAAGGGTAGGGGTCACAATTACCCTAGGTAATTGTAGGGATCGAACACATGGACTTGCACGAGACTCAATATAGTTGCTTGAGTTCAATTATTTTAGTAAGTTAATCCTAAAATTGCGTGAGATTTTATCCATTTCTAAGTAAAGGTAAATTAATGCTAAGTTTATAATTAAATAAGAACTAAGATATTAACCTCTCTCTAGCCCTCTAACCAAATGGATATAGTTCTAAGCTTCTTCACACCAAGGTCACCCAATGTACCTTGCTCGCATACACCCAACTCACTCCTCTCGGTGGTGAGTCGAGACTACTAACGTTTGCCCTATCGGTGTTAAGAGTTAGTGCTTTGAGCACTAGCAACTAGTCCCAAGTAAGGTATCCCTCTTTGGGTGTTCAACACGTAAAACCGGGGTAAATGCAACACCCCTACCCCCAGTACCCTATCACTACACTTCGTATTCCTAGATTTATCTTCTCGGTGTAAATATAGTACTATTGGGCTCAACTTGAGTTGTATACCTCAAGTTGTTGTAATGGAATCAAAAGTAGTGAAATTGGGTATTCCTAGGTGCTTAAAAGTGTATTATGCTATACCCATTGGATTATTGAACTAGGGTTCAATTAGCACCCTAGTGGATGATTTAGCTACTCATACTAAGTAATGATTCAAGACATGAAAGTAATGAAATATGCATTGAAATAGTAAGGTAGAAACGATTCTTACAAACAATGGTGTTGTTCTTCACAATACAGGAAGGCTTGACCAAGAAGTAATAGTATTTTGTCTCTATCTTGCCTCCCAAGTAAAGTAAAGTGTAAGATGTTCTAAAAAAACTACTTCTAGCTATATATATAGTATTTGCTTAAATTAATTACAAAATTTTCATTTACAGTTTGGTCTGGAGCCCTTTTGCCAAAAGAGATGAGTTTTGGTGCTGAATCAAGCGAAAGGGCTGGCGCCTCTTGGACATGGGATAACGCCCTTTTCTAGATTTGTATGAGAGGGGGGCCACCCTTAATTGGGCGACCGTCTTTTATTCTTTTCTAAGAGAGGACGATGCAGCCTTGCATCATGTGGTCGCCTCTTCTTCTCAACAGCTTTTCCTTGCAAAGTGTAATGGGCGCCCGCCCCATGCATGGGCAGTCGCACCTTCACAAGTTTTCCAGTTCTTTAGCTTTCTCGCAAAGGGTTGGAGCCTTTTTTGTCGCCCATTTGGGTACTCAACATGTTTTCACATCCAACGAAGGGTCGATCGCCCCTAGCATGGAAGGCCGCCACTTCACTGTTTCTGCAGCTTTCTTGAACTTGATCACTTTTATTGGTTATTCTTGGTCTTTTGGTTTCTTCATTTTCTTGTAGGATCTAACACCTGAAACCAAGAAGAATTCATCAATATTCCCTATGGATCAGTCACTTTTGGATTCAACGACAAAAGTTTAAGCGAGTTAAAGTAAGCAAAATGCTCAGGCATCAGTCGATCGAGCGAATGAGGTATTTACACAGAAAATATCTGTACACCGAATCTACAGGCAAAAATGAGGACGATTTTGAAAAACTTTCACAAGTGGGAGTTTTTTATCGGGAAGAGTGTTCAAATTACGACAAAGCATCTAAAGATTCGCACACCAATTCAGACGACCAACAAATAATAATTGAGTTAACCCTCGCGGACATGATGAAACTCGAAGTTCCAAACACAGAATCCTGTTCAGAGCAGCATCATGCATTGACTAATTAATTGGGAGGGAGCAATCCACAAAGACAAGGCAGAAAGCAGACAGCTACAGAGACGGGCAGATCATTATTATCTAATCAAAGGTGAGCTATACCATCGGGTGATCAGCATCCCACGGGTCACATCCCAGCTTTCATAACCCCTTGACAAAGAAACCTCGGGGATGCTTCCAGGTCTCCCGAAAATTGAATCTCTATCGAGCATAAAGAATCCCCCGAGGGCACGAAGGAAGCAGCAACCATTCGGCTTAGGAAGTACATTTCTTTTCAGTATTCAATAATTAAGTCTTTAGTTTCTATTTAAATTTTGATTACAGCATTTTCATATTTATCAATCATGTTACGAGTATTCACCCACAACAATTCAGGCCCAGCACCCCTCTTTATCAATAAAACTACTATTCTATTTAGTCAGTTTTGCAATCAGATCCATCTACGATCCAACTATTCATAGCCCCGGCACAAATTAAGTTGAAGTAATACACTCACTTTTTATGACAAAAAGTAGGATAAACTACTCGCTTAAAGCTATATCACTTCTAGTTCAGCCACCAGGCATTACTTCGTAAGCTGAAATCGTCTATTCAATAAAATTGTACCAACATGCCGGTGGGAACGCCTGCCCGCATAGTGCCAGAAAATCTTATAATACTCGAGTAAACAAGCAACGACGTTCATGTTTGGATGCCAAAATTCCCCGTTTCATATCATGGGCTAAAGTCCTCCCATTACGGGCGCAAAAAAGCCGTCTATTACAGGCGCAATATAAGCCGTCAATTACTTATGCAAATGAAGCGCCCAACAGTGCGCATACCCGTCTTTCAAAGACTCTATCCCAGAAAGGCACCCAAACACATGTTGCTTGACTACACTACATGTAACTACGCTAGTACGCATAAAATATTGATGAATGACTGTTTCATTAATATCAATAGCGCGTAGGCTCATAATATACAATCAAGTCCTTTTGAATACAACACTGTTCGCTACAAATATTCTAGAAACAAACTAAAAAAGCAAAAAACTGCAAGATTCTATGAAGTTCACACGACCGAAGCCACTTCATCTAGATTATAGCTACAAGCTGGAAAACCACTTGAAGCCTCCCTAGGCGTCTGGAGATATGTCAGCCCGAGCAATCTTCGGCGCACAGTCACCGATACAGTTAGGGCCCAGATGTCCTATCAGCAATAAAGGACCTCGGAAGCGTCTGAGCACAGGCACAACCTTCTCCCATCCCATCAAGAAGACTCAAAGATCTCCTTCGACCCCCGCTACTCAAACGGGAGTGCACTACCATGCAGATATTTAAGCACAATTGGGAGCTTATCTAAGATGGGGAGGCTTGAGCTGGAAACTACCAGTAGGGTGGCTTTCCCCCCGGGTATTCCATAACCAGCAGCCTATGAGGTGTTGCAATAGCAATCTAGCCGAACCAGACAGACAAGGTGAAAGCCATGAATCGTGAATAGATTCAGAATTTGGTGATTCATTGACCGGCTGATAGCATGAAGCTATATCCTCTTGCCTGCCATAAAACGGAGCCAGGCACTAGAGCCTCAACCCAGTACTATTGAAGGAGCTACCTGAACGTCTACGACATCCCGGAAGAGAAGCCTCACGACTGTTGAGGGGGTTAAGCCGCCTAACCCCGCATGACAAGAGGAATATCACAGCAACCACCGTATTAGAAGAAGAGCACACTATAATCAGTGCACACGCCATAATGAAGACATTCCAAAAGAACGCTATTAGAATTCCGATCAAACTTCATGACTCGGGGGACTCCTTCATGCAGTCATGATAGAGAGACAAAAGAGAAGCACAGTACAAATTTTCTCCTTTATAGTTTTCTCATGCACCATCCACTCTGGACGAAGAAATGTTTTTGGGAATAATGGGCCAGGATCAAAGGCAAATATTTTTGAAGATGAATGAGTTATTCTCTAATAAGAAAGCTTTGGAAGGGACAAAGAGTTTTTCTTAAGGAGATTTGTGATTTCTCCACTATCGTGAAGCCCCTATTTATAGGCAGAACGAGATAAGGATGAAGTGTGAAACGGTCAAGTATAACCTGAAGATACGAAATGATACGGTGCATAAAAGTGTGTTCTTGGAAAGGTGTATGGAATCGACATCAACCAATCAGACGAAGACACGCAGAGTTCTTAAATAAATCAAACTCGGTCTCGGTCAAAGAGACTGCAAGTTTCAAGGGGTCGGTGAGATATCTCTTCACATCCTCTTTGCTTATCTCTTTCACTTCTTGACTGCTTACGACACCACTCAGCAAGTGAGGGGAACTAACTGTGTGGGTAAAAATACGCCACCTAATATTATGGGGATACGAAGTCCAGCTGGCGAGATTAGACTTAGTCTATAAGTCACTGGGTACAGAGGATACGCGCCCGCTCCTTAAACCACGGCCGTTCAGGCGGCACAGGCAGGGTATACATCCCACCGCCCTAGGGTTCACAGGCTCCAAGTTAGGGTTTTGTATATACCACCGCCTTGAGTTTAGGCCCAGGGTCTTTAATATTCTTTGTATTTTACCATAATCAGGACGAGGTAAATCTCTACTATAAATACCCCTCCTCTCATTGTATGTACATCAAGCGATTTACACATAATCCAACTATTCTCAAGGAATAAGATTATTACTTTCTTGCTTATTACTTTTGTCTCTATACGTATTTACTTTTCCTGCGTATTTTATTGTATTTCTTGTGACCCTCTAATAAATTCAATTGTTTTACCTAAACGATCAAATTTAGGCCTAAATAGATAGGAGGTTTAGAATTTGCCAAGGAGTTAGGAGTAGAACAAATTGAGCTAAAAAGTGATTCACAGCTTGTAGTGAATCAAATACTGGGGGGACCTCACGGCCCATGAGCCCAAAATGCAACAACTCTTAGCCAGAGTAAAGCAAATCTTGTCCAAATTTTTAGAATAGAGAATTGAGCAGATTCCCCGAGAGGCAAATTGGGAAGCAGACACCTTAACAAATTTACGCTCCGCTGGCGAAGTGAGTGACTCGGGGACTAATCAGTTGTCCATCTCCTCAGTTCGGTCGTTGAAAGAGTGAAATTGGATGTTAATTTAGTGCACCATACTTGGGACTGTTGTACCAAGTTCATCTGATAATTAGACTTGGGGACTTTGCCAAGTGACAAAGAAGAAGCTCGGAAGCTGCAAATCCAAGAGGATATATATTCATTAGTTCGGGGAGAATTGTACATAAAGTTGCATAGCGGTCCGTTGGCCAAGTGCATGGGTCCAGGGCAAATTGAGTATGTGATGAGGGAAGTGCATGAAGGCGAGTGTGGCAATAATTCTGGAGGGAAAGCACTTACACGAAAACTACTTAGATCTGGATATTATTTGCCAGATATCAGCGCGGACACCAAGGCCTTTGTTAAGACATATAATAAATGCCAGCGCCACGCTTGAATGCTTCATCAGTAGGCTGAACTCTTACACACGGTCTTGTCCCCGTGGCCGTTTATGAAATAGGGGAAAGATATCATGGGTCCTCTCCCCAAAGCTAATGGAAATGTGAGATTTTTGCTTGTGTTTTAGCGGACTACTTTTCTAAATGGGTTGAAGCGGGGGATTTCGCCAAGGTTCGACAGAAGAAAGTTGTCAACTTCATGTGGCAAAACATCACTTCTAGATTCGGAGTCCTAAAAGAGATTACATGTGACAACGGCCTGCAGTTCATTGATTCAGAAGTCACATATTTCTTTGGGAAGTGGGGAATCAAGAGGGTGGTGTCTACTCCATACCATCCGATTGCAAATGAATAGGCCGAATCTTCAAATTGGGTAATCATTGAAAATTTTATAAAGAGACTTGAAGCATCCAAAGGCCCGTGGACCGATGAACTCTCGGGAGTGTTGTGGGTAAATCGCACAACGGAGAAGAATAGCATGGAAGATACTCCATTTTCTTTAGTCTACGGAATGGATGCTATGGTCCCCGTGGAGGTTGGGTAACCTAGCTTCCGATATGATCACGCTACCGAAGAGTTTAATCAAGAAGCAATGCAAGTGAAATTGGATTTACTTGACGACTGAAGGGAGTTAGCCTTGATCCGGATGGCAGCTCAGAAAAGACAAATTGAGAACAACCTCAATAAGAAAACAAAGTTTAGAACTTTTAAAGTTGGAGATTATGTATTAAGGTCCGTGAACCAAACAACTAATGAGCGTAACGCCGGATGTTGGCAGCTAATTGGGAAGTTCTGTACCAAGTCAAGGCTATAGCAAGTAAGGGATCATATCAGTTGGAAGAAATGAATAGGAAATTGGAACCCTCAAATTGGAATATCTCCAATTTAAAGTGGTACTACTTCTAGTCTTAAGGTACTTTACCTTGTTGATTTTAGCATATAGCTATGGCACCGAGCCTTCATACGCTCTGACACTTATGTTAAATGATTAGCTAAACCCACGTTTTTCTTTGATTGACCTTTTTAGGAAAGCAAGAATAGTGCTCAGATCCTCATCATTCGCACCCGAACACTTGGGGAATGGAAGATAATGTGTGCAGTCCAACACGAAAAAACATTACCCATTCGCGACTCGAAGCCTCTCATACTGGGGTCTGCCAACAGACCCAAAGATATATAATCTTCATAGGGGACTGTCACCCGAATATTAGCTTTGCTTCGTTTTATGTATTTAGCATCCGGTAGCGGCAACATTTGATATTTCACCTAAGTCTTTTTACGGCTAGGTTTGATGTAATGCCTTATGCGGCTATTATCTTTAATAAAAAGGATTTATATCCTAAGTTTGCCTCAATGTTCAACTGTTTGTATTTACATTGTTTGATTTTAATTGTTTTAATGCCTTAACAAGGGAACGAGATGTCGTTCAGGTGTGCATCGATATTTTAAAAATTAACTAAGTCCCAAATGACTCGGATTAACAAAGCTTGCAAGCCAAAGAATTATATCCTAAGTGTTTTCGCATATATCTCGGTACGATAACATGTAAACATAGTCAGTCAAAACAAACAAGTTCAAATACCTCAATAAATTTCATTAAAATCCGCCATGCATTAACGTTTATTGGCAAAAGTCTTTACACTGGCTCAAACGGCCACAAAGTTTGAAACAAAAGTTAAAGAAAACTAGCTAGAAGGTGGAGAAGCAGCAGGGGAAGGTGCATCACCTCCCTCCTCTTTACTTTCGGAGGCTTCATCATTGTTCTCGTCATTTTCAGAAGCGAGATATTCCTCTTCAATGGCCACTTCATCCCGTAAGAGGAAGTCATCAACTACCTTGCGAGCCCGAACAACTAGATCTTCAGCCTCCATGATCGATTTGGGGAGAACAAGCCCTTTGGCCTGACATGCCTTTAATGTATCCAAGCGAGTCTTGATGACTCCTCACTGCTTGTCGACAAATGCTTTCTTTTTCCTGGCTTCCAGCCAATTCTTGAAAATATCATTTTTCCCCTTTCAGTTGCTCTATTTCGCCTTACGGTCGAGGCAACTGAACAGGGACTGCTGGCACCTGCCGAAGTTTTTCTTGGAGCTCTTCAATTTGCCTTGATTTATTCACCAAGGCACTATAGTGGACTATGGCAGCATGTGTCAACTTGGCTTGTTTTTGCGCAACTTCGGCTTCAAGATCTTGGACCCGACCATTAACTCTACCCAACTCCAAGGAGAAGGATTCCTTCTGGGTCTCGAGTTTTGCTTTAGAGTCCGCAGACGCCTTGAGCACTTTCACAAGATCGTCTTCTCTTTTATCTATCAAAGATTGGAGATGGAAAATTTCTTCTTTTTGCCCCTGAATTTCCTCCTTTTGCTTCATGTCCATTTCATTAACACAGTTCTTGATCTTGAAAAGCTCGGACTCACAGCGTGCTTCGCGGTTGATGGAAACGAGTGATTACATGAAGCTCTACTTGACACGACCCAAATTTCTGGATAGGCCGTGCGGGCGCCCGTCTACCTCCCTAGACTCGTCGGGCGAACCCTATAGGCTTAAGCCAAGACATACGATTTGAAACAATTTAGATAACACAACTTTACTTGAAAATATTATAGAATCAATCTAAATAATATAGAAACGCATATGAAACAGATATTATATATAAACTGACATATTTACAAGCTGTCTGAATAAATACAACTACTACCAAAAATAAATAAGTCTAGAGGTTTCAGATATAACATCTAAGAAGTCCAAAAGATAAGTACATCTCCTGAAAGGAGCAAAATGAGATCAAACTAGAATATGTACAATCGGTAGCCTCAGTGAATAAGTTGGCTCGTCATAGACAACTAGAAAGGGGCCCTTCTCCTCAATCACGATGCGGCTGACTGGGTCCGGGAGTAGAATCTGCCGAAACAAAATAACACCCAAGAAACAGGTGGGGAGTGAGTCATAAGAACTCAGTAGGTGAGAAATAACTACTTAATTCAAAAAAAAAAAAAACAGTTAAGTTAGCTAGGGAAATGGTAAGTAATGGTATATAATAGATAAAAATGCACAGATAGACAAGTAAAAGTCATAATGTAAGGGGGCACATGAATGGAGCGAAATCCTCCTACTCCCGGGAGGAACCCTCCTACCCTCAATATGATGCAAGGAGCGAAATCCTCCTACTCCTAGGGCGGAATCCTCCTGCCCTCAGAAGACATGGCAGCCTAGAAATCAAGAAAAATAATCAAAAAATACATAACAGTGTTGTGGCGTAGTAAATACTCTCTATCGGCAGCTATTCACTAAAGAACGCGTGAATAAATTATTCAAAAGGCCAAAGACCGTCAAAGAACCGGATAAAATCATCATGGGTCAAGACAGCTACTGAATAACTTCCTTTCATGCTCGATGCCTCTCAGAATAACTCCTTTCAGAGCCAAAGAAACATATTTGCACTTATATGTGTCGAACAAAGAGTATTTAGCCTTTAGACAATGAAAGAAGAAAATTTATCAAAATACCCCTGGGGCGGGCTTAGCAGAAAGCCCATAAAATACACATTTTTGGATTCCTCATAATTCCATGAGTACAATGGTATCATTAATTTTTATATCTGAATTCAATTTCATCAAATATCCTAATTTCGTAATTTTTAGGATCCTAACCCAATTTTTCAATTCAATTTCAAGATATTTTAGTGCAAGAATCATGAATTAACACGATTGAATGTTATAGGATTGATACCTGATGATTTCTAATAACTTGACGCTTAAATTCTGCCTTGGAAACGACTTCAATGAACTGAAAACGAATTTTTCCGAAATAAACTGAAAAATCAGCTTTTATACTGAAATTAAGCAGCTTATTAGGTAACTTTCGCACCAACAACTGATGTACTGCTTTTTTTGGTTCAAACGGAAACCTACAAAGCTCTGAATGACCCTAAATTATGTACACAATTTATGCAAGATTTATGTGACATGCTCGCAAAGACGGAACTCGAATCGGATCTCTAGACTTCAAGATATGGCTCCCACGGAAAGAGGTCGATTTCTTAATTTTTGGAATTTTAGCGAATTTGTCCGAACAACCTCGGAATTCACTTCTGAAAGTTCCTAAAGGTCATAAATGACCATACAAACCTAATGTAGCTTTCAAATTTTGAATCAGAGCTCATTTGCTCAAATTCAGCTGGAAAACACTTTTAAGCTTTACCGACAACTAAAACAAAAACCTTCTCAAAAATCCTACTAAACGAGGTCTGAATCAGCTCAAATTTTACAGAAATGTCCTAATGGACCTTACGCAACTTTCAAGACTATCAGCATGCTAATCAGAGTTCAAATTACTGAAACGACTGCCTAAGGTCGTTTCATTCTCCTCCACCTAGACTCTTGTTCGTCCTCGAATGAGCCAGATTCCAGAGCAGATTCCACTTGACTGATGGAAAATCTTACGCCAACTTTCAAAAACTATGGAATGGATATAATCACACCATACAGAACAAAAATATAAATACTGATAAGATCTTTTAAGATTTAGAAATTAAGATCCTACCGGAGTCATCGAAGAGATGAGGATATCTCTCACGCATGCTGGTCTCAAGCTCCCAAGTGTCCTCCTCATGACGACAGTTGCACCATCGCACTCGAACCATCGGAATCTGCTTCGAACAAAGCTTCCGGACATCTCGGGCAACTATGGCAACTGGGAACTCCCCATAGGCTAGGTTCACATCCAGCTGAGAAGGATCTAACTCAATCACTTCGGAAAGATCCTGGATACACTTTCGAAGCATCAACACATGAAACACTGGATGAATTAGCATAGAAGCTGGCATGTCAAGCCGATAAGCCACCTTACCAATGTGCTTTTCGATACGGAAAGGGCCAATAAATCTTGGACTGAGCTTCCCTTTCCTCCTAAATCTCTTTACACCCTGCATCGGTGAAACTTTTAGGAATACCATATCGCCGACCTCGAACTCTACTTCTCGGCTTTTCCAGTTCGAATACGAAATCTGCCTGCTCTGAGCGGTCCGTAGACGATCCAGAATAACTCGAACAATATCCAGAGTCTACTGAACCATCTCTAAACTCATCACCTCCATATCTCGGGACTCGAACCAACCTATATGAGTCTAAGGATGGAACGATGTGCAAAGCTACACCTAGGTCCCCAACTCCTTCTGAAAAGACTGCCAGAACTGGAAGTAAACTGAGAACCACGATTGGATATTACAGGCACTTGAGTGCCATGCAGCCTAACCACCTGATCAATGAAAATCCGAACCAATCTCTGAGCTGAAACAGTAGTTTTCACAGGGATGAAGCGAGCTGATTTAGTCAGTCTGTCCATAATAACCCAGAATGAATCATGGTGTCGATGAATCTTTGGCAGACCAACCACAAAATCCGTAGTGATCTACTCTCATTTCCATTCGGGAATGGGCAGCCTGAGCTAACCCTGCTGGTTTTCCGGTGCTCGAACTTAAATTGCTGATAGTTCAAGAAACGAGACATATAATCGAGCACATCCCTCTTCATTCCTTTCCACCAATATAGCTCTCAGAGATCCTAATACATCTTAGTAATGCCAGGATGAATGTGTTTGCCTAAATCGAGATAGGACAACAAGTCGAATTTGTTTCGGGGTTGATTGATAATTTATATCAAAGTTGTACTCAAGCTAAGATTGGATTCGAATAAAACAAGATCTTAAAATAATAAATGACACATGAAGTAAACGAGACGAAACTTGAGAATATAAAAATGAATGTTGTATTTCTGTCCCCCTTGTTGGTTACAAACGATTCCTATTTATAACCTGAAGAAAACAATAACGTTATAGCCATAATAACTATGCCTTTATGGCTATTTCTCCACATTTGGTCATAGTCAGCTCATGATCTTCTTCTTAAATGCCAGAGCAACGGTCGACGATTACAAAGATTGGGCCTCGTTTGGCAAGGTGTCGTGCTTACTTGAGGACCATGTTGTTGTGGTGATCTTTCCGAACTTGGTGCTTTGAACTCGGTCATCCTCATTCCCCGAGATGACTTTCCGAGGTAGAGGGTCATATCGCATCCCCTCATAGGTTCGCCTCGTAAAGTAGGTTCATATTAGGCCTCGTGCCCTTGCTCGAGGCCTCGGTGATTTTTCATCCAATACTGATA
Organism: Petunia axillaris subsp. axillaris; assembly: GCA_029990575.1. NCBI lineage: Eukaryota > Viridiplantae > Streptophyta > Magnoliopsida > Solanales > Solanaceae > Petunia > Petunia axillaris. Next base: position 10,035,515 of record JARKNS010000006.1, read on the forward strand.
GTCCCCCCACTCTTCGGGTAGTTGCTAGGTCTTTCGAGGAGTAGAATGAATTTTAGGCGGGAGATCGACTTGGCTGTTTTTGTGCCTTGGAATTCAAAAGCAGCGGTTGTAACTCCATATTCCCATCAATCATACGTGGCAATCACTGATTGGGCATGATTTACTGCTTTGCATTCCCCATGTAATTGTAATCATGGTGCCCCAACCTATATATAGTCACGCCCCTTCTTCTTTCTCTTCACGTATTTTCTTGCTTTTATCAGTTAGAGACTCCTTGAATTTTATTTTCTTGTTGTCCAGAAATGTCTCAGCCAAATTCACCAACCTCTTCTCCTTGTATAGTCGACACCATGATTGTTGGTGGTTGATGGATATAATTTATTCATATATTTTCATAGTTAAATATTAAGTATTTTTAAATAAAACGTGAATAAATATATCCATCTCTCTCATATTTTCTAACATATTTTGCAGGACGAAGAACTAAAGTAAAGAAAAAGAATGGAATGGCCATCAATGACTATATTGTTCATAGTGCAATTATAGCACCGATGATTCTTGTCTATAATTTTACTACGGTGAAGAGCAAAGTGCAAATGAAAGAAAAAGTAATCAATTCAAGACACCTTTGCTACTACGGAAAAATATCAAGACCTTACCTAACTTTCATCAATGACCATAGAAGAATATTTTGTAGGAGAAATAATGATAAATTCGAGGAAAGCAAGACAGAAGAGCAAATGTGAAATTCATCTAGACTTCATCACTAGATCAATCTAGACTTCATCACTAGATCAATCTAGTAGTAATTCCTAGATATATCTAAGCACTATCTACAAATGCATCGGGACCTTGAACTCTATAAATAGGAATGAAAAGTTTTGAAGAAAGGACATCCAATTTTCTTTTACAATTCACGTTGCAAGAACTAGTCTTGCTCTTTCTTCTTTTAGTTTTTCTTTTTGTCTTTGTAGGAATATTAATATTTTTCTTTAGTTCTTATGTTTTCTCCATAATGGAGTAATTTTCTTAGGTTGGGATATTAGATAAAGCTTGATAAATTATTATAATAGATGTCAAAATTTTATTATCTTGTCGTGTTGAGGTTTTATCTAAATCATCTTTATACTCTATGTTTTACCATAATCATTATCTAATTTCTTTCAGTTCTAATTCTCACGGAGGAATCGATTCAAATAAGTTTATTAATTTATTAAAAGCTAATCGAAAGAGGTTTTTGCTCACTTGGTGTACTCAACCGAAATATTTCTTGTTTAAAGTCATTACTTTAATCGCTTAATAGTATAAGCGAGAGTGGTACTATTAAGCGGTTATTGTTTAAAGTCACTAACTTCAATAGATTAATAGTATAAGCGCAAGTGGTGCTATTATTAAATTGTTGTTACCTAAAGTGATTGAATTAGAAATAAGCAATTATTCTTTAAACAAGGTCTCTGTTTCACTGTTAATCAATTAATAGTATAAGCGCAAGTGGTGCTATTAATAGATTTTTTTTATGTGATTTGATTGAATTAGAAATACTCGATCATTTCATTAAACGGAGAAATAAATAATAAAGATTTAATTCTATTGTAATAGTTTTATCTCGCAAAATCAAAATATCTCAACCTCTATATTTTATTTAAAAAAATAAAAAATATTTACTATTTTTACTTTCAGTACTTAGAACTTATAATCAACTCTCCTTTCATCAACTTGATCTTCTCAAATAGTAACAAAGATAATATAAACCTGTAGCCTATGCGGTTCCAATCTCTGTGGGACGATATCTTAAACTATATTAGAATTTGACAAGAACGAGCAGGAAAAATCTTATACACATTGGACTCGTCAAATTTTTGGCGCTGTTGCCGGGGATTAGCAAACATCTACTTCAGGTTAATTATATTTTTTTACTACTTTGAAAACTTTTATTATTATTATTTTTTTTTTTTTATTATTATTATTATTATTATTATTATTATTATTATTATTATTATTATTATTACTACTACTACTAACTACTATTATTATCATTAGTACTGCTAACAAGACTTGGAAAAAAAAAAGAGCTTCTAAAGATTATATCACTGGACTCTAAAAAATGAACTTTGATCGATCAAGCATTAAGTTTGCCGAGTTGACAGAAAATCATCGTCAAAGAATTATCACTTGTAATCTATGTGGTAGACAACATTCAACATTGAATTGTCAATCAATCACTAGGGAATATGATGAGGACTTTTTTGATGAGTTTTGTCAAACAGATGATACATTCTCATATGATGATTCTAAGAGACTAAAAGATATTGCAAATTTTATTGAAAAAGCCAACCAAAGATTTGCTACTTGCAAATATTATGGTGGAAATCACCATAATCATGGATGCCAAACAAGTAAAAAAATTTCATATAGTGATTCTGGAAAACTAAAAGAGATTGAAAAACTAATCGATCAAAGGAGAATGAAAGACATGGAGGAGTTGATAAACCAAAAGACCGTTACTTGTGAATATTGAAGTGGAAATCACCTTGGGCATACATGTCAAGCAGGTAATCCTCCTCTTTGTAGTTTATTTCATGACCAATCTTACGTAGGTTCTAGTTCTGACAGGTACATTGATTCTAGTAGATATGACTTCAATCTGGAGTGCAACCAATATTTACAAGAGAATCAAAACAATGAAAGCCAACCACCTCAAGAGGTGGACGTGAGTTTGAAAGAATATGTGCTTAATTTTATGGAAATTACTGATAAAAAAATTGCACAGTCTCATACAACCATTACTGACATCACAATGCAATTAAATCAATTAGTCAGTATGGTAATCTCCTTAAATGATGGTAATGAGCAATTAAATGAAACAATATCATGTGAAAAAATACCATCACTCAAGAAAAAAATTTAGATCTGGTAAAGTTGGCTTACAATGAAAGTTTGGTAGAATTTGAATCATCAGATCCTGAATCCTTACCCGATTCTACTTATCCACAAGATTTGACTAATTTAGATGAAAATGAAGAAGAGGAAGTCATAAAGATAAATGGATTTAATATAAATTTATTTGACTATCATTCTTCAGTTTCTTTTGATCACTATGACTCTGTGGATTTTATTATTGGATATTTTCAGGAAAATACATGGAATGATCATCAAGAAAAATGTAAGTTGAGAATCCTCATTGATAGTAATTTTACTGCTAAGGATAAGAGAAAGAAATCAAAATTCAAGCATGAACACATAAATAAGATGTCTTTTTATGCTCTCGACTTAATAAGCTCTAAAAGTAAACTCAATAAGAGAAAACGAAATACTGATTCTGAATTAGGAATGGAGTTTACTAGTTAACGAAGAAAGAAAAAAAAATACTTTAAAAAAATTTTCTTACGCTTTTTATAGTTTTTGAGTGCATATATATAAAAAAAATTCCTCTTTATGTTTGTTTTCTTTCTTTTAATGCGTTGTCACAAAAAAAAAAAAAAATTCATCCGTAGCCATTGAGGGAGAAGCAATGGAGCCTTATAAGTCCAACATAGATCTGACTAATTAAATGCTTAACAAATTGATCTGGTCAATATCCTGATTATTGTACAACCGGAACATCTCATGAAGGCCTTTACAAAAACAGAGTCACCTAGAAAGGAGTAACTCCATGGTGATCGGTATGCCTAAGTTACTGGTTGGTTAACCATTCAATTGTTCAATTCTAATGTTGGCACAAGTAATTTTATGGTTTATATTCAAACCAGGACCTCATGACTGTTAAGGTGTTAAATTAGTCAGTCTATTACACATAGAATATGTGTGGTCACAGTTTCTTTCAAGCTTTCTTCTGTGATCGTATATTTGAAAGCCAAAAAGATTTTTATTTTACTAATAATATAGTATATTTTTATTAATTATATTATATAATCCAAAAACCATTTGATCTTTCTCCATATTTTTTTTCTTTCACTCTCCTTTTGTATCACTTGTCTGAAAGAATATTTTCATCCAGGAGAATGAAACATTCAAGTGTGGAGAGGGTTATTTTGGTATTTCTAAAGTCTATTATATAATTATGTATTTTATTTTATACTATTTTCTTCTTATTTATGATCTTATTGTAGGTCTTTAATTAACAATATAAATTTTTTTTCCACCATGTTCAATATTATTATTTTTATATTCACCATATAATTTTTCATATCTTTGATTTTGACTTTGTGAAAGCAAGAGAAAAGATCTTCAACTCAAGAAATCATTGGAATTGAGAAAAATTATGATTACAAATTAAAGAAGGTAGAATCAATAAACTTGGCTAGAACTTGCTCTGAATGTTTTTCGAGGCGAAATAATAGATGATATTGATTTTTGAAAAATGAAATTAGGCTTTCTTTGATAAACAATTCAAGTCTCTCAATTTTCTATCCAATTATACATATTTTACCTTTTAGAACCCCTCTTTGAGACTTAATCCTAATTTTTTTACATCATGATGTATTACCGAAAAAAACATTATATATATGATATATATACACATTATTTACATATATATAAAGAAAAAAAAAGTGTTATTATTTCTTCCAGCTTTGAATAAGCAAAGATAGAACATCACCAAAAGGAAGAAATACTACAAAAAGATGAAATGTTGTGAATATTTGAATATGTATGAGAAAAAAAATTGACGAAAAAAAGTATTACCTAATGGAGAAAATTTTGAGAAATATTTGCTCCAAGCTAGAAGAAGAACAGTCACTATCAAATATCCTTATCTTACCTGCCTGAAGCCTAACATTACAAGCCATGAGAAGTCCTAAAAAAATTTTGATAATCAGTATTAAATCTATATTAGTGGAGATGACCATGAAGAGCAAGCATATGGACAAGACTATGATACTTACTGAATACATGATCATAACTCTATCAATTTTGAAAGATTCAAGGAGAGAAGGTTGCAAGTTCTTGTTAATCAAGACAAAATTCAAAAAAAAAAAAATAGAATAAAGAATTGGTGAAGTAAAAAAAAATTACATTGAGCATGATGAAGTAAGTCTATCTTAAACAAATTTTCCACTCTATAAAGATTGTGAATATTTGTTAAAAAAAAAAAATTCTTTTTTCTCAAGGACGAGCAAAGATTCAAGTATGGGGGAATTTGATGGATATAATTTATTCATATATTTTCATAGTTAAATATTAAGTATTTTTAAATAAAACGTAAATAAATATATCCATCTCTCGCATATTTTCTAACATATTTTGCAGGACGAAGAACATATTAAAAGTAAAGAAAAAGAATGGAATGGCCATCAATGACTATATTGTTCATAGTGCAATTATAGCACCGATGATTCTTGTCATAATTTTACTACGGTGAAGAGAAAAGTGAAAATGGAAGAAAAAGTAATCAATTCAAGACACCTTTGCTACTACGGGAAAATACCAAGACCTTACCTAACTTTCATCAATGACCATAGGGGAATATTTTGTAGGAGAAATAATGATAAATTCGAGGAAAGCAAGACGGAAGAGCAAATGTGAAATTCATCTAGACTTCATCACTAGATCAATCTAGACTTCATCACTAGATCAATCTAGTAGCAATTCCTAGATATATCTAAGCACTATCTACAAATGCATCGGGACCTTGAACTCTATAAATAGGAATGAAAAGTTTTGAAGAAAGGACATCCAATTTTCTTTTACAATTCACGTTGCAAGAACTAGTCTTGCTCTTTCTTCTTTTAGTTTTTCTTTTTGTCTTTGTAGGAATATTAATATTTTTCTTTAGTTCTTATGTTTTCTCCATAATGGAGTAATTTTCTTAGGTTGGTATATTAGATAAAAATTGATAAATTATTATAATAGATGTCAAAATTTTATTATCTTGTCGTGTTGAGGTTTTATCTAAATCATCTTTATACACTATGTTTTACCATAATCATTATCTTATTTCTTTCAGTTCTAATTTTCACAGAGGAATCGATTCAAATAAGTTTATTGATTTATTAAAAGCTAATCGAAAGAGGTTTTTGCTCACTTGGTGTACTCAACCGAAATATTTCTTGTTTAAAGCCATTACTTTAATCGCTTAATAGTATAAGCGAAGGTGGTACTATTAAGCGGTTATTGTTTAAAGTCGCTAACTTCAATAGATTAATAGTATAAGCGCAAGTGGTGCTATTATGAAATTGTTGTTACGTGAAGTGATTGAATTAGAAATAACCAATTATTCTTTAAACAAGGTCTCTGTTTCACTGTTAATCAATTAATAGTATAAGCGCAAGTGGTGCTATTAATAGATTTCTTTTATGTGATTCGATTGAATTAGAAATACTCGATCATTTCATTAAACGGAGAAATAAATAATAAATATTTAATTCTATTGTAATACTTTTATCTTGCAAAATCAAAATATCTCAACCTCTATATTTTATTTAAAAAAATAAAAAATATTTACTATTTTTATTTTCAGTACTTAGAACTTATAATCAACTCTCCTTTCATCAACTTGATCTTCTCAAATAGTAACAAAGATAATATAAACCTGTAGCCTAGGTGGTTCCAATCTCTGTGGGACGATATCTTAAACTATATTAGAATTTGACAAGAACGAGCAGGAAAAATCCTATACACATTGGACTCGTCAGTGGTGAGTTAGTCAATGTCTCTGAACCATTGAGGGTTATTGTCCCTCCTGATTTTAACATGGATGATTTGCCTCATTCAAGTGGTTTAGGTCAAGAACAATGCTAAGACAGTTGTGGCTGACGATGGAAGTTATTATGAAAGATATTGGTAACGATGACCCTCTTTCGGATGATCTTGAGCTTGAGCCCCATCATGTTATCCCTTCCAAGATCGATCTCTCAATAGGCTTTGTCATGCAGCTCCAGACCGAATCAGATATTAGGAGGAAGAGAAACATCCCCGTCAAGGAAACACCAAGTTTGATTACTCAGGCGAACATCTATTTGGTTCGGTCTGATTGTAATTAGGGTCGCGAGGTCAGAGTTAGTATTCCTGCCCCTGGCAGCCGAGTATGTGATAGAGTCGAGGGGCGCTCTTTCATTTTCACCTACCCCTTCACGATAGGTTTTTCCCTACCTATCCCCGAGGTGTTGGACACTTTTTTCTACACCTATCAAGTATGCATAGCCCAAATCGGTCCTGGGATGTGGAGGCACGTTCAATGCCTCGAATTTTTGAGTAAGTTAGCCGAGGTCGCCTTTACTCTCGACCATCTTTTGTACCTCTTCTACCCCTCTCTTCTCAAGGATGGAATACTCCAGCTCAATAATCGAGGCTCGTACTCACTGATTACGAAGAGCAAGGATATCAAGGACCGTGGATGGAACGAGCGCTTCATTCTCCTGCCCACTGACCTTTTTTCTTCGAAGCCTGATTTCCCCGAGCGATGGAATCGAGCACGTGAGTATTTTTCTCCTTGTTTATTCTTGCTTCAATCTTTCCTTGTTCAACTCTTCTTTCTTGACTTTTTTTAGCCAAGGTGGTCTCGTTTGTCCGCCCGAAGGATTTGACCCAATGGGTCCAGGCTATTATTGATGTCAAACCTAGATTGAAAAGATCATGGATGATTTTGGCTGCTTTGGATGAGAATCGATGGGCATGCAAACGGTATGGTGAGTTATTTTTTAATCAACTTTTTATCCTGCATATTTTCCTCGAGTTACCTTGTTTCGGTGGGTTATCGTCTTTCTTTGTTGTAGGTCTCCCAAGAAGGGCGATCACCACACTGAAGGAGAAGAGACAAAAGAAAGAGAATAAGGACAAGAAGGAGGAAGTCTCCGAGGCTGGGAATGCTCTAAGTGCTCTCCAGGGTTTGATTGGCAACCTTTCAAAGGGAAGGGAGAAAAAGGGAAGGAGGAAGAAGAAAAATGAGCAGTCCCCGAGGAGTCACCTGGCCTAGGGGCTAAAACAGGTCGAGTGTGTGCCCTTTTGATTTTATTCTTCCTTTCGCTTCGTTTCTTCTGCCGATCATTCTTTTCCTCTTTTCTTTCAGTTTTGAAAAGGAAGGAATTGTCTTCGTAGAAAACCCCGAAGGTGAAACAGGCCAGAGTGGAGCCTGTCCCTTTCCCCGAGCATACCCCTGCCGATGAGATGAAGGAGGGCCAGGAGAAAGCTATGGCTTCCCCCCCCCCCCCACCCCCTCATGAGTCAGAACCGGTTCAGGTTGCTGATAAAGGGAAAGGGGGTAGCTCAGCCTTCATTTTTAGTGGAAACAGACGATGTTCAGCCGTCTCGGGTGGGAGACAAGACTCCCTGAGCTGCTTCCGAGCCTGCTCCTGACGCAGCCTCTTGGAGACAGTTTCGTTATATTGAAATCCCCTCCGAGCTTTGTCTCCTAGATGGTGATATCCATGTCCCAATTAGTCATCGTGGACTCTTGGATCCTAAGGAACATGATCGCCTTGGGGAATCCCATATTTCAGATTTGATGGTTGATGCTGCTCAACATGCCATTCATGTATGTTCTCTTTCTCTTAGCTTTTCCTTTTCAGCCTTATTTTTGTTTCATTTTCTTATTCTTCAGATTTTTCTTTTGTAGTGTTACATAAATTCCATCAGGGCTGCCGAGATCGAATTCCGTCGAGATGAGAATCTTAGGCAAATGAGGGCAGGATGGAGGAGAGAGTGGGCAAGTCTCGAATGAGAGGTCTTGAGAAAGAGTTATTGAGCGCAAGGCTTGAGCTTTATCAAGCCAAAGATGTTGCTAACAAATCTGATTTCGAGATGGTCAAAGCCCTTGAGGCCAAGTCTTTTATTGAGGAGAGGATGGCTCATTTGAAGCAGCTCTGTGATGCCAAGCTGAAGAGAGTGAGAACCGAGGGCCAATCAGTTATTAATGAGTGTGCCAAGAAATTTCATGTTGACTTGAAGAAAAAGATGCTCAAGATGAATGAGCATCGCTAGACTTCATCACGATCCGGGCCAAGGTTGATAAAAATTGGGTTGTTATCCAAATAAGGCTAAAGACTCTGAAGGAGTGTCGTGGCAGGGTAACCTTGATGCCGAGATCGCTAAGGCTGAGAGTGATGATACCATGGCTTAAAAGTTAATGGATAATCTTCTTTTGAGCAGCGGAAGCTCAGACGGCGAGGAAGATGATTCCGAGGCTGAGGCATAGGGTAGCATTTTTACCTTTTGCTGTTTTTTGTTAAGGCCTTCGGGCCGCTTGTTTTGTAAATATTGTGGCCTTTGGAGCCTTTTTATAAATGGAATTTCTCTTTTGGGAGCACTGAATTTTCTTGCAAGACTTTTAGTACTTTTCTTTAGACGTCTCACCCTCGAGCCTGAGGCTTAACTTACAATCGACTATGCATATCAAATGACAATAAAAAGATGTTTAATCAAAATTTATTTCATTGATAAAGTGCAGTTGTGAGCCTTTATTATAATAAATGCCTAGCCATAGCAAGACTTAGGCAGAAAAGCTAGAAGATCAAAATATGAACTTATTGAGCGACTCTCCAAGGGTAGCCCTCGGTGAGGTGATCGCTCGTTCTCCGAGGATCTTGCCTCGTGGAGTCCCCGCTTGTTCAATCTTCATTTATTTGAAATAAAAGTGAAACTTTCACTCTAAACGATTGATCAATTATCAATTAAGCAAGTTCCTGATCGTCCCTTCTCCCCATTGCTAGGTCTCATTTTCTTTAAGAAAAACGGACGAGGGGTCTTGTCAAGTTGACCATATCATTTTCTTGGACCGATCGGGGCGAGAGTGCTCCTCATTGTAATCGAATAACACTCTCGCGCTATTCACTACTCTCCTCGGATGGCTCTTACTCCCCACGAGGTTGAGAACTTGATTATCTGATGCAGGGTCGATGGTACGGCTTCCATTTCATGGATCCAAGGTCTCCCAAGAATGACGTTGTAGGCCATGTCCTCGGACATCACTTAAAAGGTGGTTTTCTTGTCCACCCCCTCTACAATTGTTGTGAGGGTTATTTCTCCTAAAGTCTTTTCGGTGGAATTGTTGAACCCTGTTAATATGGTTGCCTTTGGAACCACTAGGTCCTTCAACCACATATTCTTGATCGCTCCATAGTTGATGATGTTTACCGAGCTGCCAGGATTAATTAGAGATCGTTTGACATCGCAGTCATTGATCCTGAGCGTGACCACTAGCGGTTCATAGTAGGGAAACATCATCCCATCACAATCTTCTTTGTTGAACACCATCTATTTACCTGACCACCAACTCTTACTCTTTTCTCCGCAGTATTTGATGATTTTGCAATTTTCTTTGCAGCGGCAAAGTTTATCCCATTTACCTCGGAGCGTCCAGTGATGACATTCACTATCCTTTTCAGTGATTTTGTTCGAGGCGGTTGCTCCTCTCTCCTATACTTTGCGTAGTTTTGCTTTCCTTTATCAGTCAGATATTCAGCTAACACTCCATTTTTGAGTAGATGAGCCACCTCGAGACGCAATGCTTAACAATCCTAAGTTGCGTGCTTATAATCCATGTGAAATTTGTAATGTTGAGTTTAGTCTCTCTTGCTCGGAGGCGTTCTCATGTCTTTGGGCAACCTTACACCTTGTTCAGTCATCCCTTTGATCGTATTTACCAGCTCGGTAGTCGATATGCTGAAATTGTACTCGAAAATCCGAGGCAAATCTTTCTCCTTGGACACCAAAGACGGGCTCGAGGACTTTTGATTGGAGGATGAGCCAGAATTTCCTCCAAGCCGCTGTCTCACGTGTTGGTGCCCTCCGAGGCGTTGGCTTACATGTTGCTTTTGAGCCTCGTTGTATGGTTCATATCGATTTTTCGAGTTCCCTCGTGGCGCATCGGCGCGTCGAGAGGACTCAGATCGACCTCGGTAGGAATGGTTCCGACCTGTCCTTCTCCATTCTGCTTCCTCGAGCCTGATTTTTGTTGTGGCCTGATCATGCAATTCATCCCAAGTTCGAGCTTGCCATTGCTGGAACTCTTTCTTTAATTCACCCACGGCCTCGGAATTACTCACATTGAGATTTTTTTTAAGGCCATGACTGCCAAACTGTCATCCATTTTTTGCAGATCCACTCTCCAGTATGAACCTTGATGAACATGTCTGCCAGCTTGTCGACACTGGAGATGGACTCGGAGGGGAGGAGCATGTACCAACACAGCGCCCCTTTTTCTAAGGTATCGACGAATTTCTTCAAGAATATGGATTCCTTCTCGATTGGGGTCAAATCATTACTTTTGACCATGGCTATATACTCGGTTATATGGTCGACTGGGTCCATTGTCCCATCATATTTCTTCAAAATCTGTAGTTTAAAATATTTTAGGACTGGTGCTGGAGCAGCTTCAGGCTTGAAGAGTAGCTGGCGATATTTCTCAATGTCCAGCACACGTTGAGGTTTTCAGACCCCTGGCACATTTTCAAGCCATTTTTACATGCTAGCCTCGAACTCTTTCTTCCACTTCTCAAAGTCGGACGCGGCGCTTGTTTGAGACATTTCGAGGATTGTAGTCCCCGACCCCCCAAACGTGATCCCATTTGGAAAACTTCCCATGTTGGTGCCTATGGGAATAGCGTTGGGATTTCCTCCATTAAACATCACGAAAGGAGTATCTCCGAGGTTGGGTGGGACCTTTCTATTCCCAGCGAGAGACTGCAGGGAACTTGGAAACTTTTCATTAAATTGAGCTGGTGTTGCTGCTTGAGCGACTGCTTGTTCTCGCATATATTGTAATGAGTTCATCATGAACTGTTAGAACGGATCACCAGAGTTTGAGGAGGTTAGATCGGCTAAAACTGCCCCTACGGGAGGTTTTGGGCCGACCGGGGGAGTAGATCCACTTGGTTGTTTTAATCCTACCAAGGGAGTGGATTGTTTGTTGGAATGGGGCTAACAGGCGGTGTCGAGCCAGTTGGAGGGATTGGGACCCCTCCATTGGTTTCGCTGGCTCCTATTGTTTGGTCAGGTATTTGGGTAGAAACATTGTCATCGACGATGTCGGCCATTTTTTAAGTGAAAGTCAAAGCTGCAGACTTTGGAACAAACGTTATTACCGATTCCCTACAGACGTAGCCAATTTGTGTTGGCATAAATCGAGATAGGACAACAAATCAAATTTATTTTGGGGTTGATTGATAATTTATTTGTATCAAAGTCGTACTCGAGATAAGATTGAATTCGAATAAAACAAGAGTTTAAAATAATAAATGCGACAAGAAGTAAACGAGACAAAACTTGAGAATATAAAATGAATGTTGTATTTCTGCCCCCCCCCCCCCCCCCTTGTTGGTTACAAATGATTCCTATTTATAACCTGAAGAAAACAATAACGTTATAGCCATAATAACTATGCCTTTATGGCTATTACTCCACATTTGATCGTGGTCAGCTTATGATCTTCTTCTTAAATGCCAGAGCAACGGTCGACGGTTACAAAGATCGGGCCTCGTTTGGTGAGGTGTCGTGCTTGCTCGGGGACCATGTTGTTGTGGTGATCTTTCCGAACTTGGTGCTTTGAACTCAATCTTTCTCATTTCCCGAGATGGCTTTCCCTGGTGGAGGGTCATGTCGCTTTCCCTCGTAGGTTCACCTCATAAAGTAGGCTTATATCAGGCCTCGTGCCCTTACTCGAGGCCTCGATGATTTTTCATCCGATACAATGAATAGAATAACGCGAGTTATGAGCCTCGTAGAGCATTGACTGCCTCAGATCTCCGATATCAGGGACATAGAGCCGGCCATTAAATCGAAGAATGCCATCTAAATCAAGCTCGAATGAGGGAACTCCTCCACTTAGGACACGACAACGCAACTCCTGAAAATGAGAATCATCGAACTGTCTTACCTTAATTTGATTGACTAAGGAAGACTGAGCTGCAAAACATGCCAAGACTCGGCTGGAGTCTGGGCGAAGATATCTCACATCGGAGTTGCCAAGGGACTGCAACTCTGAGGCCAAAGGTCTCATGTCATGTCAACACCCATTTTTCTCTGAACCGGTTAGGGTAAATAGGACTCGACTTTTTAGAACTCGCGGGTAAGACTTGGAGGCGCTACCTAACATATTTTTTAACTAGGCGTGTTAGGGCACCTACTTTGCTTCTAGTCAATTTTAGTGTCAACTCTGACACTTAGTCTACGAATAAAAAAATTCTAGGTAAGGGTTGAAGTAAACCCGAGAGGAAGGTGTTAGGCACCTCTCGGATTCCACCAAATGTGGTTACCGGCCGGATAATATATTGGAATTTTAAAAGTAAATAATTAAACTAAATAAATAATAAAATATTAAATAATCGACTATAGTATACTAATAACTATAATATGAAATAAATATTGAGTTTTTGTAATATCTTCTCTTTTAGTGTGCCTTGCAAAATAAACAACGAGTTAGTAAGAATTGTAAATAAAATTATTTAGAATAAATTGGAATTAAGTAAAAGTAGCCATTTTGAAATATATTGTCCTTTTCAAAAGCTTTGCCCGTTTGTTTGTGATTCCACCACGACGTACCTAGCAAAAAATGTAAAGATATGAATTAGTCAAATAATAAATAGTAAAAATAATAAATATAACAATAACCAAAATAATAATAATGATGATAGTAATAAAATAACAGTAATGATAATAATAAAAATATTAGTAATAACAATAATAATAGTAACAAAAATAATAGTAATAGTAATAATAGTAATAAAAGGAAAACAAAATGAAAATGGGATTATTTGAAAGTTTAGGCTCAGATTGGGTGATAGGGTTAAGGATACGTCATGACTGCAAACACGCCGGCCGGTCGTGTTGCCATTCCAAGTGAGGATCCCTTGGCCTATCCTGCTCGTTTTTGCAATATTATTTATAAATGTTATGGTCATCGCTTATTTTATTTTCGGAGGGACACGGAAAGGGACATTTTGTATAACGGGACGAGATTCGTATTAGGCCTCCAAAATGTTATTGGCCAAACGGTGTAGTATCAGTTCAAATCAGTGTAAAGCCTCAAATAAAATATTTTCATAGGCTAAGAAGCGTAACATAGCGTCTGTTTGAATTGGTCAATGTCTTAAATTTTTTTGAGAAAATTATGTGGCATGAACATTTAGAAGAGTCCTTTACAAAAAATAGATATATTTTTTCTTTGTTATGATTTATAGACATTTAACAATATGTCATTTACTTTTTATAGACATTCTTTTTTACTGAACACTTTCCCTCTTTTATGCCTATTTTTGGGGGAATAGAATAAATCATTATCAGTTATATTTAGATGTGATCTTATCTCACTAATTAAAGATACTTATTAAAGCATTTAATCTTTTCTTACGCTGATAGAAATAAATCTAACTAAAACATCATTCAATTAAGTGAGAAAATATTGGGTCAAAATGTAAATTAGCATTGCATGATAAAATGTTCATCCCAAGGTATACTTCTGCATATTTTATTAATTACGTATTGTATATTCATTTCTTTAAAATATAATATAATGATTTTATTATATAAAAAATATTATGTTAATATAAATGTAATTTTATTCTGCATAATTATGATAATAAAAATTTATATACAAAAATAATTTTACATATAATATTTTATTAATATAATTATAATATATTCTGCATATTTATGATACATCACAATATATAGTATATTGATATTATTATACATATAATATTTTGTTGATACAAGTGCAATATATTTTGAATATCTATAATAACTATGTGGTGTGAGTATTCCCTAATAGATATAGTGTGAGTATTTCCTGTGTATTACTTATGTGGTAGAATTAAGTTGGTATTTACATAATTATAAGTGTGTGCATAATGAATACCAAAAATTAACGAAGAATGAATACCAATAAAATATGAAAAATTTAAAACAAAAAATATATACGAAATATATAATAAAGATATGCATTTTATGTATACAAAAAATGTATACATAAAATATATGCAAAAGATATATATTTTACAATTTTTAGGTGATAATCATGTGATAACAATTAATGGAGAAAGAGAATGTGGCTGATGATTGATATCCCAAAAAATAGCCCAAAAAATAGGCACAAATTTAAACTTCTTTTGCTGTAGTACCACTATTTTAGGAAAATAAAATTTGTAAACATATTAATGTAGGTCATTTTTGCTAGCCTTTGTTCAAGAGTTCATATGTCTATTTGAATGTAGGGCCATATTTGATTTTGGCTAAATATGTTATCTTCTCAATTTTTTTCGGAACAAACATCCAGACCAGTAGATAAAATGCCAATAAAGGATGTATTATTCCTACAAAGTACAAAACCAGTTGACTTTCCTGAACATCAATAGATCGATCCACCTCAACCAATAGAACACAGAATTTCAGATCCACAAATGGGGTCAAACCAAAAACACAAACGCAACGATGGCAGTCACACGAGGTGAAGGAGGAAAGGAAGAGTAACAACCAATTTTTTCTCCAGTGAGAGAACAACGGAGACACTACCAACTCCAAATCCCATTTTTCCCGGTGAATAACACAATGATGGTGACAGCAGTAACAGCAAGGGAGGGAGGAGCGACTGCCTAGCCGCTTTTGGTGGCGTCGCTGCTACCCCCACCGCCAAAAGCTCATTCTTTCCTATTTTTACATTTTTTTCTTAAAATAGTCAGAACCAGCCTGTTGGAACAGAGGAAAACGAAACAACATATTTAGCCGGCGACGGGATTTTCCGGTAGGATTGTGTACAAATGTGTTTCTTATTTTTCGATTGGTTTCTGTTTGATTTTGCGTGGGTACGTCTCTTTTTTCATGAGAGTGTGTGTGTCAGTGGTGAGTATGTGTAATGTAGGTATGGAAGGGATAAGGAGGGGAGGGGTTGACGGTGATGGGGGGTGTGTGTGTGTTGGTCACTGTTGGTGTGTGTGTACTGATTTTGGTATAGTGGAGAGGAGAGATAATGGTAGTATGATGTGTATTGATTTCTGCTCATTCTTGATGTGTATAAATCGGTGCGTGTGTGCGGAGTATGTTTCTAGAAGAATAAGGATTAAACAAAATATAATTGGACTTCCGCTTGTCCAGGTTCGAAATGGAAGATGCGTATTTGGGTAGTAATTTAGGAAGAATTCAAACTATCAATATGAATGTAGTAAAATACTGAGTTAAATATCAGACTGGGTATTTTTAACTGGACTAATACTTGACTTAAAAGTGTGAATAAATAAATAAAAATATAGATATACAAAGAAAATATATATATATATATATATATATATATATATATATATATATATATATATATATATATATATATATAGTGAGAGGAGGAGACAGACAGTAAGGTATGGCGAGATCACATCTCCTGTTACTATAGTAGAGCCTATACGGGGAATAAGATATAGTGATTATATATATATATATATATATATATATATATATATATATATATATATATATATATATATATATATATATATATATATATATATATATATATATATATATATATATATATTATCTGTAAGGAAAATGCACACATACAATTATTGGGGTCAAATGATTAAGTTAAATAAATATTAGACAGTCACAAATAATTACTAAATGCCATAAATGCAGCAAATTGCATGAATAACCATACTATTAACAGATAGCCTAAATAATATAAATTATATAATATAACCTCAATTAGGTATATAATGTATAAATAGGTGATAACACACGTAAATGCATGCCTTCTAATGCAAATTTCACTCAAACAGACGATATCGCACTTTTAGGTTAAATATAGCCAATTATGTGAAAAGGAGCGACAAAATTTAGTGTCAACAGCTGCCCCTCTTTGCCTGGGGATGATGAAATAATCTTCGGGCAAAGATAGTTGAGGGAAAAACCAATTTTTTCACGACGATGGGTAGAATGTTGGAAGGAAAATAAGAGTTTTGAGGGTATTTTGGCCGAACCCCGGTCTCTGAGTTGCCTATATATCTCGAATTTCACGAGAAATCAGGCCGTGTGTAGTTCTAGAATGGCATGTTTCCTGTGTGAGATGCTTATGACACACGATTTCAGATGTCAGGAGTAAACTTGTCAGAGTATTCAAAGTTTACATTTGAATGTACTTTGAAATTTGCTGAGATATGATTGTTGGATATAACAGAGGCATTGTCGAAGACGAGGTAACATCGATAGATCGAACGTGGGAAAAGAGGCTTATAATCATCCTGGTTATAAAAATGTGGTGCGCTACACACCCATAAAGAGGAGTTTATACGTACATAGTTTCCACTTCATCTCGATAAATGAGTCATCTTGCCTTCAATATAGTCTCGACCAAACTGGGGAATATTGAGAAGTAAAGCACGATAAAATACGCATGATTGAAACAGATGGGCACGATTAAGCACGAGAACACGCACGATTGACACATATAGGCCCGAATAGGAAGGAATACAAAACTAACACCCAATCGGCAATGAGAGATTAGGTAGGTTACTGGTGCGAGTATGAAACTTAAGCTTTGAGCGCTTTGGAACTCGGTAAACTAGATACTTTGTGGGCATAGCAAGGACATTGTTGAAAGGTCTAAGCTTCTTGAATGGGTTCCAAAATGGTGCATAGTATGTATTTGAGGTTTTGTGGTTGCACAAATTCACCTGCAGTAGTGATTTTTGGAAGCAAGTGTGAGGGTATGGGAAATGGCGCAGGGGTTTGTCAAGAGTTCGAAGAGTGTCCTACAACAAAAGTACGATAAGTGAAAACAGAGATAAAGATAAAGTACACTTTCCTCTTGAACTGAGTAGTAGTTTTGTCTGTTTTTTAGTGCGCTCAGTGCTAGGGAATATGTGCCTCTCCTCTAGGGATATTTATTTTCTCGTCCGAAGATGCTAAGTGCCTCTTGTCATGAGATAATTGCTTGTCGCGCCCGGCTGTACACCCTGGAACACTATCGCGTTGTTTCCTGCAATAAGGGTGAGCTTTTGCAAATAATATTTATAATTATAAAGTAGACTTTCATGTTATTGGATTGTCTTGCCAGTGCCTCTCGTAAAGAGACATATGTGCTCATCAGCACTGCTACTGCCTCCTCGTAAAGAGAACCTACTGCTACTGCCTCTCGTCGTGAAATATACTGCCATTTTGTAATGACAATCTATGTGCTCGTCAGCACTGCTACTGGCTCCTCATAATGAGAACCTATGTGCTCGTCAGCACTGCTACTGCCTCCTTGTAAAGAGAACCTACTGCTACTGTCTCTCGTCGTGAGATGTACTGCCTCCTCGTAATGAGAACCTGCTCATCAGCACTGCTACTGCCTCCTCGTAATGAGAACCTACTGCTACTACCTCTTGCCGTGAGATGTTTGCCTGTCGTGTCAGGCTGTGTACCCTGCGAACAAAATTAAAGTGAAGTGCTAAAAATGTAGAATGATGTTACCGTGCGCATAGTATCACGCTTATTGTCATTTTTTTGTGTCTTTGGGTCTTTGGTCTTTAGAATGATAGTGCTCAAAATTCTGCCCAGTGTTGGCTTGCATCTATTGGAATTTTGAGGGGGTCCTCAAAAATTCTGCTCCAGTTTATTGCCTTTGATAGATCGCCATATTGTATCACTGCCTGCGAGTCTTGTGTTTGTGTGGAAAGATCTACTCTCAAAGAAAGATTCGTTAGTCGAAACAAAGTGGCTGCATTGCACTGAACACCAATGTATTTGCTTGAATCAGCATTCATTTTTTAGTGTGATGATTGGGTATTTCGATGACTCTGACTATGTAGGTACTTGCATTCTCAGACTGAGGCTTGGTGTTTAAGTTTTGCCGGATTTGGAGGTTGTCCAAAATTGTTTTTGTCTTGGATAGTGTTGGGGTGTCTTCATGTTTCGTGCTTTTCTTTTCAAAAAGTCATGGAGCTAACTTTGATGGATTGGTGTGTACATAAAATGTATTTGTGGCTAAGGAGTTGCGGTTTCTATTTTTTGGTTCTGTTGTATCATTGTCTTGCTTTGGTCAATCAGACTCTGAATTTTGTATTTCAATGCTGGATATTTTGTGGTGTCAGGGTATTGAATGTTTGAGTGATGATACTAGATCTTCTTTTGATCGAATTTCGGAATGGGTATTTAGGGAGTAGTTCGTTTGTTGGGTCCGAATCAGCTCAAATTTTACAGACAGGTCCTAATGGACCTTATGCAGCTTTTAAGACTATCGGCACGCTAATCAAAGTTCAAATTTCCTAAACGACTGCCTAAGGCAGTTTCACTACTAGCACGGAAACGGAAGGTTAGTAGCCGATAATGTAAATGAGAAGCAAAGTCAAAATAATGGAGAGTTTAAAAACCTACTCTAAGATCCTCAAGGACACTCCTTGACAAAGCGCCAGTCATAGAAATTGTAGAAATATGCTCTTTCTCCATGGGGCCGAACAACTGATCAAAATGTTGGGCCACGTGAAAGGGGTCCTTCAACACATCTACACTATTCGAGAGCTCTATCAAGATCTTCTATGACCCCTACATGGAAACAGGCTCACTGAAAGGTCCATTATTCATTGCCTCTACCACTTCGGCCACTTTTTCTGCAGGTGAGGGCGGCTGGAAATTGGCCTCAGCCTCTTTACCCATGGCTTCAGTTGCCGAGTCTTTAGCAGTCGCGCCTTCAGTATCTCGCCACCAGTCTCCTCAAGATCAATTAAGTCGCGAGGGCCTGAAACCCACGGATCCTCACCAGTGGACACGTCTCGCAGACTATGTTCCACGACTAGCTTAATATCAGCTATCTATTCATGCCGACTGCACTTTATTTTCTCCGCTACTGAGGTTATCTCTAATGATTTCCTTTTCTGGGCCTTAGGTAAGAGTAAAGGAATGGTAGTTTGGGATCCCGGGGAACTTGAAGACCCTAGGCATTTGGAGACCCTTTTCGGGCTGCAAATTCCTCAGGTATCTTTGTAGCCTATGCAGCTGATCCAACCTCGAGATATTTGTTATCCTTGGACTTAAGAGGGACCCCTAAAAATGATGGAAGTTAGATCGGAATCAAATCATGGAAATTCAAAATGCAAGAATCAAAGTACCTACTGTCATACCCACATTTTTTCGAACTCGGAGCGAGTTAAGGCTCGGGTTTGACTAGGTAACTCGGTTGAGTTTGAAATTGGAGTCGCCACCTAATATAAGTTTTCTAAGGTGTATTAGGCCACCTAAATGTCTATGGTCGGGTCTTGTTTGATAAAAAATACATTTCCATATATTCGAGGGCAAGAAGTCTAAGTGACTCGGGGAAGAAGGTGTTAGACACTTCTCCAAGCCCAACAAAAAGTGGTTCCCGCCCGAGCTATTACTTTTTACGATGTCTAATAGGTCATAGATAAATATTGATCATATCTACAAATTATATTACTAACTTGAAGGTTAAATTCACAATCAGTTACGCAATCGAGTCTCGTTGTGCAAAACAGTGTATGTAGTATTGGGCTTTCAAGTTTTGTATAAATAGCCTAAGCCCTATGCCTAATTTCACGTTTGACCACAGACTTTACAGGACGTTGAAATATTAGGTCAAAATTGCAAAAAAAGTTTTTTAAAACAGTTTATTCATGCAAACTATATATTTGGGCCAGTTTGCACAAAAGACCAGATTTTAAAAAATAGTTTTGATTTTAGCACATAACCAAATTATGGTTATTTCTGTAAAAAAAAATATTAGCCATTCTGAGTCGGTGTGACTTGACATTAATTGTCGAGCCCTAACTTTAATGGCTATTTACTTTTTGGGATCAGTTTTGAAAACATAAATGTTTGCGCTGTTTTTGAAGGGGGACACAAAGCACACAAATGCACGGAAGGGGTTGTCAAACATAACTATATATGTATATATAGACATGCACATACATGAGTCAGTGATAATGACTTTAGAAAATACATATAATAATTTGTATATTGGACTCCAAGACGTGTACTCTCCTATACACTATTAGATTAGTGTATAGAAGATTAAAACTTGATAAAAATTAGTTTAAACACATAAAGGGCCGAGTTTTAAAATCAGTTTAGGGCCCGAATTATTTATGCAAAATAGTGGCAGTTTAGTTTTACGAAAAAGTAGTCGCGGATTAGGCAAGGATTACACATTAAGCCCCTAATGTAGAAAATTTCCAGATTTCACATAGAATGTTTCAATTTAACATTGTAGCTTAAGGTTTACGTCGGCATACACAAGGATTATGCTGATTTTCATGTTGTCACTAAAGCAAATAAGCATTATTAATGTCCAGGCTTCAATTTAACATGTAAACCGTTGTTTTAGTAAAATTCCATATTCTCAGTTTTCAAATAAAAACATTGTTTCACTTTTTATCCAGAACTGTTATGCAAAATCGCAGTTTTAAGGGGAATGATGCAACATATAAGAGAAGGAGGTTGGGGGTGGCCCCTATGTAGCCAAAGAAACTGCACCAGTGAGTATCCTCACTCAAATATATACATGTAGGGTTATCCTAACAAATATACACAGATATGAGAGGTTCTAAGGGAGTAAAAACATAAGTTGATGCCCTGTTTCTCAAGCATTAGGCTCAAGACTGCCTTTATATTCCTAACATCAGAGGTTTACACCTCCAGAACCCCAGCACCATAGCCAGTTTAAAAATGGTATAACTACTAACCCTATTAAACTTGATCCCCCTGTGATTAATAGAACCGGTATGAGCTATCTAAGACCATCCAAAAAAAGCTGCAAGCAAAAGGTTAGTAGGGGCCAAAGAGAGTGCCCAAACAAGTATCCACAGGTGATCAGAGAGCAGACAAAGAGCATATATATAAGCAGTCTTAGGCGGGCAACAACATAAGCTTGGAAAAGAGTTTGATACCTTGTCAGGAATAGTAATTAAGCAAACAATGATTTAGGCAGTGCTAAATACTTCAAGGAACAGAATCCAAAGAGAGAGATGAGACAGAACTTTTCCCAGGAGCTTGCAAGTGATAGAAGCAACTATGCTACCAGTGCTTTCAATGTCATTACCCTTTTTTATGCATTCAGTATATTGACGATGTGCAGTGTATGAATTGTCTCTAATAATGAAAGTAAGACCAGTTTACATAGGTAAAAGGGGTGAGGGGTCTGAGTTCAAACGGGCAAAATACAAAAGGTAAGGGAATATTGTATCCCACAATTAAAAAGATTCAATTAGGTGGACTTTCCATATATAGATCAATTAGGGTCCAAAATTTAAGGTAAACAAGATTTTAAACAATTAGGAAAAGGAAAAGCGTCAAGATTTACCCATTTAGGGTCGGAGTCGGGTCAAGACTAACTCAACTCCGATGGCGCATGCATAAGTTCCTATTTTCGTCAAAGGTAGTAAAACTCAAGACTCGCTCAAGCACCATAGGAGTTTCTTTTCCGGCGACAGAGGCTAAGTCGAGGCGAGGTCAACCCTTGAGCTTTTTTGTGAAATGGGAGCAATAGTGTAGGGATTTTGTAGCGGACAACCAAAGAAGCAAGAAAATATAGGTCTCATGGCCTTTGGTGGCCGGAGGTGGCCGGAATCGACCATAGAGAGTGTAGTCATTAGGGTTTTGGACGAGAGAAGGGAGAGAGGAGAGGCGGCTAAGTGTGTGTAAATGGAATGGGGTGTTAGGGTTTGGGGGTTCGTTTGTGTTATTACAAAAGGAAAGTCTGATCCTGGCCGTTGGATTAAACTCGTGGATGGCCAGGATTTGGCCACGTAGGTGTGAGGTGGTGCTTAGGTGGATAAGTAGTGGGGTGATGTGTATATGTGTGTATATGTGTCTATATGTTGTATAAAATACGTATAAATGTGTGTAAAATACATATAAATATGTAGAAAATTGAAAATTTAATTTGAAAAATGCTCCTAATGACTTGGGGAAATGTAAAAAATATTATTATGAGATTTAAAATGATTTTGACCAATTTTGTTAAAAATAATGTAGTTGTAAAAAATTCGCAATTGAACGTGCTAATTTTGTAGATAGTCGTAGCTTGTGCTGTATTTTTAAGAATAGCATAATTGGTGTGCTTGTGTAAAATAATAATTTTGATAAAGGTCAGAGTAAAGACAATTATGTACAGTGCAATTTTGTCTGAAAAATGACTATTAAAACATGAGGGACAAAACTGGATGCCAACACCTACCGTGCCTCTTGACGACCCACTTTGCTTCCGAGGCAGCATGCCTGTAGGTTTTGATTTCCCGTTTGAACTTGCCAATTACGCCATCAACACATCCCTCTATGTTAGGATGAGGCTCAACATTGATGGCAATAACTAAAGAATTTAAAAAAAAAAGGATGAATGTTATTCCAAAGAAATTCCGGAGAGAGGTAGTATACGATAGCGATACTACGTTGTGGATTCCCTTTCTCCAGAAACTTGGGAGATGTAGAGATCTGGCCTGTTGGGATGACATTGAAGTGCTCTGCCCATCCGTGATCATTCGGACCCTCATTGTTCTTAGTAATGCACATTTACCATGATGTGTCAAGTGGACGATTCCCCCATTGTAAATTTTAGGGGAAAAGAGAGAAATGAGATGTTGGAAAGTGAGGTATACTAATTTCCTTGGCAAAGAACATCATGGCGCCGACTACTCTCCAGAAATTCGGCCCTAACTGAGCCAAGCAAATATGGTAGGTGCAACACTACCTCATGCAACGGAAGGGAGAAATCCCAAGTGAATGGATAAGTGTATATAAAGGAAAAACCCTCGACTGAATTCATAAGGCTATGCTCTGTCGTCGGTATCATGAAACCGACTTGGTCCTCACTCCAATTACACTCAGCACGGAGGCGCTCCAGGTACCGATCTAAAATAAAACTTGAAACAAATTCCATGTGGACATTGAAGTTCTTCTCCTCTTGGTCTTGGGTTTGCTCATAGAGGGTAAACTCTTTCTTGATATTAACAACGTGAACTATGTCTACAACGGTGGGTTCCCAGTCCTTGGATTTCTTCTTTTTGCCTCTCTTAGAAGAAGAAGCATCTTGTGGTTGGCTCTTTCCTGTTCCCTCAAATCTAACCGCCACTTTGGGTGGCAGAGCAACAATACTGGCATCGACGCCAGGACTCGATGTGGCGGTGTCAGCCTCAACTTGTGAAACAATTGGTTGCTTGGAATTCTTTGAAGACATGACTAAGATTTAAGCAAGGAATTTCATATTCACCGTCGATTGGAAATTTTCAAGATAATCAGAATCTTGAGAATGTCAGAAACTTGATTGAATCTTGTGAGCAAAGATTGTGAGAAAGTAAAGTGTTCAATAAATGGTTAAAGAATTTTATATAAAGAAAAAGGAATTCAGAGAGTCATCATTGCCTAGGGAACTGGCGGTGACATCATCACCACCCGTTGCGTGACACGTGAGCAAGGGGAAATCGAAGTGACAACTGCTATTTTCAAATTACTTGGTGCACGAGGAGCCACGTTTGTTTCCCGCCTAAACGATTCTACTTCCTGAGTAATTCTATCAATCACTCGGCAAGTATGGGACTATATGTATTGGTGTAATTTGGCCACGGACGCGTGGCATCGGAGATGAATGTTCCGGGAGTAAATGTTTTGCTCCGTTGTTGTGATAGAGTAATAATGAAAACTAACGGGTGGTCTTGGTACGGAAGTTAAGAGAGAATCACGTTCTCGGATACCAGGTTATCAGAGTATCCGAAGTGAACTCGGATGGATCTCTGTTTCATAACTGCCACGGCGCAACATTAAAGAGATTAGGGATCATAGCATCGTTAATACCCATTATCAGGCCATTCTAATTTGCTATAAATAGTTCATCTTGTTCATTGTAAAATGTATTCAGAAATATTTGCCAAAACTCTACCCAATTTTAATCCCGACATTATTAATACAGTTTCCTTGTTCTTGTTACCATTATTATCGTTATTTCTTGTTGTTTATTTGAGCTTTAAAATTTTGATACAATAGGTTGCTTGTAACCCAATTTAATTGTATTATAAATTCCGATTTAAAAATAAAAAATCCAGACCCTTAAAATAGGGCGGAGGGAGTAACAATATATAGAATTTGAAAACATACCCGAATAACTTTTCGAAAGAAGTTGTTCGCCTGAACACCCTTGCGTGGTTGTAACTCTGCCCCTGTAAGTGGTATGTGCACGAAACAAATGTTCGGGTGTACTCCAAGAAATGTACTCATCCTTACTATGGGAAAACTTTACCCGCACCCAATTTTTTGCAAAATCAATTATCGATTTAACTTTAGGAGTTATAAATAAATTTAAATTACACATTAAGTAACCATAAGTAAGTGATAAAATTTATTATAAATGGTGAATTTAATGTATATTATTGATTTGGTACAAACATTTAATGTTGATTAACTTTTCTCAACTTTACGTTCCACTACCACCCACATAGTTTGACATCTTGATCTTTGCACTTTCCTGTAGAAAATTTCTGTTCTAAAATAATATATGTCGAATGTAATTATGTTTTTTCTTCGAATCTTATGAAAGCTGCAGGAAATCTAAAAGGTTAATACTCCCTCCGATCCTTTTAAATTGTAATATTTGCTATTTTCACGTCCCTTAAGAAATCATAAATAAGTAGAGCACTTTTACTAATCTATCCTTCTTGATATTTTAAGAAACTCATAATTTATCAAAAAAAAATTGATGTTTGTGAGTGGGAAAAAGTATATTTTCCAAAAACCAGTTTTTGGAAATTTTGAAATTTTTGTTTTTAAACTTGGCCAAGTTTTATAAACAAACAAGTTTTCTCCAAAAAATTCTCAAAAAATGCTCCCAAATTTTATAAACAAACTGGAGTTAAGTGTTTGTGTTTTTCAAGAGAAATTAATACTAGGGGTATAATGGAAAAAAATAGTAAAGTTCTTCTTAATATTTGAAAAGTGATAAATATTTTTGTTCAAGTATTTATAGTAAGTGTGACAACTAAATAGGACCGGAGGGAGTATTTCCTTCATCTCAATTATCATCTATTCAGGAAGTGAAACAATTCTTTTTTGAAATACAATGATTGTTTGGTAGATAACGTGCTTTATAGTAATTTATTCATGCATAATATATGTGTTCTGGAAAATAGACAAATCCACATATCAATTTCCACGGTTAACTAAATGTTTATTCTTATAAGTCAAGCCTCATCATTCGTTCTCTTTACAAGACAAATGTCATGTTGGCTTTAGAAATTCCTTCGGTTCTCAAACATTTAAAGTCACGGGAAAAATGGGATAAGAGAAGTCGAAGAAAGAAGAAAAGATATAGAAGTTAGATCGTGGGAAACTAGAAAGAAAGTCAATTGACTTAGTTTGGTCAATTGTTCCCACCAAGTCAAAGAACAAATCTCAGCCATCCACATAAGAAGAGGGGGATAAAATCCAAGTCGTTGATTTAGCATGTGGAAACCAACTGGACAACACAATGAGCTCCCAGATTCTAGAATATCCTTGCACGTGAGAAGAGTGTGATGAATTTAAATTTACTTAGGCATAAAGAAAGTAGTACATAGAATAAAATTGTAAATAAGTAACAATAAAAAATTAGACCAATAGAAAATAGAATGAGTATATAGGCTAACAGAATTTTATTCTCTGCTTTTTGTATAAATACATGCAATAGTGAATAGTGGATATATAGTCAAAGAAAAATTTCTACAATTTCCTCTGATTTCCAACATGGTATCAGAGCTTTAGGTATAACAATCAGATCTTCATTGTATTTTAAAAAATTTAAGTTCTCTTCTCTAATTCAGAATGGAAAACGTTGATCCAATCATCACCCCTACTGACCAAACCTTGGCAAAATCAACAGAATCTTCATCCAGCAATGACTCAACTCACCCCATTTATCTTCACCCTTCTGATTCACCAAAGATGACTCTTTTTAACTCCACTTTTGATGGAAGAAGTTATGTTGGATGGCATCAGGCCATATTCATTGCCTTATCTGCAAAGAACAAGCTCGGTTTTATTGATGGAACATCAAAGAACCTGAAAATTCTTCTGAAACTTACCAGATCTGGAATCGTTGCAATGATATGGTGATATTTTGGCTTCTCAAATATTTTTCAAGAAAGATAACAGAAAGTGTGCTATACTCAAAACAGCTAGACAGATCAGGAAGGAGCTAGAAGACAGATTTGGACAAAGCAATTGGGCAATTCTTTATCAACTGCAAAAGGAATCGAGTGCAAGGAAATTCAGGTATTCCAACATATTACACAAAAGTGAAAAGGATTTGGGATGAACTTGACAGTCTGGATACTTGTTTTAACTGTATCTGCACTTGCTCTTGTGGAGGAAAGAGCAGGACTCTTATGTCTCATCAAGATGGTAGGTTAATTCAATTTTTCATGGGACTAAATAAGGTTTATGCAGGAGTAAGAAGCAATATTTTTATACACTCACCATTATTTATTATCAATCAAGCTTACTCTCTTCTCATTCAAGATGAGAATCATAGAGAAATACATTTCAATCAAAATCCTCTTGGATCAGCTTTCTTTGCTTCCAAAAAAATAATTATGGTACAAATACTGGAAAGAAGCCAAACTACACTAACAGGAAAACCAATTTCAATCATAAACAAGGAAATTATGGGAAGAAGAAGTCAAACATTGAGTGTGAGAACTGTGGAATACTTGGGCATGACGTTGACCATTGCTTCAAAATTATTGATTTTCTTGATGACTTCAAGTTCTTAAAAGGAAAGAAACTTCAAGCTCATGGAAATGCAGCAGTCCTAGAGGATGGAAACAAGAGTGAGTTAGTAAATATTGGACAAAAATCAATCACCTAGGATCAGTACCAGCTTTTCTAACAGTTCAAAGTAGGGGACAGAGGGAACAAAACTCACAGGAAAATATTTTTGGTCATTGTGCTGGTATTGCCTTTTCTACCTCTCACTCTACTTTAGTTTCATATTTTATTCCCTGGATTTTAGACTCAGGTGCTTTTGAGCACATGACCCCTGATCTTAACATCTTGTCCTCTGTCAAATCATTAATCAAACCTCTTTTTGTGAATCTTCCTAATTCACACAAGGTCAAGGTAACTCAAGCAGGGAGTGTGACTATATTTCCTAATCTGACAATAACTAATGTGTTACATGTCCCTAGTTTCAAATTCAATCTTCTTTCAGTTCATAATCTTTGTGAACAATGTGATTGCACACTCATTTTTTCTTCCTTTGTTGTTGTTTTGCAGGCCCATTCTCTGAAGAGGCTAGTGGGTCTGGGTAAACAAAGTCACGGAATTTATCTACTCTACTCTATCAAGTCCATTTTATCTACAAATAAGAGATCTAATAGTGATTATCCAAAATGTAATCGAGATGGTAGTAGTCAGCTTTTATCTTAAATTTCTTGTTCAGCAGTCAGTTACAAAGATGTAAATATGCGGCATGCGCGTTTAGGATATTTGTCATTTTCAAATATGAAGAATATTGCATCTATTTCTTGTTTAAATTCTCCTGATTTATTTGTTTCATGTGATGTTTGTGCTAAATCAAGGTAAGCAAAGCTTCCTTTTCATTCTAGTACCATTACTTCTAAGGAAATTTTTGAGCTTATTCACATAGACACTTTGGGTCCTTATAAAATTTCAACTCATGACGGTTACAAATACTTTCTCACTATAGTAGATGATTATAGTAGAGGAACTTGGACCTATATTCTCTTTACTAAGTCAAATATTTTCACAATACTCAAAAAATTCTTGGTCGTGGTAGAAAGACAATTTTACAAAAAGATAAAGGTGATAAGATCGGATAATGCAATGAAACTTAGGAGTAGGAGTTACACCTCTGAACTTTT
This sequence comes from Petunia axillaris subsp. axillaris, assembly GCA_029990575.1. NCBI lineage: Eukaryota > Viridiplantae > Streptophyta > Magnoliopsida > Solanales > Solanaceae > Petunia > Petunia axillaris. The sequence continues at coordinate 10,064,272 of JARKNS010000006.1, forward strand.
TTCTTCTCAAGGAATTATTCATCAAAATAGTTTTGTTTCTACTCCACAATAAAATGGAGTTGTGGAGAGAAAACACAAACATTTATTGGAAATTTGTATAGCATTGTTGTTTCACTCAATGATTCCTATCATTTATTAGGAAGAATGCTTGCTTACAGTTACATATTTAATCAATAGGTTCCCCTCCAAAGTTTTAAGATTTCACACACCTTATGAGTTACTATTTGGACAACCACTAGATTACAAATTGTTAAAAGTTTTTGGATGCCTAGCCTATGTTTGTACTCCATAAAAAAATAGATCAAAGCTAGAACCTGCATCAATTACTTGTGTCTTCTTAGGGTATCCTTATGGAAAAAAAATAGTATAAGCTTCTTAATTTGTCAAACAGAAAAATTTTTGTTTCTAGAGATGTAAAGTTTGTTGAAACAGTTTTTCCCTTCTCATCTACTAATGGATCAGATCAGCCTATTTTATCAGCTCATTTACCTAACACAAGTCCAGAGATTCAACCCTCAGATTCTTCTTTTGATCCACCATCAACTCCTAACACTCCTCACTCACAGAATGACTCGTTTCCTTCTCCTTTTACATACAGTTCACCTCACTCTACACACCCCTCACATGTTCATCATTCACCTATGCATCAATCTCATATGTCTCATTCACCTATTTTTCATTCACCTAGCCCAATCCCTGAAATTAGAAAAAAGTACCATAATTGTGTAAAGCTTCTGGATACCTTGCAGATTATGTATGCAATTCAGTTTTCTTACCGATCTTACTACTACTTGTTTTGCTGCACCTATCAGTCCCTGCAATATGTCATTCTCTGCCTTGTTTCAAACAAACCAATCACTAATCCAAAAAATATCATCTATTTCAGAACCCACTTCATACTCACAAGCTGCACTACATCCTAGTTGGAGAGAAACTATGGCTAGGGAAATTGAAGCTCAAGAAGTTAAGAAAACCTAGGAAGTGGTTCATCTACCTAAAGGCAAGAAAGCTCTAGCTTGCAAATGGGTTTACAAAGCAAAGTATAAGGCAGATGAAACTTTGGAAAGGTACAAAGCTCGCTCAGTTATTAGAGGGGACATGTTGCTCCCAAACGCACACGCGACTATACGTGGTCGAAAAGTAATAAAGTGATAAGTAGAGTATCGTTCCCACGAGGACTATTCAGACTGGACTCCTAACAAACAATTTCTTGAGAACTATTTAAGGATATTTTTCCAATGGTTGAGATTTTACTAACTAAAACAATAATTAAAACAAATAACTGAAGTCAAGTAATAGAGCCAATTATAGGTTGTTATCAATAAAAGAGAAACGGTCCAGGGTCAGAGCTACGAACAATCCAGTTGAGTTTTCCAGTTGATTCTACTTCTTGATTTCCTAGATTGCTAACTACAGGTTAAATGTACCTGTGAAAACCTTTCGATTATACACGGTCTATGCAGGCTACTCCAATCCCTATATGTCTATGGGTTGAATCACGTGCACGGATTAACGAATTCTGTGAATTAGTTAAGTTAGGCGAGCAAGTATATGTCTATCCTACTCACAAATTGGTTCCCCGATGCCCAGGTTCACAATCAAGCCCTGTTCTTTCTTATTTGCATTCACAAGTTCCCTCTGTCGAGTTCAACTTGTAAACCGTAGATAGTATTCAATTATCAGGCCTCAATAACCAAACAATTAGGCTCAAGAAAGAATAAACAATCTGTAATAGTAAATCAATAGGTAGAAATCAACTTTCAAACATCAACCTTCATGTATTTACTCTAACGCTAGAACGAACAAACTATAGAATTAAAGAGAAGAATAAGAGAAAGCAAGAAATAACTTGTTTAGAAGACATCTAGGGCTCCTCCCCTCTCCTCCAAAACATGCTCCAAAGTATGAACTCTTTCTCAAAAACTAAGTAAAAGAGTATTTATAATGTTTACAAAAGCCTAGCAATTAGTTACGCCTAAGCCTAGACGAAATAGGACTTCCAAAACCGCTCTAGAGGCGCTATAGCTGGCGCCCCGCGCCTCAAAATGCACACAACAAGGCAGAACCCGTCGAATCTCGCACGCAACGGCCACGCCCCGCGCCACAAAACGTGCCGAAAGTTGGGCGCTATACCTGGCGCGGCGCGCCACCCAACGCGCAGGGCCAATTTCAGCTTTTCGTTGTTCGCAGCTTGCGTCGCGTCGTGCCTTCGTTTGCTCGATCCAATCCTCAATCTAAATTCAATCTTTTCTTGCTCGATCATGCTCTTTAAAGCTTCAATTGCACTTCATAACAACCTACACGCATACGACATAAAATCAGTGCAAAATCACACTCGTTAACTAGAAAACGTGCGAATAAAGTATCCAAACGTGAGGAAATATTAAGGAAATATAGGCGTAAAATGCCAAACATCAGGACACTCAGTGTGAAGGAATAGACTTCACCAAGACCTTTTCCCCAGTTGTAAAGATGACAACCAAACGTTGTCTTCTTGCTATCGCAATAAAAAATGGATGGGATCTTTTTCAACTGGACATCAACAATGTGTTCCTGCATGGTGATTTGCAGGAAGAGGTTCTCATGAAATTACCAACTTGGATGTCACCACCATCAACAAATCATGTTTGTTTGCTTAAGAAATAACTGTATGGTCTACGGCAAGCCTCAAGGCATTGGTATGCAAGGCTAACCTTAAATTTCAAAGGTTACTCACATTCACTCAACGATTATTCCGTTCTTCAAAAAATCAAGTGAAAAGATTACTATCATGGCAGTCTATGTCGATGACATTTTTATTACAGGAAATGGCCCACATGAGAAAACAGTTTTGAAGTCCTTTCTACATTCATAGTTTAAAATTAAGGATCTTGGACAAGCACATTTTTTCTTAGGCATGGATCTTGTATGATAATCTCAAGGTTTAATAGTTAGTCAAAAAGGTTTACCTTGGATCTTCTCTCAGAATTTGATTGCCCACATTTGAAGCCATACTCATCACCACTTGATCCGTCTCACAAATTCCTCCATGATGAAGGAGATTTTCTTCCAGATCTAACATATTATCATCGTCTTTTGGGGAAATTAAACTTTCTCACCCATACTCGACCAGATTAATCATTTGCCATTCAGAATTTGAGCCTCTCATCTCAATGCTGCTTTTCATTGTTTACGTTATAGCCTTCAAGATCCAAGTATAGATTTATTCATGAACTCCGATTCGTCTTTTCAACTTATGATATTTTGTGACTCCGATTGCGGGTCTTGTCTTGACACCCATCAATCCGTTAGCGGATTTTACATCCGTCTTGGTGGTTCACCGGTTTCCTAGAAGTCAAAGAAACAACCTTTAGTTTCTTTATCGTCAGCAGAAGCGGAATATAGATCGATGTGCAGAGTTGTAGCAGAAATTACCTGGTTGGTTCGTTTATTTGAAGATCCTTCTGTTTCTCTTATTTTACCGGTGACCCTTCACTCCGATAGTCAAGCAGCGATACACATCGCCAAAAACCCGTCTTTCACGAGCGCACTAAGCACGTGGAACTCGATTGTCACTTTGTTTGGCGACAATTTCTTGCTGGACTCATTTCTTTAACTTTTCTTCCTTCAAGTTCTCAACTTGCCGATGTATTTACGAAACCCTTTTCAAGGCCTGTTCACAAGTCCATCATCGACAAGTTGGGTGTTTTTACAGCCCCCTCCAACTTGAGGGAGGTGTTGGCTTTAGAAATCCCTTCGATTCTCAAACATTCAAAGTCACAGGAAAATGGGATAAGAGAAGTCGAAGGAAGAAGAAGAGATACAGAAGTTAGATCGTGGGAAACTAGAAAGAAAGTCAAATGACTTAGTATGGTCAAGTGTTCCCACCAAGTCAAAGAACAAATCTCAGCCATCCACACAAGAAAAGAAGGATAAAATTCAAGTCATTGATTTAGCAAGTGGAAGCCAGCTGGACAACACAATGAGCTGCCAGATTCTAGAATATCCTTGCACGTGAGAAGAGTGTGATGAATTTAAATTTACTTGTTCATAAAGAAAGTAGTACATAGGATAAAATTGTAAATAAGTAATAATCAGAAATTAGACCAATAAAAAATAGGACAAGTGCATAGAGCTAACATAATTTTATTCTCTAATTTTTATATAAATACATGTAATAGTGAATAGTGAATATACAGTGAAAGAAAATTTCTGCAATTTCCTTTGATTTCCAACATGTCATGAAAAAAGATTCGACAAAATAGATGTTTGTAACAATGCGGATAAGTACAACAATTTGAGCCTGACTAGCAGGCCCTTCTTCGATTTAAAGATATAGATTTTTGATTCCTAATTGTCGCGGAGATGTTCATCTATTCAGGAAATCTCAGAAGGCCTTTAAGAAATGTGCAATTGCAGGATCTTTTCAGTATTTTTCATTTTTTCATCTTTCTGGGAGCATGAATTATAAGTTCTTTTATCTAAAGAAAAGTAAAGTCAGTATAGAATTTAAACAAACTTTTTTCAAGAAGTTTTGAAGATTGGAAACCAGCATTAGCACTTCTGTACCACTTTATTGATAACTAAAGAATCTAATTCTGTAATGGGCCTTAAATTAAACAGCACACTATCTTTGTCTCTTTTTCCTTACTTTCTTCGTAAAATTTCGCGTAGGCGCCTGTTTGGCGCGCGCTAATTGATTTGTAGCCGTCAAAAATAAATTCGCTGAGAAATAGCCACCTCCGGACAAGTCCCAGTATTTATACTGGGAAGCTTCAGTAAACTAACCTGAGTATAAAATACTGGGGCTTTGAACGGACTTTTATAAAACTTCAATCTCATAACAAAATACTGGGGCTTTGAACAAAACTTGTTCAAAGCCTCAACATTTGTTATGGGACTGAAGCTTTGAATATAAAGTCTCATAACAAAATAATGGGATTTATCCCTTTGATGGGACCTTTGTTATGGAATAAATCCAATTATTTGTTATGGGATAAAGTCCCATAGCAAAATAATGGGACCTTTGAACATGTTAGTTCAAGGTCCCATTATTTTGTTATGGGACTTTGTATAAAGCTTCAGTCCCATAACAAAATACTTGGGCTTTGAACAAGTTTTGTTCAAAGCCCAAGTAAACTTGTTCAAAGCCCAAGTATTTTGTTATAGGACTAGTCTGAGGTCTTTCCAACGCTAATAGAGCGTATGCGTAAGTGTGCATGCAAATTTTTGACTATTTCTCAATTAATTTTGAAACGGTGGATAAAACTCTTTGAGTGCGTCCGAAAATGGCTACCCATCAAAATTTCCCTATCTCTTCTGTTTCCTTAATCAATCTATATTTTCGCTGTGGGCTGGACTTCCTATAGATCTCTAAAGGGTGAATGAATTACACAAATATACAACCTTAATAACAAATTTACAAAACATACTGGTACTATTCCATTTTACAAAACATACCAATAGTTTATTTACAAAACATATACAAGTTTCGACAAAACCATGGAAATGAAGCTTTCTTCTTCTCCCCCAAGCCACTGCTTCAGTTTCAGGTATGCCGCCGGTGGGAAATCTTTTTTTTTTTTTTTTTTTTTTTTTTGTAAATCTGGAAATCAAGCATAAAACATACAAAAAATACAGATTCATACTTTAAAAAATATATATTTAACCAATAAAAAATACATAAACATACATAAAATTTAAAATATACAAAAACATACATTTATATACACCCACAACATACAAAAGCTATACAAAAATGAATTTGGGAATATGCAAAACACTTTTCACATACTGTTAAATACGAGTATATACAAAAATATACACATACACAACAAAAAATATTCCAAACATATAATTGAAAATGCAAAAATACAGAAATATACAATAACAATACAAAAAATTCAATAGCCATTTAAAAAGATTTTAATGTGTATTTAGTCACAAAAAATACACATACACATTAATACAAAAAGGTATATACATATATACACATTAATACACTTCCAAAACAAAACAAAAAAAAAAAAAAAAAAAAAAAAAAAAAAAAAGAAGAACGAAAGAAGCAGATCGGAGCCCAGATCTGCTTGGCCGGAGATGGAGGAAATAGTAGCAGCAACACCAAAAAACTTGAGTTGCTTGGCCGGAAATGGAAGAAGGACGACGGAGGGTGCTAGTCGCCGGACATGGAGGAGGGACGGCGGGTGGGTGGGTGAGTGGTGGGTGGAGGAGGAGAAAGAAAAGAGAGAGAAATTAGGGTTTGTGATAGGAGAAAGGGGGAAATAAGAAAATATTATGTAGGGTAAATATGGAAAACTATCATTATGTTATATAAATAGTGTAAAAGTATTGTTATTTTTTGTAATTAAGCAATTAGGGTAGTCATATGGTGTAAATTTTTCATCTCTAAAATCCTTTTTGTTTAATAGTTTTTAAGGGCGAAGTGCACCAAAGGCCACTTTTGGCAGTGGTCTTTGGTGTGAGGCCACTTTTTTTTATTGATTTTACATGAGAGGCCACTTTTTGGAACTTTAATTCTTTTGGGTTGAACTTTACACAAGTTCAGCCCACAAGGATTGAAGTTCAACTTCAGCCCACCACAAGGATTGAAGTTCAACTTCAGCCCACAAGGGTTGAAGTTTACGCATCTATACCTAAAAGTTCAGTCCTTACAGATTGAAGTTGAAACTTCATAATTTAGACATGAAGTTCAACCCACAAGGTTTGAACTTCAGCCCACAAAGATTGAAGTTCCAAAAAGTGGCCTCTCATGTAAGACCAATAAAAAGAGTGGCTTCAAACTAAATATCAATAATAAAAGTGGTCTGTGGGTGAAAATTTACAGTTTTTAAGTGTATAACTAACTACACATGATCGAAAGACTGAAAGTAAATAAAACAAAAAATTAAGGAAAAGGAGGTGAAAGGGAATGAAAGGCTTTATATCTAAATATTTCTTCGCTTAACATTTGTCCACGTAATTTTTTTTATAAGAATGCGTTAAGAAACATTCCTGATCTAATCTTGAACAAGACACTACCGTTCGAATGGTATAATCCCTCTGCTACCTCAAAAAGAAATGAACAATCTCGTAATTTTTGATATATGAAGATGCATTGTTAGGTGCTCAGTTTGATCGATTACATTTGTCATATTGTTAAACTAATGAAATAAAGGGGCCGAAGGTTAACAATGATACGTACGGAAATGTGTAAGAAGTGCCGCATAAAATGAACACGAGAAAGTTTCAATATTATTTTGAAAAGGTATAATGAGTTTAAACACAAAGAATCATGTTTAACCAAAAACAATCAAGTCGATACCAAATTATACCCAATATGTAAAAAATTAGTTTAATCAGCTACGATGCCTCAAAAAAAATTATAAACCTTCTACTAAAATTTCAAACCTGGTCAAATTTCGCAAAAAAATAAAACAAACTGATCCAAAAATATAATAAATAAACAAAAGAAAAAACAGATTTTTGTTTTCTGGTCGCTTTCATTCCACTGGTTAAGTTCGTCCGAAAATAAGAGCTGCCAACGCAATCTTTACAAAAAGAAAAGTCCAACTTTTAGAAAGGAAATGGCATCCAATTATTGGTTCTCCTTTTTTACTTTTGGCAGTTTTATCGTATTAAATGTATTCACATATGCAACATAATTTTCATGCTATGAAATTTGGTCTTATGACCAAGTCATGGTGGCTTCCGTCCAGCATATTTGGCCATTTATATCAACATAAGTTATCTGCACTGTATATGACCTTGCTATGAGCCACTCTTTAAATTATGTTCTGAGAATCAAATCGGTAAAATTTTGCCTTTAAAAGTAAATGCATGATATTTTCCTTTTCCAATGACAGGTTTAACTCAGTGCTCTAACAGGGACTGAATGTAAAGTGTAAACAGTGACCTCAAAGAAGTAATTTGCAAATATGCCCCTGCACACACACACACACACACACACACACAAACGTACTGTTCATTGTTACTAAAAGATTAACTCATTTTAAATTTTTAATACTTACATCAAGTTTATACAGGAGCTTTTACAACAAAAATTACAAACTGAAGAGTTCATGCTACGATTTGCCAATAAAAATCACAATTGGATTGGTATTGAATGGTGCAATGTGCACTTTGTACGTCTTCTAAAAATGCATTTATCTTAATCCTTTATGCAACTACTAAGTATGGCAAATTAACGTTTGACAACTAGGATCGATAGCTGATTAGCTGAATTTTCAACCCTGATTCATTTCACCTTTGTAGGTAGAAGGTTCCACATGAAAAGAAAAAAGTGCCCGACAAAATACAATGGCAAATAGGTTTCTAAATTAAATATGAAAAAGACCTCTAAATGGTCTAATTTAAGCTTTCATAATAATCTATTCTTCTTCTTCCATCTGGTCATATACTGATATCAGTCCACTAGTATACCTGAATATTGTACTATGACGACAAAGACTATGACCACTCAACGGCTATGGTACTCACCCATTGAATATTTTTTAAATCATCCGATACTTAAAATTTAGACACTTAATTAGTTTGAATTCATTTCGAATATGATCATTAAAGTGCTTTTTATTAATAAATTTTTATTTATAGAATTCGAACTCGAAAACAATATTTCTGCTTAAGGATGAAGAAAACTTCATCGTCTTTATCAATAATAAATAACAAAATAGTAGTAGTATATTTATACTTCAAATGAAAATTAAACTTGTCCACTAGTAACGGAAAGAATTTCTTAAACTAGGAACAAGTTAAACGCTTTTTTTTGTCACTTGACATCCTCTACCAAGTCCTTTTATTAAATTATTAGAGTAGATTAGGGGTATTCTATTAAAATTTGGAAAATTAAATATTTTTATAGTATAATAGTGGTAGCTCGAGCTACTAATGCCAACGGCTAAGTAGGGCAACGTGCCCAAAACTGATGTGGACATCTCGTACATAGTCTGAAATCCAATATCAAATTCAAGTCTGATAAATTGCTAATAATGGTAACAACTGGCAATGGACTGTGTTGTTGTTCTTTATTTTTAACCTAGACTAGAGTACTACTAATTAGTACTTAGGTATATCGTATTGAGTGTTACCACTTTCAAGTGAAAATATTAAGTGCGTGTATACCCTATTCAAGTACCGATCATCCTTGTACTTGTTGATTATGCTCAGAGCTAGTAATAGTTACTGAATTAATGTAGGTACATGTATATTAGGTACATTTTACGCTAAGTGCAATTACATTTTCTAATATTGTTATTGGATCAGATAAAAACTCTTCTCTTCACAGTTTAAATCTTTCGTGAAAGATAAGTTATCATATTAATGGCATTCAACAACAATCAATGACACTATTTAATTTGTGGACTGATGCAATTTACCTCGAATATTTTACTCTTAACCTGGCTTGCGGACGTGCATGCTTTGGTAATTTTAGCAGACATTTAAGATACACACATGCTGTCATTTCCTACTATATTAATTTTTAAGCAGTAATAATCGTTTTGATTGTCAAAACGATGTTGATTACTCCTTAATTTCCATTATTTGCCATTACTTGGATTTTAAGAGACATTGTATTTAGGACCTGATTGGTACCGGAATGATGTAATATACTCAAGGGGTTGTTTGGCTTGGGAGAAATTATAATTCCGTAATTAAATTTAAGAATAGATAGTTAACCCACATTTGGTAGAATTTCTTATTTATGGATTGACAATCCTTAATTTATTTATATCATAACTGTGATGATATTTTTATCATATGCTCCATATGGGATAATAATTGCGGGATCAAGCATTAAAACGATATATTTGTGCTTCTCTTACACTCTTCTTCCAAAGTCTTTCAAAGTTAAAATAGAGCTCCTCTTTCCGTCTCATTTTAAATATTTTTTTTATTTTCACGTCGATCATGAAAAATATTACTATTATCTACGATGTTTATGCAAATTGCACTTATTTATTTCATTGTTAAAAGTGACAAGAAAAAATCAGCACTTTTTACCTCTTTAATAGCAAAGATAATATTTGCATCAATAGTAAGTAAGTTTGCACTAATATTCAAAATTAACACTTGTTTTGGGACAAAAAATAAGTGTTTCTATATTTATATCGTTTATTTCAGTTTTAGTCCAATAAAACAAATATTTATGTACCAATAAAAGCATATTCATTCATAATTTATCACTATTAATTTTCGTATTATAATCTCATCATTATTAACCAAATGACCCCTAACATAGAAGGGAGAACATAATCGATTATGAGAATCAAATATGATTTTAATTAGTATACACCAGTAGTGTAAATCTTTTTTTTTTACACCATTAGCTAATTTAAAGCATATTAAAAGCAAATTTTCAAGTATTCTTTCTTGGTTTAATATTCTCAAGCCTAATATTTTTTTTTTAAATAGCTAATCTAATTTAGAAAAATTGACCATTGGTTGAATCACGGTTGAAGAATTGACTTTCGAGATCCACAATGGTAAAAACTATTAACATATAGTTGGTATCATGGACAATAAAAGGACACGGACTGGGTCAAATCATTGATATAGTTAAAATTTAAATATTAGTAAAACAAGTAAAAATACTTGAAAATATGATTGTAATATACTTTAAATTAACCGACTCAGTAAAAAAAGTTTACACTATCGATATATATTAGTTAAACTCGTCAAATATTTGAGTTCAACTTTAAATTAACTGACTCAGTAAAAAAGGTTTACACTATCGATATATATTAGTTAAACTAGTCAAATATTTGAGTTCATTCAGGAAACTGCTACTGAATGAAATTAATGGACTCGTCAAATATTTGAGTTTATTCAGGAAACTGCTGAATGAAATTAGGAAAAATTACACACAATATAGATTTATGATTTTTTTTACTAAGATATAGAGATATTTTAATAACTTACAAAAAGTAGCGGTATTCTTAGTAGATGCTACAAAATATAGCATAATGTAAAAAAGTATATAGTAAAAGTAAATAAAAAAGCGGTAAAAAGCTTCCTATTTTGTAGGTAAAATATTATGAATTTGATAACCGCAAGAAAGTAAATTTTTGTGTAATTTTTCAAATATAAAGAGTTATATAGTAAAAGTAAATTAAAAAAAATGGCAAAAAACTTCCTATTTTGTAGGCAGAAAATTATGGAGATGATAACCACAAGAAAATAAATTAGGGTGGACAGAACAATGTGTCTGAGGTATTTCTATAAGTGTATCGTCTGTATGACTATTGTAAGTGTATTGTATGGATGTTGTTTCTATTGTACGACTATTGTACGACTATTGTATGGTTATTGTTTTAATTGTATGTCCATTGTATAGCTATATTGTTTTACTTCTACAATTTTATTTCTATTATATGGTTATTGTATGACTATTGTATGGTTATTGTTTTTATTGTATGTCCATTGTATAGCTATATTGTTTTACTTCTATAATTTATCAAGTTGCTACATAGAAGCTATGTCTGTAAAATCAATGTATTTCACAAAATTATTATTGTATTGGGTGAAAAATCACCGAGATCTCGAGCAAGACCTCGGAGTGCAACATGAAGACTGCGCCACGAGACAAGCTTCCGAAGGAAAGATTGCATGGTCACTCGCCCGGGAAATCACCTTAAGAAACTTGGGGAGACAAGTTCGAAGCACTGAGCTCTGGGAAAACCCCTTGCAACCCCGAGTGGATGACACACCTCGGGAGACGAGGGCCGACCTTTATAACTGTCGATCGTTGCTTCAATATTTAATAGGATAGGCTTTCTTTGATAAACTCTTCTTTTGCAACCTACCAGTTCATATATATCCCTTGTAGCCCTTTTTTAGCCATTAATTTTTTTTGTTGATACCCACATTACAAGCCTATTCCCTTTGTTCTTAATTACCTTCTTTTTGAACCCGTACTCCTTAGAGCACTTTAATTGAAAATATTGTTGTTAGTGGAGTTGTGGTTGGTGGAAATTAATGGCTTTGAGTGGAGTCAATAAGAATAAATTTATGATGGTATTTTTGAGGAAAAGTATATTGGCAAGGTTGAGGAAAAAAATTGATAAATGTTGAAAAAAAAAGAGTTGGAAAAAATGAAAAGTGAAAAATAAAAGAAAATAAAAGAGAAAAAAATTTTCAATCCTTGCTAGTGTTGTGCACATTGATAAAAAATACTTAAAAGGGGAGGAAAGTGTTTGAGTTGATGTTCGGATAGTAGCTCGGTTGTTTTTGTGAAGAGCTGAGCTATAAAACGTGGAAGTGATGTATTAAAGTGCTTAGGGAGGTAGTAATTATATTAACCATTACCCGTCCTTTGGCCTACATTACAACCCGTAAAGTCCTAGTTAATCCCGAATAGGAGCGAGCCTACATTAGTGGAGTCCTACACCACGGGCAAGCCTATGGTACCACTGTGTGGCACTTGAGATTCTTTTTTAGTGTGAGCGAATTCTTCCTATCTTGAAAGTCCCTTATAATTCAGTGATATATTTTTGTGTGATTGGGACTAGACTTTGATTGGTGAGGGCACATGGATTATGAGAGGTTGGAGCTTTTATTAGGCCCTAATCTTGAGCGAGTGGGCATGTCGTGAGTAAGTTGGTGTGAAGAGTCGTTTCTTGAGGCTTGGTTGTTGCTACTTGACTGCTTTGATAATCCTTATTTTCTAAATGTATGGTGTGCAAATATGGGGAGTTGTGTGCTTGTATGTCTAGTGGCTAATTGTTGGTATCAACCTATTTCATAAGTGCGCTTCCTTGAAGTTCTTGAGTTAGGTTTAAGACCTATTGAGTATAAGTGTGCTGGGTTTGTTTATTCGGGGACGTACAAAGTTTAAGTGTGGGGAGTTGATGTTGGGCATATATCTTATGTCTCGGCGTTGATTCTCAATAGCTTTTGAGTTATTTTCAGTGTCTTATGTGCCCAACAATGCATGATTCAAAGTAAAATGTTAACTTGAGGTGTTTGGATATTTTAGGAGCGAATTGAAGGAAAGTGGAGCTTGATTCATACAAGAACAAGGAAGAAGTAACGGGTACAGCCATGGATGCTTGGCATGCTAGGCTCTATGGACTGGGAAGAGTGCAAATATTGAAAAAATTGAGAAAAGGAGCGCATACAGCCACGGATGCTTGGCATGCTCTGGTGTATGCGCCGTAAACTAGTCCCAGAGCTGCCATGATTAGCTTAAAAACGTGGACCACTAGATATTACCTATTATTAAACCCTTGCAACGTTTATTCTTATGCTATTACGTACTTTTTGGAGGCAAGAACCATAGTGGAGGCTAGAGAACGAAGATTCATCAATTGAGTTGTAATTCTTCTTTCATCTTTATTGTTTCATGAATTCTAGATTATTTTGTGAGAAAGCTAACTTGTCTATGAGTAGCTAAACTCTATTATTCTAGGGTTATGGGTTAACCATGAAAGTTGTACTTTGAAGTTGGTTGAATTCTATTAAATTTATCAGATTGAGTTGTTTATTTAATTTTGCTCTAAATGATTTCCTGGCCAGATGTTAAGTACTATCCATGAACTAAGGTTGAACTCAAAAGTGGGAACCATAGGTTGCAATAGAATTAAGTAAAGCGTGTTCCTGAACTCGGACATTAGGAAATGGTTTCGCGGTTAGGATAGAAATATACCTAACAATCACGCTTAATCCGTTTACAGGAGAAGCACATGCATTCTTGTTAATTCTTATTCCATAGACATATAGGAGTTAGGTTGGCTTGAATAGGCGAGCGGGGTATCGAAAGAGCTCTGTGAGTATAATTAATCCTGTGATTAGCAACTCAGATAAATAAAGTTAATTCAATTAGCGGATGAGTGCAACTGGATTCGTGATCGTCCCATAATCCTGAAATATTACCTCTCACTGATATCTAAAACTCTGGACCGTCTTTCATTCCATTTACTTCAATTACTTTTAGTTAATTAGTTAACTAAACACAACTTGAAATCTGGTTAAACTCTCTTGAACAATACTTGAATTGAAGTTTGTCTAGTTAATATTTAAGCAATAGTCCTCATGGGAACGATACTTTTCTTATCACTTTATTACTTGATCGATCGCGTATAGCTGCGTGTACGTTTGGAGCAACAGTAGTTTACGATGAAAATACGTAGATAAATTAAAAAGTGTTATAAACTATTTTTGACCAAGTATTCTCATAATCATTCACTATATAATTAGCACTTAGTGGACCTAACTTATCTGAATTCGCATCGTATAAAATTTATTAAATGTGGGAATTGCCCATGGCCAGGAGTTCTTATATTCGTAAGTCTAGTATATGACTCATTATGTAGTAACACGCAACTAGGTCTGGGCATAGAGCTGAGCCGGCTCGGCTCGATTGCCTTTTAGCTTGGCTCGGTTTGGCTTATTTCAAAAAGAGGCTCGGGCTCGGCTAGATCTTATTCAAACTTTGGCTTGGCTCAGCTCGGTTCGGTCAAGTTCAGCTTGAATCGATTAGGTTGATTTATCGTGTAACTTTTTCTTTAAAATATAACTTTCATTAACTATGCACAATTACAAAATATATTAGAAGTCTACTTATTATTTTATATTTTAATGCAACAGTTGATTGAAAAATTTAAATGTTATATTTTATATTATTAAGAATTGGGACACCAGAAAAAAAATGGTCGGCTCGGGCTCGATCGAAAAGCTCGATTGAACTCGGCTCGATATTGTATAAAGTTTAGTTCGTCTCGACTCAGGTCAATAGCATAGTAAGCCAAGTGAGACTCAACTCGCTCGCTCAATGCCTAGGTACACATAACTTAATGATAATTTATACACTTTTTATAAACTAGTTCTGGGCACGCGCCTCGCGCGTGTACCCTATATCAAGGAGTACACAATAATCTTGAAAAATTACATAAATAAGTATTATTAAAAATATATTTTAGTGAATAAAATAAAAATTCAAGGGAAAAGTACAAGCACTAAAAACAATTAATATGTTATATTACATTTCTATTTCAAAATTAACTGAAATTAGATAAATAGCTTGAATTCCATAAAAGTGTTGAATTTGGCACACTAAATAGTGTCGATACAAGGGTATCAATGACATATCAATAATAAGACTATAAGAACCTATGAGGATGTTGACACCAAAACACAATCCTCCAAGTATAGGAAACCAAAATTGAAAAATGTATACAATATTTCAATAACAAAGAGCTGTATAGCAGCTCAGCTCTGTTGCACTTTAGACTAAATAGCATACCAAGGAACGACAATAAGTATGATTGGCAGTGGTTCTGGGTTGGAATACTCTAGAAATGGTGACATAGGCAAATAAAGTCTACAACATACATAAACAATTAGGATTTATGCATAATCATAAAAGAATAGTTCCAAAAATTTAGCTTTGATCATACAGGTTTTGAAAATCTCACTGTGTCCACGAACAACTCAGATCCAATCTTTGAATCACCGTAATATGTATTGAATCCATAAATTAAAAAATATCAAGTTGTGAAGATAGTTGTCTCTGTATTTATAAGGAAAAAGTCCCATTCAAAATCAAACATGAATTCAAACAGCCAAGTTATGGAAAATGAAAAGTTAACTTTGCAAAATGGTGAGAGCTTAACGTACATCCAAGTAAACATATTAATTGCACTATATAATTAACAATATTTTTCATACTATTAAATATAACATTATCTATTTTCTATTTTGATTGATAATTTTGCCTTAGATTCGTTGAACCTAGCTTTTGTGATGATGAGCCATTTTTTCTAATCCTTAAGTTTCATTGATTACAATGTAAAGCCATTTAACTTATTTTATCTTAATAAAATATTACTCCTTATTTTTTTATTGAAAGTAAATTAGTTTTCTATTCAAAAATTATAAGTAGTAGTATTTAATTGAAAGACAAAATGGTCACTTACTTTTTCATTTAGGGATTCCCTCTTTTATATTAACTAGTTTCTGGTAACGCGCGTTGCGTGTGTACTCTTTATATTTGATTTCAAATGTGAAAAACCACATAAGTACTTTAAAAATGTTCTTGAATCGTAAAATATAAAATTTTGTACAAAAATAAGTTCTTAGTTGAGCTGCATTATATCCCTTATTTCATTTGGGTGAGCCATTGTTATACTATTTTATGTAGAAGAGTTTCCTCGTTTAAATATCATACTTTTGCCCAACAGTTAAATAGACATTGGGACAATTTGTTGCTTTTATACAAGCAAACATTATGCTTTTGGGTTTCACTCGACATGGGTATTGCGCGATTCGTGTGTTATTTAATACAAATTAGTGTCTGAATAACATTTGCATGTGTGTAATTTATAAACACAAACACGTTCTATCACTCTATATATATATATCTCTACTGACTTTGTTTGTTACCTAATTTTTCAGTCTTTAACTAAATCACATAGTTTTATTCCATGTATCTTTAAAAAGAGGAAGAGTAAGTTCCATAAGAAATTCTTGAGAAGCCAATTATGAACCAACAGAAATTTAAGAGCATATAGCAAACCTCACTTTGTTTCTGGCACCTTATGCTCCGCCACAGTTTTTCAAATAAATTTAGCTGAGCAAGCTTGTACAAAATTCTAGATCCATAATTGAAATGAGATAGAATTAATGTGGTTAAATATTTCCTATATATAGGCAATAAATAATGGAATAGAGGAAAAAAATTGGTGTAGAAGGATTCAAGGTTCAAGTAAATATACTCCAATAATTTGGTTCGATTCTTCGAACAAATCAAGATATGAAGAAAAAAAAAATTTGGAACTGTCACTTTATACCTTCTGATTTCCATCTATAGATAATTGGCACAAAACCCCTTCAAAGATAAAATAAAAGAAATAAAATTTTGAAATATTTATACTAAATAAGAAGAAACTATAATAAATAAATATGTCTATACTTACCACGCAGTCACACCTTGATTTCTATGAAAACTAATGACTATTTTAGAGACCAAAAAAATCAAGCTAGAGATTGTAATTGATTATCATTTATCTATAGGTGATTTAACAGATTATATGACTATTGAAGCGGACGGATGTAAGGGCGGCAATCATACTTCGATCCAAAATTCTCCTATGCTCCAAAAATATTGTAATTGGAATTCTAAAAGAGTTACAGTTGGATAAACCTAAATTATGTTATAGGCTTGCATAACTACTTTCAGAGTTGTTCAAAGTTATTTGCATATGATCGATGATGACCCATGAGCACATGCCGGTGCTATCATATTTATGATCTACTTATTGGAATTGATGAGAAAAAGATGCTTTCTTTTAAAATAAGAGTGTTATGGTAGATTTATAAGTCAGAATTTGAAGAAACTGATCTCTTCAATTGTAGCGATGTTACTTCAGAAGTCTAAGCATCATGAAACTCAAGAGCTAATCCCAATACACTGTATCTGCTTTCTTACTTGAAAAAAATCATTTGCATATAAAAACAAATTAATTTGACTTTCTTTATTTTTTTTTAAAAAATCTAAATATCTAAAGGGTAATATAGTCTTTCACTTTTTAACTTTGAGAATCCATTCTTTTATATTAGTAAGTATAATATAGTATGATATGATTATTAGTAAGTACCAAATAATTTATTTTCTCAAATATTTATTGTCGCAGCCCATATATAAATATAATAATGATAATAATATGAAAGTCCATGGTTATAGTGTGGTGAGTCCGAGTTGAGAAAAGGTAAAGTCTAAAGCCAAAAGAATCCTCTCTAAAATTCCCCTTCTCTCTAATCTCTATCTCATTCTCTCTCTCTCTACTACTTTGAGCTGTATAACCTTACAGCCCTCTTTTGAGAGAGAAATAAAGAGAGTTAGAGAATACATCAAATACTGCAACGCACGTCGCTACAGTGCACAGCAACCCACCTATGGATTCTCAATCCCTACTTCGCTTCATTTTCACGTCATAAACCAAAACCCATCCAGATTTGATTTTTTAGCACTGAAAAATGTTCTGGGTTATTAAATTTTCTGGTTTTTTCTCAGCAGCAATGGTAATGATTGTTCTTTCCCCATCTTTACAATCATTTCCGCCTGCTGAAGCTATTAGATCTTCGTCTCATCTCGAACCCTATATTCGATTCCCCAGTGAAATAAACTCTTTTCGTAAATCCCCTGTTTTCAAAAATGCCAATGAATGCTCAACAAAATTAGGGCTAAAAAGTGAAAATATTTGCGACCCTTCACTTGTCCACGTGGCTATCACACTCGATATCGAATACTTACGTGGCTCAATCGCAGCCGTCCATTCAATTCTCCACCATTCCAGGTGTCCTGAGAGTGTGTTCTTTCATTTCCTGGTTTCGGAAACTAATCTCGAAACCCTAGTTCGATCCACATTTCCCGATTTGAAATTTAAGGTGTATTATTTTGACCCGAACCGGGTCCGAAATATAATATCCACTTCTGTCCGGCAAGCACTTGAACAGCCACTAAACTATGCTAGAAACTATTTAGCAGAGATTCTGGAGCCGTGTGTGGGTCGGGTCATTTACTTGGATTCGGATCTTGTGGTCGTGGATGATATTGAGAAGCTATGGAAAACGGGCTTGGGTTCGAAAACAATCGGGGCCCCGGAATATTGTCATGCGAATTTCACTAAATACTTCACGGCGTCGTTTTGGTCCGACCCGAGATTTTCGGGTACATTTGAGAACCGGAAGCCGTGTTATTTTAACACGGGAGTTATGGTAATAGATCTGAAGAAATGGAGGCGGGTCGGGTACACGAAACGGATAGAGAAATGGATGGATATTCAGAAAACGAATCGGATCTATGAACTCGGGTCATTACCTCCTTTTTTATTGGTATTCGCTGGACACGTGGCGCCTATTGAGCATCGGTGGAATCAACATGGGTTAGGTGGTGATAATGTGAAAGGTAGTTGCCGTGATTTACACCCGGGTCCTGTTAGCTTGCTCCATTGGAGCGGGTCGGGTAAACCTTGGATCCGACTTGATTCGAAAAAACCTTGCCCGCTTGATTCTCTTTGGGCTCCTTATGATTTGTATGGATTCTCAACGTGAATTTGGTAAAATTTTTTCTTTTTTTTATTGTTCATTTTTTTTAACTTCTCTAATTTTTTTAATTTATTTTATTTCAAATTTTGTTCCTTTTTTAATTTCCTCTATAATTTGATTTAACATATGATGAACATTATGTTTACCAGAGATGATTTGTATTCTATTCTATTATTGGTGCAGCTTGAAATAAAAAGGGATTACAGAGGATAATATTCAGTTCAATTTAGCTGTAATACTTTTGATTTTGTTTTATTTCAGTTGGATTATTTTGGTAGTAGTGATTAATTTTATACTGTTAATTAGTATTTGGAAGCTACAAGATTGTAGTGTATATGATTATTTGTTGTGAAGTCAGCGAGATAATTGGTATCAACCGACACTTAATGAGTGGCCTATAAATAATTAAATGACTGACCATTACACTTTTTTATTATCTAGAAGAGATATACTAATTGGAAGTATTGTGTAGCTCTCTTATCTACTTAATAATAAAATGCTTTCTTTTGAAGAAATATGCTAGTAATAGAAAATTGTGACAAATTAATGTTAGGTTGTAGGTTGTAGGGATTGCCAGCACTTCAAGTTAAACGCCAAATGTATTTTACTGCTTCTTTACTCTTTGAATTTAATGTTAAAATTATGTGTTGTTTATTCTATTGTATCTGGGCCTATCTATTGCTTGGAACATGGACATGTGCGTGCAGCCTACATTTAGGACATGCTAGTAATAGTGAGACGGTTATGAAACAGCTTGGCTTGATCAGCGAAACTTGTTTTTATTAGCAAAATACCTAAATATTGTGACTTTGTATATAAGGAGAAGGGAGGATATGGTATATGTGGGTTGTGGATCTAGCGGTCAAAAGAAGTGTGTTAAAATCATGTGAGACTGTTTCAGATGATATATATATATTTTTTTTCATGTGTAGTCTTGATAGACCGAGTTAGCCGATATTTCTACTGGGGTAGATAATGGAAATTCGACGAGAGCATGTTTATTTGAATATCGAAAAAAAAACATTGTGGGTGGGAGGGATAAGTTGTCACCTTTGAGATTATTCATGTTTATTTGAATATCGAAAAAAAAACATTGTGGGTGGGAGGGATAAGTTGTCACCTTTGAGATTATTGTAAACATATAGTGGGAATAACATTTTGGTAAAGAATGTGGCACATGGGATGCTAGATGATGGTGGTGCTAGCCAACGACGGGCAATTATTGTTTGTGGGATAGAAGAAGCCCTCAAGGAGTGATGTTGCTGGCCAGCGAGTTATGCGGTCCACTTTGTTGGATTTTGGAGAAGAATATCTATCTATATGAGAGGAGGCATATAAAGAAGGAATAAATCAAAATTTGCAAGAATACATCATATGTTGGATGGACAGTAGTGGAGTGCAACTAGGGAAAAAAGTGGAAAGTACATGACATTAATTAAAAGATGTGTTGTTAAGCTTTGTTTCATTGACGTTTGCCAGGTTGTCATTTCACATCAAAATGGCTGAGGACTAGGAAAATAGTAGTACTAGTCGTACTGTAAAATGTTGTCATTTACACGAATAAATCCAAAGGAGAGTCCTATGTTGGCAGTTTTTGCAGTCGTGAGGGTAAGTAGGGAGAATCCAAGGAAGCCGTGATAATAATAGTAGGTGCCAAGTGCACGGGCTTCTTTTGAAATAAGATGCTAACCCCTTTGATATCTTGTGAAAACTCCCTTTACCCCTTAATTTTGCGTCCTCTTATTCCCTTAACTCGGGTATTATTAAGGGAACATGTCCAACTTCATCTTTTTATCATACAAAAGTGTTTCAACTTTTACCTATTTATCAAATTGTCTTATGGATATGGAACTCCGGAAAGAATAGGTGGATTCTTTAAATTGTGTTGAAATATTTACCCTTAATCATAAATTGTTGACTGGTTTGGAATTATCCTCTTTTATTACTTCGACTATGGTCTATATGATGGTTGGGACACATCTGTAAATATTCGTGGTGTATGAATGGCATCAAGGCATAGCAAAAAAATAAATTAAGATACTTATCGCCGGCTATTGACTCAAAGAATGACGGATGATATTTTAAGATATTTTAAGATATTTGTACTTATCAACACTGGGCGAGGCTTTTATTACTAATGAAAATTGTAGTAATTATTTCAATTTAGTTCCAAATTTATTAAGGGTAATGTAGATTACTCGTTCCAATTTTCCAACATTACGAGTTCTTTTAACTAGTTAAAATAAGTTGGAGTTTATTTAAATTTAACGTTATTTCAACACAGAATATAAGCTTTTCACGAGACTATGAGTTCTGATAGACATCAAATTTGATGTTAAAGATAACAACAAATATTAAGCGATAATACTAACTATATTTAGCATATGAAATTACAAAGTCATTTGTCCTATAATACTTGAGAGATGATAACAAAAGGGGTGAGCTGTGACATTGATTTAGTATCTAACAAGGGACCCTTATGTCATTGTTGCGTGTGAAGTGTCCAAAGTATGGGACATTGGGGGACCGATTCCTTTTGCCCTGGCATCACACGTGGCCAGTTTCGTTGGCATCTCTTGCCAATTAGATTGGATGAAGGAATATGATGTATGAAAGCCAAATTTTCTAGTTTTAATATTTTTTAAAATTTAAGTTTCTATCTATTATTAAAAAGAAAAAGAGTTATTATTCCAACAATGAGCATCCAAGATTTTGCTTAGTTTATGAATATCAATTCTTAAAACTAGCTATTCGGCGTGGTGTGGCTTCTTTCTGGATCCTTTTCTCTAGTATTTTATTTATTTCACTTTCGGTGGCATTTTCAAGTAAGTTGGTGGTTCAGCTGTTTTAGTTTTATTTGTAAAAAAGGTTTCAATATTTGTTTATAACAAAAGACCTTAAAGTATTGAATCATAAAGCTCCGTTGAGAAAAAAAATAAAATCATAAACTAATCAAAATACTTGGTACTGGTACTGTCAGTTGAATGAGTAAAGTACTAATCAAATCCTATATAATAATCTGATTTTGACAGCATTGGCTTTACTAATTTTACTACTACTAATCATGAGATATTGTAATTGTACCATTTTGAAGTGGATTAAATTAGTTGAAGATAATGATAAGGCAAAAACAAAAATATAAAGATGGTTCTAGAACACAGTCCAAGTGGAAAACCAACCTGGTAGATCATTCATGTGGGCTGTACTGCAGCTTATACATTCATTTCCCTATTTTTATTACAACATATTTAGATGTACAGCTTTGTTTTCATTTTTCTTTCAGAAAATGGAAAAATTTATTTGAGGTGGGCTAAGTTAGGTGGGTCATCTGAAGCCTAAATCAAGAATAATGAACATGTGCTATATTTGACTATCTCAAAAAAATTTAGCAATACTCAATCTTAAATTTGAGTGAATTACAGCACATTCAAATATATTGATGAATTTAATTTCACATAGTAGTATCATACAGATTAAAGGAAAACAAAACACTAGACAGTAAGATGAAGTTGAGAAACTTCATACTCTTTTAAAGAATAATAAGCTCTGAGCTGCCGAGGTGGACAGACACACAACAACAACCCATGCACATAAACTCAAGGGAACTGAAAGCTCCCAAAATCTTGATGTCCTGAAGGAGGGTATACATAAACAGCAAGCAATGAGATGACAATGCAGATGAGAGCTGACCATAAGAAGACAATTGTTGGAACTTTCCCCCTTCTCCCCATTAAACCTTTTGCAAAAGGATATAGATGAGATAGCACCCAAAAACTGAAGAATACACCTCCAAGAAGCTTGCTCCATTGTGGAAAAGGACTATACACAGTCCTGAATGTGCCTACTGCAATTGCAATCATATTAAGCAATATGATTGTGATTGGTGGAATCATTAGGACCGTCCAACGGAACTCGTATAGCTCTGCAAATTCATCTTCTCCATCTTCTGGTGCAGAAGACTTGGATGTTAATGTGAATGAGATGTCAACTCCTGCTATAACCTTCAATAGCCCTTGTATCACAGCAGCAGGATGTGCACTCGTTCCACCGATCAACCAAAATTGTTCGTTCCTCCACCAATCTTCAAGGGTGATTCCTGACCATTTGATTTCAAGAATAGCAAGCATGCATAGGGTGACTGTGATCGCCAGCAACAATACCAAAAAGGTTATGTTGAGGGATTGCACAATGAATTTTCCTGAGAAGAGTGAAAGTGCAGGTAAAACACAATAGACAAGGAGGAAAAATGAAGTGAAGGGGTACATTCCCACATTGAAATATGCCACCCTCTGCAGAAACTTCATCCTTGGACTTGCAAATAGAGCATTGTTGCGAGAAAGGAATATCTCGACTGAACCTGTTGCCCATCTGAGAACTTGGATGAGCCTATCCGTTAGATTGATTGGGGCTGTCCCTCTAAATGCATCTCTTTTTGTTACACAATAGACTGATCTCCAACCCCTATTGTGCATCCTGTAACCTGTCACAACATCTTCTGTGATTGAACCATATATCCATCCTACCCTTCCCCCCCATTCGGTTTTGTCCTCATAATAGCAACTTATGACACCCACTGCCTCAGCAAGAGCTGAAGCATCCAATGGCTCGCGCTGTACAGCAAGAGAACCTGATGGCCTTCCCATGGAACCTTTGCCGCGCAACTCATGGAGCAACCTTCCTCCAAATTCAGCTACAGCAATAGAGTCAACAAGTGGAGTGGAGTTTCCAAATTGCTTCGTAAGCAAGGATCTGCTTACCTCCTCCTCATCATCTTTATTCCCAATCATTGGCAGAAACATCTCATCATCCTCTTGATCCTTTTGTATATTAGGTTTCCTCAAAAGCTTTCTTGTTTTCCTGCTTCCAAACCATCCACGGTGTTCAGTTGCTCTTGGTGGACTAAACCCATAAAGAGCAATTCTTCGAAAGATGCAGCCTGTTCCTACATACATTGGACCTTGCAAACCATCCAGTGCTCTCATATTGACATCAAAGAAAACTGTATTGTGGTTTGCATATCGATCATTTGGATCAATACCCTCAAACCTTTGAGGGAACTGAACATAACAGATCCTGTCACCCCCTTTGTCAAGCATAAAACACATTCCTTCTCTCATAGCCAGGGAGTTATATATGTAATGGTCACAATCAAGATTGAGAATGAATGCACCATTTGACATTATTGCACTGGCTCGAACTAAAGCATTCATGGCTCCAGCTTTCTTATTGTGATCAAAACCAGGTCGCTTTTCTCTGGAAACATAAACCAGCATTGGCAATCTTATATCAACTTCTGTTGTGTCAATCATGTTGTTCTCGTCTACTTCATTCCCATAAAGTGGTTCTGCATTTGGAGGAACCAACATAATCTGCAAACAAAGTTCAGGAACTCAGCAAAAGAGTTGAAGTAACAGATTTCATACTAAATAACAGCAGTTGAAGGACAAGAACATTACCTGTATAATGCCCTCATGATCACCTCTTGAATGCCCTTCCTCTGCTGATGACCAAGTACCATGCCAGTGAGTCCCATCAGACATCCATGTAGCTTTTGGGACCTTGATGGGTTCAGAGAGATCCTCTCCAAGTTCAACCTGCTTTCTCTTAGCCCTTAACTCCTGTTGGGTGTTATAAGCATCTGATCGCCGCCTTATTGACTCTGGCAAGGCATTTATCCTCACCTTGAATTCATCATATTCCCTCTTCACCCTCCTTCTGTCCCTGACAAAATCAGTTCTCACTTTGTTTTTCAATGGATCGCGCTTTTGCCCAAAATATGCCTCAGGATTTCTAGGTTCTATGTTATGCTTTTTACAGAAAGGAACCCACATTCTTGCAAAGCTAGCAGCTTCTGCAAGAGCTTCAAATGTCACTAGAGAACCTCCATCATCTGATAAATAACATGCCACCTTTTCAACAGGATAATCAACAGCAAGAATGGAAAGGATGGTGTTTGCAGTTACAAGGGGTGGTTCTTTTTCTGCATCAGCAGTAGAAACAAACACATCAATCCCTGGCAAGTCAGACAATCCCTTTGGGTTCCTAAGGTTTGGTCCAGAAATTTCATATCGTTGTTTCAAAACAGAGAGGTCAGTGACTCTTTTAACAGGGCAGAGCTTTGGCAGCTGATCAAGAAGCCAAGATATCGCAAACCAAACCTCACACACTACTGACATTACCCACAGCCACATTGCATCATGATTCGGATGAGAAATTCTCCATGTCAAGAAACAAGCCAAAGCACCAAGACGAAGAACCATGAGCAACCTACATTAACATTCATGCATCAAATTCAAATTTCCATGCAAATTCACATATTTCATCATTTCATAAATGCATTCAATCAGCATATAACTCCCTACAGTACTTTCAATATGTAATTGCCTCGACTAAACATTCGAGCTATTTAAAGAAGAAAATTTCTTCATTTTATAGACATGGTCCCTCACGTGTCGACATGATACTTCTTCTTGGCCAAGTATACTATATTAGACTGAAAATAAGGATTTGCATACATTGATACTACTTTGAACTGTGTGGACCGTCTCAACTAAAAGTTAAGTTATTAGAGAGAATACTTCTGTTTATTTACTTTAGTCTACATTCTACACATTAATGAACAAATGGGGCACAGCAAAAGGGCATGTAAGATCTTTCTATAGTTCAGTTATTCAGCAGTGGAATTCACAGCTCACTTAAGCACATAGATATTGGACAAGCAGCGCATTTTTGTATACAAGAAACAAAGATGTAGTTAAATAATTATACCTGTATGGACTGATAATTGCAGCTGAAATTCCTAATTTCCTTGTCAAAGGTCTATTTCTTCGGTCACTAAAATCAGGAGGATTTGCAGAACTGTCAATACCTCTCCCACCAAATTCATAGCCATCAGAAGGCCACAATGCATTTCCATAACCATACGTCCCTTTCGTCTCAAAAAGCCATCTAGCATGATCAAAATCATGATTATGATTCTTAAAAGACTGCACTAGTGAAAAATTCTTCTCCATTCTCCCTCCTCCTCCTCGTCCTCCTCCCCCTCCTCTCGAAGGCAACGGATTCGCCTGATCTTTAGCTTCAGATTTTGGTTCTTCATCACTACTTTCCTCATCATCACTAACACCTTTATAACTCTCTTTACAACCAGGACAATACCCTCCACTATTTCCTACACAATCCAAGTAACACTCTCTACAAATTACAAATCCACAATCACATTTCGCCTCGGCTTTCTTCTCGTCACAACCTTCCATTTGACACATTGTTTTACACTTCATCACTATTCCATCATCATCCTCACAACTCTTCCTAACATGTGCTTTAGTCACTGAATTAAACCCTCCTGTAAAGATTGTATCTTTAATGTACCCATCACTTGGATGACCATGTCCATAGCTTTTTCGACTACCAACAGGACTGTTCAACGAATCGGACACGGTTCGATTATCTGGGGTTGGCGGAATATGAACTGTATAAGCTACAAACTCATCAGTACTCTCTTTAGACATAGAAAGATACCTTCCACCACCAGAACCCCTATAACCTTTTCCACTAAGAGGTGAATTGGGGTTAGCTGATAAAGAATGGCGTCGAATCGGGCTAGTTAAACCATGACATCCACCAGTTGGTGAAGATGACACTGTAATTGTAACTGAAGCAGATGGTGAATCAACCCCCATAATTCTTTTTTTTTTCTTTTTCGAGAAAACGATTCAGCTAAGAAAGAATTTCAAGAAAATCGAGAAATTAAGACAAGGAGAAAAACCCCATTTGAGAAGAAAAGAGAAAAAGATGGGATTTTTTTTTGAGGAAGAAGAGAAGAATGAAAACATCCTTAAATTTGAAATTTTAAGATTGGAAAGTGGCTGAGGTAACGGTCGACAAATCCTGACCGTTAGATTTATGAGATCTCTTGGTTATCATGGGCACTTGAGAACGGTCTGATTGATACAGAGGTTTTCTGATGTGGACCTGAAAGTCAACAAGATTTAAAAAAATTACGTACTTTAGTTCAATTAAAAATATTAAAAGGGGGAAAAGTTTTCGACTTTAAATACTAACGGTCGAGTTTATAAAAAGCCTCGTTCGGTGCATGGAATGGAAAAAAAAAAGAAAACTAGAGAAAGTCCGTCTTTGTTTCTTTTTATATTTGTTTATTTTTGTAATGATGAGTTGCATGGATTATGCTAGAAGCTATTTGAAATACAAAGAAAGCAAGAAAGAAGTACAAGAAACTAAACATTGAGATGAGTCTCTAACAATTAAGGATTGTTTGATTCACTTGCTAATTTATGAACGAATTATATTGCACGTTTATGCGACGAGTAAAAAAAGAAATAATTGTAACAATGAATGAATTTTTATGTAATAATTATTTGAATTAATAGCATTTTGGTCTTCATAAATAGTACTCTATAATACTCATATTATATGTACTTAAATTCTTGTTCTATATTAAATCTGTATAAAATAAGGGCAAAAAACATAAATAATCTTTGATATATAGGATATTACTTTCTACTAGCCACAACATCATGTAACCATATCTTTATTTTATTAATTAATTAATAAAATTACTAAAAGGATAAATATTATATGAATATTGTAATTAAAGAAATGGATAGTAGGCATTACTCCACAAATTACTCCTTTAAAGATAACTCCAATTCTTATGGCTACATCTTTTTTTTTTTTTTTTTTTTTTTTTTGTTTATTCTTTATGAAATGTGAATCTTTTTTTTCATAGTGTAGACAATTAATTTCAATGGATTTTCACAAATGAAATACATATCACATATATAATTTATATAATATATGGATAGATGATAGATAATAAGTTAACATATGTGAAAATATTTAATTACTAACTACACACTGATATTAAATGAATACATACTACATATCATGTCAATAATAAGTGAAATATAAAATAATAAATCTTGAATATTCGATAGATACATGAAATATAATAATATGCTAAAATATTAGATAAATAAATATTAAATACACAATACGTACATGATGAATAAATATTTAATATTCAATATACTTGGTGAATAAATATTCAATACATATCATATACAAATTGAGTATTCAGAAAGTCATTTGTAAACTATAATAAAATTAATTCAACATATATATAATTTCATGGATGCATAAAATAAGTAATGGAAGATAGAGAAAATACAATTAATAAGGAAAAAAGAGGAAGATAGTTATCTGTTTTTACCAAATATACGTAACTTCGTATTTAACTATAGGGAGAGTGTAATTAATATTGTAACAAAATTAATTAGGTTAAATAATTGGTAAGTACAAATCCCTAAATTTAAGGCTTGAATGAGGGACCGTAAATTCAAAAAGGTAACTATCATAGTAGTAATCCCTACACTTAAGGCTTGGGCCCACTTTATTTTTAGATATTCTGAATATTAAATATATATTAAAAATAAAAAAGCAATACAAAACATATATTAAATGGCTATGTAAAGAAATGAAGTGTAAAATGGGTTTAGGAAAAGTATTTAATGGTTATGGATGTTTAGGTTGAGTAAATAATGTGTAGATTTTTGAATAACTTAATACTGATATTCTGTCAACTAAAGTTGCATTACCTATGCGACGAACATAGTTTAAGTTATTATATGAAATGATAGAGGATGCAAGTTATAGCAGATTACAACATGTCATTATTTTATTTCCATGTTAGCATAGGAAGCTTGATCTTTATAGAGAGCTAGCTACATATTGTACGCCAACTTAACTAACAATTTTAGTACAAAATTTTGCACATAACATAAATTGAAAACTATAAATTAAGAAAATATTTACGAAATAAATAGGAAAAATGTTCAAGTTTCCATGATATTGGACTTCTATTAAACTTTTTGTCCGCTAGTACCATTGGCGTTAGCAAATCGTCTTATATTTTACATTTTTTTTAGTGGAGCTTTAATGTGAAATGAGTGGATTCAAACATGTCCAAATTCTTCGAAAAAAAATATTCAAATTGACCCCTCAACTTTTGTTTGTGATTTAAAATTACCCTAAGATTGGAGCTCTAAGGGGCCAAACGGCAAAAAGAAGACCTTTTCCCAACAACCGGTGAGATTTAGGGCTGCCCATAGTATGGTAAATACCGAATTACCATACCGAATTACCGTACCGAACCGAAATATTTTTTACTTTGGTAACGGTATTTTGGTATTTGGTACGGTATCTGGTATGAAATTTTAAAAATTTTGGTATTTGGTACGGTATTCGGTATATATAAAGAAAATACCGAAATACCGAAAATACCAAAATACTTAATTTTATATATATATGAGCTAATAAAATTCTAAATAGAATATCTAAAACTTGTCATATGATTATATATTTAATTAAAACATATAAATATTTATAAATAAAATAAATAAAATAGTATCAATACCATCAAATCTACTTTAATTTTTTACTAGAGAGTTGTCTTTCAAGTCAAAACTCAAAAGCTTGTTGTTTTGTGTATAACAAATATATTAGCTTATCATAAGTAGAATTAAAATTTTAATAATGAATTTTTTGGTATAAGCTTGTGTAGTAAAGTTGGTTTAATTAGATTTCGGCTTGTGTTATTTGTACATTGGAGCTTTGCCATATGTTTTGTGGTATTTTTGTATTTTGCGCTGATGTACTGTGAAGGTTTATTGTTAATTGCCAGATGAAGTTTCTTAGTTCCTTTCACATTTCTTTGCAACATATATATCTATCTATCTATTATATGTAAGTCGAAGTTGAACAAACTACGGTTACCGACTTACCGTACCGAAATTACCGAAACTGAACATGAAAATACCAAACCATACCGAATTAGTTTGGTATGGTAATGATATGACATTTTTAAAAACCAAAAATCAAAATTACCGAACCGAAATTACTGTACGTACCACGGGTACCCTAGACTAAGATTAGACCAAAATGTATAGCGGAGAGGCAAAGTGAACTATTTCCAATAGTAGAATGGCAATTTTGACTCATTTGCCAAACAAATAAGTTTAGTTTCTAAATGAACTATCGCATGGTTATTACTTCACTCTCAGTTCAAGATTGTAAGCTCGTAACTTAGTGGTTCTCTAAACCAATTATAAATGTTAGTACTAACATTTTACAAGTAGTAAGCATGAGTTTGTTTAGTTTGTTTTGTTAACAGTAATAATGTTCTAATAAAGCAAATATGAGGTAGATGATTATGAGCATATGATTTGAGTTTAATATTAGCATGGTTGGTCAAGTTGAAAGGAATTGGCAAAATCTAATGAGTTGTCACTGTCTAGGCTAACGAGCATATTCTTTCTCCCCCAAAATTCTTTTTAAAATTTCAAAAGGCTCCTCAAGGTCTCCTTGTCCAATCTATTAGCATTTGATCCGTGAAATCCTTTTAGGACGATATATTAGTAAAATTAAAATCATACTTACAATACAATATTGTCCCATCTAACCGTACACTTTAATCTTGGATATTATGCTTCCTCAGGTTCAAGATATACTTTTGCTTGTTTACCCAAAAAAATTGTTATGAGTAAATTGGCATTAATTCACGTTGAAACGTTTTATTTTTGTTTATTTCTTAAACCAAATTTAAATGTCTTCCCTTAATTGTCGCAAATGCTCTTATATGAAATGGAAAATACATATTTTACCTAGTCCATTGGCTCTTTTAACCGATCCATTGGTGTCTCGCTCAACAATCAACGTGATCTCGTTCTTTTATTCTCAAATATAAAATTTTTGGATATAGTAGGTGGAACATTTATACTGAGAAGAAAACCCAGCTGCTAATATTCTATCTACTTTGGGTTGTAATAATGCTTCTTTGGATACTACTATATTTTTGGAGGATGCTCCACCTGCTATGTATGATATTTTGGACAAAGACTCTCTTGGTCATACCAGAGAGTCAATATCTGTAACTGTGTTGGATTTGACTGGTAATTTACTTGTACCGAAGTGAAATTTGAACTAAATTGGATTCGAACTAAACGAAAACTTGAGAAAGTAACGAGACAAGAAATAATATAACGAGGCAAGAAGTAAAAGTAGGATTTAGTATTCCTTTGATCATGTCCTGTTGTTTACAAGTGAGACCTATTTATAATTGAGAAAAAGAGTGACATGATAAATACCATAATGGTGCCATTATGGCCATTATTCTGTACATTATCATAATTGACTCACGATCTATCCTATTAAATGTTGAAGCAATGGTCGACAGTTACGAAGGTCGGCCCTCGTCTCCCGAGGTGTGTCATCTGCTTGGGTTTGTAGGAGGTTTTATCCGAGCTCAGTGCTTTAGGCTTGTCTCTCCTTGTTTCCTTAAGTGATCTCCGGGACGAATGATCATGCAACCTCTCCTTCGGAAATTTCCTCGCGACGCAATCTTCGCGCTGTACTCCAAGGTCCTGCTCAAGACCTCGGTGATTTTTCACCCAATACAGACAGTCCCCCCACTCCTCGGGAGGTTGTCAAATCTGTCGAGGAGTGGAGTGAGTTTTTAGGCGGGAGATTGACGTGGCTGTTTTTCCGCCACGATTTTGAGAACGACGATTGTCACTTCGAATTCCCGTCAATCATGCGTGGCAGTCGCTGATTGGGCGCGTTTTCTGGTTTTGCCTTCCCCATGCCGCTATAATCATGCCGCTCTCAGCCTATATATAGTCGAACCTTGTCTTCTTTTTCTCACTTCTTCTTGTCTTCTACAGTGAAACTTTTACACCCTTCTTTCCTTCAGAATTTCGAAATTGACATGTCTCAACAAGGTTCACCACGTTCTTCTTCTTTCTTTGTCGGCACCATGATCGTGGGTGGGGAACTGTTAATGTCCCTGAGCCATTGAATGTTGTTGTTCCTCCTGATGTCAATATAGAGGATCTTGTTCACCCCAGCAGGGTGGATCAAGAGCTTCACTCATCTGTGGCTGGGGTTGACGAAGTAGCTACGGCAGAGGGAGAGTAAGTTGCCACGACAGATATGGGCGATGAGGAATTTCTTTCTGATGATTTGGAGCTTAAACCCCACCACGTCATTCCTTCGAAGATCGATTTCTCGAAGGACTTTGTTATGCAGCCTCAAATCGAATCGGAGGCTAGGAGGAAGAAGAACATTCCCGTGGGGAATACGCCGAGCTTGATTACCCAGGCGAACATTCACTTGGTTCGTTCTGATTGTAATTTGGGTCCTGAGGTGAGGGTTGGTGTACCTACCCCCGAGAGTCGAGTGTGTGATCGATTCGATGGGCGTTCCTTCGTTTTCACTTATCCTTTCACGATCGGCTTTTCTCTTCCTATCCCCGAGGTATTGGACTATTTTTGTCGAACCTTTCAAGTATGCATAGCTCAGGTCGGGCTCGGGGTATGGAGGCACATCCAATGTCTCGAGTTCCTGAGTAAATTAGCGGGGGTTCCTTCCACTCTCGATCACCTTTTGTATCTGTTCCCCCCTTCACAAGGACGGGGTCGTCCAACTCAACAAACGGGGTTCTTACTCGCTGATAAAAAAAAAGCGAAGATCTTGAGGACCGTGGGTGGAACGAGTTTTTCGTCCTCTTGCCTACTGATCTTATCTCCTCGAAGCCTGATTTTCTCAAGCGATGGAATCGAGCTCGTAAGTGTTTCTTTCTTCGTTTATTTTTTGCTCAATTTCTCTCCTTCTCTGACTTCTTGCTTTTATTTCCTTCAGCCGAGGCGATCCCGATTGCTTGCCCAAAGAATTTGGTTCAGTGGGTGCAAGCCATTATTGACGCCAAACCTAGGCCAGAGAAGTCGTGGATGGTTTTGCTGCCTTGGACGAGAACCAATGGGCTTGTAAGCGGCACGATGAGTTACCTTTCACTCAGCCTTTTGAGTTTTAGTCTAGTTTCCTGAGACCCTATGCTTCGTGGCCTCACTGTAGTTTCTCCGTTGCAGGACTTCCCAAGAGGGCGGTCTCTGTGCCGAAGGAGAAGAAATGGAAGAAAGACAAAAAGGAGAAAGTCCCTGAAGGAAAATAGTTCTCGAGGGGTCCACTGGATCTTGGGGCCAAAACAGGTTGAGTATTTTTCACTTGCTTCCATTATTTGTTTTGTTTGTTCCGTTTTTCCACCTTCCTTCTTTCTTTCTTCAGTTTTGAGGAGGAAAGAGCTATCCTCAGAGGAAACTTTGGAAGCAAAGCGGGCCAGATTGGAGCCTGTCCCGTTTCCTGTGCTTACTCCTGTTGGCGAGGTTGTGCTAAGACAAGATGAAGTTTCGGTTCCTTCTGCTCACGAGCCTGAATTGGCTCAGGTTGCTGATAAAGACGTGAGGAGTGTACATCCCCCCTCTTCGGTGGGGGTGGACGAGGCCGGACCATCTCGAGTGGGGGGACAAGGCTCCTCGAGCCGCCTCCGAGCCCACTCCTGACGCGTCTTTTTGGAGGCAATTTAGCTACATTAAAATTCCCACTGAGCTTTGTCTTCTCGATGGCGACATCCAGGTCCCGATCAGCCTCCATGGACTTTTAGGTCTTAAGGAACGTGATCGTCTCAAGGAGTCTCCCATCTCTGATTGGATGGCTAATGCTGCTCAGCACGCCATTCATGTATGTCTTCTTCAACTTCTTTTTTTCAATTTTGCCGCTCCATTTCCTTCTCTGATTTTTTAGAGTTCCTTTTTTTTCGTAGTGCTACATCAACTCTATCAGGGCCGCTGAGATAGAATGCAGCCGGGACGAGAAGCTTCATCAATTAAGGGCTGGATGGAGGTGAGAGCGAGTGGGTCTCGAGGCCCAGATGAGTGTCCTCGAGAGAGAATTAAGGAGTGCAAGGCTCGAGCTGGAGCGAGCTAAAGATTCTGCCAATAAGTCTGACCTCGAGATGACCAAGGCCCTTGTGGCTAAATCCGAGATCGAGGGAAAAATGGCTCGTTTGAAGGAGCTTTATGATGTGGAGCTGAAGCGAGTGAGGAACGAGGCTCAGTCACTCATTAATGAGAGAGCTAAGAAGTTTCATGAAGACCTAAAGTGGAAATTGCTTAAAATGAATGAGATGGCCGCAGAGAAAGATCAGTTGGCCAAGGAAAAGAGTCAGCTCGAAAATGAGGTCAAGTTCTTAAAAGGCAAGGTTGATTATTTCTCCTCGAGGCAAAAAGTAAGGAGGACTTGGGCCAAAGTGGATAAGAATTGGGCCGTTATCCAAACGAGGCTGAAAACCTTGGAGGAATGTCGTGGCGGGATCGATCATAATGCCGAGATTTTTAAAGGCGAGGGCGATGCTGCCGTAGCTCAAAAGTTGATGGAGAATCTCCCTTCAAGCAGTGAGAGCTCGGACGAGGGAGATGACGACTTTGATGCGGAGTCTTAGAGTAGTGTCTTTTGTTTTTTCCCCTTTGGGTTAAGCCTCTTTTGACTTTGTAAATATTTGGGGCCTTCATGCCTTTTATTAATGAAAACCCTTTCTATGAATTTACTTGCAAGACTTTTCACTGTTTCGAGTTAGCTTAGGACGACGTCTCGCCTAGCTATGCATGTTCAAGTGAGAATAAAAGCATGACAAATCGAAGTTTTATTCCATTGATCAAATTTGCATGCCTTTATTACAATAGGTGCCTGACTCTAACAGGTCTTAGGAGTAAAGAACTATAATAGCATGAATTTATTCGAGCGAGTTCCATGGGTGACCCTTCGTCAAGACAGTCGATCGCGCTTCGAGGGCTTTGCCTGGTGAAGTCCCCAGTCGTTGAGTCTTTGCTCGTTGCTATTTTCTTGGTCCCTTCGGGACGACCGTACTCTTCATTGCGACTAATAACACTCTCGTGCTATTTGTTGTTCTCCTTAGATGGCTTTTACTCCCCATGGAGTTGGGAACTTGCTCACTTGATACAAGGTGGATGGTACAGCTTCCATCTCGTGGATCCAGGGCCTTCCAAGAATGACGTTGTAGGCTATGTCCTTGGCCATAACTTGGAAGGTAGCTTGATTGTTCACTCCCCCTGCAGTAGTCGTGAGGGTTATTTCTCCCAAAGTTTTCTCGGTGGAATTGTTGAGTCCCCGTCAGTGTGGTCGCCTTTAGGACGACTAGGTCCTTTAGCCACATCTTCTTGATTGCGCCATAGTTGATGATGTTCACCGAGCTGCCTGTATCTACTAAGGCTCGTTTGACGTCACAATCGTTGATCCTGAGTGTGATTACTAGTGCATCGTGATGGGGAAACATCATCTCATCGCAATCCTCTTTGCTGAACACCATCTCCCTGCTCGACTCACCAGTTCTTGCTCTTTTCTCTGCCGTAATGGACGATTTAGCCACTTTCTTCCTCGCATCAAAGTTTACTCCGTTCACCTCCGAGCCGCCCCCGGTGATGACATTCACTACCCTCTTTAGCGACTGTGCTCGAGGTGGTTGCTCCTCCCTCATGTTCTTCGAGTAATTGTGCTTCCCTTTGTCGGTCAGGTATTCTGCTAGCACCCCCTTCTTGAGCAAATGAGCCACCTCGAGATGCAATGCCTTGCAGTCTTCAGTCCCGTGCCCGTAGTCCATGTGAAATTCAAAGTGTTGAGTTTGGTCTCTTTTACTCGGGGGTGTTCTCATGTCTTTGGGCAGTCTCACATCCTGGTCCGTCATCCCCTTGATTGCGTTTACCAACTCCGAGGTTGATATGTTGAAATTGTACTCAGAAATCCGAGGCAAGTCCTTCTCTTTGGACACTAGAGATGGTCCTAAGGGTTTTTGGTTGGAGGATGACCCAGATTTTCCTCCAAGTCTCTGGCTTATGTGGTCATGCCCCACGAGGCAATGACTTACGTGCTTCTTTTGGGCTCCATGGTATGGTTCGTATCGGTTTTTCAATCTTCCCCGCGGCGCATCAACGCGTCGAGAAGATTTAGCCTGACCTCGGTATGTATGGCCTCGTCCTGTCCTTATCCACTCTGCTTCCTCGAGCCTGATCTTTGCTGTGGCTTGGTCGTGCAATTCATCCCAAGTTCGAGTTTGCCACTGCTGGAGCTCTTTCTTTAACTCGGTTGCAGCCTCTGAATTGCCCACATTAAGGTTCTTTTCAAAGGCCATGACTGCCAAGCTATCGTCCATCTTTGGTAGGTCCATCCTCTCGTCCTGAAAGCGCTCGAGGAAGTCCTTGATGGGCTCAAGGTATCCTTGTATTACGTCAGATATGCCTTCATTTCTTTTGAGGATCTTTTGAGCCCCAGTGTGATCTTTAATGAACATGTCCGCTAATTCATCGAAGATGGAAATGGACTCGGAAGGGAGGAGCATGTACCAACGCAGTGCTCCTTTTTCCAGAGTGTCGGCGAATTTCTTTAGGAACATGGATTCTTTTTCAATCGGGGTCAGGTCGTTGCTTTTGACCATGGCCATATATTCTGTGATATGGTCAACTGGGTCTGTTGTCCCGTCATACTTCTTTAGAATTTGTAATTTAAAATGCTTTGGAACAGGCGCTGGAGCAGCTTCAAGTTTGAATGTAACTGGCGACATCTTTCGTTGTCCAGTGCTCGTTGTGGTTTACGGACCCCGGGCACGTTCTCGTGCCGTTTCTCCATACTGGCCTCGAACTCTTTCTTCCATTTTTCGAAGTTAGATGTGACGTTCGTTTGTGACGCCATGGGGGCCACAGTCTCAAAGACCCCAGACATGATTCTATTTTGAAGCCCTCCTGTATTTGCTCCGATAGGGGTAGTGGAGTTGTTCCCTCCATTAAACATCGCGAAGGGGGCATCCCCGAGGACAGAGTGGACCCTCCAGCTCCCAGCGAGGGCTTGTAAAGAGCTGTGGAACTGCTCATTAAATTGAGCTTGCGCAGTTGCTTGAGCGGCGGCTTGCTCTCGCATCTGTTGCAGCGACTTCACCATGAACTGCTGGAAGGGGTTGCCCGAATTCGAGGGTGCTGGTTCGGTGGCCAATGCTCCTACGTGAGGTATTGGTCCAATCGGTGAAGTAGACCAACTTGGGGCGTCAGCCCAAGTAATGGGGCTGAGGTGTTTGTTGGGATGGGGCTAACGGGCGGTGTCGAGCCAATTGGCTGCAATGAGATTCCACCATTTGCCTTGGTGATGCCCACTGTCTGATCGGGCACTTGAATAGATATATTGTCATTAACAGTGTCTGACATTTCATTTTTGTTAGAAAGTAAAAACTATGGTCTTCGGAACAAACGTTATTACCAAATCCCCAGAGACGGTGCCAATTTATGTTTGCCTAAATCAGGATAGGATAATAAATCGAATTTGTACTGGGTTTGATTGGTAATTTGCCTGTATCGAAGTGAAATTTGAACTAAATTGGATTCGAACTAAACGAAAATTTGAGAAAGTAACGAGACAAGAAATAATATAACGAGGCAAGAAGTAAAAGTAGGATTTAGTATTCCTTTTATCATGTCCTGTTGTTTACTAGTGAGTGTTGACACCCAATTTCGTCCCAAGAATTAATTAATAGCTAATTATTTAAACGAAAATCAAGTATTAAAATAAAATTAGAATTAAAATTAGATAATTAAATTATTTGGATTGAAATTAATTAATTTCAAAAGAAGGCTAAAAATTGCAAGGCCTATCCTAATTTCTATCCTACCCGTGCAACCCCTCAATTTCCCAATTTAATCTAAAAACAGGGCTAAAATCGTTCCTTATCCGCGAAATTGTCCTACCTCTGCAAACAATACATATACACACATACACGCGCATATCTCATCCTCATTTCAGTTTCACCCAAAATCCCTTACCCAACCTGTTTTCTCTCACGATTCGACCCGCGATTGATCTCCATTTCCTCCAAAATCGATCCGCTAGCAGCCAAAATCTCGTACCACTGGTCCCCATTCCTCTTCCCTCTCTCTAGTAAAAGATCTCAATCGATCCTAGCCCTCCATTTTGAATCACGGATCAATCCGAGCCGTAGAGGGATTCCGTCCGTTTTTCTCTTTGAATCAGGGTGAAAATAGTACAATCCAAGAGGATTATACTATTTTGACCTTGATTTCAAAGGGGAAAAGCAAAGGGAGTAGGGATCGGCTTGGAATTTCAAGAGAATCCTAAAACCCTAAAGCTCAGGTATATATTCCTTATCTTGTTCATTTGTAGGTGGGGATCTTTTACATAAAAACGGCAGTATAAAATATTTTAGGGTTGAACTTTTCTTTCAAAAAAAAAATAAATACAAATAGGGTTCTGTTTTCCTGGTTTGTTCCTGGTGTTTATCAGGCATTATCGCTACATCGTTGTCGTCGTCTTTAAAGTTCGGGTCGATAGCTTCATTTCGTCGCCTTAGTTCATTGCTCAAAAGCAGGTGATGAGCCTTTCTTTTTTTTATTTATTTCAGTTTATTTGAAGCCTCTATTTTATTTCATTTGTTAATATTTTGGTGTAACTTGTTGAAATGTAGCAAAATCATCACCCATATGTTTGTCAAACTGACTTGTAACTGTTCTTAAATTAAAGCTTGTTCTGTTAAGATAGAGTTGAATCTTCTTAAACAGCAAATGATCATTTGTTATCAGTGAACCTTGAATCTGAAAGAGTTTAAGATGTTTTAGGTTGTTTGAACTAAAAGTTTATGACTTGAGTTTCTGATTAGTTTAAAAGGGTTTAAATCAGTCAACTAAGAATATATTGGAACCTTGAAGTGTATAACTGCAAAATGAATGTATCTTTTGAAATAGTAAAGCCTGTTTGGGCTTGTTTCTTGGCTTTAGAAAAAAAAAAGAGAAGTTAATCCTTTAGTATTAGGTTATATTCTTTTAAGATTAAAAAGAGAAAGCTGATCTTGTTTGCAGTTTCTTTAAGAAGAAAATGAGCTTTGTTTTTCATGTCTGGTTCCTGATCTTGTCTGGTCCTGTTTGTAATGAGGGGCTGCAGTTTGCCTAGTTAGTTTCTGGGGTTGAAAGGGCTCAGGGTCTGCCAGTGGTCTGTCTGGTATTGTTCAGGTCTGGTGAGGGGTGCTCATGGGTAGGTGCAGCAGGGGTTTGATGGAGTCTATATGGAGTGAGAGAGTTAGTTTCAGGGAATGGCTTCTGGTTCAGTTTGTGAGGGTTGAATAGGGGCTGTGTGTGTGTTCAGGTTGTTTAATGTAGGAGTTGTTATAGGGCCTGGTAAGTATGTGCTGTAAGAGGGAGAAGTCTGTGAGGGTTTATATTCTGGTGTGAGGGCTGTGTGCCTTCAGGTGGTGTAAGTTCAGGAGAGTGTGTGCTTCTCTGTTGTGGGTGTATTTAGTGAAGTGTTAGCAGTCCTGGAGAATGTCTTGGTTGTCTGAGGGAGTCAGAGTGAGGGTCTAGAGCAGTATTGGAGGGTATAGGAGTAGGTCGTTGCCCTGTCTTCTCCTGTTCAGGTTGTTGTGGAAGAGTTCAAGCTAGTTTTTATGTGTATGCAGTGGGTGGGTGAGTTCAGCAAAGAGTTCAGGCTGGTTTCTGTTTATTGTAGAGGTGCAGGGTGTTTCAGGTTCTGCAGGTCTTGTTTCTGTTATGAGAGGGGCTGCTATGGTTGGTAGTATAGGAGATAGAGGAGTTGTTCCTCTGGTTAGGCTTAGAGGTCTGGAGCTGAAATCAGTAGGTTCAGGGAGTGTAGTTTAGCCCAGGAGTAGTAGCTGGAAGCTGTGAAAGCATGGAAAAGTCAGGAGATTTAGTGGATGTTCAGGTGTTGTGTAGCAGTTTGAATAGTTGTGAATGTGCTTAGGTGTGTGCAGGTTTGATTAGAGGGGATATAGGTTGGTTTGCAGGTCGTGCATAGAGGTTCCTGGGAGTTTGTATTGGTCCTGGGTATCAAAAGGGGTCTGTTAGTTTGTTCTAGGAGGCAAGAGTTAGTTCTGGTTCATGAGAGTTTGAGGGGATCAGGGAGTTCATGGGAGCAACCGTTAATGAGGCCTTTTCTTCCTGTAATCTGTGATCTTTCTTGATCCTGAAGAGAGCTAAAAATTCTATGATGCTATCAGCATCTTCACTAAGCTCCTGCGTGCACTAAAATGGAAGTAAAGGAATGCAGTTTAACTGATCCTGCAAATGGAATTTTCTTATTTTCAAAACATCTCAAACTTAATTTGCTACTTGGTGTTTGGATCTTACTTTATCCTTCTTGAGAATATGATAGAAAGGATGTTCCTCGTAATAGTAAACCACATAACACGTCTTTCAATTTGATTAGCCGTCTGCTATAGAATGTTTTCTAATTTATATTAGCTTCCAGTAGCGTCAGTCCATTGTGACATCTTAATTGAGAAATCAAATGTCTAAGTTATGACTTTTATGCCTTAGTATAAGCATTGAAGGAATTACAACTAGAATATATGCGTTCCTTATCTTATGAAAATGCCCAACGCGTACTGTATTTGCATTAGATGAGTAAACTTTCCAAAGAAAATGTGTACTCCAGTAGCAATAACAACTTCTATTTCACCTTGTTTGCATGTTGACCCAGAGTATGCACCATTTTCTGAATATCGTATGTTATGACCCTCCTTTGAGTTTGCTAATATTCTGGAGTAATTATATTTGCTACTTTGGTAGTTAAAATGTGGATTTGGATGGTTTCATAATAGCGCCCTATTTAAAATTGAGAACCATAGTTTCTTTATTCATGCATAAGTTGTTGAGGTTATTCCTTTTGGTTTAGTTATCGTAATTAGTTATTGTTTTGTCTAGGTTGCTTGTTTATGAGTTATTTTTCTTTCTTTCTGCCTGCTCCAAATGGACATTGTCTAATTCTTATCTCATCTTTCTTTACCATGTACACTCTCTTGGGATCGAGTTGAATGAAAACTCACAAATGGGGGTGGCGTGCATTTCGAAGTTACTTGAATCGCTCCGCATTTTCGGGACTTGATATCCCCGAAAATGTAAAACAAAAAGAAATGAATAAATGAAAAACCTTGTGAAATACAAGGCTCGCATCGAGTTCGCTATCCCGGGTTCTACCTTCTAAACTCCCGCTTTCCTGTTCCCTTTAGAAAGCATGTTTTAGGAAGCCCTGAAACCGGACTAGGATTTGCATGTTAGAAACTTGGTAGGATAGTCGCTTTATTGAATCGTTAATTTATTGCATGTTTAGAATGATTATATAATTGCTTATCCCGTTTTTTTTGGGACTCACCAAGTAGTTTAAGTTAATAGTAATCTAAGGATAACTATCGAGTGCAAAAGAAATTAAAATTTAATTAAATTATGCATCTCATCTATTATCTATATTTACGTATCCATCTATTTAATATTTATTTATCTATCTATTCATTTATCCATTAATTCGATTAATTGTGCGATATTTATTTATTAAATTATTTATTTAATTAATTCTATTTATTTATTTAGTTAAATTAATTATTTATTTGTCTAATTTAGTTAATCATTTATTTATTTAATAATAATTATTTATTTACTCATTTATTTCATTAATTATTGTCAATTTATTCTTTGTTTAATTAAATTAATATAAACATTAATTTATTTAATTAAGTTATCTATTTATTTATCCATTTACTTAAGCGATCATTTAATCAATTATTTATCTAATTAGTCACTTAGAATATTTTATTTTATTTTATTTATATTATTTATTTAATTTATTTATCCTTATTTATTTAATC
The DNA here is from genome assembly GCA_029990575.1 of Petunia axillaris subsp. axillaris. Classification (NCBI taxonomy): domain Eukaryota; kingdom Viridiplantae; phylum Streptophyta; class Magnoliopsida; order Solanales; family Solanaceae; genus Petunia; species Petunia axillaris. The sequence goes on from JARKNS010000006.1 coordinate 10,105,886, forward strand.
AACTAATCAATCAACCCTTATCTCATCATTTCATTTAATTAATCTTAAATTTTGTTCAAGTATTGTCATAATCAATTTTATCTCCTTTATATTATCTATTTGTTTTTTTTTTTTTTTTAGAATTTATCCCAAACCAAAATTTCAAGTAAAATTCGTGAAAATCGCCGAATTAACCGCTTTTAGCGGATTTTCGAAAGTGCTCCCGTAATAAGGACCTTCTTTCGAATTTAATAGAACCGCTTACCTAAGAATCTCTGAATTTAATTTAATTTCTTTTAAATAAAAGTTAAATTGCACTCCTTAGTTAACTTAGGTTCCTAATAATCCTTAAATTAGGTGGCGACTCCAAAGAAACCCTTTGGAATCCCACTTTGTTGAAATATTCTGAAACCTACCTTTTCCTAAAGAAAGGGTAATTTTTGGGGTTCAACAGCGTGGCGACTCCGCTGGGGATACGCAAATGGTTCTAACCAAAAGGCTTTCACGAATTTGTTTGTTTGTATTGTTTGAATTGTATGCCGATATTAGTATGCGTAGCTTATTTAGTTGTTGTTGAAACTGGCATGATTATACCTATTGTTTATTTGCGAGCATGCTTAGATTAATCTAATTGATTGCTGTGTGTCACGAAAGCATGTCACGACACCCTTATTTGTGCACATATATAAACTGGCATTCCGTTCATACTTCCCCCACTCCTGGGAACCTCTTGTATTTCTCACTCAAATATCCGCGAGGTGCGCCCATGCGCACCCGCACTTTCTTCCACTAAAGAACCTTTGTGACGAGTTGGTACACCGGCGGCCATCGTAGGAGTAATTCGACTGCGAGACCGCTTGCCACTCACCTGTTAGCCTCAACCGTTAACCCACTCTTAGAAGGAGATTAGGAGCATGCATGCATTTACACCTTAGTCTGGACCCGGTCCTTGGTACCGCCTCCATAGTTAGGAATCCGCCCTTATGTCAACGGGCTCTTGTAACCCGGTGACCCGCATATTATGTGTTTTGTGATAACGAATCTCCAGTCCTAGCCGAATTTTGAGCACAATCAAATTTAGAAACTTTGTTTTCATTGTCTTGTAGGTTAAAAATGGAACAGCAGTTTGACAAAATTTACATGGTTACTGAGATCCCAGAGAAGTTAAAGTTGTGGTGGGAAAGCTTTACTGATCGAGAGCAAGCAACCGTTCAGGAAAAACTAGGTAGAATGGTGGACTTGCTTTATTGTGTCACCCCAAATCGCAATTTGGTTCAGGCTTTGGTCCCGTTCTGGTGTCCGACACGAGCTGTTTTTAAATTCAAGGACTTTGAGCTGACACCCACTCTAGGGGAGATGGTTGGAATAACCGGTTTGAAATGTCAGGGCAGGGATATGATCTTCCCAAATCATCAAGGGGGAATGAAATTCCAGCAGAAGCTAGGGCTAGACAGAGATAATAGATTGGGTTTTGTCGACAGAGATTGGGTTCATTTAGATTATTTGTATACGAGGTTTGGAAGCAGGTGGGGTTACCGTGATTTCGGGACGGAATTCGCTTGTAGTAAATAGACTTGGGGGGAGAGGCGTGTGAGAGCTTTTGTGGTCGCTTTTTTGGGTGCCATAGTCTTCCCTGAAGAAAAAGGACACATTAGAACATGTATTGGTTCAGTGGCTCATGCAATGTTTGACGGGATTAACAAGAACAAGGCAACCACAATTATTCCTATGATTCTAGCGGAAATATACCGGGCTCTAAATGAATGCAGAAGGGGTTCGAAATATTTCGAAGGTTGTAATCTTCTCCTTCAGGTATGGGCGATAGACCAAGTGTGCCATCGAAAACCCATGATGGATATCTGCAAAGGGTTAGATAGCCAGGAATTAACAAATCCTATTGCTACCCAAAACATAAGAACGAGATGGTGTGAAAAACCTGAAAGTTTTGCGGGATGGTATGATTTCTTAGCCTGCCTTACTGATAAGAAAGTAATGTGGAAGTTAACTTATGCTCCTGGAGATGAGATAGTGCTTAGGACTTCTAAGCGATACTATATTGAGTTGACTGGCTTAACTGGGCTTCAGCCTTATGCACCTTTGAGGGTCCTCCGTCAGTTTGGGATGGAGCAATTTATTCCCCTCTGTGCCGATATGTCAAAATCAGAAACTCGCTACCGCCTGCCGAATGCAATTCCAAGAATGAAAGAAATACTCGAAGATTGGAGGAATCTGCAAACAGTAAAAGTGTCAACAAAACACCAGAGCTGTGCACCAGAATATCTCGCCTGGATCAAAGAAGAGCGACGCTTAGGTCTCAGTCCTCCAGGAAGAGTTGGCTATGAAGACACTGACATGACGAAGAAAATGAGACAGGCAAGGGCAGAAACCAGTCTTGATGCAACATCCGCTCCAACAAGCAAGAAGATGAAGCAAGCAGAAACATGAGGCATAACTTGGACAAATGGCAGTTTATTTATTTACTTTTGATGTACTTTCTATTATGCTTTCTGCTGTTGTATTTTCACTTATTATGTAATGATGATGCATTTGAAAAAAAAAAAAAAAAAGAAGAGAAAAGAAAAGAGAAAAGGGAAAAGAAGGCAGGAAAGAATGAAAGAAGTTGATTACAATGATGCAGACTTGATGATGAAGATGAAGCAAAGAAAGCAGAATTCAGTCACAACGGTGCACCTACACCGGCATGATGCAGTTGATCGGCAGAGTGATGGCTTTTATTTTAGTTTTGATGTATTCTCAATTATGTCTTTATATTTATTGTATTTTTCATTTGCTATGTAAGGATTATGTATGAAGAAAGAAAAGAAAGAAAAAGAAAGAAAAGAAAAAGGAAAAGAGAAAGAAAAGAAGAAGGAAAAAAGAAAGAAAGAAAGAAGAGGATGAAAGTATGATGTTATGTTATGAAAGACAATTTTGTATCAACTTTATCTATTTTAATGAAATATCTTACTCTAAATTTGAATTGCTAAAAAATGGCTGTGACTATTTTTCGTTATCATTTATTTGCGCGATTAGGCTCACCTCTAGCACAAAGAGGCACCCTACAGGGTAGGACGCGTCCGCATTTTATTTTACGCACATTATTTGCGGTTGCCACATGCCTAATTTATCGCCCGTTTAAAATGCAAAAGCGCTACGTGACGCGCGCTATGTGCTTACGTGCAAATTTTACCAACAACATGCAAACTAACACAGTTACCTTTTGAATTTTTCTTTTGTTTTGTTTATTCCTAAACAGAGGTTTGATTTGTGCTGATTGAGCTGATCCAAAGGCTTTCCTCTGCACATTGATATACACTTCAGAATTCAACAAAATGTCCGGTAATGATGATCAGCCTCCCGTCCTCAATGATAAGACTCTCGAAACTCCTGGATCTTCGAGGGGAAACATCCTCCTTGCTCAGGATGACCTTATTTTGAATCTGACCAAACAGATACAGATGCTGAGCGATGAGCTAGCAGCCATTAAAGGGCAAGCCCCTCAAAACATACCTTTAAATGCCAATCCTGTTCACAATATACCCACATACCAAAACAACCCACTTAATCAAACACCACCACCACAAAATCGCCCACAAGTTAGTCAAAATACCCCGCCCGGTCAGCAAAATGCCCAACCCGCTGGTTATCCTTCATATTATCCATATCCTAACGACCCCACTCCTCCTCACTACCAATATTTGCCTGCTAAAGACACTCCCCGTCCTCCACAATCTCAAGCGCCCATTCCTGTAGCCGTTGCTCCTCCAAACGCCAATGATCCAAGGCAGGGATATCCCGAGGCGTTATATTACGAGCATGACCCTAATGGGAAGAATGCGGACTTCACAGACTATCCGCCACAGAATGAAATGCCCACAGCTGTGGAAAAACAGGGAAGGACAAGCGAACAAGATGAGATAATCCAAGCAATGAAAGTCATGCAACAATCTATTAAGGACTTGCAGGTGACTAAGAAACGGCAAAGCACTTCATACCGCAGTCTTAATCTATTCCCGGACATTACTCCTCCTCCCGGTTTTAAAGTGCCGAAGTTTGACATGTATGATGGTCATGGTGACCCATTTGCTCATTTAACCAAGTACCTCAACAGAATGAGGGCGGCGGGAGGCAAAGAAGAACTTCTGATGGCTTACTTTAGCCACAGTCTGGAAGGTATTGCCGCTGAATGGTTTGCCAGACAAGACATAAGCAAATGGCACGAATTCGATGATATAGCTGGTGATTTCACAAAGCAGTTTGAATACAATGTGGCGATGGTCCCTGACCTCATAACCTTGGCCAATTTGAAGAAGAAACCAACAGAATCTTTTAGGGAATACGCCTTGAGGTGGCGTGAACAGGCTGCACGGGTGCAACCCCCGATGACTGAGAGGGATATGGTGAAGTACTTTATTCGTGCTCAAGACGATTCCTATTACATGCATATGCTTCCTATGATGGGTGCACCTTATGCTGAACTTCTCACAATGGGGGAGATGGTGGAAGAAGGCATCAAATCCGGTCGGATTGTGAGCTTTGCTGAAATGAAGTCAAGTGCTCAAAATGCTCAAGCCAGCTCAAACAATGCTAGAAGAAGAGAGAAGAGGGAAGAAGTCACAGCTGTTGCCGCAGACATTGACCGCCGCCCGGCTAGGAGGTTGAACTTTGATAATCTACCAACCTACCCTACATACCCAAATGCACCTCCTCATTACCCAAATGCACCTCCTCATTACCCAAATATTCCTTCTCCTTACCCAAATGCACCACCCCCAAATTATCCTAGTCACTATCAAATTCCTCCCGCTCCATATCCTGTCTATCAAGCACAACCCAGTTATTATCCACCACGAGCACCAGCACCACAACAATACCCTCCTCGCCCACAAAATTACCAACCCCGTGCTCCTGTCCGTCCAAATATGCAAGGACCTAACCAAAGCTATGAGAGGAGAGCGCCCAAAACCTATACTCCTATAGCTGAATCTTATGGTCAATTATTTGAAAGACTAAGAAGCGCCGGAGTTGTGCAGCCTGTTCCTGACAATACTCCAAATCCTCCTCCAAGGTGGTATGATGTTAATAAGCATTGTGTTTATCATTCTGGGGCTGCGGGCCATGATGTGGAAAGTTGTTATGCCTTCAAGGATAGAGTGGAAGCTTTGATCAAATCAGGCACTATCCAGCTTACTGGAACTCAGCCTAATGTGCAAGATAATCCTCTTCCCGCCTATGGAAACAATGCTGTCAATGTCATTTCCCTTGAGGAGGGAGTCGATTTGAAAGGGACCATTGTTCCCGTTAGCAATGTGAAGGTTGCTAACGAGGCCAAAGTATCTGTGCAAGTTAGAGCTCCCATTCTGGTGCAAGCGGGTAGCCCGAGGCCAACTGTCACCGTCATGCTTGCCTCACCCCTTCAATATGATAGCAAGAGGGTTCCTTGGAACTATTCTGAAGTGCCTATCGGAAGTGGAAAGGTAACTGTTGCTGTTGCTGCTGCACAAGGCATGACCAGATCTGGTAGATTCTATACGCCTGAGGAGTTGGGTCGAGGCCTTAGGGAAAAGGAAGGCGTTGTAAGAAGAGTGACTGACACCGAAGCTGAGGACTTTTGGAGGAAAATGCAGTCAAAGGAATACTCTATTCTGGAGCACCTAAAGAATACTCCTTCCCGCATATCCATTATGGCTTTGCTGATGAGCTCTGAAACGCATAGAAATGCATTGCTAAAAGTGCTCAAGGAAGCAGAGGTGCCCGCTGAGACCACGGGTGAGAGCTTGGCCGTCTTGGTTGGCCAAATCTTAGAACCTCACAAGGTGTCCTTCTTCAAAGAAGAGCTTCTACCCGAGGGTCTTGGACACAACAAAGCCTTGCATATTGTTGTCAAATGTAGGGATAAATTTGTTGGATGGGTACTGATCGACGGTGGTTCCGGGCTCAATATATGCCCGTTGGCAACTCTGAAGGAGCTTGGAATTGACGCTGGCAAAATTAGGCAGAGCAATGTGAAAGCAAGGGCTTTTGATGGGGCTCAAAGGTGCACCTTTGGAGAGATTGATCTTGATCTGCAGATAGGTCCTGTGAACTTCTCTGTGGAGTTTCAGGTATTCGACATCCCGTCTACCTATAACATGCTGTTAGGAAGACCTTGGATCCACATGGCCGGAGCCGTCCCTTCCACTTTGCATCAAAGTGTGAAATTTATATGGGATAATGAAGAAGTAGTGGTCAAGGGCGAGGGAAACAGCCCCACGCATGCTAGCACCACGATTCCTATGGTGGACAACGCCGCAGAGCTTGATGGAACTACTTTCCACACGGTTGAGCTAATGAATGTGACCCGAGCATCTAAGGATGATTCGAAGAAAGGTACCCTACCCAGAGTCCCCAAGATGATTGCTATGGAAATGTTGAAAAATGGTTTCAAACCTGGTTCGGGATTGGGAGCAAATCTGAACGGCATTACTGAACCCATCTGCTTGCCCAAGAATCTGGGTACCTTTGGCTTGGGTTACTGTCCCACCAAAAAGGAGATTGAGAAGGCCAAAAGGAAACCAGCCATTGCCATGCCAGAACCCCTTCCTTCCTTGTACCAGTCATTTGTCAAGGCACCGGAAGTCATTATACCGGATCTGATAGAGGGAGTTGGCGATTTGTTTCTGAGTGATGATTTGGAATGCGATGTTATTATTGAAGACTGTGCTGAGGAGTCGCCGGTGCAGAATGTTGAGGCAAAGGATCCGATGGCCAATTGGACCTGTGTCCCAGTGGAAGAGACCTGGTGAATGAACTCAACAGTTTATTTTGGCGTCACAGTCAGATTGAGGCCCTGAACTGTGTTTCGCTTTTGGTTTACTTTTACGTCTTTTCAAAATAATCTGTTTACGTTCTGCATGTTTTACTTTAATGTATGCCTCCCTAAACTAGATTTTGAAACAAATAAAATGCATTGCATTCTCCCTACTATTATTTTGATATGATTTAATTATTTACTTTATTTTACGCTTTTGATTAATGTTTGTTTCTGTTTCAGCTTTCCACTTAACAAAACTGCCGAAACTTTGCTTGTGACATATAATGAAACCACTGAACAAACTGGCACTGATGCATTGAGTATTGGGGAGTTTGATGAAGATTTTGTTCCTGATGAAATAACAAGAGAAGTGGATCAATTTGAGAACAAACCAAAGCCTAACTTGGAAGAAACCGAGTCAATCAACTTGGGGACTTCAGAAGATGTTAGAGAAACCAGAATCAGTGTTCATTTGACCTCGGAAGAAAGAAGAGCTTATATTGAACTATTGAACGAGTACCGAGACATCTTTGCATGGTCTTATGAGGATATGCCCGGTTTGAGTACCGATCTAGTCACTCACAAGTTGCCAACTGATCCTTCATTTCCGCCTGTTAAGCAAAAGAAGAGAAACTTCAAAACTTCTACAAGCAAACAAATATTGGAAGAAGTGCAAAAGCAATTGACCGCCAAGGTGATTCGATCTCTCAAATATCCCACTTGGTTAGCGAATATTGTGCCGGTGCCCAAGAAAGACGGCAAAGTTAGAGTTTGTGTTGATTATCGTGATCTCAACAAAGCAAGTCCAAAGGATGATTTTCCATTGCCAAATATTCATATCCTTATTGATAGCTGTGCAAAACATGAGCTTCAGTCTTTTGTAGATTGCTTTGCTGGCTATCACCAGATTCTAATGGATGAAGATGACGCTGAAAAGACCGCTTTCATCACGCCTTGGGGTGTGTTCTGTTATAGAGTTATGCCTTTCGGTTTGAAGAATGCCGGGGCAACATATATGAGAGCAATGACAACTCTTTTCCATGATATGATTCACAAAGAGATTGAAGTCTATGTAGATGATGTTGTTATCAAGTCAAGGAAGAAAGAAGAGCATTTGACCGATTTGAGAAAGTTCTTCAACTGCCTTCGGCGGTATAACTTGAAGCTTAATCCTGCGAAATGTGCATTTGGTGTTCCCGCCGGTAAGATGTTGGGTTTCATTGTAAGCCGGAGGGGTATAGAATTGGATCCGTCCAAAATCAAGACTATCCAAGACTTGCCTCCTCCAAAGAGCCGGAAGGATATGATGAGCTTTCTTGGCCGCTTGAACTACATAAGCCGCTTCATTGCACAATCCACGGTTATTTGTGAACCAATAATCAAGTTGTTGAAGAAAGATGCTGTTATCGAGTGGACGGAAGACTGTCAAAAAGCTTTTGATAGGATCAAGGAGTATCTATCTAATCCGCCTGTGTTAGTTCCTCCTGAACCTGGAAGACCATTGATCTTATATTTGTCTGTCTCGGAAAATGCATTTGGATGTGTCTTGGGGCAACATGACAAGACCGGGAAGAAAGAACAAGCCATTTATTATCTAAGCAAGAAGTTCACTCCTTATGAAGCCAGGTACACTCTCTTGGAGCGAACTTGTTGCGCCTTGACTTGGACTGCACAAAGGTTAAGGCACTATCTTTCATCATATACAACTTATCTTATCTCGAGGATGGATCCTTTGAAATATATCTTTCAAAAGCCGATGCCCACGGGAAAATTAGCAAAATGGCAGATTTTGTTGAGTGAATTTGACATAGTTTATGTCACCCAAAAGGCGGTAAAGGCACAAGCATTGGCGGATCATTTAGCTGAAAATCCTGTTGATGACAATTACGAACCATTGAGAACTTACTTTCCCGATGAAGAGGTCTTGTTTCTGGGTGAAGACATCTCTTCTGAATATGATGGTTGGCGTCTTTTCTTTGACGGAGCAGCAAATTTCAAAGGTGTTGGTATTGGAGCTGTCTTAATTTCTGAAACGGGTCAGCATTACCCTGTTTCGGCCAAGCTCAGATTTCCATGCACTAACAATATGGCTGAATATGAAGCATGCATTTTGGGTCTTCGATTGGCAGTTGATATGAATATTCAAGAACTTCTAGTGATTGGGGATTCCGACTTGTTGATTCACCAAGTACAGGGCGAGTGGAACGCCAAAAATGCAAAGATTCTTCCTTATTTGCGCTGTGTCAAGGAATTGTGCAAAAGGTTCGCAAATATAGAGTTCAAGCATGTTCTGAGGCTCCAAAATGAGTTTGCCGATGATTTGGCAACTTTATCTTCCATGATCCAACATCCTGACAAGAATTATATTGATCCTATCGAAATTGAATTGCATGATAGGCCAGCTTATTGTTTTCAAGTTGAGGAAGAGCGGGACGGCCACCCTTGGTATTTTGATATCAAGAATTATCTCAAGGTCGGGAGTTATCCCGAAAATGCAACAAGTGTCCAAAAGAAGAGCATCCGGAGGTTAGCAAATCAATTCTTTCTAAGCGGTGAAATCCTGTATAGGAGGACCCCAGACTTAGGACTCTTAAGATGTGTTGATGCAGTTGAAGCAAATAAATTGCTTACGGAAGTGCATGCGGGGGTTTGTGGGCCGCATATGAATGGTTTTGTCTTGGCAAAGAAGATCTTGAGAGCCGGTTATTTTTGGTTAACTATGGAAACCGATTGTGTTCAGTTTGTGCGGAAATGCCATCAATGTCAAATTCACGGAGATATGATCAAAAGACCTCCTTCTGAACTTAATGCAATGAGTTCTCCCTGGCCTTTTGTTGCTTGGGGAATGGATGTTATTGGTCCTATTGAGCCGGCCGCTTCAAATGGACATCGCTTTATTTTGGTTGCTATTGATTACTTCACCAAGTGGGTGGAAGCAACTTCCCACAAGTCTGTAACCAAGAAAGTGGTGTCAGATTTCGTGCGCAACAATATCATTTGTAGATTCGGAGTTCCTGAATCAATCATCACTGATAATGGTGCAAACTTGAATAGTGATTTGATGAGAGCGACTTGTGAGAGTTTCAAGATTACTCATCGCAACTCTACTGCATACCGTCCTCAAATGAATGGAGCTGTTGAGGCGGCAAATAAGAACATCAAGCGTATTCTTCGCAAGATGATTGATAATTATAGAGATTGGCATGAAAAGTTGCCATTTGCACTTCTTGGGTACCGCACCACCACTAGAACTTCAACTGGGGCAACTCCCTATCTTTTGGTGTATGGCACAGAAGCAGTCTTACCCGCGGAGGTAGAAATTCCTTCCTTGAGAATCATTCAAGAAGCTGAATTGGAAAACGCTGAATGGGTGAAGATCAGATGTGAACAATTGATGCTTATTGATGAGAAAAGAATGAATGCAATTTGTCATGGGCAACTTTACCAAAATCGCATGATCAAGTCTTTTGGCAAGAAAGTGAGAGTGAGAGATTTCAAACCGGGGCAATTGGTGCTAAAGAAGATCTTTCCTAATCAAGAAGAAGCAAGGGGCAAATTTGCACCAAATTGGCAAGGTCCATATGTGGTTCATCGGGTTTTATCCGGAGGAGCACTGATTCTGGCAGAAATGGATGGTCAAGTTTGGCCAAAAGCAATCAACGCAGATGCCGTCAAAAGATACTATGTTTGAGGCAATCGCAAGTTAGCATGGTTTTGAATGTAATCTTCGATGTAATGCGAACTACGCGTGACCTGAGTCCCAAGGCGGGATACGTGGTAACTCACATAGAGTTTGGTTGCATTGATACAAGAATTTCCCCTATTCCCTCTTTTGTGTAAGTTTGAAGTACTTCTGACCTGATTCCTGGAATGGCAACAGGATAAGTAGGCAATCCCCGTCGGATTCGGTCAAAATATTGTAACACTTTAGGCTTGTTTATCTTTTATGATGTAATGCCAAACTATGCATCTAGGCAGATGTGTGGATTTTCCAATTCGGATACGGCTTCGTACTTAGATTGCCATACTTTCCCAAAATATCTATGTAAGCAGAACTACGCACGGTCTGATTCCCATGTAGGGATACGTAGGCGCTCTTAACGGGCTCGACTCTATAATATTAAAATTTTCAGTCTCCCCTAAGGCAAGAAACTGGGGCAATTTTTGCGAAGATAAGTTGAAGATATGGAAGATAGAAACTGGGGCAAATTTTGCAAAATGAGTTGAAGATTTGGAAGTTCATAACTGGGGCAGATCTTTGCAAGAATTGGTTTACTTATCGAAGGATGAAGCGGCAAAGTTCGAAAAGTATTCAAGATTAGCACAAGTTGCAATACAAAGGACATTCAGTTTGTTTCAGGATATGTCATGAGTTTGAGTTAAAGCAAGAATTTTAAATGCATTATAAACTTTTTATTTGCATATCAAGGATTACTTGCTTACTATTTTATCAAATTATTTTATTTTGCCTCTATAATAAGATGAGTTATACTATTGAGTTCATAAACCAAGTTTCCAAGGTTGGTTTTCAAAGCCCAAGTCTCACGAAGAAAAGGAAGCGATTGCAGCAAATTCAAGATGAATCAGCACAAATCAAACACCCCTCCCCAAAACTAACAAATTTTCTTTGAGAGCAGGAACCTGAAGGCTTGCAATGGAAGGATCATTCGCACTATGGATGAACAATTTATGGAACGCGCATTCAAGGAATTGATACAAACAACACCAATCAAGTTGACGATGCGAATGATTTGGCTTGACAGATCATTCAAGTTTACTCTTGCGGCATCTAAGCATCACATTATATTATTGCCGAAAAGACGGCGCTTTTCTTTTCTCAAGTTTTAACATTGTTATGGAATTTATCTCGCAATATTGATAGACAAGTCGGCTGGAACACCACTTTCGGAGTGTTTCGCGATGTCGGTTGTCTTGCAATATTGGCATTTTATATTTGATATTTATTAATAGCTTAAGACAAGTCGGCTGGAACACCACTTTCGGAGTATTTCGCGATGTCGGTTGTCTTGCAATATTGGCATTTTATATGTAAAATTTATTAATAATTTAAGACAAGTCGGCTGGAACACCGCTTTCGGAGTGTTTCGCGATGTCGGTTGTCTTGCAATATTGGCATTTTATATTTAAGATTTATTGATAATCTAAGACAAGTCGGCTGAAACACCGCTTTTGGAGTGTTTCGCGATGTCGGTTGTCTTGCAATATTAGCATTTTATATTTAAAATTTATTGATAATTTAAGACAAGTCGGCTGGAACACCGCTTTCGGAGTGTTTCGCGATGTCGATTGTCTTGCAATATTGGCATTTATTAATAATTTAAGACAAGTCGGCTGAAACACCGCTTTTGGAGTGTTTCGCGATGTCGGTTATCTTGCAATATTAGCATTTTATATTTAAAATTTATTGATAATTTAAGACAAGTCGGCTGGAACACCGCTTTCGGAGTGTTTCGCGATGTCGGTTGTCTTGCAATATTGGCATTTTATATCTGATATTTATTAATAGTTTAAGACAAGTCGGCTGAAACACCACTTTCGGAGTGTTTCGCGATGTCGGTTGTCCTGCAATATTGGCATGTTATGTTTAAAGTAGATTGATAATCTAAGACAAGTCGGCTGGAACACCGCTTTCGGAGTGTTTCGCGATGTCGGTTGTCTTGCAATATTAGCATTTTATGTTTAAAGTAGATTGATAATTTAAGACAAGTCGGCTGGAGCACCGCTCTCGGAGTGTTTCGCAATGTCGGTTGTCTTGCAATATTGACATATTGTATTTGAAATGCATGATTCGACTCGAGACATCACGTCTCGTTAGTCAACTTATCTTATGAAAGCCTTGCATTTTTACAATTCATTTTCGCTTTACTTATTGTCTTACTTTACTGTTTCAGAATAATGATCAGCCTAAAGGTTCTCCGGGCGGAGCATCTCGTCAGTTGATCGAGAGAAGAACTTATTGAGCATCACGACCAGCATTTACAATTTTATATTATACTTTTATTTATTTCTTATTCCAAATATTATTGTAGTTTATTAGCAGTTGCTCGCTTACCATTTGTTAAGTCTTTACAGAATTTTGGCAATACCGCAGTAGCATTTGGAGCATAACGTGGAACTTTTTCTTAGCAGTGAACTGGGGCAATCGTTGATTTGAGCTAGACTCGTCAACGAGGATCTGAAGAATCGCACTCGAACAAACAAGTTTTACCTAATCTTTCATTTCAGATTAGGCGTCAGTTTGAATTCTTTCCTATTCGTGCGCCTCTTTCTATCAATCGTGCGAATCTTCTTATCTAAGTGTCGTCGAACTACATATGGCCTGATTCTCTTTCAGCCCGAGATATGTAGGCAACTCGGAAACCAGAGTTCGGCCATGTCCATAAGCCTCGCCTTTTTGTCCTTGGAATCAAAAGTCTTGGTTTTATCGGGACAAAATTGGTTTCTCGTCAACTTCTTTACCCGAAAAACTCTTTCATCCTTTTCCGGGTAAAGAGGGGCAGCTGTTGACACCCAATTTCGTCCCAAGAATTAATTAATAGCTAATTATTTAAACGAAAATCAAGTATTAAAATAAAATTAGAATTAAAATTAGATAATTAAATTATTTGGATTGAAATTAATTAATTTCAAAAGAAGGCTAAAAATTGCAAGGCCTATCCTAATTTCTATCCTACCCGTGCAACCCCTCAATTTCCCAATTTAATCTAAAAACAGGGCTAAAATCGTTCCTTATCCGCGAAATTGTCCTACCTCTGCAAACAATACATATACACACATACACGCGCATATCTCATCCTCATTTCAGTTTCACCCAAAATCCCTTACCCAACCCGTTTTCTCTCACGATTCGACCCGCGATTGATCTCCATTTCCTCCAAAATCGATCCGCTAGCAGCCAAAATCTCGTACCACTGGTCCCCATTCCTCTTCCCTCTCTCTAGTACAAGATCTCAATCGATCCTAGCCCTCCATTTTGAATCACGGATCAATCCGAGCCGTAGAGGGATTCCGTCCGTTTTTCTCTTTGAATCAGGGTGAAAATAGTACAATCCAAGAGGATTATACTATTTTGACCTTGATTTCAAAGGGGAAAAGCAAAGGGAGTAGGGATCGGCTTGGAATTTCAAGAGAATCCTAAAACCCTAAAGCTCAGGTATATATTCCTTATCTTGTTCATTTGTAGGTGGGGATCTTTTACATAAAAACGGCAGTATAAAATATTTTAGGGTTGAACTTTTCTTTCAAAAAAAAAAAAAAAATACAAATAGGGTTCTGTTTTCCTGGTTTGTTCCTGGTGTTTATCAGGCATTATCGCTACATCGTTGTCGTCGTCTTTAAAGTTCGGGTCGATAGCTTCATTTCGTCGCCTTAGTTCATTGCTCAAAAGCAGGTGATGAGCCTTTCTTTTTTTTATTTATTTCAGTTTATTTGAAGCCTCTATTTTATTTCATTTGTTAATATTTTGGTGTAACTTGTTGAAATGTAGCAAAATCATCACCCATATGTTTGTCAAACTGACTTGTAACTGTTCTTAAATTAAAGCTTGTTCTGTTAAGATAGAGTTGAATCTTCTTAAACAGCAAATGATCATTTGTTATCAGTGAACCTTGAATCTGAAAGAGTTTAAGATGTTTTAGGTTGTTTGAACTAAAAGTTTATGACTTGAGTTTCTGATTAGTTTAAAAGGGTTTAAATCAGTCAACTAAGAATATATTGGAACCTTGAAGTGTATAACTGCAAAATGAATGTATCTTTTGAAATAGTAAAGCCTGTTTGGGCTTGTTTCTTGGCTTTAGAAAAAAAAAGAGAAGTTAATCCTTTAGTATTAGGTTATATTCTTTTAAGATTAAAAAGAGAAAGCTGATCTTGTTTGCAGTTTCTTTAAGAAGAAAATGAGCTTTGTTTTTCATGTCTGGTTCCTGATCTTGTCTGGTCCTGTTTGTAATGAGGGGCTGCAGTTTGCCTAGTTAGTTTCTGGGGTTGAAAGGGCTCAGGGTCTGCCAGTGGTCTGTCTGGTATTGTTCAGGTCTGGTGAGGGGTGCTCATGGGTAGGTGCAGCAGGGGTTTGATGGAGTCTGTAGGGAGTGAGAGAGTTAGTTTCAGGGAATGGCTTCTGGTTCAGTTTGTGAGGGTTGAATAGGGGCTGTGTGTGTGTTCAGGTTGTTTAATGTAGGAGTTGTTATAGGGCCTGGTAAGTATGTGCTGTAAGAGGGAGAAGTCTGTGAGGGTTTATATTCTGGTGTGAGGGCTGTGTGCCTTCAGGTGGTGTAAGTTCAGGAGAGTGTGTGCTTCTCTGTTGTGGGTGTATTTAGTGAAGTGTTAGCAGTTCTGGAGAATGTCTTGGTTGTCTGAGGGAGTCAGAGTGAGGGTCTAGAGCAGTATTGGAGGGTATAGGAGTAGGTTGTTGCCCTGTCTTCTCCTGTTCAGGTTGTTGTGGAAGAGTTCAAGCTAGTGTTTATGTGTATGCAGTGGGTGGGTGAGTTCAGCAAAGAGTTCAGGCTGGTTTCTGTTTATTGTAGAGGTGCAGGGTGTTTCAGGTTCTGCAGGTCTTGTTTCTGTTATGAGAGGGGCTGCTATGGTTGGTAGTATAGGAGATAGAGGAGTTGTTCCTCTGGTTAGGCTTAGAGGTCTGGAGCTGAAATCAGTAGGTTCAGGGAGTGTAGTTTAGCCCAGGAGTAGTAGCTGGAAGCTGTGAAAGCATGGAAAAGTCAAGAGATTTAGTGGATGTTCAGGTGTTGTGTAGCAGTTTGAATAGTTGTGAATGTGCTTAGGTGTGTGCAGGTTTGATTAAAGGGGATATAGGTTGGTTTGCAGGTCGTGCATAGAGGTTCCTGGGAGTTTGTATTGGTCCTGGGTATCAAAAGGGGTCTGTTAGTTTGTTCTAGGAGGCAAGAGTTAGTTCTGGTTCATGAGAGTTTGAGGGGATCAGGGAGTTCATGGGAGCAACCGTTAATGAGGCCTTTTCTTCCTGTAATCTGTGATCTTTCTTGATCCTGAAGAGAGCTAAAAATTCTATGATGCTATCAGCATCTTCACTAAGCTCCTGCGTGCACTAAAATGGAAGTAAAGGAATGCAGTTTAACTGATCATGCAAATGGAATTTTCTTATTTTCAAAACATCTCAAACTTAATTTGCTACTTGGTGTTGGGATCTTACTTTATCCTTCTTGAGAATATGATAGAAAGGATGTTCCTCGTAATAGTAAACCACATAACCCGTCTTTCAATTTGATTAGCCGTCTGCTATAGAATGTTTTCTAATTTATATTAGCTTCCAGTAGCGTCAGTCCATTGTGACATCTTAATTGAGAAATCAAATGTCTAAGTTATGACTTTTATGCCTTAGTATAAGCATTGAAGGAATTACAACTAGAATATATGCGTTCCTTATCTTATGAAAATGCCCAACGCGTACTGTATTTGCATTAGATGAGTAAACTTTCCAAAGAAAATGTGTACTCCAGTAGCAATAACAACTTCTATTTCACCTTGTTTGCATGTTGACCCAGAGTATGCACCATTTTCTGAATATCGTATGTTATGACCCTCCTTTGAGTTTGCTAATATTCTGGAGTAATTATATTTGCTACTTTGGTAGTTAAAATGTGGATTTGGATGGTTTCATAATAGCGCCCTATTTAAAATTGAGAACCATAGTTTCTTTATTCATGCATAAGTTGTTGAGGTTATTCCTTTTGGTTTAGTTATCGTAATTAGTTATTGTTTTGTCTAGGTTGCTTGTTTATGAGTTATTTTTCTTTCTTTCTGCCTGCTCCAAATGGACATTGTCTAATTCTTATCTCATCTTTCTTTACCATGTACACTCTCTTGGGATCGAGTTGAATGAAAACTCACAAATGGGGGTGGCGTGCATTTCGAAGTTACTTGAATCGCTCCGCATTTTCGGGACTTGATATCCCCGAAAATGTAAAACAAAAAGAAATGAATAAATAAAAAACCTTGTGAAATACAAGGCTCGCATCGAGTTCGCTATCCCGGGTTCTACCTTCTAAACTCCCGCTTTCCTGTTCCCTTTAGAAAGCATGTTTTAGGAAGCCCTGAAACCGGACTAGGATTTGCATGTTAGAAACTTGGTAGGATAGTCGCTTTATTGAATCGTTAATTTATTGCATGTTTAGAATGATTATATAATTGCTTATCCCGTTTTTTTTGGGACTCACCAAGTAGTTTAAGTTAATAGTAATCTAAGGATAACTATCGAGTGCAAAAGAAATTAAAATTTAATTAAATTATGCATCTCATCTATTATCTATATTTACGTATCCATCTATTTAATATTTATTTATCTATCTATTCATTTATCCATTAATTCGATTAATTGTGCGATATTTATTTATTAAATTATTTATTTAATTAATTCTATTTATTTATTTAATTAAATTAATTATTTATTTGTCTAATTTAGTTAATCATTTATTTATTTAATAATAATTATTTATTTACTCATTTATTTCATTAATTATTGTCAATTTATTCTTTGTTTAATTAAATTAATATAAACATTAATTTATTTAATTAAGTTATCTATTTATTTATCCATTTACTTAAGCGATCATTTAATCAATTATTTATCTAATTAGTCACTTAGAGTATTTTATTTTATTTTATTTATATTATTTATTTAATTTATTTATCCTTATTTATTTAATCAACTAATCAATCAACCCTTATCTCATCATTTCATTTAATTAATCTTAAATTTTGTTCAAGTATTGTCATAATCAATTTTATCTCCTTTATATTATCTATTTGTTTTTTTTTTTTTTTTAGAATTTATCCCAAACCAAAATTTCAAGTAAAATTCGTGAAAATCGCCGGATTAACCGCTTTTAGCGGATTTTCGAAAGTGCTCCCGTAATAAGGACCTTCTTTCGAATTTAATAGAACCGCTTACCTAAGAATCTCTGAATTTAATTTAATTTCTTTTAAATAAAAGTTAAATTGCACCCCTTAGTTAACTTAGGTTCCTAATAATCCTTAAATTAGGTGGCGACTCCAAAGAAACCCTTTGGAATCCCACTTTGTTGAAATATTCCGAAACCTACCTTTTCCTAAAGAAAGGGTAATTTTTGGGGTTCAACAGCGAGACCTATTTATAATTGAGAGAAAGAGTGACATTGTAAATGTCATAATGGTGCCATTATGGACATTATTCTGTACATGATCATAATTGACTCACGATCTGTCCTATTAAATGTCAAAGCAACTGTCGACACTTACGAAGGTCGGCCCTCGTCTCCCGAGGTGAGTCATCCGCTCGGGTTTGTAGGAGGTTTTCTCCAAGCTCAGTGCTTCGGGCTTGTCTCTCCTTGTTTCCTTAGGTGATCTCCGAGACGAATGCAATCTCTCCTTCGGAAGCTTGCCTCGTGACGGAATCTTCACGCTGTACTCCGAGGTCCTGCTCGAGACCTTGGTGATTTTTCACCCAATACAGTAACTCTAACTCGATCATCAACTAATATAAGTATTTATGTCGTTCTTAAAAAAAGAAAATAAATATATATATATATATATATATATATATATATATATATATATATATATATATATATACACACACACACACGGACTTTGTTCAAATATGAAGGTTGTTGAGTTACCTATACTAAAGTGTATGTTTACGAACTTTTACAGAGCACACGCATATTTTTGAATCGTTTATAAAGAAATGTAAAGTGTAGATTGACAAATCAAGTCCTCTTTTATTGTTAAGAGACATTGTATTACAAGCTAGAGAAGAATTAGCCAAAATACCCCTCAAAGTCTTGAACAAAATGTTTAGCCCTTCAATTTCTTTTTGACATATGTTTGGAGAGAGAAAAGGTTAAGTGGGTTTAAGTGGGGATCAAGGGATAGGATTAGATTACTTAAAACCTATGGGTGAAGGCAACATTTCAAGTGGGTGCAAAAATAAAAATGTGAACTAATTTGAATTAAAAGAAACTACCGAATAAAATTAAAACATAACAAATCTTCCATCTATTCAAGTGGGTCGATCGTACACATCTGCAAACGATTTTATTTTTCTCTCCATTTTTTCTCTGCCAACTGCTAGCACGATTTCTTAACCGCTCTAGTTCGAGTTATTTAAAGCATCACGTTTTGGAGTCGAAGCACATTGTCGAGCAAGAGTTGGAGACTAAATAAACAGGCACGCAACTCGATTTCGTTAGGGTTTTTAGTTGAAATATAATTTTCCTTTTGTGAAATTTATAGTTTTTCTTAGATTAACGATGATTGTACATCTCTTTTGACGGTGGATTTGGTTGTTTTCGTTATTTTGTACGCAACAAAGCTGATTTAGGATTTAGGGTTTTTTTGGGGGTTTTTGTTTACCTTCCGTAATTCAATTCTATTTTGTGGGTTGTATGTGTAGGTGTGATAATAGCTAGGATAAAACATTGTGAACCAAAGGGTAGAGGTCCACGGACTTTGGCTGAACGTAGAGCGGAAGAAGAAGCAAAGAAGAGAGAGCAAGAAAATAAAATTTGTACACATCTGTGGTCCCTTCGTAAACAAGCGCAAGAGCAGTGGGAGGGTGCGAATGTCCCTAAGCAGTTTACCAAAAAAAGAAGCTTGGAAAAGCATTCGAGTGTCCCTAAAAAATATATCAAAAGAAGAAGGTTGTTGATGAGGCGACTGATAGTGAGAAGATAGGCACATATAAAGATGTTGGTGGAGGACAAACTGAAGTATGTGACAATTCACAGTTCTTAGGTGCAAATTGAGCATCTGCTGATACCTTTGATCAAATTGATGCCTATGAAGATTAATCTGAGGCTGGAAAGAAAAGTGATAGTAGTGGTGGTGGTGGTAATGAAGAAGAAGAAAAAGAAAAAGAAAAATAAGTAGTTGATATTGATGATGATGATGATCAGTTAGTGGAGGTAGACATGAGGAATGCAAGAGAAAAGAGAATAGAAGAAGAGGAGAAAGATGGTGGTGCATATGCAGAGCAGGGTGATGATAGAGTTGATAAGGTTGATGCTGGTGTTGATGGTATTGAAGAGAACAAAAACAAAGAGGAACAAGAGAACCCTGTTGAAGAAGATGATGTACATCATCTGGTGATGCAGCCCGAACACGTGCTGATCATGTGTTCGATCCACCGAGGCCAATGACACGAAGCCAAGCCAAGCTGCTACACGATGTCCACATTCACTTGGCTTGGCCGAAGGAAAGCAACCACTCCGAAGCTGAGTGCCCGAGCTCAAGAACCGAATGCGTTATCTACAAGCTTGAGCTCGGAGGAGGGAGTGACCGAATCCCACCCGAACACTCAACATCGACGCCGAAGTAAAAGCAATTAACCGAAGGAAGAGCAATCGATGTCAAGTATGAGCAGAGCTGAGAAATCGAACACCGAAGTTAAGGGACTCGAGCTCAAGTGTTTGGTTGAAGGAGTAACCGAACACTCATTAGACAGCCCTGCGTGGCTTACTCCTATTGGTCGCCTGTGACCATTTACTGCTTTATCCTTAGCATAGCCTATAAATATTCCATTTACATTTCATTGTGGAAAGGAAGTTATTGTTGAATGATCAAACATAGCAAGTGCTATTAGGGGTGTTCATGGTACGGTACGGTACGGTTTTAAGCTTATCGGTAACGGTAGATCGGTTAACGGTATGTAATTATGTAAAACCAATACCGTACCGATAAGCTATCGGTTATCGGTTATCGGTAGTTAACGGTTCGGTAAGCGGTATACCGAAGCCACAATAACCCAGATTTACGAAAGGAAGTAATCAAAGAAAGCTTGCTGGATTAATAAGAAATCTCACAAAAGCACATAAAAAGATTAGCTTTACTCTTAAATGTACAACTTATAAACTTTTGTTACAAGCAGCAGCACAACCTATAGAAAAGAAAATTAACCAAAAGAAGGTAAATTTGATTCATATCTTCCATAAACAGACATCTATTAATATTACTTATCAATATTAGCAACCTCAATCAAGGGATTATCATTTTACAGTAATGCTTCCTCCGCCAACATCTATGCACCTTCTGCAATGTTTTCTCCCCAACATTCTCCATCTTAGAATGTTGTAATGACAAATTCAAAATGGGTCAGGCCTCATATGTTTGTAACGACAAATAGCCACTAGTAGCAATAATATTTATACTTTAACATATAAATTAATATACTAATAATAAATAAAATACATAAAAATTATAAAAAAAAATCCTTATCGGTTATCGGTACGGTAACGGTAATGATATATAGAAACCATTACCATACCGATATCTTATCGGTATTAGAAATTTATACCATTACCGAACCAATAACCGTTATACCGATACCGTTATGCTTATCAGTAGCGGTAACGGTTCGGATATCGGTACCGGTTCGGTTTTGCACACCCCTAAGTGCTATTGTGAGTCTCCGATGGAGCCAAACCCCGACGTGGGATTTTTAAAGAACTTGTGTCATTCGGTGTCTTCTATTGAACATTTTCTTCTTGGTCATTCAGTTTGCAAGAAGCTTGTTCTTCATGAGGATTGTTGCTTAGTATAGGTGATTCTTGATCTTCATTTGATCGAGCTTTGAGACAAGTTCCTCACTGTTCTTTCGAATCGAAGCAAGTCTTGTCTTGCTTCTATCTTTTATTTCTTGTTGTTCTTCCGTGCCTTCGTGTTTAGCTAAACCTACGGGTTTGCTTGCACCATCTTGGTATCAGAGCAAGGTTTGAGCTTGTTTTTACAACCTTAAATCCTGTTCGTTATATTCGTGCTTGTGTCTCCAGTTTTAGCTTTCTTCCTTGTTGTTGATTGTTGTTTACAAAAAAAAGTATAAAAGAAAAATTCAAAAATTTTGGTTGATTTGTTGGTTGTTTGATTCAAACAACCATTGATTTGAGTTCGCCACTATCCAAGGACTGATTTAAGCACCCGACGTACAACGTTTGTGACTAGGGTTTCTCGACAAAATTTTGGACTGTTTTGAGCTAGTGGTGACTGATTCGAACCCCAGTGTGTTTTTGGTTGTTACCGATGAAGACTGGTGGTTCTTGACTGATTTGGGTTTGTTTTGTGCTTAAGTTTTCGATGTTCTATGATTTGAACCGTGTCCGTATGCCGGAAAATTGTTACTGTTGTAACAGTGTACAAACACGAGGAGCTGAATCTTAGCTCAATGAACTTTGAACAAATTCCTCCGTTGTTATTGTTACCAGAGTTGAAAGAAGCAACCCAAATTCTGTTAGCAATCGTGGTCAGTGAACGAAGTTAAGCTTTCCGTACACCGGATTAAAACCTTCACTATTCCATTGAAGAAGAAAGGGGTAAAGTGTAACGATCAAAACCCCAGGTGAAAAATTTTGTCGGCTAGAAAAGGGAATTGGATAAGGTAAAACCCTATCCGTACCAAGGAGGGACCTCTCTTGTACGGACAAGAGTTGGTGTGATCGAAAGGGATTCCGAAGAGGAATCGAAGGGTAGATTCTCCGAGGATTTCACTTTTCTTGTGTCGATAAATCTAGTTAGTGGATCTCTAGAGTAATTCTTCCTACTCGAGGTCGTACTAACTCATTTGAGCTTATAGGAACTCGTGCATGGGTGACCGAAGTCCAACTTTCATAGAAAATTCTTTGACTTCTGAAGCGTAGAGTAAATAGCGTCCGTTCCATCGAGTCGTATCAATTCACTCATCCCGAAGGAGACATTATAACTTGTCAAATTCGAAGGAACTGAGAGAAGTTGATCAACCGAGGAAGCCATTGGCTACAAGTTCTTGAGTGACCAAAAGCCGAACCCATAAATTGAGTGGACCCGAGTGCCACCCATCAAAGGTGAGGGAATGTTTGATGAGGTGATTTCTAACTTTAACATTTTATTTGGTCTTTGATTTGTGCAGGTACCATGGCTGGGTATGGAGGCGATGGCAAAAGCATTGAAAAGCCCGAAGTATCGTTAGCCGATCTCATGGCTGCGATACAAGGCATCAGTGCCAAAGTAAGAGGAGTGAGTGCTCGAGTAGCTCAACTCGAGCAAGGAAGTGTGTCCGTAGCCTTACCTGGGTCCGGCGCTGGAACTAGCAACTCCACTCCGATGAAACCTGAGCTGTTTGCTGAGCTTGTTCGACAACATCAGTTGAAGAGCGAGGCTGTTCGAAAGGAAGTTTTGGGCAATCCCCAAACACAACAAAACTTGGGCAATCCCCAAGCTGAGAATCAACACTTGGGCATTCCCCGAAGTGAAAGAGTACCACTTCCAGTGGCCCGAAGACAAATTGAGGTCGTTGATGAAGAGGTAGATGAAGGAGAATTTCCTAATGCCGAACCTGAATATGAGCCACCGTTCGTTCAACGAAGGCAGGCTCACCGAGGTCTTGGAAATTTCCGAGGTCGAGCCGAGGCGCAAATGTTGAACAACATATTGAGCGTGAGGCTGATGACTACTATGATGAGTATCCTGAACCGATTCGAGGTGCTCGAGATTCAAACTTGAACAGTGTCAAGATCACTATTCCACCCTTTAAAGGAACTAGTGATCCGGATGAATATCTTGAATGGAAGCTTAAAATGGAGCGAATCTTCGAAACTAATGAGATGACCGAAGAGAGGAAAGCTGCCCATGCCATTGCTTCGTTCGAAGCATATGCATCTACTTGGTGGGAAGCTGACAAAAGGGTGAGACGAAGGAATGTCTATCCCGAAGTCACTACTTGGGCACAGTTGAAGAGAACAATGGATGCTAAGTATTTGAGTGCCAAGTATAGGCAAACTCAATTTCAAAAGCTTTATGAATTAAAGCAAGGGTCCAAGTCAATTCAAGAGTATCATGATGAGTTCGTGAGAATTCGATTGAATCTTGATCTGGAAAAGATGAAGAGCAAGCCACTATTCGGTTCAAAAATGGCTTGGCTCGGGAGGTGTCATCTTAATTGAGACTCCGCGTGTATCACACGTTGGAAGATTTGTTCGAAGCTGCTACCAAAGCTGAGAAACGGGTGAAGGACGATAAAGCAAACCAGTATCGAGGAGTCACTACTTCAACTCCTTTGAACCGAGGTAAAGAATGGAAGATTCCTAATCCAACAAGTGCTAACACTGTTCGAGATTCGAAGAAACCCTTCGAAAGGGGTGTGACCGTTAACCAACCAAGAGAAGTGGGAGGTAAAGTTCAACTAAACTCTCCTAGTGCCTCAAATATTCAGTGTCATAAATGCAAAGATTATGGTCATATGGAAAAAGAGTGTCCAACTCGCAAGGTTATGCTTGTGCTCGACAATGGAGATGTTTGTGAGCAGGTGAGTGACACCGAAGAGGAATTTATCGAGGAAATTGACCAAGCTGAACAGGATGATGGTCGTGAAGCTGCCGAAGCTGATCATCCGGAAATATTTCTTGTGGTTCGAAGGAATTTGAGCTGCATGACTCTAGAAGAAGAAGACAACCAAAGAGAAATTTTTTTCCATGCCCGATATCGAGTGAGGGGGAAGGTGTGTTCGATGATCATCGACTCAGGTAGCTGTGCAAATGTAGTGAGCCAAACCTTGGTTTCACAAATGAGACTACCTACTTTGAAACATCCCCACCCTTACAAATTACAATGGTTGAATGAGTGTGGAGAATTGAGGGTTGTCAAACAAGTGTAGATCAAGTTTAGAGTTGGAGAATATCAAGATGAGTTGATGTTCGATGTGGTGCTGATGCAAGCTTGTCATATGCTATTGGGCCGACCATGGCAGTATGATCGGTCGGTTGTTCACAATGGAAGGTCCAACACTTACACTGCAAAGCTCGAAGGGAAGAGTTTTATACTCAAACCCTTGTCTCCGAAACAAGTCACCGAGGACTATAAACGGATGAAAGAATTGAAAGAAGCGGCCAAAACTAAGCTTCCCATGGGAACAAAAATTGTGGCTGAAGACACAAACTCACCGCCCGAAGTAAGAAGTATTTGTGCAATCATGCAACCGGGTGAGTATCTACGAGGCAACGACAATGGTCAGATGATGATTTGCCTCGTGCACAAGGGTATCTTTCTAAACTCTTAATGATGATTTTTCTAACGATAACCCTTTGCCTAGTGCTGTACAAAGTGTTTTGCAGGACTTCAGAGACATGTTTCCCGAAGAAATGCCAGGTGGATTACCTCCGTTGAGAGGAATCGAGCACCAAATTGACTTCGTACCGGGGTCTCAAATCCCCAACAAACCTGCATACCGGATTAATCCCGAAGACACCAAAGAGCTCCAAAGGCAGGTTGATGAGTTGCTAAACAAGGGCCTTGTTGGAAAGAACTTGAGTCCTTGCGCCGTTCCTGTTATCCTTGTCCCGAAGAAAGATAGAACATGGCGAATGTGCGTTGATTTCTGAGCATTCAACAAAATAACGGTAAAGTATCGTCATCCTATCCCTCGATTAGATGACATGCTGGACGAGTTAAGTGGTTCTTCATGCTTTACGAAGATAGACCTCAGGTCCGGTTACCACCAAATCCGAATGAAACCTGGAGACGAGTGGAAAACCGCATTCAAGACCAAGTTCGGTCTCTATGAATGGTTTGTAATGCCTTTTGGCTTATCCAATGTACCGAGCGCATTCATGTGACTGATGAACCATGTGCTCAAACCGTTCATAAATAAGTTTGTCGTCGTTTACTTCGATGACATACTTGTTTATAGTAAATCTGTGGATGAACATGTCGAACACCTAAGGCTAGTGCTTGATAAGCTTAGAGAAGAGAAGTTATTGTTGAATGATCAAACATAGCAAGTGCTATTATGAGTCTCCGATGGAGCCAAACCCCAACGTGGGATTTTTAAAGAACTTGTGTCATTCGGTATCTTCGATTGAATATTTTCTTCTTGATAATTCAGTTTGCAAGAAGCTTGTTCTTCTTGAGGATTGGGTCTTAGTATAGGCTATTCTTGATCTTCATTTGATCGAGCTTTGAGACAAGTTCCTCACTGTTCTTTCGAATCGAAGCAAGTCTTTTCTTGCTTCTATCTTTTATTTCTTGTTGTTCTTCCGCGCCTTCGTGTTTAGCTAAACCTACGAGTTTGCTTGCACCATCTGGACAAGCTAAGTATCTCAAAGAAAGTCATTGACCTGACTCTGGAGTACCTCTACACTAAAGTTGATATGTCAAAAACATGTAGAGGGAAAAACATATGGTTATGCTCTCTTTAGATTTCCCTGGGCCTTTCTTGTAAGTATTGTTATATTGTTATCCAGTTTTATTAAGTATCATTATGCTACTTTTGTATTATGGTTGTGGCATTCATGACAAGCATGGATATATGAGGCAGTCGCCTTAGTTGGTCGAACATTTGGAAAGTCTAACAATCTCCATTGCTAATCCCAAGGATCCTAAGGTGGAATCAAACAAGAGGGCATGTTGGAGATGTTGATGCAGCCCAGCAAGAAGATACACATGTATATGTGACAATTTCATTTTATGAATTATTTTATGAATTAATGATGTTGTTTGCTTATTATTTTTTAAATTTATGTAGAATGGCAGGTTCTGCACCCTTTCTTGATCCCAATTGTGCAAGAGATTAAGAGGGGCTTTGACAGATATGTGGCTCCACATGCTAATGAGGCTAAAAATGCTGCATTGGAAAAGCTAAGGGCTCGATTGGAGGGGGTCATAGGCATCAGGTACATAGTGCAGGAGTATGATGATGGAGAAGTTGGAATGGAGAACCAGAATGATGGTGATCAATGAAGAGATGACGGTGGCAGAAAAAGAGGTGATGGTGGTGAGAATGCCAGTGGGAGAGGAACTTGCAGGCATTATAGCCATTTGGAAGGTGTGCTAATAAGAATCTTGGAAGTGAATGAGGAGATACTAAAGTTGATGAAAGAGAAAAAGAGAGGAGAGAAAGAAAAACAAAGTCAAGGAAGTTGATGAAGAGAAAGGTGTTCAAGCCGTAGAAGGTTATGAAGAGAAAAAAGAAAGGTATATACCTCAATTACTGATATTTCTAAGTTATATTTTGATTAATTTTGTGTGTACCTAAGTATTTTATTTTACTTGTAGTGAATGTTGAAGTCGAAGAAGAAGAGAAGAATGAAAAAGATACTACAGTTGAAGAAGAATAAAATAATGAAGCAGCTGCTGATAAAGCTGACGAAGAGATGAACAAAAAAAATGTTGCAGTAGAAGAAGAAGAAAACAATGAATCAGCTGTTGATGGAGCTGATAAAGAGATGAACGAACAAGATGTTGAAGTAGAAGAAGATGATAATAATGAAGCTGCTATTGAGTGAGAAGATGACAAGGAAGAGAAGAATGAAGCAGCTGTTGATGAAAATACAAGACAGATAGGGGAAGTTTGGGTTGATAAGGAAGAGATTGTAAAAAATGTGATAGCTAAGGAGAAGACTCGAGAGACTGAAACAACAGTGGCAATGGATGAGTTGATATGTAATTGTGAATTAGGTGCTTGTGAACCTGAATGAGCAATTTCCTTCAGAAAATGATGGGCGTGAAAACAATTGAAATTATTTGGTTTTGTATAACTTGACAGTAATTGAATTTATGGTGACAGCAATTAGAACAATGCTATTTTTGGATATTATGGTTAACCATAGACAAGTCTATGGTGGCTAACCTTTTTCTTTTTGGTGGTTAGTCTTGTTTTTGGTTGGTTAACCGTTAATATCCAAGATGAGTGGTTAAATTTAGTTTATATTAATTTGATCAACCACAAGTAATAATCTTATATGGATTTGTTAAGTGTTGGTTCATTTATGCAAGTTGTTAGGAATTCAATCATGTTGTTTAATTTATCAATGTTTCAATTTTGGTTTGCAACTTATAATATATTTCTACTTGTCATGGTTTGGGATTACGCTATGCAACTTAAACAATATAGAACTTTTTAACTTGAACAACCATAAGAAAACACATATTTACGTTTTTCCGGTTAGATTATAAAATTTTACATTGTCGAAATATTACATTAGTAGTACAAACATTTTCTAGAACACCCAAATTTACATAATAATCTAAGAGATCTAATTTAAATAAGCAGTAGATTAAACCACCATCAACCATCGACTTAATCAACTTCTTCAGTCGATCCCTCTGCATTTCAGCTTCTTCCCTCTTCAGTTCAGCTTCTCTCAACATGATTTTCAGATAATTTCTTTGCTCTTCACACTCACTCAACATACCTCTCATCAGAGCCAAATTTTCGTCAGCTTCTTTTAGCCTTCTAACCAAGGTTGCAGTCACCCTTGATGCTTCTTCAGGTAGTGAAGGGTCGTGCCACTTAAAATAGTCGCACCCACCACTTTGCTTCATTAACAAAAAAACATTAGTAAAGTAAAATTACAGTGAAAACAAACACATCTGAACAAAATGAATAAATAACACACTTTTGGAGTTACAGCTCCAGAATCTGCGGCCAAGGTTTGCCACAGTACGAGAGATTTTTAGTCTCATGTATTAGCCACATAGACAGACATCCGGTTCCTCTGGTAAATTAGAACTCTGTGAAATCTGACTCATGATGCTAGGGAAAGGGACTGCATGAAGTTGTGAGGAGAGGGTGGAAGAGAAGAATTTGAATAACTGAGGAAGAGGACTGTTTATATTTTGAGGGTTGGGTTTTAATTGTAAAATAGAACTTTTAATTTTGGGGTTTGAGAAAAAGTCAGCTTTTTATATTTGGTTTGTGGGCTGTGGTAAAATTTTCAATTTTTGGTTCAAAGGAGGCAGGAAATTGAGATGCCGCTTAAAATTTTTACTGTTGGTCGAAGCCACGTGCCCTGGAGCGTGACGTGTTACAGGTTTGGAGTTTGGATTTTAGGGTTTAGGGTTTGGGGTTAAGGATTTTAGCTATTTTATATTTGTTCTATAATCGATGAGTTGTAGTAGATAATCAACCTTGTCTCTTGAAAACTAATTTATGGAATTTTTGCCAAATCCAGAACAAGTAATAATAGAATTATTCATGGTAAAGTATGTAAATGATATAAATGGATTACAACGACTTAATACATGTGTATACTTGATTTATATAGCCATTATACCAACATTTGAGGTGTAACAAGACATACGACTTATAACACAAAGGCATTTCTTAACAAGTGTAGACATAGTATGCTTATGTATATATGAGTTATAACCTTGTAGGCATCAATAGGTTGTTATAATGTATTAATGTGAGATATAACACTCAAATGGGCACATTATACAAAATTTGAGGTGTAACAAGACATATGAGTCATAACACTAAGGCATTGTTTAACAAGAATAGACATAGTAGGCTTATGTAGATGAGTTACACCCTTGTAGGCATCAATATGTTGGTATAATATATTAATGTGAGCCATAATACTCAAATGGACATATTATACCAACATTTAATGTGTAACAAGACATATGGGTCATAGATTAGTGATTTAATGTAAAATTACACAAGGTCGACAATCAACCTTCATTCTGATTGATTTGGTTAATAGTCAATTAAGGATCTCGCACCTTTGTTCAGAAAAGTTGTATCTTATTTTGTAGTCGTTATATTCTTTCATCGATTGCATTGTTAGTTGATAGTCGATTAAGGAAGTCGTACCTTTGTGCAGTCAAGTCGTGCAATTTTTAGTACTTATTTGGGAGCCGTTACATTAGTTAATAACTGATTTAATGTGAAATTAAACAATATTGATAATCAACTTGGATTTTGATTATTTGGTTAATAGTCGATTAGATTACAAATACCTTTGTTCAGTCAAGTATTGCCTTTTATGATACGATGCTTTTTTTTCTGATAATTCCCTTATTTAAATATTTTGCTTATTACTTTTTTTTTTTTTGTTCTTTTCCCTTTTTCAGCAAAATTCACTTTTCTTATTATTTAAATATTATGCTTACTAATTATTTTTCTTTCATCTTTTTGTGTCTATTTCATTTTCGTATTATTTAAATATTTTTTTTGTTTATTTTTATTTCCTCCTTTTCTGATATTTAAACTAAATGCAGGAAGACAATATTAATAATAATAATAATAATAATAATAATAATATAACTTTTCAATAATAATGATAATAAAAAAAGAGCAATCATAATGAAAGCTCTTTTTTTATATTTTTTAATTAAAAAAAAAACTAATCATTACGAGGACAAGGGGAGGGATGATGTAGTAGTCCAGATCCTCGCCTGCCCGTTCCATGAGCACCCTCAGCATCCTGGCCACACGACGGATGTTCATTTCCCGCCTCTTCCTATCGTCGGAGAGGAGGCAGATAAGCCAATCAATGTCAGAAGTCGGAACGTATTAGCAGCACCTCTGGGTTGTCGTTCTTGAGATTTCCTCCTCTGTTGGCTCCGGTTCCAATTGCATTTCTGGCTGGAGCTCTTGCCATTTCTTCAAAAAGAAAAGTAGAGAGAATTTTCTTCAGTTGTGTTGTGGAATCTTGCATCTGAATGCCTATATTTA
This sequence comes from Petunia axillaris subsp. axillaris, assembly GCA_029990575.1. NCBI lineage: Eukaryota > Viridiplantae > Streptophyta > Magnoliopsida > Solanales > Solanaceae > Petunia > Petunia axillaris. The sequence continues at coordinate 10,136,104 of JARKNS010000006.1, forward strand.
TAGGCACCAAATGATTCCAATCGATGCAACCTTTGGTGTTTCCAGAAAAGGTCCCATCGTTTACTGAAGCAATTATGAACAACCACTTCGTTTAACCCAATTCCAGCTGCTTTCAGTGACGAGACGCATGTCTGTATTAAATGCGTTCAGACACTTTATCAACGGCATAGTGTCAGTTAATCTACGCATATTAGTTTTTTGCCATAATCAACCTACTAGGTCTATTAGTAAAAAATATAACTACTCATCTGATTGTAAATATGTCCAGCATTTGGTGAAATAATGCCACTTAACGAAAATAAAACTAATACGTTAATGAAATTATTACAATCACTTTAAATTTTTCCAACGAATATCACAGTACCAAATTAAGACGAACACAATTAACAGTACTAAAACACACCAAATTGTTCCAACATAAGCTAATACACCAAATCAGAATTAAAATGTTGATTATAAACCTCGTAACAAAGCATGGCAAGTTGTCCTCTTATGGCCACTTCTCTTACAGTTTGAACATCTATTTTGCCTCTTCCTTGAGAAAAATGATTCACCAACTGAGGGAAAACGATTAGTTCTCCTTCGACTCTTTTTGAGATCGATCATCGGCGGAAGAATTCTTCTCTCAACTAGCTCGGGAGGAACCATCCACTCTTGCTCTGGTGACATTGGATAAACATTTTCTTCATATGCAAGTATATAAATCTGAAGCCTATAAAATGGACAAGTGTAATGGTACGAGCTAGCACCATATTCATCTCCATACCGTATTCTTAGCACTACAAACGCATGCTTGTATGGTTTCTTGTCCATGTCAAACTCCCTACATGTACATCTTCTTAAATGAAGATTGATAGTGTGGGAGTCGCTATCCCCAACAACAGTGTACTTCAATACTTCCACATTCTCGCCTGCATGATAAGCAATCAATTTGTTGCCTCCAAGCATATTATGATTCAATTGTTTCAGCACTGAGCACCAAAATGGTGTTGTGTTTCTTCATTGCCTCACGCCTCTCATTGAACTTCTCAGAAAACCTGCGAGTAATAGCATTGCACAGGCCCAACAAGGGGTATTCTCTTTCGTCATTCAACATTGGGTTGAGGGACTCAGAAAGGTTTGTGGTCATTACACCGTACTTGTTTCTAGGGAAAAATGCTCTGGTCCACCTATGAAAGCCCACTTCATCCTGAAGACATGCAGCTGCAAGAGAACATTTTTTCGCGAGCTGGGTAAAGCATCGTTAAACACGTTAAAATAGTACGCCTTCGCTGCAGTATAATATACCTTCAAAAATGATCCACACTTGAACCTTGCACTTAAGTTCTCAGCAAGGTGCCTGGTGCAACAACCATGATGGGCTAAGGTGTACACCCTTTCAATCCCATTTGTTATGCCCTTAGCACGATTAGAAATTATGCACAAATCCGGTGTAATTGGGACTACATGAGCCAACTATTCAAAGAAGAATTGCCATGAGTCATCGCACTCCTTGTCTATCACACTAAAAGCCAATGAATAAATGTGATTCTTCGTGTCCTGCGCGAAAGTCGTCAACAAAACACCGTTGTAGCTGGACGATAAATGTGTCCCATCGACAGATATCACATTCCTCATATATGTAAACCTTTTAATCCAAGCTCCGTAAGGTACAAAAAAGTACTTGAACCTCCCATGTTCATCAATCCTCAAACTAGTCTTGCTACCAGGATTTAGGCTTTCCAACACAAAACTATACGCATCTAAAACTGCATAACCATGCTCCAGACTGCCCCTGACTAAAGCCTTTGCAATTTCTCTTCCTTTCCTGTACTTCCAATAACTTACCTTGCTATTCAGTTGTTGATCTAAAGCACTCTTAATATCTTTTGTCGTCAACCCTTTGCCTTCAATAAGCCTGTTCTTGAAATATTCACTAATGACATCCGCTGAAGTATGTGGATGATGGCTTGGTATATGTTTCACCCCACATGTATGCTCTTTAATGTATTTGGTGATCACAAACCTGTTGAAATTAACATACTTCATGACGCGCACCATTCACATGCAGTGCGCTTCTACACACGCCACGCATACAAAGATTTACTATTTTTCTTTGTTTTGAAAGTGAATGGCTTCTTCATTGAAACCAGCTTCAAAGCCACAATCAGGTTCTTCTTGGTATCGAAGGTTTTCCCAGTATAAATACTTATACAATCATCAACCCCATCCAAGTTGATGCCTTGAGTGGGAGCAGATTTTCCAACACAGTTGCTCGCATTTACGGAGGGATCTCCAACCTCTGGATCTTCAATAACATTTTCTTCTTCACTATCCATATCACCAGTAGTATCACCAACACCAGCATCACTGCCATAATCACCCGTACTTTCATTAAATAGTGGTGGTCGTGTAGAAGCAGCAGCAACAGCAGCATTTGTGGCAGCATTTGAACCTACTCGAGAACTCTCGACAACAAATATCTTTAAAATGGGCCTACTACCATTGCTACCAACATCAAGCATATACACATGTAAATTATTATCATTCCTTATAAAAGAAGGAGCCACCTTACCCCTTGTAGAAGCAGCACTAAAAACATAACTAATTGACACTCAATACGATGGCACGTTAAATTATTGCGATCAATTAATTGGTCAATTAACTGATCGTAGGTACAGTCCAAACTTAAGGCAACAGGTACTGTTGTCTTTGTCTTAGATTAAAAATTCCAGCATTTTGGAGTGTCAACCCATTCACCCAAAAAGTCGGCATCCACTACTACGAAACCCCCTATCTATTTCAAAAATATCTATAATCAACCAAATGTGGTCGATGGTCGATGAATTAATACAGTAGGTCTGCAACAATGTCGAACAAACTAAAAAGAGCTTGAACTTCTTACCAGCTAAAGAAATCAAATGATGAATGTGCAATGACGAATGCCCAATCATATTTACCTCAAATTACCATTTACATTACATGAATTGAGACGTATACAGCCGCAAATACAAATATTGCAGAAAAATGGGGCTCCAAAAAAGAAGACAGATAGCAAACGAGATGAAGCAGTTCTTGATGGGTGAAATGGAGAAAAACTCGCAAAGCAGCAATTGAAGGCACGACTGGTTTTGGGCGGGAAAGCTTGGAGGAATGAGTAAGGATTAAATGGCACCTAGGGGTTTGGTGGGAAGGTCTTAATTGTGTTTTACTATTTTAGGAAAATAGTAATAGTTTATATAGTAAACTAAAGTGTATTTTTTAGAACTTAGGGGCTGGGGGTTTAAGCCTTGTAAAACTAGTAAAGTGGATTAATTCTAAATGGTCATTAATAAATGAAAGGATTATACACCCAATTTTTAAGACTTGAGGGCTATTCCCAAGTTTTCCTATATACTGGGGGTCTTTTAGCCAAAGGACCCTACAAACTAACTAGTTCTGCAGCTGACATATTCTGCAACCTACTGCATTATTGTCAGATGTTTGGGATTTCATTTACTAATATACCCTAGATAATCTTTTCAGGTTGATGTAATTTTTCTTTTATCGTATGTAAAATTAAAAGTTTTTCCTGAATAGCTGAAAGTTTCAAATACTAGCTAGCAAGGGATTAGGGAATGAGCGACTAACCCATACTTATGATTCTATGAAATTTACAATATTCCGAACATCAACACTACCATTCAAATTGAAACTTGGTCAATAAACATTCCTCGGGGCGAAAAATAGAGTTAGAAGTTTTTGCTAGATACTGAAGGGACGACTGGAATAGTGATTATACTTCGACTTAATTAGTTGCACAAAAGTCAAAAGAAACATATTGACGCCTTAATCTTGTATCTAGCGAATTCGTAGACTTCTTAATTTCATTTTAACATATTTTAACCATTTAGATTGAAGCGTTTGGCTTGATTTTAAGCTTGATGTATCTAGCCATTGAAGAGGGAAACCTGCACAACTGATACACTTTCCTTGAAAACAAGACTATTTGACCAAAATATCAGCTAAAAAATCATATAGGTCATCATAATATGGTTTGACAAAGTTATAGTGTTGGCTGTTAAACATCTTGTCACCACAATAATCACCAATATAGGTAATAATTTGATTTAGTTCTCCTCCAATCTACTGTAAAGCAAAGCCACAGTGCCGCGCCAGTTTCATAGCTACCATTGCTGCCTTCTCAGTCCTGGAATCTTGCTTCTCAATGGAATGCTTGTCCATTGTCCTGTAAGTGGAGGTGAATCCAGCAAAGTATGTGTTGAAGTCGAACTATTTATGTATTAAACTAAAAAAAATTCAAAGAAACAACATAGAAGTCTGTCTATGTATGTAGAGGCGCACTTTGAAGGAGCATAATACATTTGTAACAAATTGAGATGCTAAGCTAAAGGAGTTAAAAAAAAAAAAATGCCAAAAAGAAGAAGTCAGTTTGGGAAATCTGATAAGTTAGCTTCCTGTATTTCCTAAAATGTATTTCAGGTTTTACAATTAAATTTATATTTAGTTGAGTCTAAGGCGACCGTTTATATCTCAATTTGATCGATTGATAGGCGGTTTACGTTGACAAGTAGTCGATTTTCAGGGCTTTAATTTGAAGACAATGCAAATATCAGTTTCGAAGGTATAAATATGCAAGTCCGATGTTATAGTCAGAATGAACAATTTGAAGGCAGACGTAAACAGACGAATTAAGGCAAATAATGAATTAGCAATTTACGATGATCTGATTTCGGGTGAGTTTCTATCGAAGATGACTTATGTGTTAATTTCGTTCGATGCCGAATATTTAATTTTAACGAGCCTCGATGACAAATTTAGGTATAACGATAAATAAATGTGATCGATGGAAATGCACTCAATCAGAATGAAATAGTAGCGATTCAGTTGATCTGTTCGATATCAATAAGCAAGTTAAATAATGGACTAACTATACGACCAAGGCAACGATAACAGATTAATGAGATCGACTGTGATGAATTAAAGTACCGAATAATGGAAATAGCATGCAAACAACGGAATAAATAATAGTGAATAAGTAAATAAAGTGATAAAAGCTTATTGTATTGAAGAATTGGAGGTTGGTGCTTCGATAAAAGAGATGAATCTTCCTCCACGTTTGAACCAAGCCACGATTGATGTTTAATACAATGGTTGCTTTGATAATGATAATAAATTAACAATGGTATAGTGGACAATAATATAGCTGGTGGATAGAAACAATGTTGTTCTTTTTTTTTTCTGCTGAACGTGTCCTCAAATGGGAGAAATGAGGTCTATTTATAGTTTGAAGTGGAGGTGACCAACCCTAGAAGAATTCTGACTTCTCACGTTTCTTCAACAGTTCTCCACATCACATGGAATGCGCTGGTTCCGTTCCGATAAAAGTGGGATAAGATCAGTTATCGCTATCTATTAGAACAACTGTCTTTGAACTTTCCGATCGCGCCACGACATAAACGATCACACCATTTCATCGAAGTCATTCCATATCAATCTTCTCAAGATATGCCTTCGGAACCAATCATGGCCTTGTCGCACAATCGAACAAATCCATCGTGATCGAACAGAAATCGACCAATACAGATAATCCCCCCACTAATCAAGTCGTGTGTCCGTAAAACTTGGCAAGTGGCTTGAAATTTTGAGCGGGAAAACACGTGTAATGCCCGTGTCCCTTCATTTTGAAACGTCAGGCCGTCATTTCAACTTCCCATCACCGCACGTGTCAGTAATCGTGCGGGTGGCAGTTTTCATCGGTTTTCGAGGCAATGATGGCTCTTGCTCTATAAATACTAACTTCAAACTTATTTTACAAACTTTACAATTTCCAAATATTTCAAATTTCAACTCTTCTAAACAAATCTCAGGAATTTCTTGCCGATTTTCGTCAACTTCTGCTTCAGATCTTTTTAAGTTATTTGTTCAAATCATTGATTTTGTGCTTTGACAATGTCTACTTCTTCCCAAAATGTAACTGATGTCGAACTTACTTCTGCTGCGGCAGTTGCCACCACGGCCCCGTTGCAGTCTGGCGTAGTGGCAGAGCAGACTTCCACCATCGCTGGCGCTTCAGTGGACAAGAAAGGCAAAAAATGAAAAGAAAGGAAAGTGAAAGACTTTGGTCCCAAAAAGTCGTATTCGGAGATTCTTCCGAAGAAGTTTACTTATGAGAATGACTGCAAGGTCAGTGTTCAGAGCGAAGCAGAGCAAAATAAGAAGAAGAATATTCCGATCGACTTGGTATATTACGCGATCACACCGGAGTCGATACCACGAGTTCGAGAAGAATGTGGTTGGAAGGTTGGTGACATCGATATGATGTGCCCTCCAAGGAAATCGACTCTGGCTACTCACGCCGAAGATCATTCAATGTGCTGACATACCCTTTTACTATCAGTTTTACTCTCCCAGTCGACAACGTGATCGAGGAGTTTTGCAGGATGTACAACGTTTGCCTTGGGCAACTTTCTCCGGCGATATGGAGAACTATAGTGATTATGAGATGGGCTGCAGAAGAAGCGGAGTTGGAGTTGACGCTTCGCCATATTCTCAACATCTATTCCCCTCGAGTTTACAAAGGGGGAGTGATCAACTTGGCGAAACGAGGTCAGCTGGCCCTGATATCCGACAACGATGATGATCTTCGAGGTTGGCATCAACGCTTTGTCTTTATTCCCATGGAGCAGTTAACTGACCCCGGAAAGAAGTTGCTTTGGAGCGTTTTGAACCGAACTCGTAAGTGTTTTGTTCATTTCTCCCTCTTTTGAACGAATTCGCAGTTTTAACCTTACAAGTTTTTTTTTTCCCAAATTTTTTAGCCGATAAGGTCTTGTTCGACCAAGTTGCCGATATCATACCGTGGTTGATCAGAGTGCTTGATAAGACAACCAACGACCAGAGGGCTTGGAAACCGGTCGCAGCTCTGAAAACCCTTAAAGCCAAAAATCATGGTAAGTTCTCTTTCGAACTTGTGTTGAACTTGTAACTTGACTCGTACCTTTGACTTATCCATCCTTTTCTTCAAATACTCGATTATTGTTTTGTTAGAAGATTCAGCTTGTCCGTTTGCACTGGGGTGATAAGGTGTTGAGGCAATTCGCTTGATCCCCCATTTTTCGAGGAAAGCAGTGATCCGTCTTCCCACGAACTGTTTACCATTGTTGCATGTGAACTCTTTCGAGATCCCAAAACGACAGATGATATTTTGATGAGTAAACTTGATGACTTCCTGTTCATGAATTTTAGCCAAAGCAATTGCTTCTACCCACAGAAAAATAATCCGTAAGAATTAAAATAAACTTTACCCCACCGGGCGCTGTTGGAAGTTTCCTGACCAAATCCATTCCCCATTTTATGAACGGCCACGGTGACGTGACCGAATGAAGTGGCTCTGCTTGTTGATGTATGAGGTTGCCAAGTCGTTGACACTTGTCGCATTTACGAGCGAACTCTTTGGCATCATCCGCGATCATTGTCCAGTAGTATCCAGCTCTTATTATCTTTCGAACCAACAGCTTGCTGCCGGAGTGATTGCCGCATTCGCCTTCGTGAACTTCTTTCAACACGTAACTTGTTCCATCTGGTCCCACACACTTTGCTAAAGGGCCGCCGAACATTCGTCTGTAGAGTTGATTGTCTACGAGACAATATCTTGCCGCTTTAGCTTTAAGTGATCAGGCAGACTTTTTGTCACTGGGAAGGGTGCCTGCCTGCAAATAAGACAAATATTTGTTTCTCTAATCCCAAGTATGATTGACATTGTTTACCTCTTTGATGCTTCGACAGAGTGGGGATTCGAACAAATGAACCACTGTTTCGTCGAGTTTTCCATCGATAGCTGCTGCAGAACTAAGGTTGGCTAAGGCGTCTGCCTCGATGTTATCTTCCCTCGGTATCTGAGCTATTTTCCATTCCTGAAAAGAAGTTAGAAGATTTTTTACCTTTTTGAGCAGCTGCTGCATTCTCGGATCTCGAACACAAAATCGCCTTGGATTTGATTTACCACCAACTGAGAATCGCTTTTGATGTCTAGTCATTCGACTTTCAAGTCTCTTGCGATCTTTAAACCTGCAGCGAGGGCTTCATATTTGGCCTCGTTGTTAGTCTTTGCATGTAATTTGATCGCATACCTGAGTTTCTCGCCGGTAGGTGCTATCAACAGGATTCCGAGACCAGTCCCTTTCACATTTGAAGCTCCATCGGTGTACATTACCCAGACTCCGGGGCCTGGATCTCTCATTATCAACTCTTCATTCTTTGCTTCCGGGAAGATATTAGCGCTAAAGTCTGCTACAAAATCAGCTAAAACTTGAGATTTTATGGCAGGGCGAGGCTGGTAAGTGATGTCGTATTCACTCAGCTCGACCGCCCATTTCATCAGTCGACCAGAGAGATCTGGCCGATGTAAAACATTTCGCAATGGAAAAGTAGTTATAACAGATATCGAATGACATTGGAAATAAGGTCTTAACTTTCGTGCAGCAGTGACTAGTGCAAGTGCTAGTTTTTCTAGATGTGGATACCTTGTTTCTGCATCTAACAATGTTTTACTAACATAATAGATAGGAAATTGGTTACCTCCATCCTCGCGAATGAGGACATCGCTTACAGCAACATCGGAAACGGCCAAGTAGATTAGCAACATTTCTCCTTCGACTGGCTTTGATAGAAGCGGAGGGTTGGACAAGTATTGCTTCAGTTCTTTGAGAGCCTTTTTGCATTCCGGTGTCCAATCAAAGCTTTTGTTTTTCCTCAGCACCGAAAAGAACTTGTGACATCGTTCAGATGACCTCGAGATGAACCTGCTGAGATAGGCTACTCGACCGGTCAGCTGTTGAACTTCTTTCACCGTTGTAAAGTCTTCAGAGATGCTTTCGATCGCCTTGATTTTATCTGGATTGGCTTCGATTCCTCTTTGCGACACGATGAATCCCAAGAACTTGCCGGATCCGACCCCGAACGCGCATTTCTCCAGGTTTAATCTCATGTTGAACCGCCTTAATATCGTAAAAGTTTCCTCCAAATGACTCAAATGATTCTTCTTTTCTAAAGACTTAACCAACATATCATCGATATACACTTCCATCATTTTTCCGATCAAATCTTTGAACATGGTGGTAACTAAACGCTGATAAGTAGCCCCAGCATTCTTAAGGCCGAAGGGCATAACTGTGTAACAATAAGTCCCCGTGTCTGTGATGAATGAAGTTTTCTCCCGGTCTACTAGGTCCATCGAAATTTGATTATAGCCTGAGTAGGCGTCCAAGAAACTCAACATTTCGTGCCCTGCCGTCGAATCGATCAGCCTGTTGATGTGAGGCAGTGGGAACGAATCTTTGGGCATGCTTTGTTGAGGTCGGTATAATCAATGCATACTCTCCACTTGCCATTTTTCTTTGGTACTACGACGGTATTTGCAAGCCATTCTGGATACTTAACCTCTTTAATGAACCCATTCGTTAACAATTTTTCTACTTCGTCGTTGATCACTTTCCTCCGGAATCCTCCATTCGGCCGCTTCTTTTGATTTACCAGCCGATGCTACGGATCGACGTTTAATTTGTGTGTGGCAACTTTTGGATCGATTCCCACCATATCTGCGTGAGACCAAGCAAAACAATCAGAGTTATCCTTGAGAAAGGATATGATTTTTGCTCTTACTTCGGGATCCAATTCTGCTCCCACATAGACTTTCCTATCAAGCTTATCATCGAATAACATTACTTCTTCCAATTCTTCTATCGTAGAGTCTCCGGCTTTTTGTTTATACGGTTCTCTCACACATGGTGGAACCTGTGCGAATTCATCTTCAACTTCGGACTCCGCTAACTGTGACGGAGCACATGACGGAGCCGCAGTGAAGTCTTCGGCCACGGGTTCCACTAGCTGTGATTGCTATTTTCGAAAGCCATCCTTAACAGCTACTGAGTAACATTCTCGAGAAGCCTGCTGCTCACCTCTTATTTCGCGAATTCCCCATGGGGTAGGGAATTTTACAACTTGATGTAGAGTCGATTGACCGCTCCCATAGCGTGAATCCACGGTCGACCCAATATCACATTGTATGCCATCTCGCCTTTCATCACTTGAAATGATGTCTCACTTTCGACGCCTCCTGCATACGTCTTAATTACGATTTCTCCAACAGTTACTTCGCTTGAGTTATTGAAGCCCGACAACACCGTTGAGCGAGGTACGATCTTATCGCTCAACTGTCATTGTTCAACTACTCGTGCGTGTATTATATTAACCAAATTACCAGCATCAATTAATACCCTTTTTACGTTGGCATCGTCGATCCTCATCGTTACTACCAGTGCATCGTGATGGGGATGAATCCTTTCATCGAAGTCGAAATCCCCGAACACAATCTCGTCATTCATATCCTCTCGCGTTCGTTTGTCTCGTGTGAACGAGACCTTTGCATATTTCTTTGTAGTGTAAGTCATTCCACAAACGTCATCTCCTCCGGTAATAACGTTTACCGTTTTCCTAGGAGCAGGAGGTTTTGGCGGCTCATCATCTTTTTTCTTATTAAAATTGTTTCGCCCTCTATCAGTCAATAATTCTACCAAGTGCCCTTTCTGTAGCAAGCTGGCCACTTCGTATCTCAACGCCTTACATTCTTCCGTTGTATGGCCGAAGTCATGATGAAATGCACACCATAGATTTTCATCCCTTATGTTTGGATTTGTTTTTATGCGACCCGAAAATTTTACGACCTTATCACCCATCCCCTTCAAGTGATTTACCAAGTTCGGTGTCGATATGCAAAAATTGTACTCCGTCACTTTTGGAGGCAGTGGTCGATCTTTTGGAACCAAAAATGCGTTCGATTGCCCTCTCTTCGGCTGATTCTTCGAACTACCAGCTTTGTGGTTGTCGCTCCCCATTCGAGGGAAACTGTAGGGCTCCCATCGTTGGTCCCTGTAGCTTTGCCTGTCGTTTGGTGGTTGATCATACTAATGATTATTTCAGGCTAGCTACAACTCCTCCTCCTCGGCCCTAATCCTTGGTTCGCACTCACAATATAGATCGTCGAACGTCCATGCATTGATTTTCCTAAGACTATCCTTTAACTTCCACGCCTCTATTGAATCAGTGCGCAAGTTATTAGCAAAAGTCAAACAAGCCCACCTTTCTTCGAGATTTGGGATGTGAATCTTTTCATCATTAAATCGTTTCACAAATTGTTTGATAGTTTCCCCGGGCCGCTGCCTAACGTTCAAGATATCTTCCACCCTTGGCGCTATCTTTTTTGCTCCAGTATGTGATCGAATGAACTTAGCCGCCATATCATCGAAATTCAGTATCTCGTTTTCAGATAGCTGCAAATACCACTTCAGTGCTGCCCCTTTCAATGTTTCACAAAACTTCTTAAGACTGACTGAATTGATCTCTTCCGAAGTCAGGTCGTTCGCCTGAACTGCAACCGAAAACATGTCAATGTGATCCCTTGGATCTGTGGTTCCATCGTATCTCAAACTTTCTGGTAACTTGAAGGTTTTAGGAATGGGTAGTGGGGCTGCACTTGCTGGAAACGGACGCTTTGAAATCGATTTCTTAGCGACCTCGTCCGTTAACTTCGGAACACCTGGCAACTTCTCCATAAATGATTATATCTCATTGAACTTTTTATCCACTGTGTCATTCAGCAGAGTTTGCATCGTAGCCAACATCCTTACTTCTGTCGTAACAGAAGCCGGAGCTCCCATAGCCACGGCAGCCGTACCCGATCCTCCAGATCCGACCCCGCTGCAAGTCCCTCTGTTACGGTGTCCTGAGGAACCGAAGTCGGAATGCTTGCGGGGGGTGTGATCGGGGAGGTGGCGCTCTGTTTCCGATAGAGCTAGACAGGACCTTCAACTGTTCTTGTATCATTTCGAACTGAGCGTCATGCCTTTTCAAATACGCCATTAGTGCCGCATTTGTATCTCCTGAATCAGTTTCGATCGCGGGTTCCTTACCGGGTCGTCGTCCTTGGGGCGCGTTCAGCTGTAAACCAGTAGGAATGTCGTCATGAATCGGATCCTGCTCATGATTGGTAGACTCATCGACCGCTTCAATGTTGGTCGGAACATGAACCCCGTCATTGGGATTGAGTTGTTGTTGACCGTTCAAAGCGGTGGTAACATCGAGGTTACGTTCATCTGCCATTTCAAGACAAAAAAGCAAACGTAAATAGTATCAAACGATTTAAATTTCGGAATAAATCGATTGCCTAGACCCCACGGTGGGCGCCAAATTGTATTTTCTAAAAATGTATTTCAGGTTTTACAATTAAAGTTATATTTAGTTGAGTCTAAGGCGACCGTTTATATCTCAATTCGATCGATTGATAGGCAGTTTACGTTGACAAGTAGTCGATTTTCAGGGCTTTAATTCGAAGACAGTGCAAATATCAGTTTCGAAGGTGTAAATATGCAAATCCGATGTTATAGTCAGAATGAACAATTCGAAGGCAGACGTAAACAGACGAATTAAGGCAAATAATTAATTAGCAATTTACGATGATCTGATTTCGGGCGAGTTTCTATCGAAGATGACTTATGTGTTAATTTCGTTCGATGCCGAATATTTAATTTTAACGAGCCTCGATGACAAATTTAGGTATAACGATAAATAAATGCGATCGATGGAAATGCACTCAATCAGATAACAATACGATCAGAAAGCAATAGTAGCGATTCAGTTGATGTGTTCGATATCAATAAGCAAGTTAAATAATGGACTAATTATACGACCAAGGCAACGATAACAGATTAATGAGATCGACTGTGATGAATTAAAGTACCGAATAATAGAAATAGCATGCAAACAACGGAATAAATAATAGTTAATAAGTAAATAAAGCGATAAAAACTTATTGTATTGAAGAATCGGAGGTTGGTGCTTCGATGAAAGAGATGAATCTTCCTCCACGTTTAAACCAAGCCATGATTGATGTTTAATACAATGGTTGCTTTGATAATGACTATAAATTAACAATGGTATAGTGGACAATAATATAGCTGATGGATAGAAACAGTGTTGTTCTTTTTTTCTGCTGAATGTGTCCTCAAATGGGAGAAATGAGATCTATTTATAGTTTGAAGTGGAGGTGACCAACCCTAGAAGAATTCTGACTTCTCACGTTTCTTCAACAGTTCTCCACATCAATCTTAGAAGCTATTTCCTCCTCCTTCTCTCTAAGACTTCTCTCTCCTTAGCTTCATTACTCTTCTTCACTATATGGATTTGGATAATAAAGAATCCATTCCAGAGATCCCTCCTATTGATCCAAAACCACCTGACATTCTAATAAATTCCATAACACCAACGCCAAATGAAAAAGTGGCTGACAAGCCATCATACATTGAAAAATTAATATCCCCAACTACTTCACAAAATTCCAAGACATCCACTATTCTACATAATCCATTGTCCTATATTTCCATGCAAAATAGTGACTACATGGATGATGGTCAACTCGACCACATTTCTTTGTCGCAGGATGAGAAACAACGTATCTATGCTCCATGGTTAAACTCAGTAATAGTTAAACTGCTGGGTAAACGTCTGCATCATCAGTATCTTTACGAAAAGTTGAAATCGTTATGGCAACTTATGGAAGATTTTCCATTAATTGACCTAGGAGAAGATTTCTATGTAGCAAAATTCACAAGACATGATAGCCTACATAAAGTTCTTACTGATGGTCCCTGGTTTGTTAATGGCTTCTTTTTATCAATCAGATGCTGGGAACCTAATTTTGTTGCTACTGAAGCCAGGTTATTATCAACAGCTATATGGATACGCCTACCGAATTTACCCACAGAATTTTTCGATGAAGGTATACTGAGAAAAATTGGTTCATCTTTGGGAAAACTACTCAAAGTAGATTTTAAAACATCCACAGCTGTAAGGGCCAGATATGCGCGTATTTGCGTTGAAGTCCTTGTTGATATCCCTGTAAGGAGCTATATTTTCCTTGAAAATCATAAGCAAAAAATTGTTTATGAAGGAGAAAACATCTTGTGCAAAGTTTGTGGTCGATTAAGCCATCTTAAAGAGACCTGTGCCTATGCTGACAATGTAGTTAATATTAAACCAACTATTGATAACTCTTCTACCTTACCCCAACCAAAAATGAAAGCAAAAGAAGGGGAGGAGGAATGGCAGACAGTTTCTTCCCAAAAAAGAAAAAAGGTGACAATTATAAAATGCATTTTTCTCATACTCATGCTCATTCCAAAGGAAATTTACACAATTCATCCGCGAGGCAGGTAAAGCCCGACCTTTCAAGTAAGTTCTCTAACCTAAATGTTTCTCGAGAAAACTTGTATAAAAAAAAAAGATGTTGTTACCTACTCCTTTGTTACTTCTAATAATTTTAATTCCTTAATTTCTTCTCCTAGTCAAAAATTAACAAAAGAAACTGATAGTGGGAAATCATGTCAGACCCCACCAAAACCAAGCCAACAAGGATCGTTAAAACCTATCCTTGGTCAAAGCTCAGTCAAAGACCCCTTAGAACCCGTTAAAAGAAATAAATCATGTATGGCCCCACCCAAGCAAAATGGACGAACACTAAATGACAAATCCCTACTCAATGAATATTCTACTTCAAACACTCTTCCTATACACAATAACACCTCACTCTCACCCCTGATCCCCAATATCCCCACTGACACCCCCATGCAAGACGATATCACCCCCTCAGTTAAACCCACTGACAAAGAAAGCTTTTGCCCTGCCATTCCCATGCAAAACTTTACCCATTCAAACACGTTTTCTCCTTCAGAGAATCATCATCATAACCCTAAACCTAAAAATATTTCCTTGGCTTCTTCCTCATTAACACCTCAATATATCTCAGATGAGAGCCTCGACATGCATGCACGAGCAAAAGAAAGATTTATAATTCAAAAATTGCTAGTGAAGCATCGAAGAAAGAAGCTTCAAAAGATGAATCCGAACTTCCAAAATTTCCCACCACCCCCACCAATATTACAACCATTAATCTTCACAGTCCCACCACCTCAAAATCGAGTACCACAGTCATGGATAGAATCAAAATTATGGGGACAAGCTTTAACGATTCCAATCAAGATATTTGGTCAACAGGCTCATGTGATCATTCAAGACCCGACATATCTTGCTCTTATTGTAAGCGAAGGGATGCACTTAGCTATGCAAAACTATATGAATGCAACGTGGCCACATCTTCTGAATGGAATGAATCAAATGGACAATGTGTTGAACGATCTTCCATTCTTTCCTTCTCGAGTGGTGCCTCCCCAGGTACCCATATTCTCAGCATGGGATTTGATGCACAACCAACCATTGCAAATGCATCAAATGGTGAACAACTTGGAACAACACTTTCCACCAATGGACCTGAACGGGATGCCACCTCAGAACCCTCCTGTGCCAATGGACATTCCTCCTCCACCAGCTCCCCCGCCTTCTCCGGAACGCCATCTCAATCCACTCGCACAAGAAGATGCAGACAGGAGGGAACCACTAGAACAACTAATAGCACTAAGAGGAAGGGAGAGTCGAACGGAATTTCTAAACCTAAAAGAAATAGCAATATTTCTATTCAAAGAAAGACAAGACAAGAAGGTAATCTTCACGACTCATCCCTCACTCTCCAAATGCTCCTTGGATGTGAGGGCTCCAGCCAACAGGTTAGTAGGGAAGTATGCAGTAATACTAAACCCAACTCTACGAGTTAATTCAGATGATGATGAGATAACAACAGAAAACTCTAACTTTATCATGAATAGGTAACTGAATATTATTGTTTGGAATATAAGGGGTGCAAATAATCCAGATTTCAAAAGACACTTTGATATTATTTTAGAAATCTATAAACCAGTGGTTGTTGCTTTGCTTGAGACCAAAATGGAAGACCATCATGACCTTAGGGTTCGTTTCGATTTTACTGATTATGCTGAGGTTCCAAGCGTGGGTCGTTCTGGTGGTATTGCCTTACTTTGGAAAAATGATTTGGTTTCTGTTACTGATGTTCATATAAATGGAAATGAGGTGCATGCAATGATCAAGGTACACAACTCTACTCTCAATATTCCATGGCTTTTTTCTACAGTATATGCTAGCACTAGTAGCTCTAGTCGGAATTTGCTTTGGAAAAATCTAGCTGCAATATATGATAATTACAATGGTCCTTGGCTAGTTAGTGGTGATTTTAACCAAATTCTAAAACAATCTGATAAATATGGTGGTAGACCTATAAATTGTAAGAATGCTAATACTTTTTGGAAATGTATCAATTATTGCAAGTTGATAGACTTAGGTTTTAAGGGTCCAAGATTCACCTGGTCTAATCATAGTAGAACTAGTTCTAGTCTTATTTTGGAAAGACTGGATAGATGTTTAGCAAATAATGAATGGGTTACTAATTTTAATAATACCTCTATAGTTCATCTTCCTAAAACCCATTCTGACCACCACCCTATTCTGATTAGTCTTAACAAGAGAATCCCTGCTAGTAACAATAAACCTTTTAGATTAGAAACTATGTGGATGTCTCACCCGGATTTCAGTAAGATTATTAGTTTAGTTTGGAAGGATAAAAATTTTCAAGAGGCTTCTAAACTCTTTGAGGATCAGCTCACAATTTGGACAAGACAGTCTTTGGGAATATTTTTAGAGATAAGAGGAAGATTCTTGCTAGGCTTAATGGTATTCAATCTTCTGTTAATTATCCTACTAGTACCTTCTTGAGAAACCTAGAAGCTAAGCTGATAGTCGACCTAAATGCTATTCTGAAAAATGAGGAGGAGTTCTGGAAATTAAAATCTAGAATAAACTGGTTAAACTCAGGCGATGCTAATACAAAATTTTTTCAAGTCTCTACCCTTAATAGGAGAAGAAGAAACTCTATCACGCATTTTCAAGATGAAGGTGGTAACCTAATCTTTGACCACCAAGCTATTATAAGACATGTTTTAGGATATTTCAAGTCCAGCTATTCTTCTGGTCATGAGTCTAGCCCTTTTACTCCTCTATCTCATAATAATAGTTGGTACTCAAAGACAAATCTTTCAAGTCTTGACAAACCTCTTAAAAATTCAGAAATAAAACAAGCTGTTTTTTCTTTTAAACCCTTCAAAGCCCCTGGGCCAGATGGTCTTCATCCTTTTTTCTTTCAGAAGTATTTGGAGCATCCTTGAGGATCCTGTTACCTCCTTCTGTCATCAAGTTTTCTCTTCCTCCAAAATTCCGGAGTTTGCTAATACAACTTACCTACGCTTAATCCCAAAATTTAAAAATGCTGTCCATCTGAAGAATTTTCGACCCATTGGTCTTTGTAATACAATTTACAAAATTATTACCAAATAATAGCCAACAGAATAAAACCTTTCTTAAATACTCTTATAAGCCCTTGTCAAACTAGTTTTCTTAAAAATAGGAGGGCTTCAGACAATGCTATTATTATTCAGGAGATTGTTACCAAATTTTCGAAAATGAAAGGTTCGAAAGGTGAAATGCTTATCAAAATTGACTTAGAAAAGGCTTTTGACAGAATCGAGTGGTCTTTCATTCGCAAAATGTTACTCTTTTTTAAATTTCCTCCTAATATTACAAATCTAATTTTATCTTGTATTACTTCCTCCTCAATCTCGGTTTTGATAAATGGGGAGAAAACCCCGTTTTTTAACCCCCACTCGAGGAATAAGACAAGGCGACCCTATGTCTCCTTATATTTTCATCCTAAGTCTAGAACTTCTTTCTATTTATATAAATCACAATGTTGACTTGGCTCTTTGGCATCCTATTAAATTATCCCCAAAAGGACCAGAAATCTCTCATCTCCTATTTGCGGATGATCTCACTTTTATGTCCAAAGCCAATGAGAAATCTGTTCTGGCTATTAAATCAACGCTAGATTTATTTTGTGAGCTTTCAGGAGAAAAAGTTAATAATGAAAAATCTAGAATTCTCTTCTCTAACAATACACCTCCTTCCTTAGCAAGCCATCTGGGATCCCTCCTTAATATTAACATTAAGAGATCCTTTGGTAAATATCTTGGTTTTCCCATTCTCAGTCAATCTCCTAGGCATGCGGATTATCAATTTCTGATAGACAATCTTCAATCAAAACTTGCAAACTGGAAGCTAAACTTCCTCACTTTGGCTGGTAGAACCACTCTCATTCAATCTACTCTGAATACTATTCCCAACCACATAATGCAATATCATATATTACCTGCTAAAACTCTCAAATGTATTGACAAAATCCAAAGAGATTTCCTTTGGGGAACCACTAGTAACAATAAAAAGCTCCATCTTCTCTCATGGAGAATGGTGTCCAAACCAAAAAGTCTAGGGGGTCTCTCAATTGTTAGAGCCAAAATCAAAAATCAAGCAATTATCTCTTCACTAACCTGGAGATTTCTTACAAATCACTCCTCTCTCTGGGCTATCATCCTTAGAAAAAGATATCTTGCTAATAATCCAAAATCTCCGTCCTTCATTTGGAAGAACATTTCTAGGAATCTAGATTTTTGCAATAACAATGCCTATTGGATCATAGGTAATGGTTGTCATACTTCTTTTTGGTACCAGAGTTGGCTACCTAATATAACATCCCTAAGAAGCCAATTTATTGGGCCTCTTACTTATCAGGAATCACATGCTTCTGTTGCCTCTTTTATCGATGATAGCAATAGAGACTTCTCCAATTTATCCTTCGAGATTCCTACTGATATTAGACAGAAAATTGATATGACCCTATCCTCCTCCATTAAGAATGATAGTGACTATCCGGTTTGGAATGCCACTAGTAATGGTTTATTTAAGCTAAGCTCTACTTATAACTTGTTAGATAAGAATAGTGCTACTTCAAAAGATTTCAGCTGGATATGGGACTTAAATACCATTAATAAAATTAAGTTCTTCTTATGGCAGTGTTATCATAACCGTCTTCCTACTCGTAGTTATCTTAACAACATTGGTATTAATATTGATGGTAATTGTCCAATATGTAAAAATGATAGTGAAACCATGTTTCATATTTTTATTAAATGCCCTATTGCTCAATCGTTTTGGATTACTACTCCTTATACTTTTACTATCAATGATTCTACTACATGGATTGATATCTTGAGACATTTTTCTTTTAATACGGCTACGAAATATTATAACTGGTTAGATTACTTTCCTTTTGCATTATGGAATATCTGGTTAAACCGTAATTTTAATAACATCAATAACCAGTCTAGGAAAATCTCCCATCAAATGGTTAACTCTCGCCTGTTGGAATTTCTGTTCCTAACCTCAAAAGAAGTTAGAAAACAGGAAATTAGACACATCTCTATAGGATGGAAACCACCCGATGAGAAATCTTTTAAACTTAATATAGATGGAGCTTTTAATCATATCACCAAAAAGGCTAGTATTGGAGGAATTTTTAGGAATAGTAGGGGTCAATGGATTTTGGGGTTTCATAAGAAAGTCTGTGCTCAAAATGCAATCCATACAGAAATTCTAGCCCTCCATTATGGTATTACTTTAGCTATTGACCAAAATATTGCCCCTATAGTAGTAGAATCTGACTCTACTGATGTGATTAACCTACTGCAACACCATCATCCAGCTTATAATCCTATTGTTCAAAAATGCAGGTCAATGATGCTGCAATTGCAAATGCCGACGATCCAGCATAATTTTCGTCAGGGCAATAAAGTGGCACATCTTCTAGCCAAAGGAGCTCCTGGGCAGTCCAATGAAGAAACTGTTTATCATTATGATATCCCTCCAAATTTGTGCACCAAGCCTACATGGATGATTTAGGGGGGAAGTCTTTTGCTACTACTATTTCGGAAGAAAATTTTAATCATTTAGCTAAATTAGGCTGTGTTTATGGATTAACTTCCAATGTTGTTTCTAATTATGTTAGTACTTCAGGCCATACGAAGACTCTTAATAGACGTATGGCTTCTCTTTGTAACCCACCTTAACGTTCTTGTTTAATGATATGACGTAATTACCAACAAAAAAAAAAACAGTTCTCCACATCCCATAGAATGCGCTGGTTCCATTCCGATAAAAGTGGGATAAGATCAGTTATCGCTATCTATTAGAACATCTGTCTTTGAACTTTCCGATCGCGCCACGACATAAACGATCACACCATTTCATCGAAGTCATTCCATATCGATCTTCTCAAGATATGCCTTCGGAATCAATCATGGCCTTGTCGCACAATCGAACACATCCATCGTGATCGGACAGAAATCGACCAATACACTTCCATCTGGGCCCCTTTGAACCTGTCAAACTTGGTCTCCTAACTAAATAAGATTAAGAAGACAAGATACAAGAACTTGGTCATGTAAGCAATCTTGCTTGCTTCGCTTAGCTTATAGTAATGGTAATATATTAGAATCACTCAAAGCCGGCTAGCCACTCCCATACAACTAAATCATTACTCTATTTGAACCATAACACAGGACAAACAAGAAACTGTCTTTATGAAGACAAATTCAACCGTCTTTGTTTTTCATTGTAAACCGGGGTCATCTTAGTTTATTATTCTAAGACGGTATATTGCTTTGTTTCCCTGAACTATGAACTTTGAGCTCAAAACAAATCATAACACAATGGCCACCATTTTCATTCTCCCACTGATCCTCCTAATTTCTATTCCTGTTTCAATTTCTCAAACTTCCTCTAGTGACTGCAATGGCATATTCATAACTTATGTTTACGACTCCGGCTTCCCAATTCCACCAAATGTCTTGGCATCTGAATCCAAGAATCAAGCCTACAACTTCAAGTCCACACTCACAATTCTTAACAATAGTCCTGATGAGCTCAAGTCTTGGAAGGTCTTTGTTGGCTTTCAGAACAGAGAATTCTTGGTCTCTGCTACAAATGCTGTGCTTGCTGATGGAACCACTCTGCCTGGTGATGTTAGAAATGGAACTGTTTTTGCGGGTTTCCCTACCACTGATCTTAAGTCTGCAATTCAGACAGCAGGAGACTCAAATCAGATGCAAGCTCGGGTCGAGTTGGTTGGTACGCAGTATGGTGTTGCAGCTCCTGCTGCCTCCTTGCCTTCATCCATCAGTCTTGCTAATGATGGCTTCTCGTGTCCTCCCTCCAAATCTCAAGGTAGCAAAGCTAGTAACCTTCCGTTTTATGAACGATGGCTCTTTCTGTTTCATTTATATATGGCGGTAAAAAGTTTAGGGAATAAAGATAAACTTTACACATATTAAAAGTACTCTTAAAACTTGTAATCTTAACCATGCCATGACATTCCTAACCTATAAGAGCATGTCATTAAAGGTTAAAAAACAAGTTTAAAGTAAAAGAATTTCCAAATGTAGAAAGGTGTCAATCTTTTATAACATAATAAAAAGGAAAGAGTGTTATTTAAAATGAAACCGAGGGATTATAAAGTATTTTTTAAACTTATCATAGTTATATGTAAATCCAAGATTTAAGTCAGTAGGTTCAGTGCTACAGGGGCAAAGGCTTGACATAGAACAGCGATATATGTTTGTAAAAGATCACCAAGATTTCCAACAAACCTAAAATTCTGAACGCATAGTTTCAAAAGTACAACGAGTTCAATGCTAAGAACCTCAAATGCTGAACACATTAAATTCAGATCTTGCATCTGCCTTTGACTGTGGATGGAGACTCTCTCTATATTCATCTATTCCTCAATGATGATGGATGTGAAATTACTATAAATTATATTTTAGACTCTGTAAACCCTTACAGAATTGGTGAATCAATGATAATAGTAGGCTAAAGCAAACTTATTGACGTCTCAGTATTTTATTGGACCTTGCAGGTAATCAGACCAAGGTTTGTTGCGTCAAAGACTCAAGAGCCAAAACCAACATAACAGCATTTGAGGAAATCCAACCTCGGCAAGGAGGTGATCTTACCATAATGTATGATGTCATTAGCTCATATGAGTCCAATTACTGGGCACAAGTCACAATCTCAAATAACGACAATAATAGTCGTATTGATCACTGGCAATTGAGCTGGGAATGGATGAGGGAAGAATTCATCTATAGCATGAAAGGTGCTTATCCTACAGTTGTTGATACAGGGGACTGCATTTTTGGTAGGCAGGGTGAACATTACAAGGACATTGATTTTTCAAAGGCATTGAACTGTGAAAAGAGACCCACAGTCATCGACCTTCCTTTGGAAAAGACAAATGATACAACCTTAGGAATGGTTCCTTTCTGTTGTAGAAATGGAACCATTTTGCCACCTTTCATGGATCCAAGCAAGTCCAGGTCAGCATTTGTAATGCAAGTCTACAAGATGTCACCTGATCTTAACATAAGTGCTATCCACGCTCCCCAGAACTGGAAAATCAAAGGAACTTACAGTCCTGCTTTTGTCTGTCAGCCGCCAGTACGAGTATCCCCTAGCCTCTTCCCTAGCCCTGCAGGACTATCTTCAGATACAGCTGCTGTTGCTAGTTGGCAAGTTATCTGCAACATCAGCAGTTCCACTCTAAAGAAGCCAAAGTGTTGTGTATCATTCTCTGCATTCTTCAACGATTCTGTCATTCCTTGTAACACTTGTGCCTGTGGCTGCAATGCGAGGCCCAACAATGTGTGTAGTGCCACTGAGCCAGCACTGCTTTTACCATCAGAGGCTCTTCTTGTGCCCTTCGACAATCGAACTGAAATGGCAAAGGAATTTAATAATAAAAGGGATTTGCCAAATCCTCTACCTTGTGGAGACAACTGTGGAGTCAGCATTAACTGGCATTTGCTTAGCGATTTCAGAGGCGGCTGGACAACAAGAGTAACACTATTTAATTGGGGTGACACTGACATTGCTGACTGGTTTGCTGCTGTACAATTGGATAAAGCTATTCCAGGTTACGAAAAGGCGTACTCTTTCAATGGAACCATTATGCCTGATACAAACAACACAATATTTATACAAGGAAATTCAGGCTTAAATTACCTTCTTGCAGAAAGAAGTGGAGACAACCCAAGGAAAGATCCTCCAGTTCCTGGTAGCCAACAATCAGTCATATCTTTCACAAAGAAGAATAAGCCTGAAATTAGTGTAGGCGCTGGTGATGGTTTTCCAAGTAAAGTTTTCTTCAATGGAGAAGAGTGCTCTGTTCCTCTAATACTTCCTTCGGGTAGTAATCACAGAATGCCTCTAGCCTCTAATGCTTTAAGTATTCTTCTAACCATGCTAGTTCTCATGGTCCTGCAACAATCATTGTGGCTAGACATATAATTTTTTTGGGTTCCTTTGTAATTTTGTTTTCTCTTATGCTCATAGCCCCTCCATTCATTCATTTGGTTATCCTAATGTCACCCACCATTTACAGTACCAATTTCAGCTATCTGACCTAGCGTGATAAGAAGGAATTATACAATATACTTCATGAACTGTAGCATTTATCATTCCTGAAGCGATAACATGGCAATCATATTTTCAAACAGAACATACAGAATATTAAGTTGAATTTGTGTTATTAATTTTTGAAGCAACATGCCTTTTTCCTTACGTTGCCTGTGTTAATCACATGCTTAAGTAGCTTTCTCACTGCACCTTATAAAAAGAAATGGAACTTTCTCAATGCAGAATGCCATGAGACCTTTTTCCATTTGTATATTGAAAGTTGTAACCAGCATCTTTACAGGTACAAATTGCAAACCAGCACAAACTCTCAATTTAATCGAATATAATTACATCTAAGTGCTCCAACATGTCACCTCTTTAGTGAGCTAATGGGGCTTCCTCAAGAAAACTCCCCAACCGTGTAGCAACCTATAACATTGGCATCCAAAGAACTACAACCCTAGTTATAACCAAGTAAAGTGGAAGTGTAAATTGGGGGAAAGTGGAAGAGAAGAGTTGTTTAGAAGAGTATTTGCTTAAGGACCAATAGGACTAGCATAACTAAGCACATGATAACAAGAACAGTAACACATTTCACCATTCCCCCATTCCTCTGAGAACTCTGCCTGCAGTTCAAGAAAAGGGGAATACTGTTAGTCCAAGTAATAAAGTAGAATGGTTCAAGTCATCAACACAATTGATTTAACACAAACCAAGAATCAGAAAATATAAAAAGAAAGGGAACGCATAATTCCATGGTGCCAGATCACTACTTGAAATGAGAGGACTACCTATGTTCCCCCTCTGCTTGTAACAGTGTGTAATGTATATGCTACAATGTTTACCAAGCTATAGGATCTGTGCGCACATGAGAGACAGAGTATAGAGAAAGCAAGAGAGAGAGAGAGAGAGAGAGAGACCTGCTGTAGTTGTTTCAAGCCTTCCTTTACTGATGCAGCCACACTTTGAACGTTGTGGTCTATCCGGTCAACTATTGTCCCCTGCAACAGATTTCCAACTTGATGTCATATTGCATCAATTACCTCTGCCGAACAAGTAAGGGGTACACTCAAACCTGGTCAATCACTAGGACTGACAGATCCTTCATGATTTGGGCTCATTAACTGATTTTAGGACCTACAAAAACCTTGCGTCAGTAAAGAAAAGGAAAGCACTTTTCATTCTATATGTGAATAACCTATGAAATACTTTAATGACCTGTCTATACTCTCTCTCTCTCTCTTCTGTCGTGAACTGCACAGTCCTCTGAGTGTTGGTCATCTGCAATTCAGTGAACCCCTGAAAGATAATACGACAGCATAAAATGTGGTGCATCTGTACTAGTGCCCGACATGGTAATGTGGATAAAACTTCTTTAATGGAAATGTAATCCCTAGTTATGTAAACTCCCACTCAAATTGTAAGATGAATCATATCAAAAGGTTATGGTGTCACTTTGTGCAGTGTATCATCCTGCGTTCCTAGTGAAAGTTGTAATGTCACAAAACTTCATCAACTAATTTGCTTTTAGTGATCTTGTAAAATCCCAAAACTTCAAGAATGAAACAAACAGAATACGTCAACCAGCAAGAATAGGGGATAACTACTAAACAAGTATAAGCATGCAACCACCAGAAACATAAAGGCAGAAAGTCTACCACTTCAGCGATATCATCATCCAGAAAGCTAGACTTCTTTTCATTCATCTCCAAATCAAGTTCACCGTGTCCCTGCACCAGGAAACAGAATACAATATATAAGCAAAAGTCCAAAGATCCACCTGTATTCTAAAGATCGCATGCAAAATAACATTCAAGGGTCTAATTAAGGCATCAACTGCAGAATCCATCCACATAATTAAAGATTCGACAGTTTTCTCATACGCTATATTCTCTTATTGGTTACCGCTAGTATCAGCTTATTTGAACAGAAAAACAGGCTCATAAGTGTATGTAACAAACCTCCATTTGCTGCCGCAACTGTTTAAGATACAATGATTGCATCCTTCGAAGCTCAGCAGAAAGGTTTTGAAGGTCTGTAGCAAAAGAACGCTGGAAAAAGACATAGCAGTACATGAATATTCAAATACACCACCTTTAAAGCAGCTAAAACAAATTTATGACAGCAGAGTTTAATGAAAGGAAATATGTCATAGTCAAAGCAGTATCTCCTGCTCCCATCCCTCACTGGAATTAATAAAATATTTGAAAATAGCCACATTATCAATGTGCTCAAAACCATAGAAACTAAGAAAGAAGTAACTCTATTATTTAGAAGAAAAGAAAGCCAATAAAACTAACTATTAAAGGGAAGCGAACAAATGATCTTCGTACATTAAGAAAATCAGCAGATTTCTACCTGTACATTTTTTCTAACATTTGAATCCTCAGAAATTCCACTTGCTGAAAGCTTCTGTAATCTCTTCCCTGACTTCCTTAATATATCTGTTATCTCCATGGTCAGAACCTCTATCGAACGTTGATCTTCTATTCCATCACCAAAAGATGGAGTCAGAGCTTTAGCATGGCACTTCTTTAACTCTGCCAATTTGACTTGAGCTTGATGTATGCTGGCAGCAACTTCTTCAGAAACATCAACCCATGCTGGAGGTAAGCCCACTACGAATGCATTCCTATGGAAGCAAGAAGGAAATTTAACATCAAGACATTTTTCCTCCCTATAAACTGAATTAATATAAAAAAATCGGAAGAGGAAGAGCACATTTTAATTTTACACCCTTCTTATCATGATCAGCGAGGGGAGAATAAGTACATTTGCTATTGCTGAAACTTTGTTAACGAGATAAATACTGCTACAATTCCATAAGTAGCCAAATAATGTGCGAGAAATGCTGAGACTCGTTGCCCATTTGTCGAGCAAAACCATTTCTACTCCTCCAGAAGCAACAAAAAGGATAAAGGGATCCACCTTTTTACTAATTTCATAAATTTCATGTTTTCCTATGATCAGCTTTTTACATGGATTACCTCATACAAAAAGAAGATAAACAAACTTTAAAAAAAAATTAAAAAGATATGCCTTTACATATACTCCCTATTCTTATGAAACAATATCTTCTATCTCATGCCCTTCTTTTTTAACGTAATTTAAATTATTTGAATGTGTCTACCACTTACTTGGCCAGATTTTTCAGTGAAAGGCAGGTCTGACTGACTGTAAGCATCTTTCAGCTTATAGTTCACATGGTTAAAGAAATGCTTGTTAAATGGTGAGTAGCGACACATAATTGCATATTGATTCTTCAAACTGCTAATAGGAGAAAACTCATTCTCATAACTTCACTGAGATTTTTGGGAGATCATTGATGCAGGGAACTTCAGGTTCTTGTGTTTGTAATCTAGCTGAATAGCATAACTGGTAATAATAACAATTCTAAGAAAATCAATTGGGGACTTTCAACTCCATAGAATGGAAAACCAAGAAAATAATTAAATTATAGTTACAACAAGAATATACAAAATTCCACATGAACTGGACAGAATATGGCGAATCCCTCGGAATTAATGCGGTTAATGAGAAATAACAAGTGTTTTTTTTCTTTCCATTAACTATTAAGAATTGTTACGGTGATAGCTCCTCATCTTTGCTCCAAGGAATATTAGAGTAAGAGGCTTGTCAAGATTCACATTTGTGTTGTTTAGTATGGCAGAAAAAGTTTACCTATAAAATGTTTTTCTTATCCAAATCAATTTCCAATGTTTTCTCTAAAGAGAATAATCTATACCATACCAAAAATGACTTCCATCA
This sequence comes from Petunia axillaris subsp. axillaris, assembly GCA_029990575.1. Lineage (NCBI taxonomy): Eukaryota > Viridiplantae > Streptophyta > Magnoliopsida > Solanales > Solanaceae > Petunia > Petunia axillaris. The sequence continues at coordinate 10,163,209 of JARKNS010000006.1, forward strand.
CTCATGAGTGGAAATTGTTTCTTTCTGTCCATTTCGAAATCTTGATTGACATCACTTGCTTCAGAAATTACATATACATTGTTGGTAATAACTTAATAGGAGTAGTACTAAACAATATCACCAAGACTCTACCCATCTATGTGGTGTGATTACTATGTGGCGCCTACTTTTCTTTGTAATCCAGAATCCTCAGTGGCACAGGGTTCGGAACTCCGTGGATAATGGCCCGTCCCTCTACCCTTCTCCTTCAAAATACGTGGCTTTTGACGTTCGGCTAACTCAGTCATCAGACGATGGCTCTTACCACTAGACCAAAAACCTAGGGACATGTGGCACCTACTATTTTACCAAGTGTAAGGGTAGCTTGGTACAAAAAGCATCCTGCATGCTTGCTGCATGCTGAGTCAGGGGATGCAGGAGGTGATATACGCAGCGTACCCTGATGCAAGCAATAGTGGCGGTTTCTATAGCTCGAACTCACGACCTATAGGTCATACGAAGATAAATTTAGCCGTTGCTCCAAAGGCTCCTCTCAAACTTTACCAATTAAAATAATGAAAAATATTCTAAAAGAGAAAAAGAAAGTTTTTTAATATAATTTGTATTTTGTACATACCAAACACACCCATGAAGAAAAATAAAGTGATCCTAATTCCAGAAAATTACAGGCAATAGAAAGCAAGAAAAGTACCTGGAAGTAGAAGGGCCAAGATCATCCTCTTGAGTGCTAAGAGGAACATGAGAAGGAGTAGTAGTCGCCATTTCGAAAACTGTAGAAGAAGTAAAGGGTATACGATTCTCGTTAAGGGTATCTCAGTAATCTTTGAACACCCTACTTTTGTTTCTTGTTGCCATGGTTACAAGAATTCTATGAACAAACAACAAATTTCAAAACAATTGTAAAGAGGCTTAGTTGAATGTATAGCTTTCTTTAATTTGCTTCTGATTTCTTCAGTTTAAGAAAATGATTATGATATTTGACGAATTGGGGGATGTGAAATAGACTATGAAGTATGCGCGGTTTCTTTTTGGTTGAATTGATACTTATATACGATTATTACACTATATGGCCATGAAATTCAGAATATTTATAAGTTCTGTCCATTAAAAATTACACTACCCATAAAATTAAAAGTATTTACCCTTATGTGTGTATACCTTTAAAGTGCATAAATAATAGTATACAAGTCTAGACATGTGTATATATCTTTAAAGTATGCTGCATAAATAGTAGTATACAAGTCTAGATGGTAGGACATGTAAATAGTTTATGGGTAGAGCTTGTAAATATGAAACTTATGGGTAGAGGTGGGTAAATATTTTGATTTTAATGGGTATTTTCATAAACCAGGTAGCTTATAAGCTTATAAGTCCGTTAGTAAATGTTTGATAACTCAAAAATTTATGGGCTTATAAGCCCTTATGTGGTGAAAAATTGATCGGTAACCAAATTTGCACCCACTCAATGAGTTTCATCCACCATTTCACAATTTATTGAGAAATAGCCAAAAATCTCCCCACACACTTACACGTTGTTGTCGTGGCAACAACCCACACGCGTGATTTTACAAAATTACCCCTTACAAAACCTACAACTACACTTAAATACAACGTAGAGTTATAAACTGTCATTAAAAACATTGTAAAAACAAGGAGCTCATCGCAAAATCATAGCATTTCTCTCTCCCTGAATCGCAAATTCAAATTCAAATTCAGATTCAAACTGTAAAAGCGTCTGGAAAAAAGTATCGATTAATTTGAGCTCAGTTTTTTCAGTTTCTGCGGTGCATTCTCAAACTTTTCAATTGTTTTTGCAGTAATAGAGGCATTTTGAAACTGTAAAATAATAAATTCAAATAAAAATTCGTGATTATGTGCTCATATTTACTGTAAAATATGTGATTCATTCAATCATCGTGATTATGAGCTCATTTTTACTGTAAAATATATGATTCATTCAACGAATTTGCTGTTATATATATTTAATTAAATGATTTCACTAGTTTCTCTCAGATATTGTAATTTAAAACTTTCAAATGTGCAATGAGATGAAAAATCCAGCATAAAATTCTGGGACTTAGTTCGTTATTGTTGCAAAGACCATGTATATTATCATGTGTCCATGTATATTTAGCTTATAGAGTCGCAGTTCTTAATCCTTCATTCCAGCATAAAATGTTGGTACATAGTTCCTTGTTGTAGCAAAGACCATGTATATTATTATGTGTCTATATATATTTAGCTTATAGAGTTGCAGTTCTTAATCCTGCTTTTCAGCATAAAATGTTGGGACTTAGTTCCTTGTGTGTAGCAAAGGCCATGTATATTATCATGTGGCTATGTATATTTAGCTTATAGAGTCGCAGTTCTTAATTATGAGATCCAGCACAAAATAATGGGACTTAGTTTCTTGATGAAACAAAGGTCAAGTACATTATCATGTGGCTTATGTATATTTAGCTTATAGAGTCACAGTTCTTAATCCTTGACTTTAAATTATCCATTATTGAACCATAATTACAGTATTTTACCCCCCACGACTTGTCTTTCTTACTTAAAATAAATGAAAAGTAATAAGAGCCGCATGAAAAATGCTGGAATTTAGTTATTTATTGAAGAGTAATTATAATACTTAATTCTACAACTTATTGTTCTCAGTTGAAACAATAATTAAAATTGAATACATTTGTAGTTTTTAATTATGCGACTTTGTTCATTATTGAAGTATAATTACAGTATTTTACCATGGGGAGTTGTGCTTTTCACTTGGTTCAGTATTTTACTGTATTTATATCTGTTTGCAATCAAAAAATGCAGGGGATGGCTAAAATATGCATTGTTGTTGCATTCAATGGGAAATGGACACCAGATTATAAGTACATAGATCATGACAAAAAACTTTTACTGCATACTGAAACAAATACATTTGAAGATTTTATAAAAAACCTTTACAAAAAGATAGAATTAGATGAAGACAAATTTGAGACAATCATATGGTTTGATATGAATCTTGGAACAAGCAAAGAGGTCCATATAACAAATACTGATGATTTAATCACCCGTTTACACTTGATGAAGGGCAATTCTGAGTAGTAGACGTTTCATAGTTGATATTACACAACGATCTCCACAGTCTGAGACTTTTGATTACACTGAAGGGCAAATGATAATGCAAATTGACAATGATGATGCATTTGAAGTTGTTATATTAATGCCTCCGTCTGTGGAAGTTGTGGCAATAGATATTGTCATGTAGCACCAATTAATGGATACTGAAAATACAGATCAAGAGCCTGTGATTATTCAACCCCCTTAGACATCTATTGCCACAAAGAAAAGAAAGAGGTTTTCAAGGAAGAAAGTGAAAGAATCACCTCGTCCAATACTCAAAGAAGAAGCAAAATTGGATGACATCAGAGTTGGATCAATTTTTCTGAACAAACAGTGTGTCACTAAATGTTTTCAAACAATGACAATTGCACATTATTTTGAATTCAAAGTTGTTAGATCAAGCACAACAAGATATTCACTGGTGTGCATGAACAAAAAATGTGAATGGACTGTTCGATCTTCTAGAATTAAACAGTCCACGCTCTTTAAAATACTGAAGTTTGAGAAGAATCACAGTTGCTTGGTGGACAACAGAAAAAAAGACCAAAAACATGCTACTTCAAAAATTGTGCGAGATGAGATTGTTGAGAATAGTAGAGATGATAATTATCCAGTTAAGCCTAATTTCGTCGTCGCAGAGATGAGAAGGAAACTGGGAGTTGAAATCTCTTATATTAAGGCATGATGTGCTATCCAAGAAAGAGTGTTTTTTATTAGAGGAACACCTGGAGCTTTCAAAAGTTAGCTGCATGTTTACATGTGCTAAGAAACATCAATCCAGGCTCACACATTGCTCTGAAAAAAGATACTGAGAACATGTAAAAAAAATGGAAAAATAAAGGATGCAGTGCCTCTTATTTTTGTACAGAATTCCAGTAATCCAAATTAAAAAGACCCGAGACTCCCCAGTTATTTTTCTAGATGCTGAGACTCAAAAATTTATATACATGTGTTCTGCTGATAACACTGTGAATGTATTATACAGGTTCAAATATATGTTTTTTGCTTGTGCGGCATCTATCAAAGACTGAAAACATTGTAGACCAGTCATAGCTATTGATGGAACATTCCTCAAGGGAAGATATCAAGGGACACTATTGGTTACAGTGGAAAAAGACGCAAATAACCAAATCTTCCCTCTTGCCTTTGGAGTTGTGGACTCCGAAAATAATATGGCCTACAATTGGTTCTTTATGCAGTTGCACGTTGCAATTGGATGTCGTGAGAATTTGATGTTCCTTTCTTATCGTAATTCTGCAATTGCAAATGGATTTACAAATGTATATCCAGAATGTGCACATAGGATCTGTGTATATCATCTGGAAAAGAACCTTAACAAAAGGAACGTGAGCCCGGCAATTCAATAGTGCATGTCGGGTCTACACAATTAAAGAGTTTGAAGAAGATATGGAGAATATGAAACAAACAGACAGGGCAAGTTATAATTACCTCATGGAAGAACCCCTAGAGAGATGGGCTAGAGCTTGTTGTCCAAATCGAAGATAAGACATGATGACAATAAACATCGTGGAATCCATGAATAATGCTCTATTACAAGCTAGGAAAAATTCAATACTGTCAATGATGGACAACATAATGAACAAGCTATAAACCTGATTTTTTAAGAGACCAAAGAAAGCACATGATGTTTTCTTTGCAATATCAAAATGGGCAAATGATGAATTGCAAAAGAAAATAAAAACAGCATACAGAATGAATGTGAGTATATGAAACAATACACTTTTGTATGACTAGGGAGTTCCCCAATTATTTTTTGGATGTGATTTCTGTTGTCTTTATTATTATTCATGAAGTCCCGGTAAAAAAATCTGGGACTTACCATATATTTTGTTGGAGTCCCATAATTAAAATATTAGGACTTGCTAGTTTGCATATTTATAGAGTCTTAGTATAAAACCATGGGGCACAAAATGCTTATGCAAAGACCAGGTCCCCCCTCCCCTAGGTGTTTGTGTTGAGACAACGGGGTATCCTAGAAGGGGCTCCCAGTATATAGTGATGGGACAAAAGGGTTGCACTAAAAATAGACCCAGCGTTTATGTGTTATGCTGGTTATTATTATTATTATTATTATTATTTTGGTAAAAAAAAATGAGACTAGCAGTCTTATAGATTTTATTTTTTTAGGTTGACTGGACTACTGATCAAAGCTTTATGGTAACAAATCAAGGGAGAGAATTCATTGTTTGTTTGAAGAAGAAAGAATGTCAATGCCTGAAATTCCAAATGTATTAAATACCTTGTGAACATGCACTTGCTGCTATAGACAGAGTACACCTACAAAAATCTGATTATTGCTCTATATGGTATAAAAGAGAAACATGGTTAAAAGAATATAAAATCAACACTATTGGACATGAAGAATCATGGGTTGTGCATGATAGTATTAAAGAAGAGATAACAAAACCTCCAAATTTTAAAGTTTATCCGGGGAGAAGGCAAACGAAAAGATATATGTCAACTATAGAATTTTTCAGACAAAAGATGAAGAGATGCAGGATATATAGAAAGCATGGACACAACAGAACATCCTGCATGCACACTCCAGTACTTCATATGTATTCAAAGAAACATAACTCTCAATAAAAAAAATATAGGTATGTTTCTATCTGGATTTTTTTTATTGTCTTTTACCGCAATTCAGTAGAAAATTTAAAACATCACAAAAGATGTTATCTTAAAATTTTTTTTTCCCAGTTAGGAATCCATAGTCATTAGATAGATAGAAGACCATTTTTCTCTATTTTCAACCAGTGGCAGCAATTCTGAAGTCAAAAAATGACTATTCATTTATAGAGCATATATATTTTTTATTTTACTTCCTCTGTAGTTTTTAACAATGATTATTATAAAAAATACATATTTTTTATTTGTTGCTATGAAAATTCTTGTTGCAATTTATTTATTTTTCTAGTTTCTTTACTAATAGAATGACCATCACTTTGAGTTACTTAATAAGAAAAGCAATAAAAAAATAATTAGTTGAAAACTGATAGTACATGAACGAAAAACAAAAAAGATTTAACTAAAAATACAGTACCTTAACTAAAAACTGAAAATAAAAAAACACACTACATATAATAAAAGACAGAAAATATAAACTACATTAACTAAAAGAACACAAATACTACTAAAACTTACTCAATTATAATTGGATTTTGTGTTGATCCTGCATCATCATCTTCACTGTTGTCATCGTCATTGTTGTCATTGTCATCATCGCTATGACCATCTCGATGGTTTCTGACAGCAATACCAAAAACAACAACTACGACACCGTCAAGATCTCATGCCAAAGGTGTTCAAAACGAAGCATATCATCTTGCCTGAAGCCTTTCTGAATAAGCATAGCTTTCCAACCATTACACAGCCTTGTATGTCTCCCAACCTTGAATTTTATCTCATATACATTGTCATCATCCTCACAAAATATACATGCATTTCCATTTATGTTAGGCAGTCTTTGCTTCCAATTCTCTGGAAAGATCTAAAAGAAATAAACTATCACAGTTAGTAAGAAATTGCAGACTATAAAAAATTAGAGGAAGAAATAAATATTGGTTTGGAAATTTTTTAACATACAAAATCATCTCTTTTGAAGTAGGAACTTGTTAGTTTCTTATAGAAACTACCCAGTTCCTCAACACGATTCTGCTCATTCGCCATATCTTCTTTTATGAATTTTTTTTTGTATTGCAAGTAAAATCTTATATGAGTAGATGAACTCTCAATAACTTATAGTTTCTGTCACGACCCAACCTAGGGTCACGACGGATGACCAACACTAAGTGTCGATCATCATTAATTCTGCTGATAATCTGCTAACCATGAATATAACTGATAAACGGAATAAGTATAAACCTAGCTGATAAGAACTATGCAATGAAAAAAAGCTAACAACGCTAACACAAGCTGACATACATAACATACTGACAGAACCACACAGGGACAGTTCTACAAGCCTCTAAGAGTGCTGATCTGAATATACAAAGGACGGGACAAGGCTCCGACATACCCAAGCTGGCTGACTGTACACATACCAAAGGATGAGTAACTCCGGGAGTAAGCGGAGTGACTCCAATAGCTGATAGATGGCCTACTAACATGGTCCAAGCGTTGATCTATCTGCACCTGCGCGGCATGAAACGCAGCGCCCCAGAAAAGGGCGTGAGTACGATATGTACTAAGTATGTAAGGCATGAGCATATAATATATCATAGCTGAATGAAACTGTAAGGCTGGAATATAACTATGTAAATATGAGCTGGAGCATAGCAATACAGCTGGAAATCTGAAGAATGTACTAAACATGATCTGAATATAAACTGAAGTCTAGCTGAATCTGGAACTGAAGACTGAGCTGAACTATACTGATAAATAACTGTAATATGACTGATAGCTGGTTACTAGAAACTGGAACTGATAACTGTCAACTGATACTCGCTAAGAACTGGTGGCTGATAACTGAGAACTGATAACTGGTACTGAGCTAAAACTGAACTGTTATCTGAACTGGTACCTGTCTGGTGTTATGGGCTATATCCCCCCAAATCAGGTAACTGAACATCTGAACTAGTACCTGTCTGGCGTTATGGGCTGTATCCCCCCAAATCAGGTAACTGAAAAACTGAACTAGCCTTATGTATAATCATGCAGTGCATAATGTGGCTATATACTCATATATAACAAACCTGGTGGGTGTTATGGGCTATATCCCCCCCAGCCAGTAATATCTAGTCTCTCTGGTCAGAGTGTGTGAATGACACCCGGTCACACTAGGTGTTTCAACTCCCGCCTGAACCAGAGGGGCTGTATCCCCCAGACCGGTAGTATCACACGCGACCGGACTGTGTGTCCAATGTCCAGCCTCTATGGGGGACTCCAAATCACACATAACATGATCACAATATAAGCATAAGCATGTATGAGGCATAACACATGTGGCAACAATAGATATGGACTCAAAGGAATGATAAGAAAACTCTGGATGGAATTATAGACACAACCTGAAACTTAGAATTCGTCTAACTCTTTGACTTTTATAAAAATTTCGGCAGAGTTTCCTCTGAAACTGGATGATCCGCAAAACAGAACAAACACTATACTATACACGGGAATGGATACCCGATAAACTGATAACATAAACATGTTAAACGGATAATAAGATGAGACAACTGGATGACATAACAAATTCGTAGATAGAATGTCTGGACAACACCACTGTCATGCCTTTGTAGATAAAAGATATAGACTTCACGGTCTACATGAAAGTTGTAGATATATGTCTTAGGGTTCTGGAAATTCTTAAAGAATCTAAATATCAATTTTGTACAAGGAGTTATGATCAATATACTAACAACTGTCCAAAAATCAAAATAATTTTCCAGATTTTGAAACGTTTTTTCTTGCTGATTTGGACATCTTTTACCTTGGATTTTAGTACCAAATTAAGTATATACAAGGTTTCCTTGGTACCATACAAGTTTCTCAGAAGAAATACTAAGTTTAGAACTAAGAAAAGCTTCAAAAGCTAAAAGAGATATGCCTTGCCAAAAGAAAGATTTAGTCTTACATACCTTTGATGTTTCTTGCTTCTAAACCATGTTTCCTTTGAATTCCATACCTCCCAAAGCTTAAACAAGCTATAATACAACATTTAGGTACTTTACTTAGCCATGAAGTAATTCTAAAACTCAAACTATAGAAGAAATTGAAGGTAGCATAACGTTACCCTAATCGCGTAGAGCGTTTTGACGCAATCTGTCTTCAATTTCGAGTTACGATCGGCGTCCTTCCTTCAAATTCATGAAATTGGCTTTAACCTTCATGAACACACTGTTTCTATCGTGAATTTTCTGGAAATGACGAGAAAATGATGAGTTTCCTCTTTTATACTTCAAACATTTCAGTTTTAGTCCTCTTTTGCGCTTATGGCCCTTTTTCTGGCCTGATTTCTGACACTCATATCTTTTTATCTATAAGTTGTATGAACAAACCGTTAAAATTTTTGGAAACTATACTCCAAGACCTTCAATTTGGTATATGATATGTCCCCAAAAGACCTCATATAATACATGAAATTAATTGCTGAAAAAGCTCTGTTATAAGGCAATTCCTTAGTCGGTTTTTCCGCAACTTAAATTCGATTTTTCCCAAACTTTATATTCAATATATAAACATCATATATGGTCATATTATGACTTTAAACTCACTTAAATCATCTAACATGTCATTAGAATGATATACGTCACTTTAGACATATGGGGTGTAACAATATTCCCCCGTTAGGAACATTCGTCCTCGAATGTTAAATGAAGTATGTGGAAGCATTAAGTAACGTTCTACTACATACCTGAAGTAGTGAAGAGATGTGGATATTTGGCTATCATGTCATTCTCAGCTTCCCAAGTTATTTCCTCTACGTTATTGCTTCGCCATAGCACTTTAACTGAAGGAATGTCTTTCGTCCTTAGTCGACGAATCTGCCTATCTAAAATTGCAATTGGCACCTCTTCATAAGTTAATTGCTCCGTGATCTGTATATCATCTACTGGTACAACTCTAGAAGGATCTCCAACACATTTTCTGAGCATACAAACATGGAATACTGGATGTACCTCCTGAAGGTCTGCTGGAAGGTCTAACTCGTAGGCTACACGCCCAACTCGCCTGATAACCTGATATGGACCAATAAATCTAGGGCTAAGCTTCCCTTTTTTTCCAAATCTCATAACGCCTTTCATAGGTGATACTTTCAGGAATACCCAATCGCCAATCTGAAATTCTAAATCTCGACGTTGGTTTTCTGCATAGGACTTCTGCCTACTCTGTGCTGCTAATAATATTTCCCTGATTAACTTGACTTTATCAACTGCCTGTTGGATTAAATCTGGACCTATTAATTGAGACCCGCCAACCTCAAACCATCCTATAGGAGACCTGCCTTTGCACCCATATAAAGCTTCATATGGCACTATTTGTATGCTAGAACGATAGCTATTATTATATGCAAACTCTATCAACAGTAGATGATCACTCCAGCTGCCTCCAAAATCTAACACGTAAGCTCTAAGTATATCTTCTAATGTCTGAATGGTCTGATCAAACTGTCCATATGTCTGGAGATGAAATTTTGTTCTCGGATTCACCTGTGTCCCTAAACCTGTCTCGAACGATCGCTAGAAATTAGCTATAAACTGGTTCGCCCCTATCTGAAATAATAGATACTGGAATACCATGTAGGCGCACTATCTCTCTGATATAAAGTCTGGCATAATCCTCTGCTGTATAAGTAGTTCTAACAGGCAAGAAATGAGCTGATTTAGTAAGCCTGTCAACTATAACCCAAATAGAGTCATACTTGCTCCGCATACGGGGCAAGCCTGTAATGAAGTCCATATTCACTGCTTCCCATCTCCATGATGGAATATCGATTTCCTGTAACAAGCCACTAGGTTTTTGATGCTCGACTTTAACCTGCTGGCAGTTAGGACACTGAGCCACCAATACTGCTATGCCACGCTTCATTCCGTCCCAACAGTAAAACTGCTTAAGGTCATGATGCATCTTAGTCATACCTGGGTGAATAGTGTATCTGGAATAATATGCCTCGGACATAATCTATCCACGTAAATTTGCAACATCAGGAACACAAAGTCTATCTTTATACATGAGAACCCCGTCCCTAGTAACCCTGTATGGTGACTCCAATTTTCTTCTGGCTATTTGTCTGTATTCAACTAGAACTGGATCCTCATACTGACGTTGTTTTACTTCTACCACTAGGAAAGTAGTGCCTGCATTCTGAACTGTAACTTCTGCGTCCTCTGAATCTATTAATCTGACTTCCATACTGGCCAACTGGTGGAGTGTATGAGCTAACTCTCTTTTTTGTGGCTGTAAGTAAGATAAACTACACATGGACTTATGACTAAAGGCATCACTACAACATTCGCTTTACCTGGATGATAAAGAATTTCCATGTCATAGTCCTTTAGTAACTCTGGCCATCGCCTTTGTCGCAGGTTTAGCTCCTTTTACTTAAATATGTACTGGAGGCTCTTGTAGTATGTATAAATATCAACATGAACCCCGTACAATTAATGTCTCCAAATCTTTATTGCACGAATGACTGCTGCAAGCTCCAGATCATGAGTAGGGTAGTTCTGCTCGTGCTTTTTCAGCTGCCTAGAAGCATAGGCAATTACTCTTCCGTCCTGCATCAAACAAAACCAAGACCAATTCGAGAAGCATCACAGTAAATGACATAGCCCTCAGATCCCTCTGGATGTGTAAGTACTGGAGCTGTTATCAACATGTTCTTTAGTTCTTGGAACTGTGCTCACAAGAATCAGACCACTGAAATTTAGCTATTTTCTGTGTCAATTTGGTGGAGCTGCAATGGAGGAAAAACCTTCTGTGAACCTTCTGTAATAACTTTCCGAACCCAAAAAACTACGTACTTCAGTTAGCGTCGTAGGCATGGGCCAATTCTTCACAGCCTCGATCTTCTGGTCATCTACTTTAATTCTTTCTGCTGAAACTATGTGGCCAAGAAATGCCACTGAATCTAACCATAATTCACACTTTGAGAACTTAGCATATAATTGTTGGTCCCGAAGAGTACCCAATACTGTGCGCAGGTGCTCCGCATGCTCTGATTCAGGCTTTGAATAGATGAGAATATCATCAATAAATATAATCACAAATAAATCTATATAAGGTCTGAATACGCTGTTCATCAGATCCATAAATACTGCAGGGGCATTAGTGAGTCCAAACGACATCACTAAAAACTCATAATGGCCATACCTAGTCCTGAATGCAGTCTTAGGTATATCAGATTCTCTGACTCTAACCTGATGGTAGCCTGATCGCAAATCTATCTTCGAGATGCACTTGGCACCCTGGAGTTGTTCGAACAAGTCATCAATCTTGGGCAGAGGGTATTTATTCTTGATTGTGACTTTATTTAGCTGTCTGTAATCTATGCACATGCGTAGAGAGCCGTCTTTCTTTTTTACAAACAATACCGGGGCTCCCGACAGGGAAATGCTAGGTCTGACGAGGCCTTTATCTAACAAATCCATCAGTTGCTCCTTAAGTTCTTTCAGTTCTGCTGGTCCCCGAAGAACATGCCCCTGAGGGCGTGCTGGTGCTGAGGAAGCTACTGCTGATCTAGCTGGCTGGGCTGCACAACTACTACCCCTAGTCAGGCAATCTCTCATGAAATGGCCTGCACCGCGACAAATATTACAAGTATCAACTCCTAACTGACATGGGCCCAAGTGGCGTCTACCACAATCTGAACATCTGGGATATGTCTGACCGGCCTGTAGAGAAGTACCACGACACTTAAATCCTGAAGTCTGTGATGCGTAACTAGATCTGGATTGAGGAGGTCTATCAGATCTCAGGCCACGAGACTGTGTAGGTATACTAGCTGGTGGCTGTCTAACACTCTGCTGTCTACTCGCTCCAGATGTCTCTCCAAACGAACCAAAAAATCTGCCCCTCTTGTGTAACACTCTATCCCTGTCGGCTCTCTGTCTCTGCTTCATCTTCTCACGTGATAAAGAAAATGCCTGAATGCGTGATATGTTCATACCTGACTGCATAGCAACCGTCATACTCTCGTTCACCAGGTGTGGACCAAGTCCCACTACATACTTGTGAATTCTATCCTCCATACTTGCTACCACAGTGGGGGCAAACCTTGCTAAAGAATTAAAACGATAATTATACTCTTCTACACTCAAATTTCCCTGTCTCAAGGTCAGGAACTGATCAGCACGTGCTCTCTGTGTCTCTATGGGCATATACTGATGAAGGAAGGCATCTGAGAATTCCTTCTAAGTCGCCGGAGTAGCATCTGCCCGTCTAGATAGCTCCCATGTCTGATACCACCCTGCTGCTAAGTCATGCAATCTGAATGCAGCCAACTCTACTGACTCTGTCTCTGACGCGTGCATGACCCTCAACACCCTGGCTATCCTCACAAGAAAATCCTGACGGTCCTCTCATGTACGGGATCTAGTAAAGACTGGAGGCTCTAGTCGGATAAAATCCTTGATCCTGGATCCAGTATCTCCCTAGGCATCTGCACTATGCTGTCTATTCTGAGCAACTACAACACTGGTAATTAATCTGATGGCATCCCTCACTTCGTGCCCCTGACTATCAGGCTGCGGAGCTGGAGGTATGGCAGCTGTAGTCCCTCTAATATCGCACCCGAACTGAAGGGATCTGTGAGGCCTCAGATGGAGCCTCAGGTCTGAACTCCTCACTCTCATCCACCTCAGGTGGCACTCTACTAATACCCAGGCCAGCAATGGCCTTGCCCTTCTGGCAGCTGTTAGTTTTTACGGCGGCATCGCTTAGCTGAAAACACTATTGTTAGAGGGCTAAATTCTATAATCATGGCTCTATCGCACGATCTAGAGAAGAAAGAAAGACAACTATCCTGAAGTGCCTTGTAGCCTCCTGTTCAAAAGTATGGCGCGCAACATACTCCTAAACAAGACTCTACCAGACACGGCCTGTAGACACCCTAAGACTGAACTGCTCTGATACCACTTTTGTCACGACCCAACCTAGGGTCACGACGGATGACCAACACTAAGTGTCGATCATCATTAATTCTGCTGATAATCTGCTAACCATGAATATAACTGATAAACGGAATAAGTATAAACCTAGCTGATAAGAACTATGCAATGAAAAAAAGCTAACAACGCTAACACAAGCTGACATACATAACATACTGACAGAACCACACAGGGACATATCTACAGGCCTCTAAGAGTGCTGATCTTAATATACAAAGGACGGGACAAGGCTCCGACATACCCAAGCTGGCTGACTGTACACATACCAAAGGATAAGTAACTCCGGGAGTAAGCGGAGTGACTCCAATAGCTGATAGATGGCCTACTAACATGGTCCAAGCGTTGATCTATCTGCACCTGCGCGGCATGAAACGCAGCGCCCCAGAAAAGGGCGTGAGTACGATATGTACTAAGTATGTAAGGCATGAGCATATAATATATCATAGCTTAATGAAACTGTAAGGCTGGAATATAAATATGTAAATATGAGCTGGAGCATAGCAATACAGCTGGAAATCTGAAGAATATACTAAACATGATCTAAATATAAACTGAAGTCTAGCTGAATCTGGAATTGAAGACTGAGCTGAACTATACTGATAAATAACTGTAATATGACTGATAGCTGGTTACTAGAAACTGGAACTGATAACTGTCAACTGATACTCGCTAAGAACTGGTGGCTGATAACTGAGAACTGATAACTGGTACTGAGCTAAAACTGAACTGTTATCTGAACTGGTACCTGTCTGGTGTTATGGGCTATATCCCCCCAAATCAGGTAACTGAACATCTGAACTAGTACCTGTCTGGCGTTATGGGCTGTATCCCCCCAAATCAGGTAACTGAAAAACTGAACTAGCCTTATGTATAATCATGCAGTGCATAATGTGGCTATATACTCATATATAACAAACCTGGTGGGTGTTATGGGCTATATCCCCCCCAGCCAGTAATATCTAGTCTCTCTGGTCAGAGTGTGTGAATGACACCCGGTCACACTAGGTGTTTCAACTCCCGCCTGAACCAGAGGGGCTGTATTCCCCAGACCGGTAGTATCACACGCGACCGGACTGTGTGTCCAATGTCCAGCCTCTATGGGGGACTCCAAATCACACATAACATGATCACAATATAAGCATAAGCATGTATGAGGCATAACACATGTGGCAACAATAGATATGGACTCAAAGGAACGATAAGAAAACTCTGGATGGAATTATAGACACAACCTGAAACTTAGAATTCGTCTAACTCTTTGACTTTTATAAAAATTTCGGCAGAGTTTCCTCTGAAACTGGATTATCCGCAAAACAGAACAAACACTATACTATACACGGGAATGGATACCCGGATAAACTGATAACATAAACATGTTAAACGGATAATAAGATGAGACAACTGGATGACATAACAAATTCGTAGATAGAATGTCTGGACAACACCACTGTCATGCCTTTGTAGATAAAAGATATAGACTTCACGGTCTACATGAAAGTTGTAGATATATGTCTTAGGGTTCTGAAAATTCTTAAAGAATCTAAATATCAATTTTGTACAAGGAGTTATGATCAATATACTAACAACTGTCCAAAAATCAAAATAATTTTCCAGATTTTGAAACGTTTTTTCTTGCTGATTTGGACATCTTTTACCTTGGATTTTAGTACCAAATTAAGTATATACAAGGTTTCCTTGGTACCATACAAGTTTCTCAGAAGAAATACTAAGTTTAGAACTAAGAAAAGCTTCAAAAGCTAAAAGAGATATGCCTTGCCAAAAGAAAGATTTAGTCTTACATACCTTTGATGTTTCTTGCTTCTAAACCATGTTTCCTTTGAATTCCATACCTCCCAAAGCTTAAACAAGCTATAATACAATATTTAGGTACTTTACTTAGCCATGAAGTAATTCTAAAACTCAAACTATAGAAGAAATTGAAGGTAGCATAACGTTACCCTAATTGCGTAGAGCGTTTTGACGCAATCTGTCTTCAATTTCGAGTTACGATCGGCGTCCTTCCTTCAAATTCATGAAATTGGCTTTAACCTTCATGAACACACTGTTTCTATCGTGAATTTTCTGGAAATGACGAGAAAATGATGAGTTTCCTCTTTTATACTTCAAACATTTCAGTTTTAGTCCTCTTTTGCGCTTATGGCCCTTTTTCTGGCCTGATTTCTGACACTCATATCTTTTTATCTATAAGTTGTATGAACAAACCGTTAAAATTGTTGGAAACTATACTCCAAGACCTTCAATTTGGTATATGATATGTCCCCAAAAGACCTCATATAATACATGAAATTAATTGCTGAAAAAGCTCTGTTACAAGGCAATTCCTTAGTCGGTTTTTCCGCAACTTAAATTCGATTTTTCCCAAACTTTATATTCAATATATAAACATCATATATGGTCATATTATGACTTTAAACTCACTTAAATCATCTAACATGTCATTAGAATGATATACGTCACTTTAGACATATGGGGTGTAACAGTTTCCTTCAACTGCAAAGCCTTATTTATAGGCTAGCAGTTACTAATTTCGCCATACCGTTACAGTCAAAGAGAATTTGTATAGTCAAAAATTACATTAATATCATAATAAATGTACTAAAAAAAGTTGTGTTATCTACACGATTCCAAATGTAATAAATTTCAGACTTTATTGACTGCAGTGTTAACTGATAAAACTTTAATGAATTACCTATACAATTAAGGGTAATATCCTAGATAAAAAATTATAACTCCTTTATGGTTAATTTTAGAGACCCAGTATTTCTACTGGGACTCAATGTAACATTAGGTAGAGTCCAAGTAAACAAATTACAATTCATTCATTAAGAAAAAAATTTCTCTTATGAAATTTCTTGTTCCAATTTAGACCCAGCATTATGAGACCCAGATATCCCAGATAAAAAACCATAACTCCTTGTTGGTTAACCTTAGAGACCCAGTATTTTTACTGGGACTCAATGTAACATTAGATTAATTGTAGATTAATTGCCCATGCTTAAATACTGGGACTCCGTCTATGTTTACCATAATGTGATAGGTTTAAATCCTGGAAGTCTGTTTGTGTTTACCATAATGTCTCAGGATTATGCAGTAAAAAAAATGCATTGATATCAAAAATTGTTATACTCAAAAAAGCTGAGTTTGTCTGTTATGCAGTTTTTCAACGTGCTAGTAAATTGTAGATTTTATCGACTGCAGTGTTAGCTGATTATTGGCTACACAGATTTTGGACTCCACTTTTCTTAAGCTTATAGTTACAATATTAATACTGGGACTGCTTCTGTGTTTAGCATAATGTCCCATGATTAAATCATGTGTCTCCGTCTGTGTTTAGCATAGTTTCCAGTTCAAAAACTGGGGATTCATGTGATTTATGCTTACTATCCCAGGATAAATGCCATGGACTACATCTAGCAAAACAAACTTACCTTCATTTTCATTAAAATGGAATAAAAATTACAGAAAAAGAATACATCTAAAAATACAAAAGAAGCATAAAATTACCAGCAACAGTTGGAAGATAAAAACAAAACACTACAAACACATAAAAAAATACATTAAAAACCCTATAAAAAATATTAACGATTACTAGGGACACAAGAGCTACAGCCAGAGGTTGAATCTGTGAAATTTTGTAATTCAATGTCCATGAGTTTATCAAAAAGATGATCCATATATGTTTTGTTTTTATCTCAGAATTTTATAAAAAATTTCAATCAACACATCCAAATTGTTCTCGAACACATATACCTCATTTTTCAGAAGCTCAACATCAATTTTCAAATTCCTAACTTCGTTCCTCAACTGGAACCATTGTTCTCTTCTTGCTTCATTATTGCAAGCCATTTCTTATTGTATTACTTTTTTTTAACTTAGTTTTGTACAAGTAAAAATACAACACCAATGTGTAAATTTATACAAGAAAGCTGAAGTTCAAATTCACAATTCCAAAATAATAAAAATCGTGAAGAATCTTTGTTCTTTTTAGGTGACATTACAACACAGAAAAAAAGTTGTAAAAGATTCCTTATTTTTTAGATTTTCAAGCTTGAAATCATAGAGTTTGGACTAAACATTTTTCTCTGCAAAAAGATATCACTTTTTTTTTTTTTGCTAGGGAATCATATATGTATAGAATACGATTGAACTGAGATTGTTGAAATTTAATATATTAAAGTCACAGCATTATATACATGACAATGCAAAAGGAAATCAAATAGATTCTCTTCTTTTTATATGACAAGTCAACTCAAAAAAACTCTGGAAAGATTCTGCAATCCACAAAAGATTCCCTACTTAGCTTTCAAAATATGTAATTAAAATATATTTGGGATTTTCACAAATTGTCTATGATTTTCAACCACAGAGACATAGTCTTATGCAAACATAGAATCACATTATTTTTACCTGGGGACAATAAATTATAGGATAATTATTAAAAATAACAACATAGAAACTTCCTATTATGGATAATGAGGAATTAAAATAATAAAAACTAACTCTGTGATTGAAAAATCTAGGACTCTGTGGTTATTTTGAATTAGACCCAACATTATGAGCTGGGACTTCCCTACCATAAGGACTTAGAAAAAAATTTTAATTAACATGTCTCCCATGTATAAAGTGATGGGCGTCTGTGGTGATTTTGAATTAGACCCAGCATTATGAGCTGGGGCTTCCATACCATAAGGACTTACAAAAAATAAAAACTAATTAACATGTCTCCCATGGATAAAAGTGATGGGCATCTGTAGTTATTTTGAAATAGACAAGGTACTATGAGCTGAGATTTCCTACTATAAAGAATTGAAATAATAAAAACTAACTCACATCTCGTCGGGTTAAAAATTTTGAGACTCTGTGATTAATTCGAATTAGATTTAGGTTAATAAAATGGGATTCCCTATCATAAGGACTACTTGACAAAATACAAAAAGAAATCAAATAGAATCTTTCATCTTTTATATATGACAAGAAAAGTAAAAAAAAAAAAAGTCTGGGAAGATTCTGATATCCAGAACTCCTTTTCAATATTGATATCCACAAAAAATTCTCTACTTTAACTTTCAAAGTCTGTAAATACAATATGCTTGTCATTTTCATAACCACAAAGATATGCACAAAATCATTGCAAGAAAATTAACACGGTACAAAATTATAAAAATATAAGAACAGAATTATTTAAATTGCAAGTACATATGAAGTCCCATTACTTGATGCTGGAGTCATAGTTTTATGCAAACACAAAATTACAGTATTTTGACCTGGTGAAAATTACAGATTAATAATTAAAAATAACAATATAGAAACATCACATAATTCCATTATGGAGATCCTGGTGGAAGGTCAAAATGAAGATGTAGTGATATAGCCTGAATAGCACACCAGATCCTTCTCACTTGTCGCCTTTGCACGTTATGCATAATCCAAATATCATTTCACATTTGTTGTATGAAGTTATCCTGGTCCTACATCTAACCCTGTAGGACTGCAACATCCCAATTTAGATTATTTGGTAATGGTGGTGGGGGTGGGAGTGGTGGTGGGGTTGGGGTGGTGGGACTGTTGTGGTGCTCCTACTGCCATTGCTTGATTGACATTACTTTCAAACATTGTTGTAGTTGAAGTATAAAGCTTGTAAATATTCAACAAAGATATAGATAATTATAATAATAAGATGATCAACTATCAATTGTTATGTATTTATAGACAAACATCAATAAAATATTATAACAGCTGCAACTTATAATTGAAAAGCCACCATTACATAACAGTTAAAATTATATTGAACAATCATGATTCATTGTCATAATAAAATGAATGTTGCTGGGCAGTTACTAAACTGGTAAACTCAAAACCAAAAATACCGAACAATCACAATTTATTACCAAAAACAAAAAAGACAGTTACGTTCCATTTACGTAACTGGTAAACTCAAAATTGTTTACTTGGGAAATTAAAAAAGAAAACACACAAACATTAAAAAAAATACAGTAGAAATTTAACTAAACACACCGACAAACATACTATCTTATCAGGCATCTTCAACAGTAGAGTCAGAACTAGAACTAGAACTCAAGCTGCCAAATACTAACATCTAAAACCACACGATCTGTGGAATCCAGCATTCTAATATGTAGCCTAGAACCTACTATGAGATTATTAGTACGAACAAACTCACTCCATTCATTACAAAGCTTTTTTTGTCTTCTCTATTTTTGGTTATTCATATGATAATTATTACCACGATAAATAAAAATAGCTGGAAGATTATATTTTGGAAACCTAATTGCCAACCATGGTGGAAAAATCTTCAAATAAAACAAAAAGAATAGTGTTATTTCATAATAACAATAACAAAAAATGATACTTTTAAAACATAGTATGATTAACTTACAAACTGATCTAATTAAGCATCCAATACATTCAACACTTCTTCCCAGACATTTGTCATCTTAAAAATGCAAAGTTTTTTGTGTGTTCTCTTCAATAACAAAGTGTTCTATTTATATTACAACAATATAGAAGAGATGTTGTGTATTATTGTGTATTGTCCTTTTACTTTTGGATGAAAATAAAGATTCCTTCTTCTCTTACATAAAAGCTGTACATTTATTTGTACTTTTACTTTTATATGAAGAACTGGGCCTCCCTACTGATTTTTATGGTGTCGCAACATAAAAACTTAGACTTTGTTATATGGATATGGAGGCTTGCAAAAAAAAAAAAAAAACAATCAACTGACATGTCGCATTATAAGATACTGGGACTCCATAGCTAATTTGATTGGGTAACAATATTTAAGTGGGACTTCATAACATATTGACTTGGGGGAACATAATGTGTTTGTGTTTTTTTGAATACATGATGATAAAACCACTTACTAATAGATTAAAGAACAACAATATATAATATATAACAACAAAAATCTACAAAAATTCAATATATAATGCATAAAACTCATGATAAAAAACATACATAATAAACTTAATTCAACTTTTACAGCCTTTTTTTCTTTTCTGACATAAACTTATTTTCAACTTAAAAATTATAAAAACATAACAATAGTAAAAACTAGTGCTTTGGTGACCCTTGTGGAGTATCCACTTCATTGTAGTTCGAGGTTTGTCTTATTGTCCGCATCATCCTTCTCATTCCTCGCTCGTTCCTCTCAAGCCTCTGATTTTACTGAATAATTAATAAGTAGAGTTGTTCTACATTACGAGTCAACTCCTCAATGTCTCCCTGCAAACCTGCAATCTCCCAATATAGATCACACCATGTTTGCTCAGTGGAATGCATATTTTGAAGTGCATGTCCATTCTCGACTACATGCCCATTTCTTGTGGGAGAGACATTTTTTTTTCTAAAAGATTGGATAAGAAACTAGAATTTTTGCAAATCTTAAACAAATTTGAGTGATGATACTATATTGAAACCCTGTATTTATAGACAGATACACATGCCCCACAACTGCCCCTATAACATAGGCACCTAAAAAATAGGAATGCTAGTAACCAACTAAAAACTGGGAATCCCTAGTTATTTAGATGAAG
This sequence comes from Petunia axillaris subsp. axillaris, assembly GCA_029990575.1. Classification (NCBI taxonomy): domain Eukaryota; kingdom Viridiplantae; phylum Streptophyta; class Magnoliopsida; order Solanales; family Solanaceae; genus Petunia; species Petunia axillaris. The sequence continues at coordinate 10,184,525 of JARKNS010000006.1, forward strand.
TTCCGGTATAATAATATGACACTTCCTACTCAATATGTTAGGGTCCCAGATTAAAAAAATGTGAATCCTCAGTTAATATAGAGTGACTCCCAGTATCTTATTCTGAGACCTCCATCCGAACTTTCCACCAATTATAGTATTGACCGTTGAATAGTGGTGGACGAGTGATGCATTCGCCCTCCATGATACCGGGTGGTGCACTCATATTTAGATCCTTCTCAAGGTGTTAGCCTAGTAGCGAGAAAACCTGCTCTGATACCACTTGTTGCACTTGGCGCACCTTTAACAGACACTAGATGGGAGGTGAATAGTGTCTTCTGATTTTCGTCTTCCGAAGAATCTAACTCATGCCCGCAAGAACCTGGTTCTTGAAGAGTATCTCCAAAACACTATGCTAACAATAATAATGCGGAAATAAACTTGCACAAGAATTTTTACGTGAAAAACTCCTTGCTCAAGGGAGAAAAACCACGACCCACACACTGGGATTTTGAAAACTCTTTCACTAACACAAGGAGCAAGTTTTAGATTACAAACTCTATAACCAAGGGACTAAACTCTAGTACCTAAGATTGTCTACAATCAACTCAATTGTAGCAAACACACCTAGGAATCCTCCTAAGTACAAGACTGCCTATGATCCACGACCGTAGCAACTTCTTTAAGCTAACTTTAGCCTAATAGAAGATTTTCTCCAAATACAATACCTAAACAATGCTTCTCAAATAAGCGTAATAGGTTACAATTCAAAGCCCTAATACATATGAACTAGACACAGACAGAAACTCAATACAGCTTGATGAAGAACCACTTGTCTAGTCAGTTTCGTCTACACGTTCTTGTTGGACTGTTAATTGATTATGCCTGATGAAAAACCTCCCGTCCAGTTAATTCCTTCTGCACGTTCTCTTCATACTTATCAACTTTTTGAGCTCTCAATCTCTCTCTATGTGGCTGAAGAGATAGTATTTCGTGCATACTGCTTGGAGTCTTCATAATGGTGTATATATAGTGTGCATATGACTTCTTGATGGATAAGGAAAAGAATTATTCTCCAATTAGGACTCAATAAACACTTTCCTTATACAATTTTACCTCCTACACACTTTTTCCATTCTTGAACTCCTTGAAAATATTTTCCATTATTATGTAGATTTTTCAAGATATTTCCAGCTGGCACCCAAGACAATTAGGGTTTATTAGCCGCCTTTTAGGCTTTTATATTCGTGCCCAAGAGGCTCCTAATCACATTAGGATTAAACTCTCCACTGCTTCGAAGAACCTTCCTGCGCGAGGTTCTCCTAGTTCTACTAGGATTATTCTTCCTTTTCTATATTGTTTGGTAGAACCTTCCTGCGCGACTCCTAATCCAATTCGGATTGTAAAGCTGCTGCGTCCAGGTTCTTTCCAATTCCATCTCGGATTGGGAATGTATTTGTGCATATTTTCATCATCAGTTGAACCTGTCAGAGAACAAGGTCCTTCGCTAGGTTCTTCTTATTTGTCAATCATCAAAACTCAAACTTCAACAAATTCTCCCTTTTTGATGATGAAAAAAAAATGTTGCTTGGATGAGTATAAATCCCTGTTCAAACACCTCCAACATTTTTTCTTCCCCTTTTTGGCATCATCGAAAAGATCACAGTACACCTGCCAAAAAACCAATCAAGTAATGTCGAGTCTATAGCCTAGACGGCAGCAAACCAATCATATACGAAACCTGTCAAACTTCAATCTAAGATGCTTAGTTAAAACCATAAGATAAAAGAGTTGATCAGTAATGAATCAAGCAAAGTACCCAAATAAGCATCCAAAACATTAAGATTAAGATCATAAATATTGTCTTAAATAGAACATCACAGAGAAATTGAGGAAATATGGATTATAGGGTAGGAACGGGTTCTTTTTTAGAAAGTGGATGGACAAAGATTTTGTAAGAGCAAGCATCACCGCAATGTTTCTTGAGTCTCTATATATCTCCAGTACCAGTTCTCCTTCCATAGCTTCCACCTCTTGATTCCGATCACCCATACAAGGACCTTCATCGTTATCATGCTCTTTAGGTTCCTCTGTAGATTCTTCCTCCAAATGCTAATCACAGCTCTTTGGGATGTTTCTTTCAAAGCCATCATGATGACCAGGTTATGTACATTTGTCTAAAGACATACCAAAGAGTTCCATGATCTATGTAAGAAGAAACCCATAAGCTAATGCATGCTCCCTAGTTCCACATCAGTTATCCTCTCCATATGTTGTATCATTACTCCTGGCCAAATTGATATGAACCTTCATATCCAATAGGTCCATGTAAGTTAAATATATAAAGTTCACCTCACTACGACACTAGGACCTCTGGATCATTTTCTTCAGCACAAACTCGAACAACAATTGATAGAAGGATGCAGTAACCTTTATCCTATCTAGGTGGCTCTGGTAAGCCTTGGTTTCCTATGAATATTTGTGTAGAACTCTCAAATCCTGAAGAGTGTACAACTTTCTTGACTCAACATGAACCAGGTTCTTCCAGCTTTGAGCATTCAACATTGCAACCAGATGTATCATCCTCTTTTCTTCGGTATCAACGAGAATTCTACCTTTCCCAATAAGATATTCCTTGAACCAACAACTCAATCCACTTCATTCATTTTCTTGTCAGCCACCTTTTTCTCTGGACTAAAACTAGGTTCAACAGGAGATTCTTCAGGCCTCACCTCTTCTCCAGTTTCATTTATTATTTTCACTTTTCTTTTTCAGCACTTGAAGAACACACTCAGTAGTCCTTCTCCTTAATTGGATTAGGGGTACGTCATCATCATGTTCCTCATGAACTTGAGAAGATGGTTCATTGGTCTATGCATTACCTGTTACTTTACCAGGTTCTTTGTGTGTTTCTTCCTCCTTTCAAAGTTCTACTACATGGGTCTCCATTACTTCAACTTCTTTCACTCAAGAGAACAATTTCCTCAGCCTAATCAATACCACAACATAAATCTCTAGGAATTGGCTGATTTTTATTTTCAATTTGTCGATCTTGGATCATTTAAGCACACTAGGATCATCAACAAATAAAAGGTCAGCCATATCCCAAAACACAAACTCTTTTCCCAACATTCATCATTAAAAAACACCAATCTGCTTCATCAACAGTTGACGAACCAGTGGATGGACTAGGTTCTTCCACTATGTCCTTTTTTGTCCCAGCAACACCATTAGATTCAGCAATATCTTTCCAATTCATTGTTCCTTTTCATGTACCATCAAGGGAGCAGCCTCTAAACTAGATTCATCGACTGAGACATCAGATGGTTCATATTCAAACACAACCACACTTTACCAATCCATAAATAACCAGGAACTACAATACTAATCATGAAATTGGATTTCTTGCATAAAATATTAATTACCTCGATTTGAGCCAAAGTGACTGTTGAATTTTCTTGGACCATTTCTGTCATTCCCATACTCTGAGAACCTTGTTCCTGAGAGAGTTCCCCCTGAGTTTCATCCTCTACCATTTCGGTGCTTCTTTCTCTACTGGTTTTGTCTCACTAACAAACATCACCTCATAGCCATTTTCCTCTTTCTCACCCTCAGCACCAAAATTTCTTTTACTTCTCTTTTCTCAAACACTTATACATTTTGTGTCTCCACTTTTTCCTTCAATTCTTCCTCCTGGTTCTTCTAATCAGACTCAATCCAGTCAAGTCCGACATCATCAGTTGTTGCAGGAACTGAGGAAGGACCAAGTCCTTGCTCATATCCTTTTAACCTTAACAGGTCCTTGTCTTAACTTGACTGGATCACCAACACCCACAATCTCTTTCACTATCTCTGAAGGAACGGCCTCCGAACTAGGTTCGTTGACTGTGTCTTTTTGAGAAACCACAGACTTAGCAACTTTAATTGATTCTATAGCAACTTGAATAGGCTCTACACTAGCAATACCAACTTATACATAAAAAACGTTCCTCTTTCTTCTATACCACCAGAACTATCACCATTTACAGACCTTACAAGTTCATCTAACCCTGTTACTAATATCTTAGTAGTAACTTTCTCAGGGCTGAAAATTGACTCATGCATAATGGAACTTGTTCTAGTGGATTTAGGCCTTACCTCTAAAGAACATTGTCAGACCCAATAACATTCAATTTCTGCGTCATGAGCAGTCAAAGTAATTGAGGCAGAACCAGGTTCTTGAATAGTTTCTTCGACTTCCTCAGCAGGTTCTTTCTATATACCCCCACTCTAAAAAAACTTTAGGCCAAACTCATAGAAGGGCTCATCGCAGCTTGCTTTGTTCCTTTGTTCCCTTTAGGTTTAACAATTTTGGGTTCGGGTTAAACATGGATTTTAGAAGGGTTTTGAGTGTTTGATGTGATTTTTTTAGGAGATGAAAAAGATAAAAGAATTGAAGTGATTCATCATTAAAAGTTCTTGGGAACTGACACCAAGTCATCAAATAGGTATTGAATTTCAAATATGGCTTGGAAAGTGGCGCCAATTCAAGGTGGTTACAAATGGAATAGATGAACAAGTTAAGACAAAATTTATGGGAAAAATCTCAATGGTTTAGATGCGTACGTGAACACATATGCAACTGATTCATCTCCTCATGTTTCTCTTTTTTTCATATCTGAACAAAAAATAGCATCATTAGAAATTAGTAAGAAGTTTCTAACATAGATAAAATGCATACTTGTTACAGTATGAAACTAGAAACGACATTCTGATGTATTCTTAGACAAGTAACATAAAAGATACTTTACTAGCCAATCATCGAGGCAACCAGGTTCTGGGTCGTTCATTGTATTTTGATCATCCCCACTTCCAACCTGTTCCTTTCAGCTTGTACCATGTTCTATGCCTTGATGAAGACATCTAATTTCAATGAGCGGAGTCCTTCTGGGATGGAACAGGTTCTTGGCAAGGTCCTTCAGTTTCTTCGTTATCTACAAGAGATATGAATAATTAAGAAGCAACTGCTACATACTCAGCTTCAGATATGGAGAGAAACACATAATATTATTTCTTTGTAGCCCATGAAACTAAGTAAGAACCTGGAAGGTGTGCCATTCTAGATGTACTCTTCCTCTCCACAAGATGACCAGAATAATCTTCATCAGCACAACCAGTAGGATCAAAAGTTCCTCCTCGCGGATACCACAACCACATAAGTCATAAGAACCTTTCAACTATCTCAAGATTCTTTCCACTGTTGACATAAGCGACTTCTTTGATTTTGATTGGAATCTTGTACATATCAACACAATGACTAGCCTACTAGCTGTAAGGTATTGAAGAAAACCAATACGAGAACCATTCCAGATTCAGCTTTGTTCCTCATGTTATTGGTGTGTCCAAGGCTTTAGCACTATTTATCTTAAAATTGCTCAGTCCTTACATAAGAATTCATTAGTAGCACAACAATAATGTTATTTACATAGGCTTGAAGAATGAGCAGGTCCTTGGCTTTCTTCCTTAGAAATAATATGTTGTCTATTTTTCCTCAAATGAAACTATTCTTCAGTAAGAACCCAGACAATCATTCATACCAAATCCTAGGAGCCTGTTTCAAGCCATGCACTGCCTTGTCAAGTTTGTAGACTTAATCAGAAAACTTAGTGCTATCAAGTTCTGGTGGTTGAACTACATCCACCTCTTTATTTAGATAACCATTAAGGAATGCACTCTTCACATCCATTATACAAGGTGAATTCCATATAAATAACAAAGGCAATCAGCATCCTAATGGCTTCTATTCTTGCAACAGGGCTAAAGGTTTAATCATAGTCGATTCACTCTTCTTGAATGTAACCTTGAGCCACCAATCTAGCCTTGTTCCTTCTGACCATGCAATGCTCATCCGGCCTGTTTATATACACCCACTTGGTACCAATGATAGACTTGTCCTTAGGTAAAAGAACATAGTGCCAGACTCCATTCTTTTCAAAACGATGCAGTTCCTCCTGCATAGCAATCATCCAATCTGCATCCTCAAGTGTTTCTCGTACATTCTTTGGTTCCATAGATGAGAGAAACACAAAGAATGCACATAAGTTCTTCAAAGCTCCTATTGCAAAAATTTCAGAGTTTGAATTAGATATGAGGTTCTCCAGTGGATATGAACTTTGATGCTTCCAAGGTTTAGACTTGATCTACTGAGAGGTTTCTCCAGAGGGACCTTCCAAAGGACCAGGTTCTTCTAAGTTCTCATCTTCTTGACCTGTTGGTCCCTATGTCTGATTGCCTCATTGTCCCCCCTGAATGTGACATGTGTCTCTCGTTTGATCTTCTTCACGATTCAATCTGGTTCTATGAATCTCCAGTAAGTTCTTCATGATAAACATCATCATTTTGAGAACCAATTCCTCTAATTGATTGAATACATGCCTTGGGGTGAGCATGTGTTTCATCCATTTTCCATTTCCTGCTATCAGCATCAAGTCCAATTTCTCTTTGTCATGCCTGATTTTCAATAATAACTAGATCAGCCTGTGAACCAGTTCCTCTTGAATCATTGAATTCATGACGGGTGAAGCTATTGTCCAGTTATTTGATTTGATCCTCCATCAGCTTCAGATTTGTCTCCACTCTGAAGAACCTGGTTCTTGGAAAACTCTGTCTTATATCCGTATTCCTGCATGCCTTTCTCAGCCACATTGTTAGTTTCATAATAAAATGATAAGCATGCCTTCAACACATAGAGTTTATTTAATTAAAAATTTGTAAGCTTTTCTATGTGGTGAATTTCCTAGGAAGAGTTCCCTCATCAGTTCGTGCATTAAACTTGCCTAGAGCTTCTTTACCGTTATATGATACATATACAACCAGAAGGCTCTTAGGTAAGTGATACTTAGCCTCCTACCCTGATGTGAGTCATAGGGAAACTTCCCAGCAAGGAACCTCATGTAAATAAAAATTATATGAAATTTGTAATTCACAATTTGCAACCAATAGACCAAAGTTCATTTTTTATGCTCATGGATCACAAGTTGTGAAATTCTCAACCAGTTATACTTTAAACTAACCAAATACCAATAGTCTATGGAGTGGGAGAGTGACTTGTATTCTTTACAATATAAGTGATTTTCTTACCAACGTCCCACTCCTTCCATTGAAGGCTGCAAGTGAGAGGATTTTATTTGTCTATATTCATGTACCTCGAGCAACTACAGTCTAAATACTCATTTTGGTTGCTTCCTCTCACCTTAGCCTGCAAAAGTCAATCAAGGATTAGTTTTAGGAACCCAGACAAGCTTGAGTCCGTTCATATAATGGAATGGGTGAATCATATCTCTTTTAGCCCAACTAGGTAAAATAATTTCTTTTGTTCTTTTCAATTGCCTTGAATAGAGTTGTGCAACTATCTAATTTTACCACAACGAGTGCACAGTCTATTCTTGACCACTCCAACATACATGCTCTTTGGCTCTAATTGTGACAAGGATTTCTTATATTTAGAACCACTTTTGTTTTTCTTATGTGTTATAATCTATGCACCTCCTAAAGACACTAGAAGGAGGGAGGGTTGAATAGTATCTACCGATTTTCGTTACAAGAATTTGGTTCTTCTGACGTAGAACCTAGTTCTTGTCTTAGCTCTTATACTACTTCAAACACTGCAACTCACCACAACACACACACACAGAAGACACAAGGATTTTACGTGGAAAACTCCTTGCTCAAGGGAGAAAAACCACGACCCACTCTCTAGGATTTTAGAACTGAATCCACTAACACAAGAGCAAAGTTTCTGATTACAAACTCTGTAACCAAGGGGCTACACTCTAGACCCTAAACACTACTCAAAGCTAAACTCTAGCTTTCCAGTAATTACACAAGAGTTCACCTAATACATACGCTTCTGTAATAAGCCAATAGGTAAAACTATTAATGCTCAAACGACGACAACTTACAACTCGATGAACCTAGACAGAATATCTAGACTCAATACACTGCATGCACTCCAGTTGTCTTCTCCAATTTACTCACGTAGAAAGATGCTAGATTGCCTTTGTATGCTTTCAACTCTCCATTTTTGAATAACTGATTTACGGCTGTCTCCACTACTTGTATTTATACGGGTCTTGAAACCCTAGTTGAGTTCTACAAGGAATCCTTTTAATTATGGCAAGTCAGGATTCCTAGTAACTCTTTTCCTTGTTTAAGTCCAACTCCTTTTCACACTTCGAAGACACAGCCTGGGCACCGCCTCTTTTAGTCTGACTAGGATGCATATTCAATCACGCGCTAGTACTCCTAGTTCCGCAGGGATTTGCAACCCGTAATTCTTTTCGATCAAGCGTTCCCTTCATTTCAAGGACTAGGTTCTTCGTGGGAACCTCTAAGTCCTTTCCGTTTGTCATACTTCAAAACCAGCTCTCAAAAAAATTCCCCCTTTTTTATGATGACAAACAAATGTTGCCCAAGAACCTGAATAGACATAAACCAGAAGCACAAAAACAAAAAGTAACAAGTTCAAGAAGAAAACTAAACAGATGAATTAGGTCACAAACACCCCAAAATTTCCTTCTTTTCCCTTTTGGCATCATCGAAAAGATTCAAATACCTGCATGAACCTGTCAATACTGTCTAGTCTAAAGCATAAGGCAACAAGTCAGTAATAAGAGCAAGCACAAGCAACAATAAGGGCCCAATCAAGAACCAATTACTTAAGCAGGAACCAGTCATAAGCATAAGAAAATTAAAACCATCATCCAGGTTGTGATATCAACACAACCCCATTAATACGTACACAACTGAAAAAACAAATTGTCTTAAGCAACCATCACATGCAACCAGAGAGAATGGGAAGGAATACACAACAGGTAGAAAGAGGAGGATTAGGACAGGAGGACTCAAAGCTGAATGTTGAAGTGTTTGATGAGCGCCTCAAGTTGCTTCGTATTCTTGGCCCTTTCCATCACTAACTCGGCCTCATACTTGTGGCAGTCTATCTTCAAACGATCAATTTCTTGATCCTTCAACTTCAGCTATCTGTGGAGCTCTGCATTTTCTATATTAACCTCAAGGACATGAGTCTCCAGCTCCTTCACAGCATCAATGGCCTCTTCAGGTCCATAGTCCTCATTTTCCTCTGCTAGCTCTTGCTTGGCCTACATTGGTCTCTTAGAAGCTCTGCTTTCCTTGAATAAGTCACAATTTTTAAGCACATTGTGCCCAAACATTTGATGAATGGTCGGCTTCTTCCCAGCTTCCAGAGGAACCCCAAAGTGTTCAAGTACATGCTGGAGGATGTAGGAATGCACAAGGGAATGTGGCTTCTGATCTGTGGAATGCACAAGGGAATGTGGCTTCTGATCTGTGTCAGCAATCCTCTTTATATGTCTGATTATCAGCCCAGGCAAATTGATCTTTACCCCCCTGTCCAGCAAGTCCATGTATGTCAGGTCCAAAGCACTAGCTTTACAGTTCTTCTCTCCTCTAGGCAGAAGGAACCTGTGCACAAACTCAAACAGCAACTGGTGTGCAGGTTCCATCTCCTTCTTATCTACCTTCCTCTCCTTCCTTAGCTTGGGTTTTCCTGAGAACTTCTTGACAACATCCAGAGGAGTGACTCCATCAGTCCTTTTTGGCCATTTCAATTTTATATACCTGCAATAACCTTCAGCAGGTATGTCAAGAATCACTCCAAGCTCAGGTCTCCCAAACTCTATCTCTATTCCCCTCACTGTGGTGAACACTCTCCTGGCATTAACTCTGCAATTAGTGTAGAACTCTCTGATCTCATCAACATACAACTTTCTTTCTTCGTTGGCAAACAAACCCAACCATCCCTGGTTGTCAATCATTCTCAGCAGTGGCTTCATGTGAAATTCCTTCTCATCATGCAAGATGCGGCCAGGCAACACCTGATGCTTAGAGAAGAAAGCCACCCTGTCAGCTTCTTCCTCACTACCTCTCCTTCTTTTTCTGTTCTCAGCTTCACTATCTGTATCAGAGTCACTTGGTTCTGCATAACTTCCAGCATCATCACTCTCTTCCTGTTCCTGTACTTCCTCAGCTCTCCTTTCTTCTTCTTCCCTCTTCTTTGCCTCTCTATCTCTTACATTTGACACTGTTCTTTCCAATTTACCAACCTTCTCCAGTTGTTTCTTTAGTGAAGACCTGGTGCCAACCCTCCTGGCAACAGGCTCATCAACAGTCTTGTCATCACTTTCTCCACTAGCTTCATCAACCAGTTTTGTTTTCAACACTGGCTTTCCCCCTTTCACCAGTCTCCTCCTTTTTTCAGGCTCCACTTTGTTTTCTTTGACAAACACAACTTCCTCTTCATCTTCCTCACCTGCCAGTCTCTCATCCTCTTCACCAAACTTTCTCTTTCTTTTTGGTTCTTCTGCTTTCTTAGCAACCTCTCCCTTTTCAACCTTTTCTAAACCAATCTCCTCAATCTCTTCTTCTTCTTCAGAATCTGTCCAATTTAAATCTGCATCATCACCCTCAGTGGAATTTGGACAAGCAACAGACTCTTGAACCAAATTCTCTGAGGCTTCAGCAAGACCAAGTCCTCCAACTACTGGACTTTCTGGCACAGATTCTTCCTCATTCTTCTCAGTACTACCAACATCTTTACAGAGTTCCACTTCACCTTCTCTAAGGGTTTCAACACGATCTTGTTCCCTAAGTTGTTCTTTCACTCTTTCTGCAATATTCAACTCTACACCAGACTTTTCAACCAAAGGCACCTGTAAATCTTTCCTAAGTTCATCCTGTACACTATCTTGCTCAGCTTCACATGGGTTCCCCCTATCTATTCTCTCATCATGCTCGACTCCTATAATTTTGTCTAGTCTTGTAACTAGGGTTTTAGGATCTGTAGTTCCAGGGCTTTTTATATCTACTAAATCGACAGGAGTAGATGAAATAGGATGAGGGATTACCTCAGACGGTGATTGTGATGAACTTTGTGCAATGGGCGTAGTAGGTACTGCTCTTGACCTCATCTTCTTAACCAATTTCTTGTCCCCTTTTTAAAGAAATTTAGTGCGGGCCCTCGCGATTCTTTGTGCGAGAGTGGATGGGGGTGGTTTTGCAGACATTGTGAAGAATTTTGTGAATAGCTACTGAGATTTCTAGAGAATTTTCTGTTTTAGGGCTTGAGAGAGAACTTTGGTGTGGAGGGGAGAAGTAGTTGAATTTGATAGGGTTTCTGAGTGTATCGACAAAAAGGGAAGGAGTTTTGATGATTTGACAACTTCTAGGGAAGACAAAGAAATAATGATGTAGAGTAGAGAAGCAGCTTTTTGAACTTTTTGAGAACCGGGAAGAGTTAAAGATTTGACGGTTATGGACTCATTTATTATACCCTTTTTAAGTAGTGGGGTCCAAATAAGTCAAATAGAATTCTACCCAAAAAAGGAATGTGTTCCTATAATTTAGGACAGTTATAAGAACATGGAGGATCTCCCTTGACACACGTATGATTGACAATTTAATTTCAGTTATGACTTCTATCATGCAGGGTAGTGTGAATGTACCTGGACATGATTCTTCACGCTTTAGTTGGTTCCTTCTTAGTACATAGTAGGTTCTTCATGGGATCACATTATTCTCACCTGGTACTCAAAGACTGAACAAGTGTACTTCTTCAAGTACAGGGTTAGACTGGACATTAATGTCAAAATTCAAACATGAACAATTGAATACTTAACTAACCAGTCATAAAGGGATTACCTGCTGGGTCATCCGTGTATTTTGGTCATCCCTAATTCCAATATGTTCCTCTCGAACTGTACCTTGTTCAATGCTTTTGTAAATATGGCAGCAATTTTATCTTCAATCCTACACGAATTCATAGTAATCAGACCCTTTTCCACATTATCTCTTAGGAAATGGTGTCTAATATCAATGTGCTTGGTTCTTTTATGTTGGAATGGGTTCTTGGCAATGTTCACTGCAGTAGTGTTATCACAGAAAATTGGCACTGCACCACACTTGATGCCAAAATCCTCCAGTTGTTGTTTGATCCACAGCAATTGTGAACAGCATGATGCAGCTGCCACACACTCAGCTTCAGCAGTTGATAGAGCAACTGAGTTTTGCTTCTTTGTAGCCCAAGAGACCAAACAAGGACCTAGAAAGTGTGCCATTCCTGAAGTACTTTTCCTATCCACCAAATGACCTGCATAATCTGCATCAGCAAAACCATTTAGTTCAAAAGTACCTCCTCTTGGGTACCAAAGACAAAGATCCTGAGTTCCTTTCAAGTATCTAAGGATCCTCTTCACAGCTGTCAAATGTGACTCCTTGGGCTTGGACTGAAATCTAGCATTCAGTCCTACACTGTATACTATGTCAGGTCGACTGGCTGTGAGATAAAGAAGTGGACCTATGATTCCTCTATATTTTGTCTTGTTTGTCGAAGGACTTAGTTCATCCAAATCCAGCTTCCTCCCAGGTCCAATGGGAGTAGTCATTTCCTTTGCTCCTTCCATGTCAAATTTCTTCAATAGTTCCTTGACATATTTTTGCTGGTGAATCATAGTTCCTTCAGGCATTTGCTTTATCTGTAAACCAAGGAAGAAATTTAGTTCACCCATCATGCTCATTTCAAATTCACTTCCCATCAGATCAGCAAATCCTTTGCATAGCCCTCATCAGTGGCTCCAAAAATGATATCATCGACATACACTTGAACCACCAGTATATCTTTTCCTTTCTTTTTGAGGAACAATGTGTTGTCAATCTTTCCTCTCGAGAAACCATTCTTCAGTAGAAATCCTGAGAGTCTTTCCTACCAGGCTCTAGGGGCTTGCTTCAAACCATAAAGAGCCTTGTCCAGTTTGTAAACATGATCAGGGAATTCATTGTTTACAAAACCTGGTGGCTGTATCACATAGACTTCTTCATTCAGGTAGCCATTTAAGAAAGCACTTTTTACATCCATCTGACATAGTGTAAACTTCATGTATGTAGCAAAAGCAATTAGCATCCTGATGGCCTCCATCCTTGCCACTGGTGCAAAGGTTTCATCATAGTCTATTCCTTCTTCCTGACTATAACCTTGAACTACTAATCTTGTTTTGTTTATCGTCACTATACCATGCTCATCCAGTTTGTTCCTGAATACCCATTTTGTTCCAATTATTGATCTGTCCTTTGGCTTAGGAACTAGGTGCCACACTTTGCTTCGTTCGAATTGATGTAGTTCCTCCTGCATGACTAGAATCCAATCACGGTCTTCTAGAGCTTCTTTTATGTTCTTTGGTTCCAGAGATGAGAGGAAAGCAAAGAAAGCGCAGAAGTTCTTCAAGGCTGACCTGGTCATGATTCCTGTATCCAATTCCGATAGAACATTCTCCAAAGGATGAGATCTTTGATGTTTCCATGGCCTGAGTTGAATATGACTGGAAGAACCTGCAGCATTATCCTGGAGGGGGTCTCCCTGACTTGCTGAATCATCAGCTTCATCAGAGGTTCCCCCTGTCAAGTTGACTCCTTGTTCTAATGTGCTTGGATTTTCACCTGATGTCTCCTTGTCTTCTGAGTCTTCCAGTTCATTTACACCTTCTTCCCTACTAAGGCCAATCACTTGATCTTCTGTCTCACTCTCTTCCAGTGCCTTATCTGATTCATCAAAGACAAACATGCATACTTTCTTCCACTGTTTGTATTCTTCTGTTGAACACTTTGTATGCTTTGCTTTGGGTAGAGTAACCAAGAAATATTTCCTCGTCACTCCTAGCATCGAACTTTCCCAAGGGTTCCTTGCCATTGTTGTGAACAAAACATTTACAACCAAAGGGTCTTAGGTGAGCAATATTTGGTTTTCTACCTCTGAGTAGCTCATATGGGGTCTTGTCAAGAATTGCTCTGATGGAACATCTGTTCAGCAAGTAGCATGCAGTATTTATAGCTTCAGCCCAAAAGTTTCTTGCAAGCCCACTTGACAACAACATAGTCCTGGCCATATCCTCCAGAGACCTGTTCTTTCTCTCAACCACTCCATTTTGTTGGGGAGTTCTTGGAGCGGAGAAGTTATGATCTATGCTGTTCTTTGCACAATACTCAGAGAATTTCGAGTTCTCAAACTCAGTTCCATGATCAGATCTGATGCTGATGAGTTCAAGGCTTAATCTATTCTGAACTACACAAGCCCAGTCTTTAAAGCTGTCAAAAGCTTCATCTTTAGTTGCCAAGAACAGGGTCCATGTGTATCTGGAGTAGTCATCAACAATCACAAACACAAATCTCTTTCCTTCTCTACTCCTGACTCTCATAGGTCCACACAGATCCATATACAACAGCTCCAGTGGTTTTGATGTACTTGCCACCTTCTTGGATTTAAAGGATGATCTCACATGCTTTCCCTTTACACACGCATCACACACTTTTATGTTTTCAAATCTCTTACTTGGCAATCCACGAACCAGCTCCTTCGATACAAGCTTATTCAGTTGTGAAAGACTTGCATGTCCCATTCTTTTGTGCCACAGCTGAGAGTCTCTCTCTTGTACATTCAAGCATGTTAGGTTATTTTCAGGTAGTGACTTCAGCGATGCTTTGTATATATTGTTCACCCTCTTTCCTTCCATTACAGTTTCTCCACTCTGTAGGTTCTTCACAATGCATCCTACAGACGAGAACCTCACTTCATTACCTCTATCACATAGTTAGGAGATGCTCAGCAGATTGTGTCTGAGACCATCAACACAATAAACATTCTCAATAGCATGATCCAGAGTTCTCCCAATCTTTCCAATTCCTACTATTTGACTACTTTTTCCTCCTCTGAAGGCCACACTGCCTCCTTGAAATGCTGCGAGTGAGAAAAAGTTTCTTCTATCTCCTGTCATGTGCCTTGAACAACCACTATCAAGAATCCAGCTTGAGTTGTTCTTCCTCACTCCAGCCTGCAAAACAAATTAGAGGTTAGCCTTAGGAACCCAGACAAGCTTGGGTCCCTTACTAGAAAATAGATAAATCAAATTCTGTCTAGCCCATTTAGGTAAAACACTTCTTTTGTTCTTGGCCTTTTCCTTGCTGACATTTATGCACCTTTGTTTGACATGTCCTGTTTCACCACAAAAAGTACATAATATGTTGCAAGGTAATGCCACATACTTGCTCTTAGGGTTATATGGAGGCAGTGGTTTCTTAAATTCTAACCCCTGCTTTCCTTTATTTTGATTTTCAAGAACCCAGTTCATTGCCTCTGATGATTTATTCCATTTAGTTAATCTGGTAAGCTCAAATTTTGATTTTTCAACCTTTTGACTTAAAACCCTGTTCTTCTCAGTTTCCTAATACAGAATTTCATTAACTCTTTTCAATTCATTTTCCAAAAAGGTTTGAACTTCACTTATTACTTGCTTACCATTTGCACTTTCTCTTAACTGATTGCATTCCAATTCTAGCTCAGTGATCTTAGAGTTTGACACAAGAGTCTGTCCTTTCAAGATGGCATTGACTTCTTCATGTTCAATGTTCTGTTCTAGGAGACTCTTGTGCTTAGTTCTAAGACTACTTAGTTCTTCAGTTAATTTATCTTTTTCAAGCTTCTCTTTTTCATAACCCTTGATCAAGGTGGCAGTGATTTAAATCAAGTTTTCAGAAGAGTATGTATGCAAAGTTTCCTTTAGTTCAGATAGACATACCTCTGCTGAATGAGCATCTTCAGTTCCATCAGTTGCCATGAGTGCAGAGTCCTTCTTTTGATTGTCATCTGAGTACACCTCCTTCAGCCTTTTCTAGATTTCCTTGGCAGACTTGCATTCAAGAATCATAGCAAGCACATCGTAGGTAAGTCCTCTTTTCAGGTACCACTCTGCTTTGGAGTTTGCCTGTAACCAGTCTAGGTCTTGAGGATCCAGTTCTTCTACCTTCTTTGGCACTAGGACACCATTTGCAGCTCTTTTTACAGGAACATGAGGTCCTCTCTTCACAATCAGCGACAGACTATAGTCAGCTGCTTGCAAGAAAGTCTTCATCTGTTTCTTCCAGTTCTTGTAATGAGTCCCGTTGAACACTGGTGGCCTTGATGGATCTCTTCCTCCTCTAAACTCTCGAGGGTCTTCTTCATCAGAACTGATGTCTGACATAACCATTAGTGCAAGTGGCGGATCATCTTCAGAATCTTTTTCATGATCGGATTCACTATCAGTTGGTCCCCATGTAGCATGGAAGGCTTCCTTCTTCTTTCTCCTTTCTGCTCTGAAGTTTGGAGGTCGTCTTGACTTCTTCTTATCTTTGTAATTTTCCTTTGGCGTCTCCTTCTCCTTTTCCTTGGATGCTCTATTTTTCATCCATTCTATCTCCCACATAGGACAGTCCACGACAACATGATCCTTTTTAAAGCATTTAAAGCATCCTGAATAATCAGGGCTGTCAACTATGTTTTTCCTGCCAGAATTCTCCTTGCCACTTCTTTTGAATCCTTTGAACCTTCCCAAATTAAGCTTCTGTCTTAGGGCACTTACCATTGTTGCTTCAACTGATTGAAGATCGACATATTCATCGATTTCATCAGTTGCTTCAAGATCAAGGTTGTTGTCCTTCTTTACAGTTGGTTTGGCTTTTGAGTCCTTCATCATCTCATGAGTTTTCAAGCTTCCAACCAGTTCTTCAAGTTTGATAGATCTGAGAGGTTTGGACTCAATGATGGCGGTCATCTTGGGTTCCCATGCTTCAGGGAGCACATTCAGGATTTTATCAACCATCTCTATTTCAGGCAGCTCCATATCCAGAGATCTCATCTCATTAGTAATGATGGTCAACCTGGTCATCATATCCTGAATTGATTCTTTCTCTCCCATGGTGAATAGTTCAAATTGTCTCTTCAACATTCTCCTTTTTTAGTCCTTCACTTCTGTGGTTCCTTCGTGCGCAACCTGCAAAGCATCCCATATTTCCTTAGCCGTCTTATAAGATGATACTCTATTGAACTCCTCAGGACCAAGACCACATATGACCAGACGTTTGGCTTTGTGATTCATTTCAATCATCTTATAATCCGTCTTGTTGAACTCATCTTTCAGTTTAGGTTCTTGCTTGGCAGTGGCCCCTTCACCAACTATTTTAGTGGGGATCAGATTTCCTTCAGAGACTATCAGCCAGAGTTGATAGTCTTCAGCACATATGTAATTCTCCATCCTGTTCTTCCACCATGCATAGTATTGCCCATTAAACTGTGGGGGCCTCTGAACTGACTGTCCTTCAGTGATGGCAGGTAGTGCACTCATGATTCTGATCCTTCTCAAGGTGTTAACCTTTCACGAGAAGACCTGCTCTGATACCACTTGTTATAATCTATGCACCTCCTAAAGACACTAGAAGGGGGGTTGAATAGTGTCTACCGATTTTCGTTATAAGAATCTGGTTCTTCTGACGTAGAACCTAGTTCTTGTCTTAGCTCTTATACTACTTCAAACACTGCAACTCACCACAACATACACACAGAAGACACAAGGATTTTACGTGGAAAACTCCTTGCTCAAGGGAGAAAAACCACGACCCACACTCTGGGATTTTAGAACTGAATCCACTAACACAAGAGCAAAGTTTCTGATTACAAACTCTGTAACCAAGGGGCTACACTCTAGACCCTAAACACTACTCAAAGCTAAACTCTAGCTTTCCAATAATTACACAAGAGTTCACCTAATACATACGCTTCTGTAATAAGCCAATAGGTAAAACTATTAATGCTCAAACGACAACAACTTACAACTCGATGAACCTAGATAGAATATCTAGACTCAATACACTGCATGCACTCCAGTTTACTCACGTAGAAAGATGCTAGATTGCCTTTGTATGCTCTCAACTCTCCGTTTGTAAATAACTGATTTACGGCTGTCTCCACTACTTGTATTTATACGGATCTTGAAACCCTAGTTGAGTTCTACAAGGAATCCTTTTAATTATGGCAAGTCAGGATTCCTAGTAACTCTTTTCCTTGTTGAAGTCCAACTCCTTTTCACACTTCGAAGACACAGCCTAGGCACCGCCTCTTTTAGTCTGACTAGGAAGCATATTCAATCACGCGGCACTACTCCTAGTTCCGCAGGGATTTGCAACCCGTAATTCTTTTCGATCAAGCGTTCCCTTCATTTCAAGGTGTTCTTCGTGGGAACCTCTAAGTCCTTTCTGTTTGTCATACTTCAAAACCAGATCTCAACATTATGATTCTCATGAAGCCTGTAAAGAGCATTAAAGGACCTGTTCCTCTGAGTGGTTCTAGTGAACTCAAACTTGGTCCTATCCAGATTCTCTTAAAGCAGTTTGTTCTTTTCAATTTCACAATACAAACTTTCTTTAGTGATTTTTAGATCTGCTTCAAAGGACACTTGATCCTCACTAAGAACCTGCTTACCATGAGTTTCTTTTAATTGAATATTTTCCTGTTTAAGTATTGTAATGTTGGTTTCATTCTCAAGAACCTGGTTCTTGAGTTTTTCAAAATCAGCTTCAAGTTCAGAATTTCTTTCTTTCAGACTTAAATTTTCAAATTTCTAGCTTTTAAAACCTTACTATATTTTTTCCGTGCCAACACTTAAACTTTCAAATTTATCAATGAAGAGAACCAAGAGATTAGCAAGTTTCCTTTTAGAAAAAGATGAGATATTTCTTTTCAGGATAGAGAAACTTACCTCAGGGATGTCATCTTCGATCTTTTCATCACTCATTTCCATGAGAGCAACGGTTGCTTGCTCACTTTGTTCTTATGATTTGGAATTCCTTTTGGTCATCAAAGTAAGTTTGGCACTCTTACTTTTATTTTTTGAATCACCAATGAAAAGATCTCCTGGAGTTGCTACCATCAACGTCTTTTTGAAGGCTTTGGAAGATATCTTCTGCCTCCTCTTCAAACAGTTCCTCGGTTGTTCCTTTTTCTCAAGAACCAGTTCTTTTACTTTTCAGAACCTTTCTTATTCATATCTCTCAAAGTTTCCATGTAGGCTTGCATTGCAGCTTCCTTTGACGGTCTCCTTTTATTAGATGAATTATGTTGCTTCTTGAAACAGGTTCTAGCACTATTGTTCACATGTTCCTTCTCTAGTTCATCACTGTAGGCAGTCTTTAATGAATCCCAAATTTCCTTGGCAGTTGAGCATCTTGAGATTCATTTATGCAGATCATATCCAAGGCCACAATGAAGTATTTTCATCGCCTCAGCATTCATCGGAAGTATTTTGAGATAATCTTCATTTAGTTCCTCTTCATATATTTGTTCATTGTTCCCCAAACTATCAATTTTTGTAGGAACCAAAGGACCACGAATAGTGATTTGCCACAAATATAGTTTCTTGCTTGTAGGAAGACCCCAATCCGAACTTTCCACCAATTATAGTATTGACCGTGGTGGACGAGTGATGTATTGGCCCTCCATGATACCGGGTGGTGCACTCATATTTAGATCCTTCTCAAGGCGTTAGCCTAGTAGCGAGAAAACCTGCTCTGATACCACTTGTTGCACTTGGTGCACCTTTAACAGACACTAGATGGGAGGTGAATAGTGTCTTTTTATTTTCGTCTTCCAAAGAATCTTACTCATGCCCGCAAGAACCTGGTTCTTGAAGAGTATCTCCAAAACACTATGCTAACAATAATAATGCGGAAATAAACTTGCACAAGAATTTTTACGTGAAAAACTCCTTGCTCAAGGGAGAAAAGCCACGACCCACACACTGGGATTTTGAAAACTCTTTCACTAACACAAGGAGCAAGTTTTAGATTACAAACTCTATAAAAGACTAAACTCTAGTACCTAAGACTGTCTACAATCAACTCAATTGTAGCAAACACACCTAGGAATCCTCCTAAGTACAAGACTGCCTATGATCCACGACCGTAGCAACTTCTTTAAGCTAACTTTAGCCTAATAGAAGATTTTCTCCAAATACAATACCTAAACAATGCTTCTCAAATAAGCATAATAGGTTACAATTCAAAGCTCTAATACATATGAACTAGACACAGACAGAAACTCAATACAGCTTGATGAAGAACCACTTGTCTAGTCAGTTTCGTCTACACGTTCTTGTTGGACTGTAAATTGATTATGCCTGATGAAGAACCTCCCGTCCAGTTAATTCCTTCTGCACGTTCTCTTCAGACTTATCAACCTTTTGAGCTCTCAATCTCTCTCTATGTGGCTGAAGAGATAGTATTTCGTGCATACTGCTTGGAGTCTTCATAATGGTGTATATATAGTGTCCATATGGCTTCTTGATGGATAAGGAAAATAATTATTTTCCAATTAGGACTCAATAAACACTTTCCTTATACAATTTTACCTCCTACACACTTTTTCCATTCTTGAACTCCTTGAAAATATTTTCCATTATTATGTAGATCTTTCAAGATATTTCCAGCTGGCACCCAAGACAATTAGGGTTTATTAGCCGCCTTTTAGGCTTTTATATTCGCGCCCAAGAGGCTCCTAATCCCATTAGGATTAAACTCTCCACTGCTTCGAAGAACCTTCCTGCGCGAGGTTCTACTAGTTCTACTAGGATTATTCTTCCTTTTCTATATTGTTTGGTAGAACCTTCCTGCGCGACTCCTAATCCAATTCGGATTGTAAAACTGTTGCGTTTAGGTTCTTTCCAATTCCATCTCGGACTGGGAATGTATTTGTGCATCTTTTCATCATTAGTAGAACCTGGCGAAGGACACCTGTCAAAGAACAAGGTCCTTCGCCAGGTTCTTCCCATTTGTCAATCGTCAAAACTCAAACTTCAACATGCTATTTTAAAATCTGGAAAATTCAATCGTTTAACTAGAATTGAAATTCTATAACTCAAATGTGCGCGTATTTAAAAATTCTGGGGCTCTAGGGTTATTTTGAATGAGACCCAGCATAATAGGCTGTAATCCCCTACCATATGGACTTAGAAAAAATAAAAACTTACTTACCTTGTCTACAGGATAAAAGTCTGAGACTCTGTAGTTATGTTGATACAAACCCAGTATAGTGAGCTGGGATTCCTTAAATATTAAGGATTTAAAAAATAATAAAAACTAACTGACATGTCCCCAGGTTAAAAATCTTACTACTCTGCGGTTATTTTGAATTAGACCCATCAAAATAAAATCCAGTTAGAATTTCCTACCATAAGGACTTAGAAAAATAAAATCTATCATGTTTGCAGAATAAAATCATGGGACTCTGTAGTTACTTTGATGGAACCACAATATAATAAAATGGGACTCTGTAATTATTTTAATAGAGTCCCAGTATATATATATATATATATATATATATATATATATACACACACACACACACACACCATAATACTTCAAAAATATATGTACGTTATATTGTTTCAGAAACACAAGAAATTATCATATTCAACATGGACAAAAAAGATTCAAAGAATAACCATCCTTCTATGTCCACAAATTAGATTAATATCATTGTCCCCATAATCATCATTGATCTCCTCTGGTAGAGTTTCATAACCTTCCTCTCTCTTCTCTCTTCCATGAATTAATAGTCTAGCTGCAAGATATCTCCTATAAAGACCAATAGATTCCTCTCCCCATTCAAATTTAAACAAATCCAGTCCCAGACTGATGGTGTCAACAAACTTTGTTACAAATGCACCACAATCTGTTCCTCTTTTTTTATTTTGGTGCACTTTTATACTCAATACTGAGTTTCTTGTATTCCATACCAAAACCAGGATGCATCTCATGAAACTGCATTTGTTTAAGTAACTTAGGGATAATAATTGCATACATTTCCATCTTCATCTTTGCAAAATCTTCATCCCCACTAAAAACAAAATCATGCACATCTACTTTGTAGTCGTTTAAGGAATAAACTCCCAACCAATAATGTGTGTTAGAGTTAAGATCATCGGGATCATCTGATGGCTTCCTAATTGGCATAAAAAAAATTTCACCTGCATCCATGCTATGCCGTAGTGATTAGAAGCTCCACTCACACACTCATACAGGTTATTCGCGGTAGCTCCAAAAAATTCCGCCGTGTCAATATTCAAATCAATCTTATCTAAATCCTCCAATTTCAAATCCTTTACTCCCAAAACAACTTGTTTCTTAGGACATTCTGTTTTCCTTGGTTGACCACCTTTCTTTTTTCCTCCTAGTTTCTTACTCTTCTCTTCTTCAAAATCTTGTTCCCCTTTCAATTGTTCTTCTATTCTCTCCATCTTCTCTTTCAATCTCTTGTTCTTCTCTTCCTCTGGCATTTTATCTAAATAGTCTATTGAATTCTCATAAAACAACAACTCTACAATAAAGTCAAAATTCAAGTTTGTCGTTGTGAATATCTGAGTAGTTAGCGGAATGATAGACATGCTTCTTCCTCAAGTAGTACAACAAAACATCAACATGCTACATGATAGAAAATATAACAAATAGAAAAAAAAAATAGATGTCAACAAACATAATAAAACCAAAAAAAATACAGAACCAACAAAAAAATAAGCTGTAAACAACCTCACTGGTAAGAGAATATGTTCTAAGTGTAATCTCCCTAAACCACAATTTGATCTTCACTGAAATATTGTATAACTTGATTGCGTTCTTAACAGAGATGTCTGCAAGTTTCTCAAGATAAGGATCCTCGTTCCTGAAAAAGGTACACAAAAACAACATCACCAAATATATCAACTTACTAATATAATCTATAAAATTATTTAACTCAAAAGACAAAAATAAGAAAAAAGAAATCACTTACGGTGCAAGCTTTCTATTTTTAGAGATCGGTTTCAGGCTTTTTTTCAACCATTCATCAAAAAAATCCAAACTATTGGAAAGGGGAGTGAGTTTATGAAAATGGCATGCACGTCTATAATTAATCTTCCAATCACTCTTTTCCTTGGATTAAAGGGCCTGAATGGAGATAACAAATGGCGGCTAAGCATGTGAACCCTGTGTCCCCTACCTAATAGTTGTGCTCCTTCTGCATTATTTGATTGGTTGTATGCCACAACAGCCAAGTCCATACCTTCTTCTTGTTTTTCTGAAGACTTGCTCGCAGATTCAGCTACAACACCCTTCTATTTCTCTGCAAAAATTAATTGTTCATGTATTTTTATTGCCGAATTCAAAATAGACTCTTGCTGCATTGCTACAACAGATACATCAGCAAGTGCCGTAAGTTTTGAATTATCTTTATCGATTGAAGCCAGCTCTGTACCACCCTTAGTTAGTGTTGGATCAATATCCACAGAAGTTTGGACCGACAATATCAATCCCAGGTTTATTCTCCTCTTGTGATTGTTGGGAGAAGCCAAGTGAAAATAAAGGTGCTTCTGAGCAAACAATATTCAAGAGGCTACCGCTTCCCCCAACACACTTTTCACAAACTTTCACTTTGGGAGGAGATGCAATTTCAAGAGAAACATCATTATCACGATCCTTTCTCTTCTATCATACGTTTTCAAGGGCATCTTTAATTCATAATTTGCAACTCCTTCTTTGCGACCTTGTTGAGAACCTTCTTGAGAGCCTTCTGGTGTCCAAAGAATATCAGCTCTCGAAAGATCATGGAGACGCTCAACTTCAAGTTGTCGAATATCAGCATTGTGACTGAGTTGATTGACGTCTTCATTCACAGATTTGCAATTATTTTTTTCAGTAAAATAAATAAGCACACAGATTACCTTTACTCTATTTTATTAATAGGACAACACATAATATTGAGTAAACAATCGCATTATTTTTTTGCTATGGGGTGTGGACCATAAACTAATGTAAACAATTGAAAAAAGACAATTATGCAAGATAAATTCTCTTACCAGAAGGTGTTGAAGAAACTTTATTAAAAGCAACCTGATTTGCATCCTGATTTTGTTGAGAATTTTCTTGGGAACCTTATTCAAAATAATAGAAATACTATTTAATACTGAGACAATTCACAACTTATTATAGGGGGATGCATAAATATAACAAAAAACACAAAAATAACTATAAAAAGACTTTTACATAACTATTGGTGTCTAAAGAAGACCAACTCTTGAAAGATCATGAAGACGCTCAACTTCAAATCATCGAATCTTAACACTTTGACTGTGTTGATTGACAGTGTTTCATTTCCGGATTTTCCATTATTTTTTTCTGTAATCATAAATAAAAAAATATTTAATAGAGTACAGTACTTAAACTAGGACATAACCTTCTAATAGAAAGAGTCACAGTATTTTGTGATGAGACAAGACGCAATGTTGAATAAACAAAATCACGGCATTTTATTTTGGGGTATGGACCATAAGTTGATGTAAACAATAAACAAAAGCAACTGAGCAAGATATTTTCTCTTACCAACAGGTGTTGAATAACCTTGACAATCAGCAACCTGAACTGGTTGAGAACCTTCTAGGGAACTTTGTTCATAACCTTTATTAAAAAAATAAATACCAACACTGATATAATACTTGAGGAGTTTGGCATAACATTTTTGAAAATAAATAGCAATACTATTTCATACTCAGAAATATTTCATATATAAAATTATGAATATAACAAAAAATACAAAAATAACTGTAAAAAGACTTTTACATTACCTACTGGTATAAAAATAGGAAGGGATGCAACAATTTAATCAAGAGACTTAAGTTCTGCTTGAATCTGATCATTGAGTGTTTAGCATCTTAATTCCCAAAATTACCATTATTTGCTGTAACAATAGATAACCACACACATTACATCTCTTCATAAAAAGAATCAACTCAAAAGACGTAGTGTCTCATAAAACTTTTTTCAAGGACTGAATTTAATGGCACTTCTTTTAAAGAATCTTTACCTTTTGCTTGATTAGTTTTGTC
This sequence comes from Petunia axillaris subsp. axillaris, assembly GCA_029990575.1. Classification (NCBI taxonomy): domain Eukaryota; kingdom Viridiplantae; phylum Streptophyta; class Magnoliopsida; order Solanales; family Solanaceae; genus Petunia; species Petunia axillaris. The sequence goes on from JARKNS010000006.1 coordinate 10,209,292, forward strand.
ACAAACATCAACTTTTTTTTATATAAAACATCCACAATAATTTGATCGCTTTTCCCTCAACAATATGATGATTGTTTAAAGAAACTATCCTGAGCCTCTGAATAGTTAAAATCACCAACAAATTGAGTTTTTTCACTTCTACTTCTAGTGTCTGATTTATTCGCAGAAACACCACACTCTTCACCTACATCAGTTGTTTTAGATTTTGCAACAAGAAGCATGAGTTCATCAAACTTTACATTAACATGATCCATAATCCTCTTCTCTGATCAAGAATGTCGCACTTAGTACTTTGTTCCAAGGCATTGATCGTAAGTTGAATCTTGCTCCAATCAGGTAAATGAGCTTTAAGATTAGTTCTCAACTTCTGATAAAAATTATACGAATGATGTTAACATTACAAAAGGGTAAAACCAAATAAGAAGAATGAAATCAAAGAAAAAACCAAACAAAAAATCTCACATTTACAACATTATTCACATTGATAGATCTTGTCGTTGAACTTGTATTTGAAGTTGACTTTGAGGCTTGTTGAGGTGAATGTTTTGAAGAATAACAAACGAAGGACCTCAGTAGTTCTGAAGGAGAACTTGGTCCTTATGAAGAAGGGCACGACTGATCGAAAAGATTAAGGGTTGTAAATCCTTGCAGAACTAGGAAGAGTGGCACGTGAACAAGTATGCATCCTAGTCAGCTAAAAGAGGTTGTGTCGTGGCTGTGTCTTTGAAGTATGAATAAGAGTTGGAGTTAAACAAGAAAAGAGACACAGGAAATCTTGTCTTACCAAAATTACAAGGTTTCCTTGTGTAATGCAACTAGGGTTTTGAAGCCCTTATAAAAGCTAGTAATTGAGGCAGCCGATATTCAGTTATTCACAAAGAGAGTTGAGAGCATTACGAAGGTGATCCAATAACTTTCAAAGTGATTTAACTGGAGAAGACAATTGTTGAAGGCTATATAGTTAAACTTAGATATTCTGTCTAGGTTCTTGTTTTAAAGTTGTCGTAGTTTGTGCTATCATTGTTTTACCTACATGATTTCTTTGGAAGCAACTGTATTAGGTGAACCATTGTGAGATTACTTTGTAAAGCTAGAGTTTAATTTTGTTGAGTGATTAGGGTCTAGAGTGTAGCCCCTTGGTTACAGAGTTTTGTAATCTAAAACTTGCTCTTTGTATTAGTGGATTGGTTCAAAAATCCCAGAGTGTGGGTCGTGGTTTTTCTCCCTTGAGCTAGGAGTTTTCCACGTAAAAATAATGTGTTCCCTTGAGTTTGCAATTTGTGTGTGTTGTGGTGTTTGCAGTAGAAAACTGTTGCGACAAGAACAAGGTTCATGACATTAAGAGTCTGGTTCTTCGAAGAAAATAAGAGGACACTATTCAATCCCCCCCTTCTAGTGTCCATAGGAGGTGCTTAGATTATAACAAGTGGTATCAGATCAGGTCTTCTCGTGCTAGGTTAACACCTTGAGGAGGATCAAAATCATGAGTGCACCACCTACTATCACTGAAGGACAGTCGGTTCTGAGGCCTCCACAGTTCAATGGGCAGTACTACGCTTGGTGGAAGAACAGAATGGAGAACTATATTTGTACTGAGGATTATCAACTTTGGCTTATAGTATCTGAAGGAAACTTGATTCCGACCAAAAAAGTTGGGGAAGGAGCTGCTGCTCGAGAAGAACCTAAGTCAAAATAGGAGTTCACTGAGGCTGACTATAAGATGGTTGAAAAGAACCACAAAGCCAAATGTTTGGTAATTTGTGGGCTTGGTCCTGAGGATTTCAATAGAGTTTCATCTTATAAGACGGCTAAGGAAATTTGGGATGCCCTGGAAGTCGGACATGAAGGAACTACTGAGCAAAGGATTCCAAGAGAAGAATGCTGAAAAGACAATTTGAGTTGTTCACCATGGAAGAGAAGGAGTCAATAGAAGACATGATGACGAGGTTGACTATCATCACAAACCAGATGAGGTCTCTGGATATGGAGCTGCCAGAAGTAGAAATGGTGGACAAGGTTCTAAATGTGCTTCCTGATGCCTGGGAACCCGAGATGACTGCTATCATTGAGTCCAAACTTCTTAGATCCATCAAACTTGAGGAACTGGTTGGAAGCTTGAAATTGCATGAGATGATAAAGGAATCAAAAAGTAAACCAGTACCCAAGAAGGACAAGACTCTTGCACTTGAAGAAACTGATGAATCTAAGGAATATGTTCACTTGCAATCAGTTGAAGCCGTTATGGCCAGTGCTTTGAGACAAAAGTTCAATCTGGGAAAGTTCAAGGGATTCAAAAGAAATAACAAAGAAAGCTCTGGAAGAAAGAACATTGTTGGCAGCCCCGACTACTATGGATGCTTTTAATGTTTCAAGAAGGACCATGCAGTTGTGGATTGTCCAATATGGGAAGTCGAGTGGATGAAGAATAGAGCTACAAAGAAGAAGGAGAAGGAGGCATCAAAAGATACTGATAAAGATAAGAAGAATTTCAAACGACCTCCAAACTTCAAAGCAGAAAGAAGGAAGAGGAAGGAAGTCTTTTATGCTACATGGGGACCTACTGATAGTGAATCTGACTAAGAAAAGGAATCTGAGGGTGAGTCTCCACTAGCATTGATGGGAGTGACAAGTGAAAGTTTAGATGAAGAGGATCTACGGGAGTTCAGAGGAGGAAGAAATCCCTCCAAGCCACCTGTGTTCAATAGAACAAGTTACAAATGGTGGAAGAAACAAATGAAGATCTTACTTAAAGCAATGGACTACATTCTCTGGTTAATTATAAAACGAGGACCTCATGTACCTGTGAGGAGAGTAGCAAATGGATCCTTGGTTCCAAAGTTGGTAGAAGAACTTGATCCTCAAGACTTAGATTGACTGCACGCAAATGCCAAAGCTGTGTTATACTTGAGAAAGGGGCTGACGACTGATGTGATAGCAAAGGTACTTGAATACAAGTCTGCCGAAGAAATTTGGGAAAACTTGAAAGAGATGTACACAGAAGATAACCAGAAGAAGAACTCAGCCCTTATGGCAACTGATGGAGAAGAAGCTACTCATTCAGCAGAGGTATGTCTTTTTTAATTAAAAGAAAATTTGCATACATACTCTACTGAAAACTTGATCTTATTAACTGCCACCTTAATTGAGGGTTATGAAAAGGTAAAGAATGAGAAAGATAAATTGACTGAACATATGAGTGATCTTAGAACAATACACAAGTCTTCAAGAACAAAATATTGAGCTGGAAGAAATTAATATTGTCCTGAAAGGACAGGCTCTTGTGTTAAACTCTAAGATTTCAGAATTAAAAATGGAATTGAATCAGTTAAAGGAGAGTGTCAATGGTAATGTTGAAGGATAAGTTTTGAAGATTACAAAGGACCTGGTGCTAAGTGGACCACGAAAAGGTTCACAGTTGAATGAAGAAGACCAACTGTTCAATGAGTTGTTCAAGTCAGAGCTGAAAAAGGAAAGAAGAGAACGGCTGGAGTCAAAGTTCCAATCCTACCAGAAGTGGAAGAAGCTACAGGCGGTGCTGAGAAGGACGCGGTTCCTAAACAATAATGGATTAGAACATGAGGCAAATTAACTTAGGTTTTAAATAAGGAAATATGGGTAACCTTGTTTAAACTGATTTCAAAGAGGAAAAAGATTCCTAAACTTAGTTGGATCCGGCTAAGTCTAGTTCCTATATATACAAGTTAATTTGACCAAAATCAGTATGCACAAAAGACATCTCAACATAGCATATCAAGTACAATCAGATCGTGAGAAGCTTTGTGTGCAAGAACAAAGGCTGAGCAGCAGAACCTGACGAATGAGCAGTTTCATAGATAAGTCTGTTGTTTAGGTTCTTTGTTATAGGCTATTGAGTTGTAATCTATCAGCTTGTTTAGAAGCATTAAGTAGAGATTACTTTTTTAGGTTAAGTAGAGGTAACCTTACCAGCTAACGAGTGGTTGTGAAGGTTCTAGGTACTAAGGGGTTCTAGTTCCTTGATTACATTACGTTGTAGTCTAAAACTTGCTCGGGTTTTCCTTTAGTGGAAGAGTTGAAATTCCAAGAGTTTGGGTCGTGGTTTTTTATCCCTTGAGCAAGGATTTTTCCACGTAAAATTTCTGTGTTCTTTACGTTTCCGCAATTTATTTAGTTTCAGAGATAGGTGAAACTTGCAAGGAACCTGGTTCTTTGTGAGTTAGGCGCAGAAAGTTAAAAGCAAGTTTTAGAATTCGAAAATCAGATAAGGACACTATTCACCCCCCCCCCTTCTAGTGTCTTACGAAGGTGAACCAAGTGCAACAAGTGGTATCAGAGCAGGTTCTCTCGAAGAAAGATTAACATCTTGAGAAGGATCTGAACAATGAGTGCACCACCAATAATCACCGAAGGACAATCTGTCAACAGGCCTCCTCAATTCAATGGCCAATACTATGGATGGTGGAAAGGCAGAATGGAAGACTTTATTCAAGTTGAAGACTTTTAGCTATGGATCATTACTAAGGATGGACCTCTTATTCCAAGCAAAATTGTTGGACAGCCACCCAATCAGCAAACTGTTCCCAAAGAGATATCTGAGTATACTTATGCTGATTTCAAGATGGTGGAGAAGAATGCAAAAGCTAAGAGGCTCATCATATGTGGACTTGGTCCTGATGAATACAACAGAGTTTCTTCATACAAGACAGCCAAACAAATCTGGGATGCTCTACAAATTGCTCATGAAGGAACCTCACGTGTGAAGAAGTCAAGGATCCAGATGCTGAAAAGAAGTTCGAGTTGTTTGCTATGGGTGAATCTGAGTCCATCCAGGATATGATGACCAGGTTCACTATCATAACAAACGAGATGAAGTCACTAGGTATGGTTCTAACTAATGAAGATTTGGTCGAAAAAGTGATCAGGATTCTACCTGATTCATGGGAATCAAAGGTTAGCTATCATTGAGTCCATGGAACTGGACAAGATTGAGCTAGATGAACTCGTTGGTAGTCTGAAAACCCATGAGCTTATGAAACAATCAAGGATAAAGGTGGAACCCAAGAAGGAGAAGAACCTAGCTCTGGAGGCAACTGGAGGCTCTAAGTATGAAGTATCTAAGCATGAGATGGCCTTGGTCAATGCAGTACTAAAAACCTTAGGTTTGAAAGAAGAAGAACCAAAGCCACTCCCGCCAAGAACAACATAATTGAAAATCCTGACTACTCAGGGTGCTTTAAGTGTAACAAGAAGGATCATGCTATAAAGGACTGCCCATTGTGGGATATTGAGTGGAAAAGGTCTGGTGCTTCAAAGGAAAACGAACCTAAGAAGAACAAACGTCCTCCCAACTTCAGAGCATTAAGGAGAAAAAAGAAAGAGGCGTTTTATGCAACATGGGGACCTTCTGAAAGCGAAAGTGGCGAAGAAAAGAAGAAGAAGAACCAGAAGATGATTCTCCCTTGGCACTAATGGCTGATAATGAACCTTCAAATGATGATACAGCTGAGGTAAGTCTCGATGAGCTGAAAACTAGACTTCATACTTATTCTTCTAGGGAATTGAATCTGCTTGCCCTGACTTTAATTGAAGAAATTGAAAATTTGAGGTCTGAGAAGGAACAAGCACTTTTTGAGAAGGACCAACTAATGTCAGTTGCGTCTGAGTTTTTAATAAAAATAAAAAACTTGGAAAAAGCTAAATCTGATCTTAAAAAGGAATTAATTGCTAGTGAAACTCAAGTTTTTGAATTGACTCAGAAAGTTTCAGCCCTCGAATTAGAAACTCTACAATTAAAGGAACAGGTGCTTTGTGAGAAGAAGTTAGGCTCTGCACTCGAACTTGAGAATAAAAAATTGAAAGAAGTGTCTGGTAAGCAAGGAGTTAGTAAGGCTCAAATCAACCTTGAAACTGAGGTTGAAAAGAAAAACCAGGCTCTGCATCAGGAAACTGAGAAGAACCGGGTTCTTCAGGAAAAGGTTGAAAAAGCTAACTCTGAGCTCACCAGACTCACTAAATGGAACAAGTCTTCTGAAACTTTGAATTGGTTGCATGAAAATCATAATAGAGGTAAAACTGGATTAGGACGTAGGAAACCTTTGCCTGCTTGGAATCCTAATAGTAAATATGTAGGACTTCCTTGCAACAAACTCTGCTTCTTGTGCGGTATGACTTGACATATTAAGAATGAATGCGGTGTTGCAAAAGATGTGGTAAAAAGGAATAAAAAATCACTTTTACCTTATTGGGCTAGAAAAGATTTGATTCATCCATTCGATAACAAAAAGGAACCCAAGCTAGTCTGGGTTCCTGTTACTAACCCTTGATTTTCTTTTGCAGGCTGGAGTGAGATAGAACAACCCAAGCTGGATTCTTGATAGTGGGTGTTCCAGGCACATGACAGGAGATAGAAGAAACTTTCTCTCACTCGCAGCATTTCAAGGGGGTAGTGTGGCTTTTGGAGGAGGCAAGAGCGGTGAAATTATTGGTATTGGAAAAGTTGGGAGATCCCTCAATCATGCTATTGATAATATACTCTGTGTGGATGGATTGAGGCGTAATCTACTAAGTATCTCTCAACTATGTGATAGAGGAAACTCAGTGAGTTTCACATCTGTAGGTTGCACTGTAAAGAACCTGCAGACTGGTGAAGTGATAATGGAAGGGAAACGAGCTAATAATGTATACAAGGCTACATTAGGTTCTCTTCCTGAGAATAATTTGACTTGTCTGAATGTGCTGGAGAATGATAGTCAGTTGTGGCACAAGAGACTAGGACATGCAAGCTTGACTCAATTGAATAAGTTGGTGTCAAAGGACCTGGTTCGTGGAATGCCAAGCAAGAGGTTCAATGACATCAAGATTTGTGATGCTTGTGTGAGGGGGAAACATGTAAGATCTTCATTCAAGTCAAAGAAAGTGGTTAGTACCTCTAAACCACTTGAGCTGGTTCACATGGACTTGTGTGGACCAATGAGGGTAAGGAGCAGAGGAGGTAAGAGATTCGTAATGGTAATAGTTGATGACTACTCCAGATACACATTGACCTTGTTCCTTAGGTCTAAAGATAAAGCATATGATATGTTCGAGGACTCGGTCATAGTCAATCAGAAGAAACTGGGGCTTCAACTAGTGAGTACAAGATCCGGCCATGGTACAGAATTTGAGAATGCTAAGTTTGCTGAATATTGTAACATACATGGTGTGGATCACAACTTCTCTGCACCTAGGACCCCTCAGCAGAATGGTGTAGTTGAAAGGAAGAACATGTCCTTGGAGGACATGGCTAGAACAATGTTGCTATCAAGCGGCTTATCAAAGAATTTTGGGGCTGAAGCAGTCAACACCGCTTGCTACCTGCTGAATCGATGTTCTATCCGTCCTTTGCTAGAGAAAACTCCCTATGAGATGATCACATGCAGGAAACCTAATATTGCACATCTCAGAGCTTTTAGGTGCAAGTGTTTCGTGCATAACAATGGGAAAGAACCTCTAGGGAAGTTTGATGCTAGAAGTGATAAAGCCATCTTCTTAGGATATTCTTTACAAAGTAAAGCTTATAAAGTGTTCAACAAGAGGACCTTGACTATAGAAGAAAGTGTACATGTGGTATTTGATGAATCTGAAAGTGTTACAAACAGACCAGAAGATGATGATCAGGAGATCGGTCTTGCAAGAGATGAACCTGTTGAAGACCTTGAGAATTTGAATGGAGTTAAAAGTAATCAGGATGATAAGGATCAACCTCAGGGGGAACTAGAAGGCAATCAAACAGGGGGAACTGAAGGGCAAGAGGAAAAGGACTTAGATGGCTCAGATCCTCCTGGAAACGACACTCAACAGATTCAGCCTAAACCTTGGAGATATCAAAGTTCTCATCCACTGGAGAACCTCATGTCTGATCTAAACACTGGAATTGTTACTAGAAGGGCTTTGAAGAACTTCTGTGCATTCTTTGCGTTTCTGTCGTCAATAGAACCAAAGAATGTATGTGAAGCACTTGAGAATCCAGACTGGGTGATTGCGATGCAAGAGGAACTTCATCAGTTTGAATGAAGTAAGGTATGGCACCTGGTCCCTCAACCAACGGACAGGTCCATCATTAGTACTAAATGGGTATCTAGAAACAAACTGGATGAAAATGGTATAGTGACAAGGAATAAGGCAAGACTGGTGGCTCAAGGTTAAAGTCAAGAAGAAGGAATCGATTATGATGAAACCTTTGCACCTGTTGCTATAATGGAGGCCATTAGGATGCTTATTGCTTTTGCAGCTTACATGGAGTTTAAGCTGTACCAGATGGATGTGAAGAGTGCATTCCTTAATGGATATTTGAATGAAGAGGTGTATGTGGTTCAACCACCTGGCTTTGAAAGTACAGAGTTTCCTGATCATGTCTACAAACTTGACAAGGCATTGTATGGGTTGAAACAGGCTCCTAGGGCTTGGTATGAAAGGATGTCTGGGTTCTTATTGAAGAATGGGAGGTAAAATAGACAATACTTTGTTTTTAAGGAAGAAAGCCAAGGACCTGTTGATTGTTCAAGTATATGTAGACGACATCATCTTTGGTGCTACAAATGAGAACCTTTGTAAGGAGTTCGCTGACCTGATGGGAAGTGAATTTGAGATGAGTATGATGGGTGAGCTAAATTTCTTCTTAGGCTTACACATCAAGCAATCTCAGGAAGGCACAATAATCCACCAGCAGAAGTACATCAAAGAGCTGTTAAGGAAGTATGATATGAAGTCTGCTAAGGATATGAACACACCCATTGCTCCTGGAACGAAGATAGATCTGGATGAAATGGTGCTTCAATTGATGAAGGCGGAATATATAGGTGACCACTTTAAGTTGTACCCAATTCCCATGTAGACACCTCAACTTACCTAGTGACCAACTAGACACCTTATATTGTTTGAAGTGTATCTTTTAAACACCTCATGCTGACATGGCAAAAGAGGTGTGTTTCACCTTAATTCTAACGCGTGAGACTTAAAACTTTGCTATTTTTTAAATTATTTTTGTGGGTCCCACGTCATATTTATTAATTATTTTTCATAACACTATCTTCTTACCCAAAAATCATCCTCACCAACAATAAACTTCCACAACCTTTTGCCACCCCTCACCCCAACCAATAAATCTATACCTCTATGGTATAGAGTACTAAAATTAAAAAACGAATCAAATTACAAAAGAAAAAAACTTTATATTTATACAAATTAATAAGTTCCTGCTATTCTCTCTCCATCAAGTAAATCTTAATGGATGAAAATTTTGATTCTCGGGTTCCTGTTTCTTTTTCCAAACATAATTCTCTCTGAAACTACTTCATTCTCCATTTTTAAGCTTCTGTAAAGATGATAGATTAGAATTTGGTGTGTCTCTTTAAATTAAATTCAAAGAAATTAAATGTGGGTGTCTCTTAAACTCATGAAATTGGCAATACCCATTTGATTGATGATAAAGAATTCAACAAGAAAGATGCCCCTTCAATAGAAGCAGTTGAGGCGACAAAGATGGCAGATGTTGGCAACATCAAATTGGGAAAGGAAGAAGAAGAAGAAGAAGAAGAAGAAGAAGAAGAAGAAGAAGAAGAGTGAGTGGGGAGGGGGAAGTAGAAGCAACCGTGGGAGGGAGTAGAAGTAGAAGAAGAATCAGCCATGGATTTTGACAAGAATTGGGGTAGAAGTTGAAAGGTTCGTGTGTGTTGGGGGGATTGGTAGAAGCAGCCGTGGGTATTAGAAGAGGGTTATGTAATTGATTTTTTACTTTTTTTTAATTATGTATGTGTAATATTTGAAAAAAAATAAAAAAAATTACACGTGTCATGATCTTACTTGGCCAATATACATGTAAGTAGCAAGTGAGTCTCACGTAAAAGATGTCACAGAGACATGTGTTTAAAAGATACACTTCAAACAATATAAGGTGTCTAGTTGGTCACTAGGTAAGTTGAGGTGTCTACATGGGAATTGGGTACAACTTAAAGGGGCCATTTATGTATTCCGCCATTGATGAAACTAAGTACAGAGAAATGATTGGTTTTTTGCTATATTTAACCGCAAGTCGTCCAGATATTGTTTATAGTGTGGGATTGTGTGCAAGGTTCCAATCAAAAACAAAGGAGTCACACTTAACTGCAGTCAAGAGAATCTTGAGATATTTGAAAGGAACTCAAGATCTTGGTTTATGGTACCCAAAAGGCGGAAGTTCTGATCTAATTGGGTATGCAGATGCTGACTATGCTGGTCACTTGGTTGATAGGAAAAGTACATCTGGGATGGCGCACTTCCTAGGTCCTTGTTTAGTTTCATAGGCTACAAAGAAACAAAATTCAGTGGCATTATCCACAGCTGAAGCTGAATATGTAGCAGCTGCTTTATGTTGTTCACAGTTATTATGGATCAAGCAGCAGCTGGAGGACTTTGGAATCGAGTGTGGACCAGTTCCAATCTTTTGTGACAATACCAGTGCAGTCAATATTGCCAAGAACCTGGTCCAGCACAAGAGAACAAAGCACATTGATATTAGGCATCACTTTCTAAGGGACAATGTTGAGAAAGGCCTAATTACTATGAACTTTTGCAGGACTGAGGACCAAATTGCTGATATCTTCACTAAAGCATTGAACAGGGTACAATTTGAAAAGAACAGGCTTGAGCTAGGGATGACCAAGATACAATGAACGAAGCAGCACCTGGTTCTCCCAATGATTGGCTAGTGAAGTTTCCTTGTTTTACTTTGCTTAACTTTGCTTAGTTGATTCTACTATGAAAACTTAATTGTTTTGCTTGCTAACTTGTTTGGAACCTGTTTTTATGACTTAGATACTGGTAAATTTTTTAAATCTAGGATATAATTGAAGAAACTGGTGCATGGACATTCAGGTACACGTTCTATATCACTTACTGAATATAACGTTGTCTTACGTGGCCTAATTTGTTACCAATCACCCTCACTTGGCGCCGGATTGTGTAAAACTTTTAAAATCCAAATACTTTGAACCTTGATGGCGTCAGCTCCTATGCGTAATAAGTAGCAACAGCTTTTTCCAATCCCATCAACCCGTTCCCCTTTTCGATAAACCTAAACCCGTCTCTATTCCACTACTTGATCAAAACATTGTTTCTATCGTCTGAAAAATTAACAACTCTCTCAAAATATTTTCTCTCTAAAAACACAACTCTCTGTAAGAGAAACAAAAATGTCGACCAGTTCAAAAGTAGATTCTCAACTTTCTTCTCCAAAACTTAAAATTTCTAAATAGTGAGTCGTTCTGTGGCTATGGCGAGGAAGTTTGCAAAATTGAGACAGAATAAGTTGTCAGAGGAAGCAACTAGTAAGGGGGAAATTGTTCCAGAAACTGGTACGGAGGAAGGGATCATGGAAGCGACTCAAGAAGTCGTCCACGAAACTGAAAAGGTAAACCCTAGTTCTCCTACTGGTACTGTAGTTGTCGATACTAGTGTACCCTTTATGCCTGTAGATTTATAAGAACAAGTTGATAATGAAGTAGGAAATAAGGAGGAAGTAGTTGTAGAAAATCCTGAGAAAGTTGTCGAAACAGAGTTGTTGTTGTTGTTACTAAAGAAACTGAGAACATAGTTGAGGAACCTGTTCTTGAGACAGTTCCTATGGTAGAAAAGACTGTTGGTGACAAGGGAGTAGAAAAATCTGCTGAACCTGCTAAAGAACCTGAGAGAGAACCTGGTTCGTTTTCTGGTTCTGTCATAGGTGATGACGCATATCTGAGAGAGATTGATGATTATGTGGAAGAGAATGTAGAAGGTGTAGGTTTTACTGAACCTTTAGATAGTGTGTTGCCTGAGCCCAATCCCACTCCTCAAGCTAGTGAAGGTTCCTCCAGTGAGACAGATGTTGTGGTGGTGGAGGAACAGAGGAGATTGGGAAAAAGGCCTGTGGTTCAGGAACAAAAACAAGCTATGAAGAAACGGAGGTTAGTGAAGGGAGGAGAATTTGTAGGTAGTTCCAAAATGGGAAGTTCTGGTGATGCAGAGGTGATGGGAGAAAGTAGTAGAAAAACAGGGAGTCATATGAGAAGACCTGCGACTCATGGCTCTGTGAGAGAGCAGCAGGAGAAGATTGTGAAGGAACCTGAGGTTCGTAGGAGAGGCTCCAAATTAAAGCTGGTGATTGGAGATGACAAGGAAGACAAGAAGAGAAGGGTGGCCTACTTTAGAGGTCTACCAATGGTGAAGGGTAAAATTCTAACTAAACTGGAGCTAGAGGGTATGACTCAACTTGGTGGTAGTTGAGAACTCAAGGTTGGTTGAACCTATTCAGTGATGGTGCTAGACAGCTGAGAGAGCAAGAGATTCAAGAATTTTATTCCAATTGCACAGTGAGTGAAGGTATTGTGACAACCATAGTCAAAGGGCTGGTGATCCAGTTTGATAGTGTGGAACTGGGTGAGATTTTGGGTGTTCCCTCTCAGGGCTACAGCGAGTACATGAGGAACTCGTGGCCAGCTAGAGGAGATGGTGTGTCTGCTTTGGAGGTGACCCAAAAATTTGCAGGGAGACCTAGACTGGCAAGGGCTACACAAGTGAAGAAGAAGGCAATGCAACCCTTCTACCAGTTGCTCTTTGAATTTGTGCTGAAGAACCTACTGCATAAGTCAGAGAGGAGGAGTGAGGCCAACTTTCTGGATATGACCTATATGGACCTGCTAGATCGAGAGGTTCGTATTAATCTACCTGAATTGATGATCAAGCACATTGGTAGAGTAGCTAATATGGGGTTAGGCAAACATAAGCTGGTCTATGGGTTTCTTCTAGGGAAGGTTTTTGATTTCTTTGGGGTTCCTGTTGGTAAGTGGACTGAGCCGGACCACAATGACTTGTTTGGGAGGAACATTTTTAAATCCTGTGACAATGTGTTGGATGGTGAACCTACTGATGAACCAGAGAATATGGAGGATGATGCTGTGGAAAGGAGGAACAACAGAGTAGAAAGGAGAATTGAGGTGTTCAGGAGGCAGCTTGAAAGGCAAAATGATGAGCTCACCTGGATGAATGCTTAAAACACAAGGCTGGATGCAGAGCTAGAGCGTGAACGAGAAGGAAACTCGCGTCACCTCGCCTTGTTGCTTGCTCATTTTAACATCCCTGATATTCCCCAATTCTGAACCAGTTCCATTACCTAGTCCCCTCCTGGTTCTTTTATTGGCCTATTTTTAAGACAATCTTATATTTCGGTTTGTAATATTTTGAATGATGTTTGGATGTTTAAGCCGGTTTGGCACGTATTTTGATATAAATATCCTATTTGCTAGTATTTATTGTCTGAAACAGGATCCTGACATTTAAAGGTTGGGTTGCTGCCTTTGGCACTAGAGTCAACTAGACTTAACTTAAGTTGAGCAGGTTCTTACAACTGTGAAACTTTTCGATGATGCCAAAAGGGGGAAGTTAGATGTTGATTAGTTCATTATATGTTTGTGACCTATTTTCGCCTAACTGTTATTACCCTGGTTCGTGGTTAGTGTTTGATTTTTACAGATTCTTGAGGATATAAACCCTCGGTGCGACAACATTGTTTGTCATCATAAAAAAGGGAGAATTTGTTGAAGGATAAGTTTTGAAGATGACAAAGGACCTGGTGCTAAGTGGACCACGAAAAGGTTCACAGTTGAATGAAGAAGACCAGCTGTTCAACGAGTTGTTCAAGTCAGAGCTGAAAAAGGAAAGAAGAGAATGGCTGGAGTCAAAGTTCCAATCCTACCGGAAGTGGAAGAAGCTATAGGCGGTGCTGAGAAGGACGCGGTTCCTAAACGACAATGGATTGGAGCATAAGGCAAATTAACTTAGGTTTTAAATAAGGAAATATGGGTAACCTTGTTTAAACTGATTTCAAAGAGGAAAAGGATTCCTAAACTTATTTGGATCAGGCTAAGTCTAGTTCATATATATACAAGTTAATTTGACCAAAATCAGTACGCACAAAAGACATCTCAACAGAGCATATCAAGTACAATCAGATCGTGAGAAGCTTTGTGTGCAAGAACAAAGGCTGAGCAGAAGAACCTGACGAAGGAGCAGTTTCATAGATAAGTCTGTTGTTTAGGTTCTTTGTTATAGGCTATTGAGTTGTAATCTATCAGCTTGTTTAGAAGCATTAAGTAGAGATTACTTTTTGAGGTTAAGTAGAGGTAACCTTACCAGTTAACGTGTAGCTGTGAAGGTTCTAGGTACTAGGGGGTTCTAGTTCCTTGATTACATTACGTTGTAGTCTAAACCTTGCTCGGGTTTTCCTTTAGTGGAAGAGTTGAAATCCCAAGAGTTTGGGTTGTGGTTTTTTATCCATTGAGCTAGGATTTTTTCACGTAAAAATCTCTATGTTCTCTACGTTTCCGCAATTTGTATAGTTTCAGAGATAGGTGAAACTTGCAAGGAACCTGGTTCTTTATGAGTTAGTCGTAGAAAGTTAAAAACAAGTTTTAGAATTCGAAAATCAGATAAGGATACTATTCACCACCCCCCCCCCCCTTTAGTGTCTTACGAAGGTGCACCAAGTGCAACAGGTAAGCAAGTAATGAGTGAAGTTCAAACCTTTCTTGAAGATTAGCTTAAGAGAACAAATGAGATCCTGCATCAGGAAACTGAGAAAAACAGGATTCTAAAACAAAAGGTTGAAAAAGTTGGCTATGAGCTTACCAGATTAACAAAATGGAACAAATCATCTGAGGCAATGAATTGGGTTCTTGAAAACCAGAACAAAGGAAAACAAGGGCTAGGATTCAAGGAACACTCCCCTCATTTAATCCTAAAAGCAAATATGTGGGTTTGCCTTGTAACATATTGTGCACCTTCTGTGGTGAAACTGGGCATTACAGACAAAGGTGCATAAATGCAAGCAAGGCAAAGACCAAAAATAAGAGGAGTATTTTACCTGAATGGGCTAAGAAAGATTTGATTTATCCATTTTCTCATAAGAAGGGACCCAAGCTTGTCTGGGTTCCTAAAGCTAACCCTTGATTTTTTTTGCAGGCTGGAGTGAGAGTGAACAACCCAAGCTGGATTCTTGACAGTGGTTGTACAAGACATATGACAGGATACAGAAGAAATGTTCTCTCACTCACAGCATTTCAAGGGGGCAGTGTAGCCTTCGGATGAGGAAAAAGTGATCAGATTGTGGGAATTGGAAAAGTTGGGAGAACTATAGATCATGCTATTGAGAATGTATATTGTGTTGATGGCGTCAAACACAACTTGCTGAGTATCTCTCAACTGTGTGATAGAGGAAACGAAGTGAGTTTCTCTTCTGTAGGGTGTATTGTGAAGAACCTACATAGTGGAGAAATTGTTATGGAAGGAAAAAAGGTGAATAATGTGTACATAGCATCACTGAAATCACTGCCTGAAAACAACTTAACATGCCTGAATGCTCAAGAAAGTGATTCTCAACTGTGGCACAAAAGAATGGGACATGCTAGTCTGTCACAGCTCAACAAGTTAGTATCGAAGGAGCTGGTTCGTGGGTTGCCAAATAAGAAATTTGAAAACATAAAAATGTGTGATGCCTGTGTTAAGGGAAAACATGTGAGATCATCCTTTAAATCTAAAAAGGTGGTGAGCACATCAAAGCCATTGGAGTTGATACATATGGATCTTTATGGACCCATGAGAGTCAGGAGCAGAGGAGGAAAGAGGTTCGTATTTGTAATTGTTGATGATTACTCAAGGTATACATAGACCCTATTCTTGGCATCCAAAGATGAAGCCTTTGATAGCTTCAAGGATGGGGCTGGAGTTGTGCAGAAAAGGTTGAGTCTGGAACTGGTCAGCATCAGATCTGACCATGGCACGGAGTTCGAAAATATAAAATTCTCTGAGTATTGTGCCAAACACAGCATTAATCATAACTTTTCTGTACCAAGAACTCCACAGCAGAATGGAGTAGTTGAAAGGAAGAACAGGTCTCTGGAGGATATGGCAAGAACCATGTTGTTATCAAGTGGTCTTGAAAGGAACTTCTGGGCTGAAGCTATAAATACTGCATGTTATATGTTGAACAGGTGCTCCACAAGAGCTATTCTTGAGAAGACTCCATATGAACTTCTCAGAGGAAAGAAACCGAATATTGCGCATCTGAGGCCCTTTGGGTGTAAATGTTTTGTCCACAACAACGGCAAGGAACCATTGGGAAAATTTGACGCAAGAAGTGATGAAGCAATATTTCTTGGGTACTTTACTCAAAGCAAGGCATACAAAGTGTTTAACAAAAGAACACAAACAGTAGAGGAGAGCATCCATGTGGTATTTGATGAATCGGATAAGGAAAATGATGAAAAAGAAGTAGATGATCAGGCCATTGGTCTTGCTCGAGATGATGGTACAGTTAACTCTGAGAATCCAGAAGAAAACAAGGAACCATGTGAGGAAAATGAAGATTCAACTCAAATGGAATAAGGAGTCAATATGTCAGGGGGAACAGTAGATGAAGTTGATGATTCAAATAATCAGAAATAACCCACTCTAGATGTTGCTGAAGGTTCTTCTCATCATATACAACCCCGACCATGGAAACATCAAAGTTCCCATCCTCTGGAAAATGTGCTATCTAAACTGGATACTGGAATTATGACTAGATCTGCCTCTAAGAACTTCTGTGCATTCTTTGTCTTTCTATCATCTATGGAACCAAAGAATGTAAAAAAGAAGCCTTGGAAGATCCTGATTGGGTCCTAGCCATGCATGATGAATTACATCAGTTTGAAAGAAGCAAAGTCTGGCAACTGGTTCCTAAGCCAAAGGACAGGTCAATTATTGGAACAAAGTGGATGTTCAGAAATAAATTGGATGAGCATGGTATAGTGACAAGGAACAAAGCTAGATTGGTAGTCCAAGGATACAGTCAAGAGGAAGGAATCGACTATGATGAGACCTTTGCACCAGTAGCTAGGATGGAAGCCATAAGAATGTTGATTGCCTTTGCTACATACATGGAGTTTACACTGTATCAGATGGATGTGAAGAGTGCCTTCTTAAATGGTTACCTTAATGAAGAAGTCTATGTAATATAGCCTCCAGGTTTTGTGAACAGTGAATTTCTTGATCATACAAACTTGATAAAGCACTCTATGGATTGAAGCAAGCCCCTAGAGCCTGGTATGAGAGATTATCAGGATTCTTGCTTAAGAATGGTTTTTCAAGAGGGAAGATTGACAACACATTGTTCTTGAAGAAGAAAGGAAATGATCTATTGGTGGTTCAGGTATATGTTGATGACATCATTATTTGTGCCACTGATGAGGAATTATGCAAGGGATTTGCTGAGTTGATGAGCAGTGAATTCGAAATGAGCATGATGGGAGAACTCAATTTCTTCCTAGGATTGCAGATTAAGCAGACCCCTGAAGGAACTATGACTCACCAACAGAAATATGTCAAGGAACTTATAAAGAAGTTCGACATAGAAGGAGAAAAAGAAATGTCTACCCCTATTGCTCCTGGAACAAAGCTGGATATAGACGAACTAGGTCCTCCTACAAATGAGACAAAATATAGAGGAATTATAGGTTCACTCCTCTATCTCACAGCTAGTCGACCTGATATTGTATACAGTGTGGGACTGTGTGCTAGATTTCAGTCCAAGCCTAAGGAATCACACTTAACAGCTGTGAAGAGAATCTTGAGATATTTAAAGGGAACTCAGGATTTATGTCTATGGTACCCAAGGGGATGTACTTTTGAACTAATTGGCTTTGCTGATTATGCAGGTCATCTGGTGGACAGGAAAAATACTTCAGGGATGGCACACTATCTTGGTCCTTGCCTAGTTTCTTGGGCTACAAAGAAGCAGAACTCAGTAGCCTTGTCTACTGCAGAAGCAGAGTATGTAGTAGTTGCATCATGCTGCTCACAATTGCTATGTATCAAACAGCAGTTGGAGGACTTTGGAATTAAATGTGGAGCTGTGCCTATTTTCTATGATAACACAAGTGCAGTAAACATTGCCAAGAACCCAGTCCAACATAAAAGAATAAAGCACATTGATATTAGACACCATTTTCTTAGAGATAATGTGGAGAAAGGTCTAATCACCATGAATTCTTGCAGGGCTGAGGACCAACTTACTGACATCTTTACCAAAGCACTGAACAAAGTTCAATTTGAGAGGAACAGGTTAGCGTTAGGGATGACCGAAATACACGGTTGACTCAGCATTTGTTCCCCAAGGATTGTTTAGTTAAGTGTTCATTATTTTGTTTGTAACTATAGTTGCTATTGTCCAGTCTAATTTTGTACTTTATTTAAGTATACTTGTTCAACTGAGTACCATTAGAGTATGCTAATGTGTTCCGATGAAAGAACCTATATGATACGTAGAAGGAACCAAGACAAGCATGAGGAACCATATCCAGGTACATCTACATAGCTATTTATGTTAAGTATCATAACTGAAATTGATTTTTTGATGAACGTACATCAAGGAAACCTTCCATTTCTGTGTAACCGCCCATAATTATAGGAACAATTCCTTTTGTGGTTATACTTCTATATAACTCCAACTGACCCCACCTATTCTAGAAGCCTTAAATGGGTAAGTTTAAATAACCGTCAAATCCTACACTTTTCCAGTTACCCAAAACTTCAAAAAGTTGATTCCCTTTACATCACCATCATTACTACCTATTCCCTAGAGAAACCCAACCCACTGTTACTCTTTCTCATACTTTTCATCGGAAGGAATAGAAAGAGAAACACTTACAAAACTTCTCTCTACTCTGTTCTCTCTCAAAATTCAAAACAAGAAAAATAAACTCTCTCAAAACCCTAACTAGAAATTCACACAATGTCTCAGGCACAATCATCATCCGCCTCTCCGGCAAAGACCTCAGAAACCCACACCTCTAAAGAATCAACTCTCAAACCTCCTGCCTCTACTCTTGCTGAAATAATCATCAAAGCGAGGGTGAAATTCCCCAAACGACCAGGAAAGAAGGGTCCCAAGAAAATTATTGCAAAACCCTCACCTCTGACTTCGGCATCACCAGTCTCCGTTAAAAAATCAGTTGAGGTAAGACCTCACTCAACCCTAACTAGTTCTACTGCTTTAGATGTGGTTAAAATCCCTGGGGTGTTGAGCACTGAAAACCTAGTTAAAGGGTTAGATGAAATTGTAGAAACAGTAGAGCCTAGTGGTACAACTAATAGGGGGAATGCTAGTGAGGAAAATTTGCAGGCTGTGATAGAGGACCTTGTTCCTGGGAGTGGGTTTCATGTTCTCTTAGTGACTGACAAAGTAGTGGAGGTTAATGTAGTTGAAAATATGTTGGAGAGATTGAGAGAGGAGGACTCTATTGAGTCTCAAAAAGGCCCAGTCGGCGAACCTAGTTCGGAAGCTGCCACTACAAGAAACTTGACTTTTAACGTCCATATTTTAACAAGAGGATACGAATCCAGTCGTTATAAATACAGTTACAACGACCATGGCTTTTTCCTGACGCTAAAGTCAAAGTTTTGTCTAGCAATAGCGAAGGAAGTATATATGTTCCATAAAAGCCCAAAATCTAGTCATTGTATCACCAGTTAAAATTAAAAACAAAATAAAAAGGAGCGCCAACCTTTTTTTAGTTTCCCTCACTTTTCCCCCCTAAAAAACGCTTGTGCCCCTTCTCCCACAACCCTAATTGTGAGTACAATTCAAAATCCCTCTCTCTGAACCCTAATGATTTTTTCGTCTGTCTTCTGATCTCCCTGCTTCGAACTCCTCCAAAATTGAAGGAAGCGAATATGGTTTTGATGGGATTCTTATGTATGATAGACAGATAACGACATGTCTTAGGTCTCTCAAATTTGTCTTCTTTAGTAAGGGTACTACTAAAATGATAATATAGGTATATCTTTTGCCCAGGTTTTTGGTTAATTTAATTTTTATTTACTGTGTGAGTGAATTAGAGCTTGTAGCTCTGGGAGAATTTGTGGCCCTTCTAGAGCGGTGTTTGAAGGCAGATAATTTTGCCATTAGTTTGAAATGAAATGTTTTACTCTCAATTTTACTTTTTAGCTTGTGATGTGATCTTTTCTATGTGTTTATTGACAATTTAGCGGGTGATTTGGCTTCTTTTTATCTGCTGCACGCTGGGTAAAGTTTTCATATTTTTTTTCTTTTTGGAATTTTGTATGCTAAATATTTTTTCTAGAAACAATGGAGTAAGCATGTCTACAGATGTGTCTAGGCTTAAAATGCATATGAGTTATTGCATTATGAAGGTCTTCTAGATATTAAAAATTGATGATATTGTCTGTGATGAATGGATTGTATTAGTGACTTGGGTAGATTCTCTAGTTGGAAGACTTGTAAGGTTATCTATACTAATAACAACCACAAGCAGACGGTTGTGGTATGGTAGTTACTAAATGATCATTCTCTTTTTAATTGGTGACCTAATACAAGAACAAAAGTCAGCCTACAAACACAAGGTCAAAGATATAAAAAAAGTCTTTCAATTTGCAATTCAATTGGCACCAAAAATAAGAACATAACTTGTAAAGCAGACTCAGTTGTGTTGTCTTGGACGAACTTTCTTTTTCTCTCTTCACAAAGAATGTGGACTAGAAGAACTAGTGAATTAATACATTGTTATGTTGAGAGTTCAGTTCCTTCCTGCTTTGACATTGCGAAGTGAAGAATAGTGAAAATTATTTCTAAGAGATGCTTCTTTATTTTAATCAATTGCTTTTGTATACTGTTATGCATGTTGTTTTTAGTTTTCTGTGTTTTCTATTTCTGTTGTTTACTATTACGCAAGTTTTGTTACTGTATTTCTCTGTTGGTATTAATATTCCAATGCCAAGTTTTCGTTTATTCTTAATGGGTTCGCACACTGGGTTTATAGTAAGCTATCTCAAGGATAAGTAACCTTGTTAATGTTTTTATTGATGATGTGATTTTAATAATTCGTGAGGTTACTATGTTAACTGTATTATGGTATGCCTTTTGTTTATATCAACTTTGGTGCAACTTTAAGTTCTTTAATGTGCATAGTTCTGTTTTTTTAGTCTACGGCTAAGCTGGTTTGTTGCTGCTATATTTTAACTTATTTTATCAGTCGGCTTATAATTCCTGATGAACTTAAAGCATCTGACTTGACATGAGGACTTTGGCTGAATCAGAAGTTGTCTACAATACTACCGAGCGTCCGGTCTTCTGTTAATTAGATGTTGCTGCCGCATAAGGTTCATTCTAAGAGGTAACATTCATTTTAGTTTGACACAATTAAGATCTTGATGTGCACTTGTCTTCTCTTGGTTAACTAAAAAGATTGTAAAACGTGAAAGTAGGACTAATTTTCGGTGGGTGAAAATTTGACAGCTATATGATTGCTTTTGGGTTTGATTTGCAAATATAAATTGGATAACATTGTGTAGTTTGAAGTTTGCAATATTGATCTTCTCCAGATTTTTTCTTCCCTCTGCTAAAGCCCATCTGAGACTTTATTGGTTATGAGTTAATGTGGTTGTTGTCTCTTAGTAATGGATTTTATGGAAAAATATTTAAGGCTGAATAATTATGGATAAAATATTTTCTTTTATTTTTGAATAAATGTTAAACATATGGATCAACGGGTCGTTGAAGTAATACTGACTTGCAACATATGAAGATTGTAGACTAAATATACTTGCAGAACCTCTGCAATTTGGTATAGGAACAATACTCTGAGTAGTCTTCATATTTAATACTATATATAAACTACAGTGACAATAGTGAACAGGAGTCATGCTTAGGCTTCAAAAAATGATGAAAGAAGTTCTTCTATTAAAAGAAGTGCTAATTTAAAGAGTTAAGGTGTTTGGTCAAGCATAAATAAATAATTTTGAATAGTAACCAAAAGTACTAATTTTTTTTCTGAAGAACCAAGTATTCCCTCATCATAGTCTAGTTATTAAAATGATGTATTGTTGTATTCTTCAATTCATTATTGCCCATTCTACTGTAGTAGTAACCTAGCCATCATTATATTGAGATTAATCTACATAGTATGTAATCTTTTTTTAGTTATTTTGAACCATTTAAATTGAAACAATTGTTTTGGAAGCTTAGGTGGTTTGGGCACTTAATACTTGTGGAAACTTTAACTTCTCAATTGTATGCGAATAAGCGTTGTTATTGGTAGAGTAGACCTTCGTAAAGAAAATTACTTCATCTAATCCATCACTAGGAGCTTTATGTATATGGGTACATATTACTGTGCTGAATCTGTATTTGCAAAATTACTTTTTCTTATTGTTTGCATTTTATATATTACTATATTTTATTGGTGCATAATATTTTCTGAATTTATTCTGGTGTACTAACTTGTCAAAATAGTACTATGGTATTACTCAATATCTGTGTGCCTGTGAGCATTTTTTTGGTAATCAAACGATTTTTTATTACCAAAACTCTGAAGTTACAATGCAATACTCATAGCAGCTTGGACAAAAGCCCCAAGCTTGCCATCAAGAACACTACTCTGTCACCTCTACAGGAACTACCCTATGACTAAGTAAAGAATTTCAACTACATAACAGAGTATTCCTGCAAGTTACCCTGCAAATCTCAAGAAAACAAGCCTATGGATAAAAGTTCAGATCAGCAAGCTTCCTCTGCAGCTTAATCCTCAGAGCTCCACGTCCATGCACCTTGAATTTTGGCTAAGTCATCTCTATTAGTTTTCATTCAAATTGAATTTGTTCTGCAGGTTCCAATTGGTGGTTGTTACCGGCTCATTGATGTACAGATGAGTAACTGCATTAAATGTCACATACAAAAAAAAAATCATCATATTCCTTTCCAGTCAATAGCCACCTTGCTTGCACATATAATTTTGGAGATTGAGTTAATCTTTGAGATGGATTTCTGGAGGTAAAATCATTCTAGCTGCTTGAAGTTTTTACTCTAACCTCTTTTAATGCTACCTATACAGTTATGTTTAATCATATGTTTTCAGAAAAATACTTTTATGAGATGTCTGATAAGTGTCTATATGGTAAAAGCTTTTCTAATTTCCTCTCCTGTGACTTTGGACCAATGCATATATATTTGACTTTGCTTAGTGTTCCTTTTTGGGTAGGACTTACCTGTAAGTTGATTGACCATCACTTTTGGAAATGTTATGCCTTAAGTTCCATTTACTCATATTTATGATGGCATCTGGTCTTATTTCACTGAAGGGTAAAGCATGTAAAATTTTTAGAATCTGGATGTAGCTTGTGTTTCTTTCAGATACAATGGAGGAGATTGAAGCTAGTGGAAAAGTTCATGTCCATTATGCTCTTGTTTTGTTAGGCGTTGTACTTCAGCATGAGCAAAAGGTAAATTTGGTGGTCCAAAAATCGTAGGCATAGACATGGTATAGTTTGATCCGTTTTGGACTTTACAATCTTAACATTTTAATACTGTAAAACTTAAATAGAATAAAACTTTTTTCTTTTCTCTGCTTTTAGGATAAAGTGATGAAGTGTGTCCAATTGATTCAAGAATTATCTTTGCCAAGTCATTGTGATTCAAGAATATATCCAGCATTCAATAATCTCAAATGGGTGTTGCTCTAAGAACTGGACTGAGAAAGCAACAATAGCGAATAAATGGACAGTGAAGGTTCAATGACAATGGGGTTGTCAAATGGCCAAAGTACAATAGGAACTTTAGGGGTTGTTTAATGATGAACATATTTGTATATATTACAGCCACTGAGATTTTATATAAATGTTGATTTTTGTTGGTATATATGATCTTTTAACTTTGATAATTGAATTGTCAAATTACTCAATGTACATAAGTTGGAAGAAATTTGGCTCTTTGAAGTATGGTTATTGAATTAGCGTACAATTAGCGAAGGGAAATCTGGAAGCTAAAAGTACTAATTTGTTACTATGATTAAATGCTTTTAACCACTAAAACGACAATTAACGAAGGGACATTCGGTACTAAAAGAATATGTGCACGACTGGAAATTTACTGTCGTTAAAGGTCATTCAGCGACCGGATCCAAATCCGGTTGTTAAACTTTTAACGTGAAAGCCTATAACGACCGGTGATGACCGGATTTTATCTGGTCGTTGTTGGCCTATAGCGACCGGATTAATGCTTTTAGCGACCAATTTTCCCTTTGCTAAAAGCCATATTTCTTGTAGTGTGCTCCTATGGAAAAGTTTAATGTGGTGGCTGTGTTGGAAGGTCAAGTAGGCGGAGGACCCAGTTCTGTTGAGGCTACAAAGGAAGTGAATCAAGAACCTGGCTCTTGCTCAGTTCCTGCAACAGTTGAGGAGGAAGAACTTGACTGGACTGACTCTGAGGGAGACAAAGATGAGAAAATTCAGGATGTTGATGGTAGAAGTGAAAAAGCTATGGAAAAACAAAAGAAGAGTGTGAAGAGAAAATTTAGTGAAGAGGATGAGAAGCTAATGGGAGAAGACGAGGAAGAGGAGGTAGTGTTTGTAAGTGAAACAAAGCCAGAAACAGATAAGAGAAGAAGGTTATTGAAAGGGGAAAAGCTGTGTCAAAAAGCAGGCTGGTAGATGAGAGTGATGAGGACTCTCAGGGTGAAAATGGAGGTGATGAAAAACCTACTGTTCAGACAGCACTTAGGAGGGTGGCTACTAGGTCTGCTCTGAAACAACAGGTAGAAAAGATGGTAAATCTTGAAAAGAAGCAGGGAACAAAGGTGGCTGAAGAGAAATAGGTGAAAAGCACTACTGAAACAAAGGTGGGAAGTGATGAGGATGGGAGTTATATTTATCCTAGTGATTCTGATACCGATAGTGAGGTAGAGAGCAAGAAAAAAGGGAAAGATACTGATGAGGAGGTTGATAGCGAAGCCTTCTTTGCTAGGCATCAAGTATTGGCTGGGAGCATCTTGAGTGACCTGAATGAGCATAACATAAAACTACTATTAAGGAAGGTACAGGATCAAGGGTGGTTGAACCTCTTTGCTAAGGAGAACAGATTTCTGTATGCTGAGGAGATCAGCGAGTTCTACATAAATTGTAGATTAGGTGCAAGAAGAGTGTTCTCAGTTGTTAAAGGAGTGGAAATAGAGTTTGGAAGAAAGGAGTTGGGAGTAATTCTTGAGGTTCCTGCTGAAGGTTATTGCAGGTACATCAACTTGAAATAGCCAAAGAGAACTGATGGTGTAACTCCTCTAAGTATTGTGAAGAAATTCTCTGGAAACACTAAAATCAGAAAGGAAAGAAAAGTTGAGAAGAAGGAGATGGAACCTGCACATCAGTTGCTCTTTGAATTTGTCCATAGGTTTCTGTTGCCTAGAGCGGAAAGGAACAATAAGGCTTGTGCTCTTGATTTGACCTATATGGATCTGCTGGATAGAGGAACAAGGATCAATTTGCCTGGTCTGATCATCAGACATAAAAAGGATTGCTGATACTGATCAAAAGCCACATTCCTTAGTGTATTCGTACATCCTGCAACAGGTCTTTGAGCACTTTGGGGCGCCATTGGAAGATGGAAAGAAGCCAACTCTACATCAGATGTTTGGCCAAAATGTGCTGAAAAACTGTGACTTCTTCAAGGAGAAGAGGTCATCCAAGAGGCCAGTGCAAGTCAAGCAAGAGCAGCCTGAGGAAAGTGAAGACTTTGGTCCTGATGAAGCAATTACAGCAGTGAAGGAATTGGAGCAGCATGTGTTGGAAGTAGATGAAGATAATGCTGAATTGAAAAGGCAGTTGAAGGTAAAGGATCAAGAAATTGATCGCTTGAAGATCGGGTGTCACAAGCATGAGGCCAAGCTAGTGGTAGAAAGGGCCAAGAATTCAAGGAATATTGAGGCACTTGTCAAGCACTTCAACCTGAAGACCTAAGTCCTTCCCACTTCCTTCCATGTCCTTGTCCAAATCCCTGCTTTCCTTCCCTATATATCCCCTCTTGATGTGTGTTTCTTAAGACAATCAGTTGAAGTTGTGTACTTAATTGGGCTGTGTGTTTGTCACGCCCTGGATAATTGGTTTTAAATTTCTTTTGTCTGGATTGGGTCCTTTCTATAATATATCTGGTTCTGGTTGGGCTCTTAGCTTTATTCTTGTGTGCTTAGTTGACTTGATTGCCTTGTGCTCTAGATTGGATGATATTGACTTGTTCTTGCAGGATTTTGAATTTTTTCGATGATGCCAAAAGGGGGAAGAAGGAAATGTTGGGGTGTGTGACCTAACTCATATGTTTTAAATTTTTCAAATGTATTTTTGCTTCTGTGTTTTTTTGGTTTTTTTGTATGTCTAGGTTCTTTGGTAATATTTGTTTGTCATCATCAAAAAGGGAGAATTTGTTGAGGTGAATGTTTTGAAGAATGACAAACGAAAGACCTCAGTGGTTCTGGAGGAGAACCTGGTCCTTATGAAGAAGGGCACGTCTGATCGAAAAGATTAAGGGTTGTAAATCCTTGCAGAACTAGGAAGAGTGGGGCGTGAACAAGTATGCATCATATTCAGCTAAAAGAGGTTGTTCCGTGACTGTGTCTTTGAAGTATGAATAAGAGTTGGAGTTAAACAAGGAAAGAGACACAGGAAATCTTGTCTTACCAAAATTACAAGGTTTCCTTGTGTAATGAACTAGAGTTTTGAAGCCCTTATAAAAGCTAATAATTGAGGCAGCCGATATTCAGTTATTCACAAAGAGAGTTGAGAGCATTACGAAGGCGATCCAATAACTTTCAAAGTGATTTAACTGGAGAAGACAATTGTTGAAGGCTACATAGTTAAACTTACATATTCTGTCTAGGTTCTTGTTTTGAAGTTGTCGTAGTTTGTGCTATCATTGTTTTACCTACATGCTTTCTTTAGAAGCAACTGTATTAGGTGAACCATTGTGAGATTACTTTACAAAGCTAGAGTTTAGCTTTGTTGAGTGATTAGGGTCTAGAGTGTAGCCCCTTAGTTACGAGTTTTGTAATCTAAAACTTGCTCTTCATGTTAGTGGATTGGTTCAAAAATTTCAGAGTGTGGGTCGTGGTTTTTCTCCCTTGAGCAAGGAGTTTTGTACGTAAAAATACCGTGTTCCTTTGAGTTTGCAATTTGTATGTGTTGTGGTGTTTGCAGTGGAAAACTGTTGCGGCAAGAACAAGGTTCGTGACATTAAGAGTCTGGTTCTTCGAAGAAAATTGGAGGACACTATTCAACACCCCCCTCCCTTCTAGTGTCCATAGGAGGTGCTTAGGTTATAACAAGGCTGATTTTGAATTAGATTCATCACTTATTGGTTTCACTGCAGCCGTCTCCCAAAACTATTATAAAAAAATACATATAAAAAATAAAAAACCCAACAAAAGGGTACAAAAAAATAAGCAAACAAAAGACAACTACTAGTTAACTCACCTGTTCATTATGAAAGTAGTCATCACACAAGGTAGTGTAGTACGGGAAAATAGTCAATGTGTAACAGAGCACCAGAGGTTGGTCTTATCATGAACAGCAAAATACTGCCTGAAGACAGCAAATACCTCTGCCACCGCGCAATAAAATAGAAAGGGCATACCAAGAAAGCTATAACTAGTCGCTTCAGATTTTGGCTCTATGACAGACCGCAAATGCGGTATCAAGGAACCATATATCTCAGTACCCCACTGATAAGAGCTATTCAACTCATCATCGTCAATAATAATCATATGTCGATACTCCACTACTCTAGTTGCAAGGTGACCCAATAAAACAGAGGTAAACAAATAAAGCTCAACTAAATTGACAGCATCATTTTGTTCCAATGGAACATCAGGTCATACAACTGACACTCTTTTTGCATTATTATTGTTGCCATTATCACCTTCACCTTCATTCTTATCCTTACCCTTACAATTACGCTTATGCACCTCTTTTAAATTCTCTCTCAGCATCATCTTCATCAGATGGAACGTCCAATTGTCCACCTAACACTACAATTTGATTATCATTGTTACAATTATCATCTTCATCTTTATCCTTTCCCTTACCCTTACCCTTACCCTTACCCTTACCCTTATGCTTACGCTTAACATTGCCCTTAGGCTTACCCTTACCTTTTGGATTCTTTCTCACATAGCTAGAATGACGCTCAATCAAATCAGCCAAGTCCTGTAACTTTAAACTCCACCTACTATCTTTTTTATTACAGCCCTCTTCAGGATCCCTAAAATACTTATCATTCAAT
Source organism: Petunia axillaris subsp. axillaris (assembly GCA_029990575.1). Taxonomy (NCBI): domain Eukaryota; kingdom Viridiplantae; phylum Streptophyta; class Magnoliopsida; order Solanales; family Solanaceae; genus Petunia; species Petunia axillaris. The sequence goes on from JARKNS010000006.1 coordinate 10,237,415, forward strand.
CTATTCACTCTCAGCTTCAAAATACTTGTATCTATACTACTGGAAATATTAATCCACTAGCTGCATGAAAATCAGTAGCTATAAAATCTACTTCTTCACCAAAAACTTTAAAACCAATCTTACTGTTGTCCGAAGAAGGTATTTGAGACTGCAGAAAATAATTTATCATCCTCCCAGAATATCCTAGATCTTCAATAAGCATAAACTTGCCAAAAGACCCTTGCTTCAGTTTCTCCAGGTGTTCGACTGATAATAACCCTTCAAGCAATCCATGATACTCTGTGTCACCTTTCCACTGACAATCACGATTTTTCCATTCAGCAAACGGGACCAATATACCCTCGTCGTTTGACAAATTCTCCACACCTGTAAGGTCAAAACAAAAATTAACCCCTATATGCTTGCACCTAAAATACAATCACAAAATTTTATACTCATGGGGCACAACTGCTAATGCACACACCAAGTCCCAGGGGTTTGTGCTGTGACAAAGGAGTAGCCAAGCGTAGGCTCACATTATAAAACCATGGGGCACAACTGCTAATGCACACACTAAGTCCCAGGGGTTTGTGCTGGGACAAAGGAGTATCTTAGCATGGGCTCACAATATAAAACCATGGGGCACAACTGCTTATGCACATACCAAGTCCCAGGGTTTTATGCTGGGACAAAAGGGTATCCCAGCATTGGCTTCTAGTATATAGTCATGGGACAAAGGGGTTGCACTAAAAAGAAGACCCAACATTTTCAATGCAATCCAAAGCTTATATTTACCTGGAATCCAACACATTTTCACAAAAATCATAACACCAAAGTATCATGAATACATTCGTCCCAAAAAAAAAAAAGAACACCCAGTACTTTAAAAATGAAGCACTGAGTGAAGCACAAAAACACACGAAAAAAACCCTAAAAAACCCAGAACTTTATCGAAGACCCATGAAAAAGATGAAAAAATAAACAGTTACCTTAGAATTACGCAACAACACAAAATAAATAGTTATTCAAGAAAAATACACGAATTGAATCTCTCAAAGTAATAGAGTTTTGTGCATTTTTTACTAAAAGGGAATGAATTCAGAAAAGTGAAGTTACAGTAATGAATTCGACTTGAAACCCTCGAATAAGTCCAATAATATTCAAAGGGTAAAAGCGTATTATTAAAAAAATTAAAAACGGTGTCGTTTAAGCATAAAATTAAAAAAACACAACTGGTGTCTATTCTTCAGCGAATTTGCGCCCGAAGGCTAGTGCTCAACTAGCGCATATAAAAGTGGCTTCCACACGAAATTTTTACCCTTATGAAAGTGAGAAGTACAGGAAATACTAACTTCTCAAAAAATGGTGTATATGCTTATAAGCTCCTTAAAATAAGCTCACCCAAACAGGCTCCTATTCATTTCACTTATGATCTCTAAAGTTTCTTTTATTTTTATTTTATATGAATTCTTATAGTTAGAGATGGTAATAAAACAGTTTGATGAATGAAGATATGATAGATAAAATTTGAATTAAAATGAATAAATTGTGTAAAATAATATTATTGTATTATTTAAAAGACATTGACTGAGGTACATAAGCTCGTTTAGAGATAAAGGCGAGTACTTTATGAGTGCAAGTATACAATGAGCCTTGTCTACAAAGTCTAGCGATCTCATCTTTGGAAAAAGGACGAGAATCAAGCATATCTTCAAGAGGCGAGAGATCTAGGACATGAAAAAAGTTCTAAAAATACCAAAAAAAGACAAATTATGAAAAATATATATGTCGTGCATTTGAGCTCATCCACTTTTTTAGGTTGCAAACCATATTTCTCTATTTAAGTTCATCTAAAAATGTAGTAAAAATAATATTGCTGGAGCAAATCAACCATTTTTACCTTTCAATTTTCTAATAATTGTCAAAATTTCTTTTTATACACTAGAGCAACTATGTTTTTCATAGTATTTTTAATTACCGTGAAGTGTGTTGCTTCCTCCATATTTAAAAGGATAAAATTATGTATGCTTTTTCTACGATCAATTTTATTTAACCTGATGAAACTTAAAATATTAAGTAAATTTTAAAAGAAATCTTTCAATTTTTAATGTAGCATTTGTACAAAATGCCCAACTACTCGTCATTGATACAAATACATAAAAGTTATCGACTAAAATAGTGTCAATCCTTTCTAAACGTTCAAAAATAAAAATAAAAATAAAAAAGCCATATATATATGATCATTCGAAATGCCTAAAATAAGTTAACCGATTAGAATTATATTATTATTATTATTATTATTATTATTATTATTATTATAGTGAAATGTATGACCTAACAAGTCATTAACAATAATTAAAAAAAATAATGATAGTATTATTATAACTTATCACTGCTACTATTATTTGGCTGCTGCGACTGATTCGTCCCTAAGGTACTCATTCGAGAGAGTTGACCAGAAAACGCGGGAGTCCACGGGTATTTCGTTAACCCGACCCGTACCGGACCCAATAACCCATTCTATTTAATTTAGGATTCTACCACTTACTCCCCCTTCTTCTTCCTCAAGAGTCTTTTTTTACATATCACACCCCACAAAAATCTTTTTACTCAAAATAGCCCAAAACCCTCCTACAAGATTTGTGCGAAAATAGTCTAATATATGTACTTATTTTTTGTGGGTATTTTCCAGTTGTAGGATTTTAGGCTTTCTTGTACAGGAAAAGACCCAAGTTTCAATGGATGATCATGATGAGGATTGGGAAATTCTGTTATCTGCTTTAAAAGGTACTCTTTTTAACCCCTTTTCTTGTTATTTATTAAGCCGACGGTCTATCAGAAACAGCCTCTCTGGTACTCCTCGCCCTCCCTAGACCCCACTTGTGAGATCATACTCGGTATGTTGTTGTTTGTTGTTCTTGTTATTGGAAAAAACCTATATATTAGTTTATGATTCTTTGACTAAGTTTAGGAGCTAAATCGAACTAGATATTTTTATAACTTTGATTGTACTTATACATGAAATATTACATTTTGATATATTGATCAAAGTTAACTTAATATGAATCTTGGAAATAAAGTAGTAGTATTTTAGCGGAGGGTCTATCGGAAATAGCTTCTCTTCCTCACTCGAGATAGGGTAAAGGTCTGGATACACCTCATCCTCCCCAGACACCATTTGTGGAATCGTATTACATATGTTGTTGTTATTGTTGTTGTTGTTGTTTGAGGCACTATATGTATGTTTTGGCTTAATTATGTGAAATCTTGGTATAGATGGTTGTGTGGTGGACGTTGAAGAGGATGAGGAGGAAGAAGAAGATGAAGAAGACGAGGAGGACGAGGAGGGTGATGATGATGTTAATAATGATAATGTAAGGACGGATTTAGCGTGCCCATTTTGTTCAGAGGACTTCGATATGCTTGGATTGTGCTGTCACATTGATAGCGAGCATCGTGTAGAGGCCAAGACCGGGGTAAAGTATACCTATATTTTCTTTCATTTTCATGTTGGAAGTATTCTTGGTTTTGTCTTTCTCTTGATAAGAAGAGATGTTGCTCCGCAAGGGTTTAAAATAGGATAAGAAGAGATGTCACAGCCAGAGTTTTTGTCTAGTGGTAAGTGCAAAACACATGATGTGCTGGTTAGGCGCACTTCACGGGTTCAAACTTTGATGCAACAAAAGCCTAATGTTTAAGTTGAGAGGGGTAGTGGGACGGGCCCATTATCCAGAGTTTTGAACCGTGCGCCAGTGGCTCGGGGATTTCTCGGTTATTCATAAAAAAGAAGACTAGGATACTCACCTGCCAAGGCTGTTGTTCAAGTATCTCCAAAGTAGTACTCTACTTTTTCTCTATTCGATGATACTTGGTGAAAAATATACCTAAACGAAATTTACTAGATGGTTCCAATTATGGTGTTCGTGCTTGTATTCTGTAATCTTGGAAATTAGATACAAAAACCTTCAATTGGTCATATTCACACACTTTCTCAATCTGAGATAAATTTGCTTATGAGAAATAGTAGTACTTCAGTATTGTGTGAAATTAGCCATTGTATTTTCATCCTTAGCCTTGGATTCTGAATTTCTTTTTATCTGTGTTTCTTTGTCTTTGGCTTTGTCTTTCTCTTTGATTATTCTCAGAAGAGAGTTGCTCTTGAAGGGTTTAAAGTAGGATAGATATACTCGCCACTGGGGTTTTGGTCTAGTGGTAACGGCACAACACATGATATGTAGGTTATGCGCACGTCAAGGGTTCAAATCTTGTTGCAAAGCTTAATATTTAAGTAGAGAAGGGTAGAGGGACAGGCCCGGGTGATTTCTCTGTTATTCATAGAAAAAGAAGATAGGGATACTCACCCACCAAGGCTGTTTTTCAAGTATCTCATAGTACTTTTCCTCTAACTGATGTTACTTGGCGAAACAAATACCTAATCAGGACGAAACTAACTACATGGTTCCAATTATGGGTGTTTGTGCTTGTATTCTGTAATACTGGGAATTAGATACAAAAACCTTCAGTTGGTCATATTAACACTCTTTCTCAATCTGGGATAAGTTTACTTATGACAAACAGTACTACTTCAGTATTATGTGAAATTATCTGATGGTCATTGTATTTTCAGCCTTCGCCTTTTGAATCTGAATTTTTTATGATCGGTGTTTCTTTGGTGTTTCTTTGTCTTCAGATATGTCCTCTCTGTGCTACCAAGGTGCGAACGAATATGGCTACACATGTCATCGTGCAGCATGAAAGTATATTAAAAATATCCTTCACTTCATTTATTCCGGTTTATTAATTCTACATGATCACAGCAAGTGTAACGAGTTATTGACTTTTATAGCTGAATATCAGAGACTAACAAATGAAGTTACTGCAACTTCTAACCACAGTACAATCCCTTGGTTGCAGTGTATCTTGAACATGTTCTTTATATCTAATTGGTAACATATCAAGTTTCCCATGGTTGAGTTTGGAATAGTAACCTTTATAATTGCTGATATAGTGAACTGGCATGAAGTAGCTACTTAATTTTGCTCTGTAGCTGTCTACATAATTCTTAACTTCTAACATCTTCATCAGTCATTATGTTTAATAAAGGTAGTGGCCAATGCCCTTCCTCTTTTATCTCAGTAAAATTAAGTTTTTCTATTAAAGCAGCACTGAGATAACTTTGATTCTTCCAAAGGTTGTTAACTTTGCCCTCTTTCCCTTATCGGGGGGGGGGGGGGGGGGGGGGGGGGGAAGAACTTTGCCCTCTTTCATGTTTATTGGTTTAATGGAGTTGTTTTCTTGAGCATGAATTTGCGTCAATCATTACTTTAGGAGAAATGCTATATTTTGTTTATCATATAAGCATGTGGAGCTATAAGTTGATTTACCTTAATAGTACCTTAAGCACTCAGCAAAAAGAAACTTCGTAATGGTGGATCTTTCTCTGCCTTATCATTACTGAGAAAAGAGTTGCTAAGTGCTTATTTGGAAAAGAAGTCCAGCCATGTTAATCCATCCTCAAATATGGAAACCAACCAGTTGCTGTTATCATTTGTTGGCAATCAGCAGCCTGCCCAAAAACTTCATACAAGACAGTCCAGCACGACAGCTGAAGTAAGTTATTCCAGAAACAGCCTAGAAGACTGTATTAGTGAAAGGTAAGACGATTATTATGATCTACTTTCAACAGTTTCATCATTGTTTATTTCTCTGTGTTATCTCTTGTCATCTGCCAACACTAAATGACTAATTATGATGATGAGGACGAATATTAGCAGACAAAAGAAAGCTGGATTTACAGGAGTAGGCACCCAATATTTTACCATTTGTCAAAAGCTTGTTCTTTGTTCAATTATTGTCATAGCAAACTAGATTTGTAAGTAAATTCGAACTTAGAACCAGGCTTGAACTGATTGCTGGAGACAACTGGAGGACACAAGCATGAGAGATAGCTAACTAGTTATAGGTTTGTTGATTTAGCTATAATAAATGCCTCAACGATTATCTGTATTAGGCATTGTTACTTGGATTTTCTTTTGATTGCTGCTTATTGTAATTGTATGCATTGCATTTCCTAGATTATGCGAGAAGTGAACTTGGCAGTAAGTTAGATGAATTTGAGAACTTACGTGTCCATATTTCCCTATGCTGGCTTTATTGGAGTGTTAAATTGGAGAACTAAGGCGTCCTTAGAAATTTTGATATGCTGGATTTATTGAGTGCTAAATTTGAGAACTGTGGTGTTCTTAGAAATGCTGATATGCTGGATTTACCGGAGCTCCACGTATATCTCAACTTGTGAGAGAAAACCTAGTTCAACAATTTGTAGGGAGTAGAATAGGAGTACCCATGCATTATCGCTACGTTATTGGGATTTTTTTTTTGTCTAATAATGGAAAATGCTTAGATCCATTTGCTAAAAGGTGTATAGCTTCACTCATGAAACCTATTTTGCTTTGATGTTTCCCAAATTCGATTACTTATCACAGATTAACAATGGTGTAATAGAAAAGGGTGATTTTCCATTGTTCTCTTTGGAGCTGTCTGAGAGACACTGTATCATTACTTAAGTTTATCCTCCCGGATACTCTTAGTACAGGGAAGCACACCAAGCTTAAATGTTAAACCTTAAACCCTCTGCATTCATTCAACAGCTCTCTCCTCCTTTTCTCCCTTAGTTTATTTGTAATGGGTCAAGGTTCCTTCATCGGCGGGTCTGTTGGCACTTTGTCTCCTTATATGGTCTTGGACAATCCTCACCTCATTAGCTAGCTTTTTGGGGTTGAGTTAGGTCCAAAGTCCATTTCTTCTCATGGTATTAAAGTCAAGCTCATCCCAATAATTGGTTACCCGATTTTGGGGCCGATGTTAAGTTGTCCACGCTCCCGTTGGCAGGCCTGAGCGCGTGATGCGTGTCTAGTTCCCACATCGGTGGATGTGTTCGCAATTTGTATCCTCATATGGTCATATGGGCAGTCTTTTCTTCATGAGCTAACTTTTGGGGTTGAGTTTGGTTCAAAGTCTATTGTCTTATCATAACCAGATTTCTTAGCCTTCACCATCCTTCTTCAGTTTGTCCTTTCACCATCGTTTTATCTAGTCATTTGCACAATAATTCATTAACCCTGCAGCAAACATTTTCCTGGGCCAAACCTTACCGAAGCTGGTTTATTTTTTATTTCTGATGTTTTTTCCCTTCAGTTAGTGAGATTGGTAATTTGTATCATGAATAACTCAAAGTATAGGTGCGACGATAATGAACATAGCAGGAAATCACACTTTACAGTATCTGTTCAATATGAACTGCATAACAGATGGTGTTTCTCCATAATATTTTACGGGAGAGCTAGAAAAAGTCTTGGCTCATGGCTCTTAATTTGGAACTTGAGTTGTGTAAAGAACTTCAGCTGTATCTTTTCTTGACTTGATGCTAATTGTTGTTTTAGGTAGCACGTATTATCATTTTGATTTCTTCCTAGCCCTAACTTTCCTTTGCCTGAATGGTGAAAAGTTGACTGTTTTTCATTTTTATTCAAATCCTTGTCAAAGAAGCTCCCAGCCATTTCCTTCAATGGACAAGGATCAGGAAGAGAAGTTCCAGAGATCTGAATTTGTGAAAGGACTATTGCTCTCCACCATATTCGAAGACTATCTATGAGGCTGAACAACAATGCTTCTTTTCAGTTCTTTGGCTACTAGCACACAAGCTCTTTGAAGATGCTCCGCGAAATATGCTGATAAATTTACTACCAGCTAGAGGCTGTTAGACTTGCTCCCATTTGGATGCCGTGGTTGCTTATGCGAAGATATGTCCAGTTAACATGCTTTTACAAGACCTTGTTTAACTACAGTGTGCTATTTCTCTTTCCTTTTCCCCCCTTAGCTGATGTAGCTTACACTACATCATGTACTTGACTGTCCCTGAACAGAAATTCTTCATTCTTATAGTCAGATCGAAATTGATTAATTGTTAAGTAGGATTTTTTAAGTCATCGTCCCATTTTGCAAAAGAAATTAGATACCATTATTCTTTGGACTGATTGTGATAATTATCACTTGCAAGTTATTCAACTTTATTAATGAAGTCCCTTGCTTCCTGCTATTTTATCTCTAGGAGTAAATCAAAGGTTCAAGAGTGCTGACTTGAATATCGTTTGAAATTAATCTATCATGAGCTCTATATGTTGGGTTGGGGAAGACACTGAGTTGTTTGCATAATTGTGTGATAGCTGAATAGGTAGACCATAATATAGTAAAAATCTAGGATGATCTACTACTCAGCAGTGACATCCAGCAAATGACTCTCAGTCCGCGGGCTGTCATGGGTCACCGGTGTTAGATTCTGTAAACTAGATTATATAATGATTGTTTTGGAGAGAGTTGAGTAGATGATGCTTGCCAGTTCAATGCAAGAACCTGAGTTGGATGGGCATTTTGCTTTTCAATCTTTTCCCTTCCCTTCTTAGGGAGATCTTTCTTCCAAGGAAGAGACAACTAGACACTGCAAACTAATGAGTTTTTAAGTTCATCATCTTATGTCTGTAGATTTCATTATAGTTGATGCATAGTGGCATTCGCACCTAGAAAAATATATTTTCAACTACTGATGTATGTGTGTGTTTGGAACAGAGTACTATGATTGTTGTCTTTCTTTTATCTAAAGTATGAATATGATCAATAACTAGTCACTTGGCCTACTAAAGAGGATAACGACAACTCCTATATGTTGAGTGTGTTTGTGTGTTGGCTGGACAAACTGCAACTTTGCCAAGGACGAAGCTTTACTGCCTTCTAACACCATTTTGTAGGGATTCAAAATGTAAAATTCAACTTTTAAAATATACTAGTGAAGGTAAAGTTAGTAATTGAAAAGCCACTTAGAGAAATATCGGTTAAAAGTTAAAAATTTGAATAGTTCGTGAAATTTACAGGATGGTATAAGGTAAACAAAAGTAGCATTGATAATCAAATGGCGTTAAACGAGTTTCTTTCACCGGAAGAAATATTTGTGTTAATTCAAGATGATATGAACAAAACCTCGTTGACGGAAACTTGTTCCTAACCTAAAAAGCTTCAGCACTGTTAGCTGATCCACAAATATTATATGGCTACTGACCCACTTCAGTTTCGCTTGGGTAAGAAATTAATACCTAAATCTGGAGTACTTTAGTGAAGTAGGAACTGCAATAGATAAGTTTAGAAGGTTTTAACAGATCTGGTAAGACTGCACAATTTCTGTTGAGATTCTAGTAAGCATTCAAGAAAAGAGTAACTAATGAAACAAAAATGAACCATTTAATTTGATCATAATCTTTGCTGACTAGCAGCACATTTGCCATCAACACAAACTCAAAAAAGCATCCAGTTGCATATGCAGCGCTTGGTGCAACTTTTATAGAGATCTGGGTAATACTGGGTACCATAAGACCAGAGACGAAGCACATTTGAAACTGAGTTACCACAATCATTTGAGGGTCCTCCTCAACGCCTATGGACATCTAAGATGCTAATTTAAGAATAGTAGGAAAGAAATCAACAGATTGCAATTTCAGGAACGCAGCATATTGGTCGTATGAATTTGACAAACTATAATAAATGTTCCTATCAGTTTGTATGTGCAATCTAAAAATACAGATGGTTCCAAATTTTTCATCACTATCACTTGTCAAGAACTACTCCCGACTCGACAAAAGACAATCTAAAAATACAGATGGTTCCAAATTTTTCATCACTGTCACTCGTCAAGTACTCCTGACTCGACAAAGACAACAGCCCTACCCATATCAAAAGATTATATTTCACCCCAGCAAAGCAAAACAGGCAAGGGTTATGAGGATTCCTGCCACATTTCAGGAAACAATCATAAAGTACAAGGGGCAACTTTTCCATTGTGAGCATTAAATAGACTCACTCTTTGAGAGTTACCACGCCCATCCGAGCTTTTTCTCCTTCAGTCCAACACAAAAACCTTCCAAACTAGAATGGGAGGCTTAATGGCACTATGGATCTTTGACCAAACTTAATTGGTTAGAGCCTGGGGTTTTATATCTCAAAAACTTTTTAACCAAACTGACAATCTAAACTTCTTCCCATTAACAGCGGAAAGATAGGAGCATCAACAGCTGCGTCATCTCCATGGAGAATAGTGTATACGGAAAAACTGGTAATCTGGAAGAATAACCTGCAAGCCGCTTAGCCAACTATCTGCAGCTTGCAATAGAGAATTTTCTTGCTCGGATTCATGAGGTCCACATGGACTCAAGATTGAGCCTTTCAGTTTGTATGTAGCAAGGCCAAAGACTGGTAAAGAAAATCTTGAGCATGCATTTACATTGCCAAGAGCTTTCTTACCAGTACCACCATGGTAGCGTGGCTGACCCGTACTCAAAGCTGAGAAAATGACAGAAAGATTATGTCAGAAGGAGCACTTGGAAGTAGCACATGCACATGAATCTGGCTGTTGTGCACACAAAGGGTGGCAGGACATACCTCTGGATTGTGTAGACAAGGAATGGAAGGTTAGAAAAGAAGCATCCAGATCCCGCAACGTGGGACCCATGGGTATTCTATATATCGGATACCTGCAAATGACTTTGTTAGTCACAAACTAAAATTCAAAATAAGAGCTCCAAATATCCTCATTATCTTGCAAATTACTCTTAATTCTATTGGATTGTAAACATACCAAGCTACGGAAATCCAGCTAGAAGGCAGTAAATCAGAGCTCCTGCACTTCTTCAGCTCTGGAAATTGAGATGCTAGAACAGCTATCTGAAAAAGATGAGAAGAACGCATAACAATATGCCCATTTAGGACGAAGAGGTGGATCTGTTTCACATACTAACAAGTGATGTACCTTGTCAGCCAATGGCCTCCGATGATGTGGTTGTTCTTGCTCCAAATACTCAAACAAGAGTACCCCAATAGAATTTTCAGTTTCATCACTCGATGAACTCGTGACAGACTTGTCTCCCAATGATAGTCTATTTAGCCGCTGGGCGTTCAAATTTACAGGGCTGTGCTGGCTCCGCAACCTCTCAGAATAGGTTTTGGACCGCCGATCCACTTCACAGTCGCTGCTTCCACCACTGCTGGTCTCTCTTGATGAGTCAGCATCACCCCCTTCACCAGGCCTCCTGGACAAGGTAGAATACATGTTAAAATTCCAGCTACCAGCTGCATCAAGTTTTCATAAGAAAGAACCCTTAGCTAAAACAACAAAAACAACAACATGCCCGGTATACTCCCACAAATGGATCTGGGAGGGTAAATGTACGCAGACCTTATCTCTACCTTAATTAAGATAGAGATATTGTTTCTGATAAAACCTCGGCTCAAGAAAGCATTTTCGAAAACATGTTTGGAAAAAAAAAAAAAAAAAAAAAAAAAAAAGAAACTATCATGGAATAGAAAGTACTGACATAAAAAATAAATGTAATCAGAGTAATTAAAACAATAATACCAATAAAGACGAAGAATAAGATAAAATAATATTTATAGGACTAATACTAATCCTAATATGACAGAAACTCGCGCGACTATCTTCTAACCTTCCACCCTATTTCTCGACCTCCACGCTTTTCAATCTAGGGTCATGTCCTCGATGATCTGAAGGTGTGTTATGTCATGTCTAATCACATTGTCCCAATTCTTCCTCGGTATACCTCTACCTCTCCGTAGACCCGGCACTTCCAACCTCCCGCACCTCCTCAATGAGCCATCTATGCTTCTACTTTGCACATGACCTAACTATCTCAGTCCCACCTCTCGCATCTTGTCCACCACTGGGACCACTCTCACCAAATCTCGTATGACCTCATTCCTAATCTTATCAATCCTAGTATGCCTACACATCCATCTAAGCATTTTTTTTCTTCTAACTTCATCTTGTGAATGTGTGTGTTCTTGACTAGTCAATACTCCGCCCCATACATAGAGTTGGTCTAACAACCACTTAATAGAACTTACCTTTAAGTTTCAATGGCACATTCTTATTGCATAGGACACCGGTTGCGAGCCTCCATTTCATCCACCTTGCCCCAATACGATGTGTGTCATCATCATCACTCGCCATTTCCTAGATTATAGACCTAAGATACTTGAAACTTACTCTCTTGGGATGACTTGTATATCAATCCTCACTTTTGTTGCGGAAGCACAATATATAGCAGGTGATTTAATTACTACTACTATAACAAAATGCAGCTAATAAATACTCCCTCCGTTTCAAAAAGGATGAACCTATTTCCTTTTTAGTCTGTTTCAAAAAGAATGACCTCTTTCTAAATTTGGAAAGAAATATTCCCTAGATGATTTGTAGCCACACAAATATCTATAACTTATTTTAGACAACAAGTTTCAAAAGTCTTCTCTCTTTATTAAACTCCGTGCAAAGTCAAATAGGTTCATCTAAAGTGGAACGGAGGGAGTAGTAAGTAAGATCAAGAATAAAAAGAACACTAAAATTTATGAGGTTTGGCAATTTATTTCTGCCTACGTCCTCAGACACAACCAACCCAAATTTATTTCACTCCAAAAGAATACAAGTGAAATATTACAAAAGGGAGAAGATTCAAATGCCTTGGAAGATGATAAGACAAGTGTAAGATGGACAAGTGTAAGATATGAGGTGTGTTTGAAACCAGCGAATGGCTTGATATTTATAGCCAAAGGCTTCTCACAATAAATGGCTCTGAATCCACCAACAATGCCATAAAATGAAAGGCCTAAAAGCGGCCAACAATGCTGCAAATGAAAGGTCTAGAAGCTGCCAACAATGCTCCTCTTCTGCGGACCAAAATGCACCACCAATGCTCTTTCTTCTATGGACCAAAATGCGTCAACAATGCGCTTTCTTATGTGTGCAAAATTCTGCCACATCTTGTTAAATCTAAAAACTCTCCACCTTGGCAAGATTCCCTATTTTTTAAATTCCTCCCCATGACAAATTTTGGTTGTCTCTTCAACTTCAACTTCAGTGTTCAACAATATTGATCAAGTTCAAACAAAGTTGAAACTTAACTCCAATCACCACTTTCGTTAACATATCAGCAGGATTCTCTGTAGTTCGACTCTTATGTACCATGAATCCACCTTCTTCTGTAACTTCTCACATAAAGTGATATTGAACATCAATGTGCTTCGTCCTTGCATGATACACTTGGTTTTTCGCCAATATGATAGCACTTTGACTATTACAAAATACTGTGATAGTATCTTGTCCAATACCGAGCTCTCTAAGCAACCTTCGAAGCCAAATTGCCTCCTTCACAACCTCTATAGTTGCCATGTACTCTGTCGCAGTGGTAGACAAAGCAACTGTTGACTGCAAAGTAGACTTCCAACTAACTGCTGCATTTGCAAAAGTAAATACATAACCAGTAGTTGATCTTCATTTGTCCAAATACCAGCAAAATCCGAGTCACAATATTCATCTATAGACGGATTACCTTCCCGCTCAAACAACAATCCAATATCTACAGTATAACGAATATACCGTAGAATCCATTTCACTGACAATGCTCCTTTCCTGGATTATGCATATACCTACTTACAACTCCAACAACATGTGAAATGTCCGGTCTTGTGCAAACCATTGCATACATCAAGCTACCAACCGCATTCGCATACGGTACTTTTGACATATACTCCCGTTCAGTTTCATTCTTCGGCGACATAGCAGAACTGAGCTTAAAGTGAGGAGCAAGCGGAGTGCTAACGGACTTTGTTTTCTCATCCATGCCAAATCGATCTAGCACCTTCTTCAAATATTCTTTCTGAGATAAAAAGAGTTTCTTTGAATGTCTATCTCTTGTTATCTCTTCTTTGCCTCACCCAGATCCTTCATCTCAAACTCATTCCTTAGTTGAACCTTCAGTTTCTCAATTTCTTCTTGACTCTTGGAAGCTATCAACATATATGAAAAGATATATAAAGGATCCATTTTCAAGCTTTCGCAAATACACACAATGATCGTATTTGCTTCTTTTGTACTTTTGCCGCAACATAAACTTGTCGAATCGTTTGTACCATAGTCTAGAGGATTGTTTCAATCCGTACAATAACTTTTCAAGTTTGCACACCATATTTTCTTTTCCTGCAACTTTGAATCCTTCTAGCTGAGTCATGTAGATTTCCTCTTCTAAGTCTCCATATAAAAATACAGTTTTTACATCCAATTGAACTAGTTCCATATCCGACTGTGCTACAAAGCCAACAAACTCTGATGGAGGAGTGTTTTACGACGGGAGAAAACACCTCATCCTCCTTTTGAGAATATCTTTTGGCCACAAATCTTGTTTCGTGGCGAACATTTTCTTGGTTAGAAAATCCTTCTTTCTTTACCTATACCGATTTGCACCCAATTGCTTTCTTTCCCTCCGAGAGATTGGGCAATCCATATATGATTCTGATGAAGGGACTGTATTTCTTCGGTCATGGCAATCCTCCACCTATCTTCTTCTGAACATTGGACTGCTTCTTTATAAATTGGTAGGAATACCAACAGCTAAAATTGAGGGTGCACAAGCCACCATATCCATAAAACGACTAGGCTTTTTTATCATCCTTTTTGGCTTGCTGGTTGCAATTGATTCAATGCTAAGGTTCTTTAGTTGGAACCTCCCTTTCAACTGGCTCATCTTCTAGAGGAAATTTTTCTATTGTTTCCTCATTTGCTCCCAATGTCGGGAAAATAATTTTCCCCCAAACTCCACCTGCTTTGAAGCATAAGTTTGGTCGACATCTTCAATTGTTACCTTCTTTGTCATTACTGATTCATCAAAGGTAACATCTAACCAAATTTGTTAGATTTGGCAAGATGTGACAGAATTTTATCCACAAAAGAAAGCGCATTGTTGGCGCATTTTGGTCCATAGAAGAAAGAACACCACTGACGCATTTTGGTCCATAGAAAAGGAGCATTGTTGACAACTTCTGGACCTTTCATCTGGAGCATTGTTGGTCGCTTCTAGGCTTTTCATTTTTATGGCATTGTTGGCGGATTCAGAGTCATTTATTGGGGGAAGCTTTTGGCTATAAATAGCAAGTCATTCACTAGTTTCAAACACACCTCACATCTCTCACTTGTCTTCTCATCTCTCAAGGCATTTGAATCTTCTCCCTTTTATAATATTTCGCTTGTATTCTTTTGGAGTGAAATAAATTTGGGCTAGTTGTGTCTAAGAATATAGGCAAAAATAAATTGCCGAACCTCGTAAATTATAGTATTTTTTTATTCTTGTCTTACTTACTATTTATTAGCTGTATTTTGTTATAGTAGTTGTGATTCGCCCGCTATACATTGTGCTTCCGCAACAACTTTCCTATCCAACTCATGCGATGCATCGCTGAACTTACATTCCATGTACTCTGTCTTAATCCTGCTCAACCAAAAACCTATAGACTCCAGAGTCGGCCTCCAAACCTCTAGCATGTCGCTAACTCTATTACGTGTCTCATGTATCAGCACTATGTCATCTGTAAATAGCATAAACCATGCTAAAATATCCTATTAATCTACACAATAACAAGCAGTCATACAAGTAGAACAATTCCAATAAGCAAGCAATCAGTTAATCGGCATTTTTTTATTTTCATAGGTTAACAAGCTTCCTCCATGAATTACAACTTTTTTTTAGGAGATCACTGCTCAGGACCCATAGTACTAAAGAACAAGTCTCACCACCATATAAGGAAAATTCACCAAGTATCAAGTTACTTTAGCCACTAAAGTTCTGAAGCTAACCCTGTTTCTCAATGGACCAATTTCAGGTGCTGCTCCAGGATCCCATCTCACAAGTATCACAATAAACTAAAACCTGGAACATGGAAAACCTGCACTAATTTGGCATGTATGTTTCATTAATCATTACCACGAAGTGGTAATATCATGAAAGAGATCAAGAATCTCTAACTTCAACCATAGCGCTAGCCTATGGAAAGGATCACACAGATATTCAAGTGTCCATCAAAAAGACCAAAGTTGTCTATGAAAAATTTTCCATTGCAACCCAAAGTTTGGGAAAAAGAATTAGCAGCACCAAGATGAGTTGCAGAAGTTAGAAACTTGTAAAACTGACAGGAATCTTCAAAAAAGTACATCCACCAATTACAAAGCAAGGGATCACCGACTAGCCTTTCCAGGTAAGCCTGTAGGGTAAAGTGCACCCAAATTCTAACACACCCCTCCACACAACAGAAAGATAATTATAGTAAAACAAAGCGAGAACCAAGCATTTACTTTCAGATATCTGTGCTAACTCAATGGAGTTCAAAAGAAGCTCTAAATGGTTAGCGAGATGATGGGAAAGACGACAAAATTTCACTATTAGTTTAATAATGAAGCTTAAAAGGGCACCCTGTCTAGTATCTCAAGTCTCAGCAATGCACAGATAAGTCGTGCCAAATGAAATAAAAAAAAATCACAGTAACATTATATTATTTTGTTCTGAATTTTTAAGATAAACAAGTATCAGCAGAAGGAATAGCTACAAGCAGCAGAGGCGACTGACCAGGAATTCATTCAAAGATCAAATGGAACTTTGATTTGCTGATGGAATGAGTCAGCTAAACACGGTGATGACTACTACTTGGTTACTGCTATTTCTACAAGAAGCTTTTCCCACAAAGCAAGTTGTGAACACAGCCGAGTATATTTTAATGTTTTACTTAAGAGATAAGCTCCATCGGAGCCATAGAGGCATTTAAGGGCCAATGACATTCTCATAAGGATTTCAAATCTCGTTCTTTTTTATTTTATGTTCTTTTAATAAGGGAATCCAGATTTCGGACCTTTTAACTGTTGTGTCAGCTCAGATTTGGCCCGAAATTTTAGATATATTAAAGCACCCATCAAGTTAGTAATCTTAATCCATTTTCTGAGGCAAAATATGAAAGACATACTTTTCTTTTTCTTTCTTTTTTTGGAGAAAAAGATGGAAGACATACTTGTATTTTACTGGAGTAATAGAAAAAGAACTCTATAAAATTATAGCATGGGTGTAAGCTAGCTTACTGAATCAATTACAAATCAGAAAACTATTTAAAACCCACTTAGATCCATCAACAATGTAATTAATTTAAGGCAACCATTAAGCCAGTACTCTCAATATACTGACAATGCAAAAAAAATGAACTCATTACCTGAAAGACATACTTCTTGTTTATTAACAACAGGGCTACTCCTCAACCCCAACTAGTTCAGGTCGGCCATATGAGTCATCCATATCCATTCCACTTTATCTGGGCCTGTTTTATTACGCTTTAATGGTTCTTAAAACTAGAGATTCTCTGAATCTTATATCTATCTCAATGTTGTCTTGAACTTTAACTGAACTTGAAAGACTCTAGTCATACACGGATGATGGAACTAATATAAGGTTGGCACGAATCATAATCCGAACTAGTTGGTGTCACCTATGTGAATAATCTGCTTACATTGTGTTTTGTTTGCTAAGTTTGCATGGATTCTAAGAAATTAAAGATTTTCTAAGACAACTTTCCTTCCATACAAGTGTATGTCTATTTCATTTTTAATATCTTATCATCATGGTTTCACACCAATGGGCCACTACATAATGAAGTCATACAACTAAATCATATCAACCAACCTTCTCTTAAACTTAATCAATATCTGCTACTTGCGTCTTCCACTGAATGTGATCATTTCTAATATTGTAAAAAAACATACCCTTAACATCTGTATTTCTACATACTCATGGATTACTAAAAGAGAAAATTATTTTATTTACTATCACGGACTCAACTATATTATATTTTTGAGGAAGATGGACTCTGCTAAATCATGGGATAAGAATGTCTACTTTGGGAAATGCAAAATTGGCCAAATGTTTTTAATGTATTCTTTAAATGTTTATCTTCAACAAGCAGCATAATATTTTCTATAAACACATGGCATTTTCCCGACATACAAGTAAGAAGATATCCAAGAGACGATAGATAGTCGGTTAAAAAATGGAAGCCCAGTGTTGTGCTCCTTCAACGCACAAGGTCATGAAAACGATGATCACATAGGGTCTACTGTACACAACCTTATCTTACATTTCTACTAGACGTTGTTTCAACGAGAACGTAGATAGATGATATGGACAAAATAATGAAGGCAAGATAAAACAATCAACCAGTGTTATCAAAAGCGAAAACCGCATAAAAGCACTAAAGGTTTGTTTGGGCTTTAAGCGCAAAGCGCAAATAAAGCATGGGCTTTTAATGAAAATAGACGCAAGAAGAAAATATACAAAAATATGTGTGCACTCTAAGATAATCATTATAAGCATGACAAATAAATATGTGGACAAAGATATTTAAAAAAGAAAATGTTAAGACAAAGTGAAATATCAATTGTTTAGTGTCGCCTCTACAGGACAACGCTCATTGGCAGGGAGAAGTATGCCTTAGAGCCTTGATGGCAACACTGAAGCGCCCCTTATGTGAGGCGAAGCGCTCAACAAGTTTTGCGACTCGCTTCAGGGCTTAAGCACACTTTTGACAACACTACAAGCAACCATCACATGCAGTTATGTAAACCCTTTAAATTATCAAAAAGAATGCACCATCATCCTAAAAGAAATTATGTGATATAACTACCCCTTAGCTTCTTTATCCAAAATAATAATAATAATAATAATAATAATAATAATAATAATAATAATAATAATAATAATAACTACCCCTTAGCTTGTATTTTAAGGCATCAGTGGCAACAAGATGGGAAAAGAAACAAAACAAAGATTGCTGCTATACATTTGGAGTATTTCTATTGCAATGGTTCATTTTCATGAGTATTATGCGGCAATGGAACAAGAGACTCCTAAAAAAATGATATCTTTATCACAGTCCTAAAAAAAATTATCTTCATCACAAGAAATTAGCAGACTGAAACAGTGAACTTCATCCATGTCCAAGTTAAAGTTTGTGATTCTATGCCA
Source organism: Petunia axillaris subsp. axillaris (assembly GCA_029990575.1). Lineage (NCBI taxonomy): Eukaryota > Viridiplantae > Streptophyta > Magnoliopsida > Solanales > Solanaceae > Petunia > Petunia axillaris. The sequence continues at coordinate 10,256,338 of JARKNS010000006.1, forward strand.
CTCAAACTGAACAAGGCAATCAAAATATCAAAGATAACTAAAGTGGAATATTAACTATTGATGGCATTTGAAAAGGCAGAATAAGCATTACAGAAATGATGAACAACTTAAACCAATTAGAAAGACAACTAGAACGAAGAAAGAAAAAGAGCACCAAAGATTTCCTTACCTAAGGCGTGAAGACGGCTTAGATGGATCTACGTACAACTGGATGCCGGATAAGAAAGGAACATAATACTGTATAATCGATTCTTTATTCAACAATAAAGGTACTCCCACTCCATATACACTCCACTCGCTAAAAGCTTCCCAGAGATCCCCGAGGCAATAATACATATTTGACTCTGCTTCCCTAGTTCTACGTCCTCTTATATTCACCTGTCCATAACAAAGCTTGATAAATCAACAAACATTTTTACTTGAATGCTATTCAATTCTTTGATAAAAATGACAGATATTCGTTACTTGGATGCTATTCCATTAATTGCACAATTAACGCATACTGGTCAGCAATCACATTGCACTTGATTCCTAACTATCGTAAAATATTACGAACAAACAAAATTTCGAGATCTAAGTGAGAAATCTTAATATCATGAAAGCAAAAATCAAACAGCATTTTGTTCCTAAACATGACAACTGCAACTACTACGCCTCAATCCCAAACTAGTTGACTTCGGCTAATACTAAATGCTGCTATATAGACAGTTATTTAAAACCTAAATAACAAAAAATAGCTTGAATTTGCTTATAACATAGTGAATGTGACCCTGTATACCTCAGAAAAATGCAGTGCAGGTACAAAAGGAGTAACAGATTCCATTAACCGATCTAAATTAGTAACATTTATAGGCGGCTTAGGTGGCGAGGCCGAGCATACAGAGGGCGTTTTCGACAATGTAGTAGTCGAATCGTCCGAGTCCGTCCGATTCCCTGCAGCCTCAGCAGCAGCAGGAGCAACCTCAGCTTTAGCTGCTCTTTGCAAGTGCTGGTGCTGCTTCTGGTGTTGTACTTCCTGCTGCTGGTGTTGTACTTCCTGCTGCTGCTGCTGCTGTTTCTGTAATAGCATCTGGTGACGGCGCATAGCAGGAGGATTATAGAATCTGTCACCGCCATGGCTCCGCGACACCGCGAAGCTTCCAGAACCTGCCATTAATTATTATTAAGTACTAGTAATTGTTAATTAATTTGAGCTTAATTAAACTCTGTAGTTTGCAGAATGATGAAATTAAGTAAGTGAAAATGAAGCTTTTGTTAAAATTGAAGTGTGTGAAGATAATTAAAATTAGGGTTTTGGAGGTTTTTGGAAGGTTGAAATGAAACTTTTTGTTTGGCAACAAATGAAGTTGATTTTTTTCGGAGTTTCTGAAGGAAAGAAAAGAAAATGGAAAATGAAAAATTGGAAACAAAAAAAAAAAATAGAGATTTGAGCGTTCACTTTCAGGGTGCAGTTAATTTGTGACGCGTGTATTACTCGCTGAGTTTTAGCCAATTGGGATGACCCGTGTTTAACCCCACCCCTCGGTACTTGAATGAATATTCCCATGTGCTCTTTTTGGTTCTTGAGTGTTTTGCCACCATTTTTAATTTTGGTTTTACATGAATGAACATTGATATGAATTTTGGTTTTAGCGCTTCTCTCCTAGAATCCTATAGTATATATGTATATTCCACTTTGTAGTATGCTAAAGTATAAAGTCTAACCAAAGTCATGACCGGTTTTAGTCAAACTCATTATTTGAAATAATGGTTATATTATACCGTTGTACTTTGATATATGAATATAAATTTAGTAAAGCGCTTGTGTTGAAATTCACAGAAGATTTGAAGGCACTTGCATACTGAAATGTCGCGAATGGATCAAAATGAATCCGCGGCATCAGATGAGACAATGGGTCACAAATGAATCCGCGGTTGTCGATCAAGAGGCGAATTTCAAATAAGTGGTTGTCCAAATATCGGCTAAGTCGTCGAGTATTACATGATGCTCTAGCTTTCAAGAATCCAAGTGATGAAGCCGATGAAAAAGTTCCTGCTGATCCTAAAAGGTGGAAAGCACAGAGAGTCAACAAAAAGCCTTCGGCTGAATGCAATAGGCGGTGGCCGAATAATCGGCCAAATTGCCTAAACAATAATAAAATATTATTTTTGTAATTAATAGATTAGCTGGCAAATACAATACTATAAATAGCCAATTATGCCTCAAAAACACTCTATCTTTTAAACATAATTTTGAAATAGTTTTTCTATTATAACTTGGCGAAGAAGGCAAGGATTTTAACATTATTTATAAGATCTCAGACCATCTTTCTTCCTTTGTAACACATAATTGTAATCACCTAATTTTGGCTAAATTTGTCTTAATTAGGACGTTAAAATTTGAGAATTAACAAAAAAGTACTTGTTATCTGTATAATTGTGATTCTATGTTTAAATTGTGATAATATTATAAATTTATGTGGTTTAGATTATTATTAATTGTGTATGTTTTGGTAAGCAACAACTCTTTTTATGGCTATATGTACAAAGTAATAGCCCAACATTTCAGCCCATTAGCCCACTTTTTTAACCCGGCCCACTCATCCCATATAAAACACCAAAAATACCTTATTTTCTCATTTACACCCCTAGCTCTCATTGAGCTGGGGAGACTATGCCAAAATTCCCACTGCCGCGCCGGAAATCGCCTTCCACCGGCCGGCCACCGCGCTGCCACCGCCGGCCACCACCTCCGGTGGCCGGAAAAAATACCAAAATACACCATTCGAAAGATCTCGACCCCCCCGTTCCATTTCTCAACTTAGTTTTTACAAAATCTCAACGGTTTGGCGTAGATCGGGAGTCAAAGTTCCGGTCAAACTTCAACTCCGGCGACCTCCATTTTTTCCGGTACGTTTTGGCTTTCTTCTCTTCCTCTTACCTTCCCCTTTCACCCCTCGTACCTGGTCTCCCAATATCCCTCCCCGTTTCCCGTTTACCCCGTTCCCGTTTCTTCCCCGTGTATTTTTTCTCTCCTTGTCCGTTTTCTGCTTTTTTTTTCCTTCCTTTCTTCTAATTTTTTTTTTTCCTCTCTTTCTCTTTTTCTGTTATGACTGGTTGGAATTACTGTTGAAACGAGTGGTGGGGGAACTGTTTTGGGGCAGTGAGGGGGCTGTTTCCGATGGTTTGGAGGGGCTGTGACGAGGTGGTTTGATGCTATGATGAAAAACAAATTGAGGCTGTTGTAGTAGTTGTTTTAGGACAATGAGGCAGTGTACGAGTCGCGGTGGAGACAATGAAGCAATGACTCAATGTCGCAGCTGATTTGAGGCTGGAACTGGAAGGCGACAGTGATGGCAGCAGCGTCAAGACATTGGTAACGACGAGGTATTCGGATGATTGTTGGCTCGAGTAGACGCTGGTTAGAAGTAACTACTGAATTCTTCCTTCTTCTTTTTTTACTGTTTTTGTTCAATTTATGTGCTTAGTTAGAAGGATAATGACTTAATGTGATGTTAGTCATGTTCATATCTCTTTGATTAAGTTGAAAAAAAATACTATCCTTGTGAAGAATGAAATAGTATGCCCTTTGTGATTTCCGTTCATCTCTAACATGAATGTGATTTGTTATTGCTTTTGACTATGGAAGTATACTGCCCAAACATGGAAGTGTTCAGATGTTTGCTTAGTTTTTGATCAACTGTAAGCAATGCTTAAGTGTCAAGTATGTTCGAGTGTTATTTCAAATCGAGGGCTGTCTGTATGAAATATTACGCATATGGAGTCACAAGTTTGAATATGTAGGTTTTTGTTTATGTTGTTAATTTTGAATGAGTTGAATTATTATGTATGTAGGAAGTGATGAACTTATAATTTTGTCAAGTATAGAGTAGTTAGTTTGGGCATGTTAGCATGGAGTCTTCACTGATAGTTGGACTCTAATGAGTCCAAATAGCCATGTTTGGCTACAAGTTAGAATCTGTTTTGCTTGGTTGTTTTAGGCTTAGTCTTGGGGCTGATTTAGTTACTCTAGTTTGGTCATAGTTTCTTCTAGTTAGTGAATGAGTATTGGGTGTCCTTTAAAGGACACAACTTGTCCTTTTTTTCCAGCTTTTGGAGCTGTTTTAATAGCTGAAACAGTGGCTGTTCTGCTGCTGTACTTTTGCTTGAAAAAATGGGACTAAAAGCACTCAAGTGTAGGGTGTGGGCTTGTACTTTTGTACAAGTCCACACCCCACCCTTTAGCCCCACCTTTTAGCTATAAATAGAGGCATTTACTACCCTCTTTAATACACAACTACTTGCTGAAATTTTACTAAAAAGAGTGAACAAAAACACTTAAAAAAATAGTAAGTTTAGAGAGTTAGATTTAGAACCAAAAGCCTTTACATCTAAGGTCTTTTGGGGCATAAATCTCAAGGTTTTAAAGGTTGAATAGGGTATAAAAGGGGCTGTTTTTAGCTGCTGGTTTGGAGGAGAAATTGCTTGGTCTTTGGTTGTGTTTTCCTTGTTGTCCATTTTCTCGTTGGCTAGGAATTTTTGCTTCAAAGGTAAACACAATTTACCTTATAATGTTTTATCATTTTAGCTATAAAAAATGAAATAAAAATCAGCATGTTTATTGGCCTTTAAAAAATATACTCACATGTGCTATAGGTTAGTTTCTTTAAAGTTTTGAATTTGTGCCTAAAAAAATAATGAAAGTTGCTAGCCATTGCATATTTAAGAGTTTATTTTTGTAGTTATCCTCAAATGTATGGAAATGTGATTGGAATGGGTATTTGGGATTATTGTATAGGATTAGTTTTTTCCATTCACTAAAATTCAACATGTATGTTCTCTTATTTTAAAATCTGGCCCGTTTTTGAAAAGAGGCTGTTTGTGCAAACTTAAAAATCTGGACAGAATGTTAAATATTAGGTAAATTTAGGTTCTTTAACCATTGAAAAATTGAAAAAATGTTGAATTCTGGCCATTTCTGTAATATAGGGCTATTTCTGCAAACTGGTCATATTTGCAAATCTGGAAATTCTGAAAATTATTTCAATGCTGAAATGAGTAGGCAAAAATAGGTATAAGTGCACAGTTGGTGTTAAAGGTGCAAATCTGGCTATTTTTGCAAACTTGTACGTTTTTGCAAATCCACTCAAATCTGGCCCTTTTTTTACAAACTGGTGCATTCCTGCAAATCTGAAAAAACGTTAAAGTTGTTTAAGGAAAAGAGATATTGGGTGCAAAATCACTCCAAAAATTAGCCTAGAGTTGCAAACCTTTGAAAGCACAAATAGCATAATCATATTGTATATAATTTGCGAATTAGTTTAGTTCCAAAATGGCATTTTAACTTATGGCCACAAGTCTTCATTAATAACAAGTTTATTAGAAATGCTAAACATTTGTGTCGTTCATTTCATACCTAAAATTAGCCAATGTGTTTTATTTTGATATGATTAATTATCCACCCAAGGTGTAATGATTAGGCAAAATAATAGGATGTAAGTTCGATTAGGCAATTATAAGTATGATTTGTGATCTACTTATTAGGCAAAAAGTAAAAAAAATATATAAATTTTGTCCAAGTATACCTTGTGGGTTACTTGACGCGATTTCGGTTTCGAACAATCAAAGCGTAACTTTAAATGAACGATAAAATATAACAACCATATTTAATAAATTAAAACTGCGACAATAAAGCAACTGTGCTCGGCACAGGACTCGAGGGTGCCTAATACCTTCCCGAGAGTCAACTGAGAACCTTACCCGAATCTCTAAACGCAGACCATTAGACGAGTCAAAGGTGTTCCAAGGTACCTTCTGGTGACTTGGCACACCTTAAACTATGTCAAGTGGCGACTCCGAGTTCTCTAAATAAATTTGTACCTTTTTGAACACCAGTCACGAGCCTTTAAATAAATAAACTCGCACCCGCGCAGTTAATAATATTATTAATTTTTAGGGCGTGACAGCTTGGCGACTCCGCTGGGGAAATTAGTGAAAACTAGAATCTCCGGCTTTGATAAATTGTCGCATGTTTTAATTTATTAAATATTTGGTTGTTATTTTATTGCCGTTATCACCTGAAAAGTTGAATGTTACTGCTTTGATATTGTTGAACTGTATATATAAACTGTCTTCCTCCGCAACCCACTGAGTCTCTGAAACACACACACACGTGCACTTACCAGATTGCTTGTGGCATCTGGGACTTTCTTACTAAATTGCCCATGATTTAGGAGGAAGGCGTGACGGGGTTTTAGGCCGGACACACTGTCTCCGGATGGCCCTGATGCGCTTTCCGCCCGGTTTGTCCACCGGGTTTTCAGCCAGTCTAGACACTGAGTCAGTTGTGTCACCTAGAGTTAAACCTTTAGGCCCAATTATCTGCATCATATCCGACTTAATGAGGTGCGATACACCGGTATTGCACTTGTCTAGGTTGACTACCTGTTGTCTGAACGGGACCCACTTCCCGGGAAAGACTTGTCTGAAATAAGCATTCTATGTGTTGCATGCGATTAGGAAAGGTTGTTATGCTGACCAAGTTGGGGAGAGACGGATTTCAAAAGAAAAAAAAAATAAATAGAAAAAAAAAAAGAAGAGAAAAATGAAAGGAAAAGTGAGGAAGAGATTGAATTTTATGTTTTAAATGTAAATGTTTTGCTATTTTTATAAAATTGAGTCATACTGCTGTAATGGCGAATTTTTGTAAAAACGTCAGTGTTTGCCGTCCTTTGTATATGTCAGTTTGTGTCGTTATAAATTTCACAAAAAAAATATGTACATACTTAGTAGTTAGAAAGTCAAAAATTTTTTGTGTCAGTTTTCACGCCGTTATAATGGCGAATTTTTAGAAAAAGGCTCGTATCCGATGTTGGGAGTTTTCGAGATCCAGTTTTTCACGTCGTTATGCCGGCGAATTTTTGCAAAAGTACTGTAGTGTTCATCACTGGAAATGAAATTTTGTTTTGATGTCAATGTGGCGTCGTTGTAACGTCGAATTTTTTTCTTTTATAAATTACATCTAAATACCAATGTTGGTAATTTCCTGGAGTCAGTCCTGATGCCGTTATGATGGCAAAATTTTTCGATTTTTCTTAGGGTCAACTTTACGTCATTACAATGACAAAAGTTTTTTTGAAAATTGGAGTTTCGAATTAGCAGTTTAGGCATCTGTTTTGCTCTGTCGGTCAGTTGTTTTAAGTTGTTCTCAGGCTTTCAAACATTTGACACATTTTTTTATTAGGAACAATGGCTGCATCATCTTCTAGGACAGTCAAAAGAAAATACCCTGCTGATGCCATTCCACCCTCTATTATGATGACTGATGGCCCACCCAAATCGGATAAATCTCTAAAGTCTTGGTGGGACACAATGAGTGAAATGCAGAAAGATATAGTCCAGGAGAAGATTGGTTTTCTGACTGACCTTGTGACTAAAACTATTGTCCCGCGGCGAGACTTGGTCAGTGCACTAGTTGGGTTTTGGAACCCAAACCAAAATACCTTCTGCTTTAAGGGGTTTGAGATGACGCCGACCCTCGAGGAAATAGCTGGGCTTCTTAAGCTGGATTTTGAGAAAAAGAATATGATTGCTCCAAGGAAGGTTAATGAGCGTGATTTTTTCAATAATATCAAGCTACGAACGGACCTCTCAATTGCTAGTGTTCGTCACGGCTGGATTTCATTTGATTACCTTTATGATCGTTTTGGGGCCGATAATGGTTTCAAGAAGTATGGATTTGAGTTCCACGATAAGCTGAAATATGAAGATTGGGTACTCCTCTGTCCTAAGGTCTTTGTGTTCGCTTTGCTAGGGTTGTTGGTTTTCCCACTACCGGATAGAGCGATATCCATTAAGGTCAGTTGGACCATGGCAGCTTTGTATGGTGGAGCACCAGATGCCACTATCATCCCGACGATTCTGGGTAGTATGTTTCATGCTTTGACTCGATGCCACAAGGGAGAGAGCAGTTTCTTTGAGGGGTGTAACCTTCTATTACAGGTCTGGTTCTTGGAGCATGTACGCCCTTGCCCACCTCGTGATATTCTTAGGTGCTGTGACATCGATTATCTTGAACACCATCTCGAACACATCGAGAGGTATAAATTCCCAGGAAGTGAGCCGGATTGGAGGTCTTTCTTGAACTCTCTCACGCCGGACAAGATTTTGTGGCAGTGTAGCTGGTTTCCTAAGAGGGAGGTTGTACACAGATGCGTGGATCGTCCTTTTCTCGTTCTGATGGGTTTGACAGCATCCCAGCCTTATGTTCCTCTGCGTGTACTTAGGCAGTTGGGTCGAAAGCAGGAGATCCCTATAGTTGAGGACATGAGTGCATATGCCTCAGACTATCCTCTCAACCCAGCTACTCTTAGAGGTGAGATCCTGCGCCTGTGGGATACTAGGAGGCACCTCGCAGAAAGCACACAGGTTCAGGATGGACTTAAGGGGGAGGTCGTTCGGGAGTATAAGTTCTGGTATTACCATCAGCCCATACCCAAAGAGATGCCCGCGAGGTCGAGAGCAGGCACGGTTGACACTGAGGCCAGGCTGGATATGCAGGTTCAGCTTGCTAGGCACGAGATTAGGAAGGAATGCCGTGATACCATACAAAGCTTAATTGCAGAGAGGGATGCCGCCAGAGCTGCTCAGTCAGAGAGTGAGGGTTTCGCGCATCAGCACCTAGACACAGTCAGACGACTCCGTGCCATGCACTCACAGGCATTGACAGAGCGGGATGCCGCCAGAGCTGCTCAGGCAGAGAGTGAGGGTTTCGCGCATCAGCACCTAGACACAGTCAGACGACTCCGTGTCATGCACTCACAGGCATTGACAGAGCGGGATGCCGACAGGGCAGCTTTGTTGGAAAGCAGGAAAAGGGAAGAGTATCATCGCCAGGATGCCATAGATTCTCGAGCTCGACTTGACAGGGCATTAGAGCAGGGTGAGCAGCTCAGAGGGCTAGCACAGGACCGACTTCGAGATATACAGGCTGCAGGACGGACCATCAGTGTAGCTTATCGGCAAGTTTATGACTCCGCTACATATGTGGCACGGTCCATCGATGAGTATAGGAGGCTTCCCGCAGAGGACATACTCCCACATGTGCTTCCCTTCGTCACTAGAGTTGCGGCAGATTTGAATGGATTGCGTCGTACTTTTGCAGAAGGCCCGCCAGCAGATCCCGTGGAGCCATTTGAGTTCGACCCAGAGGAGCCAGCTGACTTTGTGCCCCAGTCACCCTAGTAGATACATCAGGCCAAGATGATGCAGATTATTGCTTTTTGTCATTTATTTTACATCCTGGCATTGTTGTACTTTATGTCGCTTTTGAATTTGGCATGTTGTAATTTATTTTCACATTTTTAAGTCATTTGTACGTTCCTTTTGGTCGTGCTCCGGAAGCACCGTATGTACTCTTTCTTTTGAAGTAATGAAAATATTTTGCTTATTTTTATGTGTCAATTCATTTCATCCTCTAGCCTCACTTGAAAAAAAAAAAGAAGAAAAAGAAAGAAAAGAAAGGAAAAGAAAAGAAAGAAAAAAAAAAGAAAGAAGAGAAAAGAGATCAAATAATACACTTGGGGATCTAATCTAAACCAATTTGGGATGATGCATAACGACCTTAGGCTATGTTTAGGCCGACGAGCAAATTCATATTCCATGCTATCTTGTTGCACTAACGTGTTTTGATTTGTTTAGAGCTTGAGCAACTGCCGTGCTGGCCCCATATTCCTATTCCACCAGAATCAAGGGACCACTGCCTGTTCCAGAAGTGGTTGAAGCACCTCTTCAAGAAGATACTCCAGCAACGATGGCCGAAGAAACTGAGAATACTGAGCTGGTTCGCTTGGCTGAACAACAGGCTAAGATGGCCGAGGATTTCACGGCCATGAAAGAAATGATGATGCAACTGGTCCGTAACTTGTCGGCAGTTCAGGCACCTCCTGCTCCGCCAGGTGCTGCTGCTTTCACGGCAAATGCTCAGCCACCAGGGCAAGGGCAATCTACAATGGCAGAAGACCCCCGTTATCCCCCAGGGTTCGGTCCACATCCAGAAACTGACAACATAGCTGGGCCCTCTACTGTACAACCTGGGGCACAATTCCCACAACATGGACAACATGGCCAAGCCCAAGTTCCTGCCACAGTATTCACTGTTCCTGCAGGACACACATTGCAAAGGTCAAACAGTGACCCACAGTTGAGGGCTCGTGATCAACAATTCGACCAAACTCGGGGCAATGTACTCCGCCCCACTGAGTCGTATGATCATGGACAGCACCCAGAATCACATGCTGATGTCGAAAGATTGGGGAAAACAGAAGAGGCTGACTTTGCTCGGAAATTGAAAAGCCTGGAGCAAACTGTGAAAAACATCCAAGGGCAAGGGGGTAAAACCAGTATTTCATACAAAGACATGTGCTTATTCCCTCATGTGCCATTGCCTGAAGGCTTTGTTGTGCCCAAATTTGATCCATACACTGGGCAAAGTGATCCGAGGATCCATGTGAAGATATACCTTAACAAAATGAGGGGTATCGAGAAGGACGAATTATTGATGGCGTACTTTGCGGACAGTTTGGGAGGACCGGCCACAGAATGGTTTGTGCAACAAGATGTTTCCAAGTGGGTCACCTTTGACGACATGGCCAGCGCTTTCCTGAATCATTATGGCTACAAAATGGAGGCTGCTCCTGATCGTTCTTCTTTGAAGACGATCACAAAGAAACCAGGCGAAAGCTTCAGAGAGTATGCCTATAGGTGGCGCGAACAGGCGGCGCGTGTGAGCCCTTTGATCCCAGACGATAAAATGGTTGAAGAATTCGTCGAAGTACTTGACGAAACATACTACCAAGCAATGGCCTCTGCCCTTGGGAAGCAATTCAGTGAAGCAGTAAAAATTGGGGAGATGATAGAGAGAGGAATCAAAGCAGGCAAGATTGTTAGCCAAACAGCTTTGAGAGCCACGACCCAAGCGTTGCAATCAGGGTCAGGTACTTATGGGAAGAAGAAAGAGAAAAAAGACGAGGTGGCAATGGTTGGTCCTGGACCGAGAAGAAATGATGGGAGATACAACGACCGTCAAGGGTATATTCAGGCACCCCCGCCACAACAATTCTATCCAACTCACGGCCAACAATTTGCCATGCCGCAGTTCTCATTCCCTGTAAATGCAGCATCCTATGCTCAGCCGCTATCTGGTCCACAATGGCGTCCACCCCCTGCTCCAGTCCAATATAACAATCAACAGGCACATACTCAATTTCAGGCTCACCAGGAGATGCCTTACCGACCACGAGGTCCGCAGGGTTTTCGTCCAAACATGCAACAAGAGAAAAGGCAGTTCACCCCACTGGGGGAAACTTACACTAATTTGTTTGAAAAGTTGCAACAAGCCAATCTGTTGAAGCCAATCCCGGGAAAAGTGAACCCCAATGGAAGAGTTGATCATTCACGCCATTGTGCGTTTCATTCTGGAGCACCTGGACATGACACAGAATCCTGCTGGGAACTCAAAAAGGCAATCCAGGCAATGATAGACAACAACCAGATAAAAGTCGTGGGGGATGAAACACAAAATGTAAATCAAAACCCCTTACCAGCTCATGATGTTCAAAACAACGTACACATGGTAGGGATGGTATGCATAGAAGAGGACATGAAAGGGAAAGCCGCCAAGCAGATTGTGGTAGTTGGTCCCTCTCCAGACATCAAAGGCCCTGAGCCGTTTATTGTTGTAATCAGGGGAAAGTCAAGTGCGTCTGTCAACAAAGCAAAGCAAGATACTGCTGTTGAGCCAAGTTTCAAAATTCCGGTTGCAAAGCAGGAAAAGGTTCATGACAGTGCACCAGTATTTATTGTGCAAGGGGCATCATGCCAGAAAGCTCCGGTCTTCGAGGTTAAGGCAAAGAAGTGTGAACCGGTTATCATCACTCAAGCAGCGCAACTCCCTGTCAAAAGTACAAAGGCTGTTCCTTGGAACTACAACAAGACAATTGTGTCTTACAATGGGAAAGAAATCATGGAGGTTGCTGCAGATGTAAATGGTCTAACTCGGTCCGGGAGATGTTTTACCCCGGAAGAATTGAGAAAGGCAAAGCCAGGTCGGGAAGACCAAGGACCCATCAAAGAGCCTGTGTCTGAGAAAGAAGCTGAAGAATTTTTGAAGAAAATGAGATCGACAGATTATTCTATCGTCGAGCAATTGAGAAAGACTCCAGCTCAGATATCACTCTTGTCTCTACTTATGAACTCTGAAGCACATCGCAATGCACTGTTGAAAATATTGAATGAGGCCTATATTCCTGAACAAACTACTGTGGCTAATCTGGAAGCACTTGCTGGCAGAGTATTTGAGACTAATCGTGTGATGTTCACCGATGAGGAGCTGCCAGCAGAAGGAACCGGTCATAATCGAGCACTTCATGTCTCAGTCAAGTGTGAAGACTCCTATGTCACACGTGTTCTAATAGATGGTGGCGCGGGATTGAACATTTGCCCTCTGTCTACATTGAAGAGTCTAAGGGTGGATATGAGCATAATCAGGGCAAGTTCCTCTGCTGTTCGTGCTTTTGATGGTGGAGTTCGAGAATCTTTGGGCATCATCAATCTTGAGTTAACCATTGGGCCCGCTACCTTCAGCATTGAGTTTCAAGTCATGGAGACGGATGCATCATACAATCTGTTATTGGGCCGACCATGGATTCACATGGCTTGTGCAGTACCATCCACAGTTCATCAGGTGGTCAAGTTTACTTGGGATAATCAAGCTGTCGTGGTTTATGGAGAGGATGACTCACAGTTTAACAATAGCCTGGACGTACCAGCCCTTGAAGCCGTCACTACACGCCCGACCATCATGTATCAAACCTCCGATGTGGTGTATGTGGAAAAAGTAACAGAAGGGAAACCTATACCCATCCCAAGAGTGTCAGAGACGTCTATCATGATGGCGTCCGAAATGTTAAAGCATGGTTTCCAATTTGGAAAGGGTTTGGGAGCGTCACTACAAGGCAGGGTAAATCCGGTTTATCCAAATGGTGTGCAAGGCACATGGGGACTAGGTTTCAAGCCAAAAGCAGCTGATCGCAAGCAAGCAAAGAAAAAGAAGTCGGAAGTTTGGTCTCTCCCAAAGCCAATTCCGTGTCTCGATCAGTCTTTTGTGGGTTATGTTATGAAACCAAAGGTTGTCGGTACAAATGTCAACATAGTGGAAGACAATCAGGATGCACCATTTGATCTAGGTGGCATTTTTGAAATCTGCATGGTACAGCCGGGTGAAGGCTCCAGTAATGCTTCAATTCAGTACATTGGCCCGGACGTGCACCTGACTAACTGGAATGCAACTCCCTTCCCCATCAGGAAGGGGTCTTGGTAGACTGTTGTTTTACAGTTTTCTTTTGAATACACTTGGATATTTTAAGGGTTGTATGCCAAGTGTATTATTTTGCTCATCTTTCCTTTTGTAATTCAAACCCTTTTTCATTAATGAAAGGCCAAGAGCCAAGCTTTACTTCAATCTCTGTTCATATTCCTAATTTTATTCTATTTTTGTTTATCTGTAGTGATATATCTGCTGGTCCTGATATCATGACATGTTCAAGGAACTTATCGTCCATCCAGGGGCCGCAATCTGATTTTGGCTCCATAACCATAGTTGAGGTTGAAAGTGACGAAGAAAACATTGAGGAATCTGTTAATGAGATCGAATATGACGGGGAACAGGCAGATTTTGAGATAGACCTGGAAGTTGAACGCCATGAGGGCAAGCCTAAACCCAATTTGGCTGATACAGAGGATGTTAATCTTGGGAGCCCTGATGATGTGAGGGAAACCAAGATAAGCATGTATGCCCTACCTGAAGTGAAGAATGATATTCGGAAAGTGCTCTTTGAATATCGAGATGTTTTTGCATGGTCGTATGATGAGATGCCGGGTTTGAGTTCTGAATTGATAGTCCATGAATTGCCAATTCAACCCGGTTTCCCTCCAGTGAGACAAATGCAACGGAAGTTCAAAACTGATATGATCAAGAAAATCCATGATGAAATAATGAAACAGTTGGATGCAAAAGTGATTCAATCGGTTCAGTACACTACTTGGGTTGCAAATGTTGTTCCGGTTCCTAAGAAAGATGGAAAAACAAGGATATGTGTCGACTATCGAGATTTGAACAAGGCAAGTCCCAAAGACAATTTCCCGTTGCCTAATATTCACACTCTCGTAGATAATTGTGCCAAACATGAGATACAATCCTTTGTTGACTGCTATGCCGGATACCACCAAATCCAGATGGATGAAGATGATGCATACAAAACGGCATTCACTACGCCTTGGGGAACTTATTGCTATAGAGTGATGCCATTTGGTTTGAAAAATGCTGGGGCAACCTACGTAAGGGCTATGACTGCCATTTTCCATGATATGATGCATAAAGAAATAGAAGTGTACGTGGATGATGTGATCATCAAGTCTAGAACTGCTGAAGACCACGTGAGAGATCTCAGAAAGTTCTTTGAAAGGCTCCGTAGGTACAATCTGAAGCTGAATCCAGCCAAGTGTGCATTTGGTGTGCCTGCTGGAAAATTGCTAGGTTTCATTGTTAGTAGGCGAGGTATTGAACTGGATCCCGCAAAGATCAAAGCAATACAAGAACTACCTCCGCCTCGAACCAAGAAGGACGTTAAAAGCTTTCTAGGCAGGTTGAATTACATCAGTAGGTTCGTTGCTCAACTTACCACAATATGCGAGCCGATCCTCAAGTTGTTGAAAAAGAATGCATCAATTGCATGGACCGAGGAGTGCCAAGAAGCCTTTGACAAGATCAAGCAATACTTGTCAAATCCTCCTGTTTTGGTTCCGCCCGAGCCTGGCCGGCCATTGTTTTTGTACTTGTCAGTCAATGAAAACTCCTTTGGTTGTGTATTGGGGCAACATGATGCCTCGGGAAAGAAAGAACAGGCCATTTATTATCTGAGCAAGAAGTTCACAGATTGTGAGGCCAGATACACTTTGTTGGAAAGGACGTGTTGTGCCCTAACTTGGGTCGCACAAAAACTGAAACATTATCTTTTGTCCTATACCACTTATCTGATTTCCCGGATGGATCCAT
This sequence comes from Petunia axillaris subsp. axillaris, assembly GCA_029990575.1. Taxonomy (NCBI): domain Eukaryota; kingdom Viridiplantae; phylum Streptophyta; class Magnoliopsida; order Solanales; family Solanaceae; genus Petunia; species Petunia axillaris. The sequence goes on from JARKNS010000006.1 coordinate 10,271,429, forward strand.
TGAAGTACATATTTCAAAAGCCGATGCCAACTGGCAAGCTTGCAAAATGGCAGATCCTGCTCACAGAATTTGACATAGTTTATGTCACCAGAACTGCAATGAAAGCTCAAGCTTTAGCTGATCATCTGGCTGAAAATCCAGTGGATGATGACTATGAGCCATTGAAGACTTACTTCCCCGATGAGGAGGTAGATGTGCTTGAAGAGTTGATTAATGAAGAAGAGCACATGTGGAAAATGTACTTTGACGGTGCTTTTAACTCAAAGGGTCATGGCATTGGAGCAGTCCTCATCTCTCCCACGGGACATTACTATCCAGCAGCTGCCCAACTCCGCTTTAGTTGCACTAATAACACATCTGAGTATGAAGCATGCATAATGGGTTTGCGTATGGCTCTAGACATGGACATCAAAGAATTGCTGGTGATCGGAGATTCAGATCTTTTGATACGCCAAATGAAGGGTGAATGGGGGACTCGAGATCTTAAGTTGATTATGTACAAGCAGTGTATGGACGACCTTCGCCAAAAGTTCGATGTTCTAAAGTTTAGACATGTTCTCAGAATACATAATGAGCTGGCTGACGCATTGGCTACACTAGCCTCGATGCTTGTCCATCCTGGGAAAGCCCATATTGATCCGTTAGAGATTCAGGTCCAAAGCCAACATGCATACTGCAATGTGATTGAAGAAGAAATTGACGGTCAACCGTGGTACTTTGATGTCAAGAATTTCCTTCAAGATGGGACATATCCTCCAATGGCAGAAAATAATCAAAAGAGAACGCTCCGACGACTGGCAAGTGGTTTCTTTCTGAGTGGAGGGGTGGTGTACAAAAGAACACCCGATTTGGGATTGTTAAGATGCGTGGATGCAACCGAAGCCACGAAAATTCTCAATGACATGCATTCGGGGATCTGTGGACCCCACATGAGCGGGTACGTGCTAGCTAAGAAAGTACTCAGAGCGGGATACTTCTGGCTTACCATGGAACATGACTGCATTACTTTTGTGCGAAAGTGTCATCAATGCCAAGTACACGGTGATTTGATACATTCACCCCCTTTAGAGTTGCACACAATGTCAGCCCCTTGGCCTTTTACAGCGTGGGGGATGGATGTTATCGGGCCTATTGAACCAAGAGCATCAAATGGGCACAGATTCATTCTGGTTGCAATAGATTACTTCACCAAATGGGTTGAGGCCGTGACTCTCAAATCCGTGACCAAGAAAGCTGTGGTGGATTTCGTTCATTCTAACATTATTTGTCGCTTCGGTATCCCAAGTACCATCATCACTGATAATGCGGCAAATCTGAACAGTCATTTAATGAATGACGTGTGTGAAAGATTCAAGATCATGCACCGAAATTCCACACCTTACCGACCAAAGGCAAATGGTGCGGTTGAAGCAGCCAATAAGAATATCAAGAAGATCCTTAGGAAAATGATACAAGGATCTCGTGATTGGCATGAGAAGTTGTCTTTTGCTTTGCTTGGTTACCGCACAACTGTGCGCACTTCCATAGGTGCCACTCCATATTCATTGGTATATGGAACTGAAGCAGTCATACCCGCTGAAGTTGAAATACCATCTCTCAGGATTATTGTGGAAGCAGAGATTGAGGACACAGAATGGGTCAAAACCCGATTGGAACAGTTGTCATTCATTGATGAAAAGAGGCTCAATGCAGTTTGTCATGGTCAATTGTATCAGCAAAGAATGGCCCGAGCCTACAACAAGAAAGTGCGCCTGCGCGACTTGAAAGAAGGGCAATTAGTCTTGAAAAGAATCTTTCCTCATCAGGAAGAAGCTAGAGGGAAATTCGCTCCAAATTGGCAAGGGCCATACCTGGTAAAGAAAGTATTGCCAAATGGCGCCTTGTACCTTACAGATCCAGAAGGCAGGACAACTGAAATACCCGTCAATGCAGACGCGGTCAAGAGGTACTACATTTGACTCCAAGATGGCTTTCAACTCGGGATGAATGCAAAGCTTTTGTTCTTTTTTGCTATCCCAAAATGTATCCCTTATTAGCACTTTGAACATTGTACTTTCGAGACATGTTCTCCGTTTGGAATCAATGTAATTGTACCAAAATGAAATGAAACTGAAAAGCATCAAAAGAAACCTGGGCATTTGCCTAGAGCTACGTCTGACCTGATTCCTCTCAAAAGGATACGTAGGCAACCATTCTGGTGCGGTCGCAATAAGAAAAAACTCCTCTTTCCCTTTCTACTTTTATTCGCGTAAGGTTTGCCCCCAGGCCTTCGGAATATGCCAAGAGAACAAGAGACCCCAGTTTATCCTAAACTGGGGCAGAAGTTGTTTTTGTTTTTTTTAAAAAAGAAAATGGAGGAAATTCAGTATTCCTCCCCATTTTCTTTGTGCTCGCAATAAGAGAAAATTCCTCTTTCCCTGTTTTTCTTTTATTGACGCAAAACTTGCTTCCAAGTTTGCGGCCAACATCAAAGGAAATTTAGATTCCCCTTTTCATGCTAAACTGGGGCAGAAGTTTGTTTTTATTTTATTTCATAAATAAAATAAAATAAAAACAAACTTCTATCATTTTTGTATCATTTATTCACATGTTTCAAGAGATGTTGGTGTTGTAAATTGAATTGAAAAAGAAAAAGAAAAAAAAAAAAGAGAAGAAAAAAAAGAAAAAAAAAAGAAGAAGTCTTGCCGGTGAAAACCTGAGAAGGCGCCGCAAGACAAACAGTGAGGAAAAAGATTAAAGAGAGAGGCTAGTTGGTGAAAACCCGAAAGGGCGCTACTAGTCGACTTGAGAGTCACCTCAACTTGGTTATGGTTTGATATCTTCTGTGGATCAACTCTCAACAAACAAGTGGTACTGGTCGGACGAGGTCATCCAAGATACATGTCATGATCATCAAGGCTGCCAGTATATTGCCAGATAAGTTTCCCTTTTCAGAAAGACGTTCCCTGTCCAAGCGACTTTCGCCCTTAAACTTTTCTTTTTTTCCATTTTGTACATCTTGCCTCATCATTAATTCCTCGGCCTTTCGGCGCTAACCTCCCATGAGCAACAAAAGAAAATTGCAAAACTCTGTCTTACAGGATTCAGGTTTAATTCCAGCAAGCAGGGCACACCCTCGACAATGGAAAAGTTCTCAGCAAGTCATGATCAACATTGATAATTGGAGCCCAGCACGGCACATCAGGCCGGAAGGACGACATACCAAAATTGTATCATGAAGAGTGGATACGTTTGGGAGAAGCTTTAGGCGTTGTTCATCCCACAGTACTGTGAAGAATAGAACAAGAGTCACTAAGCTTATTTGCAAGATCCGAAACAGGGTGTATCCACGATGCAGAAAGTAAGTGTGACATTTGCTATGTTGCTAAGAAAGAGCTAGGACCACTTGAACTGGGATAGTTGCGCTAGATGTCAGACGGAACTCCATTCTCTCTTCGAGTCAATTCCCGCTAAAACACAATGTCATTTCTTTTCCATATCAAGATCTGCTAAAAGATAGCGATCATTTTCCTTTTCGAGTCAGTTTGCTCAAAGATAGCTTCATCTCTTTTCCATATCAAGATCTGCTAAAAGATAGCGATCATTTCCTTTTCGAGTCAGTTCGCTCAAAGATAGCGTCATTTTTTTTCCATATCAAGATCTGCTAAAAGATAGCGATCATTTCCTTTTCGAGTCAGTTCGTTCAAAGATAGCGTCATTTCGTTTCAATGTCAAGATCTGCTAAAAGATAGCGATCATTTCCTTTTCGAGTCAGTTCGCTCAAAGATAGCGTCATTTTTTTTTCTATGTCAAGATCTGCTAAAAGATAGCGATCTTTTCCTTTTCGAGTCGGTTTCGCTCAAAGATAGCTTTATTTCTTTTCCGTGTCAAGATCTGCTAAAAGACAGCGATCATTTCCTTTTCGAGTCAGTTTCGCTCAAAGATAGCGTCATTTCCTTTCCATGTCAAGATCTGCTAAAAGATAGCGATCATTTCCTTTTCGAGTCAGTTTCGCTCAAAGATAGCGTCATTTCCTTTCCATGTCAAGATCTGCTAAAAGATAGCGATCATTTCCTTTTCGAGTCAGTTTTCGCTCAAAGATAGCGTCATTTCCTTTCCATGTCAAGATCTGCTAAAACACAGCGATCATTTTCCTTTCAAGTCAGTTTTGCTAGAAGATAGCACTCACATTCAGTTCAAGTCATTTGCGCTCAAAGATAGCAACCACTTCCTTTTCAAGTTAGTCCTGCTCGAAGATAGCAACCATCCCCAGCTTCGAGTCAAGAGCTGGTTGAAACAGAGACCATTTCAAGTTTCAGATGGTGCTCGCCCATACAATGGGCGATGGAGTTGTCTTTCAAGCCAAGATTCACCTCAAGGAAGCATGAAAAGTAGTATAGGGATTGTAATTTTTCATTTTTTTCCTTGTATTTCCATTCCTTGTAAAGGCCATGACCACAGGCAAGCGACCAGTACTCAGCAGCGACAGCCTCTTAGTAGTCTAGAGTGTCTAGTATCAGCCCCAAGTGTGTCTAGAAGAGCCCCTAATTTGTCTTAGTAGTCTAGTTGTCTAGTGTTGTTTTAGCGAGTCTAGTTTCTGCTTGATTGCGGTAGTCCCAGCTACCGCACGTAAGGAACTACACTGACCTGATTCCTTAGTCCGGGGATATGTAGGTAACCTTGTTCTCGGTTAGAACCAAAATCCAAGGTGCGGTCACCATTTTGAAAAGCATGCTCTCGGCTAGAACCGAAAAGCCAAAATTAGTTGTCGATTACTTCTTTGTTCGAAAACTCTTCGTGTTCCCAAACAAAGAGGGGCAGCTGTAATCACCTAATTTTGGCTAAATTTGTCTTAATTAGGACGTTAAAATTTGAGAATTAACAAAAAAGTACTTGTTATCTGTATAATTGTGATTCTATGTTTAAATTGTGATAATATTATAAATTTATGTGGTTTAGATTATTATTAATTGTGTATGTTTTGGTAAGCAACAACTCTTTTTATGGCTATATGTACAAAGTAATAGCCCAATATTTCAGCCCATTAGCCCACTTTTTTAACCCGGCCCACTCATCCCATATAAAACACCAAAAATACCTTATTTTCTCATTTACACCCCTAGCTCTCATTGAGCTGGGGAGACTATGCCAAAATTCCCACTGCCGCGCCGGAAATCGCCTTCCACCGGCCGGCCACCGCGCTGCCACCGCCGGCCACCACCTCCGGTGGCCGGAAAAAATACCAAAATACACCATTCGAAAGATCTCGACCCCCCCGTTCCATTTCTCAACTTAGTTTTTACAAAATCTCAACGGTTTGGCGTAGATCGGGAGTCAAAGTTCCGGTCAAACTTCAACTCCGGCGACCTCCATTTTTTCCGGTACGTTTTGGCTTTCTTCTCTTCCTCTTACCTTCCCCTTTCACCCCTCGTACCTGGTCTCCCAATATCCCTCCCCGTTTCCCGTTTACCCCGTTCCCGTTTCTTCCCCGTGTATTTTTTCTCTCCTTGTCCGTTTTCTGCTTTTTTTTCCTTCCTTTCTTCTAATTTTTTTTTTCCTCTCTTTCTCTTTTTCTGTTATGACTGGTTGGAATTACTGTTGAAACGAGTGGTGGGGGAACTGTTTTGGGGCAGTGAGGGGGCTGTTTCCGATGGTTTGGAGGGGCTGTGACGAGGTGGTTTGATGCTATGATGAAAAACAAATTGAGGCTGTTGTAGTAGTTGTTTTAGGACAATGAGGCAGTGTACGAGTCGCGGTGGAGACAATGAAGCAATGACTCAATGTCGCAGCTGATTTGAGGCTGGAACTGGAAGGCGACAGTGATGGCAGCAGCATCAAGACATTGGTAACGACGAGGTATTCGGATGATTGTTGGCTCGAGTAGACGCTGGTTAGAAGTAACTACTGAATTCTTCCTTCTTTTTTTTTACTGTTTTTGTTCAATTTATGTGCTTAGTTAGAAGGATAATGACTTAATGTGATGTTAGTCATGTTCATATCTCTTTGATTAAGTTGAAAAAAAATACTATCCTTGTGAAGAATGAAATAGTATGCCCTTTGTGATTTCCGTTCATCTCTAACATGAATGTGATTTGTTATTGCTTTTGACTATGGAAGTATACTGCCCAAACATGGAAGTGTTCAGATGTTTGCTTAGTTTTTGATCAACTGTAAGCAATGCTTAAGTGTCAAGTATGTTCGAGTGTTATTTCAAATCGAGGGCTGTCTGTATGAAATATTACGCATATGGAGTCACAAGTTTGAATATGTAGGTTTTTGTTTATGTTGTTAATTTTGAATGAGTTGAATTATTATGTATGTAGGAAGTGATGAACTTATAATTTTGTCAAGTATAGAGTAGTTAGTTTGGGCATGTTAGCATGGAGTCTTCACTGATAGTTGGACTCTAATGAGTCCAAATAGCCATGTTTGGCTACAAGTTAGAATCTGTTTTGCTTGGTTGTTTTAGGCTTAGTCTTGGGGCTGATTTAGTTACTCTAGTTTGGTCATAGTTTCTTCTAGTTAGTGAATGAGTATTGGGTGTCCTTTAAAGGACACAACTTGTCCTTTTTTTTCAGCTTTTGGAGCTGTTTTAATAGCTGAAACAGTGGCTGTTCTGCTGCTGTACTTTTGCTTGAAAAAATGGGACTAAAAGCACTCAAGTGTAGGGTGTGGGCTTGTACTTTTGTACAAGTCCACACCCCACCCTTTAGCCCCACCTTTTAGCTATAAATAGAGGCATTTACTACCCTCTTTAATACACAACTACTTGCTGAAATTTTACTAAAAGGAGTGAACAAAAACACTTAAAAAAATAGTAAGTTTAGAGAGTTAGATTTAGAACCAAAAGCCTTTACATCTAAGGTCTTTTGGGGCATAAATCTCAAGGTTTTAAAGGTTGAATAGGGTATAAAAGGGGCTGTTTTTAGCTGCTGGTTTGGAGGAGAAATTGCTTGGTCTTTGGTTGTGTTTTTTCTTGTTGTCCATTTTCTCGTTGGCTAGGAATTTTTGCTTCAAAGGTAAACACAATTTACCTTATATGTTTTATCATTTTAGCTATAAAAAATGAAATAAAATCAGCATGTTTATTGGCCTTTAAAAAATATGCTCACATGTGCTATAGGTTAGTTTCTTTAAAGTCTTGAATTTGTGCCTAAAAAAATAATGAAAGTTGCTAGCCATTGCATATTTAAGAGTTTATTTTTGTAGTTATCCTCAAATGTATGGAAATGTGATTGGAATGGGTATTTGGGACTATTGTATAGGATTAGTTTTTTCCATTCACTAAAATTCAACATGTATGTTCTCTTATTTTAAAATCTGGCCCGTTTTTGAAAAGAGGCTGTTTGTGCAAACTTAAAAAATCTGGACAGAATGTTAAATATTAGGCAAATTTAGGTTCTTTAACCATTGAAAAATTGAAAAAAATGTTGAATTCTGGCCATTTCTGTAATATAGGGCTATTTCTGTAAACTGGTCATATTTGCAAATTCTGAAATTTTTTTAAATCTGAAATGGTTAGGCAAAGAAATAGGATATAAGTGCAGTGTTAATTCAAATAGGCAAATCTGGCTATTTCAATAAATTGATACAACTATGCAAACCATGAATTCTAAAAAAAATAGGTTGAAAGGTGAAACCAAATGCTGAAAAGAACCATGTGCGCAAGAGTACCTAAAATTGTAATTGAGTTGATATTAGCATGTGTCACTCTTTTGTGAAGGTGACTTTGCTTATATATGCCAATCTTTTGTTAAAGTTGGCTACTTAACAAGTTTAAGATTTATCTCCAAAAAAAGTATTACGCACGACAGTTTAAAAATTTTGATAAAGTATAAAAAATGTACAATCTTGCAAGACAACTTCTAGACGGCTCATTTTCGCAAAATGAACCGGTCCACATCTTTTCTTTACAAAAAATTAAAACAGTCTACCAAATTAAGTCGTGAATAAACAGTCATTACTTTGATACATAGCCACCAATTCTTATAGAATCATTTGGCTTCCGGTCCTGTTAAGCTTTTTAAACTGAGATTTATTTTATACGATTAGGCAAATAGATAAGTATGATTTGTGATCTACTTATTAGGCAAAAAGTAAAAGAAATATATAAATTTTTTTCCAAGTATACCTTGTGGGTTACTTGACGCGATTTCGGTTTCGAACAATCAAAGCGTAACTTTAAATGAACGATAAAATATAACAACCATATTTAATAAATTAAAACTGCGACAATAAAGCAACTGTGCTCGGCACAGGACTCGAGGGTGCCTAATACCTTCCCGAGAGTCAACTGAGAACCTTACCCGAATCTCTAAACGCAGACCATTAGACGAGTCAAAGGTGTTCCAAGGTACCTTCTGGTGACTTGGCACACCTTAAACTATGTCAAGTGGCGACTCCGAGTTCTCTAAATAAATTTGTACCTTTTTGAACACCAGTCACGAGCCTTTAAATAAATAAACTCGCACCCGCGCAGTTAATAACAAATAAATTAATTTTTAGGGCGTGACAATAATTATTGTTATTTCATTCCACTTTGGTTGCTTGTCACTAAAAAAAAAAACTGGAAATAGCGACAGAATGTTTATGTTGCTAAACTGCCTAATTTTGCCGTAAACACGATTTCTGTCGCTATTTATCTTTTTTTTGTCGCTACTTCGCCAATAATATCGTTGTAGTTAAGGCCATCTATCACAAAATTCGACATCAAACTTATATTTTTTGTGTAGTGTGTTAGAACCTAGTATCAGTAGTTAAACTCATACGAGGGGTTTAATTACAACTAGTATATGTACCCGCGCGATGCACAGACATAATCAATTTTTTTCATCTTGCTTGTTTGAGCACATATAATGATTTGTTTCAACCAAATTTGAACTTATTTGATATTGTTCTCGATGAACTGTACCAAAGAATTAAAATTCTATTAAATGAAAGAAAATGAATCACATAATCATCTAATAGCTATATGGCTATGAAAATTAAAAATCATAATGATATAGTTTGTGCTAAAAAAAACGATAGCATAGCATGATTCGAACTATATTTAAATGTAGTACATATACAAACCATTGTATATAATAAAATGAAGAAAAAATTTAATAATATGTCAAATAAGAATACGAAAAAATCTTATACACTTCAATTCCAACTATTTTTGTGATTTGGCCATCTTCATCATACACTAAAGTTATCGCTATTTTCTACTCGCCGCCTATGAAAAAGTGATATAAAATTATCCAAGCTTAAATATAAATTACTTAAAAGAAACTCCATATAAGATAACGATTAGCCTTGACTTTTATTAATGTTCACCCATATTTTAGTACATAAGGAGAGTTTCACCAGCTTGGTGTCGTCGGGCTGGTGCCAGAGATTTATCAAAATAGCCACTTTTTTAGTTTAAGTTGAAAACTAATTGTGAAAAGCAACAAAGTAAACAAATAAAAGAACAAAGCAGATAAATGTTAGGTGCGAAATGTATGCCTGATGGACAAATGCGAAAGGGATTTAATCCCACACTGCTAATTAAGAGCATTGCTTTCCATATTATAATAGAAGGTGTACAGTAAACATTGCGAATCAGAAGCTTTATTGAATATGGCAACGTGGGATTTCTAGAAACGGACGAGTGCAGTTTGGGGTGAGTTGAGAGCCTTAATATTAACATACTAGTAAACCTACCCGTGCGTGGGGTTGCTTTATAAACTCCCGTCTATTGAGACTAAAGTTGGACTTCGAACATAATTCAGACCTGATTTCTAAATTATGCTTCCACTTGAGACAATACGAAGCCAACTAGCAGAGCCGATTCGAGGATCAGTGGGATGCCGTAGCTTTAAGAGATAGGGGCGGAGGCAATCGAAAAGGCTTTTGTGCTTCAACTTGAGACCAATCCAATTTTACAATCTGAAATAGCCTCAACTTCAAATTTGGAGTCGGGACTTAAATGGTTACGATTACAAAGTCTTTTAATGGTGCTTGGCAAACTGTTATTCCAGAAAAGCTTACTTAACTATTATATCATCTTTTTATAATTCCTTTAACAACCTATAAGTTGAATGGTAAAACTCATTTTATCAATTGTCTTGACTTACCCTTTACCAACGATAAAATTCATACGCAATTAAAACTTTCCTGTTATTCAACTGTGTTATCAAAATACTCTCCATTCTATTTTATTCAAAGTTTGGCATATAAAACTGTTTTGACATATTTCGAGGTTCATGTTTTGAAAATGATTTGCATATTTAGAAAGTACTATATATCAAAATAGGTAATAATTCAAAATATTAAAAATATATTTTAAAAAAGCATGGTCAAAGAATAACCGTTTTAGCACCCTAAATAGTAAATCTAACTTTTTTTTAATGGAACAAAGAGAGTATTGATCTGGAAAAAATAAAATGCACTCAATTTTGCGAAGTAGAGTAGACAAAGTAATCTACCGATTCTATAGGTAAAAATCTAAAATCTATTTAAGAAGCATATATGTATAAAATAATTAAGATGCATAAAATGACTAAATATAAACAATACCAACACATTCTAACAATAAACAGCATCACTAATCCAATAACTAAATGCATAATAATTTGACATGTGCAAAAGAATCAAAAAATCTTATGAACCCGCAATTGGTGAATCTTTTGGCATACTTGGAGTTCATAGCAAATGAGCAATTGTTGTGGTGTCTTTTCTTCATATCGCTTGAAGCTAACTTCTTTTTATAATGTCTATTTCCTTATTTTTATTGATTTCGAAACATTAAGTCAGTACAAAACATACAACACCATAAAAAAACCTTTCATGGAGATATTTCCATGAAGTCAAAGATGGTGGAGAAAAATAAAAAAGATGAAATAACAAAAGGAAGTACCTCCTTCACACAATTCTCCATTATTGGTCTTTCTGCTGCTTTGGTTAAGCGGAGTATTAGTATCCTTATATAACACTACTATCATAAAGATTGTCTTAGACCCTTAGAATTCTCTTATCAATTCATCCATTTCTTGTTCTCATTTCCATTACAATTACTATTCATATTTCCATTAAAATTACAATTACTATTCATTTACTAATTAATGTATTAATAGCAATTAACAATTACTCCTAAATTCATCCGTTTCATGTTCTCATTTTCATTAGAATTACTATTCATTTACTAATTAATAGCAAGTAACAATTACTTCTAACAATTAGTACTAAACATTATGAAAGATTAGTAATTAATAATTGAAATTTCAGCCATTCTTTTTAATTTTAAAATTAAGGAAAAGAGCAAAAAAATTGAGGTAAAAGATAAATAAGAATCTTGGCCTAGAGCTATGCCACATCACTCTTCTATGTTTCTCAATTAGAAGATATATATATAGTGAAACGACCTCGGTTAGTCGTTTCGGAAGTTAGGACTCCGATTGGCATGCCGATAATTTTAAAATATTCGTAATGTCCATTAGGACCTGTCTGTAAAATTTGAGCTAAATCAGACCTCGTTTGGTAGGCATCGGAATAAAGTTTCAGTTTTTATTGTCGATAAATATTAAAAAGAGATTTTCGAGCTCGGTTTTGGCGAATGAGCTCCGATTCGAAATCAACAAAATGCACACAAGTATGCATCGGGATTTGACTTCAACAAAATCGGACTCCAAAGGGTTTTCTTTGGAGTTGCCACCTAATTTAAGGATTATTAGGAACCAAAAGTTAATTAAAGAGTGCAATTTATTCTTTATTTAAAGAAATAAAATTCAGAGATTTCAGGTAAGTGGTTCTTTTATTTCCGAAAGAAGGTCTTTTTTATCAAAGAGCACTTTCGAAAATCCGCTAAAAGCGGTTAATCCGGCGATTTTCACGAATTTGTTAAGGATAATAAATATATAAAGCTAATTTTATATAAGGATAATAGGAATAATATAAATAAGGTAAGATTTTAATTATGCCGATACTTAGATAAATAAATGACCCAATTTAAGATTAATTAAATGGATAATGAAATAATGATCAATTGATTAATTAATAGAATAAGTAAAGGTTAAATGAAGTTAGATAATTAAATAAAATAAACTAGATAAATAATTGGATAATAATAAAAGATTAATTAATTGATTGAATAAATAGATAATAAATAAGCAAATAAATAACTTAATTAAATAAATGAATAATTATCAATTTTAATTAGATAAAGGAGTAAATGAATAATAATTGATTAATTAAATAAATAAATTAGATTAGAAAATAAATAATTAAATATTTAATATAATAAATAAAGAAGCAATTCAAATGCGAATTATGACGAGGGTACGATTTTTTAGTCGAATTTGATTTTGCACTCATTAATTGACAAATGATTCTAAACATCCATAAATTAAATTAATTGACAAAGCATTCATATAAAAATAATTTAAGTAATTTACAATAATTATTCACAATTCAAATACCATTTCTATTCTACAGGGCTCCTAAAACATGTTTTCCTAAAGGAGACGGTAGAGAAGGAGTTTAGAAGGTAGAACCCGGATAGCAAGCTCAATACAAGCCCTGTATTTCACAAGGTTTTCATTATCTTTTTCCTTTTCGGGGATCTCAAGCCTCGAAAATGCGGAGTGGATCAAATAACTCCCGAATGCACGCCATCCCAATTTGTGAGTTTTAGCCAACTCGTCCCAAAGAGTGGATCATGCAAAGAAAAGGGGAGATAACAATTAATAAATGACTTATAATTGACATAAGTGATGTAAAAACAAAGTCATGTTTAAAAGGAAGGAGCAGGGATCGAATACACTTAAAAATCATTCTAAAATAAGCCAAACTTATCTTGACACATAACCGAGATCCAAACTGATATTTCAACTAACAAACAAACTTTCGACATTAATGATAGTTTAACCAAATAGCCATGATTAACATATTAATTATAATTTCAAAGAATGACGACTTTAGATTCTAAACATGACTTCAACTCAGACCAAACAACCAAGAATAAAATTTGAACAATAAATATGCAATTATGAGTCTATAGACAATAAACTTTAGACGCCAAACCATACACCTCCTGCACTCCAGGCCACTCACACCTGAACCACCCTACCAACCACCAAACATAAAATCAGCCCTGAAAAACTCCTGGCAGACCCCTATCACACTTCAAATGACCTGCTGCTATTACTTCCTTGGACAGAAACCAGACAAAGCCACAAGATCCCCTTCATGGACCTGCAGCTACACATTCAAAACAGCCCTCACTCACCTCTGCATACAAACTCTTCTCCCTTACAATCAACATCACCCCTACCTAACTGCAAACACCCACTCTAACAGACCCTTAACACATCAAACACCCACCTGACATTCCTGGGACAACCACCAGGGAATCCAAACCACTCCGAACTCCCTGCTTCTTCAACAACTCATAGCAACAACCTGGACCTACTAGCCTAGACAGAAGCAAACCATAACAGCTCTCTCAACACTTGAACCTTGCTGCACCAGAACCAAAATACTCACAGCCTAAGACCCTCTCCCAATCACCTTGAGCCCCTTTTCAACTACTACCAGCTTCTCTAAAACATCTGCATATATCCCTTATCAAAAACTGCATACACCCACATATACTTGAACACACACACAAAACTGCATATACATACACGCCTGCATATCAAAATCAACCACTCACATACATTCACTGCCCACATAAACAACATTACTTACACTACCTGCACTCCCTCACTCTCTTCACTATATTGCACAAAACTCACCAGAACATCTCCTAATGCAAACTACAGCACACAACCAGACAGAAAACCAAACCCCTGAACACCTCTCACATCTGCATATACCCACAAACAACCAGGATACGCATCAGCCTTCCAGGATCCTATTACAATTAGAACTTATCCCAACCTAGCATCAGCTTGCACCCTCAATATTCTTAGACAACCAAGAATAAGAACACACTACACACACTCATATTAACCAAACAGGAAACCAACTACTCCATCATCTGCTTTACTAGACCAGACAACTACCTGAAACCTCTTCTAAACCATCTGGGCAACTCTACTTCACTGCCTGCTTCTTTAACTCATCAGAACAGACCCTACACAACCCTGGAACTGCAGAATCCTCACAAACCCTCTCACACCTACCTGAACTCAAGAGAATAAGCCCTGCACACCCATATGGTTCCTTGAAATAACAACAGAAAACCTATCCCTGCATCACCATGAAACAGACCAAAAAACACCCCTGAACTCATGCACCTCACAGCAACAAAAACAAACTCTCACCATACCAGACCTGCCCCTGCTACAGACTACCACTAAACTGCACATACACATACTCCCTCTAGCTCACAGAAACAAACAGCCCTCACATCATCACACACCTGCAAATAGACCACAAGCCAGCAAACAACCTCATCCACACCATCAGACCCCTTCACTGCCTACTAAACAACCTGAACTTCAAGCTTTAAACAAACTTTATTTACTGGAAACAACTCAGGAAACACACTAAAAAAAACATAGAATTTGATTCAAACAAAATGAAACTTTCAAATTTTAGCAAACTTGTATGTCAAAATACTGAACTATACTAATCCCAATCTCATAAACTAACATAAAGGTAAAGACTTTATTATGTAGGATAAAGAAACAGTGAAGACATCATATTTTGAAGCAACGACTAAGAAAAACAAGCGCGATATAAGCTAATCAGAATCATCTACTCAAGAACATATCAACAACAAATACATTATTTCGCGCAGATTGCGTTCAAGGCAAAGGAAAATAAGTTAAGATAAGATTATCACCTCTTATGGAGCAATGAACTAAGGCGACGAGCTGAAGAATACGACACGAACAAGCGACCCGAGCGAGGTCGACGACTCGAACACAAAAAGCGATATGCAAACCCAAGCCAGTATAGAAACAGTGACACTAATAAACTTGAACTCTAAAGAGTGATGTTGCTGTTGCTATCAACTTCTATATGCTACTGCCTCTTTTTAAAATTTCCAACCCCTCCCCGAAAAGCTAAAAAAAAAAAAACTAGAATTTATACTAGAATTTTTAGGGTTTACCTTGGCTGAAAAAATCGAAATTACCCCTTGCTTATTTGATCTATTCCCTTGTGAGATAAGGGTGAGAGGGTCAAAATCAGGCCCCTCTCGTCCTTATCTCCAAGAGAATTGATCAAGGGTCCAAAGCTGATCAAATTTGAATTAACGGACGAGATCGAGGATCCGTTGGGAATAAGTTAGAAACCTCCAAAATAACACAGCTGGAACAGTGTCACTCGTCCAGCGAGGACCTGTACGGAGAAGATAACTTGCTGGGTTGCGGGTCTGGGAACGGGTCGCGATTGGGTTTAGGGATTAAGGGAATTGGGGTTACGCGGGTTGGGGTAAAGATATTGGGTTATCGGGCTGATTAGGAAATGAGGGATGTATAGTGCCTATAAGGCTTTGCGGAAACAGGCCATAATTTAATTTCAAGAACGGTTTTATCCCTTTCTCTTTTAATTAAACTAATTAAACGCCATTATTACATGAATAAGCGGGATTTAGGGTAAACAATGCAATTTGGCCTTTTCTTCCAAAATCTCATTAATTCACTTTAAGGGATTTTAATTAATTAAAATTTTTATTTTAATAATTGATTTTTATTTAAATAATTTAGACATTAATTAAACTTCGGGACGAAATTGGGTGTCTAACAAATATTAGAAAGAGATTTTCGAGCTCGGCTTTAGCGAATGAGCTCCGATTCAAAATCTGAAAGTGCCGTTAGGTTCATATCATTATTTGTGACTTTTGTGATTTTTCGAAAGTGAATTTTGATGTTGTTCGGCTAGTTTCTGCTAAAATGCCGAAAGTTAAATAATTTGACTTTTTTCCATTTAAATTCGCATCTTGAGTTTCGGGAACCCGATTTAAGATCCATCTTTGCGAGTACGTAACATATATTTTGTATAACTCGTATGCAAAAGTTGAAATTATTTCGAATATCGTAGGGCACCGTTTTAATTTCCGTTAAGAAAAGAAAATAAAATAAAATAAAACAAAAAGAAAAAGAAGAGAAAATTAAAGAAGAGAAACAAAGGACCAGAGGCGGTGGCATATATGCTACTATGCTTAGTACGAAACAGAAACATTAGAACAGAACAAAACGATTCAGAAGCAGAAATTGAAAAAATGCCAGAAAATGAGAAAATGGGCCGGAGAAAAGTAGAATTTTTATCCTGAAACATTCAGGTAATGATCCTAATATATTATTTGAGTTTATTACGTGTGTTTATATTTTTACGGTAAAAATTAGGATATTAGACATCGTTTTAATAAGTTCAATTAATAGTTTAAAGGGTCAAATGGACCCCGATAATGAAATTGATTATATATTCGTACTCAGTGAGTTATGAGCAACTTATAAATGTAATTTATTTAGGGTTTGGTTATGTGACCTTAAACCCTGTACATAGGCCTAGCCGTCGTATTGCGTATAGGAATAGGGTATCAGGTTCCTAACCGGGTTGCCCTAAGATGTAAGGAATAAAGCCTTTAGCCTAATTTGATATATTTTTCTGCTTATTGAATAGTGTGGGATCGTTTGGCAATGAAACCAAAGGACAAGCGGTTATTGAGTGGATGTACTAACTTTGTAACAAGGTAAGTGTTTATATCCATTTCTTTGGAGGCACCTGGCCTCGTGGATTTTCTACCACGTGTTCCTTACGTGTGTAGCTGCCGATAGGCGTACTCCTTACGCCTTAGCTTTGGATTTACATGGTATATTATATGTTATGTCCTGTTGTTGGTATTGCATTGAGGATTTGAGCATTGTACTCTGGCTGTGATTTGGCATCTACTTCCCGGCTGTCGATGAGAGTCCCGCACCGGTGAAGGGTTATTATTGCATCACATTGCATTCATATGCATTATATGTCATTCATATGCATTACATTGCATATCATATTGGGTGCAGGAGTATTCCACCCCAGGAGCAGGAGTATTCCGGTCCATTGTATCATATTGAGGGTAGGAGTATTCCACCCCAGGAGCAGGATTATTCTGCTCCACTGTATCATATTGAGGGTAGGAGTATTCCGCCCCAGGAGCATGAGTATTCCGCTCCATTGTATCATATTGAGGATAGGAGGATTCCGCCCCAGGAGAGTGCAGGAGTATTCCGCCTCAGCTTTACATTATATCGGGTGCAGGAGTATTCCGCCCCAAGAGAGTGCAGGAGTATTCCGCCTCTGGTTTATATTATATCAGGTGCAGGAGTATTCCGCCCCAGGAGCAGGAGTATTCCGCTCCAGTTGGTTATCAGATTGGGTTCCCCTCGAATGCAGGAGTATTCCGCTTCGGGATGGGATGACGGTTACATGTGACCCTTTGCATCAGATTTCATTTCATTTCATTTCTTTTCTTTTCATACCATTGTATAGACTTGTGGTACATAACTACTGTTCTGCCTATACCTGCATTGCTTATTTGTTAATATGGTTCTGGCTCGTATTCCTGGCTGAGTTTATGGTATCATACGTGTTTTCGGTTATTATCTGGCTCCGCCTTTTTATAATTTAAATAAGAGAAATTTGGTTTATCTGTTTCTTCTCCTTGGCTAGCTATCCGATTCTTTGAGGTGGCTAGTTTGCCCCACTTATTGAGTCTTTTTGACTCACCCTTGTTTGTTGTTTGTTGTTTATTTCTTGTCTATCTATTTCCTTTCGGCAGGTTCGCTTCAGGATTGAGTTCGCCACGTTGTTCAGGAGCGAAGATGACTTCAGCTGTCAGGGTGAGCCACCTTTTATTCCGGATGGCCACCAGTTTATTGGTTATTATTTCCGCTGCATTTTGCTCCCTTCAGGAGGTATCTGTCTTCTTTTGTACTCTTAGATGTCTAGTCTGGATAACCCTAAACCTAGTATGTTGGGTAGTCAGCTGTAATTTTTTTTGTACAGCTTAGAGGTATCAGTATGTCCGTGATTTCTTTTAAGTCTTGTCCTTATTTGCGAATTGTTATATTTATTTTCCTAATTTAATTGGTAAGGGTTCGCCCGACGGGTCTAGGGGAGGATGTCGGATGCCCGCACGGCCTAGTCTAAAATTCGGGTCGTGTCATATAGATATAGATATAGATATACAAAGGAGAATTTCACCAGCTTGGTGTCGTCCTGCCTTGGGGCTGGTGCATTTATCAAAATAGCCATTTTAAGGGTTATTAGGTATTTGTGCATAGCTTGACAAATAAAATTGCCACTTTTTGGGTTATTGGATGAAACACAACCAAAATTTGCATTGAAATTCATGAATTTTTTAATAGTCTAACATGAACTTTAAAAAAAAAAATATTTCTAAAGTTTACAGTACTATATGTGAAACTTCGAGATAGTATTTGCACAACTTGCCAACTGAAGAAGCACTATTACCGCTATCAACTAGAATAATGTCGGTCTTTATAAAATAACTTGCTTAAATAAGAAAATAAAATATAGCTGAAAAATAATTAAGATGGAGTACATCAAAAGTAGATAATGACGAAACTTTATGTTGAACTTGGTAACTTGGGTCTGTGCTGGCACAGGCTCCCGTAACTAGTCTATATATAATAAATGTGAGTTCAAGTACGACCAAAAGGTCCGTAAGAGGACACCTGTCCTATCTGTCAATACAAACTAATGTGGAGGTATTATAATAAATATGTAAAAACATGACTCTCCAAAGTTCCAAAACACTTATGTCTTCTTACACAACTAGTGGCATGAGCTCGGGCCAGCCCGGGCCCAAGCTGAATATAGATAATCCAATACACTATTTAAATTTTGAACCCTTAAAATAAAAATAAAAAAATTAATTTTCATCGCTAGAACTTGAGCACTTTTAGTGGATAGTCAAAAAAATTCTTGGAGGATCGTTAGAAATTTAATTAAGAAAGGTTGCTAAAATTAAACAGTATTGAGCAAATCTTTTTAATAATTTTATTTGTTGACATGTTTTCTATTTACAACTTGTGCTCGACACGAAGTTGTTTTAATTTCTAATCAGTCGTAGATATTCATATTACTAATGCAACTTGCAAGTATATTTTTGTATATTGGATAAAAGTCATGGTTTCCTTTTCATTCCCACAATTAAGAAGGTATGTATCGTTGAGGTCGTAAGGTAACACGATATCCATTTTATTCCAAAAAATATATGATTTTTTTTATTTGTACGTTCATATGTGACCGACCCAAAACTACACTGATAATTTATTGAATTTCTATTCTTTTTTTATTTTGTATAATACCCTTGATTTTTTTCTTTAAACTTTCATATGATTATTAATGATTTATGTAATACTTCTAGCAATCTCAGTCTCATTCGTAAAGGGTATTACCAAGGTTTTTCTCCTCGAGAGTTTAACTATTCAAAAATAAGGACCTGGCAAACATTACTTTGCTAAATTATTAAGTCAATCAAGGATATACAATCAACATAACTCACAAAAACAACCTGAGCTCTCATTATGCTCGACTTAGTTGCACGACTTTAATTAGGAACCTTTAGTTCCTAAAACTTTAGGGTAATGCTTTACTATATTAGAGATTTACTTGTATAAGTTCAAACTCCAAGAGAGTTCCCGAAGTTCATCTTCAACTTTTTTTTGTCCGCATTTTGAGTTGTGGTTATATTGTACCTATTTATTATTTTAGTTATATTCTAATTAGAAGTCCAAAGAATGGCTACATAGTTGACAAGTGATGCCTAAAAGTGGCTATAGTTCAAAAGATAGCACTAAAAGTGGCTACCTAGGGCCCCAGATAATTTATTGAATTATTGTTGTTTTTTCATTTTCTATAATAATTTTATTACTTTACTTTCATGTTAGTTATTAATGATTTATGTAATTTTTCTAACAGTCTCAGTCTAATTCGAAGGTAATTTCTCATTCGAGAGTTTAAATTTCTGCTATTAAAAATAAGGACTTGGCAAGGAACATTACTTTGCAAAATCAGTAAGTCAATCAAGGAATACAATCAACATAACTCACATAGACAACCTCAGCTCCCAATATGGTCGATTAAGTTCCACGACCTTTATTAAGCACCTTTATTTCTCGAAAAATTTAGGGCAATACTCCTAAAATCTAACTTCTTAGTTCAAAACTTCTGGACATTGTATAATTCTCGAAGTTCGTATTTTTGGCCGCATTTTGAAGTTGTGATTATCTTGTACCTACTTTAAAAATAGTTGATTATATTCTAATTAGCAATTCTAAAAGTGGCCACCTAATTAGTAAGTTATTCCTAAAAGTGGCTATGGTTCAAAGATCACCACTAAAAGTGGCTACTTGGGGTCGGCAAGGAGTACGACCTCAAGTTCCTCTCAACTCACGCTTATATAATAGTACTAATATAGAAGTTTGTTTCTCTTTCTCTCTTTGTTTTTCCTTCGTTCTCTCTTTCTGGTTAGTTGTTCATCTCCTTCCTCTTTTATCTTTGTTTTTTTTCATGTTTTATTATTATTCATCTTATCTTTTATTGTTTATTGTTTATCTTTTAGCATGTGAGTTTTGATGAAGTTGTCTGATTTTTATTTACTCGGTGGCTATCTCTTATGTTTACTAATTCTTTTGGAGGGTTTCTTGATTGCGTACATCTAATTTACACATGCATGTTTCGAATTTCTCTGCTTAGGTGTACACCTAGATAATGAAGAACAAACATGAGCTTCGATGCAGCCCAGGTGTTAGACAATATGCTGTAAACAACTCTAACCAGGTATTTCTGAAGAAATTCTCCACTAATTTTTTAATGAAAATTCTAAGCTATACTATCTACTCTTTGTTTCCTCCACTTCGATTTTAATAAGATTGAAATTTTTTGCCTATGCTCCTCTGTTTGTTCCACTTCAACGCTATACCTTAAAATTTAAAATTTTCTATAATTTGTGCATGTACATTAGTTTAGAACTTGTTATGGGTATTTGTATTCAGGAATTTTGTTTCAGATTTTGTTGGGAGGATGTAAATATGATTGCCTAAAACTTAATCAAGGAAGTGGAAACTATTGTGTTTGTGTGTGTGACCAGTAGATTCAGGCACCCTACTGCCCCTATGACTGGAGTTCTGCATGAATTATTCCCAACTTTATATACTCCATATTACCAGGAAAGAAAGATTTTGTTACATTGTTGGATGTTTATGAAATTCATTCAGTAAAGTTATTTATAGATGGTGCCTTCGATTTTTTTGAAAGCAATTAGATAGGCCTACTTAAACTTAAAGGATCATATGAGGGAGTGAGAACTTCGCCTGTTCACTATCCTTATAGTTCGGATTACATTTTCACTCATGCTAAGTTATATCTTCTTTTACCAACTTAGATTTAAATCTTTTTTTCGGTAAGATAAGAATATACAGGCGATGATGTATTACCGGTTTAGAGAAACTGATAAATGGAAAGTTTTGAAAAGAAGCTGAAGTAACCGTTAACTTTACAAATTGTCTATTTGGTAATAGAGTCGGCACATTTGAATGTTCTATGAACTGATAGGAGTTTGTAAGTATTTTCTAATTTACAAATCTTAGTATGTATCCCATGCCTTATATTGAGACTTCAGAAAAAAAAAAAACATTAGCATATTCTAAAAAGAAGGAAAATAGTAGAAGATATGATCCTTTTTTTTTTTTTAGAAACAAGTATGAATACGGTAGAAAAAGACTTTAAACTCCATCCTTGGGCAGATACCTTAATCTTATAAGATACCTATAAACTACTTATTACTTGAAATAAGGTTTTTCTTGAGAAATTACTTTATCAGAACCTTTTTGCAGAAGCATTAAAAGAATATTATTTATAAGAAAATTTATTGCCTTGGATGAATGACAATTTTAGATAGGACCTCTAGGAAAATGGATCAGTGGAAAATACTTTTTAGAAAGAAAAAATTTATGACATTAGACTTGAAGATATGACGATATGAGCATGTGTGATGTGTCCAACAGAAAAGTGTATTACAACCATCTCTTCTAGCACAAACACGATGTGTTAGCAAAATGGGAAATGTTAACATGTTCTGCTTGTTTAATTCTACATTAGATATATTTTTTTTTGGTTGAAAGAGGATTTATATATATTATGAAATAGATACAATTAAGCTGCCAACAGTTGCAGCGTGAATGTCTCCAGTGGACATTCTGGTAACATGATAGCCAGAAGAGGAACTAGTATTTGCTTCATGGCCTAAGTTTACTAAGGTAGTAGGAGCTTGAGCATTTAACAAAAAGACTTGTGAGAGCACAGCTTGATTCCCTGCTCTAGCTAGGCTATTACAAGCATGATTAGAGATTGTTCTAGTATATATATTAGTAGCATCTCTTTCTAGGTGGACCTCCTTGCTAATATGCGCAGGGGGCTGCCATAGGAGCTGTAACTGGTTTGGTAACATCTGAAGGCCACGTCTAGACAAAAAGTGAGCAACTTTTTTTGCTTCTCTAAAAGTGTGATGCGCTGCTGGACTCCCCAACCTCACGAGTGCGCACCTGCAATTAGAAACAGTATTAGCATACAGAGGGTTACTATGATCCAGAAGTTTGATGACTTCTAAAGAGTCAGTTTCAATTTCCAGTTGATGGAATTGATGATCCTGAGCTATTTGGAGGCCTACCTGAAGGGCCATAAGTTCCATATATGTATGAGAGTGCCCATCAATTTTCATATAAAAACCAAGTATCCAACAACCCTCCGAGTTCCTAAAAACACCCCCTATGCCTCCATGAGTGGTGTTTGTATGGAAGGAACCATCTATATTAAGTTTTAAATGACCTGATTGAGGGGCATTCCAAGTGAAAGAAATAGTCCTAGTTGGAGAGACTACACTTTGTTTCATAGTGCAAAATTTAAACTCAAGAGCTCGCATGATCACTAGATTACTATGCAAATGCAGGCAAGTGTCATGGAAGACATTATGATTACGATTAAGCCATATATGCTAAATGACAAAAGGAAACAACTCAGTCCAATTTAGCAAAGTATTATGAGTGTTAATCTGAGTTGTGGATAGTGAAAGAAAGAGGTCATTTAGCCAATTTGTACTATGAGCAACAGTGGTAAAAGTAGAGGATAAAGTATTCCATATAGAAACTGCAATGGGGCATTGAGTAAAGATATGAAAAGTGGTCTCAGGGTGATAACAGATGTGATAAGTTGGGGTAGTTTGGATACCAAGCTTATGCAAATAGAATTTTGTAGGTAGTCTATCATGCTGGATTTGCCACAGTAGATGTTTTATTTTTGGTAAAGTATGAAGCTTCCAGATCCAAGAGAAATCAACAGTAGGAGGTTCAGTTGGTCTTAGAAGATGATAGACTGACTTAGTAAAGAATATACCATTTGAATTAAGTTCCCAAAAAGGAGTATCTTCACTATTGGAGTTGATAGTATATTGGACTGATAAAATTTCCTCATTTATAGCAGGGGCAAACTAAAAGATAGATTATCCAAATTTCAAGAAGCAGAGTTCAGGGTAGAAGCAACAGTTGCATTTATATCTGAGTGAGGTAGGGGACCTTGAATTAAGGTTCTTAAAGGTGGATGAGAAGGGATCCATCTGTCAGACAAAAAAATTATTTTGTCACCTTTACCTAAAGACCACCTAATCCCTTGTTAGCATAGAGCCCAACCTTTTTGAATGTTCTTCCATATAAAAGAAGGGGGGGGGGGGGGGAGGGTCCAGTGGCTAATTTATATTTGTGGAGTAAAAGTTGTGCCCAAGGTAATGTTGGCTGCATAAACAGTTGCCAAGATAAAGCAGTTAAGGAGGCTAAATTCTTATGATGATCTTGTTTTATATCTAGACCACCTAACAATTTAGGTTTGGTGATAGTATCCCAGTTTATATAATGTATTTTTCTATGGGAAGTGGTAGAGCCCCAGATAAAATTTCTTTGGGTTTTATCAATCAGAGAATGAATCTTATGGGGCAAGTAATGGTACTGCATGATGTGATTTGGGATATCATTGAGACAGGCTTTTGTAAGGGTCACTCTTCCAGCCATTGTAAGAAAATGAGATTTCCACCCAGCCAACTTAGTGGTCATATTATCCAGAATGAATTGGAAGTAAGAAGCTTTAGGTTTATTATTTAGAATGGGAAAGCCCAGGTATTTGCCAAAGTTAGAGGTTATAGTAAAGTTTAATATGGAGTTGATATTATCCTTTAGGCCAGCCGGATAAATTTTTGAGAATATCAACCTAGTTTTATGGGTGTTAACCTTTTGACCAAATAGTCTGCAAAATAAGTTCAAACATTCATTTATAGAAGTAGCAGACTCTGTGTTAGCATGAGCCATAATAGTCAGATCATCAGCATAGAAGAGATGTGTGAAGGAACGTCCATTTGGGGGATATTTAAATAGGGTCCCATAGAGCATAATCCACATAATGGTTAATGAGGTTTGAAAGCAGTTCCATTGAGAGAATAAAGAGGTAAGGGGACATAGGGTCCCCTTGTCTTATACCTCTAGAGGGTGAAAAATAATCTGTGACAGTACCATTTACCATCACAGAAATATTACTAGTAGTGATGCAGGACATTATCAGTCTAGTAATGTTGGGGAAAACTTAAAGTATCTAAGGGTACGATAGATGAAAGACCATTCTAATCTATCAAATGCTTTTTCTAAGTCAATCTTCAGAATCATTTTGGCTTTTGAGCTCTTAGATTTCTGGAGATGATTCATTATCTCTTGGATAATTATAGCATTATCAGAAACTCTCTTTCCTTTGAGAAAACTTGTTTGGTAAGGGCTAATGAGAGATGTAAGGAAGGGCTTCATTCTGTGAACAATTATCTTAGTGATAATCTTATAAATAGTGTTACAAAGGCCTATAGGTCTAAAATTTTTCAGGTTATTTGCATTTTGAAATTTAGGGATGAGACACAAATTGGTAGAATTAATAGAGGGGGGATTTCAGAGGTGGCAAATACTTCATGGCAAAATTGAGAAACAGCAGGCCCAACTCTGTCCCAGTTATTTTGATAGAAGAAGGGATGAAGCCCATCTGGGCCTGGAGCCTTATAAGGGTGAAAAGAAAAAACAATTTTAGTGATTTCACAATCTGCTAGAGGCCTATCTAAAGGTTCCAAATTAATAGTGTGAAAACTATGATGAGCAGACATGATATTACTAAGATCTGTGGAAGTGTGATCAGTTGTGAAAATGTCTTTAAAGTAAGTTAGAGTATGATTAAGAAGTTGAGAGGAATCAGTAATCCAGTTATCATTAGAGTCTTTAAAGAAATGGATTTTATTCTTCCTTCTCCTATTGAGGGTACTAATATGGTAAAATTTGGTGTTGGCATCACCATCATTTAACCAGTTAATTCTAGATCTCATCTTCCAATAGTCCTCTTCCAGTTTCAAATTATTATTATAATCCCTGATAAGGTCCTGTTCTAAGGTTTGAAGATAGGAACTGGTGGGGGTAGTTTGGGGACTTCTGAATCCCACCTAATCTAGCTAAAAATCTTTTTTTATTGTGGACTAGATTACCAAAAGTTTCCTGACTCCATAATTTGATAGAGTCAGTGAAGTGGGGGATAGCAGTCTGAAGAGAATTACAGGACCAGCTTTCCTGAACTTTCCTAAGGAAGTCTGGATGGGTACACCAGAATTTTTCTAGTCTAAAAGGTTTTGTGATTGGGTAGTAATGTTTCCTGGTAATAGTGATAAGAAGTGGTGTATGGTCAGAGTATGTTTTAGGCAAATGGGTTATAGATGCATCTGGATATTGCTGAAACCAAGCATCATTTGTAACACATCTATCAAGCCTTTCAAGGATCAGGCCTCTAGACAGATGCCTATGGTTTGACCATGTATATTTAGCACCTTTGAAGCCTAAGTCTATCAATCCACAGTAATCTAAAGTTTGACTAAAACAGGACTGCCTACCCAGGTTTATAGGCCTACCTCCCCATTTTTCATTTTGGGTGAGAACTTCATTAAAGTCTCCACCTAGTAACCAAGGACCTTTATAACTATCATATAGATCATATAAGTTTTTCCACAGTCTTAGTCTATTATGAAACTTAGTGCTAGCATAAACAGCAGTAAGAAGCCAAGGGGAGTGATTAGGGAGTACCTTGACCATAGCATGAATTTCTTGGTCAGTCACCTTGATATCAAAGAGGCTGAGCTTATCAGATTTTCAAAGGACAACCAGACCCCCTGATCTACCAGCTCCTTGAGTAGGAATTTCAATCATTTGGTCAAAGTAGAATAAGTTCCTGATGGGCACATGGCTATACATTCTAGTTTCTAGTAAAGCCAGGAGACAAGGGTTATGAATCCTAATAAGCTCATCTAGATTCCTCCTAAAGTCCATATTATTTCCACCCCTAATGTTCCAAAAAATAAAGCTGGTGTGATCATTCATCATGGCTTGGGGAGTTGATAGTTTCTTCTGAAGGTGAATCCCAGCTTCACTGGCCATCATATGTTCCTTGGCCAGAGTTGGATTGAGGACTGTACAGTGGGTCGAATGTCCAAGGATGTTTTGTAAAGAAGGAGAGGCAGGGTGTGAATGTATTTCATGTCCTCTAACTCTGGAAACAGCATGCATGTTGCCATGCGCAAGCTTGAAATTTCTGTGAATGGCCCCTGGGGTTTTTGTTCCACCACTATTGGCTCTATCACCTCTGCCTCTCCCATGTCCTCTTCTTGTTCTGGTACAATGGGAGGGGCATCCTCCTGGTTGATAAGTTCCTGGGGGATCTCCTGAGGAGGATTCTGTGGTGGAGGCACAGAGATTATCACTTGGTGAACTTGAGGGTCCTGTGGCTGTGGGACCTGGTTCTGTGGTGGTGGGGGAGGTTGTTGTGGGGGATTCACTAGCTGAGGTTGCCATGGAAAAAACAATGGAGGTGCATTTGGAATCTGGGGTGGAAGAAAAGGTAGGTTGTGAACAGGATTGACCATTGGGTGAGGATTGAAGTGTGGTGGGAGGTTCCCCTGGTTGTGCAGATGTAGGAATAAAACTGGAGCCATTGCAGGGGCCAGAGGATTTATGATATTCATCATCCATAGATGATTCATGAAGTTTTCCAGTGCTAATCTCATTACTTCTGAGATTAAGTTGGCCATGAAAGTTGAGCTCTGAAGTAGTAGAATGATTTCCTGACCATTTAGGTCCATATGAAAGGATAGGGCTAGACCCATTAGTGCATGTTCCACCCATGACTGAGGTTGATGGTCTGGAGGAGGTGGAGGTGTACCAAAGATTATTGGCTGATTTGGGAGTGGTTGTTGGTGAGGTGGATTGTTGTTCATTGTGGGCAATCTTCTTAGGACTGGAACCAGAATCACTCTCCTTCTGTAAATTCTCTGTTGAAATGGAAACATTGTGATTCCTAGAGTGATTTAAAGAAGGAAGTTTTAGCTCTATTTTTCCGAGACTATCTTTTGCGTGTGAAGAGTTATGCATGGAAGGAAGATGATTGGGAGTTAGTAATATATGATCATTAGGAGAGAGAACATCCATTGGGTGATCAATTTGCATGTCCAAAGGAGTTGTGTTAGATGCCAAATGGCCAGAAGGATTTACTGACTTGTCATCTGCCAAGGAATTTGTGAGTGCATGGCAAGATGATGTGTCAGTCACTGAAGTAGGAGGGTAATCATTAGTTATTTTATTATGCTTTTTATGCACTTTTGGCTGTATATTTTCATCCAATGAAGGAGTAGGAGAAAGTTCTTTTACCTGAGACACGTGTGTCTATTTTTGGATGGGGTAAGTAATTTTTAGTATTATTATTTTTAGGAGGACCCATAGAGTCTGTATTTTGCAGTGAAGAAGCTTTGTGATTCTTTTGCGAGTAAACAATAGTATCAGAAGTAGATTGAGGATCTATTGGTCCTTTTTTTATCAGAAACAGAAGCAGAGAAATTTGTATGCACCATAGTATCATTATGTAAAGATAGATTCTTTGCTTTATAAAAGAAAAGTTGGGTATTAGGAGATTTACCTGAAGAAGGTCCTGATTTTGTTACTTTATTACCTGTAGTGGGTGGATTGTTTGATATACTTTGCTTTTCCCTTCTGTTGAAAGACACAATTTGCCATTTAGAATCCTCCTCGGTGTTTGTAGGGCCTGTCTGAGCACTGGTATCACTGGCGTCTTTTGGATTTCTGGAGGCAGAAGACAAAGAGAGAGCAGCAAGTGTGCAATTTCTAGAAATATGACCCAACAAACCACATGTTGAACATAAAAAATTTTGACCCTCATAAACAACTTGTTGAGTATGTGTTCCAATCATAATATTTGATTTTACTGGGATGTTCGTTGGAACTTTGATACAGAGCCTAGCATATCTACCTCTTAAGGTGGTACTATTACACATATCAACTTTTAGCAATTTGCCTAATGAGTTACCAATTCTTTTTAAGATATAAGCATCATAAAATTCCGTTGGCAATTGGGGTAGCCTAACCCAAACAACTGAAGTTTGGTGTTTTTCTTTCGACGCAACAAAATTTGGTTCCCACCTTTTAATAGTTAAATAATGGCCATTTATGAACCATGGTGCGCCCTAAAATACTTTTACCATATCTGATTCATAATTAATTTTAGCAACATAAAAATCATGACCTAGATCTATGAGGGGAAAATCTTCAAATAGAGACCAGAGGGAGTGAAGTTTAAATTTTAAGTACTGATGGGAGACACGCTTACCCAGTAGTTTTAGGATCAGGGAATACTCCCATGGTTGATATATTCTGAGCTTGTCTTCATCCGTTAAATGAATCAGATCTGGATCATGATCGCTTTGATGAGTGCTTGAAAAAATCGGATCTTCACCATCAGTAAACATAATAGTATCATTAATTGGCGCAGAATCGATCCCTGTATTGGTTATTTTTTCAAAGGATAGTAGCTTCTCTTTAAAGAAGATGGTAGTAGTATCAATTGTATTTTGTAAATCGGGAGGCTTTTGGGGGAATAAACTGGGTGTTAGGTGTTTGATCTAGTAAGTCATTCATGTTGGTCTGATAGGATAGTGGTAGGTGAAGAGAATTGAAACAGATTAGACCGGTCAAACTTTTGTTTTAGGAAGACGAGGCGTTGGGTTGAAAAGTAGAGAGAAGGTGGACTCTCTCTCATCACTTTCACTGCTAGTCTTCTACATTAGATATATGTTAAAGAAGTAATATACCTAAATACTTAATCCTATACAATCACATACATCAAATACACAACAGGATGTATCTTTAGCAGAATTGATCTAACTGCTTTACCTTAAAAGCTCTTCTCTCAAATATCAATAGAAGTTTCAACATGTTAAGTCTCCTGCAATATGGAAATAATTAAGCTCGACACTGGACATGACCTTTAATGGCAATAGAAATGCAAATAAATTCTACAATAGAGCATAGAAAGAATAAGCATAAATGCAGACCAACTATCTATAAGGTGGTATTTATAGATTAGAAAAGCCAGCGAAAGTTAGTTTATCACTAATGATAAAGCAGTAAGCATTATAATGATAATACAAATAATTAAAAAAGATAAGACTTATCTTCAATTTAAATTCATAAAAGTTACTTTTTCAATTCAAATTGCAGATAAATTTTATGCATAGCAAGCTAGATACATAGGATAATCTTTATCCACTTTCACTCGTAGAGAATCTAATGTAATCATTA
The DNA here is from genome assembly GCA_029990575.1 of Petunia axillaris subsp. axillaris. Classification (NCBI taxonomy): domain Eukaryota; kingdom Viridiplantae; phylum Streptophyta; class Magnoliopsida; order Solanales; family Solanaceae; genus Petunia; species Petunia axillaris. The sequence goes on from JARKNS010000006.1 coordinate 10,301,098, forward strand.
TCATAATTATAGGAGCATTCTAGTTAAACAAATATATGTGGTACATAACAAACCTTATCAAATATGCATTGAATAGGAATTTGAATTTATTAAGGATTTTTGGGCACGTACTACCGAGGAATTATTTAGTGCTTTTGATAATGTATCTTTAACATGTGTGGACACATATAATCAATCAAATTCAAATCAAAATGTGTGCCAAATTTCTGACACGACCCACATTTTCAGCTATGCCGTGCGGGCACCCGACCACCTCCTCTAGACCTGTCGGGCTAACCCCATTGGCTGAATCGGTATAAATGATGCAAAATTACCTTGAAAATAAAATTAAACATGACCTTAACAACATAAAATAACTCAAAGATAGACATATATACAAACTGTCTAGACAATATAATACAACTAACTACCCAGAATATACATGTTTAAAAGTTTCCATATCAGACATCTAAGAAGGCCAAAAGATATACACACCTCCCGAAGGGAGAAAAAGTAAAGAGAACTATAATATCTAAAGTTCGTGGCCGCAATGAACAAGATGGCTCGCCGTAGACAGCTGAAAACGTACTATTCTTCAATCACGACGCAGCTGGCTGGGTCCTGGAGCAGAATCTGCCGAACGAAAAGAAAGCACAAGAACAATTAGGGGGGTGAGTCATAAGGACTCAATAAGTGAGGACAAACTAGCAACCTCGAAAAATAGATACGCTAGTCAGGGAAACAGAAGCCATAGCAGTCAACCAGATAAATCATTCACAGATAATTAATACAATAAATCTATACAGCTAAAAAACGCATATAAAGATATGCAATGATGTATCATGATGCAATGGGGTCACATGTACCCGAAACCTATCTCCGGCGCGGGACTCTCATCGTCTACCAGGAGATATATACAATAATGACCCTTCACTAGCGCGGGACTCTCATCGACTACAGGAAAGTATATGCAGTAATGACCCTTTACCGGCGCGGGACTCTCATCGACTACCGAGAAGTATATGCAGTAATGACCCTTCACCGGCTCGGGACTCTCATCGATTACCGGAAAGTATATGCAATAATGACAACCAGAGTACAATGCTTAGATACTCAATGCAATACCAGCAACAGAACATAACATATAAAATACAACGTAAATTCAAAGCTAAGGCGTAATGAGTACGCCTATCGGAAGCTACACACGTAAAGAACACGTGGTAGAAAATCCACGAGGCCAAATGCCTCCAAAGAAATGGATATAATCACTTACCTTATTCCAAAGCTAGCCCTGCTACTCAACAACTGCTTTCTTCCTTTGGATTAACTGCCAAACGATCCCGCTCTGTTCAATAAGCAGAATAATTATATCAAATAAAGCTAAATGCTTCATTCCTTATGTCTTAGGGCAATCCAGTTAGGAACCTGATACCCTATTCGCATACGCAATATGCAGGCAGGCCTATGTACAGGGTTCAAAATCACATAACCAAATCCTAAATAAATTATATTTATGGGTTGCTCATAACTCCCTGAGTACGAATATATAATCATTTCCATCATCGGGTTCCAATTGACCCTTTAAACCATCAATTTAAGTCATTAGGGCGATGTCTAATATCCCTATTTTTACCGTAAAAATATATTCAAACACACGTAATAAGCTAAGATAATGAGTTAACATCATTACCTGGAGATTTGGGGGGTAGAAATTCCACTATTTTTCCACCTCTTTTTCCTTTTTTTTCCTTTCTTTTCTAGCCTTTCATTTCTTGTCTCTGTTCGTTTATTTCTGATTCTACATCGTGACTTCCTGCTAAGGGATTTATCCCTTAGCTAATCGACCTTGTTAATTTTAATTTTAATTTTTCTTTTTGAAAATTCGCTACAACGACTAAAATTAAAATAGAACCCTAGAGAACTCTAAATGATCCCAATTTTTTCGAGCAAGTTATACAAAATATATGTAACACACTCGCTAAGGCAATTCTCAAATCAGACTCCCGAAATTCAAGATACGAATTAAAAAGAAAAAGATCAAATTATTAATTTTTGAAACTTTAGCCGAAATCAATCGAACAATCTCGAAACTCACTTCAAAAATTCACATATGCCATAAATAACCATACGAACCTAGCGACGCTTTCAGATTTCGAATCGGAGCTTATTCGCCAAAATTGTGCTCGAAAACCTCTTTTTTACGATTTATCACTAACGAAAATTGAAACCTTCTTCTGATGCCTACCAACCGAGGTCTAATTTAGTTCAAATTTTACAGACAAGTCGGGATGGTCCTTACGAAGCTTTTAAAATTGACGGTACGTCAATCGAAGTCCTAATTTCCGAAACGACTACTTAAGGTCGTTTCATTCTCCTCCACTTAGACTATCGTTCGTCCTCGAACGAGCAAGAGTCTAAAATAGATTTCACACCTCTAATGAGAATGCTTACACCAATTTTCAGTAACATTTACTACGAAACCAAAATCATATACAATGATAAGAACTTTTAGGCTTTAAAGACTAAGATCGAACTTGAATCATCGAAGAGGTAAGGATACCCCTCACATATACTGGACTCAAGCTCCAAGTGTCCTCCTCACGAGGACGATTATTCAATCGCACTCGAACCATCAGAATCTGCTTCGAACGAAGCTTCCGGATATCACGCGCAACTATAGCAACTGGGAACTCCTCGTAGGCTAGATTCACATCTAGCTGAGCAGGATCTAATTCGATCATTTCGGAAGGATCTCAGATACACTTCCGGAGCATCGATACATGAAAAATCGGGTGAACTGGCATAGAAGCTGGAAAGTCGAGCCGATAAGCTACCTTAGCAACACGTTTCTCGATATGGAAAGGGCCAATAAACCTGGGACTAAGCTTTCCTTTCCTACCAAATCTCTTTACACCTCGCATCGGTGACACTTTCAGAAATACCATGTCCCCGACCTCGAACTCTAACTCTCGGCTCCTCCGGTTCGAGTATGAAATCTGCCTACTCTAGGCGGTCCGTAAACGATCCTGAATAACACAAACAACATCAAGAGTCTAACGAACCATATCTGAACTCATCACCTCGACATCTCGAGACTTAAACCAACCAATAGGAGAACGACATCGACGAACATATAAGGCCTCAAATGGAGCCATCTGAATGGAAGACTGGTAGCTATTATTATAAGAGAACTCTGCTAACACCAAATGATCATCCCAGTAACCCCCGAAGTCCAGTGCACAAGCTCTCAACATGTCCTCCAGAATTTGAATATCCCCCTCGGACTGACCATTAGTCTGAGGATGGAATGCTGCTAAGCTGCACCTGGATCCCCAACTCTCTCTCAAAAGACTGCCAGAACTGAGAAGTAAACTGGGAACCACGATCTGAGATAATAGATACAGGAGTACCATGTAGCCTAACTACATGCTCAATGAAAATCCGAGCCAATCTCTGAGCTGAATCAATAGTCTTTACAGGGATAAAGTGAGCTGATTTAGTCAGTCTGTCGACAATGACCCAGATTGAATCATGGCGCCGCAGGGTCTTTGGCAGACCAACTATAAAATCCATCGTGATGTGCTCCCACTTCCACTCGGGAATGGGCAATGCCTGAGCTAACCCTGCTAGTCTCCGGTGCTCGAACTTAACCATCTGACAGTTCAAGCAACGGGATACATAATCAAATACATCTCTCTTCATCCCCTCCCACCAGTATAGCTCTCGGAGGTCCTGATACATTTCAGTAATACCATGATAAATGGAATAATGCGAGCTATGAGCCTCACGGAGCAGTGTCTGCCTCAAATCCCCAATATCAGGAATACATAATCGACCATTAAACCGAAGAATTCCATCTGAATCAAGCTCGAATGAGGGAACTCCTCCACTTAGGACACGACCACGCAACTCCTGCAGATGAGGATCCTCGAACTGTCTTCCCTTAATCTGATTGACTAAGGAAGACTGAACTGCAATACACGTTAAGACTCGACTGGAGTCTCGGAGAAGAAATCTCACGCCATAGTCGCCATGGGACTGCAATTCGGACCAATGGTCTCATGCCAGCATAAAGAAACGCCATGATGCCCATGGACTTCCTGCTCAAAGCATCTACTACCACATTCGCCTTCCCAGGATGATAGCGGATAGTGAGATCATAATCTTTAATCAATTCAAGCCACTTCCGCTGCCGGCCATTAAGATCCTTCTGAGAGAGAAGATACTGTAGACTCTTATGATCCGTATACACCTCACAAGGCACGCCATAAAGATAATGCCTCCATATCTTCAAAGCAAAGACCACATCTGCCAATTCTAAATCGTGAGTCGGATAATTCTTCTCATTCGGCTTCAACAGTCTGGAAGCATAAGCAATTACCTTCCTGTGCTGCATGAGAACACAACCCAGGCCCACACGGTATGCATCATAATAAACTACAAATCCACCGGTGCCAGAAGGAAGGGAAAGCACTGGAGCTGAAGTCAATAAGGCCTTAAGATTTTGGAAGCTTGCCTCACACTCATTGGACCATCGAAACTGACCGCCTTCTGCGTTAGGCGAGTTAGGGGAGCTGCAATAGAAGAGAACTTCTCTACAAACCTCCGATAATAACCTACCAATCCAAGTAAACTGCGAATCTCCGTCGGAGTGGTAGGACGAGGCCATTTTTGCACTGCTTAAATCTTCTTCGAATCAACCTTGATACCCTCACTAGATACCACGTGACCCAAAAATGCCACAGAATCAAGCCAAAACTTACATTTCGAGAACTTGGCATGCAACTTACGATCACGGAGGGTCTGAAGAACCACCCTAAGATAATAATCATGCTCCTCGCGGCTACGAGAATAAATAAGAATATCATCAATGAAAAAGGAATCAAGGAATGGCTTAAACACCCGATTCATGAGATACATAAAGGCTGCACGGGCATTAGTCAGCCCAAAAGACATAACTATGAATTCATAATGGCCGTAACGAGTCCTGAAAGCAGTCTTCTTGATATCCGACTCCCGAATCTTTAGCTGATGATAACCAGATCGCAGATCGATCTTAGAAAAGAATTTGGCACCCTGCAACTGATCAAACAAATCATCAATGCGAGGAAACAGGTACTTATTCTTGATGGTGACCTTATTTAGCTGACGATAATCAATACACATCCGCATAGTCTCATCTTTCTTTTTCACGAATAGAACAGGTGCACCTCACAGAGAAATACTCGGCCTAATGAACCCGTTATCAAGCAAATCTTGCAACAGCTCCTTCAGCTCCTTTAACTCTGATGGAGCCATGCGATAAGGAGGGATAGAAATAGGATAAGTCCCTGGTATTATATCAATGCCAAACTCGATCTCTCGATCAGGAGGAAGTCCTGGCAAATCATCTGGAAACACATTAGGGAACTCCCTAGCGACATGAACGGAATCGAGAGATGGAACCTCCACAGTGGTATCTCGAACCATGGCAAGATACGTTGAACACCCTTTATTCATCATCCGCTTTGCCTTCAGAAAAGAAATAACATGCCCCATGGGTGGCAAATAAGAGCCCTGCCACACCACCGATGCTGAACAAGGAAGAGACAACTGAAGAGACTTGGCATGACAATCTAATATGGCGTGACACGACACAAACCAATCCATGCCAATAATAACATCAAAATCAACCATATCTAGGATTAGAAGATCTACCAGCGTCTCACGACCCCCAAAAGATATGGTACAAGCTGGATAAACTCGATCCACAATGATAATGTCTCCAATAGGAGTAGAAACACAGAATTGATCACGAAGACACATATAATCAACATGAAACCCCGAAGCAAAATAAGGAGATATATATGAATATGTAGATCCTGGATCCACCAAAGAATATGCATCTCGACCACAAACAGATAGAATACCTGTAACAACAGCTGGGGATGCCTCGGCATCCTGCCTGGCCGGCAGTGCATATAGCTGTCTCTGTGGCTGAACTAATCTACCACCCTAAGATCCACCTCTGGAGGGACCACCTGAACCACGACCCCGACCTCTACCAGATGGTGGTGCACCTCTAGCTGGCTGAGACCCTGAAGAGACATTCTGAGGCTGATGCTGCATAGGCGCTGGAGGGCGAGGGAAAGGATGGCTACTACCCTGCTGATAAAGATAAGGGCAATATTTCTTATGATGCCCTGGCTCACGGCAATGGAAACACCCTGGGCTATACTGGCGCTGCACAAACTGCTGATGACTACTAGAAGGAAGCTGGGGATGACCCCGTCGAGGTCCTGGCGCGTCCTGAAAACCACGTGTTGGAAACTGAGCTGGTCTGACATGAGGCCTACTCTGTTGCTAATAACTCCTACCTCCATACGAGGTACTAGAATGCCCTGGACCACGAGATCTCTTACTCTCCCACTCTAAGTCCTCCATCTCCAATCTATGATAGCCCTCATACCTTCTGGCAATATCAACAGCGACATCAAATAGAGTACCAGCCTCAATCTCACGAGCCATCTTGGACCATAAATGAGGAGAAAGCCCATCAATAAAACGTCTGACCCTCTCGGAGGGCTCCTGCACGAGATCTGAAGCATAGCTGGATATCTCTAAAAACAACAACTCATACTCTGAGACTGACAGGTTACTCTATCCAATCCTCTCAAACTGTCTCCTCTTCTCATCCTGCTGACTGCGAGAGAGAAACTTCTCCATGAATCGGTGGGAGAACTCACTCCAGGTCAGCTTAGGCAAGCCCTGCCTAGTTGATCGAAGTGCAGTCCACCGAGCTAAAGCCAGACCCTCAAACTGGAAGGCAGTATACTCAACTCCATACTGCTGAAGATACCCAAGGGCCTCTAAGATACGCTAACAATGATCAAGAAACTCACGGGGCTTAAGCTTATCTGATGTACGACCAGAGAATTTTGGAGGATCAAGTCGGGTAAAATAATGCAACCTTGCCGAATCATCAACCTGACCTGCAACCTGGACTGGCTGACCAGCCTGAACAACTGGAGGTGCAACACCTGCTACCTCTGGAACATGAACTGCTAGGGCTACATGTGGAGCTGGAATGGGGGCTCTCTGAACCTGAGAACCAATATCTACCCCAGCCTGAGGAGCTGCCTGAGGGATAGGAGCATTTACTGCTGCCTGAGGGATAGGAGCATCTACGGCAGCCTGAGGAATAGGAGCATCTACAGCAGCCTGAAGAATAGGAGCATCTACGGCAGCCTTAGAAATAGGAGGTCCCTGGGGCATCTGCGCCGCTAAGAATCTCATAAAAACGTCATGAAGTGCGGGGGGAACGAATAAGCCCTGCTCCCCCTGCCCAGCAAAAGCTGGCACTACCAGAACCTCTGCAACAGGATCAACATGATCCACCATCCTCGTGGCCCGGACAACTCTACCTCTATCTCGACCACGACCTCTACCACGGCCAACACCACCACCTCGCGGAGCAGCAGGCATAGGGGCGACCGCTGGCTGCTCCGCCTCTCGCAGAACATTCGTGCGCGTTCTCACCATTTACTGCGGAAAATTAAAAATATTTAACTTTAGATAAGAAGACTCACGCACGACAGGGAAAGAAAGAAAGCAAACTGCCTAAATGCCACCATAGCCTCTCGTAGATAGGTACAGGTGTCTCCGCCCGATCAGCGAGACTCTATTAGACATTGTCATGATCTGGAAAGACTCTAAACCGGGCTCTGATACCAACTGACACGACCCATATTTTTTGCTAGGCCGTGCGGGCATCCGACCACCTCCTCTAGACCTGTCGGACGAACCCTATTGACTGAATCGATATAAATGACGCAAAAATACCTTGAAATAAAATTAAACATGAACTTAACAACATAAAATAACTCTCAAAGATAGACTTATATACAAACTGTCTGGACAATACAACTAACTACCCAGAATATACATGTTTAAAGGTTTCCATATCAGACATCTAAGAAGGCCAAAAGATATACACACCTCCCGAAGGGAGCAAAAGTAAAGAGAACTATAATATTTAAAGTTGGTAGCCGCAATGAACAAGATGGCTCACCGTAGACAGCTGAAAACGTACTATTCTTCAATCACGACGCAGCTGGCTGGGTCCTGGAGCAGAATCTGCCGAACGAAAAGAAAGCACAAGAACAAATAGGGGGGTGAGTCATAAGGACTCAATAAGTGAGGACAAACTAGCAACCTCGAAAAATAGATACGCTAGGTAGGGAAACAGAAGCTATAGCAGTCAACCAGATAAATCATTTACAGATAATTAATGCAATAAATCTATACAGCTAAAAAATGCATATAAAGATATGCAATGATGTATCATGATGCAATGGAGTCACATGTGCCCGAAACCTATCTCCGGCGCGGAACTCTCATCGTCTACCAGGAGATATATACAATATTGACCCTTCACCGGCTCGGGACTCTCATCGATTATCGAGAAGTATATGCGATAATGACCCTTCACAGGCTCGGGACTCTCATCGATTACCGGGAAGTATATGCAATAATGACAACCAGAGTACAATGCTCAGATACTCAATGCAATACCAGCAACAGAACATAACATATAATATACAACGTAAATTCAAAGCTAAGGCGTAATGAGTACGCCTATCGGAAGCTACACACGTAAAGAACACGTGGTAGAAAATCCACGAGGTCAAATGCCTCCAAAGAAATGGATATAATCACTTACCTTATTCCAAAGCTAGCCATGCTACTCAACAACTGCTTTCTTCCTTTGGATTAACTGCCAAACGATCCCGCTCTATTCAATAAGCAGAATAATTATATCAAATAAAGCTAAATGCTTCATTCCTTATGTCTTAGGGCAATCCAGTTAGGAACCTGATACCCTATTCGCATACGCAATATGCAGGCAGGCCTATGTACAGGGTTCAAAATCACATAACCAAATCCTATATAAATTATATTTATGGGTTGCTCATAACTCCCTGAGTACGAATATATAATCATTTCCATCATCGGGTTCCAATTGACTCTTTAAACCATCAATTTAAGTCATTAGGGCGATGTCTAATATCCCTATTTTTACCGTAAAAATATATTCAAACACACGTAATAAGCTAAGATAATGAGTTAACATCATTCCCTGGAGATTTGGCGGTAGAAATTCCATTATTTTTCCACCTCCTTTTCCCTTTTTTTTCTTTCTTTTCTATCCTTTCTTTTCTTGTCTCTGTTCTTTTATTTCTGGTTCTACATCGTGACTTGCTGATAAGGGATTTACCCCTTAGCTAACCGACCTTGCTAATTTTAATTTTAACTTTTTTTTGAAAATTTGCTACGACGACTAAAATTAAAATAGAACCCTGGAGAACTCTAAATGATCCCAATTTTTTCGAGCAAGTTATACAAAATATATGTAACATACTCGCTAAGGCAAATCTCAAATCGGATTCCCGAAACTCAAGATACGAATTAAAAGGAAAAAGATCAAATTATTAATTTTTGGGACTTTAGCCGAAATCAACCGAACAACCTCGAAACTCAGTTCAAAAATTCACATATGTCATAAATGACCATACGAACCTAGCGACGCTTTCAGATTTCGAGTCAGAGCTCATTAGCCAAAATTGTGCTCGAAAAATCTCTTTTTTACGATTTATCGCTAACGAAAACTGAAACTTTCTTCCGATGCCTACCAACCGAGGTCTAATTTAGCTCAAATTTTACAGACAAGTTGGGATAGTCCTTACGAAGCTTTTAAAATTAACGACACGTCAATCAGACTCCTAATTCCCGAAACGACTACTTAAGGTCGTTTCAATTTCAAATGACCTATATCAGATAAGATTATCTTAACTGAAAATTTTCTAATCAATTCAAATTCAAACCTTTTTTTCAATGTTTTCATTCAAATTACACAGATTTTTGGATACATCTTCATATATTTATTGGTATATAAATTTCTTTTAAAATTTATACAGAAGATATAAAATTTATTAGCTCTCATTAAAAAAACTATATAAATTTGTTGTCATTTTAACAACTTAGTTAATTCTTGAACTTTAATAGTAAAAGATACGTTTTCCATGTCTTGAAAAATACATTAATCTCTAAATTAAAATTTATGAAGTGACTAGATATAAAATTATTTCTTGAGGACTAAACTGTGACATCTCAAAAGAAAAAACTAACCACATTTATTCAAAAATCTTATCTTTCAATTTAAATTAATGCTATTTTATAACATTTCAAATCTTGTCCTAATTAATTTGCTAACAACTACCCTAACTAATATAACTACTACTCTCCTTATATATATATATATATATATATATATATATATATATATATATATATATATATATCTAGTTCTTATCATGCTTTGATTTCATGCTTGAGGTGTGGCCACACTTGGACTCACTCTCACTTTGCTATTTGTCTCCCTAATAGGGTTGATAGTGTCGATTAATAGGAACTAGCTAGGATTTGCGTTATATTGGCTCAAGAGCCTATCTCATCTAAAATAAGTCGCTAAAAATGGTTATTTCTCCCTAGGTATTTGAACTAGATATTTATGCGCTTTATTACTGACCCTAACAGACTTAACGAAGTATACACTCACTATACCTAACAATTTTTTAGTGTTAAATGTGTTGTTCGACCATAAATATTTGACCCGTGAAATTTGTGTAGGGAAATTGACACCCTTACTAGGAAATCTTGCTGGCGTAGCTAAACCCCTAGCCTTTAGTCAATTGTTAATCAATCTCTATTTTTGTTGGTATTTGTTAGTTTTGGTTAAATTACCAACTTAACCCTTTATATAGGAAACTCAAACAATCCATAGAACTAAAATTTTATTCAAATTACTTTAGATCATGTGCTAACTCCTCATGGATACGATCTCCACTCCTAATTGGATATATATTTTTTTTTTTTGGTTAAAACACGACTTATATTAATATAACATCACGGAGGGTTACATAGTATGCCCATACGGATACCACTAGGATCCACCATATGTGCATTAGAGTTCACAGAAAAATTAGGAATGGCATACATTGCACTTAAGTTTCCTAATTTGGATAACATTAAACAGTTACTATCCGAAGTGGTTATCACAAAATTTGTGCCTTCTTGATCCTTTATCAAGGCTGGTTGAACAAAATCTGGAGGCACTGCATAGTGAACGGTACTAAGTGATTTGGACCTTGTGGGAGCTCCATTTGCCAGGAGATGAGCAACTGCATTTCCTTGTCGGAAGTTATGCCTGATTATTGGCATTTTCAGCTTGTGCATTAGTAACCTGCAATTTTGAACGATAGAATAATAAGTAGGTGATGGTTTTTCCAAAAGCAAGATAGTTTCAGTAGAATCTGTTTCTATTTCTAAAGGGCCATATTTTTGGTCAAGGGCAATGGTTAGCCCTTTATGTAAACTTAACAATTCTGCATGAGTATGATTATGTGCATGTACTCTCTTATGATAGCCTAGGATCCATTGACCTTTAAAATTTCTAAAAACTCCTCCAGTGCTAGCATAGTTATCCTTGGTTTTAAACGAGCCATCTATATTTAGTTTAATTGTGTTATGGCTCGGAGGGAACCAAGTTACATTAATGCTCCTAGTTATGGATTTCCTGCAATTATCGGCTGTTAGGAGCTTAAATTCTAATGTCCTATGATGAACTTCTCTAAAACCTAAGGGAGAATCCAGATTGTTAACATTATTGTGGTTTCTATTGGTCCATAAATTCCATAATGAAAATAAGAGAAGCTCCTCCCAATTGTAATGTCTATTTTTAGGGTAATGGTAAGTATCCCTCAAGCAGGAAAGCCAGTGCCTATCAGGAGTGATGTGATGGATAATACAACCTTCCCACCAAAACTTCTTTGCCACGACACAGTCTATGAAGATATGATGGGGGGTTTCTACTTCATTTTTACAAATAGGACACATAGGGCTAATATTGATACCTATGCTGTTGAGATAAGCTCTAGTGGGCAATCTATCATGTTGACATTGCCAAATAAAGAATCTAATTTTGTTGGGGACATCAACTTTCCAAAACCAATTAAAATCGCCATTACAAGTATTATAATTGTCAATTTGAGCATATAAGGAGTTTTGCGCAAAGAGGCCATTGGAGGTGAGGGCCCATATTGGATAATCGATGTTTGAAAATTTTGGAGGATTAGCTCTTTTGAACTGATCATCAATGGACATAGGAAAAACAAAGCTAGTGTTAGATAAATCCCAAGAATCATCCTTGGTAATATCTGACACTCTCTTTGAGAGATCCTCCCTTGTTAGAGGCCCATAAATTTGACTTCTAAGAGAGGCCTTGTTTGGAAGCCATTTATGATCCCATAAGGAGATGTGACGACCATTACCCACAACCCACTGGGTATTATTAAAGCAGATGGAAAGGGAATTACTAATGCCACGCCACACAAAAGAGTCAGACCTTGAGCATGGCTTGTGCATATACTTATTACTAATGACCTTAGACCAAAAGCTATTAGGGTTTGACAAAAATCGCCAAGATAAACTTACAAGAGAAGCGATGTTTTTAGTCTTGGCTTTAACGATAGAGAGACCCCCTAAAGGCTTGGGTCTAATGACCATATCCCATGACAAAAGATGGATCTTTTTCCTATTGTCTGTGGTACCCCATAAAAAATCTCTTTGGATTTTATCGATAATTTTGAGAGTTTTGCTAGGAAGGGTATGGAATTGCATAATGTGGTTTGGAAGCGCATTTAGAGTAGATTTAACTAGGGTAGCTCTCCCAACTAAGTTGATGAAATTAGTTTTCCAACCGGACAGTTTAGAGTGGAGGTTGTCTATGATGAACTGATAGTCATTGTGCTTAGGTTTATTGTTAAGAATGGGAAATCCTAAGTATTTACCAAAGTGATAACCTCTTTTAATATCCAAAATGTCACTCAACTGGGCAGCTAATAGAGGATCAATATTGCTAGAGAATATTATCTTAGACTTAGCATTGTTGACTTTTTCCCCAGATATTCTACAAAAAAGATCCAAGGTGCTTTTGATAGCTTGGGCTGATTTAATGTTAGCATGAGCAACTAAAGTAATATCGTATGCAAAGAGAAGATGAGACAATTCAGGTCCCCTCGTAGAGAGTTTTATAGGGTCCCACAGGTTCCTTTCTACTTGATGATTAACATATATAGAAAGAAGCTCCAAACAAAGAATAAAAATATATGGGGACATGGGATCTCCTTGTCTAATACCCCTAGATGGAGAGAAGTAATTTGTTTTCGAGCCATTGACAAGAACAGAAATTGTGGACGTAGTAAGGCATGATAATATAAGTTTAGAAATTTTAGGAGGAAATTTAAAAAAAACTAACATAGTGCGGATGAAGGACCATTCTATCCTATCAAAAGCTTTTTCTAGGTCAATCTTAATGATCATTTCACTCCTAACTCCTTTCATGCGTTTGAATTTATGGATTATCTCTTGAATGATAATAGCATTGTCACATGCTCTTCTATTTTTCATAAAACTTGCTTGACATGGACTAATGATGGAGTCTAGGTACTGTTTCAAGCGATTTGCTATAATTTTAGTGACGACTTTATAAACTGTGTTACAAAGGCCTATAGGCCTAAAATTTTTGAGATTCACGGCATTTTTAACTTTGGGAATGAGGCAAATATAGGTAGTGTTTAAACTAGGGGGCATAGTACTATTTTGGAAAATATCATGACAAATATTTCTAACAGAAGAGCCAACCACTTTCCATTGAGATTGGAAAAAAATTGGGTGCAGCCCATCCGGACCTGGAGCCTTATATGGATTGAAAGAGAACAAAGCGCTAGTAATCTCGCAATCCGTTAAAGGTCTATCTAGTAAGGTCAAATCAGGACCATTATACCATAATGCATCATTATGAACGGGGGCTAAGGAGCTTTGACAATGACTAGTAGTATACAGATTCTCAAAATAGCCTAAGACATGATCAAAGACTTTTCTAGGTTCAAAAATTAAATTTCCACAATCATCTTGGAAATGCGTAATTTGATTTTTCCGTCTACGATTTAGGGTTGTGATGTGGAAAAATTTTGTATTTGCATCTCCATAACTTAGCCAATCAAGTCTAGATTTTAAACGCCAAAATTCCTCCTCTTGTTTTAAGACAAAGTTGTAATCAGAAATTAAATCATTTTCAAGATTTTGAAGAAAACAACTAGTAGCATAATTGGCCGAAGATTGGACACCCTTAAGTCTGGCTAGAATATTAGTTTTCTTACGAAAAATGTTACCAAAGACTTCCTTATTCCAAGTCAAGATATTATCTTGAAACAACTTAGTAGCCTCTAACAAATATTTATTTTGCCAAGAATCATAAACTATATTTTTAAAATCAGGGTGCGACAACCATATTGTCTCCATTCGAAAAGGCTTCCTATACTCAGAATGAATCTTTTTATTTAGGCTAATTAACATGGGGGTTGTGGTCTGAATAGGTTTTAGGGATGTGAATCATATTTGAATCTCTAAAAGAGGAAATCCATTCTTGATTTGCTACACACCTATCTAGTCGTTCTAGGATCAAGCCTCCCTTTCTATATCTGTGGTTCGACCAAGTAAATCTAGGGCCTTTAAAGCCTAAATCATTTAAATGGCAATAATTAAGGCAGTTTCTAAAGCTTATAGCATTTCTATAATTAACAGGCTTGCCACCCCACTTATCCTCTTGAGATGGAACTTGATTAAAATCCCCACACACGAGCCATGGACCTTGATAATTATCATAGACATGCATTAGGTTTTCCCACAAGCTCTCTCTACTGTAAGAAGTAGTACCAGCATAAACAATAGAAAAAAGCCAGTAAAAATTAAAAGTGGAGTATAATACCTTGATCATGGCATGGATCTCATTCCCATTTATATGAATATCAGTGACAGTAACTGAGTCATTTTTCCAAAGGAGAACCAATCCACCTGATCTCCCCTCAGCAGGTATCTCAGCATAGTCAGTGAAGTCATAACGAACTCTAAAGTCATGGTGGTCATCCATTTTAGTTTCTAACAATGCTACAACAACAGGTTTATAAACTTCCAAAATGGCACCAAAATTCCTACGAAAATCAGGGTTACCAGCCCCCCTAGCATTCCAGACTATAAAATTAATTTGTCTATTCATTTGAACATTAACATTAGGGTTATCATTATAATCCATTTCAGGATCAGTTGTTAGAGTAGGGTTTAGCACCACTGCATATTTCCCCACACTCTTGTTTGCTGGTGCTCTCACATCCAGAGAACATTTGCAAAGCGTGGGATGGCAAGTTAGAATACTTTTCCTGTCTAGTCTTTCTCTGAAAAGTAGTATTGTTATTTCCTTTAGGTTTTCAAATTCCGTGCGACTCTCCCTTCCCCTTAATACGATTTCCTGCTCATCTCTCTGATTTTGCTCTAGTTCTGGTGGATTGGGAAGGACTACCTGAGGTGGTAATGGAGCTTGAGGTGGAGCAATATCCTCCTGCATGAAGTGTAGAGGATCCACTTGCACATGCAGTGGATTGAGATTGAATGGACCTGCATGCATTACCATCTGCTGGTTGAATGGTTGATTCAGCGCCATGTCCCACCCTATAAAAACTGGTTGTTGTGGTGGTAACACCCTTGGAGGAAAGAACGGGAGATCCAGTAGTGGAGGGATCTGATGAGGTTGGAGAAACTGAGGCCACATGTTGTTCATGTAGTTCTGCATTGTGAGATGCATCCCCTCGCTTACTATTAGGGCTAGGTATTGAGGGTCTTGAATTATGGCATAAGCTAGTTGGCCATTGAGAACCATTGGTATCGCCATCGCCTGTCCCCAGAGGCTTGATTCCACCCAAGATTGGGGTATGCGATCTTGTTGTGGAGGTAGTGCAAAGATCCGTGGATGGTTCCCCAAAGGTGGAATTGGAGCCTGAAAGTTGTTGTGATGTGCATTGTTTTGATTCATTGTTTTTAACTTTTTGACTGAGAAGTGTTGGTGAATAAGATACCTTACCAGTCTTTGTGATTTCTTTCGACTGTAAGGGATCTTCATTGTGGTATATAATAGGAGAGATGGTAGTAATGGGTGTAATATGTTGGGAGTTTTGCATGGGATGTTGCGTGTTATTTTTGGCTAAGGAGTCAGAAAGTTTACCAGTAGTGCTCTCAACTTTTGGAGGCGTATCTTCTTTCAAGTGTGAGATATTTGAAGGGTTAGGTTGAGATAAGATTTGGTCAGGTGTTGGAGCAAAAGGAAATTTAGAAGTAGAACTAGTAGTGGGGTACTTGTCAGACGAGGGAACAGAAATTTTTGCATGGGGGTTTAGCATAGACAAAGATATGTTACACGTGTCCATGAGGTCTTTTGCCTGATCAAAGAATTGCACATCCATGTGGCTTGCCACGTGATCAGACAAATCAGGATCCAACCTCGAGGAAATCGCATTTTGCATGTCAATTTTCGCATTAATTTTGTTATGAAATTCAATAGTCTTTTCTTGTTTAGAATGTATATTACTGTCATTGAGAGTATTAGATTTGTCTTCATTAATTACTGATAGAACACTGAATTTATTAGTTGCATTATTTAAGGCAACATTTATTTTTGGTTGATAATGAGATTTTGCTTTAGTTTTAGGCGTGTATAGTTGGGAAAACTTACCTGAAGCACGAGGTTCCATTGGAGGTGATGAGTACCTTCTGGGAGCGTAGCTAGTAGATGGAGCATTTGATGCATAGCTCCGAGAAACAGTTTGGCTTGTCCTTCTTTTTTGAAAATTTACAGTTTTCCACTCACTATCCCCTTCAATTGTTTTTAATTTTGGTGAGTCTAAGGTAATAGTTGGAGTTTTCAGGTTTGAAGGAAGAGTAGGTGTTTTAAACGGACATAAATCTTGTAAATGGCTAAGTCGACCACAAACCTTACACAAAAGGTTCTCACCTTCATAGATCACAATTTGTTTGTGATGTTCAATGAAAACATGATTTTTAACAGGAACATCAATTGGAACTTCAACACACAATCGAGCATATCTTGCTCTTGCTGTAGTGGATGTTTTATAATCAACTTTTAACAATTTACCAATTGTAAAACTAATTTTTCTCAGTATACCTTCATCGAAAAACTCTGTTGGTAGATTGGGTAGACGAATCCAAATAGCAGTTGATTGTAGAGTTATTTGAGTGGCCACGAAATTTGGTTCCCAAAATCTGGTTGATAAGAAGAAACCATTAATGAACCATGGGCCTTCCGTTAATACTTTATGTAGACTTTCATGATGATGAAGTTTTGCCACATAAAAATCTTCACCAAGATCAATTAGCGGAAATTCTTCTTCTAATTTCCATAAAGTAATGAGTCTTTCGTAAATATATTGATGATGCAGACGTTTTCCATGAAGCTTGACAATAACGGAATTAATCCAAGGTGAGTAAATGCGTTGTTTTTCCTCGTGCGTAAGGGAGATGTGGTCAACCAAACCATTTGCATTTTGTAAAAGTTGTTGCATGTCCTCCTCGATTGGTTGAATGTGTATAAAGGAAGATTTTATGATATTTTGCGTGTTTGAGGGGGGATGCTCTAGCAACTTATCGGAGTAACTGATTTTAGTTGAAGACATGGAAGGGGTCTCATTTAATGATGGATCAGGGGGTTTGGGTGGAGTAAATGGTATACCATTTGTTGTCATTTGGGAAGGAGAGAATGAAGATTAATGAGTTTGAAAGGGGAAGGGGATAGAGAGGGTGGGGAGTTTCTCACTCTAAAATTTTTTCATCCACTCCTAATTGGATATTATTATTACGAAGAGTATTAATATCTCAATTGAGGCGATCACTAAGTTGCCTTGTTATTTCTCATTTCGTATCACTAAAGATATGTGTTTTTTGCTATTAGCAGTGATGCTCAATCCTCATCATAATAATCAATTGACTCTCTTTGAAATGTCTAATGTGACGATGAGTTCAATTATACTCATTCATTATATGTTGATTTTGTCTCGTCATGTTACACTTCAATCAATTGTTATGGTGGTATTGATACGTCTTAGTTAGTTGTTGCCTCTCCCTTGCTTATTATGTGTCATGCATACTATATATTGCATGCATTTTAACTAACTTTTTATGAGTTTATTATAGGTTTTATCTTATATATCTATATTAGTATGTATAATTTAGGTTAATGTGACATTATAACCTTCAAGATTCTTCTCAATATTTGTGGTAACGATTTTAGATGGCCTTTAGTAGTCCTATAATCGACAATAACTTTTTTCTTCAAGAGATTGGATGCATAAAGTCTCATTTCAATTAAACTAATGAGTTATCAATGGACAATAATGTGAAAGTTTGTGAAGAAAGGGTGGAGTGAAAAGTTTAAAGTTAATACCATGCAAATGCTATGTTGTGTGCATCTAGCAAGAAGTTTGAAAAATATTATGGACAATCCTAATATTACGTTATATGTGTATTGTTTACGAGCATTGGAAAACATTTGTTTGACTTTTGAATCTTTTTAATGGTACTTACTCTTCAGCGTTTAACTTTATATATATGTGTGTGTCCCACTAACTCATATACCAGCAATAATATTTATCACCCAAATTTGGTATATCATTTTTTTCTTAAGTACTATTCCTGATTTACGTCTCCAACCTCATCTCCCCCTTCCTCCCGAGAAAGAGGGAAAAAAAGAAACAAATGCAAAATGAGCATAATTGTAATTACTTCTTAGTTATTTTAAAACCATAAAAATGGGTCTAGTAATTAGGAAAAGATTTGAACAAATTTGGTTATTAATTATTAATAGGTAAATTAAATTAAATCTTTTAGTACAAAAGAGCACCAGACAAAAATGTGCTAAATAATTTTGCACAAGATAGTTTGAGTGTTGCTTG
This sequence comes from Petunia axillaris subsp. axillaris, assembly GCA_029990575.1. NCBI lineage: Eukaryota > Viridiplantae > Streptophyta > Magnoliopsida > Solanales > Solanaceae > Petunia > Petunia axillaris. Next base: position 10,319,970 of record JARKNS010000006.1, read on the forward strand.
CATACTCAACTTCTAGTCATAAACATATTAAGAGTTTACTACACAAAAGAAAAAAGTTATAAAATGATATCTAATCCTACTATTTCAAGATTACCAACCAATTCAACTTCGAGTTTTTTTTTTTACCCCTTATAATCCACATACCATCTCAACCTTCTCTTAATCTTTTTCTTTATGTTATATTTTAAAATAGAATATTCTGTTTATTTTATGGCTTGTGAAAACTTTGTTCTCGTCAGTAGCGATCCTAATCAAGATGATTATCCATGGGGATCAAGATGTTACATCATCATATTGCAATAATGCAAGGTTTAATATTTCGCTACGATGTTGGAAAATGAGGCGATGTTACCTATAATATCTTTTGTTAACGCTCGTTTATGTCTGTTTAACAAAAAAGGCTCTCAACAACTTTACTAACTAGAATATCCGGTAATGAGTATTTGTTCTTCATGTTTTGCTATAGATAAAGAGTATGAAAATCATAATTTAACTTGTAAGTAAAGCGAGGCGATCATATACAAAGTTGTCATCTAAGCGCGACAAGGTTTTCTCAATATATGATCAGTACAACATTGCCTAAATTAATGGCATTTATGAATTCACGAGGGGCTTTTTTGGGCCATGTATTCTAGAACCTTGTTGGAACTACACATTACAATAATACAAATATGTTTGAACGTGATTTCTCTAGCCGATTTGAGTGAGATTGAATTGCAGATTGTAATGATATACTATAGTGTGTTTTGTAAATCTTATTTATATTATAAGTTATATGAATAAAAAGTTTATATTACTTTAGATGTCATGCTAATATATACTCCATTTGTTAAAGTATTTCTTTATTTCCATATCTACTATCTACTACTTTCTCCTATTATAAGCGACGATAAGCAGACATGAGGTCAACATGCCTGCCTGCTGTCTGCGAAGGTAATATTATCATTTCATGCCCTTCTATGCGCTGACTAATTATCCGTAGGACACGTTGTTATTTACTATTTGGGTAAACGGTAGGGATAGATACTGAGCATCTTCTCAATCTTTATTCAGCTTTTACTCTTTCGAATCTCTGTTTCTCCCTGCAAAAATTACTTTGTTTCTTGTCTCAACAACAAAATCCTTTAATCTCCTTTTTTGGTCCAAATCTGTATGTTCACGCTCTTCCCTTGTAAAACCTATTTCCGCTTGCGAAATAAATGGATTCAAAAGAAATAAAAAAGTACAATTACGAAGAAAAAAGGAAAGCTGCGATGCAACTTAGGCGCTGCGATAAGTATAACCAATTATCTGTCTGCTCATAGAAGGGATGCTTTGTTGCTACCGCGACGTATGAGAAAACAAAATTTGCGATTTTCGGAGCATCGTCTCCCTGAAAATCCAACTGTTAATGTTGCACAGCAGGCAACATCTTCGTGCTATGAAGAAGAATTCCCAAAATCAAACTGCTCTTATGATACGTGAACCACCTCCCCTTCCTGAAAGAGGTTAAACTGTTGTACTAATTCTCCCTCTACTATATCAACATAGCAGTGCTAATTTATTTCCCAAGAACTTATGTGGCCAATAATGTATTTATCTTAATCATTTGTAAAATATTGTTTATTCTACTTCCCAGCATCCAATCATCAAGTTTGTGCGCCTGCATCGGAAGCTAATTTGGAAAAAGAAAAGCATATATGTACTCCATTTGTAATTCATGAAACAAGTAAACTTATTTTTTGGGTTTTATGTTTGCGATACTGCATATTGTCAATACATTGTTGTAAACTATAATTGTTTTACATATAAGGGTGCACGTCGGGTACATCTCATCAACATCCTATGAGCTTAAACTCAGTTCCGCCCGAAGGTTAAACTCTGTGTTAAAACAATGTCAACCATTACTATCGTGATGACACTTTTTGCATATTCAGGCCATAGACAAAACCAAAAAAGGCATCTGGTCGCCAGCGAGCAACGAAGCAAGTATGTTGCTCTAAAAAAAAGTTTCAAACTGCCTTTACTGTGGCGCAAAAACGTTTGAATATGAACCACTAGGATTTTGCTGTAGTAGTAATTCAATAAGACTAGCATCACAAAGATTGTCATCCGAATTATCAAAGCTATACTTCGAAAACACTGAAGAATCACAACATTTTCAAACCTATATTAGAACTTACAATAACATATTTGCATTTACTTCCCTTGGTGTAAAGTATGATAAAGAGCTAGCAAAAAAAAAATTCGTGCCATTTACACTTTTAGAGTCCGAGAAAAAATGCATCATTTTATATATGATTTACTTCCTTCAAATAAAAAACCTAGGAATTTGCAGTTATACTTTCATGATCATGACAACGAACTAGCCAACATAATGGCTTCTTCTACAAAAATTAATAAATTGATAGTGCAAAAATTGATGAACATATTGACAGTAAATCCATATAGTTTCTTCCTGCAATCTATCTTGCATGTTAGCAAATTATATGATTTCTATATTGCACTGAAGTGTGATTCAAGTTTAGACCAAAGGACATACAACTTACCTAGGGCATCGGAAATTGCGGCAATATGGCCAGAAGAAAATATTAGCGAGACTATTTCAGCACCACATATCTGAATTTATACCCATAGTAATAGGGCTCAGTTAGTACATTATTATTATGGTTGTTATGATCCATTGCAGTATCAATTATTGTTTCCTTACGGTGAAAATGGATGGCACTGTTGAATAAAAAAAATTATCCATGTGAATAATGTGACAAGAAATAGAGCCTACCGTGAACATGAGCAGCTCCTCAGTATATCAAATATGTGCTCAATTTATGGATTTCTTGACATGGAAGAAGAATCATTACAAAAAGGAAAAAGGAAAAGAGATACAGTGTCTTGTCGAGAGTATTACTGTTACAAATTTCAAATAAGGGATGATGAAACCAATGAAGTAATACACTGTGGCAGAATATTCTAATAATTTATTGTAGATATATATATAAAGCTTGAAACACAAGGTTAAAAATTTTCTCATTTAATCCTGATTTATTTAGAATTGAAGTGTTGCAGGACATTCTGGATATTCTGAGATTTGGAGAAAGAGAAGCTTCTAAAATTGGAAAGAAAAGATTCCTCCCTGTTGCATTTATAGGAGGACCAAGAGACATGCGTCGATGATATATGGATGATATTGCCTTTGTACAATATTTTGGTAAACCAGATTTGTTTATAACTATGACATGTAATCCATGTTGGCCTGAAATGAAAGAACATTTGATGTTAGCTGATGAAGTACAAAATAAACCAGATTTAGTTAGTAGAGTATTTAGAGCAAAGATAGAAGAATTAAAAAAGGATATACTGAAAAGACAAATCTTTGAAGAAGTTGCAGGTTTTATGTACATTATAGAATTTCAAAAACGAGGTCCACATGCTCACTTTCTTATTATACTTGCTAATGATGATAAATTATTGACTCCTAAATCTTATGATAAATTTGTTTGTGCGGAATTGCCTTGTTCTAATAAAGACCGTTAACTACGTTCACTTGTTAAACATTATATGATGCATGGTCCCTGTAGAAAATTAAATCCTTCGAACATTTGTATGAAAACAGCTGCTTGGAAATTCAAATATCCAAAAGACTTAGATGATCAAGCATCAAAAGGAAAGAATTCATATCCAATATATAGAAGACGAAAAAATGGAGACGCTGTAAAAGCAAGAAGTCAGTTTCTAGACAATTCATGGGTTGTTCCTTATAATCCATTTTTCTTAGCTAGTACAATTGTCATATGAATGTTGAAGTGTGTTCAGATATCAAGTAGTTAAATATATTTACAAATATATTTGTAAAGGACACGATAAAATTGCATTTCACATATTGAGTAGCGATACAGATGCAGATGTAGATGAAATAAAAGATTATCAATCTGCTAGGTGGGTTTCACCCCAGAAGCTGCTTGACGCTTATTTAGTTTCCCTATTAGTGAGATGACTTCAAGTTATATCACCTTCAGTTACATCGAAAAGGACAACAATTTGTTTCTTTTAAAAATACTGAGAGCATAGACCAAATCTTACGTAATCCAATGATTAGAAGAACAATGTCAACTGAGTTTTTTTGAATGAACAAAACAAATAGAGATGATATGCAACTGTTATTATTATATAAAGAATTTCCTAAACACTTCGTATGGTCAACATCACACAAAATGTGGACACATCATAAAAAGGGTACTGTTATTGGTCGTGCTGTGACATGTCATCCGACAGAAGGAGAAAGATATTACCTTAGATTACTACTGACGATCATAAGAAGACCAAAATCATATAAAAATTTACGTACAGTTGATGGGATATGTTACTGTAAATTTAGAGAGAGTGAAAAAAAAAAAAAAAAGGACTATTACATTGTGATAACAGTTTGGTTGAATGTATGTCTGAAGCTATTGGTTATCAAATGTCATACAGTTTAAGACGTTTATTTGCAACATTGTTCGTGTTCTGTAATCCTACTAATCCTGCAAAACTTTGGAAACAATTTGAAGCTTCAATGTCTAAGGACTTTAAAAATATGCCCTAACACGAATGCAAATGATATTCGTCATATGACTTTAAATCACATCAATGATATTTTGCATTTGATGGGACATGACATTAATGAATATAGACTTGTAGCTAAAAGAATTACTTCTTCACGTACTGTCACGGAGGTTAGAGATTGTCTTTTTGAAAGAAATATTCACTACAAGAAAAATGATCAATAGCGACTGGAAATATGGTCCTTAAAAGATCATTTCTGGTCCTTATTGGTAAACAGCGACCAGAAATTCTGGTCGTCACCCCGTCCCTAAAGGCTCCGTCGTTAAAGGGTATTAACGACCAGTTTGTGTTCTGGTCCTTAAAATATTTTTGCGACCGTAGATTTCCTGGTCCTAAATATGTTTTAGGGACTGTATTTCTGGTCCTTAATTTAAGATCTCAATTTCAATATCTGGTCCGTATTTCGTATAGTGACCTGCATATCTGGTCCTTAAAATGTTTTTGCAACCGTATAATTAACGATTAGAGACCAAATTTTCCGGTCCCTGATTGATATGGGACATGAAAATAGCATGTCCTATTAGCTTTTTATCCAAAAATCTTATTTTCCATACAATTAGTTCTACCACTAAAAGAAATCAAATTGATTCAATAATTATATTTGATCTGCATTAAAAAGACCTGGTCAGAGTATATATACAACAAAAAATATGATTAACATCTCATTAATGGCAATGTAAAGCCATGATGTAAGTCACAATAGTTTACTGAACCTATCTAACACCCTAAATTATAAAATTTATTGCCCGGCATTCCCAGCAAAATGATGATCACTTGTATATCCTCAAAATCTGCATTTTTTAGTTCTGAACACCATCTCCAAACCTGTAAGAAGTATTAACAAAATTCTTTAGAAAAGCTACAATGAAAATGAAAAATTAAACAAAACCATCTAGCTTAGCTATGCACAACCAGCCAATCCACAACCAACAGAAAATATTCCCCAAAACAATAGCTTAACTACATACTAACATACACTCGATGCAACAAAATATATTGAAGTTCTGGGTAAGTTCTTACAAACTAGGTGTGTCATCAAATAAATAATCATTCTCTTGAAAAAGGTTACGTCGCATTCTGGATAATGAAGTTCTGGTAGTTTCCCATCTTTTTCTCCCTTTACATCAAAGTAAACATGTCAAATAATGACATGCCACAAAAATAATTTGACCACTAAGAGTGAAAAGTGAGAAAACCAGCTTATATAATAATTGAGAGTGAAAAGTGAGAAAAGATTCAGTTTTAAGTACAATCTGGAAACAAACTTATAGCTTATACAACCATCAATACATATTTAGTGTTCATAAGAGATTATTTACTACTACAAAACACTGGCAGCACAGCGCTTCTATCAAAATGGTAGGCATTACCTGGTATAGAAGACTTCCTAAATGAAGGGCAAATGGTCTGTAGAAAAAAGAGAATAGAAGTTAGAAAATAAACAGTTTCTTCTCAGATATATCAAAGAAAAAACTACAATCGTTATGTGTCGTAATGACTAAGCTTGAGAAATTCCCAAAAGAAAAAGCTAGCCACTTAACGCAATGTTAATATCTTCGCATGTATTAAGGACTCGAGCATCAGCAGCAAATCACCAGTTGAGAGCAGAGTGTATACACAACTCTGTGTATCTTTTAAAATGAATATATAGCAGAGGAAATGTTAATAACAAGTTTGAATGTGCATTCGTAATACATGTCTCTCCTTATTGTTGACACCCAAGTAAAATAATGAGATATAAACAAGCAGGTACTACGGTAGGTAGTATGTACTATGTAGGTCGCCAACATGTTTTAAACAAAAACAAATCTAACAGCAACGAAACAGAAAGTAACGGTCCGGTTAAAATCAAAGCATGGAAGATAGAGAAAGGAAATTGCACAATAAAAATATATATTGAGCTTCATGTTTTTACCATTTTCTTGAACAAAAACTCCACATTCTACATTATGTATCTCACTTTTGCAATTTCCAAAAGGTTAAAAGAAAATATTCGATGTTGCAATGCATAATAGACATAATTAAAGAACTATCACACTTCAAGCATAATTATGTTAATTGATAAATCGTGTTTCAACAACCTACAGAAAAATATAATGAATATCAACTCAAGAAACCAAGTAAGTAGTTGTACTAAACTTTTGGTTCCAAGCTTCATTCTAAACTGGTTGTAACCATTTTATAGATTCAACTAATAAATTCAACTTAAGTTCAGGTTTGTTTATCCAAAGTGCCAGCAAGCATAAATTTAGGTTCATAATTTTATCATCCGTTAAAAAATATTATAACAGTATACCAGCTAAAGAATACCCCACAAGACAGAAAGTGAATGGGCACAAACAGAGATAAAAATAAATGACTTCATAAGTTTTCACTAAAATTTCGAATCTGGACAAGTTTATGGCTTGAAGATTAGAATAACAAGCTTAACTAGTCAAGTTTTCCCTAAAATTTTAAAACTCATCTACGCATCTATCCACTCCTAGTACTAATTAAAAGCATAGATCAATATAAATAGAGCAACACCATTACCATCGATTCCCAAAACCAAACAAAGCAGCAAAAAGTTGAACAAACATTAAACCAATAAAATAGAAAATGAACAACACGAGACCACAAAATCAAAAGGTAAATGAAAGTTGTTACCGTCGATTTCCAGTCTAGATCTTCGCCCCCAAACAGTCGATTCCCAATATTAATGAGCTGAACGAAGGATTAAGCTTAAAAAAAGTGAAAGACCATAGATTCATTGAGAAAGACGGGCGGGTACATGGGAGAGAGGGCAGGATTTGAGATTAGGGTTTTATAATTTTAGGAAGAGTGAGATTTGAGAAAATTTTATAATATTTTATTTGTCTGGGACGTCTCATTATGCTCAATTAATAAGTTTAAGGACCAGATTTTAATTTTTTTAAGGACTAGTTATGATCTCTTCGTAATAAACCAGAGAGTTAAGGACCAGTATATATATTGGTCTCTGTATATAATATTTAAAGACCAGATCTGTAGGCGGTCGCTAAATTTTGGTCCCTATTGGTCCTTTTTCTTGTAGTGATTATTGTCACAGCAGAAAGGCATATGATATGATTCTTAATAAAATATTTTCAAGCAAACCAGGGCATTTTGTATTGATGGACCTGGTGGAACTGGCAATTTTTTTTTTTTTACCGTGCTTTATTTACTGATGTACGATCAAAAGCTTTCGTTGCTCTAGCAACAGCAAGTTTAGGTGTTGCGGCTTCAATCTTCCCAGGAGGGCTTCATGAGCAATTTTCTTGCAATATTAGAAAGCAAAGTTCGCTTGCTGCTCTAATACGTTATGCCAATTGATTGTGTGGGACAAAGTACTTATGATAAAAAAGAAAGTGATTGAAGCTTTTGATATTCTCTTAAAAGATCTTATGGAAAAAACACACCATTTTGACGGAAAAGTAGTTGTTTTCGGTAGTGATTTTAGACAAACTCTTCCCGTTGTTCGTAGTGGAAAAAGAAAAGATTTTATTTGAGAAAGCTTACTATATTCAGAAATCTGGAATCAACTAAAAAAACTTTGATTATCAGAGAACATGCGAGCAAAAACAGACCATACTTTTTGTGAATATTTGATGATAGTGGGAAATGGAGAAGAAAAAACAAATAGCAATAACAAGATTGAGATTCCTAAATAATTTTTTATTCTTTTCATCTCTGAAAAAGAATCATTAGATATCTTGTTTAGAGCAACTTATCCTGATCTACATACCTGCTTCTCTAATGTATCTTCTATGACTTCTCGTGTTATCTTGACTACAAAAAGTGACTTCGTTGATGAAATGAATGACTTGCTGATAGCCCAATTTCCTGGTGATCCTAAAACATATGTTGCATTTGATGAGAGTACATAAGGAAACGATCAAAGCTAATATGAAGAATACTTGCATACATTGCACCCTGCTGGTTTGCATCTCCACAACTTGACATTGAAAAAAAAATTGTCCGGTTATTTTGTTACGAAATTTAAATCCATGTAAGGGTTTATACAATGGTACGTGACTTATATGCTGTGATCTTCAAAACATGTTATAAGTGCTAAGATTACTAGCGGAGGTTTCAAAAATACACATGTGTTTATACCAAGAATACCATTATTATTATCGGTCGATGACAAATTATCAATTCCTTTCAAAAGAACACAATTTCCTTTGCGATTATGTTTTGCTAGACAATAAACAAGGCTCAAGGTCAGATATTAGACTTCGCCGCAATATATTTACGTGAACCTGCTTTTTCACACGGTCAATTCTATGTAGCCTTATCAAGAGCAAAAAGTTCAAACTTTTAATTCGACTACCTACAACAGATAGCAATGATGATCATTCAACATATAATATAGTTTATGATGAGATTATTGAGAAAACCTTTACATAAATATATCCCGTAGATGGCCCTCGATTTGCAAAAGGTTGGCTTTTGATACAATTGTAGAAACTGTTCTAATGCTACTGTATGTTTTTCTCACTCGCATTTGTTCTCTATACATGCTGATCTTTTCTGCAGACATGTTGTCAAATGATTGGTTCACAAGATGTGAGAGGATTTCCAGTTTGTTGCGTACGTCTTGTAGCTTAGCACTACAACATTTTGCATCTACAGCTACGCAATACGTCATAGCTAAATATAAAAATATTTGTGCCTAAAGCCTTTAGCCACAATTATTTCTTCCATAGCATACCGTAGCAAAAGGTGGGGTGGCTAAGATTAGCTATAGATTTTACAAGCTTCATGGCTAAGAATTTATACTTATTGCCACAAATTTTTACTATTTCGTGGATATACTAATGGAACATTTTTCCATGAACTATTCTTATAGCAAATGATTTTATTGTTTTGCCACGAAATATTTAATTATAATAAATGATATTATATTTAGCCACGACAACTAAAGCTGTAGCTATAATCACAACTCGCAAGTAGCGAAATTTCTTATTTTATGGTGGTAAAATATAATTAATAACAATAATATATAATTTAGTTCCCCCCACCTAACCTTTTTGAAGACGCTGGAGCACTTGAACATTTAATTTTGAAATATTTAATTAATCAGTTAATTAGTAACTTTAACTGTCTGACTATACGTATGCTAATTTTATTCAATGCAGCAATTAATTAACCAGAACGTAAATATCATTTTGTCATGAGAAATATTTATAGATTTTAAGCCAATTATTGTCACTAATATTTAAAATTTTGAACAAAAAAAGTTAAATTAATTAGTTAAAATAAGTGTGTTGCTACTATAACTCAAACGTATGGCAAAAGTCTCTCTGTAGTTATGAAATTTTATTATAACCATAACTTCGTGGCTAAAAGCCATCTATTGCCTTATGTATTATATATCAGCTTATAAAAGAATTTATTTAGCTACAACATTTTGTTTCAAATAATTTCTTGTGGCTAGAATATTACTATTGCTACGTTGAATTAACACACATGGCTAAAGTTCTGATTAGTTATGAGATTTATTGCAGCAATAAATTTGTAACTATATTGTAGTTGCCACAAATTTTTATAACTTGAAGCAAAATATTCGTATAACTCCAATATTTTGTTACAAATAAAATTATTGTGGCTAAAAGATTATTGTAGCTACGTTAATTTTAAATGTGTAGCAAAAGTATATGTTTAGAAATCTTATTGTAACTATATAATTGTAGCTATATAGATAGTTATTACCACGAAAGTTAGAAATTATATTAAAAAAATGAGGAATTAGCTTTGCCAAATTTACTTTCGTGGCTAAGAAATTTTACGAAATTATAAAATAGCCACGATTTCTTAATTTCCGTAGCTATTGCTAGATATTAGCCACGAAATTCGTATTCATAGCTAGGAATTTGTAGCTATAGATATAAAATGTTGTAGTGTAGCTTGAAGGAGAAAACATTGTGAATTCTCACTGGATATTTCATGTTTTAATTTCTATATGAGAAAAGAGTTCGACTGAATGAGTAATGATCCTTTTGTTCTCATAGTAAATGAATTATCCATTGGTAATAGCCACATGGAAAAATGTTCCTGAACTGGCTGCTGCTTGTGCAACAATAAGCTTCTGAACTAGCATCCATGTGAGTCCTTTTCACATCTTTATTATCTACATCCTTGATCTACATCATTCTCATCTTTCAATACATGACTCTAAAATTCAAATGCGGTACATGTTTGGAATTCTAATTTTGTATATTTAGCAAATCTCATGTAACGATGGTGTATGAATTTTTATTCTTTTTGACAGATTTCACTTCCAGTAAATGTCCTCACTGAGGTTAAGATCATGACTGCTACAGCTCAACTTGTTAAGTAAATTTTTTTTTGTGTGTGTGTGTGTTGTGGATAAGCTTAATGATCTGGTGTAATATTCATTTTGGTTCTTATTGATAGAAACCAACTGATTCATGTGGATTATAACTAAGTCCTTGAGCTTGCTGAAAAAAGTCCAATAGTTTTGTTTGATGACATTGATAACCTTGATATTGGTTTGCTCTTTCAAAATCCTATATTACAAAATAAGAAAACTTTTCCAAATCTTTACTGGCGTGTGATAAAAAAAAAATTCCTAATCTTTGTCGGCTTCTTTTCCTCAGGTTAAAGTTATTCCTCGCAATGTTGCATTGGTTCACTTTTTAAGCTCAGCTTGCTTCATTTTAGTTCCTAAGTATAAAGGAATTGAATAAGTGTGTTGAGGTTCAATAGCAATGTGATCACCAGATAAACAATGAGCCATCAAGTGGCTATTACTGAAGACAGTTAGTTAAAAGCAGCTATTAGCAGCCGTTAGCATCAGTAGCTAGGAGCACTTAGATTAGTTAATAATCAACGTTCAGAATTAATTTAGTTAGTTAGGATTAGCTTAGATATTTTCTATATATATATGTGTACAACACATGTGTAGATTGATTGAATCAAATTCAGTTCATGAAAATTCTCTCTAAAAGTTCTTCCCCGTTTTCCCAATTCATTGAAGTACAATGCTACTTCTTGATCCACTATTCCGCTGATAATTTGTTGGTATCAGAGCCTTTAAGGCAAGTTTTACACAAATTTTTCTTCAATATCAGTAGTAGGCAATTTCTGCCCTAGTTTTGAACAAATTCTTCAATTTTTTTTTTTTGGAAAGTTCACCGTTTTTAGTCATTCTGGTGATTTTCTGGTTAATTTTTGGTGCAATGGCAACCACAACAAATGTAGCTGGATCCTCTGTATCTCAGGAACATTTATCAAGCATTGACTACAATCATCCATTATACCTATATCCCTCAGATACTCCGGATGCAGTAAATGTAGGAATTCAGTTCATAGGCATGGAAAACTATACCTTATGGAGTCGTGCAATGCAGGTAGCTCTCTTAACCAAAAATATACTAGGTTATTTATGGAACAATTGTGAAGAATGATTTTTCTGAAGAATTGAAGCATCAATGGGATAGATATAATACTATGGTGTTATCTTGGCTTATGAACAATGTCAGTGGTGCCTTGAAAAGTGGCATTCTGTTTAGGTCAAATGCACAACTGGTATGGAATGATCTCAATGAGATATTTGATAAGGTGAATCTTTCTAGAGTATATCACCTTCATAAAGAAATAGCAACACTAGTACAGGGAGTTTCATCAGTATCTGTTTACTATTCCAAACTAAAAGACCTATGGGATGAGTATGATTCAATAGTACCCTTCCCTACTTGTAACTGTGAGAAGTCTAAAGAATTTGTTGCACACCTGGAGAAGCAGCGTCTGCTGCAGTTTTTGATGGGGCTGAATGAAGGTTATGGACAGGCTAGAAGTCAGATTTTAATGATGGCACCCACACCTACTGTTAATCAGGCATATTCCATGGTAATACAAGATGAGAATAAAAAAGGAGCAGCTGTAGGGAACTATGCATGAAGTGATAACATTGATCCCACTGTAATGTTTGTTGCTAAAGGATCAAACCAAAAGTACAAGAGAGGACCTACTCTGTACTGTGATTTTTGTGAGAAGAAAGGACATTCCAGGGACAATTGCTTTAAACTAAAGAAATGTGAAATGTGTGGTTTGAAAGGCCACTCTAAAGAGAACTGCTATCAGAACCCAAACAGAGAACCTAGAGGTTATCAGAATGCATATAAAGGAAAAGGCAGAGCCAATGCTGTGTTGAATGACAACTCAAAAATGTATCTTCCAGGACAAGTTCCCATTAGAAACACTGGCAGTGATAATGGACACAGTAATCAAGGATATAATACCAATCCTCAAGGTGCACAGATGTTTTCAAATGATCAGCTAAACCAGATCTTGTCAAAAACAAGTCTTAATAATGCAAGTGTCAGTGCCAATATGGCAGGTAATTCATCTTTTACCCCTGTAGGTAAACTGAATACTTGTAGCTGGATTATTGACACAGGTGCCACAAACTACATGATTGGTAACAAGTCTTTCTTAAATAATGGAGTGTTAACAGCTCACCCAGGGAGAGTTCAGATGCCAAATGGTGAATCAGCACCTGTAACTTATGTTGGAAACTGTCACTTGACTAGAGGTGCAGTCCTTAAAAATGTCTTATGTGTACCAAATTTTAAGTTTAATTTGTTGTCTGTTTTAAAACTGACAAGAGATTTGAATTGTTCTGCTACATTCTTTCTGGATTCTGTGTGTTTCAAGATCTCTTGACTGGGAAGGTCAAGGAGATTGGTAAGGAACAAGATGGCTTATACATACTGCAGTCACCTGCAAATATGAATAAGATTGCAGCTCTTGAAGGAAGCTCGATGGTAGCACAAAGAGCAAGTGACATAGGAGCAGAGACATGGCACAGAAGAATGGGACATGTTCCTATGTCAGTTCTTAGAAAAATTCCTGAATTCAAGCATAGAAGTAATTTTTTCTTAAAAAATTGTCACATTTGTCCATTAGAAAGACAAACAAGAAAGCCATTTCCAGTTAGTCATAGCAAAGAAAGTGACATTTTTCAATTGGTTCACATGGATGTATGGGGTCCTTATAAGACACAAACTCATAATGGAATGAGATATTTCCTCACTTTGATTGATGATCATTCCAGATTTACCTGGACATATTTGATGAGAGTGAAGTCTGATGTATGTTTTCTACTTAAAACCTTCATCAAAATGATACAGACTCAATTTGATAAAACTATCAAAGTGTTCAGGTCAGATAATGGCACAGAGTTTTTTAATACTACATGCAGAGGATTATTTGAAGCACATGGAATATTGCAGCAAAGCTCATGTCCCTACACTCCTCAACAAAATGGAGTTGTAGAGCGGAGATATAGACATATATTGGAGATTGCAAGAGCCATCAAGTTTGAAGGACATCTCCCAGCAAAGTTTTGGGGTGAGTGTGTTCAAGCAGCAGTCTATGTGATTAACAGAATTTCTACTGTAGTTCTCAATCATGAGTCACCTTTTAAGATGCTCAATAAAAAGCAGCCACCTCTTTCCCACCTGAGAACCATAGGGTGCTTGTGCTATGACACAAACTTGTTGAAGGGTGACTAATTTGCCCAAAGAGCAACTAAGGCAGTTATGATGGGCTATAGCCCTATTCAGAAGGGATATAGGCTGTATGATTTACAACATCATGTCTTCTTTGTCGGTAGGGATGTCACATTTTATGAGGATGTATTTCCCTTCCAGGGCATCACCAATTCAGAGTTCCCAAACACTGATCTTTTCCAACCACTATCTGAACATCCACTTACCTAGGATCCTTCTATCCACTCAGAGGAAGGAGTCATACCAACATGTCTCCCAGTTCCTTCAAATGATTCTGAAGTTACTGTACAGGCAGCTCATCCACCTACTAATGTACCAGAATCAGTTCCTCATGACCATACTCAGAGCCCACCAGCAGAATCAGTCACAAGTGAGCCTGACCAAGATGCAGTTTCACTGTAGCATGCTCATAGGAAATCTGACAGAATCTCCAAACCACCCATATGGATGAAAGATTATGTTGAAGTATCCAAACAGAAGTCATCAGCTCATACCTATTTATATCCCATTTCAGATGCCATAGGTTATAATAGCCTATCAGCTACATATCAGAGTTACATTTCCAAGTTTTCCATTGAAACAGAACCAAGAAATTTTGTTGAGGCTGCAAAGAATGCCAGGTGGATAGAAGCTATGAAAGCAGAAATCAATGCCTTGGAGGATAATAGAACTTGGAGGTTGTCCCCCTGCCTAGAGGAAAGAAAGATATAGGCTGGAAGTGGGTTAATAAAATAAAATACAAAGCTAATGGTGAAATAGATAGGTTCAAAGCAAGGTTAGTTGCCAAAGGTTACAACCAAAATGAGGGTCTTGACTACCAAGAAACATTCTCCCCAGTGGTGAAGATGGTAACAATGAGATCAGTCATTGCTATTGCTGCTTTCAAAAGGTGGCATATACATCAAATGGATGTATACAATGCCTTCCTACAAGGTAACTTACATGAGGAGGTGTACATGACAATGCCACAAGGTTTTGGCCAATCTGGGGACAAAACAAGGGTCTGCAGGCTGTTGAAATCACTCTATGGGCTCAAACAAGCCTATAGACAGTGGAATATCAAGTTGACATCTGCATTAGTCAAATCTGGATGTTGACACCCAATTTTGTCCCAAAAAGTTTCAATTAAAGATAATTATTTTAAAATTAAAATTAATTCTTTGAAAATTAAAAGTAATTGATTAATCTCTAAAAGAAAAGGATAAAATCTCAATTCACGATCCTACATTAAGCCTATCCGTGCATCCCTTTTTTTTAGTTGATCTAACCTTTAGAAAGGCTAAAATTTCATCCCATACACCCCATCAGCCTGTTTGTGCAACGCATGCATATACATACACCCCCCTTTCTTCTCAAATAATCCACGCACCCCTTAATCCCCAATTCGAACCCTAATCAGAAATTTAACCCACACCGCCACACAAAATCCCTCTCACGTAAACCTTAATCACCCTAAAACACCAAATCTGCTATCATCATCCGTGGTCCCGCAACCTTTTTCTCCTTCATACGGCGTCGGATTATACCCTTTCTTCTCATTTTCCAGTACAATCGCTTTTGTGCTGGACAAATGAGAAGAGAGGAGTACAATCAACTCCTCTCATCCATCCAGATCAGAAGTCGATCGTTTTCTACGTTAGATCAAGTGTATGATGTAATTTTTTCAATTTTCTTTCTTTCAATTCACAGCTGGTAACACTTTTGATCCTACATCAAAATCCAAGTGTTTTACACTCCTTAGAACCCCTATAAATACCCATTTGCACAGTGAGAATAGGGGTTTGAAAAATTGAGAAATGTGAGAGGGGTTTTTCATAAGCAAGAACCCCCAGATAGTGCCCTTTTGCGTTCCTGGAATTTCCGTAGTCTTTTGTTTACTTAATATTTGTCTTGCGCTTGTTCGTGTTGGCTCGTTCCATCAGATCCGCGCTTCATTTCACTGCTCACAAACAGGTCAGTTGCCTTGGTCTTTTCCTTGTTTGAAATGTGTTTCTGATTAGCTTAATGTTAGTCAAATAATTAGTGTGAATGGTAGTCTCATAGCTGTTTCTCCGGATTAGTGTCCGCTTAGGTTTCAATTAAAATAAATGATCAATAAGTCAGTCTCTTTAGTGAGTTAAGATGTTTGTGTGTTTAGCTTATATAAGAATTACAAAGAAGTGTCTGTTTAGCCTTAAAGCTTGGGAACTGCTAAAAGATGATTATATTGAAATAGTTAAGTGACTCCCCTAACTTTTTAAAAGAAATAGGTTTCTTAAAACCAGTCTCCCTCAAGGTTCAGTTCTTTTGAATGTAATAGCATGTAGAAATTATGTCAAGCTCGATCCTTTTAAATGCTATATAGGTCTGTTTTTTTTTTTTCCTTTCATTGATGTTACTATCTGGTTATGTTTATGAAGAAGAGTGATGGGTTTTGGTGGGCTGAAAGGAGTATGTGTCGGTTCCATTTTTGTTTAAAGGGATGCAATTTGTGTTTCTGGAGTTCTGTCGTCGTAGTAGATAGGTTATTGGATGTGTGAGTGAATGTATGTTTGTGCAGGTGGTTGAAGGAGTATGTAAAGAAGTTATATTGGCTTTCAGGGGTTCATGTTTGTTTCTGTATACTGCAGCCTTGTGTGGTTGGTTCTGAATGCATGTGTATGAAGGTACTGCAACATTAGTGTATAGTCTGGTATTGGTGAGCTCAAGGTCTATGTGTGGGCTATGTGAAGGGGTTAGTATAGATAAAGAGGCTGAAGTTCATAGAAGGAATAGGTTGGAGACTAGTTTGTTTTCTGTCTTTGGAGTCTGTCTGGATGCTATGAGTGTCCTGGATTAGTGTAAGGGTCCATGGAAGTATAATGAAGGCTTAGTGAGTTTGCAGGTGTAGGTGCTGTGGGGTTTCTTGTTCCAGGCAGCAGGGTGTTGTTTATGTGAGGTGCAAGGAGTTTAGGAAGAGGCTGCTCTTGAATGTTCCAGGGAGTATGGGAGTGTGAGTTTGCTTTAGTCTGTTTATCTGATGCTCGCAGGTCTTGTAAAAGCTGTCTAGAGAATCTGGTGTCTAGGTGTTCCAATGTTTAGAGGGTTTTGTGTTTTGCAATTGTAGGGGTAATCCTGGTAGTCTGGGAGGCTGTTTTAGATGAATTGGAGGTTAGTTGGTGCAGGAGTGTAGCAGGCATTGGTCTGTGAGGTTGCAGGTTCAGGGTAGTGGCTGCTCTGGTCTTGTTCTGCAGTAGCTAGAGACAGAGTTTTGGAGGCTGATTGGAGAGGCTTTGGTGGTTAGGAGTCAGTTGTTTTCAGGCTTTGTGAAGAACTGCAAGTAGGTGAAAGGGGTTTTAGGAGTAAAGCTTGGTGTGTTCTTATTTTCAGTGCCTAGTTTGTTAAACGTTCATGCTTAGATAATTATTGTGGATCAAGAACAGGTAGCTACTATTTCTTATTTCTAATGCTCCAACTCAAGTGATGACAGTGTATAAAAGCAATGGAACACTTATAGTTTGCAATATGCCTTGTAGTTACATCTAGCATATTCTAAAAAAATCTTTTGTCAATAATAAAATAGAGCCTGATTATTTTATGCAAACTGCTAAGTTAAAATTTTCTTTAGTTTCTGCGACCTTTGAAGAGTTTCCGTAGATGCCACCTTAATTTACATATGAAGGTTTAAACCGCTAGTTTTACCGTTCATTTATCATGTTACAAGTTACTCTAGAAATAGGACAGAGAAACATATAATTGGTAGATCACTGTATTGTTCTCATCGTCTTCCTTTATTTCTATGTTCAAATTTAGAACTATATTCTTTTCTGATTACCATCATCTGTAAAGACTTACCATCTTATACATGCACTAATTCCTTCTCTCTTCTATTTTCTTTGCATGAACTCTTGGGAACGAGTTGAATAAAAACTCACAAATTGGGATGACATGCATTCGGGAAGTCATTTGATCCGCTCCACATTTTCGGGACTTGATATCCCCGAAAATGTAGAAGAAGAAGAAGAAGAAAAATGAAAACCTTGTGAAATACAGGGCTTGTATTGAACTTGTTACCCGGGTTCTATCTTCTAAACTCCTTCTCTCCCGTCCCCTTTAGAAAAATATGTTTTAGGATCCCGTAAACCGGGTTAGGACTTTGCATGATTAGAAACTTGGTAGGATAGCCGCTTTATCAAATTGTTATCTTATTATATGTTTAGGATGCTTATATAATTATTTATCCCGTTTCTTTGGGACTCGCCAATTAGTTTAAGATAACAGGAATCTTTGATTAACTATCGAGTGCAAAAGAATCAAAATTAAAATTGTATTCATTATTTATATTTAAGTTAATTATTTATCCATATATTATTTATTTACTCATTAATTAAATTATTTAAATGGTATTTATTTATAAATAAATTAATTATTAATTTATTTATTTTTTTATTATTTAATTTTAGTTAATTATTTACTTGTTTAATCAATTATAATTATTTATTTATTCACTTATTATTTATTTAATCAGTTATTATTCTTTTTTTTTCTTTTTTTCAATTAATTGAATTCATATAAATATTAATCTATTAAATTAAGTTATTATCTATTCATTATTTATCTATCCAACCAATTAATTAATCAATTATCATTATTTATCTAATCATTTATTATTTACTTAATTTTATTTAGCCTTTATTTATTTAATTAATTAAGCAATCAACCATTATCTCATTATTCATTTAATTAATCTTAAGTTTTGTTGTTTATTTATCTAAGTATTGGCATAATCAAACCTTATCTTATTTATATTATATTATTCATTATCTATTTATCTTTATTTAAAATTTATCCTAAATTAATTATCTTTAAGTAAAATTCGTGAAAATCGCCGGACTAACCGCTTTTAGCGGATTTTCGAAAGTACTCCCGTTAGGGACCTTCTTTCGAATTTAATAGAACCACTTATCTAAGAATCTCTGAATTTTTTTTCCTTTAAAAAAGGATTAAAATTGCACTCTTTAGTTAACTTAAGTTCCTAATAATCCTAAAATTAGGTGGCAACTCCAAAGAAATCCTTTGGAGTCCCATTTTGTTGAAATTACATCCCGATGCATACTTGTGTGCATTTTTTAGGAGGGTTCAACAGCGTGGCGACTCTGCTGGGGATTACGCAAATGGTTCTAACCAAAAGATTTTCACGAATTTACTTTATTTGTATATGTGTTGATTGTATGTATGTGTAGCTTAACTCTTTGATTATTTGCATGCGTAGAATTTATTGTTGTGAATGAATGTATTGAAGCATATTTTTATTTGTGCATGGTCCGCATTCCGTTCATATTTCCTGCCTCATAGAGCCTGTCAATTCTCTTTCATCTCCTCGATTTCATCACGGGAGGCCCGCTTGACGGGCAATAATACAAGAAGGGCATTGTCCTTCCTAACTCTTTGAATTTTTTTGGTGTCACCAAAGTTAGTTGGGGTATGGTTTTTCTGGTTTTGTCATGGCCGGTTTTACTGGTTTATGAGGCCAGATTTATCCCGCATAGGTCGAGTCAGCCTCAACCGTTAGCCCAC
Organism: Petunia axillaris subsp. axillaris; assembly: GCA_029990575.1. Lineage (NCBI taxonomy): Eukaryota > Viridiplantae > Streptophyta > Magnoliopsida > Solanales > Solanaceae > Petunia > Petunia axillaris. Next base: position 10,339,622 of record JARKNS010000006.1, read on the forward strand.
TCTTAGAAGGTGATTTCAGGACATGCATGCATATACACCTTAGTTTGGAGCCGGTCCTTGGTACCGTTTCCAGGAATTAAGAAACCGCTCTTTTGTTGACGGGTTATTGAAACCCAACGACACTGCATATTATGTGATCGTGTGGATATTATAATGAATTCTAAGCCCTTTGCCATGTCAAATTTAGAAAAAACCTCATGTTGTCTTTTATTGTTTTGTAGATATGGATTCAGCCCACTTTTTTCCTAATCATCAAGATATCCAAATGATCACCACTCCGCCAAAAATTCTAAAAGATAAGTGGGATAACATCAAAGGGGAGTACGGTGCTCAGATTATAAGGAAAACTGGAAATCTGGTTTCATTAATGCATATCCAGGGTGACAAGGGCCTTATTAAAGCCTTAGTGGAATTATGGGATGGCGAAGCGGGTGTTTTCCGCTTCCCTGACTTTGAGTTGTGCCCGACTTTAGAAGAGATCGTGGGCTTTACAGGTCTAACCATGGAAGATCGTGAGATCATTGTGCCTAAGGCCAAATTCTCGAAGAAGTTTTGCAAGATGTTCGAATTGAAATATGTTCCATCATTAGTAGAAAAGAGTCATGGCACGATCTCTCTAGAATATATGTTTCAGCGCTTTGGAAGAGGGAGCTCTTTTAGCACACATAAAGAAGAATTTGATTGAAATAAGGCAAAATGGGAGAAACTTAGGCCTAAGGTTTTTGTGTTAGCACTACTCGGTACTTTGGTATTCCCGTGTGGTTATGATGCAATTGATATCCGGCTCAGTACTGTGGTGAAATCGGTATTCGATGGTATAAATGGGAGGCAAACAACTCTAGTGCCCATGATCCTCGTTGATATGTTGTACTCTTTGACTGAGTGCTCTGTCTTTAGAAAGGGACGCTTCTTTGGTTGCAATCTTCTTTCGCAACTATGGGTTGTTGAGCATCTACACCGTCGAGGGCAATGGGATGATTTGATTCCTCAAAATGAAAACCGAATCGCCACACACTATGCAAGAATGGAAGGTTTCAACCGTCATAAGACTGCTCACGATTGGTATGAAGATCTTAAGGGTTTAAGTGGCACGGACATTCACTGGAATTATTCATGGATTAGTAATCATGAGGTTCGCTTAAGGAGTCCGACCGGTATTATATCAAGTTGATCGGGTTCGGGAGCATCCAGCCTTACGCTCCGATCCGTGTGATGAGGCAATTTGGGTTATTACAGTCCATCCCACTCATTGCCGGTATTCGGGAGTCCGAAATCAAATATAAAGCACCTGATTACACAAATCCTGAAGCAATGAGCATCTGTAATGACTGGGCTCGCTTGGAAAGAGAGTTGATTCGTCAAGATCAAAACCCACCATGTTCTCTCGAGTTAATGCTTGGGCTAGGCACATCTACGGCATTAGGGAGATAGAAACGAGCGTTTGGGAGCAGACTGGTTTTGTTGACAAAGAAGCTGAAAGGTATTCTCGCCTTCACCTCCTGCCCATAACAACATTGGATGATCTGATGTTTGACCAAGTTAGCCATTACCCAGGATATTCAGGATATCTTTATGCCACAAACCGGTTGTATCATGAAAGGCTACCTGCCTGATGATGTTGCTGAATGCTGATGATTATTGCTGATTCCTAAAGAAGTTGCAGAATTTATCTCTTATGTATTATTACCCCTTTTATCCCAATGTAAAAGCTTGAAGCTTTTCCCCATAGTACTTTGATATTTTGTTATTATCATGACTTTATGTTTTGAGACTCGGTTTATTCCTAACAGTTATGAGTATTTACTCACTTCTCGAATGTTGTATTGTCAAACAGTTTGTATCATTATAATATGCACATGTGTGTGAAATTTGACGATTAGGCTTACCTCTGGCACAAAGAGGCCCCTTTACAGGATAGGACGCGCGCACGCTTTATTTTACGCTCACTATTTGCGGTTGCTTTATACCTAATTTATTGCTTATTCAAAATTGCAAAGGTGCTACGTGACGCACGCTACGTGACTGTGTGCAATTTTTCAAACATTACACAAACTAACATAGTTACCTTTTGAATTTCTCTTTTGTTTTGTTTATTCCCAAACAGAAGTTTGATTTGTGCTGATTGAGCTGATCCAAAGACTTCTCTGCACATTGATATACAAAACAGAATCGACAATGTCTGGTGTCGAGGATCAACCTCCCGCTCTTAATGACAAGACTCTCGAAACTCCCGGATCTTCAAGGGGAAACATCATTCTTGCCCAACATGATGTTATTCTAAGCCTGACTAAGCAGATACAGATGCTGAGTGATGAGCTAGCAACGATTAAAGGGCAAGCCCCTCAAAACGCACCTTCAAATATCAATCCTATTCATAATGCACCCACATACCAAAGCAACCAACTTGATCAAACGCCACCACCAAACCGCACACAAATTAGTCAAAATACCCCGCCCGCTCAGCAAAATACCCAACCTGCTGGTTATCCTCTATATTATCAATATCCTAACGACCCCACTCCTCCTCACTACCAATATTTACCTGCCAAAGACACTCCTCGTCCTCCACAATCTAAAGCACCCATTGTTGTGGCTATTGCTCCTCCAAATGCCAGTGACCCAAGGCAGGGATATCCCGAGGCACAGTATTATGAGCATGACCCTAATGGTAAGAATTTAGACTTCACAGACTATGCACCACAAAATGAAGTGCCCGTAACTGTGGAAAAATAGGGAAAGACAAGTGGGCAAGAAGAGATAATCCAAGCGATAAAAATCACGCAGCAATTTATCAAGGATTTGCAGGGGACTAAGAAACGTCAAGGCGCCTCCTACCGCAGTCTTTATCTATACCCTGACATTACTCCTCCTCCCGGGTTTAAAGTGCCAAAATTTGATATGTATGATGGTCATAGTGACCTATTTGCTCATTTCACCAAGTATCTCAACAGAATGAGGGTTGTAGGAGGCAAAGAGGAACTCATGATGGCTTACTTCAGTCATACTCTGGAAGGTATTGCTGCTGAATGGTTTGCAAGACAGGATATAAGCAAATGGCATGAGTTTGATGATATAGCCGATGATTTCACGAAGCAGTTTGAATACAATGTTGCGATGGTCCCTGACCTCATAACCCTAGCCAATTTGAAGAAGAAACCGACAGAAACTTTTAGAGAATACGCCCTGAGATGGCGTGAACAGGCGGCACGGGTACAACCCCCCGATGACCGAGAAGGATATGGTGAAGTACTTCATTAGTGCTCAAGATGACTCTTATTACATGCATATGCTCCCTATGATGAGGGCACCTTATACTGAACTTCTTACGATGGGAGAGATGGTGGAAGAAGGCATTAAATCCGGTCGAGTTGTGAGCTTTGCTGAAATGAAGTTAAGTGCCCAAAATGCTCAAGCCAGCCCAAATAACTCTAGAAGGAAAGAGAAGAAGGAAAAAGTCACAGCTGTTGTTGCAGACATTGACCGCCGCCCGGCTAGAAGGCTGAATTTTGATAATCAACCTGCCTACCCTACTTACCAAAATGCACCCCCTCCTTACCCAAATATTCCTCCTCCTTACCCAAGTGCGCCACTCCCAAATTACCCAAGTCACTATCAAATTCCTCCCGCTCCATATCCTGTCTACCAAGCACAACCTAGTTATTATCCACCACGAGCACCAGCACCACAACAATACCCTCCTCACCAACAAAATTACCAACCCCGTGCTCCTTTCCGTCCGAACATGCAATGACCTAACCAAAGCTATGAAAGGAGGGAACCCTAAACCTATACTCCTATAGCTGAATCCTATGGTCAATTGTTTGAAAGACTGAGAAGTGCCGGAGTTGTGCAGCATGTTCCTGATAAAACTCCAAATCCTCCTCCAAGGTGGTATGATTCTAACAAGTGTTGTGCTTATCATTCTGGGGCTGCGGGCCATGACAATGAACGGTGTTATGCTTTCAAGGACAAAGTTGAGGCTTTGATCAAATCAGGCATTATCCAGCTTACTGGAACTCAACCGAATGTACAAGATAATCCTCTTCCTGTCTATGGTAACAATGTTGTCAATGTGATTTCTCTGGATGAGGGGTTCGATTTGAAAGGAACCATTGTTCCCGTTAGCAATGTGAGGGTTGCCGACGACACCAAAATATCTGTGCAGGTTAGAGCTCCCATTCTAGTACAAGTTAGTATCCCAAGGCCAACCGTTACTGTTATGCTTGCCTCCCTCCTTCGATATGATAGCAAAAGGGTTCATTGGAATTATTCTGGAGTGCCTATCGGAAGTGGGAAGGTAACCGGTGCTGTTGCTGCTGCACAAGGTATGACCAGATCCAGTAGATGCTATACGCCTGAGAAGTTGGGTCAAGGCCTTGGGGAAAAGGAGAGCATTGTAAGAAAAGTGACTGACACTGAGGCTGAGGAATTCTGGAGAAAAATACAGTCGAAAGACTACTCTATTCTGGAGCATTTAAAGAATACTCCTTCCCGGATATCCATCATGGCTCTGCTGATGAGCTCTGAAACATATAGAAATACATTACTGAAAGTGCTCAAGGAAGCAGAGGTGCCTGCTGAGACCACGAGTGAGAGCTTGGCCGTCTTGGTTGGCCAAATCTTAGAATCTCACAAGGTGTCTTTCTTCAAAGAAGAGATTCCACCCGAGGGTCTCGGACACAACAAAGCCTTGCACGTTGTTGTCAAATGTAGGGACAAATTTGTCGGGCGGGTGTTGATCGATGGTGGTTCTGGGCTCAACGTATGTCCGTTAGCAATCCTGAAGGAACTCGAAATTGACACTGGAAAAATCAGACAAAGTAATGTGAAAGCAAGGGCTTTTGATGGGGCTCAAAGGTGCACCCTAGGAGAGGTCGATCTTGATCTGCAAATAGGTCCTGTGAACTTCTCTGTGGAGTTTCAAGTGTTCGACATCCCGTCTACCTATAATATGCTAGATGGAAGACCTTGGATCCACATGGCCGGAGCCGTCCCTTCCACTTTGCATCAAAGTGTATGGGATAACGAAGAAGTAGTGGTTAAGGGCGAGGAAGGCAACCCCCTGCATGCTAGCACCATAATTCCTATGGTAGACAATGCCACTGAGCTTGATGGGACTACTTTTCACACTGTTGAGCTAATGAATGTGACCCGAGCATCTAATGATGATTTGAAGAGAGGTACCCTACCCAGAGTCCCCAAGATGATTGCTGTAGAAATGTTAAGAAACGGTTTCAAACCTGGTTTGGGATTGGGGGCAAATCTGAACGGCATTACTGAACCCATCTGCTTGCCCAAGAATTTAGGTACTTTTGGCTTGGGTTACTGTCCTACCAAAAGGGAGATTGAAAAGGCCAAAAGGAAACCAGCCATTGTTATGCCAAAACCTCTTCCTTCCTTATACCAGTCATTTCTCCAAGCGTAGGAAATGGTTACACCAGATCTGGTTGAAGGAGTTGGTAATTTGTTTCTGAATGATGATTGGGAATGCAGTGTTTTTATTGAAGACTACGCTGAGGAGTCACCTGTGCAGAATGCTGAGGCAAAGGATCCGATGGCCAATTGGACCTGTGTCCTAGTGGAAGAGACTTGGTGAATGAACTCACTAGTTTATTTTGGCATCACAGTCAGATTGAGACCCCGAACTGTGTTTTGCCTTCGGTTTAAGTTTATGTCTTTTCAAAATAACTTGTATACATTCTGCATGTTTTACTTTAATGTATTGCCTCCCTAAATTAGACTTTTGAAACAAATAAAATGCACTGCATTCCCATATCATTATTTTGCTATGCTTAAATTATTTACTTTATTTTACGCTTTTGATTAATGTTTGTTTCTGTTTCAGCTTTCCATTTAACAAAACTGCCGAAACTTTGCTTATGACATATAATGAAACAACTGAACATACGGATACCGATGCACTGAATATTGGGGGATTTGATGAAGATTTTTTTCCTGGTGAAATAACAAGAGAAGTCGATCAGTTTGAGAAAAAACCAAAGCCTAACTTGGAAGAAACTGAGTCAATCAACTTGGGAACTTCAGAAGATGTTAGAGAAACCAGAATCAGTGTTCATTTGACCCCGGAAGAAAGAAGAGCTTATATTAAACTATTGAACGAGTATCGAGACATCTTTGCCTGGTCTTATGATGATATGCCCGATTTGAGTACCGATCTTGTCACTCACAAGTTGCCAACTGATCCTTCATTCCCACCTGTTAAACAAAAGAAGAGAAACTTCAAGACTTCCACAAGCAAACAAATCTTGGAAGAAGTGCAAAAGCAGTTGACCGCTAAGGTGATTCGATCTCTCAAATATCCCACTTGGTTAGCGAATATTGTGCTGGTGCCCAAGAAGGACGGCAAAGTTAGAGTTTGTGTTGATTATCGTGATCTCAACAAAGCAAGTCCAAAGGATGATTTTTCATTGCCAAATATTCATATCCTTATTGATAGCTGTGCAAAACATGAGCTTCAGTCTTTTGTCGATTGTTTTGCCGATTATCACCAGATTCTAATGGATGAAGATGATGTTAAAAAGACTGCCTTCATCACACCTTGGGGCGTATTCTATTATAGAGTTATGCCTTTAGGCTTGAAGAATGTCGGGGCAACGTATATGAGAGCAACGACAACTCTTTTTCATGATATGATTCACAAAGGGATTGAAGTCTATGTAGATGATGTTGTTATCAAGTCAAAGAAGAAAGAAGATCATTTGACTGATTTGAGGAAGTTCTTCAACCGCCTTCGGCGATATAACTTGAAGCTTAATCCTGCAAAATGTGTATTTGGTGTTCCCGCTGGTAAGATGTTGGGTTTTATTGTAAGCCGGAGGGGTATAGAATTGGATCCGTCTAAAATCAAGACTATCCAAGACTTGCCTCCTCCAAAGAGCCGGAAGGATGTGATAAGCTTTCTTGGCCGTTTGAATTACATAAGCCACTTCATTGCACAATCCACGATTATTTGTGAACCAATAATCAAGCTGTTGAAGAAAGATGTTGTTATTGAGTGGACGGAAGATTGTCAAAAGGCTTTTGATAGGATAAAGGAGTATCTATCTAATCCACCTGTGTTGGTTCCTCCTGAACCTGGAAGACCACTGATCTTATATTTGTCTATCTCAGAAAATACATTTGGATGTGTCTTGGGGCAACATGACAAGACCGGAAGAAAGAACAAGCCATTTATTATCTAAGCAAGAAGTTCACCCCTTATAAAGCCAAAGTATACACTTTTGGAGTGAACTTGTTGCGCCTTGACTTGGACCGCACAAAGGTTAAGGCACTATCTTTCATCCTGTACAACTTATCTTATCTCGAGGATGGATCCTTTGAAATATATCTTCCAAAAGCCGATGCCCATGGGGAAGTTGGCAAAATGGCAGATTCTGTTAAGTGAATTTGACATAGTTTATGTCACCCAAAAGGCGGTAAAGGCACAAGCATTGGCAGACCATTTAGCTGAAAATCCTGTTGATGACAATTATGAGCCATTGAGAACTTACTTTCCCGATGAAGAGGTCTTGTTTCTGGGTGAAGACATTTTTTCTGAATATGATGGTTGGCGTCTTTTCTTTGACGGAGCAGCAAATTTCAAGGGTGTTGGCATTGGAGCTGTCTTAATTTCTGAAACGGGTCAGCATTATCCTGTTTCGGCCAAGCTTAGATTTCCATGCACTAACAATATGGCTGAATATGAAGCATGCATTTTGGGTCTTCGATTAGCGGTTGACATGAATATTCAGGAGCGTTTAGTAATCGGGGATTCTGACTTGCTGATTCACCAAGTACAAGGCGAGTGGAACACCAAGAATGCAAAAATTCTTCCTTATTTGCGTTGTGTCCAGGAATTGTGCAAAAGGTTTGCAAAGATTGAGTTCAAGCATGTTCCAAGAATTCAAAATGAGTTTGCCGACGCTTTGGCAACTTTATCTTCTATGATCCAACATCCCGACAAGAATTATATTGATCCAATTGAAATTGAATTGCATGATAAGCCGACTTATTGTTTTCAAGTTGATGAAGAGCGAGATGGCCATCCTTGGTTTTTGATATTAAGAATTATCTCAAGGTTGGGAGTTATCCTGAAAATGCAACAAGTGTTCAAAAGAAGAGCATTCGGAGGTTAGCAAATTCTTTCTAAGCAGTGAAATCTTATATAGGAGGACCCCAGACTTAGGACTCTTAAGGTGTGTTGATGCCGTTGAAGCAAATAAATTGCTTATGGAAGTGCATGCGGGAGTTTGTGGACCGCACATGAATGATTTTGTCTTGGCAAAGAAGATCTTGAGAGCAGGTTATTTTTGGCTAACTATGGAAACTGATTGTGTTCAGTTTGTGTCGAAAATGCCATCAATGCCAAATTCACAGAGATATGATTAAAGAACCTCCTTATGAACTTCGTGCAATGAGTTATCCTTGGCTTTTTGTTGCTTGGGGAATGGATTTTATTGGTCCTATTGAGTCGGCTGCTTCAAATGGACATTGCTTTATTTTGGTGGCCATTGATTACTTCACCAAGTGGGTGGAAGCAACTTCTCACAAGTCCGTAACCAAGAAAGTGGTGTCAGATTTTGTGCGCAACAATATCATCTGTAGATTCGGAGTTCCTGAATCAATCATCACTGATAATTGTGCAAACTTGAATAGTGATTTAATGAGAGCAACTTGTGAAAGCTTCAAGATTACTCATCGCAACTCTACTGCATACCGGCCTCAAATGAATGGAGCTGTTGAAGCGGCAAATAAGAACATCAAGCGTATTCTTCGCAAGATGATTGATAATTAAAGAGATTGGTATGAAAAGTTGCCTTTTGCACTTCTTGGGTACCGCACCACCACTAGAACTTCAACTGGGGCAACTCCCTATCTTTTGGTGTACAGCACGGAAGCAGTCTTACCCGCGGAAGTAGAAATTCCTTCTTTAAGAATCATTCAAGAAGCTGAGTTAGAAAATGATGAATGGGTAAAGATCAGATGCGAACAGTTGATGCTTATCGATGAGAAAAGAATGAATGCAATTTGTCATGGGCAACTTTATCAAAATCGCATGATCAAGTCTTTTGGCAAGAAAGTGAGAGTGAGAGACTTCAAACCGGGGCAATTGGTGCTAAAGAAGATCTTTCCTAATCAAGAAGAAGCAAGGGGAAAATTTGCACCGAATTGGCAAGGTCCATATGTGGTTCACCAGGTTTTATCCGGAGGACCACTGATTCTGGCAGAAATGGATGGTCAAGTTTGGCCGAAAGTAATCAACGCAAATGCCGTCAAAAGATACTATGTCTGAAGCAATCGCAAGTTAGCATTGTATTTAATGTAATCTTTGATGTAATGCGAACTACATGTGACCTGAATCCCAAGGCGGGATACGTAGTAACTCACATCGAGTTCGGTTGCACTAGCATAGAATTTCCCCAACATCCTCTTTTATGTAGTTTGAACTACTTCTGACTTGATTCCTGGAATGGCAACAGGATAAGTAGGCAATCCCCATCGGATTCGGTCAAAATATTGTAACACTTTAGGCTTGTTTATCTTTTATGATGTAATTCCGAACTATGCATCTGGGCAGATGTGTAGGTTTTCCAATTGGGATGCGGCTTCGCACCTAGATTGCCATATTTTCCAAAAAAATCTTTATAGAAAAGCAGAACTACGCACAGTCTGATTCCCGTGGAGGGATACGTAGGCTCTTTTAACGAGCTCGACTCTATAACATCAAAATTTTCAGCTTCCCCCAAAGCAAGTAACTGGGGCAATTTTTGCAAGATGATTTGAAGATATGGAAGATGATAACGGGGGCAAATTTTGCAAAACAAGTTGAAGATTCAAAAGATCATAACTGGGGCGGATTTTGCAAAATTGGTATTGCTTATCAAAGGCTAGATGGCAAAGTTCTAAGATTTTCAAGATTGGTGCAAGTTGTAGATGCAAAGGACGTTCAGTTTGTTTCAAAATACGTCATGAGTTTCAGTTGAAGCAGAAATTTTAAACTTGTCATTTGCATATCAGAGATTACTTGCTTACTATTTCATCAAATTACTTTATTTTTGCCTCTAGCTTAAGATAGGTTATACTATTGAGTTCATAAACCAAGTTTCCGAGGATGGTTTTCAAAGCCCAAGTCTCATGAAGAAGAGGAAGCGATAGCAGCAAATTCAAGATGAATCAGCACAAATCAAACACCCCCCTCCCCAAAACTAACGAATTTTCTTTGAGAGAAGGAACATGAAGGGAAAGAGCATTTAGACGGAGCAAGCAACACCAATCGAATTGACGGCATATATGATTCTGCTTGACAGATCATTCAAATTTACTCTTGCGGCATCTAAGCATTACATTTGATTAGTGCTGACAAGGCGGCACTTTTATTTTCTCAAAATCTCAACGTTGTTATAGAATTTACCTCACGATATTGAAAGACAAGTCGGCTGAAGCACTGTTTTCGGAGTGTTTTGCGATGTCGGTTGTCTTGCAATATTGGCATGTTATGTTTAAATTATATTGATAGTCTAAGACAAGTCGGCTGAAACACCACTTTCTGCGTGTTTCGCGATGTCGGTTGTCTTGCAATATTGGCATTTTATATTTAAAAGTAGATTGATAGTTTAAGATAAGTCGGCTGAAACACCGCTTTCGGAGTGTTTCGCAATGTCGGTTGTCTTGAAATATTGGCATTTTATATAATTATAGTTTAAGACAAGTCGGCTGAAGCACCGCTTTCGGAGTGTTTCGCGATGTCGGTTTTCTTGCAATATTAGCATTTTGCATTTAAATTAGTTTAAGACAAGTCGGCTGAAGCACCGCTTTAGGAGTGTTTTGCGATGTCGGTTGTCTTGCAACTTGCAATATTGGCATTTTGTATTTAAATTATATTGATAGTTTAAGACAAGTCGGCTGAAACACCGCTTTTGGAGTGTTCCGTGATATCGAATGTCTTGCAATATTGGCATGTTATGTTTAAATTATATTGATAGTTTAAGACAAGTCGGCTGGAACACCGCTTTCGGAGTGTTTCGCGATGTCGGTTGCCTTGCAATATTGGCATGTTATATTTGAATTATATTGATAGTCTAAGACAAGTCAGCTGGAGCACCACTTTCGGAGTGTTTCGCAATGTCGGTTATCTTGCAATGTTGGCATGTTATATTTAAAATAGATTGATAGTCTAAGACAAGTCGGCTGAAGCACCACTTTCGGAGTGTTTCACGATGTCGGTTGTCTTGCAACATTGGCATTGTTATATTTGAAGTACATGATTCGACTTGAGACATCATGTCTCGTTAGTCAATTTATCTTATGAAAGCTTTGCATTTTACAAATTCGTTCTCACTTTAATTACTGTTTTAACTTTACGGTTTCAGAATAATGATCAGCCTAGAGGTTCCCCGGGTGGAGCACCTCGCCAATTGATCGAGAGAAGAACTTATTGAGCATCACAACCAGCATTTACAATTTTATATTATTCCTTTATTTATTTCTTATTCCAATTATTATAGTTTATCAGCAGTTGCTCGCTTACTGTTTGTTAAGTATTTACAGAGTTTTGGCAATACCGCAGCAGCATTTGGAGCAAAACGTGGAACTATTTCTTAGCAGTGAACTGGAACAATCATTGATATGAGCTAGACTCGTCAACGAGGATCTGAAGAACCGCACTCGAACAAGCAAATTTTATCCTAATCTTTCATTCCAGATTAGGGGTCAGTTTGAATTTTTTTTTCCTATTCGTGCGTCCTTTTCTGCCAATCGTGCGAGTCTTCGTATCTATGTGTCATTGAACTACATATGGTCTGATTCTCTTTCAGCCCGAGATATGTAGGCAACTCGAAAAGTGGAGTTCGGCCATGTTCATAATCATCGCGCTTTGATCCTTGGAATCAAAGTCCTTTGCTTTATTGTGACAAAATTGATTTTCTGTCAACTTCTTTACCCTGAAAACTCTTTCATCCTTTTCCGAGTAAAGAGGGGCAGCTGTTGACACCCAATTTTGTCCCGGAAAGTTTCAATTAAAAATAATTATTTCAAAATTAAAATTAATTCTTTGAAAATTAAAAGTAATTGATTAATCTCTAAAAGAAAAGGATAAAATCGCAATTCACGATCCTACATTAAGCCTATCTGTGAATCCCTTTTTATTAGTTGATCTAACCTTTAGAAAGGCTAAAATCGCATCCCATACACCCCATCAGCCTGTTTGTGCAATGCATACATATACATACATTCCCCTTTCTTCTCAGTTAATCCACGCACCCCTTAATCCCCAATTCGAACCCTAATCAGAAATTTAACCCACGCCGCCACACCAAATACCTCTCACGTAAACCTTAATCACCCTAAAACGCCAAATCTGCTATCATCATCCGTGGTCCCGCAACCTTTTTCTCCTTCATACGGCGTCGGATTATACCCTTTCTTCTTATTTTCCAGTACAATCGCTTTTGTGCTGGACAAATGAGAAGAGAGGAGTACAATCCACTCCTCTCATCCATCCAGATCAGAAGTCGATCGTTTTCTACGTTAGATCAAGTGTATGATGTAATTTTTTCAATTTTCTTTCTTTCAATTCACAGCTGGTAACACTTTTGATCCTACATCAAAATCCAAGTGTTTTACACTCCTTAGAACCCCTATAAATACCCCTTTGCACAGTGAGAATAGGGGTTTAAAAAATTGAGAAATGTGAGAGGGGTTTTTCATAAGCAATAACCCCCAGATAGTGCCCTTTGGCGTTCCTGGAATTTCCAAGTCTTTTTTTTACTTAATATTTGTCTTGCGCTTGTTCGTGTTGCCTCGTTCCATCAGATCCACGCTTCATTTCACTGCTCACAAACAGGTCATTTGCCTTGGTCTTTTCCTTGTTTGAAATGTGTTTCTGATTAGCTTAATGTTAGTCAAATAATTAGTGTGAATGGTAGTCTCATAGCCGTTTCTCCGGATTAGTGTCCGCTTAGGTTTCAATTAAAATAAATGATCAGTAAGTCAGTCTCTTTAGTGAGTTAAGATGTTTGTATGTTTAGCTTATATAAGAAAAACAAAGAAGTGCATGTTTAGCCTTAAAACTTTGGAACTACTAAAAGATGATTATATTAAAATAATTAAGTGACTCCCCTAACTGTTTAAAAGAAACAGGTTGATTAAAACCAGTCTCCCTCTAGGTTCAGTTCTTTTAAATGTAATAATATGTAGAAATTATGTCAAGCTTGATCCTTTTAAATGCTATATAGGTCTGTTTTTTTTCCTTTCATTGATGTTACTATCTGGTTATGTTTATGAAGAAGAGTGATGGGTTTTGGTGGGCTGAAAGGAGTATGTGTCCGTTCCATTTTTGTTTAAAGAGATACAATTGATGTTTTTGGAGTTTTGTAGTCGTAGTAGATAGGTTATTGGATGTATGAGTGAATGTATGTTTGTGCAGGTGGTTGAAGGAGTATGTAAAGAAGTTATATTGGTTTTCAGGGGTTCATGTTTGTTTCTGTATGCTGCAGCCTTGTATGGTTGGTTCTGAATGCAGGTGTATGAAGGTACTGCAGCATTAGTGTATAGTCTGGTATTGGTGAGCTCAAGGTCTATGTGTGGGCTGTGTGAAGGGGTTAGTATAGATAAAGAGGTTGAAGTTCATAGAAGGAATAGGTTGGAGACTAGTTTGTTTTCTGTCTTTGGAGTCTGTTTGGATGCTATGACTATCCTGGATTAGTGTAAGGGTCCATGGAAGTATAATGAAGGCTTAGTGAGGTTGCAGGTGTAGGTGGGCTGTGGGGTTTTTAGTCTTGTTCCAGGCAACAGGGTGTTGTTTATGTGAGGTGCAAGGAGTTTGGGAAGAGGCTGCTCTTGAATGTTCCAGGGAGTATGGGAGTGTGAGTTTGCTTTAGTCTGTTTATCTAATGCTCGCAGGTCTTGTAGAAGTTGTCTAGAGAATCTGGTGTCTAGGTGTTCCAATGTTTAGAGGGTTTTGTGTGTTGCAATTGTAGGGGTAATCCTGGTAGTCTGGGAGGCTGTTTTAGATGAATTGGAGGTGAGTTGGTGCAGGAGTGTAGCAGGCATTGGTCTGTGAGGTTGCAGGTTCAGGGTAGTGGCTGCTCTGGTCTTGTTCTGCAGCAGCTAGAGACAGAGTTTTGGAGGCTGATTGGAGAGGCTTTAATTGTTAGGAGTCAGTTGTTTTCAGGCTTTGTGAAGAACTGCAAGTAGGTGAAAGGGGTTTTGGGAGTAAAGCTTGGTGTGTTCTTATTTTCAGTGCCTAGTTTGTTAAACGTTCATGCTTAGATAATTATTGTGGATCAAGAACAGGTAGCTACTATTTCTTATTTCTAATGCTCCAACTCAAGTGATGACAGTGTATAAAAGCAATGGAGCACTTATAGTTTGCAATATGCCTTGTAGTTACATCTAACATATTCTAAAAAAATCTTTTGTCAATAATAAAATAGAGCCTGGTTGTTTTATGCAAACTGCTAAGTTAAAATTTTCTTTAGTTTCTGCGACCTTTGAAGAGTTTCCGTAGATGCCACCTTAATTTACGTATGAAGGTTTAAACCGCTAGTTTTACCGTTCATTTATCATGTTACAAGTTACTCTAGAAATAGGACAGAGAAACATATAATTGGTAGATCACTGTATTGTTCTCATCGTCTTCTTTTATTTCTCTGTTCAACTTTAGAACTATGTTCTTTTCTGATTACCATGTTCTGTAAAGACTTACCATCTTATACATGCACTAATTCCTTCTCTCTTCTATTTTCTTTGTATGAACTCTTGGGAACGAGTTGAATAAAATCTCACAAATGGGATGGCATGCATTCGGGAAGTCATTTGATCCGCTCCACATTTTCGGGACTTGATATCCCAAAAAATGTAAAGAAAAAGAAAAATTAAAACCTTGTGAAATACAGGGCTTGTATTGAACTTGTTGCCCGGATTCTACCTTCTAAACTCCTTCTCTCCCGTCCCCTTTAGAAAGGCATGTTTTAGGATCCCGTAAACCGGGTTAGGACTTTGCATGATTAGAAACTTGGTAGGATAGCCGCTGTATCGAATTGTTATCTTATTGCATGTTTAGGATGATTATATAATTGCTTATCTCGTTTCTTTGGGACTCGCCAATTAGTTTAAGATAACAGGAATCTTTGATTAACTATCGAGTGCAAAAGAATCAAAATTAAAATTGTATTCATTTATTCATTATTTATATTTAAGTTAATTATTTATCCATCTATTATTTATTTACTCATTAATTAAATTATTTAAGTGGTATTTATTTATAAATAAATAAATTATTTATTTTTTTATTATTTAATTTTAGTTAATTATTTACTTGTTTAATCAATTATAATTATTTATTTATTCACTTATTATTTATTTAATCAGTTATTATTCTTTTTTTTTCTTTTACTCATTTAATTGAATTCATATAAATATTTATCTATTAAATTAAGTTATTATCTATTCATTTATCTATCCAACCAATTAATTAATCAATTATCATTATTTATCTAATCATTTATTTATTTACTTAATTTTATTTAGTATTTATTTATTTAATTAATTAGGTAATCAACCATTATCTCATTATCCATTTAATTAATCTTAAGTTTTGTTGTTTATTTATCTAAGTATTGGCATAATCAAACCTTATCTTATTTATATTATATTATTCATTATCTATTTATCTTTATTTAAAATTTATCCTAAATTAATTATCTTTAAGTAAAATTCGTGAAAATCGCCGGATTAACCGCTTTTAGCGGATTTTCGAAAGTGCTCCCGTTAAGGACCTTCTTCGAATTTAATAGAACCACTTACCTAAGAATCTCTGAATTCTTTTTCCTTTAAATAAGGAATAAAATAGCACTCTTTAATTAACTTAGGTTCCTAATAATCCTAAAATTAGGTGGCAACTCCAAAGAAACCCTTTGGAGTCCCATTTTGTTGAAATTACATCCCGATGCATACTTGTGTGTATTTTTTGGGAGGGTTCAACACTGGATTCATAAAAGCCATCTGGACTATTCCTTATTTACCAAGAGAACACAAGGCCAGATTGTTATTGTCCTAATCTATGTAGATGATTTGCTCATAACAGGAAGTGACTTGGAACTGATTCAGCAAACTAAGCAGAGCCTGCAACACAACTTTAAAATAAAAGACTTGAGGGAGTTCAAGTATTTTTTGGGGATTGAATTTGCTCGGAACACTTATGGGATTTTGATGCACCAAAGGAAATATGCCTTGGAGCTTATATCAGATATGGGGCTGTCAGCCACCAGGCCAGTTGGTGCACCATTAGAAGTTAATGAGAAATTCACAACTGCAAAATTTGATGAGCACATTGGGAATCAGAACAAAGGTGATGTTCTACTACAGGATCCAAGTCCATATCAGAGGCTAGTTGGTAGGTTGTTGTACTTAACCATTACTCGACCATACATTACATTTGCAGTCCAAAATCTGAGCCAGTTTATGCACAGGCCTAAGACCTCTCATATGGTTGCAGCAACAAGAGTAGTTAGATATGTCAAACAGACACCTGGCTTGGGTATTTTTATGACAGCTGGGAGTTCAAATATCTTGAGGGCTTATTGTGATGCAGACTGGGCCTCTTGTATCAATACAAGAAGGTCAGTTGCTGGGTACATAGTCAAGATCGGAGATTCACCCATTTCATGGAAATCAAAAAAACAGTCCACTTTTTCCAGGAGCTCAGCTGAGGCTGAATATAAGAGCCTAGCCTCCACTGTAGCTGAGGTGGTGTGGTTAGCTGGTCTTTTTCGACAGTTAGGCGTGTATTTACAGCTTCCTATTTCCATGTATAGTGACAGCAAATCAGCCATTCAGATTGCAGCAAACCTTGTGTTCCATGAGAGGACCAAACACATCGATATTGATTGCCATTTTATTAAGGAGAAGGTGCAGCAGGTGCCTGGTTCATATAGTGTACTTGCGCTTGTAATCACCTTATTTTTGACCCTACATTTAGTGATTTTACAGTTTTTAGAATTTAATTAATCATTTTACGTTAAATATTTGATAATCAATATTGTTTCTCGTTTAGCTAGTTTATGTCTTTTAAGGAAATTAGAAAAATAGATAAATAATAATAATTATAAAATAAAAAAATAAATAATAAATGGTTTTATCGCCTTTGCATTAGTTTTATGTTAGTACTTTTGAGCCTAGGATCTTTTGTTAAGCTGCAACACCAAAATGGGACCTTTTTTGCAAATAAACATTGCATCTTCCAGTACGTTTTCAATTTAAGAGTTTTGCACAAGTAGGCCTGTTTCTGGATTCGCACTCGCACACACCCCTCACGTTGTCAATTTCTGTCACGATAGCTTTATTTTATTATTTGCATAAGCACACATTTTAAAGATTTTTGTTTCATTTAGCTTACATCTCCCTCTTTGCAGCGTTAGTCATATATCACATTAGTTCTAGCCCAACCAAGCCCTGATTCATTAGCCCATTTCTTTTAAAGTCCAACAGCCTACTACACTCTAATTTCCCTTAGTATATAATCAAACATTATAAACACATTTTTATCCCAAAAGCTGCGCCCCTCCTTTACACCTCAGCTCACCGGATTTGTTTTCCGGCCAACTCACCCTCCACGTCACCTGCTGGTCCCCCATCCCTTTTGTCTCTTCTTCCACATCACTCCATCCGTACAAGCCTAGAATCTTCACTAAACATTATCCCATTCATTTAACTTTTCACAAAAATTGAAAAATCAGAATTTATTCCTTGTTCTCCAAGACTTTGGGGGATGGAATGGGAGGCGTTGGATTTGAGTCCATTAAATCCACACCCTCCATTCTTTCTTAAAAGGTCTATAAAAAGAGAAAGGGATGAAAAACCCTAGGGGGCAGCGATTGAAGAGGCAGCGATTGAGAGAAAAAAAAAACTGCTCTTTCTTTCCTCCATTTTTTCCAAAGATAAAACCAAACGGAGAAATATATAAAACCGATATAGATACTTATGAAAATGAGTTAGAGGTATAATTTTTATCGTTTTTAAAGTAGCAAAAAATATATATATACATACATATCGTCGCTACTTTTGATTGTTGGAGTTTGTTCGAGTTTGGAGCCGGGTTTGAAGATTTCATTCTTGGTTTTTCCTTCGGTGGTTCCTGTTCGTTTAACCCGCATATATTGTTGTCGTTTTGATCGTTGTATTTGCCGGATTTTCTAATCAAAAGGACTTTTGCAGTTTCAGGTTCTTGTCTCATCTTTGTTTTAATTTATTTCTTATTATACATATTTTGTACGTTGTTAAATGGGCTGAAACATGGCATTTTTCTCCTTAGTATAAGTGCGGTTATAAATTTTGTTCGATTTTCTTTCTAGTCCCGGTGATTCATGGTCGTGGAAAAAAAATATATTCTTGGATCTCCTGATGTGTATAGGATCAAAATCTAGAGTTGAGTTAATATTTAAGTTATCATCTTCTCCTCGATGATTGTATTTGATTTTTGCTCATTAAAAATTAGATTGTTCTAAAATATCTCTTTTTAGTTTGTTTCAACATTCCCTTTCCATGGATTTTCCTTAAGAGTTCATTTTTTTACAATTTTTGTTGAAAGAGTCATTTTCTTCAAAATTTTTGTTCTATTGCAAATATTAGAGCTCCTGGTTTCATTAGTTTCTTTTTCCTCTTGGCCATGTCAGTTTCTTTAGCTTATTTGTCAGGCGCAAGATACCATTTCTCCTAATTTCACTCTTGCCGAGTTGTCAATCAAATTCTATTGGGTTAGTGTCATGTTTCAGCCTTGTGTTTTGCTTTGCTATGGATTTTAGAGCCTAATATTTACTCATATGCAAAAATGGCTATACTGGTAAACAATTGAATACGACTTTTTATTTAACACAGATTGCATGGAAACGAACAACGGAAATTGACAAATAAATCATAATTGTGTGCTTGTGGCGTGATTCCCCCTTGGTATTTATTGTATTATCTTTGCTCGGGGCATGTCCCAACTTATCGAATTGTATGTAATTTTGGAAGATGTCCGTTGAGAAGACCCGGGATGTCGGGATTTGCTTAATTAGGATAGAATAGGATCTTTTAATTATTTTGGCACTTGGTCTGTAATAAATTTCCCAACCCTTTGTTGCGTGTGCTTGCATGTGTAGTAATCTCGATCAAGTATTTTAAAAGGCGACAAGATATAAGTGAGTTACTGTTTCAACAGGATTTAAGGGGTGCCTAATACATTCCCCGAAAATTAAATGAACCTCCTAACTTGGGATCTCTGAACGCGGATCAATTCGGAGTCATTATTTCAAAAAGGGAATTCTTCAACAAAAACTAGGTGACTTGGCACACCTAGCCAAAACTCAATGTCAAGTGGCGACTCCGAATAAGATCCCTTTTGAAATTCACATCTTTTGTCACTTAAAATGATTAAAACCCTTTTCGTTGCTTTTCGAATTTTAAAGGTTTTCAAAAGAAATCATTAAAGTGCTAATCTTTCAATATTCGAAAAAATTAAGAAAAAAGGGGGTGTGACAGCCCTCTCAAGAGCAGCCGGCTGATCTGTTTACCAAGGGCCTCAGTCAACCTCAACACTCCTATCTATTGTCTAAGCTAGGAATGAAGAACATCTTCATAGCTCCTAGCTTGAGGGGGGTGTAAAGGAATTGAATAAGTGTGTTGAGGTTCAATAGCAATGTGACCACTGGGTAAATAATGAGCCATCAAGTGGCTATTACTGAAGACAGTTAGTTAAAGAAGTTATTAGCGGCAGTTAGCATCAGTAGCTAGGAGCAGTTAGATTAGTTAATGATCAACTGTCATGATTAATATAGTTAGTTAGGATTAGCTTAGATATTTTCTATATATGTATATGTACAACATATGTGTAGATTGATTGAATCAAATTCAGTTCATGAAAATTCTCTCTATAAGTTCTTCCCCCATTTTTCCAATTCATTGAAGCACAATTCTACTTCTTGATCCGCTATTCCGCTGATAATTTGACACTAAGGTTCTCAACTCTTATGTCATCTATTTGCTCTCTATGAAACCTTACATTAAATTATTAAGAATTGTTGCAAATATCATTTTTTTTGTTCTCCTGTCCAACACTTTCCACAACAGGTCTAAATAACTCAATAATTGGACACAATTATTTGATAGCTCAAATTACTTACTCCCTCCGTCCCAAAAAGACGGTCTCTTTTCGTTTTTCGAGAGTCAAACTACATAAACTTTGACCAATATTTTAAGATGTATTTTTTTACCAAAATGATATGAGAAAAGTTGTAACTTATAGTACGTTTCAAGTAGTTTTCAAATATATAAATTTTACTGTTATAATATTAAGTTAATCTAATCTATTTTAGCTTCAAAGTTTAGTCAAATTGACTCTCGAAAAACGAAAAGAGACAGTCTTTTTGGGACAGAGGAAGTACTTAAAGAGGCTCTTAATGGTTCTGGGGAAGTATTAATTTCTTACTTTTTGATATTCTCATCTATGCTTCCAAAAAAAAAAAAAAAGCTATGTTTGGTTACTGGTATTGTTTTTCCACCTTTTAGTATTATGTAATGTAAAAAGTTGATACTTTCACTTTGTTGTGCAGAAATTTATCTTGAATTCAGAGTTGCAAGATGTCAGAGACAAACACAAAGCCTTGGAGACGACCTTTCTTTTTCAGGTGGAACAACTGTTTTTCTTTCTTTCTCAAATTAAGATTTCAAAGTAAACGACTATAATCACAACAAATACCATCTAATAAAACTAATTTCACTTTTTGCCCACACACTATTACTTTTCCATTTGGTATTCCTATTATATGCAAGTGAAATTAAAATTATTAGTTCCCAATGATTGTAAAATCATTGGTTGTCAATGTTATTTTTGTAAATCCCTATGTTACATTTTTAATGATGTCCAATAAGAATGTCATATAACTAGCTAGAAAATCAAGTTCCCATAATTTGGTTAAATTTCTCCTTGCTAATATGATGAGAAATTTATGTGTAATATTATGAGGGATTATGTTCATTCTTATGCTAAAATAATAGACCACAAGACTGCCTGATGGTCCTAAAAGAGTATATGTCTCTTACTTTTAATTGTAATGGAACTGCAAGGACCATTATTGACAATCTCAGAGAATGCTTATATCGTAATGGATTTAAAATGATTAAGTGATGGTTCTATCTCACTAAAAATTATTTTTTGTCTCATTTTAACTTTGTTGCGGTTTATGATAAAGCAAAGGAAATTTTTTAACTCTGCTTCTGCGTTATTCAATTGTCTAAAGGCCAAAGCAGAAAATACATAATCGAGTTGTTCAAATCTTGTTCTGGACTTCAACAAAGCTCGGCTTGCTGCACCAGAAGAGATAACATGCTTGAAATTTGCACATCTTTAATATGTTTGCCTGATGCTGAAATTAATGTTGCTATTTCACGAGTTAAACTACGATTTATACTGGGTTTTGACTGAATTTTTATTCAGTTAAAATAGGTGACCACTTTTACGATCTCTACAAGTCCGTAGACATACTTAATAAATTGATCGTTCATCAGCGATTTAACTTCCACGCCTTAATTCACAAGTAAGTTCTTTAAAAAATTTAATCTTGATTGTAACACTTAGGCTGCACAGTACTTTTCTAACTTTAAGTATTGCCAGTTACTCTACTTCTCCCCAATCATTATCCCACCGAAGTCATTATTCTCTGCAGATCATAGAAAGTTTAATTATTTACCTGTTTTACTTCACACATATAAAGATATCAAAGTATAGCATACAAATAAGTGGAGGTGTAACGGTACCAACAATTAAATGGCCCGTGATAGTTACTTCATTATTTGCATAGATTTGAAAGATTGAAGTGCGGGTCACTAGTATCACAGAATCATTATTGAATTGATATTAATCTAAATATTGGTTGTTTCTTTTCCGGTTATTCGATTTACAAATTTTTAAGATTTAAGACTAAACCTTCTTGCCAGGGAAGTTATAGCCATCCTTGGACTCTATTGATTTCCCTTTAATTTGATGCAAAGCTCAAGCTTGTTTTCTAATCTTCTCCCTTCTCTATCTGCAGTAAACTCCAATTATTTGTGTCACTACTCCGACATATGAGGTAAGCTAATTGCAAATTTTGATCTACGATTTTTACCTTTCAGCTAGCAATATAAAATCATCCCAGTTTGCCTTATGTTTACGATGTCATAGGAATTGACAAACAGAACTATACATGCTACGATCTCTCTGAATATTAATTGGACTTTTAGGTTGATCACTCTATTTCTAACTTGGACAAAACTTTCAGTCATGAAATTATCTCAGTTAAGGAGAAACAGATTCTTAGGTAATCCTCATGGAAACTGATTCACAAGTAAGTTCTTTAAAATCGATCACTGTTGATTGATCAGATTTATATCACAAAAAATGGTGCAATAAATGTAGCCATTATCTATTATCTAGCGATTGCTGCCTCAACCGGGAACACTGGTTAACACAGCTCCATTAGGACACCACTACTGCTTTCTCAAAGTTTTGGGTAATACTCGTATCTTTTCATTTCCGTAATGGCTTTCGTGTGTTACAATTGCACAGGTTTACTTGATCTAATAAAATTCATTGATTGATATTGCAACAGGAATTGTGTAACACAAAATCCGTCACTCAGACGCTACGAAGCACCGGACAAACGTAGTTCACCAGAGTTATTTGTGATCAGTTGCCTTGTGATAAATTCTTCTGTTGATGAAAAAGTTACCAACAAGACCGCTGAGTTTTTATTATGAATAGTAAACAATACATGTGATAGAGTTTTGAAGTCCCAAGTTGGTAAGCTTTTTACCATAGTCGAGACGCTTTGCTGGCTTCTGTAAGTTAGAATCTTTGAATGTTTCAAAACTACTAAGAAGCAGGAACCATTCCATTTATTCACATGTTTGGCCCGTGTACCCCATCTAGTATGTTATAAGAGGCAATAGCAAACAAGCGGGCGTCAACATGACATAGGGGCATTTTCGGTATTTCAGATTGTCTATCTTTAAAGAGCTTGTACTAAATAGTCTATGTCGTGTACTATTCTTTTACTTGACAAAAAAACCAACTAAAATCTATTTAATTACCCGTGTGTCCCAAATAGAGTTGTACTATGTTTTTCTTGGCATATGGACCCATTTTACTTCGTCATTGTTGTATTCAAACCTCATTATAACAGCCCCTTGTTATAACAACATTTCAGTATAACGACCTAATTTTATCCAGAACCGATTTTTCATGTTATATTTTACCTCTCTATAACAACATTTGATCTATAATGGAAATGGCATGCATTATAGCGGAACGCTCTTTGTAAAATTACCTCTCTATAATAGCCGTACTCAAATATTACATAATTATATTTTGTAAGAGATATATTATGTATAGAATAAAATACAAAATATTTATGATAATCATTTGTACCATAAATATAAGTTACATTCATACCATAAAAATAATTATAAGAAAATTGTATCAAGTATGTATAGTTTGTCGGTACGGTACAACTAGTTATGGATTTATTAATAATGTATTAACCGTTACATTTTTTAATTCATGAAATATGATAATCTATTGAGATTTTAAAATTAACATGTATTTTTTTGCGTACTTTTTGGTTATAACAGCTAAATGAGATGTAAATGTCAAATGTCAGTATACATATATAACAATACCTCACTACAGCGGCCATGAAAGTTCCAGACAAACGCTGCCACTATAGCGAGGTTTGACTGTATTTCAACCTTAGATAGTCTCGTCAGCTATTTATTGATTTGCTGACACATGCATAAACCTAACAAAGACAAAGGAAATCAAATACTTCTAAAATTTAATATAGCTGAAAAAAGTTAAACTAGAAAAAACTTAAAGATAATTTACATTCCTCTAAGCATTACTTTCACAGATTAAGTGGGAAACAATGAGAATCTCATCTTTAATTATCAATTAGACGGATGTGGATGCAAAAATCTTGTTGTATAAAGTTATTATTAGCTAACTCTCTTAAAATTATTGTCGTTTAAGTTGCCATGCACCTTCTGACTATGTCCATATCTATGTCTATATTTATATCTATATCTATATTTATATCTATACTAGTTGAGAATTATATGCAAGTGATGTGACATAGCTCTATGGCCTCCATTCACTTCAAAATATGAAGAAATGAAAAATTTGTGAGTCACTCTTTAGCCAAGGATCAATTTATATATTTTTCTTATTTTTTAATTCTTTTTGCCCATTGTTTCGGTCATCTTCTTTACTCAATAAATGTTAATTAATGGCAATGAAGAGTTGTTAAGCCAATAAATAATTTTATTGTTAGTAACCGAAAAATATAAGAGTCATAGCACAAGTCATTGGCTCATTGGTAACGCAAGAATCACGTTAAATTTGCTATATCAAATGCATCCTTCTTCAATGCTTCCAATTTCAGTCTCTAGTTATAAGTCTTAATATTTTTTTTTCCTCCACACTGCAACCTTTCTTTGTTCCATGAACAGACAAAAACTTCTGTATATCACCGCTTTGTAAATATAACTCTATTGTGTCTATATAATTCTCACTCTTTTTTACACTTACGTATATTTATGAAAACATGAGATATATTTTAATTTGTTTGTTGACTGTTTATGTAGGTTTTTTGTTAGTTTTCATTGATCACTGTTCAGCATATGATTGGGAAACAGTGTTCAATTTTTGTGGCCAACGGGAGGTAATTTTTATTTGTTTTTCTTAATATTCTGTGATTTTGTGCTTATTTTCTTAGGATGGAATTTTTTGTTTTGTATTAAAAATGGTTTGTGATAATATTCACCTATTCTTTTTCTTATTCATCTAGAAGGTACTAATGCTGCTTTCTTTGCTTGGAATTTTGATAGGCAAGGTTGGTGACAAATTCCACATCAAAGCATTTAAAACATTGTGTAAATGCCTCCTCACTCTTCTTTCTTTTTCATTACATTGATATGCTTATTGATGAAATGTCCCTGCTCAGTGTGTACATTTATATTAGCATAAGTTTGTGCCAGCTTTACTCTTGGCAATTCTTCATTCTAGGATCAATGGGTGAATGTATTATGAAATTTCCGATTGTTGAGAATGTGGTGTAAAGTGCAAGTGCACATTTAATTTTTTTGAATGATTATTCTTCAAACGTTCTTTGTTTGTCCGTTTGTATTGGTATATTAGATATTATATTAATAGCAGATTTGGCGAGGTGCCAATTTAATTATCATAATGCAATGTAATTTTGTGTGTATGTTAATGAACATTAGATGGTTGAGTCATGTCCTAACCCTTAAAGCACCTATTTCATTTGGAAGACAGGTGAATGACACACTTTCTTACTGTGTGATAAGTTGACCAAATTTTACTTCTTTATCAGCACGGTAGAAATGTGTTGCAAACAGGTCTTATACAAAATTATACCTAAAAAGTCTATGTAGTAGTTTCGAGTTGGGTTAGAATTCGAGAAATTAAATAACTTGAAAGTTCTTGATGGATTAGAATCCGAGAAATGATGCGGCATGCTTCTTTTTTTTTTTTTTTTTTTTTTTTGCTCTTTTAATGTTCACCCTTTTTACTTTTCATGTTGTTTCAGTTTTTTTGGCCTTTTTCTCCTATCTCCCCAGAACCCATTTGCTGAAAATATAGTTAAACAGGTATGTGCATCAATTGTCTAATGATGTGGTGTCATAGGAAAGGTGATGTGACCAGTAGCGGATTCAGAATTTGAATGTCGTGGGTGCTCACTTCCCTTGTGAGGGAAAAATATATTCATTACTGCCTGGATTCGAACCCAAGACCTTAAGAATGTGGGCGTCCAAGTTTTAGCACCCATAGCTAAGCCAAAACACCAATTGGACCTTTTAGTTTATGGGTGCTCCTTATATACATACATTACGTTTTCTACATACTGTCTATGTATATGTGCATATTCCACATCGAGTTCAATGGGTGCTCGAGCACCGTAAGCTAGCATGTGGATCCGCCCCTGGATGTGACATACTTCTATGACCACCATTCACCTCAAACTGTTAAGAAAACTATTGTTTTCCATTAAGGCATGAATGAGCATATTGCAGCTAATTGAATATCAAAAAGTGTAATTACTAGTACTTAAATTTTAATTAATTATGAGGTGATTTTAGTTATGGTTATAAAAATAAATTAGTATTAATTAAGTTGGTAACTGATATACCAAACATACCAGCACATAGGAAGATAAAGGGACCAAGAAAAGCTATTTCAATTCTCAAATTTGGTTTACACCGTTGCATTCAATGATGCCATAAAGTATGAGGATTAAGAGTCAGAAATTAAAGATAATAACGCATGAGTTATCACTACAAATTTGCTTATTCATAAGATACCACAAAAATCCAATTGAAGAAGTTATGATATATATTGAAGAGGATATATTCTGAAATAGAGGACTACGACAGAGATAATCATAATGCATGTATTGGTAGTGGAAATATTTAGTTTAATATTAGCTTAGATAAAAGGGACATTGCATGAAGTTCGGTAGCAAAATAAAAATAAACACAAACAATTATACAATTATCAGAAATGTTTGGTTATGATATGAAGAAATTAATCATTGGATTTACTTTAATGGATGAATCTAATTCCTAATTCTCCCCTTACATGTTTAAAATTAATAAGGTTGATGAATATATATTTCATAATGCAAATTATGAGGAATTTGCGAGCCATTGTAGAGACTTGGTAAGCTAAGACTTGTGAACTTTCACTTCTTCAAGAGATAGATAATTCTATTTTTGTTGGGCTTGACAAAAGGAAAAAAAAGACTTTGACAGTATAGATACATAGTAGCACATAAAAGTATAAAAAAATCTAGCTCAAATGAAGAATATGTCTGTCTTTTATTTTATTTTATTCCTTTTATTAATCCTGAAGTTGGGTGAGATATTTAAATCAAATTCTTAACTCAAAGTAAAAGACAAAAAGTATATTTCAAATTAGTAAAGACCCATCGG
Source organism: Petunia axillaris subsp. axillaris (assembly GCA_029990575.1). NCBI lineage: Eukaryota > Viridiplantae > Streptophyta > Magnoliopsida > Solanales > Solanaceae > Petunia > Petunia axillaris. The sequence goes on from JARKNS010000006.1 coordinate 10,366,646, forward strand.
GGATACATGAATAAGATGGAGGACATGTTGGTTAACATATTGTGCTTTTTTTTTTTTACTTCTATGTTGGTTAAGCTTTTAAAATTTTATCAAGTTGACTTTATGAACTTGAATGCTTGATTAGGTTACTTGCTGAAAGAAATATTAAAGATATCCTTAGTATTTTGCAAAAATATTCTCTTTATGTATACATGAAATTTTTATTCATGTATCTCATAGAGTTTTTTGAAAATATTATATATAAATTCACTAATGGCCTAAAACTTTCCTAGTTTATACACTAATCAAGTAATGCACCAAAAATCTTAATACTTTACCTGTCTCAAAGGGAAAACGGGAAAAAAAGTGAATTAAAAAAAGAAAAGGACATAAATCTTTAGCTTTATTATGGATTTCTACTTGAGCTTTGAAAGTGAGTGATTGTTAAAAGTGGCATTACTTCAAGTTCAAGTTGAATAAAGTAGAATAGAATCTATAATGACAATTACCTATCAAACAGTGCTGATATGAAGAAATAACTCAGAAGTAGTATTGAATGTGATCTATATTTTGCATTCACTTTATAAGAATTCTTACTTTGAATAAATTATGACGAAATACGCATACACACCACATTTATTTTAGATGATAGTCTCCTTGATTAAAAATTTGGATGAAGTAGCTCATCTCATACTTTTGTTTATGAAAAAATAGTTATGTATCTGTTTAGGCTTTTTATGTCCTTCGAAGTTACAACCTGAAATTTTCCTAGCTTATAACCTAGGTAATGCTTCATTAAATATTACTAAATATGAAATACCAAGTAGGCCCAAGCATAGGGTAAACTTGACTTTAACTCAATCGAGCTTATATCTGGTTAAAATTGAAATCAACTAAATACTTGATTAATATTGAATTTGAAGAGCGTAACACAAATTTTTCTTCTTTATTTGAATGCGTGCCATATAACATCTTCGCATGAAGTGAAGCCAAGCAAACCATGATTTTTGCACATATAATGGTGATTGATACAAGTGAATATTTGATTTTTGTATATCCAGTATTTTGAATATTCATGATATATGAAAAAATTACCAACATACTTAAGTGCAAATGTATGACCTCTTCAAGGTGTACTAAGTGTAAAAGAAAGAGTGGACTACCTAATAAAAGAAAACCAAAAGTTCAAAACGCGGCAATCCAAAAGCTTACTAATGCAAAACATGGGTCACTAACTCATGAAAAGCCATAGAATAACGTGTGAAAAGGAAAAAAAAAAGGTTTATTACACTTATATACAATTTTGAAGTTTTAATTACAAAAAACAAAAATAGCAATATCATTCATATTATAAAACATAACATTACTTTTTGTATACAAGTTGCTACAAACAACTATAAAGTAAAAAACCTAGCCTCCACCTCACATCCCTTTAAAAGTATAAGAGGGGGGTGAATTATATCTATTTAACTTTTATCCAGTTTCAGTCGACTAAAGAGTCAACTAAATCTAAAGCAATAAAAGGCAGTAAGTAAAGTGCAGGAATAATAAAGGACACAATGATTTTTATACTGATTCAGAACCAATGTGGTTCCTAATCCAGTCCCCTTGAGTCACAAGGGAGTTATCTCTTTGGCTCAAAGATTTCTTCACGATACAACTTAAATAATTTTCCTTCGCTCACCACCAACGATACTAACTTGCGGTTTTGACACTGCGCTCTCACCACTAACGACTTACAGTTGGTTTCACAATACTGCAACCAACTCACACGACACTAACCTTACTTTCACTCTGAATTCTCTTTGCTTTTTCTTGTACAATAGTAAACTCTCAAGAATACAATGTTTCAAGGCTTGAAAGAGATTGCTAGAAAGTAAAGTTGCGCAGTTGTCTGGATGGAGGCTGCCTTGAATATATAGCTTCAGTTCTTCAATGTGAACAAGTATTCCGTCAATAATGACCGATCTTGATTTCCTTGTGTAAAGAGATATGATGACCCAAGTGTTTTGATCTTCACAAGGGTTATGATATTTTCCTTGTGAGAATAAAGTTTAGAGCCGTTGACTGATGATTCCTTTCCTTCTTCGACTTGATCTGCTGATCCTAAATTGATTGCAAGAATCCTCAATCACGCGTGCACAACTGTGAAGTCTTTCCTTGTCGAACTTAATTCCTTTCGCTGAAGATATGGAGAGAATCTCCAATCACTTGTATGTAGTCAACTTTCCATCTTTAGAGAATCCTTGATTTATGCACTTGACATCTTCCTTCTTTGAATGAATGTTTCCTAATATCTCTTTTGGCTCGTATCATTTTTGGGTGACCTACAGAAATATTGTGAGACACATTAGTTGTCTGATGAATTTAATTGTTATCATCAAAACTTGATTCAACAATCTCTCCCTTTTTGATGATGACAACATTTTAAATTCATGATACTTCGCTGTTTTCTTGAGTGCTTGAATCATAGCTTGCTCCCCCTGACTGTGTGCTCCCCCTGTCTTTAGTATACCTGAAATTTAAGACAGAAAACACTGCTATCCCTTTTGGAGAAGAATTAGTCGATTGAGAATTTAGGTACACATTTGTCACACACCATTCAAATTGAGTAGTCGACTTAGGCACATCATGCAAGCATATGACACTCAACTAACTTAGTGCATATGATATTTAAACATTCATCAAACAAGCAGTTTAGATAAGTTAAACATTCATCAGTCAGGCAGTTTTAAATTTACAAGCCATTCTCCCCCGTTGTCATCAACAAAAAGGAGAGTCAACAAAAATTATGAGCATAGTCTTAACAAAAACAACCAGAATAAGCCAGAGTAACAAGTGTTGCCCCAAATAGTAATGTAAAGTGTTGATAATGTTGCGAGTCATTGTGTCAATGCGTTCATGGACAGTCACCAAGCTAGCACGAGCATCACGAGCTGTCTGAGAGAGATAGAGAGAGACGCAGGATGGCAATATCAGCTTTAGTGGATTTGGTGTCATCCCTAACTATTTCAAGGTTAAACTGGGACGACAGAACAAGATCCTTAAGCTCATCAAGAGTGACTTCAACAGCAGCTAACTTGGAAAGAACTTCAGAGGAAACAACAGAAGACTTATCATCAAAGGGAATAGGTGTGGAAGGAGCAGGACAAGACGTGTTTGGAAGAGGATCTAATTAAGTCTTTTTGACCCAAGTGTCCCCAAGGTGAACATAACCCATACTAGCAAACGCACGGCCATTGTAGCACTGAATAATGGAGGCCTCAAGATGACCAGCAATAGGAACATGCAAAGAGTCTAGGATATGTGAAATGAGCATACCATAGGGAAGACATCCAGATGTGCTGCTATCATCAGCACACTCAAGCATATAGCTCAAGATCCACCAAGACAGATTAAACTTGATTTTAGAGACAAGGCAGTAGACAATAAAGGTATCGCGCTGAGAAAGAGTACTAAAGGAGCCAGTACAATGAATGATGGTGGTAGCAGCAATGTGAGGAAGGACACGAGTTTCAAAACAGAGAGAATGAGGACCTAATTGACCATCAGGGATAGAGTGAGCAGGTAAACCAGTAATGCAGGACTTTTCTTATTCAAAAGAAACTTCAAAGTCAGAGGGCCAAGAATTTTTAAAGCAATTTGAGTAACCAGAAAACTGAGAGGACGGGATTTTCTCAAGGATTCTGTGACTCAAGAAAATACGTCTCCCTAACACGAGAGATTCTACAGCATCACTACCACAAGGACGCAAATTTGCATAAAACATGCAGACTAAATCAGGATAAACAACAGGACGGATAAGAGAGAAGAAATTGTTCCAACCTTGGAAGTCAAAAAAGTTTTTGATGTGGCAGTCAGACGATTCCATGGCATCAAGGTCAACAATGCGACCAGCAGCAATGCGATAATTTTGGAGTTCTCCTAGTTTTTCACGACCGTTATCCTAGAAATTTTGGTCATCATCAAGAGGAATAATAAGAGAAAAAATCTTAGGATTTTTGGGAGTTGAACCGAAGGGGGTTCCTGCAAGGGACGCTTACCAGATTTCTTGACCATAGATGGAGAAACAGACCCAGACTCATCTTGATGAGAAGCCTGGAAAGATTCAAAAGAAGCAACATGAACAGGAGACATAGAACAATTGGGCTTACGGGTTCTAGAGCTTTTTCTGGTGGGAACCGTTTTAGGCTTGGAAGATTTTCCCATGGCGGAGAGAAATGAGAGTGGTTGAGAAGATTTTAGGAGAAGGTGGTGAAGAGAAAAGTAAATGAAGTGACTGGAGAGGAGGGGTACTTGAGAGTTTTTATGGAGAAGAGAGAATGTGACAGGGCGTGACTGATAGGAATAGGGAAAGCCGGTGAGAAAATCAAGAAAGTTATGTACATACATAGAAATAAATGCAGATGATTACATACAAGTGGATGCATTTAAGGAAAATATTTTAATGTCCTTACTTGAGTCCATTTAAATCAGCTTTGTAAAGTATTTTGCTAAAAATTGAATAACTAAAAGTAATATAGGACAATTTAAGAGTAATATAGGACAGTTTAAGATATGATTGGATCTTCAATCACACCAAGTTTCTCACGAAGTTCACAAAATCTTTCTTCATGCAGTGGTTTTATAAAAATGTCTGCAAGTTGATTTTCAATAGTAACAAAGGATATTTTAACATTTCCACATAAAACATGATCCCTAATAAAAGATGTTTAATCTCTATATGTTTTGCCCTATAATGGTGCACATTTTAAAAAGACATATGACACTCGAATTATCACACAATATAGACATGGGTTTAGCAATAATATCATCGTCACTTAATTGATAGGACATCCAAAGAAGTTGAGTACAACAATGCCCAATGACAATATACTCAGCCTCCATTGTGGACAAAGAGACTGATCCTTTTTTCTTACTGTGCCATGAAATTAAGGATTTTCCAAGGAATTGACAAGTCCCGCTTGTGCTTTTTCTATCATCCTTATCACCTGCAAAATGTATCTGAATATCCTTGAAGATGAAAGTTAATAGTGCGAGGATACCAAAGACCATGCATGGTAGTGCATGCTAAATATCTCATAATTCTTTTGACAGAAGTTAAATGAGACTCCTTAGGGTCAGATTGAAACCTTGCACATTTACAAACACTGAACATTATATCTGCTCGACTAGCAGTTAAATATAGAAGAGATCCAATCATACCTTAATACTTAGTTTGGTCGACACTTTTACCTTTAGAGTCCTTTTCAAGGTTTGTGGATGTTCTCATAGGTGTTCCAATAGACTTTGCATTTTGCATATCATACTTTATCAAGAGTTCCTTGGCGTACTTGGATTGACTTATGAAAATTCCTTTGTCATATTGCTTGATTTGAAGACCAAGGAAGAAAGTGAGCTCACCCATAAGACTCATTTCAAATTCTATTTGCATAATTTCAGTAAAATCCTTGCATAGAGAAGGGTTAGTGCTCCCAAAAATAATATCATCAACATATATTTGAATAAGAATACTACTTGTTGACGATTGTTTAATAAATAATGTAGTATCAATCTTACCTCGACTGAAGCCATGCTTTAAAAGAAAGTTACTTAGCCTTTCATACCAAGCTCTAGGGGCTTGCTTTAAACCATAAAGAGCTTTAGTTAACTTAAATACATGAGATGGATGTTGAGAGTTTTCAAAACCAGGTGGTTGTATTACATAAACTTCTTCTTTTATGAAGCCATTTAAAAATGCACTTTTAGCATCCATTTGATATTACTTAAATCCTTTAAAGGATGCATATGCAAGAAGCATTCTAATAGATTCTAACCTTGCAACTGGAGCGAATGTCTCATCATAGTCAATGCCTTCTTGTTGCGCGTAACCTTGAGCAACAAGTCGTGCTTTGTTTCTTACCACTTTTCCATCTTCACTGAGTTTATTTCGAAATACCTATTTTGTTCCAATGATGGAGACATTTGGTGGTTTTGGAACAAGAGTTCCATACCTGATTTTTCTCAAACTCTGCTAATTCTTCTTCCATCGCCTTCATCCAGTGTGGATCATTTAGAGCTTCTTCAACTTTCTTTGGTTCTAATTGAGAAATAAGAGCCATATTTGAACTTTGTTTGAAGTGGCCTCTAGTTCTCATTCCTTCTTGAGGATCACCAATGATAAACTTTTGAGAATAGTTTGGCTCGCTTTACCACTCATTTGGAATGACAGCATCAGGTTTATCAGTCTACTCATCATTTTCAGCTTCCAGCTTTGGTTCTGAGTTTTCCTCAGTCGACTGAATCTGGTTACTTGTGTTTTGGTACAACCCTTTTGAATTGAGAACTTCAGCATCTGCACTTTCATCTTTCTCATTGAGAGGGTTAGTTTCAACAAAAACGACATGCATGGATTCTTCTGCTGTCAAGGTACGTTTATTATAGACACTATAAGAAAGACTTATAGTAGAATATTCAAGAAAAATACCCGCTTCACTATGAGGATCAAACTTACCAAGATTGTCTTTTTCGTTGTTATGTATAAAAAATTTACATCCAAATGGATAAAAGTAACTGATATTTGGTCTCTTACCTTTCCATAGCTCGTATGGAGTTTTCTTCAATATAAGTCGAATAAGACATCTATTTAAAATATGACATGTTGTACTTACTGCTTCAGCCTAGAATTTAGAAGAGAATGATCAAGTGGCATGGTTCTTGCCATGTCTTGAAGTGTCCTGTTCTTCCATTCCACAACTCCATTCTGCTGAGGTATTCTAGGAGATGAGAAGTTGTGAGAAATACCTTGTTCATTGCAGAATAATTCAAAAGTCTTACTTTCGAACTCTCCACCATGATCACTTCGGATGGCTGTTTTGAAGTACCTTGTTTCTCTCTGTACTTTCTTGCAAAAGAATTCGAAGTTCCTTTGGGCTTCATCCTTATGAGACAAGAAAATAACCCAAGTAAAATGAGAATAATCATCTACAATGACGAATACATACCTTTTTCCTCGAATGCTGGCAGTTTTGGTAGGACCAAAGAGATCCATGTGCAATAATTGTAAAGGCATTGAAGTATTAACGATATCCTTAATTTTGAAAGATGTTCTGGTTTGTTTACCTAATTGACATGCATCACATATATGATCTTTTGAAAAATTTAATCTAAGAAGGCCAAGAATGAGTTTCTTCTTAGAAAGTTTCTGAATAAGATGCATACTAGCATGCCTAATTTCCTGTGCCATAACCATGGATCAGAAGTAATAGATGTTAAGCATACATGATTTGACATAGAAGAAGTGTGATCCAGTTTATAGATATTGTTAATTCTGGAACCAGTGAGAATGACATTACCTGTGGAGTCACATATGATGCATTTAGAAGATTCAAATTTTACCTGATACCCGGCATCGCTCAGTTGACTGATGCTTAAGAGATTATGCCTCAGTCCTTCAACCAATAGTACTTCATTTATATCACAAGAAGATCTTAGAGAAATTTTACCTACTCCAGTAACGATTCCTTTACCATTGTCTTCGAATTTCACTAATCCTCCATCGATAGAGGTGACAGATCTGAACCATTATTTGTCACCTGTCATATGTCTGGAACATCTACTGTCAAGTATCCATTTCCCTTTGTGAAATTTGTTGTGGAGTTCCTTGCTAGATTTTGCTTCAGCCATAAAATAGAGATTTGCTTCTTCTTCATTGTCGGATCCTTCTTCATCACTCCATGCTGAAAGAGCTTTCTTCTTGTAGTTACTTTTTTTTATGCTTCTTCTTGGCTTCATTACAGTTGGCTGCAATGTGACCAGACTTACCACATTCATAACAGCGCCCATCATTCTTTTCTTGATCATTATTTTGAGTACTCCTGCGGGAGTTGAATCTTGGTTTTCCTTTTTGTCGATTTCTTCTGAGAAGGTTGGTGAAGTTTTTGGACATCAAAGCCCATTCATCCACAATATCATCATTGTCACTTGAAGCATCTGAGCTATCAGCAGCAAAGGCAACTTCCTTCTTCTTTTCAGTGGTTTGTGATTTTCTTTGAAGATGAGGTTTCTCGAAAGCAATAAGGTCTCCGTGAAGTTCATCATAAGATAGAGAGTTGAGATATTCTCTTTCAATGTTAATCACTTTAGGTTGTCACACGACTAGAAGACTTCTAAGGATTTTTGGTACCTGTTCACCATTGGTATAGATTTTCCCAAGAGACTTAAGTTCACCAACAACTTTGCTAAATCTAGCAAACATGTACTCAATAGATTCTCCTTCCTTCATTTAGAATAGTTCATATTCATGCACTAGGAGATTGATCCTGGTTTCCTTTACTTTACTTGTTCCCTCATAGGTAATAACAAGTTTGTCCCACATTTCTTTAGCATTTTCACAACTGGATATTTTTTCATACTCTTCACCACTTATAGCATTATATAGTAGATTTCGAGCTTTGAAACTAAGTTGAATGATTTCTCTTTGCTCATCATTGTAGTCATCAATGTCAAAGAGAACTTTGGAGTCTTGTCCTTCAGGTTTCTTCCCTTTGCCCAAAAGTATATCTTATGGACCTTTGGTAATGACACGCCACACTTTGAAGTCAATGGACTGAACAAATATTTCCATTCGTACTTTCCAATGACTAAAGTGTTGTCCATTAAAGTAAGAGGTTGAGCAATAGATGTTCCTTCTTGAAGTAGAGCCCCGGTAATAATGTGGTCAGACATGATCTTTTCTCACTTGTTGTAAGGCAAAAGAAAACAATTAAGCGTGTGTGAGACCTGCTCTGATACCAATTGAAAGCATAAGAGGGGGTAAATTATATCTTTTTAAGTTTTATCCAGTTTCAGTCGACTAAAAAGTCAACTAAATCTAAAGCAATAAAAGGCACTAAGTAAAGTGCAGGAATAATAAAGGACGTAGTGATTTTTATACTGGTTCAGAACCAATGTGGTTCCTAATCCAGTCCCCTTGGGTCGCAAGGGAGTTATCTCTTTGGCTCAAAGATTTCTTCACGGTACAACTTGAATGGTTTTCCTTCGCTCACCACCAACGATACTAACGTGTGGTTTTTGACACTATGCTCGCCACTAATGACCTACAGTTGGTTTCACAATACTGCAACCAACTCACACGACACTAACCTTACTTTCACTCTGAATTCTCTTTGCTTTTTCTTGTACAATAGTAAACTCTAAAGAATACAATGTTTCAAGGCTTGAAAGAGATTGCTAGAAAGTAAAAGGTTGCGCAGTTGTCTGGATGGAGGCTGCCTTGAATATATAGCTTCAGTTCTTCAATGTGAATAAGTATTCTATCAATAATGATCGATCTTGCTTTCATTGTGTAAAGAGATATGATGACCCAAGAGTTTTGATCCTCACAAGGGTTATGATATTTTCCTTGTGAGAATAAAGTTTAGAGCCGTTGACGGATGATTCCTTTCCTTCTTCGACTTGATTTGCTGATCCTAAATTCCACAGTCACCCCTCCGCTGTCGTTAGCCGCCCCCGACTCTATCAATCACATTCATGTATTTTTTTCTGCCATCAAGCAAATACATTTGATGCATCCACAAACAAAGATACATAAGCATACAAGAAAATACACAAATATACCATATAGAGATTCATGCTTAAGAAATGTTTTTTAAATCTTGGAGAATACACAACATACAAAAATTACTGATATACACTAGACAAACACATTGACATAATAAATGCATTCAAAGAGATACATTACATGTATATGTGATATACCTACACTAGACATATACATATATTCATACATACATACATACATACATACATACATACATACATACATACATACATACATACATACATACATACATACATACATACATACATACATACATACATACATATATACATACATACAAGGATATGTGAAGATATACAAACTAGACATAAAAAGATATACATGTTACACCTTACTTAGCATACACGTACACATACATACAAGGATATACAAACTAGACATACACAGATAATATGCTACGGTTACACTTGACATATACATACACATACACACAATGACATACAAAGGAAACACATCGACATGAACGATATGCTACACTAGACATAGACAAGCATACACATACAATTGGCATACAGAAACTCAAAAAGTTACACATACATAAGTATTTTTCGTGAATTTATGTGGATCTATATATATAGATCCACATAAATTCACGAAAAATACATATGTACCCTGGACATTTAAAGATATACGTGTATATACATATAAATACACACATATGTTTGTATATTATAGATATATTTCTAACTATAAAATCGTTATAACTACTACCAATAAACACTTTAACCACTACTCGTTCCACCAAAAACACTATAACCACCCCCAACACATAAAAAAAACATCAACAACAATGGCTATACATATTTTATCAGTATCGGCCCTAAGTCGAAACAACCAGTGATTGAGCGTATTTTCGGGGAAAAATTCGTCTAGATATGGTCACGACTATTAGGGATGAGTAAATGTAGGCCGCTGTTGCCGGAGTTCGAAGAAGGGGGAGGAGGCCAAATCAAGGCGGAATGGTAGGGGGAAAGGATGGGGAGTCGTTGAAGCTCGACAAAGGGGAGGGGCGAAGGCTAGAATTTGATTGGTAGAAACGGATCCATATATACCATAGTTGTTATGTTATGTAGTATTATTTGTCAATAATATTGCTATATTTTGCAACATCATAAAAATATCTTTATGTCTTGTAATAAATGTTCCTAAGTTATATATTTATGTAAAAACACAAAAAGAAATACAAAAAAGAAAACCTTCTTCTCTTTCTTTTTTTGTTGGCTATTTAAAAAATATAATAAAGGGTGTGATAATTAGGAGATATTATGATTTATTGCAAGGTGTGGAACTCGAGTCTCACATCAATCAAATGTGCGGTTGATGAGGCTTACATAGCCTTTGGGCTCTTCCGCTTTAATAGCTAGTTTTTGGGATGTAGTTCTCCTAGAGTTGTATCAATGGTATCAGAGCCACCCAATACCCTCTGTGCACCATGCCTTGGATGGTGAAGCCGATATTGCAGTGTTTTCCCGGGGTGAGAAATTGTCTAAGTACATAGCCATTGAGGACGACAGTTGCAGAACGTGGTGGTTTGTTATTAACTATTGCAAGGTATGAGATTTGAGTCCCACATCAATCAAATTGGGACTAATATGTGGCTTATATAGTCTTTGACTCTATCCACTTTAATAAGTACTCCATCCGGTCCATATTATTTGATTTTTTAACTGTTTTCACACATACCAAGGAATCCACCTTTTATCATTAATTAAAGATGTCATTTACTAAATTAACCTTCATCTCTTCCAAAATTTACTCATAGAAAATTGTGAGAGTTTTATGTGTATAATTTATTAACAAGGGTAACTTTGGAAAGTCAAAACAAATTATATCTTAGTTTTTGAAAAAATCAAATATTTTGGACCTAAGGAAAAGTACCAAAAAATCATATAAAGTGGATCGGAGAGAGTATCTTTCGGGGTGTGATTTTCCAACATTGTAAGATTTGGGAAATATTTGATAATTACAAGTAAATTGAAGCAAGTAGGTTGGTGCAGCAAAAGCGACAAGAAAAGTGCCATTACTAAAAAAGAAAAAGAAAAGAAATTAGCTAAAAATAATACTCCTATGAGTGTTGCTTATCCAAAGAAGGAATTAAAGCAAAAGAGGAAGGACCCATCTAAAATCATTGTGTGGTGGATGACCCTGCAAGCGTGCGAGGGAGGGTGTGCTTCATTTGGTTTCACCCAAAATCAAACACATCTTTTGACCTTATCTCCCCCCTACCCCCAACACCCTTCCAAATTGGACCATTACTCGCATGGCGATTCCAGATTCTTGATCTCATCGATACATTCATAAAAATATACCCCAATAACAAAACCCCTTTTCATAAAAATTAAATCTTGAATTGTCTTGTCCCTTTAATTGAAAAAAAAGAACCAAGTGGGCTGGGGTTAATTTTTAATCTTGAGTGGTGAAATTTGGTTATTTCTTGGAGTTATACCTACTGGCCATGCGACTGTGGTTTTGTGAAATCCCCCTCTCAAGAGAGGACATTAGTGTTAAAGTTCAAGTCTTTGATATTTTTGCAGCTGTTTTGTTTGTTTTTAGATTTAGCAATGGCTGCTGATACTCATGGCCCTACTCCTAAAGGCTTACTTTGTAATGCTGGTGCTGGTGCTGCTGCTGGTAATATTCTTTAACAAAAGAAAAAATGGTTTCTTTTTTACTTTCTTTATATGGAATTTAACAGAAATAGCCGCCCATCCAACCGCTTAAACAAAAATTAGCCCGGCAAAGGTTTAATATATGAATAGTCCATGTATACATGTGCATACAACAACATACCCAGTGTGATCCCACAATAGGCGGACCTTAACCTTACCTTGTGAGAGGTAGAGAGGCTGTTTCCGATATAATCAATGTGTAATTTGTATATTCTGGCTAAAAAATGAAAATAGTGATTTTGACCGGCTATTTGTGAAAAGATCCTTTTTTTTTAAGTCTGAATGCTAATTTGGGTACTTATAAATGTATATATAGACATGGGTTTTATATGTTTGAATGATTAGTTTGGAAGGTTTAAGAGTTCAATATTTGGAATTTTGACATATGACTCAAAGGGTTGCTTTGATATGTCGCAGGAGTAATTGCAGCTACATTTGTGTGCCCTTTAGATGTTATCAAGACTAGGTTGCAGGTTCACGGGCTCGCGAAGGTAGGAAGTTCTAACGTTAGAGGTAATGCCCACTATTCTTTTCCCATGGATGTGCTTATGCAAAAATATGTAATTCTGGACATAGTTGAGGCTCTGAAAATCTCTCATCAAGCAGCTTTCAAGATATAGATTTGGTTGTGCTGTTTACATGGCACACGCTATTAAGATTTTTAACCTGCTACTTTATGATGATAGGCAATGTCTATTTTAAACAGTTATTTGACTAAGAAATGTAGTTCTGAGTGGAAAGCAGTCATAGCCAACATTGTAAAACCACCACCGACACTTGCTTATTCATGCTTGTATGGTGATAGAGATACTTACACATAAAAAAAGATGAGGCGATAAGTATATTCTACGAGGTGAATATATCAGAGGCAGCTGATTCAGTATAAATGTATATTTTTGATGGTTGTTCAACCAATATAAATAGTTTGGAAAGAGTTGCTGCCGACATTGTAATTCTTGCTTATATTGTGACAGAGATACAATTTTATGAGGTGAATATATCAGAGGCAGCTGATTTTATTTCTTCTTCTTATTAGGTAGTCTTATAGTTGGGAGCTTGGAGCAGATATTTCAAAAGGAGGGCTGGCGTGGAATGTACAGAGGGCTTTCCCCAACAGTGCTAGCATTACTCCCTAACTGGGCGGTGAGTCAGATTACTTTACAATAATACACTTTCATATCAAGCTAACTTCTGGCTATGTAGTCTCTTTACTGTTTCATCTGAATAGATAGGGCTGTTTATCACGCGGCTCGTGCTAGAGAACAGTGTTATCATAGATGAAAAGCGGGTTAAGTCTATTGGGGCTTTGAACACAACTAAAGCGCGGGCTTTATTAAGGAAGACTGATTTAAAAGATATTAAATTTCATTCAAGAACAATAATTCTAATCCCAAGTATCAACTATAAAGACAGAAAATTGGAAATTCATGACATATTGCCCTGGTGTGAGCACGGAAGCGCCACTTAAGTGAGGAAAAACACACAAACATATTTTGCATTCTAGTTCAGGGCTTAAGCGCGCATTAAGCGAGCCTTTGACGACGCTGCTATAGCAATCTTCTTGTTATGGATTCATAGCATTTCTTCCATCTCCTTGTTCCTAATTTTGACTCACTTTCCCTGTCTCTGATGGCTTTTGGTATACTTCTCGGTTAGTAATTGGTTGATAAGGGAGTTGAAGTTTAGTGGACTCGACCATGCTGTTCTTAGGTTATTCTTGGTTCCTTGCTGTTTCTTTGCCAGCACAAGTAAATCTCTGCCATTCTGCAATAACTGCTCCAAGAGTTCACCTAATTTTGATAATTTCATATTTGATCTCCCTACACTTGGAGCATGAGTAAAAAACCGGGTTGTTTTCTTTATCTTTTCTGTCTGTATTTTGTGTCAGCGCAATGGTATTTCTGATTGGAGCATCTTTGTCAGTGTGAACGCTTCCAGTGAAATCAGATCTCCATCATTTCTTGTTCTCCTGTGTCACCTATTTGGTTTACTCCATGACTTATCCTCCCTTTTTCTTCTTGTTGAAGTCCAACAACCACAACAACTACAACATACCCAGTGTTATCCCACGAGTGGGTCTTAGAAAACAAGTTTGAAAAAACAAGATGAAAATACCATGGTAAAGAAAAAAATCAAAACCAAGGAATATCCAAGATAAGCAGAAAACACCAATAGCAATTCTTGTTGAAGTCCAACCTCCTGAATTTGTTGTGAACATTCTGTTTTTGATTATGTTTCTTGTTTTACGCTGTTTCTGAGTAACCAACGCCTATGTCTTAAAATGTTCTAGTGTTCCCATTTTATGAAGCTTATCAAATAAGTAAACGGATATAGAGGATTCATATGGCCGAGCACGGCTAATTTGGGATTGAGGTATAGCTGATTCATTGATTGAGTGATCAAGATTGACTGCCATCTTCACCTTACGCATTGTGATTTAAATTTCAAATTCCTCCATCTCCCTTCTGATTAATTTGAACAAAGTATAAATCTCTCTCTCTCTCTCTCTCTCTCTCTCTCTCTCTCTCTATCTATGTGTCTGCGTGTGTGTGTATCACACTTGTTTATATATAACCAAATGTATACAGCTTCTCTTCTCATACTTTTGTCTCCCAGGCAACCTATGGTGGCTTTTCCAAACCCCTATCCCTGGCTGTATGCATGCTGATGGTCCAACATAAAAGTAGGTAGTTGGTGTGCTTTATTTCCATTGACTTTTAGCTGTGTAATGGAGCACAAGTTATTGCTTACTTTAGGTGGCTGGAGCTAAACTGGATGCACGTGTACTACTGCACTATTCTGCATGTAGTTTAACTTGTCTCTAGGACTAGGAGGCAGGCCAAGTACTCATAAACAGCGTCTTGCCCTCATTGCCAACCTATACGATGTCAGTGCTTCCAATACCTTATAAGGTACTTAATAACCAATTCAGACAGCATTTTAGGAACATCTTACAGGATGGAACAAGACAGAATTATTTTCGATAAAGCGAGGAACATAAATGTTAAGCAAGAAGGAAGAATTATTAGGAGCTAGAAACCTGAAAAATCACAACAAGAGTCTATTCTACAAATGGTCGTGGAGATACACCAAGGAGTAAGGTACTTTGAAGCTCAATAGTATAGACAAAACATGGCCAACAAGAGTCAAGGTGCAGCAAGAAACTCAATTGCTCTGGATAAGATCTTTTCTAGTTGGATGAGATCTCTCTGGATAGGAGTTTGGAAGCAGATCAAACTGTTATCACATTAATTTTCTTTTAGGAAATCCTGGTTGGTTTGTCGTTGCAGATTCTTTTGCTTCTAGTTATTATCTTTGTAGCATTCATTTTTATTCATATGGGCAAATGGATTACAAAAGCTAATTCGAACACTCTCCCAGTGCGTTTGAATTTCCTGAGCTTTATTGAGTTTCAGAGAAAAGATCTTTTTATAATATTTTCTGAACTCCAATATTGGCACATTGTGTGGAAGGTAGACTTACAGTTACTGTTTCTCTTTCTACCAAGTGAAATTGAAGTTTCTTATTTTTTCCATTCTTTTTACAATACCAGTATTTATGCTTTTAGTTTAAAGATTTGATTTTCACTTGATTCATATGAGAAATCATTGAGTATTCAGGGTGATCTCACAAATTTTTTCTTTTTCTAAAGGTGTATTTTACTATATACGAACAGTTGAAAAGCTTTCTCGGCTCTGATGGTTAGTAGATGGCCTTTCTTCCCCTAAAGATGTTTTTCCATTGCCTGATCAGCTTTTGAATTAATTTTGATAAAATACATTGCGCATTGCATTGCACTTTGTTGTAAATACTTTCAATTTGGTGGTTGTTGTAGACAGAAGTCATCAACTTTCCATAGGTGCCAACATGTTAGCCGCTTCCGGTGCCGGAGCTGCGACCACAATTGCAACAAATCCCCTCTGGGTTGTGAAGACACGGCTTCAGGTGTGTTTTCCAAATCCAATTCGGGTATTTAGCTTGATTTGTTATTTGTGTGGCTTGTGGAAGTGGGTACCATGTGGCCACAGGCAGATTAGAGTCGGCCTGACAAGATAACACTGCAATTAAACGTTTGCGTTTAAACTAAAACTTGGCCGCCTACACTGTTCTCAGCGGTCATAGTTCTTCTTCTATTCCACTTTCATCATCAACCACCCAACCGTTGCCATTATTGTTCGGCACAGTCATCTGACACCACTCTTTAGTGCTCCACCATCTACCTTGGCTATCTATATTTTGTTTCTATGTATTAGGTATGTGTTTTTGAATGAAGTTTGGGCTGTAGAGTGCTAAACAAAGGAGGTCATGAGGTGCTGGGAGGGTATTGGTAGGGAGTCTGAAAATCACCGAATGAATAAAATTCAATATCTTAATATAAGAAGAAGAGCAGACACAACAGATATTTAGCTCAAATTTAAGAACTTGCAAAATGCACGGGGAGGGCGAGGCAATCTAAGGGTGTTCAAATCTTAGATTGCCTAGCCCACCCCTGGTCAGAGAGAAACAAGAGATGTTTTGAAGACAAAAAATCCATGTTTCCTCTATCAAGAACAAATGCTTGCAGGACCTTTATATTTTGTGTAGGAGTAGCATGATAGATGATTTGTCTCAGTTCATGGAGTTTTTAGATCCCTTGGGGATGTAATGAATGGTTGTAGCTTCTTGTGTATACCATCTTGGTACATTATCAATAAATTACTTTACCTTATCGAAAATCTAAGGGTGTTCACTTTGACGAGAGGTCTGGGGCCGGGCTATTGCTAGCGCAGCTAAGTCCCACTTCTCACCTGCCTGGCCCAGCCTCAATTTCATCCGTTAGTTGGAGAGCTTTCACTAGAAGTACAACATCCCATGACACTCTTTGTTTTTGTTATTTTGTGCGGACAATGTAGCTAAAGTATTACATAATGTAAAGCATTTGCAGTTCTGGTGTTACAAATTATGTTGAGGGATCTTCTTACTCTGTTTCGTCAATTAGTCATGCCGCATTATAATGGTTAAACATATATTTACCAAAGATGCGTTTATACAACACTTTAGATAAAAAGGCATTAATCATTTTCTAAGAATTATTCATGTCCTTTAACCTTCTGTAGACTCAAGGACCAAGAAGACCAGGCTTCGAGCCTTACAGGGGTACATTCTCTGCTTTAAGGAGAATAGCTTATGAAGAGGGCATTCGTGGGTTGTATAGGTCAGCATTTGCTTTCTTTAAGTTTGTTGCTCTTAATATTTCAATTTGTTCGTCTACCATGTTTTGCTGATTTGTATTGCCTTTGGGTGCAGCGGTCTGGTACCTGCTTTGGCTGGTGTTAGTCACGTAGCCATCCAATTTCCTACCTATGAGAAAATCAAGATGTACTTGGCCAATCGAAGTAATTACTCACGTCTTATCCTTGTTTTCCTTTCGCTTCTAGTTATGTCAGTATCTTTAGATTTGTTTCCCCACCTCTTTGAGAGGATGAAATAAGCTCTAATTGTAGTTGACTGCTTGTGATGTTGTCAGGTAACACTTCAACAGACAAACTCGGTGCCCCTGATGTTGCTGTTGCATCATCACTTTCCAAAATTTTTGCTTCTACATTGACGTATCCACATGAGGTACTGTTACGGTGGTTGCCATTGTTAATTCACTTTAAATGGTTAAGTGAAACATAAACTTGTATGCCATATGATATCTTGGTCCACAATTGCAGAAATTTTTGCAAGTCAAGTCTCTTCCCTACCTCCCTCTTTTCTTACTTTTTTTTTCTTCCTCGGTGATATTTAGACCTGCTGTTTTCAAGTGGAATGACATTAGTGATCCCCCTTTTGTCAGTCTGTGCACAGTATCTGGGGTAATGTGTTGCACCGTTCGTGGATACATGAAATTTCGTTATTCTCACTATAGTTAAACATTATTTACTGTTCTTCCCTGTTTTCATTATATTCGTACGCTACCAAATTATCCTGTGGGTTAGGCATCTCTATGTTCTCATTTCTGTTGCCCTCATCGAACTTTGTCTTTTTCTCCTTTTTTGTTGGAACACTTCCCCGTAGAGTAGCATGTATCCGGAAAAGCTTATCGAATGGAGTGCATGACAAAATATACGTTGTAATTTTCATTGTAGGTCGTACGATCAAGACTTCAAGAACAGGGGCGCCACTCTGAAAAACGGTACTCTGGTGTAGTTGACTGCATCAAGAAAGTCTTTCATCAAGAAGGCATCGCAGGCTTTTACCGAGGTTGTGCGACCAACCTAATTCGGACCACCCCAGCCGCTGTCATCACATTTACCAGTTTTGAGATGATTCACCGCTTCCTTGTAACCTTGTTTCCCCCTGATTCTCAGCCTCACCCATTGTAGGATGTCGATGGCTTTGTATTCATCACAGAGGCAGTTTGGTTCATCATGTCCTTGAGCGAGGCGGCTAATTAGTGCTGCAGCGATCTCCTCATCGGTTGTGTATCTCACTTGTTAGCTGTCATAGTAACATAGAAAAGCCATTTTGGCCATTGTGGAACAAACTTGCTATACCATTCTTACGCTAAAATTGATGATGATGATAAAAGGAGTTGAAAAGTAGGAAGACAGGAAATTATACGAGCTTTCAGATATTCAATATTAATGAAACTATTGACTGCATTTTTCCTTCGGGCTGTCCATCTTAAGATTATTGTTGGCAGATTCTTGTCAAAATCAGTTCATTTATCATCATTCGAGGCAATCAGTAGGGTTGTTTTTAATGTTTATTTTGTCTGTTGGCTTCAGTAGAAATTTACTTGAAATTGTTAACTAAGTAATAGCTTGTTTCATAGCAGTATGGAAAAAGGGAGCTGAGAGATTAGGTGGAAACTTGTCTCTCTAACTTTCTAAAAATCCGTAAAGCTGGAGGGATCTTCTTTTCGTCAAAAGGAAAATTATGAGTTTGTCATACTTTTCTGAATAAACAAATATCTCTGATATTTATAGACTGACTGGATGATTGGTTGCCACATGCAAAATCACTAATTCTTGGAATATCAGACAATTTTCAATTTGATTGCACTTGTAAAAAGAAACCTTTCTATTCTATTGGGATGTTGGTTTATTGGCATTAAACAAAAAGCAAATGCACCAAACTCATAACATAATGCGTTAAAAAAATCCTGCACTAATAGCCTCCTGTCTAAACTACGTCAACCTATCTGATTATCAGTGTAATTCAGGCATCAATCTTTTTTTTGTTTATCTAACTCATCTGAAATTACTCGATTGTATTTTGTTAATCTTGTAATTTTGTTTGTTTTTCGATTTGGATAGTCCCAATATTGCAAGTATCATTGTTGCAGTAAAGAAAACTCTGGACAATAAAAGATTAAAATAACATAGAAGCAGGATTAATCTTGCTTTATTCTAAAGTTGGGTATCCTAGAATATAGCGATTCTGTTTTCAACTTCACCAAAGTGTTGTTGAAAAATCCTTGGAGTTGGAGTTGGTCTTTTGCTTTAAGTCTTGGACTTGATCCAACTTCTTTCGTTTATTCTTCTAACAAAACACATTTGTTAGTTAAACAACTTGTTTGCGTCTTCCGAGAAAAATAATTGCTTGATGGATCCAGGAATATGATTAAGAAACCTTTTGTACCCTTTTTAATTGCAAAACTTTTTCATATTTCCTCACCATGTAATAGAGTAACATGTTATACACAAGGATAACATACAAATCTTCTACTTTTCACTTTTTCCATTCCTTTCTCAAAAACACAATGCGAGTTAGGTTATTTGCTCGTCAAGAGACAATCTTTTATAAAGTTACTTAGGGAAAAAGTGAAATATATAAATATAATCGCCATAAGAAAGTACTAATAAGTTCAATAAAATCATGGGTTACTTTTGGTCATAACCCTTACAAGATTATTATGGTGTTGGTCCAATTGGATACTGTTCTTTCTAGTAATGTTTTGGCCATTGTAATACTATGATGTTAGAAAAAGGAGGAGAATATGCGCAATTCCACACCCTTCATCATAAGTCTGGTCGGTGGGCAAAAGTAAGAAGTAACAAAAGTGAAAAAAACAATAGAGGGAGGGAATGTTAGGAGTGCAATTGTTTTCATGATTTTATTGGAAATGGACCACTCTTCCATTACAAACTTATTAATTTAATGCCTGCGAGAGAAATACTATGTTACCTATAATTAAACATAGTTAATAACAGAAATTCAATTAAACAGTCATGATCAATAGATCACTAATATTCCAATTCGTGATACTACGGTTTAAATTGTGTACTTATTCATTATTATGTACATGTACCATCGATACATAACAAAATTAGCTTCCGGTTGGTACACAAAAAGATGCATCCGATTTAAAGATTACAATGCTAATAAGTCTTACTTGTAAATTGGTTAAAACTTTCACTGATAATCGTAAATCACAATCACCTTTGCTCTCTACTTTTGCCCTGGCATTCTCATAACTTAGTGTCTTACCTTATGGGCCAACTCCAAAGCAAAACATTGCCATGATGAGAAAGCTCTGTATTACTAACCAAAAGCAAAAAAGGAAAGAAAAAAACAAAAACAAAGCGAAACTCTCGAGCTATATATTTGTTCTTTTTTCCTATTTCAACTTAATTGCAACAAAGTTATTATTTCTTAGGGATTTGCTCTGCAGAGTATTTAGTACAATACTCTGTTGTCTTGGTTATTGTTTTATATTAAAAAATTAATCATGATTTGTTAATATTCTAGAAAAAGAAAAAAACAAAAGAGAAGAAAAAGAAAGGGAATGGAAGCGGTTAGAGGAGGGGAAATGCATAATCCACCAACAGAACTGACAGAAGCATATAATTAATTAGTAGCAATGAACTATATAAGTCAAAAAGGTTGAAAGCAAGTTTACTGGATTTCAAAATTGGAGATAATTGAATCACTTTTTCACTTTTCAAGGCATTTTTACTGCCACCAAAGATTGTGGTGGGTTGGATAGGATTTCCATACCTTTAACCAAAGTTTTTGGATTCAATCTTTGGAAATGGAGAGCAACAACAACAACATACCTAGTAATATGTCACCAAAATGGGTTTGGGAGGGTGAAATGTACACAGACCTTACCCCCACCCAAATAGAAAGATTGTTTTTGATATACAATCGGCTAAATAAAGTATTTAGAAAATATGTCTGAAAGAAGCAAGATAGCAATACCAAAATAAATGAAATTCTGACAAGGGCATGCCCAAAACAAAAGGAAACATCAACAGCAAATAAAATCGAAGAATAGGCTGTAAATAGAATTATAGAAATAATACTACGACTAATATGAATAAAAACCGCTCCATTGCTTTATATTCTTCTACCATAATCCTCGACCTCCACACTTCCCCTTCATTAATTTGGAGGTGGTTCATGTCATGCCTAATCACCTCTCCACAATTCTTCATTGGTCTACATCTACCTCTCCGTAGACTCAACACTACCAACCCTTCACACTTCCTTACCAGAGCATTTTTGCTCCTCCTCTTAACATGTCCAAACCATCCTAGCCTCGCTTCCCTCATCTTGTCCACTACTGCAGCCACTTCCACCTTGCCGCGTATGACCTCGTTCATGATCTTATCAATTCTAGTATGCCCACACATCAATCTAAGTATTCTCATTTCTGTTACGATCAACTTTTGAACATGAGCAACCTTTACTAACCAACACTTCGCTCTTTACAACAAAGCTGGTCTAATGACTACTTTGTAAAACTTCACTTAAAGCTTAGATGACACGTTCTTATCGCATAAGACACCTGAAATGAGCCTCCACTTCATCCAACCGGCCCCTACTCGATGTGTGATATCTCCATTACCTTATACTCCCTCCGTCCCAAAATGAGTGTCTACCTTTCCTTTTTGTTTGTCCCAAAATGAGTGCCACTTTTCTTTTATAGCAACTCTTTAAATCTAAGATTTGTTCTGTACCACAGGATTTAAAGACACTGGCCCACATTACACACACCTTTCATTTTAAACCACATGATTGAAAAGTCTTCCTTATTTTTTAAATTTTGTGCCCAGTCAAATCCAGACACTTATTTTGAGACGGAGGGAGTAGCACATTAATGCAAGACGTTCGGTGGTCACCAAGGGGGATAGGGGGGGGGGGGTGGTAAAATTATTTCTATGTTTTTACTTTTTAAACTTTCCTTTTCTCAGTAGGATTTTTTCTGAGATTAAGTCGCAACTGTTAAGCTTAAATTCTAATTTTGAATTTTCACCCATTTGTCTCTCTTTATTAAATAACCAGCTAGTTTCTTTGATTACATACATTTCTTTCTTCTGTTTTGATCTCCTGTCCTACTCATCGGACTTGGGCCTTTTCTCGATAAAAGATGAAAGTCTTAGGATATGCTCATCTCCATTTTTCTTGAAAATTTGCTATGCGTTTCATGACCTCTAATCGATCCAGCCATGATGATGAAGGTGAAAGTACAAGAGGGGGGGGGGGGGAGGGGAGGTGAATTGTAATTTTTCTTTTGATACAGTTGACTTAAGCAGTTTATAGCTGACTAAGCATAATATATAAATTAAAGCAGACAGTAAAAAGTAAAGGAGGAAGGAAGACAGGGAATTTTATACTGGTTCAGAACCAAACGGTTCCTAATCCAGTCCCTTTGGGTCACAAGGGAGTATCTCTCTTATCAAGGCTCTTGGTAACAAAGAGTACAAGGATGGTTTATCGTTCACCACAGACGCCTCTACCACAGATGGTTTTTACCACTCGATTACCACCAATGTGTTGTTTGGTTTATAGATCACCAAACCAACTTCGGTTGACACTACTATTACTTCTACAAAAGACTCTCATTCTTTTCTTTTCTAACACTGATACACTCACTTGTTTACAGTATTTGTGCAAAGTAAAAGTATGGAGAAGAGTAGATAGTAAGATAGAAGCCTAAGTTAGAGAACAAAAACTTCTGGAATATATAGGCTTCTGCAGAGGCAGCACATGATCTTCAAAAGGGAGGAAATCACTGATTAGCGCAGATCATGGGAGTTATCCTAGGAGGCGAGATCCTGAGAGATTTGACCTAAGAGATTTGATTCTTGGGGAGGTATAAATACCTTCCAAGAATAAGGTTAAGCCGAGGGAATCAATTCCTTAACACAAGGGATGACCTTCCATAAACAGTCTTGAACAAATCGGGCAAATCCTTTCCTTAGTTGACTTCAAATTAGGGATCCTGCAGTTCACACACACATTAGCAACTAAAGATATTTATTTGTCATAAATCAAAAACATAAGTTCAATAATCTCCCCCTTTTTGATGATGACAAATATTTGGAGCCGGTTTTAAGTCGACTCCCACTGACTGACTGAGATGGAGCACAGCTGACTGATATCCTGAAAAATACACAGGGAGCATATGTAGCAAAGGGGAACTCCCCCTGGCTAAAAGACTATAAGCACAGTCAACTAAAACCTGCATTCAGAAAAGTTTTTCAGAAGAACACTAAGGACTCCCAGTTAGTAACAGTTAACAGGCATAAACCAAAAGAAAACATAACAGCATTGTCTTCTCCCCCTTTGGCATCAGCAAAAACTGAAGGGAGGAACCAGTAGCAAAAGAGGTTTATATGTACAGACCCAAATGAAAACATAGTCTAACGAGGGGCAAGGAAATAGGTGAGAGTGTTCACAACATTATCTGTCATCCTGTCAAGTTTAGCCTGAACATCAGTAGAGAGAGTATCGATGCGTCCCTGAACATCAGTAGATATGGCATCAATGCGAGCATGGAGCCTTCGAACAGCAGCATCAGAGCTTGTCACGGCTGTATCCCGTTTGAGGCTGAATCTTCCCACATCCATCTTGACTTCATTCAACTCTTCTGTTTCTTTATCTTCCTTAAGGTGCAGACTGAGTAATAAGTCAATGATGTCCTTGACATCTTCTGCAGATTTTGGAGGAGGCAAAGATGGGCTTGCTGGACGGGAAGGACCAGCTTGATCACCAGAGGGCTTGACAGCCTTAGCCTCCTTTCTTACCCATTTATCATCGACATGAATATATCCCATGGAAGCAAAAGCACGGGAGTTGTAGCAGGCATTCACAGAGACAGTTTTCCAAGCAGAGGTATCAACACGATAGAAGTGTAAAATTCTGTAGACAGTGGAATTTACGCTAGTACCTTTTTCATCTCTTACCAGATGAGTGGCTGGGCTCATAGGAGTTTTAGCCACATTAGCGTCTGTCATGCCGAATCTTGTTAGCAGTTCCTTTGTGTACTTGGATTGATTAACAAAAATTCCTTCTTGATGCTGTTTGATTTGAAGTCCTAGGAAGTAAGTCAACTCCCCCATCATACTCATTTCGAATTCTCCCTGCATCAAGATCTCAAATTCCTTGCATAGTTGGGCGTTAGTACTTCCAAAAATTATGTCATCAACATATACTTGAATGATCAAAATGTCTTTAGAAGTTTTTTGAATAAAGAGAGTTTTGTCACTTTTGCCTCTGGAAAAACCGTGACTTAGTAGGAAAGAGCTTAACCTTTCGTACCAAGCTCTTGGAGCTTGTTTGAGACCATAAAGAGCTTTTGAAAGTTTGAAAACATGGTGAGGAAACTTTTCATTTTCGAAACCAGGAGGTTGTCTAACATACACCTCCTCTTTTATAAAGCCATTTAGAAAGGCACTTTTCACATCCATTTGAAAAAGTTTAAATCGCTTAAAAGAAGCAAATGCAAGAAACATACGAATAGATTCAAGTCTAGCTACAGGGGCAAATGTCTCATCATAGTCGACTCCCTCTGTTTGGGAGTAACCCTGGGCGACTAGACGAGCCTTGTTTCTTACCACTTTACCTTCCTCGTTCAGTTTGTTCCGAAAGACCCATTTGGATCCTATGATAGACTTCTTTTTGGGTCTTGGAACCAACTTCCATACCTCGTTTTTGTCAAACTGATCAAGTTCTTCTTTCATAGCTTGAACCCATGATTCATCTTGTAAAGCTTCGTCAATTCTTTTGGGTTCAATCTGCGAGATAAAGGCAATGTTAGAACTTTGAGCTCTTCTGGTTTTCATACCTTCCCTTGGATCACCAATGATGTATTTCTGAGGATACTCGGGATCGTTTTTCCACTCACTTGGAATAACAAAGTCGAGATTTTTTGGTTCTTCATCAGCAGTTGACTCATTTTCTTCATTAGTTGACTCGGGTTCTTCTGAAGTCTGGACTTTCTTTTGAGCTTCAGTATTGAGCGGTTTTTCTGAGATGTGAGGGTGAAATGGAATCTCATCTTCATCATCTGCAAAATCTCCTTTCTCGGGGGTTTTTAAAGCATCATAAAAAACAACATGCATGGATTCTTCAACAGATAAAGTGCGCTTATTAAATACTCTATAAGACCTACTAGTGTTGGAGTAACCCAGAAAAATGCCTTCATCACTGCGAGGATCGAATTTTCTAAGATTGTCTTTGCCATTATTATGAATAAAACATTTACAACCAAAGGGATGAAAGTAACTTATGTTTGGCCTTTTACCTTTCCATAGCTCATAGGGAGTTTTCTTGAGAATGGGACGAATGAGACATCTATTAAGAATATGACAAGCTGTACTTACTACTTCAGCCCAAAGATGATTTGGGAGGGAGTGTTCTACCAGCATGGTCCTTGCCATATCTTGAAGAGTCCTATTCTTCCTTTCGACAACACCATTTTGTTGAGGAGTGCGGGGAGAAGAGAAATTGTGAGTGAGCCCATGAGTATTGCAGTACTCTTCAAAGATTTTGCTTTCAAATTCTCCTCCATGATCACTTCTAATGGTGGTGATGAAATATCCCTTTTCTCTTTGAACTTTCTTGCAAAATACTTCAAAACTAGCAAACGCATCATCTTTATGTGATAAAAACATGACCCAAGTGAATATAGAGAAATCATCAACAATTACTAATGCATATTTTTTTCTGTTTATGCTAGCAGTTCTAGTTGGCCCAAACAGATCCATATGAAGAAGTTCAAGTGACTTTGAAGAAGAAACAATGTCTTTGCTTTTAAAAGATGTTCTAGTTTGTTTACCTAATTGACATGCATCACATACATGGTCTTTAGAGAAATTTAGTTTTGGTAAACCAATGACAAGATCATGCTTTGAAAGTTTTTCAATTAAAGACATGCTTGCATGACCTAGCTTTCTATGCCAAACCCAAGGATCATTAGTAATAGATGCAAGGCAGAGATGCTTACTTGAGGAGGTATTGTCATTGTTCAAAACATAGATATTGTTTTCTCTTGAGCCAGAGAGAACAACTTTACCTTTGTTGTCATGGATGATGCACCTGCTAGATTCAAACTTTACCTTGAATCCTCCATCACATAGTTGACTTATGGTGAGAAGATTGTGTTTGAGTCCTTCTACGAGAAATGCAACTTTGATGTCATATGAGGAGTTCAAAGAGATGATGCCTATTCCAATGATCTTTCCTTTAGCATCGCCTCCAAAACGTACCGAGCCTCCATCAAAACTTGTGACTGATTTGAAAAGTTGTTTGTCACCAGTCATGTGACGGGAGCATCCACTATCTAAAAACCATTTGCCCATTTTCGCTCTTTTCTTGTGGAGTTCCTGCAATATGACAATATTAAAAGGTTTTAGGTACCCAAGCTTGCTTGGGTCCTTGGGGGTTAGTGTTAGAGATGCCAGCCTCAGTTTTAGCTTTTGGCCTCCAAATCCATCTTTCAGGATTCTTCTTGTAGCATTTCCTTTGAACGTGGCCAACCTCACCACAATGAAAACATATAGGTAGATTTTGAGATTGAGAACTGGAAGAAGTAGGGGTAATGGATCTAGCAGATTTATATGAAATTAAAAGATCTATCAGAGTGATAACTTTTGGGCCTTCGAAGTCTGTTTAGTTTAATTCTAAGTTGTTCCATTTCTTCTTTTAGAAACTCATTTTCAGTTTCCACTACTTCTAGTTTCATTTCCCATTCTTCCTTTTCTTTATTCAGCTTTTTGATTACTTTGAGAGCTTTCTCAAGTTCATCAAGAGCTTCATCGAGGTTTTTAGAGTTTTCAGTGCAAAGATTACAACATACCTCATTCGTGTCAGCCATGAAACATATGTTTGCTGCATCTTCAGATTCAGTATCGGCTGTTTCATCTTCACTCCAGGTTGCATACGATCTGTTCTTTCCTTTCCTTTTCGCTTCTGGGCAGTTATTGGCAATATGTCCTTGCTTTCCACATTCATAACAACGTCCTTCAGCTTTATAGTTGGTTTGTTCCTTTCTGAAGGGAGCCTTACCTTTGCGAAACTGTCTTTTCCTGTTAAGAAGGCCATTTATGTTTCTGGACATCATAGCAAGCTGTTCCTGTATGTCGTCTTCTTCGGCTTCATGTCCATAGTCGACTTCTTCAGTGATAGTGCTGAAAGCTACAGCCTTTTATCTTTTCTTCTTGAGTGTTGCGACTCATATGAGTTTTCTCAAAGGCAATCAAGTCACCTCTGAGTTCGTCATAAGTAAGTTTATTAAGATCACTGCTTTCAATATTGATAACTTTTGGTTGCCAGGATGTTGGAAGGCTTTTTAGAATCTTCCTGATTTGCTGACCGCTTGTGTAGATCATTCTAAGAGCTTTAAGCTCTCCAATGATCTTGCTGAACCTGGCAAACATATCTTCAGCAGATTCTCCTTCTTTCATTTGAAATAGCTCATATTCATAGACAAGAAGATTTATTCTTGTTTCCTTGACTTTGCTGGTACCTTCATATGTAACCTCCAATTTATCCCATTTCTCTTTCGCAGTATCACAACTAGAAATCTTTTCCCATTCCTCACCACTTATAGCATTGTAGAGAATATTCACAGCTTTGTAATTCAGTTGAATTACTTCCCTTTGTTCATCAGTATAGTCATCTATATCGAGGGGATCCGAGGTTTCAGCTGTCTCATCTTCCTTCTTAGTAGTGGCAATCGTTGGAATGGTATAGGGACTTTCTTGATAACACGCCAGACCTTCAAGTCGACTGACTTGACATAGGTTTCCATGCAGATCTTCCAGTGGCCGTAATGTTTCCCATTGAAGTAAGGAGGCCGGGTGGCAGAAGTTCCCTCTTGCAATAGGGCACCATTGACAACGTGTGCAGACATGATCTTTCCTCACTTGCTGTAAGGCAAAACAGATAAAATATGAGACCAAGCTCTGATACCAATTGAAAGTACAAGAGGGGGGAGGGGTGAATTGTAATTTTTCTTTTGATACAGTTGACTTAAGCAGTTTATAGTCGACTAAGCAGAATATATATATTAAAGCAGATAGTAAAAAGTAAAGGAGGAAGGAAGACAGGGAATTTTATACTGGTTCAGAACCAAACGGTTCTTAATCCAGTCCCCTTGGGTCACAAGGGAGTATCTCTCTTATCAAGGCTCTTGGTAACAAAGAGTACAAGGATGGTTTATCGTTCACCACAAACGTCTCTACCACAAATGGTTTTTACCACTCGATTACCACCAACGTGTTGTTTGGTTTATAGATCACCAAACCAACTTCGGTTGACACTACTATTACCTCTACAAAAGACTCTCATTCTTTTCTTTTCTAACACTGATACACTCACTTGTTTACAGTATTTGTGCAAAGTAAAAGTATGGAGAAGAGTAGATAGTAAGATAGAAGCGTAAGTTAGAGAACAAAAACTTCTGGAATATATAGGCTTCTGAAGAGGCAGCACATGATCTTCAAAAGGGAGAAAATCACTGATTGGCGCAGATCATGGGAGTTATCCTGGGAGGCGAGATCCTGAGAGATTTGACCCAAGAGATTTGATTCTTGGGGAGGTATAAATACCTTCCAAGAATAAGGTTAAGCCGAGGAAATCAATTCCTTAACACAAGGGATGGCCTTCCATAAACAGTCTTGAACAAATCGGGCAAATCCTTTCCTTAGTTGACTTCAAATTATGGATCCTGCAGTTCACACACACATTAGCAACTGAAGATATTTATTTGTCATAAATCAAAAACATAAGTTCAACAGAAGGAGGATCAATATAGAGTTTTAATTAAGCTTCTTTCATTTGTTTCTTTTCTTCTTATAAATTTGAAATGTATCCAATTCCGCGAACAAATATCAAATAAGCAATGTTTTCACAATGGCCTAATCATTAACATAAATTTCTTTCGTATACTAGTATAATAATAATTACAATTCCAAATAAGTTATAATCTACTCTGTTTAATTTAGAATTTCATATATTATATGGAAAAGACGCAAAACTTCATTAACCTATTTGAAATGGCTTAAAAATACCTCCACCGTTAATTTTATGCAAAGTTAGCCCTCATCGTTAAATCTATGGCTCATTTTTGCCCTCACTGTACTAGCTGCCCTATTTTAGTTTTTCTTTTAAAATACATGAAGCTCTATAATTGGTTCGTCCTAAATAAATATACCCAACTCATTCTATTACTCAACCCGTTCATACAACCCACCCCAAATAAATATAACCCATCTTTTTCATAACCCCAAATAATTGGTTATGGTCAGATCTATTCAGACTTATTAAGTGTTGGTCTAAGATTCAAACCTCCTAAAATCAAATTTACGTATAAATCAAATTAAAATGATTAAGATCAAGATTTTTATTAAGTACAAATAAATGAAGCCTGGAGTCGCCTCAAAATTGTAATTGAAATTATTATTAATATGTATAAAAATTTTCGTATAGTCTTGTTTTAGTAGAATCCAAGCTACTT
The DNA here is from genome assembly GCA_029990575.1 of Petunia axillaris subsp. axillaris. Classification (NCBI taxonomy): domain Eukaryota; kingdom Viridiplantae; phylum Streptophyta; class Magnoliopsida; order Solanales; family Solanaceae; genus Petunia; species Petunia axillaris. The sequence continues at coordinate 10,396,611 of JARKNS010000006.1, forward strand.
ATGAATTACGTATATTTGTTTTTGGTGTAGATTTCAAGTTGATAAATATAAAATTTTCATTTATATATGTAGCTATCTTCTATTCCATCAATACTATAAAAGAAGATAAGTTTCCCAACATATGCTATGTAAGATCTCAACTGTATATAAATAATTTTCATGGATTTCCTCAATTTTTTTCATCAGTATAATCAGCTTATTGTTTTGAATGAGGAAAAAGGGCTTATGAAGAAGATGTGTTATATTTATTTGATGCGGGTTGTATGAACGGGTTGGGTATTAGAATGGATTAGGTATATTTATTTGGGACGGACCAGTTATAAAGCGTCACGTATTTTAAAAGAAAAAGAAAAAGAAAAATTAAAATAGGACCGTTAGTAATAAGGGCAAAAATGAGCCACACACGTAACGGTGAGAGCAAACTTTACAAAAAATTAACAATGAAGGCATTTTTAAGTCATTTCGAATAGGTCAACAACAGTTTTGGTCCTTTTCCGTATATTATATTTAAATTCATCTCCATACCAATAACAAAAGCTAACAGAGTTACCATCTTTTGCTACTACTATAGGTGGAGAGTATTAATTATTGTCGAATTAACTCCCGTGATGCCCATCTAGAAATGATTGCTTATAGTGAAAAAGTGGGAATGCCATCACAAGGCACCGTTGCCCTGTCCGTGAGGCTTTCTTAAACTAGTGATACCAAGAGAGAGAATTAAATAATAAAACGAGGAGTTGGTAAAATACATTTTAATTCCTTTAACACTCAAGAATATAAGAGTGTAATGTATTAGTTGCGAGTCCTGTGACACAGATATGTATAGTTAATTTTGGGTCGAAACCACTCCTTAATTATTTTCATGGTGGATTTTCTGTCATTTTCAGTTCTATTAATCCAAGAATACTCCTAATAATAGCTATCCAAAAATAAAAACATTTGATTAGGCAGAAACTAATCGGAAATGCTCTTAATATATTTACCAAAAAGCATTCTCTGTCATAGAAACCAAGAAAAAGAAAAAATCTGTCATGTTAATTACTATTACAATCTCAGTGTTATATTCGGTATCAACTGATAGACTCATCCGAATCCTCGCGTATAAGTGAAGCGTTCATATTCTTCTCAAATTTCGATTTAAACTCTTTAGTTTGAGAGTGAAAGTCCATTCTATCGAACACAAAACATTAGTCCATTATTTTGTCATATTTTAGGTATCTTATTCAATTACACCCTCCGTCCCAAATTAGTTGTCACTTTAGCAAAATGTGTTTGTCCCAAATTAGTTGTCACTTTAGGATTTCAAGGCTAAATTGATTAGTTCTTTACAACTATACCCCTGATAATTAAAAAAATTCTCAAAAAAAGTTAATGTTGAAACATTAAATAAGGATAAGATAGTAAAATAAACACCCTATTTAATATCTTTCTTAATGGACGTGAAAAAAACCTAAAGCGACAACTAAAATGGGACGGGGGAGTATAAGGTACTAACTCGTAATGTATTTAAGTATTTTTATTCCATCAAATCTAGTCATAACGTAGTAGTGTCAATCACAGGTGCTAGATCCTAAATTTTTATGAATTTCAGAGTCAATATTTGTAGGTAATTTAATTAATATTTATGTTCTCGTGGATATTTTTAAGAATTTAATCAGCAAATGACCTTATGACTTTCGGCCCTTTTTGTTTTTTCCCCATAATATTGGTTTTAGCCTTTCTTGATTAAGTCACAAGGTCATCGTTAATTAAGATTAAGTCCAAAATTTAAGGGGTAAGTATGTAGGTCGAGTGTACTTTTCGAGAGCTACTTTTAACGCACTCACAGACGCGTGGGAACCACATCACAAGTTCCATGTGTGCCAGTCTCCTAACCTATTAGCTTCGGTTCCGAGCCACTTATTTGAATTTTCGAACGTTAGGCAAAAATTGATACTTTATGGCTTACAATTGGGTTTTTTTCTTTCTTTTTCTATTCGTCCAATTTTAAAGAAGCAGAACTTTGACTTAATTTGTTACCTGCTGCTTGTTGTCGTAGAATAAATTAGATAGTTTAGCTTAACAGTAAGAGGGACATGATCACATGAATAAAAAAAATAACCGGAGTGCAAGGTTGAGCAGTCACCCTAACCTACCTAATTATAGAAGCATACACATCTTATAATAGGAAAAAAATGTAGACGCACTATATTGCACTAAATACAACACATATAATTTTATCATTTAATATTATGTGTTGACAAATTTCTCTCCAAAAAGTTTATATTCTCATACAAATATATTTTTTCACTTTTCTGTCGGTCTACATATAACACTTATTTCCAGCTAAGCTATTTGAACTTTGAATTATCCTAGAGCTACTCCAAGTACAAATCTAATTAATATAGAGGAAAGAAAAGAGATGCTAATGGAATTTCAAAAGCTCTTGATAAATTATTCTTTATAAGATATTTAAGGAAATACAATTATGCATTGATATAGTTCATTCATATATACTTTTTTCACAATTATAAATTAATAAAATTTGCAATAACCAACAGAACTAAAACAGACATCTCCAACTGTTTAATTAATAAGATTATCAGTCTAATTAGAAGCTTAATCCTGATATCTTCCGAGTTCAAAACCTACGAATTATGATGTTTCCTTGGAGTGTTAATTATGCTTTGTTTCTAAGGTTGAAAAAGGAAAGGCCAGTGAAGTACTAGCCCACAATCTGTTGTGTTAGTAGGTTAGTTTTGTTAATTAATACTCGATTACAAGGTAACCGTCTATCAACGAATTTGATAGTTACCTTCTGCCAACTGAGACGTGGCCCATAAATTAATAAGTCGTGGTACAATTTTAATATAGAGATTTTGGAATTATGTTCAGTTTTCGAATTGACCTTCTTTTAATTTGGTCGAAATGATGGAATATATATAAGAATCACTCCTATATTAAATGGCAAACGAGTTAAGTCATCTATCCCTCAATAGGGCCAATTTTCATTCAAAGACTAACTAATTAACAAGGATTTAAGAAATTTAAAATTATGGAGATTATTGGTATTTAATATCACACTTTGAATTAGGCCTTTTTGGGCATGTAAGATGATTTTGACATGCATTTTAAGAACTCACAATGCAAGAAACCAAAACTTATAGGAAAAGGGATTAAATGAAAAGGATAACGAAGAAGAGCATCAATAGTAGGAGGAAGTGCCTTAAAAGAAAAGGGGTAGTCCGACTGATGATCAAATATAGAAAGCAAGACACAAATAACTATATATCTATAACCATCTTAAAGAAAGGTCACATTCTATAGGATCTAAATGTCGTTTGTTTAAGTTAAAAACATATTTTCTGAAATAGTATGTATTAAATCATATTTTACATATTTTACATTTATAGGTTTAAACAAAAAGTTATTAGTTCTGTCAAACATACGACTATTACTGTAAATTCGCCAATACATTTTGTTTTTACAGTTCGGGAGTTGAATGAAACAGTATTTACTTCCCCTTTACAAATTAATCAATAACGTAAATTATAGGAAATGTGACATGTGGAGTTGCCGAATTTGTAATTAACTTGTTAGACCTACAGATTGAAACAACTTTCACATCAGCAATTCAGCATTGAATTCTATTTGCCACTTAAGTTTTCATGCGGCAAAATTCAAATAATTTATTCTATAACTACATACTATTTTCAAAATATTATATTGTATACAAAATTTATGATCTGTAATAGCTTATGTAGTTCTTAAATACATAGATTTGTTTGAAATAAATAAGAGTTTAAATGTAGCCATTCATTTGGATATATAGGAAAATAAAGTAGTTGAATAGCTGTTGCAATAATCAAAGAGCTCGACTAAGAATAGCAGCACAATTTTGAAATCCTTTTTGAATAGACTTTGGGGGGAACAAATTCTCAACTACTATAGTAGTATTCATTTAGGTGTTTGGTCGGCTAATTAGCGGTAATATTAAGTTGTTTCGAAGGTGACATATTCGTTGGTTTCTGTTTGCAATAATGCAGCAAAATTTGAAAATTCAAATAGAAAAATTTATTACTCCATCTATAATATAAACATGCATGTAGATACAAAAGATAAGAGTTGAATCGAACAATTATTGAAAGAAAAATAACTCTTTGCAAAATATAGCTGTTGCTTGATGCTCTTGAAAATATAAAACACACATTCCTATCAGACTTGTGTAATAAGATATGTTTATTCTTTTATTTTTTGCAAGTTTATCTTTTACTCCTTTTGTTTTTCTTAATTTACTTTTTAACCTCCTCTAGTACCCCCATTGGATTCTCCAAACGTTGTCGTACGAATCTTGTGAAAATGGAGGAGCCCAATAAGTCACCATCTCTACTCAAGAAAACATTCCTTCCCTGAGTTCCCCTTATCACTTTTGACATCACATTCACATATACCTTTATTTGTTGGCATACCAAATTTAGTTGTATTTATTTGTGTGAACAAGATTATTACTACTAGTATTTTATTAAATTTGTTGATGAAAACTATACTTGTGACCTCCGTGCCACTTTTTTTTTTTTTTTTTTTTTTTTTTTTTTTTTTAGAAAAACTTATTCCTTAATAACTTTATTTCAACTTTGTTATTGATTCTTTTGTAAAGTCATACGGTGAGATTGTCTCGCGGAAATTAGTTTACTTACTAAAAAGCCACAATTTAGGTTTGTATGAATATTTAGAATTAAGTAGTTTCTCCGTCCCCAAAAAAAAAAAATTATCTCTAGACATTTATTTATTAGTCTACTTCCAAAAGAACCCCAACAGTAGAGACGACTTTATACCATGTTGATCTCTCCATCTACCTTAAGCAAGTAAAAAACTTTGTAACAAAAACATCACCCCTGTTTAATTACTTATAACTTGGAATTGTTCATGACAAATTTTACACCACCATTGTTATCTTAATGATAAATTTTAAATTTAAAAACAAATAAGTCTAGACTTTCTATTTTATCACTTAAACAACATGTTTTTACACTGCAAATGTTATATTCAGAGCATCTTTTTAAGGGTGTTCAAGCTTCAAAGAAGAAAAAATCTTTTTTTAAATGTTTAAGTTGAGACTTGATCATAAGTTGTTTTGATAATTTTGAATACGCTACACTACTGGACGAGCACTATTAAGTCATCAGTAGTTAGATTTAACCTATCAACACTGTATAATTTTTCGGTGAACGATGATCGCCTGACCACCCTTCCACCACGGTGGCTCCGCCACTATTATATCGCGATTAAAATAAAATGTTTTCAAGGTTATAAATTTTAAAAAAATATTATAGTGTATTTAATTTAACAAGTTTCAAAAGTATTTCCTTTGATTTTTAAACGACATACGCAGTTAAACTACGTATTATAAACTGAAACCAAAGAATAGTTTCTTTGAGCATGTACCTATCTATAGTTTCAACAATCAGTGTGAAATGACTAATACCATGTGTTTAAGTTATGTGCAATGACAACTTACTTATATTGTGTAAATTAATTTACCCACGATAGGAAAATAAAGCAATGATTTATTATTATTATTATTATTATTATTATTCCTGGAAAGCAATGATGTATTATAACAGTTAAATTATGTGCAATATGTGGTTTTATAATTCAAAGTGTTTCAACATTGAACCACCTGCTGAACGATAGAGTCGCACAACGCGCTGTCAAAGCAATTTTAGAGATAAAAAGGGTGGCTTGGAGTTCAAAATAGGTTCGGTAAAGTACGTGGCTCTACAAATTCAAAGCAACAGTCATTCAGTTTATTCCTATAAAGCAAATAAAGCGCTTTTCTTGCATTTCGTGGGGAGAGTGAGGGCTGCCCTTAAAAAAGTAAATCAAATACTCTATACAACACACTACTACACTACTTTTTTAGTGTATACAAGTAGTTTATACAAAAACAAGATTACTTCAAAATTGTATCTTTTTTTTAATCAGTTAGATCTTGTTTAAAACTCCGAAATCACAATCCAGGGTTCTTTTAAACAATTTATGACTTGGGTTTTTGTTGGTTCTTGGAAAAATTGTGAATTTTGATGTTTGACACCTCATTTGGGGTTTTATCAGACAATTAGTTCTTGGGCTTATGTTGCTTTTTAGGAAACTTGAGGATTTTGTTATTAACAAAAAGGTGTAATCTTTAGCTGTAATAAGTCAAAATGGCGGCTGATGGAGCATTGTGTTTTTCGGTTTCGTCTATGGTAGAAGATGTTCTTCAGCAGCATGGTTATAACTCATCAAGAAATGTTGATTTAGTGGATGCCCGTAAAGCTGAGGAAGCTGGTAATTTAACTGATTTTGTTTTTTTAAATGTTTTTATATCATTTATTTTGCAGTTTTAGCTAAAGATAGGGCCGCAAGGGAAGAAAAAGATCCGTATATGTGATATATACTAGTTGCACAATGACATTAATTGAGCTCAATTGGAGAAACATTGTTAATGAGGATTGATGTTGTTGTGTCCTTTATTTTGTGGCTGATCAAAGTGCTTAGGCTAGAGATCCATTTTTACTAGCTTGGTCATGTAATTTGAAGAAGCGTAAAGTGGAAATTTATTTACTGTTTGTTTAGTATGTGATGTTGAGTGATCTGATGAACCTATGTTTGAATTGTAGCAATGAGGAGGTATGAAGCAGCAGCATGGCTGAGAAAGGTAGTTGGAATCGTGGTTGCGAAAAATTTGCCAGCTGAACCTTCTGAGGAAGAGTTCAGGCTTGGTTTAAGGAGTGGAATGATCCTTTGTACTGTACTCAATAAAATTCAGCCTGGTGCTGTGCCCAAGGTACTTTCAATCCATCCCCAGCAACCCCGAAATCCTATAAAAGGGAATTAACCAATTGATCGACTATCCCTCAATTGAAAATTAGTTTGTGATTGATCATTTATAAAGGGAAAAAAAGCATTTTAAAGAAGGTTCTTGACAATGAAAAGTTTGTTGGTGGCCTTAAATTGTTGCTTTTACGGTTCACAGATTGATCTCTGTCATTGATTGATCTATTGCAGGTTGTTGAAAGTTCATGTGACTCTGCACTTGTCCCAGATGGAGCTGCATTATCTGCTTATCAGTACTTTGAGAATGTTAGAAACTTTTTGGTTGCTGTGCAGGAGTTGGGGATTCCTTTGTTTGAGGCATCTGATCTGGAGCAGGTAAGTTGTTAGTTCATTTAATGGGAAGACGAAGTAGTGTCTTGATGCCTCTTGTAGTAAATTGACTCCCAGTGTAGATATTCTCCTGACTGTCGTTGGAATTTCTGTAAAATGTGGAGTCACCTTGAATGATAGAGCTGTTTTGTTGTAATTATCAGGGAGGAAAATCATCAAGGATTGTCAATTGTGTGTTGGGACTTAAATCCTACAGCGACTGGAAGCAAGCAGGTGGTACCGGTATCTGGAAATTCGGTGGAAATATAAAATCCAATGTATCTGGAAAACAAATCGTTCGGAAAAATTCTGAGCCATTCACAAGTTCTTTGTCAAGAAATATGTTTGATAAACCTACAAATGGTGCATCCATTGAAGCTGAAATAAACAAAACGGTAGGTAAGCTCTGCTCGACTGAAGTAAGCATTTCATGCATTGAGAATGATAAAATCAACGAATGATTCATTAATGAAATCTTCTCTTTACAGCCCAGCTCTTCCTTGAGCATGCTTGTTCGTGCAATTCTAACTGATAAGAAGCCCGAAGAGGTTCCTAATGTAAGTTGAAATTCATCAAGTTTGATAACTTCCCTTTTTGATTTGACTAGTGTGCGGAAGCAATTCTCCTCAAGCCTCAATCTTCTTTCTCCTATATCACTTTCCTTCAAACTACCTTCACCTTCTCAATCTTTTCAGTTGAGTAGGAAGTGTCAAGCAAGCAAGCAATCAAATGCACTTTTAGACTAGTAGGAAAGCAATCAAGTGAACTTAGACTAGTAGGATTTTATTTAGTTGATCATGGAATTAATTATTCTCTATCAGGGAATATGGAGATGGCAAGTTAATTTTGCAGTAAAGTGTACAAGGAAGTAGTCCGGTACAATATATAACTCCGGACTTTGTAGCCCTTGGAACCCTAACCTTTACACTCAGGCTCTTCCTTGTTAGCTTGATGTCCGAATAGTTCATTTGTAACTTTCCCCTAAATCATGTGTATTTTTTCTTTTCATAAATCTGGTGTCTTTTAGTTCCTTGCCACCAGAAATATTGACCTTCTGCATTCAAAGCAAAGTACACGGTTAGCTCTTTAAACATGCTTGATGTCCAATTTATTAATATTCTCTGATACCTTTAATTTTTTTTTTTTCTTTTTCATCTGGTATTGTAATAACAACTCATCTCCATCCAGTCCTGAACCAAAAGCTTTTCCGACTTATATATTAACTACACAATGTCTTTTCTAGAAAAATAATTGCCGTAGTCAGTTACCTTAAAGATTGGAAAATTTGATTGACCTAATCTATAATATGCCTGTGGTGGTAAAACTTTCTGCAGACGCCTGCTGTTCACCACCTGTAAACTGTTGTATAGTTATTAGCTATTTTCTGTGATTGCATTTGGTATCTAGTGCATTTTGTTCTAAACTACAGCAATGTTCTGCATTTTCTAGCTTGTGGAATCGGTGTTGAATAAGGTTGTTGAGGAATTTGAGCATCGTGTTGCAAGCAAAATTGAGCTGGTAGGTTCATCAATTTTCATTTATCTGCTCAATGTAAAGATTATTCATTTGTTGAAGTTGGATTATAGCTTCCTTACTAGTCAATTTAGTTCTCTGTTTTCTCCTTCCCTTTCTATACTTGTATAAACACCTTTTAATTGGAATCCTTCCTTTGGTTCCTTCTCATCATATCTACTGTCACACAGAAAAGGAAGTAGAACAGCTGCTCTACTTTCTTGATACTATTTACATGCATCATCTTGCTCTGACACACCACTTAACATCTTTTCATCAGAGTAAAGCAACTACAAATGATTCAGCTGGTTTGTCTGGTAACAAATCCCTCGTGAGACATGCTTCTGACAGCGCAAAGGTGATGTATCTAATCTTGCAGATCTTGCTGAAGGACAATATTCACCTGTTTTTTTAATTAGAGAAGTATAGTTTCATGTCAAAAGACATGATCCCTAATACTTGCGATTTTTCTTCCATCTCAATTAGGTTGCCCAAAGAAGTGTGATGCTTGCGAAGAAAGAGGACTCCTTGCCGGATGAAGAACTTGAAAGAAGATGCGTGAAGCAATACTCCATTGTTGACCAACAGCAAAGTGACATTAAGGTATGAACTGAAGATTGCCAGGCATGATCAGACCCTTGAACATGAAAAATTCAATGCTCCGTAAATTCTTATGAGGTTTAATGTCCTATGTAGAACCTGAAGCAAACTCTTTTGACTACCAAAGCGGGTATGCAGTTCATGCAGAGGAAGTTTCATGAGGAAATGCATAATATTGGTAGGGATACTGCACAATTCTTTATTTATTGGTTTTGTGGTTGGTGTCCCATGAGTTTATATGAATTCACTGAGATGAGTTTGTTTCCACCTAATCATATCTGGCATTACAGGCATGCACATAAATGGCCTGGCTCATGCAGCTTCTGGATATCATAGAGTTCTTGAGGAAAATCGCAGGCTTTACAATCAAGTTCAGGACCTTAAAGGTAACATTCTTATATATTAGACCATGTCATGGTATCTTTCTTCATCTCTTATTCAACCTTTTAACTGAAGGTTGTCTGTTTTTGTTCCCTTAGGAAGCATAAGGGTTTACTGTCGAGTAAGACCTTTTTTGCCCGGGCAATCTAATTGTGGGAGTTCTGTGGATCACATAGAAGATGGTACCATTACAATTAGTATCCCATCGAAGAATGGGAAAGGGCGAAAGTCTTTCAACTTCAATAAAGTATTCGGGTCCTGTTCAACTCAAGGTAAAAGGCATATATAAAAAATCATAGAATGTTGCATCTGTAATCATAGAATGCCAACTCAAGTTTTGGCATATATACTTTAATTTATGTTATCCCTTGCTCTCTTCATTGGTTTTTACTCATCTTACTTTTTGGCAGAGGAGGTGTTTTCTGATACACAGCCACTGATAAGATCAGTTCTTGATGGCTACAATGTCTGTATTTTTGCCTATGGCCAAACAGGATCAGGAAAAACCTATACAATGGTTAGTTAAGGAAAATGTTTCCGTTATTAAGCAAAATCATATTTTCTCTGTTGCATGTTCTAAGAAGCTCTTTGGTGTATTCAGACGGGACCTAAGAATCTCACAGAACAAAGTCAAGGGGTAAACTACAGGGCTTTAGGAGATCTATTCCTTCTCGCAGAACAAAGAAAGGATACCTTCCACTATGATGTATCTGTACAAATGATCGAGATTTACAATGAGCAAGTCAGGGATCTCTTAGTTTCTGATGGTGTAAACAAAAGATATCCTTCTCAATATCTTGCGACCTACGTTTTAGTGATCTTTACTCTTCTTCTTCTGGACATATTGCATGTTTGGCATAAATAACATTGTTATATTTAAAACATGTTAAGTAACTTTGAGTTCTTTGAGCTTATATTAGTAACTTCATTCTCAACGCATCATGCTTAAAGCCTTAAACTTCCTGCATTCTTTAACCCACAATTACATTAGAAATCCGTAATGCTTCTCATGGACTAACTGTACCAGATGCAAGCTTGGTTCGGGTAAGTTCAACTAGTGACGTCATTGATCTGATGAATCTAGGGCATAGGAATCGTGCAGTGGGCGCAACAGCCTTAAACGACCGCAGTAGCCGCTCCCACAGGTTTGAATGCAAAATCCCTTCTTTCTTTTTGTTTACTCTCCAGTCATTCAGAAGAAACCTGTAGTGGAGATGATAACTATGTCTGGTTTTCATTCTGCAGTTGCCTAACTGTTCATGTTCAGGGACGCGACTTGACGTCTGGAAATATACTTCGTGGTTGTATGCATTTGGTTGATCTTGCAGGAAGTGAAAGAGTGAGCAAATCTGAAGTAACAGGAGACAGACTTAAAGAGGCTCAGCACATTAACAAGTCTCTTTCAGCTTTGGGCGATGTTATCTCTGCCCTTGCCCAAAAGAATGGACATGTCCCATACCGTAACAGCAAACTTACACAACTACTACAAGACTCACTCGGTAGGATATAAGCTAACTGATGAAGCTTGTGAGAATTCATGCCATTCTTTTCTTTCTGTCTATAAAAACCCCGTTTTTGGGATGTGATTTTATTGTAGGAGGGCAAGCCAAAACTCTGATGTTTGTTCACATAAGTCCTGAACCTGAAGCAGTAGGAGAAACAATTAGCACTCTTAAATTTGCAGAACGCGTTTCTACTGTTGAACTAGGTGCTGCATGTGTAAATAAAGACTCTGCCGATGTCAAAGAGCTCAAAGGACAGGTATTCAGTTTTTTTTTCTTTTTACCCTCCATATTGCTTTTTACTCCTAGTCTCTGTTGGTTTTGGCTCAAGGGTGATATTTTTCAGATTGAAGCTCTTAAAGCTGCCTTAGCCAGAAAGGAAGAGGAGTCAGTCCCAATGCAGCATAAAGTAATGAGCAGTCCGTGTAGCATGCAGCCATCACCCTTTCAGTCTAATCCACAAAAGAGAGATATATTGGCTGATCTAAACATCCAGAGAAGACCAATGGACGATGTAGGCAACATAGAGGTAGAGTCTCTGCAACATTGTTGTCTCTTTTTGTGCAATTCTTTTTTAGAACTGAGAAATCCACAATGACCAATGACACACGGTTCGAAACTCGGTGGATTGGATCCGCCCCTTCTATCCTTCACCAAAATACAAGGCTTTTGTGTGCGGCGGGGTTCGAATCCGTGATATGCGCCTAATCCATACATCACAAGCTGAACTTTTACTACTAGACAAAAGCCTTTGCGGCTTGTCTCTCTAAGTGCAATTAATTATAGCAAAATGAAAACTCGGTAAAGATGACTAGTTTGTTGAAGCCTATTAGTGTTTAGTGGTGTTTAATACCTAGGTGATGCAATAACTTGCAATACATGATCCATTTTTATGCATGCGGTTGTAATCTGCAAGGCGTTGCTTGACATATACTAACTTTCAGGTATCTAATAATTCTGCATTCAGACAAAAGAGGCAAAGCTTTGATCTTGATGAGTTGCTTGGAAATTCCCCTCCCTGGCCACCAGTCAACAGTCCTTGTGAAAACCATGTGGGATATGATAAAGACATGGGTACAGGTGAGTGGGTAGACAAAGTCATGGTGAACAAACAGGATTCTGTCCATGGAGTAGGAAAGCCCTTTGGATGTTGGGAATCTGAAAAAGGCATGTCTGATGTCTTTGTTCAAAAATATCTTTCAGAATCATCTACATTATGCCAAGAAAAATCAAGCAATCTTTTCCCATTGAGTGACCACTTTGACATCACTCCTGCTGATGATCTGGAAGAATTTGATGCCACGACCAGCGATTCGTCTGAACCTGATTTGCTTTGGCAATTCAATAATTCAAAACTAAACAGCTTCACCAATGGAAATGAGTCAAAGATCCAGAGACCAAATGCAAAGCCTGCAAAGAGCCCAGTAAATAGGTAATTTCTTTCACCTTGTTTTGTGATTTTTTTGCACGTCAAGAAACATTCGGAGTAGTAATTAGCCAGTCAATTACATTTCAATCCCAAACTAGTAGGGGTCAGTTAAAAGAATCCTCCATGCCTGTTCTACTCTATTCAGGCTTGTTTCATCTTTTGACATTTCGTTAACTGATGGTGGCAGGAACATGGTTAACAGAGTAGGGCCATCGCCATCACGAAAGACAAATGGTATCGCCCACACACCTCAGCGAAATGGACGACAGGCTGTTCCAACTGAAGTGAAGCGGAAAGCAGGAAACAGGAAGTAGGGATGTGGCTAAGCTGTTTTCAATTCTTTTATTTTTTTTTTTCGTTCTGTTTTTATTTTGGAGAGGGAATGAGAGTTGTTTGGCTTTCCCTAACATAGTCCCTTTGGTCATTTTTATTCTTTTCCCCCTAAAATTTGTATTTTGATCATGTGAAAGTAGCAATAAGTTCATTGCTTGTAATCTTAACATCATTTTATTTGTAGAGTTCCAGTTTGTTGGAAAACATGATAGTAGATATGTGAAGATCCTCAAAAAGCTGTACTTCTATATGACATTTTTGTGGCACATTTGAGGATTTGCCATGTACATTTTGCACATATTCAATTAAAGAGTGAGCTAATGCTTAACCAAGTTTGAGATGTGGAATTGCCACATATTCTTCATATCCTTTTCCTTTACCGACAAATCACCGAAGGTCGGTGACTTACCATTCGAAGTTTGGTGGATAATCGGTTCGCTTCTTTATCTTTCTCCACTTAAATATTATAGACTTTTGACGTGCACTTGACCCACAATCAGTTTCTTCATTTCATCTAGACATATTTCTGCACTTACTAATCTTCAACCCAACAACTAATCCAATCCAACTGCCAAATAGCAAGGGATATGACATTATTCATGTATAAGTTTGGTTGTATAACATTTATAGTGAGAAGTTAAAGGTGATTATGAAACCATTAATTTTCTTGTTTGCGTTCTTTACTGATGTCCTTTTATCCTAAATTAGTTGGGTTGATTTTATGAATATTAGTCAACTATTCATTAAACAGAAACTTCAAAAAAATTGAACAAAATTCTCGTCTCATCCCTAGCAAACAACTCATTATTCAAAGTTCAAACCGCAACGTACAAGTTTGAATTCCAGAAACCTCATAATCATCTACTGATCGAGTAAACCTTAATCTCTAATTAATTACTATGTGACACACAAAGACATTCATATCACAAGGTAATAACGTGCATGAAATTTCTGTGCTGTGCTGTGCTTTACTCTTCTGTGTGTTTTTTATTTCTTTAATGTGTTATTGAAGAAATGGCACCCTGATAGATGGATGAAGAAGGATCCTTCCATTAATGGAGAAGCTCAACATAAATTTCAGCAAGTTCAAGAAGCTTATTCTGGTATGTCAAATTAGCTTCCTAACCCCCTCCATATACAATGCACTTCACATATGACAGTACAAACTCATGGTACGTATATTTTTTATTGGCCTACATCACATTGAGCTCAAAATTGCGCATAACAAAATTTGAACTTGTGTTCTATCTTATATAAAACACTTGTTTTACGATTTAGAATCTGCCTTTGTTGTCATATCTAGGAAAACTAGTCAGTCTAGAATACTATGACTTCTTTTCTGACTTAACCACATAATTAGTCCACCATCTGTCATGGGCGTCACATTCCACTATAAATGGTTAATTTTGACCGGTTCAAGCCTAAACATTAGATGCATTAACCTTTAGCATTGACCATGTGTCCATTTGCAGTTCAAATTGAATTAATATATTTAGCATTAATAACTAAACTTACATGCATGAAATTTAAATTCTAGACCTGCGTCTACATTCCACAGTGTTATATGTCGCATTGACCATGTGTCCATTTGCAGTTGTGTCAGACAAGAGAAAGAGATCATTGTATGACACTGGGCTGCTTGACCTCATGGAAGATGATAATGATGATATAGTGAGTTCCCTTTCCCTCCTCCTTAATTCTGCCCCATTTATAACAAGACTGCTTTTGATGCTACTATGTTAACAGCAATTCTTCGAGTTTATGCAAGAAATGACAACTATGATGGAAACTCAGAAATCTCGGGTAAAATATTCCTCTTTCACTTGCTTTTCTCCCTTTAACTTTGGGGTAACTGCTGTGGATTTAACTTATGTTTACATAATACATTAACAGTAAAAAATATTTTTATGCTACTTTGTATTTAATTTTTTCATTTTATAACAAATTATTTGTCCATTATGGTTATATTGTCGGTTTATAGAAGTTAAACTCGCCTTATGCTTTCCTCTAGAACTTCAGCTTTGTATTTAAATGAAAAATCTCGATGTGAGCAAATCCTTTTTTCATGCAATAAAGGAGCAAAAAATTAAAAAGAACTTGCCTTTTTTGCTGGTTTCATATTGTAATGTTAGTAGTAATAGTTAGTGATTTGAATAATACAGGGAGCAAACACCTTGGAGGAACTTCAAAAGCTGTTGTTAGATATGACAGGTGGACTTAACAAATTTTCAGATATTGGTGTTTTCTGCTTCGGTGAATCCCTGCAAGGCCACAAGTCAAAACGAAGATATGTTACTCGAATGTGATCCTTTGGTCTGTATTATGTTCTTTTATTCCATTTTCCACTTGATTTCTATATATTTGTTGTTTAGCTGCTGAAAGTGGAGGATTTTTTTGGGCCATGATATTGTTCGTTCTAACAATAACAATAATCCAGTAACACAATATTAAGCATAAATCAATTGCAGTTAAATTGCTTCAAGTGGCAAGAACATTCTTCATTGCACTTGTGATCTACTGTTCCAACCTTAGGGAATTGAATCAGAGCACCTCATTGGACAGATGATTAACTAGCTCATGAGTAATTGCTCTGTTTCTTTTCCATAAATTACAGGTTGAAGAGTACAAAACCGGAAAAGACATACTCCATCCGTTTCAATGTATGGAAAAACCTATTTGGTCAGGTACAAAGTAAAAAAAATTTAAACTTCTGATCTTAAATATACTAAAGTATTAAGTTAAATATATTCCAAATTTTAAATAGGATCATTCTTTTAGGAGCGGAGCAAAACTAAAATAACTATCACAGGGAATTATGTCCACAAGGGAATTGTATCTCAACTTGTGGACGTGAAAGAACATGGAGATTGAAGTAATTCAACCACCTGTATAAGAAAATGATCGTACTCATTCAGCCGAATATTTAAATAAAAGAAAAACAAATTATCTCTATTAAAGGCATGTTAAACATTACATCCCAAGTATCCTTAATATGACTAGAAGTTTTTTTAAGAAGAAATTATATAGAAGTATCAGTAATTAAATTTATATAGAATACCAAATTGCTCCATTACAAGGTTTCCCAATACAGTCCTCATAACAAACACGTAGGCCTGGACATCAAGCGAATAAATCGAGTCCGAGCCGAACCAAATTTTATACCATACCAAGCCGAGCCGGAGCAGAGCTCAACCGAGCTTTGTTAGAGTTTGACCGAGCCCGAGCCGACTTTTTTTTCTTGTGTTCCCATACTTAATAATATAAAAAATAATATTTAAATTTTTCTTTTCATCATAATCATAAATAAGGATAAAAGTACTAGCTTATCAATTGTTAACTACTGTATTAAAATATTAAATATCACGTAGACATCAATTGTTAACTACTCCCTCCGTTTAAAAGAGAATGAACCTATTTCCTTTTTAGTCTGTTTAAAAAAGAATGATCTCTTTCTAAATTTGGAAAGAAATATTCACTTTTACTCATCCCTAGATGATTTGTAGCAACACAAATATCTATAACTTATTTTAGACCACAAGTTTCAAAAATCTTATCTCTTTATTAAACTCCGTGCAAAGTCAAATGGGTTCATCTAAAGTGGAACGGAGGGAGTACTGTATTAAAATATTAAATATCACGTAGACTTCTAATTTTTTTAAGGTAATTAAGCCTAATGAATAGAAGTTATATTTTAAAGAAAAAGTTACACGATTAATTAAGCTAATCCAGTCGAGCCGAACTTGATCGAACTTTAGCAGAGCCGAGCCGAACCGAGCCAAACTTTATATGAGACCGAGCCGAGCTAAAAGGCAATCTGAAATGAGTCGAGCTCCGAGCCTACTCAAAGGTAACCTCAAAATTGCACTTGTGTTAAGGTTTATATAATACTCCTACCAATTTTTATGCAAGTCCGAGATTTTGAACCAAAGAAAAGAATAAGGTTTAAATGTTTTAATCAAATGGCTAGAACTTTTATTGCAACAATGACAATCAACAATAACACCCCTTCAACCATATAGCGTAAACCAATCTTACCAGTCTCCATAAACCCAATTTACAAATGTAGTACAATTTACTAAAAAATCAAATGAAGAAATGAAACGAGGAACAACGTTATCTGAATTTACTGCACTACCAAAACTTTTCTTACACATGAATAAAAGAAACTGATGCTGTACACAGGAATGATCTGCAATGCAAGGCTACTATTGAAAAGATTGCTCACCAGAGTTTTGATGTGGAAAGCATGAGACCGAATATTCTGACTTGCATTTTATTGAGAAGATTGTACACCAGAGAACTAGAAGCTGATAGTGTCTCTTGTTCAGCTTCAATGAATGAATAGTTTGAATGTGGGATTATAAAACTGCAACTTCAGTATATGTGTGTGGAAGAGCAAAGTGAGCAGAACAAGAACTGGAAAATGAGCTCAGCTCAGGACATGGTTCAGGATACACATTTGCAGAAGAACCGGATATACTAGAGCATAACCATGGTGTAGAAGGGTCGGAAGAAATGGAGAAAGAGATATTTGATAGACATATGGAAGTGAAGGGAGATTCAGATAATCCGGTGAAATTGCCTGCTATTGAAATATTCGTACCAGCAATGTCCTCAAAGGTGATGCCACTTACTATAGGTAATGAAGAAGGATCATATTTCTCATCTGGATGCGAGTCAGAGTAACCAGTGGCCTTGAGTCCCACTTGCACATTCTCCATAACCACATTCATAACGAGAATATCTTTGATGTAACCACCCCTTCCTCTTGCTGTCTTCAACTCAATCCCAAATAGGGAGTTACGTATGGAAATATGTTCTACAAGCACACTGGAGATACCACCAGACATTTCACTACCAAAAGCCACAGCAGCACCTGCAGAAGACTGTAACCTCACCCCTCGAATGTGGACATTTGAAGTAGGTTTTCCGTAGGATATGCCATACTCATCCCAACCACTTTTGAGAACAATTGCATCATAACCCATACTAATGTTGCTGTTTTCAATGCAGACATGCTCAGAAGAATCTGAAAAGTGTAAACAAGGTTGCATGTTAGTGGGTCTAAAGTTTGCAAATAGTGTATCAATTTCTTAGAAACAAGGGAACAGCTTTTTCTTTCTAAATCAAGAAAAACAAAGGGCAGAACATACATGTTTTCATGATATCAACAGGCCCACTTGTTTCACCTAGCAACTAAAAGACCATATCTATTCCAGGCTCATGTACCAGTCATATTTATCTTTACTCAGTTATGAAGAAGTAGTTACTTCGCCTTTATTTGCACAAAAACTAAAAATCTAAAGAATTCTATGTCTATGATGCCAGGGGAAGTAGGTATCATCAGAGCTCAGATTTAGCAGTATCTGAAAGGCAAACATTTAATCTTTATGAACAACTAGCTTTTATCTGCAAAACTAAATAAAGGGATCAATTGATCCTGAAAAGGTTGTTTTGTGTTGCTTGAGGAAGCTCCCATTATCAGATACGTTCAAGAAGACCTATAAGCACTTAACTGGTGAGCGTCTAAGGCTACAGCCTACAGCTCTTAGTTAGCTTGGACATTTAAAACGAATAAGATTAAGGATTTTTATTTTAACCAACCTGGGACGATCCCATTAGTGTACGGGGAGTCTTGTGGAGAATGAACCGTCAAGTTCTGAATGACCACGTTGCTGCAAGATATGGAAGTTTCTCAAGAATTAGCCAAACTCAGATATTACAACAAACTAAAGTAGATAAACACTAAACTCCTTATACAGATATATCAAGGTACCTGCAATATGCTGGGCGGATGTTCCAACCAGGAGCATTCAAAAAGGTCAAGTTTGAAATAACAACATTTTTGGAGTTAACAAACTCTACTAGGTGTGGTCGAGTATAATTTAAGGAATGGGAATTGAACTTCTCCCACCATATGGAGCCCTGGCCATCAATAGTCCCATTGTTACCTGCACAGTTATCAGAAATAAGCAACTCGCATGAAGGAAATATAGAGAGACTCAAAAACTAGTAAATCCACTTAATGAAGGAATTCCTGCCTGTTATCACAACATCAGTTAAATTATTTCCAGCAATCAAGCTGCGATATCTTCCATATTGTGCCTCAATACCTCGACCATAAGATGGCAAGGCTTCAACGACATCCCAATGAGAGTAATCCTGCATAAGGAAAACAGAAAAGAATATTTAACATGACATAAATTAAGATAAATATAGATCTAAAATTGATCGTCGGATAGAAACTGAAGCACCTATCTAAACCATCATATCAAATTTGAGTTACAGCAATCATGACAACATACTATCTCGGAAACCTCTCTATTGGAATTAACCATGAATAAATCAAGAAATCATTTTATTTGGGAAATACTAAGCAATAGCGCCTAATTACAAAGTGAAAGAGTATCTCATTCTCGAAACCAATGTTTGTGGACCCAATTACACAACTGCTACATTTCTTTTCCAGAAAAATTGTTTTAGCCATCATAAACAGGGCCATTTTTATCTAAAAACACAAATAAATCTGATTAGAAATGCAAAAAAGACACTTAGATGAAGTTCATGCTAACCTCTGATCCTAGAATAACGGCATCTTTTTCCAGGAACAGTGTAAGGTGGCTAGTGAGATTGATGCTTCTGGTCAACCACTTGCCAGCGGGAACATAGAGTTGTGCTCCACCCTTGTCAGCAAACGACTTGAGATAGAATATAGCATTCTGAAAGGCTACGGTATTTAGAGTTTTCCCATCCCCCACAGCGCCAAAGTCTAATACTGATGCACTGTGAGGTCTGGGTTTCAAAGGCTGATCGAACTTGCATTCTACGTCTAACTGAGCATCAGTATATATTATACAGTGGGTCAATGCCAACAGCAAAAGTAGCACTGCCTGGAAATGAAAACCAAAGAGAAATGGTTAATCATTAACAATCAAGCATCTTACTACTAATACTTTTTTTTTTTTTTTTTTTGGATGAAGACATTTTACTACTAAAACTTCCACTATCATGTAAGCTAACAGAATCTATGTTATGTTGAAGGCAAGATATTCAGGTACAGCGAGATGCTGCAGCGGTCAGTGTCCTAATTAACATCCTACAGATACATTATCACTGGTTTCATGTACTCCTAACATACGTTAGCAGAGTATCAACTTTCGCAATTCACACAAAGAGAAAATCCGGGTCTTTTGCTGCTTCTTTTCCTCATTGCATCTTCTTTTTTTATGAAGAGGTGTAGACCATCAAATATGCAGAAAGAAGACAGGCACACCAGATTGAAAAAGTTTAATCTTTGCCCCATATTCAACAAAGGGAAATGCTAACAAGACCCAATCACAAATTAAATTACAAATGAGCTTCTACAAAACTATATGTCAAAAAGGAGCAGGCAAGACCAACAGAAAAAATACAACTAGATATTTTTTCCATTTATAGAAAAGAAATTCTATACTTGATTAGTACCAATTGAAATAGACTTCATTGAAGCACAAAACACTGAGCAATAGCAGTATGAGCAAACAAATAAATAATTTTGAAAATGAAAAAGAAAAGGGTAAATTAAAAACTTGGTCAAGTTTCATAATTTATATACAGTACTGAAGCTACCAGTAGCATCTCCCAATCAGATCCCTTGTACCAAGATGGATTGGCCAGAAAACAAAACAAAGTTCATTACTTTCAGTTATGGGCAAGAACATAAAGGGCAAAAAAATCATAACTTTATGATTGTACTGAACATCCAAATCTTGAATCCAACAAATTCTTGTTTTGAAAACACAATGTAGACAAAACAATAGACACCCAAGTCAAAATTGTTCAGAGATCAAGCAAATCTGTACAAGTATCACTTACAAAAGCCAATTCACAGCACAGATACTAAGCCAGTAAATTGAACCAAGTAACCAATTTGAAGCATAAAGATTGCAACTTTCAAATATATTACAAGTCAAAATGTTCAATTACTGACTATAAAATCAAGATTTAATCAAAAACAGGACACCAAAGATTGCAACTTTAGAAGAATCCAAGTATAAAAAAATAAATTAACGTACTTACTAGCCTCTTCAGGAGTGTTGTACACTTTGTCATAGTGTCATTCACAAATCTGAAACCCAACCACCCCTCTTCTTGCTGAACCAAAGTGAGAAGAGGGAGATGAAGAAGGGAAGATAGAAAAAAGAAGAGGGTGTTAATTGTATGAATGATAATAAGAGAGTGGCAATTAAGGACAAAATAAAATAAAATATACTGCTATACTACTGCTCCGTCACATTTTATTTGTTATGGTTTTTAAAATTATCATATTTCAAAATTTAAAAATAAATTAGCTCGACTTTTTTGTTTTACTCATCTACAAAAAATATAAATATACATATTTTAGATTATTAATTTACTTTATATAACAAATCAAACTATAACAAACAAATTAAGACGGAAAACTCATATATATTAAAATATAATAAATAATGAAACTACTACTAGTAGTACCAATAGAAAAAACGGATGGTAAGAGAAAGGGACAACGAAGAATTAGAAAAGGACAGCTCTTCATCTACACATATTAACACTAATAAATAAGTAATACTATAACACAATGAATATGACCAATATTTTTTAGGTACATTTTCATATGATCTTATATGGGGTTATACAACAACAAATAATAAAGGATAGAATAGGAGTAGAGAATAATCAATATTTAATTGCATAATAATTAGGCATTAATCAGTCTGTAAATGTTTTTAGTCAATTTTATAACGGACATTGCCGACACACTCAATCAGTAGAACAACAAACGGCAGAGCAGTAAGTCAGGCATTGACTACAGTTATAAAGCATGAGTTTGGTCATAATACTAGGTAATTAATAGGTTCCTAACTCCCCGCATGTTAAATTTCTTTACCGGCTTGTCCCAAGTAGACTAGTTTAATGGTCAATCTGTCACGATTCTATTGCTCAATACTTTTTACTTTTATTTGGATATTTACATCGAATTATATACTTTTTCCAATCATTTTATTTGAGTCTGTAGTTTCTTATTGAATTTTTTGAAAAAATAAAGAAAGTATTAAAGTTTTTTACAAGTTACTTTTGTGTGATAAATACTCTAAACAAATTCCTAGAAACTCTTTCAATACTAGAAATATTAAAATGATCAATTACGCCTCTATTTACTGTTTGAAGGAGCTTTCTTAATAGATATGTAAAAATATTATTTACAATGAAAAAATTGAGGTGTGCTAATTAGCTATTGTTAAGTGAAAATTTATTAAGACACGTGTTATATCTTTATTGGATAAATATAAATGTCGAAGGCGATAAATTTTTCAAATCTATCACAGTATCATGAGATCAACTCTTATCCAGTTAAGTGTTCATATCGGTAAACTTTAGTGTTAGAACTTAAAATTTAGCTATTTATGTTTTATTTCGCAAAATATAATTTTTTATTAGTTTATTCGTATTTTTTATATTTTAATTTTTTTAAATATTATTCTTTTTATTTGATCCTCAAGATATGCTTTATAGTCGCGAAGCTATTGTAAAACGATTATGGTAACACGTTTTAGATGTTCTTTTGGTGTGTGACTTAAGTCTTATTTTCTTCCTCAAAATCTATATTCAATCAAATACTGTATATAAAATGAAACAAATAACTTACTTTGCTATTTTCATTACAATTCAGCTTTTTCTTTATGATTAAAAGATAATAGTTTCAATTGTAGTATCACAGGTTTATATAGTTTAGTTAATCCATGTTGTTAGTCGTCTAATTTGGAGTCAAGTAAAGTAAATTTACTAATGAAAGTATAGTGTTGCTTACTATGGAGTATAAACATATTTCAAAAATTGAATTCGAGATTATTGATTAAGAATTAAGGGATAGTCGAAGATAGTTATAAGATACTGGTGCAGCTAAACCATATATATTATAATATACTTAATGTATTTATTAAAAATGATTAAATATATAGAGTAATTGTTAAAAGTTTAACCCAATAAGTGAAAATTAAAATTGGGGAGCATGTGCATGATGAGAATTTAGAAGGGGTCCACAGCAATGATGTGTGGGAAATGCAAGGCTGGCATGACTGAGCTAGCCAGATCATATGCCGTCATGGGGTGGATGGGTCCTCCTAATTGTCCTTTTCTGCTCTCCCTCTTTGTTCTTTCTAATAACACACACACATTAACACATGACCCAATAGCCTTGCTGTTGTGGTCCTCCTTGTCTCTTCTGCTCCAATTCAACTCAATCTAACCAATTATTCCCCCTTTTCTTCTTTATTCTTTTGTGCTTTTCCTAGTTAGTCATTTTGTTTCCCCTTCTTTTAAACTAATTGCCTGATCAAACACTTCTCATTGCTAGTGTTTGTTTCAAGCTTTGCTCTTAGGTACCCTTTTCTTGGTGTTAATTTTAAGAGGGATAATCTCTATGTATAACTATCAGCTATAGTGAATTGTTAGGTTGGTGTCATAAGTAGAATTAATCTTTGTCTGTAATCCAACATAGCACATGCAATATTTGGTTAACTTTTTCCTTTTCTTCATACACAACAGTGACAATACCTTCACAAGTTAATGTGGAAATCAATGTTATTTAATGCATGATAAAATGTAAAATAGGATTTGTACATCAACTTATAATATACACATTAAAAAATTAAAATGGCAAAATTAACCCTCACAATAGAAACAAACTTTTTTTGCTGGAAAGTAAACAAATACTTTAAGCTACACACTTGGATATTAATTTATAATATATCAAACTAAAGATCCAACAACAATAACCCCTACATAATGATCCTTATATAACAATCTCAATATTACTAATTTCTTACATTACATTACTAATATTTACATTGTTGAAGGCATGTGAAATTCATATAAGGAAATAATACATCTTACACATTAATTGTTGATTCAGTACATGACCAAACGCAAGAAAGAGTCTTTCAAGTTAAGATGTTAGAATTACTACTGCATGTCGATGAAACTAGTAGTAATAAAATGTTAATTTTGGTACACTTGAACTTCAAGAGGACCATCCAGCTACTTTATCCTCCAATCAGAAAAGAAAATGATAAATTATTCTTTATCCATTAAGTAAATCAATTAAGGACCGTATCAAATTATACAAGGAAAATATATAATATATGATTTATACACGTGGTAAATAATAATCTAGTAATTATCCGGTAAATAATACTACTAATATAGGAGTTGCTTAAAATATATAAAGGCTTTATTTGTTTTAAATTTAAATTATTAAATACTTTAACATCATATTCTCATGCAAGAATTTATGTTAGATGTTACTTTTGTCAATAACGGTAAACAAACGATCCCTGATCACTAACTTGATAGGAAAATTACTAAATGAGCGTGAGATTTTATTTTCTATTGATCTTTCAATTTGAAGAAAGGAAACACAAGAAGTAAAAGGAAAACGGTATGAGAATTCATTATGACTCGTTTATGATGGGGTATTGGAAAAGGCTAAACAACAAAGCCACCAACATGTTACACTTTAGTTGAGCATATTTTCTTTTTTTTTACATAAAAACACATATTTCGAAACCCTAAAAAGGGTTTCTCGGAGAAACTTAGGTGACCACATTGTACCATAGATGCAAAAAAAGTACCCTGGACCAAATGGTTAGAAGGCATTGAGGCAGAAAGAATTGTTTTCCTTTTTCAGATGTTAATTAGTTGTTTCTTCCATCAAATGTTATTATCAAAACTGATTACATGACTAAGTTAATTAATGTTGTCCCCTTGTCTTTGCAGAAAATATATCTTCAAGACTTTGTTGTCGAAGAGCATGATTAATTAAGAATTAGAAGAGTTTTGTAATTGCTTTCCTAATGGAAGGTCGGTCAATTCGTGAGAACAACACCAAGCTATGCACGTCGAGTCAATGCTCCGTTCTTTTTTCTTTTTCTTTCTTTTCCTTAAAATTTAAGCACGAGAAAAGGAAGAAAATTACAGTAAAATGGAGTTCAGCTTCTAGAGGATATATGCAAAAGATTCAATGTCTAACGAGAACAAGTAGGTTTCTGAGTTCGGATCTCATCACTAATAAAATATCTTATATATAATTAATATGATTATAATTACCAGTAGTAAAATCACATTTCGACCAAATACTAACAAGCATAGGCGGACCTAAGGCTATTGAAGGGGGTATCAATCGATACCCCTTCGCGGAAAAATTACACTGCGTAGATAGGTAAATTTTTTTCTCTTATGTATGTATACTATATGTTGAGACCCATTAATTTTTTCGTATGTTAACTTGATTATATTTTGATACCTCTTAACAAAAATCCTGGATCCGCCATTGCTAACAAGTATATATATGTCTAAGTGTTTATGTATTGAAAGAATACCAACATAGGTTGTTCTTTGTGATAATGATCTCTGTATAACCTTATATTGTTTCTAAATCTGTAAAGTTTGTTTTAAAATATTTAGATTGGAAGAGTTCAATTTCATATAACAAATCACATATGTTGACCCTTGACTCTCCGTTGTCTCCCGCTCTTTGATTCGAGGGAGCACTTTACAATCAAATGCCAATTGAATTACGGCCTGCGACAGCTGCATTGTGCCATTTGGAAAGAGTATCTAACGGAAACGGCTGTACCTACCACATGCATGCACAGTTCTTTTCCACATGATTTAATTCCAACTCCATTCAGGTTTTACTTTGTATAATCCCATCTCCTTGCATTTTGTGAACTCGTCATCTTCTTTCTTAGCACACTCAAATTTTATTGGAACTTGGAATATATGGTATGCTTATTTTAAATGATCATGGTCTAAACTTAAGATTGTTTTAACCAAATAGTCCTGTCACTACTTTAGATGCTAACATGTTAGTCATCCAAATGGTCCTTTAATTAACGAAATTTGCGACTAAAGTAGCCGAGGCCTTTTGACTATTGAACTTAACGTTCAATTGCATGCTTGACAAGAGAGGCATATGAGAAAATAGGAGGCCCAGACCCCAGTGAACGAAAATTTGACAGTTCACCAACGCTTTGAGATGGATAACAAAGCCTTTAATTTGTCTACATTCTTGATAAGGTGAAGAAAATATATAGGCAGAATAGCTAAATAGGCAGTTGTATGTGTCCTGTTTTGTTACCCGACCCCTCTATTCCACTAAGATTCATATAGACACTTCTACTTGTTACAATGAGGTATTTTAAACCTCTGGCTATGCATGTCTCCCAAACACGCTTATGTCTTTAAATCATCAAGATATAGTTCATGTAAAAATTATGTGAATGAGAAGTTTTACGTACCACTACTATATCCACATATTGTTACCATGCATTACGCAATCGATCAGCATCACCAACTTTCCCTGCACAACCACCAATTCAAACTACCACTACCAACCAATTCCCTCATCCACACGACCACCATTGTCAACTACCTCCCATGTCCTAACCACCCTAGCCAATCATCCACTATTGCTAGCCACAGCTGCACAATTACAATCGTTAGCCTTTCACACAACTATCACTATCAATCACCATCACCCGTACACTACCACTACCACTACTGTTAGCCCCTTAGACTCGGCGGATTATGGCACGGCATGGCTATGACGGGATTTTGGGTGTTTCTCCTAGTTGTAGCTAAATCGGGATTGAAAGCAACATGGACGTTGGTTGATTTGTCAAGGGCGGGCTTAAAATGACTTGGTGGGATCATAGCATTGATGAGCTGATTGACAAGCAATGTTGGTGCAACGACTAGGCAGTCTTGTGCCTTTGTGGGTGATAAGATGGCAACCGGGCAGCTTGTTGGGTGGCAAGCGAGCCAAGACGAGATAGACGATTATGTGGGCAACGAGGTGCCAAGACTTGGTTTCTTGATGCCAAGGCAAGCAAGGAAGCTGAACGTAGTGCATGGCGTTTGACTAAGGTTGGGGCAAAGTGTGCTGAAGCTAGGCAAAGTCGGCTGTGTAGTGAGCTAAGTCGGCTGGACAAAGGGTAAGAGTTAGGCACATGTGCAGGGCACATGATCAGTCAGTTAGGCGCCTAAACATGGGCAGAAGTGGGAGGGCTGAAACATGGCCTACATGGCCTGCCTAGTTAGAATAACTCCCCTATCCACTTGTAAAGCCTTTGGCTGTTTTCCCCATTGTATTTAAAGTGTACTTCATCCATTTTATTACTTAGACAGATTTTAACTCGTTTTCTTAGGAGAGAAAACATTGGCCTTGGTGGCTTTCCTTTGTATTTGGTGTGAATAATATAAAGGTTGGAATTTTTTCGTACTTGCTGTCTCGTTTTCTTTTGTGCCTTAACGTTTCAGTATTGTGTGTGATCTTTACTCAAACATACTTCAATCTTCTGCCCAAACTCTAACACATTGCTGCCTATTTTTGAAACTAAGACAAACGACCCTAAATTATTCTAAGTGTGACAAACGGTCCACGCAGCACGGGGCAAACCTCGGCGGGTTTAAGTGATCAAAATCACCCCTGTGACAACTACCACTGTGCAGTCGGATGTTGATTTAGGATTTAAAATTGATATGTTCAGCCTTTAAAGTTCTTTGCAGTAAACTCTTTGTATTTTTGAATTATGAATTCTAGTTCAATATAAATTAAAAGTTTAGTGGTTATTAATATGTATCATTATATTTTGCGTAAGAATATTAGGTTCGACTGAATTCATAACGACACATAAGCTCCATTTGTCTCTATATACAACCAGTCGCTAATCACCTTCACCATTCACGAGCACTATCAACTACAACTAAACAATCATTACTGCCAAGACACCGACCACCACAGTCGCCGGTTGGCACTAGCTAGCTTTTAGAACATGATTCAAACGAATAATTTTTTTTTACAACATTGTGTAAATTCAAATTTTTCTCTAATATTTTTGGATATATATATATATATATATATATATATATATATATATATATATATATATATATATATATATATATATATATATATATATATATATTTGATTATTATTTTATTGAATTTTTATATTTATTATGTTGGATTTATCTGAATAAAAGAGTCCACCCATAAATTGTGCTCTTAATATCTATCCAGGTAAAAAGATAAGTTACCTGATAGAGTCCTATAAGAGGACAACTACTGTTTTATACAGTTATAAATACAGTAAATGGCTCAGATAAACAATAGAACTTTTCCTATTGTTCTTTCTACTTCTCTCTCAAATAAACTAGGTGTTTAGACTGTTGATAAAGGGGTTGTTCTGTCACTGTGACAACCACCGACAACCAATGATTTCAACCGTGGTAAAGATCCTACCGCTTCCGCTTATAAGGAGAACAAGTAAGTTCTCTGATTAACGTTTTTGTGTAATCTATTTAGTATAGATTTTGTGATATATGCATATATGAATCCTTCATTGGTATCCGATGTCATTAGGCTGATTTTCTGGTCCGAATAAAATGATATGGTAATTTTTTTTTATTCTTCGTGAATTTTAGAATTAGATGTATGGATTTTAAATGATTTCTGTGCATTTGGAATAGTTAAAAACTAAAAGCATGAGGCTTTATCGATCCATAATATATACTGCTTAGAAATATGCTCCAAATAAGTTTGGTAGATGTCTTAAAAAATCTGAAGAACAAAAATGAAACAAAGGCTACATATTTCCAGCAAAATAGTAAATAACGAAGAGAAGAGAAACGAAGACGTTTCACTTCCATCCCATAATTTATTTAGAAATCAGTTTTCCAAATCATTTGAATCTAACAGATCAATAAATTATTTCTAGGATAAAAATCTTTCAAATCAGATTCAAAGAAAAGAGAATATTTACTTCTTTAAAAGAAAAGGATAAATTTTGAAATTAGTGTTCAAATCAGATTTTATAATATATAAAAAAGATATATAGTTTTGTAGAACCTTCGTTCTCAAAACTAACTTTAGGGAGATCAACCCATATCACAATACGCCAACAAGATATTCTGGAGATTTGTCTCATATCTGTCTGAGCACCATCATCAGTGATAGCGGCTAAT
This sequence comes from Petunia axillaris subsp. axillaris, assembly GCA_029990575.1. Taxonomy (NCBI): domain Eukaryota; kingdom Viridiplantae; phylum Streptophyta; class Magnoliopsida; order Solanales; family Solanaceae; genus Petunia; species Petunia axillaris. Next base: position 10,425,579 of record JARKNS010000006.1, read on the forward strand.
TGAAGAGTTAGTTTTTCTGAACTTTTTATGTTGTTCTTACAAGTAGAAAATGAGCCTAAATGCAAAAGAGGCTATCTCATGCCCTTCTAAGGAAAAATGGATAAAAGCAATAGAAGATATCCGGAGATCTCTTGAACTTGAAGAGGATCGGCTTGAAGCTGCTAAGCCAACAACTGAGTCGCTACTAGAAATCAGAGGTTTTTCGACCGCCCATACGGTTGGATAACGGTTGGCTAGCTGACCGTTGTCCGACCAAACGATGCGATCGGATAATGGGTGGTCGCACAAGGGTGTCCGACCGACTCGTTCCGACCGATTTGCGGTCGGACACTGGTCGCACCTTGTAATTTCTGGAATAAAATATATTGAACCAGGTGATCGAATCGATCCGAGGTTGCAAAAATCTGGAAAAAAAATTCTTGAGTTAGACGATCGATGCGGTCGGATATTGTAATTTCTAGGCAAAAAAATACCCAAATTTCGGTCCGATTCGGTCGGAAATTTTGGTAAAACCTGCAATATAAAACCTGTAATTAGAGCTCCACCACCTACAAAAACAGTAAAAACAGCATTAGGCTTCTACAAGCCTTAATTTTTTCTAAACAAGGCTTATTGCCTTTAAACTAAAACTTTAACAATTTACATAACGTCAATAATTCATAATGATTCAAACAAGTTAAACTTAACAACAAGTCTAACAAGTTTATTAAAAACCAACCACAAGTCTAATACATGTCTAAAACATCAACAATCTATTATTACTACTCCGTTGCCTCAGAACTAGACTCAGACGACGAGCTGTATTGACGTTTGCTCTTGCCTTTCCCCCGAATCCGGCTCTTGCTCTTGCCCTTGACCTTCTTTCCCTTGTCCGCACTACCACACACAATGTTCTGCATCATTTCCCGCATGACTCTCATATTTTCCTCATTGCGCAAACGATCTTCTTCACTTTTTCTCTTAAGCTCTTCGATTTCATTGTGCAACGAGACTTCCATCGAGGGATTAATTGAACTAGCAGGAGGTGTGTAAGTGCCAAACAAATCTGGATTTAGACGTTCCGAGGCATACTGCGATCCAAGGTCGTAAGCACTTCCCTTCTTTACCCCCGCCATTCACCTCCAGCCATAGTGTGATTTCCTCCTCTAGTGTCATTTGAGCTGGGGTACTGCTACCACACTCGGATGCCTGACTTGCCATCCTTTCTTCATAAGCCGCCATAGCCTTTTCCTGAAAAAAATTTAATAACAAGAATTAGATTTACAAATATTGACGGATTTAATAACCTTAAAAGATTGAATTTAATAATTTACATATAGCTCTCTAGCGCGCTCCTCAACCCACACTTCTTCTCCTCTTTTGTTTCTGTATATATGTCTCTTCTTAAAGATTTCAGGCACACGTACTGGCCACCCTTCTTCCTTTTCCTATAAAATTAAAAAGATGACAAGTTAGGTAGAAAATTAATGCGAGTTATATAAAACAATACATATAATATTTAATAAGTTACTAATAGCATCCGCTAAGTCGCTGCGCTAACCGAACCCCCAGTGTGCAGCAATCCATCCTTTTAGGAGGCTCGTGCGGCTTTTCCTTGGGCGCTCCTCTTCTTAAATTCATCACTATCCTAATATTCCAGATATTTTACCCAAAAGTGATCGTATATCCAATCGAGCTTCTTTCCTTTGGCCCGACTATCATACAGGTTACCTTTGACTCTATCTGTGCATTTTCCAAGGAAATTGCTTCGGGCAACGCTATCAAAGGCAGGTTGCCGCTTACACTTTGTCTGAAATAATTAAAAATATTAGATTTTTAAAAAAGTGGCACTTAACTAAATTATTAAAAAATAAAATATAGTTATTACCTTAAAATCGTCAAACATGGACAGCTTTACCCCCGAAGGGTACCTTACCCCAAGATGGCCATGGCTCACTACATCTAGTTTTAATGCAATGTGACTAAGGGAGTAGCCACCTGCGAGGGAGTAAAACTATATAAAAATCAGTAGTGTTAATAAATATACTAAAAAATTAAACTTTACAGTAGTATTAAAAAGTTAAAAAATAACCAAAAAAAAAAAATTCTTACCCACGACTATCCTCAGGATAAATCCAAACCCTTCCGTCATCATCATATGATCCTGGAGCACCAATGTAAAAAGGCGAACTCGGAACATAATATGGTACAGTAGGTGGTACTGAAGCGCCCACCGAGCTCGGATCAGAAGGTGGTACAGTAGATCCAGAAGGAGTAGATGATGAAGGGGATGGTGATGGACTGGAAGATGGCGAAGGCATGGATGATGAACTCATGCCATGCGGACGAACAACATAACCAGGAGATGTAGGAAGTGGCATGCCAGGGGGAAAGGTAGCGGGAGGAGTGAAAAAACCTGGAGCATATGTAGACGAAGGATATGTAGGAAGCATATGAGGTACATGTGCAGAAGGAGTAGTATGGTCTGAAGCAGGAGAGGTACTTTGAACCTTTCTTTTCCCCCTAGCCTTCTCCGTAGATGACATATCTATAAAATAAGCACAATAAATTAGCACAATATAAGGAAATTATAAATTTATATGGAATACATTTATAAAGTAGTGCAAATAATTGCAGTAAAGTAACAACAACAAACTACGAGCATGTCAATCATCATTATTCGCGTCAAGGTCATCGTCTATTTCTTCTTTCTCGCTCGTCTCATCGTCATCAACAAATTCTTCCTCGCTTGTTTCAACGTCATCCATATATTCATCCTCCTCGTTTTCCCTAGATGTTCCTTCTCCAAAATTGTCATTTTTTTCTATGTCTAACCACTGATACATCAAACTCTTCATAGATGCCTTCACTATATTGCAACTGATCGGCTAATTCAATATCCGCAATCAAGGGAATGGATGAAACCTCATTTTGATATGCAACAACTAATACATCATCTACCTCCACTCTTCCAACCGGCTTGCCTTTTAGAACAGTCCACCAATTGGCCTTGGCTTTAGATTTGGCTTTGGCTTTATTCTTTGTTGGTGGATAAGGAACGTACCACACTTGCTTTACATTCTGGGCAATGATAAAGGATCATAATGTCCATATGAGCTTCTGTGATTAACTTCAACTATTTTAGAACATGGGTCTACCCTCGTACCCTTGGGACTCGGATCAAACCACTTTCACCGAAAAAGCACCAATCTTTTACGAGGCCAACCTACTGTACATTCTATTTCTAAAATCTCCTCAATCACACCATAGTAATCAAAGTCTACATCCTGGTCACCAGTACCACCTTTCACACACACACCGCTGTTGGTTTTCCTCTCCAAGGACCATTCTTTAGTATGAAACTTGTACCCATTAACAAAGTACCTAGACATCTTGTTGTATTTATAATAAGGCCCGTGAGATATATCATGCAACAATGGGAAGTTTATGCCATTATCCGGATTGAGTACCTATATAGAGTTCAAGATAGTTGTACACATTAAACCAACTAATAAATAAATATAATATATATATATATATACACATACTTATGTATTTATTTATATAACACTTACAAATTCTCTAAACCAATCTGAAAATTTTTCATAAGAAGCAACATCGCCAAATTCTCCAACAAAATGACTGGATGATGCGCCAAAAAAATCTCATTAGTTAGACTAATGATGAAACTTGAATGTTAGGCTTTAATATAAAAAAAAACATACTTGTAAAAAGGCGTGACATCGGGACAATTCAACAAAACATGTGTTGTAGCTGCTTTTCTGTCCCGGTCAGTGAACTTGCATTCTTCTGTCATTAACTTTCCCCTACCAGATTGATTGAATATAGAAAATGGTGGATAATTCGGATCATTGTTATCTCCAACATCATGTCGATCTGACCTATTTCGCAAACATGGCACATTTTGATCGAAATAATACGAACAAAAATTATGGACCCCTCAATTTGGTTCCTGTTTTTCACGTCCCGCTTACACTTGCCAATAATTCTGCATAATACATTGTATTAATTAATTTACTTAAGATGAATTTAAAAAATGAGTTAATAATAACTTAAGGGACCTTATCTCTCGAAAGGATACATCCATCTACAGTGCACCGGGCCTCCCAGTAGTGCCTCTTCCGCGAGGTGAATTGGAAGATGCTCCATTACATTAAAGAAACCATGGGGAAAGATTTTTGTCAACTTAGTCGTGATAACAAGAAAGTTACTTTCCATCGACTTAAGATTCTCTTCCATCAATGTCTTAGAACACAACTTCTTAAAAAATAGGCTTGTCTCTGTAAGGGGTTTGCAAACTTTATCAGGCAAGCCATTGAATGCAATCAGAAGCAAGTTTTCCATGAAAATGTGACAATCGTGGCTTTTCATGTGAGTCAATTTTCCTTTTGTCATATTAACACACCTTTCTAAGTTTGATGCATATCCATCAGGCATCCTCAAATTCTTGACCCAATCACAAATCATTCTTCTCTCATCCAATCTGAATGTGTAACTGGCCTTGGGAAGCCAAATCGTGTTTCCAACTTGAGATAAGTGTAACTCAGGTCGCCCACAAAGTTCCTCAAGGTCCAACCTGGCCTTTTCATTATCCTTTGTCTTGTTCCTGACATCCATCACAGTATTAAAGATAGCCTCGAAAAAATTCTTCTCAATATGCATGGGATCCAGGTTATGTCGAAGAAGATTATCCTTCCAATAAGGCAACTCCCAGAAGATACTTTGTTTAGTCCAATTATGATCAATACCATATCCAGGTGTTTTAGATGGCCGTTGGTCAGTTACCTTAGGATATACCTTAACCCTATCCCATATTTCTCCTCCTAACAACCTTCGTGGAGGCTCCTCAAAATCAACCTAATTCTTCATAAATGCACTACTGTTATTCCTAAACGGATGATCCATTGGCAAGAATCGATGGCAACAGTCGAACCATGTAATCTTACCGCTATTTTTCAAAGTGAATGCTTTTGTATCTTCCCTACAATAAGGGCAAGAGAGCTTACCAGCAGTGGACCACCCAGACAACATTCCATTAGCTGAAAAGTCATTTATAGTCCACATCAAAGAATCATGCAGTTGAAAGTTCTGTTTCATTGATATATCATATGTTTCCACACCTTCATACCACAATACCTTTAACTCATCAATCAAAGGCTGCAAAAATACATCAATCGAGGCTTTTTAGTTATGTGGCCCTGAGATAATGCAATTCAAAAATAGATAAGGACTAGTCATGCACATTTCGGGCGGAAGATTGTATGGCGTGACAAATACGGGCCAACAAGAATAAGGTGTAGACGAGACATCAAAAGGAGTGAACCCATCTGAATTATGTTTCTTGGTTCACTAGCAAATGCCGGATACACCTGATCAAAATGTTTCCATGCCTCACTATCTGACGGATGGCTTAGAATGTCGGGCTATTTTGTATGATCATGGTGCCATCTCATATGAGGAGCAGAGCTCATCAACGCATACAACTTCTTTAATCTAGGTATAAGGGGTAAGTAGTGCATCGACTTAACAGGTATCAGCTTCTTTTTAGGGTTTAGAACTGGCTTGTAACGAGGCTCCTCACAGAATTTACATCTATCTAAGTCTGCATCATCCTTATAAAACAGCATGCAACCGTTGCCACAACAATGAATTCTCCGTGCAGAAAGGCCTAATGTGGAAACCAACTTCTTAGTGTGGTAATAATCAGTTGGTAATGCCATGTTAGTCAGATTGAGTTCATTCCTAAGGCCAATGATGGAATCCATGGCTGCTTGAGATATACTAAAATCAGATTTAATACTTAACAATCTAACAGCAACTGACAACTTGAAATGCACTGAGCCTTCGTAAAATGGACGACTAGCTTCCTCCAACCGTTTATAGAAGAGCTTTGCCTCATCATTAGGAACATGCTCAACATTTGGTTGTGATGTACCTGGTTGGGATGGCTCCTCTAGGTACATCCCAAAAGCATCATTAACCATATCGTTCATTCGATCATTATCAAGATCATTCTCCACAAACGGACCACTCCTACCGACATAAGCATTTTGAAAATCAACATCACCACCCATATCCCTAGACTCTCCATAATAAATCCAAACAGAATAATTTGGCATAAAACCCTTCGTATAAAGATGCATTTCAACATCTTCCAAATGTTGTCCATTTGTGCACTTGCATTTCACACAAGGATACTTAATCTTTCCATACCGTATAAAATCATCAAGTGTTTTCGCCTTTTCAATAAATTCTTGAACACCTACTGCAAATTATTCCCTCATCCCCCGCCGCCCGGGATTATTTCTATTAGACATCCAACTACAACTTTCATATTCCATATCTACAGAAAAATTACAAGTTTTAGATACATATTAAAGTACAAAGATTAAAAAAAATTACTTTGATACTCTACCAATTTTCATAAGATTAAGTAATTGTATAATTTTCTAAGTCAATTACTTTTATATTACTAACTAATTTGTTCTCTAAGATTATCATTTAGTAAATTATAACACTTCTCATTTGCAACATATATCTATTTATTTAAAATGATAAAACTATTTACTTATCTATAGTTAGTTGGAGTAATTTAAAATCCAATATTTGAAGGATCAAATGAAATAGAATCAAAGATTAAAATGGATATCTACAAATAATTTATTTCATTCAAATCAGTTTACAAAATAAGACATTTTAAGTTGTTTAGCTACTAACTTATAGCTAATGTCTATTAAATTATAATAAAAATAATTCATACATTACTAATCACTACATAAAATATTCATATTACTAATTACTCATAAAGAAAATAACCTTAAAATTGTCATACTTAATGATTTTCTATTTCTTAATTCTAGTTCTAAGCCTAATATTTATTTTTTATTCACTAGACTAGACCATGTCTAACATCATGTCTAGTTTCTATTATGTCTTTGTTGCTCACCACTTGTTTGATGAAATGCCTCAAAGAAGCAACTACTACATCTTCCTAAAATCATGGAAAATCATATAAAAAACTTCATGGAAAATCATTAAAAAAAAAAGTACCTGCTGCCTGAGCTGCTCCGCTGGAACTGGTACGCCGGTGGCTCTGCAAGAAAAAAGGGAAAGAAAATTTTGGGGGTTAGTGTTTATATTGAAGAAACAAAGAAAATTGATAAAATTTAAAAGCTTACCAACTTAAAGTTGAAGTGGGGGACATATTTGGGAAGGGGGAAGATAGAATTTGGGAAATAGAGATCAATCTGTGGGGGGGAAGAAAGAATGGGGTCAGGTTATTTTTTGGGTTTTGAGAGAACAAGAAAAAGGAAAGAAAATGAGGTCTGCTTCCCATTTTTGTTTCTCAGCGGTCGGACAAATTAAAAGAAAATAATTTGTTATTCCTATCTGATCGCAGCGGTAGGATGGTTAAAGAAAAAAATTATTTAAAATAAATTAAATGAAATGTCCGACCGCGGCGGTCAGATAGACATGTCCGACCGACTTTCGGTCCGAAAATATCGGTCTGAAAACACCTGATTTTTAGTAGTGAGTTGCATATGGCAACATCCTCTAAGGCCAAAGGTGGCTCAAAGAAAAAGAATTGGGTTAAGAAAAGAGGACCAACTCAGTTTCAGCCTGCTAAAAGAGTTAGGGCAGAACAACAAGGCAATAACAAACGTCCCAAACGTGTCAATGTTGCAAAGGTGAAATGTTTTAACTGTGACAAAAAGGGTCACTATGCTAAGGATTGCTCTGAGCCTCCTAGAATGATATTTCACAAAACTCAAACTAGTGAACTTTGTGTTTCTTGTTCAGTGTTATTGACTAAATTTAATCCTTAGTGGATTGTAGACTCGGGAGCAATGGACCACATAACGAGGGAATGGAATTCTTTATTGGAGTTTCGGCGTATTTCACGTGAAACAAAGTGGATTTATGCGAGCAACAACAATAAGGTTGCTGTTGAAGGGATCGGTACATGCAAGTTAGTCTTGCGTGGTGGTCGACACCTACTACTACATGATGTCCTCTATACTCTAGGAATTCGCCGGAATATTATTTCTATTATTGTTTTGCTTAGGCTTGGATTTAGCTTCTTTTTCCATAAAAATTATGTCAAATTGACTTTAGGTTCAACTTTATTTGCTTTTGGTCATGTGACCGGAGGTTTTATTATTATGGATTTGGATTATGATTCATTTAATAATAATGCTAGTTTTTCTATGTTTGCTTCCGCACATAAATATGATAGTGATGTAAACATATGGCATGCTAGACTTGATCATATTGGCCAACAAAGAATACAAAGGTTGGCAAAACAAGGTTTACTTACTGGCATTGAACATGTGGAATTGTCCACTTGTGAAAGTTGTCTAGTAGGAAAATCTGCAAGAAAACCCTTCGATAAAGCGACTAGAGCTGAATATCTGATGCAGGGCATACCTCAAGGCCGTTCACTAGGAGTCAAGCAAAGTTGATTCAAGACACCCATCTTCACTTGACTTGGAGGGGCATGGATGAAGGTTCCGAGAGTAGCCGGAAGATCATGCTTTTGAGTGCCATGGATGGTCGATCACTTAGGCCACTTGAAGAGGCATCCGGGGCACGTTTGGAAGCAAATCAAGAAGCTACAGGAACGGGCGGACCGCCTATTCAACTAGGCGGGCCGCCTACTTTTTGATCACTCTCTGGATTTTGCACCAGGCGGACCGCCTCTGTAAAACGGGAGATCCGCCTACTCCAAAGAGGCTGGCCGCCTACTCCAAGTAGGCTGACCGCCTACTCCAAGAAGGCTGGGCGCCTACTTGGGCGCCTAGTGTGCTGAAGGGTGCGGAATTCCTAGTTTTATGCTATGTTTTGGACAACTATAGCCCTACGGGGCCTTTATTGTTTTGACCCACTTAGGGGGTATTTTTGAGCTTTCATTATATGTAAGTGAAGTCTATAAATACTTCACAAACCTCTTCAAACCTTAGCTTACCTTGAATTTTATGAATGATGAAAAGAAACTATCTCTTGTTTGGAGAACCCTTTGTCTTGGTTGCTTGAATTCACTAGTGGAACCTAGTTGAGTCTTGAATCGAAAATCCGACCATTCTACTTGCGAGTCCCGGGTGCGACTCGAGGGTGGTTGCATAGTGTAGGTCTTTCTTGACACCGATACGAGGGTATCTCGGGACAAGTTCCCCGGGGTTACTTCGTAGGGAGTTCGAGTAGTGTCTCGCTCTCTATCTTTTATTTTTCCGCGTTTAGTTTTGATCCTTATCATCTTGGTATCAGAGCAAGGCTCGGGTTTTATTTCTACAAACCCCCGACCCTTGATTCTTCGTGCCTAGGTTAGTTTCGATATTAGGTTCTTGTTTGTTATTGAAGAAAAGAAGAAAACACAAAAAAAAAATATGATCATGGATTCTTGGTTTGATAGACCCATTGTGTGATTGTTATTGGGGTTTGTTCCTTATTGGAAACCCGTTCTTTTGGTACCCTAAGCACCCAATTTGAAGTTGAAACACAAGAATTGAAAATTTGAAACCCCTTGAAAATTTAAAATTTTGAAACCCTGAGCTTGAAGTTGATGAACATGGTAGATTACTTGTTTTGATTGGGGTTTGATAAAAGTTGTTGGGGTTGGTTCTTTGTGATTGAAACAACATTGGGGTACCTTTGAATTGCTAAAACAACGTGAGAATTGTTGAATTTTGGGGTGCAAAACCAAGAAAATCGTGTTTGAAACTGTGCTGAAGCTTGCAGTGGGCGGGGCGCCTAGTGAAAGGGGCGGACCGCCTCTTTTTGTTGAGCTCTCTGGATTTTACAGAGGCGGGGCGCCTACTAGAGTAGGCTGACCGCCTACTCTCCTCTGCAGAGAACCAGGCGGACCACCTACTCAAAACAGGTGGGGCGCCTACTTCTGAAGGGCGTGGTTTCGGGTAGTTTTTCGTAGGATCACTTGTTTCCTTGATTACATTGCTTCTAGCTAGTACTTCTTTGAGTAATCTTACCTCCTTGAATTGTGCTAGCCCTTCTAAGCTATTAGGAAACTCAAGCCTAGACCGGAGACTAGAATTCAAAGAAGACTCGTAGTCTCTTTTGACTCAAGTCCGCACTTAAAGAGCTTATCGTTCCAATAGAGTCATATCAACTCCACTCACCCCGGAGTGCATTTGGCTTTTGAGTCGAGTGATTAAGTTGAGGTTTGCTATTCAACTTAGTGAAGCTTTGGATTCAAGCAAGAGTGAAATAGCCACCACCACTAAACGAGTGAACCGAGTGAAACACTTGTGAGGGAGTGAGTGAGGTTGTTTTGCTAACGTTTGTTTCTTGTGTAGGTACAATGTCTACCGAAGGAGAAGACTTTACTAAGAATGCCCTTGCTACTATCCTTGCCAAATTGGATAGTATGCACTTGAGGATTGAAAGTCTTGAGATAAGTGTAAGGGTTATGGTCATCTTTCCAAAGATTGCCCTACCCGGAAAACTATGGTTCTTGTGGGTGACTTGGTCTATGAGCAAGATAGTGAACCCGAGGAAGAAGAGGGAGTAGAGGGTGATGATGAGGGAGACGATTGGGAGATTGCCATGGAGGAAGATGATGATGCCCATGCCTTCCTTGTTGTGAGGAGGAGTCTAGGAGCCACGTGTGTGGAGGATGTTGAGACCTTACAAAGGGAGAACCTTTTTCATTCCAAATGCCGAGTCATGGGTCTCATTTTCTCTATGATCATTGACTCGGGGAGTTGTGCTAATGTCATTAGCCAAACACTAGTTGCCCAATTGAAAATACCCTCCCTAAAACACCCAAATCCTTATCGGCTACAATGGCTTAGTGAGTGTGGTGAGTTGAAGGTGGTTAAACAATATTTGATCAAGTTCAAAATTGGGAACTATGTGGATGAGCACATGTTCGATGTTGTGCCTATGCAAGCGTGCCACCTTCTCTTTGGTAGGCCATGGAAATTTGATCGACGTGTGGTTCATAATGGCCATGTCAACACCTATACGGTGACGCATGAGGGGAAAAAGTTTGTGCTCCAACCCTTGACTCCCAAACAAGTGAGCGATGATTACAAGCGGATGCGGAAGTTGAGAGAAGCGGCAAAGGCTAAGTCGGTTGTGGGACTAGCCCTTTGTCCAAAAGCTTGGTGGCAATCCCACCAACTTCTACCGGTGGCATGTGTGCCATGATGCAACCGGGCGAGGTCCTAAAAGGAAATGATGGCAACAAGCTTCTCATATGCCTAGTGCACGAAGGTATGGTTCTAACCTCCGATCTTGATTTTTCTACTAACCCTTTGCCTAGTGTGTTTGAGAATGTTTTGAAGGATTTTGGTGACATGTTCCCGGATGAGATGCCGGATGGATTACCTCCTTTGAGGGGTATTGAGCATCAAATCGACTTTGTCCCGGGATCCCAAATCCCAAACAAACCGGCCTATAGGAGCAATCCGGAAGACACAAAAGAATTGCAAAAGCAAGATCATGACTTGCTCACTAAAGGCTTGGTGAGGGAAAGCTTGAGTCCTTGTGCCGTACCTGTGATCCTTGTTCCCAAAAAGGATGGCACTTGGAGGATGAGTGTTGATTGTCGGGTCGTGAACAAAATAACGGTAAAGTACCGTCATCATATTCCCCGACTTGATGATATGTTAGATGAACTAAGTGGTTCATGTGTTTTTAGCAAAATAGACCTTAGGTCCGGCTACCATCAAATCCGGATGAGACCCGGAGATGAGTGGAAAACCGCATTTAAGACCAAATTTGGTCTCTATGAATGGTTGGTGATGCCCTTTGGGCTCTCCAATGCACCTAGCACTTTCATGAGGCTAATGAACCATGTTCTAAAGCCATTCATCAACAAGTTTGTGGTCGTCTACTTTGACGATATATTGATCTATAGTAAATCAATAGACGACCATGTTGATCACCTTAGGCAAGTGCTTGAAGTGTTGAGAGCCGAAAAGCTCTATGCTAATTTTAAAAAGTGTGCCTTTGGTGTTGAGAAGGTAGTCTTTCTTGGGTTTGTTGTGAGTGCCCAAGGAGTGGAAGTGGACGAGTCTAAGGTAGAGGCCATACGTGATTGGCCTACTCCTATTACCGTGACTCAAGTGAGGAGCTTTCATGGTTTTGCTAGCTTTTATAGGCGATTTGTGAAAGACTTTAGCTCCCTTGCCGCTCCACTCACCGAATTGGTGAAGAAGGACAAACCTTTTGTGTGGGGAGAGCCTCAAGAGAAGGCCTTCCAAGAGTTGAAAAGTAGGTTGAGTACCGCCCCTCTATTGCAATTGCCCGACTTTGGAAAGGCATTTGAGGTTGAATGTGATGCCTCGGGGGTGGGAATTGGGGGTGTTTTAATACAAGATGGCAAACCCATAGCCTACTTTAGTTAGAAATTGAAGGGTGCATCTTTGAACTACTCTACGTATGACAAAGAGATGTACGCCTTGGTGAGAGCCCTTGCCCATTGGCAACACTATCTTTGGCCTCGAGAATTTGTGATCAAGAGTGACCATGAGTCACTCAAGCATCTAAGAGGCCAAGAGAAGCTCAATAAGAGACATGCCAAGTGGGTTGAATTCATTGAGTCTTTTCCCTATGTTATCCAATACAAGAAAGGGAAAGACAATGTTGTGGCGGATGCACTTTTCCGGAAGTTTGCTCTAGCCACCACCTTAGCCTCCAAGCTCATGGGTTTTGAGAGCATTAAATTGATGTATGCTCATGACCCTAAGCTAAAGAGCATTCACGAATCTCTTGAAAAGGGGGAAAGGGTTGGAAAGTACCAATGGGTTGATGGATATTGTCAAGACCCAACCTAGGGCCGCGACGGATGACCAACACTAAGTGTCGATCATCACTAATCTTGCTGATAATCTGTTAACCATGAATATAACTGATAAACGGAATAAGCATAAACCTAACTGATGAGAATTATGCAATGCAAAAAGCTGACAAGGCTAACATAAGCTGACGTACATAACATACTGACTGAACCACACAGGGACATATCTACAGGCCTCTAAGAGTGATGAACTGAATATACAAAGGACGGGACAAGGGCCCGACATACCCAAGCTGGCTGACTGTACATATACCAAAAGATAAGTAACTCCGGGAGTAAGCGGAGTGACTCCAATAGCTGATAGATGGCCTACTAACGTGGTCCAAGCGTTGATCTATCTGCACCTGCGCGGCATGAAACGCAGCGCCCCAGAAAAGGGCGTGAGTACGATATGTACCAAGTATGTAAGGCATGAACATATAATATATTATAGCTGAATGAAACTGTAAGGCTGGAATATAGATATGTAAATATGAGCTGGAGCATAGCAATATAGCTGGAAATCTGAAGAACGTACTAAACGTGATCTGAATATAAACAGAGCTCTAGCTGAATCTGAAACTGAAGACTGAGCTGAACTATACTGATAAATAACTGTAATATGACTGACAACTGGTAACTAGAAACTGGAACTGATAGCTGTCAACTGATACTGACACTAATAACTGGTGGATGATAACTGAGAACTGATAACTGGTACTGAGCTAAAACTGAACTGTTATCTGAACTGGTACCTGTCTGGTGTTATGGGCTATATCCCCCCAAATCAGGTAACGGAACATCTGAACTAGTACCTGTCTGGCGTTATGGGCTGTATCCCCCCAAATCAGGTAACTGAAAAACTGAACTAGCCTTATGTATAATCATGCAGTGCATACTGTGGCTATATACGCGTATATAACAAACCTGGTGGGTGTTATGGGCTATATCCCCCCCAGCCAATAATATCTAGTCTCTCTGGTCAGAGTGTGTGAATGACACCCGGTCACACTAGGTGTTTCAACTCCCGCCTGAACCAGAAGGGGCTGTATCCCCCAGACGGGTAGTATCACACGCGACCGGACTGTGTGTCCAATGTTCAGCCTCTATGGGGGACTCCAAATCACACATAACTTGATCACAATATAAGCATAAGCATGTATGAGGCATAACACATGTGGCAACAATATATATGGACTCGAAGGAATGATAAGAAAACTCTGGATGGAATTATAGACACAACCTAGAACTCAGAATTTGTCAAACTCTTTGAATTTCTATAAAAATTTCGGCAGAGTTTCCCCTGAAACTGGATGATCCGCAAAACAGAACCAACACTATACTATACACGGGAATGGATACCCGGATAAACTGATAACATAAACAAATTAACTGGATAACAAGATGAGAGTGGCGTAACAATTCCACGGATGTACAGAATATCTAGACAGTACCAGCGTCCTGTATTGCATCATAGTTTTGAGGGTGCAGATAAAGGTTATAGACCTCATGGTCTTCATGAAAGTTGTAGAGATATGTCTTGGAATTCTAAATATTCTCAAAGCATCTAAATATCAATTTTGTACAAGGAGTTATGATCAATATACTAACAACTATCCAAAGATCAAAACAATTTTCTAGATTTTGAAACATTTTGTCTTGCTGATTTGGACGTCTTTCACCTTGGATTTTAGTACCAAATTAAGTATATACAAGGTTTTCATGGTACCATACAAGTTTCTCACCAGAAACACTAAGATTAGAACTAAGAAAAGCTTCAAAAGCTAAAAGATACATGCCTTGCCAAAAGAAAGGTTTAGTCTTACATACCTTTGATGTTTCTTGCTTCTAAACCTTGTTTCCCTTGAATTCAACGCCTTCTAAAGCTTAAAAAAGCTATAATACAACATTTAGGTACTTTAATTAGCCATAAAGTAATTCTAAAATTCAAGCTATAGACGAAATTGAAGGTAGCATAACGTTACCTTAATCGCGTAGAGCATTTTGACGCAATCTGTCTTCAATTTTGAGTTAAGATTGGCGTCCTTCCTTCAAAATCATAAAAATGGCTTAAACCTTAAAGAACACACTGTCTCTCTCTTTATTTTTCTGGAAGTGCCGAGATATGAGAGGAAAATTTCCTTTTATACTTCAAATATTTCAGTTTTAGTCCTCTTTTGCGCTTATGGCCCTTTTTCTGGCCTGACTTCTGACGCTCATATCTTTTTATCTATAAGTTGTATGAACAAACTATTAGAAGTGTTGGAAAATACACTCCAAGACCTTCAATTTGGTATATCATATGTCTCCAAAAGACCTCATATAACACATGAAATTAATTGCTGAAAAAGCTTCGTTACAAGGCAATTCCTTAGTCGGTTTTTCCGCAACTTAAATCTGACTTCTCCCATACTTTGTATTCAATATATAAACATCTTATATGGTAATATTATGACTTTAAACTCACTTAAATCATTCTTAACATGTCATTAGAATGATATAGGTCACGTTAGACATACGGGGTGTAACAATCTTCCCCCGTTTGGAACATTCGTCCTCGAATGTTAAATGAAGCATGTGGAAGCATTAAGCAATGATCTGCTACATACCTGAAGTAGTGAAGAGATGTGGATATTTGGCTATCATTTCATTTTCAGCTTCCCAAGTTATTGCTTCTACATTATTGCTTCGTCATAGCACCTTAACTGTAGGAATGTCTTTCGTCCTTAGTCGACGAATCTACCTATCTAAAATTGCAATTGGCACCTCTTCATAAGTTAATTGCTTCGTGATCTGTATATTATCTACTGGTACAACTCTAGAAGGATTTGCAACACATTTTCTGAGCATAGAAACATGGAATACTGGATGTACCTCCTGAAGGTCTGCTGGAAGGTCTAACTCGTAGGCTACACGCCCAACTCGCCTGATAACCTGATATGGACCAATAAATGTAGGGCTAAGCTTCCCCTTTTTTCCAAATTTCATAACGCCTTTCATAGGTGATACTTTCAGGAACTACCCAATCGCCAATCTGAAATTCTAAATCTCGACGTCGATTATCTGCATAGGACTTCTGTCTGCTCTGCGCTGCTAATAATATTTCCCTGATCAACTTGACTTTATCAACTGCTTGTTGGATTAAATCTGGATCTATCAATTGAGACTCGCCAACCTCGAACCATCCTATAGGATACCTGCATTTGCGCCCATATAAAGCTTCATATGGTGCCATCTGTATGCTGGAATGATAGCTATTATTATATGCAAACTCTATCAATGGTAGATGATCACTCCAGCTGCCTCCAAAATCTAACACGTAAGCTCTAAGCATATCTTCTAATGTCTGAATGGTCTGATCAGCCTGTCCATCTGTTTGGGGATGAAATATTGCACATATGTCCCTAAACCTGTCTGGAACGATCGCTCGAAATTAGCTGTAAACTGGTGTGCCCCTGTCTGAAATAATAGATACTGGAATACCATGTAGGCGTACTATCTCTCTGATATGAAGTCTAGCATAATCCTCCGCTGTATATGTAGTTCTAACAGGAAAGAAATGAGCTGATTTAGTAAGCCTGTCAACTATAACCCAAATAGAGTCATATCTGCTCCGCATACGGGGCAAGCCTGTAATGAAGTCCATATTCACTGCTTCCCATTTCTATGATGGAATCTCGACTTCCTGTAATAAGCCACTAGGTTTTTTTTTATGCTCGACTTTAACCTGCTGGCAGTTAGCACACTGAGCCACAAATTCTGCTATGTCACGCTTCATTTCGTCCCAATAATAAATCTGCTTAAGGTCATGATAAATCTTAGTCGAACCTGAGTGAACAGTGTACCTGGAATAGTGTGCCTCATTCATAATCCGTCCATGTAAATCTGCAACATCTGGAACACAAAGTCTATCTTTATACATGAGAACCCCGTCACTAGTAACCTTGTATGATGACTCCGGTTTTTTTCTGGCTATCTGTCTGTATTCAACTAGAACTGAATCCTCATACTGACGCTGTTTTACTTCTATCACTAAGCAAGTAGTGCCTGCATTCTGAACTGTAACTTCTGCGTCCTCTGAATCTATTAATCTGACTTCCATGCTGGCCAACTGGTGGAGTGTATAAGCTAACTTTATTTTCTCTGGTTGTAAATAAGATAGACTACCCATAGGCTTGCGACTAAGGGAATCAGCAACAACGTTCGCTTTACCCGGATGATAAAGAATGTCCATGTCATAGTCCTTCAGCAACTCTAGCCACCGCCTCTATCATAGGGTTAGCTCCTTTTACTTAAATATGTACTGGAGGCTCTTGTGATCCGTATAAATATCAACATGAACACCGTAAAAATAATGTCTCCAAATCTTCAATGCATGAATGACTGCTGAAAGCTCCAGATCATGGGTGAGGTATTTCTGATCGTGCTATTTCAGCTACCTAGAAGCATAAGCAATTACTCTTTCGTGCTGCATCAAACACAACAAAGACCAATTCGAGAAGCATCACAGTAAATGACATAGCCCTCAGATCCCTCTGGAAGTGTAAGTACTGCAGCTGTTATCAACCTGTTCTTTAGTTCTTGGAAGCTGTGCTCGCAAGAATCAGACCACACAAATTTAGCTATTTTCTGTGTCAATTTGGTCAGTGGAGCTGCAATGGAGGAAAAACCCTCTATAAACTTTCTATAATAACCTGCCAAACCGAGTAAACTATGTACATCAGTTGGCGTCGTAGGTCTGGACCAATTCTTCACAGCCTCGATCTTCTGGTCATCTACTTTAATTCTTTCTGCTGAAGCTATATGGCCAAGAAATGCCACTGAATCTAACCAGAATTCACACTTTGAGGACTTAGCATATAATTGTTGGTCCTGAAGAATACCCAATACTGTGCGTAGGTTCTCCACATGTTATGATTTAGACTTTGAATAGATGAGAATATCATTAATAAATATAATCACAAATAAATCTAGATAAGGCTTGAATACGCTATTCATCATATCCATAAACACTGCAGGGGCATTAGTGAGTCCAAACGACATCACTAAAAACTAATAATGGCCATACCTAGTCCTGAATGCAGTCTTAGGTATATCAAATTCTCTGACTCTAACCTGATTGTAGCCTGATCACAAATCTATCTTCGAGAAGCACTTGGCACCTTGAAGCTGGTCGAACAAGTCATCAATCTTGGGCAGAGGGTATTTATTCCATATTATGACTTTATTTAGCTGTCTATAATCTATGCACATGCGTAGAGTCATTTTTCTTTTTCATAAATAATACCGAGGCCCTCCACGAGGAAATGTTGGGTCTGATGAGGCCTTTATCTAACAAATCCTTCAGTTGTTCCATAAGTTCTTTCTGTTATGCAGGTGCCATCCTGAAGAACATACCTCTGATGGCGTGCTGGTGCTAAGAAGGCAACTGTTGATCTAGCTGGCTGGGCTACAGCACTACCACCCCTAGTCGGGAAATCTCTCATGAAATGGTCTGCCTTTTGAAAAATATAACAAGTATCAACACCTAACTGGCATGGACCCAAGTGGCGTTTACCACAATCTGAACATCTGGGATATGTCTGACTGGCCGGTATCAAAGTACCACGGCACTGAAATCCTGAAGTCCGTGATGCCTGACTAGCTCTGGACTGAGGAGGTCTATCAGATCTCAGGTCACGGGACTCTTGAGGTATACTAGCTGGTGGCTGTCTAACACTCTGCTATCTACTTGCTCTAGACGTCTCTCCAAACGAACCAGAAAATCTGCCCCTTTTGTGTAACACTTTATCCCTGTCGGCTCTCTGTTTCTGCTTCCTCTCCTCAAGTGATAAAGCAAATGCCTGAATGCGTGATATAATATCTGGCTGCATAGCAACGATCATACACTCATTCACCAGGTGTGGACCTAGTCACACTATATACTGTGAATTTTATCCTCCATATTGGCTATTAGGGTCAAACCTTGCTAAAGAATTAAAGCAATAATTATACTCTTCTACACTCAAACTTCCCTGTCTCAAGGTCAGGAACTGATTAGCACGGGCTCCCTATGTCTCTATAGGCATATACTGATAAAGGAAGGCATCTGAGAATTCCTTCCAAGTCGTGGGAGTAGCATCAGGCCGTCTAGATAGCTCACATGTCTGATATCACCCTGCTGCTAGGTTATGCAATCTGAATGCAGCCAACTCTACTAACTCTGTGTCTGACACGTGCATAACCCTCAACACTCTGGCTATCCTTATTAGAAAATCCTGAGGGTCTTCTCCTGTATGGGATCCGGTAAAGACTGTAGGCTCTAGCCTGATAAAAGCATTGATCCTGGATCCAACATCTCCCTGTACATCTGGACTGTGCTGTCTAGTCTGAGCAACTACAACACTGGTCAATAATTTGATGGCATCCCTCATTTTCAGCCCCTGACTGTTGGGTAGAGGAGCTGGACGTACAGTAGTTGCGGTACCTCTAATATCGCCCTGAACTGAAGGGATCTGTGAGGCCTCAGATGGAGCCTCAGGTCTGGACTCCTCACTCTCAGCCACCTCAGGTGGCACTCTACTAGTACCCTGGCCGGCAATAACCATGCCTTTTTGGGCAGCTGTTAGTTTCTCCAGCGACATCGCTTTGCTGAAAACACTATTGTTAAAGGGCTGAATTTTGTAATCATGGCTCTATCGCACGATCTAGAGAAGAAAGAAATATAAATGTCCTAAAGTGCCTTGTAGCCTCCTGTTCAAAAGTATGGCGCGCAACATACTCCTAAACAAGACTCTACAGACACGGCCTGTAGACACCCTAGGACTGAACTGCTCTGATACCACTTTTGTCACGACCCAACCTAGGGCCGCGACGGATGACCAACACTAAGTGTCGATCATCACTAATCCTGCTGATAATCTGTTAACCATGAATATAACTGATAAACGGAATAAGCATAAACCTAACTGATGAGAATTATGCAATGCAAAAAGCTGACAAGGCTAACATAAGCAGACATACATAACATACTGACTGAACCACACAGGGACATATCTACAGGCCTCTAAGAGTGATGAACTGAATATACAAAGGACGGGACCAGGGCCCGACATACCCAAGCTGGCTGACTGTACATATACCAAAAGATAATTAACTCCGGGAGTAAGCGGAGTGACTCCAATAGCTGATAGATGGCCTACTAACATGGTCCAAGCGTTGATCTATCTGCACCTGCGCGGCATGAAACGCAGCGCCCCAGAAAAGGGCGTGAGTACGATATGTACCAAGTATGTAAGGCATGAACATATAATATATCATAGCTGAATGAAACTGTAAGGCTGGAATATAGATATGTAAATATGAGCTGGAGCATAGCAATATAGCTGGAAATCTGAAGAACGTACTAAACGTGATCTGAATATAAACAGAGCTCTAGCTGAATCTGAAACTGAAGACTGAGCTGAACTATACTGATAAATAACTGTAATATGACTGACAACTGGTAACTAGAAACTGGAACTGATAGCTGTCAACTGATACTGACAATAATAACTGGTGGATGATAACTGAGAACTGATAACTGGTACTGAGCTAAAACTGAACTGTTATCTGAACTGGTACCTGTCTGGTGTTATGGGCTATATCCCTCCAAATCAGGTAACTGAACATCTGAACTAGTACCTGTCTGGCGTTATGGGCTGTATCCCCCCAAATCAGGTAACTGAAAAACTGAACTAGCCTCATGTATAATCATGCAGTGCATACTGTGGCTATATACGCGTATATAACAAACCTGGTGGGTGTTATGGGCTATATACCCCCCAGCCAGTAATATCTAGTCTCTCTGGTCAGAGTGTGTGAATGACACCCGGTCACACTAGGTGTTTCAACTCCCGCCTGAACCAGAAGGGGCTGTATCCCCCAGACGGGTAGTATCACACGCGACCGGACTGTGTGTCCAATGTTCAGCCTCTATGGGGGACTCCAAATCACACATAACTTGATCACAATATAAGCATAAGCATGTATGAGGCATAACACATGTGGCAACAATATATATGGACTCGAAGGAATGATAAGAAAACTCTGGATGGAATTATAGACACAACCTAGAACTCAGTATTTGTCAAACTCTTTGAATTTCTATAAAAATTTCGGCAGAGTTTCCCCTGAAACTGGATGATCCGCAAAACAGAACCAACACTATACTATACACGGGAATGGATACCCGGATAAACTGATAACATAAACAAATTAACTGGATAACAAGATGAGAGTGGCGTAACAATTCCACGGATGTACAGAATATCTAGACAGTACCAGCGTCCTGTATTGCATCATAGTTTTGAGGGTGCAGATAAAGGTTATAGACCTTATGGTCTTCATGAAAGTTGTAGAGATATGTCTTGGAATTCTAAATATTCTCAAAGCATCTAAATATCAATTTTGTACAAGGAGTTATGATCAATATACTAACAACTATCCAAAGATCAAAACAATTTTCTAGATTTTGAAACATTTTGTCTTGCTGATTTGGACGTCTTTCACCTTGGATTTTAGTACCAAATTAAGTATATACAAGGTTTTCATGGTACCATACAAGTTTCTCACCAGAAACACTAATATTAGAACTAAGAAAAGCTTCAAAAGCTAAAAGATACATGCCTTGCCAAAAGAAAGGTTTAGTCTTACATACCTTTGATGTTTCTTGCTTCTAAACCTTGTTTCCCTTGAATTCAACGCCTTCTAAAGCTTAAACAAGCTATAATACAACATTTAGGTACTTTAATTAGCCATGAAGTAATTCTAAAATTCAAGCTATAGACGAAATTGAAGGTAGCATAACGTTACCTTAATCGCGTAGAGCATTTTGACGCAATCTGTCTTCAATTTTGAGTTAAGATTGGCGTCCTTCCTTCAAAATCATAAAAATGGCTTAAACCTTAAAGAACACACTGTCTCTCTCTTTATTTTTCTGGATGTGCCGAGATATGAGAGGAAAATTTCCTTTTATACTTCAAACATTTCAGTTTTAGTCCTCTTTTGCGCTTATGGCCCTTTTTCTGGCCTGACTTCTGACGCTCATATCTTTTTATCTATAAGTTGTATGAACAAACTATTAGAAGTGTTGGAAAATACACTCCAAGACCTTCAATTTGGTATATCATATGTCTCCAAAAGACCTCATATAACACATGAAATTAATTGCTGAAAAAGCTTCGTTACAAGGCAATTCCTTAGTCGGTTTTTCCGCAACTTAAATCTGACTTTTCCCAAACTTTGTATTCAATATATAAACATCTTATATGGTAATATTATGACTTTAAACTCACTTAAATCATTTTTAACATGTCATTAGAATGATATAGGTCACGTTAGACATACGGGGTGTAACAGATATATTTTTAAAAATGGTAGAGTGTGTGTTCCCGAGTCCTCTTGGAGGGAATTGTTGATTCGTGAAGCTCATTGTGGGGGCTTGATGGGACACTTTGGGAGAAACAAGACCTTGGCCATTCTCATGGAGCAATTCCATTGGCTAAAGATGGGGGTTCAAGTTGAAAAGCTTTGCAAAAATTGCCTTGAGTGCAAGCATGCGAAATCTAAAGCTAACCCCCATGGTTTGTATACTCCTCTCCCCGTGCCTACTAGTCCATGGGTTGATATATCAATGGATTTTTTGATGTGATTACCACGGTCTAGGGGGGCCATGATAGCATTTATGTTGTCGTGGATAGGTTCTCCAAAATGGCTCACTTCATTCCTTGCAAGAAGTGTGATGATGCACAACATGTTGCCTCTTTGTTCATTGACAATGTCTTGAAATTGCATGGTGTGCCTCAAACTATTGTAAGTGATAGGGACACCAAGTTCCTAAGGCAGTTTTGGAGATGTTTGTGGGGTGCTCTTGGCACCAAGCTCTTGTTCTCTACGTCCCACCACCCACAAACGGATGGGCAAACCGAGGTGGTAAACCGGACTTTGGGTGCTCTTCTAAGGGCCATTACCCGAGGTAAGGCCGGGACGTGGGTTGATAAACTTCCTCTCATGGAGTTTGCCTACAATCGTACATTGCATAGCTTGATTGGCATGACTCCATTTGAATGTGTGTATTGTTTTAATCCCTTGATTCCCCTTGATCTAACCCCTTTGCCAAGGGAAATGGTTGCTAATTTTGAAGGGAAAAGCCAAGCAAAGGCTATGATTGAACTTCATGCTAAAGCCAAGAAGAACTTGGAGGAAGCCTATGCAAAGGTTGTTTCCAAGAAGAACAAGGGAAGGAAGAAGCTTGAGCTCAAAAAGGGAGATTGGGTGTGGGTGCACTTCCGTAAAGAAAGGTTTCCAAACCTTAGGAAAGGGAAGTTGGCACCCCGTGGAGATGGACCTTTTCAAGTGCTTTCCAAGATCAACAACAATGCCTATGTGATTGATCTACCCGGTAAGTACAATGTGTCAAATACTTTCAATGTGACTGACTTGACCCCTTTTGATGTAGGGAATGGTGATGACGGAGAGGAGGAAGCCATGGTTTCGAGGACGAAACCTTCCCAAGAAGGGGAGGATGATGCGAGGCATACCTCAAGGCCGTTCACTAGGAGTCAAGCAAAGTTGATTCAAGACACCCATCTTCACTTGACTTGGAGGGGCATGGATGAAGGTTCCGAGAGTAGTCGGAATATCATGCTTTTGAGTGCCATGGATGGTGGATCACTTAGGCCACTTGAAGAGGCATCCGGGGCACGTTTGGAAGCAAATCAAGAAGCTACAGGAACGGGCGGACCGCCTACTTTTTGATCACTCTCTGGATTTTGCACCAGGCGGACCACCTCTGTAAAACGAGCGGACCGCCTACTCCAAAGAGGCTGGCCGCCTACTCCAAGCAGGCTGACCGCCTACTCCAAGAAGGCTGGGCGCCTACTTGGGCGCCTAGTGTGCTGAAGGGTGCGGAATTCCTAGTTTTATGCTATGTTTTGGAAAACTATAGCCCTACGAGGCCTTTATTGTTTTGATCCACTTAGGGGGTATTTTTGAGCTTTCATTATATGTAAGTGAAGTCTATAAATACTTCACAAACCTCTTCAAACCTTAGCTTACCTTGAATTTTATGAATGATGAAAAGAAACTATCTCTTGTTTGGAGAACCCTTTGTCTTGGTTGCTTGAATTCACTAGTGGAACCTAGTTGAGTCTTGAACCGAAAACCCGATCATTTTACTTGCGAGTCCCGGGTGCGACTCGAGGGTGGTTGCATAGTGTAGGTCTTTCTTGACACCGATACGAGGGTATCTCGGGACAAGTTCCCCGGGGTTACTTCGTAGGGAGTTCGAGTAGTGTCTCGCTCTTTATCTTTTATTTTTCCGCGTTTAGTTTTGATCCTTATCAATATCCCTTGCAATTAGTCCATTCAGACATCTGTGGGCTTATGAATTTTAGGGCTAGGCATGGAGCGTACTATTTCATCACGTTTATAGATGACTACACTCGTTTCGGTTATGTCTATTTAATTTCTAACAAATCAGAAGCAATAAGTTGTTTCCAATGCTATATGAGCTTAGTGGAAAATCAATTAGATAAGAACATAAAAGTTCTTCGAACTGACCGAGGTCAAGAGTACTTGTCAACCCAATTTAATGAATTATGTGATGGAAAGGGAATTGTTCATCAGTTGACTATCCCAAATACTCCACAACAAAATGGTGTTGCGGAGAGAAGAAACGGGACGCTTCTAGAAATGGTTAGGTCAATGATGGCACTAGCTAACCTCCAAATTATTTATTGGGGAGATGCATTATTACTGCTACCTATGTACTTAACCGAGTGCCTACAAAATCAGTTGCAACCACTCCATATGAGTTGTGGACTGGAAGAGCACCCAACCTAAGTGTATTAAGACCTTGGGGTTGCGCTGCCTATACACATGATTCTTCTCACAAACATGGCAAATTAGGCCCGAGAGATAATATAAGTATCTTTATAAGATACTCAAAAACCTCTAAGGGTTATGTGTTTATAGGTCAGCAAGACAGTGGGAGCGCAACTGAATTTGAATCACGAGATGTCACATTCTTAGAGGATGAGTTTCCTAAAAAGGGAGAGGTAGGTCAAGACCTAACCTTGTTTGAGATAGAGGATCAAGATGTACAAAGATCACTTCATTTGAGTGGGAGAAATTTAACTGATGATGATTTAGTTTCACATCAACAACCTCCTTCATCATCGAATGCGAATGTAAGTAATCATTTGACATCAAACAGTGACCAAATGGTTCTTGTTCCAAGTGGGAGCGAGATGGTCACTGATCTTGTTCCAAGTGGAAGCAGGATAGATATTCTTGATTCAAGTAGGAGCAACGTCGATCCAAATGGGAACAACGAAGAAGAATCACAAAAAGGACGTGGTTTACATAAAAATATTCCTTGCCGACGATTTGATGTCGAAGGTGCTGAACTTTTTATGTTATTCTTACAAGTAGAAAACGAGCCTAAAAATGCAAAAAAGATTCTCTCATGCCCTTCTAAGGAAAAATGGATAAAAGCAATGAAAGATGAAATGGAGTCAATGAGAATCAACAAAGTTTGGGAACTAGTTTATCTCCCGAAAAAATGCAGAGCCATTGGGAGCAAATGGCTTCTCAAAATTATGCTCAAGGTTGATGGCACAGTTGAGAGATATAAGGCTCGACTGGTGGCGAAAGGTTATACACAACAGGAAGGAATAGACTATGAAGAGAGTTTCTCACATGTTGTGCGATTTAACTCAATTCGCCTGATTCTAGCTATAGTAGCAAGTTTAGATCTTGAATTACATCAGATGGATGTAAAGACTACATTTCTCAATGGAGAATTAGATGAAGAAATTTATGTGGAACAACCTGAATGTTTCATTGAAAAAGGCCACGAACAAAAGGTTTGTAGACTTTTGAAGTCTATTTATGGCCTCAAACAAACTTCAAGGCAGTGGTATATACACTTTCAAAATGTGATCATATCCAATGGTTTTACTATGGTTGATGAAGATCATTGTGTTTATACCAAGAGATCAAGAAATAAGCTTGTAATTTTGACATTGTATGTTAATGATATACTTATAGCTGGAAATGATAAGGAGTTATTAAATGAGGTAACTGCTTGGTTATCATCTCAGTTTGAGATGAAAGATATGGGTGAAGCTGCATATATTCTTGGAATCATGATTTTAAGAGATCGTCCTAAGAAACTATTGTATTTCTCTCAGGAGAATTATATTAAGAAAATTCTTGAACAATTTAATATGCAGAATAGCAACCCAATTGACACTCTTATCAGCAAAGGCCGTAACTAGGGAAATCATTTGTGTCCTCAGACTCCTGAAGAGACAGAAAAGATGAAGTGAGTCCCTTATAGAAGCGCAGTTGGATGTCTAATATATGATAAGGTGTGTACTTGACCTGATATTTGTCAAGCAGTTGGCTTGGTACGTAGATATCAATCCGATCCAGGTCCAGCACATTGGCAAGCAGTAAAGAGGATCATGAGATATCTGAGAGGAACAACTGGCTACAGACTTTGTTATCAAGACAGCAAAGATTTGCGATTAGTTGGATACACTGATTCTGATCATGGAGGATATTTAGACGATAGGAAGCCTACCTCAGGATATGTCTTCTTACTTAGTAATGGTGCCATATCATGGAAGAGTAAGAAGCAATCATGTTTAGCACTATCCACGATGGAAGCCGAATATGTGGCTCTGTCAAAAGCAACACAAGAAGCTGTTTGGTTTAATAGGCTCTTGAAAAGCTTGTTGGGTAACACTGATGATGAACCAGTGTTGATCTACTGTGATAGTAAGGCTGCAGTTGATGCAGCCAAGAATCCTAAGCATCATTGTGATACAAAACACATAGATATCAAGTATAACTATGCAAGAGGCATGTATAAATGCAAGAGGTTGAACCTGGTGAAAATATCTACAGAAGATATGGTAGCAGACCCACTGACCAAGCCTTTAGCTAGAGATGCATTTGTGAGAGACACTAGGTCTCAAGGCTTACATAGACTTTGAGTGATTTTGTATTTTTTTTTCCAGTTGTTCAGAAAACATGTTCTTTGATAATCAATTAAGTTGATTTACTTACATACATATTCATGATTTATTGAGTTTTTAGTACATTCATCAATTATATTTTAGTATGTTGGGTAGACAAGAGATTGGCCTTCACACAGGCAACCGCCTCCTTATCTTAGTGATAAGTGGAGATGAGACTTGATTTTAAGAAAAACAATTATCAAATGGATAATTTGAGAGCGATATGCTTAAAATCAATAGAGTCTTTTAAATAATGACATAAGGTTATTAAGGTGAAAGGATATTCACCTAGTCTACTTAGTGAGCTAGATGTGAGTTTAAGGAACTCGAATTTAGATACGTATGGTGTCTGAATTTCATTTATACATCATTATTTATAAAGACATACGCTCCTTAAGGAAAGGAGAAAAATATTATAGCACGTGTTTCATACCATGTGTGCTAAATGTCGACCATGGGTTAACATAAGTTTAATCTCAAATTAGCGTTGCGTGAGACCCAGAGCCTTATGATGGCTCAAAATGATGTACCCTCAGTGACTCCGATCAGATACTTGAGACTTAGTCTAATGTTAGCTATCTTAGTGTGTTTCCAAAAGACCATGAAAATGGATGCGGTCTGGCGGGACATATCTAGAAAAGCAGTTGAGCTAATGTTAAGAGAATCGTGAGAAGAGGAATATCATTAAAGGAATCTCATTAATTTTGTATTCACATGTGCACCAGTTATAACTTATGAGTTATAATTGTGAATACATAAAAATGATATTTGAGATTTTGAGAGGATATCAAAATGTGATTCATATGATCTAGGGTATTGCATATTTTATAATCTACTTGCAGGTTTGCACACGACGAGAGGCTATATACTCCTAACAGATGTATAGCACATAGCTCTCATAGTATGCTGTTCGCACGGTCTATTTCACTGTGTGAATATTTGTAGAGATGAGAGGAGAATATGTTTCTCATATTGTAAGAGCACTCCCATTATGTATGAGTGGGAGATGTTGGATTTATCTGAATAAAAGCGTCCACACATAAAGGGGTGCTCTTAATGTCTATCCAGGTAAAAAGATAAGTTACCTGATAGAGTCCTATAAGAGGCCAACTACTGTTTAATACAGTTATAAATACAGTAAAAGGCTCAGATAAACAATAGAACTTTTCCTACTGCTCTTTCTACTTCTCTCTCAAATAAACTAGGTGTTTAGACTGTGGATAAAGGGGTTGCTCCGTTACTGTGACAACCACCGACGACCATTGATTCCAGTCGTGGTAAAGATCCTACTGCTTTCGCTTATAAGGAGAACAAGTAAGTTCTCTGATTAATGTTTTTGTGTAATCTATTTAATATAGATTTTGTGATATATGCATATATGAATCTTTCATATTAATTACTAAATAAAAGTAAACTCTATATATTTAGATGTTGAGTAAGGATAAACATTTGATTATTTAGATTTCGAAATAATTAGTAAATATTTATACATGCATCCAAATTTATACATCTTAAACTCATCATGTTCCGACTTCCTATTATTCCCTCAAGGACACCGTGTAATTATTGCCTTGTATCTTCTCATAAAGTTTTCTTTCCATCTCAACCCCAAATATTCTCATCCACACTTTCTAGCATCTTTCATTATATATGTTTAGTTTTGTAGTCCTACTCTTTTATTTTGTTATACCAGTATCATTCTATCTTTGTTAGCATACTTTGAAATCTGATATTAATTATTTGTGCGTAAAACTTCCTCACTAGATAAAACAATTAAATCTATATCTGGTCACATGCAATTAAGAAATAACGAAGAACAATGGAACAAAAGCAAAAAAGTAGGAGTTGTATTCCTTGAATAAGAGAGGATTCTAGTCAAATCTTGATATCGAATTATAATGATGGGAAGGGGTAAATATAGGCTTAGGTTTACCCCATGTGTGTGCCTTTCAGCTTTAGGCCATTGTCTGATGAGTGGATGTGACTAATGGAGCGAGTACATATCTTTAGCACCGATTGGTTTGCGGGGCAAGCCTGATTCTCGCCAGTTGGCCTCGTGTTCCCGTAAGTATAGGTGGTGTACTTTTATCATACAGTCAACCCCTCACATTCTGAGTGTTGCCGTAAGCATTTAGGAAATGAAAAGAAGCGAGAAAGGAGGTGAAAAGATTTGACTAGACAGAGTTCATGTTCCTTGACACTCTGTCTTCTGCACACATCAAATTACACTTAAGTGTGTCAACGTGCTTCCTTCAAGTGGTAAGTTGTGCCCACATCTTCCCAACGCTATTGTTCCTTTGCCATATCGTGTCATTAGCGCGACGTCCCATGTCTAGCAGAATCATCACATTCTCACGTCTCCTAATCAACACGCTTGCCTTTTCAAGTTCCTCCTTGTATTGCATATATAATCGTCTTGCCACTTCTAATATTCATCTTTATCCTCCATTGCTCTTTTGTTTTCACTTGCTGCATCTTATTTTCTTATTTTTATCGAATCTCTTCAATTCACTTTGGCTGCTTCTCCAAACTTTCTTCCCATCAACTTTAGGTCTCAGGACTACATCCATATAAACCCTAATTTCGACAACGATGGAAAGATACTTTAGAAAACTAAGAACCAAGATAAAACGAACAACCTTACCATCGAAGCGTATTTCAGTGATATACGAACACAAGGCTTCCTCAGGTCAAACTTGACTATGGTTGGGGCCGGATGTTGAAATCATTATCCCAACCATATAAAAGAGAATTTCCAGCCACCATGAAGGTTATTCCTTCTTTCGTACATATTCTTCACCATTGGGTTAGGGCTGCCGGTGCACCTAGTTGTCGAAGAGGTGCACCGACAGTATGACATATTTTTGGGTCAAGTCGGCCTTTTTGCATGGCGTCTGATCGTTACTCTGGAATACCTGGCCTCCAAGGCTAGGCTTGAATTCACCTTCTGGGACCTTCATGCCTTCTATTTCCCTAGAATAATCAAGTTTGGTATTTTAAACTTCAAACGGCGGGGCAGAAGGCCATCGTCTCTGATACCGAGGATGCTAGCAATCATAGGTGGTGTTACCATTATGTCGCCCTTCAGACTTCCGACTTAGTTTTGGCCCTTCCGTTCCGTGAAATCTTTAATAGCAAATGTAAGATGCTCCCTTAATTTTTAAGTTATGCTTGTTGATAAGCTCATCCTTTCCATTGATCATTTGCCCTTGATTTTCATAGTGCTCCAAGTCATTGACTCTCTTTACACCGAAATGATATGGCCGAGTGGGATAGGAGACTTTTCTCTGCCAATCTTTCGACGATCATGAAGTTCATGCATGTGGCTAATGTTTAACAATGGCGAGCTAAAGACCACATCTGGTTCTGTTCCTTTTATGGTGATTAATTTGCTTTTTATATTGGATGAAAAATCATCGAGACCTCGAGCAAAGGCTCGAGCCCTGATATGGAGCTGCTTTACGAAGCGAGTCCTCGAAGAAAAGTGACACGACTCTCCATCTCGGAAAGCCACCTCGGGGAATGAGGAAAACTAAGTTCGAAGCATCAAGCTCGGAGAGATCATCACCACAACATGATCCCCGAGCAAGCACAACACCTCACCGATCAAAGCCTGATCTTTGTAACTGTCGACCATTGCTCATGCATTTAAGGAGAAGAACATGAGTTGACCACGATCAAATATGGAGTAATGGCCACAAAGTCATATTTATTATAGCTAAAACGTTATTCTTTTTCTTGATTATAAATAAGACTCATTTGTAATCAAATAGGACATCCAGAAATACAATACTTGACTTACATGTTTATATTATGTCTCGTTTATTAGCTAGCATATTCTTTTCCTCGTTTACTCTTACAAGTTTTTATCGAACACAAATCTGATCTTAGCTCGAATAACACTTTGATACAAATAAATTATCAATTAAACCCAAAATAAATTCGATTTGTTGTCCTATCCCAATTTACGCCAACACACTTTCCTTTTTGTCGTGTGACGTCCTTCTACTTCCTTAAGCCTATTTCCTCGTAATGACTCATGGACCGACATGTAGGAAATTAAAATAGTTGAGACATATGTAGAGGACTTGCTTGACCTATCGATGGCTGCTGAGAGGATTATTGAGAAAGCCAGCAGCTCACGGTCCTTGAATAAGAAGAGGACTGTTGAGCCTTCAAGGTCCGTATTCCCCGCTCCTTCTCCTATTATACGGGGTGCCGAAGTCCCCCGTGTGACCGAGTCGTTGACCTTTGGGCCTCACTCTACAGTAGATCCATCTAGCACCGCAGCTACCCTTTTTTTCGCCCCTATATTACAACGGTGGAGGCATGTTGAAGTGAGCTCTGAAGCTGGAGAGGAGGCTGAGGATGATGCAATGTAAAATGTGGAAGCTAAAATGATATGAAATATGCAGAAGCGAAAACAAGATAAAGTGATATCTAACAAGATATCGAGATAAAAAACAAGACGAATTTTAAAACGATTACCTAAGTAGCACCGAGGAACTAGTCTCGATACACCCCGGGTGAATGTCAAGAATCACATATACTACGCAACTACCCTCAAGAGGCACTCAGCTCTTGCAAATAGAATGATCAAAGAGATTCTATGTTCAACTTGGATTCGACCAAGTAAAATCAAGTCCGCACACGGGTTCTTCATTGAGATTCATTCAAATGTTCATCATTCATATATTCAAGGTTTGCTAGTCACAACTAAAATGGCTAAGGGTGTATTTATAGACCCTTCTAAGACTAATGTGAAATGTCTAAAAAGCCCTCAAACTAAGTTTAAAAAATATACAAAACTTAGGGGAAGAATAGGAAGTTCACACAATAATATAGCAACTTCAGCGTTGGGGCGCTCCGCCGGATGTTGGGCACTCACCCTGGATGAGCTTCTGATCAAGAGAGGCCTCAGGCTTGGGCACTCCGCCTGGTGGTCAGGCGCTCCACCTGGTTGCCCTTGAAGCTGGGTGCTCCGCCTGGCCCTGATGCATAGGCTTCCTTCCTTCAATTGAGCTTAAATGCATGATCTTCAAATCATCTCCGAAGCTCTTTCCCTTGCATCCTCGCATCCTTAGCTTCAAATTATCTCCGAAGCTCTTGCCCTTGCATTCTCGCATCCTCCTAGCTTAACTCTTGATGGTTGGGATCTAAACCCAATTTGGATTGCATCATCCTCCCCTTCTTGAAAGGATTTCGTCCTCGAAATCAAATCATCAAGACCTACAAGCAAAGTCAAACACAAGCAAAACTTCCCACTACGGGGGTAGGTTAGTGCAAACCATGTGGAAAATACACTCTTATGGTATATCCAAGAATCAATAATAATAAAAGGTTCATGTTCCCAAGGGAAACAACAAGCACTTGGTCCAGTCAAGAAGTGCACCCAACACAAGAACAAACAAAGAGATGAATAGGGCATGGAAAATGCAAGATCAATCTATCAATAATCCTATGATCCCTATGCTCATTGTTAACACACCAAACCTTCAATGAAATATTTTCATAATGTGGCACAATGGTTTTGGCATGCTCAATTATCAAGGTGTGATCAACATGTGGGATGGAGTAGGCAAAGTAGTTCATTCTACCACTAGCATCAATTACTCCACTCACCTTCTTAAAAGCTCTCATACTCACACTAAGAGATACCTCATCCCCTCCAAGTTCATCCTTAAGACAACACTCCTCACTAGGTAACTCTCAAGGAATGCATTAATAATGGTCTTTTCATCATCATAACCCAAACCAACAAGAGTAGGGTCACTAGAAGAATCATCTACCTCACTCGAAGCTTCAAACAAAGAGTTGTCTATGGGATTAAATCCCTCACACCATGGAGGTTCCAACTCATTCCTAACTCTAGTTCGATACAAATCACCACCACAAATAAAGATGCCCTCAAACAAAGGATTAGTAAAAGTATGCATCCCATTCTCAAGGTCAAGCAAAGATGATTACCTACACTTGAGGATTCATCGAATACAATCCGATCCATCTCATCCACTAGGGACTCCTCAAGGTCACCACCATTCTCACTACAACACATAGTTTCACCATAAGCAATTATATCAATAAGGGTGTGATCAAACAACTCATCTTCCCCTTTTTCAAATATTGGTGGAGTGTCATAACAAGGTTCACAAGCATAGTTAATACCACTTCCTCACTAAAGATAGGTTCATTAAACATCGGGCTCATATCATGATGTGGCCTATCAATCCTCTCAATTAGTGGTTCGCTTTCACACACAAGTTGACTAATTGACTCTTCACTAGTTGCAAGTTCAATAGTCGCACTACAAGAACCAACTAGCATTGAATTATCACAAGAAAAGGAATTATCATACTCATAAGAAGGTTAAGAAACACTTACATTTGAGTTGCTCCCGTGAGCACTCACATCGCTTGAAGTGTCGCTTTCAATCCCTCCTTCATGAAGCTCACAATGAAGATATCTGTCATCTTGTCTTCCTTCCAAGGCACATGGTTGAGGCTCCAACAGCTCGCCTCCAAGAGTACCTACACAAAAGCTATAGCAAGAAGAAGAAGAAGATAAAATATGGTTAGAGCAAAAGGTGTCCTCATTCTTATTTTGTCTTTCCTCTCCTCTCCTTTCTTTCACTTTTCTTTCAAGTCCAAGTGTACATTTGGGTGACAATCCACTTGCATCACTCCTCACGTCCTCTCCTTTTTTCACTCTAGGATTGTCACCGGTCCCTACCTTAGTTCTCTCTGTCTTTTGTCTCTCATTTTCAAGAGCATTGAGATGAGGCTCAAGAATGCCTTCATTTGGAGTAGAGTGACTCTTTACTTATTTCAATTCATCACCTTGAGCATTTCCCAAGTTGTGGGGAATGCCCACTTGTTGGGGAATGCCCAACGGTTGGGGAATGCCCAACACACTAACACAAGTGCCTTCTCCGGCATCTTTTGAGACACTCGGGGTTTCTTCTCTTTCAAGGTTCTCAAGCCTTGCACTTATTGCTTTCACCTCGGCCAAGAGAGTGGCCAAGATTCTTACCGGGACCTTAATGGTCTCGTCAACGTCTCTGGCCATGTACCTACAAAAACCAAAAGCTAAAGAAAAAGGGTTAGAGTAAAAACCTCACTCGCTCCCTCACTTTTTAAATGTCACTCGGGTACACTCAATTTAGTGGGTAGGATCACTCAAACTTGATTCTAAAGGCACCCTCTTAGTTGAACAAACTTCTCATTAGCCAACAAAGTTCACAAGAACCAAATACTCTTCGGGGAGAGTGGAATTGATGTGACTCTATGGACGAACGACTATATGAGTGAGCACTTGAGCAAAAAATATTCTACGAGTCTTTTTTGAATTCTCAATAACAACCACGCACGAGGATCCTAAAAGCTCAATGAACTAGTACTAAATAAGTAGAAGAAATACTTAAGAAGTATTAGCCGGAAGCAATACAAACAAAGAAACACCGAAAAAATAGGAAACAAACTACCTCGGACCCGTTTCAGGAGTGGGTGGTCCGCCCAGTTGGGAGGCGGTCCGCCTGGTCACTTGACCAGTGACTGAGGTAGGTGCTCTGCCAAGAAAAGGGGCACTCCGCCTAGACTAATTTCAGCTTTCACAAAAAAAATGGGATTTTGGTGATTTTGCACCCAAATTTCCAACGATTTCAACCCGCTACTCAAATCAAAGGATACCCAAAGGTGTTTTCAACTATACCCAACAATTCTCAATGGTTTTTAACTTCAAACAACCAACAATAAGATCGATTCAAGCTTTGAAGCAAAAACTTCAAGGGTTTCAAGTTTTGGGATTTCAATTTTTTGATTTTCAATCCGTAACACCAAAACACGTTATGAGGGTATCAAATCAACGGGAATACATAATGGAACAATCCCCGATAATTTTTAACACTTGGGGATTTGAATCCGACAACATCTAGCGATTTTTTTGAAGTTTTTTCAACCTTTTCAATTTTTTTTTCTTTTTTTTTTTCTTCAAGAACAAGAACAACAATACTAACACGATGAACAAGGAACGAAGGTTTGTAAGAACAAATCCCGAGCCTTGCTCTGATACTAACTGATGCAATGTAAAATGTGAAAGCTAAAATGATACGAAATATGCGGAAGCAAAAACAAGATACAGTGATATCTAACAAGATATCGAGATAAAAAGCAAGACGAAACTTGAAACGATTACCTAAGTAGCACCGAGGAACTAGTCTCGATACACCCCGGGTCAATGTCAAGAATCACCTATACTATGCAAATACCCTCAAAAGGTACTCGGCTCTTGCAAATAGAATGATCAAAGAGATTCGATGTTCTACTTGGATTCGACCAAGTGAAATCAAGCCTGCACATGGGTTCTTCATTGAGATTCACTCAAATGTTCATCATTCATATATTCAAGGTTTGCTAGTCACAAGTGAAATGGCTCAGGGTGTATTTATAGACCCTTATAAGACTAATGTGAAATGTCTAAAAAGCCCTCAAATCAAGCTTAAACAATATACAACACTTAGGGGCAAAATAGAAAGTTCACACAAAATATAGCAACTTCAGCGTTGGGGCGCTCCGCCTGGATGTTGTGCACTCCGCTTGGATGAGCTTCTGATCGAGAGAGGCTTCAGGCTTGGGGGCTCCACCTGGTGGTCAGGCGCTCCGCCTAGTTGCCCTTGAAGCTGGGCACTCTGCCTGGCCCTGATGCATAGGCTTCCTTCCTTCAATTGAGCTCAAATGCATGATCTTCAAATCATCTCTGAAGCTCTTGCCCCTGCATCCTCGCATCCTCCTTGCTTCAAATCATCTTCGAAGCTCTTGCCCTTGCATCCTCACATCCTCCTAGCTTGGCTCTTGATGGTTGGGGCCTAAGCCCAATTTTGATTGCATCAAGGAGGATGCGAGCATGCAAGGTCAAGAGCTTCGGAGATGATTTGAAGATCATGCATTTGAGCTCAATTGAAGGAAGGAAGCCTACGCATCAGGGCCAGGCAGAGCACCTAGAAGCCAGGCGGAGCGCCCAACTTCAAGGGCAACCAGGCGGAGCGCCAAGCCTGAGGCCTCTCTTGATCAGAAGCTCATCCAGGCGTTGCGCCCAACATCCAGGTGGAGCGCCCCAACGCTGAAGTTGCTATATTTTTGTGTGAACTTCCTATTTTGCCCCTAAGTATTGTATATTGTTTAAACTTAGTTTGAGGGCTTTTTATACATTTCACATTAGTCTTTGATGGGTCTATAAATACACCCTTAGCCATTTCATTTGTGACTAGCAAACATTGAATATATGAATGATGAACATTTGAGTGAATCTAAATGAAGAACCTGTGTGCGGGCTTGATTTCACTTGGTCGAATCCAAGTTGAACATCGAATCTCTTTAGTCATTCAATTTGCAAGAGCCGAGTGCCTCTAGTGGGTAGTTGCGTAGTATAGGTGATTCTTGACATTCACCCGGGGTGTATCGAGACTAGTTCCTCGGTGCTACTTAGGTAATTGTTTCAAGCTTCGTCTTGCTTTTATCTCGATATCTTGTTAGATATCACTTTATCTTGTTTTTGCTTCCGCATTTTACACTGCATCATTCCTAGCTTCAAATAATCTCCGAAGCTCTTGCCCTTGCATCCTCGTATCCTCCTAGCTTGGCTCTTGATGGTTGGGACCTAAGCCCAATTTGGATTGCATCAAAGGATGATGCCGATGTTGACACCCCATTCCTCCCTAAGTTGGTCGTAGTTTCTTAGTAATCGGTTTTAGTATTTCAAATTTCTCCCTTAATAGATTAATGTCTCTCTTTCCTATTCCTCATTGATTTGCTATCCTGCTTTGACAGACCAAACTTCCACCACCCAGCATAGTATTAGGCATTGTCCTTGGAGAAAGTGACCGGGTGCAGCACCATATCTATTGAGTACGAGGCCGTTGAGGCGGATAGTGATGTCGTCGCATCTAAGAGAGTCACACACATGTGTGCTCGTGAGATCGTGCTACCCATACTCGAGTGAATTAATGTGTTCGAGAATCCTAACATTATCGTCGACAGTCTTAAAGTCCTAGTCGGGCAAGCTTAGCAATTGCACTTTACAGATTTTGATTCCCGAGAGCTGATGGCTAACCTATTGTTTTACGATGATGGTAAGCATCTGATCCATTTTGCCTTTCCTAGCCAATTCTATTCTTCTAAGTATTACTTACTTACCTTGCCTCCTGAATTTTTACAGGGGTTAGTCGCTTCCCTGGAGGCTATTGACCGAGTTGACTGCCATAATGAGGCAGAGAGGAAAAAAATATTTTGAAAGCTACTATAGAGAGCGTTAACCCCCTGACATGTGGAGTTAAATGGCTGGAATGTCTAAAGAAGACCTAAGGTATCAATGCCCGTCAAAACTGGCTCCACAAGGAGAAGTTGGAAAAAACAATCGAAGAGATAGTCCAAAAGCGAAAGAGAGGGTTTCTAAGCTCAAGGCGTCCTTCAAGGAGAATGAGGTTATTGAGACCATGGCTAGGGCTGAAATTACTTGTTAGAAATCCTTGTTCACGGGCCTGGATCAGCGTGTTATGTCTGGTAAGGAAAAAGTTGCTAGCTGAGTGAGAGTCAGAGCTTTGGAGTGTCGCTAAACACTTGCAGGATGAAAACGACTAGCTGGGATCCAAGGTTTCATCTCTTGGGAGGATCTGCGATACCATTTGTGATCGGATTCACTCCCTAAACGACAAGCATAGGGTTAGACTTGACCACACAACCTTGCCTATGGGACTTTCCACCATCCAAAAGGTGTGTGACAGTCCTAACCTCGACATGGTAGCTAAATTGAGAGGCTGCAAGTGTTGGAGTTTGTTGTAGATGCTCAACTTGCCTATGATGCTGAAGAGATTTCACATCAGGTTGAACTTAGCAATGATAATGATGTCCTTTTTAAGGGCCAAGCTAGTGATGAGGGGGGGACGTCCAGGAATGATGTTAAAGAAACAAGCCCCCCTCCCCCCCCCCCTCCTCAATCAGAATTAGTTTCCTGAGCTGATTAGCTCTTTATCTTTTGAATCATGCATAACGTGTTGATTCTTCTCCTCCTAGGAGGGGAGCTACCGGCTCGACGTGCTCCTCAGCATAGAATGATGAGCCCGAGCTCTCTTCAAACCTAGACTATGCCAGTGCAGCCTCCTGACCAAGAGGAAATATTATCTCCATCCTATCTGAAGAAGCAGACCTTGCAGGGCCCACAACAGTCATAGCCCTCTCGAAATTAGCCTATGTCTCTGATGGAATTTTGATGATGGTCTTTTGTTGCTCAGCCACCATCGGGAGCAAAGGCCCTCCCGAGGACTCATCGACTAGTCGCCTCTAGACTCCCACTTCTTTCAACTTGGCTTGGCGTTTTATCTTTCGAACCAAAGGCACGTGGGGATTTGGGTCAACCGCAGTGATGAAGTTAGGGAAATTTTGAGTGCCCGTCACTCCCATCCCATCAATTGCGTTAGCCACCTCAATGGATTTTGCTTCTTTAACCTTCTTCGCCTCGTCGGCTTTTCGCACCTTCTTGGCCTCCTGCTTTTCACGGAAAGCTTGGTAAGAATCCAACTTTATTTGCTTCTTAGGATGAGGATCCTCTTCCTCATCATCGGATGATTCTCCAACAGTACCCGTGATACCTGGAGGAAAATAATTTCTTTCAGATTAAAGAATTATAGACATGCCCGAAGGCAAAAGTTCATGTCAACTTATTGTGACTTTTGGTCTTTAATGTGCATTCGAAGGAAATATGCTTCCAAGTTGTTATATTCATTGGTGGTCTTCGACAAGACCAGGCGTAACCGCCCCTCGATGTCAGGGATGGGCTTGATCTTCACTTTTTACGCTCCATCCGAAGAGTTGTTATTGATAATATTTACATAGCCAAGGTGAAAGAACAAGCTAAAGAAACTTACATGTGGGATTCTATTTCTATGGAAGTAATGAATCTCTGAGGGCTGTCAATTGATAAGTCCTAAGCTTTTCACCGTTCTTAGAGATAAACTTATTTGCCCCTGCTTTTGCAAAGTCAATACCCCAGCTTTGTAAACTCTTGGGGAGTAGAGGTAGAGCACGTGTCGAAGGGTCAACTCCACTCTAACTTCTTTCACGATCCACAGCAGCATAACTATCAGCCTCTAAATCGAAGGAGATATTTGCCCGATGCAGACATTGTAAAGGCGACATAACTCCTTGACCAAAGGATCGATAGGGAGAGAGAAACTAGTCGTGAAAATGATACGTCAGCACTATTGAGTGACCTCGAACGTAGTGAGCGATAGTCATAAAAGATTTTGGGTATGTGACCTCGACCTTACCTTCTTTCCAATTGCAATCCTCTCGGATTTGTTGTGTGGAGCTCGGTGTGACTTCACACGTCACAATATGGACCAAGAGATTCCTTTTGGTTCTTTTAAGAATCCGAATGTGGATTTACTTTGTAATCATTCTTAAAATCGAATTTCTTTGGCAACGGCTCGTAAGTATGATTTTTTCTTGGCCATTCTTTCGATTTCTTCTTTTTTCCTTTGTCTTTAGATTCTGAAACTTAGCTACTATAATTTTTATATGCTTCACCTTAGCTCGGGGCAGTGCAATAGCAGTGGTACCACTAGTTGCCTCTAAGGTGGCAACGTTGACATCAAAATTTTAAGGAGCTCTTGGGTTTTTAGAAGCCATTTAAAAAAAGATGTTGATGAAAGTTTAAAAAGAGATTCTTGACAGAATTCCAGTGGAAATCACAGCAACGATGATGAAAAAACTGCGACAACGAGTTTTAGTGTGAGTTTGGTAGTAAGAATTATTAAAAGTGCGAATAGGAAACCAAGCATCTCCTTTTGTAGAAGGGGAAGTAATCATTACTTTGGTAACTGGCTAAGAATCTCAATGTTGATTGATGCGCACGTGGACGTGATGGAAGTTGAAGTGACAAACGTTATTTAAAAATACTCTGCATAGATGTTGCCACGTCTTCTTTCCACTTAAAACTCATCCACTTCAGAATTTCACATGGATACTCACTCGGCAGTAGGGGACTACCTGTATTGGGGAAATTGGATCAGACACATTTTCCCAAGTATCCGATGTTGTGGCACCGTTGGAGTTAAATACGAAGACATGTTATTTTCCACTTAGTTCGAAGACGTGAGGTGTGAGCGCACTTGAATGCAACTTATCAGATTATTATTCGCATGCTCAGCTTCTGGAGGAAAATCGAACGGGCACTCAGTTAGATAAGGAACCATCTCCAACGGCCTATGCTATTTTCGGGGATCATTCACTTCCTAAGGGTCAGTAGATCATAGAGAGACGTGGTATAGTGGAAATTTTATCATGATTAGGAGTCTTGGCCTATATATAATCTATAGGGGTGGGCGTTCGATTTGGTTTGGACAAATTCGGTTCAAATTTTTAGTCTTCGGTTGGTGATATTATGAACCAAAACTGAACTAAAATTAATTCGGTTTGGTTCAGTTTTTAAAATTTTGGTTCAGTTTAGTTCGGTTTAGCAATTTAGTTTCGGCTAAGTTGCTTATTCAGTTGACACCTGCTTCTGCAAATTCATGACAAACTATATATGGATTAACATTTATGTTTGTACAGTGTAATTTACAGAGACGCATATTGATTGTCCCACCGATCACCTAAGTATTGAAGTACTAGTATTATTAAGAAAAAGAAGTGGGTCACACCAATGCACGTCATAGTAGTAGGAAATCATAGAGACAACTAACTGCTAAATATATAACTGACTTTGTTTTTCATCTTTTTGGGTAGCTTTGTGCACCTTTGGATCATTGGATGTAAGTTATCCAAAGGGGAGCCCATCTTCTTAATGGCAGAATGAAGAAAATTAACTCTCTTTGTAAAAAATAGTCGATAAAAATTGTATAAGTAATTACTCAAAATTAAAGGAACTCGCGAAAAGGGTAGTAATTTTTACCAACCCTAATTTTGAGGTATGAAATTAGAAGTGAAATTGTGATTGTATCGTCAGTTTGAATTATGGGCTTACTATGTTTTATTGGTCTTTAGTAATTTAATACTAACAAATATATATATATATATATATGTGTGTGTGTGTGTGTGTGTGTGTGTGTGTGTGTGTGTGTGTGTGTGTGTGTGTGTGTGTGTTATGAATACGTTGTATTGTAGATGTCCATTATTCTCATAACTTCCTGAAGAAGCTTGATTTACTAGTAGCTTACAAGTAGCTTACAAGCAGACAGCTAACAAGCAGCTTTATGAAAAGTCTTGCAGCAGCTTCTACAAAGCCTTGCAGCAGCTTGAAGAGGCTTGCAATCAAGCAGACAGCTTGCCAGCAGCTTCTGAAATGCCTTGCAACAGCTTCCTGAAAAGCTTTGCAACTGCTTCTTTCCTTCTATAAATAGGCAGCTAATTCAGTTTATTCTGGACATCAGTTTGAAGTGAAGTAATATATCAGTCTCTCTCTTTCTATAAAGTTTCTCTATTTTATTTACCTCACAGATTTTATTACACAACACGTTATCAGCACGAGGCTCTGCTATCTGGAGAAAGTATAAGGTGAGGATTTTACTTTCTAAATATATGGCTAATATTTCTAAGATTGAATTTACTGCCCTTGATATATCGGTCAAAAGTTATCTTTCATGGGTTTTAGATGCTGAAATCCATTTAGATGCGATGGGTCTTGGAGACACCATCAAGAATAATAATCAAGCATCTAATCAAAACCGTTCTAAAGCAATGATATTCCTGCTTCATCATCTTGATAAAGGTTTAAATATGGAATATCTCACGGTTAAAGATCCACTCATGCCGTGGAATAGCTTAAAAGACAGCTATGACCACGTGAAGATGGTCATACATCCACAAGCACGTTATGACTGGATCCATCTGAGGCTACAAGATTTTAAAACCATCAGTGAATATAATTTTGTTATGTTTAGATATTTCTCAGTTGAAATTATGTGGAGAAAATATCGTTGATAGTGACATGCTTGAAAAAATATTCTCCATTTTTCATGCCTCGAATGTGCTCCTGCAACAGCAATATCGAGAGATGAAATTTAGCAAATATTCTGAGTTAATTTCACATCTGCTTGTTGGTGAACAACATAAATGTTGACCCACTGGTTCTGCTCCATTCCCAGAAGTGAATGAGAAGAATTTCCACCAAAAAGTGGAAAGTGGCGTGGCCCCAGTCGTGGGCGCGGTCGTGGTCATGGTCGAGGAAGAAACTCCTATCATGATGATCTTTATGCACCAAAATTCCCTGACCATAACAAGTGAAAAAGGAAGGATAAAAAGCATGAAACGGTGCAAACTAAAAATTCAGAGAATGGTTGCTACCATTGTGGAGCAAAGAACACTAGTCACGTACTTGTCGTACACCAAAGTACCTAGTTGATCTTTATCAAGCATCTCTGAAAAAGAAAGAAAATAATACTGAAGCCAACTTTATGTCTGAAGATAATATTGACTTCACACATTTGAATGTAGCAGATTTCTTTGAGATCCCTGAAGGACAAGTAGATCATCTGATTGGTGATGGATCTGTATCCTAAAAGACTTAAATATTTTTTAAGTTATGTCATTTGTAATAGTTTGTGTGTTTAATTATTGTAGTAATACTAGTAAAGTTTTGTTTTGATAATAAAGCTTGTATTATATGATGTATGGTTTTGTCTATGTTTTTTTTTTTTTTTTGAAGAATACTTAGATATTCCTCAAACTTTATTTGGATCAAAGATCAATTTTAAAGACATTTGTGTAATTGATAGTGGAACAACACATGTCATATTCAAAGATCGGAAATATTTTTCACACTTGATAATGAGAAAGGCAAATGTTTCTGATATTTCTGGTAATACTAATTTAATTGAAGGCTCCAGAAGAGCAACTATATTTCTACCTAAGGGAGCAAAACTTATTATTGATGATGCATTATTCTCTTCCTAGTCCAGAAGAAACTTGTTAAGTTTTAAAGATATCCGCCGAAATGGATATCATATTGAGAAAATAAATGAAATGAATAATGAATATCTTTGTATTACAAAGAATGTCTCTGGCTAGAAACTTGTTTTAGAAAAGTTGCCAACTATATCTTCCGGCTTATACTGTACAAAGATTGGTACAGTTGAAGCACATTCTGTCGTAACCAGAAGTTTATTGATTCGAATAGTTTTGTGCTTTGACATGATCATTTGGGTCATCCTGGATCAATAATGATGAGACGAATCATTAAAAATTCAAATGCGCATTCACTTAAGAACCTGAAGATTCTTAAAAGTGATGAATTTTCTTGTGTTGCTTTCTATCAAGGCAAATTAATTGCTAGACCATCACCAACAAAGGTTGAGGTTGAATCTCCAATATTTTTAGAACGTATCCATGGCGATATATGTGGACCTATTCATCCACCTTGTGGATTATTTAGATACGTTATGGTCCTAGTTGATGCATCTTCAAGATGATCTCATGTGTGCCTATTATCATCTCGCAACTTGGCGTTTGCGAAATTATTGGCACAAATAATTCGATTAAGGGCACAATTTCATGATAATCCTATTAAAGTTATTCGCCTTGATAATGCTGTAGAACTTTCATCCCAAGCTTTTAATGATTGTTGTTTATCAGTGGGAATAAAACTTGAACATCTTGTAGCTTATGTTCATACTCAAAATGGCCTCGCAGAGTCATTTTTTAAACGAATGCAATTGATAGCAAGACCACTATTAATGAAAACAAAATTGTCCACTACTGCTTGGGGTAATGCTATTTTACATGCAGCATCACTTGTTCGTCTCAGACTGACACAATATCATGAATTCCCCCCATCACAATTAGTTTTTGGTCATGAACCAAATATTTCTCATCTACGACTTTTTCGATGCGTTGTATATGTGCCAGTAGCACCACCACAGCGCACTACGATGGGACCCCAAAGAAGGGTAGGAATATATGTTGGGTTTGAGTCACTCTCTATTATTCGCTACCTTGAGCCATTGATGGGAGATTTATTCACTGCTCGATTTGCAGATTGTCGATTTGATGAAACAATTTTCCCACAATTAGGGGGAGAGATGTTGACACCTAATTTTGTCCCTCCTGTCTTGATAACCTTTTATTCAGATAAATTGCACTGATAGCCACACGAATATCACACACTCACTCATATTCAAAGTCATTACTTCACACACGCACATCGATTAGGCTTTTTTCGAAACACCGGTACGAGCTATGGCTATTTACAAAATTTGCATGTTCAATTACAATTTTTTGTAATTACTCCCATCTTAGAAAATTGCACAAATTCCTCTAAAATTTAAGATAATAGTCTCCATTAGCCCTTTGGCCCTCAAAATTAATTTTCCAATTTTTCTATAATTTTATAAGCATTTTATACAATTTTCTACACATTTTATAGGCATTTATACACATTTAATACTATTTTATACGATGTACATATATATATATACGCATATACACACACATCAGCCTCATTT
This sequence comes from Petunia axillaris subsp. axillaris, assembly GCA_029990575.1. NCBI lineage: Eukaryota > Viridiplantae > Streptophyta > Magnoliopsida > Solanales > Solanaceae > Petunia > Petunia axillaris. The sequence goes on from JARKNS010000006.1 coordinate 10,469,914, forward strand.
AAACACATCATCACCTACGTGGCAAAATCCTGGCCGTCCATACAACTGAGCCAACGGCCAGGATAATTATTTCCTTTTTTAATTACCCAAACGCACCCCCAAACCCTACTCATCTTCTCATTTCCCTCACACTCAGTCGTCGTGACCTCTCATTTCTCTCTCTACGAAAACCTAAGTCGTCACTGTTTACGCCGTTTTTCGGCCAAATCTACCAGCGAAATGCAAAATAAATTACATCATCACACTCCTGTCAATGTCCACAACAAAACCCTTATACCATTTCGTTGATCGACGGAGGTCAGAATTGACCTCTCGTCGATAGAGGTTTTCCATCACCGGAAAAGGAGCTCTGGTAAAACCTTTACGAAATACGGGCATTACTACCTTAAGGAAAGGGGAAAAGCTCTCATATGAGCATGGTCGTGACGGGTCAAAACTGACCCAACTTCAGTATACGGTAACCTTTTGCCTCTTTTTATTTTCTTTAGCCTGTGTGCCATGCCTGAAAATTGCTTAAACTTTCTGTGAATTAACACAATCATGGTTATTTGCTTGTTGGTTAAAAGTGGAACTCCTAACATTACTTATTGTCCTGAAAATTGCTAAATCATGCATTATATCATGATTTAGACCCTCGCATGCTTTAGTATGTTGCCTTCATAACTTATACTTTGAATCATGTTTATTAGCTTCTGATTGTAGAACCAGTGAAAATTAGGGGATTCAAGTAGGTTTGTCCTTGTCTCACAGTATGTTTGCCTCTTTGTCCTGCCTAGATGTGTGATTATATGTTTAAAATTCTAAGATAACTGATTAGCATGATCATAGGAATTTTAATTTGCTCGATTTGAATTCTTGAGATGGAAATCTATCTTGATAACTGATGTAGTTTCAATCAAAGCCTGTTTGAAACCTATTAAGTTGGCTATTTGATTTTTAAACTTGAATTAGTGTGAGGCACCCTTTTTCACACTGATTTTGGATTGGGTCGTGTTATTGCTAAAAGGGTAGGGAACCTGTTGGTTTAGAATATCGTCTATATGATTTTAGGATCCTAATCACTGCAATTTGAATTTTTAATTAGAAACTAGAATGGAAGTTGGTTCTGGTAACTGATATGATGTCTTCTCAAAATTGGAAGAATTATTTTGAGCCTAAGACTTGTTCCTTGAACCTAGACACTGTCAAATTTAAAGGGGAGGGAGTCCAAATTGGTTTAGGATTAGATTTACCTTGAATCTGGGGGGACTGATTGATCTATTTTTGGAAGAGACACTTAAGGGTGTATTTCTTATTCTTGGAAGCAATATTCCCTTCCTTATTTATTTTTACTACCCGTTTGAATTAATTTTACCACCTTCACACTTATATACACCTAGGTGCTTCAGAAGATAGAGAACAATATATATATATATATATATATATATATATATATATATATATATATATATATATATATATATATATATATATATATATATATATATATATATATATATATATAGACACACACACACAATTCTCTCATAAAAAGGGGTACTGCATATTTAAAGCATTGGTAGCATATTTTCCTCTGTCACTTGCAAGCTTTCTGGGAAAAATCCTGTTCCTTTTCTCTCTCTCTTGGATCCTGTTTCTAGAAGTATTTGACACTGCCTAAATCCTGCTTGTTTGATTGCTATTCTTGACAAGGTATAAAATTATTTTCTAAACTTATGATGTTGCCTGCTTAATACTGCTTCTATCTATGCTCTTTCTTTGCTCCCTGATCATATGTAATTACTTGTCTGGGCTTCCCCTTTTCCCCTGCTAACCTTGTACTTGCAGCTAGTTTGGATGGTCTTAGATAGACCATACCAGTTTTATTGACTACCGGGGAACCCAAAAGTTTAATAGGGTCAGTGGTTAAGCCCTCTAAATTGGCTATGGTACTGGAGTTCTGGAAGTGCAAACCTCTGATGTTATGATTTAATGGCAGTCCTGAGCTTAACTCTTAAGAAACAGGGCATCAATTCATGTTTTACCCCCTTTTTAGAATTCCCTATCTGTGTACTTGTTAGGATATCCTGCCTGTACTTGTGCATAAGTAAGCAATGCTCGCTGTTTATCTGCTTTGCCACACAGGGGCTTTTCTTAAACCTTCTCTTTATATGGTTGCATCATTATTATGCTAAAACAAGGACTTGCATTGCTAAATTGAAGTCAGGCCGTTAGCAACTGCATGTTCGTTAAGTAATAGCATTAAAATGATAATTAGGTGTTCCAAATCAGCATGCTTGTGGTTTTAATTGTGCTTAACTGAAACCTTTCATGTGAAAATCTGAAAATTAGTAACAGGGGCTGTATGTGCGCTAACTGCCTAATATTGGACTGTTTTCTGTAAAATTGAAACTTACTCTCTTTACATAAATAATACATGCCCAATAGTTTTCAAATGTGGCTTTTTTGAGTGCTAAACTGATTTTTGACTTACTTGGACCTCTTATACACTAATCTAATAGTGTATAGTGGGTATAAATATTGGGGTCATTTGTACAAACTATTATACTTATTTTTCAAAGAATACTATCACTTATTCACGTATTTGCATGCCTATATGTATATATTTACGTGTGACAGCCCCCTTATTTGCATTTATGTGCTTCTGTGAAACCCATTTTTTTCAAAAACAGCCTCCTTACCTATATATATATATATATATATATTTCAAAACTGACCCCCATATCAAATAGCCATTAAGGTTAGGGCTCAACAATTAATGACGAGTCACACCGATCCTAAATGGCTAATATTTTATTTCAAAAACAACCCCTATTTGGTTTTTTTGACAAGATCTAAAACTACTTGTGAAAACTGTCTATTCTAGCCAAACTGCCCATTTATGAAAAAATATAACTTAGATGCTGAAGTTGCACAAATAAGCTATATTTTGATAATCTTTTCAGATTTGATCATGTTTTCGATTAGGATTTTATATTAGAGGCCATAAACGCGATTAGGCGTGAAATATAGGCCATATGTACAAAATACTGAAGCCCGATTATGTATATGCTACCTAGACTTACATAGATGGACTTAATCTTATAAATTGATTATGAATTTGGCCATATAAGTTAGTAATACATATGATAGCACGTATTTTGTATAAAACATCGCAAAATATATAGACTCGGGCGAGAACCACCTTTCGTGGGACTTGGGAAAGTACCTAACATCTTCTTCCCCGTGTCACTTGGACTTCTTACCCATTGAATCTCTAAAACTAGACTAGTTTGACAAAACTTGACCTTAGACGCTTAGGTAACCTAATAAATCTTAGAAATCTATATTTGGGGGCGACTCCAACTCTTAACTCAAACGAGTTACCCAGTCAAATCCGAAACCTGACTCGCTCCGAGTTGAGTTCAAAATCGGGTATGACAAGAGAATAAGGACATAAATAGAGAAATTGTGTGGAAAGTTCCATCATTATCTCACTTTGATCCACGTGCCCCCATATGTAAAAAAGAGGTTCAGAAGATCGTTAATTTGCAAAATATAGCAAATCAAATGCCTGGTGCATTTACTGATTTGAAAAGGATTACTAAATCACATATCCCTGCAGAGAATGTGCCAATTTGGATGGATATCCCAGCAGGACCATTTAGTAGTATCATAGCCAGTGAACCTAAAGCATGCTTGAAGCGTGGTAGACCATTGGGTTCCAAAGATCGAAATCCTAGAAAAAGGAAAATAAAAAATGATCAACATGACATTATGAAAGAATCTCTTGAAGAGAACCAAGATCTTATTAATCCTGAGTTTCCTGAAGAAATCAATGAACCTGAGGCTCAAGTGAGTAAGAAATATTTACTCCCTCCGTCCCAATTTATGTGGCACCATTTCCTTTTTTGTTTGTCCCAAAATAAGTGGCACCTTTCCTTATTTGACAACTATTTAATGCATCATCTCTATTTTACCCTTGTTGGGCCCTACATACTTTTAAACCTACCAACAACTTTTTTATTACTCAAATCTTCTCTCTCTTACTTTTTCAAGAGTAAAATTGATATTTAACAAGGTCAAGCTCTATTTTCTTAAACTCCGTGCCCGGTCAAATGGTGCCACATAAATTGGGACGGAGGGAGTAATAAATTCCAGTGGTGATGGAATAAATTTGAATCGATCAGAAATAGGGGTGGATGATATTTTTGCATATAGTGTTGCACTTAATATTATGCAAGATAATAAGGATTTTAAACCTCAATCTATTCAACAATGTCGACAAAGAAGTGATTGGCCAAAAAGGCAAGAGGCAATTCAAGCAGAATTGAGCTCACTTGTGAAACGTGATGTTTTTGGACCTGTAGTCCATACACCTAACAATGTAAAACCAGTTGGCTTTAAATGTGTCTTTGTACATAAACGAAATGATAAAGGTGAAATTATAAGATATAAAGTACGCCTTGTTGCCCAAGTATTCTCACAAAAACCTGGTGTCGATTACGAAGAAACATATTCATTTGTTATGGATGGAATAACATTTTGATATCTCATCAGTTTAGCTGTACATGAAAAACTTGAAATACACCTGATGGATGTAGTTACAGCATACCTGTATGGCTCACTTGATAATGAAATTTACATGAAAATCCCTGAAGGATTTAAAATTCCTGAATCATATAATTCAAAGTCTCGGAAAATGTACTCCATTATATTACAAAGATCTTTGTACGGTTTAAAAAAATCAGGGCAATGTGGTATAATCGTCTTAGTGAGTACTTGATAAAGAAAAGTTATATAAACGATGTCATTTGTCCATGTATATTCATAAAGAAAACAACATCACATTTTGTTATACTTGTTGTTTACGTTGATGACATAAATCTAATTGAAACTCCAGAAGAGCTCCAAAAGGCAATTGATTATTTAAAGAGAGAATTTTAGATGAAAGATCTTGGAAAAACAGAACTTTTTCTTGGTCTACAAATTGAACATTTAGTAGACGGAATCTTTATTCATCAATCTGCCTATACAGAAAAGGTCTTGAAACAGTTTTGCATGGATAAAGCACATCCATTAAGTACTCCAATGATTGTTCAATCCGTTGAAGTGGATAAAGATTCGTTCCGACCTCAAGAAGAGGATGAGGAACTCCTTGGTCCTGAAGTACCATATCTAAGTACAATTGGTGCACTTATATATCTTGCTAATTCTACAAGACCTGATATAGCATTTTCTGCTAATGTTTTGGCAAGATTTAGTTCTGCTCCTACACATCGACATTGGAAAGGTATCAAACAGGTATTGCGATATCTGAAGGGATCTGTTGATATGGGTTTATTTTATTTTAACAAATATGGTGCAGATCTTGTTGGCTATGCAGGTGCAGGCTATTTATCCGATCCATATAGAGGTCGATCTTAAACTGGTTATCTTTTTACATGTGGGGGTACGGCCATATCATGGTATTCTACAAAACAATCAATGGTTGCTACTTCTCCAAATCTTGCTGAGTTAATAGCTATTGATGAAGCGAGTAGAGAATGTGTATGGTTGAGATCAGCGATTCATTTTATTCGGGAAAGATGTGGTCTGAAGTGTGATACCAAAATACCCACGATCTTATATGAAGACAACATTTCATGCATAACATAGTTGAAAGAAGGATTCCTAAAAGGAGATAGAACAAAGCACATTTTACCAAAGTTCTTCTTCACACATGATCTCCAAAATGATGGTGAAATTGACGTGCAAGAAATATGTTCATGCGATAATCTGGTAGACTTTTTCACCAAATCTTTACCGCATGCAACTTTTGAAAAGATGGAATATAACATTGGAATGAGGAAACTTAGACACCTAGATCGAGGTTTCCATTAGGGGGAGTAAAATACATGTTGTACTCTTTATCCCTTAACCATATTTTTTCCCAATGGTTTTTCTTGGTAAGGTTTTTGATGAGGCAACTGATAATACGTATTACAAGACAAGTGTACTCTTTTTCCTTCACTAAGACTTTTTCCCACAAGGTTTTTTCTTAGTAAGATTTTAACGAGGCACATTATCTATTAAGGAACATCCAAGGGGGAGTGTTATGAATACGTTGTATTGTGGATGTCCATTACCCCCATAGCTTCCTGAAAAAGATTGATTTAATAGTAGCTTACAAGCAGACAACTAACAAGCAGCTCTATGAAAATCCTTGCAGCAGCTTGAAGAGGCTTGCAATCAAGCAGACAACTTACTAGTAGCTCATGCAGACAGCTTGCCAGCAGCTTCTGAAAAGCCTTGCAGCAGCTTCCTGAAAAGCTTTGCAGCTGCCTCTTTCCTTCTATAAATAGGAAGCGAATTCAGTTTATTCTGTACATCAGTTTGAAGTGAAATAATATATCAGTCTATCTCTCTATTTTATTTACGTTATAGCTTTTATTTTATATATATATATATATATATATATATATATATATATAATTTGGTTTTTCGGTTTTAACCGAATTATTTTTACCCGAACCAAAAATCAAAGCGTAAAACCAAAATTTTAAAATATAAAATCAAACCCAAACCGAAAATTGAAAAATTGAAAATCGAATTTAAAAGAATTATGGTTCGATCGGTTTTTTCGGTTTGGTTCGGTTTATGCCAATCCCTAATAATCTTTTTTCTCCTCATTTATATCCCTTAATCACTTTTTATACTTGAAATACAACTGTTTCCGGCTCTCAAACTATTGTTGCTTTGCTTTCATGGTGGCTTACATTAAATTTGCCATTGAAGCTCATACGACTCAATCAATAAGATTTCTCTTATCCTATTTTTATTACTTGTTCATTATCATCATTGTTATTTATTCGTTTGTTATTGATAATCATTCTATAATCGCCTTATCATTTATAATAGCCTTTAAATTATATTCAAATGCTCTATTACTAGGCCTAAAATATTGATATAAATGGTTGTTTGTGCCTAATATTTACAAATTCAATTATAAGACCTAAAATCAGAATTTTGGGAATACAGTATATACATGGAATACACCATACATGCAATGAATATACACCTGACATACAATTTCCTACATTCAACAATAAAAGAATACACCATAACCGACGCAGATCCGTCGTATCCACCGGAGAAACTCAAAAAAAAAAAGGATTAAGGTAGTGCTCTGGCCAGATCCGATGATTGGCACAGCAGTAGCGGCAATCTACTTACATAACAACAATAGCGGCGATCGAGTACAACAGTGGCGGGGAAGGGCAGGAAAGCACGACGACGACGAGGAAGAGGGTAAGGGAGGAGAGCGACTACGGGGAAGATTCCGAAAGTCTTAACGCCGACGAGAGTGACGAAGGGGGATGGGTGAGGGAATAAGAGAAGAAAGAGAAGGGTTTGGGGTTTCAATAACAATATTTTGGTATGTTTTTTACGTTTGGTAGCATGTTTTCGAAATATTTCTATGTTTGGTAAACTAGAAAAAATACCTCTAATTTTTAAACATAAATTTCCCATAATGATAACCAGTGTTATTAATTCAATTATATAAGCAGACCCTAAGTTGACATCAATTTTCCTTTTTCGGCACCTCAACTGTAAGTTTTTCAAATTAGGAACTCTAACTCAATTAAATACCTATTAAACACCTAACCAACAACCAGTCAAAATAAGTGTGTGTATTGCACTTGCTAATGACATGGCAAGAGAGTTAATGAAAACAAAACACATGGCATTTTTTCCCAAATAATAATAGATTTTTTTAACCCAATTATTAAAGGACTTATATTTGCATATGAATGCCACAACTTCCGTCCATGGACTTCATCGCAGTCATCCTTCCCCAAACACCCTCCCCCAACTAAATGTCTAACTCTATCTTCCTTCCCATATTACACCCCACATCTCCTTATCTGTCTCCCCCATCTATCATCTTGTCTGATAAAAATTTTCAGGCGGCAAAACCAGCACCAGTGAGATCCATTGACACTGAATTCTTAAATTTTCAAGAAGGCCCGACTATTGAAATTGCATTTTTATCAAAAGGTCTCTGATGAGGATTAAAAATTGGATATCACCCTAAAGTTTATGAGTTTGAAGAGATATGAGACAATGAGAGGAGCTTTAATGGTGCTTTTAGCACGTGTTTATTAGAGAAAGGTGGTGACTTCATATTTCCTCTTTCATTTTTATTATTAAATATTGCCCAAAATATTTATAAGTTTGGATTTGTCAATATTCTGCCACAATTAAGAGTGGAGGTAACATAAACGTTGGTTGCACACGACGGACATTTGTATTATATAAATAAGTAGTTGACAACTTATATAATTAGTCAATGTGGTGCTCCATATGTCATAAACTTTCTAAATTGTAATAATAAAAAAAAGAAGCTATAACCATGAGATTGATCATTGAAGGGTGAGTTGTGATGAAAAATGATGATAAATTATTTACAATTCTGAAAAATTGGAGAAGAAAATGGAGAAAATGGTGGAACAAGAAGAGGGCGAAAGGAAGAAGAAGATAAGTGCGGGGAGAGAAGGTGTTGGGAAACCTTTTAACCAATTCAGCAATTCATTAAGGCTTTCACGCGCTGCATTAATGTAAAAGTCAACCAATTCATTAAGGCTTTTACGCGCGGCACTAAAGTGAAAGTCAACCAATGTGACAAGCAAGCTAAAATTATTTAATATGTACACTTTGAATTAAGTTGGAGTGTCTAATAAGAACAATCCTTAGTTGAAGTGTCAAAATAAAATTTGGTGTCAACTTTAAGAGTCTGATTATGTATTTAGCCTAAATGAAATAATTACAAAATTAGGTTTAAAATTTAAATCTTTTCTTAAGTTTGAGAATTTGGAATGAGCTAACTTTGGAGTATTTAATTGTTTAAAAGGACTTATTTAACATTTTAACTCTAATTTGGAGAAGTTTTCAGAGCTTACGTCCCAAATGAACGCCCGAAAAGTTGAGACTTACGTCCTAGCCAGTTTGCATCGCTGAAATTTTTAGCCCGCCTCGTCCTAAGGATCGTCTAGTGATTGCTATCATGCTTTAACTTATTACATTTAAGCGGATTTTTACTGCGCAACTACGTGTTGTATAAAAGTTACATATATCATTCAAAGGTTTACCAACGACACAATAAATAAATAATGGCACTTGTCCTTTTATCATATTTTCTTAAATAAATCGCTTAACATTAATGTTATTTTATTTAGAGATCGTTTGATTTGGTGTATTAAATGAAATAATCCAAGTTTAAAATCTTGTAGAGTTTTTTCCTACATTTAGTTTCAATTTACCGTTCATGCAACAATACTAGTATAAAATTATAAATCAATTGATGTATTATCTAATACCGAATCCAACGTGGAATGGAATACTAATACATGTATTACTAGTACCTAGATAAAAAAATTTGAAAAGACAAATTACCCTTAAGTTTACGAAGATAAAATTACTGTCCTCTTCCTCCTTTAACTAATCGTGTTCTCTGTTTAGAATTATACTTTCATGTATGACGAAAAATATTTTGAATTCGTTGCTTAAATCAAAATTCACTTCTTTCCAATTACCATCTGGTTTCTTTTTTAAGTCAATCTACCAACTTGGTCTTCAGCACAAGATGCGAAGCAAAATCATTCTCATCTAGAACATTATTGTCTGTTCAAGGAAGATTTAGTGATGGTAGAAGCCAAACGCGAGTAGCTTTATTAATGGTGGCTTTATTTTGGAAGGATAAATAGTTGGTTGCGTGTATCCACCTTAGATCAATAAGGAGTAATTTGGGGTATAATTAGAAATAAAAGCTTATCTACTTCCAAACAAATACAAAGATTTATTTTAATACATGGTATGTCTAATTCCAAAAGTCAACTAAAATTTATTTAATCTCTACATTATAATTCATGTATTTTACATTATAATTCATATATTACTAATACGTGTAATTGAATTAGTAATATGTACATAACTTGTATTCGAACCAAATGATCCCTTGGAGAAGAACCTTTGATTTACTTCACCTAACTTAATTTAAGTATGTCTATTAATTATTGTTGTCATGTGAGTTATACTCTGCATCATGCCAAAACTATTTTACTTAATGTGGCTTGTTATATGTGTACTCATTGTTCAAATCGATAATTTTTCAGATTAAAAAATTGTCATACGTATACACATACTCTCTCCCTCTGCATCCGAGGAGACATTAGGGGGTTGAGATGGGTATGATAGCTATACATGATCACATACTAAAGATGTAAAGTTCTTTAGTAAATAATATTTATTTTAACATGCTATCGTAGTTAATTATCAGAAGATAAAAAATAAGTGCATTAATCAATCTATTCATTTATTATCTATCGTATTGGTCTGTTGTAGACCTCGACTTGAGAGAAGAATTACAATGTATTAAAAGTTTCAAAATAAATAACCATGTTAGTAGATAGTTTATGATCTTTTTTGTTGCAAGATATCGTTCAACTTCCAACTCCATGATTAGTCGTTGTGCATCAAGGAAGAACTTCAACCTTGAGGTGGGGAATTACGAAAAAAATCATTTTGACTTTATTCGTGCAATATGTGTGTGGACTTTGGAAGATTCAATTTTTAAAGCAAAAAAAGTGACAAACGATTGAATAGTCAGCTTCAAAGTGGATTTGACGTACGCATAATAAAATCATGACATGTCACCTGCTTTTGAGGGCCATTCCTCTATTAGGGTAAGCAGAAATCTGACTCTAAGAAAGACGCATGACCAAAGAAAATCCTTCCAATCATGGAATTGAGCACAAGATTGATTTCTATCATTGTTATGTAAATCGGTTGTTGGTAGATTTATCGAAACCTAGACATGCAAGAGCCCATCCATATAGGAATGATTTTATGGAATTCTCTAAGAACCATTTTGTTGAGATTTTAGGTGTCATTTCTCATTATTCAGCCTCAAAATATATCGGATACAAATAACAACTATGCCTTAATTGTAGTATTTATTGATGTTCTACACTTCTAATTAAAGTCTAAAATAACCCCCACAAGTTGGAAAAAATAACAAAGACCACGTAGGATCAAACTAGTAAATAATACTAAGCTAAAGAGTGAGTCCCGCCTTGGTTTGTATGGCAAAGGGGCGGAGCGCCTAGGGGTGGGCGGAGTGCCAGAAAATGGCACCATTTGGACCAACAGCGGAGCGCCTGGTTGTGCAGCTCTTTGGGCGGAGCGCCTAGGCCTGAATAAAACTCTTTGATCTTCAAAGTGCTCCCGAACTCTTCCTCAATGCTCTTGACTTCCCGTCCTTTGCACCCTTCAATCCCAGCTCTTGATGGTAAGTGCTTTAGGCTCGATTTTTCCCCGCATTATCCTCCCATTCTTGAAAGAATTTTGTCCTCGAAATCAAACCATCAAGATCTACAACCAAAGAAAAGCACAACCAAAATCTCCTACTACAAGAGTAGGTTAGTGCAAGTAGTCTGGAAAACACACTCTTATGGTATAACCAAGTATCAATAACAATGATAAAGCACATGTTTCCAACGAAAATGACAAGTACTTGGCTTCCCCAATGGGTGTACTCAACACAGAAATAAACAAAGAGATCAATAGTGTATGGAATATACAAGATCAAGCCATCAAAATTTCTATGATCCCTAAGTTCAACATAAATACACCAAAACTTCCCACTACAAGAGTAGGTAAGCTCAACAAGAGTGAGTGCAAGTGATGTGAAAAACACACTTTTGTGATAGAGCCAAGTGTCAATACCAATAAAAATGTATAGGTCTCCAAAGGAAAAAACAAGTTGTTTGCTCAATAATGGCAAGCACTCACTACCATAACAAGCAAAGAGATCAATAGGACATGGAACATACAAGATTAAGCAATCAAAATCCCTATGACCCCCAAGCTTACGGTCAACACACCAAGCCTTCAATGCATTACTATCACAATGTGACTCATTAGCTTTGGCATGCTCAACAACTGAGGTGTGATCAACATACAAAATGGAGTAAGCAAAATAGTTCAATTGGCAACTAACAAAATACTTCACTCCCCTTCTTGGAAGCACTCTTATACACACCAAGAGTGACTTCATCACCTCCAAATCCACCTCTAAGACAATCTTCCTCACTCGACAAACTCCCAAGGAAGGTCTCCAAAATAGGTTCTTCATTATTATAGTCCACACAATGAAGGTCAGGACTACTAGAAAATGGTCCAACACAACCAATACCAAGACCACTCATTTTACTTGGAGTTCCAAACAATGGATTGACTATAGAGTCTAACTTTCCAAACCATGGAGGTTTAAATCCAAACTCTTCTCTAGTTTGATGTACATCATCACCTCTTTTAAAATTCCCTTCAAACAAAGGGTTAGTGAAAATAAGTCCACTACCCATCAAAGGTGAGGCATCCAAACTAGAGTCATTATCCACGCTTGAGGAGTCATCGAACACAATTCTATCAATCGCATCCACTAGGGAATCCTCAAAGTCATTACCATCCTCACTACAACACCTAGGTCCACCATAGGCAATTATATCAATAAGGGTAGGATCAAACAACTCGTCTTCCCTTTTATCAAATATGGGGGGGGGGGGGTGTCATAACAAGAGTCATAAGCAAGGTCAACTACCACTTCTTCACTAAAGAGAGGTTCAATGAAAATCGAGCTCACATCATAATGTGGCTTATCAACCCCCTCAACTAGTGGTTCACATTCACACACAAGTTGACAAACAGACTCTAAACTAGCTAATACATTATAATCATATAGATCATCAACTAGCATGGAGTTTTCACTAGTACCATCACAAGACAAGGAAGTGACATGCTCATGGGAAGGAGAACTAACACATACCTTTGAGTGGCCATCTTGCTCAGTCAATGCACTTGAAATGTCATGGATAATCCCTCCACCTTGAAGCTCACATTGAAGATCTACTTCACCTTACCCTTTCATCTTGGAATATGATTGAGGCTCCATCAGTTTGCCTAGAATACCTACACAAGTAGAAGAAGAAGATAAAGAGTTAACGTTAGAATAAGGGGTGCCCTCACTCTCAATAATTCTTTTTCCCTCTCTCTTCTCCCTCATTTTCTTTTCAAGGCCGGGTGTAGAATCGGGTGGTGACATCCCACTCACATCACTCGACACGTCCTCTTATTTTTCCACTCGAGGAATGTCACCGGTCACTCCCTTACTCCTCTCAATCTTTTGTCTCTTATATTCGGGTGAGTTGGGACGAGGCCCAAGGATACACATAGCCAGTGTAGGTGGACTTTTAACATCAACCCAGAATCTAGGACTTAGAGACTCATCACTTGATGTCTCTTTCTTCTTTGTTGGTGAACCACTTGGCTTTGAAGCTTGTGGATTCGGGTTCACCTTGTTGACACTTGTCAACTTTTTTCTTACACTTGTCCCACTATTTCTTGTGTTTGTAGGACTTCTTGATTGCACCATATCAACCATAGAATGAAGTTCTCGCTTCTTTTTCATTTGAATAGCCAAGGAAAGAGCACTAGCAAGCAATTGGTCTCTTACCCGATAAGGTTCAAATTCATAAGTCCTTCGACCCATGCTCACTAGATACCTATTCTTCACATCATTATATTGCACACTCTTGTCTTGCAACCATGGCTCCCCTAACCATACGTCAATATCCCACATGGGATACACGTCACACCAAACATACCCCTTATAACTCCTATGAGATATGAGCACCCGAGCTTCCTTTAGAAAACCAAATTCCATTATGCTCATAAGGATGCTCTAGAGCATGGCATGGTTTTTTAACCTAGATCCGACTTTAGGCCAATTAACAATTAAATTTGTATTTTGCGGAGTCACGATCAATAGTTTAGATTAAGAGTTTAACCAAGTTTAATATGAAATGGCGCTGATTACTAGGTTATCAATATATGCACGATTTTCAATGATGATAATTAACGATATGGAAATAAATAAGATTAAAGCGTGGATAAAGTAGATAGAAGAAACCGTATTGGATCTCTTGATCCCGATGAGGGTTCCTTATTACTGATTGTACTTGATGACTAGAGAGCAAAATATCCAGCGAATGCAAGCAAAGAACAGTATTTGAGCAAGAGTAAGAGAGAGTATTCTTATTGACGTTGTAGACAGGGAAAATAAAGTATGTTACAATGATTTAGGACGAATGCTATTTATAGGTCTGATAGGCGTCCGTTGGGTTTGTAACCGCTGGGCACGTATCCGTTGGATATGCAACTGCTGGATTGTAATCGCTGCCTTTATGACCATTCATTAAGTAATCGCGCGTGATCAGGTTAGTAACTGCTCATTCAGACCGTGCTGACCTGGGAAGCGTTACGTTGCTGCTCTAGGTCTGCTCGTGGTAACCGCCTGGCTAGTTACCTGTCCGCTAGATGTCTGTCCGGAAAAACCTCTGCCCGTGCCACGTGGCAGACACGTGTCACCTTTTAGATGATGTCAGTTTTTATCCAATACAGATAGTCCCCGCACTTTTCGAGCAGAGTTTCTGCTCGAGGAGTGGATGTGAATTTTGGCGGGAAATTTCATCTTGCGAAATCTAATCTTTATATGACGAAACTGGGTGACGTGCGCATTTCATCAGCTACATGACAAATCCCATGACGTGCGCATTAAATGCGCTCTGTAAAAAAGTAACTGCAGCTGTAGGGGTGGGAAAGGGAGGAGGTAGGCGTCAAGAGGGAGGTGGAATAGGGGAGGGGTGGGAGGATTTTTTTTGGGAGAAGTGAGTAGATTTAGGAGCGTAGTTATGAGAAAAGATTCTTTCCAAAATAAAAGCATAATATTAAGGAAATTGCTATGTTTTATAGACAACCCATAAGGAATTACTATATTTAATAATATTTTAAAAGTGTATTGTTGTTAGTTAATTAAGTGTCTTCAGTAGTTTATTTGTGTAATTTTCTCAACCTATACTAAGATTTTGGGGGGTTTTAGTTATAATTAAATGGAGTAGTTGGTGGATAGTCTGGAATTAAGTTATTGTAATTTTAGCCCTTTCACAAAATTAGCAATTACTTTGACTAAATTTCAAAATTAGCCTTAATGAAAATGGCTCTTGATTATTTAGCCCTCAATAAATACCAAAATTTTGTTGAAAATACTAAGTAACTAATAAATTAAGATTTTGGTGCAATGCAATGCGACTATTTTTGAAACTTTGCCAATTTTAGACTAAAATACAATTTAAAAGCTATATATGCAATTAACTCCTAGAAAACATGCATGAAACACTGTAAGGTTATTAAATTGGGAGAATTACACAAATATACCACCCTAATACCAAATTTACAAAAAATACCAATACTATACCATTTTACAAAACATACAAATACTTTTTTTACAAATCATATCAACTTCCATTAAAACCATACAAATGAAGGTTTTAAACCCTCCCACACCCACTGCTCCCAGTCACAGTGTTGCCGCCGGTGGCCAGTCGCCGGCCGCCAGTGGTGGTAGCCGGATTTTTTTTTTAAATCTGAAAAAAATATATAAAAAGGTATAAAAAACATACAAATTACACATTCATACAAGATATACACTTTTACAAAATAGAATATACAAAATATACACTTCAATACACCCCAAACATACAAAGACATAAAAATAAATTTGTGGATATGCAAAAAACTTATTCATATACATATGAAACACACACACACATAAATACCAAAAATCTACAAAAATATACAATATACAAAACTACAATTTTGCCAAACATACACTTGAAAATATAAAAATACACAAATATACAACAATATACAAAGTTATTCAAAAAAAAATTAATGTATTGATGTACCAAAAACATACACATACACATAATACAAACCTTATACATGTTTATACAAATAAAATACACATACAAAACCAAAAAAAAAAAAAAAAAGATGGAGGAGCAGATCGGAGCACCAGTGACGGAGCAGTGGCTCAGCCGCCGTGAGAATAGCAGCAGCGATGGGGTGGTTGCCGGCGAGGGGAAGGGGGACGACGGGGTGGGTGGATAGGGGGAGGAGAGAAGAGAAAGAGAGAGAAAGATGGGGAAGAAATTAGGGTTTTGAGTTTGGGGGGGTGGGAAATGAAAATGGTATGTTTTGTAAAAATGTAGAAAGTATTGTTATATAGGGTAAAATATTTAAAAGTATTGGTATATTATGTAATTAAGCTATTAGCGTAGTTATATAGTGTAAATTTTCCTATTAAATTTTGATTGTACTGAAAAAAACTTTTTTTTCAAAAATAACCAAAATTGCAAAAATAGTCTTTTTTTAAAATAACCAACAATTGGACCAGAATTTTAATTTTACTTGATCTTAAGGCAACACTAAGATATTTAATTACCAAGAATTAATTTTGAGAATAATTTTGAAACAATCCGGATAAAATTGAGTGTCAATAACATTAACATTAAAAATTGTGTCTTTTTCTCCCACCTTATGCTATCTTTTGCTGAGTCTGCACTGATTTAGAGGAATCATATATCCTACGAGACAACTTCCAACCTTGTGATCTTAGGACTACCTCGTTCGCTTTTAATACTTAAATTCACAATATTTTCACACCTCCAAACCAGTGCCTCCATAGGTCGAAGTTGGACGTTACCAAACCATCTCAACTAATGTTCTCTCATTTTATCGTCGATGAGTGCTACTTATAACTTCTATCTAATGAGATCATTTTCAATCTTATATAATATTGAATGACCGCACATTCATCTTAACATCAGTGACGGCCTTAAGGCATGTAATGCACATGTTTGAGGCCCCAATTTTTATAGGGCCCCAAATTTTTCTAATAATTTATCTATATAAGGGAAAAAAAGTTATAGTGCACTACTCTAGTATTTTTGTGGAAAAGTACAAATTTTGTATACCTAAAATATGTCGAATACATTAAACATATAAATTCAGAAGGGATCACAAGTAACAAAGTAATTATGAAGAAATAATATAGAAAAGCAGAAAAATAAGTGTAGTATTTCTTGGGAATGAGTGGATTCGCAGTAGAATCTCTTATGTTGTATACAGTAAAGGAGAGGAGTATTTATAGGCTTAGATTTACCCATATCCTAATTATGATAAAATACTAATTCTATAGGCCTCGAGTCCATTTAGAAGAGGCGGTTACACAAAGTAAAATCTAATTTGGAGACCAATATTCTTAAGGCGACTGGTTATGCCTTTCGGCTCTAGGCCCGTGCATGGTGAATAGCTGTGGCTATGCAGATGGCGTGTATCCCCAGCGTCCGATAGCTTGCTAATAAATTTAGTCTTTGCTAGTTGTACTCGTATTTCCGTAACTATAGGTGGCGTAGTTTTATCACACACAAATTTCTTTATAGAGTTAAGAAAAGATAAGTTTTTGGCATTAATTGATGATTGGAAAAGACTCTAAAGTTTAACTAGTTTACGTGTAAATCAATGTGTTTTCTTTTTGTATCTTCTCTTATTTATTCTGACAAATTTTCTTCTTATTTAATTTACTCTGCTCATAAAAAAACATACTAATGCATAGTTCTGTTCTTTCTAAATAAAATATATCGTATACCCGTATGCTCTTTTTTCCTATTAAAATCATGAAAATATACACAAAAGAAGACTATCAATTAGTATCAAGTCCTTCAATCAGGTTCTATTATCTAGGTTCCTATTATTTTTATCTAAATTGGTTATTTTTGTTTAACTTCTTTGTAGATATATTATATTTTCTTAATTATTAAATTTTAGATTTTAGATATGTCAACTTCAAAATATGAATAAGCTTATTCGAAATTTTAAAAAGAAAAATTGAAACTTTGATACAATCCTCAAAAAGAATTCTTCATAAATATTTAATAACAACAAATATTCCAATTCAGAAAATATCGAAGAATATTTTTGTATTGGCCTAAATCTGATTAGATCAATCAATCAAATTTGTAATGTGGTTTACAAGCAATTGGACGTATCAAAGTTGTTAATGGAATCCAAAAAATAAACAACGAGAGTAAGAACGAGCGACAAAGAAAAAGTTAAGATTTCTATATATATTTTCGGATGGTTTTTACAAGGGAAATACAATGTTATTTATAGCTTGTTGACTACAACAGTAGTTAAAGCATTAAGAGGACATTGAGTAGCTGCCTCCGAATAGAGTCTCTTGTATAGCTGCCCCCGAATCATTGAGTAGGGAACCACTTTTTTCGAATCTTTTCGGCTTCCCTCTTGTCTGCTGGCAGAATCCCAAAATCTAAGTATGAAATGAACATGGTACGCCAATCCCAAGTTTTATTCACCGAGTTTACCTCCATCTTTATTTTTTCCACTGCAGACTTGAGTATCCAAACAATAGAGTCAGTCCCGAATCCTCATTTTCAATGGCAAAACCCAAATTAGGCAAGGCGCCTGCCTCAGCGTTCTCCTATCTAAGGATCTGCTTAACTTTCCATTCTTGGAATTCAGCCAGGTCTTGTTGTGCTCGAGCCACAAATTGTTTCATCCTGGGCTCCCGAGCTATGTAATCACCAAGTAGCTGATTCACCGGGCTCCCAAGCCGCAAGTACCTGATTCACCACTAGCTGTGAAACGCACCTCAATTCTACCCTTTCTGCTCCCATCTCCTTGGCCAGTTCCAAACCTGTTATGGCGGCCTCGTATTCAGCCTTGTTGTTGGTCAACTTTTCAATCCTCATGGAGTGCCTCAACCTTTCCCCTGTAGGAGCAACCAACACCATTCCGAGCCCCAAGTCGTTGGAATTGGTGGCTCCATCAGTATAGAATATCCGAACCCCAGAGTGTGGACCTTTAGACATCAAATTCTACTTTTCCGCCTCGAGGAGGATTTTAGCACTGAAGTCAGCAACAAAATCTGCTAACACTTGAAACTTTATGGCTGTTCGAGGCTGGTAAATGAAATCATACTCACTTAACTCAATCGCCCATTTAGATAATCTCTCCAAAAATTCGGGCTTATGCAATATACTCCTCAAAGGGAAGGTCGTAACTACGACAATAGGATGACATTGAAAATAAGGCCGAAGTTTACGAGCTTCTACTACTAAAGCAAGTGCTAATTTTTCTAAATAGGGATGCCATATTTCCGCATTGAGGAGCGTCTTGCTAACCTAATAGATGAGCTGCTGCTTCCCATCCTTCTCCCTAACCAAGACTGCACTAACCGCAACATTGGACACAGACAAATAAATCAATAATATCTCCCCATCCTTTGGCTTGACAAGCAATGGTGCGTTAGCCAAATATCGTTTTAATTTTTTCAACGCTTCTCTACACTCCTCTGTCCATTCAAAGGCGATGTTTTTCTTTAAAACAGAGAAAAATTTGTGGCATCACTTGGAAGACCTCGAAATAAACCTACTCAAGACAGCGATTCAGCCAGTCAAGCGTTGAACTTCCTTAGTCCCCGAGAGTACCTCAGGAATCTCTTCAATAGCTCTGATTTTCTCAAGATTCACCTCGATTCCACGCTTAGAGACTATGAGTCCCAAAAACTTTCCTGAACCAACCCCAAAAGCACACTTTTCGTGGTTCAATTTCATGTTGTATTGCCTTAGAACAGCGAAGGCCTCCCTTAAGTGGCTCAAATGGTCCTCCATCTGAACCGATTTCACTAGCATGTCGTCTATATAAGCCTCCATCGTCTTCCCGATGTAGTCTTTGAACATTCGACATACTAATCTCTAATAGGTAGCCCTAACATTCTTAAGACCAAAAGACATCACCTTATAGCAATACGTACCCAGATCGGTGATGGAGGAAGTTTTCTCTTCATCCACCGTATCCATTAAAACATGGTATTCGAATAGGCATCCAAGAAGGTCAATAGCTTATTTCCAGCCGTGGAGTCTATCAACCTGCCTATCTATGGTAGAGGGTACGAATCTTTAGGACAAGCTTTGTTCAAATCAGTATAATCGATACACATCCTCCATTTGCCATTCTTTTTTGGCACCACCACCACATTGGCGAGCCAATCAGGGTACTTTACTTCTCTTATAAAACCATTATCGAGCAGCCTCTTTGTTTCATCTTCAATAGTTTTTTCTTCATGCCAGTATGTGGCCTTTTCTTTTACTTTACTGGAGGATGGTTGGGATCCACGTTCAGCTTGTGCGTCATTATTTTGGGATCAATCCCAACCATGTCTGTATGAGACCAAGCAAAGCAATCATCATTCAGCAACTCAATATGGCCTTGTTTTACTCTGGATTCAGCTTCGAGCCAATAAACACCTTCCTTTCTGAGAACTTCTTCGACAAGGTGAAGGATTCCAATTCTTCAATAGTTGAGTCCTCGGCCTTTTATTTCCGAGGCTCATGAATGTAGCCGGGATCTTTTCCACTTATTTTTTAGAGTTCACATTAGGAACAAATGCAGCCCGAACACGTGCTGATCAAGTGTTCGATCCACCGAGGAGACCGATGACACGAAGTCAAGCCAAGTTGTTCCACGATGTGCACATTCACTTAGCCTGGCTGAAGGAAAGTAATTGCTCAGAAGCTGAGTGGCTGGGCTCAAGAACCGAAGGCGTTATCTTCATATTTGAGCCCGAAGGCAAAGTGACCGAGAACAATGAGCTCGAAGACAAGTGAGCGTCCGAGGACAATGAGTTCGAGCAAGCAACCACGCACCGAAGTCAAGGCTGTCGAATACATACTTTAGCTCAGCTCTGCGTGGCTTGTTTTTATTAGTCACTTGTGACTATTTACTACTTTATCCTTAGTATAGCCTATAAATAGTCCATTTCCAATTCATTGTAAGGATCCAGTTTTTGAGTATATGAAAAACATAACAAGTGCTATTATGAATCTCCGATGGAGCCGAACCCCGACGTGGGCTTTTAAAGAACTTGTGTCAACCGGTGTTATTCGTTTGAACAATTTCTTATTGATCATTCAATTTGCAAGAAGCAGGTCTTTCTTGAGGATTGTCGAATAGTATAGGTGCGTCTTGATTTCCTTTCAATCGAGCTTTGAGAAAGGTTCCTCACTATTCTTTTGAATCGAAGCAAGATTTGTCTTGCTTCTATCTTTACTTTCTTGTTATTTATCTTCCGCGTTCGTGTTTAGCATTTCCTTCGGGTTTGCTTGCACCATCTTGGTATCAGAGCAAGGTTTGAGTTTGTTCTTACAACCTCAAATCCTGTTCACTTAAATCGTGCTTTTGTCTTCATTTTCAGTTTTCTTCCGTATGTTTGATTGTTGTTGCTGAGCGTTTATAAAAAAAAAGTAGAAAAAAAAATTCAAAAATTGTGTTTGATTGTTGGTTGTTTGGATTAAACAACCATTGATTCTTGTTCACCATTGTTTCCTGATTCCAACAAGTACCCGACGTACCATTTTCGTGACTAGGGTCTCTTGGTGAAATTTGGACTGTTTTGAAGTTGTTGGTGACTGGAACTCGAACCCCATCGTGTTTGGTTGAAACCGATGAAGATTGGTGGTTCTTGAGTGATTTGGGTTTGTTTTATGCTAAAATTTTTGGAGTTCTGTGTTAAATTCGTTGTCCGTACGCTGGAAAATTGTTACAAGTTGTAACAGTGTGCGGCACGAAGGAGCTGATCTTAGCTCAAGAACGTTGAACTGAACTTACTCCGTTGTTGTTTGAACCGGGGTTGAAGAAGCAACCCAGGTCTGTTGAAATTCGTGGTCAGTGAACCGAAGTAAATTGTCCGTACGTCGGAGCAAAGCTTCACTGTTCCATTGAAGAAGAAAGGGGTAAAGTGTAAAGATCAAAACCCCAGGTGAAAATTTGTCGGCTGAAAAGAGGAAGTGGATAAGGTAAAACCCTATCCGTAACTGATGTTAGGCTAAAAATGCATATATTTTAGTATTAGTTACATCATATTTTGGTGCTTTTGTGGATTATTTTAGCGTGAACAATAGTATTTTGTGCTTATATTGGGTGTTTGAATGTGTAGGAATCAAGTAACATGAAAAAGTGTTAAAGTTTGATGATTGGGAGCAAAATGGAGTTAATTTACAGCGTTGTAAGGTGCCAAGGCCGTGGATTAGCCATGAAAAGAATTTGAAGACGAAAGGTCACGGCCCAGCCATCGTAAAGCCATGATTCAGTCATGAAGTTGAAAGCAGAATTTCGCAAGTGCATGGCCCAGGCATCGTAAGGCCATGATCCAGCCATGAGGCAAATTTTCTGGCGAAAAGTGGCGAGGGGCAAACTTGTCCACGAGTTTCACACGAGGTATAAAAGGTTTTCTAACCTATTTTCAGCCCCGAATCTTGACTTGGGAGAGCAAGACCACCATTGTGGAAGCACTTTGGACTCTTGGAGGCAAGGAACACACAAGGAGGCGTGGGATTAAAGACTTGAAGATTAAGAGTTCTTTCTTCCATTATTTCTTCTCCTTTGTAGTTTATTCATTCATGATTATTCTTGATTTGTCTTTGATGACCATGAGTGGCTAAATTACCCATTCTAGGGTTGATTGAACCACTCCAATACTATGTGAATTGATTAATTGATTTTGATGAATGAAACTTGATTATTCTTCCTATCTAAGTATTTACGTTTTGTTTGCTAATTGATTGGAAGGGCCCCCAATTGATTGTTCCCTTTATCCTTGTGCGTTTAGGAATAAATTCACGAGTTAGGGTTAAATGCTTAGCAATATTTCAACCTAAAACCAAGAAATTACTTAGGTTGTCAATAGGGTGAGTTGTGACCACCGAGCCCGATTGTGAACCATACTTGTAGTTCTAATCACCTTCATTAATTAATTGGAAGATTAGTTAGTGAAAGTCATAGCTAGTGCACGGAAGTGGTTAGTTGTGAATTTGGAGCAAGTGTTCAATAGGAAGAACCAAGTTGAATTCGTTGATTCATTAGTCAATCACATAGGTAGGAGTCGGTGTAAATCAATTCTAGGCTTTTAATATCCTTGCTTGATTACTTTTTATTATTTTGCTATTTACATTATTGTTATTTAGTTTCTATTTTAAAACCATCATTAAAATATAAACTCTTGAAGTTGGTTGATTAGATAAATTAGTTAGATTAACGATTGAATTACGAGTGTTCTCTGTGGGATTCGACCTCGGGGCTTTAAATACCGAGCTATATTTGCCGCGACCGCTTAGTCCCTTTTATAGGACGTAGTTGGGCGTGACCAAATTTTGGCGCCGTTGCCGGGGAACACAGTGTTATTTTAGTTGTTAGGATAGCTGAATTGTTTATTCAATTAACTTCGTTTCTGTACATATTCTCTTTATTTTAGATTAAAAAAAACATGGCATCGGAAAATAACATGTGGCTAGGTGATCATTATTATGGTTGTACTAATACGTCTTATTCTTCCCCGAGCCCCTATTATGATGATTTTTCTTTCTCTTATGATAACAGTTGGTACAATGAAGTAGAGGATGATGAGGAAGAATACGAAGCCGAACTGAAGAAGGTTTGGGACAGACGTAGAGCACAACTAAGCCAGATAGAAGCTCAAGTGAATCAGTTGGCTACACTATTGGGAATTCAACTAACTAGCCAAGAAGATGTGGAATTAGAAGAAGAAATCATGGCTATTGTAGAAGATCTAAAGCGTGAATTTCCATTAGATGAGAGAAGGGTTGAAAGCCAACCATCTAGCCATATGGTGTGTGAAGATGCTGATGAAGAAAATGTGGTACTAGAATTAGAGAATAAAATTAAACCTGAAATTGTAGTTGACTCTAACTCGTACCAGAAAGAGGATGTGATCGATGAATCAAAGTGTGAGAGGATTGCACCGCATTCTAGACACTTTTCTATACTGGTTTTAGAGGAAGACATGGAAACTGATCCTTTTGAGCCAATGGAAGAGTTGAAGGATGAGGTGTATGGTGCTTACATTATGGAATTTTCATTACCATCTAGACACGATGACTATCCTCGTTTGAAGGCCAAAGAGTACAAAATAGTATACTTGGTGCTTGGTCAGGAGCATAGCCAACAATTCGAAGATATCCCTGAGTTAGTGACTACGCACAAAAGGAGATGCTTAGTTTTTGGCATGCAAGAACTTGTGCCACCTCAAGAGCATAATCGGAGAGTTGGCTTACAACTGGGGAGGCAATACACAAGCTCGAGTTGGAGGAAAAAGTGTTGATAATAAGTGAAGTCGTGCCACGACTATAACTAAGGCGCTTCTCGGGAGGCAACCCGTAATTGTATACAAAAAAAAAATGAAAAAAAAATGTTATTTTTTTTTAAGGATATTACTTGGTGAGTTTCTTGGTTTTGCAGGTTTTGACTGGTTTGAAGTCCTAGTGTGGGGTGCTTGCAACCTCGTACAATTGGTTGAGGATGTCCTGCTTGAGGGAATTCTGAGTACCTCGTGCCCTAAGGAAGCTCACAATGATGTTCTTCATGCTTAGAGCCCCAGGGAGTTTATCTATCACCCTTAGTTTTATTTTTAATGCATTGAGGACAATGCACAATTTTAAGTGTGGGGTGGGGTATCTTGATTTGTAGCTGTATTTTTACTGCTTTAGTTTTTTTTTTGTTTTTTTTAGATTAGTGGCTTAATCTTTGGGTTTTCTTTTGACCACGGTTCTTTCCCGAGGATGCCTTTTGTTTTGAACCGGGTACTTTTGATGATTTTTGAATAGTAGTTAGTTGTAATAACAAAGAGAAGAAAGAATAAATTGCCTAGTTTGATTCATTGTGTCTGAAGCCTGATGACACATTGTACGATGGAAAAACGAACCATTATGAGAGTAGAGAAGGGCCTGATTCCTAGCATTAACTCAAGCGCGCTTGACTAAGTTTAGGGTGTCCACTATGGAATTATTGAGCACTTTGTTTTCCCCTATGTATGTTGGTAGTGTAAACATGACCTTTGATTAGCAAAGATGAAGAGAGTGAGCTTAAGAAAAAAAATCTGAGAGGTAAGTGAGCTAAAATGATTTAAAACGACCATTTGAGAGCCTATGAAAGGGGATGAATCAAGGGGGTAGATGAAAAAGAAAAAAAAAGAAGAAAAAAAATTAGAAAGAAATTGTGCAAAGAAAGAAAAAGTAGAGATGAACAAAGGATGGGGGCAATGTTCCTATGCTCGGTTAAGGGTGAATACAAAAGCCTCGAGTATGAACACGCCAAAGGCACCCTAGTGAGGTTGAATTTCTAGGGCCCCAATCATCCAAATATTGTGAAATGTATGAATAATACCCCATTGTTGACCCTTGAGGCTTGAGATGGAAGTTGTAATTTGAGCGTGTGATTATGAGTAAAAATATGTTGAATTGAGCAAACTCTCTATACACTTGCCGCTTAGGTCCGCTGTTTCATTATTGAAATTGTAGGGGGGAACGAGCACACACACACTGTGGACCCTTGAATGTATGGTACTTGCGCAAGAGTTAAGCTAGTGCATCAATCTTGTTCTCAAATGTGCTTGATGGTTTGTGATCTTGATATTGCTGAGGGCTTTAGCATTTTGAGTTAGACTAAGGTATGTGAAAGAAGAACTCTTGTGTATTGAGCATGAATGAAGCCTAGTGCGTGGTAATATCGTTTGGAGTCTTGTATTAGTGGTTGATTTGTCCAAGTGGGTTGTGAGTTAGATTGCTCGAGGACGAGCAAAATCTTAAGTGTGGGGTTGTGATGTTAGGCTAAAAATGCATATATTTTAGTATTAGTTACATCATATTTTGGTGCTTTTGTGGATTATTTTAGCGTGAACAATAGTATTTTGTGCTTATATTGGGTGTTTGAATGTGTAGGAATCAAGTAACATGAAAAAGTGTTAAAGTTTGATGATTTGGAGCAAAATTGAGTTAATTTACAACGTTGTAAGGTGCCAAGGCCGTGGATTAGCCATGAAAGGAATTTGAAGACGAAAGGTCACGGCCCAGCCATCGTAAAGCCATGATTCAGCCATGAAGTTGAAAGCAGAATTTCGCAAGTGCATGGCCCAGGCATCGTAAGGCCATGATCCAGCCATGAGGCAAATTTTCTGGCGAAAAGTGGCGAGGGGCAAACTTGTCCACGAGTTTCACACGAGGTATAAAAGGTTTTCTAACCTATTTTCAGCCCCGAATCTTGACTTGGGAGAGCAAGACCACCATTGTGGAAGCACTTTGGACTCTTGGAGGCAAGGAACACACAAGGAGGCGTGGGATTAAAGACTTGAAGATTAAGAGTTCTTTCTTCCATTATTTCTTCTCCTTTGTAGTTTATTCATTCATGATTATTCTTGATTTGTCTTTGATGACCATGAGTGGCTAAATTACCCATTCTAGGGTTGATTGAACCACTCCAATACTATGTGAATTGATTAATTGATTTTGATGAATGAAACTTGATTATTCTTCCTATCTAAGTATTTACGTTTTGTTTGCTAATTGATTGGAAGGGCCCCCAATTGATTGTTCCCTTTATCCTTGTGCGTTTAGGAATAAATTCACGAGTTAGGGTTAAATGCTTAGCAATATTTCAACCTAAAACCAAGAAATTACTTAGGTTGTCAATAGGGTGAGTTGTGACCACCGAGCCCGATTGTGAACCATACTTGTAGTTCTAATCATCTTCATTAATTAATTGGAAGATTAGTTAGTGAAAGTCATAGCTAGTGTACGGAAGTGGTTAGTTGTGAATTTGGAGCAAGTGTTCAATAGGAAGAACCAAGTTGAATTCGTTGATTCATTAGTCAATCACATAGGTAGGAGTCGGTGTAAATCAATTCTAGGCTTTTAATATCCTTGCTTGATTACTTTTTATTATTTTGCTATTTACCTTATTGTTATTTAGTTTCTATTTTAAAACCATCATTAAAATATAAACTCTTGAAGTTGGTTGATTAGATAAATTAGTTAGATTAACGATTGAATTACGAGTGTTCTCTGTGGGATTCGACCTCGGGGCTTTAAATACCGAGCTATATTTGCCGCGACCGCTTAGTCCCTTTTATAGGGCGTAGTTGGGCGTGACCAGTAACAAGGAGGGACCACTCTTGTACGGACAAGAGTTGGTGTGTTCGAAAAATATTCCAAAGGGGAATCAAAAGGTAGATTCTCCTAGGTTTTCACTTTTCTTCTGTCCAAAATTCTAGTTAGTGGATCTTTTGAGTAATTTTCCTACTCGAGGTCGTACTAACTCATTGGAGCTTAATAGGAACTCGTGCGTGGGTGACTGAAGTCTAACTTCGTAGAAAATTCTTTTGACTTCCCGAAGCGCAAGAGTAAATAGTTGTCCGTTCCATTGAGTCAAATCAACTCACTCTTCCCGAAATAAGACATCGTAACTTGTCAAATTCGAAGGAATTGAGAGAAGTTGATCAACCGAGGAAGCCATTGGCTACAAGTTCTTGAGTGACCAAAAACCGAACCCATAAATTGAGTGGACCCGAGTGCCACCATCCAAAGGTGAGGGAGTGTGTGAGGTAATTTCTAACCTTAACATTTGTTTGGTCTTTGATTTGTGCAGGTACCATGGCTGGGAATGGAGGCGATGGCAAAGGCATTGAGAAGCCCGAAGTGTCGTTAGCTGATCTCATGGCTGCGATACAAGGCGTCAGTGCCGAAGTAAGAGGAGTGAGTGTTCGAGTAGCTCAACTCAAACAAGGAAGCGCGTCCGTGGCCATAAATGGGTCCGGCGCTGGAACTAGCAACTCCACTCCGATGAAACATGAGCTGTATGCTGAGCTTGTTCGACAGCATCAGTTGACGAGTGAAGCAATTCAAAGAGAACTCAACTTGGGCAATCCCCAAGCTAACTATCAAAACTTGGGTATTCCCCGAGGAGAGAGGATACCACTTCCAAAGGCCCGAAGAGATCATGGAGCCGTTGTCGAAGAGGTTGATGAAGAGGAATTTTCTGAGGATGAATATGAAAATGAGCCGCCATTCGCTCAACGAAGGCAAGCTCACCGAGGTCGTGGAAATTTCCGAGGTCGAGGTCGAGGCCGAGGCGCAAATGTTGAACGACATATTGAGCGTGAGGCTGATGATCGTGATAATGAATATCCCGAACAAGTTCGTGGTGTTCGAGACTCAAACTTGAACAGTGTCAAGATCACTATTCCACCCTTTAAAGGAACTAGTGATCCAGATGAATATCTTGAATGGAAGCTTAAAATGGAGCGCATCTTTGAAACCAATGAGATGACCGAAGAGAGAAAAGCTGCCCATGCCATTGCTTCGTTCGAAGCTTATGCATCTACGTGGTGGAAAGCTGATAAAAGGCATAGACGAAGAAATGCCTATCCCGTAGTCAATACTTGGCCACAGTTGATGAGAGCAATGGATGCTAAGTATTTGAGTGCTAAGTACAGGCAAACTCAAATGCAAAAGCTCTATGAGTTAAAGCAAGGGACCAAGTCAGTCCAAGAGTATCATGATGAGTTCGAAAAGGTTCGATTGAATCTTGATCTGGCCGAGGATGAAGAACAAGCCATTATCCGGTTCAAAAATGGCTTGGCTCGGGATGTGTCATCTCAATTGAGGCTACACGTGTATCACACGTTGGAAGATTTGTTCGATGCTGCCACCGAAGCTGAGAAATTGGTAAAGGACGATAAGGCAAACCGGTATCGAGGAGTCACTTCTTCTACTCCCTTGAACCGAGGTAAAGAATGGAAGAGTCCAAACCAAACAACTACCAACACTGTTCGAGATTCGAAGAGACCCTTCGAAAGGGGTGTGACCGTTAACCAATCAAGAGAAGTGGGAGGTAAAGTTCAACTCAACTCTTCTAGTGCTTCAAATATTCAGTGTCACAAATGCAAAGGTTATGGTCACATGGTAAAAGAGTGTCCAACTCGCAAAGTTATGCTTCTGCTCGAAGATGGAACCGTCCATGAGCAAGCGAGTGACACCGAGGAGGAATTTATCGAGGAGGCTGACCGAGCTGAAGGTGATGATGATCATGAAGCTGCCGAAGCTGATCATCCGGAAATGTTTCTTGTGGTTCGAAGGAATTTGAGCTGCATGACTCTTGAAGAAGAAGACAACCAAAGAGAAAACCTCTTTCATGCCCGATGTCGAGTGAGGGGAAAGGTGTGTTCGATGATCATTGATTCTGGTAGTTGTGCGAACGTGGTGAGCCAAACTTTGGTTTCACAAATGGGACTGACTACTTTGAAGCACCCCCACCCTTGAAAATTACAATGGCTGAATGAGTGTGGAGAATTGAGGGTTGTCAAACAAGTGTGGATCAAGTTCAGAATTGGAGAGTATCAAGATGAAATGATATTCGATGTGGTACCGATGCAAGCTTGTCATTTGCTATCGGGACGACCGTGGCAATATGACCGGTCGATCATTCACAATGGGAGATCCAACACTTACACTACAAGGCTCGAAGGGAAGAGTTTCATCTCAAACCCTTGTCTCCAAAACAAGTCACCGAGGACTATAAACGGATGAAAGAATTGAAAGAAGCGGCTAAAGCTAAGCTTCCGATATGAGCAAAATTGGGGGCCGAAGACACAGACTCACTGTCCGAAGTAAAAAGAATTTGTGCAATCATGCAACCAGGTGAGTTTCTATGAGGCAATGACAACGATCAGATGATGATTTGCCTCGTGCACAAGGGTATCTTTCTAAACTCTAATGATGATTTTTCTAATGATAACCCTTTGCCTAGTGCTGTACAAAGTGTTTTGCAGGACTTCGGAGACATGTTCCCTGAAGAAATGCCAGGTGGATTACCTCCGCTGAGGGGAATCGAGCACCAAATTGACTTCGTACCGGGGTCTCAAATCCCCAACAAACCTGCATACCGGTGTAATCCCGAAGACACCAAAGAGCTCCAACGGCAGGTTGATGAATTGATGAACAAGGGCCTTGTTCGAGAGAGCTTAAGTCCTTGTGCCGTTCCCGTTATACTTATCTCAAAGAAAGATGGAACATGGCGAATGTGTGTTGATTGCCGAGCAGTCAACAAAATAACGGTAAAGTATCGTCATCCCATCCCTCGATTAGATGACATGCTAGATGAGCTAAGTGGTTCTTCATGCTTTACGAAGATAGACCTCAGGTCCGGTTACCACCAAATCCGAATGAAACCCGGAGACGAGTGGAAAACCGCATTCAAGACCAAGTTCGGCCTCTATGAATGGTTGGTGATGCCTTTTGGCTTATCCAATGCACCGAGCACATTCATGCGACTGATGAACCATGTGCTCAAACCATTCATAAATAAGTTTGTTGTCGTTTACTTCGATGACATACTTGTTTATAGTAAATCCGTGGATGAACATATTGAACACCTAAGGCTAGTGCTTGATAAACTTAGAGAAGAGAAGTTATATGCTAACTTCAAGAAATGTGCCTTTTGTGTCGAGCGTGTAGGCTTTCTTGGATTCATTGTCAGTGCTAATGGTGTTGAAGTCGACGAGTCAAAAGTCGAAGCCATCAAAGATTGGCCAACTCAAACCTCGGTATCACAAGTTCGTAGCTTCCATGGCTTAGCTAGCTTTTACCGAAGGTTTGTTCGTGACTTTAGCACCGTGGAAGCTCCTTTAACCGAGCTGGTGAAGAAATACCATCAATTTGTGTGGGGAGAGTCCCAAGAAAGGGCTTTCCAAGAGTTGAAACGGAGGCTTTGCTCTGCCCCATTGTTGCAACTCCCTGACTTCGGCAAAGCATTCGAAGTCGAGTGTGATGCATCTGGAGTTAGGATCGGAGGAGTGCTGATGCAATAATCGAAGCCGATCGCTTACTTTGGCGAAAAGCTTAAGGGTGCAACTTTGAATTACTCAACGTATGACAAAGAGTTGTATGCCCTCGTTCGAGCACTCGCCCATTGGCAGCATTATTTGTGGCCTCGAGAGTTTGTGATCAAAAGTGATCATGAATCCTTGAAGCATCTCCGGGGACAGGAGAAATTGAACCGAAGACATGCCAAGTGCGTTGAATTCATTGAGAGCTTTCCCTATGTAATTCATTACAAAAAGGGTAAAGACAATGTTTTGGCCGATGTGCTATCAAGAAAATTTGCCTTAGCGACCACTCTCGCCTCTAGGCTCATAGGATTTGAAAGCATCAAGTCGATGTACGAAGACGATCCCAAACTGAAATGCGTTCGTGATGCAATCTTGAGTGGCCGAAGGGTTGAGAAATATCAATGGCATGCTGGCTACCTCTTCAAGAATGGGAGAGTTTGTGTGCCAGTGTCATCGTGGAGAGAGCTCTTAGTTCGAGAAGCTCACTCCGGTGGACTGATGGGACACTTCGGTGTCGACAAAACTCTTGGTATCTTGACCGAGCAGTTTCATTGGCCCAAAATGCGACGAGATGTGGAAAAGCTTTGCAACGCTTGCCTCGTTTGCAAGAAAGCTAAATCGAAGTCCAACCCTCATGGTTTGTATACACCATTGCCTGTGCCTGATCGACCTTGGGTTGATATATCCATGGACTTTGTGTTGGGATTACCGAGGTCGGGGGGAGGACATGATAGCATCTTCGTTGTGGTTGATCGTTTTTCAAAAATGGCTCACTTTATTCCTTGCAAAAAGTGTGATGATGCACAACATGTAGCTACTTTATTTGTTTCTAATGTGTTGAAATTGCATGGAGTGCCTCGTACTATTGTGAATGATCGAGACTCAAAGTTCTTGAGTCATTTTTGGAAGTGTTTGTGGGGTGCCCTTGGCACCAAGTTACTATTCTTGACGTCTCACCATCCTCAGACTGATGGACAGACCGATGTAGTTAACCGAACCTTGGGATCTTTGCTTCGAGCAATGACCAAAGGAAAGGTTGGAAACTGGGCTGATGTTTGCCCATGATGGAGTTTGCATACAACCGAACGGTGCATAGAATGATCAATATGACCCCGTTTGAATGTGTGTATGGTTTTAATCCTTTGATTCCACTTGATTTAACCCCATTGCCTCGAGATTCTGTTCTTGATTTTGAAGGTACTCAACGAGCAGCTGCTTTGATCGAATTGCATGCAAAGGTGAAGAAGAACCTCGAGGAAGCTTATGCAAAGGTTGCCTTGAAGAAAAACAAGGGGCGTAAAAAGCTGGAATTAAAGAATGGAGATTGGGTTTGGGTTCACTTCCGAAAGGAACACTTCCCGAACCAAAGGAAAGGAAAGTTGGCTCCTCGAGGGGATGGTCCATTTCAAGTGTTGACCAAGATCAACAACAATGCTTACGTGATCGACCTCCCTGGTGAGTATAACGTGTCCAACACCTTTAATGTTGCTGACTTAGTTCCTTGTGTTGTAGGTCAAACTTCTGAGGGCGAGGAGGGCTCGATTTCGAGGACGAAATCTTCTCAAGAAGGGGAGGATGATGCAGCCCGAACACGTGCAGCCCGAACACGTGCCTATCAAGTGTTCGATCCACCGAGGAGACCGATGACACGAAGTCAAGCCAAGCTGCTGCACGATGTGCACATTCACTTAGCCTGGCCGAAGGAAAGTAATTGCTCCGAAGCTGAGTGGTTGGGCTCAAGAACCGAAGGCGTTATCTTCAGATTTGAGCCCGAAGGCAAAGTGACCGAGAACAATGAGCTCGAAGACAAGTGAGCGTCCGAGGACAATGAGTTCGAGCAAGCAACCACGCACCGAAGTCAAGGCTGTCGAATACATATTTTAGCTCAGCTCTGCGTGGCTTGTTTTTATTAGTCACTTGTGACTATTTACTACTTTATCCTTAGTATAGCCTATAAATAGTCCATTTCCAATTCATTGTAAGGATCCAGTTTTTGAGTATATGAAAAACATAGCAAGTGCTATTGTGAGTCTCCGATGGAGCCGTACCCCGACGTGGACTTTTCAAGAACTTGTGTCAACCGGTGTTATTCGTTTGAACAATTTCTTATTGATCATTCAATTTGCAAGAAGCAGGTCTTTCTTGAGGATTGTTGAATAGTATAGGTGCGTCTTGATTTCCTTTCGATCGAGCTTTGAGACAGGTTCCTCACTGTTCTTTTGAATCGAAGCAAGATTTGTCTTGCTTCTATCTTTACTTTCTTGTTATTTATCTTCCGCGTTCGTGTTTAGCATTTCCTTCGGGTTTGCTTGCACCAGGAACCGAACTCTCCCCTTCATCAGACCTCGGACGAGTTAATTGCTATTTTGATGGCTTGCTCGAGGTGGCTCCACTTTTCATAACAACCGAGTAACACTTCCTAGCTACTCTTTGCTCACCTCGAATCATACGAATCCCCCATAGGGCAGGGAACTTAATGACATGATGCAAAGTTGATGGCACAACTTCCATCTCATGAATCCATAGTCTCCCGAGGATAATATTGTAAGCCATGTCCTCTGACATTACCTGGAACACTGTTTCTTTATCAAGCCCCTCGGTAGAAGTAGTGAGAGTAATCTTACCTAATGTCTTCTCCATGGAGTTATTAAACCCTATCAATATGGTTGCCTTCAAGACGATAAGGTCCTTCAACCACATTTTTTTCATAGCCCTGTAGCTGATAATGTTCACCGAGCTACCAGGATCGATCAAGACTCGTTTGACATTCGAGTCGTTGATCCTCAACATGATTACCAAAGCATCGTGATGGGGAAACATCATCCCATTACAGTCATCCTCATCAAAAACTATTTCTTTATCCGAACCACTTGTTCGGGTTCTCTTTTCCATTGTAATGGAAAGCTTTGCAAATTTCTTTGTGGCGACAAAGTTGATGCCATTCACCTTCGACCCCCCTAGTTATAACATTTATGACTCTTCTAGGAGAAGGAGCCCTCAGTGGTTGACCATCTTCCCTATTCTTCGTGAAATTTTGCTTCCGCATATTAGTGAAATACTCTTTTAACATTCCCTTCTTCAGCAGGTTGGCCATTTTGAGGCGAAGTGCCTTGCAATCTGTAGTGAGATGTCTATGATCTGCATGGAACTCGCAGTGTAGTTTGTGATCTCTCATCCCTGGTGCAGTCCTTATATCCTTTGGTAACCGAACCCCTTGGTCAATTATCCATTTCAATGCATTTACCAACTTTGTGGCAGACATATTGAAATTATAATTAGGGATACGAGAGAGAGATCTTTTTCTTTGGATACTAAAGATGGCCCCACTGAACTTTCTTGATTGGCGTTCGTGCCGACCTTTCCCTCGCGCCTCTGGCTCATATGTAGGGCTCCGAGCCTCTGGATTACGTGCTGCTTTTGAGAGTTATAGGGGTCATACCAACCCTTCGAGTTTCCTCGTGGCGCATCAGTGCGTCGAGAAGACTCAGATCGATTCCTGTAAGCATTGTAATGACGCACCGCCTTCCATTCTGCTTCATCGAGCCTAATTCTGGCGGTTGCCCTATCATGCAATTCGTCTCATGTTCGGGGCCTACCACTGTTGAAGATCTCTTTTCAGCTGGGCGGAAACCTCAGAATTTCTAGCATTAATGCTTCTCTCAAATGCCATGATTGCCAAGTTGTCATCCATAGTTGGCAATCCATTCTTTCTGCCTGAAAATGCTAGAGGAAATCTTTGATGGGCTCCATATACCGCTGCTTGATTTCAAACACATCCTCCTTCCGCTTGAGGATTTTCTGAGCCCCAATGTGCACTTTGATGAACAAATCAGCTAACTCATCAAAGCTTGATACAGACTTCGAGGGGAGATGCATGTACCAACGAAGTGCCCCTTTCTCAAGGGTGTCCCCGAACTTCTTCAAGAACATCGATTCTTTTTTTATCGGGGTCAAATCATTGCTCTTGACCATAGCCATGTATTCGGAACATGGTCAGTAGGGTCGGTTGTCCCATCATACTTATTCAAGATCTGCATCTTGAAGTGTTTTGGAATGGGAGCAGGAGTAGCCTGCATTTCTCAATATCCAAGACTCCTTGAGCCTTTCTAACCCAGGAACGTTTTCGAGCCTTTTTTCGAACTAGGCTTCGAAATCTTTCTTCTATTTTTCCAGGTTTAACGAGACGCTTGTTTCCACCATCATAGAGGCAGTCCCAAAAGGCCGAGTACCCATCGGGGTAGTCCCCAAGTCTCCAGTTGCAACTCCATTTGGAAGTCCCCCTATTGTTGCGCCCGTAGGAACAAAGTTTGGAATGCCTCCATTAGGAATCGCATATGGAGTTTCAGTGAGAATTGTATTATTCCTCGTGTTTCCAGAGAGAGCTTGCAGCGAGCTATGAAACTCAGCATTGAAGCCTGCCTGAGCAGCAAACTGCCCCTGAAGTAGTTGTAAAATATTTATAACATAGGCTTGGAATGGATCGTTTGACCCCGATGAAGAGGGATCAATCGGGGATGGAGGAGGAAGTGGCATTGCAACACCTGGTGGGCTTGGTGTGTTATGCCGAGTGGTGGGTTTGGAGTTCCACTCCCTTGTTGGATTGAGGGAACCTGCGTTTCATCTCTAACCTGCTCAACCGTGCTGTCAATATTGTTAGCCACTGATGAGAATTAATGAAGATAACACGAAAGAATATGACGTGCAACTTTGGAACAAACATTATTGCTTGATCCCCATAGACGACGCCAGTTTGTGTTGGCCTAAATCTGATTAAGTCAATCACTCGAATTTGTAATGTGGTTTACAAGCAATTGAACGTATCAAAGTTGTTAATGGAATCCAAAAAATAAACAACGAGAGTAAAAACGAGCGACGAAGAAAAAGTAAAGATTTATGTATATATTTTTGGATGGATTTTCTAAGGGAATACAGTGCTATTTATAGCATGTTGAATACAACATTAATTAAAGCATTAATTAGGCAATAAGTAATCACTCTCAATATTATAATCATGGATTGCCCATGATTCTCCCATTAAAAACTTGAGCTAATAGTCTGCCGTTACAACATTAATCTTCAAGTGATACATAACCGTCTCCCCGAGGTTTAAGTTGTATGCCTCGGGGAAACTTGTCCTCCACTACTCGAGGCAAACCTCGGGCAAGATCTCCCCGAGGTTTGCCTTTCTCCTTAACCTCGGGGAATCGCCTCGGACTCCAGCTCCCTGCTCCTTGGTTACGTCGTGCATCTTGACAAACATACCTCGATCCCCACACCCGAAGTGCCACGTAAGCAAGTGATTTTTCACCCAATACAGTTTTTTAGATAAAACAAGTCACTCTAAATGAAATAGATGATAATAAAATCCAAGAAGGAAAAGAAGTTATTGTGAAATATGAAAAATATCCTTAAGAAGATCATGAAGCTACTAATAAATCAAATAAAAATTACATATATGAAAGTTTTTATAAAAAAAATAGGAACAAAAATTAATATCCCCTCAGTAATGTTTGGTTTTAGCCACAAAATTGGTTAAGCCGCGCCTGCTTAGCATTCAGATCCTTGCAACTCTCATCTTTTAAATATATTGAGATTTATGATGTATTTGGTATTTTGAAAAATATTTTCTCATGTTTGGTTGGCATATGTGAGTTGGAAAATATTTTCCAGATCCACTTATTTTCCTCCATTGGAAGAAAAATATTTTTCCTAAAAATTAGAGGGAAAATATTTTTCAAAATCCAACACAAACCTTAATTCGCATCCTTACCCTCCGAATTCCCCTCATAGCAAAAAAACCCCACCCATCCTCTAATCCCCTCAATCTGTACCACCCCCTCAGCTAACCCCTTCAATCTGTACCACTCCCTCCTTAACCCCTCGACTATCCTACCCTTTCCATCTCCACCCCTGAATCAAAATCTACCGACGCTGTCACCGGCGCCGGTGAAATCCAAACCTCCGTCTATTGTCTCGTCGCCGGAATCTCGACGTCCTTGTTGCCTACAATGTCCTCTGCCACGTCTTCGAGGCTCTAATTCTCGCCACTGTCTGTGAGGAATTCTATGTCGCCACGAAAGATGTCGCCGATGATTAAATCCGGCGACTAAATCTGGTCACAACTGGGTGGGTGGTAGGGGAGTGTTTGGGGGTGAAGGGAAGGGTGCGGTTTGAGGGTGGGTAAGTTCTTTTTGGGGTGGGGGTAAGGTGGGGGTTGAAGATGGGAGGTGAAGTAGGGTTAAGGATAGGGATAATTACAAAATTAATTTTTACATTTTACTACCAAACACAAAAAAATGAGTAAAACTTCACTGATTTTTCAAAAAAAAATATTTGCCTACATACCAAACACATCCTCAGTGACTCACTATTCACTACCATAATAACTTAAAACAGATGATGGATATTTCTGTGAAAATAAAAGAAAGATTTTAATAAAAATTGAGAAGCCTATGACACGTCAAATATTGAAAGGTGTGCCATTGCTAAAACGCCCATAACAGGCCCTTTTCGATTCGATTTGTTGCACTTTTTATTCCTTCAAACTTGCCAACTTCTAGACTTTACAAAAAGTAATAGGCAAAATACATACTTTAGTACCTAAACTTGTCCCGAAAACACAATTACACACCCAAACTTTGCGGGCGACCTAAGACCCCCCTTAACACGTTCGAAGTGCTATTTATACAAACCTTAAAGATGATGTGGCAAATTATATTCCTAAACTCGAGTGAAGCAAAATATATGTTTAAAATAGAAGATAATTGATACACGTGTCAATTGTTAATTGGATACTTCTTAATTAATTATCCTTAATTATTTGTAGGCCTCCTCCGGTTTTATTTTTTCTATTTCCATTACTTTCCTTTTCTTTTCCCTTATTTTTCCTTTTCCCTTTATTTTCTCAAGCTTCTTCCAAGTCATCATCTTCTTAAACTTTCTCAATTTTCTCAAGCTTTTTCCACAGATAAATCCATATTCAGGACCTATCATCGTCCCCCAAACTCCTCTGCCTAGCAATAACATCAAATTTTGCTCAGCTTTAAACCACCAGAGGCAGTGATTAAAATCACCATCGCCATCAGAATTTTGGCCGGAAAAATCCATCTCCGGTTTATATTTCCTTTTTTTCCCTGCATCGTTCCTTTTCCTGATCAGAGAACCAATTTTCTTAAAAAAAATTGAGAGAGGTGTAACTGAGAAGATCCACCGGCAGTAACAGTACCACCGGCAGTGGCGCCGGGAATACCCATTTTCGGTGACCATTTTCTTACTTTTCTCCCCTGTTCTCGTTGATCTTCTGCTAAAACTCAATATTGATTTGGATTTTGTCCCCTTTTTGCTTTGAAGATCCGAATTGCTATGTCATTTTCAAGCTTGAGTGGTTTGAGAATTTTGTCATGGAACCTAAATGTTTAGTAGCTTCATGATGATGAAGAGTTTTGATTTAGTATATTTGGAACTTTGATTTTGGAAAGTTGCTGACTATTTTTTGTTTGTTTTATTTTATTTGATAACATTAAGAAAAGGCAAAAATTTGTGATAGAAATAAAAATAGTGTAAAAAAGGTAGTAAAAATTAATTTAATTCTTATATTTTCACGTGGGGGGCGAGTGGAGCACACATTCCATGATGCAACTGGTTTTGTATGCATGAGGTTTGTATAAATAGCACTTCGAACGTGTTAAGGGGGGTCTTAGGTCGCCCGCAAAGTTTGAGTGTGTAATTGTGTTTTCGGGACAAGTTTAGGTGCTAAAGTATGTATTTTGCCAAAAGTAATACAAATATTAGCACTACTAACAACATTTCCAATCAATTGACACCTAGGCGGCTCCATTGACTGCTGGTTTGTTGACTCTACAGATTTGTCCATCCATTATCCCGATCTAATTGAATTTATTACTAATGTGTTACATCTCTTCTTTATTATTGATACTATTTTGTTGTTTGAAGTGTATAGAGTCATGGCGATGTTAATAGCAGCGCGTCGATTATCAGGTTTATCAGATTCAGCGCGTTGTTGGAGATATTTCTGTACGTCTTTTAGGGAAGAAAGAGATACATTTGGTCCAATTCAAGTTCCATCTGAAAAGTAAGTTTATTCACTGCTTTATTTTGTTCTCACCTTTTTCTATATTTTTATTTTTCCATGTTTTCCTCGTGTTGAATATACAAAAAGGATCTTAGTAGGTTGATTATAAATTTTAAAAATGACTAAACTGTGAATGAATGAATACAGAGGATTCATGTAGTTGAGCCGCGATTAATTTTGGCTTGAGGCATCCGTGATTGAATGATACCATTGTGTTTTTTAAGTCCTTTAGGGTTTATGCTGTTGTAAGGAGGATTTTCCGTAATTCTAATGAAAAAAAGAGTAGGTTGCTGAAGAGATTGCCCTAGCTGTTTTTTTAAAAAAAAATAAATGTTGGTGTCCCGTTAGCTTGCTCGCACCTTGATTGAAATACTTGAGTACCTACTACCTCCCACCTTGATTGAAATACTTGAGTACCTACTACCTCCCTCCAGCACAATGTAATTATGCCCCCCAAAACTTAAAACACATGGGAAGAAAGCACCCAACTTTTTTTTTCTCTGCTTCAGTTTGATCCCTAGTCTACCATTGTCAGCTTCATTGACCACTATGCCACAAGTAACAAGAAGATTATGTTCCTAATGGCCTTTTTGCTATATGGATGTGTTCTTTCTTCTGTTCTCTGCTTTATCAGTTGTAAACAATCAGCTCACCGCAACATAGATTTGAGCAGAAGTGTTCCAATTCCCTGCTTAACTAACTAAAACTCCTATTAAGCAAGTATCAAAATGCTTCAGTACAGAACAACCATAGGTGTTTGGACTGATAACTCAACAGCTATGCTAGAGTATCTGCTACACATAACTTTTCATCTGATCAACAAGGGTGTTATGCTATAACTAATCCAAATATGTTATCCTAAATCCACTGTTGAAAGGTCGGACTTTAGTTTGCTAAGGTAGCTCGAGATAACTCGGATTCAT
Organism: Petunia axillaris subsp. axillaris; assembly: GCA_029990575.1. Taxonomy (NCBI): domain Eukaryota; kingdom Viridiplantae; phylum Streptophyta; class Magnoliopsida; order Solanales; family Solanaceae; genus Petunia; species Petunia axillaris. The sequence continues at coordinate 10,509,602 of JARKNS010000006.1, forward strand.
GCACAGTGATTAGAGTTAGAAATCCCTGATGGCTAGTGGCACCCGGTTCGGAACTCGGTGGATAATGAGTCCACCTCTCTAACCTTTTCCACCTAATACTAAGCTTTTGTCTTCAGGCTTGAACACGTGATTTGCCCTTAATCAACATATCACATGTTGTGCTCTTACCACTTGACCAAGACTGAGCGCTCATGGTGATTAGAGTCTCCAGTACCCCCTTTTTAACATCTTTAATTAATTCTTCTGCAGAAAACCTTGTAACCTTTAATCAATTAAGTACAACCTCCGTGTCTTGCAATTCTATTAACACTTACTAGTACTTACTAATGATGGAAGGGAGAGCGCTTTTGAGATCAACTACCATATCAGCACCAGTAGTTCTCCCAAAAGCATTCTCCTTCCCGTGGTGATCACAACTACATCAACCTGGTACATGAGCTTTGTTTCAGTAACATTCACTGTTGAATCATCTTTGCCATCGTAGCTCTGCTGGCATCTTGTTATCTTCAAATCATTATGCGTGCTATTCAAATCAAAGTTATCCACACATGTTTCATCTCCTTCAAATTCCATTCCTTCTTCCTCTTCTTTCACATTCTTCTCTTTAGGTACCTACAAAAGTTCCTCATTTGTGTCAGCTGGCCAAATCTTGTCACTATTGGATTGCTTGGAGGAGTTTCCTGCTCCTTCTGAGATGTTATCGTCAGCTTCCTCAGCAGCATCATCTTTTTCTACATTGTTGTCGTAGTCATCGTCATCATCTTCTTCTTCAAAAGCACCTTCAGCCGCTTCATCCCCTACTTCTATGCTATGCTCTTCCATATCCTCGTCCACTTTCTCAATGTCCATTGCTAGTGCTGCTGACGCCTCTTTATCTTCCCCTAAACTATATCCTTGACAATCAGGTTCAAAGCTTTGTTTCTCAACCAACTAGATAGGTGAATGCTCAGATTCTAGGCTCAGCTCTCCAAAAAATGCAGTATCTTTAATCGCTTCAGCAGAATTCTGATCACTTGAATCACTTACATTTTTTTCTTTTATCACTTGAATCACTTTAGCAGAATGTTGGTCATCTAATGAGGCATTTCTGATTGCTGAGTCTGCCAAATTTTGCACGACCATACTGTAAGTTCTGTGGGGGCTGTTTTCTGTTATTGCCTCCTCATAGCAGGAATCTGCTTGATCATTCTCCTTGAAGCATTCTTGTTCATCTCCGTTAATTTTCATCCCTTCATCCTCTTTTTTCACCTTCTTCTCTTTGCGTTCCAACAAAAATTCCTGATTTGAGTAGGCTGGCCAAGTTTTGTCGCTGCTGGATTGCTCGGAGGAGTTTTGTGCTCCTTTGGAGATGTCATCTTCAGCTTCCACTGTAGCAACATCTTTGTCTATGTCATTATCTTCTTCATAGACAAACACACTCTACCACTTCATCCTCCGTTTTTATGCCATGCGCTTCCAGATCCTTCTCCACTACCTCAATGTCCATAGCTAGCATCGCTGAGGTCTCCTTGTCTTCGTCTGAATTGTTTCCCTGATGATCTGTTTCGAAGCTTTGTTTCTCAACCAACTGGATAGGTGAATGCTCTGCCCTCCAATAGCTGGAGTATCAATTGCATTTGTTTCTTTTCTCACTTGAATCGCGTCTGTAGAATGCTGATCATCTAACAAGGCTATTCCGACTGCAGAGGCTGCCAAGTTTTGCACGACCATACTGTAAGTTCTGCGGGGGCTGTTTTCTGTCATTGCATCTACATAGCAGGAATTTGCTTGATCATTCTCCTTGGAACCCTCTTATCCATCGCTGAGTTGCATTTGTAGGTTTCTTGGGAATTTGATCAATCTGAGTTTCAGCACTACATGTTTCATCTCCAATTTTCACTCCATCCTCTTCTTTCACCTTCTCGATAAGCTGCAACAAAAGTTCCTGAATTGAGTCGGCTGGCCAAAATTTGTCACTGTTGGATTGCTCGGAGGAGTTTTCCTGCTCCTTCTGAGATGGCATCTTCAACTTCCTTTACAGCATCATATTTGTCTATGTTGTTATCTTTTTCTTCATAAACAGAAACACCCTCTACCACTTCATCCTTCACTTGTGTGCTATGTGCTTCCACATCCTTCTCCACTACCTCAATCTCCATAGGCATTGTCTCTGAGGCCCCCTTGTCTCCCTTTACACCATTTTCTCAGCAATAAGTTTCAAAGCTTTTTTTCTCAACCAACTGGATCGATGAATGCTCTGCTTCTAGTCTATGCGCTTTACTATCTTCAGTATCCTTGGCAGTTGTTTCTTTTATCACTTCAGCAGAATGCTGATAATGTATTGAGTCATTTCTGATTGTAGAGGCTTCCAAGTTTGCACAACCATTCTGTAAGTTATGCAGGGTCTATTTTCTGATGTTGCCTCCTCATAGCAGGAATTTGCTTGATCATTCTCCTTGGAACACTCCTGTTCATCAATAACTTGCATTTGTAGATTACGTTTCCCAGCAATTTGATCATTCTGAGTGTTTGCATCAGCAGATTGTTCTTGAAAATACATTATCTGTATATGGCCTTTATCTTCATCTTGATCAGCTGCCTTCTTTAGTTCAACTGTTTAATGGCTTGATCTGCTTGTCCAAAGAATTCTTGCTCACTAGAAGCCCTGCTTTTTGGTAAAGAACCATCAGAGTTGATAATTTCTTGATTACATGTGACTTGCTTTTCTCTTTCTTCAGTTAGACCCTCCTCATGATTTCTGTCCTCATACCAGTATGTTGCAGCTCAGTTGGTTCTCCTTTATCATTGTGTTTCTCATCAACCAAGAATTCTTTTTTCTTATCTGCTTGCAAAGAAGGTTTGTAGAATATTTTGGTTCGAGCTTGGTGCACATGGGCTACCTCAGTTTCCTCATTTTCATGGATCACCTCAATTTTCACTTCAGAAACCTCATTCAGTTGCTGATGAGGATCAGGGAGCAACGAAATCTTGGTCTTAGATAACTCCAATTCTTCCTTATGAACAGGCAATCTTAAATATTGAGACTTTTCTCCTTCTTTTGGATGATCAAAGACAAAACCATTGAGGGCATTCCTTTTCTTAACATCCATCTCAAGCTTGGGCTTCTCATCGCAAATTACTAGCATAATCAGATTTCACACCTAGTGTTTCAAGTTTATCATGCAATTTTCAGGGTTAATTAAACCAACTTGTTGTTTCTAGAATTTTGTGCTGCCTCATTAATCAATAATGTCAGTAACAGAAAGGGATATGTTTATTTTATATTTTTTCATTTTGGTGGGAAATCACTGGGTATGTTGTTGTTATTGGCATAACAATATTCAAGAGATAGCAACGGCATGGAGATAAATGTTCTTGTTTTGGGGTGAGAGCGGCATCCATTATTTTTATGATTTCTGTTAATAGGCTTTTTGCAATATGTCATTAATTTATGTGATCTTACTGAGTGGAGCGCATTGTTTTTTGTCGTGGTCGTGGTGGTGGTTTTTTTTTTTTTTTTTTTTTTTTGGGGTGGGGTGGGGTTGGGGGGGGGGGGTTCCCTAGGGTGCGTCCATGGCTTTTTACATCCAAAGAGTTCGTTCTCTTCTCTGCTCTTTCTTTGCATTTGACATTGATGTGCTATGGACCTAGTAGTTGGCGTGAATTTCAAAATGATCTTGAAATTACCATATCTTGAGTTGCCTTATAATCTTATCCACCATTTTTGTATCTCCTTCAGGTTATGGGGGGCACAAACTCAAAGATCATTGCAGAATTTCGAAATTGGAGGTGACCGCGAAAGAATGCCCGAGCCAATCATACGTGCATTTGGTATTCTTAAAAAGTGTGCTGCCAAGGTTGGTTATTCTGTAATGCTGTTCCATTCTTACGCTGTTGACCAACTTCTTCTTTATTCCTTACATTTTTTCTAAATTTTGGTACAGTACATAGGTGATAATGCTTAATAGCAGTTGTTTTGGTCTTATTTTAAACTTGTAGTTATGATATTGTAGGTGAACATGGATTATGGCCTTGACCAATCCATCGGAAAAGCAATAATGCAAGCTGCTGAAGAGGTTGCAGAAGGAAAATTGAATGACCACTTTCCTTTGGTGGTTTGGCAGACTGGAAGTGGCACTCAAAGTAACATGAATGCTAACGAGGTAATAAAAGTTCATGAACATGCAAGTCCTTTGAGGGCTTTTCTACACTTGAGCCTTATTAATTGCTTCAAGCAGGTGGATCAATAACCTTGAGGGTCCAAGGAATGGTGATCTTTGTCTCTTTTGAAAAAAAATTCTGCTCTAAGTTAATTTATTCCTTTGAACTGGCAGAAAATTTAATTTAAGCTTTTCTCTGTGATTAAGCACATCTTCTCCTCCTATAGAACTTCTCATCTAGCTGTTGCTGACTTATTCTTCATTCAGAAAAATTATGCACTTCATTATGGCCAAATCATCAGCAAGCTCTTTTGCTATAAGTTATTTGCAAATACTTCCAGGATAAATTTGGCCCTAACACTAATAATCGAGTATAGACAATAGAAAATCATTTTGAAAAAAATAAAATAAAATTGCAACTGTTCTTTATTGCTAGCTGAGGCAAGAAGCGAATTAGACAAATATGTTGATACAGGGGAAAGGGTAGGAAATGCCGAAATGCTGTCTTCCTTTGGTGTGATTATTCAGTTCCATCCTTTATGGAGTTCTCTGCATCTGAAGCCTATCACAGTGTCCTCGTTTTCAATGTTGTTGGGTTTCAATAGTTCCATATTTGATTGTGAAGCCTGAGAGATAGGAAAGGTGATAATTGGGCTATATTAATGGTGGGAAGATTGCACATAGGGAAATGGGTTCATCTGAAGCATATCAGAGTGTCTGCAATTTCGATGTTATTGGGTTTCAATAGTTCCATATTTGACTGTAAAGCTTGAGAGATAGAGAAGGTGGGAATTGGGCTATATTAAGGGTGCGAAGTGTGAGAAATTAAGTACGGGAGGAAAATATTATTTGATGAAGAAAAGTGTTTACAAGGATCCATAACTACTATACATATTACACTACATATGTTTTCCCAATGTGGGACAATAGTGATAATCCTAGTTATATACCACTTAACCTTTCTAACACGAAGATTGAACATGTGGAGATGGGTCAGAGACCAAGGTGATTTTTGCCCACACTTTTTCTATATGCAATTTCCATGGGTAACTTATGTGTAATTCTTTTTCTTATCAAAAGGTTATTTTATTTATTAGTATTTCATTGTGCAAATCTTTTTTCTTGGCATGTTAGGTAATTAAACAAGGACTTGGGTAATACCAGGGGCAATATTGGATACAAAAGTATGTCCAGTTCCATTCTTAATTAAACCTAAAATCTCAAATCATATGCCCAAATCTTAATGCCATGAATCAAATGTCTGAGCTCATTCCAAAAAATGTATTGGCCTATACCAGATTGTTGAATTTAAAAAGTGTTCCTCGTTCCTGGAACTACCGATAAAAGAAAATAGTGTTCCTTACTCTTGAACTGCAGAGCATAATCTATTTTGGTTATTTAGTTATTATGTTGTTACATGACCCAACATTGGTTGAGGCATGAGCTTTTGTTTCTATATGTAGTCTTGGGCATTCCCCACCTCATGAGCTAGCTTTTTTGGTTGAATTAGCCTCAAGTTCATTTTCTTTACATAGTATTTGAGCCAGACCCATCACTATCTTGGTTAACCCAATGTTAGGCTCCCATACTGTATTGTCCACACTCAGATTTCTAGTAGTGCACATGCAATATTGGGGTGTTTAATCTCCCACATTGATTGAAGGAATGAGCTATTGTCTCATTATTTGGTCATATGCAGAATTGTGATAGATGTAAAGCTGCTCAGACAGTTGGAGTAATTTTACATGAATGTGCATTCTACCTCTTAAAACTTTCAGTGTGTTTATTTGTTAGCTTCTGGTGGTATATGGAAGATATGATAATGTTACTTCCTTTCTTTGTTTATTTCCTTTGATTGCGCCGGGAAGTACTGCTTTTTCGAGATCTCCAATGTAATTCAACAAATGTGCTTCAGTGTTGGATTTCATATGCATTATGTGTTTTCAGAGTTTCTATGGTAGTGAAAAGAGATTATAGATGGTTTGAAAAATTATATGTCTTCTGAACATGTTGAGGAATTTGGGAACAATTTCATATTCTTCTTGTGATCATCCTTTTGCTGACTGGAATGTAATGATATATTATCTAATATCTTCAGGTTATTGCAAATCGAGCAGCTGAAATACTTGGTTATAAGCGCGGAGATAAACATGTGCATCCAAATGACCATGTAAATAGATCGCAATCTTCAAATGATACATTTCCTACGGTAAGCCTCATTTAATGTTACTTTTGTTGCAATATATGTTGCTTTTTTTTACCGAATTTTGCTGACTTCTTAGTAATGTGTATATTTTCATGTGTAGGTGATGCATATTGCTGCCGCGATGGAGCTAAATAAAAGATTAGTGCCGAATTTGAAACAGTTGCATACTTCACTACATTCAAAGGTATCAAGTTTTCTTTTCTCACTCATATAGTATTAGAATAATATATTTAACCCAAAAAAGACAGCTGGGTAGAATTACTTCTGAAGCACTTTATACAGGTTCTTCAGTTCTTGTATTCTGCAAATGTGCTTGCCTGTTTACATAAATGCCTAGATAATTTCTTTATTAAGAGCAGCATTTATGGTGAGTGGTTAGCAGCCAATGCAACTATCTTAAGTTGCTCTTGACCACGTTCTGTGTGACACACTTGTAATGATATAAAATTACAAATTAGAGGACATGGTGCGTCATATTAGAGTTTACCTGCTCTATTGGTTCAAAATGTTATTGCCTCTTCGGTCATTATTGCTCAAAAGAGATCAACTTGCCCTTTTCAAAGGTGCAGGTGCAAATGGTGAATTTGGTCAAGCATTATGATAAAGTATATTGAAGAAAAGACACTAAAAGCAGTCAATTCGATTCTTCCAGTTAATGTTGTTTGCCCTTAACCTCAATAAATTTCTATACTATCTTATCCTATTACCGCAGCCTGATTATCTCAACTGGCAAACTAATGTGATCTGCAAGGCGAATGCTAATATTATCAGATCAGTAGTCATACATTGTTTGAAGTCAAATGCTATTTTGTATTCAAATTGGCTGCTTGTCTTGGTATCTAGAGTAATAGATGCTCACACAAAATCTTCCCAATTTGTAACACTTCGTTAATATTACTGCCAACTCCTTTAGTAACTAAGCTGCTTTACTGTCCAATTACTTTTACCAGTCAGTCGAATTCAAGGACATTATTAAGATTGGGCGAACGCACACACAAGATGCAACACCTTTGACTCTTGGACAAGAGTTTAGTGGCTATGCTACTCAAGTAAGCTCTATTGATATTCAACACATTTAAATGCTAGAGTTGTCACTACGAGCAGAAAAAGAGTGTCCGCATTGGTTTTCCTTAAAAAGTTCTTTATTTTTGTAGGTGAAATATGGAATTGATCGAGTCTTATGCACCCTTCCACGCATGTATCAGGTTCTTTTGCAACCATTCATTTTCCTTTAATTTCCTTGTTCCTCTTTTTGTCCTGTTTAACTATTAACAGCTACACCATGCAGCTTGCACAAGGAGGAACAGCAGTGGGGACAGGATTGAATACAAAGAAAGGGTAAGTGCTCCAAGATTAAGGTTGTGGTCAATATCAACCACCTAATTTCCATCATTGGTGTGTGAAGGTGGAGCACACATTGTAGCTGCTCAATCTCTTAAATCTCTTGCTGTTTCACCCTTTCGTATGTCCTATTTCAGGTGCCATATGTTCTTAATTGTGGTTATATTATGTTCATTCTCCACAGGTTTGACATTAAAATTGCTGCTGCAGTGGCTGAGGAAACAAATTTGCCATTTGTAACTGCTGAAAACAAGTTTGAAGCATTGGTAACCTCCTGATTCTCGAGTGTATTATTTGTGAATTGAGGATTCTGGTTGCTTGCTCATGTTTTTGGTAGAATACGAGGGCAGTCACAACCGAAGTTAAGTTTTTAACAAATCTTGTATTGGCAGGCTGCTCATGATGCATTTGTTGAAACCAGTGGAGCCTTAAATACGGTAGCTGCTTCCCTCATGAAAATTGGAAATGATATACGTTTCTTGGGAAGGTATGCATTTCATATGTATTATTTCCTAAGTAGGGTGCTGTCTGCTGGTGACTTCAGATCTTAGAAGGATGCATGTTTTCCACCAATTATATGATTTCATTGAATTCCTTTCATTGGGGCAATTCACGTCCTTTTCTTATTCAGTGGTCCACGCTGTGGTCTTGGCGAGCTCATTCTTCCCGAAAATGAACCTGGAAGCAGTATAATGCCTGTAACTTCATTTCCTTTTTAAGTCTTTTGAAAGAATATGTACGCATCCTTTGGTCACGTTTAGCCATCTATCCAATCTTAACAGAAATGACTTCCATTTCAGGGCAAGGTGAATCCTACTCAGTGTGAAGCGCTCACCATGGTCTGTGCTCAGGTAACCTCTCTGTCGATGGATGATGTAATCAATTGTCTTGAAGCTTTATGTTTTGCATTACTAATGTGCTTCTCCAGAAATATAGCACACTGATTTCCAAGACATGACATTTATATGTTTGGGTGTACCCAAGTTGTTAGTTATGAAGTTCAATGATTGAACTTTTATGAACTGCAGGTTATGGGGAATCATGTGGCTGTCACAGTTGGTGGATCAAATGGCCATTTTGAGCTGAATGTCTTCAAACCTATGATTGCTAATGCTCTCTTACATGTATGCTCTACCTCTCCTTTTTTGTTTCTTTTATGTTAATGCTAAATCAGAATTCATGGTACACATATTCAAGTTTAAGCTGCAGTCTGAGAGAAGCATGGAACCATAAGATATTTGCTAGTCGGTCAACCCTGACTTTTATGTTGCCTCCAGCAATAGGTGTGGGGTGTAGTGAAGTATAAACTCTAAAAGTTGTAGATATCTGTTTGTCACTAATTTGTGGTTTCTAAACCTTTCCATGCTTCCTGGAAATTAAAAGCCATTTGCAATCATCGTTGTTTTAGTACCATTTATAGTCTAAATGCGCCATATTATGGTGTTGTGTTCTTGAGCACTTCAATGTAATCTGTTGATTGGTGTTATCTGCTGCTGCCATTTTTACTCCCCAAAGCTGACATACCTCTCCTTTTCTATCATGCGCAGTCGGTAAGATTGCTAGGCGATGCATCTGTTTCCTTTGAAAAGAACTGTGTGAGGGGTATTCAAGCTAACAGAGAGAGGATTGCTAAATTGTTGCACGAGGTTAGTTAGTGTGTGTCTGATAAATGCAAACTTCGGTATCCTCTTCAACTTTACAAGTTTTAAGTTATCTTATTGATCTCATTCTTGCATTACCTTGCAGTCGCTCATGCTCGTCACATGTTTGAATCCAGTAAGTAGATCAGTATATTTTGGAGTTCATGCTACCTATAGCAATTTTGACTACTACTTCTCCCACATATAGTTATGGCTGAACTGAGAAGAATGTGTTAAAACTGAAGCAGTTTTACTGATTGCTGCATATGCTTGCTGTCTTTCTATTTCAGAAAATTGGTTATGATAATGCTGCTGCATGTGCCAAGAAAGCCCACAAGGAGGGAACCAGTTTGAAGGTAATGTTATCTGTCAATTATGTTTGTGAGACAAATTTCCCCATTTGATGCCTAAACAATTGACACATGTTTAAATCTGCAGGATGCTGCTCTCAGTCTAGGAGTCCTCAACGGTGAAGAGTTTGATCAACTTGTAGTTCCTGAGAAAATGATTGGTCCAACTGACTGATTGGCTTCAGTAATTCTTTGAAAATGGGAGAGGACCATTGCTGTGGGCTGCTTCTGCTCCATCAAATTCGACGAGGAAAATAAATATCCGACACAATTCTTGAGGTTTTCTCATTCCTTTCAATTTATCAGCAGTTTGACTGTGGGAAAGCCTCCATTTTTGTAATGAGACCCTTAGCAATAGCGAAGTAAATAATGAACTGATTCATTCATCTTCTTACCATTCGCTTTGCTAAAGTTGCTGTCATGATTGACAGGATTATTACTCTTTCCTGTAAGGGAGCCCAAAGCCCCAAAAACTATGGGAAGCATGCTATCTTTAGCAGTTAATCAAATGCAATGAGAGAGTTGCAACTATTTGGATGTATCTGCAGATTATTGGGGTTGAAATGAAATGAAAGCTTGATTTGCAATTGAATATGTCACTTGTTTAGATTCATGTTAAACGATGAGCGCAAACGAAAACTTATAAATATAATACTCCTTAAATCCAATGTTTCTATCTACATGAGCGCGCCAGAATTTGAATACGTGAATACACATCTAGAGTTTCATCTACTGATCTACTTCGAAAAAACTAAGCACAAGAGTAACTTGACTCCAGTCATCAAAGAGTACTGTAACAGCATCTTTAAACAAAGCTTTGTAAACGGAAATATACATCAATTATCTTATTTTTCACATAAAATAGAAAACGAAATTCAGCAACTCGTCAAAACTGAGAACTAGGTAGCCACATGATAGATTCTTACACAAGGAGACGAGCAACATACAAATTTCTTTGAAAATTACTCCTATTTGTGATTCTTACCCGAGATGTCAACAATTATGCAAACTAACGGAAATGAAACGGGCGGGCGAAATTACGTGAGAGAAAGAACCTCTTGGTGGAGTCCAGTCCCCCGGAGGATTGGAGGGTTGCTCTGCTGCAGGTTGACCTCCTGCGGGATCCTGCATGTGCAAGCAGCAATCTAGTACCAAAGGGACGATCCTGCCCCAAATGAAGTAGCTTCCTCTGCCCCTGTCGTCCCCTTTCCATATCAAGAAGATGAGATCATAGTCTGGTGCTAGTTTATACAAGTTTATAAACTTCTGTAAAAGTGTATAAATTTGTATAAATATGTATGTACAAATGTATAAAGTTGTATAAATTTTTAGATTTCAACAGTATTATGGATATTATATAAAGTTTCAGTTTTTTTGTGTGTATATTTTTGTATTTCTCTTGTTGTTTACACATTTATCTATGTGTATTCATGTATAATTTTTTTTGGTTGATTGATGTGTATAAACTTTTCTAAAGCAATAATATAGACAAAAGCAACCCCAACTGCCAATTCCCCCCTCCCCTGCGGGATGCGATTGACTCGCCGACAGGGGATGGTGTCTGCACGCGTGACAGTAGCAAAGAAGGGGCAATTGGCACTTTGGCAGCTTGAATTGTTTATTTTGAAGGAGTGCCTAAATTTGTAAAATAGAGACTGCTATTTATGCAAGAAAAGAATTGTCACGACCCAATTTCCAAGGGCTCGTGATGGCACCTAAACAACATTTGCCTAGGCGAACCAATGAAACAAGATGCGGAAAAGAACAATAATGTGAAAAGATCATAAATGGATATATAATTATAAAAGTGTGAAGTCCAAAGAATATATCCACAAAAGAATTGGAGCATTCTAAGAGTGACTCAATAAAGTATGAATATACATCAAAGAAATCTGAGTCCTATCTCTAAGTGACTCCGGCGGTATGCCACTGGTCTGTGTGGTCGGCTCACCTCAATCAAAAGTCTCATAAGCCTCTGGAACCGCTAACGTCCGGGCTGCTGACTGGATGAAGGACCTGCGCACGTAGCAGAGTAAGTTATGAGCCGAAGCCCAGCAAGATCACCGACAGGCCCGCTAAGGTACCCTTGCGGGACAAGTCGCTACATGCATCATAAGCAACAACATACTATATTAATCATACAATAAAGTAGTGAAATCACAAATAGATGTAACACATTCCATACACACAAGTAGTAACCAGAAGTCTCAAGGATTATGCCCATCCAACGTAAGGCATAGGTCAACTCAGCAGCGGTTTGGAGGTCCAATCTCTACTCCCGTGCCGACTAACCTAGACCTACGATGGACTAGCAACACCACTACTAAGTATCAACCATATACCGTGACCCGAAGTCACTATCACAATCATGAATAAGTAGACCAACGACCCGTAGTCGTTGGCTCATCTCAAATCTGTCTACGATCGCACCACACCCCCTGTCAAGTGCGTCGTATCTCAATAAATCAAGTTACCACACCACACCCCCTGTCAAGTGTGTCACATCTCAAAGATCAAGTGTCCACACCACACCCCCTGTCAAGTGTCCCTCTAACAGTATTAATATCCACGACATTAATAACAATAACAGAAATAATAACAGAAATATTAATAACGATAATATTTCACAGTCACCGTAACCCAGGTTGGTTATGCTAGCTGAACGTAAGGCGAAGGTTAACCCGACCACAGTTTGGGGGTACAATCCCTACTCCCATGTCGTCCAACCCAAGGTTACGTATAGACAGCACTACCCAACCCGGCACGTGAACAAATCAAGTACCAATATCATACAAAAGCCGGCAAAATCCTCGGCAAGACATTTATCATGACATGCCGGCAACATCCTCGGCCATGTCCCAAGTTCTTGCTATCTAAGCATGGCGTAGCAAGCGTTACTACGATATAAATTTAAGCTACCTCGACGTAGCGTTTAGACCGGCACATACCTCGGTCGAGTCAAAATCTCGCTATTTATAACAAACAATAATAGCAAGTAATTTACATCATTAATCCTAACCATTGTTAGGTACATATATGCGTACATGAAGCATACTAGCATGAAGGAAGAGTCCACAAGCACAATAGAGGTCAAGTCTCACTTACCTCGAAATTCGGGCTCAAATGCCGGGAAGAATCTCCTTTCCCGCTCGCCTTGTCCGCGAAGGACTCTCCACTAGGTCTATTAAGACAAGATGTAGCACATATGAGTGCTCAATTATAGCTATTTAAGCCTATAGGCATCCTAGGGTAAAAATTACCAAAATGCCCCCGGGTAGGGCCGAGCCCTAAATTTACAAAATGTACTTTTCCGGACTCCCCACGCTCCCGTGAGTCCAAAAGTACACTTAGATTCCACATGCGAGCCTTGCTCGATGTCTTTCCCCAATTCTTAAGAATCTAGGGTTCTAACCCATTTCCAAGAATCAACCCTTTGATTCTTGTGTTAATCAACATAAAGATGGATTGAAAGGGCTTACCTTAAGTGTAAGTATAATTGGGTCTTCAAGAAATACCCAAAAATCGCCACAAGAGCTCACCAAATGATTTTTATAAGTTATGAACCGAAATGGCCTTTTTATAGCAGTTTTTTTTTTTTTTTTTTGCCTCTGTGACAGCTTCTTTTGAAAAAATCATAACTTTTGATAGGAATGTCCAAATGACCTGAAACCGGTGCCATTAGAACCAAAACTCAAAGGGATACAACTTTCATGTTTTGAATTTTTCCTAATTCCTTATGGATTGGCCGAAAAATCAGTTTTTATCCGGCTGTTTGTGCCAAAACAGAACAGAAAAGTCGCACCAGATTTTCTACTGTTTTAGGGGCAAAACGGGACCCTACGAAGCTCGGAATGATCCCAAATTTTGTACACAAGTCATAAAATACTTGGGTGACATGCTCGTCAAGACGGAACTCAATTAGGACCTCCAGAACTCAAAAAGTGGGTCCCACGGCAAAGGTTCAATTTTCGATTTTCGCCAAAATAGCGAAATTTAACCAAACGACCTCGGAATCCAATTCCGAAAGTTGCTACAAGTCAAAAATGACTATACGAACCTAACGGAACTTTCGGATCTCTCATCGGAGCTCATTTGCTCAAATCGAGCTCGGAAACCTCTTTTAACTCTTTTAAACTTCCGAAACGGGGACTTTATCAAAAGTCCTATCAAACGAGGTCCGTTTTCAATTTTGAAGGTTGCTACATATCATAAATGACGAGACGGACCTAACGGTGCGCTCGGATTTTCCATCGGGGTTCGTTTACTCAAAAAGACCTATCGAAACCCCAAATTCCTTTCCGGAATTTCATAAACGGATCCTTTTCTCGAAAACCTATCAAACAGACTCCGTTTCGACTCAGATTTCACAGACGGGTCATAAATGACCTAACGGAGCTTTTGGGACTGTCGACACGCAAATCGAGGTCCCGGATCCCGTAACGACTATTTGAGGGTCGTTACATTCTCCCCCACTTAGACCCGACAGGGGTGGCAACCATAAAGGGATCATCTAAGAAGACCAGATTCCTGCCCAAGCAAGGGGCAAATCCCGGCGACACATACGAATAGGTAGACCCCGGATCAATAAGAGCATAAGCATCGCGGCCACAGACAGAAATAATACCTGTGATGACATTATTGGATGCCTCAGCATCCTGACGAGTCATAGCATAGACCTGCGCCGAGCCTCCTGAACCCGGAGCTCTCTGAGACTGCTGTCTAGGAGGAATCTGAGAAACGGGCCTGGCGGCCTGAGGACCAGATGGTACCATAGCTGCGGATCCCTGGCGACCTGATGAAACATAAGGGCAACTCCTGACATAGTGCTCTGGAGACCCACACTCAAAACATCCATCACCTCTACCTCCTCTACCGCCTCTACCACCTCTGCCACGACCACCTCCAGACGAACACCTCCCATGATGCCTCTGATGGCACCTCCCGCACTGCGGCGGACCAGACTGCGAAGAGCCACCCCGCCTCTGGGATGACTGAGGCCTCGGGGTCTCTGAAGAAAAATCCTGGGCAGGCAAAGCAGCAGCCTGGGGCCTAGACTGAGAACGGCCCTGATGACCCTGACCCCTCTGAGCGGATCCACTATACCCACCAGACTGACGCGACCTCTTGGCCGTCCTCTCCGCGTCAGCCCTGGCGAAGATATCCTCCATCCGCCGTGCCACATCAACTATCTCAAAATATGACTTGTTGCCCATATCAGGGGCAACAGCTACCTGCAAGCGGGGATGAAGACCCTCAACAAACCGGAGGACCTTGTCCCTCTCCTGAGCCACCATAGACGGCGCAAACTGAGACAACCACAAGAACCTGGTGTCATACTCTGAAACAGACAGGTTTCCCTGCCTCAACCCCTCAAACTCGCGCCTCTGAGCATCGTGCTGACTCTGGGGCACGAACCTGCTTATGAACATAGACACGAACTCAGCCCAAGACAAAGGAGGGAGGTCACTAGACCTCTGCCGCATCATGGAGACCCACCATGTCTCTGCATCTCCCGATAATCTGAAAGAAGCACACTGCACCCCTAAGGTGTCTCTAGTACCAAGAATTGTCAAAATCTTCTCACACTTCTGAATGTACCTCTGGGCAGTACATGTAGCTGAGGTACCGTCGAACTCCGGAGGCTGAAGCTTCATGAATGACTTTATCCTCCTGGCAACCTCCTCAGTGCCCATAGGAGGAGTAGAAATAACAGGACCTGCCTGAGGAGCAGAAGCAGAAGGCTGGGCAATATGATCAGGAGCAGCCTCAGAAGTAGGCGTGCTCATAACAGGCGTGGTCGGCTGAGGAGCCGAAACAGGAGCTGCAACATCATCCCTGACAGGGACCTGATGGCTAGACAAGGTCATCAGTCTCATATACTCCTCTGAAGAGATCACAACGGTGCCTGGCACAACAGCAGGCACAGGGGGAATAAATGCTGACAGAGTCGCTGCGGACACCGCAGGGATAGCTGTGTCCTGCCTAGTGGCTGACGGGCGACCTGCCCGAGTCTTCTTAGCAGCTGGCGGCTGCGTAGGTGCTGATGGCTCTCCCGCAGACGCGGGTGTAGAAGATGCAGCCCTCCTGGCTGAGGGTGCTCGCGTCCTCGCCATCTGATACAATACACGAAAAAGGGTCAGCACCTATATAAGCTACTCAGCACGAATAGAGATGAAACGAAGGGAAAACATTTCCTAACATGCCCTTGTAGCCTCTCGCTCATAAGTATGGTCGACAACATACTCATAAGCAAGACTCTACTCAGACACTGCTCCAAGACTCCTAGGACTCGAATTAGAACCTAGGGCTCTGATACCAAACTGTCACGACCCAATTTCCAAGGGCTCGTGATGGCACCTAAACAACATTTGCCTAGGCGAACCAATGAAACAAGATGCGGAAAAGAACAATAATGTGAAAAGATCATAAATGGATATATAATTATAAAAGTGTGAAGTCCAAAGAATATATCCACAAAAGAATTGGAGCATTCTAAGAGTGACTCAATAAAGTATGAATATACATCAAAGAAATCTGAGTCCTATCTCTAAGTGACTCCGGCGGTATGCCACCACGGTCTGTGTGGTCGGCTCACCTCAATCAAAAGTCTCAGAAGCCTCGGGAACCGCTAATGTCCGGGCTGCTGACTGGATGAAAGACCTGCGCACGTACCAGAGTAAGTTATGAGCCGAAGCCCAGCAAGATCACCGACAGGCCCGCTAAGGTACCCTTGCGGGACAGGTCGCTACATGCATCATAAGCAACAACATACTATATTAATCATACAATAAAGTAGTGAAATCACAAATAGATGTAACACATTCCATACACACAAGTAGTAACCAGAAGTCTCAAGGATTATGCCCATCCAACGTAAGGCATAGGTCAACTCAGCGGCGGTTTGGAGGTCCAATCTCTACTCCCGTGCCGACTAACCTAGACCTACGATGGACTAGCAACACCACTACTAAGTATCAACCATATACCGTGACCCGAAGTCACTATCACAATCATGAATAAGTAGACCAACGACCCGTAGTCGTTGGCTCATCTCAAATCTGTCTACGATCGCACCACACCCCCTGTCAAGTGCGTCGTATCTCAATAAATCAAGTGACCACACCACACCCCCTGTCAAGTGTGTCACATCTCAAAGATCAAGTGTCCACACCACACCCCCTGTCAAGTGTGACACATCTCACAGTATAGGCGACACCACACCCCCTGTCAAGTGTGACACATCTCACAGTATAGGCGACACCACACCCCCTGTCAAGTGTCCCTCTAACAGTATTAATATCCACGACATTAATAACAATAACAGAAATAATAACAGAAATATTAATAACGATAATATTTCACAGTCACCGTAACCCAGGTTGGTTATGCTAGCTGAACGTAAGGCGAAGGTTAACCCGACCACAGTTTGGGGGTACAATCCCTACTCCCATGTCGTCCAACCCAAGGTTACGTATAGACAGCACTACCCAACCCGGCACGTGAACAAATCAAGTACCAATATCATACAAAAGCCGGCAAAATCCTCGGCAAGACATTTATCATGACATGCCGGCAACATCCTCGGCCATGTCCCAAGTTCTTGCTATCTAAGCATGGCGTAGCAAGCGTTACTACGATATAAATTTAAGCTACCTCGACGTAGCGTTTAGACCGGCACATACCTCGGTCGAGTCACAATCTCGCTATTTATAACAAACAATAATAGCAAGTAATTTACATCATTAATCCTAACCATTTTTAGGTACATATATGCGTACATGAAGCATACTAGCATGAAGGAAGAGTCCACAAGCACAATAGAGGTCAAGTCTCACTTACCTCGAAATTCGGGCTCAAATGCCGGGAAGAATCTCCTTTCCCGCTCGCCTTGTCCGTGAAGGACTCTCCACTAGGTCTATTAAGACAAGATGTAGCACATATGAGTGCTCAATTATAGCTATTTAAGCCTATAGGCATCCTAGGGTAAAAATTACCAAAATGCCCCCGGGTAGGGCCGAGCCCTAAATTTACAAAATGTACTTTTCCGGACTCCCCACGCTCCCGTGAGTCCAAAAGTACACTTAGATTCCACATGCGAGCCTTGCTCGATGTCTTTCCCCAATTCTTAAGAATCTAGGGTTCTAACCCATTTCCAAGAATCAACCCTTTGATTCTTGTGTTAATCAACATAAAGATGGATTGAAAGGGCTTACCTTAAGTGTAAGTATGATTGGGTCTTCAAGAAATACCCAAAAATCGCCACAAGAGCTCACCAAATGATTTTTATAAGTTATGAACCGAAATGGCCTTTTTATAGCAGTTTTTTTTTTTTTTTTGCCTCTGTGACAGTTTCTTTTGAAAAAATCATAACTTTTGATAGGAATGTCCAAATGACCTGAAACCGGTGCCATTAGAACCAAAACTCAAAGGGATACAACTTTCATGTTTTGAATTTTTCCTAATTCCTTACGGATTGGCCGAAAAATCAGTTTTTATCCGGCTGTTTGTGCCAAAACAGAACAGAAAAGTCGCACCAGATTTTCTACTGTTTTAGGGGCAAAACGGGACCCTACGAAGCTCGGAATGATCCCAAATTTTGTACACAAGTCATAAAATACTTGGGTGACATGCTCGTCAAGACGGAACTCAATTCGGACCTCCAGAACTCAAAAAGTGGGTCCCACGGCAAAGGTTCAATTTTCGATTTTCGCCAAAATAGCGAAATTTAACCAAACGACCTCGGAATCCAATTCCGAAAGTTGCTACAAGTCACAAATGACTATACGAACCTAACGGAACTTTCGGATCTCTCATCGGAGCTCATTTGCTCAAATCGAGCTCGGAAACCTCTTTTAACTCTTTTAAACTTCCGAAACGGGGACTTTATCAAAAGTCCTATCAAACGAGGTCCGTTTTCAATTTTGAAGGTTGCTACATATCATAAATGACGAGACGGACCTAACGGTGCGCTCGGATTTTCCATCGGGGTTCGTTTACTCAAAAAGACCTATCGAAACCCCAAATTCCTTTCCGGAATTTCATAAACGGATCCTTTTCTCGAAAACCTATCAAACAGACTCCGTTTCGACTCAGATTTCACAGACGGGTCATAAATGACCTAACGGAGCTTTTGGGACTGTCGACACGCAAATCGAGGTCCCGGATCCCGTAACGACTATTTGAGGGTCGTTACAAGAATATGGCTCCTCATTTTTAATTTCCTTTGTTTGGATTGCTACTCCCTCCGTCCCAAAATGAGTGTCTACCTTTCCTTTTTGTTTGTCCCAAAATGAGTGCATATTTCTTTTTATGGCAACTCTTTAAATCTAAGATTTGTTTTGGACCACAGGATTTAAAGACTCTTGCCCACATTACACACACCTTTCATTTTAAACCACAGAATTTAAAAGTCTTCTTTATTTTCTTAAACGCTGTGCCCAGTCAAATCCAGACACTTATTTTGAAACGGTAGAAGTATTTTTTATGCCTATAAAATTACTACCAAATAAGTATTGTTGCGTCACTTTAGAGGACACGTTCAAACGGTCACTTGTCTTTTCAACATTATAATATGTAGTCACAGTCGGCTTTGACCAGGTGGCTTGCGACAATAGCAACAACTTTCTGCCTGGAAATGTATGGAGTCGGAAGACGCAAGTTCTGTGTATTTGAGAAATCGCTTTCACTGAATCTGATGTTGATAGGTGAATGAATCACACCTATCCCTATTGTGATTCATTCCTAGAATGAGAATACGAGTCCAATTGCATAGTCACTTGACCCAGCTGTCCACCATGTTTGGATCTTCAGGAATTAAATATATACTCTTGTCGTTTTAATTTATATGAACTTTTTTTTATCTATTCTAAAAAGAATGACCATTTTCTAAACTTGAAAACAATTTAACTTTAATTTACACTGTACTTTTAATGAAATATTTCCTAACCACACAAATATGACTTATTTTACACCACAAATTTAAAAATTCTTCATTTTTTTAATTAAATTTTGTACCAAGTAAAACAAATCAAGCTTAACAATTAATCGACTATAATTTAGTCAATATTTTCTAGTTATATATGTCTAGACCGACGGAAAACTTTTTTATGATCCGATAATAATTAATTATAATCGATTACTGTACTTAGGTTACCAAATTAGAACCAATAAACATAATTACATGTATAAGTCATCGTAACGAATGTATTAATATTTAATTTAAGGTAGAGTTGGGTACGGATTAAATTAGAACTTATCAAGGCCAGCAGGAAAGTGTAATAGCAAAAGCAAACTTTGATCTCATTTTGGCAAAGAGCAATATGGTCAAACTTTTTCTATATCAAGTAGCAAATCTAGATGGAGAATCCAAAGTGGGATTGTGAGTTGTCACTAATTAAATTTTACCAAAACTACGTAGTTTATCCTAAATCAATGAGCTAGTTATCCGGTTTCAAAATCTATGAGCAGTTTGGTTTTCCAACTCAAATTCAAAAGATTGATTCTTAGGTTGCTTTTTCAAGATCCGTCGAAGGACGTTGCTGCAAAACTACTTTAGAAATAAGTTGACTAAATGTAAACACGTTGTAATTTCTTGTTGCCACTTACTAATTGGTTTTTGCCATATTGTTAAACATAAACTCATGGTAATTTCTTGTTGCCACGTACTAATGATTTTTGCCACATTGTAGTAGTGTTTAATCCAATGGTTTTGCATGTAAGAATGGCTGTATCATTGTATTACGTAGTATGACTTTGGCCTTTATCTGAGAACAAAAAAAGAAGAGTCCAATAGGGCAGGTCATGGGCCCACTTCAACTGGTAATGTGAAGAAGTCTATGATCCCAAATCCTGGAAAGGAGTCTGTATGTCTAATTACCCGTGGCCAAATTGATCGGTTAACCAATTAGATGCCACACGCGTGCCACTGACGGTTGATTTCTTTCTTCTTCTTTTTTTTTTTCTTCTAAATCTAAAAGGAGAAGTCGCTTCCAGTCAATACTTCAACTTGATTTGTTTAGCTTTGAAGGTTTTAAAATGAGTTCATGTTCTCTGATATTTGTTCAAATATTGAATTTGAACGAACCCATTGCTTATAGAGCTACATTTGATACTGTGGATGTGTTTGGTATAAAGAAAAATTTTATTTTTTTTTTTGAAAAAAATAAATATATTTTGACTCATTTTTTACTGTCTGGTACCAATATAAGAAATTATTTTCCTTAAAGAAAGAAAAAGTTTACAATCCCCTCAAGCCCAGTTATTCCAGCAACCCCCGTCACCCCCAGTATCCTCCCCCTTCATCTTAAGACCAGCGACAAATTGGAAAAGACCAGATCGGAGGTCGTTGGTGGCCAAATCAACGACATCCATATCAACATGGCGAGGTTATGCCGACGCCGGTGAGATGACGAGCCTGAAATTTACGTTGGCGCCGTGGTTAGGGGGTGGGGGTTCAGGGAGATGAGACCATCGCGACGGAAACTGAGACGAGGATTCCGACGATGGAAACACTCCGATTCCATCGCCGGCGACGGAAACTGAGACGTGGTGGTTGCGGTGGAGGTGGTGGGCTGTGGAGAGGTGGGTTAGGGGCGGAGAAGAATTTTGTTGGGGAAAAGGTGGGGTAGGGGGCGATAGGGGAGGTGTTTTGCTGGAGTGGCAGGAGGTGAGGATAGACTTGGAGAGTTTTGGAAATTGTTTTCCCTTCTTTTTTTAGGGAAAATATTTTCCTTCATTTGGAGGAAAATGAGAAATCCTAAAAAATATTTTCCAAACACATTAGCCAACCAAACATAAGAAAATATGAAAAACATTCACACCTTGTGTCTAGTCTAATTCTATTTTATTCGTCAATAACGAGGAAATATACTTACTTATGTAGGCAAAGGATTGCTCAACGGGGGTACTTAGAAGATGTTCGTGTAAATTTTTCTTCAAACGTGTTCCAATTAAGATTGGGTCGTTTATGTGGGATATCGAGACCATTTGGGTGAGCGGCTTATAAACTGATAATCCCATTAGTAAATATTTGGTAACTTAAAAATTTATGAATTTATAAGCCTTTATGTGCTTTAAAAGGCCGAAAGTGGGAAGTTAGAATTTCCTAACTTCTCAAAATATGGCTTATAAGCCATTTTTGACTTATAAGCTACTCCCTATGTTCCAAAATGGATGACATGTTTCGGATTTCGAGAGTCAAACGAGTTCACTTTGATCGTGAATTTGAACATATAATTTTAAAATTTTTTCGAATGATATTTATATATTTGAAAACTACATAAAAGTACTATAAGTCACAATAATTAATAATTCAAAATATTTAAAAGATATGAAAATATTACGGTCAAAGATAAACTCGTTTGACTCTCGATATCCGAAACATGTTATTTATTGTAGAACGGAAGGAGTACTTAAAATAAGCTACTTATAAGCCCACCCAAACAGGCTCATCAATGATTTGAATAGTGATGTCCAAACTGTAATAAACTTTAATCAAATTGAGAAGTTTGAAGTTATGATAGGCTTCAATTCATGAATTGCATGTATCACCCAACAATTCCATATGCATTTGATCCTGAAAAACATATCCTCTCAATGTATTTGATACACTTAGATAGCTTGAATAGTGTGACAAATTATACTTAAATTTTTTATTACGGAAATAATAAAATTGGCAGAAAATTACTCTGAATTCATTTCTTTTATGCAAAATGGATAAAATACCCCCATAAAGTTGTCCTGAAACGCCCATTACAACCTTTAACTTTGCGGGGGCCCTAGTACCCCTCTCGAACACATTCGAAGTGGTACAAAATAACCCTGTGTTGGCTAGACCCACTTCTTAAAAAGAGAATAATAATCACGCACCAATTACGAGTTGCCACGCGTCAATTTGTTAAAAAACAAAAAACTACTATAATTTTGCCAATTCTTTTTGCAGAAGAAGAAATATACAGGTTGGTACTCACAACTGCTCATTACCAGATATGGAGAGAGAGGAACAGACGAATCTTTCAGGATGCTAGGAGAGACCCAAGAACAATTATAAGGCAAGTAATTCAGGATGTGCACCAGAGAGGAGTCTTAAAGGGAAGAGTGAAGAAGAAACTACTCCAGCTTGGTTTCTACCCATGAAGCAGCAGGTTATAGATAGCAGATTATTAGATGTAATAGCTTGTAATGTAGTTAGTAGTAGATAAGAAAATAAGGAATGACCAGAATGGGGATACCCTGTACTGGTAAAACTGTTTTTTTTTTTTCCTTCCTTTCTTGAGTTGTAACATTGCTTTGGTAATAATAAAGAATAGTCTGCCAATTCTTTTAGTAGTTGGTCAAACCCCTCCCTACACAAAACACACCCCACCCCTAATTTCTATTTCCTGTAATCCCTTTCCCGTAAGTCCTCTTTCCTGTAGATCACCTGCCCATTAATTCTTGAAAGATTTTGTAAACTATGAAAAAGATTGTGAAACAAGCACCACTGCACGTCGCTAATACAAATAATTTTGAATTTGTACCACCATTGTTGTGGTGAAATATCAGAATCATAGATTTTACACCTAATAGTAAAGGCTTTTTGATAAGAACAAAAATTTATATTGGCTCTTCAAATCTGCTCTAACTTATAGATAACATCATTCTTTGTTGTTTTACACTGTTGGATATCTCAAATTACCGTATGGAACAACACAGTTTCACGACCTTTACGTCTATGATGAAAATAATTTTAGGTGAATTAAGTGTATGGCGGTGGTGGAGAAGAAGTTTCTGGAATTGAAAATTTGGATTGAATGAGAGATTTGAAGCCGGAGTTGGCGGATTGGGGATGATGGGTGTGTAGGTGGTATGTTCAAAGTTTATTGCTTCTTTACATTTTTTTTCCTAGAAATTCTATGGATAAGACATAGGAGTACTCGCCGGAGATAATTTTCCATTTTTTTCAAGTGGAATAATGGTAGAGTTTTTTTTATATGATTCCAGATCTGATATTGGGGAACTGCGTAATAATTCAGAGTTAAGTTTTATCGAGTTTCTGATTCTAGTGTGGTGGTGGTGATGACGGTGGTGATAGTGGAAGAACGAAGAAGGAAGAAAGAGAAAAGAAAAGAAAAAAAAGGAAAAGAATAAATAAAAAGGGAAAAGGCAAAAATATAAATTTAATAAAAAAATCTTACAAAAATAATTTTTTTATCTCTTCTGAGTACCCTCACTCTCTTTAAGAGAGTGTACATCACTCTCTCTGCCAAATGATCGACTAAGGATGTATTTATACCACTTCGAATGTGTTCAGGGGGTAATAGGTCATCCACAAAATTAAAAGTTGTAAGGCGCGTTTCGAGACTACTTCGAAGGGTAATTTGTGCATTTTGCCTTTCTTTAAATAACTTTATGGAGCCAATTAATATTCCTTTTCTATTAGTATATAGTATTGAACAATAGTAACCAAAAGACCAATTAATAAAGAGTCATAATATTTTGATGTGCAAGTGTAACTGAAAATTGGACACAAATACAAGGAGTATTTTATATACCATTCCAAAAGAGAGAGAGAAAAACCGGTGCACACGTGTGAAGTGGTTCACAGAAGGAGCGTGATAGCGCAGAGGGGTTTAAGGCTTTTCTTGTCTTGTTAATTACTTCCCTCCAACTTTACTTACACTTTTAGTTGGGAACTCTACTCGATAATTGAATTTCTAACCATTATCATAACTCCACTCCAAATGGCTACAAGTTTAACAACACCTCAAATACACCAAAATCTGCAAAATGACAAACCAAACATACTTGTTAAGTAGTAGCTACTGAGATCGCATTTTTCCATTTCCATTTGCATTTGTTACATCAAACCGGTAATTATTCATTGTTTTCTCCGCACAAATGAGAAATAGAATTTGCCTGATCTGATTTCATTTTGCTATTTGTAGGTTGTGCTTGAAATAAATAAATTAAAATTTTGCTGCGAAATAGCATATATTTCGCAGCAAATTGCTGGAATTTTCAGATATTTACTGGTATTTCTCTTACTCTTTTGTTCATATTTTTTATTTATTTATATTTTGTTGCTAAATATCATTGTTTGATTTGTTTAAGTTAGCTGTATTACTTTATTGAACTGTGAATTGTAGCTTTATGTTGATTTTATGTATACCGGCTAGGAAATGTAAACAGTCAATTTGACCGACTACTTGTGTAAAGATCGCTTTGTTGTTAGTGTATAGATTCCTGCTAACTTACTATTTTGATTTGTGAGAAGGAATAGGTGTTTATTTGTTACTGCAGAGAAAATTGAAATAGAATGTAGATTTTTGTTAGCATCGATCCGAAAATCTTTTGTATGCATAATTTTATATAGCCTCGTTTAGGTTTAAGAAGAATCATAGTTACCGGTTACTTAAAAAGCAGATAGGTGTCGTTTTCGAAGAATTCAGGAAAAATGGAAAAGGTCTTATTGTTTTGCTTCCCTTTTTTTTGTCGTGGTCGTTGAGACGATTAATGAAACTGATGGTGAATACCAGAATCATAGAGGAACATTCCCTTTAGAGATAGAATCTACGAGAGCAAACGGCCAAAAATAATGTAACCGTTTGTTCGGATAGATTTTGTCCTTCTTCGGGGAGACTGAGAAATTTCTATTAATTCAGAATTATTGTGACAGCTGGGGAAGTTTCTAAATTCTTTCCATAAACTGATGACCAGTGGGTAACACAAAGTGAAAAAAATTTGAGAATCCTGCTCATAACCGTAATGGCAATGAGTGGTGTGACTAAAGTCATTTTAAACCTTTCGGAAATGCTTACACAACCAATATGGGACAAGTGTATTCTATAACATCCTTCCTCATTTTCAATCTTGCATGTGATCTGAAAATGTTCTTGTGTATCTTTTGTCCTTTCTTTTTTGAGAAGATTGAAGAGTGAGCCTAATGTAGAGGCGTGAAGTGCTTCATGGTAGAGGCGTGATTCCACAGAGGGGTTTAAGGCTTTTCTTCTCTTAATTACTTCCCTCCACTTTACTTGCACTTTTAGTTGGAGCACTTCTCGATAATCCCCTCTTGAAATTGAATTTCCAATAAAAATCACCCATTATCATAACTCCAAAACAAAACTCCAATGGCCACAGGAATAACAACAGCTCAAATACACCAAAATCTGCAAAATGACAAAGCTAACATACATGTGAAGTAGCTACTGAGATCGCATCTTTTCATTTGCATTTATTACATCAACTGTAATTATTAATTAATCTCTTTCACATATTTATCTCATTGTTTTCTCCGCACAAATGAAATGTCTAATTTCTGCCTGATCTGATTTCATATCATTATTTGTAGGTCGTGTGTAAAAATAATTATTAAAATGTGTTGCGAAATAGCATATATTTCGCTGCAGATAGCATCTTAAAACAAAGGAAACACACGCCAAATTGCTGATTTTTTCATAAATTTTGCGATATTTTACTGATATTCCTCGTACTATATATTTTGTATTTTTTCTATATCTTTTTGCTAAACATCATTTTTTGAATAAGTTAAGTTAGCTGTGTTACTTCATGTTTCTATTGAACTGTGAATTGTAGCTTTTTATTGAAAATTTGATTGTAGCTGTATTTTTTGTATAATATATGTATAGTCTGTGTATACTGATTAGGAGATTTAAACAGTGAATTTGGCCAACTATTTGTGTAAAGATTGGTTTGCTATTAGCGTATAGATTCCTGCGAAGTTACTATTTTGATTTCGGAGAAAGCTGTGTTTATCTATTACTGTAGAGAAAATTGAAATAGAATGTAGATTTGTATTTAGCATCGATCCGAAATCTTTTATGTGCATACTCTGATATCCTCATTGAGGTGTAAAAAGAATCATAGTTAGCGGTTACTTAAAAAGCAAATAGGTTTTTTTTTCCGAAGAATTCAAGAAAGAAGAATAAAGGTCTTATTTTTTTCCCTTCATTTTTCGCCTTGTTTTTTCTTCTCTTTTGTCGTGGTCGTTGAGATGATTAATGATGAAACTGATGGTGAACACCAGAATCATAGAGGAACATTCCCTTGAGAGAAATCCTCTTAAGAGAGCAAACAGCCAAAAATAATGTAACCGTTCGGATAGATTATGTCCTTCCTCGGGGAGACCTAGAAAGTTCTATTAATTCAGAATAATTGTGACAGCTGGGGAAGTTTCTAAATTCTTTCCTTAAACTGATGACCAGTGGTGACACAGAGTGGAAAAATTTGAGAAATCGTGCTCAAAACCTCAAGGGCAGTGAGTGGAGTGACCCAAGATACTTTAAACCCTTTCGGAAACGCTTACACAACCAATAAGGGACAAGTATATTCTATAACTTCCTCCCTCATTTTCAATCCTGCATGTGGATTGAAAATGTTCTCGTGTATCTTTTGTCCTTTCTTTTTTGAGAAGATTGAAGAGTGAGCCTAATGTAGAAAGAGATCAGGCTTAATAGGCTGAGATTGGCCTAATGTGAAAAAAATTGAGCATCTAACCCAATCGTTAAGGCAATGGATGGAGTGTCCCAAGACATTATAAACCCCTTTGGAAATGCTTACGCAGCCAATGACGGATAATTGTATACAAGGGTAAAGACATTAATTGGTCTTTTGGTTGCAGTGAGGAGGAACACTCTGCTAGACCTCCCGTAAAGCAATAACCAACAAAAATATGTGTCCTACTCTCGCTAAATGATTATTGCACTTATAAATGTCTGTCTCTTTGTTCATTGATTTCCATCAAGCTGCTATTAATGATGGGGCACTAAATGACAAAGATATCGGATATCGCCCTGTGCTTTTATTGTCTGTGCCTTTATTATATTTTTTTCCCATTTATGAAGAAATGTTCCTCATCTGTGCTTTTCAGATTCTGTGGCGAAGAAATGATGGAATCATGTGATTGCATTGAGGCTCTACTTCCACATGATGACCTGCTGGTTAAATACCAGTACCTTTCAGATTTCTTCATTGCCTTCGCCTACTTTTCCATTCCGCTGGAGCTTGTTTATTTTGTCCACAAATCTTCATGCTTCCCATACAGATGGGTCCTCATGCAGTTTGGTGCTTTTATTGTGCTCTGTGGAGCAACACATTTTATTAGCTTGTGGACATTCTTTATGCACTCTAAGACGGTCGCTGTGGTTATGACCATAGCAAAAATGCTAACAGCTGTTGTGTCCTGTATCACAGCTTTGATGCTTGTTCACATTATTCCTGATCTGCTAAGTGTCAAAACACGAGAATTGTTTTTGAAAGCTCGGGCTGAAGAGCTTGACAAGGAAATGGGCCTAATAATTAGACAAGAAGAAACTGGCAGGCATGTCAGGATGTTGACTCATGAGATAAGAAGCACGCTTGACAGACATACAATACTGAAGACTACTCTTGTGGAGTTAGGTAGGACCTTAGACCTGGCAGAATGTGCTTTGTGGATGCCATGCCAAGGAGGCCTGAATTTGCAACTCTCCCATAATCTGAACAATCTGCTACCTCTGGGGTCTACGGTGCCCACTAATCTTCCTATTGTCAATGAGATTTTCAGTACCACTCAAGCAATACAGATTCCACATACGAATCCATTGGCAAGGATGAGGACCACTGCTGGTAGATATATTCCACCGGAAGTAGTTGCTGTTCGTGTACCTCTTTTACACCTCTCTAATTTTCATATTAATGACTGGCCTGAACTCTCTGCTAGAAGTTATGCGGTGATGGTTCTGATCCTCCCGA
The DNA here is from genome assembly GCA_029990575.1 of Petunia axillaris subsp. axillaris. NCBI lineage: Eukaryota > Viridiplantae > Streptophyta > Magnoliopsida > Solanales > Solanaceae > Petunia > Petunia axillaris. The sequence goes on from JARKNS010000006.1 coordinate 10,538,010, forward strand.
TGAATGGCCTGAGAAAGTGGCGTGATCATGAGTTAGAACTTGTCCAAGTTGTTGCAGATCAGGTAATTGCTAACTTCCTTTATCTTATTAATCACTGTTAAAAAATGACGACTTTCCAGGCATGTCATCAGGTCAATGATGCATTGATATGGTCTAAATAAGAAGTGTCTTTTTCATATTTTGGTAAAGAAGTGGCTTTTGCGCATTATTCGTCATGAATTAGTTACTGGCAAATGAAAATTTTCATGACCAACGCAACATGAGAAAAAAGTAAGGTTAAAGCACAACAGCTTTGTTTTACCATTGAAGTGTTTGTTTTGTATGAACGAAGCAGCTATTTCCATTTGAAGATACATCTATCCACGTTATCTCTAATTATTTCACTGGCTTGGACTATATTATCGTCGTCTTAATGGGTTGTTATAATGTCAGATGCACAATGCTGGTTACTAATTTTTCTAATGGGAGCTCATGGACCATGTGTCGCTTCTTGATTAGCTCCATTACTTTCTTCTATCCAATTATTTATCCAGAACCTTTTTGGTATGGTAATATCAATGAAAATTCTAATATTGGAAGCCTCGTGAGATGCGACTTAAACTGAAGCATCCTCCGTAGAATGAATATGCAACACATACAGCGAATGCAAATTCCACCTGCCAAGTTATTGATAATTAACCAATAACAATACTTAACAGTAACCAAAATAAATGTTCACCAAAATAAATGTTCCAAGGCATGGTAAGTGTTGCCTTTAATGAAATCATCAAAAAAATACATAAGATGGCTGTGGTTTCTGAGAGAGATGAAAAGGAGAAAGAAGATAAACCGAAGAGATTTAGCCAGGTAATAGATGAGTTTCCTTTTCTTATAACCTTTTTTTAATTTATTTGGAAAACTGTAGGAATATAATGATTTTATTTTTCTGTAATAATCACCAGCCGTTTTTGTCTATGCAGATGAATACATTCGGTGTTGTGTGAATAAGGATGTTTAGGTGCAGAAATAACCAGTTCTCCTTTTAAATTAGATTCTATTCCAGTAATAGAGTTGTGCTGGTTTAATGGCCAATTGTTGTCCTTCTTTCTGTTTTGCTTTCCAAAGTTACTTTTGTGCCAGCAACCCTAACATGACAAGGCTGCATTATTTGTCTTTTTTTTCCCTAAAAAGACAATTTACTCGTTGTCAATCTCATTTTCAAATTAGACTTTTGTCATTTTAAGTGCTATTGCTTATCAGGTTGCTGTCGCTCTTTCTCATGCTGCAATTCTGGAGGAGTCCATGCGAGCCCATGATCAGCTCATGGAACAGAATATTGCTTTGGATGTGGCTCGACAAGAAGCAGAGATGGCCGTCCGTGCACGCAACGACTTCCTAGCTGTGATGAACCATGAAATGAGGACACCTATGCATGCAGTCATTGCTTTGTGCTCTCTACTTTTAGAAACAGACTTAACTCCAGAACAGAGGGTTATGATTGAGACCATACTGAAGAGTAGCAATCTTCTGGCAACACTGATTAATGATGTGCTAGATCTTTCCAGACTTGAAGATGGTATTCTTGAACTAGAAAATGGAACATTCAATCTTCATGGAATCTTACGAGAGGTAAATAACCACAAACGTATAGGCTATATCTATATCTAGCATACACCAGTAAAATGTCGATGTCCTCTAGTAAACAGGTAGTATGAACTCATTTTTTGCATTGATTTGCAGGCCGTTAATTTGATAAAGCCAATTGCATCCTTGAAGAAATTATCTATAACTCTTGCTTTGGCTCTGGATTTACCTGTTCTTGCTGTGGGTGATGCAAAACGCCTTATTCAAACTCTCTTAAATGTGGCTGGAAATGCTGTGAAGTTCACGAAAGAGGGTCATATTTCAATTGAGGCATCTGTTGCCAAACCTGAGTATGCGCGAGATAGTCATCCTCCTGAAGTGTACCCTATGCCAAGTGATGGCCAGTTTTATTTGCGCGTCCAGGTTGAGCATTTCTTTCCTCTATCATGGCTAACTAGTTGTACTATGTTTATTTAATTCGTACAGTTTGGATACATATGCATACACACTTCTTAGAGATTTTTGCTGGTCTTTGCTGAAAAAGTTGTGATCTTTTTTCCAAAGCCAACAGAGAACTAGGAATCAAGTTGGAACCCTATTTCATCACTAGACAAATATTTCCTTCTATTAAAAGAGAAGATACATGTCCTTTTTCCTTTGCATAGCTTGTTTCCTGCAGGACATTTATGGTTTGGTGGAAGGTTTTCTTGTTCTCCACTACTTTGCAATTCTTAGTAGCTTATTTCATCTCGAGTAGAATATCAATCAGAAGAAGAGATTTATATAATTCACTTGAAAATATTTCCTTTTCAAATTATGTTCTTGCAGGTTAGAGATTCTGGGTGTGGCATTAGCCCACAAGATATCCCACTAGTATTCACCAAATTTGCAGAGGCACAAAGTACATCAAATCGAAGTACTGGAGGGGCAGGTCTGGGGCTCGCCATCTGCAGACGGTATGTTTTGAAGTAACAACTGTGGTGGTATTATATTTTTTCCTAGTTTCCATACTATAAAGGCTTCTACCAAGATATCCCCTCTGTACCCTCATTTTGGTACAGCCATTTACATGTTTTCTTCACATGCTACCTTCATTTATCTCTGTGGTATGCATTATCATGCACCCATTTGACAGTTGAAACCGGTGCATGCAGATTTATTCAACTTATGAAAGGTAACATTTGGATTGAAAGTGAGGGCCTAGGAAAGGGCACTACAGTTACATTCGTAGTTAAACTCGGAGTCTGCAACCACCCAAATGCAATGCCTCTGCTACCTACGGTCCCTAGAAGCAGGCTGAACCAAGGTAGCGATGATCTCTTCAGGTATAGACAGTTCCATGGAGATGATAGTGCGATGTCTGTGACTGTTCAACGCTATCAGAGGAGTCTGTAAATTCAGTGGTGACCTAGGTCACTGGGCCAGAACTTGTAAATTTTAGCTTACTTCATCGTTCTGAATGCTCCAAAGGCACATTCTTAAAGTAACTGCTTAAATCAGTGTCTAAAAGAGATTAAATGACATTGTAGAATCTTGTAACGATAACTATTGAAATTATCCAGCGACCTTAATGCTCTGACTTTTGGAGAAAACCCCAGTTAGCTGGTGATTGCGATGCAGTGCTGATTAACTATACCAACCGTCATCAGTCTGTTGATGCTTCGTCATACCTTGATACTCATTCAAAATGAGAGATTCTGCCAATCTCAACATATTTGGACAACTTTCTTTATAATTGTTACTTCCTAATTAGTGACAATATCAAATCGCTAAAGCTGATCATATTGTTAATTTACTAAGAAGCAATTTAAAGGTTAACATTATCCATCAGGGATCCTATTGGTTCCTGTCTTGTCAACGACTTATTTAAGGAGAGACCAGACCTATTGCTTTAAGCTTTAATGCCTTCAGTAGATCTTAATGAATATTTCGAATCACAGTCACCAGTCTACTTTTTTACCTTTTAATTTTAGATGCGAGTGTATTAGGTGTGGGGGCATTTGAATATCAAAAATTATTTAAGCATTAAGGCGATAGATAAACTATCATCTCTATTTGTAGTGTGAGTTATTCATGCCAACATCTTCCACGCTGCCAAAGTTTCTTAAAAACTACTGACAATTGCCTATATTAAGCATGAGCTTACAATCTTAACAAAAATTACTCAGCAACAGTTTGTTAAAATACAATTCTAGTGTAAAAATCTATACAAAAGCAGCTGTAAGTTAATCGTTTGTAACCAAGATATATTCTAGCAAATGAAATTTTTGAAACAACTCAAAAATTGAACCGTACTGCAAAATCATGGTAATATGCACTCCTCGATTTAGGGGAACATGCTGTGGTCTAAATTTGACGATTCCAGTGCTTCCCTAAACATTGTGTTACAAATTTCCTTTGAAAATCACAGTGCATAGGCACTAGCTTCTACTATGATAAAACAATCAACACACATGAGCAAATGGAGCAGCAGAATTTACTTGTTTATGCTCAATTACTGCTCCAGCCACATAAAAACAGGATTGAGAATTTAATCAAGGCCAATGCATAACTGAATATGAAATAGGGTGATACTATAAGGTAGGTATCAAAATTTGAAAGCATCTATTCAACTTCATGTAGGTAAAACATTGTTTCATAAAGTACATGAACCAAAAACGGAACATATCAAAGATACTAAACTGCCATAATAACACTAACAAAGAGTAGACATAGATCATCCAACCATCCTTACAGTACTCCATCCTCACTTCTTTGACTTCTTGGATCCCCTGCAACAAGAAGTTTAATCAAATTCTGTAGCATAATATTTTGTTAGTAGTCCTAGGGAAACTGCAAGCAAGTTTTTATTAAAACTTACTGGGCAGCTTGAGGTGGGGCTGCTGTAGCTGCTGCTGCTGCAGGTTGTACTGGTCTCTCTCCTGGTCCCTGAATTAGAAAAAACGAGCTCATTTACATCTAGTGTTATTATAGTCTATAAATGGACACAATTTGCTGACAACTTGCCACAGAGCAGTGAGGCCGTCGAGTGTTGAGCCTGAATTGCTTAGAAAAATTTACATCAAGCTTTTACCTGAGCCAAACGTTCCTCCCTCCTAGCAAACTTTCTCTCCCTACTTGCTTTATTCTTCGCCCTCCTGGCCTCAAATTGGTCAGACAAGGTCTTCTCTCTAGCCTTTTCAGCCTTTGTCTTGTGGATGCTTTCCATGAGCACACGCTTGTTCTTGAAAACATTACCCTTCACCTTCATGTACATATCATGGTACATGTGCTTGTCAATCTTCTTGGACTCACGGTACTTGCGAAGCAAGCGTCTCAGGACTCTCATCCTCCTCATCCAAAGCACCTTTGTGGGCAACCTAGCCTCTCTGGTACCCTTACGCTTACCTGAGAATAGACCAAGTCTTCAACATCAAGAGCCTTTAAACAATTTCCTTTTTTTTAAGATGAGTGCATAAAACAAGCGCCACAGATCGATTTATATCATCTTTTCCATTTGAAGTAGAAAGAAAAAAATTAATTAAGTCAAATACACACAACATTTTTGTCAAAAGCACTTCACACTAATGTCCAGAGAAGCATTTATACGGGAAAAAACATAAATCATTACAAATAAAGTTATAGCCATAGTCGAGATTAGGAGGTACCATATCCAGAGTGACGACCCTTCCTCTTGGCTTCCTTCATTCTGCGGGCGCGGGATCTTGAGTGAATTTTGGTTGGTTTCCTGATGATGAAACCATCCTTCACCAACTTTCTGATGTTTTGCCCTGCACTCGAGGCAAATGAGGAGAATTTGAGGCAAACAAATTGTGTAAAGACCAAGAAAAAAGAACACCAACAAAAAATATGCTCCTGCTGCTAGAGCTTCTCCTTTCCCTCAATGGGAAAGCAATGAAATACCAACAATTGTCTTACAAAAGCTCAAGCACAGCTAGGCTCAGGCTATACATTCAAGCATTTATGAAGCAAATAAAAGAAATACACAAGATATGACTGTGACTAATATCAATCGTTCAATTACCCTCAATCCTAAAACAATTGACAGCAGCTATACAAATCCTCAATATCTGTTGTGAGGTATTCAGGTCCATTTCATTCTCAACACTAAATATTTTTTCACTAACGTAAATGAATACGTTCTCTAAATTCATTTGTACGCAGATAGCTAGTTTAGTCCAAATAAGATCATCTCGCAGCTAAGAATCGTTTACTTCCATTATGCACTGATTATTAACTAACAGTCCATGAAATAATTCAAGTTATAGAAACAAAATTAGTACGTAAAAATATCATATACCCTATCACTTAAGCTACAACAAAAATCATTTCTTGCTAAACCTATCCATATCTAAGTAGCTATTAACATTTAGTCTTATTCAAAACATATTTAAAAGTGATACAAATCTAAGCAACTTAAAAGGGTTTAGAAGGAATAAACTGAAATACTAGAAAAAAGATAATAACTACGACATAAGGGAGGATGAGATGTAGGTGGAGAGACTGTTTTCGATAGACCCCAATAAAAAAAGAGAGCAGATCTTAAATAAACAGAATATAAAAGGAGTTAAAGAGTAAATAAAATATTACTGGAGTTGGCCATGGAGATTTCGTTGGATTCATTAGGGTCAAGCCACACTTTGCCTCTCCCACACTTGAGGACACTTGCGGCTAGCCGCTTCTGTATTTTTAGTGACACCATCTTCACTCACCTCTCTTCTCCCTGTAGCTGAAAACAAAGAAAGATAACGGATGTTCTTGATAAGGCTTTTATATTTAGTCACCACAGCAATGATCTAGGGTTTTTCATAAGGGCTTTACTTTTTCTATTTTCCTTTTCTTTTCACTTTTTTAAGATCCATTACTTATGGCCCATGTTGAATGTCTTGGGTAACACAAATGAGCAAAATGTGTGACCCATAGCCACTTTTTAGAGTGTTAAACGAGGCTGATTTGCAGAAATATGCTACGAAAACAAATGGTTTGTCTTTTTGTCCGCGCTAACGGATGTTTTACAAAAATATGCTCATTAAGGTTTAATGAAAAAAATCCGGATGGAAACACCTCTGTCAAGTTTTTAGGTTGGAGGCAAGACTTACCTTTATATCTCTCCGCTTTTCAACACTTATCTCTTCAAGTGTTGGCAAAAGACAAGACTTGCCGCACTTGGTCGTTGCCAAGACTTGCTTTTGATCCCTCTTTATTTGCTAACACTTACCCTTAAAGTGTTGGCAAAAGACAACACTTGCCGCACTTGGTCGTAAGTCTTGACAATTGCCAAAAAACTTGCCCCTTCCAGTCTTTTCCTGCATTCTCACCATATAACTTGAAGTATTGGAAAAACAGTACTTTCCTTTGAAGTTTTGGCAATTGCCAAGACTTACAAGACTTTTGCCTTGAAGTCTTGGCTCCGGACGAAAAAGGTATTTTGCTAACACATTTCTTAGCGCGGACATTTTTGCAAAACCACTTCTTATGGAGGGCACGCGGCAATTTTATGGGATTTTTACACATATATACAAAAATACATCCCTAATTACACAAAATAGCAATATTTTTAAAATTACCAAACATAACAATACTTTTTTATCACATTTCTTCAATAATCATCATATTTCATTTTTGATAACTACACTTACACCCTACTCTCCAAAAAATCCTAAAACCCTTTCTCCCACTTTCTCCCCAAACAAACAGCCGCCACCCCCACCCCTACCACCTCCAACGCCATCACCCCCGATCCTCCATTCAACCCTTTCTCCATCTCGTACAACAAACAGAATATCCGTCTTCTTCAATCCTCTTAACCCATCTCCGGTCAGTTCGCCAGAAAATCTAACCAAGGGCACGCTCCGTCGGATCTTCTCTTCGTACAGGCGCTGGTATGGGCCTTCCCCGTCGGATCTTAACGAAAAGGCATAGATCTGGTTTTCCCCTTCTTTTCTCCTTATTTTCTATTTCTTTCTCGTCGTGTGAGCATGGAGTCACCGGCGTTTTTGTTACTTCCGGTGGCTATGGTTATTCCCGATCTGCGATGGAATGAAGGAATGAGATCGGTAACGATGGAACCTCCAGCTAAACGGCGGTGTAGCTTCAATAGTGACAATGATGCTTCACGGATTCTTGTTTTTGGAATTGATTGGGATGAATGCAATGCTGATATTTGTATTGGGAGCACAAGGCATCTTTGTTCGTTTCATTTGTATAGTGACAGTATGATACAGTCTGAAACCGCTTCTGTTTCTTTAGATTTGTTTCATTTTTGTTCCGTTTCTGTTTCTTCAGAATTGTTCAGATTTCGTTTCTGTTTCTGTTTCTATTTGTACAGATTTGTCAGATTAATAAATTTGAACTCTTATTTTCTATTGCTCATGACTGATGGCGTTGAAACAATATGATACAGTTTGAAACATCGTTGAAACATTGAAACAATTGTTGCAACAGTTTGATACATCTGAAACGATATTGAAACAGTATGATACTGTCTGAAACAACATTGAAACAATTTGAAATAACTGTTGAAACAGTCTGATACAGGCTAAAACGGGAGTTGATACAGTGTAAAACAGTATGATACAGTCTGAAACGGGACTTGATACAGTTTAAAACAGTCTAAAACGAAGTTGATACAGTCTGAAACGAGACTTGATACAACTTAAAACAGTCTGAAACAACATTGAAACACTATGATACGGTCTGAAACAGTCTGATTCGGTCCGAAACGGGAGTTGATACAGTTTAAAATAGGCTGATACAATCTGAAACAGGAGTTGGTACAATTTAAAACAGTTAGATACAATGCTGAAATGAACCGAAACGGTGCAGAAATAGTTTGATACGGTGCAGAAATAGTTTGATACGGTGCAGAAACAGTTTGATACGGTGCAGAAACAGTTTGATACGGTGCAAAAATAGTTAGATACAGTGCTGAAATAGTTGATACGGTGCAGAAATAGTGAGATTCAACGAGATACATTGAGGATGAATGAGGAAAAGTGAAATTGGAGAAAATAAGAAGAGTAAAAGTGAAATTGGGGGAAATGGTGGGAGGAAAAGTGAAATAGGGAGAAATGGGAGAAGTAAAAGTGATAGTGGGGGAAATAGAAAGAAAAATGTAAGAGTTTGGTATGTTATGTGAAAATATTGCTATATTTTTGCTATGTTTGTAATTATCTTGTGTTTTCCTCTATATAGGGTAATTTTACTAAAATATTGCTATGTTTGGTAATTAAGCTCTAAAACTTGTACTTTTATGTAAAAAAATCCTAATTTTATTGGGATTATTATCCCCACATGACAACTTCCAACCCATGTCCACTTTTTGTAACCATATTTTGTCTTTTCTTTCTTTTCCTAGCATATTTATTATATATAATTTGATGATATAAATATTTAAAAAATATAAGACAAATATATGTATGTATGTATATAGAAGTTATATATAAAGAATATCAATATAATTATATGCCATAATTTAATTATAAATTAAATTTTAAATATAAATATTGTAGCTAGATTATGTTAGTGTTAGGTGACTTGTTAATATGTTATATTGAGGGCTATTTATGTGGAAATTCCATTTTTTTTTGGTTAAATGAGGTATTTCTGGTGTTCGCAATATTTTAGATGAATGGTCATCATTTTAAAATGTGAAAGATACTCTGAATAATAGTTTCTCCATGCTCGGGACAAAAGGTTGAATTTTGTAGTTAAAAATGATGAATGTCAAGAAATAAAATTGAGTTTTAAGCTAAAATTGGTGTTTTTAAACTGAAGTTCATCTTTTTAATAGTAGCTGATATTCTTCAATTAATTTCTAAATATTGATTACACATTATTTAGCACCTAAGAAATGGATATTAGTCAAAATATCCCACACAATTATGGATGGATTTTTTTTACACAAATATACAAATTTTCACAATTAATTACAAAAAAAATAGCAATAGTTCTCTAACTACAATGCATAGCATTATTTTTCTAACACATTTAACTATAATCTAACACATTTCACTTTCACTTCCCATTTCCCCCAAATTAAAAATTCTCTCACTTACTCTCTCTTTCTCCCATCACTCCACACCCACCCCCACCACCCCAACGCCATAACCCCCACCCTAACGCCATCACCACCACCCCACCACCATTACCCCCACCACCCCAGCGCCATCACCCCCTCCCCCGCCTTGCACAGCAACACACCACCAAGGATTTATGTATCCCAAATCATTTAGCTTTTTATTTTGCTATGAGCCTCTGTGAAACAAAGCAGACGAAATTTTGCAGCAATTTCAGTTCCTTTAAAACATCTCCTAGATGTTCCATTGTTTCGAGAGCATAAAGAAGTGAACCGGCTCCGAAACTTGCTGGATCGGCCAAGGTAAGCGCGAGCGCCAAGACCCACGGCTACAGCAGCTCCAACAACTAAGCCATGAAGGATCCATCCTTTTGTGGAGCTACTAGATGACGACGAGCTGCAGATCGACATTGGTAATAATGTGCAGAAGTTGGGAACTGATCTGACGGTGTTGTTTCAGTGTTTACTTATTGGAGTCAGCTAACTTGCACAATGCAATATTCCAATGAGTTTTACAATGGAGTACACTAATTCGTATTCAGAAGTTTTTTATCAGCAAACTACTGTGCCATAATACCATATGTAATTGAAATTTTATACGTTAGGTGTAGTTTGATGTGTGGAATTGGATAATAATTCTTGTATTAAATTTGGGCTAATATCTATTACACGTTTGGATGAAAGTGGTAATGATGTTATTTTAGAAACAGTTAGAAATAGTTGAAACGGTACAGAAACAGTTAGATACGGTGCTGCAGAAACAGTTGAAACGGTGCAGAAACAGTTGAGATACAACGAGATACATTGAGGATGGGATGAGGAAAAGTGAAATTGGGGAAAATGATAGGAATAAAAGTGAAATTGGGGGAAATGGTGGGAGGAAAATTGAAATAGGGAGAAATGAGAGGAGCAAAAGTGATAGTGGGTGAAATAGGAGGAAGAATGTAATGGTTTGGTATGTTATGAGAAAATATTGCTATGTTTGCTATATTTGTAATTATCTTGTGTTTTCCTCTATATAGGGTTATTTTGCTAAAATGTTTGCTATATTTGGTAATTAAGTTCTAAAAACTTATACTTTTATGTTAAAAAATCCATTATGGATCTCGTGTATACTTGGTCCTTTAAGCTAATTGAACCAAGTCCAATTTTCATCGGGAGAATTACGGAACTATGACACTTAAGGCAATGATTTGCCTAATTGACCTTATTAACAATGGTTTGCAAGAATGACCTTGTTTAACTTAAGTGAATAATTTTCGGACGAAACTACTCCTGAACAAATAATAAAAAGACGTGACATGTCCCTTTCCCTTCCTTTACCATTCTGCAACTTATTTTCAAAAAACAAGCTTTTGCAACTGATTCAAACCCTAAGAACTCCAAATTTCCAAGGAAAAAGAAGATTCAAAAGTAAATTTCTTCAATATTTCATTGATTATACGTAGTTTTAAATTAAACTTTGCATAATTACATCTTAAACTCGTAGAATTTGTTTATTTTTCGTATAATAACAAATTAGTTATAGCGAGTTGTGAATTTTGATGATAATGATTGAAAGCTACTTCTAAATAATCAATAATTAACGTAGCATTGGTTTTCAATTGCTGTAAAAATAATTATATTACTTTGAATATGTATTTACTGCAGAATTTACGAATAGAAATTGTGATTACTTTTATTTAGTTGCAACTGCATAGTTTTTCCCTAAATTAACTTGAAATAACTTGTAGATGATATCTGTAAATTGTGACTAGCAAAAACTACTTTTTAAAATTTGTTCCATGGAAATTTATTTGCAATGCACTCACTGCCTTGTGGGCAGCACTTGCAGTTGTGCTGCATACAATTGCTTATAGATAAACTCTACATGTGTTGCCTAATATGCAGCACTTTTGATCGCATGAAGTGGTGCATTGTAAGCGTTGCCCACAGGGCAACACTTGGAGGTCTGGTTCAAAACAGCACATGTAGAGCTATGTAATAGGCAGTAGTTTTGAACGCATAGTAGGTGCCTTTTAAGTGGTGCCTTGTGGGCAGCACTGGGAGGTTTGGTGCAAAACAACATGTAGAGAAATCTCTACACGTGATGCCTAACAGGCAGCACTTTAGTTGTTCTGTAAAATTTTTTTGTGTACTTGCTATAACTAGTGTATTGAATTTCCCTACAAGTTGTGGCAGAAGGCCAACACTTTAAGTAAAAAAGTATAGACAAGTTTCTACAACTTGTTGCTAGTCGACCTCTACCGCCTACACACAACACTAAAATAAGCAAAAATTGAATGTTTGTGTCTATCTTGTGAATCTATTCAACAAACTCTAAATTGTGTGTAACCATATCATTGCATGCAGAATTTAGATAGCAACAAAATGCATATACATTGCTTGCAATGGAACACAGAGCACTATTTAGAAGAGCGACGTAGCAAGTTCGATTGACGAAATGAAAAAATTAGATGCAGAAATTTGAAGTTTGAATCACAATGTCCATAAAAGTACTCAAACAAATCAGAGAGATAGTGCTTACGGGACATATAAACGGCGATGTAACCAAATATCATCGATGAATATACTCTACCGGCTTCAGCAAATTAGTGCTATTTTGTCATGTCATTATATATTTTAATATTATATTTTTTAATATATTCTGAAGCGCATTTTAAAGAACATTGTTTGCTTTTGTCTTATTGTATTTTAATTCAATATGTCTTCGCTTTATTTCTCCGTTAAACCCTCTATCATTGTGTTTGCCTGCAAGTGTTGGTAAATAGACAATTGTTGTCTACCAATCCTTACCAAATGCTCACTGCCAATTGCGTTGAGTAGCTGCCCAGACAGCACTCGGCCTCACCCCATCACCAAATTCCCCTAGCCAATTCCATTAAGTTACTGCCTAGGCAATCCTTAGCCTCCATCCTCTCACCAAATTCCCCAAGTTAATACCCTTGAAATGATGCCTAGGCAGCACTTGACCCCCACAACTCACCAAATTTCCCCAATCGCTAATTCCCTTAAAATGCTACCTAGGCAGTATTTGACCTCCCCTGTCACCAAATTCCCTAAGCCAATCGCCTTGAGTTGATGCCTTCACATAATAAGCTTAAAATATGCAAACAAACACTAAAAAAATAAGCTAAGCATTCAATATGTCTTAGTTCTCCATTAACCCTCATCTACCAATGTTTTTAGATGCAAGTGTTAGAAAATAGGCAACAGTTGCTCGCAAAGCCTTACCAAAATCTCACATCCAATTGCCTTAAGTGGATGCCTAACAGGAAACACTTAGCCTACACCCCTTACATACCAGATTCTCTTAACATGCAACACTTTGCCTCCATCCCCTACCTAAATTCCTAAAGCCAATATACTTGAAATGATGCTCCCTAGGCAACACTTCACCCCTACCCTCATTAAATTCCACAAGCCACTTGCATTGAGTTACCGTCCTCGCAACATCATAAGCTTATAAAATACAAACAAATATTAAAAAACAAGCCACAACGCATATAAAGCGCTTACAAGAAAATGTACATTTAATACTAAACTCTACAAATCCCAAGGCATTCACATTGCTAAAATACAAACATCTGTTACACACAAACCATTCAGTCGCATTAACAAGAAGACAAGCATTCACTATAAAAATTCACTTTTCGGACGTTTAAAGATGGGTAGGAGGCCATTTTGCTAAAGCATTTCTTAGTGGCGACAAAAAGACATAACCAGGGTTAAGGAGGTACATGTGGTGAAATTTTTTCATTTTCATCACAAAAGAAGGGTGAAGTGCACAAATATTCACTCAAAGGTAGAGATTAGCTTGTATGTATGTATGTGTATATATATATATATAGTATTTAACCATTATTTACAATAGAGACAAACTTTAGGACTTGATGTGTTGAACTCAAAAACTGAATTTTTAACACTTTACCTTTAAGTTTAATTATCCGGTTCAATATTTCAGGACACCAAATCCTAAAGTTCGTTACTATTGTAAATATTATTAAATAAAAAATATATAATAAATTTTGGTTAATTCCTTAATATCAACTCCTTTGAGGGGCTACAACAAAACAATTTCACCCGATTTGTCCAAAATTGAGTAGTTCTGATAATTATCCCCGTTTAATATGATTTTAGTAAAATGACTTCCGCTTCATTCGTAGACAACACTCCAAGTTATCAATCGACAGTGTTGCCTCTTAGGAAAAGCTCAAATGGCAAGGCAACACTTCAAGTTATATGAGAGAATGCGAGAAGAGATTTAAAGGACGAGTGTTGTAATGCCCAGACAAAGGAGCCCCGTGAACTTTTGGAACCTCTACTAGTGGCGAAGCGGCCATGGGATAGTAATATAAGATTCAAGGGCAAGTGTTTCTTAAAAAAGAGGGGTCAAGGCAACTGTTGCCTCTTGGAAAGCACTTACGAAGAAGGGAATGTCGGTGATACAGGCGTCATTATAAGATTCATAAGGATATTTTCGTTTGAAACTTATTCATTGATGCAAGCAAAATTATAAAAAGATGGATATTGATAGAATCAAGCAAACATCAAGAAAGAAGACTAGGAAGAACAGAAATTAGAAGAAAGAATGGATCAAGCTTATTATTAGATAGATTAATCCATGGAAGAAGAGAAACTTGAATCATGCAAAGGATTCATGCTAATGATGATCCATGGAGTTTCAAGTTTAAGAAGATAAAAAGAAACTATATAGCTTCTACCAAGGCTAACACATGTTTTCTCTATTTTCTGTAAATTCTGAACTCTTGAAAATAAATGCTACACTTAGGCTTTTATATGTCAGCCCACACATGCCTATTTCACCTAAAACAACCCCTAAATAAGCTATATGTTAAAGGCCACGCAGGGCCATTAAAGTGCTATCGATTCTAAAAGGTCTATCTATGCAATGCAAGAATAAAGAGCTCGTTGAGAGCATGCACATTCTGCCCCTAAACGCACAAGGCAGCAAAGTGCACAAGCTTGCTCGCTCACTTGCTCGTTGAGCTTCTCAACTCTCGGCCAAGCACTCCAACCATCGCCCCCTCTTTCCTTGGCTTACCAAGGTGCTCGTTGGCCCTTGCAATATGCTGTTCTTGCAATTATTTATACCAAAAGCTTAAGTTGATAGTAGAGGCGCAACCCAACTCCTATATAGCCCTCTCTCAGCAGGCACGGCTTAACACGAGCCGTGTGCTGGATCAAACCCGGTCCATACCCCCCACCATGGCCAACCCAAGACATATCCCTTTCCCAGGGGTGGACCCACTTTGGGCCTACATCATTCCCTCTTTCTTTTGGAAAGGTTCATCCTCGAACTTGCGCATGGTGTAAGCGAGATTCGAACTCGGGACCAGCTCTAATGCCAAACCTTATGAGCGAATTGCAACCATTTCTACCAAAAGCTTAAGCTGATAGTAGAGGCGTAACCCAATTCCTATATAGCCCTCTCTCAGAAGGCATAGCTTAACACGGGCCGCGTGCTGCATCGAACCTGGTCCACGCCCCCACCATGGCCAACCCAAGACACATCCCTTTCCCTGGGGTGGACCCACTTTGAGCCTACATCAACATGTGCCTCATTTTGGACTACATCATCCTACCCTTCTTGAAAGGATTTCATCCTCGAAATCACACCATCGAACCCTGCAAGCAAAGGAAGACACAACCACGATATCCTTCTACAAGGACTGATTAGCTCAATCAATATTAAAGCATGACGTGCGAAAAATACACTCTTATGATATAGCCAAGAGTACACACTCAAAACAGCAAACTAATAGATTAATAGGACATGAAGCATACAAACTCAAATAGTCAAAGATCTTATTACCCCTAAGTTCATGACTATCACACCAAACCCCCAATATATTACAATTTAGTATCATGGTTCTGGCATGCTTACCATCCAAGGTGTGATCAACAAATGGAATAAGTAGGTAAAATAGTTCAACCAAGTACTGATATCAACTACTCCACTCCCCTTCTTAGGTTCATTCTTACCCACACTAAGGGATACTTCCTCACCATCACTCTCGCCTCTAAGACAATCCTCCCCATCATACAAACTCCCAAGAAAGGCCTCAATAATGGCTTCTTCATCATCACAGCCCACATAATCAAGATTAGGACTACTCGAAGATGTACCATCACAGTCTACAACAAGACCACTCATCTCACTTGGAAATTCAAACAAGGGATTATCTATAGAGTCAAACTTCCTACACCATGGAGGTTCTGACTCACTCTTTACTCTAGTTTGATACAAGTCACCACCTCCATTAAAGATGCCTTCAAACAAATGATTAGTAAAAGCAAGCATCTCAAATTCATTACCAAGCAAAGGTGAAGTACCAAAACCAGCTTCATCAACACTTAAGGAGTCACATTGCTTATCCCTATCTGACTCGCTCACTAAGGACTCTTCAAGATCACTATCATTCTTACTACGACACTCAAATCCACCAAAATCAATTATATCATCAAGGGACAGAACAGGATGATCAAATAACTCATCTTTCCCTCTATCAAATACACGTGGTGTGTCATAACAAGGCTCACAAATAGGGTCAACTATAGCTTCTTCACTAAAGAGAGGTTCATTGAACACAGAGCTCACATCATGATGTGGCTTACAAACCCTCTCAACTAGTAATTCATGCTCACACACAAGCTGACCGCTAGACTCCATACTAGTTGCAAATACATTGTGGTCATGCAAATCATCAACTAGTACACTATTACTAACACTCTCACAAGACAGGGAATCATTATGCTCATGGAAGGAAGAACTAATACTTACACTCGAGTTTCTGCCTTGATCACTCAAAGCACTTGAAGTGTCTTGACAAGCTCCTCTACCTTGCAGCTCACAATGAGAATCTTCGTGACCTTGCCTTTCTACCTTAGAGAATAATTAAGGCTCCATCGCCTTGCCTCCAAGAATCCCTGCACAATAGCTAATAAAGAATTGTTAGAGCAAATGGTATCCTCACTCTTAATTTTTCTTTTCTCTTATCTCATCTCTCTCATTTTTCTTTTAAGGTCAAGTCTAGATTGAGATGAAAACCCACTCACATCACTCAACAGATACTCTCATTTTCCCACTCGAGAGTTGTCACCGGTCACTCCCTTATCATCTCAATATTTTTTCTCTCATGTTCGGGCGAGTTGGGATGAGCCCCAAGAATGCACTTAGCCAGAGTAGGCGGACATTTCACATCAACTTGAAATTTGGTACTTAAAGAACAATCACTTGACGCCCTCTTCTTCGTAGATCAACCACTTGACTTTGAATCATGCAGTTTCGGGCTCACCTTGTTGAAAGTAGTCAACTCTTTACTTGCTGTACTTGTCCCACTAATTCTTGTGCATATAGGACTCCTAGTTTGCACCCTTTCAGTAGTTCTCACCTCACTTCCCTTTAGATTAGGCCAAGAATGTTCACTAGTCGATGCTTCAACTCTTCTTTCCCTATGAACAAAGCCATAAACTTCTTGACGTATTACCAAATAGTACACATCCTCTTTAGCACTATATTTAGACCTTTTATTGTGCAAACAGGGTGCACCTAGCCAAATATCACAAGAACGCAAAGGATATACATCACACCACGCAAACTCCTTATAATCCCCTTTAGATATGAGCACTTTGGCTTTCTAAAAGACCCACACTTCGTTATATTCATAGGGATGCTTTAATTTATAACATGGCATCCTTATCATCTCAACTAATGAAGGGCTAATGCAATTGGCATCTGTACTAGTAACCTTTAGTATGAATCCCCTATACTCATCAACTTCGATGTTAAACCTAGTAGATCAATGGTTTCACCTTGTTTCATCCAAGTAAGAACCTGAATGATCATGAGAAGCAACACTACTTACTCGATCTCCCACTCTCTTTACTTTAGCCTTAGTCACCTCATGACTATAGTAAAAACTCCTATCAACTGATTTGTCTCCATAGCCGACCATACCTCCCTTATTGCTCAATGTACCTGCAAAAGGCATATCAAGAAAACGGGGAAGAAAAAAGTTAGTATAAACAACCTTACTTGCACTCCCTCACTTTTACTGGTGGCACTCACACTCTTTAGAGTTCACACTCCAAATACCCCCACCCAAAGATTTTCCGTTATGTCTTAAGACCCAAGGTGCAAAAATCACCAACTAGTATGCCCAAGTATTGGTTCGGAATGGAATTGATGTGACTCTATGGACGGACATACGACTTTTTTAAAGTAAGCACTTGAAGCAAAGAAAGTTCTACGAGAATTGGAAATTCTGAAATTCGCATGAAATCCTAGAAGCTCAAAAATTAGTAATAGCTCAAGTAGAAGAAATACTTAAGAATTACTAACTAGAAATAGTGTTTAACAAAGAAATAAAAAAATCCTAAGAAAAATCTGATTCACTACCCCTTAATAGGCACCTAGTCTAAGCCTTTTTAGAGTAGAATAAGTTTTTGCTCATTTTTCTTGCTTTCCATCTCTGATTTGGACAACTTTTACTACTTTTCCCTACACTTCACAACCCCTACACGTTTTTACTTCTCCTTTTTAGAGTGGAATAAGTTTTTCCTTCTTTTTCCTTCCTTTCCAACTCAAATTTAGAGAACTTTTACCAATTTTCTACCTAATTTCACACGCCTACACCTTGCTAAATTTCTCTTGTTTCAGCGTGCAATTCCCCCTCCCTAAAGCCTAAGGACAACTAATTTCCTTATATGTAAAGTGGGTAAACTTCTCCTTTTTGAATTGGGAGTTGTTTCCCTCTTGATTTTGTCTTAGGGTTTCTTCCTTTAACAATAATATGCAGCCTCCTTCTCCTCAATTTCAACTCAAAAAGTTCAGCAACTAACAAATAATTCTCAACGTGTAATGGCTAGACTTTTCAAGATCAAATCAAGTTAATTCCTACTCAAGAACAACAAGTTATTGTTCAAGAACTATTAATTTCCAGCCAAGAAACACGATCCAAAACCTCAAGAGTGATAAAAAATATTCCGCACTTATATTCTTTCAAGATTCTAATGATTTTTTTTAAGAACTCAACTACGTTTCAAGAATTCAATCAAGATTGTTTCAAGAATCTCACTACACGTTTCTTCCACTTTGTTTTCTACGTGTTTTTAATACTTTTGTCAAGAACTTTCAAGAACTCAATCAAGAACTCCTCATATCGTTCAAGAATAATTCAAGAAAACTAGTTCTTCAAGTCCGAGAACACAACACGTATTCAAGATTTCAAGAAACACATCAAGAACTTCAACAAACATTTCAAGACTCAACTAGGTATACAACAACACAATTCACGGTTGTTTTCTTCCTCTTTCAAGTTTTTTTTTTAAACGGATGAATAGTACCTGTGAACAGTAATTTTTTTTAAAAAATAAAAATAAATTAAAAGAACCTAAACTATGAACTCTAAAAAAACCCCGCGCTTGAAAATTCTCTCTAGACTTGGCGATTTTGGCGATTTCAACTTCTTGCTCGGCCAGCTATGGCTACGGCCAATACTGGGCAGCCCCCTCCTGGGGTTGCCCAGCCCCTCTCTCCAAACCACAATCAGTTTTACCTCCTACACTTCCTAGATCCTATGTCTCATTCTTGAAACCTAAGGCAGCCTCTATTGAAACACCTATGGTTCCTGCGCCTTTAATGGATTTCCACCATGGTGAACCCTCCTTTGTTTGGGAGGATAAAGATGTGGAGAATATGGTTATTCATGGGGAATTACAATACGCTGTGGTTGGAAAATTTTCTTATGGCATGCCCGACTTTCATGATTTACAAAAGCAAATTCCTTTGCAATATGATCTTAAGGGTGAATGCTCGATAGGTTTTCTTGAATCTAGGCATGTCTTAATTCGTTTATCACTTTTAGAAGATTATGTCCATCTTTTATCTAGACCTGCCTTCTATGTTAAATTAGGACATACGTTTTACCAGATGAGGGCTATGAAATACGACGTTTGGTTCGATCCTAGGGAAGAGACCTCTATCGCGGTGGCATGGATTTCGTTCCCAGGACTGCCTCCTGTCTTTTTTGTTGAAGAGGATGTATTTGTGTTGGCCAGTGCTGTGGGAAAACCTTTATAATTAGACATAGCAACAAAGGCTAGGTCGAGGCAAGCTGTTGCAAAGGTTAAAATTGAAGTGGACTTATTGGCACATCGACCTCAGCGTTTAAGACTTAGAATAAAGAACTCCATCACTGGTGAAATGAGATTTAAATGGATCAAAATTCGATATGAGTATGTTCCTAAATTTTGTAAGGAGTGTATGTTACAAGGTCACAATGATGAAGAGTGTTATGTGCTTCATCCAGATTTGATCCCTTTGAAAGAGGATGTTCCTAATGAATCTAAATAAGTAAAAGACCCTCCATGCAGAATTCTTCAAAGTGGTAAGGTGGTTGGCAGTGTGCATGATGCTGTAGCTCAGGAGGATCAACAAGAAAAAGTAGCTCAAGGTTTTCAGGGTTCAAAGAGGAATGGGCGAAGGTTTTTGCATCCAAATAGGAATCCTAATGCGTGGTCCAGAAAACAAGTTCAATCGATAGGTGGTGTCGCGACTGGGAATACCTTTTCCATGTTAGAGAATGATGATAGTGGTGAATTGATTAATGTTCAAAAGGAGAAGGAAATTCAAACTCCAATTGTGGTGCAAGAGAAACAAGTTCAAGCTGGTATTAAACCTACAAGCGTGGATAATGCAAACGTAGTTGCAAACCAACGAGGCATTCAGACAAAGAAGTGGGTTGAAGTGGCTTTTAAAAATCATCCCAAAGTCAACGACGTTGGTGTGTTTGTTGCTTCAGGTAAAATCGTGGATGAAACACTGTCACGTGAGGGTGAATTTAATGCAGTGGATCTAGTTGCTACTGGTATTAATGAGACCGTGGAACAACAACCCTCAGCTTTAACAAGTGAAACTGTGGTTCACGTGAATGAAGATAGGGTTGCAGCGTGTTTTTTGGACAAGAATTCTTCTCCTAGCTTGATTGGGAATATCCCTTCTCAAAGTGAGCATGGGAATAATAAACCCCCAGCTTTATTTTGTGAATCTGAGGGTCGATTTGCTGATGGCATTGAAGCTGAAAGAGCTCTTGAATTTAATACGCAGACCCCTCCTATTGCTGCGACGATAGATAATGAAGCTGTACGTTTGGTGAATTTTGACTCTCCTCCTGTTAAGGATTTATTTCCTTCAGCTGGGAAAAAGGAATCCCAGACACCACACTTACCTCTTGTCGATGTGGGAGAGCAGCTGGATATGCAAATTTGTGAGGCATCAGAAGCAGTTGTAGCTCGTACTTCTCTCTTGGGCACTAATGATTCAGTACTGCATATAAGTGAGGATGAAGATCTCAATTTGAGCCAACGAACCTGTGTAGAAAATAAGCAAGCTCTCACTATTCCTTCTCTCGAGGTTAGCACAAAATTGGAATCTGTGAGTGTGACCAAGCCAAAATTTTTTGGAAAAGACTTAATACCAACGACTCATATTGAACGATTGTGTAGAAGTGCTTCTCCTAATTTTGGTAAGTCTTTTTTTGAACATAAATGCTCCATCTTTTGTGCCTAAATCCTTGATGCAGCTTGTCCCATATTCTAAGAGTTTACCCATGGATGATGAAGTCGTCAAGCGAATGGATTTGAATGATACGAGGGGTATCTTGGCACGGCAAGTGGCATCATTTCAAGAAAGGGTTCCTCAAGGACATTATTTGGTGGAGGATGATGATTTATTTGAAGAAGAGGAATTTGAGGAAGAATCCATCGCACATAATTTTAGCATGGTGGCTAGGGAAGGAGATTTGTCACCTAGGGTTATTCATAATAACGCCCCAAAGAAAGTAAGGAGGGTAAGACGCCCATTGGAGCCAACTAGGGTGCAACCTACGAGAAGTACAAAATCAAAATCCAAAAAGTCCAAGAAATCGAAGAAATGATGGATAGCGTATATGATCGCGATAGAGAGCCACAAATATAATTTTTTCAAGTTAGTATAGCAGGGCCTTTGTACATATTCCATTTCATCACTTGTAGATGGAAGTGTGGATTGCATGATTTCGCTTTCTTTCTAGCTTTTATATTATTTCATTATTTTAGTATTTTCATATATAATATCATCATAGAGTGTGTTATAAACTCTGCGATGATCATACTTTATTTGGTTCTTGCTAGTTCTTATTTTTTGCATTCTTGCTAGGAGCGAGGTCTCACCTCGATAGGATGATGTAAGGTATGGTTTGGCCCTCCTTACTTTGTATTGTCCTCTTTGAGGAATTTTATTTATAAAACTAGTCACTACGCACCCTGCCTAGTGATATTCGCTTAAAAAAAAAAAATCTAAGACACGAAAAACAAGATTGAGATAGTTAAAACAAACCCTTTCCAAGTTCTGATACCAACTGATGCAAGCAAAATTATGAAAAGATGGATATTGATTGAATCAAGCAAACATCAAGAAAGAAGACTAGGAAGAACAGAAATTAGAAAAAAGAATGGAACAAACTTACTATTAGATAGATTAATCCATGGAAGAAGAGAAACTTGAACCATGCAAATGATTCATGCTAATAATGATCCTTGGAGTTTCAAGTTTAAGAAGATAAAAAGAAGCTATATAGCTTCTACCAAGGCTAACACCTATTTTCTCTATTTTCTGTAAATTCTGAACTTCTGAAAATAAATGCTACACTTAGGCTTTTATAGGTCAGCCCACACATGCCTATTTCGCCTAAAAACAGCCCCTAAATAGGCTATATGTAAAAGACCACGCAGGGCTATTAAAGTTCCATCGATTCTAAAAAGTCTATCTATACAATGCAAGAATAAAGAGCTCGTTGAGGTGCTTGTTGAGAGCATGCACATTCTGACCCTAAACGCACAAGGCAGCTAAGTGCACAAGCTTGCTCGTCCACTTGCTCGTTGAGCTTCCCAACTCTCGGCCAAGCACTCCAACCATCGCCCCCTCGTTCCTTGGTTTGTCAAGGTGCTCGTTGACCCTTTCAACATGCTGCTTGCTCATCCAAAGCTCACGAACATATGCCTTATTTTGGACTGCATCATTCATTAAATCAAGTGGAGGCTATTTTTTCTAAAGCATTGGTCATGCAATGTAAAATGCGGAAGCAATAAAGTAAAGATAAAATCGAGACGTGGCTCAAACAATTACCTAAGTAGCAACGAGGAACTAAGTCTCGTTACACCTCGGGTGAAGGTCAAGGAACACCTACACTAAGAAACTATCCTCAAGAGGCACTCGGCTCTCACAAATAGAGTGATCAAGAGATGATTGAGATTTAACTTGGATTCTTCCAATTGAAATCAAGCCAAAATAACAAGGGTTCAAGAGAGCAATGCTCATGTATATTCAATACTCAAGATTGGGTAATGAAGAAAATGACTAAGGGAAGCCTTTTATAGTGTTTTTTACATGCTTGTGAAATGTCTAAAAATCCACAAGAGGGGTAAAAACAATATAAGGCCACAGTGGGATTGTATAGGAATTACACACAAAAACTAATCAAATTCCTGTCTTGACAAAACAGGAGTAGGCGCCCCGCCTGATACAGTGGGCGGTCTGCGCCATTAAGAGGTTTAGAGAGTGGGCAGTCCGCCCCTAGGGAGATCCAAAGAGTGTGTCATGGAGTAGGCGGTCCGCCCAGTGCTGTAGGTGGTCCGCCCGGTGTTGTGGCATCCCAAGCACTCAAATGAAAGTTCTTCAACTCCTCTCCCAAGCCTCCATCTTCAAAGCTCTTCCAAACCAAGTGTGGATGAGCATCTTGGATCTCTTTAGCTTGACTTCGAGTGAATAGTCTTGAGGCAATTTGGATTGCATCATCTTCCCCTTCTTAGAAGATTTCGTCCTCGAAATTAAGGCATCATCCTCCAAGATATCATCACCTACGAAAGGGTAGTTGGTAGCTTAGGTCTGCCTACGTTCAGATTTTAGCTAAATCTTCTCGAGTCCAGCAGACTGTGCGAGGATGGTTATTCCTATTCAAATGGCTGCATGAGTTTGTGCTTTAAGTGGAGGAGTCTTCCTCCAAATACTGAATGGTAATATTAAATCTCTGAGGTATTGATACTACTTTTCTCACGACCCAAAGTAAGGCCACGACAGAAATCTACAATGAGTGTCGATCATTGCTAAACCCACTAATAATCTATTAATGACAAAGATAAGCTGGAAACCTGATCATATATACGTACCTATCTGCTGAAAACATAAAGTCTGGAAAGATGACACGACTTTAACTTGCTGGCAATTAGAACATTGGGCAACAAATTCTGCTATGTCATACTTCATTCCGTCCCACCAATAAATCTGCTTAGGATCATGGTACATCTTAGTCGAACCTGGATGAACAGTATATTTGGAATAATATGCTTTCATCATAAACTAAATCTGCAACATCAGGAACACAAAGTCTATCTTTATACATGTGAACACCGTCAGTAGTAACCCTGTATGGTGACTCCAGTTTTCTTCTGGCTATCTGTCTGTAGTAAACTAGAACTGGATCCTCATACTGACGTTGTTTTACTTCATAAAAATTTAAAGTTAAAAGTCTAGTGCAGCTTATCGTCCATCCATCATTGGCATATCTCCTTCATACCTTAACTCTTTGAGAAGTTACTTTAAGCATTATAAGTGCTCATGTAATCAACATTGTTGCTAGTATTCTGCCTCAGCTCATGGTCCAACTACATGTCTCTTTTATTTTCACTTTTTCAAGTCATATTATTTCCAATTTAAAGATAATACCCTAAAGTAGATGTTCAGTCTGAATATCATTCCTGGTCTGCATCATACTATCCAGTAGTATTTGCATGATCCTTATCCTTATATTATAGACCATGTACAGATGAACCTTTGACATACATTAGGATATGAGTATCTACATTCCCACAAGGAGCTTGCGGACCAACCCTAACATTAATTAAGGTGTTGTATAGTGCGTGCGTAGAAATGATATAGCCTGAATCAAATCTTCTATAGTGTGTAGTGAAGAGGTACTTCAAAAGCCTCCCCTATTGCATCAAGCGTAAGCTAATTCTTAGTTCCGTCGACCTGTTTTATATCAAAAGATATATCGAAGAGGTGATTATCGGTTGAATCATGTTAGTCCATCCAGAGTTCCGTGTATCTTTGTTTCAAAAATGTAGAACTCTCCTCTCGTGATCGTGGAAGGATCATCTTAGTCAGAATAATCCGGGCAATGGTGTTATTATATTATCCAGATATGTTTTATTCCAAGAGTTCGGTGTTCGTGTCTTAATTTTGATTCGGTAATCATGAGAAAAAATTCCGTGGGATAGCCCATAAAGGCCGTGAAAATTCTCTTGTTACCTGTGTGAATCTAGCTTTAGACTTAGGCTCGTTCGAGGACGAACGAGAGTTTAAGTGGAGGAGAATGAAACGACCTCGGTTAGTCATTTCGAAAGTTAGGACTCCGATTGGCGTGTCAATAATTTTAAAATATTTGTAAGGTCCATTGGGACTTATCTGTAAAATTTGAGCTAAATCAAAACTCGTTTGGAAGGCATCGAAAAAAGGTGTTAGTTTTTATTGTCGATAAATATTAAAAAGAAATTTTCGAGCTCGATTTTGGCGAATGAACTCCGATTCAAAATATGAAAGTGTCATTAGGTTCATATGATTATTTATGACTTTTGTGAACTTTAGAAAGTGAATTTCGATGTTGTTCGGCTAGTTTCCGCTAAAATGCCCAAAGTTAAATAATTTAACCTTTTCCATTTAAATTCGCATCTTGAGTTTCAGGAGTCTGATTTGAGATCCACCTTCGCGAGTATGTTACATATATTTTGTATAACTCGTATGCAAAAGTTGGAATTATTTCGAATATCGTAGGGTACTATTTTAATTTTTGTTAAGAAAAAAAAATAAAATAAAAGAAAAAAAAGAAGAGAAAAAGACAAAATATATAATGTTAGGCGGTGGGTCCTTAGCTTAAAAAGCTAACGACCAGGTAGTAGTAGTACGATGCAAACAGAAGCAAATGAGCGAAATGAAACAGAATTAGAGAAAGCGAGAAACAAGAAAATACGGGGAAAAAATGCCAGAAAATGAGAAAAGGGGCCGAAAAAAGTAGAATTTTCACCCTAAAACATTCAGGTAATGATCCTAATATATTATTTGAGTTTATTACGTGTGTTTGAATATGTTTTAACGGTAAAACTTGGAATATTATACATCGTTTTAATAAGTTCAATTAATAGTTTAAAGGGTCAAATGGACCCCGATAACGAAATTGATTATATATTCGTACTCAGTGAGTTATGGGAAACATATAAATATAAATTGTTTGGGGTTTGGTTATGTGACCTTAAACCCTGTACATAGGCCTGGCCTGCGTACTGCGTATGCTAATAGGGTATCAGGTTCCTAACCGAATTGCCCTAAGATGTGAGGAATGAAGCCTTTAGCCTAATTTGATATTTTTCTGCTCATTGAATAGAGTGGGATCGTTTGGCAATGAAACCAAAAGATAAATCGGTTGTTGATTAGCAAAGCTAAATTTTGGAAGAGGTAAGTGTTTATATCCATTTCCTTGGAGGCACCTGGCCTCGTGGATTTTCTACCACATGTTTCTTACGTGTGTAGCTGCCGATAGGCGTACTCCTTACGCCTTAGCTTTGGATTTACATTGTATATTGTATGTTATGTCCTGTTGTTGGTATTGCATTGAGGATCTGAGCATTGTACTCTGGCTGTGAGTTGGCATCCACTTCCCGGCTGTCGATGAGAGTCCCGCACCGATGAAGGGTTATTATTGCATCATATTACATTCATATGAATTACATTGCATCATATTGAGGGTAGGAGGATTCCACACTCATAGCAGGAGGATTCCGCTCCATTGCATCATATTGAGGGTAGGAGGATTCCGCCCTCGGAGCAGGAGGATTCCGCTCCATTGCATCATATTGAGGGTAGGAGGATTCCGCCCTTGGAGCAGGAGGATTCCGCTCCATTCATTTGGTACATGTGACCCTTTGCATTATATTTCATTTCATTTCATCTCATATCATTTCATACCATTGTGTAGACTTGTGGTACATAACTACTGTTCTGCTTATACGTACATTGCTTATTTGTTGATATGTTTCTGACTCGTATTCCTGGCTGAGTTTATTGTTTCATACGTGTTTCCAGTTATTATCTGGCTCCGCCTTTTTGTAATTTAAATAAAAGGAATTTGGTCTATTTGTTTCTTTTCTCCCTGGCTAGCTATCCTATTCTTTGAGGTGGCTAGTCTGCCCCACTTATTGAGTCCTTTTGACTCACCCTTGTTTGTTGTTTGTTTCTTGTCTATCTATTTCGTTTCGGCAGGTTCGCTTCAGGATTGAATTCGTCACGTTGTTCAGGAGCGATAACGACTTCAGCTGTCAGGGTGAGCCAGCTTTTATTCCGGATGGCCACCAGTTTATTGTTTATTATTTCAGCTGCATTTTGCTCCTTTCAGGAGGTATCTGTCTTCTTTTGTACTCTTAGATGTTTAGTCTGGATAGCCCTAAACCTAGTATGTTGGGTAGTTAGGTGTAATTTCTTTTGTACAGCTTAAAGGTATCAGTATGTCTGTATTTTTTTTAAAGTCTTGTTCTTATTTATGAATTGAATTATATTTATTTTACTAATTTAATTGGTAAGGATTTGCCCGACGGGTCTAGGGGAGGATGTCGGGTGCCCGCACGGCCTAGCCGAATTCCGGGTCGTGTCATCCAGGCAGATTCAAAGCAAGAAATAAGTTAAGGTAACTTATTACCTTTTTCAGGACAGTGAACGAGGGGCTATGAACTGAAGCGATATCACACGAACAAGACGATGACTTGAGCAATGAAGAAGCGACTCAAAAACGAGAAGTGATAAAACAAAACACGAAGAAAAATGAGAAACAATAGCAGGGTTTTTATGAACTCAAAACTGAAGAGAAAATAAATTTTCTTAAGCCTTGTATATGCTGATGCTGCTGCTCTCTTAACCTTACCAGGACAACTTTCAGGTTGCATAATCCCACAGGATACAAGCTTCACAGCAAACACCTTCTCCCTACTGAACACTTTTCAACCTGAACCCCTGCACACTCTTCTTCTAACTAACAGAAACCATGACTAACTGAAATCTCAACTATGCTATACAACTCAAGCAACAAATGTCAAAATTATAAGTACTTTCATGCTATTTCGAAAGAAGGATCAGATGGAATAACAACAGCAGCACCAGAACCAATATTAACAATAGCACCTTCTCTTTTTCACTATACCAGGTAAAACAGCTTGAGTAACCTTACTAGTCCCTTCAACCTTACTTTAATTAAATAAGGTAATAGCCTATCATCATCTTCATGAAAAAAAATATCTAGCATAAGGATAACTAACACCAACATATATGCAGAAAATTGAATACTGAATAATATTTACACAAACTCGGATGAACAACACAAGCAGGCTGCATTTCAAACAATCTAAAAATAACAATAATAGTAGTAAAGGTGGGGTTTATTACCTTTATAAGTGCAGTGAATAGGGCTCGAACTGAAGCGACACAGCTCGAAGAGACTTGATGACTCGAATAAGGCGACAACTCAAATAAGGCGACGACTCGAGCAATGAAGAAGCGACTTGAAAACGATAAGCGATAAAGCAAAAAACCAAAGGAAAATCAGAAACAACATCCGTGCTTCTTGAACTTGAGGAAAACAAAATAAAGTGTATGTGCTGCTTTTTTTTTTTTTTTTTTTTTTTGTATATATTTCCGCCTTCCCCTCAAATATCAGCTCTCTTTCTTCTCTATATTCCCCCTTTCACGGCTGCTTCCCCCAACGGCTCCTTATGGATAAGATTCTATTTTTTTTTCAAATTTTTTAGAGGGAAACCTGAATATACCTTAGATGACTCGGATTGGAACGTTGCAAGATTGTATGAGCTGGAATTCGTACATGAAGGATGATACTGGAGGGCCAGGATTTGTCCAGCAAGGTGAAATTGGTACGAAGTGGGGGGACCATTTATGAACTGCGTCGTTTTGAAGAAAAGGAAGAATTGAGTTATGCATTTTTTTTTGAGGATTTATTTAGGGATTAAGTTTAAAAGGGGTAGTTTGCACGGGGTAGGCTGGGATTGAGTTGTATAATTCAATTATAGCCTCTTTTCTTTCAAAATTTAATTAATTCAGTTTAAAATTCGAAATTAACCTTATTTTTTAAATGATTATTATTTTCGGGACAAAATTGGGTGTCAACACTAGTTCCTTTGAAGGATGGGATAGTGATCTTGACACTATTCAAATTATTATCACGACCCCTACGATATGGATCCGGTTGACCCCCATAGTAGTAGTCATCATAACCATCATACTCTCTTCTCAAGTTCCTCCTCGCTTACCCCACTTGAGGTCCACAACCTCTATTCATACCAAGACCCTGACAGCTGAAGTCGTCTTCGCTCCTTCACAACGTGGCGA
Source organism: Petunia axillaris subsp. axillaris (assembly GCA_029990575.1). Taxonomy (NCBI): domain Eukaryota; kingdom Viridiplantae; phylum Streptophyta; class Magnoliopsida; order Solanales; family Solanaceae; genus Petunia; species Petunia axillaris. Next base: position 10,567,154 of record JARKNS010000006.1, read on the forward strand.
ACTCAATGCTGGAGCGAACCTGCCGAAACGAAATAGATAGACAAGAAACAAACAACAAATAAGGGTGAGTCAAAAGGACTCAATAAGTGGGACAAACTAGCCACCTCAAAGAATAGGATAGCTAGCCAGGGAGAAGAAACAGATAAACCAAATTCCTCTTATTTAAATTATAAAAAGGCAGAGCCAGATAATAACCGGAAACACGTATGAAACCATAAACTCAAGCTGGAATACGAGCCAAAAATATATCAACAAATAAGCAATGCACGTAGAAGCAGAATAGCAGTTAGCATTGCTACTCAACAACCGCTTTATCCTTTGGTTTCATTGCCAAACAATCCCACTCTATTCAATAAGCAGAAAAATATATCAAATTAGGCTAAAGGCTTCATTCCTCACATCTTAGGGCAATCCGGTTAGGAACCTGATACCCTATTCGCATACGCAATACGCAGGCCATGCCTATGTACAGGATTTAAGGTAACATAACCAAACTCAAAATAAATTACATATTTATGTTGCGCATAACTCACTGAGTACGAATATATAATCCATTCCACTATCGGGGTCCGATTGACCCTTTAAACTAACCGTTGAACCTCTTAAAACGATGTCTAATATCCCAATTTTATAGTTAAAATATATTCAAACAGACGTAATAAACTCATATAATGAATTAACATCATTACCTGGATGTTTCGGGGGTAAAAGTTCTATCTTTCCTCGGCTTTTTTCTCATTTTCTGGGATTTTTGTTCTCTGCTTTCCTGGATTTTCTTTGCTAAGGGATATAATCCCTTAGCCCCACCGTCTCCCTTTGATTTCTTTCGTCCTTTTTCCTTTTTTTTACTTTTATATTTTCTTTTCCTAACGAAAATTAAAACGGTACCCTACGATACTCGAAATAATTCCAATTTTTGCATACAACTTATACAAAATATATGTAACACACTTGCTAAGGCGGATCTCAAATCGGACTCGCGAAACTCAATATGCAAATTAATAGAAAAAAGGTCAAATTATTTAACTTTCGGCATTTTAGCGGAAACTAGCCGAACAACCTCGAAATTCACTTTCGAAAGTTCACAAAAGTCGCAAATAATCATACGAACCTAACGGCGCTTTCGAATTTTGAATAGGAACTTATTCGCCAAAACCGAGCTCGAAATTCTCTTTTTAATATTTATCGACAATAAAAACTGAAACCTTCAACCGCGTAAAATAATGCAACCTCTTTGAGCACTCGGACCCAATAATTACCTCAGTTACCTAGCCAGCCAGAACAACTGGAGGCACAACACATGCTGCCTCCGGAACATACTTTACTGCGGCAATATTAAGAACTAGAATAGGAGCTCTCTGAGACCGAACATCTACATCTTTGGCAACCTGGTAAGCTCCATAGTGAATAAGAAGTTCTTGCGGTATCTGCGTCGCCAAGATTCTCGTAAAAGCATCATAAAGCCAAGGGAACCACAAGGCCCCGCTCCCTTGCCCATCGCAAGCTCGTACAGCTGGGACCTCCGTAACTAGATCGTCAGCACGATAAAAAACTCTCGGGGCTTCGTCAGTGCTAGCCCAAGGCTAGACTGCTTCATCTTGAACTCATACCATTTGCTGATTTGTCGCACGAGGGTTCACAATTACCACGAAGGAATTAACAAAAATTCTTTTGCATCCTAGACCGACGCACGATCAGAAAAGAAGGAAGTGAAACTTCCTAAATGCCATCATAGCCTCTCGTAGATAAGCACGGACGTCTACGTACCCATCAGCGAGACTCTACTTAGACACTATCTTAGTCTGGATAGATTCTAAACTGGGCTCTGATACCAACTAACACGACCCGGAATCCGGTTAGGCCGTGCGGCACCCGACATCCTCCTCTAGACCCGTCGGGCGAACCCTTACCAATTAAATTAGGAAAATAAATATAATAATTCATAAATAAGGACAAGCCTTGAAAAAATACAGAGATACTGATACCTATAAGCTGTACAAAAGAAATTACAGCTGACTACCCAATATACTAGGTTTAGGGCTATCCAGACTAGACATCTAAGAGTACAAAAGATAACAAATACCTCCTCAAGGGAGAAAAATGCAACTGAAATAATAAACAATAAATTGGTGGCCATCCGGAATAAAAGCTGACTCACCCTGAAAGCTGAAGCCGTCTTCGCTCCTTTACAACGTGGCGAACTCAATTATGGAGCGAACCTGCTGAAACGAAATAGATAGACAAGAAACAAACAACAAACAAGGGTGAGTCAAAAGGACTCAATAAGTGGGGCAGACTAGCCACCTCAAAGAATAGGATAGCTAGCCAGGGAGAAAAGAAACAGATAGACCAAATCCCTTTTATTTGAATTATAAAAAGGCAAAGCCAGATAACAACCGGAAACACGTAAGAAACTTATAAACTCAACCAAGGATGCGTACCAGAAACATATCAACAAATAAGCAATGCACATATAAGCAGAACAATAGTCATGTACCGCAAGTCTACACAATGGCATGAATTGAGAAGAAATGAAATGAATTGAGATGAAATGAAATGAAGTGAAATATGATGCAAAGGGTCACATGTGCCCGTAATCCCATCCCGAAGTGGAATACTCCTGCATTCGAGGGGAATCCAATCTGATAACCAACCGGAGCGGAATACTCCTGCTCCTGGGGTGGAATACTGCCGCACCCAATATAATATAAAGCAGAGGCGGAATACTCTTGCACTCTCCTGGGGCGGAATACTCCTGCACCCGATAAAATGTAAACCAGAGGCGGAATACTCCTGCACCCAATATGATATGCAATGTAATGCATATGAATGACATATAATGCATATGAACGCAATGTGATGCAATAATAATCCTTCACCGGTGCGGGACTCTCATCAATAGCCGGGAAGTAGATGCCAACTTACAGCCAGAGTACAATGCTCAGATCTTCAATGCAATACCAACAACAGGACATAACATATAATATACAATATAAATCCAAAGCTAAGGCGTAATGAGTACGCCTATCAGCAGCTACACACGTAAGGATCACGTGGTAGAAAATCCACGAGGCCAGGTGCCTCCAAAGAAATGGATATAAACACTTACCTCGTTATAAAGTTAGCACAACCACTCAATAACCGCTTTGTCCATTGGTTTCATTGCCAAACAATCCCACTCTATTCAATAAGCAGAAAACTATATCAAATAAGGCTAAAGGCTTCATTTCCCACATCTTAGGGTAATTCGGTTAGGAATCTGATACCCTATTCGCATACGCAATACGCATGCCAGGCCTATGTATAGGGTTTAAGGTTACATAATCAAACCCCAAATAAATTACATTTATATGTTGCCCATAACTCACTGAGTACGAATATATAATCAATTCCATTACCGGGGTCCAATTGACCCTTTAAACTATTAATTGAACTTATTAAAACGATGTCTAATATCCCAATTTTCACCGTTAAAATATATTCAAACAAACGTAATAAACTCAAATAATGCATTAAGATCATTAGCTGAATGTTTCGGGGTGAAAATTCTATCTTTTCTCCGGCTCTTTTCTCATTTTCTGGCATTTTTTTCCTTGCTTCGTTTCTGCTTCTTATATTCTATTTCTATTGCTTTCTGTTCTTATTTTAGATGAAAGCTAAGGGATATGTATATCCCTTAGCACCACCGCCATGTCACCTTTCCTTTACTTTCCTTTTTTGTCTTTTTGTCCTTTTCTTTTATTTTATTTTCTTTTCTCGACAAAAATAAAAACGGTACCCTGCGATATTTGAAATAATTCCAATTTTTGCATACAAGTTATACAAAATATATGTAGCATACTCGCTAAGGCGGATCTCAAATCGGATTTTTTGAACCCCAAAAATTACCCCCGAAAAGGATAAATTCCGGAATATCGACAGGATGGACTAACTCTTTTGGAGTTTTTGGAGTCGCCACCCAATTTAAGGAAAACAGGGAACCAAATTAACAAATGCGTGCAAAAACTCCATTTTTATAAAAAATACGGTCTTTCTTTCAGAGATTCTAAAGGTAAGAGGTTTTATTAATTTCGGAAGAAGGTTTTTAAGGCACTTCCGAAATTCCGTAAAATACGGTTAATCCGACAGGTTTCCAAAATATTTGCAAAATATGCTTTTCTAGAAAATTTATCTAAAATAATTAATTGAAATAAAAAAAAACTTGTTTATGAAAAATATTTTAATTTGCACGCATTTTGCTAATTGGCCTCAGTTTGCAATAAATTAAATCACGACTTCAAAAATAAAAGGCAACAAACATAAAGTAAAACAATATATAAACAATCAAATATTATTGATAAATAAATATTCTACACATTTATTTGCATAAATATCTCTAAGGAAAGAAAAGCAAAGTTTAAAGGTAAAACCCGAGAAATGATCAACTCGCGGGAGCCTTGGATTTTCTAAAATTTCTAAGTCTTATTTCTGAACGCTCGAGTCTGAATTCAATCCAAACGACTCCAATGCAACGGAAGTTAGCCAAAAAAACGTTCCCGAATTGCTCGTGCCAAGATGTACCTCGCAATAAAATGGGAATTTAAACTAAATTAGTTCGATAATAAAGTGTAATAATTAATAAAATAAAATAACAATAATAAAGTAGTAATAATAATAATAATAATATATAATAATAATAATAAATAATAGTAATAATAATAATAATAATAATAATAGTAATAAAATAATAATAATAGTAACGGGGTTTGTTTTGCAAAATTTAGGCTCAGATTTGTATGGCGCGTCATGTAGAGGCTCGGGATTTGGTACGGTTGCAAACACGGAGCCCGGGCCGTGTTTCCATGCCAAAGCACCAAACCCACTACTCTATTCGACTTGTTTTGCATTAAAATGCGTTCATCATCGCCTTTTGCTTTAGGGACACGGGAACGGGACGGTTCAAGTGTAGTATCATGTTCAAATTAGTCCCGAGGCCTCAATACACACGCATGTGTGTTTTTTCACTGGCCAGTAGCAAGCGTAGTATTTGTTCGAAATCAGTCCAGAAACCCCAAATAAGTATTTTCATAGGCTTTGCATTTCAGATTGAAATCAGTAACGGTACTGAATGATCACGATAGCCAACAGTGCAATTCAACGAGTCAGTGCAACCATAGCAGTGCCAAAACCACATTTTGGCAACATAGGCATAATCAAGCTGAGTCAAACAACAAACATTAAGGTGCAATGACAGGGAAACGCATACAACTTAAACCAAACGAAGAACAATCATCAATCAAGACCATATGAGCAAACCCATCAACTATAGAAACAACAAAAAATCAATTTCGCACAGAAACCCAATCACGCTAAGGTAAAATCAGATTTCAAGATGAGAAATGCAGCAGTTAACATTTCCGGTCAAAAGCCCGGCTCAAAATCTCAGTGAACGTAGGCAGCGGTGAGGTGGAGTCGCGAGGTCGAAAGAGCCACGCCGTCAACATAGGACGAGGAGCGACCGCCTGGCAGGTCTCCGATGGGAAATCCGGCGACCTTTGCCGGCATCACTGCAACTCTTCCGTTGCTTTTTACTCAATTTCAGTGCAGATCGAAAGAAAGAGGACGAAATGAGCTTTCCAATGGTGGTTCTCTTCAACACCATCCATCTCCCTTCCTTTTCAGATTTTTAATTTCACGGCATAAAAATGATAACTCAGATTCCGTTCCCCACTGGTTTTATATCGTTCCACAGCATTTCTGGGTCTGGATATTTTGAAGAGAAAAGTGGAGTCAGAACCTATGTACTATATGTGTGTGTGTTTGCCGTTTTTGAAGTGTGTGTGTGTGTGATGGGTTTGTAGTGGTAATCAGTGGGAGAGTTAGAACGATGAGGGTGTAAGGGAGATGACGTGTGAGGATGGGGCACGGCTGAGGCTTTTTATGATAATAGTGGGTGTAGATAAAATGGTGGGTGTTGATAAAATGAGGAGATTGTATGTGTGTTCTCGGATTCTGTTCTTGTTTCTTTGATTTTTGTAATGAATGTATGTTTTGTAATGGGTGATGAATGATAATGGGTATAGATCTCATTTTTTGTGTGGTGTATGCAGTGAAGATGATGAATAATGGTGAGGGGTTTTTTAAGTGGGAAGATGGTGATTGATTGTGGGCTAGGGTTTTAGGTTTTATAGTGAGAGGGTTAGGGGTTTTCAAATTGGGCTTGTAGAAAAAATTGGGTATTGTACCATATGAAGGTTGCGTAGATAGGCCGAGATTTAAGATGACAACAATTCTGACCATTTTCTAGAAAACTAATAGCTTTAACTAATTTCGTAAATTAATTTGAAAAACTTTCTAATTAGATAAATGCTCCCAATATTTTACATGTTGTAGGTAATATAAAGCCGAAAATATCAAGTTACTAATATTGAAAAACTTTGCAAACAATAGCCAAATTGCGACAAAATATCAAATTTTATAATTTCTTTTGAAAAGGGACATTTTGGCTTTATATTAACACAAAATGCTATATTTTGAGAATTATATAAAAAGTAAGTGTCAGCAAATTAATTTTGAAATTTCGGGACAAAATTGGGTGTCAACAGGGTTCCCAAAACTCAAGATGCGAATTCAAATGGAAAAAGGTCAAATTCTTTAACTTTCGGCATTTTAGCGGAAACTAGCCGAACAACCTCGAAATTCACTTTCGAAAAATCACAAAAATCACAAATAATCATACGAACCCAATGGCGCTTTCGGATTTTGAATCGGGGCTCATTCGCCAAAACCGAGCTCGAAAATTTCTTTTTAATATTTATCGATAATAAAAACTGAAACCTTCTTCCGATGCCTACCAAACAAGGTCTGATTTAGCTCAAATTTTACAGATAAGTCTCAATGGACCTTATGAATATTTTAAAATTATCGCCACGCCAATGGAAGTTCTAACTTCCAAAACGACTAAACGAAGTCGTTTCATAAACATCCAAACCTTGCAATTTTTCAGTAAGGAAGGGACAGGGATGACATACTGAGGGTAAGAATAGGGACTTTAGTTGTTGTATCACCCACTTCTAGTTCTTATGGCAAAGTAGGCTGCTTTCTATTTGGTATCGAATTTGAAATCAAAAGAATTCTTTAATTAGTTGCAATACACTATCTCTGCTAATTTAAAATATCCATTATCCACATATATATCTGTTTTTAAGAATATAATAAGTCTATTCATGTGTAAGATGTCTCACACCTAAATATCCAATAATTTTTTAAAATGATGACACTTTTTAACAGTGTATAAACAAGGGAGATTTACAAATATATACAATCCTAACACCAAAATTACAAAAAATACCAACATTATTCCATTTTACAAAAAATACTAACATTTTTTTTACACATTATATACAAAAATCAACAAAACTAATAAATTAGGGTTCCTACTTCTTCCTACTGCCCCGAGGCGGCGGCGCCGCCTAGTCACCGCCGGCCGCCGCCATCCACCACCGGTTTGTTTTTTTTTTTTTTTTTTTTTGTGATTTTGAATCTAAAAAATGAAATACACATATAAACATTGATTTTTTTTTTTTTGAAATTAAAGTTGGAAAATACATATAAATAAAAATACATGTAAATACACAAAAAAATTATGTTATACATACACTAAACACACCCATACATACACGAATCTACAGATCTACAAACGAAACATACAAATTTATGTGTGTGATATTTATTACTTGACATACATACAAAAATACATACAAAAAAATACAAATAGATGCTTGGATATACACGTTCATACAGTGATATACACGTACATACACTTGTGTGCTGAAAATTATTACATGCATGTACACGAACATACATATACATACAATTGCAGACCTGAATTTGAATATGTATATTTAAATGCAAAAAAGAAGAAGGAAAAGTAGATCTAAACTTGTATTAACAAAATACATATGTATACATAAAAATTACACATATATACACGTATAAAATGAAAAAAAAAAAGAAAAAAGAGGAGAAGATCGAAAAAGAGAGGAGCAGATCTGCTCCACCACGGCGGCGACCGGCGAGGGAGGTGGGGAACTGCGGGAGGGTGGGGTGGGTGGGTGGAGGAGATGAGAGAAAGAGAGAGGGAGAAGTTAGGGTTTTGGGTAGAGAGGGAAGAAAGGAAATGAAAAATTGTATATTTTGTAAAATGTGAAAAAGTGTTGATATGTAGGGTAATTATTTAAAGGTATCGGTATTTTCTGTAATTAAGTGTTTTAGTATGTCAATTAGCGTAAAAATGTCTATAAACAAAGTCCTAATAAGCTCTCTTGATGCTGACACGCCATAAGCATACAAGTTCAAATCTGCAAAATACATGATACATGTACCTCATCGCCAACATCTAGTTCAGCTTGCCTTCTATGGAGTTCGTCTCCTTGCTCGATGAAATTTACATATTGATCAAGTGCCTTTTTGTTTATATCGCTAAATTATTGCAGCTGCTCGTTACACTTGTGCGGCATCTTATACAATTCTTTAGCATTCCTTCCTTTGTGCCTAGAATTTACATTAATCACCAAATTAATGACGTTAAAATTACATCTATGAACACCCTTTAAATATATATAGCTAACTAGCAGTTAAATATTTCCCACCATAATGTCAGAAGAACAAAAGCCAATGTGCACACCTGTCTAACACAATCTGTGCATGTATACATCTCACCTTCCTTTTTTTCCCATAGCATAAAATAACATTTGAGAGGTCAAGAAAGTTTAAAATGTGTACATTCTTAAACAACTGAACACTTTGAATATAAGAAGAAAATATGTTTATACTATATGGTTTCCTAAACTTTTAATTAACCCCCAACCCCCGTTCCTCCCTAATCCCACCCAAACAATAAAAAAATAGAATGGCGTAGAGGGAAGAAAGGAAATAATTACAGATATACAAGTACTTCCTTACATTAAGCACTTGCATTAAAAAAGGACTAAAAAGGAAGGCAATTCTAACAAGTAGATAAAGGATGACGCCTTATTGCCTTACTCTAGAATAACAAAATAAACACACAAGTATAAACAAGATCAAAAACACATGAAAAGAGATGGCGACACATGCTGTTCTCAAAGATTTTAGATAAGACATCATTGTACACATTTTCCTCAATCTTACTGAAGCTAATTTGTCGCTTAGCTTGATGGGGTAAGTTCTCTAATATGTTTCAATTGACACTAAAAAAGACACCACAATACATGTTAGCTTCTTTACGGTTGTATATTTCATTTTAAAAGAGGAAAATATAAACAACAGATGGCTCAAATTTTATGGAATAAATAGATGCAGGCCTTCTGTATCACAAGAATTGTGCAAAAATGTGAATAGAACAATGTCAAACTCAAATTTTGACTACAGAAGATCACTAAAATACATATAACCAACATCAGACAAGTGAAACAATACATGAGGAACTGTTAGACTGCTAACGCATAGTAGAACATTCAAATACAAATACTTGAAAGCAGATTATTAAACCATCGATGTTTCTGCAAAAGGTAAAATACCATCAAGTAGAGAGGTCATTAAAACAGGAAAAGAATACCCAATTCCACAATTCATAGTTATAACTGCAAATTTAGTGTAAGATTGATTAGACTTACCTTGCTGAGAAGAAGAAGGAAACTGTAAAATTGCTTCGGTTTTTGATTAGTTATTGGTTTCAGACGCAGACTCGCACGTGATGAGCAGTATATGGAGGGGTTGGGCGGAGAAACCTCCGCTAAGGATTTTTTGAATTGTTATTGTTTCAAAACTATATGGAAGCTACGTTAAGGGTTTTTTTAGGGTGAGATGACGGGTTCGGTGGAGAGCGGGGGGTTGGCGAAAAAATAAAGAGGGAAAAAGTAGCGCGTTTTCTTTTGTTAATTGATAATTAATTTAATTTAACGAAGGGATTTTATACATATTAAAGACCAAAAATTATCCCCTAGTTAGAGTTAAGATTAAAATTAGTTTCAACGAGGGCAAGAAATACCAGTCGCAATAACTACACATATAACGAACAGATTTATGTCCCTTCATAAAAAAGTGGTCGTTGAAGGCCATATTTCTTGTAGTGAAGGTTTTCGTAGTTGTAATGGCAACTGAGGGATAGAAGTAATCTAATAAAGTTGTGGGTGTTAGCTATTGAGCTTTTAGTTCAATGTGATACAGAAATAAAAGATTTTGTGGTGATTATAGATATCGATTGTGAAAATATTATTTGTATACATATGTGATAGTTTTCTAAGTTGGTTGATATTTTTGTTGACAATATGATATTGATGCAAGAGCTACTTGTTGTGTACACATTTGTGTAACTTGGTGTTTTGGTTGTTGAACTTATTGTTTAGATACGTACGGTTGGATCGGACGCTGTGATACTACGACTTAGGAATCGGGTTGTACGCTACAACATTCATAGTTAATTAAGGATCGGGTTGCATCCCGCAACACTATGATCATCTGGATCATGTTGTTCACCACAATATTATAATTAATCAAATTCGTTTGAGTGCTGAAAGAATATATGCATATGGTTGTGATCATTGTTGCTTCGCATATGGCTTCAAGTGTGTTGGTTGAGTGATATATGTTGCACTTGGTGCACCTTTGTAAGACACTAGAGTGGAGAGAATAGTGTCCTTATCCGATTTTTAAATCCTAAAACTTGCTTTTAACTTTCTTCGCCTAACTCACAAGAACCAGGTTCCTTGCAAGTTTCACCTATCTCTGAAACTAAACAAATTGCGGAAACATAAAGAACACAGAGAATTTTACGTGGAAAAATCCTTGCTCAAGGGATAAAAAACCACGACCTAAACTCTTGGGATTTGAACTCTTCCACTAAAGGAAAACCCGAGCAAGTTTTAGACTACAACGTAATGTAATCAAGGAACTAGAACCCCCTAGTACGTAGAACCTTCACAGCCACATGTTAGCTGGTAAGGTTACCTCTACTTAACCTCAAAAAGTAATCTCTAGTTAATGCTTCTCAAACAAGCTGATAAATTACAACTCAATAGCCTATAACAAAGAAACTAAAACAGTAGACTTATCTATGAAACTGCTCCTTCGTAAGGTTCTGCTGCTCAACCTTTGTTCTTGCACAGAAAGCTTCTCACGATCTGATTGTACTTGATATGCTCTGTTGAGATGTCATTTGTGCGTCTCGAATTTGGCCAAATTAACTTGTATTTATAGGGACTAAACTTAGCCGGATCCAACTAAGTATATGATTCCTTTTCCTCTTTGAAATCAGTTTAAACAAGGTTACCCATATTTCCTTATTTAAAACCTAAGTTAATTTGCCTTAGTTCCCAATCCATTTACGTTTAGGAACCGCGTCCTTCTCAGCACCGCTTCTTGCTTCTTTTATTTCCGGTAGGATTGGAACTTTGACCCAACTGTTCTTTTCTTTCCTTCTTCAGCTCTGACTTGAATATCTCGTTTGAACAGCTGGTCTTCTCACTTCGTCTGTGAACCTTTTCGCGGTCCACTTAGCACCAGGTCCTTTGTCATCTTCAAAACTCATCCTTCAACAAATTCCCCCTTTTTGATGATGACAAACAATGTTGTCTCACTGAGGGTTTATACTTTCAAGAACCTGTAAAAATCAACCACGAACCAGGGTAATTGCAGTTAGGCAGAAATAGGTCACAAACATATAATGAACTAACAACAACTAACTTCCCCCTTTTGGCATCATCGAAAAGTTTCACAGTTGTAAGAACCTGCTCAACTTAAATTAAGTCTAGTTAACTCTAGTGCCAATAAATAGGCAGCAAGGCAACCTATAAACGTCAGGAACCTGTTTCAGACAATAAATACTAGTAGATAGGATATTTATATCAAAACAGATCCAAACCGGCTTAAAATATCCAAACAACATTCAAATATTACAAACCGAGATATAATATTGTCTTAAAAAACAGGCCATAAGAGAACCAGGAAGGGACTAGGGAAAGGAACTGGTTCAGAATTGGGGAATATCAGGGATGTTAAAGTGAGCAAGCAACAAGGCGAGGTGAGGCGACGCGAGTTTCCTTCTCTGTCACGCTCCAGCTCTGCATCCAGCCTTGTGTTTTCAGCATTCATCCAGGCCAGCTCATCATTTTGCCTTTCAAGCTGCCTCCTGAACCCCTCAATTCTCCTGTCTACTCTGTTGTTCCTTCTTTTATCTGCATCCTCTTCCAAATGCTCTGGTTCATCAGCAGGTTCACCATCCAACACATAGTCACAGGATTTAAGAATGTTCCTCCCAAACAAGTCATTGTGGTCCGGCTAAGTCCACTTACCAACAGGCACCCCAAAGAAATCAAATACCTTCCCCAGAAGAAACCCATAGACCAGTGCATGTTTGCCTAACCCTATGTCAGCTACCTTACCAATGTGCTTAATCATCAATTCAGGCAGATTAATACGAACCTCGCGATCTAGCAGGTCCATATAGGTCATCCAGAAAGTTGGCTTCACTCCTTCTTTCCGACCTCTGTAGTAGGTTCTTCAACACAAATTCAAAGAGCAACTGGTAGAAGGGTTGCATTGCCTTCTTCTTAACTTGTGTATCCCTTGCCAGTCTTGGTCTCCCTGCAAATTTCTGGGTCACCTCCAAAGCAGACACACCATCTCCTCTAGCCGGCCACGAGTTCCTCATATACTTGTTGTAGCCCTGAGAGCACCCAAAATCTCACCCAGTTCCACACTATCAAACTGGATTACCAGCCCCTTGATTATGGTTGTCACAATACCTTCACTCACTGTGCAATTGGAATAAAATTCTTGAACCTCTTTCTCACTCAGCTGTATAGCACGATCACTGAACATGTTCAACCAACCCTGAGCCCTCAACTTAGCACCAAGTTGAGTCATTCCCTCTAGCTCCAGGTCAGTAAGAATTTTACCCTTCACCATTGGCATACCTCTAAAATAGGCCACCCTCATTTTCTTGTCTTCCTTGTTTTCGCCAATCACCTGTCTCAGGTTCTTCCACAATCCTCTCCTACGAACCTCAGGTTCATCCACTATGCTCTTCTGCTGCTCTCTTACAGAACCTCGAGTAGCACGTCTCCTAGCATGACTCACTGTCTTTCTGCTGCTTTCTCCCATACCCTCTGCATCTCCAGAACTTCCAATCTTGGAAATATCTACAAATTCTCCTCCCTTTACTAACCTTCTTTTCTTCACTGTTTGTTTTTGTTCTTGTGCCACAGGCCTCTGTCGCACTGGAGGAACCTTCACTAGCTTGAGGAGTGGGATTGGGCTCAGGCAACACAGCATCCAAAGGTTCAATAAAACCTACACCTTCTACGTTCTCTTCTACATAATCATCAATATCTCTCAGATCTGCATCATCACCTGCCACAGAACCAAAGAACGAACCGGGTTCTTTCTTAGGTTCTTTAGCAGGTTCAGCAGATTTTTCCTCTCCTTTGTCACTAACGGTCTTTTCTACCACAGGAACTGTCTCAGGAACAGGTTCCTCAACAGTGTTCTCGGTTTCTTTAGTAACAACAACAACAATCTCTGTTTCGTCAACTCTTTCAGGATTTTCTACAACTATCTCCTCCTTATCTTCTTCTTTGTTCACAACAGGCTCTACTAAATATACAGGCACAGAAGGTAAACTAGTATCGACGACTATAGTACTAGTAGGAGAACTAGGGTTTACCTTTTCAATTTCTTGAACGCTTTCTTGAGTCGTTTCAATGATTCCTTCCTCCGTACCAGTTTCTGGAACACTTTCCCCCTTACTAGTTGCTTCCTCTGTCAACTTCTTCTATCTTAGTTTGGCAAACTTCCTCGCCATAGCCACAGAGCGACTCGCTGCTAGTTGCTTAGCCTTTTGATTTAGTTTTGACATTTTGAGTTTGGGAGAAGAGAGTTGAGAATCGATTTTAGAACTGGTCGACATGTTTACAAAGTGTTGAGTTTCTAGAGAGAGAAGAAAAATTGTTTTGAGAGAGTTCTTTCTGTTTTGCCGATAGAAACAATGTTTCTTTGATCAAGTAGTGGCGTAATGAAGGGTTTAGGTTTATCGGGAAGGGGAACAGATTGATGGGATTGGAAAAAGCTGTTACTACTTATGACACATAGGTGCTGACGCCAGTGTGGTTCAAAGTATTTGAATTTTAAAAGCTTACACTAATTCAGCGCCAAGTGAGGGTGATTGGTAACAAATTACACCACATAAGACAACACTTATACTCAGTAAGTGATATAGAATGTGTAACTGAATGTCCATGCACCAGTTTCTTCAATTATATCCTTTATATCAAAAATTTGCCAGTATCTAAGTCATGAAAACAGGTTCCAAACAGGTTAGCAAACAAAACAATTAAGTTTTCATAGTAGAATCAATTAAGCAAAGTTAAGCTAAGTAAAACAAGGAAACTTCACTAGCCAATCATTGGGAGAACCAGGTGCTGCTTCGTTCATTGTATCTTGGTCATCCCTAGCTCAAGCCTGTTTTTTTTCAAATTGTACCCTGTTCAATGCCTTAGTGAAGATATCAGCAATTTGATCCTCAGTCCTGCAAAAGTTCATAGTAATTAGGCCTTTCTCAACATTGTCCCTTAAAAAATGATGCCTAATATCAATGTGCTTTGTTATCTTGTGCTGGATCGGGTTCTTGGCAATATTGACTGCACTGGTATTGTCACAAAAGATTGGAACTGGTCCACACTTGATTCCAAAGTCCTCCAACTGCTGATTGATCCATAATAACTGTGAATAACATAAAGCAACTGCTACATATTCAGCTTCAGCTGTGGATAATGCCACTGAATTTTGTTTCTTTGTAGCCCATGAAACTAGACAAGGACCTAGGAAGTGTGCCATCCCAGATGTGCTTTTCCTATCAACCAATTGACCAACATAGTCAGCATCAGCATACCCAATAAGATCAAAACTTCCACCTTTTGGGTACCATAAACCAAGATCTTGAGTTCCTTTCAAATATCTCAAGATTCTCTTGACTGCAGTTAAGTGTGACTCCTTTGGTTTTGACTGGAACCTTACACACAACCCCACACTATAAATAATATCTGGACGACTTGCAGTTAAATATAACAAAGAACCAATCATTCCTCTCTACTTAGTTTCATCAATGGAAGCACCAGTTTCATCCAGATCTATCTTCATTCCAGGAGCAATGGGTGTGTTCATATCCTTAGTAGATTTCATATCATACTTCCTTAGTAGCTCTTTGATGTACTTCTGCTGGTGGATCATTGCGCCTTCCTGAGATTGCTTGATTTGTAAGCCTAAGAAGAAATTTAGCTCACCCATCATACTCATCTCAAATTCACTTCACATCAGGTCGGAAAACTCCTTGAAAAGGTTCTCATTAGTAGCACCAAAGATGATGTCGTCTACATACACTTAAACAATCAGCAGTTCCTTGGCTTTCTTCCTTAAAAACAAAGTATTGTCTATTTTACCTCTAGTAAACCCATTCTTCAATAAGAACCCAGACAATCTTTCATATCAAGCCCTAGGAGCCTGTTTCAACCCATACAGTGCCTTGTCAAGTTTGTGGACATGATCAGGAAACTCTGTACTTTCAAAGCTAGGTGGTTGAACCACATACACCTCTTCATTCAAATAACCATTAAGGAATGTACTCTTCACGTCCATCTGGTACAGCTTAGACTTCATGTAAGCTGCAAAAGCAATAAGCATCCTAATGGCCTCCATTCTTGCAACAGGTGCAAAAGTTTCATCATAATCGATTCCTTCTTCTTGGCTGTAACCTTGAACCACCAGTCTTGCCTTGTTCCTTGTTACTATGCTATGTTCATCCAGCTTGTTTCTAAAGACCCATTTAGTACCAATGATGGACCTGTCCATTGGTCGAGGGACCAGGTGTCATACCTTACTGCGTTCAAACTGATGAAGTTCCTCTTGCATAGCAATCACCCAATCTGGATCCTCAAGTGCTTCACATACATTCTTTGGCTCTATTGAGGACAGAATTGCAAAGAATGCACAGAAGTTCTTCAAAGCTCTTCTAGTAACAACTCCAGTGTTTAGATCAGACATGAGGTTCTCCAGTGGATGAGAACATTGATATCTCCAAGGTTTAGGTTGAATCTGCTGAGTGTCGTTTGTAGGAGGAGCTGAGTCATCGAAGTCCTCTTCATCTTGCTCTTCAGTTCCCCCGTCTGATTGCCTTCTAGTTCCCCCTGAGTTTGATCCTTATTATCCTGATTACTTTTAACTCCATTCAAATTCTTAGGGTCTTCATCAGGTTCATCTCTTGCAAGACCAATCTCCTGATCATCATCTTCTTGTCTGTTTGTAACACTTTCAGATTCATCAAATACCATATACACACTTTCTTCTACAGTCAAGGTCCTATTGTTGAACACTATATAAGCTTTACTTTGTGAAGAATATCCCAAGAAAATGGCTTCATCACTTCTAGCATCAAACTTCCCTAGAGGTTCTTTCCCGCTGTTATGCACGAAACACTTGCACCCAAAAGCTCTAAGATGTGCAATATTAGGTTTCCTGCCTCTAATCAGCTCATAGGGAGTTTTCTCTAACAGAGGATGGATAGAACAACGATTTAGCAAGTAGCAAGCGGTGTTGACAGTTTCAGCCCAAAATTTTTTCGATAGACCGCTTGATAATAACATAGTTCTCTTCCTCTCCACTACACCAATCTGCTGAGGGGTCCTTGGTGCAGAGAAGTTGTGATCCACACCATGTTTATTACAATATTCTGCAAACTTAGCATTCTCAAATTCTGTACCATGGTCGGACCTTATACTCACTAGTTGAAGCCCCAGTTTCTTCTGATTGACTCTGACCCAGTTCTCGAACATATCATATGCTTCATCTTTAGATCTAAGGAACAAGGTCCATGTATATCTGGAGTAGTCATCAACTATTACCATTACGAATCTCTTACCTCCTCTGCTCCTTACCCTCATTGGTCCACACAAGTCCATGTGAACCAGCTCAAGTGGTTTAGAAGTACTAACCACTTTCTTTGACTTGAATGAAGATCTTACATGTTTTCCTCTCACACAAGCATCACAAATCTTGATGTCATTGAACCTCTTGCTTGGCATTCCACGAACCAGGTCCTTTGACACCAACTTATTCAATTGAGCCAGGCTTGCATGTCCTAGTCTCTTGTGCCACAACTGACTATCATTCTCCAGCACATTCAGACAAGTCAAATTATTCTCAAGAAGAGAACCTAATGTAGCCTTGTACACATTATTAGCTCGTTTCCCTTCCATTATCACTTCAACAGTCTACAGGTTCTTTACAGTGCAACCTACAGAAGTGAAACTCACTGAGTTTCCTCTATCACATAGTTGAGAGATACTTAGAAGATTGTGCCTCAATCCATCTATACGGAGTACATTATCAATAACATGATTGAGGGATCTCCTAACTTTTCCAATACCAACAATTTCACAACTCTTGCCTCCTCCAAAAGCCACACTGCCCCCTTGAAATGCTGCGAGTGAGAGAAAGTTTCTTTTATCTCATGTCATGTACCTGGAACACCCATTATCAAGAATCCAGCTTGGGTTGTTCCATCTCACTCCAGTCTAAAAAAGAAAATCAAGGGTTAGTAAGAGGAACCCAGACAAGCTTGGGTCCCTTTTTGTTATCGAATGGATGGATTAAATCTTTTCTAGCCAATAAGGTAAAACTGTTTTTTTATTTTTTTTAACTGCTTCTTTCGCAGCACTGCATTCATTCTTGATATGTGCCACACAAGAAGCAGAGTTTGTTGCAAGGATGTCCTACATATTTACTATTAGGGTTCCAAGCAGGTAAAAGTTTCCTATGTCCTAATCTAGTCTTACCTCTATTATGATTTTCATGCAACCAATTCAAAGCTTCAGAAGACTTGTTCCATTTAGTGAGTCTGGTGAGCTCAGAGTTAGCTTTTTCAACCTTTTCCTGAAGAACCCGGTTCTTCTCAATTTCCTGATGTAGAACCTGGTTTTTATTTTTAAGCTCAGCTTCAAGGTTGATTTGAGCCTCACTAACTCCTTGCTTACCAGACCCTTCTTTCAATTTTTGATTTTCAAGTTCGAGTGCAGAAACTAGTTTTGTCTCACAAAGCACCTGTTCTTTTAATTGAAGACTTTCTAATTCAAGGTCTGAGACTTTCTGTTTTAGTTCAAAAACTTGATTTTCACTAGCAGCTAATTCCTATTTAAGATCAGATTTAGTTTTTTCCAAGTTTTTATTTTTCAATGAAAAATCAGACACAAGAGACATTAGTTGGTTCTTCTCAGAAAGTGCTTGTTCCTTCTCAGAACAATTATGATTCATTATCCGGCATCAGTGCCAATGGAGTCTAGGTTTTAGTTCATCGAGACTTACCTCGGGTGTATCATCAATTGAAGATTTATTATCCGGCATCAGTGCCAATGGAGAATCATCTTCTGGTTCTTCATCTTCTTCATCACTTTCACTTTCAGAAGGTCCCATGTTGGGCAATGTTTAATAACATGGTCTCTTTAGGAGATCCACCCATTCCCTCCCCCCCTTTCTCCATTCACGCGATCAAGAAAACCCTAAACCCTATTCCTTTTACAGATTATTCTGTTCAAGAGAAGATTCAACGTAAGATTTCTTCAAGTTGCAAGGGTAAAGTTCTCTGCAACTATTGCCAAGAGTTTAAGCTCTGGTGCAATCAGCACCCTACATACACTTCTTGCCTATTACCAAGACTCTATGGCCTGTTGCAAGTGCCAACTTGCAGAGAAAGTCTCTGCAACCCTTAGCTTATAGCTAAAAGTTTAAGCTCTGGTGCAATGGGCACCTGGGAGAGACTTCTTGGCTATTGCCAAGACTTTAAGCCCTCTTGCACTGGCCAACTTCAGGAGAAAATCTCTACAAGTCTTGGAAATAGCCAAGACTTTAAGTTCTGCTGCAAAGGGAAACTTACACTGAAAATCTCTAAAGTATTGGCAATAGCCAAGACTTCTTGCCTACTGCAATGGGAGGCTTGTAGAGACTTCTTGCCTATTGCTAATACTTTAAGCCCTGTTGCAATGGGGGGCTTGCAGACAAAGTCTCTGGGCCTTGCAGACAAAGTCTCTGCACCTTGCAGACAAAGTCTCTGCTGCAAAGGGAAACTTACACTGAAAATCTCTAAAGTATTGGCAATAGCCAAGACTTCTTGCTTACTGCAATGGGAGGCTTGTAGAGACTTCTTGCCTATTGCCAATACTTTAAGCCCTATTGCAATGGGGTCCTTGCAGACAAAGTCTCTGCAAGTCTTGGCAATAGCCAAGACTTGCAGCTCTGGTGCAATAAGCACCTAGGAGAGATTTCTTGCTTTTTGCTAAGACTTTAAGACCTGTTGCAAAGGGGGCTTGCAGATAAAGTCTCTGCAAGTATTGGCTATCGTGTTGCTGCTCTGGTGCAATAGGATCCTAGGAGAGACTTCTTCGCAAGACCTTAAGCCTACAAAGGGCATCACTTTTACCCATGATCCTGCTTCTATCAAAGCGATCTGAGTACGAAATTCTAAGCATATCATTCATCTTGATTATGTGCAGGATTAACACTATGGCAACTCGCTACATTTATATAGCTTATAATGGGAAATGGGATTCAAACAACAAATACATCAACCATGATATAAATTTGATACTTGTCAAAGACGGTATAAGCTACCACGTATTTGAAAAAGGAAATTGTAATGCTCTCACCATCAACACTGATGAAAGTGAAGCAAAGATAATGTTTGACACGAATCTAGAAAGGTGCAGAGGCATGATGGTAACAAATGATCAAAAACTTATAACTTGCATGTAACTGCTGAAGAATGATGAGAATTTCAGAAAATCCTGCTTCATAGTAGAAGTTATTAAAAGGACTGACATGTCAGAAAATCTCGCTTCTTTGTGAATGAAGCTGACCATAGCATGGTGTTGCATCAAAAGGAAGGACAGTTATTGATTAAAAATATTTTAAAAAATCAAACGTGATTGGAAAGTTAATATTATCAATAAATTGAACTATTGGCAATATCAAAGACTTTACACTTATACAGATAACTAATTCAATTAACTTGACGTAAAATCTTGGAAAAAGGTAAGATATTTTCTACCAAAACTTATTTATAGACTTTAATATTAGAAATAGTTAACTTGCCTTGATGTCTTGCCATAGGCAAAAATATTGACACCAAATCTTGGCAACAACCTTACCAGCACAACCCTCCATGAATTAATTATCAATTTTAAATTAATTATATAATATTAAAGTTTGAATTAATTAACTAGAATTCAAGTCTTGCCCATTGGCAAGACTTTCCATCTAAATGTGTTCACCCCAGAACAACTAAAATGCCTTGAAGTCCTGCAATTGCCAGCATTTCCACTTCATCCGATTCAAAGCAACTCCAGTCTTTAAAATTACAAAAATATCAAACATCCAAGTGTACTTGTTTACATAAACACAAAAAACACGGTAAATACAAAATACATGTAATTAAAAACTACTCAACAGCTTTCTCTAACTCTTTTGTAGTACTAAAAGTCTCATTTGGACTACTACACGAATCATCTTGCGACGAAGATAACAAACGAAAATTTGGAAATTCATCGCCCAATCACATTTTTACCTTGGAATTCATCAGAAGATCTTGGCTGACTTATAAAATCATCCACCACATCAAAATATACATGATCAGGATTAGGAAATTGAAGATTTAATATCCATTACCTGCAAAATTTTAAAAAACGGCAATGACAACATATAATAACAAAACAATGAAAAGACCATATACAAACATACAATGACAACTACTGAACGCATGACTGATGAAAAGAGTAAACTACAGAAAAAGTCTTTACAACTATTGCCAATAGCCAACACTTTAAACTCTAGTGGAAGGCGCAACTTATACAAATAGTCTCTGCAAGTATTGACAATTGCCAAGACTTTAAACTCTAGTGGAAGGAGCAACTTGTACAAATAGTCTCTGTAAGTATTGACAATTACCAAGACTTTTACCTATATTGTAGTGCAAAACTTGCAGAGAAAGTCTCTGCAACTCTTGGCAATAGCCAAGACTTTAAGCTCTGCTGCAAGGGGGACCTTGCACTAAAAATCTTTAAGAGTATTGACAATTATCAAGACTTCTACCTCTACTGCAGTGAACAAGTTGGAGACAAAGTCTCTGCAACTCTTGGCAATAGCCAAGACTCTAAGTTCTGGTGGAAGCGACAACTTACACAGAATATCTCTGCAAATATTGGCAATAGCCAAGACTTTAAACTCTACTGCAATAAGCAACTGGCAGAGAAAGTCTATGCAACTCTTGGTCATGGTCAAGATTTTAAGCTCTATACAACAACATGAATATCTAATAGCCATAAGCAATAAAAACCTTCAAATCACCGGAATCAAGCAAACAAAAGCAAAAACATCCACATGAACCTCAAACTTAATTCAACAATCATAGATCCAAATGGAAAAAACTAACACATAAATATATAAACAATAAGTATAAAAAAATAACGGGAAAAAATAAATGCAGATAAATAATTATGCGAAATAAAAATTACAATATAATGAAAAAATAATAGAACAAATATACGAAAAAGAGAGAATAAAAAATCCCAAATCTCCAGCACACAAAGAAGAAAGAAGGAGGCCAGGAATGGAGAAAGAGAGAAAGAAACCTGTTCAGCGTGATTTAAGCAGGCCGGGAGCAGAATAGTCCTTTCATAGGAGGGAGTATGATGTGGGGCTCCGTTTTAAAAGGCATTTTTGGGACTCGTCCGGCGCTCGCCCCGGGGCGGGACACTTGCAAAACGCCCTGAGGCTCTCAGGCGGGACTTAGATCCGTGAGGCTTACGCCTCAAGTGCCCGGCGGTGTGCCTAGAACACGTCCAACGCTCAACACTCGGGGCTCGCCTTATAGAACCTATGCAAGTGATCTGTCAAATTCCTTGATTAAGATTGTTCACCCACAGTTCTCTTTAAAAATGAATGATACAAGTTATATTCATCTATAGAAATTGAGATGGCATAATATTGCATGCATTATAATTGAGAATCTCATGAGGATGAATATCATATGTATGCACTTAATCTGAAAATGCATAGTCGAAGTATATATCACCACTTGTTATTGGTTGTCATGTCTTATTTCTATCACTCAAAATTATTGTTCTTTAATAATTTTGCAATTTAGAAGCGACTTTATATTTATCAATGAAGAATTAATTTATTAAATTATAATAGTAATAAATTTTATTATTTATTCACTTTTAATATTAATAATTTTTTATTTTTTAATTGTTTGAAAGTTAAGTCCTTATAGTTTTTGTATCTCATAAAATATAATATTATTCAATTTCTTATACTTTAAAAAATGTTAGATCTTTTGTCTATTATATATTTTCTTATTTTTAAATTTTTAAATTTTTTTGGTTCATTATGTTATTTATTAATTTAAAATTAATTAAAAAATTACGATCTATGAGACTTACGCCCTATGTCTCGGGGCTTACGCCCCGCCCCATTATAATTAAAACGTCTCGTCTTGCGCCTCCGCCTTTTAAAACATTGATGTGGAGGGCATTTACTTAAAACATTAGTAAGTGAGGGTAATTAGATAACACCATGTCTTATTGAGGGCCCTGGGTGAATTTTTTTGTCTTTTTTGTTTTGATTATGATATTACGTGTCTATTAAAATTTAAAGGTATCATAATTCACAAGGCGTCTATTTTATTACGAAAGCGGTGTGCGCTCTTTGTTTTACATCGAAACCAGCACCCTTCGTCCTATCTATCTTGTTTGGACTTTGGACAACTTTGAGTTTGCAACAAACATGACTAATTGTCAAATTGTTTCTCTTTTCTTCCTTTTTTTTAATTAAATTTTTTCCTTTTGCTTTGCGCACGTTTTGTAGTTTAAAGCGCCAGCTCATATGTTTAAAGTGAACTAATATAAAAATTCTAAGACTACTCTAGAATATGCATCTGCAAAAGAACTTCTCCTTAACTGGTCCTTCCAATAAATTTCTGCTCAAGTTACAATTTGAGATTAGTTGAAACTAGTGAACTCGACCGCGCTCGCACGGTTATTTGAAAATTAGAAAAAGTATATAGCTAATAATCACTATTATTACCTTTAAAATAACATAATGAATGTTTATTTTTAGATTAATATAATTTTTGATATATATATTCCATCTTTTCTCAAAGTGAAAGAAAAATAAGTCAAAACTAAATTCAATTCTTATTAAAGGACATGATCTTTTTTTAATATTTAAATATTGAGAATAAAAACGTTTATTCAAGTAGAAAATTAAATTATTGAGATTACATCTACATGATTTAACCTTATATTTTGATGAATTTTGTACTTGCGATGTTCTCCAATCATATATTTTATTCCTAAATATAATTGCCTCAAGCTTTAAAATAATCAAAGCATCTTTTTTGTTTATATTCTATTTTCTTTTAAAATCTATAACTCTCTATCTTTTTTTTAAGAACCTAACCCATGTAAAAATTTCCTCGTATAAGCTGGAGATCGAAACTTGTATTTGAGTCATATTTTTATTCCAAGAAAAAATAAGAAATATATTAACAATGATGAAAGTTGACCATTCAAAATTAAATATTTTCAAATGTATTCCAACATAAAGTTACTGCACGGTATGTTAATCATTTAACACAATAATATTTTGATCTCTTGTTGATTTAATTGTTGTGTCTTCCCTTGCCCACCCATCGCGCAGGCATAAGAGTCATCATCACTTAATTTATTAATCATATTTTGACAAAGATAGAATAAAAGAAATAATTTTGATCATGGAGAAGATGACTTAATACTTCTCGTATTAATAATTAAACTTTTCTTGTATAAGAGACCCAAAGGGTCTAGTCATTCTTTGAATATATAGGCAACCAATAATTAAATTCAAAGAATATTTAATATGGTGTCATTTGTGTTACTCTCCTTGTGTCTTAAGATATTCCAAGCTAATTTCTTGAAAATTTTATCTTGACAGCCCTCATTTCATGGCTAATAAAATAATCAAGCTCTAATAAGATTCACAGAAATGTATGATTGTATATATACATCTATCATTCTCTGTATACAATTATTACCATACTAAGTCTGCTCTTTCACTAAGAAAATATTAGTGATACAAAATTCACAATCATTGTTAATACTAACTGTGTTATATATGTTGACATCATCCCATATAAAATAAGCATAGTTTGGACACATAATATATTCTGCAAGAGAAATATTAATGTCTAAATTATGATCATGTTTCTTTGACATCCTATATAAAATTTATTTAAAGAAATAATAGATGATCTACCTTCTTAGGCTCACGAGTAGTGACGCCTTCATTTTTTACAACAAAATATTTATCATCAATTCAGATATCACTATAGTATTCATTCATCCGATTTTATACCTCAACTTCTGTACATAAACTGTGTAAAATTTTAAATCCTACGAGGATAAAAACATTAAGAGGAAACAATAGTCAAAAGTTCATTATACTAATTTACCCACTAAATTAAAGCACAATGAAAGGAGTAGGTTAAAGCAAGCCCTTCATTATAGATTTGAGATTTTAGCATAGCTACAGAACATGTTTAATACTACTAATTTCCTAAGCAATCTAGTGAAGGCATAAAAAGTAAACAACTTACATCATCATATTCACGAACCCGCAAATAAAAAATGAATAAGTAATTTCTACATCTCCTGAAAGAAAAGAAAATAAACAACAATTAGACTTTTGTCAACAAAATTTAGAATCGATATAATAAGTTGCATCACAAAAGACGAATTAGCTAATCTTCTATGATTACTTTATAATGAAAATAGAGGTCAAACTCAAAGATAGAAATGGAAAAGAAGAGTTGAGGAGATCGAAATTTTGTTGCCATTATATAGTCATTTCTTAATTGCCCTTTTCAATTCTCCATTACTATACACATTAATATTTCGGAAGTTACGGACATAAAATGCATTGAAGCCACAAATATTATATTAAATAGTAGAAATTATGGACATGAATAAATGTGAGTCATGGAGGTTAAATTAAGATAAGATAAATGAAATATAATGAGAAATTGTAAAATAAATGGGATGCAAACTAAAACAGCAAAACGTTTAGGAGATTGAGAAGTAGCAAAAGTGAAAGAAAATGATAGTTTCTTGGCCATGAGACATGCCACATCACCTTCTTATGTTTCTCAATTAGTAGATAAACTAAGAAAATTGACCGCGTAATCATTAGATGCTATAATTTTTTTTTTATTTGTTAATAGTAGCGCAATTATGTCTTACTATTGGCCTCCATTCACCTCAAAACGTAAACAAACCAAAAGTTGAAAAGTCATTGCATTTTCCCATTTTTTCCCCTTTGTCTATCTACTTTCTTTTGCTTATTTTATAACTTTTAATTAAGAAAGGTCTCAATCATATCTTATATTCTTCTTTTATACATATATACAAGTTAGAATGATCTACGCAAGATTAACCTGTCTATGCAAACTAAAGATTCATTAAGAACTCTCTGCATTGCCATGCAATTATGCAAATAGCATCCACCCCACCATGACATGCCTACAACTGGAAAGCTAAAAGAAGCAATGAAAGAAAACAACATATAGCTGAAATAAAAAAGCAAACGGTTTGTATAAAATAATGTCGTTACGATTATAAAAACGAATTTTTTTTATTGAATGAAGATATAATATATATTCTTATATTCTTTTTTATTTACGCACAACTAACCCATGAGAACATTTTTGTGTCTGAAGAGTATTGAAAATCAATCCTAGTTTTGGGAGATAAATCCGTGGAATGGACTTGATTTAAGAACTTTGCCAAATTTCTCATCTTTCCTAAAATACTGAGGTACAAACGTTATTGGTGTTTCAGATATATTAGCAAATTTTTCCTTACAAAATTGTTAAAGAACGTATTATTAGCTTTTGGAAAATCTTTAATTCGATCTGAAGAGTAATTATTTATCACAAACTTCATATTAAGGAACAGAGAGTATGAGAGGAAATTATTATAAAAAATCAAAGCGAGGAAGTTATAAGAGTATTTTAAACGAAAGAAGGAAAACTTGCAACCTTTTAAGTATAAAGGTACTATTTTGGTTCTTTAAACTATAAAAAAAGAAACTAAAGGCAAGAAGTATTCAAACGAAACAATACAATTTTTTATTAATAAGTGAATTGAAGAGATGAGAATACATATCAGTTAGCTATGGTTAAGTGAGGAAGGTCTATTCAATACTTCATATTATATATTTGATGACTTGGTGTAAACGAATGATAATATTATAATAAATTTTTCCTAAATATAATTACATGTCTAGTTCTAATTCATTTCTTTTGATATTAACAAAGTCATTAATAGATAAATAACCAACAGGAGTACATTCACATAGCAAAAAAAGTAAGAGGAAAATTACAACATCTCATAAAAAAACGAAAAGAGAAAAAGAAGCAAGATGTATTTATTAAATAAATTTGAACATATGAATAACAGAAGAATAAAAGAAGCAAGGATAAATGTCGTCTTCATCATACTTGCTAATGGAGATGTCTGGCTACATCTGAGGGTGATGAGAGTTAGAAAACTAAAAGGCAGGAATGAAGAGAAACTGCCAAGGAGAAGGAACAATAGAGAAGATGACTTTGAGGTGTTGAAGGAAATGACAGCTTTTCATTCCTTTATATAGCTTTTTTAGTTGAGGTTTGTCAAGTTGATTCTACCGTTTCAATTTTGCCACTACTATATAATTATTATTCACAATAAGTAGTACAGTTTCAATTTCTTCATTATTATGAAATTACTATACACAATAAGTAGTACAATTACTTGTCATAAAGTCCTTTAGCAATCAACAGTGAAAGAGGAAACGATCGAGACTTCACTTTTATACATAGAAGAGGCCAAGAAAAGAAAGGATAAAAGAAAGGGAGAAAATGACCAAAAATGATGAATCTTTGACCATAGAGCTATACCACATCACTTGGCTATATAGTTCTCAATTAGTATATACTAGGTAATTTGCCCGCGCATCGCGCGGTCTTGAAAACCCTTCGTTATCTTACAAAATGACTGTTTTCAAATATTGTACTATATCTTAAATTAAGGATAACAAACAGATTTATCATTCGTGTAAAGACTAAAAATATAAGAATACCTCATACATCGTTAATTGAATGAAAGGATCTGATCAAAATTTTCATTTTTATATTCTACAACAAATAAAAATTATGCATCGTTGATTGATTTTTAAATAATAAGGAAGCATCTTTTTTTTTATTTTTTATTTCTTTATAGTTAAGCATAAAACATTCAAATTTTACATCATACTACAACAAAAATATGGCTAAATAATTGTTGTTGTAACTGATAAAATGAGCAATCGCTTTTTACCCTTTAATTATTTTTACCTATTCTATATACCTCAATTGTAGTATCAGTTGTTTTGTTCACTTTCTCTATTTTCATATACACTTATAAATATAAAATATTCACCTTTAAAATATACATTGTACTTTTTCTCAAGAAACTTATCGACTGTACTGCAAATTCTTCTTCACTGTATATGGAAATAAGGTTTGATAACTAAATAAGATAATATATAATTTAATAAACAATAAAGTACTAATTATTCATTGAATTTGTAACCTTGTTGTGATTAGTCACATTACAATTAAACGTTTCATTCTAGAACATAAAAATGCTATAACATATGTTACCTAGAAGATAATAAAATTAAAAATTCAAGTGTCTACAATTCTGTCAAAATCCTTTGACCGATATCTCTCTTAGCTTCTTCATATGTAAAACCACCAGCTCTAACCTTCTTCCTACCCCATGCATCCCCAAAGAAGAAGAAAACGAACAAAATTACTTACATCTAGATGCCGAAGTACAAATATGTGCACATTCGCAAAAACAAAAAAATGGGGAGATTATCTTGTAACATATAATAAGACTGGAGCAGTTAAGAACGATGAAGAACACTTTTTGTTCATATTACCTACAATTTTCGTTCATCCAATGCAAGAAACAACCATCCGATGACACCACTATTTACAGTTCTTGTGACTGCCAACATGCTCAAATATAGGCCATTCTTGTGTGGCAAGATGTGAATTATGCTATGCCTCTTCATCCGATATTTGTTTAGAAATTTAACAATATTGGGGTTATGAGGAATTAATAAATTATTTAATTGTATTAATTGAATGATGGAAAGAAGAATGGGAGGAAGCATTTATATTTTTTTTGGAACGTTTTATTTAAGCCTATATTACAATAATAACATAGACAATCAATTATTAGAGATAGAGAAAAAGTGAAGAAAGAATGAGGCCGGAGATTTAAATGGAAAAAGGGAGAAAAAAATACAAATTTGAGAACAATAGGTTTCTTCACATTTTTTATGCAATGGTAGTCATAGAAATGTGCCAAGTCATCTTTTATATAAATAATTATTGATTTAATTTTTATACTATTACTACCAATTATTGACATAGTTTTATCAGTTGTATTCTTAAGAGAGCCTTGGCCTAAGAATTATGACACATCTCTCTCGAATACAATTTTGATTTTCTAAAAAGGCCCGTATTATATTTGTCTAATTGTATCTAGTTACTTCCCTTTTTTACGGTAGTTACAACGACATCAATATCTTTTCACCTTTCTTAGCCTAACCGGCCATATTCCAAAGAGCAAAGTAACGTATTCCTCTCTTTTAATCTCCTCCCAAATCCCAATAATAAAGGCAAAGAAATAATTAAGAACATAGAAGAGTAAAAAGCAGTGCGAAGGCATTTTGGTCATAGAAGGTAAAAGGGTCATCTCCAAGATTTTATCACAGTTAAGTACATGTAAAATCATAAACTCATACCAGTAATAATGCACTGTAATGGTGTTCATAGCCTGTCACAAAAAGTAATATAATCAATTTATGTTCAAATAAATTTGCACAATAGTCAAAATTTACTGAAGCCGGGATATATTGTAGTCAAAATTTATTGGACATTTATATTGAACATATCATTTTATGAAAAAGTAAAAGTCTGAAATAAGTAAAACTCATGGGCAAGACAGAAAAATAAATACGTATCAGCACAAAAACAAAAACAAAGACCTATCTAACTTCTACCAAAAATTGAATGCTGGTTGACATTATTATTTGAAAACTTACAAAACATACGAAATTTCCTCCCAAACCTTAGCAGTGGATAGTGGAAGAATAATCCCCACTTCGTCGAAACCATGGCATATCGAATTTCTTGATCGGCTATGAGTGAGAGTTGAAACTCTTGCCTATTGGCTTTATAAACACTTTGTAATTCTCTTTTTGTAACGTTTACCTCTAATAATTGGAGTAACTGAAAATTAAAGGCGCATGTTTTGATCATTGATAGAACTTGAAACGTACCTATTCTTTTCTCCTTATTTACTACAATTAATATAACATTAAAGTATATTGCATTAAAATGAGAGGAAAAATAAATGAACAACAATCTGAGATAGAATGTAAAAAAGAAGGTGGGGAAAAAGGCCTAAAAAGATGAATCCTTGGCCATTTAGCTATGCCACATCACTCTCTAATGTTTCTCAATTAGAAGATATATAGATATAGATATAGATAGCAAATCATGAAAAATTGCCACGAGGTATTAGCATGATTGTAACTAAATACTTACGCTGTTTCAATTGACAATTCGAGAAACAAAGTTCTAGAATATTTTGATTGTCAAAGGGACGCATGCAGTTGAATAAATCTTTGCCTCCCCAACGTTGTCTGTTCCTCGCAAACTTATCAACTTTACACCAAATTTACCAATTATTTCTTTGACAATAAGGTCAATAAAATGATTATACGAACCTTTCTAAATCTCAAGGAAATAATGATCTCTTAATCAGAAATAAAATAAACAGGCAAAAAACAAATAAACAGGCAAAAAACAATTACTCCCTCTGCTAAAAAAAGGCATGTTTCGGATTTCGAAAGTCAAACGAGTTTATTTTGATCGTGAATGTAAACATATAATCTTTAAATTTTTGGAACGATATTTATATATTTAGAAATTACTTAAAAAGTACTATAAGTGACAATAATTAATAATTCAAAATATTTATAAAATATATAAAAATATTACGGTCAAAGATAAACTCTTTGACTCTCCAAATTCGAAACTTGTCATCCATTGTTGACTCTCCAAATTCGAAACTTGCCATCCATTGTGGAAGGAAGAAAGTACTATTTCTTTTGACACAATTGAGTACTAAAATTGGAAAATTCATGCTAAAATTGAAAAACCAAACGAATGGATTAGAATTAGGAAAACAAATTTACACAATTGAGTACTACTTAATAAAATTACAAAAAGCCATTCTCGTAAGTCGAAAATGAAACATGCAAGCATTTAAAAATTCGTTATAAATGAGCTGGGGACACTGGTGGACTGACATCATCGAAACTCCATAGATCCATCGAACCACCGCCCATGGCCTCCGCCGTTGGATTCATCGTCGCCGCCACTGATTGGCCATCAACATACGGTATTTCATAAAACTTCATCAATGATTCATAAGCCATTAGCTCCTCAGACAATTTCTCCACTTCATTCTCCTCCTTTTCTTGCTCTTTCAGCTGACTATTTTGATCATTATTAACTGGTTCAGTGTTTTCAATAATGCCATAAGAGTTGTTTACCTCATGACTATTATAACAAGTATCATAGGAATCATAACCAATGTTACGTTGAGGTTGTGGATGTGTACTATAGTGATTGTCTTCATTGGGAAAATTAACTTTAGCTTTTTTTCCTCTAATTTTACGAGCTTCACTATCATAAGCTCTAGCAGCTTCTTCAGCAGTATTGAAAGTACCTAACCAGACCCTAACACCTTTTCTTGGGTCACGAATTTCAGCTGCCCATTTACCCCATGGACGCTGTCGTATACCCCTGTATAGATTCTTCCTTTGCCTCTTCTTGCTCTTCTCAATTTGCTCTGTCAAGTAGCAATGCATTAATTAGCGAGCATGTTGAAGAATAAGACATGTTGTCTGGTAATAATTACTGTACTTGATAATGTAACAGTATATATAACGTAAATATTTACTACTAATTAATTACCTGTAGTGGGTTGAGCTCGTTTGGGGGTAACAGGAACTTTTTGAGTGGACAAGCTGGAGGTATTTGGCTTAGAAAATGAAGCGTTTGGCCAGAAATCAGCAGAAGTTGGCCATAAGTCGGTGGATGAAGCACGGCGGTCACGGCGGGGAATGAGATCAGCGATGATTGCACCTCCACACATTTTTTGTGTAATTAAACTCTTTCCTTATAGTGAAAGAAAGAAAATGATTGAATCAGAAAAGAATGCTGCAATGTGAAAGATTTTGTAGAAAGAATAGAGGTTTTTTGTTGTGGAAAACGTACGAGGGAGTTGTGTAAGTAATTACTGTGTGTGTAGTAAAGACTAGGACAGCCAAGGGGGTATTTGTAGTGAGGGGAGGGATGTGGTTGGTGACAGCTCGGTCCTATTGCTGAACTTTCGTGCGGTACACCTTTTCTTTTGGGTTCTTTGTATTCGTCTCACCTCTTTAGTACCCTAGTGCCTAGCCTACTAGCTATAATTTGGATTTTACTTGGTGAACAAGTTGAGCAAGATATAGATAATACCCAAGGATAATGAGAAACAAAGCTGGGCAAGATTGACAGCATGGAATAAATTAAGAGCAACATGGGGATAAGATATTCTTTTCCTATTTCTGATTCCCCCATCTTATTTTTGACCTCTATGTAATAATTGCGGGAAGTGTTCAACCACCAAACTACTCCAAATAGATGAAAGAAGTAGGGGGTATTTTGTTGTAAATTTGTAATCTTGAAAGTCTGTTGATGTCGTAGTGGGTCAAATTATCGAATTTGACTTTAATTACTCCAAATTTTCTTATGTCAAAATGGACTACATTTAAGTTCCTGAGTCGTATGTACATATGAGATATTCATTATAACCTTCTGGTTACTTATGAATTATGTCAAATGCAATATGCTGTCATGGCTGTTATTTACTTTTCTTTTTCACAAAAAGAAAAAAGAGAATATTTTATTTATCGACCTATTGACCAAATCAAATTCTCAAATGCAAAGAATGGAGAAGCTAAGGTAGGAAGAAGCGGAAAGGAACGACAATCATCAACCAATTTAAGGTAAAGCAATTTGATACTACATAATTACTTTTGCACTAATTAAACAATTACAATACTTAGCTAGCCACTGTAACGATTCACTACGCAAACTAAAATGCGTGGGGGAAATTAATGTTTCTTTTCTGAAAACCTATGGATTTCGCAGTGGATAAACGTTGAGTGATTGACTTGAACGTCTGTCGTCAAATATGCTAAGTGGCTTTGAATTAGCCAGCCTGGCTTCCTCTAATGACAACATGCTAGTATATAATAAGCATGGAGATGTTTGTATGAAACATATTCTTTGTTACAAACGTTTTGATTTAAAACCAAAACACTCTTATGTATGTGATTATGTAAGTGACCAAAGCATAAGTTAGATTTACTTAACGATCAATCCGGGTTGTATTAATTGTATTTCCTAAAAATGTACTTCAAGTATTACAATTAAATTTATATTTAGTTGAGTCTAAAGCGGCCGTTTTATATCTCAATTCGATCGATTGATAGACAATTCACGTTGACGAGTAGTCGATTCTTAGAACCTTAATTCGATGACAGTGCAAATATCGATTTCGAGGATGCAAGTACGATGTCAAGTCTGAATGAACAATTCGAAGGCAAATGTAAATAGACAAATTATGACAAATGACGAACTAGCAATTTACGATGACGTGATTTCAAGTGATCTTCTTATCGAGGACAAATTACGGGCTGATTTCGTTTAAGGCTGAATGCTCAATTTTAACAAGATTCGATGACAAAGTTAGACACAATGGCGAATAAATGCGATCGATAGAAATATGTTCAATCAGGTAATATGATCACAAAACAATACTAGCAGTTCACTACGATCACAAAATAATACTAGCAATTCACTTGATATGTTCGATATAAGCAAGTTAAACGATAGACTAGCTTATGCAATCAGAGTAACGACAGTAAATTAACAAGATCGAAGGTGATGAGTCAAAATATTGAATAATGGAAACAGCATGCAAACAACGAAATAAGCAACAATAAACAAATGAATAAATAAGTAAATAAAGCGATTAAAGCTTATTGTATTGAAGAATCGGAGGATGGTGCTTCGAGGAAAGAGATAAATCTTCTTCCACGCCCGAACCAAACCGCGACTGAAGTTTTAATACAATGATTGCTTTGACAGTAACAGTAGATTGATTGTGATATGATGAGAAAACAACAATAATGTACTGAGCAAAAATGTGTATCTGAAGAATGAGAGTAATGTTCAAAATGAACGTGCCTCCAAATGAAGGAGGAAGGCCCTATTTATAGGCTGAAATGGCAAGAGTTCCCAACCCTAGAAGAACTCTCTCTTTCTCACGTCTCTCTTTCAGCAGTTGCCCACGTCCCACGAAATACGCTGGGCCCGTTCCGATAAAAGCGGGATAAGACCAATTGATATTATCCACTAGAATGGCTGTCTTCGGAATATTCCGATCACGTCATTACATCAATCGATCTTTACCAATGTCTTCGGAACTGAAATGATTTTGCAACACGATCGAACACATCTTCTTTGTGATCGAACGGAAATCGACCAATACAGATAGTACCCCCACTTGCTAAGTCTTGTGTTCGTTAAACTTGGCAAGTGGCCTGAGATTTTAAGCGGGAAAACACGTGGAGCGTCCGTGTCCCTTCATTTTGAAATGTCAACCTGTCATTTCAACTTCCAGTCGCCGCACGTGTCGGAGATCGTGCGAGTGGCAGTTTTCGTCGGTTCCCGAGGTCATGATGGCTCCCTCTCTATAAATACCAGTTTCAAATTGTTTTACAAGACTTTACATCTTCTAAACTCTTGAAATTCTCGCAATTTTCTGAAGTTCTTCAAAATTTCTTCAAAATTTTCTAAGCAAATCTTCAATCCTTCGCTTGTTTTTGTCAGTTCTTACTCCAAATCTTCAAGTTTAACTGCTTCAATTTATTGATCTTGTTGCACAATGTCTTCTTCTCAAAGTATAGCCGACGCCGGAGTTACCCCCTGCTGCCGTTGCCGCCACGGCACCGCCGCAGCCCGCTGCTGGTCCCTCAACAGATAAGAAGGAAAAAAAGAGGGAGAGGAAACCCAAAGACTTTGGCCCCGAAAAGCTCTATACTGACATTCTTCCGAAGAAGTTCACCTATGACGATAATTGCAAGGTCAGTACTCAGAACGACGTTCAACTGGCCAAAAAGAAGAATATCCCTGTCGACTTAGTTTTTTGCGCTGTCACTGAGGAATCGATACTACGAATCAGGGAAGACTGTGGTTGGAAAGAGGGTGAGATCGATGTAGTATTCCCCCCGAGGAGATCAACTCTGACCACTTTCTATGGCGGTCATTCCGCCGTTTTGACGTATCCATTTACGGTAGGGTTTACCTTGCCAGTCGACCCAATAATTGAGGAATTTTTCCGGTTATATAAAGTTTGCTTAGCGCAGATTTCCCCGATGGTGTGGCGTTTGGTTGCCATGTATCGGTGGATTGGCAAGAAGGTGGGAGTGGAGGTCACACTCAGACACATTCTTCACCTATATTCTCCCAGAGTTTATAAGGCCGGCATCATTACTGTGCAAAAACGAGGTAGCCGAGCTCTAATTTCCGATAACGACGATGATCTCAGGGCGTGGGATCAACGCTTCGTTTATATCCCGACAGAACAGCTTGTGGCTCCGGGGGCTGAACGTCTCCCAGTTGGCTGGAATCGCACACGTAAGTTTTTGATTTTGTTTGGTCTTGTATTTTTTCCGTGTTTTACTCTTGTGAGTGCGTGCAGCCAGCAGCATTATGTTCGAGTTGGTCCCTGACATCGTTGATTGGTTGAAGAAAGTTCTAAAAGAAACTACCAACGATCAGAGGGCCTGGAAGCCGATCGCGGCTCTTTTGAAGGTGAAGGCGAAAAACCATGGTAAGCTTAGTTTTGCCTTCAGCCGAGCTGCATTCTTTGTTTAATTTTAACAGATCACCTTCAACAGGCATCAATGGTGCTGTTACTAGACGATTGAAGATTTGGTCGATGAGGAAGAAGTCGAAGAAGTTGGGGGGAGAACGTGAGTGGAACTCCCCCGAAGAAGAAGAAGAAAACCTCTTATCAAGACCTTAGGGCAAAGTACCTTGTTAAGAGTACTTCGCAAGGAGCTGGCTCATCGACTGATCCTAAGCCGATCGAGCAGGTCGTTAAAGGGGCTATCTCAGCAGTTGAGGCAGCGAAAGCCATCGAGGAGGGCAACCTCGCTCGAATTTCCTCTAAGGAAGAGGGTGAAGAATCTGGGTCTGAGCAGCCGTTGGAGCGGCCGAAAAGGCCAAGGAAGGAAAAAATGCTTGAAATGGCTGAGCAACTCAAAGCGGCTGAGGAATGCGGCTGAGGAATACGACCGAGTTCAAACAGCCGGCTTTGGTGGTAATAGGCAGCCAACTCTCTCTCCAATCGCCGAAGATTTGATCGACGTAACTTCTGGCTCTGGGGAAAAAGAGACTGCCATCGTCCCAACCCATGAGATGTTTAATGTTGGGGGCGTCGATGGTGGCCCTTCAGACGATGTGCCAAGGGAAAGGGATCCCAAGAAGGGTAAGCTTCCTCTCGACCGTTCCATGGCAACGACAAGGTCAAAGCATACGGAGAGCTCAGGCTCATCATTCTACGCGTCGGACCATGAAGAGCCCATCATTCCTTTTCCTCGATTTGAGGAGGCCGCTTCCTTTGCCGCTTATAAGAGGGACAAGACTGCAGGGGAAGCCAACACCAAATCGTTGACTGTTAGCATTCCCGGGGAGGTAGATCTGCTTAGATGCCCAAAGCATCTTGCTAACTACTTTTTCGACGTGATGGGGCCGATGGAAAAAGCTCGGTTGAACTGCTACAGAGATGTGAGCTTGTCTTCTCAAATTGCTTTTAGCGCTTTTCGGGTAACTAACTCTCTCTCTTGTCTTCTACTGCTTGAATCTTTTGTTTTTTCTTTCTTACGGGATTGTCCTGCTTTGGTTCCAGAACACCATCATGGCCATTGAATCAGCTGATCGGATTCGACAGCTTGAAGCCGAGATAGCCCATTTGAATGAGAGAGTTGCTCTTCTTGCCTCTGCTGGTGATGGATGGCACAATAACTTAAAAATTTTGAAAGTGAAATATTCTGAGCTTGAGGCAGAATCGGCTAAAAAGGCCACCGCTCATGCTCTTCGAGAATCGGAATTGGAGTCTCAAGTTCAGGCTTTGAACGATCAGCTTGGTCGACTTGAACTAGCATGGGTGACAAATGTGCCAAAGTGGAGGCTTAACTAAAGGCCAGAGAGTCAGAATTCGTTTGTTTGAACGGGAACTTCATACCCTTAAGGGTGTTAACGACGATCTGGCTGCTCAGAACGACGCTTTGTCGGAAAGGAACTTGCTTCTTCAAAAAGAGTTGACTACTCAAAGGCACTCAATGGAGAATGATTTCGAAGGAAGAAGGGAGCTCATTTTAGCAGACTCGAGGCAAGACTTGCTGCGGGAAATGTCTGAGCGTCAAGTTGATGTAGCCAAGGAGCTCGAAGAAGCTGTCCAGGTTGTAAGGATGACTCGCGAGGCATTTGGCCTTTCTCCAGATTCTTCTGACGAAGGATCCGATGTAGATGAATGAATTTCTTATGCTTTTGTTTTTGGTCCTTAATTATGATGAGGTCGCTTGACCGTTATGTGAATATCCTTAGTTGTAATGAGGTCGTTTGACCATGATGTGGATATTTTCTATCAATGAATGAACTTTTTTGTTTCTTTTATCGTTGTATTGCTTTCCGAAGATGATTCAATTTATTCGTTCGAAAGTTTTGATGTTTTAGCGACATTTGTCGGAAAAAAATGATTGATTGGGGCCCAATGTCTTTTGGTGCGTAGTGAAAAATGACGTCTCACTTTCACGTATTGCACTCTTCGAACATTTTTTTTTTTGAGTTCGGAATGAAAAATTATTTAACACTTGGTGAAAATTTTGGAATTGTGAAATTCGCTAATGTTTGAACCGATCACACAAGTTGAACAAATGTGAAAAGTCAAAAATAGAACCAAGTGTTGTATATTATTGAAGTGAGCCGCTAATGGGCGTTTAATACATTTTTGGATCGTATGTTTCAATCGGTTACACGATGCGGCCGTTTGAAGGCACATATTTTTTATCACTAACGGATCGTTTACATGCTACATAACTCATCTAAAGGAATAATCCTCGACTTTCAATAAAGCGTCGGGGTTTGGAGCCTTCGATGAAATTGAACCTTTAGTTTTACTTGAAGTACAAATGAGTCCCAGTTCGAGTGAGGGTTGGGATCTTGAATTTTTGTCGAATTTTGAACGAGTCCCCAGTTCGAGTGAACGTTGGAACTTTTGTCGAATTTTGAGCGAGTCCCCAGTATTGTCTTCAATCGATCTCGTTTTTCCTTTCGATGGGAAGTCCCTGGTTCTTGGGCAGTCCCCAGTATCCGCCAATGACCATCACACTAACTCCATCCCCCCCCAGTGTTTGGGTGTGAAGGATGAGTAGCCGAACACTGGTCCTCGATTTCGATACCTGAAACGGAGTCATTGGAAGACAAAAACCGAGAAAGCCGTTATAGATGAAGACCACGTTAGAGTGTCGTCAGACTTATTGACCCCGATCGGAGCGTTTTGAGCTCAGGTGTTCGTGGGTGATGTTTGTCATCATTCGATTCCAACTATGCCTATCATCTAAAAGTGTTAGTATCAAATAATCAAATAATCGATTAAACAACTTCTTCCGATGGAGAAAGAATGAGAATGAAAATTGTAAAGGAAAATAAAAGATGAGGATTGATGATACCATAGAACCTCAAAAGTAGTACTTCTTCAATTGTGTGATATTCCAATTGAAGTCGACTGGCTTGGAGTCCATTATTTCGAGTTGGTATGAACCTTTTCCGATTACAACCTTGACCCGATAGGGTCCTTCCCAATTTGCTCCTAATTTACCTTCATTGGGTTCATCCTTCTTCGGTCTTTTGATCTTTAGCACATAATCACCTACGTTAAAAGATCGATACTTGATTTTTTTGTTGAGATAATTTTCTGCCCTTTGTTTCTGTGCTTGTATCCGAACAAATGCCATGTCTCTTTTTGCTTTGATCGGGTTTAGATCTATCAGTATAGCCTCTTTATTTGTTTCTTCGGTGGAGTGGGCGAACCGAAGACTGGTTTCTCCCACTTCCACTGGTATCAGCGCTTCTGTTCCGTAGACAGGTGAGAACGGTGTCTCTCCGGTGA
The DNA here is from genome assembly GCA_029990575.1 of Petunia axillaris subsp. axillaris. NCBI lineage: Eukaryota > Viridiplantae > Streptophyta > Magnoliopsida > Solanales > Solanaceae > Petunia > Petunia axillaris. Next base: position 10,605,643 of record JARKNS010000006.1, read on the forward strand.
TGTGTTTCACCGTCGTCCGATGAGCCCACAGTGCTCCGGGGAGTTCGTTCGGCCAATTGCCCTTTGACTCGTCCATTCTTTTCTTCAAGTACTCGATTATTGTTTTGTTGGAAGACTCAACCTGTCCATTTGCACTAGGGTGATAAGGTGTTGAGGCAATTCGCTTGATCCCCCATTTTTCGAAGAAGGCAGTGATCCGTCTTCCAACGAACTGTTTACCATTGTCGCATGTGATCTCTTTCGGGATCCCAAAACGACATATGATATTCTGATGAATAAATTTGATGACTCCCTGTTCACGAATAGCCAAAGCAATTGCTTCTACCCATTTAGAAAAATAATCCGTAAGAATTAAAATAAACTTTACCCCACCGGGCACTGTTGGAAGCGGCCCGACCAAATCCATTCCCCATTTCATGAATGGCCACGGTGACGTGACCGAATGAAGTGGCTCTGCTTGTTGATGTATGAGGTTGCCAAATCGTTGACACTTGTCGCATTTGCGAACGAACTCTTTGGCATCATCCGCGATCGTTGGCCAATAGTATCCAGCTCTTATTATCTTTCGAACCAACGATTTGCTTCCGGAGTGATTACCGCATTCCCCTTCGTTAACTTCTTTCAACACATAATTTGTTCCATCTGGTCCCACACACTTCGCTAAAGGGCCACTGAACATTCGTCTGTAGAGCTGATTTTCTAGGAGATAATATCTTGCCGCTTTAGATTTAAGTGATCGGGCAGACTTTTTGTCACTGGGAAGAGTGCCTGCCTGCAAATAAGACAAATATTTGTTTCTCCAATCCCAAGTATGATTAACGCTGTTTACCTCTTTGATGCTTCGACAAAGTGGGGATTCGAACAAATGAACCACTGTTTCGTCGATTTTTCCATCGATAGCTGCTGCAGAGCCGAGGTTGGCTAAGGCGTCTGCTTCGATGTTATCTTCCCTCGGTATCTGAGCTATTTTCCATTCCTGGAAAGAAGTTAAGAGATTTTGTACTTTTTCGAGCAACTGCTGCATCCTCGGATCTCGAACACAAAAGTCGCCTTGGACTTGATTTACCACCAGCTGAGAATCGCTTTTGATGTCTAGTCGTTCGACTTTCAAGTCTTTTGCGATCTTTAAACCTGCAGCGAGGGCCTCATATTCGGCCTCATTGTTAGTTTTTGCATGTAATTTGATCGCATACCTGAGTTTCTCGTCGGTAGGTGCTATCAATAGGATTCTGAGCCAGTCCCTTTCACATTTGAAGCTCCATCGGTGTACATTATCCAGACTCCGGGGTCTGGATCCCTCATCATCAATTCTTCCTTTTTTGCTTCTGGAAGATGTTAGCGCTAAAGTCCGCTACAAAATCAGCTAAAACTTGAGATTTTATGGCGGTGCGAGGCTGGTAAGTGATGTCGTACTCACTCAGCTCGACCGCCCATTTCATTAATCGACCAAAGAGATCTGGCCGATGTAAAATATTTCGCAATGGAAAAGTAGTTATGACAGATATTGAATGACATTGGAAATAAGGTCTTAGTTTTCGTGCAGTAGTGACTAGTGCAAGTGCTAGTTTTTCTAGGTGTGGATACCTTGTTTCTGCATCTAACAATGTTTTACTAACATAATAAATAGGAAATTGGTTACCTCTATCCTCGCGAACGTGGACAGTGCTAACAGCGACATCGGAAACGACCAAGTAGATCAGCAGCATTTCTCCTTCGATTGGTTTTGACAGAAGCGGAGGATTGGAAAGGTATTGCTTCAGTTCTCTGAGAGCCTTTTTGCATTCTGGTGTCCACTCAAAGCTTTTGTTCTTCCTTAGCACCGAAAAGAACTTGTGACATCGTTCAGATGACCTCGAGATAAACCTGCTGAGATAGGCTACTCGACCGGTCAGCTGTTGAACCTCCTTCACCATTGTCAGGTCTTCGGGGATGCTTTCGATTGCTTTGATTTTGTCTGAATTGGCCTCGATTCCTCTTTGCGATACGATGAATCCCAAGAACTTGCCGGATCCAACCCGGAATGCACATTTCTCCGGGTTCAATCTCATGTTGAACCGTCTTAGTATCGTAAAAGTCTCCTCCAAATGACTTAAATGATTTCCCCTCTCCAAAGACTTGACCAACATGTCATCGATATACAATTCCATAGATTTTCCGATCAAATCTTTGAACATGGTGGTGACCAAACGCTGATAAGTAGCGCAACATTCTTAAGGCCGAAGGGCATGACTGTGTAGCAATAAGTCCCCGTGTCTGTGATGAACGACGTCTTCTCCCGATCTACTGGGTCCATCAAAATTTGATTATAGCCTGAGTAGGCGTCCAAGAAACTCAACATTTTGTGCCCTGCCGTTGAACCGATCAGCCTGTCGATGTGAGGCAGTGGGAACGAATCTTTTGCACAAGCTTTTTTGAGGTCGGTATAATCGACGCATACTCTCCACTTTCCGTTTTTCTTTGGTACTACAATAGTGTTTGCAAGCCATTCTGGATACTTAACCTCTTTAATGAATCCATTTGTTAGCAGCTTTTCTACTTCATCGTTGATCACTTTCCTTCGGAATCCTCCATTCGGCCGTTTCTTTTGCTTCACCGGCCGATACTTTGGATCGACGTTTAATTTGTGTGTGGCAACTTTTGGATCGATCCCAACCATATCTGCGTGGGACCAAACAAAATAATCAGAATTATCCTTGATGAAGGATATGATTTTTGCTCTTACTTCGGGATCCAGTTCTGCTCCCACATAGACTTTCCGATCAGGCTTATCATCGAATAACATTACTTCTTCCAATTCTTCTATCGTAGAGTCTCCGGCTTTTTGTTTATACGGTTCTCTCACACATGGTGGAACCTGTGCGAAGTCGCCTTCAACTTCGAATTCCGCTAATTGTGACGAAGCACATGACGGAGTCGTAGTGAAGCTTCCGGCCACGGGTTCCACTAGTTGTGATTGCTACTTTCGAAAGCCATCCCTAACAGCTACTGAGTAACATTCTCGTGAAGCCTGCTGCTCGCCTCTAATTTCACGAATTCCCTATGGGGTAGGGAATTTTACAACTTGATGTAGGGTCGATGGGACCGCTCCCATAGCGTGAATCCACGGTCGACCTAGTATCACGTTGTATGCCATCTCGCCTTTCATCACTTGAAACGATGTTTCACTCTCAACACCTTCTGCATATGTTTTAATCGTGATTTCTCCAACGGTCACTTCGCTCGAATTATTGAAACCCGACAACACCGTTGAGCGAGGCACGATCTTATCACTCAACTGCAACTGTTCGATTACCCTTGTATGTATGATATTAACCGAACTGCCAGCATCGATTAATACCCTTTTTACATCGGCATCGTCGATCCTCATCATTACTACAAGTGCATCATGATGGGGATGAATCCTTTCATCGAAGCCGAAATCCCCGAACACAATCTCATCATTCATGTCTTCCCGTGTTCGTTTGTCTCGTGTGAACGAGACCTTTGCATATTTCTTTGTAGTGTAAGTCACTCCACAAACGTCATCTCCTCCGGTAATAACATTTATCGTCTTCCTAGGAGCAGAAGGTTTTGGCGGCTCATCGTCTTTCTTCTTATTAAAATTGTTTCGCCCTCTGTCAGTCAACAATTCGACCAAATGTCCCTTCTGTAGCAGGCTGGCCACTTCGTATCTCAACGCCTTACATTCTTCCATTGTATGGCCGAAGTCATGATGAAATGCACACCATAGAATCTCATCCTTTGTGTTTGGATTTGTTTTTATGCGACCTGGAAACTTTACAACCTTATCACCCATCCCCTTCAAGTGATTCACCAAGTTTGGTGTCGATATGCAAAAATTGTACTCCGTCACTTTTGGAGGTAGTGGTCGATCTTTCGGAACTGAAGATGTGTTCGACTGCCCTCTCTTCGGCTGATTCTTCGAACCACCAGCTTCATGGTTGTTGCTTCCCATTCGAGGGAAACTGTAGGGCTCCCATCCTTGATCCCTGTAGTTTCGCCTGTCGTTCTCGACTCTACGTGGTGGTGGTGGTCGATCATAATGATGATTATTTCGGGCTAGCTGCAACTCCTCCTCCTCCTCCTCAGCCCTAATCCTTGGCTCGCACTCACGATATAGCTCATCGAATGTCCATGCATCGATTTCCCTGAGACGATCCTTCAATTTCCACGCCTCTATTGAATCAGTGCGCAAGTTATTAGCAAAGGTCAAACAAGCCCACCTCTCCTCGAGATTCGGGATGTGAATCTTCTCATCATTGAACCGTTTCACAAATTGTTTGATAGTTTCCCCGGGCCGCTGTCTAACGTTCAGGATATCTTCCACCCTTGGCACTATCTTTTTTGCTCCAGTATGTGATCGAATGAATTTTGTCGCCATATCATCAAAACTCAATATCTCGTTTTCGGGCAGCTGTAGATACCACTTCAACGCCGCTCCTTTCAACGTTTCACAAAACTTCTTAAGGCTGACTGAATTGATTTCCTCCGAAGTCAGGTCGTTCGCCTGAACTGCCACCGAAAACATGTCATTGTGATCCCTTGGATATGTGGTTCCATCATATCTCAAACTTTCTGGTAATTTGAAAGTTTTAGGAACGGGCATTGGTGCTGCACTTTCTGGAAACGGACGCTTTGAAATCGATTTTTTAGCGACTTCGTCCGTTAACTTCGGAACACCTAGCATTTTCTCCATAAACGACTTTATCTCACTGAACTTCTTATCCACTGTGTCATTCAACAAGGTTTGCATCGTAGCCAACATTCTCACTTCTGTCGTAACGGAGGCCGGAGCTCCCATAGCCACGGCTGCCGTACCCGATCCTCCAGATCCGATCCCCGCTGCAAGTCCCCATGTTACGGCACCCTGAGGAACCGAAGTCGGAATGCTTGCTGGGGGTGTGATCGGGGAGGTGGGTGCTTTGTTTCCGATAGAGCTAGAAAGGACCTTCAATTGTTCTTGTATCATTTCAAACTGAGCATCATGACTTTTCAAATACGCCATTAGTGCCGCATTTGTATCTCCTGACTCGGTCTCAACTGCGGGCTCCTTACCGGGTCGCCGCCCTCGGGGCGCGTTCAACTGTGAACCAGTAGGAATGTTGTCATGAGTTGGATCCTGCTCGTGATTGGTACACTCATCGACCGCTTCAACGTTGGTCGGAACATGAATCCCGTTATTGGGATTGAGCTGTTGTTGACCGTCCAAAATGTGGTAACATCGATGTTACATTCATCTGCCATTTCAAGACAAGAAAGCAAACGTAAGTAGTATCAAGCGATTCAAATTTCAGAATAAATCGATTGCCTAGACCCCACGGTTGGCGGCAAATTGTATTTCCTAAAAATGTACTTCAGGTATTACAATTAAATTTATATTTAGTTGAGTCTAAGGCGACCGTTTTATATCTCAATTCGATCGATTGATAGGCAATTCACGTTGACGAGTAGTCGATTCTTAGAACCTTAATTCGATGACAGTGCAAATATCGATTTCGAGGATGCAAGTACGATGTCAAGTCTGAATGAACAATTCGAAGGCAACTGTAAATAGACAAATTATGACAAATGACGAACTAGCAATTTACGATGACGTGATTTCAAGTGATCTTCTTATCGAGGACAAATTACGGGCTGATTTCGTTTAAGGCTGAATGCTCAATTTTAACAAGATTCGATGACAAAGTTAGACACAATGGCGAATAAATGCGATCGATAGAAATATGTTCAATCAGGTAATATGATCACAAAACAATACTAGCAGTTCACTACGATCACAAAATAATACTAGCAATTCACTTGATATGTTCGATATAAGCAAGTTAAACGATAGACTAGCTTATGCAATCAGAGTAACGACAGTAAATTAACGAGATCGAAGGTGATGAGTCAAAATATTGAATAATAGAAACAGCATGCAAACAACGAAATAAGCAACAATAAACAAATGAATAAATAAGTAAATAAAGCGATTAAAGCTAATTGTATTGAAGAATCGGAGGATGGTGCTTCGAGGAAAGAGATAAATCTTCTTCCACACCTGAACCAAACCGCGACTGAAGTTTTAATACAATGATTGCTTTGACAGTAACAGTAGATTGATTGTGATATGATGAGAAAACAACAATAATGTAGTGAGCAAAAATGTGTATCTGAAGAATGAGAGTAATGTTCAAAATGAACGTGCCTCCAAATGAAGGAGGAAGACCCTATTTATAGGCTGAAATGGAAAGAGCTTCCAACCCTAGAAGAACTCTCTCTTCCTCACGTCTCTCTTTCAGCAGTTGCCCACGTCCCACGAAATATGCTGGGCCTGTTCCGATAAAAGTGGGATAAGACCAATTGATATTATCCGCTAGAATGTCTGTCTTCGGAATATTCCGATCACGTCATTACATCAATCGATCTTTACCAATGTCTTCGGAATCGACAATGATTTTGCAACACGATCGAACACATCTTCTTTGTGATCGAACGAAAATCGACCAATACATTAATATAAAAATATTGTCGTCTTTTGTGTTGACACTGTTGCATTTTGCATGCTATCAATAGATACAATGGAATGCTCAATTTTAACCAGATTCAATGACAAAGTTAGACACAATGGTGAATAAATGCGATCGATAGAAATATGTTCAATCAGGTAATATGATCACAAAACAATACTAGCAGTTCACTACGATCACAAAATAATACTAGCAATTCACTTGATATGTTCGATATAAGCAAGTTAAACGATAGACTAGCTTATGCAATCAGAGTAACGACAGTAAATTAACGAGATCGAAGGTGATGAGTCAAAATATTGAATAATGGAAACAGCATGCAAACAACGAAATAAGCAACAATAAACAAATGAATAAATAAGTAAATAAAGCGATTAAAGCTTATTGTATTGAAGAATCGGAGGATGGTGCTTCGAGGAAAGAGATAAATCTTCTTCCACGCCTGAACCAAACCGCGACTGAAGTTTTAATACAATGATTGCTTTGACAGTAACAGTAGATTGATTGTGATATGATGAGAAAACAACAATAATGTAGTGAGCAAAAATGTGTATCTGAAGAATGAGAGTAATGTTCAAAATGAACGTGCCTCCAAATGAAGGAGGAAGACCCTATTTATAGGCTGAAATGGAAAGAGCTTCCAACCCTAGAAGAACTCTCTCTTCCTCACGTCTCTCTTTCAGCAGTTGCCCACGTCCCACGAAATATGCTGGGCCTGTTCCGATAAAAGTGGGATAAGACCAATTGATATTATCCGCTAGAATGTCTGTCTTCGGAATATTCCGATCACGTCATTACATCAATCGATCTTTACCAATGTCTTCGGAATCGACAATGATTTTGCAACACGATCGAACACATCTTCTTTGTGATCGAAGAAAATCGACCAATACATTAATCTAAAAATATTGTCGTCTTTTGTGTTGACACTGTTGCATTTTTTTCTTGCATGCTATCAATAGATACAATGGAAATGTGTGGAGAATTTGGCGGAGGGGTTTGGTTGAATTAGAACGAGTTAAAATGAGTAGAGTTAACAAATGAACGAGTCATTAATCCACCCAAAGCTGAGATGTCTAAGAGCCTGTTTGGCCAAGCTTCTGGCAGGCCAAAAATACTTATTTTTCACAAAATAATATTTATTTTAGATAATGAGGATGTTTAGCCAAGTTTTTGGTAAAAAATAAGTGCTTTTGAGCAGATGCGGAACTAATTTTTTTTAGCTTTTAAGCAGAAGCTGAAAAAAATAGCTTTTGCTTTTGATTTTAAGGACAAGAATAGACATGTAAAAAGTATAGGAAACAACTTATATACAAATTCTTTTTCGTAATTTGATGTTTAAAAATTAATTTTTAAATATTTTGTTAAATACAAATAACTAACAAAAACACTTCTCACATTCGTTGGCCAAACACAAACTACTAATCTTCCAAAATACTTTTTTCAAAAGCACTTCTCAAAATAAGCTGATTATTTTCACCGCTTGGCCAAACAGACTCTAAATAAGCTAAATAATGGATCATCGACTAACCCGTGATCCATGCATCTATAATTCTTAAAATCCTGATTTTAGTCCTTGTGATATTTCACTTGACATATTTAACTTTGAATCTATTGAATTGTGTGTTTGTTGTTCCTTTACATTAGAAAATGTGTTGTTTAAATTATTTTTAAAGCTATATTATTATAAAAACAGTACAAATTTTACAGAATACATGAGTACTCATATGGTTTAACAAAGTTTGTTAAGTTAAAACAATCGCGGACAAAAGTTTAAGGTCCCGTTTGTTTATAAAATTTGGGAGTTGTATTTGAATAATACTTCAAATTTTTATTTGTTCATATAATTTGTGCAAACTTTGAAAATTAAAATTTCAAATTCTCAAATTTTGATTGAGACTAGTGTTTGGGAGATTTGAGAATTTTTTTTTTTTCCAATCACAAAACTTCACTTTTTTTCAAGTAAAATATATGTCCAAACACAACTTCAAGTTCCAAAAGCTATTTTTCAACTCAACTTCAAAAACTCAAATTTTCAAGTTTCAACCAAATCTATGTCCAAACGCTAGCTAAGTATACTTAACCAAATACCACAAGGATAAAACCAAAATTCCTCTATGTGTCCTGGACTAAAAGCACAAATTTCCCAATATAAAACGAATAAAGAGATATTGTTCTTATTGATTGAGATACAAAAATAGTAGTCATAATGGAGTAATACACAAAGAAACAGAGGAAAAGGGAACTCGTTGTCAAGAGGCAACCTTCTAATGATGCTCCCTATTCCGTAATCTATGCATAGTACATCAAAAAGATATAAATTTAAAAGAAGAAGAAAATGTCAAGATCTCAAATCTCATTAGTGATAAATTGCTGATGGACAGAAGCAGCAAAATTATCTAATAACCCGCACCCTGGTAATTGGGTTTGGAAACATCAGAAGTGTAAACAAAAGGGGCAACAGAGTACAATATGGTGTTCTTGCCATTGAGAAATTTGTAAGAAGTAAGAAGAGCTCCCGTTCTTCCTTTATTTTCATCTGTTGGGACATCGCATTCTTCGAGAGAAGAACTTTCTAAGAAGGCCTTGCACTGTGTAATTTTGCAAGATTCAGTCTTGAGCTCCTTTAGAGAAAACACTGCATAGTAGTAACCCTTTGCGTTTGATTGGTAACTTGAGAAGGAGAATGGAGCAGTTTCATATCCGTTCTTTTCCACTCCTAGACATGTTATCCTTGCTACGGCTCCTGCGCATATAGAGTCTCAAAATTACGGAAAAGACATGCATGCATGCAATAATTGTATCATTGGCTCGGGTGAGGTGACAAATGAGCAGGTTAGGACATGAAAGTTGGACGGATCAAAACTTGTCAAGTTAATTGGATGAGTTATTAATCGACCCTCCCAAAGCTCACTGGGTCTAGCAAGTTGTGGTGAAACCAATAGGCAAAGGCAGGGGAAGATCCACGTCCTTTAGGACAGTGGTACAACTAGTACAGCACACTCCTTGACTTAGGTTCATAAATCGTACTACTATAGTTGAGAAATTTCAGATTATATACACTTATATCAATTAAGATTGATCAATTATCATAAACGAATATATAGTAGCAATGATAATGCGTCTGCGTATCCACCGGGTGGATATTATAGAAGGATCTACCTCTTAAGCTATGGCTTATAAATAGGAACTTAGTGACTTACCCTTAAGTGGGATGCGTTTAGATCCTGATTTGCAATAAATCATTCCCTGAACAGCAATGCTATGGACTGCAGGGAGCAAATATTCTTTTGTGGGCAGAGGCTTCTTCAAGTCGCTTTTTGGGGCATTGCCATAACCATAAGTACCATAAGGTCCACTTCCATAACTGCCGCTTGCAGAAACAATTGTAGCTGCTGCTGCAAGGGACAAAAGAATGCACAAAGCTGACAAATGGTTGATTGACGCCATTGTCAATAATATTGGAGCTAGCACCTTAAGGGATATGTATCTGCCTTTTGACTACTGATAATTTGGATTAATTTTCAACTCTTTATATAGAAGAAATTTTTGTCAAACTTTGTGGTGTTGTGCACGTATTTGGAGGTCATGTATGTCATAGCGTTCATGGCTGCACGACCAATGCTTGGGCACTAATATAATCATTTGGAGTACTTGGTATTTTTTTCAGAAGAGTTCAACTTCTGAGTGTGCATATTTTTTCAACTTATGAATGTGCATATATAAGTTAAATCCTCACATGTAAAGGTTCTCGCAATTATCTCATTTTACAAAATTAGCCCCAATTTTATTTCCTCCAACTATACACAGTTTATACTTTATTTCTTATTCACCCAATTGCTTTTGCCTTTTAGATATATTGGAATTTACTTATGACTTGCCAATTTTTTTTAACCGTCACTTAACCTTTCAATTGTAAGTGTTATTACGGTTTTATAGGGAACAAGTCCCTCATAGGAACTCAAAGAATTAAAGTATGCCATCCAAATCTTTCAGTTACCAGTGAAGTAGTAGAATACCATATAATTTAATTGAGAACCCTTAGATGACAGATATGGATGTTATTTTATGTTTTGAGACTTCCTTGATCTTTATAAAATAGATGTGGGAACTGAACGCTATATGTCTAGTAATTCTCTTGTATGTGTATATCTGGTTTTAGAGGTTACATGTGTACATTTTATAGATTTTTTCAAGAACAAGAAAGGATTATATCTCGGAAGAGCTAATTAGTACTAACAATTACAAGAACTTATGATAAATGATAGAATGGCAATTGGCAAAAGTAACAACAATCGTCAACTTAAGGACCTTTTTCCTATTAGTAGTATACTTCACGGGCCAGGACGAAATCCTATTGACAGCGGTGCGAAACTTGGGCTATCATTTCACTGGACACATTGTAGCGTAAAAATTTCGCTCAGCAGCCACTTTTAACACAGGTATTTAGTTTGAGGCCACTATTTTTATTAGTCTTACACTAGAGGCTATTCTTGGGCATTTACTAAATAAATATTGACTTAAGTCTCTGATAATTGACTGAACTTCAGTCCATAAAGTTCAATCTCTAAGGACGGAACTTCAGTACATATGGCCATGGACTGAACTTCAGTCCATGGTATGGCCATGGACTGAAGTTCCATCTTTAAGGATTGAACTTCAGTCCATATGGCCCTGGATTGAAGTTCCATCTTAAGGACTGGACTGAACTTCACTCCATATGGCCCTGGATTGAAGTTCAATCTTTAAGGACTGAACTTCAATCCGGCCTCTGGACTGAAGTTCTATCTCTTTAAGCAAAAGTGGCCACAAACTAAATATTTTGGTATTAGTGGCCTGTGTCCAAAGACCAGTGGCAAAAGTGGCCTTTCGTGCACTTTCCCCCATTGTAGCACCAGAAGATTGGGGAAAGTGCATGAGAGGCCACTTTTGCCAGTGGTCTTTGGTTTGAGGTCACTTTTTTAATTGGTTTTGCATGAGAGGTCATTTTTTAGAACTTCAATCCTTTTGGATTGAATTTGGAAAATTTTGATGCGTAGCCATTTTTTGGACGCACTCAAAGAGTTTTATCCACCGTTTCAAAATTAATTGAGAAATAACCAAAAATTCGCGCGCGCACTTATGCTCCATTAGCATTGGAAAAACACCCCCAGACTAGTCCCATAACAAAATACTGGGGCCCCAGTATTTTGTTATGGGACTGAAACTTTATATAAAGTCTCATAACAAAATAATAGGACCCTGAACTAACATGTTCAAAGGTCTCATTATTTTGTTATGGGACTTTATATATAAAGCTTCAGTCCCATAACAAAATACTGAGGCTTTGAACAAGTTTTGTTATGAGATTGAAGCTTTATACAAAGTCACATAACAAAATAATAGGGCTTTGAACAAAACTTGTTCAAAGCCCCAGTATTTTATACTAGGATTAGTTTACTGAAGTTTCTCAGTAAACTTGTTCAAAGACCCGGTATTTATACTGGGACTTGTCTAGATGTGGCTATTTCTCAGCGAATTTATTTTTGACAGCTACAAATCAATTAGCGCGCGCCAAACAGGCCCCCTACGCGAAATTTTTACATTGAACTTCACACAAGTTCAGCCCACAAGGATTGAAGTTTAACTTCAGCTCACCACAAGGATTGAAGTTCAAACTTCGGCCACAAGGGTTGAAGTTTACGGCATCTATGCCTAAAAGTTCAACCCTTACGGATTGAAGTTGAACTTCATAACTTAAGCATGAATTTCAACCCACAAGGTTTGAACTTCAGCGCACAAAAATTGAAGTTCCAAAAAGTGGACTCTCATGTAAAACCAATAAAAAAGTGGCTTCAAACTAAATACCAGTGGCAAAAGTGGCCTTTGGGCGAAATTTTTACCAGAAGATTGAATTGTTTGAAGGGGCATTTACAAAAATACGCAAGGAACCCTAAATATTTACATCACAATACCCATTACATTTTTGCCCACTACTTTATTTACATTCTATGTCCATTCCATAAAACTGACTCTCTCTTCTTCCCCTGTTACCCGCTATTTTCTCTCTTTTTCACAGGTTCCCTTCTTCAATTTTTTCTCCACTTTTCACACGATTTTTTCAAAATCAACTGCGCAAATTGTTGAAATTTTTTCATGATTTCAAATTTTTTTCATCAGATTTTCCTTTTAATCGTCCTAAATCACTAATTCAAAATTGTGTTTTTCTGAAATTAAGGTAAATTTTGCATTATACAGCATATCGTTTGCCAATGGATGATGAATATTGCTACATTTTAGTTCAACATAGCGGAAATTGGACTGAAAATCATATATATCAAAATTTTCATGTTGAAGCATTATCGATCAGATCGTCATCTAATTTTTTGGTATTTCATAACACAATCCGACAAATTCCTCTCCTATCTGTTGCTAACGGATTGCTTGATATCAAATATTCCGTGAAGCAAGGTATTCCGCCTATCACAGTATACAATGATATGGGAGTTGCTGTGTATTTTGGATTGAAGAAAAAGAAATCAGATATAACTGATTATCCTCTCTGCTTGTCGTTCGATGTTAACGATTTGATTGCGACTAGTTCAACTACTAATGTTGCTACTGCATCAGCAAGTGTAATACCAGTGCAACAGTATACTGAAGAAGTTGCTGACAGTATACAGTTTTGTGAAAATGCGACAGTAATAAGCACTGTTATTAGTGAAGACGAAATAATTTACAATCCTTTTCATCAGACGATTGCAATAGGACAAATTTTAGTGGAAAAGAAAACATTGAGCACAGTTGTAAAGCGTTATGCAATTCATAAGAAATTTCTATTTAAAGTTCATAAATCGTGCTAAAAAAGGTAAGAAATTTTGTGTTTTTGTTGTAGGATTTATATCTAAATTACTAATTTGAGTAGTGTATACCATAGAGGTATACAGCTGTCATCAATATACTCTATGGGATATACAGTGCTTATTTGACCACTGCTATTGTATAGTTCAACATAAATTTTAACAGTATACCATAGGGGTATACTGCTGAATGCAGTATACTGTAGAGGGGTATACAATGCTTATTTGACAACTGCATTTGTATATATCAACTTAAATTTTAACAGTATACCATAGGGATATGCTGCTTAATGAAATATACTGTAGGAGGTATACAGTGCATATGTGGCGCTGTTTTGGTACGTTCCAACCTATTCGAGCAGTGTATACCATAGAGGTATATTGTTGTATTCAATATACTCTATGGGGGTATACAGTGATTATTTGACACCTGTTTTCAATATACTCTGCGGGGTATACAGTGCTTATTTCACTACTGTTTTAAAATACATAAATTCATTATACTGTAGTTATATATAATGCATGTTTTGGTCTGCTTTAGACTAATTTAAGAAGTATACAGTGCTTATTTGACAACTGCGTTTGTATATATCAACTTAAATTTTAACAGTATACCAAAGGGCTATACTGCTGAATGAAATATACTGTAGGAGGTATACAGTGCATATGTGGCGTTGTTTTGGTACATTCCAACCTATTCGAGCAGTGTATACCATAGAGGTATATTGTTGTATTCAATATATTCTGGGGGGGGGGGTATACAGTGATTATTTGACACCTATTTTCAGTATACTATACGAGGTATACAGTGCTTATTTCACTGTTGTTTTAAAATACATAAATTCAGTATATTGTAGTTGTATATAATGCATGTTTTGGTCTGCTTTAGACTAATTTAAGAAATATAGCGTAGTTACATACTTCTGAATTCACTATACTGTAGGGGCGTATACAGTGATTAATTTATTGCAGCTTTGGCATAGCTGAAATAACATTCAAATCTTATTTTGAAATCAGGTATTTCCTTGGTTGTGTTGATGACCAGTGCCATTAGAATCTTAAGGCTTATAGCATTGGACAAACAAAACTTTTCAGAGTAACAAGTTTGTATGATGAACACAATTGTGGAATTGACAAAAGATTTGGCGAACAGAGATAAGCCACCTCTGTTATAGTTGGTGGGTTGATAAAAGACAAGTTAACTGATCCTAAAACGATATACACACCAGCAGATATAAAGAGAGATATGAAGAAAGATTTTAGTGTGGAATTGAATTACATGAAAGCTTGGAGGTCGAAAGAAAAGGCATTAGAAATATTAAGAGGAAAGCCAAGGGAAGCATATCAGAAATTACGAAGCTATCTATATATGTTGCAGCATATAAACCCAGGGTCGGTGGTAAAACTAAAAACCACAGCAGAAGGACGTTTCCTGTACACATTTGTTGCACTTAATGCATCGATTAAAGGGTGGGTATATTGCAGGCCGACAGTAGTAGTTGATGGAAGCCATCTAAATTCAGCATACAATGGCACATATATCATTGCTTGCACACAAGATGCAGCAGGTCAGAATTATTGATTACTAATGTTTATTGATTTATAATGTATTATTATCGATAGAGCAATAAGAAAGGTAAACCATTTGCTGCACACCATATGTATATGACAAACTGACTTCTTCCTAAACATATAAAATTCTTTGTACATGACATATTCTACCACTTGCATATGTGGTGGTCGATTAGGAAAATGATGCTTCGTAGGAATGGTTTTTTTCAAGTTTCAAAGAAGCTTTTAGGGAACGAGAGGGGATGTGTATAGTATCAGATAGGCATGATAGCATAATAAGGGCAGTGCCTATAGTTTATCCTGCGGTTCCACATTGCTTTTGCATGTTCCATTTGTGGAATAACATAAAGACCAAGTTCAAGAAGGGTACAAAGCAAATTTCAAAAGTATACTTTGCAGCAGCGAGAGCATACACTATTCCCGAGTTCACCAAGCAAATAGACAATATAGGAGGAGTTGATTACAGAGTAAAACAATATTTGGCAGCTTTTGGATACCAGAAATGGTCCCGTGCATATTGCACTGCAAATAGAACCTTCAACATGACTTCAAATATTGCTGAGTCGGTCAATTCAAAAGCAAGACATTCAAATTGTCTCCCAGTTGTTCACTTTCTAGACTCTATGATGCATATCGTACAGGAATGGAACAATAATAATGGTGAAGAAGAAATGGGCACATTTAGAGAGTTGACTGACAAGTATGAAGAGTTATTGACAGCCAGCACTATCGCGTCACAAAGCATGACAGTAAGATACACTATTGTTCTTTCAGTTTATCATATATTTATAAATTTATGTGCAGCCGCCAATTTAAGTTCCTGAAATTCAGGTAATACCTTCAAGAGATTTTCAGCATGAAGTAATTGGTGCTGGAGAGAAACATGTCGTATCCATGCCTGAAAGAACGTGCACTTGTGGGAGGTTTCAAATGGAGGACATTCCATGTTCACATGTGATGGCTGTTCTGGATAGAGTTCATGTATCTCCTTATAAATATTGCTCTGAGTTCTACACAACAAAGAACTTTCGTAAAACATATGAGATACCAGTTTGTCCTATCCCAGGTGAAGCTACATGGCAGATTCCCAAGGAAGTGCTAGCACAGATAGTTCTACCGCCAAGGGGAAGATCCAAACGAGGAAGGCCAACAAAAACCAGATTCAAATCTTCATGGGAAAAACCTGCTACCAGAAATAAAAATCACTGTGGATAGTATGGGCAGAAATGGCACAACCGCAAGACATGCAAAAATATCCCTATAGAGTCTTGATATACCAACAAATTATGTTGCTTTCTTTATTTTAGTGTGTATCTGAAATAGCTGATACTTTTACTGTTGGTGCAATTTGTGCATAACTACTAGTTGTATAGCTTGGTAGTGTGTGGTATGCCATGTTGCTATACTGGATTTATTGTGTTGGCTATCAAATGGTATGGTGTTCAATATCAATTGTTCTTTATCAACTGCTGTTGCGCCAAACAAACACGTTGGTCTTTTTGACTGTTTAAATGTATTTATTTCAGTCAATATAAAAGTTATATTATTATATTTTTAGTTGAAGTAGTATACTTTTCTGGTAAGTATACCTGTATGGTATACTGCTGTATACAAAGGAAAAATAATTTTATTATAAACAATCAAGGCTGGTATACCATTTGCGTGACATTTTGAAGTTGTATACCATTGCGGTATACCGTTTACTGCAAAGGTATACCATTTGGCATATACTTAATATCATAAAGATGTATACCATTTGGGGTATACAATGTTCTAGGAAGGTATACATTAGAAAGATGCATAGTAGATGGAGATTTGAACAAAGATACACGACGACATCAGAGATCTTCTATAACTGCTCTATGAACAGTATACATTACAATAAAAATACAAGACAATAAAAACTACACATGTAACATAAACAGACTACTTAACTCAAAGAAACATGATAGAACACAACAAACCATAAAATATTTCACATAAAATAGAAAATACTACTTAAATTGACCACTTGACAGAAGACTTCAAATTTCTGGAGAAGTATAGTAGTCAGCAGGGTCTATTTTATGATCTGCAAGAAGACCATGAAGCATTTTCTTCATTCGACGAACATCCTTCTTGTAGTGTTGAAGGAATTCCTCAAAAATAGCCTTAAAAGTTGCAAGTTCATCTCTTAATTGCTCCACTGCCATCTTTGTTGTTGGTGCAGAAAAAGATCCTGCAGTGCTTGGTCTACGACCCATTTCTCTTTGTGTGCATGTGTTTAGGTAATTTTTTTCACAAAATAAAACAAACTGTGCTAATATTAGATTTTGAAGAATAAAAGAGCAATAATAACCCTTTTTTGTAGGTGAGGTTTCATACATAAACTGCTACACATTACATACCTAAAATAAAGGGAACTGCACAGCTGCACCTTTACACGTTTGAAACTAACAAAAACTGCCTACTTCATGCAATTAAGCTCTAATTTTTTAATTAATTCAAAAAATTTCATTACACAGTAATTCAGAAACGGTTAATATAACTGTCAATATATATTTTTTTTTTAATTAAAGAAGTATACCATTAGGGTATACTGCATAATAAATACAAGCAAACTATGTTGCTATAGTATACCTTTCTACTTGACAGTATACCAAAATAATCTATGATTTTACTTTGTTCCACCTGATTTATGCTTTTTGGTAACATAAATTTTATTTCTACTGTATACCCTAGTTGTACAGTATTGGACCAACACCAACACAATGTGTCCGCTTTGAGTTACATCCACCAAATAAAAGAAAGAAATATAAATTGAAAATATAACAAAGGTCTTCAATTATAAAGAGCTGCCACAAAAGAATCCAATTCAACAGTTAAACTGGTAGTTGGACAATACTACTTCCTACAATATAAAGCTATACATTTCTTCTTTAATTGCTACCAACTATTTTCTAAGAACCATCGCCATACATTTACTTGGAAATTCAGAATCACTATCTTCATTGTTAGTGATTTTCTCACAACCATGCTCCCACAAAAGTGCAGCATATCTTAAACGATATTTGTGAATATCATAATCCTTCTGTTTAATAGCAATTTGCTCAATGATATGCTCTGGAAAAGAAGCCACATATGCTCCACAATCCCTGTATAGACGCATAAAATGCAAACAACATCAAAAGAACAAATATAAATAAAACAATAAGGTAACAGAAAAATATATCTGCAGAAAGTGTGCTTACGCTAATCTCTGCTTGGGAAGTTTCTCGACATATACAATGTTGTATGGCTCTGTCAAAGCCTTCCCATTATGTAAGCCATTTTGCAGAACAAGTTCATTCCTGTTACTATAAAATGCAGTACGATTCAAAAGCAAAGAGACCAATACAACATAAGCTTTCACCACATCATCAATAGCTTTAGTTACCCGTCGAGTGGCTAGTGAGTCGTATACAAGGATATCCCTGGTCCGTAGCAACAATCTCAACAGAATCCAATGCAACTTCTTGTCAATATAAACAAAAGAGAGGACCTCATCAACATCATACCACAGAGTGTTGCAACAGAGACGATAACCAAGCATATACTCCTCAATTTCAATTCGTCCCTTCAGCGTTTCCACACGTGCTCCTCTTTTCATTAATTGGTAAACAGCTTGAATGATGTTGTCAAAGTGATGATCGGTCGTTGTAATCTTCACTTTAAGATCATGTTTTATCTTCTTTCTAAGGTAGTAGAAGATAACATCTAGATGCTGAAAGAAATATGTTTGCATGAACTAGCATAACTTGACACACAAAAATCAGATGCAACAACACTATACTTCCAATAATACCAAAAAATTAAACAATAAAAAATGTTCAAAAGAAGTTGATATACGTTAGAAGTCACTGGAGCACCACAGGTTTGTAACACCCAAAACCAATCCTTAGTTGTAATCTCGGAACCCCAAAATCAATAGCCGGATCAAGAAGATCATCCGGTTTCTTACTGTCCAATCAGTAAGACATAAAATAAGCAAGACCAAATACATAAAATTAAACCATTAAAATAAAACTAAACAATACAAAAAAAAAGTCAAAAATTGGCAAGTGTAGATACTCATTGTTCCCTAGGCTTGTGCATAGCTTCAATTAATGCAGGCAGACAGTCGTTCCCACAACCCTCTGAAATTTATTTTTGAAAAGGGAATCGTCCAAAGACTATCTTCTTCATCTTCTTCGGTAATGCACCGACATCACTAGTGCCTGAATCACATTCAATGACAGAAGGTGGACGCTGCACAGATTCAACTGTTATTTTGCTTCGACGAGCAGTGCAGTTTGGAGAGCCTTGAGCTTTTCTTTTACGACCACGCTTGACAGGAGCAACTTCTGTTGTTGTAAAAATAGTGGGACGTATAGGTTCATGATTCAAATCTCCATCTTCTAATCCCTCATTAAATGTTGCAAAAATAGTGGGACGTATTGGGAGTGCTACCATCTAGAAATGTTGCATTTTCAGGAATTTTCTGCTCAAAATTGATATCATTTGTATTTGTTCGACCAGCGTCATCATGATTTCCAATACCATCAGAGAGTTCAGCTTTTCTTTGAACAGTATGGTTGCCATCAGAAACTTCAGTCGTTGCACAACCACTGGGATGAAAAGGTTCATGATTCAAATCTCTATCTTCTAATGCCTAATTATGAAGTACTGTTGGACCAAAGAAACACTGATAAGTACCCAAACCAAACGAGTACGACAAAGTATGACTATAAGAATTTGCAAACCTGCAGTAACATTGGGACTGTTACCATCTACAAAAGTTGCATTTTCAGGAATCTTCTGCTCAAAGTTGATATCATCTGTATTTGTTCGACCAACGTCCTCATCATTTTCCATAGCATCAGAGAGTTCAGCTTTTCTTTTAATAGTATGGTTGCCATCGGAAACTTCAGTTGTTGCACAGATACTGGGATGAAAAGGTTCATGATTTACATCTGCATCTTCTAATGCCTGATTATGAACTGTTGTAGCAAACAAAGACTCCTAAGTACACGATCTGAACAAGTACGACAAACTATGATTATAGGAAGTTGCATACCTGCACTATCATTTGGACTGGTATGACCTACAAATGTTGCATGTTCAGGACTGTTTTGTTCAAACATGATATCATGTCTATTATCTCGACCAGGACTACAATCATTTTCCATAGCATGGGCCTGATCACCTCTGGTCCCATCCTAGAAATAAAGAAAAAGTTGAACATTTAACAATCTGGAAATATACAATAAGAAAACAAAAAGATTACCTTATAATCTGGCACATGTTTGTGAATAATTGAAGCAATTCCGTTTAGCACCTCCGCTATCTTGACATCAACGTATTGCTCAAACTAGTAAATTAATAGAATATATAAGATGCACAGAAATAGCCGTGAGCAAAAAAAATGCCAATATAATACTAGGGTATACAAATAAAAGGTTATATTGTAAACTAAAAAGCTATACTGTACACAATTCTGTAAAAGCAATATACTAAAGGGAGTATACTGCAATGAAGAAAAGTATACAATGAGAAAATTATCAGAAAAAAAAATACTACCAGAAAAGGGATGTATTTGGGTAACAACCACCAAACAAATAAAAAAGAAAAGAAGTAAAATAATGATAATACCATAACAAACGCAACAAATATATACAAATAATATCACAAAGAAGTCAACATAATAATTGTATGTAAAATGAAATCACCTTTTCTTTAACATCAGTCTTAAAAGAAGCAGGTTCATCTTGCGCCTAAAATAAATAAAAACGCAAAAAGATAAATATATATCAAAGTAAGTTGTTATTCTTACAGGAAAAAAAGACAAATACAACATACCAATTTAATTAAATCAGCTTTAGAATTATTGGAAGCAGCAGTACTTCGCTGAGAAAGGTCTTTCCTACTCCATTGTGTACAGTTTGGCTTCAAAAACATATAAGCAACAACATCTTAAAGCAAAATAGATTAACAAATAACACTTGCTCATCAAATTAAAATATAAGTGTATAAATTTAAACCTCTTTGCGAACTGGCTCTTGCATTCGAGCAGCAACATTACTAGCTTCAGGAACAGCTCCCTGATTATAACTTTGCGCACCATCAGCAACCAAGTATTCTTCACCAACATCACTAGTTTCACGAACAGCTCCCTGATTATAACTTTGCACACCATCAGCAACCAAGTGTTCTTCACCAACATCACTATCTCCAGGAACAGCTCCCTAATTATAACTTTGCACACCATCAGCAACCAAGTGTTCTTCACCAACATCACGACCTTCAGGAAAAACTCCCTGATAATGAGTTTGAGCACAATCAGCACCTAAATCTTCTTCAGCAACATCACTAGCTTCAGGAGCAACTCGCCTGTTTTGTGTTTGCCTATCAGTAGCACTCAAATATTTTTCAGCAATTTGAATATCATCTAGGACTACCTCTTCTCCCTCAGCATCATTTGGGAGTATGTTTCTTATATTTAATTGTTCAAAAAGTATTGAAATAAGTAAAAGCAAAGAAGAAAAAATAAGCATAATTATAGATGTACACTGTAAAGGTATACTGCAATAAATAAGTATAACTTCACAGTTTACTTCAAATAAAAATTATCCTCATGCAAACAGAACTGTAATGTATACTAATTACACAGAAGTGCACCTTCAAAGTATAGAAATGCAGAACACTAACCTGTTCAACTGAATTAGCAAATATGTCGAGCAGCTGAGAATTAGAAACAAGCTGCCTGTCAACTCCACTCCAATTCAGAAGGCGTAGTACATTTGAATCACCTACAGAAGGAACTCGTGAAGCAATTACTCTTGCAATTGTTGGGCAAGTCTCACACAACCATGCTTGAATTGCAAGCGTAAAACCAGAATGTCTATAACTACTCGGCTTATGAACAATCTTCTTGTCTAGTGACGCTTTTGTAATGTTGAAAACATCAACACCCCAAGGGTATTTGTCATACTCTCCCTTCTCAACAACATCAATATACTTCATGTCAAGACAGCCTATATCTTTCCGGGTCGGTGTAGCAAATAAAAAAGTACAAATAAAATAGAGCATTGCTATCTTCAACGCATCTGCGTCATTATTTTTCCAACATTTACTGTGGAAACAACTAGTTAAATGAAACCGGTAAAGACTAGACTTTCCACCAAAATACTTTTGTATTAAACGATTCTTCCCAGGAAATCTACTTTCCTCTACAGCACCAGTATACTTCAACCCACTGACCAAACCAAACTCGCCCAACCCAAAATGAAGACGATAACCATTCACATCAAACCATAAATCATCACCAGATGCAGGCTTTATCCGTCTCGTCATCAACCAATGAAGAAGTGCATTATGACGAATTTGTTTCGACATATCTAAAAATTATCCAAAACATGTAATACGAAACATCTGAAGTTGACGCTTTGTCAAGGTGGAAGTTAAGTCTTCAACGATTTTAACATTAACATCATTATTGATTTTGGGAGTATACTGATCATACGTAGAAGGAGCAACAAAGAAATCCAAAGCCTAGAAAACACAGAAGAAACAACACAATAATAATTACCTGGTATACATTACTTTGTTTTAAAAAAACACATATAACAAAAACTTTTTTAGTTAATTTTTAGTACATATCCTACAAAGTGAGCCTAGATCAATCAATGTTAGTGGATCTAATAAGATACTTCAGTATTCTCAATCAAAGTACGGAGGCTCCAAGTACAAGATTGCCCTTTTCTACTCTCAGAAAGGGACACAACAAAAATAAAATTGAAAAAGTCCGAAAGATTTGATTATTTTCCCTCTCTCTCAACAATTCCTTCACTCTTTTTCTAATTACTTGCTATACATTACAAAAGACAATATACAAACAGGTATACACTTCTAAAGACCATATACCACATAATTATACTACTAGAAAGTAACTACTATATACAATGTACCACAAATTAACTACTATATACAGTTAAGTAAAATGAATTTATGCATGCACAAAAACTTGAAAAAAATGCACTGTGGAATTGAAGTTTGGTCATAGCAAATGAAAAATTACCTTAACCTCATCTTTACAAGCAGCAACGCGACTTCCACTCAAAAACAAACGCGTATCAACTTGTTCATTACTACGAATTTTTGGACTTGACAGTAAAGACCTAGGTTTACGACCCATAAGTGCGTATCAAATCCTAGAAAGTGATACACCCAATTGAACGATTAAACAGTCAATTATTGATGGAAAGGCGCACAATCGACCGGTAATTTATTAATGGAAAGATGAAAATTGAAGATCAGCCGTTATGGGGAAACAGATGCTGGAAGTGGAAAGAGGAGTGTGACACGGTCCTGAACATATATTTTGTAAATTTTCAGGTGGCGGCGGACGGTGGTTCTGCAGTGGAGGACGGTGGTTCACGGCGAGCTAATTGAGGGGGAATTGAAAGGAGAAGTGAAATGGGCCAGATTGGGAAAAGAGGAAGTGAAATGAGCCAGATGGGTATTGCTGTAAATAAATTGGGCCTAATGGGCATAGACTATAAATAAGATGGATTATATGTGTAGTGGGTGAAAAGTAATTTTTAAAGGGATAAAAGGGTAAATAAGTTGCTTTTATGGACACGTGATGTAAAATCCCCTTGTTTGAACTCATATTTACCGAAGTCTTCACATTAACCCCACACCGATATATGTTAACCTTTTGTAGTGCTTATTTTTCAGTGTTACTAATTCTACTTACAAATGATTGCATATAGGGGCGGATCCAATTTAGTAATAGGGGATTCGAACCTCCTTGCATCGGTTTAAACCTTGTATTTGCTTTAAAAAATTCATATAATATACACAAATTATTTATTTAAAACTCTATAATTTAAAAAGATCAGAGCTACGAATTCTTAAACTTCAAATTCTGACTCCGTCCCTGATTATATATAATTATCTTTTACGGGTGACCAATGTATAGAGTTAACTATCATTATTCCTAAAAAATTATGTAAATATTTTGTTTCCAAAGTCGATAGGGACGAAACACCCCCGCCCCCATTCTCTCTCATTGAAAGCATGTTCCTTGAGGGGAAAATTGTATCTTAAGGTGTGTTTGGTAGGGAGAAGAATATTTTTTGGAAAGTAATTATAATTTTTTATATTTGATTGGCTTAGCCATTTAAGAAAATATTTGCCATAATACTTCATTTTTCTTCAATTGGAAGAAAATGTTTACCTTGTAAAAGTAGGCAAAATATTTTTTAAATGTGATAATTCACACTCCACTCATCCCACCAACCCACCCCAGCCCTACCCTGCTGTCCCACACCACCCCTCCCCCCTCCAACTCCTCCTCTCCCCTCCTGCTCCCACGCCCCTACCGCACCAACACTCCCACCCTTACCCATAGTTAGGAAATTATTTTATTCTTTGCAACCAAATACCGAAAATGAGTATGAAAATCACTTCAAGAAAACATTTTCTAGAGAAAATATTTTCATCATACCAATCACACCCTTAATATCAAAGGACATCCATAAAAAATCCACAAGATGAGGGACCAAATCGGGTACTATTACACCAAACAAAACGTAATGGCCATTGGGCTAGTACTCCGTAGTTCCAAGTGGTTAGGGTTGGCTGGGCTACACACTATGAAGTTCTAGTGAACAACTGATACAATCACAAAATATTACTCCTATTGATATAATTTCCAAAATTAAATAATATACTACTCCTATATTGCACCTGCTTATTGACTTCAAAAGAATTGATTTATTATAAATCTTGAATATATGCCTCTATTTTTCTTGTCACTTTCCTTGATTCCATTATTTGGATTTGGTTCACTGTTTTATTGTTACAATATCTTACTCTACTTATGCTCCCATCTAATTTGTACAAGAAAAAAACTCTCACATTCACGATAATGTTTTGTCCTCTTCTGACACAACATAAAACGAATCTATGCTACTCTTTTTCTGGTGGCAAGGCCTAATACTCTTTGATACAGTACTACACTCTTACCAGCTTTTCTTATTTTCCCACACTAAATAAATCCAGCTCACTATAAAGTAGCTGCTTGGTATTCTAACAAATCTAACGTACCAATAAAATCCTTTTAAACAAATTTGAATGAAATTTAAATTGCTCTCACGAAGCTGATTATTGAAACTGCCTGACATAAATTAAACTGGAAAATGTCAACGCATTTTTAATTTAGTAAAGATAATATAAAAATAATATAATATAAAATTATGTACTCCATATTACGTAGTATGTACACGTACATGGCCTACACTGACTAACAACAATGTACATAAGAACATACAATTTTCGAAAACATAATATTACAACACAATTCAGTTAAAAAAGTTATAAACTAAATCTACCAGAAAGCCGTCGCACAAATCATAGGCTGCCACCTAGTTTAGGATTAGGTACTGTAGTGTAAGGTTTAACCGTAGATTACATCTTTTGAGTTAAAAATAATCTTTGTTCATATTTGACTCGTATCTTAATAATAAACGCGAAATATACTATTTTTACAATGTCAATAAATATAAATATAAATGAAGTCCGGTTCCACCTCTAAAGGATCAAAACTACATCAAATATTATAGCAAAAATTTCCGCAGTAATAAAATCTTTTCCAAAGTCAGAAAACATCACTGTCAAATTTTGATTATCCCAAGAAAAAAGACACACTACTTTGAGAAACGCACCAAACAAGTGAACAACCCATCACTCCAATTTTCCACCCCAAAAACTTTGGAGCAGCCTGCAGCTCTGTGAATTTAATGATAATGGAAGACTCCAAGTCCAATAAAAAATCGTACAACAATCAAATGAACATGAAGAATCAGAAACTGATGATGAAAATAAGCTCAAGTAAAAATGGCAGTGGCAATATTGTTTGTTTCATTTTGTTAGGTGGAGCATTGATGACAGCTGCTCTTGGTTCTGCATTCTTGGTTGAAAGAAAACGCAGGAAATCCAATAAGAAGATTACAAAGAATGAGAAAATTGAAGATGAATCAAGTAAAGGGCTTCATTTTCTTGTTCCTCATGATTCTTCTCCATGCATGCAAGAGGAGAAGCAACCTTCATGGTCAGTAAGCAATTTTTGCTGTAATTCCAAAACTAATTGGGGTCTACTAATACTAAATACTTCCATATATATATGTTTCATTTTATATGGTAGTCTATATGGTACGGGTACATATCTTCTATTTTGTTAAAAAAGAATGAGTACTTTTTTAGATTTGAAAATTCATTTCACTTTAAACTAATCATCTTATCTTTAATAATAGTATGTTCTTATAGCTATAAAATATTACGACATGTTTAAATCATAAGTTCCCAAGGGTACTTTTAGCGTGTGCTTGCACCAGTGGCGGATCTAGGTAGGTCCAAGAACAAAAGCAAGTTTTTTTTATTTATATAGACACAGTTGAACCCCTTGACACTGGAATAGTATAGTAGTAAAAGGGGATCAAAAAGTGTTGTAGGTCACAAGTTCGAATCCCAAGTGTAACATTCTTATATTTTTTGAACCCCTTCTATAAATTTTGGGGTTCGCCCTGGCTTGCACAAGTTTCTTTCTTGATCTTCGTGCCTAATGAAACACCTAACCTATACAATGAAGCGGAAGGAGTAATTAATTTATGCAGAGATTGCTATGGAATTAGAGGTTTTCCAAATCAAACATATTTCTACTGATGTACTTACAAGTCTCTAATTGGAGTAAGAAGGTCTTGGTGACAAATTAAAACTTAGTTTTAACTGATTGGTATGTTTATAATTATACAAGTCTTTTGCTTCCATCATCTCTTGATCTTTCACAAAATTTGGATTGTGAGAGATTGTAGGTGTTTTTATTCATTTCCAGCTTATGATGTTACATGTCAATTGCGTTTAAATTTCAGCAACGGGACCGAGTATTTGGGTGGTGTCAATGACTCAACCACCTTGTTTTCCACTCCCTGCTTCATCCAGGTATTTGCTTTCTCTTTCATTTTTTTCCTGAACTAATGATATTCTTTGTGGTTCACGAATCGAGAAAAATCACTACTTAATTTTAAGTGAAATTTGCAGGTTAATTTCATCGTATCATATGGTCTGAATTTACTCAAGATCACAGTAAAGTCACAAAATTACTTTTTGACACATTGAAGTAATAGTAGTAATATTTTACTCACTATAAAAATAAAGCCAGTTTGATGGTTGGATAAAGTTTAACGACCATACCTGAAATTAACCCTGAAAACTGCATGATAAACTTGAAGTGACTTGGTATGAAATCTGATAATGCTAGTAATTTGGTCCAGGACGAGAAGCCTAAGCTTAAGATGGATGATGAAAAAAGGGATGCCTACAACATTATAGTCTCTGATCATCCAAAAGAAGAAGAAAAGTCTCAATCTTTGGAAAGATTGCCTGTTCCAGTGGAAGAATTGGAGTTAGCACAGACCAAAATTTTATTGCTCCCTGACCCTGATCAGCAACTGAATGAGGTTTCTGATGTAAGAAATGTGATAATCCAAAGAAATGAGACAAGTGAGGTACCCCATGTTCATCAAGCTCAAGCCACAATATTCTACAACCCTTCTTTGCTAGTGGAGAATAAAAGTGAATTCTTGATCGATGATAAACATAATGATAAGGAAGGAATAAGTGAGCTGCAACACACTTATATGATTGAGAGAGATGATCACGAGGAGGGTCTAATTCAAGAACAAGAAAAACAAGCCCCAGGTGATCAAGAAATTATCAACCCTGATGATTCTTACCCAGAGAGCTGCACTTCTAGTGAGCAAGAATTATTTGGACAAGGAGATCAAGCCATTGAAGCTATTGACTTAATGAAGGCAGCTGATGAAGATGAGGATAAAGGCCATATACAGATAATGTACTTTCAAGAACAATCTGCTGATGCTGATGCTGACACTCAGACTGATCAAATTGCCAAGAAATGCATCCTACAAATGCAAGCTATTGATGAACAAGAGTATTCTAAAGAGGATGATCAAGCAAGTTCCTGCTATGAGGAGGCAACGTCAGAAAACAGACCCTGCAGAAGTTACAGTATGGCCGTGCAAAATTTGGAAGCCGCTGTAATAAAAAATGACTCAATAGATTTTCAGCATTCTGCTGAAGTTATTCAAGTGATAAAAGAAATAGCTGCCAAGGATACTGCAGATAGTGGAGAGCAGAGCCTAGAAGCAAAGCATTCATCGATCCAGTTGGTTGGGAAACAACGCTTTGAAACTGATTGTCGAGAAAATGCTGTAGGGGGAGACAAGAGGGCCTCAGAATCGCAAGCTGTGGACATTGCAATTGCAGAGAAGGATCTGGAAGCGCATAGCACACTAGCGGAGGATGAAGTGGCGGAGAGTGTTTTTGTTTATGAAGAAGATAACTACACAGACAAAGATGATACTGCAGTGGAAGTTGAAAATGACATCTCAGAAGGAGCAGGAAACTCCTCCGAGCAATCCAAAAGTGACAAAATTTGGCCAGCCGACTCAAACCAGGAACTTTTATTGGAACTCAAAGAGAAGAAGGTGAAAGACGAGGATGAAGGAATGAAAATTGAAGAGGATGAAACGTGTAGTGCTGAAACCCGGATCGATCAAATTGCCAGGAAATGCAACCTACAAATGCAATTTAGTGATGAACAAGAAAGTCCCAAGGACAATGATCAAGCAAATTCCTGCTACGAAGAAGCAATAACAGAAAACAGCCCCCACAGAACTTACAGTATGGTCGTGCAAAATTTGGCAGCCTCTGCAATCAGAAATGCCTCATTACGTGATCAGCATTCTGCTGACGCGATTCAAGTGATAAAAGAAACAGATATAAGTGATTCAAGTAATCAGCACTCTGCTGAAGTGATTCAAGATGCTGCAGCTTTTGGGGAGCAGGGCCTAGAAGCAGAGCATTCACCTATCCAGTTGGTTGAGAAACAAAGCTTTGAACCTGATTGTCAAGGATGTGGTTTAGTGGAAGATAAAGGGGCCTCAGAGATGCTAACTATGGACATTGAGGTAGTGGACAAGGATCTGCAAGAGTATAGCATCGAAAAAGGAGGAGTGGCAGAGGGTGTTTTTGAAGAAGAAGATGAAGATGATGACGACGACTACGACAATGACATCAAAGATGATGCTGCTGAAGTAATTGATGATGACATCTCAGAAGGAGCAGGAAACTCCTCCGAGCAATCCAACAGTGACAAGATTTGGCCTGCTGACTCAAATGAGGAACTCTTGTCGGTGCTTAAAGAGAAAAATGTGAAAGAAGACGAAGAGGGAACGGAAACTGAAGATGAAACATGTGGTGTGGATAACTCTGATTTGAAAAGCACCCAGAATAATTTGAACATAACAAGTTGCCAACAGAGCTACGATGGCAAAGATGATTCAACAGTGAATGCTATTGAAAGGTACAGAACTAAGCTCATGTACCAGGATGATGTAGCTGTGATCGCCACGGGAAGGAGAATGTTTTTGGGAGCACTACTAGTGCTGATGTGGTACTTGATCTTACAAGCATTCTCCCTTCCGTCATTAGTCGATTCATGATTTTAAATCAGTGAACGCTAAATACTAGTAAGTGGCAGATTAAATATAAATAAATTAATATATGTATAGTTTGAGCCAAAAGGAGTGGTGCACATGCACCTATCGCAATGTACATCCGCCACTGCCTTCGAGTGGAGAAAAAGGAGAGACATTCATTATGAATATGAAGTCTGGTTCTATGAGTACAAGATGACTTCAAGGAGATCAGCAGAAAATTAGCTATGGCTCTACCAGGTTTGCACAGAAGTGGGAGTTGCCCATTGCTGTGCCTTCCGTACTGAATCATGATGTATGGATTTTGTAAGCACCAGAAAAAACTCATTAGTAACAGTAGTATATATATATATATATATATATATATATATATATATATATCACTGTCATCTTCAACCATGAGCTAGTTCAGAATAAATAAGAGCATCTGTTGCTTCAGCTCTTCAATAATAGCTTAAGCCTTGAGACTTTTGCTGCACTTGATTTTCTTGGGGAATGAATCTAGATTTCTGGTAGTGATATGTTCAATATTTAGCAACTGTGCAAAGATATCAAGCCATTGGGAATCAACATCACGGAGAATCATCTGTTCTTTTGTCGTGGTCATACTCTTTTATTTTATATTCATGATTAAAATAACCATAGGAGGATTAAACTTTAAAACCGAGTTTGTTCAAGTAGGATATCTTTAAGTCTGAATCAGTTCTTACATTGTTTCCTTGTAACAATTGATGCAAACTTACACAAATATATACAGTCAAAGGAATACCCTGGGAATGGATCATATTCCCTAGAACCCCCCCCCCCCCCCCCCCATAGTGGGTTTTTTACACACGAATCCAAATTAGTCCAGCCAATAGATTCCGTAGGCAAGGGGTGCACCTACACACTCTTTTTTGGAGTTGGAAGGGGGGGGGGGGGGGTGAGGCAGCAGAAGGGAAGACGGTCCGTAGGATTGCAGTAAAGCTGTACCACATTAGAGATGCATGTGAAAGGATAGGAGCGAGAAGACATTGGAATACATTTTGTATAGAATATCTAACATCATTTTGTTGGAGTTCGTATAGTTGAATATGCCTTTACAAGTATAACCCGTCACTACTCTTCCTTTATATACAGACTGCCTGACACCATATTACCTGATATTGTTTTCTTCTATATTTGTCAAGAGGGTGGTAAGGAAAAAAAAATTAATGACATATAGGAGAAAATCACCCAGAAATGAGAAAAAGAGAATTCAGGTTCTAGACGACAAAATTTCTTTCCCAAAGCTTTCAACAGCTGGGCAAGTACTCTTCACCAGGTCACTAAACTAGCATTCTAGAAATTGTTTGTTCTCCGACCAGCTGCAGCCCGCGGACCATCCTAAAACGCCTAGGACCATATCAATCCTTGAACATGCACCAACCTGCAGGAGCTGAAAATTCACAAAATAGCACATAAAGGAAAAGAGATGTTATATTAACTCATGTTCAGTAAGTATACCAAACTCTCGAGGCCGGCTTCAATGTGAAATAGGGCGACAGCCATACCCTTCCCTCTATCCGTCTCAACCTGCAGTTGTTTTAAGTAACTACTCGGTGACCTCATGATTGAGAAGTTCAACATAATTGAAACAGAAGAAGAGTATGACTATGCAATCGTTGAGAGCTTCATCATTTTTCAAATGCAGATCCAAAAGGTGATATACCAACAAAATAGGACAATGCTAAATCAGGAATGGAAAATAATAGATAGGTTGCACAGCAGAAAAGAAGCTGGAAATGTTTTAGTCCTCTCCTCTTAATAGTTCAGCACAAAATTTCTTTTCGTCCACCACTTTCACAGTGAATGCTCAAAACATTATCCTATCATGCTTTGGAAATCTGAACCCTATCCCATTGATTTCCTGATCATTAGGCCATAGGTCATTTTGTCGCAAAAGTCCCCATCTCCCAAGAGGTTTTCACTCACTCCACATATTACATTTATTTTCTTAATTGGTTATCAGCATAGAAAAAGAAACTATAAGTGCACCAAGATATAAGTGTTGGACAAAATTGACTACTTAAGCTTGCAGTGTCCTCATACAACACAGTTAGCTTGTTAGCTCATGCTAGCATAGTCTAGATCAAAGAGCTAACGCATCACGTACTTCATCATAAATAGCCTAATTGAGCAAGGTAACAAAGATGACAAGTTCATACTCAACCAATGAAATGGGACAGCTCAGATTCAACAATTAAGTTTAAAACAAATAGTGCACACTTCTGCAATCGCAAGCTAGGTTTAGACACCACGTACAGCTTAATAGTCCACCCAGACCACTTCAAAATATTGATTATCAACATACATAGCTCAGGAGTTTGAAACCTAGATGAAAACATATGTGATAAATGTTTCAACTCACCGTGCAAGAACATATGCTGATGCCTACGGCTGCCAATGCTGAAGTAACATCCGCCATCATGCCTAATGCATAACCATGTTTAAGATATCAGCCATGACAAGTAATAAACCATGAAAATATTGGTCAGATAGTAAATTTTAATCAATCAAGGAATACTGCAACCCCACTGATGGTCAAATATATTGTTCATGTATATAAATGAAGATACGAGGTTAAATGGAACACAGGTAGTGGAACTATAAATATGTACTTAAAAAATTTCAACAGCTAAGCCTGTAATTAACACTAATAAAGCTAGATTTACTACCTCAAAGGAATCTCTCCCCCCCCCCCCCCCCACACCCCGCACCCTCAAAAAAAAAAGAAGGGGGGGGGGGGGGGGGGGATAAGTCAGGCACTCACACTGCCACACCTCTTTGGCTATTCGAACTTTTAAAGACGTCATTCTTTGGAACTTGAAATACGTGCCCCTTCGAGATCGTCAAATTTTAAAACACCTCATGCTCACAGACCCCTCTCATTATGGATGTGGTGTGATGGTTGGAATCCCTCAACCCTAACCCAGAGGTCTTGGATCCAAGTCATGGTGGAGAACCTCTTAGTTGGGAGGGTTACCTCCTCTTAGTGGGCCCACCTGGTGTAAGTCCGGATTAGCCGGGCCAGTAGGTTTTGACCACAGGATGCCTAAAGCATAAGGAAAAGAATAATTGCACTGCTAGCAGTAATGATTTTTCAAATGACTTAAGGACCACTAATCCATAACAAAGTTCACAAATGCATCTACAATAGATGAGCACTGATGCCTTATCCAGGTTGATCGCAATAATTTGCCTCTTGGCATAACATTACCTTTTCGATCTATGCTGACAACACAAACCCACTGGACAGAGTGCCCTTCCAGGTTATGCCAAGTTGCAACTTTGCTAGCCAGCCAGCCGTCCAACCCGGGCAAAACTTCCCTGTACCTTGGTATGTTAGCAAGTATCATTTTGCCAACACCATTTCCTTGCGACAATGTCTCCCCTGTGGCTTTCAGACTCATATGCTGCATACATTTGTTATGTTTCCCATTCACCTTGGGAATCTGAATATTAGTACTACGGAGTTGGAAAATATCTTCACTACTCATCCTTGCAGATGATGTTTCCATAACATTCTTGAGGATTTTCTCCCATGAATGTTTGGTTCCTTTAGAGTAATCTGATAATTCTTCCAAACCACTGTCCTCTTCAGACTCGGAAACAAATTCCTTTACTGAATCCACGGTTATTTCAGTTGCTGATAGTGCAGCTTGCTCTCTCAAGAACTGAAGATAAGATTAGCACCACATTAGTTCACTTGTAACAATAGTAGTGGCAGTGCCCACTAAATTTCCGTCTTAACTCTGCAGAAAACACTTACTTTCATAATTTTGTGGCGGGCAGTACGAGTTTTTGCATGTTGAAGCCACTGTTTATGTCTCTCAAAAGCAGACTTGCTGGAGAGACCCTGAAAGAGGAAAATAACCAGTTGCTTGTAAATAGCAGCATGAGGAACTAATTACTTGAATGCAACTCGATGGCACAAAACCAACACCTTAAGGTAGCTAATAAACACAGGCTATTTCTTGTTTTGGAAATAATATTTTGAAGGTAATATCTATTATTCCTTTGGCATATTTATGTGCATACTTAAATGGTAGAAGCACAGTAATTTATACTGAATTTTTTCATTAGTAAATCCACCCTAAACCCCTAATACACCCCCCTCCCCCCCCCCCCCCCCCCCCCTCAAAAAAAAAAAAAAAAACCAAACCAATATCCAAAAGCCAACAACAGTGGCTCATTTCCACTTTGCTCCTTGGTGACTCAACTCTGAGCCTTATGGTTGGAGCTGGCGGACATATTGAAGCATGACCAGAGGATATGTCAATAGCATGAGAGGGAGGTCCAAGAACAGAAGAACAAGAAGAAAGAAAAAAGAAAAACAGAAAGATGCATGCTTCATTGAATACAGCTAACTTTTATCTGCATAACCTTGTAATTACAGGAATCAGCCAAAACCACTACATTTGCTTTTCCCTTCATTCATCTTATAGCTTAAACTCTAAAGATTAGTTGATAATTTAGTATTTCACAATTATAACACACATAAGACATGATTAAATGTCTAGGCAAGACAAGTACAGTGAAAATGTAACAAGCCTCAGGCTGATCACAAAAGAAGATGAGACCATAGGCAAAAGAAGATAAGGAATTAATAGAGACTAACATTGTAGGTGACAATCTCTACAACTTCTGCGTTTGCAAGCACATGCAAAGGAGAGACAAGATTACCATTCACCTGCAAACAGAAGATGCTGCAATCACATCCAGGTTAATGAAGCATTTAAAAACATATAGAAACAAGATTGCAACCTTTGCAGCCACCATTTTATTGCCGATTTCAGTGTGTATCATATATGCGTAATCGATGACAGTAGCGCCCTTTGGAAGATGTTTTATCTACAAATAGCAAAGTGGTACAGTGATAATGTAAAAGGACCCAAAAAGGGAACTCATTGAGTAGAAATATCATCCAGATTTTACCTCTCCTCCAGGTGTAAACACAAAGACACGACTACCCAACAGATCTCTGGTAATAGTGTCCACAAATTCCCTAGAACTCATGTTCCCAACGAACTCTTCTTGCCACTCCCTAATTGCATTCAGCCAACTAATCTACACCAGAAAAGGACTTTACCACATTATAATAATTAAGATGAAGACACACAGCTAATAAGGAACTAGCCAGCAAAAGCAATTTATACCCTGAGAGCAACATTGGCATTGTTAAGGCAGACTATTTTCCCTCGTGAACTTCTACCATTGGTTATAACATGCCCAACTAAACCATTTACCAAACCTTTCCCACTGTAATGTGCCGCAATGCCTCTCTCAGCTATCAGATCCATCTCTTCAGTTCTTATCTGCCAAAGGTTATGGAAGTATGACCAAGTTGCTAGAAAATAACACCACATAAATGCTTACTTTACAACACACCAGAGGCAAATTCTTAAATCAGAAAGTAATATGTTAAAGACATTCAATAGCATTATATTTAATTTATTATTATTTATTTATATATTTCCCCACTATTGGTGAAACAGAATATTGAAGTAATGGCTGAAAAGTTCGTTTGATACAGAAAACATCAAAAAGAAATTTAAATTCTGAAGAGTTTAATGTGTTTGAATTCTTGAAAATGGTGTGGAAATAGAATGGTCTCAAAACATTTTGAGACGTTTTAAAATGAAAGTGGGTCAGGGAGTAACCAATATCTTTATTGTTCATCAGTTCTGGAGGTGCCATGTATGTACCTGAACGTCAACACGAAACATGCTCTCATAAAGAAATGGAATCACTGTCGTATGAAGACTTTGATAGCCATTAGGCTTTGGGGTGGCAATGTAGTCTTTCATCTGTTGCAAAGGGTCACAGATAAAGTGACCAAAGTCAATTAGTATATTACGTAGAAAAGGGATGCAGATAATGTACCCAATACTTACAGCCCGAGGGATAGGTGTCCAAAATCCATGTACAAGTCCAAGCACATGATAGCATATCTATAAAGGAAAAATATGTCAGAGACACAAATATACAAAACGAGGTGCCAATTGAGATATTGATTCGAAATCCTATATGAAGAAGGTGCATCACACAGCACTCGTTTCTGCTCAGTATCCAGAATAATAAAGAAACTCAGGTACCATTGTATATGATATATGAGACATTAAGAGCAGTCTTATCTCAAACAAAAATTCATGATCACAATGTAACACATCCACTGTAAGCCTTTACCCCCTTGGAACTTGAATAATTTGTGTTATAAATAACCTCAGAAATTGTGCTAAAACCAAACAAAATATTCAACTTCAAAAGAAAGTGGTCTCTACATCGTCAAAACGCATTACCTGCTGTGCACTGCAAAGGGGTTTAACTCCAACACAAGGCTTCGGTTTTATAATAATTCGAAGCTGCCAACCAAAACTTAAAAAAGTCAACACATAACATAACATAAAGCAGAATCTTCTATCAAATCAATCAAGCTTAAAACAAAAGTAGACCTGTGCAATTTGGTTCACTTCGTTTATTGAGCTCTTAGATTTGAGTACTGCTTTGTAGATGCTGCAGATAAGAATCACAAAAGCTGACTGAGACAATATTCACCATCACTGAAATATGTATGTATACATGACTAACACAGACACATTTCATATGAATTAAGAAAAACTAAAATTTAGAGATCAGAAGAATCGAACACTCTGCAATAGCTTTGATTTGGAAACTGCACTCCTATTACCCAAGGCCATGCGTAAATTTCGTATAAGCTGGAAAAAATGATGCAATGCAGCCTTCTCATATGATATTGGAGTATGATAGAAACTTACAAATGGAAGAGGATCCAATAAAATTAGACAAGATTACTACTGTCTGAATTAGAGCAGAAAGATAACACACTTTGCTTCATTAGGTTTGGAAAGAAATTGAAGAAAAAGACTTGTGTGTCTACAACTGAATATCCTAGACCCGAAATGGGAGTGGGAACTGTATAACTTTCTCGCTTCTCTTTTTAACTCCAAACAATGCTAGGAGGCGGAACCACAAAAAAGAAGTTCCATCCTTTGGGACAGAAAGAGCAACATGCTGGTAAAGTGGTTATTAGCCATATAAAAGCAATTTCACAGCTAATAGTAAACTTTTTTTTAATCAGGCAGATGGTAGAGCAACTTATTAGCTAGGCATCAAGCTGTGGTAGAATTTGACTCTTCCCCTTTGAGGCTGTGACAACCCACCAGTAAAAAGAACTGCCAAGCAGATAGAATCTTGAAACAAAAACTAAAGGGATGCCAGGACATGCAATAGACAACAAAATAAAAATGAATCTAGGACCAGGAAATAGGCGTATGACCACCTGTAAGGTTCCTTGCATATTGATTGAATTTCAGTCTTCACCGTCACAAGGTCTAAGAATTGGTCTTCCTCTATTTTCTTCAATAATATCTTTTTTGCCTAAAGATAGAAAAGACACAATTAGAGGAATGTGAACTGATAACTAAGTAAGAATTACCTTAAAGACCAGTCATAACATATTATGTTCTCAGCTTAACGTAAAAGTTGCTTGTTGTAGAGATGACAGAGGTTTTCTGACTATTATAAATAATTAGATTTTAAACGGGTGATGGACAAATACTTGAAGAAAAAAGCAAGGATGAGGGATAAATACCTCTTCGAGTTCCTTTTCATGCTCTTTATAAAGTTCTCCAATTCTTCGCTTCACCCTCGCATAGTCTTGAGCATTTGTATACATAAATGCCAAGTTTTCAAGTTCCGACTACATGATGAGACGTCAAATATTCATTAAACTAAGCAGATAAAAAACCATAAGTAAGAGGAAAAGAAACTGCAATCCAAGCAAAATGACCCACCCTGCCCAAACTCTCTAACTGCCAAAAGAAAAGAAAAGAAAAAAAAAAACCGTTCCATCGAGGATGAAGGAGGCTACTAGATGAAAAAATAGATCCAGTGAGGACTAAAATGAAGATCGCTTAATGAGCTGCATCACAGGCCTCTTTGCAGAGGCTAATCTTATCATGATAATGTACAGGAGTACTATTATCGTTAAGCAACTCCAGATCATGGATTTAGAAATGAGAGACCTCCATGTATATCAACAACTAATACAGTTTTTAAGGCCACACAATCAGCTACAGGAAGGAAAGGAAGAAAGCAAGGAATTTTAACAAGGTACAGCATATCTAGGCATGTCAAAGCATTTAAGAGTCTTGAAAAAGCTAAACGGATACCTTGATTTGGTACATTCCCAGAAGTTTTGCCAAAGGAGCGAAAACCTGCAGCGTCTCTGTCGCGATGCCAGACTGGGAAGGACATAGAGTAGCAAGATTTTAGACATTAGATACAAACAGAAAAGATAAACAAATTAAGATGTACATACCTGCTTGTGTGGAGGCATATGTGAGAGAGTGCGCATGTTATGTAATCTATCAGCTAATTTGACAATGATAACACGAACCTGAAACAGAAGCATTTCAGATAAGGGACTGTTACGAAAGTAACAAAAACCATACAAGTTAATAGGGGACTTACCTCCTCTGTCATGGAAAGAAACATCTGTCTAAGGTCATCAGCTTTGACATCCTGTACATGGCTTTCATCCTTACACTTGATCTTTCCCAGCTTGGATACCTAACACATCAAATCCCATTAGGATCAAATCAGAAAATTTTCTTTTATCTTTTACCCATAAATTTAAAAAAATAAAAAATAAAAAATAAAAAACAACGGAGAGAGAGAGGAGGAACTACCTTTGTCTCCCCTTCAACAATACGGCGAACCGTCGTACCAAATTCTTTTTCTATTCTTTCAAAAGTAACTACATTTGTGTCTTCCACAGTATCATGTAATAACCCAGCAGCAACTGACTCCCAATCCAGTTCCTCCAAAAAAAAAAAAAAAAAAGTCAATGTCAGTTTATGCCTCCCTAGCCAGTAAAGTAAAATAGTTCCACACAGCTTACAAGCTGTCCAAGGATCTGTGCAACTGCAACTGGGTGAATAATAAAGGGCTCTCCGCTACGACGCTTTTGACCATCATGTGCCTCAAAAGCAAGCTGTAATAATGATCAGTAGATAAGACTCTTTCTTTTTTGGTATACTGATTGCATGCCACGTATTAGCTAACAGATGCTTATCTTGTAAAGACAGAAAGTGAGGATGAAGAAATTCAAAGCCATGGAGAAGATCAACTGTGTTGCTGATTTGGGAATATACTTACATTCAAAGCATTGCGAACTAATTCCAATTCCTTGCAAGAAAGATATGAAATAGTAGGTTTAAGATCCTGTGAAACAGACAATTGACATTAGTAAGATACGAACAAAACATACACATTATATTAGCAAATAACCATAAAATCAGGCACTTAGAAGTGAGAATTCCGAATCATTCAAAAACTATTCACAGATACAAAATTGATCCTTTTTTTTTTTTTTTTTTTTGAGTAAGAAAATTGATCAGTTATCAATTAAATGTATTAAGAAATGCACACTAAAGATAGCACCTGCTTTAAATTCAATATTGAAAGAAATGAGAGTTTTATGTGATGCAAAACAAACAGCCAGTAGTGTGGAATTAGAAGGTCCGTGATTGGCTCAGCCTTTTGTACTTTTGATTAAAACATCTAATAATATTTGTGTCAACAGGATGTTCCCTTTACTTTCCTTCCAGATAAATTTGCTTATATCACAGCTGGTAAAAACTAGTGCCTAGTGCTTCTTAACTTTCCAAAACACAACTGATAATCAAAATACATGATTATCACGAGGGAACGTAAATCTTTAGCTAAGCTACTTAATGAGTAAAACCAACAAATTTCGGCTAGGAAAGCAGACTTTGTTCCATAATGATGCCAGGGAGCAGAGATGACTTCATAGCTAGAGGATCACAAACCTCCCACAAACTTTCAGGAGTTATCTCTACACAAGACTCTGAGGAAAATGATGAGGAGCAACACAATTTCCATTTGCTGGAAGCAGATAGCAGAAGCCTTGAGCCAGGGACTCGTTGAAGAGCTTCATCAGGGTAACGCTCATCCATATCAGAAGTATAACATCTCTGCCACAAGTAAAAACCAGTAAGGTGAAAGATTGTGATATAAACCGTTGCTTCACAAGAAAACCAACTATAAGCCTTCATGCATAACTCTTGAGAAATACGCATGTAAATACATATGCACATCGAAAAATACATGTCTAAAGTTTAAACTCATGCTGGCTGAGTCATTGACTCACCTCTGGGAAAAAAGGGTTTGGGGAAACTCAATAAAGGTCCAAAAGTCGAGACCTATCCATCTATTTGATAAAGCAATCATTATGTGAATGTCTGTGGAATTTCGCACTAGGCTATGTTAGGCACTCAAGTGTTGAAGAAGAGCAAATGTTGTAGGCCTAGTGACAACTGATTCTTTTTCTTACCACTACAGTGTTTCCAACCTTTTACCTCATCAATCAAGCCTAGCTAGGTTTAAACAGAACAAAGCCAAAAGCTGCACTAGAAACAAATGAGGGCATAATCCAAGATCGATCACTAATTTGATTCATCGGCATAAATGGAGAAAACATATATTCCTCAACCAAAAATTTGCTGAACATCAGCCATGGAAATGGAACTATAGGTATTTCAATAATCAGAAACCATCGTCGCGAAACATAATAGAAAAGAATCTGTGGGTCTTATACAAATTGTATCCCTCCTACAGGCTTCCGCCAATGCTCTATAGAATGCCCCTGCCTTGACAAATTATTTCGACATGCATTTGGTGGACAGTTTGGAGGGAGAGATATGCTAGAAGCTTCAAAGACAAAAGTGCTAACAGTCCCAAATTGGTTGAGGAACTGCTTGTTTGTCTCGTGATACAATCTTGGGTGATACTGACCTCATGAGCTAGCTTTTGGAGCTAAGTTAAGCCCAGAGTCTTCTTCACATGGTATCAGAGCAAGACTATCCGGATTCTTGATTTATCCAATAGTAGCTTCCACGTTATGTTGTCCACACTCTAGTTGGCACAGGTTGGTTGGGGAAGGGGTTGTATATTTCCTTATATGATCTTGATAGATCCTCACCTCATAAGCTAATTTTTCAGGTTGAGTTTGGCCCAAAGTCCAATTTTCCACAAAAGGAAACTCCATTCAAACAATCAAAATGAACTGTTACTTTTGTTTCAGTCTTGGTGTAAATAGAGTTATATCAATGACACTGAAGAAGTGATAGATGTCATAGATTCATTCTAATAATAGAAAGGGACATACTTTTAGTAAATTGTAAATACATTGGTCTGCACCTCATTGGTCTGATATTAATTATACACTTGCTATTTCTCAAAATATAAACTTCTACAACTTGTTGAACATAATGATTTAAATAACTGGTGGAAGGAAGGGGAAAGAAAACATGAATTATCTCGACTTGAATTCTCAAACATATCATAAAGTACTGGTGTCAAGCTCTCTAGGTCATCCTCCTCGTATTAACTAAAGAATACGAATCCAACAATTCAATAAAGAATCTACCAGCCTCTGGTATTGGTTTATTGGTAAGAGCGTAGTGCATGATGTGTGGGTAAGGATCATGTCATGGGTTTGAACCCTGCCATAGAAAAGGCATGGTATTTAAGTGGAGATGGATAAATGAATGGACCCACTATCCACCAGGATTCGAGTCTTGCACCAATTGCCATCGGAGATTTCTCGGTTATCCAGAAAAGAATCTAACAAATTACTATTTTTACCAATATTTGTACATAGCCTACGGATACTCTAACGCTAATATAAATTGTTCTATTGAGTTACAACAAAATGTTCCACATCGAACTTCTCCACTCATTGCCTTAAGGTTTCGAGTTTGAGTTACTCCACTCATTGTCTTAAGGTTTCGAGTTAGATACTCAAATTCTTTCATTGTCTTAAGGTTTTGAGTTAGATACTCAAATTCTTTCATGTGATATCAGCTCACCGTTAAGGTATCCATAAAGACAATGGTGTATATAAAGACTTTGAGCAACTCCGCTCATTGCCACAAGGTTTCGAGTTAGATACTCCATTTTCCTTCATGTGATCTCGAACTCAACCTTTTGTAAGTTCATCTCACACACGTAAGTCTACATTTTCTATTTGACAAGGTAAATAAAATTTATTGATGTCGGGCCAAAAGAAAGAGGCCGTATCCAAAAGGTATACCAAAAAACATAAAACCTCGTAAGTCTACATTCAAGTCTACATGTGAGCGCCGAATTGAGTTACATGTGTGGAAGGGTGTCGAGCTATATAGAAACTCCAACCTCGGGTATCTAAGGCATTCAAGGGGTTTGTATAAATAGTATCACGCCATTCATTCCCTTCAAGTCTGAGTTGGATTCTCATATTCTTCCACATGTTCAATATATCAAGTTAACGAAGCAAAATTTCAGAACACAGACATGGGAGGTGAGTAACACTTACACAATGGAGGAGTTGATTTGTTCTTCCATATCGCCCAAAAGGAGTAGAGGAACACTGAGAAGGATGAGCTGTGCTGGCAAGGAACCCAGTCAAGGCCCTAGGCGCCTTCCAGGCACAAGATAGAACACTACAGTCGAATCTACCACTTACGTCTCCTTTCCAAGACTTACAAATATTGACACATTCAATAGAAACTGCAAAACGGAAACAAAAACAAACAAAATTCACAAATCATTCACAATAGCTCAACTGTTTGCCACAATTAATTTCAGCGAACAAAAAATACAGTCATAAACAATTAATATATACGCAATATATTCAGTGTGAGTACAGTAATTTTCACACTATGAGTTCACTTTTACCTGTTGTAGTAACCTACCTTATTTACCTAGTATAAATTAACTCATTTGCAATTAAGGTGTATTGATAGATTTAATAATAAGTAGTGATTATTTACCTGACATTGAAGTAGCAGAAGCCATGTGTATTCAGAAGCATCGGTAATTGAATTAAGAAAAATTAAACCAAAAGCTCATTCGTCTGAAAACACAAAGATGTAGATAGATAAGCATAATTCAGGCGATTATTGTGTGTCTTAGGAATTATGACAAATTAGGGAGGGAAAGCACACAAGAAGCCAGGGATGGGATAAGCCAATGGTGAGTGAATAATAATATGAGATAATCTAGAGAGAGAGAGAGAATCCAGTCCCGCACATTTCAGCCAAACACCACACCATTATTTAAAAAAATGATTTCTATTCTAATTTTTCCCTTTTAAACCTTGTTTCTTTTTTTAAAAAAATATATATATATATTCTTGTTGCGTGGCAAATAGATTAGGTAGTTATGATATTTGTCCCAAGACTCTTGTGTGATGGAAATTTAATGCGAAATTTTCAAAAATTTATACAATTCAACCCAACACTGCGCATCAATGTACTAACTACTATTTCATTTTAGACCTAACTGACAAAGCAAATCTTCCTCTTGCCAGAGTATACAGGTAATGTTCTTACACCTTTATACATTATTAAACATTATTATGTTTCTTATATATAATATAGTCATATATTTTTATTTTTTTATGGGATAGGCTAAAAAATACAATGTGCACAAATTGGCCTAACATATACTAGAACAATTATTAACGCGATCAAAAAGATATTTGAAATTTGATGAAACAAGGAGAAGGAGATAGTTTGACTAATGATATTGTTCCATTATCAGAGACGTCTCAATAAAAAAGATCACTTAAATCTAAACCTTAACGACGAACCTCAAATTTTTTAATA
The DNA here is from genome assembly GCA_029990575.1 of Petunia axillaris subsp. axillaris. Taxonomy (NCBI): domain Eukaryota; kingdom Viridiplantae; phylum Streptophyta; class Magnoliopsida; order Solanales; family Solanaceae; genus Petunia; species Petunia axillaris. Next base: position 10,648,857 of record JARKNS010000006.1, read on the forward strand.
GAATGCATTTTCTAATACGTGCATTGCATATATTATGATATTGAAATTAAAACAAAAGACAAATTAGTATGGTATACAAAAAGTTAGTGACTCTTTTTTGGTTTTTGTAATTAAGGTTTTAGCTATATTATTTGTATGGGCCTAAATCAGTTTAAGATCACAAATCGAATTTGGGTTGGAACACAAGCAAATTTTCGTATCAAAATCAAGAAAATGCTAAAAATAAGCGTAAATGCGAGAAAATGGCGTGATTTCAATATATTGCAATGAGTATAAATTTTGCCAGAGTTTCTGTATATCTTTGTGAATGAATATAACATGAAATGAAATGTTATTTATAGGCTCAAGGAGCCTTGCCCATGATCCCCCCGACTGGTAGTGGCCAAACCCACGTTCTGAGCATTTATTGATGAAGTTAGTGGGCTGCTGAGCCGTTACAACCGAGGTGTCCTACCGAGGTCCAAATATGTTGCTTCGGTGATGCAGCTCCACCGTTCGGCTGAAGCGAGGGTCATCGAAGCGCAGCTTGCGGCTCTCCTTTGGTGATAGCCTCGGTGATTGACTTCGGTGACTTATATCGATTGCTTCGGTTTATAGCTTGTCATCACATGCTCGGCTGCCATCAGATCATGTTATCAAGGCGGCTCATAGTAAGCCAATTTTTACCCAATATAGATAGTCCCCCCACTCCTCGGTCAATTACCGAAGTCACCGAGGAGTGGAATGGAATTCCATGGGAAAGCGACGTGGCTTGATCTTATCCAAGAGTTTCAAACTTTGTCAACAGTGCACGTCCTTTCAGATTGCTATTCAATGACACGTGGAAACCGTTCATTGGGCATCGAACGGCCACGCCGTTTTTCTCTCGCCTTCCAACGTTACAATGATGACCCTTTGCCACTTGTCTCCCATGCCAATTGTATATATACCACTCCAGCTAGTCCTTTTTACCACTTCCAACATTTGCAATCAACAGTGATACCAAAGAGAAAAAACTTCCATCTCCGTTTCAATCAACCTTTGTTTCTACGGAAATCCTTTGCATTTAAAGCCATAGCCATGTCTGCAACACACTCCAGACAAGATTCGAGTGATTCTGGTGAGAGAGCAAGAATTTCACGCTACGCCGCCGCTATAGCTAGTGGCAATTTTATCACCATCGTGCCGGCGTTGCAGGTAATAGAGGCGGAGGGTGGTGGAGAGGTGACCTCAAGCGTAAGCGGCTCCAGGCGGCGTAAGGAGAGGGCCAGGCGCGACATAGCTACGGTAAGTGAAGACGTCAGTATAGAGGGGGATGACGTCGTCGGTGATGACGACATAGTGGTAGTTGGTGCTGACGCTGAAGGGGTCATCCATATGGATGACGATGGTGAAGGCGATGACGCCGAGGGCGAGGACGACGCCGAGGCCGAGACTGAAACCGGGGGCGATTTGCTTGCTGCCAAGGGCGGGCACGATGCTGAGGTTGGACCTTCGTGCCCTGAGAAAGAATTACCAAAGATTCCCCTCGAGCAGGAGCTCGAGCCTCATCAAATTATTCCTTCACACTTTGACAACGGCAAAGACCTTAAGTTACAAAAACAATCTGCTGACCAAGAGGAGTTGAATAGAAATATACCAGTGAACACGACACCGACCCGAATCACTCAAGCCCATGTAGACAGGGTTCGAAAAGATTGTGGCTTTGGACCAGAGGTGAAAGTGGTCATCCCCGATCCAGCTAGTAGGGTTTGCCATCACGTGGAGAGGCTGTCCTTTGCATACACTTATCTGTTTACCATCGGGTTCACTCTCCCTATTCACAAGATCATCGACGACTTCTGCCGAGCATACAACCTATGCTTGGCTCAGTTAGGCCCCGGCGTCTAGAGGGTCATACAATGTCTGGATTGGCTGAATACAAAAGCCGGGGTGGATTTCACCTTGCAGCATCTCATTTCTCTCTATTACCCTTACGTCCATAAAGCCGGGGTTGTGGCTCTAAACAACCGAGGCAAGTATGCACTTCTCTATAAAAGCGAGGATCACAGGGACCGAGGCTGGAGTGATCGTTATGTTCTTTTGGAGACCAGCGTCTTATCTGCCGAACCTGGTTTTCCAGAGAGGTGGAATAATACACGTAAGCGTTCTTTCGTTCTTGATTTCCTCTTCGGTGGTTGTTCTTGTTTACTAACCTCGATCCATTTTTGTTCTTCAGCCAACAAGGTTGCTATCATTCCCCCCCCCCCCCAAGGGGTTGACTGAATGGGTCAGAGCAGTGACCGGGGCCCATGAACGCCCCATTCGGTCATGGATGAAGAAGGCTGCGGAGTTTGGTTGGCAGTGTAAAAGGCATGGTAAGCTTTTTGCGGTTTCTCATTTGGTATGCTGTTTGAAGTTCTCGTTTTGGTTACTAACTTTCTTTCCCTCGGTATTAGGTTTTCCAAATCGTGCCGTCAACACGAAGAAAGATAAGAAGAAGAAAAAAGGAAAAGGAAAAAAGAAAGACGAGGAAGATACCGAGTCGGATGATGATCTGGCTTCGGTGGCAGGTCTTGCAAGTCTAGTTGGTTACCTAAAGGAGTTAAAGGCTTTAAAGCCTTCGAAGGTTTCAAAAGGGTCCGCGGGGTCAAGGATCCTCAAAAGGTGAACATTTCCTTCGGTTACCTCATTAATCTACTCCTATTCGTTCTGTCACTTAAGGTTTTTCCACTTTTTCCTTTGTAGGTGTAAAAAGGAAGAGAGTGGTTTTCAAGAAACCCTCTCGCTCTGTAAATCCTCGCACCGAGGTGTTGACTTCTCCTCAGCCCAAAGTGGTGGCGGAATCGCGCCGAAGGCTGGTTGACGAGCCCGATGACGAAGTTGTCGAGGGCATAGAGGCTCGAAGAGAAGTCGAGGTTGTGGACCTTGAAGACCATGAGAGGCGGCAGCTGCCAAGGTCAAAGGCAAGGCCAAAGTTGGGGAAGCTGGGACTGCTGCCATTGAAGAGGGAGCTGACGTCGGTGCGGTTAGGGCGCAATCTGAGCCTGCGAGAATTTCATCCTCAGTGGCATCTTCTCGAAAGCTCGAGGTGCCAACTTCTACGAACCTGTTGGCGAGCTCCCGAAGAGACATCCTGAGCCTTATGCCTTTGCTCGGCCCAGAAGAAGAAAAAGTTGTGCAGTCGTTTTCTCTAGCTAAGCTAGCCAACACCCTCGCCGCCAATGCTCTTAGAGTAAGTTTTGTTTTGTCGTCTTTGATTTTACCTCTGTCTTCAGTCAATTGCTTACACTGATTCTTTGATAATCTCCATTTAGAGCTTCATTATGTCGCTGAGGGTTATCGAGGTTGAGACCTCGAGGAGTGAAGAAGTTCAGCGTGTTGCCCAAGCATGGGATAGGCAAAAGGACAGCTTCAATGCACAAATAGCATAGTTGAAGGCCAAGTTGTCCAAGTCTCACTCTGATTTGCGCGAAGTTGACGCTGCTTCCGAAGCAAAGATTCAAGCCCTCGGTAATGGCTTCCAAGTTGAGCGCACGAGGCTAGAAGCTGAAGTTGCAAGACTTAATGCCGAGCTGACTCAAGCTAGGGGCAAGTTTGAAGAAATTGCCAAGAAGCACCATGAGCAGCTAAGGGACCATGTGCTTCATATTCGAAGATTGGAGGGTGAAAGCTCCAAGCTTCCCACTCTTGAAGCCGAGGTTAAGTCGCTTCGGGAAGAGGTTGCTGACCGCAAAGCTAGGGCCAAGATCAAGGCCAAAAGAGCGGAATTGGATAAACGCTGGTCGGTTATCAAATCTCGATTGAGGTTACTTAAGCAATGTCATGCTGGTGAGCTCAATTTGGAAGAAGAAATTGCCAAGGAAGGCAGCTTAAGCTCAAGCTATTATCGATGACCTTCCATCAAGTGAAGCTTCGAGCGAGGATGATGAAGATGCTGAAGATGCCGAGTGGGCTTCCGAAGAGGGAGATGATGATCCCGAGGCCTAGATTCCTGCTTTCAGCTTCTGTTCTTTATTTTTGTGCAAGCCTTCGGGCTTTTATGATGTACATGCTTTGGACCCTGGGGTCTGTTTGATGTAAATAATTTGCGACCTTCGGGCCTTTGGATGAAATGACTTCACATCTCTTGTTTTAAATGTTAGTTTTTGCATGAACCGAACACTTAAAGTAGATATCTTACTTGCAAGACTAAGTCAAATAGAACGATGCAAACTTAGAACGACGTATCGTTCTCGAGTCAGTGCATTTGAAGTGCAATTTCGGAGTGCAAGATGATAGAAACAAAGAGATATAGAATCAATTTTGTTTCATTGACAATATCAATCGAGCCATAATCGGCTTTTTACATAGAGCCAAGTCGAAGTAGTCCTTGGGCGTAAAAATAAATCGACAACATGCCACTATTGGGCGTAATTACAATGTACTAATCTATACCTTAGGTGTCAGTCCCCGGTTGTTGAATAGATAGGCTTCGGTTGAAAGGCTCAGTATCGACCTTGGTTGCAACCCGCCTCTTACTCCCCCAGTGTTCGGGTGTGAATCTTGATGAAGATCCGAGCACTGGAAATCGTTTTATCCGCTTCCTGAAAAGATCAAGCAAAATGAAACGAGGAGCAAGTTAGTACATTTCGATCGAGGCCCTAGGAGCATTTTTCGGCTTGAGGCTGAATATAAACTTTAAGTAATCAAGGAATACTTACCTCGATTTCAGAAGTAGTACCGCTTCAAATTGGAGATGTTCCAATTTAAGGGTTCGGGTATGCCTTGCAGATCTTCAATTTAATAAGATCCTTTCCGAACAATTGCTCTGACTTTGTAAGGTCATTCCCAATTTGCAACGAGTTTTCCCCCATTCTTCTCCTTCGTTGATTGGTTTGTAGCCTTCAGCACATAATCGCCAACTTTAAAATCTCTAAGTTTGGCCTTCCTATTGAGATATGTCTCGATCTGCCTCTTTTGTGCAACTAGCCGAACCAAAGTCAACTCTCTTTTCTCCTCGAGTAAGTCCAACTCTATGGGCATGGCTTGCTGATTCGCATCTTCGGTGGTGTGAGCATACCGAAGACTTGGTTCGCCCACTTCCACGGGGATAAGGGAATCCATACCGTAAGCAAGTGAAAAAGGGGTTTCACCAGTGCTATTCTTTTCCGTTGTCCACATGGCCCACAACACACCTGGCAACTCCTCGGGGCAAGGACCTTTCTTCTCATCGAGCCTTTTCTTGAGATTTTCAATTATCACCCTATTTGAAGATTCGGCTTGGCCATTGGCACTCTGATGATAGGGGGTCGAAGCGATTCTTTTGATTCCCCATTGCTTGAAGAAATCAGTGATGGCTGCTCCCATGAATTGTTCACCATTGTCGCAAGCGATTTCCCTTGGGACACCAAACCTGTAGATGATGTTCTTCCTAATAAAATTGATTACTTCTTTCTATTTGATCTCGGTGAGAGCTCCTGCTTCCACCCATTTTGTAAAGTAATCTGTTAAAACGAGGATGAATCGAACACCACATTTTTCCTTCGGCAAGGGACCAACAATATCTATCCCCCATTTCATAAAAGACCATGGCGACACGATCGAACGCAAGGGTTCGGATTGTTGATGAATCATTCGTGTGTGACATTGACACTTATCACATTGTTGCATGAAGGCCTTTGCATCTGCGCTGATGGTGGGCTAATAGTACCCAGCTCTAAGGGGTCGTTTGGTTTGCAATGGGGTTAAGCTTATACCCTCACTAAAACCCACATAACATTACATTGCTTAATACAATGTTTGGTTGCACATTTTTTACCCGCATAAAACTTAGCATTACTTGTGCAATGTTTGGTTGCATTTTTCTTCATAGCATAAAACTTAGCACTATTTTGTGCAATGTTTGGTTTCACTTTTTAATTTCCGCATAACTAATACCCGCATTAGTTATGCAGGAATCTATGTATTATTTTATGCAGGGTAGAAGATGGAATAAGTAATGTGAGTATTAACAATGCGGGTATTAAAATTAAAAATGACAAAAATCCCCCTCATAATAATAAGGATATTTTAAAATTATATTTAAGGAGTAACTAAATATTTTAAATTATAACATTGTATATTAATTTATAATATATTACTGATTGAAGAAATAATCCCTACGTTATAATATATGCATAGCTAATACATATATTACTAATACCCGTATTATTAATACCTACATTACTAATACCCGCATTACTAATACCCGCATTATTAATACCCACATTGCTAATACCCGCATTACTAATACGTACATTGTTAATACCCGCGTGAACTCTATCTCAACCAAACGACCCGTAAGTACTTTGCGCACCAAAGACTTTCCCCCCGAGTGATTGCCACATTCGCCTTCGTGTATTTTATCCATCACATACCTAGCTTCAGCCGGACCCAAATATTTAGCCATCGGGCGGCAGTAAAACCTTCTATACAAGTTACCCTCGATCATATGGTATGAAGCCGCTTGGATCCTCAACTTTTTAGCTTCTTTCTTATCTTGGGGGACAGTCCCCGAGTCGAAGTAAGAGATAAACTTACTCCGCCAATCCCATTTGTGGTCCATCGAGTTGACTTGCAATTTCATCTCTCTCATTTGCGCAGAAAGCAACCGAACCACTGAATCAGTCCCCGAGTGAGCTTCGTCGACTGCCGAACCCAAATTTTCCAAAGTATCGGCTTCGGTGTTTTCCTCCCGAGGCACTTGTTTAATTTGCCATTCTTGGAATTGGGCCAAAATCCTCTGTGCTCGGTTCAAATATAGCTGCATTCTGGGCTCTCGAGTCGTGTATTCACCGAGCACTTGGTTTACCACCAGTTGTGAGTCGCATCTCAACTCAATTCTTTCCACCCCCATTTCTTTAGCTAGCTCCAAACCTGCTAAAGCTGCTTCGTATTCGGCCTCATTATTGGTTACTTTTTTTAACCGAATGGAGTGCCCGACTTTCTCCTCGGTGGGCGCTTTCAACACTATGCCTAATCCTGAACGCTTTGAATTAGTTGCCCTATCGATGTGAAGTATCCATAGTCCCGAAGCTGTTCCATTTGACATTGAATTCTCCTTTTCGGCTTCGGGCTGGATCCCAACTGTAAAATCGACTACGAAGTCAGCCAAGACTTGGGATTTGATGGATGTTTGAGGTTGATAAGTGATGCCATACTCGCTCAGTTCTACTGCCCACTTTGATAACCTCCCCGATAACTCAGGTTTATACAATATACTTCTCAAGGGGAAGGTTGAAACTACTGCTATTGGGTGACATATGAAATAAGGTCGTAGTTTCCGAGCAGTCACAATTAAAGCAAGTGCTAGTTTTTCCAAGTGAGGATACCTGGTCTCAGCATCGAGGAGTGTCTTGCTCACATAGTAGATGGGCTGTTGCTTGCCATCTTCTTCCCGAACCAGCACACTGCCGACTGATACCTCGGATACCGCCAAGTAGACCAGCAATGTTTCATCATCTTTTGGCTTGGCGAGCAACGGCGCGTTAGCCAGATAGCATTTCAATTCCTTTAGCGCTTCTTTACACTCTGGTGTCCATTCGAAGTGATTATTCTTCCTCAATTCTTCCTCAAGACAGAGAAGAATTTGTGGCATCGCTCCGAAGACCTTGAGATGAAGCGACTCAAGGCAGCGATTCGGCCAGTTAAGCGTTGAACTTCCTTCACCCCGGTCAATTCTTCGGGATCTCTTCGATAGCCTTGATCTTATCGGGGTTGGCTTCAGTTCCTCATTCAGAGACAATAAATCCCAAGAATTTTCCCAACCCTACGCTGAAGGCACACTTCTCAGGGTTCAATTTCATGCCATATTGCCTCAGAACAGCAAAAGCTTCCCTCAAATGATTCAGATGTCCTCCATTCGAATTGACTTGATAAGCATATCATATATGTAGACTTCCATAGATTTTTCAATATACTCCTTGAACATGCGACACACTAGTCTCTGGTATGCCGCCCCAGCATTTTTCAAACCGAAGGGCATCACTTTATAGCAAAAAGTACCCCGGTCAGTGATGAACGAGGTCTTCTCTTCGTCCTTCGGATCCATGAGGATTTGCTTGTAACCTGAATAAGCATCCAAGAAGGTTAATAGTTTATGTCCAGCCATGGAGTCTATTAACCTGTCTATTTGTGGCAATGGGTAGGAGACTTTGGGGCAAGCCTTGTTTAGATCAGTGTAGTCTACGCACATCTTCCACTTGCCGTTTTTCTTAGGCACAACGACCACATTAGCCAGCCACTCGGGATACTTCACCTCTCTTATGAAGCCATTCTCTTGCAGCTTCGTGCTTTCGTCTTCGCTTGCTTTCCTTTTAACCCCAGCGTGAGGTATTTTCTTCTGCTTCACCGGGGTGAACTTTGGGTCTACATTCAGCTTGTGGGTCATGATCTCCGGATCGATACCAATCATGTCCGAATGGGACCAAGCGAAGCAATCGTTGTTGAACATTAAGACTTCGATGATCACTTTCTTTGACTCTGGATCCAACTCCGAGCTGACAAATACCTTTCTTTCGGGAAAATCTTTCAATAAGGTAAAAGATTCCAACTTCTCGATATTTGAGTCCTCGGCTTTTTGTTTCTGAGGCTCTTGAATGCACACCAGGATATTTTCAATTTTTCCTCGGAGATCCTCTTCGCTTGACCCCGGTTGCATTAGTTGTTATTGTTTTGGCCCAGTCGGGGCGACTCCACTTTTCAATGAAATTGAATAGCATTCTCTTGCTACTCGTTGCTCTCCCTTTATTGATCGAAACCCCACAGGTGTAGGGAACTTGATCACTTGATGAAGAGTGGATGGGACAGCCTCGATGGAATGGATCCATGGTCTGCCGAGGATCACATTGTATGCTATGTCCTCGGGCAACACTTGAAATAGTGTTTCCTTGCTAACTCCTTCAACAAACGTCTTGAGAGTGATTTCACCCAAAGTCTTCTCCATGGAGTTGTTGAAGTCAGTCAACACTATTGCTTTGGGGATGACTTCCTCTTTAAGCCACATCTTCTTAATGGCCCCGTAGCTAATTATATTGATCGAGCTACCGGGGTCAATCAGGACTTGTTTGATATTCGAGTCATTGATTCTCAACATGATGACCAAGGCATCATGATGAGGGAACATCATCACATCACAATCGTCATCATCAAACACAATTTCTTTACCCGAGCCTCCCACTCGAGTTCTCTTTTCCATTATGATCGACGGCTTGGCGAATTTCTTTGCAGCTGCGAAATTCACCCAGTTCACCTCTGACCCCCCCGGTGATAACATTTACAACTCGCTCAGGGGGTGGAGCCCAGGTGGCTGTCCATCACCTCGGTTCTTGGTGTAGTTGTCTTTTCCCTTGTCGGTAAGGAATTCGGCCAACACACCCTTCTTCAACAAATGTGCCACCTCGAGGCGCAATGCTTTGCAGTCCTCGGTTCGATGGCCATAATCTGCATGGAACTTGCAGTGCAAATTTTGGTCTCTTTTGTCTGCTGGATTTCTCATGTCGTTGGGTATTCTTACCCCGGCGGTTCCCTTCACTACGTTGACCAGCTCCGAGGTTGATATATTGAAGTTGTAGTCAGGGATCCGAGGTAATTCTTTGTTTTTCGAGACCAAAGCTGGGCCTGAGGAATTTCTTTGGTTCGAATTAGGGTGAACCTTTCCTCCGAGCCGTTGGCTTACATGTGGGCTCACAAACGAGTTTCCAAAGGAATTTCCCAGCCTTTGGCTGATAGGCTGCCTTGGTGAGGTGTATGGTTCGTACGAGTTTTCTCGCGACGCTTCGGTGCGATAGGAGGATTCGCCTCAGTTCCTATAGTTGTGGCCTCGGCCAGCTTTTAAATTCAGCCTCCTCCAGCCATATTTTGGTGTAGGCTCATTTGTGTAAATCGTCCCACTTCAGTGTTTGGTACTGTTGGAGCTCTTTTCGCAGCTCAGCAGCGGCATCGGAATTGCGAACATTGATACCCTTTTCAAATGCCATGATGGCTAGATTATCATCCATCGGAGGCAGCTCCATGCGTTCAGCATGAAAGCGCTCGAGGTAGTTTTTGATCAGCTCACCGGGCCGTTGCTTGACCTCGCATATATCGTCCTTCCTTTGGAGAATTTTCTGAGCTCCGGTGTGGGCCTTAACGAAGGCGTTAACCATTTCTTTGAAGGTGGAAATTGACCCCGCTGGTAAGCACATGTACCAGCATAGCGCTCCTTTTTCCAAGGATTTGCCAAAATTTTTCAAGAACATTGAACTCGAGCTCTATCGCTGTTAAGTCATTGCTCTTTACCATTGACATGAACTCAGTCACGTGTTCTTTGGGGTCGGTGGTCCCATCGTATTTTTTCAAAAAGAGGAGCTTGAAATTTTTGGGAGTTGGAGCTGGTGCTGCTACGGGCTTGAATGGCAACTACCTATATTGGTCGATGTCAAGCTCATCTTCGGTCTTAGCCACCCCGAGGACGCTCTCGAGGCGCTTTTCCACGCGCGCTTGACACGAGCCTCGACTCGGGCTTCAATTTCTCTGGTCAACCTCTCAACATCAACCGAAGATGTAGTTTCTGCCACGGTGGGAAGCGTCCCGAAGTGTGGCGTTGTGCTCGGTATATATCCCGAACCCCCAGATGTGGCCCCATTGTGAGGTCCCTCTATTATCGCGCCCGTAGGAAAAAAGGGCTGGATGCCTCCATTTGGAGCCACAGGCTGAGCGCCATTCGGTGTCGAGCTATTCCTCGCCTCTAATGAGGCGCGAAATTCGGTGTTGATGTTAGCTTGTTCATCCTGTCGCTCTTGCAGCGCCCTGCGTGAAGCAACAACATAAACATGAAACGCTTCGGTTGTCATTGGAGATGAAGAAGTAGGATCTGATTGAACGCCAGTCTGTCCATCGAGAGCTAGCTGGTGCTCAATAGGATTTCTACTATTATCAGCCATTTCGTTGTCAAAATATTATAAACTTCAAAGAAAAAGAACGTTTAACTTTGGAACAAAGCGTTATGCCTGAATCCCCACAGACGATGCCAATTTGTGTGGGCCTAAATCTTTTTAGGATCACAAATCGGATTTGGGTTGGAACACAAGCAAATCTTTGTATCAAAGTCAAGGAAATGCTAAAAATAAGTGTAAATGCGAGAAAATAGCGTGATTTCAATATATTGCAATGAGTACAAATTTGTCAGAGTTTCTGTATATCTTTCTGAATGAATATAACATTAAATGAAGTGCTATTTATTGGCTCAAGGAGCCTTTCCCACGATCCCCACAACTAGTTGTTGCCAAACCCATGTTCTGAGCATTTATTGATGAAGTTAGTGGGCTGAAGTAGTGGGATGCTGAGCCGTTACAACCGAGGTGCCTTACTGAGGTCCAAATATGTTGCTTTGGTGATGCAGCTCCACCGTTCGGCTGAAGCGAGGGTCACCGAAGCGCAGCTTGTAGCTCGCCTTCAGTGATAGCCTCGATGATTGACTTCGGTGACTTATTCGATTGACTTCGGTGACTTATTCGATCGATTGCTTCGGTTTATAGCTTGTCATCACATGCTCGGCTGCCATCAGATCATGTTATCGAGGAAGCTCATAGTAAGCCAATTTTTACCCAATACATCATTCTTACAAGACATACACTATTCAGATCATAATAAACATCTATCAGTATGTAATATTTACTTATATTAGTAAGAATTGTCACAACTTAACATATATTAATCAAGTGTTTGCAATAAATTAAGTTGATTTTGTTCTTAAAATCTATGTACTTTGCAATAGTTTAATTCAAAATCATAATATTGAACTACGTTTTACTGAAAACATAAAAAATTGGAATAAAGGTTGGAAACTTGAAAAGGAAATTGGTCGCATATCAAATTGAACAAGATTAGTCCTAAAGTACAATGTAGATGAGTCTAGAATTTAATAAAGTTTAAATATTGTTAAGAAATATTTTGAGCTACAAAAAAATAATTTGTAATTAAGAAAAAGTGTGAAGTCCTTGAAAATGAATAATAATGATCCTATTTAACTAAGGGATTTTTACACATTTATACAAAATTACACCCTAAATTATAAAAAAAAAAATAGCAATATTTGTCAAATTACAAGCCATAACAGTATTTTTTTGGCACATTCCAAACAAACCCTAATTTCAACCCCTACCCATCTCCTCTAAGTTGCATTGACGTGGACCACAAAAAAATCTCCTCCTTCTATCCCCACTGGAATCCAAACATACACCGTGGATCAATCACTTCATTTTCCAAAATCGACAGCGCCGGAGATGGAGCTTGAACTCCGGCAACGGGAGCAGTTACTTCTCTCATTAGGATACCGGTTGTCTGTACTCGCCGGTGACGGAGATTGAACTCCGCCAATAGAACTGTTAATGAAATCCACTGGCGCCGACGACTGAGACGGTACTCCGACGATTGAACTGTTAATCAAATCATTAGGTGCCGGCGACGACGACGACATTCTGGCTCTGGGTTCGTTTACATCTCCTTTCCGTAGGTTCAATAAAATCCACTGGTGTCGGCGACAGCATCGCGATTGTATCTCTCCTTTACCGCTGGTGCCGGCGACAGCGTCGCGATTGTATCTCCATTACCGCCGGCGCCGGAGAAGGTGAAAAAGTGCCGGAATCAATCAAATCCACATCATCATCTAACGACATAGACACAAATTAAAGAAATGAAGTTTTAGAACTTCCGAGGATCGTAAATTTGTACACTGCTACAAAGATACAGACGTTGATGAGAGTGGAAGCAGATACCCCCAACCCCTGTAAGACGTACCCCGCTGGTCAAGACTCACTTGTCATCCTTTGAGATCTTCCCCACATTGTTTTTATTTTCTTAAAAGTAATTTTGATGCTACTCCGCCTCCGTTTCGTTGAAACACCACTGAAACAGTCCAAAACACCTTGAACTGTGCTGAAACAGTCTTGAAACGGCTCTGAAACGGTGTTTAAACAGTATGATACAGTCTGAAATGGCTAGTGAGAAAAGTTTGAAACAAAATGTAAAAAAAAAAGTGAAACAACACAAAAAAGATGAAATACCTTAGAAACAGTGAGAAACAATGCACAAACGGGATTGAACAATGTTGACACAGTCTAGGAACATCTAGATACAATCTAGAAATAGTTAGATACGGTGCAAAAGAACCTGAAACGGTGTTGAAACCACGTAGATACAACGAGATACAGTTTGATACGGAGCAAAAATGATACCGTCTGAAATGGAGTTGAAACAGTATGAAACAGTGTTGAAACAATATGATACAGTCTGAAAACGACACTGAAACACTATGATACAGTCTGAAATGAGATACGATGTGGTTGGTAGGCGAGATTCGGTTAGATAAGAGGTGGTTGGTAGTTGAGATACAATGAGATATAATGAGATACGATGTGGTAAGTAGGCGAGATACGGTTAGATACGAGGTGGTTGGTAGTTGAGATATGATGTGGTTGGTAGGCGAGATACTGTTAGATACGAGGTGGTTGGTAGTTGAGATACGATGTGGTTGGTAGTCGAGATACGGTTAGATACGAGGTCGTTGGTAATTGAGATACGGTGAGATACAATGAGATACGATATGGTTGGTAGACGATATACGGTTAGATACGAGGTGGTTGATTGTTGAGATACGGTGAGATACAATTAGATACGATGTGGTTGGTAGGTGAGATACAGTTAGATACGAGGTGGTTGGTAGCTGAGATACGGTGAGATATAACGAGATACGATGTGGTAGGCAGTTGAGATACAATGAGATACGATGTGGTTGGTAGGCGAGATACGGTGAAATTGGAGAAAATGGGAGGAGGAAAAGTGAAATTGGGGGAAATGAGAGGAGTAAAAGTGAAATGGGGAAAATGGTGGGAGGAAAAGTGAAATAGGTGAAATGGAAGGAGGAAAAGTGACATTGAGGGAAATAGGGGGAAGAATGTAAGGGTTTGGTAATGTTATGGGAAAATATTGCTATGTTTTTGCTAGTTTTGTAATTAACTCTTCATTTCCTTTATAATGGGTAATTTTATTAAAATATTGTTATGTTTGGTAATTAACTTCTAAAAATTGTATTTTTGTGTAAAAAATCCGTTAACTAATTTCAAAAGAGAAAAGCACTTTGTCCCAAGAAGTTCTCGGACACTGTATTATAATTTTGTTGAGTTCCGTATTTGAATTAAAGGCAAAATAACACATTCTATTTCGCCATGGCTACGAGGCGGGGTCGGCGTGGAGCGGTTATGCTTTAAACAGCAAAAATTCTAACCCGCACCGCATAATTTTGTTCTTTAATCTTTTTTTCCTTTTCTCCACTTTGTTAATTACATATTTATAGGTTGAAATTATTTTTAATCATTGTTTCTATAGTTAGATAAGTTTAAAGGTAAATAAAATATTTACTTCATTTGAACAAAAAAAGTACTTCTACCTGGGATTTCTTTTAATATAGAGCCCAATTGTGGATTAACTTTAACCAACTAATATCCCATTGTATGCTTGAAAAATATTTCTAACTAAGAATCTTACAAAAAGAAAGACGAATTTCAACTGATGCCGATTGCTAAGCTTGTTTTAGTGTATTTTTATCAAAATATCCCTATAGAAAGTAACTAAAGAACTAATTGATTTTTTTTTTTTTAAAAAAAAAAACAAAAAAACTAAACAAAACTACTGCAGTGATGTTGAAAAGCTCCACTAACTAATTACAAAATACATATTCTTTGTCCAGTCTTCATTTCCCAAATAGCTGAGAACTTCAAAAATTTTGGTACTTCAAACCGGCAACCTGCCCCCCCCCCTCCAAATATTTCTTTGAAATTTGTTACCCGCCCTGCACTCGCTCCGCGCCGCTTAGCCTTAAACCAGGCGCGTCTCGTAAAGGCTGAAACCCACCCCGCTCTGTTGCCATGCCTAATTATGTTAGCTTATATTTACATTGCTCCCAATAATATTTGTCTCATTCATAAAGTTTTGTAGTAAACCCAAGTGAACTTCTCTCTCTCTCTCTTAGCTCTCTATGTGCATGATAGGGTACTATTACTAATGTGCGCCAACGCCGGAGATGCCGCGAGGGCGACTAATTAGAGGCGGAAATAAGACCGGAACAACTAGAGCTACAACAGCTAATGGGAAAAAGGGAAAATCATGAAGAAACAAGTAATCACACCAACGGAACCAAGTCGTAGTATCACCGAACCAGACTCAGTTAAGAACGCAATGAAGGCAAACCTTGCCGAATCAAGTTCAAGTTCGACTGGAGCTTAGATGAAGATGGTATCAGTAGCAAAGCAGTTGGATGGGAACCCCAATACCTCCGTTGAACCGGAAAAGTAGAATCAAAATGAAATTGGGGCAGAGAAGAATCAAAATGAAATTGGGGCAAAGAGGAAGCTAGATCTGGAACCAACAAATGAAGAAAAGTCACACAATCAAAATCTAAATAAATTACATTTATATGTTGCCCATAACTCACTGAGTACGAATATATAATCAATTCTACTATCGGGGTCCAATTAACCCTTTAAACTACTAATTGAACTTATTAAAACGAAGTCTAATATTCCAAGTTTTACTGTTAAAATATATTCAAACATGCGTAATAAACTCAAATAATGCATTAAGATCATTACCTGAATGTTTCGGAGTAAAAATTCTATCTTTCTCCGGATCTTTTCTTATTTTCTGGCATTTTTTTGTGCTGCGTAATCTATTTCATTTTTCTGTCTCTTTTCGATTCTAGTTTCTGTTTTTGCTTTTCCCCGATTCTAAATGAAGCTAAGGGATAATATGTCCCTTAGCCCCCACCGCCTAAAACTTTTACTTTCTTTCTTTTTTCTTTTCTCTATTCTTTTATAATTTCTTTTCGTGATGAAAATTAAAACGGTGCCTTACGATATTCGAAATAATTCCAAATTTCTCAAGCAAGTTATACAAAATATATGTAACACACTTGCTAAGGTGGATCTCAAATCGGACTCCCGAAACTCAATATACAAATTAAATGGGAAAATGTCAAATTATTTAACTTTCGATATTTTAGCGGAAACTAGCCGAACAACCTCGAAATTCACTTTCGAAAGATAAAAAAAAGTCAATAGTAATCGTACGAACCTAACGGCGCTTTCGGATTTCGAATCGGAGTTCATTTGCCAAAATTGAACTCGAAAATCTCTTTTTAATATGTATGGACAATTAAAACTGAAATCTTCTTCCGATACCTACCAAACGAAGTCCGATTTAGCTCAAATTTTTATAGATTTCCTAATGGACCTTACGAATATTTTAAAATTATCGGTACGCCAATCGGAGTCCTAACTCTCGAAACGACTACCTAAGGTCGTTTCATTCTCCTCCACTTAGACTCTCGTTCGTCCTCGAACGAGCCTAAGTCTAAAGCAAGATTCACACAGATAACAAAATAACTTGTACAACCTTCATAAACTACGCCACAAAAATTATCTCATGATTATAGAATCAGAATTGTGACACGCACACCGAACTCTTGGAAGTAAACATTTCCAGATAATATAATAACGTCATTGCCTAGCTTATTCTGACTAAGCTGATCCTTCCTCGATCACGAGAAGAGAGTTCTACATATTCGGAACAAGGATAGACGGAACTCCGGATGGATTAATATGATTCTGCCGACAATTACCTCGTCGATATACTTTTCGATATAGAACAGGTCGATGAAAATAAGAATTAGCTTACGCTTCAGCAACACCTTAGAGATTTAATATTCGGATTCAGTATTAATTGGAGGAAGATTCCTGCACTTAGAGCATAAACTCATACATCTAATTTGAATAGAAATAGTCATCCTCGCACAACCTGCTGGATTAAGGAAGACTTAGCTAAAAATAGAACGCGGCTCAGACCTGAGCTACCAAACTACCCTTTCGAATTGCCAAGCAGCTGCAACTCTCCAGTTCACAACTCCATATCTTTGCCACAAGCACCACCACCTGATGGATCAACTCAGGGGTCAAATGACGCCTATCATTTACCCTTAGTAGCCTTGAAACACAATAATGTGCTTATCCGGCTACATTGACACGCACTGTCTCAACATAGGGAACATCACAAGCGGCTATTAATCGCCCAAGCTCACCAGTGACGGAAGAAGAATAGATGGAAATGAACTGAGAATAGGAATAATTAGAGCTTTAGGAAGCTCATCTTCTTATTTGCTTGGCTCCCAGAGCTAGACTACTTACGAGTCAGGCAAACGAAGAATCGCAATTGAAGAAATAAATATTAAATGAGCTTTATGGAAGAAAATCTATGTCAATTTAACCTTCCTATAAAAAGGAAACTCTGACAATTTACCAGAAAACCCTTTTATACTGAGACAAACTTGTAGAATAACATAAATCTACTAGCGTCTTAAACCAAGAGGAGACACGTAGATCGAGTATTACTTAATAATCATTTACACTGGAAAAAAAACAATGGCACTTTCTAATGGCGACGAATAAGAATCTCATCATCCTACCTACACCGGATCCCAAAGAGAGAAGTAAACTGACTCGACATAATAAGAGAAGGTGGCACAACAGGATGTCAAGCAGACAATAGCGACACTCACTGTCAAATCTCTCCTATTTAGACCAGATAAATTAGTAGGGTCTCATAAACGCCAGGACTAAATCATACCAGAAGCTCGCCCCTCTACCGCAACCGATTCTTAATAGAAACAATATTCAAGAAAACCATGGAAACATGATATGACAAACCATTTCCAGATCGATCAGAAGAATAAAATCTTACTCACATATAAGGGAAGAAGAAATACTTGGGTCTACTACATCGGATGTCTCAGCATCCTGCCAGACTGACAGTTCATAAAACTGCCTCTGCGGCTGAGCTGAGCCACTACCCTGATAATCACCTTCTGAAGAACCACTGCCACCATGCTCTCAGCCTCTACTGGATGGTGGTATTTCTCTGGCTGATTGAGATCTAAATAAAATCGCCTGCGACTGTGCAAGTGCCTGATGACAAGAGAAAGGACGACTGCCTACTTGCCGGAGTAAGGAAGAACTCCACCAAAGATGACAGGCTCGCGACAATGATAATTCCTTTTCAGTAAAAATGGAAGCTGGACAGATTGTTGATAGCTACAAAGAGAAAAACTGGGTCTGATATTGACGAACTACTAGTGCACTCTAAGAATCGCGTGACACAAGCTGAGATAACCTGGAAGGTGACCTCCCCAAATAATCAGAACTCTTACCTCCAAATGAGGTACCATGGTTGCCCATTAGGGCCACGGAATCTCTTGCTCTCCCGCTCTAACTCTTCCCGCTCTAATTTATGGTTTGCCTAATACTTTTGAGCAATATCAACAACGACATCAAATGAAGTCCCAACCTCAATTTTTCGAGCCATCTGGGATCTCAAGGAAGGAGAAAGGTCATCAATAAATATTTAAATCCCTCGAAAGGCTCATGGACTAGTTCGAATGCATATTCAACCATTCTATAGAATTCAATCTCATATTCTGAAACCAACAGGTTAACCGACAGGCTACCCTGTCCAATCCACTCAAACTGGCAACACTTTTCATCTCGCTCGCTACTGGAAAGGAACTTTTCCACGGATCTAGAAGAAAAATCGAACCAAGTTAGCTAATAAGAGAGCGACCCACCAATTCAAGGCTGGACCCCTGAAACTTGAAAGCAGAATAATAAACACCATACTGCTTGATATAATCAAGAGCCTGAAGGATACGCTGACATCATTTTATTTTAAAAAGAATCACGAGGTTTATCTGATGCATTGCTTAAGAATATCGAAAGGTTCAACCACGTAAAATAATGCAACCTCTTTGGGTACTCGGACCGAACTGTTACCTCGGCTGGCTAACCAACCAGAACAATTGGTGGCACAACACATGTTGCCTCTGGAACATAATTTTACTGGGGCAACATCAGGAACCGGAACAAGAGCTCTCTAAGTCCGAACATCTACATATGCGACGACTTGATAAGCTGCCTAGCGAATAATAGGTTCTTGCGGTATCTGCATCGCCAAGATTCTCGTAAAAGCATCGTAGAGAGCCAAGGGAACCGTAATGCCCTACTCTCTTGCCCATCGCGAGCTCGTACAGCTGGGGCCTGTGCAATTGGATCGTCAGCACGATCCACAACTCTCGGGGCTTGAGTAGCTCTAGCTCCAGGCTAGACTACTTCGTCCTGAACTCCTACCGTTTGCTGATTCGCCGCACGAGGGTTCACAATTACCACGAAGGAATTAACGAAAATACTTTTGCATCCTAGACCGCGGCACGATCAGAAAAGAAGGAAGTGAAACTTCCTAAATGTCATCATAGCCTCTCGTAGATAAGTACGGACGTCTACGTACCCATCAGCGAGACTGTACTAGACACTGTCTTAGTCTGGATAGACTCTAAACCGGGCTCTGATACCAACTGACACGACCCGAAATTCGGCTAGACCGTGCGGGCACCCGACATCCTCCTCTAGACCCGTTGGGCAAACCCTTACCAATTAAATTAGAAAAATAAATATAATTCAATTCATAAATAAAAACAGGACTTAGAAAAAGCACAGACATACTGATGCCTCTAAGCTGTACAAACGAAATTACAGCTGACTACCCAACATAACTAGGTTTAGGGCTATCCAAACTAGACATCTAAGAGTACAAAAGAAGACAGATACCTCCTGAAGGGAGCAAAATGCAACTGAAATAATAAACATAAAACTGGTGGCCATCTGGAATAAAAGCTGGCTCATCCTTACAGCTGAAGTCGTCTTCGCTCCTGAACAAAATAGGATAGCTAGCCAGGGAGAAGAAAATATATAAACCAAATTCACCTTGTTTCAATTATAACAAAAAAATAAGGCAGAGTTAGATAATGGTTGAAAACACGTAAGAAACCATAAACTCAACCAGGGATACGAGCCAGAAACATATCAACAAATAAGCAATGCACGTATAAGCAGAACAATATTTATGTACCACAAGTCTACACAATAGTATGAAATGAAATGAGATGAAATAAAATATGATGCAAAGGGTCACATGTGCTCGTCCTTCCATCCCGAAGCGGAATACTCCTGCATTCGAGGGGAATCCAATCTGATAACCAACTGGAGTGGAATACTCCTACTCCTGGGGCGGAATACTCCTGCACCCGATATAATATAAACAAGAGGCGGAATACTCCTGCACTCTCCTGGGGCGGGATACTCCTGCACCTGATATAATGTAAAGCTGAGGCGGAATACTCCTGCACTCAGTATCTGACATAAGAGCGGAATATTCCTGCTCCTGGGGCGGAATACTCATGCACCCAATATGATATAAACCAGAGGCGGAATACTCCTGCACTCTCCTGGGGCGGAATACTCCTGCACCTGATATAATGTAAAGCTGAGGCGGAATACTCCTGCACTCAGTATCTGACATAAGAGCGGAATACTCCTGCTCCTGGGGCAGAATACTCCTGCACTCAATATGATATAAAACAGAGGCGGAATACTCCTGCACTCTCCTGGGACAGAATACTTCTGCACCCGATAAAATGTAAACCAGAGGCGAAATACTCCTGCACTCTCTTAGGGCGGAATACTCCTGCACCCAATATGATATGCAATGTAATGCATATGAATGCAATATGATGCAATAATAACCTTTCACCGGCGCAGGACTTTCATCGACAGCCGGGAAGTAGATGCCAACTCACAGCCAGAGTATAATGCTCAGATCCTCACTGCAATACCAACAACATGACATAACATATAATATACAATGTAAATCCAAAGCTAAGGCGTAATGAGTATGCCTATCGGCAGCTACACACGTAAGGAACACGTGGTAGAAAATCCACGAGGCCAGGTGCCTCTAAAGAAATGGATACAAACACTTATCTTGTTACAAATTTAGCACCGCTACTCAACATCCGCTTTGTCCTTTGGATTCATTGCAAAACGATCCCACTGTGTTCAATAAGCAGAAAAATATATCACATAAGGCTAAAGGCTTCATTCCTTACGTCTTAGAGCAATCCAGTTAGAAACCTGATACTCTATTCGCATATGCAATACGCATGCCAGACCTATGTACAGGGTTCAAAGTCACATAACCAAACTCTAACTAAATCACATTTATATGTTGCCCATAACTCACTGAGTGCGAATATATATTCAATTCCACTATCGGGGTCCAAGTAACCCTTTAAACTACTAATTGAACTTATTAAAACGAAGTCTAATATTCCAAGTTTTACCGTTAAAATATATTAAACACACGTAATAAACTCAAATAATGCATTAAGATCATTACGTGAATGTTTCGGGGTAAAAATTCTATCTTTCTGCGGTTCTTTTCTTATTTTCTGGTATTTTTTTGTGCTGCGTAATCTATTTCATTTTTCTGTCTCTTTTCGATTCTAGTTTCTTTTTTTGCTTTTTCCCGATTCTAAATGAAGCTAAGGGATAATATATCCCTTAGCCCCCACCGCCTAAAAACTTTTACTTTCTTTCCTTTTTCTTTTCTCTTTTCTTTTATAATTTCTTTTCTTTTCGTGACGAAAATTAAAACGGTACCCTACGATATTCGAAATAATTTCAAATTTCTCAAGCAAGTTATATAAAATATATGTAACACACTTGCTAAGGAGGATCTCAAATCGGACTCCCGAAACTCAATATACAAATTAAATGGAAAAAGGTCAAATTATTTAACTTTCGGCATTTTAGCGAAAACTAGCCGAACAACCTTGAAATTCACTTTCGAAAGTTCAAAAAAAGTCAAAAATAATCATACGAACCTAATGGCGCTTTCAGATTTCGAATCGGAGTTCATTTGCCAAAATTGAGCTCGAAAATCTCTTTTTAATATTTATCGACAATTAAAATTGAAATCTTCTTCCGATACCTACCAAACGAAGTCCGATTTAGCTCAACTTTTACAGACAGTTCCTAATGGACCTTACGAATATTTTAAAATTATCAATACGCCAATCGGAGTCCTAATTTCCGAAACGACTACCTAAGGTCGTTTCACATATTCACTCTATATTCCCATTAATTCATAAAACAATGGTACCAGATTTTTTTATTTATCGGTTTTAAAAGTTGACGCTGAAAAGCATATAGCTAAAAGTTTTCTATTTTTAATGAGATGATGAACTCACAAATATTTATCATTTATTTAGACCACTATTCCAAAAGTTTCTATTTTAAAAAATTTAATGGCATGTTGGACAATGGCAAACCATAGGTAAATTGAAAAACGATTGTCACGTAAATAAGTATTTATTCATCCAATGCAAATAACTATAATGAATGGGATAAAGTTAGACAGGTTGCTAAGCCGACATGTTACATCTGCAACAATAATGGAAGAGACGTAAATAAATTTTCTGTTTAGATAGGGAGGGGAGGGGAGGGGAGGAGGAGTCTCGAATTTGGTCCCAACATTTGTACAGGACCAAACCTAGAAACAATCATATTATTACACGACTACACCATACCATGGGCTTAACTTATGGGTCCCATGCAAACGAGGCTTCTGACTCGCTAAACCGCCACCTTTTTCTCTGTTTATGTGACTTTCCATAGCTTTCCTTCTATAATTCACAACAAAATGTTCTAGTATTACTCATACAAGATTTCTACAAGTAAATTTGTTCTTGAATTTTTACTTGAAAACTAATGGCTAATCCAAAGTTTACTAGAGTACCTAGCATGAGAGAGAGGGTTGAAGATACTCTCTCTGCTCATCGTAACCAACTAGTTGCTCTCCTCTCCAGGTATTACTATTAACTTACATACATACTTGTTATTTTCTACTGAACTGATATTATTAACTGTTAACTATTACTACTTCTTAACATGCTATGGGAAAATTATGTGATGCAAACGGTTTTTGTGAAATTTTAGTTATGATCTCATGATGATTTTTGGGTCTAAGTCCTAACATATGACTCTCTGAGCTTGGCAAAACTAAGTTAATACTAATAAAACTTGACCCGTGACCATATCAGTGAAAATATTTTTTGCATTTTGTGTGACCATTAAATTTGAACTCAAGAACTCTTGACCAATCTTATCTAATAGGAGTACTAGTTAACTTGTCAATTTGTCATAGAGACACGCTTTTAATTATTTAATATTATGTCTCAACATATCCTACTAGTTTTAGTTTATTGGACTGATTTTTGATTTATATTTATACCTCAATATTTGGAAATATCTCCAGGTTTTTTTTCCCCTTCAGTTTGTGTGATTCATGTATGTATGTAATCTTTGTTTCTTTGAAGATATGTGGCACAGGGGAAGGGGATATTGCAACCTCACCACTTGATCGATGAGTTCAACAACGCTGTATGTGATGACACTGCGTGTGAGAAGCTCAAAGATGGTCCCTTTAGTGAAGTCTTGAAAGCTACTCAGGTATTTTCACCAATTCAGGACAATAATGATATCAGATAGTATATTTTTCAAGTGTTGTTTTAGGAGGTTTGGTGATGGACTGCGATTATTAACTTGTCGGTTAACAGAGTGAAAATAGTCATTTATAACTGGACACGCAGTTAGATCCTTTATTTATCTTTAACATGCTTAATATTGCCATATCTGAACTGAGCATTTGAAGAACCTACCCGAAATTGAATAAATAAGATGTAAGACATGGCGTTCGTTTTCACTTTAAAGGAATCGGCATGCATATAAACTCTAGAGGCAGATGCACCATACAAATGATGGGTTCTGAACCTATCATTTTTTACAGGAGTACGATATACCTGGAAAAATGAGTAAAACGTCAACAAAATTTGACATTTTGAACCCATAATTTTAAACTGTTCAATGGCTTCAATGATAAGAACACTAAAAGTTGAATCCATCAGATTCAAATCTTGGATCCAGCTTTGTATATACTCTGTTATTTGGGTCCCGCTTTCTTGATTTTATTTATCATACTTTCTCCATGCATCCACTCCTTTCATGCGAAATATAATGCTTAGTGAGCTACCACCCATTGTTTTTTCTTTGAATAAGTTGGTTAGTTAATAGAGGGGCTTTTGATGTTACGAGTCTGCAGCTGTTTCACCAACAGTCCGATGTTGAACAATTTTGATATTTACTTGTTCTGCCTGAATTTCTTGTTCATTTTGCTAACAAATACTATGGATTTCTATTAAAGCCTGTGCGTTGTTGTCAAAATAGGAAGCCATCGTGCTGCCACCATTTGTTGCCATAGCAGTTCGTCCAAGGCCAGGTGTTTGGGAATATGTTCGTGTTAATGTTTATGATCTGAGCGTTGAACAATTGACTATTCCTGAATATCTTTCTTTCAAGGAAGAACTTGTGGATGGAGAGTAAGTTCGTTCTATTTCTATTGCAAGTAATAAACATCAAAACTTACAGAAGTTGAAAATCTTAAAAATATTTGTTGATTTTAAATGCATGGTAGGGCCAGCGGTAACAATCACTTTGTGCTTGAGCTGGATTTTGAGCCATTTAATGCATCAGTTCCGCGCCCAACGCGCTCATCATCCATTGGCAATGGAGTTCAATTCCTCAATCGTCATTTGTCCTCAATTATGTTCCGCAACAAAGAGTCCCTGGAGCCGTTACTTGATTTCCTTAGAGGACACAGTCATAAAGGGAATGTAAGTATAGAAAATAGTTTTTCCTTTCTATATCTCTGCTTGTCCCTGATTGTTTATCACTCACATCTTTCAATATGTGCAACCACTACACAGGTGTAACTTATTTTGGAGTTCATCGTCAATAAACTATCTGCTATTGTACTGTTGGTTGAAGAGCATCATTAGTTTTTATCCTTGCGATCAATAGATAGTAGTTTATATAATACTAGATGATGTTTTGGTTGAAGGGTACTTTACTTTTTTCGCACCCACTTGATGGATAAATAATTTATGTGAAGGTGTAGTTTTTGGAACATTTCTTTAAAATGTGCTCTACTACACTACTACTACTACTACTACTACTGCACTACTACTACTACTACTGCTGCTGCTGCTGCTGCTGCTATTTGTAAGATGGATTGTCTATCTATGCAGGTCTTGATGTTGAATGACCGTATACAGCGGATCTCCAGGCTGGAATCTTCTCTTTCTAAAGCAGAGGACTATCTCTCCAAGCTATCACCAGATACATCCTATTCTGAGTTTGAATACGCGTGAGTTTGCACATATATGTTTTTGTTTTCTTACTAGTGTATGTGATTGCTCAAGTGATTCACCAAAGGGGGAGAAAATGGAAAGAAATAGGAGCTTTAGATGCTTGAAACTCTATTTATGGAACCATTTGCATGCAGATTGCAAGAACTGGGATTTGAGAAAGGTTGGGGTGATACTGCAAAACGTGTCTTGGAAACGATGCATCTGCTTTCCGACATTCTTCAGGCTCCTGATCCCTCAACCTTGGAGACTTTTCTTGGTAGATTACCTATGGTTTTCAATGTCGTCATTTTATCTCCTCATGGATACTTTGGCCAAGCAAATGTCTTGGGTTTGCCTGACACTGGTGGCCAGGTAAAAACAAGGGGAAAGGGATCTTGTACTATGGAACTTTGGTTTGCTTGCGCTTTCTGTTTCTTTTGGAATATTCACTTTAAAGCAGTTTGCCCTTAGCTAGTCCGTCCTCCCCATAAACGTTATCACCTAGTTTTTCTCCTACAGTCTAAAGAAGTGGAAAATTATCATGTATGTTCCTTTTTTGCGTTACTGTGCTAAAGAGACTCTCGAAGAGTCATACCTTTTCGACTAAACTGAAAGAACAGGTCTGGATCGAAAGCATACATTTGGAAAAAGTGACAACATTTGGAACATCTCTAAAATTAAAGGAGCAAGAAATTTCCGGATGAAGAGTACTCCTACTAGGAGAAACCCACCCCCCCCCCCCCCCCAAGAAACGACAAAACCAAAAAGATGTAGATATATATGAAGGACCTTCTGTGTTGAATATCTGATCTTTCAATTTCATACTTATGGCCTACGGGCAGGGATGTCTTCTACTGGAAGTTCCATTATTATATTTTCTTTTTCTCCTCTCCTGCAAATTATGCTACTGAATCATGTCTAGATGGTCCAGCTAAACTTGAAATCTAAGGTAAATAAGGGACAATATTCTGTCATTTCTTACCATAGGCTTTGTCGACAAACCTTTCTATCATCTTGCTGTTAATATAGTTCGTTTAGCATCCAGAATCTAGATGTGTGCTACAAGCTGTCACTCCGTCAATAATATTAATTTTTGGCAACGGTAATATATTAT
The DNA here is from genome assembly GCA_029990575.1 of Petunia axillaris subsp. axillaris. Lineage (NCBI taxonomy): Eukaryota > Viridiplantae > Streptophyta > Magnoliopsida > Solanales > Solanaceae > Petunia > Petunia axillaris. The sequence goes on from JARKNS010000006.1 coordinate 10,675,112, forward strand.
TGAAGCAATCAGGGTTTCCTTGATGTTATTGTCCTTTTGGTTGATTTGTAGGTTGTCTATATACTGGATCAAGTGCGTGCCCTGGAGGCCGAAATGCTTCTTAGAATAAAGCAACAAGGACTTAACTTCCATCCGAGAATCCTTATTGTGAGTACATTTATGTTATGCAAGCTCTTATTTGGTTTGGAGGATTTCAGTTGACATCTAATGTGCTTTCTCTGATTGCAAAAGGTCACTCGATTAATACCTGAGGCTAAAGGAACCATGTGCAACCAGAGGTTGGAGAGAATTAGTGGAACTGAGTACTCACATATTCTACGTGTCCCTTTTAGGACAGAGAATGGAATCCTTCGTAAATGGATATCTAGGTTTGATGTATGGCCATACCTGGAGAAGTTCACTGAGGTAACTTCTTTGTCCTTTGGAAATCGCAGATTGTTCTGATGTTTGTTCCAGTTTGCTGAAGTAAATAATTTCAACTATTCCCTCGCAAGTGCTTGCAGTGGCACGGTAAAAGAAATGGTAGTTGGTATTGGGTACATCATTTGGAACATGGAACTTCTATAATAGACTGGTTTATCAATTGAAAATGTTAAATTTCTCGGGTATTGTGATAACAGATTGAACTCACAGGAATCAGCAGCTGAGGTGTATAACCATGGAAAAGTAGAGACAGGAACCTAAGCAGGGGAAGTTCCACCTAAAATCAGAAGCTACTTAGATGACATTGCAATGTGGTTTAATAAATAATGACAATGCAATGTGTGTTACAGATCGAACCTTATTCTAGAATTTGGACCAGGGATATAACCCTATTGTAAAACTACTCAAATGAGTGTAGTAGTTCTTGAAAAGCTATGTTAGTTTGTAGAAGTTAAGATTCAATTAGCTATGCTACTTTGCACCAAAAGCTGCAGGTTTCTCATTTCCTACTTTTGTGGAAAAAGTGCATTCCTACCCATAACCTTGCCTAACTTTCAGAAGAATCTGTTATTGCCCAGGGTTTTTTGTTCTTTCCTCGTATCTGGTAGAGATACAGACAAGGAATGTAAGCCATGTTTGTTAATTCTAAAACTATTAGAAGAGTTTTAGAGAAATACCTTTTCCTTATGTTCTTCAGCTCCTGGATTTGTGCTGGTTTGAAGTCTGCCTTTAAGAAAAATGATGTTATATGACCAGTGGAAGCTATTCATATACCATGTTCCTTGTGTTCTTAATTGTTTATGTTGAAAGCAACTTTGGCCTCAGTATGAAAATTTGAAGAACTTGTAGCCAAGTCTTGCGTTCGACATGTTGAAAGATGGATACTCTTTGGTCATCATTCATGTTTGTCGGTTTATCATACCGGAGATCAAGTGCTTAGCGTGTAATATATATATATATATATATAGAAATACTTGTTCTTTCATCACTTCTCCTGACATTTTTGTTGGCGACATTCTCCTGTTTGATGTTTCCAAATATCGTCTTGACCAGGATGTGGCAAGTGAAATTTCTGCTGAGCTTCAGGGGGTACCCGATCTGATTATTGGTAACTACAGTGATGGAAATTTAGTTGCCTCCCTGTTGGCATATAAAATGGGTGTCACACAGGTAGGGAAGACTTGATTCATTATCTGGCTAGCACAAAGTCTTTGAGGTTATGTATCTGCATTAATAATTTTACGCTTTTGCCTTCTTTCCTTTATTCATTTCCCCAGTGCACCATTGCTCATGCTTTGGAGAAAACAAAATATCCAGATTCTGACATATACTGGAAAAAGTTTGAGGAGAAATATCATTTTTCATGTCAGTTTACTGCTGATCTACTGGCAATGAATCATTCTGATTTCATTATCACCAGTACTTATCAAGAGATTGCAGGAACGTAAGTCATCATAATCTGGTTCTTTATATATGGTACTCTTGTACTGGTGGTAGTAGCATGATAGTACAAAATTGAATGTGTGGCAATTTGTCATTTCATTTTTCTATTTCCTTTTTGTGTTAGAGCTTTTCTTCACGTTCTGTTCATGTTTAGATACTTAAAACTCAAACAAATATTGAGGCTAGTTGATCCGAAATCATTGGATGTTTTAAAATCAGTAGACCTTTTGCTGCCTGAATGACCAATAATTATTTTTTTTCTTTTGCGACCAATATTATTAAAAGTGTTCATGTAACCATTTTGTAAGAGATTGGGCTTCGTCGAAATTTTGATTAAGTAAATGCATTGCTTATACACTATAGAGATGTCGCGTTGTTCATGCTATATGGATGTGAATATAGGTCTTTAGAACTAGTTTAGTAGTTAGTTGTAAATAATGATGATTAGTTATGGATTTTTGCTCCTTAGCCAACTTTTGGCGTGTTTGGTACCACCACTATTTGATCCTTGCCACCACTATACCTAGATATTTCGTCTTCCGTCTCCAACGAAGTTCTATAAATAGTTATGAGGAGAAGAGCGAGGAAATACTAATGTATGATGGTACCCACAACCTAAGTTACTCTGACTCGGGTACGGGTATCCGACACGGGTACGGATTTAGAGGTCGGATTCGACAAAATCTAAATTTAGAGATTCGGGGGTATGGATCAGCACACGGATACGGGTGCGGGGATCTGTCTAAACATTTTCAAAATTCTAAAAATAAAGTCATAATCCTTAATTTTGATTCTTCCTAGAGAAGTCCTCTTCCCCAATATCTCTGTTTTTCTCTATTAAGTCGTCTTCCTAAAAATTACCCTCAAAACATAAAATGAAAAATTCGAGAATGTCGACAAAAGATGAAAAAGAACAAAAGACTATAAATTTCTGCACAATTTTGAAGGTATCTCATTTCCGATGACTATCTTGAGAGTCTATTTGTCAAAAAAAAAAAATCTTCAATTTCTTATGGATTTTGGTCAAAGTATCCATTTTTTATTTGACTACATCCAGTGTGAATCCCGTGTCCTATCCGACACGGGTACGGTGGCAATTTTGAAGAGTCCGAGTAACTTAGCCCGCAACCCTTGGCTTCATGATCTGCACACTAATTCAGAGTTCCCGACTTCCTGTTCATGCATATATTTTGGTCCTTGACTTCATTCTCCCTTATCTAACTTGTGCTATAATGTAGAATTTTCACCAATTGTGAAGAGAATAATTTTCACCATATTGATGCAACATAGCAATATTCTTTTTCCCCTGCTACATCACATTTGCATTGTAATTCGTGTCTGGATCCATAAATGGGGTACGTGAATTGGATGATTGACAAACAGTGAATGATCGGTCTTTGACCACTAGAGTGCTCGCGCTCTCTCTCTCTCTCTCTCTTACCTGATGAGATGTGATAGGAGACATTTATATGTATTTTTGGTTAATACAGACTTGATACAATTTGGGCTCGCTACAAGTTTGTCTTCAGAGTTTATTGCAAATTGCTCCTTTATGCAGCTATATTGTGTTTCTCATTTCCTTTTTCTTTTTTTGTAGCTTACCTTTTCATATTCTAGTAAAATAAGGGCGTTAGACATTAGAGGCTTGCTTGTAACTTGATAGTCACTCGTTTTCAGGAAGAATACTGTTGGTCAATATGAGAGCCACACTGCCTTCACTCTCCCAGACCTATATCGCGTTGTTCATGGCATTGATGTTTTTGATCCCAAATTCAATATAGTGTCTCCTGGAGCTGACATGACTATTTACTTCCCATATTCTGACAAAGAAAAGAGACTGACATCTTTGCATGGCTCGATCGAGAAGTTGTTATTTGATCCTGCGCAGAATGAAGATCATATGTAAGTGACCATTTAGTTGTACCTATATTAATTTTGAATGGACGCATTTATTTTCTTAGATATGAAACTGAAAACCAGAGGTTTCCTAAATTTAAAAAGAGGGTATGGTATGATTCTGCACAAGAAGACTTCTAGTGACATTGTTCAAAGGTCCTTGATACGGTTTGAGGGGTAGATGACCCTAGAAACCCTTTAAGTTTGATCAGTCATCACTTAGCCCTCCTATCAATTCTGCCTCAAATAACATTGTTTGATTTCCAGGAGAAGCTGTAAAAATCTTTATATTGTAAGCTTTTAGTTAACATAATTGATCTGATCCAACACATACGGAACAATTTTTGTACCGTCCCTTCAGAATTTTACTTAAGGAGTACCATATGAGAAGATAGACCAGTAGTAACATCTAACATGAGAGAGTGTTCTTATACGTTCCTATGTATTTTTTTTCATTCTATTATAAATGATTAATGCTTTAAAATGGTTAATGTCCCGAATCAGATGTCATTATCGTAACTTACACCATACACATTAGAGGTTGATCAATCCTAATTTCTCATTCGCAAGATCCAAATAAGGGAGCCACCAATATGACTTAGTACTTGGACCTGCTTCTTGTAAACTAACCCTTGGATCGCATTGTTCATTAACAATGAAGTTGGAGGAAGTTCAAGTGTACAAAGTGGCTCTTATGTAAAAGCTGAACCATTTTAATGGTTTCTGTTGAAGAACAAATAACAGATGTTTAATAGAAAATGGATTTCGTACTTTGCTTCTGATTGTAGTTGTATTTTGATGTGAAAATTTTCTTTGACTGATCTCATACTCTTTGATTACAGAGGCAACCTGAATGATCCATCAAAGCCCATAATTTTTTCAATGGCAAGGCTTGACCGGGTTAAGAACATTACGGGGCTAGTTGAGTGCTATGGTAAAAATGCCACACTGAGGGAATTCGCCAATCTTGTTGTAGTAGCTGGATATAATGATGTAAAGAAATCCAATGATAGAGAAGAAATAGCAGAAATTGAGAAGATGCATGCTCTTATTCAGGAGTATAATTTGGATGGACAATTCAGATGGATAGCAGCCCAAACAAACCGGGCACGTAACGGTGAGCTCTATCGTTATATAGCTGACAAGCGAGGTATATTTGTTCAGGTATGATGTTTGTATTGTATCATTTCCACTTTCATTTTCTGAACCAAAAAAAGAAATGGCTGTTATTGTAACAAATATCTTCCTTTTAGCCTGCATTTTATGAAGCATTTGGACTCACGGTTGTTGAAGCTATGACTTGTGGTCTTCCGACATTCGCAACTTGCCATGGTGGTCCTATGGAGATCATTGAACATGGTATATCTGGGTTCCATATAGATCCCTATCATTCTGATAAAGCAGCAGACCTCATGGTAGAGTTCTTTCAACGCTGCAAACAAGATCCTACTTACTGGGAAAAAGTATCTGCATCTGGTCTCCGAAGGATTCTTGAGAGGTCTGTAGTTCTATTCATATTATTTGAATGACAAAAAAACGTTCCCATTTTTGTTTTGAATATCACTGAAGTTTTTGTGTTGAAACAATTTTAAGGTATACATGGAAAATTTACTCCGAGAGGCTGATGACATTGGCTGGTGTATACGGATTCTGGAAGCTTGTCTCAAAACTTGATAGGCGTGAAACTAGACGATACCTTGAGATGTTCTACATTCTCAAGTTCCGCGAGTTGGTGAGTGCATCTTTGCTCGTTTTCCATTCAACACTTACAAATGTGGTTTAAGGAGTATTTTACATAAATATGTCTGCACTTGGGGCTGTTGAAAATCGATTTACATATCCTCGAGAATTAAGGACTTCTCAAGAGAATTTATATTGGCTTATTACTTTTTTTTCCAGGCAAAATCTGTTCCGCTAGCAATCGAGGACAAGCACTAAGCATGAAAGTGCAAGAAGTAGGATTGGAAAAATAATTATAATAACGTGGATTGAGAGTGTACGTAGCAGTTGTGAACTCCATCATAATGAAGACATTAATGTTATACGGAAGCAGTTTTGTACTGCTGCTGTCAATATAAACGACTGCCCCAGTCTACTTGAACTCTCAGGTTTTGGATGAAGAAGAAATTGGTGGGTGGCTGATATGCACTTCATGTACTAGTTTCTATCTTCCTGTTGTAGTTCATAAGCCAATGTTTGCTTTATGTAATTTTTTTTCAGATGCTAAGATTAATAAACAGCACTACTTACTATTTCATAATTTGCTCCTAAATATTTGAGAAATACTCCTATTAAAGGATATGTTGTAAGTTCTATGGATGGAGTACTAAAACAGAGGCTATGCTTCTGGTTGCCTAAACTTATTCGTTGTTGACCTGTTAATGGATATATTGTGACTTATTACGCAACTAATTTGAGTTGGATCATAGCAATAATTTACTGAGAATAAGTGGTCAGTTGAAAAATAAGGAGATCAACGCTGAAACATAACTAAGAGGGTGCTTGGGTTAGTCAAAAGCTAGTAGGATTAGGTTCAAGTACGACTGTACTTCAAACCCTAGTCAAGACTAGCTTCATCTTTACCCATAGGTTATACAAGAAAAACAAGTTTTAAGTTAAAAAAATCAAGTCTTCATGAATAAACCCCTAGTATGAGTTTAGCTACTTATACTAGTGTCTAACACACACATAGTAAGAAATGAAATGACAAGAATCATGTAAAGACTTAAATTAAGGAATGAGATTCTTACAAAAGTTTCAAGTTAGACCTTTCCTTTACCTCCAAGTATATTCAAAAGTGTAATAAAGTATATTCTAAGCTGAAAAAGGGTCTCCTTTCTTGGAGGCATAACAACCTATTTATAGGCATGCGTTTGAAAACTAGGCTAATATTTACAAAATTGCCATTTTGCCATATTGTACGCTAGATCGCCGGTCATTCGGTAGGCCGTATAATGAAGTGCGCGGCTGCCGAAGGCTACACTAACTCCTCTTTTGTCTTGTTCTGCGGTGCATGTCCGGCGGGCTCACAGGTTCAACAACGGACAACTTAAGCAATCCGCAGATGTCTTTGAACTCACTGTGATGGTCAGTGGAGTCGCATCTCCTTCTGCGGCATCGTAGAATGCCTTCAGCAAATCAATCGGCGCTTTGCCTTTTTGCTTCCATCGAAGTTGATGAGCTCTTAAACTTTATCCTCATTGATGAGCTCTGCCTTTCTCCCCGTTCTTTAAATGTAGCCAAACTGCACTTGTTTTTGTTCTTTTCTTCATTCTTTTGGCTTTATATACTAATTCTCTTTAATATCTTGAAACATGGAGATAAACATAAAATTTACTCAAATTATAAGGCTTTTAGGATGTGAAAGCTAGTCTAAAAGAGTTGTAAATATACGCAAAATGCCAACATATCAACTCCCCAAACTTAAGCTTTTGCTTGTCCTCAAGCAACGTTAAGAACTATCTCATGATTCACAATTTAGCACCGGGATTGAGTTCAACAATGAGGCTGAGACAAAAGGATATTGGTGACTTTGGTTGATACTAACATTTAGTTTCACACATGAGAATCCAATCAAGCAATCCACAAGTGCCAAAGTTGCAACTACATTTACCAGAGCTTCTAGTGATGACTAAAGCATGAATAGCACAATTACTCTCTCAACTCATCTAAGGCTCTCCTAGTTGCATCTTCGAGTCTCAAGTCCCTTAATGCTCTCACCACAAGGAATGGGTCCCTATCTCTCAATATAATTCAAACACAAGGGACCCTCAAGTCTAACCCCTCACTCTAAAAAATGAATGCAAGTTAAGCACATACAATGTCATAGGCTTGGCCTTAGTGTCACCTTGTCATATCTTTCATGTCAATTAGTGAAGGATCAAATAGGACTTCTACGGTTGTAATGTAGGCTTTTGGACATAGGTAGGGTATAATTTGGATAAAAAATGACTAAATTCCCTCCTTGGGCACTTTCATTAATTTCATTTTGAGCTTTCTTTTCACATTAGCTCTTATTCCCAATTTTCTTTCTTGCTCTTTGTTTTGTGGCTCTTATTCCTCTTTTTGCTTCACTTCTCTATTTTTGTCTTTTCATTTTATCTTTTGCTATTTTTTTATCTTCCTTTTTGAAGAGTCACTTAGCTTTCATTTCTTTGTTCCCCTCCCCAAAACTTAGACTCTAAGTTGTACGTTTTTCAATGCTTCAAGGAGGTAGGGCCAAGAGAAGGTTAGTGCTATCAAGCACTTAGAATTGGCTCGGGCTATTTGTGTGGCTATCAAAAGAAAGGATATTAAGGCTCAAAGTTGGGGGATTTGCAAAAATATGACACATGAAGCTTTGGTTTGCCAAAATTCTCTCACTAACAGATGTTTAGCAAAAATGCCCTCATTAGTTTAATGAAATTTTTTTCGGACCAAAATACCCCTACAAATCAGTAAAAAGACGCGCCCCAGTCCCTCCCCTTTTCTCCATTCACGCTATCAAGAATACCATAAAACCCCATCCCTTTTACAGATTGCTTTGTTCAAGAGAAGATTCAACGTAAGATTTCTTCAAGTTGCAAGAGTAAAGTTCTCTGCAACTATTGCCAAGAGTTTAAGTTCTGCTGCAAAGACTGAAAAATCTCTAAAGTATTGGCAATAGCCAAGACTTTAAACTCTACTGCAATGGGAGGCTGTGTAGAGACTTTTTGCCTATTGCCAAGACTTTAAGCCCTGTTGCCATGGTCTCTACAACTACAGAAAAAGTCTCTACAATTATTGCCAATAGCCAACACTTTAAATTCCAGCGGAAGGGGGAACTTGTACAAATAGCCTCTGCAAGTATTGACAATTGCCAAAACTTTAAACTCTAGTGGAAGGAGCAACTTGTACAAATAGTCTCTGCAAGTATTGGCGATTGCCATGACTTTTACCTATATTGCAATGCAAAACTTGCAGAGAAAATCTCTGCAACTCTTGGCTATAGCCAAGACTTTAAGTTCTGGCAAGGGGGACCTTACACTAAACACCTCTGAGAGTATTGACAATTGCCAAGACTTCTACATCTACTGCAGTGAACAAGTTGGAGACAAAGTCTCTGCAACTCTTGGCAATAGCCAAGACTTTAAGTTCTGGCAAGGGGGACCTTACACTAAAAGACTCTAAGAGTATTGGCAATTGCCAAGACTTCTACCTCTACTGCAGTGAATAAGTTGGAGACAAAGTCTCTGCAACTCTTGGCAATAGCCAAGACTCTAAGTTCTGGTGAAAGCAACAACTTACACAGAACATCTCTGTAAGTATTGGCAATAGCCAAGACTTTAAACTCTACTGCAATAAGCAACTTGCAGATAAAGTCTATGCAACTCTTGGCCATGGTCAAGATTTTAAGCTCTATGCAAAACATGAATATCTAATAGCCATAGGCAATAAAAACCTTCAAATCACTGGAATCAAGCAAACACAAGAAAAAAAATCCCAAATTTCTAGCAAACAAAGAAGAAAGAAGGAGGCCAGGAATGGGAAAAGAGAGAGGAAATATTTCAGCGTGAATTAAACAAGTTGGAGGCCACACAAAGAAGAAAGAAGGAGGCCAGGAATGGGGAATGAGAGAAGGAAACCTTCAGCGTGAATTAATACAAGTTGGGGGGCAAAATAGTACTTTCATAAGGGGGGTATGATGTGGAGGACATTTACTTAAAATATTTGTAAGTGAGGGCAATTAGGTAAGACCATGGCTTATTGAGGGCAATTAGGTGATATTTTTTGCTTAAATTAATTAATTTCATTTAGTGGCTTGAAAGGCTCAAACGGGTCAAAGAAATGCCGATTATCCTACACAATCACCAATTTGACACTATTCTTTTCTAAGAACACACAAGCCAAGTTCTAACATGCATATTCAATTAACAAGCTTAATCAAAGACTCATCTCACTAGCACAAGAGACAAGAGACAAGAACATCAACTTCCAATCACTTAAAGTAAGGATTTAGCCTATACAACACATGCATAGAGTCATCAAAAGTACCTAAAGGTTATAGGCGCAACTCTCAACAAACAATCCACTACACTTTCTCATGTGAGCTCCTAACATGTTGGTATCAAACAAGTCACAAAACAAGGATGACACTTCTATGGCTAAGTCCTAAAAAGTGTCCGGTTCAAAAGAATTGCATTTTTGGAAAAGAACTGAGTCAAAGAAAAACCAAGAAGGTTATTTTCTACTTCTAAACTACTTACACAAATGGTATTTACAATGGAGGTGGTTGTTGTTTCGGGCCCAAGCAAATGTGAGTTTCACGAGGGTTGCCTACGAATCGCAACAAGTGCGAATAAGAGGGAAGAAGGCAACATCCCAAGCATAGTTCACGGAGTACCTATAACATTTTTTTGGGATTTTAAAAAATTTATCAATTTTTTTGGGATTTTTGCTTACCTTTTCAATGTTTTTGGATTTTTCATATAACAACTAACAATAATTATACTACGAATTTAAAGACAAAGATTAAAGACAAAAAATTAAACATATCCTAAATTAAAGATTAACATCCTAAATTAAAGGTACTAATGTTAACATAGTTAGGATGTTCATAAAAAATTAGAAACTATCCCCACCCTAAACATGAAAATTTGCTATGTCCCAAAGCAACTAATCCAAAAATAAAAATAGAAGTTTATGGGGTCAGTCAAAAAGGGAGAGAAGAACTCTCTATTCATCTCGGGCAATTCCTTTGCCCTTGCCCTCAACATGATCCTTCGGGGCTTGTTGGCTTCTTTGCCTTCTTCCCTCTCTCGCTCGTACAGCTTCTTCCAATTAAGCTTGCCTGGCCAAATTCATCTGTACTTCTTCATCAAATTGCATATTCCTGAGCAGATTCAAGTCTCCAAGTACCTCTTCTTCCATTCTTCTCATGTTTCTCTGGTGCATAGATTCTGGGGCTGTTGGTTGATCCAGTCTTCCTTGCCTTTGCTACCTCTCACTCCACAACACGTTCACATATTTCACAACATCAGCTTGGGTAATGGTAAACACATGAATGCACTTTCTGATCTTCAAGATATCCTTGGCATTTGCATCAATGGCTGTAGTTAACTGGTCAAATTGAGTCGGGGTGACTCTGCTTAATGAAGGTGGAGGTGGTTGAACTCGAGGCATGTTGCATAGGAGCACTAAACTCTTGCATCTTGCCTTTCAGCTCCTCAAACTCTTGAGTAAGGCTAGCTACTGCAGCTTCAGCTTCCCTATGAATATGAGATGGAGGAGCTATTGAGGAAGATGACCTATCAGCTTGCGATGGTGCTCCATGAGTAGGGGCAGTAGGTGCAGGGTAGATCGGGTTGTTTTCATCTTCAATTTCATATAATTCAAAGCCCCCTGTAGCAAAGGCATAATCAACACCCCCCAAAGTATCACACCCCCGCTTCATCAGAAAGTCTGTCAATGTGTTGGCATAAGGGAGATTTCCACCATAAGATCTAGCAGCCTCGAACATCACTCGCACCATTTCAGCTCCCAAGTTGATCCGTATCCCAGCTATAATGCACCCAATCAAAATAGCTCTTCTCAAGGTAACTATGTGGTTCTCTCTCGATGGTAGGATTCTTGAACTAACAATAGAGTTCTAACCCTTGGCTTTAAAGTTGAGATCCTGGGCTGTGACTATTACACCCACTCTGCTCCAAGCTGGTTTCTTTTCTCGACCAATGATGGGAACAAGCTACTTCCTTTGCGCTTTCTCACTCGTAGCTAGCTTAGCCGTATACTCATCTGGAGTGGAATTGAGAAGTTTAAGGTGTTGATTAAGAGCTCTTGGTAGAAACTTCCACTGCTCCGCCCCTGCGTTTGACCAAGCATTCCAGTCTTGTTTGTTCAATCAATGCAACATAAAATTCCATTATTAATTCCACAGCAGCTGGACCCAGTCTCCTTGTGAATATCTCAATCCATCATGTTTCAAGGAATGCCTTTTAGAAAGCTGGGTTGAATTCCTCCAATCTATCTAATAAAACTCTTCTTTCACAGATGAGCACTTCATGCTCCTCATCAGTGCTGATGTTCACTTCACACGATTCGTTGTCAAAAAAATCACCGTCGAAAAGATCACTTTCAGAGGGACTGTTTGGTGGAGGAGTATCCTTTCTTGCTCTTTTCTTTGGTGCTTGATGCTGTGCCATTTCAAAACCTGAACAAGATCAATTCCTTGCGAAAGATTAGCACATATACTAGCTACATGATTCTACTCCTACATTATACTAAGATTTACTAAACTACTACACATGAGATCTAAGAGAGAAACAATATAGTTGCAAAATCAAAGGGAAATTTCAGCTAAGCACATCATTCGGCGGCCCTCAGAAAGACACGCGGTACCGCAGATAGTTATGGGCGGCTTGCAAAAGGTCTTGATGATATGAATCGACGGAGCGCCATTTGAAGTGCGAGAGTCGAGCCTCAATCACACATTTGTAAAATCATTCTGATAGAACTGGCGGCTCCGCAAATAAATTTGCCAGCCCACCAAGTGTTCATCGTATTTCAACTTGCAACATTTTCCCCCAATTATGCAGCTTGCCGCTTAAGGTGCGAGAGGCAAGCCTCTCTTGCACAAAATCCATGCCCACTGATCACATCGGTGGCCCCGCAATAGGAACTGCAGACCCGCCGAGTGCTTTCCGCACTTTAATTTGCGAAGTCAATTCCTCGTCGGCGGCTTGCTGAATCATTGGCTAATTTCAACTACAGTGCAAAGATTTCAAGTTATTCCATTATCACATCCCTTAACGCCTCCAAACACACTCCCATATGGTCTTTTCAACTTCTTCACTACCTTCAAATACTCTCTCAAGAACGAGACCACAATTTCAATCAATTTTCAATAAAAAATCAACCAAGAGTCATACCAAGTTCAAGTTTTGTCAAGATTATCTAGCACAACAAGGTATGTTCATGGTTCCATTTTAAGTTCATTTTGGTTATTTTCTTTTCACTCTCTTCTTCTACTCATTTCTTCACTTAACAACGATTTCAACAATATCACACACCATAGGGTATAAAAATTCCACAAAATCAAGTTAAAAACAACCCTAGAACTAAGGTACTAGATTTCCCTAAGTTCATGTTTAAAGGCATGATATTCACCAAACCCCACCCCCAACATGATGCTTTAACTTACCCCATACTTAAAAATAATGAGAAATTAAAAATTGGGGGTTAAACTTACTGGATCTGAGATGAAAAATGGAACGGGTCGAGGGAATAGCGATGAGTTGGTGAAATTCGGTGCGTGTGAGTGATTAGGAGTGTTGATTTTGGTTGGGGTGCGTCGGAATAGTGAGTTACGGTGATGGGTGTTTTACTTTTAATGGTTGGGTGTGTGAAACATGAAAATAAAACTTACCTGAGGCCTTTTATAGTCGGTAACCCGACCTAGGGGGCCTTCTATATAAAAATTGCTTTGCTGTCGTGTTAAAGATCGATGATGATTCTTTTAAGTTCCCCAAAAATATCATCCTTCCCACTCTCTTTATTTTTAGACTTTTACAATCTCCCAAATGAAGTTGAGGATTATCTCTCACTTTCTTCTTTTTTCTATTATTTTTTCTTGGTAAAATTTTGGGTGTTCCCTACTTGTGGAATATCACCGGGTATGTTGTTATTATGGTGAATTTTTGAGTGTTGTAGAAATTTTGCTCATAGTTCCATGAAAGATCCTGATGTGTTTCTCCAAGATTCTCAATTTCAATTGCTGGATGTGTGTTTTTCTTCTTATTTTCGATAAATCCCTTCAAATAAATTTGTTTTTAGTTAAACTCCTAGGTTTGGATTTTTCTGAAATCTCAAAGATTTCATCTCCGTTCAGGAATCAGTAATTTTGAGCAGGGGAAAAATGCTGAATTTTAAGAGAAGATTTACACATACAAAATAACAGAGAAAAATTGTTGACTTGACTAGGCTATGACACAATGATTATGTTTGGGAGTATCTTTAATCTGAGAATTCTTTTAAATCCATATGAAGATTTTTTTGGGTAAGATTTTTTTATCTAAGGATTTAGGGGCAACACTTTACCTAAGCAGAGATCATCGATGATTGAGTTGTTATTCAACCATCAATATGTAAAAATAAAGCGCCTCAAGGCGGCAGATTCTCGAGAACCGTTCACCTCTTCACTGGAAATGACTTATGCTACCCCACGCCAAGCAGCGGTCGGGGCGCCCATCGACAGACATGGTGGGGAAGCCTAGCATAACGGCTATCCCACACTTATTAGAAGACTAAGAAGACTTTTCTTTGTCTTTTCCAATCCCAGGAAAGGAAAAATCAGATCCGGTGTCCTCTAATCACCACGACGAGGCTGGTCCCTCTTTTAGTAGACTCAACTATGAATATTCATAAAGAAATGAATGCCGGGCTCTTTCTTTCACTGCTAACCCAAAGAGGTTTCAACATGATGAAACTTTCTGCTATGATTACCAACAGTGGAAAGCTAGTAGACTTTGACAGAAGGTCTTGATTTCTTTCTCACCCCCGTCCTATATTCTTGTCGTCTACTCAGGAAGCTCGATCGGGCCTTACTCACTCAGCAAGGGCAGAAACTTCACTCGCCGAGGAAAGAAAATCTGGAATTTTTAGAAAGAAGGATTTGGCCCTGACTGAGAAGTAAGGTAGTGGCCATAAGGCTTTTCTTTTTTTCGGTATACCGCTCTACGAGAAGAGCGAATGAAGATTAATCTTACCTAATATGAAGACCTATAATAGTTGGCAGTACTGAACAAGCGAGTCATCGGTCCGACGAAAGAAAAGGACCGCCTTTGAAAATAAAAGGAACTCGCTAAGCCTTCAGAACAAAGGCGATTCTGTTCATGCTTCAGACAGGGCTGGGAGGTATGAGTCGATCGGATGCAGGGAAGCCCAGACAATATTTTCATATCAATTATTCGTCAGGAAGCAGTGGTTGCAACACGATTCTGCCAAATACTACTATTACTTTTGAACTATAACGTTGTGGTAATTAATTTTTTAAAGAAATCCTACAATTTTGCAACTTTGTACTCATGGATCGAGGGCAAAGAGTTCAAAATGTGTAAGTATACTAATTCAACTTCCATATAACATATTGACATGATGACCATTTTACATATAGTTTTGTTTTGGATGAAATTAATCAAAAAGTTATTTTGCTAAGTTAATACGAGACAACCAAGTTGTTACTTCATTGTTTCACAGTTCTATTATTGTTTATTTGTTTTCTTATTCAGCATACCAATCATATCTTCTCTGTGTTCTTCTTTTCCCCTTATAGTATTCGCTATGAATATGAAGTATAGACATAATATTAATGAGATAACTCCACAAATGAGTGACTGAAAATCGAGCAAGGATGAGTGAATTCATTTTCAAACCGTAATCGTGCAGGATGAGATGATAATCTTGTCGCTTCCACATTTATTTACTATTCCATTATTTTATAAATTCTTTCCCTTTTTTCTTCTTTAGAATTTACGATCTAAAATATAAATGGAGACAAAATTATCATTTTAAATTGAAAGAAAAGGTTCAATTTTGTATTTTATATTTAGTTCCGGTGTTGGACTTAGATAGTCCAGAACATAGAAGATGTTCAATTAAACTTACTTTTGTCAAATACATTACGCTACAATAACTACTTTTGGAGCTATATACACAGTTTTTGATATGAAACATAATATTCTGCTTCTTTCTTTATGGCTCAATATAACCTTTCCACTCCTTTTTTTTATTTTTTATTTTTTATAGTGATGTATCGTAGTAACATTAGATACCAGATCAAGTTTAACACAAGACAATAATGGAAATAAATATAGTCCAGGCTATTTAATTTGTTGTTATGGCAAATGCAGGAAGAACAAGTTGTATTGTATGAGGATGAGATAGAAAAATATGAAAAGGAAAAGGTCACTTCTTTCCGTACATATTTGATATCAACAACAAAAGTGAGAGACCATCTGCCCTATCGAGTTCTTATCGATAGATTTGAATAGGTTCTAGACAGATTTGTTGTTGTTGAACAAGTAAAAGAAGACAACATGGAGGATCCACCATTTCCAGCCCCGACAAGATCAAGTGTAGTATCTTTAGTGAATCTGAATCAACAACCGCGATTTATGGAGTTTGGTAAGTAGCACTTAGGATATTTTAAGCTATATAGCTTTTGATACACTAAAATAATCATGTTCTATCAGTTTGGGCTTATATGTTATATCACGAGATAATATTTACAGAATTTTTATAAACAGACTTGCTCGCTGCTGTTATAAGTTGCGATGCCATAAAAAATGCTGGTGTCCAAGGCAACACATGTTGACAATCATTATCGTTGAGACAAAGTTTATTAATTTGTTGACACTTTCACTTTTACCTCTTTAACAAAAGAGCTGGATTGTTAACAGTCTGCCCTTTCTTTTGGAATAACAATGGGAAAATGAATACTATTTGTGATGTTAATAGAAGTAGATTCGAATGAACACAGCCAAAACTCGTCCTAAAAAAAGATAAGCGGTCGCTGCAAATATAATCCGATTTTAAGTCCGGAGACGAACCCATAAGGAGAAGACGTCTAATTTTAACCAGTTTTATATCACTAAATCAATAACTTTAATAATTTCCAATAGTAGAAATATTAATTCAAGTTTGTACTAAGAACTAAATAATACGGTGAATAAAGAATGCAAATAAAATAACTTGGCAAGATTCAAGAAGAAAGAACCTAGGATACAGATTTTCCCGAACTATTGACAGATTTCCTATAATCTTGCCATTTTCTTCCTATTGATCATGAGATCTTTAGTTACTGTAAACATCTTCCGATCAAGAACAGTAATTTCCTGAGTTATTCTTCCGAACTAACCTAGGTGATTATTTAGCCCGCTCACTAAGATCACAACAAAGCTTCGTTTTTCCTAACCCCGCTTTTAAATCTTTGCAATTATCTTCCGGCCTCTTGCTCAGAAGTGTTGTTGTTCAAAAACTACCTAACACTGTATTTTTTCCAAGCAACACAAAGCAACAAGGCACTATTTATTGATGGTCATTCAACTAATTACATGAAACACGTAGTTGAACAATTAGGAAGAACAACAGTTCAATTATAGAAAAATATTGTTAATACATTCACTTATTAATTGGTTCCATCAATATCCTAGAGAAGGAGTTTAGCTACTCATTTTTTTGATGAACACAAAAGCTAATATTAAAGCAATATCCATGATACTAGAAAATAAGAGAAGTTCTAGAAAAACTCTCACAGGCTGAACGTTGACCCGTACCACCGTCCGGTAAAGCAGAAGAAGCGCCAACAAGGAGTTTTTCGGAATCAGATCATCAACGATGAGGTCGATCGACTGTTGAAGATTGGATCTGTACGTGAAGTTAAGTATCCAGACTGGCTAGCAAACGTGGTTGTTGTGCCAGATAAAAAACGGCAAATGGCGAGTCTGTATTGACTTCACGGATCTGAACAAAGCCTGTCCAAAGGATTCATATCCTCTTCCCAGGATAGATCAGCTGATTGACGCAACAGCCGGGCACGAGGTGCTCACCTTCCTCGACGCATATTTCGGGTACAATCAGATACTGATGGATCACGATGACCAAGAGAAAATGTCATTCAGAACTTGCAGAGGTACGTATTGTTATAAAGTTATGCCATTTGGGTTGAAAAATGCAGGTGCGACATATCAGCGCATGGTCAATCGAATGTTCCATGACCATATCGGTAAGACCATGGAAGTGTACATTGATGATATGTTGGTCAAGTCAAAACGAGCAGAAGATCATTTGGCGTATTTGAAGGAAGCCTTCCGAATACTCGACCAATACAACATGAAGCTCAACCCGGAGAAGTGCGCATTTGGATTCGGATCGGAAAAATTCCTAGGCTTCATCGTCTCTCAGCGCGGAATTGAAGTCAATCCTGCTCAGATCAAAGCTATCGAGTCAATTCCAAACGTACTCCACAACCAGAGAGACATCATGAAATTGACTGAGAGGGTGGCAGCTCTGCGAAGATTCATATCCCGCTCATCAGACCGGTGCAAGAGTTTCTTCGATGTCCTGAAGCAGAACAAGGAGTTCGATTGGACTCCCGAATGTCAACAAGCGCTGAAGGATCTGAAGAAGTATCTGTCCAATCCACCAGTGCTCTCTACATCTCAACACGGGGAGCAGTTGCTGATTTATCTGGCAGTTTTAGAGTCCTCGATAAGCGCCGTTCTGGTTTGAGAAGAAAAAGGTAAACAACTTCCCATCTATTACATTAGCAAATCCCTAATTGATGCGGAAACACATTACCAACCCTTAGAAAAGTTGGCTTTAGCGTTAGTAACTGCTGCCCGTAAGTTACGTCCTTACTTTCAAGGTCATTCGATAGCTGTAGTTACAACCTTTCCTTTGCGTACCGTCATGCATAAACCCGAATTTTCGGGAAGGTTAGTTAAATGGGCTATAGAACTGAGTGAATTCGACATTACCTATCAGCCTAAGGTAGCAATAAAATTACAAGCCCTAGCAAACTTCGTTGTAGATTTTAGCGCTAATATATATCACGAGGCAGAAAAGGATGCCATTCTATATGCTGGGCAGGCCCCTGGCTCATGGACCTTATACACTGATGGCTCCTCGAGCGTCAAAGGGTCCAGTCTTGGACTGGTTCTCATCACCCCATCCGGAGAGACCGTCAGGCAGGCCATCAAGTGCCCGTTTATTACTAACAATGAGGCCGAATATGAGGTCGTAATTATAGGATTGGAGTTAGCTCGAAGTGTAACGACCCTCAAATAGTCGTTACGGGATCTGGGACCTCAATTTGCGTGTCGACAGTCCCAAAAGCTCCGTTAGGTCATTTATGACCTGTCTGTGAAATCTGAGTCGAAACGGAGTCCGTTTGATAGGTTTTCGAGAAAAGGATCCGTTTATGAAATTCCGGAAAGGAATTTGGGGTTTCGATAGGTCGTTTTGAGTAAACGAACCCCGATAGAAAATCCGAGCGCACCGTTAGGTCCGTCTCGTCATTTATGATATGTAGCAACCTTCAAAATTGAAAACGGACCTCGTTTGATAAGACTTTTGATAAAGTCCCCGTTTCGGAAGTTTAAAAGAGTTAAAAGAGGTTTCCGAGTTCGATTTGAGCAAATGAGCTCCGATGAGAGATCCGAAAGTTCCGTTAGGTTCGTATAGTCATTTGTGACTTGTAGCAACTTTCGGAATTGGATTCCGAGGTCGTTTGGTTAAATTTCGCTATTTTGGCGAAAGTCGAAAATTGAACCTTTTCCGTGGGACCCACTTTTTGAGTTCTGGAGGTCCGAATTGAGTTCCGTCTTGACGAGAATGTCACCCAAGTATTTTATGGCTTGTGTGAAAAATTTGGGATCATTCCGAGCTTTGTAGGGTCCCGTTTTGCCCCTAAAACAGTAGAAAATCTGGTGCGACTTTTCTGTTCTGTTTTGGCGCAAATAGCCGGATAAAAGCTGATTTTCCGGCCAATCCGTAAGGAATTAGGAAAAACACAAAACATAAAAGTTGTAGCCCTTTGAGTTGTGGTTCTAATGGAACCAATTTCAGGTCATTTGGACATTCCTATCAAAAGTTATGATTTTTTCAAAAGAAGCTGTCACAGAGGCAAAAACTGCTATAAAAAGGCCATTTCGGTTCATAACTTATAAAAATCATTTGGTGAGCTCTTGAGGCGATTTTTGGGTATTTCTTGAAGACCGAATCATACTTACACTTAAGGTAAGCCCTTTCAATCCATCTTTATGTTGATTAACACAAGAATCAAAGGGTTGATTCTTGGAAATGGGTTAGAACCCTAGATTCTTAAGAATTGGGGAAAGACATCGAGCAAGGCTCACATGTGGAATCTAAGTGTACTTTTGGACTCACGGGAGCGTGGGGAGTCCGGAAAAGTACATTTTGTAAATTTAGGGCTCGGCCCTACCCGGGGCATTTTGGTAATTTTTATCCTAGGATGCCTATAGGCTTAAATAGCTATAATTGAGCACTCATATGTGCTATATCTTGTCTTAATAGACCTAGTGGAGAGTCCTTCGCGGACAAGGCGAGCGGGAAAGGAGATTCTTCCCGGCATTTGAGCCCGAATTTCGAGGTAAGTGAGACTTGACCTCTATTGTGCTTGTGGACTCTTCCTTCATGCTAGTATGCTTCATGTACGCATATATGTACCCAACAATGGTTAGGATTAATGATGTGAATTACTTGGTATTATTGTTTGTTATAAATAGCGAGATTGTGACTCGACCGAGGTATGTGCCGGTCTAAACGCTACGTCGAGGTAGCTTAAATTTATATCGTAGTAACGCTTGCTACGCCATGCTTAGATAGCAAGAACTTGGGACATGGCCGAGGATGTTGCCGGCATGTCATGATAAATGTCTTGCCGAGGATTTTGCCGGCTTTTGTATGATATTGGTACTTGATTTGTTCACGTGCCGGGTTGGGTAGTGCTGTCTATACGTAACCTTGGGTTGGACGACATGGGAGTAGGGATTGTACCCCCAAACTGTGGTCGGGTTAACCTTCGCCTTACGTTCAGCTAGCATAACCAACCTGGGTTACGGTAACTGTGAAATATTATCGTTATTAATATTTCTGTTATTATTTCTGTTATTGTTATTAATGTCGTGGATATTAATACTGTTAGAGGGACACTTGACTGGGGGTGTGGTGTCGCCTATACTATGAGATGTGTCGCACTTGACAGGGGGTGTGGTGCGATCGTAGACAGATTTGAGATGAGCCAACGACTACGGGTCGTTGGTCTACTTATTCATGATTGTGATAGTGACTTCGGGTCACGGTATATGGTTGATACTTAGTAGTGGTGTTGCTAGTCCATCGTAGGTCTAGGTTAGTCGGCACGGGAGTAGAGATTGGACCTCCAAACCGCCGCTGAGTTGACCTATGCCTTACGTTGGATGGGCATAATCCTTGAGACTTCTGGTTACTACTTGTGTGTATGGAATGTGTTACATCTATTTGTGATTTCACTACTTTATTGTATGATTACTATAGTATGTTGTTGCTTATGATGCATGTAGCGACTTGTCCCGCAAGGGTACCTTAGCGGGCCTGTCGGTGATCTTACTGGGCTTCGGCTCATAACTTACTCTGCTACGTGCGCATGTCCTTCATCCAGTCAGCAGCCCGGATGTTAGCGGTTCCCGAGGCTTCTGAGACTTTTGATTGAGGTGAGCCGACCACACAGACCGTGGTGGCATACCGCCGGAGTCACTTAGAGATAGGACTCAGATTTCTTTGATGTATATTCATACTTTATTGAGTCACTCTTAGAATGCTCCAATTCTTTTGTGGATATATTCTTTTGGACTTCACACTTTTATATTTATATATCCATTTATGATCTTTTCACATTATTGTTCTTTTCCGCATCTTGTTTCATTGGTTCGCCTAGACAAATGTTGTTTAGGTGCCATCACGAGCCCTTGAAAATTGGGTCGTGACAGTTTGGTATCAGAGCCCTAGGTTCTAATTCGAGTCCTAGGAGTCTTGGAGCAGTGTCTGAGTAGAGTCTTGCTTATGGGTATGTTGTCGACCATACTTATGAGCGAGAGGCTACAAGGGCATGTTAGGAAATGTTTTCCCTTCGTTTCATCTCTATTCGTGCTGAGTAGCTTATATAGGTGCTGACCCTTTTTCGTGTATTGATTGAGATGGCGAGGACGCGAGCATCCTCAGCCAGGAGGGCTGCATCTTCTACATCCGCGTCTGCGGGAGAGCCATCAGCACCTACGCAGCCGCCAGCTGCTAAGAAGACTCGGGCATGTCGCCCGTCAGCCACTAGGCAGGACACAGATATCCCTGCGGTGTCCGCAGCGACTCTGTCAGCATCTATTCCCCCTGTGCCTGCTGTTGTGCCAGGCACCGTTGTGATCTCTTCAGAGGAGTGTATGAGACTGATGGCCTTGTCTAGCCATCAGGTCCCTGTCAGAGATGATGTTGCAGCTCCTGTTTCGGCTCCTCAGCCGACCACACCTGTTATGAGCACGCCTACTTCTGAGGCTGCTCCTGATCATATTGCCCAGCCTTCTGCTTCTGCTCCTCAGGCAGGTCCTGTTATTTCTACTCCTCCTATAGGCACTGAGGAGGTTGCCAGGAGGATAGAGTCATTCATGAAGCTTCAGCCTCCAGAGTTCGACGGTACCTCAGCTACATGTACTGCCCAGAGGTACATTCAGAAGTGTGAGAAGATTTTGACAGTTCTTGGTACTAGAGACACCTTAGGGGTGCAGTGTGCTTCTTTCAGATTATCAGGAGATGCGGAGACATGGTTGGTCTCCATGATGCGGAGAGGTCTAGTGACCTCCCTCCTTTGTCTTGGGCTGAGTTCGTGTCTATGTTCATGAGCAGGTTCGTGCCCCAGAGTCAGCACGATGCTCAGAGGCGCGAGTTTGAGGGGTTGAGGCAGGGAAACCTGTCTGTTTCAGAGTATGACACTAGGTTCTTGTGGTTGTCTCAGTTTGCGCCGGCTATGGTGGCTCAGGAGAGGGACAAGGTCCTCCGGTTTGTTGAGGGTCTTCATCCCCGCTTGCAGGTAGCTGTTGCCCCTGATATGGGCAACAAGTCATATTTTGAGATAGTTGATGTGGCGCGGCGGATGGAGGATATCTTCGCCAGGGCTGACGCGGAGAGGGCGGCCAAGAGATCGCGTCAGTCTGGTGGGTATAGTGGATCCGCTCAGAGGGGTCAGGGTCATCAGGGCCGTTCTCAGTCTAGGCCCCAGGCTGCT
The DNA here is from genome assembly GCA_029990575.1 of Petunia axillaris subsp. axillaris. Taxonomy (NCBI): domain Eukaryota; kingdom Viridiplantae; phylum Streptophyta; class Magnoliopsida; order Solanales; family Solanaceae; genus Petunia; species Petunia axillaris. The sequence goes on from JARKNS010000006.1 coordinate 10,697,661, forward strand.
GCTTTGCCTGCCCAGGATTTTTCTTCAGAGACCTCGAGGCCTCAGTCATCCCAGAGGCGGGGTGGCTCTTCGCAGTCTGGTCCGCCGCAGTGCGGGAGGTGCCATCAGAGGCATCATGGGAGGTGTTCGTCTGGAGGTGGTCATGGCAGAGGTGGTAGAGGCGGTAGAGGAGGTAGAGGTGATGGATGTTTTGAGTGTGGGTCTCCAGAGCACTATGTCAGGAGTTGCCCTTATGTTTCATCAAGTCGCCAGGGATCCGCAGCTATGGTACCATCTGGTCCTCAGGCCGCCAGGCCCGTTTCTCAGATTCCTCCTAGACAGCAGTCTCAGAGAGCTCCGGGTTCAGGAGGCTCGGCGCAGGTCTATGCTATGACTCGTCAGGATGCTGAGGCATCCAATGATGTCATCACAGGTATTATTTCTGTCTGTGGCCGCGATGCTTATGCTCTTATTGATCCGGGGTCTTCCTATTCGTATGTGTCGCCGGGATTTGCCCCTTGCTTGGGCAGGGATCTGGTCTTCTTAGATGATCCCTTTATGGTTGCCACCCCTGTCGGGTCTTCTATATGTGTAGATAGGGGTTATCGGCAGTGTATGATCTCCATCTGTGGTGTAGAGTCCTTAGTAGACCTGATGATGCTCGATATGTCTGATTTCGATGTCATTATGGGCATGGATTGGCTGGCTTCCTGTCATGCGACTTTGGATTGCCATGCCAAGTCCGTGACGATCGGGGCAGAGGGTGAGTCTCGGGTTGTATGGAGAGGTTCCAGGCCTTCTCCGAAGAGTAGGATCATTTCTTTCTTGGAGGCGCAGAGGATGATATCTAGTGGGTGCGAGGGATATATTGCTTCAGTTCGGGATGTCCGGGCAGAGGAGTTATCCCTTGATAGAGTTCCGGTTGTTTGTGAGTATCCGGATGTGTTTCCTGATGATTTGCCGGGTTTGCCGCCTATGCGGGAGATAGAGTTTTGCATTGATCTATTGCCAGGCACTCAGCCTAAATCTATTCCCCCGTATCGTATGGCTCCTGTTGAGTTGAGGGAGCTGAAGGAGCAGATTCAGGATTTGCTCGATAAGGGCTTCATTAGGCCTAGTGTGTCTCCATGGGGTGCCCCGGTATTATTTGTGAAGAAGAAGGATGGCTCTATGCGGATGTGTATTGATTACCGGCAGCTGAATAAGGTTACTATCAAGAATAGGTATCCTTTGCCGCGTATTGATGATTTGTTTGATCAGCTTCAGGGTGCTACCTTCTTCTCGAAGATTGATTTGAGGTCGGGGTATCATCAGTTGAGGATTCGGTCCGAGGACGTTTCCAAGACTGCTTTTCGTACCCGATATGGCCACTATGAGTTTCTGGTGATGTCTTTCGGGCTTACGAATGCCCCAGCTGCTTTCATGGATCTGATGAACCGAGTGTTCAAGGCCTACCTTGACTCCTTCGTCATTGTGTTTATCGATGATATCTTGGTTTATTCGAGGAGTAGGGAGGAGCATGAGCAGCATTTGAGAGTTGTTCTTCGGACTCTGAGGGATCAGCGGTTGTATGCCAAATTCTCCAAGTGTGAATTTTGGCTCAGTTCTGTATCTTTCCTAGGTCACGTGGTGACCAAGGATGGGGTGTGTGTTGATCCGAAGAAGATAGAGGCCGTTCAGAGTTGGCCTAGGCCTACTTCTCCTACAGAGATTCGGAGTTTCTTAGGCTTGGCAGGTTATTATCGGCGGTTCGTCGAGGGGTTTTCTTCTATTTCAGCACCTTTGACGAAGTTGACCCAGAAGAATGTTCCTTTCCTGTGGTCCGATGCCTGTGAGTCTAGCTTTCAGAAGCTTAAGACTTTGTTGACTTCAGCGCCAGTGTTGGCCTTGCCTAGTGGATCCGGGGGATTCACCGTATATTGTGATGCTTCAGGTGTTGGCCTGGGTAGCGTTCTGATGCAGGAGGGTAAGGTGATAGCTTATGCCTCGAGACAGCTGAAGGTCCATGAGAAGAATTATCCTGTCCATGATTTGGAGCTGTTAGCTGTCGTGTTTGCACTGAAGTTGTGGAGGCACTATCTTTATGGCGAGCCATGTGAGATATTCACCGATCATAAGAGTCTCCAGTACTTGTTCACTCAGAAGGACTTGAACGGGAGACAGCGCCGCTGGTTAGAGCTGCTGAAGGATTATGATCTTTCTATCTGGTATCATCCCGGAAAGGCTAATGTTGTAGCCGATGCCTTGAGTAGGAAGTCCATGGGTAGCCTCGCCTATCTTGATGCTGATATGAGGCCGTTGGCCCGTGAGTTGCAGGCTTTGTCCATTAGTGGGGTTCGGTTTGATGATTCTGTTCCAGGCCGGGTGCTTGCATATGTGGGGTCTCAGTCGTCTTTAGCTTCCCAGATTCGGGAAAGGCAGTTCGAGGATCCTTATCTGAGAGATCTCCGGGACAGGGTCCTGAGTGGGGGAGTGTCCTCGTTCGTGATTGGTGATGATGGTGCTTTGCGGCTTAACGACCGGGTAAGTGTTCCAGCCATTGTGGAGCTGAGGCAGATGATTTTGGCAGAGGCTCACAGTTCGAGATATTCCATTCATCCGGGTACTGCGAAGATGTATCATGATCTTCGAGAGCTGTATTGGTGGAAAGGGATGAAGAGGGATGTTGCTGATTATGTATCTCGGTGTTTGAATTGCCAGCAGGTGAAGTATGAGCACCGGAGGCCAGCCGGGGTGACCCAGTCTATGCCCATTCCCGAGTGGAAGTGGGAGCAGATCACTATGGATTTCGTAGTTGGTTTGCCGCTGACCGTGGGTAAGCATGGTTCGGTGTGGGTAGTAGTTGATCGACTGACGAAGTCGGCTCACTTCATTCCAGTGAGGACTACTTATACCTCGGAGCGTCTGGCTCGTATCTTCATTGAGCAGATTGTGAGATTGCATGGTGCTCCTGTTTCTATCATTTCTGACCGAGGTGCTCAGTTCACAGCTCAGTTTTGGAGATCTTTTTAGAGAGAACTGGGTACTCGGGTCGATCTCAGCACTGCATTTCACCCGCAGACTGATAGCCAGTTTGAGCGGACCATTCAGATCCTCGAGGATATGTTGAGGGCGTGTGCTATTGATTTTGGAGGCCATTGGGATAGCCATTTGCTGCTAGCAGAGTTTGCGTATAATAATAGCTATCAGGCTTCTATCCAGATGGCTCCGTTTGAGGCATTGTATGGTCGGAGATGTCGCTCGCCTATCGGTTGGTTCGAGTCTGGTGAGGTCCAGGTGTTGGGGCCCGATTTGGTGCAGCAGACCTTAGATAAGGTCCGGGTTATTCAGGATCGACTCCGCACGGCTCAGAGCCGGCAGATATCGTATGCAGATCGGAGGCGGAGAGATCTTGAGTTCATGGTTGGGGACCGGGTATTCCTCAGAGTGTCGCCCATGAAGGGTGTTATGAGATTTGGGAAGAAAGGCAAGCTCAATCCTAGGTTCATTGGGCCTTTTGAGATATTGGAGCGCGTTGGCGCCGTTGCTTATAGACTGGCTTTGCCTCCCTCTCTGTCTGTTCATCCGGTGTTCCATGTGTCCATGCTCCGGAAGTATGTTCACGATCTGTCTCATGTGATCGATATGGCTTCCGTGGAGGTAGATGGCGACTTAGCTTATTCGGAGGAGCCTATTGCTATTGTGGCTAGAGAGGTCCGTAAGATGAGATCGAAGGTGATCCCGCTTGTGAGAGTTCAGTGGGGGCATCACTTCATTGCCGAGGCCACTTGGGAGCTTGAGTCCGAGATGCGTAAGAGGCATCCGCGCTTGTTCGATGATTCAGGTATGAAATCCTTGTATTTTCTAAGCCTGAATTTGCATTTTTAAGTTTTATTGATTTCGGGTGGTACCGAGGGGTCCTCGAAATCCGTGCCAGCTCCGTGGCTAGTGTGTGGATCCTACCTTAGACTTAGGCTCGTCCGAGGACGGCCGAGAGTCTAAGTGGGGGAGAATGTAACGACCCTCAAATAGTCGTTACGGGATCCGGGACCTCGATTTGCATGTCGACAGTCCCAAAAGCTCCGTTAGGTCATTTATGACCCGTCTGTGAAATCTGAGTCGAAACGGAGTCCGTTTGATAGGTTTTCGAGAAAAGGATCCGTTTATGAAATTCCGGAAAGGAATTTGGGGTTTCGATAGGTCGTTTTGAGTAAACGAACCCCGATGGAAAATCCGAGCGCACCGTTAGGTCCGTCTCGTCATTTATGATATGTAGCAACCTTCAAAATTGAAAACAGACCTCGTTTGATAGGACTTTTGATAAAGTCCCCGTTTCGGAAGTTTAAAAGAGTTAAAAGAGGTTTCCGAGCTCGATTTGAGAAAATGAACTCCGATGAGAGATCCGAAAGTTCCGTTAGGTTCGTATAGTCATTTGTGACTTGTAGCAACTTTCGGAATTGGATTCCGAGGTCGTTTGGTTAAATTTCGCTATTTTGGCGAAAGTCAAAAATTGAACCTTTGCCGTGGGACCCATTTTTTGAGTTCTGGAGGTCCAAATTCAGTTCCGTCTTGACGAGCATGTCACCCAAGTATTTTATGGCTTGTGTGCAAAATTTGGGATCATTCTGAGCTTCGTAGGGTCCCTTTTTGCCCCTAAAACAGTAGAAAATCTGGTGCGACTTTTCTGTTCTGTTTTGGCGCAAACAGCCGGATAAAAGCTGATTTTCCAGCCAATCCGTAAGGAATTAGGAAAAACGCAAAACATGAAAGTTGTAGCCCTTTGAGTTGTGGTTCTAATGGCACCAATTTCAGGTCATTTGGAAATTCCTATCAAAAGTTATGATTTTTTCAAAAGAAGCTGTCACAGAGGCAAAAACTGCTATAAAAAGGCCATTTCGGTTCATAACTTATAAAAATCATTTGGTGAGCTCTTGAGGCGATTTTTGGGTATTTCTTGAAGACCTAATCATACTTACACTTAAGCTAAGCCCTTTCAATCCATCTTTATGTTGATTAACACAAGAATCAAAGGGTTGATTCTTGGAAATGGGTTAGAACCCTAGATTCTTAAGAATTGGAGAAAGACATCGAGCAAGGCTCGCATGTGGAATCTAAGTGTACTTTTGGACTCACGGGAGCGTGGGGAGTCCGGAAAAGTACATTTTGTAAATTTAGGGCTCGACCCTACCCGGGGGCATTTTGGTAATTTTTACCCTAGGATGCCTATAGGCTTAAATAGCTATAATTGAGCACTCATATGTGCTATATCTTGTCTTAATAGACCTAGTGGAGAGTCCTTCGCGGACAAGGCGAGCGGGAAAGGAGATTCTTCCCGGCATTTGAGCCCGAATTTCGAGGTAAGTGAGACTTGACCTCTATTGTACTTGTGGACTCTTCCTTCATGCTAGTATGCTTCATGTACGCATATATGTACCTAACAATGGTTAGGATTAATGATGTGAATTACTTGGTATTATTGTTTGTTATAAATAGCGAGATTGTGACTCGACCGAGGTATGTGCCGGTCTAAACGCTACGTCGAGGTAGCTTAAATTTATATCGTAGTAACGCTTGCTACGCCATGCTTAGATAGCAAGAACTTGGGACATGGCCGAGGATGTTGCCGGCATGTCATGATAAATGTCTTGCCGAGGATTTTGCCGGCTTTTGTATGATATTGGTACTTGATTTGTTCACGTGCCGGGTTGGGTAGTGCTGTCTATACGTAACCTTGGGTTGGACGACATGGGAGTAGGGATTGTACCCCCAAACTGTGGTCGGGTTAACCTTCGCCTTACGTTCAGCTAGCATAACCAACCTGGGTTACGGTGACTGTGAAATATTATCGTTATTAATATTTCTGTTATTATTTCTGTTATTGTTATTAATGTCGTGGATATTAATACTGTTAGAGGGACACTTGACAGGGGGTGTGGTGTCGCCTATACTATGAGATGTGTCGCACTTGACAGGGGGTGTGGTGCGATCGTAGACAGATTTGAGATGAGCCAACGACTACGGGTCGTTGGTCTACTTATTCATGATTGTGATAGTGACTTCGGGTCACGGTATATGGTTGATACTTAGTAGTGGTGTTGCTAGTCCATCGTAGGTCTAGGTTAGTCGGCACGGGAGTAGAGATTGGACCTCCAAACCGCCGCTGAGTTGACCTATGCCTTACGTTGGATGGGCATAATCCTTGAGACTTCTGGTTACTACTTGTGTGTATGGAATGTGTTACATCTATTTGTGATTTCACTACTTTATTGTATGATTACTATAGTATGTTGTTGCTTATGATGCATGTAGCGACTTGTCCCGCAAGGGTACCTTAGCGGGCCTGTCGGTGATCTTACTGGGCTTCGGCTCATAACTTACTCTGCTACGTGCGCAGGTCCTTCATCCAGTCAGCAGCCCGGACGTTAGCGGTTCCCGAGGCTTCTGAGACTTTTGAGGTGAGCCGACCACACAGACCGTGGTGGCATACCGCCGGAGTCACTTAGAGATAGGACTCAGATTTCTTTGATGTATATTCATACTTTATTGAGTCACTCTTAGAATGCTCCAATTCTTTTGTGGATATATTCTTTTGGACTTCACACTTTTATATTTATATATCCATTTATGATCTTTTCACATTATTGTTCTTTTCCGCATCTTGTTTCATTGGTTCGCCTAGACAAATGTTGTTTAGGTGCCATCACGAGCCCTTGAAAATTGGGTCGTGACACGAAGCTATAGAGCAAGCAACATCAAACTTAAGAGTGATTCTCAATTGTTCAACCAGGTGACCGGAGGCTTCATTGCACGGGAATCCAGAATGCAAGTATACCTTGCCCGTGTGAAAGAACTTCTTGCCTAGTTTGAAAAATGGGAAGCACTCCAAATCCCACGAGAAGAGAACCATGAGGCAGATGCTCTCGGGAATCTGGGGTCTGCTCCTCCGCTGTCGTTAAACTCCTCTGCACGACCATAGATAGGGAAAAGTTTGAAGTTAACGCCATCAACGCAACTTGGGACTGGCGGAATGAAATCACGAGCTATATTCTTCACGGAACTCTGCCCGACGACGCGAAAGTCGCTCGCAAACTCAGAATAAAAGCTGCTCGGTATACAATCATCAACGACGATCTCTACAGCAAGATGTTTGCAGGGCCTCTCGCAAAGTGTCTGGGTCCAAATCAAATCAATTACGTGATGCGAGAGGTCCATGAAGGCTGTTGTGGTAATCACTCCGGGGTCAAGGCATTAGCACGCAAGTTGATTCGCGCAGGGTACTATTGAGATAAGATGGAGAAGGACACGAATGAGTTTGTCAAAAAATGCGATAAGTGTCAAAGGTTCGCATATCTTCTTCATCAACCGGCAGAACCGCTCCACTCAATAATCTCTCCGTGGCCGTTCTTGAAATGGGGAATGGACATGGTCCTCTCCACGCCGCGCCTAGAGGAGTACGTTTCTTGTTGATCATCACCGATTACTACACCAAATGGGTCGAAGCGGCAGCATACACAAAGATACGACAAACGGAGGTCATTGACTTCCTTTGGCGATATGTCGTGTGTCGCTTTGGAGCACCTAAGGAAATAGTCATGGACAACAGCCCATAATTCATCGCCCAGAAAGTGACTAGGTTCCTCGATGACTTACACATTAAAAGGATTACTTCTTCTCCATACCATCCGGTTGCCAATGGACAAGCGAAATCTACAAACAAAATAATCGTTGAATCTCTCGAGAAGCGCTTCGAGCAGGCTAAGGGGTGTTGGGTAGAGGAGCTGCCCGCTGTGCTATGGGCTTATCGCACGACGATAAAGATGAGTACTGGGGAGACACCTTACTCATTAGTGTACGCAGCAGATGCCCTAATCCTAGTCGAAATCGGAGAGCCTAGCCTACGATATGCACATGCCACTGAAGAATCCAACTCGGTCAATCTCTCCGAAGAGTTGGATTTCCTCGAAGAGCGAAGGGAATTATCCCTTGTTCGAGTAGTCGCCCAGAAGGAACGAATTGAACAATATTACAATCGAGGACTACGCGTACGAAGTTTCCAGGTTGGAGATTTTGTATTACGAAAAGTGTCTCAGAACACACAAGAAGTGAATTCGGGGAAGCTAGGCCCTAATTGGGAAGGCCCATACAAGGTAGTCGCATCAGTCGGCAAGGGATCTTACCGCCTAGCACAACCAGATGGCTCAATTGTCCTAAACAATTGGAACGTGATTCACCTCAAGAGGTATCACTTCCGAGTCGTAAAACGGTCGGTTGTCTTCTTCCTACCTTTTACTTTTGTGACAATTCTTACTTATTGTACTTCTTCTAAACGGTACTAACGGCCTGAACAAGGCCATATCTGTTTAGCTCAACTGGTAGAGCTCGAAGTTCTTCAACCTCGCGCCTGTGGGTTCGAATCCCACAACGGACACACTCCTCGTTTGGTTATATGTGTTCTTTTATCTACGACCAGCTTTAATTCTTTTTATATTATCACTTCCCGTGTTCCAACATAAAAACAAGGAGGGTGGTGAGAGGCCCGTGTAGGCCAGGTAAGACCTTCATAAAGGCAAAAGACCTTGCGAAAAGGCAAATTTTTCAAAAACTTTTTATGTGACAAGCTTCCACAAAAATAAGAGAAGTCGTTCACGAGGCCAGCGACTCGGCAAGAATTAAGCTACAAATTTCCTGCGACAACTTTCAACTATCAAGGCGATAAGCAAAGTTGTTCACAAAGGCCAACTATTCGGCCAAAATCTATCGACCATGACTCGGTCAGAATAGAACATCTACGCAGATTATTCACGACTTATGACCTCTTCCTTGGGAAAGGCTAAGTTAAAACATTCGGACAAACTTTTGAAGACAAGAACTTAGCAAAGTTCAAACTTCTAAAAAGCAATTAAACAAAAGGCACGAAGGTCACAACACATCCAAGTGAAAGATCAAAGATTCAGGCAACGTACAGTCATTGAATTAAAGAAGATCTGAAATTATATGCATTATCCTGACAAAATGATAAAATACCGAAAACGGCTGAAAGAAATTTTGCAGAGTGATCAAGGCCAATAGAACCGGCCGAACAAGGATTAGAGAGCCCCTAAGAGACCTCTATCCACAACCAACCATCCGGCTCTCGCCAGATGTACAAACTTACAACCTAGTCAATTTGGGGGGCATCAGTTTAGGGGGCTACGACCAGAACCCGACGCACCAGCTCCGTCAATTCTGTCATCGTCACCCGAGCTCTCGCCATCATCATCATCATCATCTTCATCTTCATCTGCCTCAGACTCTTCGGGAGAAAGGTTCAGCACTTGCCTCACTTCACGAACAGTGCCCTTTGTTTTCAGCAGCATCTCCTCAACGTTGATCTGGCCAGTCTGGACCTGCTCGAGCAATGTGAGCTTAGCCTCGAGTACAACAAGCTTCGCCTTGATTTCAAATTGATCACGCAGGTTTGCCAAGTCCTTAGATAACGCGCTTTGAACGCTCATCGATTGGGCAATCTGGTCCTTAGCGGCTTCGAGCTCGGCTCTGGCTTTAGCAGACTCTTCACTAGCCCTTTGCAGGTCCATCTCAAAATATCCACGCTCATCGAGCGCTCTGTTCAACGAAGCCTTGCATTCTTTAAGCAGAGCTTCCAGATCCCGAGCAGATTGTGCGAACCCTTTTTTCTCTTCAGAAAGAAGGTCCTTTTCCTTAGTAAGTTCGTTAATGTGCTCAACACGCTTGTTGTTGGTCTCAGCCAACCGATTAACTTCATTCCCAAGGAAACCACACCTCTCTGCTTGGGCCTCATTCTTCCTCAAAGTCTTTAGCAGCTCTTTCTTCAGCTCAAGCACCTGGTCAGGATCATTGATCCTGGAGCGGAACATCAACTCGACGGCCATCATACTTGACTAAAGAAACAAAAGAAGAAAAGTTAGAAGTCTAAAGTCAAAACTACTTCCGACGCAAATGGCATTAAGGAAAGAACTTACCCGGGCAGAATCGGCAGCAATGGCAAAAGCCAGTTCCTCGTCACTCATCGCCCTCATTGTCCACTCCTCTCGAGGACTAATGAGTGATGAGACTGCTTTGGCCAAACTGCCCGGCCTGGTTACGAAGTTGACATCAGGGGCTAGCTTTATAGTGCACTTCTTCTCGCAGTGCTTAGGCTCCCTAGCCTGCTCAGAGGGGTAGTTGGGACCAAATTTGTAGCGCACACCCCGAATGTCTTTTAATCCAGTCTGACCGTTGATGGTGGTCTGTCGAGTGAGCCTTGTCGTTGACATGTCAGAGTCACCCTCCACTCCAGGGTCTCTTGTGTCACACTCGTGTAAACCGACAGGTGCCTCCCCCTTAGCGGCCACGTTCTCCAGATCTTCAAAACGAAAAACACGAGGACCCTGGCCACCCTCTTGGAGGATTTCTTCTTCTTCTTTCTCCTTTTCCTCACCAACCTTCCTTTTCCCCTTATATGCATGAGAATGAGCCGCCTTTAACCCGTTATCAACTCGGGGACTCCCCTCCGAAGTACGGGCAGACTCCTCCTCGACCTTCCTCTTATCGCTTCAAAGAAAGGGCTTTCTCACAAGAGGTTCGGCAGTTTCAGTCTCAGCATCTGAAATATCGATTACCTCCTTGTCAAAACCCTCTCCCCGTGCAGATTCGGGGACTTCGACAGGGGTCTTGGTACTCTCTCCCGCAGGCTCAGGCACACTGGCAGTGGGCGGGGTCTCACCCCCAACAGCTGAGGTTTCCCCGGCAGCAACGGAAGTATTACGAGCAGACTCCTTCCGTGCTCTGCCCTCACCTTGGCCCTTCTTTTTCCTCTTCAAGGAGCCGAGGCCACTGGACAGAAGCTCCTCACCGCCTTCCCTCCTGCGCAGTGCCTCCGCCGAAGCCTTTATAGATGCGACCTCAGCATCAAGATCAACAGCGGGCCCAGATGGCGCGGCCTAAGGGGAAGGGGCAGGGAAAAAGTCCCCTTGTGTACCTAGACCTACAAAGGGCAGAACGGTCAGACACAACAAAACCACGGAGAAAAGAAATGGCTATAACAGCGGAAAGTTCTCACCGTGAGTCTTGGCGGTCAGACTCTTTTGAGTAGCAAGGTACGCCCACTCCCTCTGCTCAGGGGAGAACTTCTTCAGGATCGCAGCAACCCATGCTGTCTGCTAATCAATTGATATGAGCTCGTCATAGGGTCGCTTGGTGGCTGTAAGAAAGAGTCAAAGGAATGAGCAAACAAGAAAGGAGGAAGCACGAAAAACTCAAAGGAAAACTCGGGGACTTACGCTTCTTATTCCAGATCTCGGGAAGAAAAGTCTTGGAGTTGAAGGACAGTGCCTGGGTGCGCACAAATACATACCGGTGCAACCAACCCCGGTCGTTTGTATCCTCAGAACCGCGCCCCAAGCCCTTGCTCCCGCGCATCCTAGCATTGACAAAACCATCCTTGAAGATTTGTATACTATACGGAGAAATAAAATGCTCATACTAAAAAATTTGGTCGGTTTCTTCCGCAAACCAATCCATAAGCGTCACTATTCTATACATGTTGGGGCACAGCTGCCCCGGGCAGAGTAAGTACTCCCTGCAGAGCCTCTTGAGCACAGGGTGCAGGAGTAATGTGCAACCAACAGTAAAGAGGTAGGTGCACATGGCCGTCCACCCAGCCCTATGCGAAGTAGTGTTCTCCGCTTCAGATACCGGCAAAAGGGAAACACTCGCGTCCCAATCCACTCTAACTCGTGGGATCATCTCCGATATGATCCCGGACATGAATCTGTACGCCGGACATGCGCGTACATCTCCATGATTGTTGAAAGCCTTGATATTGCTATCTTTTTCCAACTCACCCCACTTCTTGGGGATGATCTCTACAACAGTGGCCTGAGCAGCCCTGGGCCTAGGGGTAGCTGTAGAAGAGCTACCGGCGGCAACAACCATATTCAGATTTTTCCTAGCCTTTGGAGACATGGTCGTTGAAGAATTGGAAATTGAAGGAAAGATCGAAGAGAATTCACAGGGTTTCTCAAGATTTGGAAGTTATAAGATGAAAGCAAGTAAAAGTGTTAAAATTCAGCAAACCCCTATTTATAGGAGTGAAAATCCGTCCCATCAGATTCCCACAGGATGCGTGGAAGTCATCGAAGAAGCCACGATCAGATCCAACCGTCAAGAGAAAGTAGGTTTCGCCGGGTTTCGAAGTATCATCATTGCCCTGAAGTGCAGCGGTCACCTTGCAACTGACAAGGGGCGTGTGCACGTGACTGAAGCGGTTAAAATCATTACTTTTACCCTTGGGACGCACAGTAATCACTTCGAAGCTGACGGCGGGCGTGCAGACGTGCCAGCTGCAGTTACTTTTTTACATCGTGCATTTAATGCGCACATCATAGAAACTTGTCATATAGCTGATGAAGTGCGCACGTCACCCAGTTTCGTCATATAAAGATTGGATTTTGCGAGATGAAACTTCCCGCCAAAATTCATATCCACTCCTCGGGCAGAAACTCTGCTCGAGAAGTGCGGGGACTATCTGTATTGGATAAAAACTGACGTCACCTAAAAAGTGACACGTGTCTGCCACGTAGCACAGGCAGAGGTTTCCCCGGGCAGACAGCTAACGGACAGATGACTGACCAGGCGGTTAAACAACGGGCAGGCCCAGAGCAGTATCGTAACGCTTCCCAGATCAGCACGATTTGAATGAGCAGTTACCAACCTAATCATGCGCAATTGCTTAATGAATGGTCATGAAGGCAACGGTTACACAATCCAGCGGTTACGTATCCAACGGATATGTGCCCAGCGGTTACAAACCCAATGGACGCCTATCAGATCTATAAATAGCACTCGTTCCGAATCATTGTAACACACAATTTATTTTCTGTCTACAATATCAATAAGAATACTCTTTCTTACTCTTGCTCAATACTGTTCTTTATTTACGTTCGTTGGATACTTTGCCCTCAAGTCTTCAAGTATAATCAGCGATAAGGAATCCTCAGCGGGATCAAGTGATCCGACACAGTTCCTTCTGTCTATTTTACTCACGCTTTAATCTTGTTTAATTTCGATTATATCTTATTATTTCCATATCGTTAATTATCATCATTGAAAATCGTGCATATATTTTTAATTTTGTAATTAACATAATTCCGTATTTAATTTGGCTAAACTCTTAATATAAACTATTGATCGTGACTCTGCAAATACTAATTTAATTATTAATTGGTCTGAGACCGGATCTAGGTTAAACAGCTATATATAAATAAGTACTTTTATTTTGAATCATGTATTACCCATTAATTTCTTATGCATAACATCTCCGAAAGCACACCAAATTAAAAGGCTAAAGATTTAAGTATGTTACCAGTTAACGAATCAATGACCAGAGCTGTGATGGTTCCACCAGTTAGAGGTAGGAACAAGAGGTCCATTTTTGCTAGTATTTTTTTTGTGAAATAAAGCATTCAAGTAAACGTATAGGTGGTTGTATTCTCCACAACTGATTAACGAATCAATATCCCCAGTAAGCATAAAGACGAGAGCTGTGAGGGTTCCACCAGTTAGAGGTAGGATCAAGAGGTGCATTTTTCTAGTGTTTTTTGTGAAATAAAGCATTCAAGTAAACGAATAGGTGGTTATATTTTCCACAACTGCAAGCCACGAGCGGACGTGAAAATTTTGTCAAGGACACAAGATTATAGTTGTTGTGCATGAGACTCGAACTAAGAACCTAAGTTATAGATTTGATACCTCTTCATCACTAAGCTAGAGAATATTTTGTTGCTTCGGGGACTCAAAAGCAGTACTTCCTCCATTCCACAATGGTTGACATGTTTTAGATTTCGAGAGTCAAACGAGTTAATTTTTTACTGTAATATTTTCATATGTCTTCTAAATATTTTGAATTATTAATTATTGTGACTTATCGTACTTTTTATGTAGTTTCTAAATATATAAATATCATTCCAAAAAATTTAAAGATTATATGTTCAAATTCACAGTTAAAATGAACTCGTTTGAATATCGAAATCCGAAATATGTCATCCTTTTTGGAACAGAGGGAGTATATGTATATAAAAATAATTTTTTTATGTGTATACACATGTATACACAGTATAACTTTTTGACGAAGGAGTATCAATTAGCTAGTTTCTCCCCTGCTGCAGAGATAGAGGAAGAATTTTGAGTTTATGGGTTCTTCATATGGTAATTAAGCATACATACGACTCGAAACTAGCTCCTCAATGTCGCTTATGTAATAGTGTAGTAACTTTAATTTAATTACTGTATATATTACAGATAAATAGACACAGAATAATAAACACACACACTATCTTGTAACGAAAATATTTATAGGAAAACGGGGGGAGATCATATGGGTTAATTTCACCGGTGGTTACTGAACTATTGTTTCATTATCACAAAATCACTTTTGTTTCATTTGTTACCTAAAAGTCACTCAAGTTTGCTCCGGTCTACAACAAAGTCACTCAAGCCGGATTTTGTTTAAAACTTGCCGGAAAAATGTTGTGGAATCATTAGTTCAAAATAATTTTCTTAATTAATTTTTCATCTATTAATCTAATTTCTTAACCCATTAATCTTATTCTACCCAACCCAAACTCATTTCACTACTTCTTTTTTGCCACATTATGCCAGAGATTTTACTATTTCTTTTTTGCCACATTATGACAGAGAGCCACATTAGAAATATATTCAACTAACTGAAGATTAACAGGACAATCTAGTTTAATAGGACATTTCAAAGAAGTAATCTTCAGTTAGTTTCCAATTGAGACCTACTGAGTTGTTATTGTTATTGTATTATCATCAGGCACGTCATTTTTTTAAGGCTTATATCTTTGTGTCAATTATTTTTTAATGCAGTAAGCAAAAGCAAGGACCGACCTATAAATTAGAGTATCATATCTTACATGAAGATATATAAATAATTATTTTATCAGTGAAAATTTTAAAATTTGTAAATATTATCTATCATATAATTGCTGGGGTACCAAGCAAACAACGAATAACCAGAAAAATCGAAAGAAAAAAAAAACTGAGAAAAAAAAATTGACTTTGTTTGGTATCACCTTATTTGGATGGTTGTTATCAGTTGTACCGTATCATATTGTTACTGTACTGTTACTATAAAATACTCCCTCCGTCCCATTTTAGTTGTCGCTTTAGCAAGTTTCATTTGTCCCAAATTAGTTGTCGCTTTAGTATTTCAAGATATTTTTTTCCACTTCTTTCCAACTATGCCCATATTTAATAAATGAGTATTTCCTAGAAAAGTCAATCCAGTTTCATTTATTAGGGGTAAAATAGTAAAAGACATACCCTATTTATTGATTTCTTAATGGGCGTGCATAAGCCTAAAGTGACAACTAAAATGGGACGGAGGGAGTAATATTTGTATTAATTGTTATCTTAAAATTTTATTGTATCGTATTGTTAGTCCGTCGTTACATAACGATTAAGAGCCTATTTTATGTAACAGCCGATTTGGTGTGATCGCGTCATTACCGTGTCTTTTTTCTCTCTTCTTTCCCTTAATATTCTCATATATTACTATTTATCTTATCTTTTTTATAGTAACTCTATCCTGTATCTTATTATTTTCTTGGCGATATTGTAAATTCATTCCTCATTTACTAGTATGTTATATCATGAAACGACTGCAAACAATATAATCGATCAAGACGTTGAACTCAACAAAACATAAAGTACAATACAATAGATACATTATGAAACCATATACATAACAACAGTCCAAACGAGCTGTTATTTTGGTTTAAAATTTTAAGAAATCGACATAACTAGTTTGATTTCATAAATGAAAAATCGAACCAAACCGATTTAAGCTCGTTCATTTTTATTCATTCCCCGTTCCTTATTTCCCTTTTTGCATAACTAATTTACCTAACATTACTCAATTTGATCAACTAATTAATTCAATACGAAACAGAAACAAAGAGAAATGACATCGGTATGATATGTTTATGCACGATGATGACATAGTGAAATGTGTTTGGGTTGGGTAGAATAAGAATAATGGGTTAAGGAATTAGATTAATAGATGAAAAATTAATTAAGAAAATTATTTTTAATTAATGATGCCACATCATTTTTCCGGCAAGTTTTAAATAAAATCCGGCTTGAGTGACTTTGTTGTAGACCAGAGCAAATTTGAGTGACTTTTGGTTAACAAATGAAACAAAAGTGATTTTGCGATAATGAAACAATAGTTCAGTGACCACCGGTGAAATTAATCCGAGATCATAAATAAGGAAACATAAAATAGAAGCGAGGTAGGGAAGACACAGAATTTTGTCACAGAATTAATCAGCTAAAATGATAGATGAGATGGGTGATAAAGGTGGCGTGCAAGCTGAAAGAATCATTTGCTCGAAATGTTTATACGAGTTGTGGATTGAGAGTAGCAGTAGGCGAACTCCTTCAAAATGAAGGCATATAAATGTATCACGTAATTATGCATGCACACTGCAATAAATGTGAAAAGCAAGGAGCTGCCCCACTCTACTTAGAAATCTCAGGTTTCTTATGAGGAGGAACATGAGGGGTTGCTGATATGCATATTTATGAATATGATCTTGTTATCTTCATGTCGTCTTCATGCCTATGGTCTTTTCTCTTTTTGGTTAAAAAGATATACGCTATTTATATTATTAGGAAATAGTACAACATACTGTTAATATTGTCCTAGGGGATTGTCATACTAAAAACGATTAAATGGTGTTGTAAGTTCTATGGATGGAGTACCAAAAAAGAGCTTATGTTTGAGGTGACCTCGTAGTTCTTATGGGGGGAGATGATAGGGGTTTGGTGACTTGGTCCATGGATTTTCCATCCTTTTCTTTTGCCAAATTTGGCTCAAGGGGTACGGTTAAGGGAGATAGTGCATCAAGCTGACCCTCTTTAGGAAAGAGAGAAATTAGAGAGCAAGAATCATTTTGCCAAAATATTCAAAATACTTGTGGCCTTGTATATATTTTCTCCTATATTTCTTATTGAGGGAGTAATATACTCCTCCCGTCTCAAAATGAGTGTCTGAGTTTGACTTGATGTGGAATTTAAAAAAATAAGGATGACTTTTAAATCCTGTAGTTTAGAATTAAAGTTGTGTGCAATGTGGGCCAATGATTTTAAATCTTGTGGTACAAAATAAATTTTAGAATTAAAAAATTACCAAATATGGAAAGAGTCACTCTTTTGGGACAAACTAAAAAGGAAAGATAAATACTTATTTTGGAACGGAGGGGGTATATTGTTCCACTTCTTATAGTATATTGAGACCCTTAAAAAAAGGAAACAAAGAGTGAAGAGATATATAAGTTTAATTTGGAATCTAGTAATTTTTTTTTTCTTATCTTTCTAATGCACTAATAAAGTAATGATTTTTCGGTCAGTATTTAATTTATTAGCTGGTAACCGTTATTAAGCGTGAATTTATCTATAAAATGAAAATAAACTATTGTAATAATTAAATACTAATATCTATCTGTATAAATTTAATTTTGCTTAAATATGTGTCTTTTCTACTTTGGCTGATATACCACCTCCTTCTCCTAAGTCCTTACATTCAAACATAAGAGGTAAATACGTAATGAAATTTTCTTAAAGCTCGTCGTTCAATGAAACAGCCATTAATAGAGCATTTCATACTTCTGTATTGGTCAATTTTCGTTCTTCAAACGAGGATGGTGTGTTCGGTTTTCGTTATTGTTTCCGAGGACATTTGTCGATTGATTCGCTTCAAGAACTTGATCAGAAGACCACGAAGGCGCTGGCTTTAGCGGATAAGCTTTAATGAACTTATCCCACTTTTATCGGAACCGACTTAACGTATTTGAAGGGACGTGGGCAGTTGTGGAGAAAGAGACGTGAAGAAAGAAAGAATCCTTCTAGGGTTGGAAAAGGCTCATTGTCAGCCTATAAATACTGTCTTCATCTTTTATTTGAGACACATTCATCTGAGCAAATATTACTCTATTCTTCAAAACCACTATTCTCTTGTCAAGAAAATATTCAACAGTGTCGTTTACCTTTGTCAATTTGTTACGTCAAAGATCATCATTGTACTTAAAGCTTCGATCGTGATTTGGTTCAAACGTGGAGGGAGACCTGTTCTTTCCATTGAAGCAACATCCATCGATCCATCAAATACAATAAGCCTTTACTGCTTTGATTATTTATTTGTTGCTTGCTTCGTTTAAATCTGCATTTATCTTGATCGTAACACCTTTTGCCTGTTAACCTGTGTTTGATTTGAGCAATCTGTTATCGTCACTCATTTGGCAACTAATCGATTTGTTCATCGGATCCATTGTTCGATTACATTTGTTCGTTAGCCATTGTTTTACGTTTATTCATTTCACTTGGTTGTCATCGTATTGCTGTTATTTTCATCGATTTGAGTATCATAACCGTGTTCGGATAATTACGCATCTTGATAAAACGAAGTCATCTCATCGTATATCACTATCTTTTCACTTAGTTCGAACTTGTTTGACTGCATTTATATCCTTGCCTGACATCAGATTTAATTGACATCGAATTTACTTGATACCGAATCTACTTGACATCGATTTTAGAATTACTTCTGTATCAAACTCTCGAGATCGATTAATTCGTTCACGTAAACTATCTATCAAACGATCGAATTGAGATATAAAACGGTCGCCTTAGACTCAACTAAATATAAATCTAATTGTAAAACCTGATATATTTTTTGGGAAATACAGTTTGGCGCCCACCGTGGGGTCTAGGCAATCGATTTATTCCGAAATTTGAACCGCTTGATACTACTTACGTTTGCTTTCTTGTCTTGAAATGGCAGATGAACGTAACATTGACGCTTTGAACGGTCAACAGCAGCTCAATCCCAATGACGGGGTTCATGTTCCGGCCCGTGCTGAAGCGGTCGATGAATCTACCAACAACGAGCAGGATCCAACTCACGACAACATTCCTACTGGTTCACAGTTGAACGCACGCCAAGCGCGGCGTTCAGGTGAAGAGCCCGCGGTCGAAACTGATTCAGGAAGCGCAAACGCGGCACTGTTTGCGTATCTGAAGCGGCATGATGCTCAGTTCGAAATGATACAAGAGCAGTTGAAGGCACTATCTAATTCTATCGGAAGTAAAGCACCTACCTCTCAGATCACACCCCCAGCAAGCATTCCGACTTCGGTTCCTCAGGGCGCCGTAACAGGGGGACTTGCAGCGGGGGTCGGATCAGGGGGATCGGGTACAGCCGCCGAAGCCATGGGAGCTCCGGCCTCAGTCACAGCAGAAGTAAGAATGATGGCAACGATGCAGACCATGTTGAATGATAATATCGATAAGAAGTTCAACGAAATCAAGTCATTTATGGAGAAATTGCCAGGCGTTCCGAAATTGGCTGACAAAGGCATTACAAAATCGATCTCAAAACGTCCTTTTCCAGCAAGTGCAGCCCCACTACCTATACCAAAGACTTTCAAATTACCGGAAAGCTTGAGATACGATGGAACCACAGATCCAAGGGACCACATTGATATGTTTTCGGTTGCGGTTCAGGCAAACGACTTGACCTCGGAGGAGATCAATTCGGTCAGCCTTAAGAAGTTTTGTGAGACATTGAAGGGGGCAGCGCTGAAATGGTATTTACAGCTGCCCGAAAACGAAATATTGAGTTTCGATGACATGTCGGCGAAATTCATTCGTTCACATACGGGAGCAAAAAAGATAGCACCAAGGGTCGAAGACATCTTGAACGTAAGGCAGCGACCCGGGGAAACCATCAAGCAGTTTCTAAAAAGATTTAACGATGAGAAAATTCATATACCAAATCTCGAAGAAAGGTGGGCATGTTTGACCTTTGCTAACAACTTGCGCACTGATTCAATTGAGGCATGGAAACTGAAAGATCGTCTTAGGGAGATTGATGCATGGACTTTCGATGTATTGTACCTCGAGTGTGAGACAAGGATCAGGGCCGAAGAGGAAGAATTGCAGCTAGCCCGAAATAATTATCATTATGATCGGCCGGCAAGAAGAGTTGATAATGACAGAAGAGACTACAGGGACCAACGATGGGGGCCCTACAGTTTCCATCGGATGGGGAGCAACAACCACGAAGCTGGTAGCTCCAAAAATCAATCAAAGAAAGCCCAGCCAAACACATCCTCGGCTCCAAAAGATCGACCACTGCCTCCAAAAGTAACGGAATACAATTTTTGCATATCGACACCAAATCTGGTGAATCACTTGAAAGGGATGGGTGACAAAGTTGTAAAATTCCCAGGTCGCATAAAGTCAAATCCAAACGCTAGGGACGAAGCTCTGTGGTGCGCATTTCACCATGATTTCGGCCATACAACGGAAGAATGTAAGGCGCTGAGATATGAAGTGGCCAGCTTGCTGGAAAAGGGTCACTTGGTCGAATTTTTGACTGAGAGAGGACGAAACAATTTCAATAGGAAGAAAGATGATGAACCACCAAAACCTCCTGCTCCCAGGAAAACGGTGAATGTCATTACCGGAGGAGATGGTGTTTGTGGGGTAACCTACACTACAAAGAAATATGCAAAAGTCTCTTTCACACGAGACAAACGAACACGCGACGACATGACCGATGAGATCGTGTTCGGGGATTCCGATTTCGATGGAAGGATTCATCCCCATCATGATGCACTTGTAGTAACAACAAGGATCGATGACGCCGATGTGAAAAGGGTGCTAATCGATGCTGGCAGTTCGGTTAACATCATACATGCAAGGGTGGTTGAACAATTGCAGTTGAGCGATAAGATTGTGCCTCGCTCAACGGTCCTGTCAGGTTTCAACAATTCAAGTGAGGTGACCGTTGGGGAGATTACAATCAAAACCTATGCAGAAGGAGTGGAGAGTGAGACGTCGTTTCAGGTGATGAAGGGCGAAATGGCATATAACGTGATTTTGGGTCGACCATGGATCCATGCGATGGGAGCAGTTCCATCGACTTTACATCAAGTTGTGAAGTTCCCTACCCCATGGGGAATTCGCGAAATCAGAGGCGAGCAACAGGCTTCACGAGACTGTTACTCAGTAGCTGTAGAGGAAGGCTTCCGATTGTAGCAATCACAGCTAGTGGAACCTGTGGTCGGAAGCTTTACTTCGGTTCCGTCGTGCGATCAAACGCAGCTACCGGAATCCGAAGTCGAAGGCGACTTCGCACAGGTTTCACCATGTAAGCTAGTGGGACCCGTGAACGAAAGCTTCACTTCGGTTCTGTTGTGCGATCAAACGCAGCTACCGGAATCCGAAGTCGAAGGCGACTTCGCACAGGTTCCACCATGTGTGAGAGAACCGCATAAACAAGAAGCTGGAGACTCTGCGATAGAAGAACTTGAGGAAGTGACATTGTTCGATGATAATCCTGATCGGAAAGTTTATGTTGGAGCTGAACTGGACATCGACGTAAAAGCAAAAATCATATCCTTCCTCAAGGTTGTTTTGCCTGGTCCCATGCATATATGGTGGGAATCGATCCAAAGGTCGCCACGCACAAGTTAAATGTCGACCCGAAACATCGACCGGTGAAACAAAAGAAACAGCCAAATGGAGGATTCCGAAGGAAGGTGATCAATGATGAGGTGGAAAGGCTGTTAGCAAATGGGTTCATTAAAGAAGTAAAATATCCAGAATGGCTTGCGAACACGGTCGTAGTACCTAAGAAAAATGGCAAATGGAGGGTATGCGTCGACTATACCGATCTCAACAAAGCTTGCCCAAAAGATTCGTTCCCACTGCCTCACATCGATAGATTGATCGATTCGACGGCAGGTCACGAGATGCTGAGTTTTTTGGATGCCTATTCAGGATATAATCAAATATCGATGGATCCATCTGATCAGGAGAAGACATCGTTTATTACAGACATGGGGACTTATTGCTACACGGTCATGCCTTTTGGTCTAAAGAATGCCGGCGCTACTTATCAGCGTCTGGTCACCACTATGTTCAAAAA
Source organism: Petunia axillaris subsp. axillaris (assembly GCA_029990575.1). Taxonomy (NCBI): domain Eukaryota; kingdom Viridiplantae; phylum Streptophyta; class Magnoliopsida; order Solanales; family Solanaceae; genus Petunia; species Petunia axillaris. The sequence goes on from JARKNS010000006.1 coordinate 10,719,634, forward strand.
TTTGATCGGGAAAACCATGGAAGTCTATATCGATGACATGTTGGTCAAATCTCTTGAGAAGGGAAATCATCTAAGTCATTTGGAAGAAACTTTTACAATACTAAGACAATTCAACATGAGATTGAACCCAGAGAAATGTGCGTTCGGGGTTGGATCCGGTAAGTTCTTGGGGTTCATCGTATCGCAAAGAGGAATCGAAGCAAATCCAGACAAGATCAAGGCGATCGAAAACATCCCTGAGAACCTGACAACGGAGAAAGAAGTTCAACAGCTGACCGGTCGAGTAGCCTATCTCAGCAGGTTCATCTCGAGGTCATCTGAACGGTGTCACAAGTTCGTTTCAGTATTGAGAAAGAGCAAAGGTTTCGAATGGACACCAGAATGCAAAAGAGCTCTTCGGGAACTGAAGCAGTACCTTTCCAATCCACCGCTTCTGTCAAAACCAATTGAAGGAGAAATGCTGCTGGTCTATTTGGCTGTTTCCGATGTCGCTGTAAGTGCTGTCCTCGTTCGCGAAGATGGAGGTAACCAATTTCCTATCTACTATGTTAGTAAAACATTGTTAGATGCCGAAACAAGGTACCCACATCTAGAAAAACTAGCACTTGCACTAGTCACTGCTGCACGCAAATTAAGGCCTTATTTCCAATGTCATTCAATATCTGTGATAACTACATTCCCATTGCGAAATATTTTACATCGGCCAGATCTCTGTGGTCGATTAATGAAATGGGCGGTCGAGCTGAGTGAGTATGATATCACTTACCAGCCTCGTACCGCCATAAAATCTCAAGTTTTAGCTGATTTTGTAGCGGACTTCAGCGCTAATATTTTACCGGAGGCAAAGAAGGAAGAGTTGATGATGAGAGATCCAGACCCCGAAATCTGGGTAATGTACACCGATGGAGCTTCCAACGTCAAAGGAACTGGCCTCGGAATTCTATTGATTGCGCCTTCGGGTGAAAAGCTCAGGTACGCGATCAAATTACACGCAAAAACTAACAACGAGGCCGAATATGAGGCCCTCGCTGCAGGCTTAAAGATCGCAAAGGATTTGAAAATCGAACGAATAGATATCAAAAGTGATTCCCAACTGGTGGTAAATCAAATCCAAGGCGATTTCCGTGTTCGAGATCCAAGGATGCAACAACTGCTCGAAAAGGTACAAAATTTTCTAACTTCTTTTCAGGAGTGGAAAATAGCCCAGATACCAAGGGAAGAGAACATCGAAGCAGACGCTTTAGCAAACCTTGCATCGGCAGCAGCCATCGATGAAAAACTCGATGAGACTGTGGTTCACTTGTTCGAATCTCCATTATGTCGAAGCATTAAAGAGGTAAACAATGTTAATCGAACTTGGGATTGGAGAAGCAAATATTTGTCCTATTTGCAGGCAGGTACTGTTCCCGATGACAAGAAGTCTGCCCGATCACTTAAAGCCAAAGCAGCAAGATATTGCCTCCTTGAAAATCAACTCTACAGGAGAATGTTTGGCGGCCCTTTGGCGAAATGTGTTGGGCCAGATGGAACAAATTATGTGCTGAAAGAGGTTCACGAAGGCGAGTGCGGCAATCATTCCGGCAGCAAGTCATTGGCTCGAAAGATCATAAGAGCTGGGTACTATTGGCCAACGATCGCAGATGATGCCAAGGAATTCGTCCGCAAATGTGACAAGTGCCAACGATTTGGAAATCTCATACATCAACAGGCAGAACCACTTCATTCGGTCACGTCACCGTGGCCATTCATGAAGTAGGGAATGGACTTGGTCGGGCCGCTTCCAACAGCGCCCAGTGGGGTAAAATTTATTTTAATTATCACAGATTATTTTTCTAAATGGGTGGAAGCTATTGCCTTGGCTAAAATTCGTGAACAGGAAGTTATCAAATTCATTCATCAGAATATCATTTGTCGTTTTGGGATCCCGAAAGAGATCACATGCGACAATGGTAAGCAGTTCGTGGGAGACGAATCACAGCCTTCTTCGAAAAGTGGGGGATCAAGCGAATTGCATCAACACCTTATCACCCCAGCGCAAATGGACAGGCTGAATCTTCCAACAAAACAATACTCGAGTACTTGAAGAAAAGGATGGATGATTCAAAGGGCAACTGGCCGAACGAACTCCCCGGAGCACTGTGGGCTCATCGGACAACGGTAAAACACAGTACCGGGGAGACACCGTTCTCACTTGTCTATGGAGCAGAAGCACTGATACCGGTGGAAGTGGGAGAGCCCAACCTTCGGTTCGCCCACTCCACCGAAGAAGCTAACACAGAGGCCATGCTGGTAGATCTGAACCTGGTCGAAGCAAAAAGGGATATGGCATTTGTTCGGATACAAGCACAAAAGCAAAGGGCAGAAAACTACGTCAACAAAAAACTCAGGTATCGATCTTTTAATGTAGGTGATTATGTGCTAAAAATCAAAAGACCAAAGAAGGATGAACCCAACGAAGGGAAGCTAGGAGCAAATTGGGAGGGACCTTTCCGCGTCAAGGCAGTGATCGGAAAAGGTTCATACCAACTCGAAACAATGGACTCCAAACCGGTGGACTTCAATTGGAATGTCACACAACTGAAGAAATACTATTTTTGAGGTTCTGCGGTATCAATCTTCACCCTTTACTTCCACTTCGCAATTTTTATTATTCCTCCATCGGAAGATGCTTTTATTATTTGGTACTAACATTTTTAGATGATAGGCATAGTTGGAGTCGAATGATGACAAACATCACCCGCGAACACTTGAGCTCAAAACGCTCATATCGGGGTCGATAAGCCTGACGAACACTCTAACGTGGTCTTCATCTGTAACGAGTTTCTTGGTTTTGGTCTCCCAATGATTCTGTTTCAGGTAACGAAGTCGAAGAACCAGTGTTCGCCTACTCATTCTTCGCACCCAAACACTGGGGGGGATGAAGGTAGCATGAGGGTCATCGGCAGATACTGGGGACTCGTTCAAAATTCGACAGAAGTTCCAACGTTCACTCGAACTGGGGACTCGTCCAAAATTCGACAGAAGTTCCAACGTTCACTCGAACTGGGGACTCGTTCAATATTCGACAGAAGTTTCAACGTTCATTCAAACTAGTGACTCGTTCGAAATTCGGTAGAAGTCATAACGCCCACTCGATAATGTTGTCCGAGTGCAAATGTTAGCAATTTTTAACTCATGTAAATGACCCGATAGCGGTTGAACGTCTATGCCCTACGGCTGTATCTTGTAATCGGTCAAACCATACGATCTGAAATGTATCAAAGGCCCATTAGCGGCTTATTTCAATAATATACAACACTTTGGTATACCTTTACGTTTTGTTCAGTTTAATCGATCGTTTTTACATTTTGCTCACCAAAGGATAAGTTTCATTCCGAACTCGTGAAAATGTTCGAAGAGTGCATTACGTAAGAATGAGACGTCATTCCTTGCTACGCGCTAAAGACATTGGGCCCCAATCATTTCATTTGACGAATATCGTTATAACTTCAAAATTTTCGAACAGATACATCAAACTATCTTCGGAAAACAATACAACGATAAAAGCAACGAACTTTCCATTGATAGAAATATGTACACGACTTCATTACAGTATGAGGTCAAAAACAAAAAGTTGAAAACAAGTTCACTCATCTCCATCTGATCCCTCATCGGAAGAATCTGGAGAGAGGCCAAGTGCCTCACGAGTCATCCTCACAACTTGTATTGCCTCTTCAAGCTCCTTAGCCACATCGACTTCACGCTCAGTCATCTCCCTCAACAAGTCCCGCCTCGACTCCGCTAAAATGAGCCCCCTCCTGTCTTCGAAGTCACTCTCCATCGAATGCCTTTGGGTAATCAACTCCTTCTGAAGAAGCGAGTTTCTCTCCGACCAAGCATTGTTCTGAGCCGTCAGATCGTCGTAAGAACCTCTTAGAGTACGAAGCTCTTCGTTCAAACGAATTATCTCCGACTCTTTGGTCTTCGACTCAGCTTCCAGTTTGGCACACTTGTCACCCATGCTACTCTCAAGCTGACCGAGCTGGTCGTTCAAAGCTCGAACTTGGGACTCCAGCTCTGATTCTCGAAGAGCATGGGCGGTGGCCTTTTTAGCCGATTCAGCTTCAAGCTCAGAATACTTTACTTTCAAGATCTTTAAGTTGTTATGCCACCCATCACCGGCAGAGGCAAGGAGAGCAACTCTCTCGTTCAGATGAGCTATTTCGGCTTCGAGCTGGCGAATCCGATCGGCTGACTCGATGGCCATGATTGTGTTCTGAAAACAAGAAACAAAACGATCCCATAAGGTAAAAAGTAGAAAAGGTTCAAACTAACAGAAACTGGAGGGAAACGTTACCCGAAAAGCACTAAAAGCGATTTGGGAGGACAAGCTCACATCGCTATAACAATTCAATCGAGCCTTTTCCATCGGCCCCATCACATCAAAAAAGTAGTTGGCAAGATGCTTTGGGCATCTGAGCAGATCAACTTCTCCGGGGACGGTTATAGCCAGTGATCGGGTGTTAGCCTCCCCCGCAGCCTTGGCTCATTTGTAAGCTGCAAACGCAGCAGCTTCCTCGTATCGAGGAAGGCGAACGATAGGCTCTTCATGGTCCGATGCGTAGAAAGACGAGCCAGAGCTTTCCGTGTGCCTCGACCTCGTCGTTGTCGTAGGACGATCAAGGGGGAGCTTGCCCTTCCTGGGATCCCTTTCCCTCGGTATATCGCTCGAAGGGGCACCATCGACGCCCCCAGCAGACAACATCCCAAGGGTTGGGGCAGTGATCATCTCTTTCCCCCCCGAACCAGAAGTAACGTCGATCAAGTCCTCCTCCGCTATCGGAGGAAGGATGGGCCTCCCATCACCACTGAAATCGCCAACATGAATCCGGTCGTACTCCTCGGCCGCCTTGAGCTGCTCAGCCACTTCAAGCATTCTTTCTTTCATTGGCCTTTTCGGCCGTTCCAACGGTTGCTCAGACCCAGACTCCTCATCTTCCCCGGAGGGAATCCGAACAAAAGTCCCCCCCTCGGCGGCCTTTGCCGCTTCGACCGCTGAAACGGCCCCCTTAACGATCTGCTCGATCGGCTTGGGATCAGCCGACGAGCCAGCTCCCTGCGGAGCACTCTTAACAAGCAGCCTTGCCCTAAGGTCTTGATAAGAGGTTTTCTTTTTCTTTTTTGGAGGAGTTCCACTTACGTTCTCCTCCCTAACCTCCTCCTCCTCCTCGACGATCACATCTTCAACCGGCCCAGCACCAGCACCAGTGATACCTGTCGATGGCGATCTGTTAAAATATAACAAAAAGCAGAGTCTGATCAAAAGCGAAACTAAACTTACCATGATTTTTTGCCTTCACTTGCAGAAGAGCCGCGATCGGCTTCCACGCCCTTTGATCGTTGGTGGTCTCCTTCAAAACCTTCTTTAGCCAGTCAACAATGTCGGGAACCAGTTCGAACAAAACCTTGCTGGCTGCACATACAAGAGAGTAAGAACGTGGAAGAACATAAAGCCAATTGAAACATGGAAGAACATAAAGCCAACCGGAAGGCGTTCAGCCCCTGGGGCCACAAGCTGCTCCGTGGGGATGTAAACGAAGCGTTGATCCCACACCCTAAGATCATCATCGTTGTCAGAAATTAAGGCTCGACTACCTCACTTTTGCACGGTAATGATGCCCGCCTTATAAACTCGAGGAGAATACAAGTGAAGGATATGCCTGAGTGTCACCTCCACCCCCACTTTCTTGCCAATCCATCGATACATGGCGACCAAGCGCCATACCATCGGGGAAATCTGCGCCAAACATACCTTGTACATGCGACAGAATTCCTCGATCATTGGGTCGATCGGCAAAGTAAACCCGATCGTAAAGGGGTACGTCAAAACGGCAGAATGACCCCCGTAAAAGGTGGTAAGAGTCGATCTCCTTGGAGGGCACACTACGTCGATCTCACCCTCTTTCCAACCACAATCTTCCCTAATCCGTGGTATTGACTCCTCGGTAACGGCACAAAAAACTGAGTCTACGGGAATATTTTTCTTTTTGGCCAGTTGAACGTCGTTTTGAGTACTAACCTTGCAATCATCGTCGTAAGTGAACTTCTTCGGGAGAATATCGGTGTAGAGTTTTTCTGGCCCAAAATCTTTGGGCTTCCTCTCCCTTTTCTTCCCTTTTTTGTCTGTAACTGCCATGGCCTGCGGTGGCGCCATGGCGGGTGCCGTGGCGGCAACGGCGGCGGAGGGAGCATTTTCAACATCAGTTGTGTTGTGAGAAGACATTGATAAATTAAGATGAGTGAACAAAGTAAAGTGGGTAACCAAGGCTGATCAACGCAAGGCACTGAATATGTTTTGAAGGGTTTTTGAAGAAAGTTTGAAGGATTTAAAATTTGCAGGAGATGTAAAATTTATGAAATCAAAATGGAGCTGATATTTATAGAAGGAAAGTCATCATGATCTTGGGAATTGGCAAAAACCGCCGTCCGCACGATCTCTGACACGCGCAGTGATTTGAAGTTGAAGCGACAGTTTGGCGTTTCAAAATGAAGGGACACGAGCGAGCCACGTGTTTTCCCGCTTTAACTTTCAAGCCACTTGCGAAGTGTTACGATCACAGGACTTCGCAAGTGGGGGGACTATCTGTATTGGTCGATTTTCGTTCTTCAAACGAGGATGGTGTGTTCGGTTTTCGTTATTGTTTCCGAGGACATTTGCCGATTGATTCGCTTCAAGAACTTGATCAGAAGACCACGAAGGCGCTGGCTTTAGCGGATAAGCTTTAATGAACTTATCCCACTTTTATCGGAACCGACTTAACGTATTTGAAGGGACGTGGGCAGTTGTGGAGAAAGAGACGTGAAGAAAGAAAGAATCCTTCTAGGGTTGGAAAAGGCTCATTGTCAGCCTATAAATACTGTCTTCATCTTTTATTTGAGACACATTCATCTGAGCAAATATTACTCTATTCTTCAAAACCACTATTCTCTTGTCAAGAAAATATTCAACAGTGTCGTTTACCTTTGTCAATTTGTTACGTCAAAGATCATCATTGTACTTAAAGCTTCGATCGTGATTTGGTTCAAACGTGGAGGGAGACCTGTTCTTTCCATTGAAGCAACATCCATCGATCCATCAAATACAATAAGCCTTTACTGCTTTGATTATTTATTTGTTGCTTGCTTCGTTTAAATCTGCATTTATCTTGATCGTAACACCTTTTGCCTGTTAACCTGTGTTTGATTTGAGCAATCTGTTATCGTCACTCATTTGGCAACTAATCGATTTGTTCATCGGATCCATTGTTCGATTACATTTGTTCGTTAGCCATTGTTTTACGTTTATTCATTTCACTTGGTTGTCATCGTATTGCTGTTATTTTCATCGATTTGAGTATCATAACCGTGTTCGGATAATTACGCATCTTGATAAAACGAAGTCATCTCATCGTATATCACTATCTTTTCACTTAGTTCGAACTTGTTTGACTGCATTTATATCCTTGCCTGACATCGGATTTAATTGACATCGAATTTACTTGATACCGAATCTACTTGACATCGATTTTAGAATTACTTCTGTATCAAACTCTCGAGATCGATTAATTCGTTCACGTAAACTATCTATCAAACGATCGAATTGAGATATAAAACGGTCGCCTTAGACTCAACTAAATATAAATCTAATTGTAAAACCTGATATATTTTTTGGGAAATACAACTTCAAAGTCAGAGACAGCATTAAACTAAGCGAAGCGTGAAGCACCTTACGTTCGTGGTGAGTGGTAAACAGCTTTTCATCCATAACAAACGTTTCAAAGGAAATTACCTTTGATACCAAACGTTTCAAACGAATTATCTTTGATAACAAACATTTTACGTTTCAACTTTCAAAGTGTGATTTCCCTATTAACCCTGAGTCATCTCAACATGCATCAAAATATGGATGATCGGTACAATTTTTACTAGTTCAAAGTGTGATTTTCTATTAGAATCCGAATTAGTCAAACATATCACTAGTCACTACCTACATCCCGTGGAAAACAAAAAAGAAATGTTTAGCTTTCTTCTGAGAGAGTCACTGACACATTTTTCACTTTTAGTCTGCAGTGTTGGCAGCCTTTTGACCACGTGACACACACACCTTTCACTCTTCGATGTCAATTTCGAGTCATTGTTTTGTTGGGTATTACGACTTATTGGGCTATTCGCTACACCCTCTTTAAGAACTAACGGTCAATTATTTGGCCCTCAACCTATGGTATTACTCCTTTTTTAAACGTTGGCCACAAAATCCCAAATCAGGCCTTTGTAAAATTTGTTTTTGAGCTGTTGTACACTTGTTTGTCTACACATGGAAATCACAAGTAACGGTCTTACCTTTTCTCTAATTATATAGAGTAAATAGGAAAGTGGAAAAATGAACTAGAAAGTAACCCAATATAGTCATAACACTGTAACTTGGGTCATGATTTCTTCAACTCCAAGCTGAAGGCAAACTTCCACACTTTCCACTCAGATTAGTATATATAGTTGAACATTTATCAAGTTATATATTTTGTACAAATATGTGCACAAAAGATTACTGAATGCATTTCGCACCAACCAACATAATTACTTAAGACACCTCCATTTGAGGTAATGCTATTTAAAAGCTACAGTATTATTTTACCGAAATGTCACTTAAAAGTTCCAGAATGATAACAAGAAGTTGGTGAATGAGGGAAAGATAAGTTATCACTTCGTACCAATTTATCAGACATTTAGAATAAGAACCCTTTTACTGTTTCCCATACTAGATGATAATATCTAATACTAATATTCCTAAGTTTACACAAAGCGAAAACTGGAACATAGCATGAAAGTTAAGACAAGAAAGCTTCCACTATAGAAATATTAATACTGGTAACATATGCCCCAAAGCCAATACTAAAATTGAAATAGCATTAGGCCTGTGCAGGGGGGCGCCTGTGCAGGGGGGCATCAAGAAGGGGGGGGGGGGATTTTGGTTGGGGGCTTGAGCCCATTTTTTTGTCCTCGGCCAATACGCCCACACTAGAGAAGCCCCAATAGGAGGACCTATATTATATTATCTTACTAGTAACAAAGCAATTAGAAGGAAAAAAGAAAGACCAACAAGGCTTCATTCTTGATTCTACTATACTATCTTAGATAGTGGCACGAGTGTCCATGAGGCCATGAAACTTCTCTAGAGTTGGCCAAATGAGTGAGCAAGGTAAGTTAGTGTTCCAACTAGTGGAGCGTTAATGTAGGTGGAGGGTTCAGATTGCTCATAATCTGAACGCTCGTCTGGGAAACGATCGTGCTGATCCGGACCACCCACCACAGCCCCCACCAGTACATTTGGGTTCGGTGATTGTGAACTCATGACACTGAACCCAGACCTGCATTGTATCTTAGCTGGATGTGACGTGACTGAGGGCAGTGAGGATCCTCTGTGATGAATCCTCTGTGGATACCTAGCTCCATAACCCACCATGTATGACATTTTCAATGGATTGTCTCCTAACAAATAGTCCACCTGTATGTATGAAATATGAGCGTTTAAGTTTTATGCACTGACGGTCTATATACTTAAAATGTTACGAAATTGATTTTAGCTGACCTGCTTTTTGGCAAGACTTCGTAGCTTTTTTGGCGTGATAACAACTCCACCACATTTAACAACCATCCGAGCAGAGGTTAAGTACTTGGCATAGGTGACTAGCAGGAAAGAGGTGGAGGTGACATACTGCATGTTGCTGTCGCTCATCATGAAGAGTAGGCCTCCTGTAACAATTATTCACCAGTTAAAAATTTAATCCATGGTCGAATCTCCTGATTGGACTGTGAAGTGAGAAAAATATGAAAAATGAACTAGGAAATTAACCTGGTGTATATTGAGCCTGAGAAGAGGGTGTCCCTGGAATTAGGGAGCAAATATAGTTGTCCGCATGACTCTTGTAATCATGGAGAGATTGAAGCTTTTGAACTAGAAATGCCTGAAAAAAGCAAGAAAATGATCCACCAAATTGATGTTACTCGATGCAAGACTAAATACTAAGCAACAGCGGGTTCAGTTGATCTTTCTTGCATATGTAAACATAGCTCGAGAGGAAAGAAACAGGTTCACTTGAGCTATAGAACCCATGCCAAAGTCAAGCTCCAGTTCGGGCAGTCATTGAAGAAGAATGAGGGAAAGCACAAGTGAGGATTGAACCTTGGAAAGAAGAATCCTTGCTCCAACATGCTTGTTGTCCCATCCAAATGTGTTATCAGTCTCTGCTGCCCCAAGGATTTGCCCATTTCTTTGGATATAATTGAGATACGATGGGTTCTTTGTGGCTCTATGCAACCAAGCAGCACCCCACAAAAGCTCATCCTATACATTAATCAATCAAAATCAGTGCATCAGCTAAGAACAGATATTTTTTTTCAGCTTAAAAATGTTGAGAATATATGAAGTTACACTGCAGTACATAGCTGATCCTTTTTAAGAATACCAACCTCGTATCCAGAAACTGAGCAATAATAGGGGCACACTACTTTTCTCAATCCATTGTTGTATGAACCTCTGTACTTATTCGCAAAAGCAAACACCTAGAAAACCAACAATTTCTTACTCCATATTCAACAAATGACGGCGTTTTTGATTAATTTGGAACTAATTACTACAGTAGCTTTTTAAAAAGTTTGGTTCTTTGAAAGAAATACCCTGATGGCTCTTTTGATTAGTAGCTTGGAGTAAGATGGGTTGCATTTTCTGAAGATTATAGAAGCAGCAGCCAAAGCTGCAGCTGTCTCAGCAGCAACCTCAGTCCCTGGAGTGTTTTTGTCAATCTTGAACACACTTCTTGGTGTGTCCATATCCTCGGGTCTCTCCCAGCAAGAGTGGTCCACTCCTGCATCCCCCACCTGTTTACAACAAGATTGTTAAAGTAAATGACTTGCTTCAAGACAAAATTATTCACTTCAGAGTTGAGATATTAGAATCAGACCTGAACATAAATGGTGTCTGGATGGGCAGTGGCCTTGAGAAGATACTCTGTAGCCCAACCAATGGCTTCTTTAGCATTCTGTAACTCTCCTTTCATCAATCCACCAAACTCAATAACACTCCATGACAACATTGTGGTAGTGAATGCCATTGGGAAACCGAACTTGACATTGTCTCCAGCATCATAATATCCACCAACCAAATCAACCTGCATTGCAAGTATTCACCCCAAAATCAACTAAACAAGTTCAAGATTACTCCTTTACATGTAAACATGTCAAAACAGGACTTGTATTGCCATTTTTCACACCCAAAATTAACATAAACAAGTTCAAGGTTCTTCCATCACAACTAGCATATGTCAAAATCAGGACTGATGTTGCCATTATTCACCCAATAGTCAACCAAAACAAGTTAAAGATTCTTCCTTTACCACTAAAATGTCAGAAGAGGACTTGCATTGCCATTATTACTGCGTACAATCAACAAAAAAAACAAGTTAAAGACTCTTCCTTTGCAATTAAAACATGTCAAAAGAAGACCCGTGTTGCCATTATTCATCCACAAAATCAACCAAAACAAGTTATAGATTCTTCCTTTATAACTAAACATACCTAAACAGGACCTGCATTGCAATTACAAAATCAACCACAACAAGTTTGAAGAATCTTCCTTTACAACTTAACATGTCAAAAGGGGACTTGCGTTGCCATTATTAACCACAAAATTAACCAAAACAAGTCAAAGCTTCTTCCTTTACAACTAAACATGGCAAAAGAGGACTTGCATTGCCTTTATTAACCACAAAATCAACAAAAACAAGTTCAAGATTCTTGTTTTACTACTAAATATGTCTAAACAGGACCTGCATTGCCATTATTAAGCACAAAATTAAAAAAAATAAAAAAAACAAGTTCAAGATTCTTCCTTTACAAATAAACAAGTCAAAATAGGACCATTTTTGCACTGTCAATGAGACAAAATTTTAGAAAAAAAAAAGAAAAAAAGAAACACGTACACCCATGGCTGAGCCATCTTTGAGACCAGAGTCTTTACGCCAACTGATCCTCTGGTTAGAAGGGAGCTTCCCTGACCTCTGACCCTCATAATAAAGAATGGATTTGGTGAGAGCATCTCTATAGTTATGAGAAGCAACACGATGATGGTTTAAAGGTTTGCAAAGAAACTGAGGAGTAGTGAAGCATAGTAGAAAAAGGAAAGTGGCTATGGCTACTGTGGAAGAAGAAAAAGAAAAGGAAGCCATTTTGGAAACTGCTAACTGAAAAGCAAAGTCACTATATTTACTTAACCAACCAACAAACCTGTTACTAAACGACCAACCAGCAGGCAAAGGGTGCAGTGGCAGCAAAACTAGAAAGAACCCCTTGTATTTATAATGCAAAAAGCAAAAGAAGAAACTGCCTCTTTAACGTCCTGCCTGGTTGCAATCATTAAACCCCTACCATTAGCAGTTAGTGACTATTTTGGCTTCACTTAATTAATTACTCTCTTCAGTCGATATTATTTAATTTTTTTTACTGTTTTCACACCGACCAAGAAATCCACCTTTTAATATTAATTAAATATGTCATTTACTAAATTAATCTTCATCTCTTTCAAAATATACTCATAGAAAAGTGCGAGAGCTTTATGTGTTTAATTTATAAACAAGGATAATTTTAGAAAGTCAAAATAAATAACATCTTGATTTATGAAAAAATCAAATATTTTGGACCTAGTAAAAAATATCAAAAAATTATATAAAATGGACCGGGAAAGAAATTGATACTATATTAGCTACTCTTTATGTCCCTATTTATGTGACCTTTTTGGTTTTTTGAGGGTGAAACAAGTAGTAGTATTTCTTTTACTTGAATTTTTCATATGTCTATAACAAGTTACTCATTCCGTCTTATTTTATGCAACATATTTTTTTTTGATATTTTTTTTTTGGTGTGTCTCAAAAAAGAATGACATTTTTATATTTAGTAACAATTCAACTTTATGATACAATTCTCAAACACACAAAATTCTATGGTTTGTTTTAAAATACCAATTTCAAAACTTTTTCTTATTTTTTAAATTTGGTGTCAAGTCAAACTATTTCACATAATGAGACGGAGGAAGTATGTCCTCTGAAGTCGAACTCCACGTATATTGTGCCGGAGGAAGTATTACTCTATCTTGTCCAAATTTAATGCACTCTTTAACCCTTGGAGAATCAATTTTTGTGAACTTCTAAGGTAAAATGATTTAAGATGTTTCATGACAATGTATAGTATTACAATTTAACGATTATACTACAAAAGGAAATAATGCCCGTATGCAAAAGTTCATTATTCAAAAGATTACGGAGTAAAAAGGATCTTAGTTGTAGTAGTAATTGTAGTTTGCATCAAGTACAAGTAACATTCAACTTGAGGCATAGAAATATTAGTACTTGTTTAATTCGTTTCTCTAAGTTAAATCCCATCTCGGAGTAATGTATAATTGCATGTTGGTACAAATAAAATAAAAGTTCATTCATACTGTAGTATACAGTAGAATTAAATAAGACTTGAAATTAATTTGTCAATGATACGTTTTCCCTACTTACAGTAGGTGACTATTTAGAGTAAGGAGTTGGGAGAACTTTCCTTCTTTTTAACTGTGGGAAACCTTTATTGTCTGTAAAAAGCTTGTCGACTGCTCAAATTTGCCAGTTCTATATCACGTTAACTCGCGATAGCATTGTCAATATACTAGTATCCGTTAGTCGTTACAGTGAGACGTTGGGTTTGCATTAGTGGCGAGAGTGACTTGTCACATGACATGAATAAATTTTCTTTCCGTTTCTTTCCCCATTTGCAAAGAGTAAAGATGAAGAAAAAAAACCTTAAGATGGGACAAGACATATCGAGATGAAGCAAGTCCTTTAGGGGCTCTACCAAAAAGAATGAAACCACACAATCTATAGGTGAGTCCTTATCGACCAAGGGTATATCAAACACAACAATTTGTTACATGCTGAAATCTATTTTTTTATTTGATACAATTCTTCCGAAACCCATTCTTCTCCGTACTAATTAAGGAGAGGTGCAATTATAAGTGTTCTATTTAATTTGGGAATTTAGGACTAGACCTGTTGAGGAATTGTGATGATTCATCTTGGTCTTAGTTCATCGGATAAGTCTTTGACTAAGATTGACAATCGACATATTTATAATGACCGGCGTATCTTCAACACATGCTTGTAATTCAAGTTTCGAGTTCAGAGTTTGAACATTCAATATGAAAATTCAAAATAATGTATAGAGGACAACATCTTTATGAACTTTTTGTATGTTCAAATATGCCTGGTATATACATTATACATATTCACTTTTGGTGAAACCATTCTTAGTTGAAAATTCATTTTCTCTCCTTTCACCTTGGACGTTGGATGTCTAATTTTGTGAAACTTGCTAAATTTGTACTTTATATTCTAAATATGGAAGTGGGCATTGTGATCATAGTGGACATAAATACTCCCGTTTTTTAGGAACATAGCGGTCAAATATGCATCATACTAGCTGCTAATTTACATAGAAGGGAATCGTTCCAGTAAAAAATGAAGCTTTGTGTCGGATAAAGGCAAAGAATAAGGATGGGTTATTTGGTGCTTGAATCTTGAGTTCAGTGAGTGAGTCAAAGAAAGGAGTAAGGCTGTCTATTGACCCGGTCCGGTCCGGTCCCGGTTCGGCTCGTCCGGTCCGGTCCGGTCCGGTGTTGTGTTGGCAAAAAAAATCCGACACCGGCCCGGTTCCGGTCCGGTGCACCGGTGCAATTGCACCAATGCCGGATCGGAACCGGAACCGGCAGCCGGATATTGTACCGGTCCCGGTCCGGTTTGATCCGGTTCGGTTCGGTTCGTTAATTATTTTTTTTTTTTGTTTTAAATTAAATTTTTTATTTTTTAAAATACTAAAATCTAAATAAAAAACACAAAACACATATATTATTCAACAATACACACATTACATTACGTTGGAAAATGAAAATGCATAATTAGAAAAATAAAAACATGAAAATAGACTAGAAATTAGAAAAATACATAAATTTTCAAGTTCATCGACTCAACACTGACTCAACTCAATCATCAGTCATCACGTGGTTGCAGATATTTGCCACCAGCACGAGCTGCCCATTCGGGGTCATGATGGTTTTCCAAGTGGCTCTTAAACCTCATTGTCCCTCCAGTATTTGTTCCATCTTCCCAATTCCAAACTTTCTGACAAAGAGTACATTGAGCTTTGCCGGTATCATTATTTTTTGTGATAAATTCCCAAACTTCGGATCGTTTAGTTCTTTTTGGAGCAGCAGACGGACCTACGTTAGTAGCACCTTGAACTTGATTTGCATTTGCAGCCATGTTGATAGAAAATTTAATAAAATAGCTTTTTTTTTAAGAGAAATGAATAGAAAATATTGAATTGTTATTAATTTGATGAAATATGGGAGTATTTATAGGCAAAATAGGTAGGGGAGGGTTGTAGGGGCGTTTATGGGTGTGGGGGTGGGAAAAATAGCCGTTTATGGCCGTTGCCAACGGCTATTTTTCAAAATGGAGCGGATTTGGACATAAATTTGAAGTGGGCCGGATTTGAATTTGGACATAAATCTAGTATTAAAATATTTATGTAATGTAGTATTTTAGTATTATAAAAGTATAATTGAGTAGTTTTTTTATAAAACTTAGTAATCTAGTATAACTTAATAACTTGTTATTTTTCAAACTTAATACTAAGTTAGTAGTATAATAGTATTTAATATTTTAGTATTTTAGTTTTTAGTATTTAGTATTTTAGTATTTTAGTTTTTAGTATTTAGTATTTAGTATTTAGTTTTTAGTATTTTAGTATTTAGTATTTTAGTATTTAGTATTTTAGTATTGAATTGCAAAGAGGAAACTTAATAGCAAAGGACACTTGAGAATATAACAAAGGATTTACTTAATAGCAAGGCGTAACGCATTTTATTGAATAATGGATAATGGTTGATTTTTTGCAAAGTACATAGATATTAAATTGCAAAAACTACATATTAATAAAAAAACTTCTCATTTTCTGAATAATTTCGTCTGGCACCTCTGGAGGAACCGGTGGCAAAGAGTCATCTTGTTCATATTCAGTTTCATTGTCCAAACTTCCATCGCCTGATAAAATTTCTGATGATGCTTCTGAATCGGCTACTTTATCTTCTGCAAATCCAAAATTTCTTCGCTCCGATCTAATCCAATCTCTGAATAATACGGCCGTCTCCATTGCTTCTTCCTTCAATGAATGTCTATGATCTCCAATTTGTAATCTTCCTTGGCTAAACGCGCTTTCTGAAGCAACAGATGATGCTTGAATAGTTAGAATATCCCGCGCCATTTTTGCTAAAATTGGAAACTGTGCTTGTTGATCCCTCCAAAATGGCAGTAGTTCATCGCTTCTAAAATAATCAACATCCTTGCAAGCATGAAGTAAATAAACATCAAGCTCGTTGAACCCTCCGCTGCTACTCGACTGCCTGCTAGAAAGCCTTTGATTGAGGCTGGAAAAACTTCCCAATCCGGTTGCAGGTCTTTTGGGAGCCTGCGTTGAACTTGATCCAGCTCCACTTGGAACACTTGGAACAACATTATCAGCTGCACTCCTATACCTTTCATAAATCCGTTGGCAATCTACAATTACCTGCGCACAAACTGTTTCTACACTTGGTGTTTCTTCATCAGTAATTTTCAAATTCCGATAAATTTCTCTAATGAGCATTTCCGTATTAAAACGTTTAAAACATGGATGTAATACAGATGCAATGTAATAAAGTGGTGGAATCGGAAAAAAATATTTTTTAAATTTTTCAAGCATTGCTTCTACCGCAACTTCATAACCAGGCACTACTCTATAATCGTTAAGTAATTCTGCTATTCCAGCTATAAAATACAACATGGTAGTGATTGTAGGATAATATTGACCGGAAAATTCTTTAGTAGCATAAAAAAACTTTTCTAAAAATTGAAGAAGACGCTCAACTTCTTGCCAATCTGTTTCTTCTAGGTGATACACATCAGCTACTTTGCGATTAAAATAATTAGTAATAGGCACTCGTAAAATGTAAGCAACATTCAAAGAGTCATATACAGTGTTCCACCTAGTTGAAACTTCCTTTGGAACTTTTCTAGGAGTTATACCTTCTTTCAGACAATCTACTTGAAAGTCCCTCCATCTATCCGGTTTTTTAGATTTAAAAATATAACTAATTGCGAGTCTAACCTTCATAATAGTAGGATCAAATAACTTAAGTCCATCTTTTACAACTAAATTATATATATGACATGCACATCTAACATGAAACAATTCTTCAAAAGGGGGATGCAATGCGGGTATTAACTTAGTAATAGCATAATCATTGTTTGCTGCATTATCAAGAGTTATACTTAAAACTTTATCACTAAGATAATACGCCTTACAAATATCCGAAACTTCTCCCTTAATAAAATTTCCCGTGTGTGGTTCATCGACAGCAGAATATGCTAAAATTCTTTTTTGCATTACCCAATTAAGATCTATCCAATGACAAGTAACTGTTAAATACTCATACCCATTTACACCACGACCCAAATCAGAAGTAAGACAAACTCTACAATCAAAGTGATAAAATATATATCGTAAATATTGTCTATATTCATTTTTAAATTTTATAATATCAGTTCTAACCGTAGTTTTTGGAAAACCTTGAAAAGATGGATTATATACGGTTTGAATATAACGAATAAAACCTTGACAAGAAGCAAATGTAAAAGGTAAGCACTCTACCGCAATCATTTTTGCCATTTGTTCCCTATCTTTCTTTTTATCATAATGCAAAAGCCCCCCCGTCACTGGGTTAATTTCCTGTTGGATTCCACTACCTTGCGATGGAGCCATTCTATTCCCTGAACGAGGGCCACCCGCCCTTGCTTCCCAGTTTTCCTTATGATGGTTTTCTAAGTGTGTTCTCAACTTTCCCGTCCCACTATTATGGCTGCCGGTTTTAAATTCCCAAACTTTTTTACAAAGATTACATTTAGCTTTCTGAGCCGGAATATCTTTAGTCATAAATAGCCACACATCCGATCTTTCGGGTCGTGCATATCGTTCTCTACTAGGAGGCATAGGTGGTAATTCAGTTTCTTCATGTTGTTCGCCGTGAAATTGACTAGTGGGTGTTTCATCTAAATTAGCCCCTTCGGTAAACTCTTCATATTGTGTCTCTAACATATCATTATCTAGTGGTGCACCAACATTTATATCATGCAAAAATTGCGAGTCCTCTTCCTGAGTAAAATCATCTAGAAGAGAAGGAGCGCTAGAAGTACCAACTGGTCTTTTACCTAAAGCACGACTACGTCTATCATCATCCCCCCCCCCCGGTTAGAAGCACTTGATCTACGACCGCTACCCGTACGCCTAGTAATTGATCTCAAAATTCCAGACATTTTTTATAATTACTAAAATATGCTTCAAACAAATTACTAAAATATGCTACAAACAATAATATTGCACAAAAATAAAATAGATAATAAAAAGTAAGAACGAGTTTACTTGATATCGTGAACTTAGAATGTAGAACTTAGGAAGTGAAAATTGAAACTTGACCGGAACCGCACCGAACAATATTTCCACTTTACTCCAAATATTTTTTTAGTATGCAATTTAGCAAATAGCCTTTTGTAGAAATAAGAGAGATTGATAGAAATTTAGAGAGAATATTAGAGAAATTGTGAATAAATTGATGAAAAATGATGGTATTTATAGAAAAAATAGATAGGGGGGGTATGGGGGCGCCCTAGGGGGGTGGGGGGGCCAAAATAGCCGTTTTTGGCCGTTGGGGCAACGGCCAAAAGTGAAATAGCCGTTGCCCAACGGCTAGTTTTGGCTAAGCCCATCAGTGTCCGGTCCGGTCCGGTTCCGGTCCGGTCCGGTCGGTTTCCGGTCCATTTTGGTCCGGTTCGTCCGGTCCATTTTGGACGTGCCGGATCGAAACCGGGTCGTTTTTTTTTTTTTTATATTTGGCCCGGTTTGAGCCGGTCCGGTCCGGTCCGGACCGGTTTCCGGTCCGGTCCGGTTCGGCCCGGCCCAAACCGGGCTATTAGACAGCCTTAGAAAGGAGTCAAAAAAGGCCCATGCCATGTCCTTCAATAATCTCATGCTTTCATGCTCATGCACTTGAACCAAGAAGTTATTTATCGATCCATGAAACGACTCTATGACACAATCTACCAAGAATTTAATTTGTTAAAATTTTGTTTGCTCCTAATGTTTACATTAAGGGTGTGTTTGGTATGATAGGAATGTTTTCCATTTTTTATGAAAATTTTTCTAGTGTTTGATAAGTACGAAAAAATTATTATTCAAAAAAATTTACATGTAATCTAGGCAAACCTATGTGAATTGGGGGTAAGAAGTGAGGGTTGGGGTGGTAGTTGGACGTGGGGTCGTGGGTGGGTTAGGGCTGGCGGGCGGAGCGGGCCAAGGAAGGGGCTTGATGGGGTGGTTGGTGGGGCGGGGTGGCGAGGGGCAAGGGATTCTGGGTGGCGTAAGCCGTTAGGGTCGGAGGTGTGAGGTGTGTTGGAAAGGCATGGAGGAAACAGTCACAAATATGTTTTCCCTATTTTCACTAGAAAAGTCATTTTACTAGTAATCTTTAAGGAACTTGTTTTTTAGGGTTTTATCTTTTAAGAAAATGACATTTGCTTTTCGTACACAAATTTATTATTTAGTCACGAGAGTTATGTATTCTTACTTTAATGTTTACTTGATAAAATTAAATTATTTGATTTATTGTAAACTAACCCTCCCATCCTTCAATTTCTCAACCTAAACCATCCATTCCTTTGAGTAGTTGAGTTTGTTCTTTCATTTTGATAGTACGTCTGGAAATCAGAGATGTAGAAAAAAGAAATAGGAATTCTTGCACATGCCCTGCGTCTATTTCCAGCTGTTAAGCTAGTCTCCCCATAAAAACAGAAAGAAAAAAGAAGCTCGTTTGCCATACCATTTGTCTCATTGAGCCCAATGAAGATAAAAAAATTAATTCTAATAAGAAAGTTCTCGTTTTGTGCTATTTAGTTTATTCCTAATCAATCTGATCGAATTGGGAATGCAGAGATACATCAGTAGTTTTCCCATTTGTGATACACATAATTGACATTAAATCTTAGCAAGATGTCTAACTTGGTAGCTCCTTAGTCTGTGTTTCTATGTGAAAACGATAGAATGGTCTCTGTGCACCAACAATGTGGTCTAGCGAACAATAAAATGGTGAAATCAGAGAAGATCAAAGGTCAAATAATATTATTTATTTTCTTGTATGTAAGCTTTTGTAGACAAGAGTAGACTTAGCATGTAGTTGTACTTGTGGAATGATTTATGCGCGCTAGCGGACCTAATACAGTCAAACTTCTGTGTAACAGTCTCTCGTTATACGTAACAATATTTCAGTATAACGGTCTAATTTTCTTCAGAACCATTTTTTAGTTACATTTTACCTCTTTATAACAACATTCTATCTATAACAGCAATAACGTTCATGATAGCGGTACACTCTATTACCTCTCAACAACGGTCATAGTCAAATATTATGTAATAATATTTTATAAGAGATATATTATGTATAAAATAAAATATAATATATTTATGATAATCATTTATAACATAAATATATTATCTTTTTTACATTCGTACCATAAAAATTCTTAAAACTTTATTTTTCTTACAGTTTCAATTAATTTTAAATACATATGTTCTTTAGATTTTAATTTTTTTGATACGGTATAACTAGTTATAGATTTATTAATAATGTATTAGCATTTTTAATTTGTAATTAATGAAATATGAAAATCTATTGAGATTTTAAATTTAGCATGTATGTTTTTTGCGAACTTTTTAACTATAACATCTAAATGAGATCTAAACGTTAAATGACAGTATACATGTATAGCAGTACCTCATTACAGCGGCTATGAAAGTTTTTACTATAGAGAGATTTGAATGTACAATTATTATGACGTACTCCCTCCGTCCCAAATTAGTTGTCGCCTTTAGCTTCTTCATGCCCATTAAGAAAATCATTAAATAGAGTGTGTATTTTACTATGTTACCCCTATTTAATGTTTGACTATTAAATTTTGTTGAGAATTTTTTTAATTATTAAGGGTATAGTTGGAAAAGACTAACAATTTTTGTCTTGAAATCCTAAAGTGTCAACTAATTTGGGACACACCATTTTTCCTAAAGCGACAACTAATTTGGTACGGAGGGAGTATTACAAAAGAAGGGTAAAATGGTCTGCGTACTAGAGCAAGTGTGGTCAATACTGACTGACAGGCGAAAGATGCTGGAGAATGAAAAGAAGCGCAATGGACGCTATGGATTGGATGAGAACTGCTATTATAAAACATCATCTATAAGGGCCACAAGATTAAAAATTTAAAATAATGCAAGAGGGGAAGGGGCTTCTTACTACTTGGATAGTAGTGAAATAGTTAATGTAAACTAGTAAGGGGGAAACGAAGCCATGAAAAATCTAACTTCTGGTCAGCAAAGAAAAGCAAATTAAGGCCATGGTCTAGGACCAGAAGTTAGAAGCATGTTTGTCATATCAGCATGTGCTTCTTCTGAGTTCTGATCTCTCTCCACATGCTAAAAGCTCACATTCATGTGCATTTTTCTAAAAGTCTACTTTATCCTTTTTTTTCCTTCTTTCATACTGTAGGATTTATTTCCTGCAAACATGTCTGAATTCTAATGAAGAGAGGAATGGCCTCAAGATAGACATCTTTAAGAGTATCATTCAACATTACTTCGCAAGAGAACTTATTTGTACCTGTATAGGTTATCATTTTCATAAAACAAGAACAATATGTATATATGTAGTAGGAGTATATCATTGAGAAATAATGTAAGTTATGCTTATTCGATACTGAAATTAAAGCCTTAAAACTATCATAGTCTCATCTAAGCTCACTTAAAAGCTGAACTGTGATTGTAGAGTGGCGTACTCTACAACTACTAGTGAAAAATTTCTCCGCTTCGCCACTGCTCAGGATTGAAACTAGAATCGTGGACAGCCTCATCACTCCTAGATTTTCTATCAAATCCAGAACATGCCCATTAAGAATCAATAATAGGAGAAGGAGGGGTTCATTAATTCCTTTCATTCCCTTCGTGGGGCGCATCTGTAACAACTAATAAGGGGGCATGGGCATGTGCTGCTATAGGACTCATCATTCCAATCTCTCTTTACATTCTTTCTCATGTTCATCTCTTTGGAGTTGGCATGCATTTATTGATTCTCACTTGCTCTATCCTTGCATAATTGTAGACCATGTTGTTAACCCTTAACTTTTGTTCTCAGTGAGAAATATCTTTAAGAGTTTAAGTTTTGTGTACTGTCAGTGTACACAGAATTCTACACCATCAGATAATTTTAAAGGTTAATATATTAATTAACTTTTACCTATTTTACATAATGAATAACCATTTATGACCAAGCAAATAAATAAGGCAAGTTGAATCCTTAATTACACTGGTAGCCATTCTTATTTCCTTCCCCAACTTAGTATTGAAGTCTAATGTTTTCCATGGTTTTCTTTCTTCTCATCGTCAAAAGTAAGTTCTTTCTTCTTCAATCCAACAATGTCCTGCAGTATTATATAAGCAAAGATGAATTGCTCATTTTGTTGATCTCTCAATCTTATACTAATAGTACAACCAGAGGGAATCAAGCAAAAATCAGTAAATCTTTCGCCACAAAAGAAGTACTTACAATACTTTAACATATAAGCAATTTAAGTTCATAACATAAGCACCATTTTCAAATCTCATATATTCCAGAGGTATATGTTATTCCAGACACAGAGCCCAAATTTCAATTAAGGACTTTCTTCAATCATTCTGAAAAATATAGTTAAGAACCATTCAAAATCAGTTCCAATTTTTTAACACACAAACTTTATTTATTTTTAATTTTGAAGAAATCCACACTGCTGGTACAGCTTTTTCTTGCGCTAATGTAGGGTTAAATTTCGTTTGAAGACTATAATTTTATTCAATTTTCCTGATGGGATAATTTCTTTCCTATAAGAATTCTCAACTTTCTCTATATTTTTTTGGAAGATCTACAATTCATAGATAGAGAATGGGAGGTTTTTAAGAAGAAAGAGAGGTTGACGAGAGTGAAAAGCCAGAAAACAAATTTGAAGGAGAGAAAGATGGACGTTTTTTAAGGGAGGGAGAGAGAGAAGAAAAAACAAAGTACTTTAAAATTTACTTTAAAAAAAAAAAAATTAGGAAAAAGCTGATAACTTGCTATAGCAGGTAATTGTTACCTGATGGTGTAAAGATTTAATACACTAAGGGGTCGTTCGGTTACTGAGTTAAGGGGTTAATACCCGCACAAAACTCAGCGTTAATTTAGCGCAGCGTTCGGTTGGTTTTTGTGAAATTTTAATACCCGCATAAAAATAGTGCAACGTTTGGTTGCGTTTTTGTATATTCCGCATTATTAATACCCACATTATTAATGCGGGAATCTATGTATTATTTTATGCGGGGTAGAAGGTGGTATAATAATGTGGGTATTAATAATGCGGGTATTAAAATTTAAAATGACAAAATTAACCCTCATAATAATAAGGATATTTTAAAATTTTATTTAAGGAGTAAATAAATAATTTAAATAATAATATTTTTTGTTAATTTGTAATATATCAGTGATTCAACAAATAATCCCTACGTTATAATATATGTGTGGCTAATACCCACATTATTAAACCCTACATAACTAATACCCGCATTATCAATACCCACATTATTAATACACACATTATTAATACCCACATTACTAATACCCGCATTAATAGTTAATACCCGCGTAAAAGAAAACTAAACCGAACGACCTAAGGGGTCGTTCGGTTGCTGTATAAGCAACTTAATACCCGCGCAAAACTCCGCATTAATTTAGCGCAGCGTTCGGTTGGTTTTCTGTGAAATTTTAATACCCGCATAAAATTAGTGCAACGTTTGGTTGCGTTTTTGTATATTCCGCATTATTAATACCCGCATTATTAATGCGGGGATCTATGTATTATTTTATGCGGGGTAGAAGGTGGTATTAATAATGTGGGTATTAATAACGCATGTATTAAAATTTAAAATGACAAAATGACCCTCATTAGGAGGATATTTTAAAATTTTATTTAAGGAGTAAATAAATATTTTAAATAATAATATTATTTATTAATTTGTAATATATCAGTGATTCAAAAAATAATCCCTACGTTATAATATATGCATGGATAATACCTACATTACTAAACCCCGCGTTAACTAATACCCGCATTATTAATACCCACATTATTAATACACACATTACTAATACCCGCATTAATAGTTAATACCCGCGTAAACAATACCTTCAACCGAACGACCCCTAACAGTGTACACAACTTAAACTCTATCTTTAATTGACAAGTGTATGCATTTTGGTCCCACTTACAAGCAATTAAGGTTAAGTATTTTTTAAAAAAACTAAATTTGGTAATTATTCTCTCCTATTCCAAACACCCCCCTTGGCCTTCATCCATTCTCTCCAATATTTCTTCTGCCATGAATATTTATTTCATTTTCTTCTCAATTAATTCTTCCCATGTTCTATTCAATTATATTTAAATAAACATACATATAGTTGATTACAAAAAAATAGATTCAAAAATTGCTAAACTAAATGAATCGACTAACTAATATCTTCAAAAAAACATTCTCCATAATTGAACTTTGAAATACTTTAATTATTCTAGATCTTATCATAAGATGAAGAAGTCAGCACGAGTAGAAAAAAATAAACTAAGAACAAAGGGGGATTAATTAAATGTAGAAGGAGTTGCCCAGGTTAAGGAGGAATCATGGAGAAAATATATAGCAGAATGAGATTGTATCGAGGGAAGAGGGTTGATGGAGGAAGGAAAAGAAAATAAGAAAGAAAAAGGGGTGTTTGGTAAAACATTGGTTGAGGAGAGAGAGATTAGTTTAAGAGCTCGTTTGGGTGAGTTTAAAAGTCGCTTATAAGCTTATAAGTCCATTAATATATGTTTGGTAACTTAAAAATTTTGGACTTATAAGCCATAAGTGACTTAAAAGCCACTTTTTAAGAAAGAAAATTCTAACTTTTCAAAAAATAGTTTTTAAGTCACTTAAAATAAGCTGCTTATAAGCCCATCCAAACAGGCTTTAAATATTTTTTAATTTGGCTTTGATTACATGACAATTGGGATGAAAAATTATCCACTTGTCAATCAAAGACATGTCTCACACAAATATGATGTGGCGTGTGAGACACTAAATAAAATTTCTCCACTCTCCTTATATTCAGATATTAAGAATGAGATATTTGGCTCTTCTCCTGTAGAGCATCTCTTTGTTTGTCCATTGTCCCTCTAGTTTAATGACACCTATCCATCTTTAAATCTAAGGACCATTATTAATTTAGCTAAACTAACCCCTAAACCATGGTTTAAACAAAATAAATATTGTGCTTTATCCTTTCCTTATAAATAGCACCAGTAAATATGCGAGAATCTCACAGTCTGCATATTGATTCGTTTACTTAATTACGAAATTTTGATGCGTAGCCATTTTTTGACGTGGTCAATGAGTTTTATCCACCGTTTCAAAATTAATTGAGAAATAGTCAAAAATTCACACGCACACATACGCTTCATTAGCGTTGGAAAACATCCCAGACTAGTCTCGGTATTTTATACTGGGACTTTGAACTAATATGTTCAAAGGTCCCATTATTTTATACTGGACTGAAGCTTTATATATAAAATAATGGGACTTTGAACAATCATGTTCAAAGGTCTCATTATTTTATGAAGCTTTATATATAAAGTCCCATAACAAAATACTGGACTTTGAACTATCATGTTCAAAGGTCTCATTATTTTATACTGGGTTAGTTTACTGAAGCTTTATATAAAGTCACATAATAAAATATTGGGACTTGTCCGGAGGTGACTATTTCTCAGGAAATTTATTTTTGACGGGTACGGATCAATTAGCGCGTGCCAAACAGGCCTCTATTCAAAATTTTTACACAGTTAAACCCGTCTTCATGGATATTTATTTTTACCATTACTTCATACTTTTCCAAATAAAATCCTTGAACTTTCTTGCCCCAGAATCCTAAGCTCATTCTAATGAACTGTTATTTGCATAAACTATTAACACACTTATCGTGTAAACAAAATTTTTTAAAGCTCTGTTAGTTCATAGTTAACTTAAGACTAAGATTTATGCTGAGAAAATAAAGAGGATGAATACATTGTACTCTAGTACGCATTAGATAAAACTAACTTTTTTTAAAGCGTCGTTAATTCATTGGATAACTTCTTCAAAAAAAAATTTATGATGAATATTATCGAAAATCATTAAGTTAGATTCGACAAAGTTAAGTACACAACTAAAAATTAATCGCGGCATCATAGCAGCAAGTGGCAAATCTTTATAGATAAAAGAAAAGAAGTTGAGCTACAATCTGTCTTTGGTCTGTTCAAATTCACGAAGGGAGCTTAATTGGATAAGCTAGTGTATTTACCCAACACTTCAAGTTAAATACAGAAAAATATTGTCTGCTCAAGATCACAGAACAACAAGAATCTCAAGAAAATGATATCTTTTATATTCTTTGATCTAATACCAATTTCAATTCAAAAATTGAATATCTAAAGATTGTTCTAGAATTAGGAAAACCTATCAATGGACTGATAATGAAAACTAAGTTCCATCCTGAAGTGGAAAAAATAGTAACTCTATTCATCACGGTCTCACACCTATTGACTAAGTGTCCGAAGCTGCCACAATCAACATTGAGAGTACTTGTTTAGATCTTGATAAGTAACTTCCTGCAATTAATTACAAAAAGAAAAAATGAAGGAAATGCAGTGAGATGAGTAGCATTCCTTATAAAAAAAGAAGAAGATGAAAATGAGGAAGCATTATAAACTTTATTACTGACTCTTAAGAATTGAGTCAGAGATCCATGAGATGATCATTGAGACAATTGTGAAGGGCACCATGAAAGAAAACTTCCTTCTGCCAATTCCTAGTACAACAAAGGATAATGTAAGTTTTTAGAATATAATTTCTAATACGATAAGTTTTATAGCATAATGAATAAGGGAACAATTTGGATGTCAGAAGATACCATAGTCATTGATGTATCTGACAGAGGTGGACAAGGGACTTGAATGCTTGAAATCTGCTGGCTGGTTTGAAATTGAAAAGATCTTGGCCATGAAGTCTTATTTTTCTTCTTGGCCTTTTCCATAAAACTCTTTGGCCGAATATTAGGACGACGAGTTTGTTGCTTCCTCTTTAACCCAATCATCATTGTGACATTGTATTATCAACATAAACAGTCTCACTCGATTCATTTTGAATAATATTACTCAGATCCGACTTTTTATGAGATTCATTATTCTTCTTTACATCATTTAACCTTGTTATTATCTCTTTCACATACTTTACTACAAATTCGTACCCTTCTATGAATTCTGAAGCTTCAGTTGCAATTTGGACGAACATTTGGCATAAATGCATGTACCTTGCTGTAGCTTCAACTTTTGGATCCGTGTCTTTTTCTACCATACTAACATATATCTTACTCAAATTTGTTGCATCTTTTGTCCACGTCTTTAGTATATAATGTTCTGGAATCATATTTTTTACACTAAGTATGTCCAGAATTTTCAAAGAATGTCCACAAAGTATACCCATAAACTCAAATAACTTGCATCTGCAAGAAACTTAAGCTATTGATGGCTTAGCAACTACTACATGTTCTTTTACACCTTCACGAGTGCTAACCTTGTATGTACACAATTCCCCTTTAACATTGGAGCCCAAAACTGAAACGAGTAATGAGTTCTCCCATTCATTTTGGAATATGTCAAATATAGCGAGGGTATATACTTCTCTAGTATGAACCAATAAAGGAAGTCTGACCTTTAAAATTGATATTCGTTGAGTCATGTCAAAATTTGATATATCTTTGTTGGCACGCTTATCATCAACTAATCTTTGGAAATGCTTAAAAAACTTCACAATATCTAAATCAGATTTCAAATAACCTCTTAAAGATCTATTGAAACTCTCACTTAACTATGTGTTGCGCATACCTGCTGAAAATGTATTTCTTCCATAGGTCATGGACCATTTCTCCCTTATAGCAAATGTGTTTTTCAACGAGCTATTATCCCAAGGTCATACTTCTCGAGCATTTTTTGCCATGCACTTAAGAAATCCTCCTCATCTCATAATCATAAAGAAATCTACTAAAATCTCGTGAAAATGATGAATGAGCTCTAAAAATATGATTAAGATGCTTAAATGCATTTATTTCAAAGTGCCAGACAAATAGGTGATGATATGTCTGTGGCATCACTAATGAGATAGCAAAAGCTATTACAGGGTCTTGATCAGTTATGAATGTTTGTGGCTTATCCGCAGCCATAACCCTGAAGAATGCATTAAAAAGCCATTCAAATTATTCGGATGATTCTTCATATAGAAGTGTTGCACCAAATATAACAATTTCTCTATAGTTATTCAAACCAACAAACAATGCCAAAGGCCGATATCCTTTATTTGTTCTATATGTCGTATCAAAGGACACAACGTCTCCATAAATCTTATAATATCTTATCATCTTTGCATCAGCTCATAATACATTGGTTATCAAACCATCATCATCTAATTGTAAAGAAAATCGAAATGCATGATCTTATTGTATTCTTTTCTCAAAATAATCCACCAAGCTACGAGCCACTCCATGTTTCAAACTATTTTTTCTTTTATCACGAAGATAATTCTTGTGATCTCTCTTAGTGTAACCTAGAAAAGGTTGCCCTCCAACTTGACGAGCAACATATTCAAATGAAGATTTGGGACATATCCATAAATCGTCTAATAAGTCAATTTCATGTGCTTGAACCCTTTTTATCTTTGCAATGGTAACATATGAGCTAAAGATGGAGGAACAAGAGGATGATTATGTTTCTCATCAAATAAAGTGATACGAAACATTCCAGTTAATTGACGACTAATAATAATATGAGCTAAGCACCCCGTCCTAGTTTCCCTCCTATGTTTTTGAACAGTTGAATCTCGCTTGTTTTTACCTCTATAACATTCATTAAAACATGTAATTTTTATCTTGAAGTCACATACCCTTGGACTTTGTTTTTGTTTGCATGCGCTTTTCTAATATTGAAACCAATTGAAGCTGCATATTCATTGTAGCAATCATATGTGGCCTTTCTGAATCGAATTACATCCCAAGTGTTATTGGCACGTTACATCCACTTTGAGATTGACTAGATGCGTTCTACATAAATTTACATATTATAAGTATATATGAGACAAATAGTCTGTAATCTTAAAGTTTGCAAAAACTACACAGATACAAGATATTTGGGGTGGAGTAACATAGGAGTAATAGAGAATTTGTATAATGTTTCATTTTTATTCCTTCCTGGTGCACGAGATATATTTCTCTAATGTTTGAACTCTTGATTCTTGGTACTTTCAATCATTAATTTACTCTCCAATTTGGTTATGGTACCTCATTTGATTTTAACACATCAACTCCATTAAAATATTCATTCATCTATGATATGATCAATAGTATAAGATACCAAATCATAATTAGTAAAGGTTTGTTTTTTCCATCAAAAGTTAATATTTTTTTGCAAGAATCATTTTATACAATTTACGATGTTAGCTTCACAATTTTATATATTGAGTTCCTAGTTTAAAATATTCAAACAATTCACTTGAGATTTATCAAACACATTGTGGGAATTATTTATAACATTGGCAATTTCCACTTCAAGAATCACAAAAAATAGTATTTGGTTTATAAGAAGCAAAAGTGATGTAAGATCGTAGAAAAGCCTATATGGTGCCGTCTATTGTTCTCAAGAAAAAATAAATTCTTATCAACTGATTCCGTTCTTTGCCTTGCGACCTGCTGCAGTTGTCGTATGTAAATGAGGTAAAGTTTTGTTTTTGTGGATTCTTGCATAACATCTCTATGGAAGGAATGATGTCCATGGTAAGAAAATATTTCTCCAACCAAAAAGGATTTACCTAGCAAAATTTTTGGATACTTGTATTCTCTTTCCAATTTGGTTCTGATTGTGTAGCAATCTTTTAGTTTAAACCATGGTTTAGGAGTTAATTTAGCTAAACTAATAATGGCTCTTAGATTTAAAGATGGACATGTATCATTAAACTAGAGGGGCATTGGACAAACATGAGAGATGCTCTACAGAAGAAGATATGGGTGTCAAACGGGTATACGGATTCGGATTCGGGTTGTAAAATTATAACCCCGCGAGTTAGGGATACGGGTTTAAATTACGGGTTCTCAACGGGTCCGGATTTTGGGTAGGAAAAAATTACTCGTACGCGTCCGGGTCTAAGCGGGTATTTTATTTTATACATAATATATATCATACAAAATATTATTGCATAATATTTGAGTATGGCCATTATAGAGAGGTAATTTTATGAAGAGTGTACCGCTATAATGAACGTCATTGCTGTTATAGGTAGAATGATGTTATAGAGAGGTAAAATATAACATGAAAAATCAGTTTTGGAAAATATTAGATCGTTATACTGAAATACTGTTATAACGAGGGGCTGTTATAGAGAGGTTTGACTGTACACACATTTTATAAAAAAAATACAAAAACAAAAACACAAGCACCTATTTCTCTTACTAAAGTATTTTTTCAGCGACTTGGTGGGAAGAATTTACTTTACACATCATACCATCTCGTATGACATCTAACTCTTTCTCCAAAAATAGAGATAAATGGGATTTTCTTGAAATTTCAAGATTTATAAGGAATGAAAAAGGTATAATGTTAAACATTATGATGCGAAAAGTAAGAAAGGGCAAAAGAGAAGAGGATACAAATGGGAGAATTACATAACTATGACACCGACCACAATGGTTTGCCTAACTGTTTTTGTTTAATATAGTTTGCAAGAATGCCTTCCGCTAACTTTAATGAATAAATTCCGAATGGAAATACCCCTACGAAATCTTATATTGACGCCCTCATCCCGTCCTCCCCTTCTAGTAAGTGCTGACATTTTGGTAGCACTTGCCCTTTTATCTCTTTCAACATTCTCCCAAGATAACTTGAAGTGCTACCCCGCCCTCCAAGATAACTTGAAGTATCGCCTCAGCAACACTTGCTCCTTTATATTTCCTGAAGAAGCATCACTTGTCATGTTTATGCCTAAAATTGGACGTCTAGGGTAAACAATTAAATTTATAAAAGGGTCACAAGCAATATAATATAAACGATGGAAAAAAGTAAATAGAGAGAAAAGTAATGAACAAGAAAATAAGTAGTGTTATTCCTTGGGAATAGCCGGATTCAGTGTGAATCGCTTGATGTAATATACAATGTAAGGAGAGATATTTATAGTAGAGATTACCCAGTCCTAATTATGGTAAAATAAAAAGACTAATTAGGCTATGAGTCTATAAACTCAAGGCGGTTGTTTATACGAAACCCTAACTAGGAGACTGTAAATCTTAAGGCAGCGGGATGTATGTCTTGCGTCCTACGCCTTTACCGCCTGAGCGGTCGTAGCTCGTGGAGCAGACGTGTATCCTCTGTGCCCAGTGACTGGTAGGATAAGTCTAATCTCGCCAGCTGAACTCATATCCCCGTAACAATATGTGGTGTATTTTTTCCCATACAGTCAGTCCCTCCACTTGCTGAGTGCTGACGTGAGCAGTCAGGAAGTGAAAGCGGTGTACAAGACGGATGTGAAAAATATCTCACTGTCTCCTTGAAACTGGCAGTCTCTTAGATTATCTCTTCCAGCCTATGATAGGGGCTTCGTGATATTGGTGGAATCACAAATCTTCTTCAGAAAAACACTTCATCTCTTCACATTTTCCTTATGAAAGAATGATTCTCCCATCTTCAAGGAAATTGGCCTTCGATCCCGTTTTGATATTCCAAGAAAAACTCCTTTGTTTAGAATGGATGGTGCATGAGAAAACTGTAAGCAAAAGATCATTTGCAGTTTTATTTCTCTTTTACTCCATCCATAAGTGGACGAACGGAGTCCCTCGAGTCATAAAGTTTGATCGAGATTCTAATGACGTTCTTTAAAATGTCTTCATTGTGGCATGTGCACTGATTACAGTGTGCTCTTCTTCTAACTCGCCGATTGTTGTGATATTTCTCTTGTCATGTGGGGTTTGTCAGCAGAAGAATGCCAACCCAGCGGGGCTCCTATATCTGCTCATCTTTTGGTTGCCGAGGGCCATAGTCTTGGAAGCAACTACATTAAACTAAGAGCGGGTCCCTAGGATATCCTCTCCTTCTTCGGGCTGTGGATACCCAAGAACATTCTCTAAACCCGCAGCGTTCAGGGCGGTCATATAGCTCTGCCCTGTTCTGTAGTTTCGGGGATTTCATCTGCTTCCAATCGTCCGGGGAATATGGCGTTCCCGCGGCCAACGAGGGTTCCTCATTTGAGTCTCTCCAAATGAATCAAAGTAAAGTGTCAGACCGAGTTCTAATTCATCCGTCGTTCTATTGAGGGATTCCTCAGTTGGACTGACTTTCTAACTCCCGTGGCACAGCGTTACAATGATGTTGTTGGTTGGGGTATCAAGTTGAAAATTTCGCCTTCCAAGTGCTGAGATAGACTTCCATGCAAGAGCTACAATCCAGATGAAGAATCTATGGTCGTGCAAATTCAGATGAACTTATAATTTTTAGCCTTCCTTTTTCATTTTTTACAATTATTATGAACTATATTGTATTCAGGAAGAACTAATTGTATATTATGATCCTACAAGCTGTTTGTTATTAATAAAACGGACATTCATTAACATTTTTATGTGTACTTATCTAGTTAAGCAGCATATTTTGTGTGCCTTTCTGGGCTAGTGTCATTAAAAGACGGGCGTGCGCACTGAGGGGCGCTTCATTTACGTCAGTAAGTGACTGCTTTCATTGCCTCTGTGATAGACAGCTGTTTCGCGCCCACAATGGGACGACTTTAGCCTGTGTATGAACGAGGCATTTTTTCGTTCTAACTAGAACCTCTTTGTTTTTATACTCAAGTAATTTAAGACTTTTTGTAACTATGCGGGCGGGCGTCCCTACCGGCATGTAGGTGCAATTTGTTGAATTGATGAGTTCAACTTACGAATAATTCCTGCTGAGCTAGATGTGATCTACCTCTATGCGAGTAGTTTACCTTAATTTTTGTAGCAAAAAGTGGATGTATTACTACAACTTAGGTCTGGCCGAGGCTATGAATATTTGGATCATAGATGGATCTGAATTGTAAAACCAAAATAGTAGTTTTATTGATAAATAGGGCATTGAGCCATATGAAACATAAAGAACGGGGCTAAGAGCCTGTTATGAAATAATGACTAAAGAAACAAGAAAGGAGAAAAATACATGTCTCGAGTATGCAAGTTTAGTTAGTCTTTCAAGAGTAGTACTTTTTAAGCCAAGAGATGTTGCAATTATTTAGAATGATTGTTCCTTTCATATCCTCAAGAATATAGGCACATTTTCCAGCTATGCCTCGGACTCTGTAAGGTCCTTCCTAATTTCTAGCTAGCTTGCCTGCACTGGCCTCCTTGGTGCTTTGAGTAACTTTGTGAAGGACTAGATCACCCACGTTGAAGGAGCGTAAGTTAGCCCACGCTTGTAGTACTATTCCACTCGTTGCTTCTGGGCCGCGAGGCGTATAGCCGCTATCTCCTGTCGTTCATCCAAGGCATCGAGTGAAAATTTCAATTCCTCATTATTTAATTCTTCCTCGGCAAATGACTGTCGCAAGCTGGACTTTCCTATCTCTAAAGGAATCATTAATGTCGTTCTTTATGTTAAATAAAATGGAGCTTCCCCCTTGGTGGCCTTGGATGTAGCGCGGAACTCGTGGCAGTTCCTCTAGTAATTTTTGCTTGGCTTCCTTGAGCCCCTTCTTCGGGCTTTGTACAATTGTTTTGCTTGAAGATTCAGCTTGACCATTGGCCGAATGGTGGTAAGGTATTGAGGTTGTTCTCTTTATCTCCCATTCCTCCAGGAAAGTGGTGATTGTGTTGCCCTCGAATTGAGGTCCATTGTCGCAAGTTATTTTTGCTAGGATGTCGAAATGGCACATGATATTATTCCATATAACCAGTATCACCTCCTGCTCTCGGATTCGAGCATAGGCCATTGCTTCGACCCATTTGGTGAAATAGTCCGTCATAATAAGCAAGAATTTGACACCACTGGGCGCCTTAGGCATGGGCCCCATGATATCCATTCCCTATTTTTTGAAATGCCAAGGGGCTATCACGAAATGTAACAGCTCCGCTGGCTGATGAAGTACATGGGAAAATCTCTGACAACTATCACATGTATGAACCAACTTGCTCGCGTCATCTTCCATTCGAGGCTAGAAATAACTCGCCCTGATTAATTTACGAGCTAAAGATCATCCACCGGAGCGGTTTTCGCATTGCCCCTCATGAATTTCTCTTAGTGCGTAATCCACTTGAGAGGGTCCCAGATATTAACCAAAGGGCCGCTAAACATCCGGCTATACAACTCACCGTTGATTAGGTAATAACGAGCTGCATCAACCCTCAACCTTCTGCTTTCCTTTCTGTCTGCTAAGAGTATTCCTTTGTCCAGGTATTTAATGATCGGGTGCCGCCAATCGCATGCTGATCCCGCGATGTTGACCTCGTGGCGCTTGACATCCGCGTAAATTAACTCAATGACGGATCCCGGGCTATCTGCACTTATGTTTGCAGTGGCCGCTAGAATAGCTAGGGTATCAGCCTTCGTGTTTTCATCCCTTGGTATTTGATTGATCTTCCATTATTGAAAATTCTTCAAACGCTTTTCCACTCTACCCAAGTACTCCTGCACGCGGGCATCTTTTGCAGCGTAGGCTCCAGTTACCTGATTGACGCCCAGCTGAGAGTTTCCATTGAGATTGATCTCCCTGGCCCCCAATATGTAAGCTAATTCTAAAGCTTGAATTACTGTTTCATATTCTGCTTCATTGTTTGTCATCGGCGGGCAACTGACAACCTTCTAAAATTTGTTTTTAGTTGGGGATTTGATCACTAAACCAAGTCCGACCCCTTTTACATTCGAGGCCCCGTCGGTGTGGATCACCCATTCTCCAAGGGTAACACCCTTCGTCATTTTACACTCTATCTCGACCTTCGGCATTAAGTCGGTATTGAAGTCGGCAATGAAGTCCGCGAGTACCTATGACTTGTCGGTCGTGTGTGGCTGATAGATGATATCATATTCTCCTAGCTCAACGGCCATTTTACTAGCCTAGCCGAGAGCTCAGGTTTGTGCAAAATTTTCATAAAGGGAAAGAGAAGACCACAATAATCGTGTGACTTTGAAAATATGGTCGCAGCTTCCTTGTCGCCATAACTAGGGCGAGTGCTAGTTTTTCCAGGTGTTTGTACCTGGTTTCTGCATCTAGGAGATATTTGGTGGCGTAATATATTGGCGACTGTACCCAATTTTCTTCTCATACCAGGACAACACTGACGGCAACTTCGGACACCGCGAGGTATAACAATAACGGCTCTCCCTCGCATGGCTTAGCTAGCAACAGGGGATTGGCCAAATACTGTTTTAATTCTCGAAGCGCCTTGCTACACTGCTCTGTCCACTCGAAGCTTTTATTTTTTTTCAAGACGTTTAAAAACTGATGAAACCTTTCAGAGGACCGTGAGATAAAACGGCTGAGTGCAGCTATCCGACCGTTGAGTCTTTTCACCTCTACTTTACTCTTCAAAACTTCTGGTATAGCCTCAATTGCTTCAATTTAAACGAGATTTGTTTCTATGCCCCTGTTAGAGACAATGAACCCGAGGAACATCCCGGGGGATACGCCAAAGGCACGCTTCTCTAGGTTGAGCTTCATACCAAACTTTTCCAAGATGTGGAATGCTATCTCCATTGGCTGCTTTGGTCTTTGGAGAATTTTGACTTAACCAATATGTCATCGATATAAACCGCCATAGTCTTGCCAATCTGCTCCTTAAACATCAGGTTCACTAATCTCTGGTAGGTTGTTCCTTTCCAAACCAAAAGGCATTACCCTGTAATAATAAGTCCTCCCCCCCCCCCCGGTCCGTGATGAAAGAAGTCTTCTCTTGATCATCTGGATTCATGAGGATCTAATTGTATCCCGAGTACGCATCAAAAAAACTTAGAGCCTCATGACCTGCTGTGGAATCGATGAGTTGATCGATGTTAGGCAGTGGGAAAGAGTCTTTTGGGCATGCTTTATTCAAGTCTGTAAAGTCGATGCACATTCTCCACTTCCCATTCTTCTTGGAAACCACCACAATGTTGGATGGCCAATCGGGGTAGTGAACCTCGCGAATGGAACCATTGTTTAATAGCTTCTCAACTTCCTCGTGTATTGCCAACCCCTTTTCGCGGCTGATCGGTCGTTTCTTCTGCTTGACCGGCTTAAAGTTGGGGTCAATATTTAAATTATGTGTAATGATGCTAGTTGATATTACAGGCATGTCGGTGTGTATAGGCGAATTTTCCTGACCGAATGCGCATGAAGTTAACGTATTTTTGTTTGGCTTCGACCCAGGGTTTTGCCCCCACGTAAAATTTCTTGTCTGGGAACCTCTCATCGAAAATCACTGGATCGAGGTTGTCGAACGTAACTTTGGTGGGTTTTTCTTATTCATGCCGGTCTAGAGGCGTGATGATCGGTTCTCGGGATGAAATTGCTTCATGACTTCTGAACCCAAAAGGTATGATGGTTACTAGACAAGGGCTAAGCAACTTATTAAACTTCATCTTCTGGTTCTTCATTTCCTTCTTGACCATGCATGTCAGGGCGGTTACGTAACAGCTCTGGGATAGTTTCTGCTTCCCCTGAATTTCTCTCACCCCTAGGGAGTCAGGTATTTAAGGATCCGATGAAGCGTAGACAGCACTGCGCGTCCTTTGTGAATCCAGGGTCTTCCCAAGATAATGTTATACGAAAGATCGTATGTCATTACTTGGAAGGACGTTACCCTCGTTGCCCCTGGAAGTTGTACCTGAAGGAGTATTTCTCCTACAGACTTTTCGTTGGAGCTGTTGAAGCTGGTTATGGTGTATGGACTGGGAATTATCTGGTTCTGCACCTCCATCTGGTAGACGACTTCCCAATGAATGATGTTCACCGCGCTGCCTGGATCTACCAATGCAGGTTTGACCTGAGCATCATATACTTGCAGGGTAATTATCAAGGCATCGTAATAGGGGTATAGAACTCACCGTGAGTCTTTGTTATCGAACTCGATCGCGTTGATGCGAGGTTTCTTGGTTATCTCCTGATGGGCCTCACAGACCATGATGGTTCTGGTTCTGGTGCTACTAACTCTGGGCACCCAGAAAATCATGTTGACGGACTTCTGGGCCCCCTGGATCACCAGTATCGCTTCGTCTGAATCACTATAAAATGCAGTATGTTGGTAGGATTCCTGCCATGATAGCGAGTAAGGAGACGTTGATCTTAAATATTAATCCATAGATTCAGCCGTGTCAACCGAGTTATGAGTCATCTGTTAGATTTTGATACTAGTGTTCCGTGCGACGTAGTTGCTGTTGTCTAACATGACTGCACATTTTCCTTCGTAGAATACCTACAATTGCCTGGGCCCCACGATGGGCTCCAAACTATTTATGCGTAAAATTAGATGTCTAAGTTAAACAATTAATTTTATAAAAGGGTCACAAGCAATACAGTATAAACGATGAAAAAAAGTAAGTAAATAGAGAGAAAAGTAATGAACAAGAAAGTAAGTAGTATTATTCCTTTAGAATAGCCAATTAAGTGTGAATCGCTTGATGTACAATACAAAGTAAGGAGGGGATTTATAGTAAAGATTACCCAGTCCTGATTATGATAAAATACAAAGACTAATAAGGCTATGGGCCTATAAACTCAAGGCGGTGGTATATACGAAACCCTAACTAGGAGACTGTAAACCCTAAAGCGGCGGGATGTATGCCTTGCGTCCTGTGCCCATACCGCCTGAACGGTCGTAACTCGTGGAGCAGACATATATCCTCTGTGCCCAGTGACTTGTAGGATAAGTCTAGTCTCGCCATCTTGACTTGTATCCCCGTAACAATAGGTAGCATTTTTTTTTGCCCACACATGTCAATTTAAAACTTGAAGTGCTGCCTCGATATCACTTGCCTCTTTAATCTCTTCGCAGGCCGCACTTGCCCTTTATACTTCTCGAAGAGGTAACACTTGTCAATTTTTAACTTTAAGTGCTGCCTCCGATGCCATTTGCTAAGCCATTCTTAAGTGGGAACAAAAAATCATAACCAGGGATAAGGGGGGTATATGTGATGAAATTTTTTTGGGAACAAGTACAGTCAGACAGGTCCTTCTATAATAGTTATAATAACATTTTACTATATAAGTTTTCTTGCAAATCAATTTTTAATTTACACGAATATACAAAGTTGCACCCCTATATTACAAAAAAATAGTAATATTATATAAATTACAAGACATATCTATATTTTTCCTATTACATTACACACCAATCAAGACAAATAAGAAAAGGGAAAGCAAACCCACCGAAACCCCCATTTCTCAACGCCACCCCCACCACAACTACCCTCCCCAAAACTGCCGCGGTATCCTCTTCCAACCGTCTTCCCCCGCCGTGCTAGTCACATGATAAGACCAACAGCAATAGGAATAACAAAGTCTTCAATACTTGAAAGCCCTAAGAGCGACAAATACGTCGAATTCACTGTCAACACCGTCAACTCTGAAACTCGTACGATCAGTTAAGGGATATAGGTCAAGCAATCGAGTCCGATGAGCAAGTTGATCATCGAACAACAACGGCGGAGATGCCGTTTTCGATTAGGAAGCGTCGTAATCGATGTTATTTTTAAGGCGTTTCGCCGGTCAGGTCGTGGCTTTAGCTTCTTCTACTTTCCATACATCCCTCACTTTTCATACACACACACAGTGGGAATAATACAGAGAGAAAGATAGTTCACCTTTTTGATTGTATGCACATGTATGTATACGTAT
Organism: Petunia axillaris subsp. axillaris; assembly: GCA_029990575.1. Lineage (NCBI taxonomy): Eukaryota > Viridiplantae > Streptophyta > Magnoliopsida > Solanales > Solanaceae > Petunia > Petunia axillaris. The sequence goes on from JARKNS010000006.1 coordinate 10,758,817, forward strand.
AGTTTTCAGGTGAAACTTCTACAAGATATGATGGTGAAGAAATAGGAATTCAGAAGAGATGGCTGCCACTTGATTGGTTTTAAAGAGACGTTTGCGGTGGCGCCACCATTTCCGATAGAACATGTGGTTATACAATCGGAGGCGATTGTAAAAATCAGAACCAAAGGATACAATGGCAGTAGCTGGAAATAGTAATAGCAACGGTGGAAACATAGCGACAGTAACAGTGGCTCCGGTGGTGGAAAAATGACCAAGCTGGCCAGGAGACAATGTGTATAGGCTGATTGCCACCTGATACTATGTGGTTGTATCTTAACTGATACAACTTGAAATACTTTTAGGTCACTCTGTCTAATGAGTTATAGTGGGAAACAATTTTTTTGGTACTCATTTTAGTTGTTACGAATAGCTGATGGTTTTTTTGAAGGAACAAAGATTTTGCTTTAGATTCCTATGTATTCTGTATGATTTTGGTTAATTCAAAAACAAAGCACAAACAGAATGAAACAACGCTTAAACAGTCTAGAAACGGCTAGATACAAAGCACAAACAGTGCAAAAACCCATAAACACTCCACAAACAGTTAGATACGGTGCGAAAATAGTGCAGATACAGCGAGATACTGCGAGCTACAGTGCGATATGAGGTGGTTATTTTTCTAGTGTAAGTTGAGATACAACACGAAATAACGAGATGCAACGAAATACGAAGTGGTTGGTAGGTGAGATACAATGAGATACGAGGTGGTTGGTAGGTGAGATACAGCGAGATACAAGGTGGTTGGTAGTTGAGATACATCGAGATACTGCGAGATACGAGGTATTTAGAGAGTGGAGCAGGAAAAGTTAAATTGGGGGAAATGGGATGAAGAATGTAAGATTTTGCTATGTTATGCTATGTTTTGTAATTAACTTTCTCTTTTATTTATATTGGGTAATTTTGCTAAAATATTACTATGTTTTGTGAATAGCTTCTAAAAGTTCTATTTTTCTGTAAAAAAACACTAAATTTTACTGGTCTATTGTAGTTTTTCGCCTATATTAGAAACAAACGTAATTATAGCTTTATACTCTTTATATAATTATTCCTATAAAAAATCTATTCAAGTATCGATTGATTTTGTCTTCCATTATAATGCTAATTCTGATTGATTTTATTAAATTTCCACTTTCATTGCTAGTCTTTTATTTTAATATAGCTAGATATAGAAATACAATCTCTATTTTTGTTGTCGCAGACGTGCACAAGATACAAGAAATGGGATTGAATTTGGTCTTGGTTGATTTTTGTTTTACTTGTTCCATCGTTAATTAGTTTCCTGGAAACTACCTACGGAAGAACTTCATGTGTTCTATTGACATAAACAACTCAAATACTGTAAGTAAAAAACACAGTTTTTAAAACTTCCACTAAAGGAGTCAATTCAAATAAGAATCCTGGTTAATCTCATGACTTACTCTAGCCTTATCTAACTGGTCCTCGGCTACATTAACCTAGCGAATTACCCTAACTTGAAGGTCTCTATTATAATACTGTATTGGGTAAAAATCATCGTCTTCGGTCAACACCTCGAGTTGGTAGACCGAAGAAAAAACGAGCTGGCGCTCCGAAGGGAAAATAATCAATCGTGGCTGAACCACCTAGGTCAACGCCCGAAGGCGCGACCGAAGAGAAATTAAGTCTTGAACTTCGGGTTCACGGCACCCCCTTCGGATAGTAAGGTCAGATGACCGAAGCCTTGTGGCAAGGCTTCGGTTACCACCTCGGTCCCAACGGCTTTGCAGCCCACTACTCTGCTCCACTAACTCATCCATGTTGCTGATCAGATCGTGGGAGGAGTGCAAGCTGGTGATGGAGAACGTGGGCAAGGTCCCTAGGCCTATAAATAGAGGCTCATTTCGTATTATAAGCATCCAGAAATATATACCAAAACTCTGTCCAAATTTGTACTGAACATTCTTATATTGAAAGCAAGTTGTTTTACGCATTTTCGTCTATTTCGTGTATTATTTACCGCTTTGATACAAAGATTTGCTTATATTCGAATCCAAATTCGATTTGTGTACCTAAAAGCGATTTAGGCCCATACAAATTGGCGCCGTCTGTGGGGATATAAGCAATAACGCTTTGTTCCAAAGTTCGAAATCCATTTTTCATCAAGAAATTTGTGATCTAACGCTATGGCTGATAACAACAATGGTGGTAATGGTGATCGGGTTGACGTTCCGACGAACCAACAATCCTTCACCCCAATGACAACCGAAGAATTTCAAATGTATGTTGTCACCACACTAAGAGCTCTCCAAAATAAGCAGGACGAGCAGGCTAGTATCAACGCCGAGTTTCGCGCCTCGCTAGAAGTGCGAAACAGCGCCGCCCCAAACGGCACCCAGCCCTCGGCTCCTGGTGGAGGCACCCCGCCTTTCGTTCCTCCGGGCGCGAGAACAGGGGGACCTCACAACGGAGCCGCGTCTGGGGGCTCGGGGAGTAATCCATCTACAATGCCACACTTCGGGACGGTTCCCACCATGGCAGAAACAACGTCCTCGGTCGACGTTGAAAGAATGAGTAGAGAAATCGAGGCCCGCATCGAGGCGCGCGTCGAAAAACGCCTCGAGCGCGTACCGGGGATAAGCAAGGAGGAAGATGATCTTGACATCGAGCAATATAGGGAACAGCCCTATAAGCCCGAAGCAGCGCCGGCTCCAACTCCCGTGGGCTTCAAACTCACATTCCTCAAAAAGTACGATGGGACAACTGATCCCAATGAGCATGTTAGAGAATACATGTCCATGGTAAAGAGAAACGACTTGACGTCCACACAGCTTGAGTCCATGTTCTTAAAGAAGTTTGGTAGTTCGTTGGAAAAGGGTGCCCTTCGGTGGTATTTATGCTTGCCACCGGGGTCAATCTCCTCGTTCAAAGAACTGTCCAGCGCCTTTGTCAAAGCTCACACCTGCACGCAAAAGATCCTCCAGAGGAAGAAGGATATATGTGAAGTGAAACAATGGCCCGGTGAGCCACTCAAAGAGTTCCTCGAGCGATTTCATGCTGAACGTATGGAGTTGCCTCGAATGGATGATACCCTGGCTATCATGGCCTTCGAAAAAGGTATCAACGGTCGCAATTCAAGTGCTGCAGCTGAATTGCGAAAAGAGTTGCAACAGTATCAGGTCCTGACGTAGGAGGATCTGCATAGAAGAGCTTACTCCAAAATCAGATTGGAGGAGGCGGAGTTCAAAAACCGAGGTTACCAAAACCGAGGTGATATTTCAAATCGCGCCGAGGCGCCACGAAATAATTCGAAAGGGAGGTATGAACCTTATACTTCGCCGAGGCAACATGTTACTCAAAGGCTGGGGAACAACCCCGGTAACTCATACCCGACATCTCACATAAGCCAAAGGCTTGGAGGGAAGGTTCAAACCAATATGAACCAAAGGAATCCCTCGAGCTCCGCTTCGGTTCCGAGAAAGGATCCTCCCCGGATCCAAGATTATAATTTCAACATATCGACCTCGGAGCTGGTCGACGTCGTTAAGGGGACAGCCGGGGTAAGAATTCCCAAATATATGAGAACCCCGGCGGACAAAAGGGATCAGAATCTGCATTGTGAGTTTCATGCAGATTATGGTAACAAGACCGAGGACTGCAAAGCTTTGCGCCTCGAGGTGGCTCACCTACTGAAAAAAGGAGTCTTGGCTCAATTCCTCACTGACAAGGGGAAAGATAATTTTTCAAAGAACCGAGGCGGTGGGCAACGACCTCGGGCTCCACCCCCGGAGAGAGTAGTTAATGTCATCACCGGGGGGTCAGAGGTAAACGGCGTGAACTTCGCCGCAGCCAAAAAATTTGCTAAGCTCTCCATCACCATGGAGAAGAGGACCCGATTTGGAGGCTCGGGCAATGACATCGTGTTTGATGAGGATGACTGTGATGGGATGATGTTCCCCCATCATGACGCTCTAGTCATCATGCTAAGAATTAACAACGCTGACATCAAGAGAGTCTTGATTGACCCCGGCAGTTCAGTAAATATCATCAGCTACGGGGCCGTGAAGCAGATGTGGCTAAAAGGGGAGATCGTCCCCAAATCAACAGTGTTGGCTGGTTTTAACAACTCGACAGAAAAGACGTTGGGTGAGATCACGCTGAAGACATTCGCCGAGGTGTCACCAAAGAGACACTGTTTCAAGTCATGCCCGAGGATCTAGCCTATAATGTAATCCTCGGGCGACCATGGATCCACTCCATGGAAGCTGTTCCCTCCACTTTGCACCAAGTGATCAAATTCCCAACGCCTTGGGGGGTTCGGTCAATTAAGGGGGAGCAGCAAGTAGCGAGAGAATGCTACTCGGTCGCACTGAAGAGTGGAGTCGCCCCGAGCGGGCCCAAAAAATAGCAACCAACGCAACCGGGGTCCAGCGAGGCGAGCCTCCAAAGTGAAATTGAAAAGATCCCGGCATGCGTCCAAGAGCCTCGGAAACAGAAGGCCGAGGACTCCACTGTCGAAGAGCTGGATTCTTTCACTCTCATGAAAGAGTTCCCAGACAGGAAAGTACACATCGGCTCGGAGTTGGACCCGAAGTCGAAGGAAGCAATTATGGAAGTTTTAAGGTCCAACCATGACTGCTTTGCTTGGACTCATTCAGACATGACGGGTATCGATCCGGAGATCATGACTCACAAGCTGAATGTAGATCCCAAATTCACCCCGGTGAAGCAGAAGAAGAGACCTCACGCCGGGGTGAAAAAGAATGCGATCGAAGATGAGACCGCGAAGTTGCAAGAAAATGGTTTCATAAGGGAGGTCAAATATCCCGAATGGCTGGCGAATGTGGTAGTTGTGCCGAAGAAGAATGGCAAGTGGAGAATGTGTGTAGACTACACCGATCTGAACAAAGCTTGCCCCAAAGATTCTTATCCATTGCCGCAAATCGATAGGTTAATAGACTCCACGGCTGGACACAAACTATTAACTTTCTTGGATGCGTATTCGGGCTACAATCAAATCCTCATGGACCCCGAGGACGAAGAAAAGACCTCGTTCATCACTGACCGAGGTACCTTTTGCTACAAAGTGATGCCCTTCGGTTTGAAGAACGCCGGGGCGACCTACCAAAGGTTGGTAAGTCGCATGTTCAAGGAATACATCGGGAAGTCTATGGAAGTCTACATAGACGACATGCTCATCAAATCGATCCGAATGGAGGATCATTTGAATCATCTGAGGGAAGCTTTTGCTGTGCTGAGACAATACGGCATGAAATTGAACCCCGAGAAGTGCGCCTTCGGCGTAGGATCGGGCAAGTTTTTGGGATTTATTGTCTCCGAGCGGGGAATCGAAGCTAACCCAGATAAAATCAGAGCAATCGAGGAAATCCCCGAAGAGCTTACCGGGATAAAAGAAGTTCAACGCTTGACTGGCCGAATCGCTGCCTTGAGTCGCTTTATCTCAAAGTCCTCGGAGCGATGTCACAAATTCTTCTCCGTCTTGAGAAAAAACAACCACTTCGAATGGACACCGGAGTGCAAACAAGCGTTGAAAGACTTGAAACAATATTTGGCTAACGCACCGTTGCTTGCTAAGCCAAAAGAAGGGGAAACATTGCTTGTCTATTTGGCAGTGTCCGAGGTGTCGGTGAGTGCTGTGTTGGTTCGGGAAGAAGATGGCAAGCAGCAGCCCATCTATTATGTGAGCAAGACGCTCCTTGATGCTGAAACCAGGTACCCACACTTGGAAAAACTAGCACTCGCTTTGCTCATTACTGCTCGGAAACTACGGCCCTATTTTCAATGTCACCCAATAGCGGTAGTTTCAACCTTCCCCTTGAGAAATATATTGCATAAGCCTGAGTTATCGGGGAGGTTGTCCAAATGGGCGGTTGAGCTAAGTGAGTATGACATCACTTATCAACCTCGAACTGCCATCAAATCTCAAGTCTTGGCAGACTTCGTGGCTGATTTCAGCATTGGGATACTGCCCGAAGCGGAAAAGGAAAGCTCCGAGGCGAAGGGATCCCCTTCGGGGCTGTGGGTACTGCACACCGATGGGGCAACGAATTCAAAAGGCTCGGGTTTAGGCATTGTGTTGAGAACACCCACCGGGGAGAAGATTAGGCATTCTATTCGATTCAAAAAGGTCACCAACAACGAGGCAGAATACGAAGCGGCTCTAGCTGGCCTAGAGCTGGCTAAAGAAATGGGGGTTGATAGAATCGAATTAAGATGTGATTCACAATTGGTGGTCAACCAGATCCTCGGTGATTACACGGCTCGAGAGCCCACAATGCAGCTTTACTTGGATCGGGCACAGAGGGTCCTAGCCCAATTCCAAGAATGGAGTGTCAAACAAGTACCTCGGGAAGAAAATTCCGAGGCGGACGCCTTGGCAAATCTTGGTTCGGCCATTGACGAAGCTCACTCGGGGACTGACTCGGTAGTTCGGTTGCTGTCCGCCCAAATGAGAGAGATGAAGTTGCAAGTCAAATCGGTTGACAATCGATGGGATTGGCGAAGCAAGTTCATCTCCTACTTCGACTCGGGGACTGTTCCCCAAGATAAGAAAGAAGCGAAAAAGCTAAGGACCCAAGCGGCCTCGTATCACATGATCGAAGGCAATCTATACAAGAGGTTGTACTGCGGCCCGATGGCCAAATGCTTGGGCCCCGACGAGGCGAGGTACGTGATGGCCGAAGTACACGAAGGCGAGTGTGGAAATCACTCGGGGAGAAAGTCGTTGGTGCGTAAATTGTTAAGAGCTGTGTATTATTGGCCCACCATTAGCGCCGATGTGAAAGCCTTCGTGCAAAAGTGTGACAAGTGCCAACGCCATGGGCAAATGATCCACCAACAGGCCGAGCCTCTACACTCGGTGGTATCACCATGGCCCTTCATGAAATGGGGAATGGACGTTGTCGGACCACTACCCAAAGGAAAAGGTGGTGTTCGGTTCATCTTGGTGTTGACTGATTACTTCACAAAATGGGTGGAAGCCGCAGCGCTCACCGAGGTAAAACAGAAGCAGGTAATCGACTTCATCAAAAAGAATATCATCTACCGGTTCGGCGTCCCAAAAGAAATCGCTTGCGACAATGGCAAACAATTCATGGGGGCGGCTATCACTGACTTTTTTAAACAATGGGGAATCAAAAGGATAGCCTCGACTCCCTACCATCCAAGTGCTAATGGCCAGGCCGAATCTTCAAACAGGATCATAATTGAGAATTTGAAGAAGCGACTCGATGAGAAGAAAGGCCCTTGGCCCGAGGAGTTGCCCAGGGTTCTGTGGGCCATGCGAACAACGGAGAAGAACAGCACCGGTGAAACCCCTTTTTCATTAGCCTACGGCATGGATTCTCTCATCCCAGTGGAAGTGGGCGAACCAAGTCTTCGGTATGCTCACACAACCGAAGATGCCAACCAAGAGGCGATGCGCATCGAGCTAGACTTGCTCGAAGAGAAGAGGGAATTAGTTTTGGTTCGGCTTGTTGCCCAAAAAAGACAGATCGAAGCGTACCTCAACAGGAAAGCTAAATTTAGAGACTTCAAGGTGGGAGATTATGTGTTGAAAACCGTGAATCAATCAACAAAGGAGGACAACGGGGGGAAGCTTATCGCAAATTGGGAAGGGCCCTACAGGGTCAAAGCAATCGTTGGAAAAGGCTCTTATCAAATCGAGTCTCTTCAAGGCGAGCCCGAACCGCTGAACTGGAACATTTCTCATCTAAAGCGATACTACTTTTAGCCGAGGTAAATATCCTTCAACTCTATCAATTAAACAGCCCCGAGCCGAACGACGCTCCCATGGCATTGATAAACAATGTACTAACTCACTCCTCGTTCCACCTTTTTTGCTCGACCTTTTCAAGAAGCAAACCGAACCGATTCCAGTGCTCGGATCCTCATCGAGATTCACAACCGAACACTGGGGGGAAGTGAGAAGGGTTGACACCGAGGTCGACATCGAGCCTCCCAACCGATGCTTATCTAGCCGACAACTGGGGACTACTGCCCGAGGACTAGATTTAGTACATTGTAAATTAGCCCGATAGCGGCATGTTTTAGTTTGAAGTTCGTTAATTCGTTTCTTACCCAAGGTCCGTCCCGACTTGGTTTTATGTACATAGCCTTTTGGCTCGTTGATATTAATAAAGCGACTTCGGGTACTCTCATTCTATCCATGTGTTATTACTTGAGCCGCGCATTGCATCGACTCGAGGACGAGACGTCGTCCTAAGTTCGCACCGGTCAAATTTTGCTTAAAGTCTTGCAAGCATATCATTTATTTTCAAAAGTGTTCGATACACAGGAAAAATAAACACGCAAAATTCACAAAGCGATCTTTCATTAAAAGCCCGAAGGCTGAAGCTATATACATCCAAAAATGACCCGAAGGTCAAACATAAATACAAAGGCCCGAAGGCCAACATCCAAAAAAGGCACGAGGGCCTCAGAAAATGAAAGACATCAAAAGTTTACTAAGGCAACGCCCCATCAGCATCCCCGCTGCCCTCTTCGGCACTGTCGCTTTCATCATCTGATCCTTCGCTTGAGGGAAGTTCGTCCACAATTCTTTGGGCCTCGGCAGCAGCCTCCCTCGCTTTAACGATCTCGTCCTCAAGCACGATCTGCCCGGCCTGAACCTGCTCGAGGGCACCGAGCCTAGTCTTGACCACGGCCCATGTTTCTTCAAATTTGGCCCTTGTTGATCTGACCTCGGCCCGCTCGTTAAGGTGGGCAATTCGCCTTTCAAGCCTGGATACCTTGGCCCGAAGGGCTGGCACTTCGCCCACTTGGCGTTGCAGCTCAAGAAGTTTGGCATTATATTCCCCGAGCTTGCCACGATACCTCTCCCCCGCCTCAAGGACTTCGGTCTTTGCCCTGAACAATTCAGCTTCGAGGCGGGCATTCTCAAGACTGAGCCTCGAGCGTTCAGCAGTAAACTCGTCCGTCGCAGCTCGAACACGAGCCTCGGAGGATTCTGCAACCGCCCGAAGGTCATCCTTGGCTTTTGCCGCCACCTCGTTGGCACGCTCCAGCTCGCTGTTCAAAATTGCGAACCGAGCTTCCAACTCGGCGACCTGCCCTTTGAGGACCTTTTTCTGACCATCCCAAGCGGTAGCAGCTGCTTGAAGTTCTTGGGCTCGATCTCGTTCGAGGTGAACAGCTCGCAGCGCGAGGACAAAGCTCTGCGTTTGAAACACATGTCAGCACTCTCAGTCTGGTAAAGCGTATTATGTTAAAAGGACACTAAGACTTACCCGAAGAGCAGAAGCGGCTGAAACACCCATCAAACTCATGGGATTGAGATTCCGAAGGGCATGAGCTTCAGCTGGCCCGAGCAGGCCGTCAAGAGACATGATGTCCTCTTTCGTAGCATCTAACAAATTAGCATCGGGATATATCTCCAAAGCCCGAGCTGCAATGTTGGTGGGCTTCGAAGAATCTCTTGAAGCTTTGACCATGCTCTTGATCAACCCTCCGCTCGCCTTCGCCTTACCCTTTCTTTTTGCGGCCTCTTGGTAAGATTCCTCCACGTGAATGACCCCGGTTGACCCGCCCACTTCAGCCCTCGCCTCAGGAACAGGCTCGGGGACTGGATCTAGCCTCTCCTCGGGAACCAGAGGAGGGAGCTCCTCATCGCTGGGCACGTCGACAAGCCCCCGACGTTTAGTGATCATAGTTTCAGCAACGGGGGCAGCGACCTCTTCAACTCGAGGACCTTTCGCTGTGGCGGCCCGCTTCGAGCTCGCCCTTTTCCTCTTAGCACCTGAGGCAGGAAGAGGAGCAATGTGCCTAACATAAGTACGAGTAGCAGTGGAAACACAAGAAAACCTACCCAAGAAAATTTCACCTTGTGAAGCCCCTTGGCTCGAAGAGGCTTTAGTTTTCTTCTCCTCGATGAGCTTTTTCGCCATTGCTGCCATCTTGGCAACCCCCTCGGTGACGTCGGTCACCAGTTTCTCGCTTCTCTTCGCCCTCTTGTTTCCTCTCTCTTCCTCTCCGCCCTCCGCCTCGGCTTCCTCTTCCTCGTCAACCTCTCTCACGGCCTTGCTGGGGAGACCTATGTAATCAAAGTGGAAAAGTTAGTTGAATAATTTAAAATGGAACTCAGCGGCCCAAAGTCAACGACTCACCGTGCCTCTTGCACGCCCATCGGTTCTCAGGCAGAGCAGCTAACACCATCCACTGCCGTTCGGGGCATTTTTTCGGCTGCATGACTTCGATCACCCACCCGAGCAGGTTACTCGGAGGCACAACCGCCACTTTTTCAGCTGCGAATAAAAAAAAAAAAAAAAGAGAGGTCGGTTAACAATTGCGATAATCTCAAACCAAAGGAAGAATGGAAATAGGCACTTACGCTGAGCATTCCACGCCTCGGGAAAGCCAGGCTCGGCAGACAGCAGGTTCGTGGGAATGAGCACGAACCGATCGTTCCATCCTCGATCCCCGTGATCCTCGCTCTTGCTTAAAATTGCATATGAGCCCCGAGGCAAGAGAGCGACCACCCCGGCTTTGTGGAAATAGGGGTAGTAGAGCGAAATCAAGTGCTGAAAAGTGAATGGCACCCCCGCGGCACCACTCAAATATTCAAGGGCTTGGACAACCCTCCAAACCCCGGGCCCCAGTTGGGCAAGACAAAGGTTATATGATCTGCAAAACGTGTCAATTATGGGGTGTACAGGCAAATCAAAACCTATGGTGAAGGGGTAAGTAAAAACTGTGGAATATCCTTCAACGTGCGTAGACGCGGCCGAGCCAGGCGCCGGGATCCTAATCTCCACTTCGGGCCCCCAGCGGCAGTCTGCCCGAACCGCCGCAATCCTCTCCTCGGTCACGATGCTCGGGGTAACATGAACGGGGATGTTTCTTCTCTTCCCCTTCTGAGCATCTGACTGAGCGTGGACCTTCAAATCTTTTTCATTGCTAAAACTCGAGGGGATGACCAACCGAGGGTCAATCTCCACCTCGATTGGAATCTTCCTCTTTGATTTCCTCGAAGGGCCCACCTCGGTTTCACCCTTCGAGCCACTGATCTCGCTCACCTCGGCCGCTTCGACCGAGCCACCCACCTCTCTCACACCAGTGGCATCACCACCCTCGATGTCATCAACTACATCTAAGTCCACATACTCGCTGACCTCAGCCGAGCCGCGACCCGCTTTCGTTTTACGTCTCAAAGGAGTGGGAGCAGCCGATGTGGCTTCGCCACCGTCTCCCGCTCCAACCACCTGCAATGGTGACACAGAGGGAACGGCTTCGTCATTCACTGCCATGGCCGCAAAATGTTCCGCTCTCTCACCGGAATCGCTTGAGCCTTGACCAGAAATAGTAGCAGAAACATTGGTAGACATGTTGGGAATCAGAGAACAAAGTAAAGGGAAATTTTGAACGAAAGGGATGGAAGTGACAATGGCGGATGGAGCTCTGTTATCCTTCTTCTTGAAACGAGATGGTAAAAGTGAAGATGAAAAGGGCAAAGGTGGGGTATTTATAGTGTGTGTACACGTGCAAGTAGGAGAAGCTAATGATGACTGAAACATTGGAGAAAACAAAAGACGGCGCGACCGTTCAGAGACCTATCGCGAGCCGCCATGTAACGCGGAACGGCGACCCTGCAGAGGCGCAACTTTTTGAAAATTCGTGGATAGGGTTTTGCCACGTCGACTTCCCGCTCAAACTCATTCCACTCCTCGGCGACTTCGGTGTCTACCGAGGAGTGGGGGGACTATCTGTATTGGGTAAAAATCATCGTCTTCGGTCAACACCTCGAGTTGGTAGACCGAAGAAAAAACGAGCTGGCGCTCCGAAGGGAAAATAATCAATCGTGGCTGAACCACCTAGGTCAACGCCCGAAGGCGCGACCGAAGAGAAATTAAGTCTTGAACTTCGGGTTCACGGCACCCCCTTCGGATAGTAAGGTCAGATGACCGAAGCCTTGTGGCAAGTCTTCGGTTACCACCTCGGTCCCAACGGCTTTGCAGCCCACTACTCTGCTCCACTAACTCATCCATGTTGCTGATCAGATCGTGGGAGGAGTGCAAGCTGGTGATGGAGAACGTGGGCAAGGTCCCTAGGCCTATAAATAGAGGCTCATTTCGTATTATAAGCATCCAGAAATATATACCAAAACTCTGTCCAAATTTGTACTGAACATTCTTATATTGAAAGCAAGTTGTTTACGCATTTTCGTCTATTTCGTGTATTATTTACCGCTTTGATACAAAGATTTGCTTATATTCGAATCCAAATTCGATTTGTGTACCTAAAAGCGATTTAGGCCCATACAAATACTATATAATATATTATCTTTTAGAAGGATTTTGTATAAAACAAATTAGGCACAACTCGATAACTTACAACATAAGATCTATGTGCGAGCATCCAGTCTCCACTCTAGAACTTCAGAACTTATGCAATTTCGGCTCTCTTAATCTTCTCTCAATGTTTGCTCTTATTAGTTCTCTCTAGAAGGTGTGTACCTATACCCTACTCATTCCTCTCTATCGAAGCAAATAGTGACCCTCCCACCTTTTGTTCATACAGTGATTCGAACCCATAATATCTTGAATGTAGGTGGAAGGTGCTTACCATCTGAACAACCCTCTTAGCTACAAAAATTTTAAATAATTAAGGTAACAAGTAACAGTACGGACCAAAACCATCTCAACTAGAAAAGAGCTATCAAATAATTCCCAAATGTCACACGTCTTCCTTGAAAAAAAGATCTCCCCAATAAATACAATTCAACGCTGAGATGGTAACTAGATAGTCTCTTAGAGATTTTTTTCACACTTTACCCACACAACCTCACTTCCCAAGCGAGTCAAGGAAAACCGAAATTCAACAGTTTACTTAGTTGTTTCTGCATCAGATCCTCTATAATTACCAGTTCCTCAATATATTGCTACTCGTTAAAAATTTATACCACATAAACTTTAAATCTAAAGAATTTTTATTTTATAAAATTGGAATTGGAAAGAATGTCTCTTTGGGAAATTTTTGTCTATAAACCTTCAAAGAAGATCATATGCCAAGTGCCATTTTTTTATGTATAAAATAAACAATAACTATAATAATAACAACAACAAAAGGGATAAATAAGCAGTTAAAAGATGTTGGATTGTACTAAGAACAAGCAGCATGGTCTCTTGAACTTTGATGACTAAATAATTCTCTTATTCCTAAAATTTGGAAATGTGTTAATTCGCGGAAAAGCAAAAAAAAAAAGGTTTAAAATAAAATAACAAATACAGCTACTTAGTTAGACTTTCTGCAGCAGTATTTTATTTAACACAGAGATTTTTTTTTCCATAAACTAAGCATTTTATTCATCTCCAAAAAAATTTTACATTGTGCTGAGGGTTGTTTTTTTTTTTTTCTTTACGTGATGCGTGAAGCCCAGGCAGACGTGCCCTCGGCCTAATGGTTTCGGGCGCAACTTGCATTCAAAGACTCGATGGTTCACGAGATTCTGTAATTCACACCAAGTATTATATTTTTCTGCGTTCTTCATCGATGCGAGAGCCGAGATATCTGTTGCCAAGAGCTACTAGTAACCTATTAGTAATTCGAACATCTATGAATAGTCTGTTCAGATAAAGTAACCTATTTTGGCTGCTAACAATAATTTTACAGAGCTACTAGTAAGAGAAAACGATAAACAGTATGAAATCAAGAATAAATAATTATACCTAGGATGTTCGTGAATCGTGGTCAATTGGTTCTCGACATATCAAGAAGTATTAGAGCACTGTGATCATTCCTGCATTAGAATTTGAAAAAGTTGAAAAAAGCATTGTCCCACTTGTGAAATTTGTTCACAGCGTAAATTTGCGTAATTTTGATCACTAGCCATTTTTGGACGCGCTCAATGGGGACTATCCACCGTTTTAAAATTCATTGAAGAATAGCCAAAAATTCGCGCGCACACTTAAGCTCCATTAGCGTTGGAAAAACATCCCAGACTAGCCCCATAACAAAAAACTGGGGCTTTGAACAAAACTTGTTCAAAGCCCAAGTATTTTTTTATGGGACTTTATATATAAAGCTGAGTCCCATAACAAAATGATGGGGCTTTGAACAAGTTTTGTTCACAGCCCAGCATTTTGTTATGGGTTATGAGACTTTATATATAAAGCTTCAGTCCCATAATAATGCTGGGGCTTTGAACAAGTTTTGTTCACAGCCCCAGCATTTTGTTATGGGACTGAAGCTTTATACATAGTCCCATAACAAAATGCTGGGGCCTTGAACAAAACTTGTTCAAAGCCCCAGTATTTATACTGGGGTTAGTTTACTGAAGCTTCCCCAGTACAAATACTGGGGCCTTGAACAAGTTTTGTTCAAAGTCCCAGTATTTATACTGGGATTTGTCCGGAGGTGGCTATTTCTCAGCGAATTTGTTTTTGACGGCTACAAATCAATTAACGCGCGCCAAACAGGCCCCTACACTAAATTTTTACCGTAAATTTTGAAAGTTGGGCCTAATTTGGCACCAAGAGTAGAATGTAAAATGGGAAAATTTCATAATATAGACTTACAATTCAGTAGACACATTTAATATAGACAGAAAGGCTAACAAAAAATATTCAACAAATAGGTTATAAATGCTAACAAAAAATATTCAACAAATAGGTTCATGTTCTCCTCAAAACCTAAAAAAGATGCGAAAAAAGGGGATTGCAAAACGTTTTAAAAAGACCTAAAATTAAGGAATCCCACTAGTCACGTACGCAACAATCTTTGCCATGTATATATCCCTTGTAACACTTTTTTTTAGGTTATAAATCCGTAGAAATATTCACCAAATACAAAGCAAATTAGTTCTTCTCTTTCTCCATAAAAGAACATAAACAAGATCAGAAGGCATCTTACTAATAAATATTTATCATTATTTACCTTAAATATCAGCGGAATATGTCACCAGTTAAGGTTTTACTTCAATATGGTGGGGAGTAGGTTGATGGATACAAATTTGTAAACTTCAAGGCTGATGGTATTATACTCCAACAAGATTATTCCTGTTCAACGTTCATGACAGCAGTTGTTTCTCAACTGTCAGTCAATACATGTAAGTATACACTGGATGTGCAGTATCAAATTGAAGACAGTTTCCAACCAATCTCGATAAAAATGATATGAGTGTTCAACTGTATATTGAGCAAAAAAAATATCAAGATGAGTGAATACCCATTGTGTATCACGTTAAAGGAGAAAATACAGGAATGCGGTTCAAGCTCAATAGATATACTTTCAACTAAAAATATTATGCGGGTTCCGGATGTAATCCATGATATCAACATACCTAAAGTAGTCGACAAGATATTATCTAGTAACACAGATGAAATTGATGGTGTACACATTGAAGAAAATGGTGTTACTGAAAATCCTGAACGTGACTACATCGAAGAACATCAGGTCTACAAAGACAAAGGGACCTTGCAAACTGTTGTTAAAAACTACACTCTCAAAGAAAAGTTTGAAACTAAAGTTGATAGGTCTTCAACTAAAAGGTATTATTTTTCTGTAATTGTGTTTTTTTATACTGCGTATTTGTAGAATATTTTAAGTATATTAACTGATTATTCACTTTATTATACTCGCAGGTTCTTAGTTATATGTGCTAACAGTCCATGTAGTTGGATGTTATGCTCATCAAGCTTAAATGGCTCAAGGGTATTTATAATAAGAAAGTTCAACAATATACACACATGTCCATTAGAAGAAACGTTGAATTCACATAGACGTGTGAGTGCAAATGTTATTGGAAATATACTGAAGGACAGGTTATCTGATCCAAAAACAATTTACAAATCAAAAGACATCATCAGGGAGTTGAAGAAAACATATGGAATAACACTCAACTACATGAGAGATTGGAGATGTAAAGAAAAGGCAATTGAATTATTGAGGGGAGAGCCAAGTCAAGCATACGGAAAGACTCCAAGTTATCTATATATTTTGAACAAGGCTAACCCAGGATCAATAACAAAATTAAAAAAAGCTGAAGACAATTCATTTTTGTACGTTTTCATTGCACTCAAACCATTTATACATGGTTGGAATCACTGTAGGCCTGTAATGGTTGTAGATGGAAGTTTTCTGAGTGGTGTATACGGAGGTACCATGTTGATTTCATTCACATTGGATGGTTCAGGTCAGTATGTTATCATTAAATGCTGTTAATATTCAATTCATATGTCGTGTATATTATTAGAATATTACTGCAACTAAATATTATTTCATGGAACCAGTATTAAAGAATACTGTATATCGACTTCATATTAGTATAATAATAGACTATTTATAATTGTTTTAAAAAATTATAATTAGCAAAACTGTGAAGTAATAGATAATTGAAGAACCTTTATTTTATTTGTAGGTCACATACTACACATATGCCGTAGTTGACTCTGAAAACGATTGACACGACCCGAAATCCGGCTAGGCCATGCGGGCACCCGATATATTCCCTTAGACCCGTCGGGTGAACCCTCACCAATTAAATTAGGAAAATAAATATAATTCAATTTATAAATAATAACAAGACTTAAAAAAAGCACAAACATACTGATACCTCTAAGCGGTACAAAAGAAATTACAGTTGACTACCCAAGATACTAGGTTTAGGGTTATCCAGACTAGACATCTAAGATCAGGAAAGAAGATGGATACCACCTGAAATGATATGAACCAAACCACGCGGAAGCAAGATAAAAAAACAGAAGCGATAAAGTATACACAACAATGAGAAAATAGGGACGGGGAAGGACCGAAATAGAAGAAAGAAAGGATACTCGATTCAACAAGATTAAATATCCGAGAGAGAGAGAGAGAAAGAAACTTGAACCTATCGAGGATCCATACTAGGATGACATCCACTCAGTTCCAAGTAAAGGAGTCTGTGAAGCCTCGGGCTTTCACAGGATAGGCTTGGCCTAATCTATCTCTATCCTCAATCAATAACTAACTAAATGAAATAAAGGGCTAAGGGAAGCTTATATAGTTTTCCTATACATGAGTGTAAAAAGACTAAAAAGCTCCTAAGCCTAATAAATGGACAAAAATGCCCTTTCAACCAATTCTGGAAAGCTGCTTGTCAGTTCTTCATCGCGATCGCGCCAGGCATGTCGCGATCGCGCAGCACACTATAATCCTTCCTTGCGATCGCGCAGAGAGGCTCGCGATCGCACAGGGCATTTCTTTTCCAGCAGTCCATCAAGCTCGCATCTTGGTCTTTTGGCCATCTCTTGACTTGACTCTTGGTTTCCAAGCTCTCTTTGAAGCGTTTCAAGTCCCGCATGTTGAGCGTAAGCTTTCCACAGCTTTGGATACCAATCCAGATTGTATCATTCTCCCCTTCTTAAAAGGATTTCGTCCTCGAAATCAAGCCAACAAGACCTACAAGCAAGGCAAATACAAACGAACTTCCTACTCCAAGAGTAGGTTAGTGTCCAAGAGTGTGGAAAACACACTCTTATGATAGAGCCAAGCATCAATAACAAGTAATAAGCTTATTTCTCCAAAGGAAACAACAAGTACTTGACTCCAAAGAAAGGTGCACTCAACACAAGAACAAGCAAAGAGATCAATAGGATATGGAGCATACAAGAAATAGCAATCAAATTCCCTATGACCCCTAAGCGTATGACAAACACACCAAGCATTCAAATCAATATTATCACAATGTGACACATTGGCTTTGGCATGCTCAACACCCAAGGTGTGATCAACATGTGGGGTGGAGTAAACAAAATAGTTCAATTGGCAATTAACATCAATCACTCTACTCCCCTTCTTGGAAGCACTCTTACACACACCAAGAGTGACTTCCTCACCTCCAATTCCAACTCCAAGACAATCTCCCTCACTTGACAAACTCCAAAGGAAGGTCTCCAAAATAGGTTCTTCATCATGATAGTCCCCACAACGAAGGCTAGGACTACTAGAAGATGGTTCAATATAACCACTACCAACACCACTCATCCCACTTGGAGTTCCAAACAATGGATCATCCACAAAGTCTAACTTCACAAACCATTGAGGTTCTATCCTACTATGAACCCTAGTCCGATACAATTCATTATCACAATTGAGATTATCTACAAGCAACGAGAATGTAAAAGCATGCACCTCAATTTTATGGTCAAACAAAAGCATAGCATCAAGTCTAGGCTCTTCACTCTCACTTAAGGAGTCATCGGAAACAAATCGATCCATTTCACACTTTAAAGACTCCTCAAGGTCACAACCATCCTCACTACGACACATAAGTCCACCATTATCAAGCAATTCACCAAGGGAAAGAATAGGAAATTCATTCAACTCGTCTTCCCCTTTATCAAGGTCAACTACACATTCTTCACTAAGGAGAGGTTCAATGAAAACCGAGCTCACATCATGATGTGGCTTATCATTCCTCTCAACTAATGGTTCACAATCACACACAAGTTTACCAACCGACTCTACACTAGTTGAAAACACACTGTAATCACACAATTCATCAACTATTATAGAGTTTTCACAAACACTATCACATGACAAGGAAGTAACATGTTCAAGGGAAGAACTTTCACATACCTTTTAGTGGCCATCTTGCTCACTCAGTGCACTTGAAGTGTCATGAATTGTTCCTTCACCTTGAAGCACACATTGAAGACCTTCTTCACCTTGTACTTCCATTTTGGAACATGATTGAGGCTCCATTGGTTTGCCTCCAAGAGTACCTATATAATAATTCACACAAGTAGAAGAAAAAAATAAAGGGTTAAAATTAAAATAAGGGATGTCCTCACTCTAAATGATTCTTTTTCCCTCTTTCTTTTCCCTCATTTTCTTTTCAAGGTCGGGTGTAGATTCGGGTGGTGACATCCTACTCACATCACCCAACACATCCCCTCCTTTTCCACTCGAGGAATGTCACCGGTCACTCTCTTACTCCTCTCAATCTTTTGTCTCTGAAATTCGGGTGAATTGGGACGAGGACCAAGAATGCCCATAGCCGGAGTAGGTGGACTTTTAACATCAACCCGGAATCTAGGACTTAGAGACTCATCACTTGAAGTCTCCTTCTTCTTTGTTGGTGAACCACTTGGCTTTGAAACTTGTGGATTCGGGTTCACCTTGTTGACACTTGTCAACTCCTTTCTAACACTTGTCTTTCTTCCCTTTTCTAGCATTCCAAAGTAACATTCTTTGACTTTCATTGGAGGTGTGGCGCCAAGAGTAAACTTTTGGTCCCGTAAAGTGAAAGCATGCCTCCCAAGCTTCTCACTATACTTGGCATTTCTAGCAAGTTTCCATGGTTTTCCCAACAACAAGAGATAACCTTTTATGGGAATCACATCACATAGTATTTCATCATGATAATTGCCAATTTTAAACTTTACCCACACTTATTATGTAATGACCACAAACCCATCTCCATTCAACCAAGGCCACCTATAGGGAAAGGGGTGACTACAAGTTTCTAACTTTAACTGCTCAACTAAAGAAACACTTGCAACATTAGCATGACTCTCATAATCAATGATCATAGCACAAGTAAGCCCTCCAACCTTACCAATTGCGTGGAAGAGGTTCTTTCTTTCTTCCAAAAATTGCTCCACACAAACTTCATCACACTCGTGGTTGTCTACAAAATGATTCCGTCTAAACATAGTTCTCAAAGCATTGTTAGTCCAAGACAAATCATTTGTAGTACATGTAGCACATTTTCTCACTCTAGGCCTCAAGTTGCCTTTCGCATAAGAATTAGAGTCATCAATCCTTTTAGCACAATTAGAATATGTAGACTCTCTTTTTCTCATGGAGTAGTTACCATTTCTCCTCAACTCGATAAAAAGACCACTACTACTCTCTTGTTTATTTTTAGGAACACAAAGAGGCGATGCAAATTAACAATTTCTATAATAAGTTTCATCATCAATTCTCTCTATTTGACTATCTACATTTTCACGTTCATCACAAGAAGAGTAAGTGGGAACATTGTACCTTGTAGTGTCACTATCATCATCTACAAGACTAGAAGCATATGAGTTTCCATGGTTACGTTCATCCTCATAAGCCTCATAGCTTCCATGAGCTTCATGATCACCATAGTGACTCGCTTCATCTTCATAAGAGCCATAGTTCCTCGAATCATCATAGTAGCTCCCTCCATCATCATAGGAACCATAGTCTCCACAATCATCGTAGCAATACCTATCATCACCATCATAGGAGCCATAGTCTCCATCATCTCCACACGAACTATACCCTCCACAGTCATCATCGGACGCCATACCGATAGCAAATAAGAGCAAAGGACCTCACAAGTTCACTCCTTCACGTGTATCACTCAAGTCATGTTCACTCAGTTTTCTTTCTATTCGTGTATACACTCAAGGTCTTTGGCTTTTATGACCACACTCTATTGTTCTCACCACTCTTAGCCTTTTTTCTCTCAATCCTAGCCTTATCCCCTTTATAGGAACCAAAATGAGAAGATCATCAACTAGCACGTCCAAGTATAGGTTCGGAATGGAGTTTATAAGATACTAAAGAAATGAATAAGGACTTACAAATGGACTAGGAACAAAGAAAACAAGCAGTGAAACCAAAAGAGCGAAGTTACAAGACTACTAAGGAAGTGACACAAGAAAGACTCGAATCGAATTGGCACTAAACGGATTAGAAATTGGATGGAATTTTGTTTGTGATCTAGAAACTCACCATATTTAATGAACCAATTGGAGTTTTGATGATTGGAAACTTTACAGAAGCTGTTGCGAACGTTCTGGCTCAAAAATGAAATTCTGAAAAATTTGTTGTTCTTCGCTATCGCGCACAGACGGGCGCATTCACGGAGAACAAATAAATTCCAAGATTAATTTTTCTCTTCGCTATCGCGCTCAACTCTTCGCGATCGCGAAGAGTAATTTTTTTCGTACAGCGTGATTGCGCTCAGGCTTGCGCGATCACGCAGGTCTGCTGCTGCTGAACCAAAATCCGACTTTGAACTTCAATTTTTTCACTCGATTCAACTTGTTTTTCAATTCCCAAGGTACCCAAAGGTGTTTTCAACTACTACAACCAATCTCTAATGATTTATATCAACACCCAATCCATAACGAATCCAAATCAAGAAATTTTCAATCAAATTCAAGGGTTTTTCAAACTTTTGGAGTTTTTGATTTTTCAACTTTTGATTCTCAACACCAAATCACGTAACAAGGGTACCAAATCAACGGGTAAACATCATAGATCAATCCTCGATATCAAACAATCAACGGATCATCAAATCCAATCCACAATATGAATTTTTTTTTTTTTTTTTTTTTTTTGCATTTTTCAACTTTTTCAATTTTTTTTTTTTGTTGTTCTTCTTTTCAACAATAACAAACAAGAATCTAAGATAGAAACCAACCTAGGCATGAAGAATCAAGGGTCGGGGATTTGTAGAAACAAAACCCGAGCCTTGCTCTGATACCAAATGATATGAGTCAATCCACGCGGAAGCAAGATAAAGAAACGAAAACGATAAAGTATACACAACAATGAGAAAATAGGGACGGGGAATGACAGAAATAGAAGAAAGAAAGGATATTCGATTCAACAAAATTGAATATCCGAGAGAGAGAAAGAAACTTGAACCTATCGAGGATCCATACTAGGATGACATCCACTCGGTTCCAAGTAAAACAGTCCGTGAAGCCTCGGGTTTTCACAAGATAGGCTCGGCCTAATCTATCTCTATCCTCAATCAACAACTAACTAAATGAAATAAAGGTCTAAGGGAAGCTTTTATAGTTTTCCCATACATGAGTGTAGAAAAACTAAAAAGCCCCTAAGCCTAATAAATGGACAAAAATGCCCTTTCAGCCAATTCTGGAAAGCTGCTTGTCAGTTCTTCATTGCGATCGCGCCAGGCATGTTGCGATCGCGCAGCACACTATAATCTTTCCTCGCGATCGCGCAGGGCATTTCTTTTCCAGCAGTCCAGCAAGCTCGCATCTTGGTCTTTTGGTTATCTCTTGACTTGACTCTTGGTTTCCAAGCTATCTTTGTAGCGTTCCAAGTCCCGCATGTTGAGAGTAAGCTTCCCACGGTTCCGGATACCAATTCGGATTGTATCATGAAGGAAGCAAAATGCAACTGAAATAATAACCAATAAACTGGTGACCATCCGGAATAAAAACCGGCTCACCCTAACAGCTGAAGTCGTCTTCGATCCTTCACAACATGGCGAACTCAATTCTGGAGCGAACCTGCCGAAATGAAATAGATAGACAAGAAACAAACAACAAACAAGGGTGAGTTAAAAGGACTCAATAAGTGGGGCTGACTAGCCACCTCAAAGAATAGAATAGCTAGCATGGGAGAAGACACAGATGAACCAAATTTATCTTATTTAAATTATAAAAAGGCAGAGCCAGATAATAACCGGAAACACGTATGAAATCATAAACTCAACCAGGAATACGAGCCAGAAACATATCAACAAATAAGCAATGCACGTAGAAGCAGAACAGTAGTTATGTACCACAAGTCTACACAATCGTATGAAATGAAATGAGATGAAATGAAATATGATTCAAAGGGTCACATGTGCCCGTAATCCCATCTCGAAGCGGAATACTCCTGTATTCGAGGGGAATCCAATCTGATAACCAATTGGAGCGGAATACTCCTGCTCCTGGGGTGATACCCTATTCGCAGATGCAATACGCAGGTCAGGCATATGTACAAAGTTTAAGGTCACATAACCAAACCCTAAATAAATTACATTTATATGTTGCTCATAACTCACTCAGTATGAATATATAATTAATTCCACTATCAGGGTCCAATTGACCTTTTAAACATCCGTTGAACTTATTAAAACGATGTATAATATCTCAATTTTTACCGTTAAAATATATTCAAACACACGTAATAAACTCAAATAATGCATTAACATCATTACCTAAATGTTTCGGGGTGAAAATTCTATCTTTTTCCTGGTTTTTCTCATTTTCTGGCTTTTTTTTTACCTCACTGCGTAATCTCTTCGTTTTCCATTTGTGTTCCTGTTTCTCGCTTGAACTTTCAAGCCAAAGGGATATTTATCCCTTGAAATCAGCCCACCGCCTCCAATTCAATTTTAATGTTTTCCTTTTTCACTTTTTTTTTAATTTTCTTTCACTTTTTTTAATTTTCTTTTCTTTTCTCTTTTCTTTTTTAATTTCTTTTCTTTTCTCGACGAAAATTAAAACGGTACCCTACGATATTCGAAATATTCCAACTTTTGCACACCAGTTATACAAAATATATGTAACACACTTGCTTAGCGGATCTCAAATCGAACTTCCGAAACTCAATATGCAAATTAAACGGAAAAATGTCAAATTATATAACTTTCGGTATTTTAGCGGAAACTAGCCGAACAACCTCGAAATTTACTTTCGAAAGTTCACAAAAGTCATAAATAATCATATGAACCCAACGGCGCTTTCGGATTTTGAATCGGAGCTTATTCGCCAAAACTGAGCTCGAAAATATCTTTTTAATAATTGTCAACAATAAAAACAGAAACCTTCTTCCGATGCCTACCAAACGAGGTCTGATTTAGCTCAAATTTTACAGATAAGTCCCAATGAACCTTACGAAGATTTTAAAATTATCGGCACGCTAATAGGAGTCCTAATTTCTGAAATGACTAACTGAGGTCGTTTCATTCTCCTCCACTTAAACTCTCGTTCGTCCTTGAACGAGCCTAAGTCTAAAGTAAAATTCGCACAGATAATAAGAGAACTTGCACGACCTTCATGAGCTATTCCACGGGCATTATTTCTTGATTACAGGATCAGAATGATAACACGCATATCGAACCTTTGGAATAAAATATATCTGGATAATATGATAACACCATTGCACAGCTTATTCTGACGAAGTTGATCCTTCCTCGATCACGAGATGAGAGTTTTACTTTTTCGAAACAAAGATACACTGAACTTTGAATGGGTTAACATGATTCAGCTGACGAATCACCTCATCGATATACCTTTCGATATAGAACAGGTCGATGGAACTAAGAATTAGCTCACGCTTGATGCAATAGGTGGAGCTTTTGAAGTACTTTGTCACTACACACTATAGAAGATTTGATGCAAGCTATATTATTTTTACGAATGCACTATGCAACATCTCAGTTGATGTTAGTTTTGTTCCGCAAGCTCCTTGTGGGAATATAGTTATTCATATACTAATGTATGTCAAAGGTTCATGCAGATACTACTGGATAGTATGATGCAGACCAGGAATGATTTCCAGACTGAACATCTACTTCAGGGTATTGTCTTTGAATTGGAAATATTATGACTTGAAAAAGTGAAAATAAAAGAGACATGTAGTTGGACCATGAGCTAAGGCAGAATACCAGCAATAAAGTTGGTTACATGTGCACTTATAACGCTAAAGTAACTTCTCAAAGAGTTGAGGTGTGAAGGAGATATGCCAATGATGGATGGACGATAAGCTGCACTAGACCTTTTACTCTAAATTTTCATGGAGTAAAACAACGTCGGTATGAGGATCCAGTTCTAGTTAAATACAGACAGATAGCCAAAAGAAAACTGGAGTCACCATACAGGGTTACTACTAACTGTATTCTCATGTATAAAGATAGACTTTGTGTTCCTGATGCTTTAGATTTACGTGGACACATTATGATAGAGGCACATTATTCCAAATACACTGTTCATCCAGGTTCGACTAAGATGTACCATGATCTCAAGCAGATTTATTGGTGGGACTGAATGAAGTGTGACATAGCAGAATTTTTGGCTCAGTGTTCTAATTGCCAGTAACTTAAAGTCGTGTCATCTTTCCAGACTTTATACTTTCAGCAGATAGGTACGTATATATGATCAGGTTGCCAGCTTATCTCTATCATTAATAGATTATTAGTGGGTTTAGCAATGATCGACACTCATTGTAGGTTTCTGTCGTGGCCCTAGGTTGGGTCGTGACAAAAGTGGTATCAATGCCTTAGAGATTTAGTATTACCATTCAGTATTTGGAGGAAGACTCCATTACTTAAAGCACAAACTCATGCAGCTATTTGAATAGGAATAACCATCCCTACACAACCTGCTGGACTAAGGAAGACATAGCTAAAAACAGAATGCGGCTCAGATATGAGCTACCAAATTACCCTCTCGAGTTGCCAAACAGCTGCAGCTCTCGATTTCACAACTCCCTACCTTTGTCATAAGCACCACCGCATGATAGATCAGCTCAGGGAGTTAAATGACGCCTCTATTACCCTTAGTAGCTTTAAAACACAACAATGTGCTTACCCGGCTACCTTAACACGCATTCTGGCTTAACACAGAGAATATCACAAGCGGGCTACTAACCGCCCAAACTCACTAGTGCCAGAAGAAGAATAGATGGCAATGAACTGAGGATATGAATAATTAGAGCTTTGAGAAGCTTATCTTCTTATTTACTTGTCTACCAGAGCTAAATTACTTTAGAGTTAGTCTAGCCAAAGAACCGCAATTGAGGAAATATACATTAAATGAGCTTTATGGAACGGCATTCATGCCAATTTAACCTCCCAATAAGAAGGTAATTCTGACAATTTACCAGAAAACCCTTTTATAACTAAGACAAGCTCATAGAATAACATGACTCTACTAGCGTCTCGAACCAAGAGGAGACACATAGATCGAGTATTACTTACTAACCACTCTACACCGGAAGAAACAATGACACTTTCTGATGGTGACAAATAAGAATCCCATCATCCTACCGACACTGAGTTCCAAAGAGAGGTAGACTGACTTGACATTATAACATAATGAGGCACAACAAGATGCCAAGCAAATAATAGTGACACTCACTCACAATCTCTCAAATTTAAACCAGATAAATTAGTAGGGTCTCACATATGCCCTGAATAAATCATACTAGAAGCTCACCTCTCTACCGCAACCACTTCTTAATAGAAATAATATCCCAGGAGATCATGGAAACATGATAAGATAAACGAATTCAAGATTAGTCGGAAGAATCAAATATTACTCATTTATAAGGGAAGAAGAAATACATGCGTCTACTACATCGGATACCTCAACATCTTGCCAGACTGGTAGTTCATAGGACTGCCTCTGCAGCTAAGCTGGGCCGCCGCCCTGATAATTACTTCCAGAAGAATCACTGCCACCACGCTCTCGACCTCTACTGGATGGTGGCATCTCTCTGGCTGATTGAGATCTAAATTAAATCCCCTGCGACTGTGCAGGTGCCTGATGAAGAGAGAAAGGACGACTGCCTACTTTCTGGAGCAAGGAAAAACTCCTCAAAGGATAACCAGATTCACGACAATGATAACAGGAAAACTCCTCAAAAGATAATCTTAATCAGACTCACGACAATGATAACACCTTTTCGCTGAATGTGGGAGCTGGACAGATTGTTGAAAGCTGAGTCTAATCTTGATGAACTACCCGCGCACTCTGAGAATTACGCTCTACAAGCTGAGATAACCAGGCTAGTAACCTCCTAAAACAATCAGAATTCATACCTCCAAAAGAGGTATGGTGCCTACTAGGGCCGTGGGATTTCTTGCTCTCCCACTCTAACTTATGGTATGTCTAATACCTCTGAGCAATATCAACAACGACATCGAAGAAAGTCTCAACCTCAATTTTTTCGAGCCATCTAGGATCTCAAGGAAGGAGAAAGGTCATCAATAAATCTTTAAATCTCTCGAAAGGCTCATGGACTAGTTCTAATGCATATCCAGCCATTCTATAGAATTCAATCCCATATTCTGAAACACCAACAGGCTAACTGACATGCTACCCTGTCCAATCCACTCAAATTGGCAACACTTTTCATCTCGCTCGCTACTCGAAAGGAACTTTCCACTAATCTAGAAGAAAAATCGAACCAAGTTAGTTAATAAGAGAGCGGCCCACCAATTCAAGGTCGGACCCCTGAAAAAGGAAAGCAGAATAATCAACACCATACCGCTCGATATAATCAAGAGCTTGAAGGATACGCTGAAATCAATTTTTTTTTTTTAAAAAAAAAAAAAAAAAACTTACACAGGGATTATCTAATGCATTGTCTGAGAATACCGGAAGGTTCAACCGAGTAAAATAATGCAACCTCTTTGGCCACTCGGACCGAACTGTTACCTCGGCTGGCTAACCAGCCAGAACAATTGGTGGTTCAACATATGCTGCTTCTGGAACATAATTTACTGGGGCAACATCAGGGACTGGAACAGGAGCTCCTTGAGAGCAAACGTCTCCGTCAGTGGCAACCTGATAAACTGCTTAGAGAATAATAAGTTCTTGCGGTATCTGCGTCGCCAAGATTCTCGTAAAAGAATCTTAGAGCGCCAAAGAAACCACAAGGCCCTGCTCTCTTGCCCATCGCAAGCTCGTACATCCGTAACTAGATCGTCAGCACGATCAAAACACTCGGGGCTTCGTCGGTGTTAACCCCAGGCTAGACTGCTTCGTCTTGAAATCATACCGTTTTCTGATTTGTCGCATGAGGGTTCACAATTACCACGAACGAATTAACGAAAATACTATTGAATCCTAAACCGAAGCACGATTAGAAAAGAAGGAAGTGAAACTTCCTAAATTCCATCATAGCCTCTCGTAGATAAGTACGGACGTCTACGTACCCATCAACAAGACTCTACTAGACACTGTCTTAGTCTGGATAGACTCTAAACGGGGCTCTGATACCAACTGACATGACCCGGAATCCAGATAGGCCGTGCGGGAACCCGACATATTCCTCTAGACCCGTCGAGCGAACCCTTACCAATTAAATTAGGATAATAAATATAATTCAATTTATAAATAATAACAAGACTTAGAAAAAGCACAAACATATTGATACCTCCAAGCTGTACAAAAGAAATTACAGCTGACTACCCAACATACTAGGTTTAGGGTTATCCATACTAGACATCTAAGAGCGGGAAAGAAGACAGATACCACCTGAAGGAAGCAAAATGCAACTGAAATAATAACCAATAAATTGGTGGCCATCCGGAATAAAAGCTGGCTTACCCTGACAGCTGAAGTCATCTTCGCTCCTTCACAACGTGGCGAACTCAATCCTGGAGCGAACCTGCCGAAATGAAATAAATAGACAAGAAACAAACAACAAACAAGGGTGAGTCAAAAGGACTCAATAAGTGGGGCACTAGCCACCTTAAAGAATAGGATAGATAGCAAGGGAGAAGAAACAGATAAACCAAATTTCTCTTATTTAAATTATAAAAAGGCAGAGCTAGATAATAACCGGAAACACGTATGAAACCATAAACTCAACCAGGAACACGAGCCAGAAACATATCAACAAATAAGCCATGCACGTAGAAGCTGAACAGTAATTATGTACCACAAGTCTACACAATGGTATGAAATGAAATGAAATGAAATATGATGCAAAGGGTCACATGTGCCCGTAATCCCATCTCGAAGCGGAATACTCCTGCATTAGAGCGGAATCCAATATGATAACCAACTGGGGCGGAATACTCCTGCACCTGGGGTGGAATACTCCTGCACCCGATATAATATAAACCAGAGGCGGAATACTCCTGCACCCGATATAATTTAAAGCTGAGGCGGAATACTCCTGCACTCAGTATCTGACATAAGAGCGGAATACTCCTGCTCCTGGGGCGGAATACTCCTGCACCCGATATAATATAAGCCAGAGGCGGAATACTCCATCACCCAATATGATATGCAATATAATGCATATGAATGACATATAATGCATATGAATGCGATATGATGCAATAATAATACTTCACCGGCGCGGGACTCTCATCGACAGCCGGGAAGTAGATGCCAACTCACAGGCAGAGTATAATGCTCAGATCCTCAATGCAATACCAACAACAGGACATAACATATAATATATAATATAAATCCAAAGCTAAGGCGTAATGAGTACGCCTATTGGCAGCTACACGCGTAAGGAACACGTGGTAGAAAATCCACGAGGCCAGGTGCTTCCAAAGAAATGGATATAAACACTTACCTCGTTCCAAAGTTAACAATGCTACCCAACAACCGTTTTATCCTTTTTGATTCATTTCCAAACGATCCCACTGTGTTCAATAAGCAGAAAAATATATCAAATAAGGCTAAAGGCTTCATTCCCCACATCTTAGGGTAATCCGGTTAGGAACCTGATACCCTATTCGCAGACGCAATACGCAGGTCAGGCCTATGTACAAAGTTTAAGGTCACATAACCAAACCCTAAATAAATTATATTTATATGTTGCTCATAACTCGCTGAGTACCAATGTATAATTAATTCCACTATCGGGGTCCAATTGACCCTTTAAACTATCAGTTGAACTTATTAAAATGATGTATAATATCCCAATTTTTACTGTTAAAATATATTCAAACACACGTAATAAACTCAAATAATGCATTAACATCATTACCTGAATGTTTTGGGGTGAAAATTCTATCTTTTTCCGGGTCTTTTCTCATTTTCTGGCATTTTTTTTACCTCACTGCGTAATCTCTTCGTTTTCTATTTATGTTCTTGTTTCTCTCATGTACTTTCAAGCCAAAGGGATATTTATCCCTTGAAATCAACCCACCGCCTCCAATTCCATTTTAATGTTTTCCTTTTTCACTTTTTTTTAATTTTCTTTTCTCTTTTCTTTTTTAATTTCTTTTCTTTTCTCGACGAAAATTAAAACGGTACCTTACGATATTCGAAATAATTCCAACTTTTTCACACCAGTTATACAAAATATATGTAACACACTTGCTAATCGGATCTCAAATCGGACTTTCGAAACTCAATATGCAAATTAAATGGAAAAATGTCAAATTATATAACTTTCGGCATTTTAGCGGAAACTAGCCGAACAACCTCGAAATTTACTTTCAAAAGTTCACGAAAGTCATAAATAATTATACGAACCCAACGGCGCTTTCGAATTTTGAATCGGAGCTTATTCGCCAAAACCGAGCTCGAAAATCTCGTTTTAATATTTGTCGACAATAAAAACTGAAACCTTCTTCCGATGCCTACCAAACGAGGTCTGATTTAGCTCAAATTTTACAGATTAGTCCCAATGAACCTTACAAAGATTTTAAAATTATCGGCACGCCAATTGGAGTCCTAACTTCCGAAACGACTAACTGAGGTCGTTTCAACGATGCATCTTGGGAATGGATTTTTGAATGTTTAAGAGAAGTATATGGGGTAAAGAATGGAATATGTATTGTATCAGACAGGCACGAGAGTATTGCAAGGGCAGTAAAATCTGTTTATCCAGATGTACCTCACTGTGTATGCATATTCTACTAGTGGAATAATATTAAGGTGAAGTTCAAAAAGAGTCAAACAAAACTAAAAGATGCATATTTTAGCCTAGTAATTGCATCCACAGTTGAAGAATTTGATAATGCAATGGGCAATCTTGAGGCAATTGATAGTAGAGTGAAAGAGTACTTATTCAATATTGGTTATCAAAGATGGTCTACAACTCATGTAAGCAAGCGTACATTCTTCATGACATCTAATGTTGCAGAGTCAGTGGACGCAGCAAATATGCATGCAAGAAAGCTCCCTATTCTGGCACTAATGGAATACATGACAGATATGTTATCAATGTGGACTGCCAAAAATAGACAATTTGCAATGGACACATTCACACCACTTGGAGAAACATTTTAAGAAATCCTCAATGAAAACATTATTGCTTCCAAAAAATGTAGTGTAAGTTTTATGTTTTATCTTTAATACTTTGTGAATACTTGCTGCATACCGACAATGAACACATATTATAAACAATTTGGTTAAATCTAAAATGACAGCATAATACACTAAATTTGACATTTGTGTGAGTAGTCTATCTTTTACTTATGGCATAATTCAATTATAAAATGTAAATTGTATGCAGGTTATTCCATCAACAGATCTTTTGTACAAAGTAGTTTATGGGCAACTGAAACATATTGTTGATCTGCAAGAAAAATCATGCACATGTGCTAGGTATCAGCTGGATGAAATAGCGTGTCAACACACAATTGCAGTATTGGATCATATGCACATAAAAGCTGATGAATATTGTGCCGAATACTAAAAAAAGGCAACGATTTTCCAGACATATGACGTCCCTGTATATCCCATTCAAGGTGAGAAAGTCTGGAATGTGCAAGCTGAAATAGCAAATGAAATTGTGTTGGCGCCACACAGTAGGAAACCATCCGGCAAACCAAAAACTTAGTCAGCTTGGGAGATGCCATAGAAAAGAGTTTGTATAGCGTGTGCCCATTGTGGTAATCAAGGACACAACCGCAAAACGTGTAGGAATGCTCCAATAAGAATTTAGATTACAGTGATGCTTTAGACTTATTATGACAAGACAATTAATTAGTTTGGTTACATTTGGTTTTTAATGTTTGTTGAGGATTATATTATAAAACAACTATTTTAGTGATAAATCATTTACTTCTACTTTGGTTTAAGAAATATATTTCGCAACAAACACAATTTGATATATGGTCTAAACCACAAATATTGATAACAATGTGGTAAATAAGTTTGTTAACAATATTGCCAATAAATTTGGATGAAATATAATATTATTTCTGTAAACTATAATTCAAATGATATACACCTAATATGCAACAGATATAATCTACTACTATATCTGGAGTAACACTGAAGTACTACCCTAACGATTAGTAACATCTACAAAATCACAAAATCATCAAACAAGGGTATCAAAAGTTACCTATAGAAATATATAGGTGATACAGGGATATCATAAGAATATTTAGGAATATATAGGTGATATACAATGATATATGTTACTACTGCAACAGAGGACACACTATCATATTACCTGAAGAGAAGTAATAGTTTTATATAGAAAAATATTCATACAGAGTTCATTTGTGATAAAGCATACAAGTTCCTAATAGATAATGTAAAATCATCACAATCTAAAATAAAGAAAAAATATATTATGTTAAAACTTGATAATGTACTGACAAGTATATCAATAGTAATATTGCTAAACAATGATATGAAAAAACATTATTCATTCATAACTGTATTTTGCAACATAACAGATTGCTACTAGCCAATGTAATATATAACTTAAGAGCTAAATGTATCCCAAATACATGATTCATTAAGACGGTTAATAAAATATAATGTTGCAGGAAATCAAGCTTCATCGTCACTAACAGCACAATCGATCCGTTTGTTCTTCCATAATCCCACAAATATATTGCATATCGGCTGCGTACTACAGATAGATCATCTTGTTGTGTAGGCATGGACTGATACTGAATGTAATACTCTGCAAAAGCAGCAACAAACACTTCATAATCACTGTCACAGTAATAATCAACCATTATAACCATATAAATGCATTTATTAACTGGACAGATGTATTGGGCTATAACATACCGTTGCATCAAGGACTGAGGCCTAGGAATAAATCGCAATATGAAAGGATCAGCCAAAGAAATGCCCTCATATGGAGAACCCTTGTAAAATAGATGGGGTCTGCTTTGGATAAATTTCGTGGCAGATAAGAAGATTGGTAACATAGTCGCATACGGCTCAAGTGCACGAATGACTTATTCATTGTATTCTGGTAAATTTGGATCAGAGTCATATACATAAACAGTCCGATCCTTGATAGACAGCCTCGTAAGAATCCAATGCCAGTCATGAACAACCTTTACTGGAAAAAAATATCATCAAGCAGAACCCAAGGGGTATTGCACCGCAATGCACCACCAACTATATACTCAGCAATCAGTTTACTAGATTCTGCCACCCTCATGTCTTTCCCTGGCCTGTTGAACTCAGCATGTACAGATTTAATCATTGCATCAAACTGGTAATCCGTGGTTGTTGTTCATACTTTGCCTTTTTACGCAAATAATAAAACAGAACATCCAAGTGCTGACAAAGAAAATTCAATCAATTTTGAACAAACCTATATAATTCATAAGCACAATCTGCATAATAGTAATAACAATATAATCTGAAAAATATATTTACTGCATACAATATGAATATAAACAACAAAACATATGCATATTGCAGATATTAAAAATTCATAACAGTAAGAATTGATGGTGAATACCGTGGTGCTGAGTTCTTTTGATCCATAGTTAAGTACATGGAACCACTCCTTCTTGTCCACCAGATGAACTCAAAAATTAAACTTGGGATACAGATTATTTTCCCTAGCAGGATACAGATTACTCACCCTGGACAGAAAAGAAAAAAAGAAATAAAAACATAGGTAAAAATGCAGAAACAAACAAGCAGCAAAATAGAGGAGATGCACATACTTAGATTTTGTTATAGCTTTACGATCGATCTAAGAACCCCACTGAGTAGTAAGCTTGAGATTAGGCTCAGTCCGTATGTTTTCTAATAGCGGATAGATCAAACGAAAGATGCGCCTCTTTGTCAGTTCAGACGATGTTCCAATAGAACCAAATTCATTGATAAAAGGTGACTTCTTGAATTTTGAACTCGTTTTCACGCGTACTGAAATATGTAGAGTCACTTCAGTATTAGCTACAGTAGCACCTTCATCCTCAGCCACATTTCCCAAGTGATTCATCGTGTCCTCTTGATGGACATCATCAACAGCAGGTAACTCAGAACAATTATGTGAATCTTTTTCCATCACCAAAACCTTATTTTTAACAACTTCAGCGGCCCTAGCTGTTAGCTCATGCTACTAAGTTTCACCCAATTGAGATAGGGGATCTACCTTTGCAATGTCATTATCAATACCAACAGCTGGAACAACGTGAATATTGAGCCCCTCATCTACATTCAAGTTAAGTTTTTCAATGGGAAGAGTGCATGTTTTAATAATGCATGAAAACCTTAATACAACAAACAAATATAGAACATAAAACACTAAATTCTGCAATGAATTTACCTTGATCAACAACCGTCGCCAGTGCAGTAGATGTACATGATTGAAAGGGGTCAACATTTCCAATGTCATTATCAAGTGCATCAGCTGGAGCAACATGAATATTGACCACCTCATCTACATTCAAGTTTTGATTTTCAATGGGAAGTGTTCCTGTTTAATAATACTTGAAACCTTAATACAACAAGTAAAGATAGATATAAAAAAACTAATTACTGCAATGCATTTACCTTGATCAGGAACCACAGCCGGTGCAGTAGTTATAGATGATTGATTTAAATAATGGTGTGTGATATCAATGCCTTGACCTGATAGAGAGTAGCAAGATATTTTAAAAATTAAAAAAATTTGGTATATGGAAGTAAAAAAAAGCAAAATAAATTATACATATGCCTTGAATATTTTTTGATATTTCCACGAAGAAATCATCAAAAACAGTTTTTCCATATGAAGTAACTGGAATTCCAGCAACAACGCTAGGATTAGTGAATCTGATGTCGCCCAATTTAAATGCATCGCGGATATCATAACCATCACCCAACAAATGACCTTCATACACAGATTATACGTATTGGATTCAATCAAATTGAACTATTAAAAAATAATAATAATTCATAATACAAAAACACTACGCAGTTACAATTTCAAGTAAACAATAGAACAGGGTATATGCACAGAATTATGGCTAAAAAAGTGACATAATTCCTTCATTGTTTAGTTGTCCACCGGCATCAGAGTTACCATCCTTGTCATGGCCTAATTCTTCATTCACTTAAGTAGCAAAATAAAAAATCAATTAAAAATGAATAAACACATAAACAAATATAGACAAAAGAACGAACTATTAAATATAGAATAATAACACAAAAACGAGCTTTTGCAAAATAATATGGATGTTATAAATGTATATAAACAATGTAACACTTCTATTTAAATTAAGATTAAATAAAACAAATATATTATATACCTTGAGGATTTATATGTTCAATTCCATCCAAGTTACCTGTTACATCAACAAATATTTTTTTCGTGCTCTTCAGCTAGGTCTGACATACATAAAGAACTAAGAAAATTAATTAATAAAGAAAACGTAAAACTGAAAACTCATAGTAAGGATACCAGAAATTAATCTAAAAATGAGCAGTTGAAATAAATATTCCATTAATACATGGGAAATATAAAATTAATATCTGTTGAAGCGCTCATATCAATTCCATCAAAGTTAAGTTCGGATTCATGGAACATATGATGGTGGTCTACAGCAGGTTCTACACAGTCGTAATGGAAGAAAGAATAAAAAATTAATTGAATAAAAATTTTAAACATAATAACATAACCACATCTGAATAGTGATGCATAATTAATACATTTAAAACTAATTTGCTAACCCATAATTTATGAATACCTTTAGGATCTACCACACCAACTCCATCAAAGTGCCCTCCATCCTCATGATCCATTTTATGCCGCTCTTCATTAGCATATGACATAACATAAAATAACAAAATATAACATATAAAAATTAATAATAAAGCAGTAATTTTTTTAATACCAAAAATAGAAGATCCAAACAGTGTAATACTGAAATCAACATCAGAGTTAAACAAATATAATAAGAAAAATATACCATAAAAAAAATAATTACTCTTACCACAATGTAAGGACACCAAACATTTCCTCTTAAACTGAAGAAATTCAAGTAAAAATTCCATGGAAAAATAGAGAATATATAATGAATGCATGTTGAATTTCGCAAATCAATTACAACGACTAATGCTCAGATTCATGGAACGTATGCTGATGAACTACAACCGGTTCTATGGAGTCATAATAGAAGAAACAACCAAGTAACAATGTTATTACAAATTTTAAACAGATTAGCACAATCATCACCAGAATAGTAATGCATATTTATTGAATATTAGAATAATACTTCGCCCATATTGTATGAATACCTTTGGGATCAGCAATATCAACTTCAGCAAAGTCACCTTCAAAAATATGATCCATTACATGGCGCTCTCCAGAAACATCTAACCACACAGAAAATAACAAAAAATCATATACAAGTTAATATTTAACAAGCATTTATTGTTCCACAAAAAAAAAAAAAAAAAAGCAAAAAACAATATGATCCTGAAACCCACTGTTTTAATCGAACAATAGTTTATAACTAACTAAAAATTATGCATACCTTGTAGATTCCCCACATCATTAACAACTGGGATATCAGATTGATCATGGGAAGCGTAAGGTTGCTTTTCAGCAGGTCCTACATATAAAATACTCCCTCCGTCCCAATTTGTTT
Source organism: Petunia axillaris subsp. axillaris (assembly GCA_029990575.1). Taxonomy (NCBI): domain Eukaryota; kingdom Viridiplantae; phylum Streptophyta; class Magnoliopsida; order Solanales; family Solanaceae; genus Petunia; species Petunia axillaris. Next base: position 10,795,094 of record JARKNS010000006.1, read on the forward strand.
GTCATAGTTTGACTTGGCACAAAGTTTAATAAAGTAAGGAAGACTTTTGAAACTTGTGGTCTAAAATAAGCCATGAATATTTGTGTGGCTATAAATGAGTCAAAAAGTAAGTTTGGAGTTGAATTATTGCCAAATTTAGAAATATGACAATCTTTTTGGGACAGACTAATAAGGAAAGTATGACAAACAAAATGGGACAGAGGGAGTAATACACAAGGCTGAACACATACATAAATCAATTGTAATTATAAATTAAAGTAAGAAAAATAAAACAATTACCATAGAATTGATAAGCAAAATTATGTTGCTCTGCATGATCTTGATGAACATCCGAATGGTCAGTAGTTTGGTTATTCATTTCATCATTCTGTACTCGATCTGATCCAAAAACCTATTGAGTAAAGGAAAAAAAATATTAAACAAAATATTTATTCAGCAACACAGCAATAATAAACCTAAAATATGAAGGAAGAAAGGCCAAGCCATACCCCATCAAATCCATTGCTCTCTCCAATTTCTTCAGGATCAATGTCAAACTTCTTAAAAAAAATTCAAACCATTTAACCAAATAAAGCTTTAATCCCGACATGTCAGCTTGCAACGATTTCTGTTGTCCATACAATAGTTGCATCTCAGGAGAAAGCCGGTGGTTAACGTGAGGAAAAGAAGACTGTTGAACTGGTTCTGCCCTTGGTGAATTCACACTACCACCAGTTGCGTCAACCCTAATAGGATCGACAGCTATCTTTGAATCAATGTTGTATGGCTTAAACTCATGAAGTTTAAAACTTGCAATTTCGGCTTCTGATGGTTCAATCTTTGTAAAAAGTACCTTGTAATAAAGGAAAAATAAATCAAATTATATTTATAGAATATTGAAAAAATAATATATATAATGTACAGAACAAACATACTGATCATAAAATTTAAGTTACATCACTTTTCTTTAAACTGAAAAAACCTTTCTGCAACTCTTCAAAATCATGAGTTCGCTTAACATGCCAGTTAAGAATACGAGTAGATTTGTTTGCAACTCTAAATGCAATTTTCTCATTCATAGTAGGGCAACTTTCGTAGAACCAAACTTGCAAGGCATAGGGCAACCCAGCAAAATGATAACACTGTAGAAAGCGCCTCAACTTGTCGTGCATTGACATAATAGTGGCAAGAAACACCTTTGTACCCCCACGAAAATGTCTGCCAAGCACCACACTCAACAAGATTAAATTCAATCTCCCCAATAATAGTATCGTTAGTAGCAGAATTCTTTGTGGAAAACAAAAAAGTGTGAATAAAATATAAAGCTACAAGCTTTTTAGAATCTTTATCAGATTGCCACTTTTTGTCCACAAAACAGTCAACTAATTCTTTCTTAGTTACTTTCGAAGCTCCACCAAAGTATAACTCTAGCAATCGATTTGGCTGATCTGAATGGTACTCCTTCAAATGATTGCTGACACAGTTCAGACCAGTTACCAACCCAAACTCAATCAGTCTAAACCTCATTTTGTTGCCGCAAAAATCAAACCAAAGAGCTTCAGAATCATCTTTTGGCGGACAAACCTCTCGCAACAACAGAGAATTCAATAATTTATTGCACGTAACAAAGACGTGCATATCAAGAAAATGGCAAAAACAGGACTGCCTGAAAATTCCCAACAATCTGTCATTGAGCACCTTTTTAATGGTGGAGACATCATCAATATTTGTGTGGGTACATATCCTGCGGCTTCTATGTTGATCCGGACGAAAATACAATTTCAAAGGCTGAAAAAAGAATTAAATAGAAAAGAATTTAAAAGAATACAAGTACAGGAGTATAAAGAATTCAACAAATTTCAGCATAGTGCACATGAATTAAAACTTTGATATTTAAATGTATACTTATTAGTAACCAATATGAATACTATTTTTATGGATGTATGCATATTATATAACATATTTATTCAACAAATATGTACTTCAAAATTAAACATATAATGGAAATGAATTTTTCAATGATTATCATATGAAAACTTATTTAAAGGTAGTATGTATACTATGTTAATATATGAATAGAGATTATATAGAACATTTAATCAACAATAATTCACTTCAAATGTATACTAAAATGTAACTATTATGTAGACTGTAACTATTCTTGTACACACTCTGCCTTATACAATATATATCACTATATACAATGAATAAAACAGAAATATGTGCTAATCCACAATGTAACAATAATTCAACAAATAAGTGGAAAACACGTACGAAATATTATATAAACAAACCTCTATATTAACCAATGGAAAATAATTAATACTAAAAGATTTAACTACTTTCTTACTCCTCTCTTACCTTGAATTTAAATGTATACTTTGGTATGCAATATGAATACTATGTTTATGCATATATATACTATGTAAACTCTAAATATGCAGTCTATCTAGAAACATATATTCAATAAATATGCACTTCAAATGTATACTCATATGCAGATTCGAAATATGCAGATTATATAAATAATTTATTCAACAAATATGCACTTCAATTGTATGCTAACATTCACACTCAGAATATGCAGTTTATATAGAACATTTATTCAACATATGTATACTAATATGTAACTATTATGTAGACTATAGATATGCATGTATTCATTGTATCTAAACAATATATAACAATAATATACAATGAATATGACAACCAAATATACAAAGCCACAATGTAATACTAATTGAACAAATAAGTAGAACACATGTACGAATTGTTATTTAAACGTACCTCTACATCAACCAATGGAAAATCATCAATCCTAGCAGATTTAACAGCTCTCTTACTTTTCTCTTAAAACAACTTCTTTTTCATCATCCGAGGGATGCACCACACAAAACTTTTCTCCTTTTAACCACAACAGGAGGATCACCATTAGAATCATCGCTCAATGTCTCAATACGTACACCTTTTCCCTTAGAATCAGAACCAACTTTCGGATTTTATGCTTCAAATTATCTCCCTGTCGAGTTCTCTTGTTATTGTTAAGTTTAGAAGTCGACCTTGTGACGCGACTTGGTGTATCATCATATATTTTATTCGGAAATGACATATCAAAATCCTCAAAGTCATCAACATCGTTTACATGCAACACTTTGTTGACATTCTTAACCCCTCGCCTAGGCATTACTGCTAAAACCAAAAACTAAAAAATAAATTGTAGAATTCTACCCAAAAAAAAAACATAAGATTTGGAATAAAACAAAATTAACAAAAAAGACAAAGAAATAACAAATAAGATAGATAATCTTACCACTAAATGTGTAACTAACAGTCGGAGAAGACAATAGAACGGCTCAGTTTATTTTTCGATTTTTGGTGTAAAAAATGATGAAAGCAGAGAGAAGTAATGAAGATGAAAAGTTTTTAAGATAACCATTTTAAAAAATTAAACTTTACATTTACCACTTAAAAGCGATAAAAACCTAAAAATTAAGAATAAACAGAGCGTGTAGTTGAGTAGTTAATATCAGGTTTTTAATTATAGGAATGCATTAGTGACAGTTGCTAATCACGAATTCCCACTCAAATAGGCATTTATGGGAGAAAGTGATAAGTTTTTTAAAAATGGCTTATAAAAGTAGAATACCAAAGGGTAAAGGTCTATAAACCATATATACTAATAAATATATCTATTTTATTAAATAACACTACTAATTTTTTATACACTGTAAAATTTCCATGTAAAAATTTGGCTCTGTAGCATGTTTGCACCGCGCTAAATGAATACTAGCCAGCGGTGCAAAACTCTTTGAAGACTAACCAGCTCCAAACAAATCTCAGTATTTTATACTGGGATTTGTGAACTAAATTTTCAAAATTCCAATATTTTATATATTTTATATTGGAATCACTTAAACACGAATCCCAATATAAAATACTAGGATTTTGAATATGTTAGTTCAAAGTCTCAGTATAAATACATGAATCCCAGTATAAAATACTTGGGCTTTAAACATGTCAGTTCAAAGTCCCAGTATAGAATATTGGGTCTTTATATGAATGAACCCCTTACACATGAATCCCAGTAAAAAAAAATATACTGGGACTTTGAACATATTAGCTCAAAGTCCCAGTATAAAATACTGGGACTAGTCTGGGTGTTTGTCAACCCTAATGAAGCGTAAGTGTGTACGCAGAAATTTGGCCGTTTCTCAATTAATTTTAAAATAATGAATAAAACTCATTTAGGCGTCCAAAATTGGCTAGGTATCAATTTTTCCCAAGTAGAACGGGGTTATTTAATAGATAGCTAGTTTCAGGCCACTCAGAAAGCAACAACTAACATTCAACTTCTTTTCTAAAAAGTAGTCATCACTTGGTTGTTCATGGAAAATCATGTAACTTTAAACTAACCTCCATGAAATTTAGTTCAGAGTTCCAAGAAATTTTCTATGACTTCATATTTTGCACTCCTAGAAAAAATTCATGTAATTTTGAACCAAACCCCATGAAAGAATTTTCTAGGATTTAGTTCAAAACTCCACGAACATTTATGAACTTTTAGTGGCTATTCCTCAACAATCATCTGTATTTTGTAAGTTGCGACTATTCTTCTAAAATTTTCTAACGTTGACTGATACTATAAAGTGACTATGTGGTTAAATTCCCAAAAATTTCACTGTGTGCCCTCCATAAGGAATGATTTTGCAAAAATGCCCGCGCTAAGCAATGTTTTAGCAAAATACCCTTTTTAGTCTGGAGCCAAGACTTCAAGGAAAAAATATTGTAAGTCTTGACAATTGTCAGTACTTCAAGGGCAAGCACTATTTTACTAATGCTTCAAGTTATGTGGCGAGAATGCAGGGAAAGACTGGAATGAGCAATTGAATTGCCAAGACTTACGACCAAGTGCGGCAAGTGTTACCTTTTGCCAACACTTTAAGGGTAAGTGTTGGCAAATAGACAGCTGTCAAAGGCAAGTATTTACCTTTGCCAAGACTTACGACCAAGTGCGGCAAGTATTTCCTATTGCCAACGCTTGAAGGGATAAGTATTGAAAAACAGAGAGGTATAAAGGCAAGTCTTGATCCCGACCTAAAAACTTACTGGGTGTTTTTGTCCGAATTATTTTTTATTAAACCTAAATGGGGGAATTTTTGCAAAACTCTTTTAACACGGGCAAAAAGACAAACCAATGCTTATGGTGTCATATTTTTCAAATAGGCCGTTAAATTCTTACTAGAATGAGCACTCTGCCTTATTGGGCCTTTGATCAGTTTGGCCGCAAGTGCACAAACACTTCTTAAATTTTTGGGATTTCCACGTAACCAGTCCTCAATATACTATATTAATAAGTCATCTAGCAGTAACATAATCTAGCCACAGTATTTATGTTTAAAATTTAATTTATAATTAAAATATGGTATATATCTAGATTGATATTTTTTAAATATAGCTTCTATACACATATATATACACACATTTATTTATTTTATATTTTTTAAATATTTATATCATCAAATTATATCTAATAAATATGCTAGAAAAAAATATAAAATATGGTTACAAAAAGTGGATAAAGATTGAAAATGATTAGATGGAGGTAATAATCCCCAAATTTAATCACGTATTGCCGAACGATGAACAAGCTGCTTTTACAAAATTCTGAAGGATAGTAGCAACTTAAAAACATGAAAAGTTTTTCTCGAATAGTTTTCAAATTTAACCACGTTGTGCCGAACGATAAACAAGCAGCTTTCACAAAATTTTGAAGGATAGTTACAACTTAAAAACATGAAAGTTTTTCGCGAATAATCACTAAAAATTTTAAAATATTTCTAGAACTTTGAATTAAATTTCATAAATTTTTATTGAGCTTAATTCAAAGGTATAAATGCAAAATATGAAGTTTTAGGAAAATTTTTTGAAATCTTTTATTATGCTCGACAAATTTTCTTGAAGGTTAGTTCACGCTATCAGTAAATTTTTACTGAAGTTTTAGTGGTGATTCTTCAAAAAGTTGTGTTTTAAATTATGACTATGTTTCTAAAATTTGGTAAACTATTGTTGTTCTTTATTAATCGGCTTTAGATCTTAAAAATAACCCATAAAGGTTTCATAGCTTAAACCCAATTCGGGAAACATGACAAACTTCTCCAGACCCCAACTCATGCCATGAAGGAAGCTCAGTTTTGAAGGGTGATTACTTCTATCTATGACTAACAGATCAAATTTGAAATTTCGTTGCTATTATTCAAACAAGCATGAAACGTATGCTTGCATGTTCGTCCATGGAATATCATATGTAACTGACAAATATGTCAGGATTGGCTTTGAGGTGCGGCGGTGATCCACTGTGGATGTTCTAAATTTGAAGACTTAAAAAGGTACCCTAAATTAAAAGCCCTACTTGAGATTTTCTTTTGTGAACGTTTTTTTTGTTGTTGTAAACTTTGTCCCTCTTTTTCCTTTCTAAAACTCATATGTTGGTCGACATCATTCTCTTCAAACAGAGTGAGGTTTCTGTTTTTTTTATGTTTAATAGTTGTCAACAATGTTGGGCGGGTTATTTAGTACTCCCTCCGTCCCAATTTATGTGGCACCATTTGACCGGACACGGAGTTTAAGAAAATAGAGGTTGACCTTGTTAAATATCAATTTTACCCTTGAAAAAGTAAGAGAGAGAAGATTTGAGTAATAAAAAGTTGTTGGTAGGTTTAAAAGTATGTAGGGCCCAACAAGGGTAAAATAGAGATGACGCATTAAATAGTTGTCAAATAAGGAAAGGTGCCACTTATTTTGGGACAAATAAAAAAGGAAATGGTGCCACATAAATTGGGACGGAGGGAGTAGTTCATAGTACATCACAGATAAAGGGTTATATTGTTAAACTTTTAGTGCTATTTTGTTGTGTTTTGTTACACAATATACTGAATGAATTATTTAATTTCAGCTTTGTAGCTTAGTTTCATTACAAAGGGATACAAAAGCTGAATGGATATTAGAGTGGGCTTCATTAGTGGAGAAATCGGTAAAAATTTCACCCAGATGCCACTTTTAATATCGGTATTTAATTTGAGGCCACTATTTTTATTGGTCTTACATTAGAGACCATTTTTGGGCCTTTACTAAATAAACATTAACTTAAGTTTTGTTCATTGACTGAAGTTCAGTCCATACGGCCCCTGGACTGAAGTTCAATCTTTAAGGACTGAACTTCAGTCCATATGGCCCTGGACTGAAGTTCCATCGTTAAGGACTGAACTTCAGTCCATATGGCCCTGGACTGAAATTCCATCTTTAAGGACTGAACTTCAATCCAGGGCCCTGAACTGAAGTTCTATCTTTTAAGCGAAAGTGGCCACAAACTAAATATTTTGTTATTAGTGGCTTGTGCCCAAAGACCAGTGGCAAAAGTGGCCTTTCGTGCACTTACCTCTCAAAATCTAGAAAAAAGCCATGGGGTAAGGCTACTAAAACTTAGTAAAAGTTTCCACTTTCGACTGCTTAGTTGAGCAGTAGCCCGCGCGCACAAATTCGTTGAAAAGTAGTAAGATCCGGAAAATTCCAGGTATAAAATACTGGGACTTTGAACTAAAATGTTCAAGGTCCCAGTATTTTATACTGGATCTTTTGAAAATGAATTGAACTATGAACTATGTTCGTTCAAAGTCCCAGTATTTTATACTGGGGCTTTGAACATAAAATTTTGATTTTTGCTGAAACTTTGAATAAAACTTCAGATTTTTTTTACTGGAGTTTAGCTCAAAATCTCAGGTTTTTGTTCTGTGACTAGTCTGGGAGTTGTTTTAACGCCAAGAGGTTGTAAGTGTGTGGGTAAGTAATTTGGCTATTTCTCAATGAATGACGAAACTCACTTAGGGCGTCCAAAAATGGCTACTCATCAAAATTATACCTAAAACTTTTGCTTTAGGCCCCCAAAAGTTTAGGTTATTATACGCATCTTTATTTATATTGATATTTTTTCTTTCAAGTTAATAGAATACTAACTATTTATTTTAATATATTGTATCGATTCTAGTTGTCAAAAATTATATTTCCGAATGTAAAAATTTGAATAGTAATAATTTGGCTTATTTTGAGACAGATAAGTACTTTTGAAGAATAAATAATTTTTGTTTGGCCAATCCATATGAGAAGTGTTTTTCCAAATAATTTGTGTTTGGATAATCTTTACAAAAAAGTGCTTTTGAGTGTCAAATTACGAAAAAGTACAATACTAAGATTTATTATGCAACTAATATTATTTAAACGTATAAAAGATTTATATATTTTTTCAATAGAAAAGTTAATTTAACTTTTTAATTTCCTTTAGTTTAAAATAAAATATAAAATAAAAATATATACTATGACTTTTAATCAATAAAAATAAAGTTAAACCAAAAGAGGGAAGTAGAAATTAAAGTTGTATTTATATTTAAGAGATATATTGGTTAAAATAATTAAATATAGTAGGATAAATAAATATTTCTGGTAAGGATACTTTTGTCTTAAAAAATTAATAAACTGCTTCTGCTTATGGGGAGAAGCAGAAATTTGTAGCTTCTCCCCAACAACAGAAAAACTGCTTCTGCTTCTTCTGAAAAGTACTTTTTTCTTTGGCCAAACACCTCAAAATTTTTCAAAGCGCTTTTTTCTTGAAACAAAATACTTTTGGCTTCTGAGAAGCTTCGCCAAACAGGTTATAAGTTCTACTACGGAAAAATATATATTTTTTAAAAAAAAAAACTAATACCTTGTAAAGAAATTTGCTACATTCCTAATGTTATCGCTATAATTTTATCTTATTTGTCTTAATCAACTATGTCTATTTAACTATTAAAAATATTTGAAGAATAAATTCTTAAAAAGATCAATCTATAACTTTTCAGCTCAAAGAATTGAGAGAACAAAGTTTAAATTAGAGATAATGGTCAAACCTCCCCTCCCTCTCCAAAACTATTAATTTTTTGTTAGTTTCATACTTAAACTATGGGTTGGTTACGTTACTCACCTGAATTATCAATTTTCATTTTTAAAATCCCCCTACAGTGCCAGGTGACATGGAAAGTGACTTCACTCTCTTTGTTCTGCGTGTGGAAATAAAGTGGACCAATAAAAGCATCCATGAGGCATTTCTCTTCAATTTTTAAAATTTAAATATCCTTTTACTTATTTATTGTTATTTTTGTCTTTTTCCTTTCTTCTTTTCTAATTAATTATTTTCTTCTTTATAACTCTAATTTTTTATTTTTGTCAATAACAATAAACTAGTTGAGACACATTAACCTTAGAATAATAAGAGTACTAAAAATAATTTAATCAAATGTGATAAATTCTGTTGTAATTTACAACCAAATTTTGTCAATAATGATCATTTTAATTAAAAATGCATAATCCTTGACATGCATTGTATTATTTTAACATTTTAATACGCAAGTTCTCAATTATTGTTGAGTAAATTCAGTTCTATATAATAATTAAGTTTACCATTTTTGTTAGTATTGATTATTTTAGAAATATGAGTTTTCAACTAAGGTAAAAAAAATTGATTTTGACGGAAAATTAAAAGAAAAAATTAATAATTTTTTTTTTTTAAAAAAAGAAAAACATCAATAAGAAATAAGAACAACTTGTTGTGAAAGATTTGACATTGCAGTATTGAACATGGAAGGAAATTGTCTGCCCATGTTTTATGGAAGTGCCCATACTCCAAACATTCATGTACATAGTACTACTATTTCTATTACTGTTCATGTAAATTTTATGCCTATAAAAGGCATTGTAAATTGGACGATCGATAGATCAGACGAGATATAAGAGCTCTCCCAACTTGTCTTTTTTATTATCTAAATTTATCCGTTATAATTTTAGTTAATTACTTTAATTTTATAACACGTTATCAGCACGTAGCTCCAATTTTACTATTTCCTCCAAGTTACAGTTCACCTTATTCAGGTATGGAATACATACACCTTGTTTAAGTGTGGAAAGCAATTAATGTTATGATTATAATATTTATTATAACCTGTAACTTTAAATTTTTGACTGATGAGCATAATTACATTTTTAACAAGGATATCTAAAACTTTCAATTTTTATTTTACTATATCTTTAGTTTTGTGAATTCTTTGTCCGGTTAAAATATCAGAAAACAAAATAAACTGCTACGTTGGATCCTAGACTACATTTCCTAATAATTGTGAAAGCATAAATGACTTCTGCTAGACTAGATAATATGAAATGTAAACTTTCCTTTCTGGTAATTGGAAATGACGTGTTGACTTTGTAAGAAAGTTAACAAATAAAATTTTCTTTTCAATATTTAGCTTTACAATATTACCTGTTCAATATAAAATTTATGTATTCATGTTTTTGCACTTTCATTTCTTCAACATGCATTTTTTGGCGTCCTTATTCATCTAATCTATTTGTTTTTCTTTAATAGTCTTCACTATATCAAATCTATCCAAGCTTGAATTTGTGGTACTGGACATCAGCGGAAATAATTATATGTCATGGGTACTTGACGCTGAAATCCATTTAGATAAAAAAGGTCTTGAAAATATAATTATAGAAGGCAAAGAATCATCTAATAAAGATAAAGTGAAGGCCATGATATTCCTTCGTCATCATCTTAATGAAGGGTTAAAAGTTGAATATTTAACCGTAAAAGATCCACTAAAATTGTGGAATAATTTGAAGGAACAGTATGATCACTTGAAACTTACGGTATTATCGAAAGCTCGACATAAATGGATGCATTTACGGTTTCAAGATTTTAAAACCGCAAGTGACTATAATTCTGTTGTTTTCATAATAACTTCTCAATTAAAATTATGTGGAGAACCTATTAGTGACGATAATATATTGGAAAAGACTCTCTCCACTTTTCATGCCACAAATATGGTGTTGCAACAACAATACCGTGAAAGGGGTTTTAAGAAGTATTCTGAACTAATAACATGCCTACTTGTGGCTGAGCAGAATAATACCATGTTGATGAAAAATCATGAATCTCGTCCCACTGGATCTGCTCCATTCCCTGAAGTGAATGTAGTAGCAGCATATGATAAGTCTGAAAGAAGACTAAACAATTACCGCGGTCGTGGCCATGGTCGCGGACGCGGACGTGGACGTGGTAGGGGACGAAAATATTATCATCACCCTGGAAAAAAAATACATAAGATATACAGGGGTTCTCAGAATTATCCTTCAAAGGCTAAAGATAATATTTGTCATAGATGTGGCATGAAAGGTCATTAGGCACGTGTACATGAAAAGTTACCTTCATTTTCCTCCGGCTTGTACTACACAAGTATTAGCATGGTTGAATCATATGCGATTGTAAACAAGAAGTTTACTAATCGAAATAATTTTAATATTTGGCATGACCGGTTGGGTCATCCTGGTTCTAATATGATGCGCAAAATAATTGAGAGTTCACATGGACATTCATTGAAGAAGCAGAAGATTATTCAATTTAAGGAATTCTCTTGTGTGCATGTTCTCAAGGAAAATTAATACTAGACCATCAACAACTAAAGTAGGGATTAAATCCCTTGCATTTCTGGAACGTATACAAGGTGATGCGTGCCTATTCACCCACCATGTGGACCATTTAGATATTATATGGTTTTAATAGATGCATTAATAAGGTGGTCACATGTATGTTTATTATCAACTCGCAACTTGGCATTTGTCTTGATAATGCAATTAACACAGTTTTCAGATTATGCAATTAAGACAATTCGTCTTGATAATGCTAGTGAGTTCACATCTCAAGCCTTTAGTGACTACTGTATATCAACTGAAATATCATGTTGCTCATGTTCATACACAAAATGGTCTAGCAGAATCATTTATCAAATGCCTCCAATTAATAGCTAGACCATTGCTTATGAGAACAAAACTTTCCATTTCAGTATGGGGACATGCTATTTTGCATGCAGCAGCACTTGTGCGCATTAGGCCAACAAGTTAGCATAACGCCTCCCCGTTGCAGTTGGCTTTTGGTCAGGAGCCAAGCATTTCCCATCTTAGAATTTTGGAATATGTTGTATATGTTCCAATTTCTCTACCACAACACACAAAGATGGGTCCTCAAAGAAGGTTGGAAATATATATTGATTATGAATCTCTTTCTATCATTAAGTTTCTTGAACCCATGGCGGGAAATTTGTTTACTGCAAGATTTGCAGATTGCCATTTTGATGAATCAGTTTTCCCAACATTAGGGGGAGAGAAAAAGCAGTTGGAAAATGAGATAGATTGGAATGCATTATCATTATCTCATTTGAATCCTCGTACAAATCAATGTGAACTAGAAGTTCAAAAGATAATCTATTTGCAAAATCTTGTAAATCAACTGCCAGATGCATTCATTGACCTACCAATATTACTAAATCTCATATACCAGTTGAAAATGCTCCAATTCGAGTTGATATTCCGGTAGGACAATCTACTTGTGCAAATGAGTCTAAGGCACGCCTGAAGCGTGGTAGACCCTTCGGTTCCAACTTCCAAAGATAAAAATCCTTTAAAAAAAAAGGAGCAAATGAAAAAGATGGTCATGACATGGAGGTGGTTGCTCAAGAAACATCCCAGACATAACAATTGATAATACCTCAAAGGAGGTTCAGGTACCTGAAAATCAAGAGATCTCAATAAATTATGTCTTGATAGGAAAAAAGTGGAATCGAAATAATATAGTTGTAAATAATGCTTTTGCATATAATGTTGCTGTTGAGGTAATGCAATAAGATAAGGATCTTGAACCATAATCTGCTGGTGAATGTAGACAAAGAAATGATTGGCCAAAATTGAAAGACGCAATTAAAAAAGAATTGGCTTCACTTAAGAAACGTGAAGTTTTTGGACCTATAGTCCGAACACCTGAAGGTGTAAAGCCAGTTGGATATAAATGAATTTTTGTGCGAAAACGAAATGAGAAAAATGAAGTCGCAAGATACAAAGCACGACTTGTGGCACAAGGATTTTCGCAAAGACCTGGAATTGATTATATGGAGACATACTCTCTCGTGGTGGATGCAGTAACCTTCAGATATCTTATAAGTCTGGCAGTGCGTGAAAAACTTGATATGCGTATGATGGATGCTGTCACAGCCTAGTTATATGGCTCATTGGACAACGAAATATTTATGAAAATCCCTGAAGGATTGAAAATGCCTGAAGCAATTAAAGGTCCTCGAGAAACTTGTTCAATAAAGCTTCAAAAATCCTTATACGGATTGAAACAATCGGTTCGTATGTGGTACAACTACCTTAGCGAGTACCTACTGAAAGAAGGGTATAGGAATGATCCAGTTTGTCGTTGTGTCTTTATAAAGGGGTCTGGATCTGAGTTTGTTATAATTGCTGTGTATGTTGATGATTTGAATATTGTTGGAACTCCTACAGAGATTCCAACGGCAGTAGACTATTTGAAGAAAGAATTTGGAATGAAAGATCTTGGAAAGACAAATTTTTGTCTTGGTCTTCAAATTGAGCATTTGAAAAATGGAATATTTATCCATCAATCAGCATACACTGAAAAGATTTTAAAGCAATTTTACATGGATAAATCTCATCCATTGAGTACTCCGATGGTCGTGAGATCGCTTGACATAAATAGAGATCCATTTCGCCCCCATAAAAATGATGAAAAGATTCTTGGTGCTGAAACACCATATTTTAGTGCAATTGGGGCATTAATGTATCTTGCTAATAATACCCGACCAGACATTGCTTTTTCTGTAAACTTATTAGCAAGATTTAGTTCTTCCCCGATACAAAGACACTGGAATGATGTCGAACATTTATTCAGATACTTCCGAGGAACAATCGACAAGGGTTTATTTTATTCAAGTGAATCCAACTTGCCACTAATTGGCTATGCAGATGCAGGATATTTATCAGATCCACATAAAGGTCGATCTCAAAAAGGCTATTTGTTTATATGTGGAGGTACAACTATATCATGGCGCTCAACAAGACAGACTTTAGTTGCTACTTCCTCAAATCATGCAAAAATAAATTTATGAAGCAAGTCGGAAATGTGTTTGGCTGTGGTTAATTACTCAACACATTCAGAAAATGTGTGGATTTTTGAAAAAGGAGATTCCGGCAATATTGTTTGAAGATAATACTGCCTGCATAGAACAATTGAATGAAGGATATATTAAAGGAGACAGAACGAAACATATCTCACCAAAGTTCTTTTGCACTCATGATCTTCAAAAGAATGGTGAAATAAAGGTTCAACAAATTCGTTCAAGTGACAACTTGGCTGATCTGTTCACAAAATCATTACCAACTTAAACATTCGAGAAGCTTGTGTATAAGATTGGAATGCGTTGTCTCTGAGACATGAAGTGACGTTTTCATCAGGGGGAGTAAAATGTGCGATGTACTCTTTTTCCCTTAACTAAGGTTTTGTCACAATGGGTTTTCCTGGTAAGGTGTTTAATGAGGCAACAAATAATGCATATTAAAAATATTTATACATGGGCATCCAAGGGGGGGAGTGTTGTGAAAGATTTGACATTGGAGTATTGAACACGGAAGGAAATTGTCTGCCCATATTTTATGAAAGTGGTCATACTCCAAACTATTCATGCACACAGTACTACTATTTATATTACTATTCATGTAACTTTTATGCCTATAAAAGGCATTGTAAATTGGACGATCGATAGATCAGATGAAATAGAAGAGCTCTCCCAACTTGTCTCTTTTATTATCTAAAGTTATCTATTATAATTCTAGTTAATTACTTTAATTTCATAACACAACTACTTTAAAAAATTAATTGTATGGATGTTCTACAAAGAGGATGAAGTCAGTGGCGTAGCCAGGATTTTCATCAAGGGTGTGCAAACTTTAAGGACATAAAATCCAAACTTTACAATTTATATATTAAACTAACATAAAGTAGTCAACAAAAGATATTCCACTACTCCTATCACAATTGTACTCGACGAACTCTTATCTTTTGGAATGTTTTTATGATAGAGTCATTAGAAACACTACGAAATACTTTTGTTTCTACATAAGGAACTATACAACCGTCTAAAAATTCATCATCCATTCGATTCCGCAAGTCGTTCTTGATAAACTTCATTGCCGAAAATGCTCTCTCAACGGTTGCAGTGGCAACTGGCAGAAGCAAAGCAAATTTTACTAAGCGGAACACAAGAGGATAAGTAATATGCTTCTTTGTTTCAACTAGTTTTCTTGAAAGTTCACCAAGTCCACCTAAATTGGAGAATATTTTATCAATATCTCTATCACGAACATCATCTATGTAATTCTCAAGGACGCCCATGCTAAATTCATCAAAGTCATCAGGATACAATTCAGCCATTCTTATAATCTTCTTGATATCAAAACTAGAAAATGAATCAATTGGATTCAAGCAAGCTACTCCATGAAGAAGGTCACTTGTTACCTCATTGAAACGTTCATTAAGTTCTTGAAGTTGCCAATCAATAATATTATAATACAATTTCACTTGATAATAATGTAAAGTAGTACACTTAACTCCATTACGACGTGATCTTCCAGAGTTGACATAGGGCTCATCAAAATTAGGTATCACAATGTCATGTTTGACACAAAATGCAAATACATCTTTTTTAAGTGAATCCCATCCACCTTCTCTTTTTTTCTTGGAGCTTTGCCTTTGCTAGTTCAACAAGTATCATAGCATTGGCAATATCTTGCTCCTTTTTTTGGAGCGACACATTAAGATCATATGTGACTCCCAAAATATCTTTCATCAAATGCAACATGAAAACAACCTCAAATGTTTGGCAACTTCTTAGATTTCTGGATGCTTTGGCTCTTTCTTCCGAATTACCATTCTCAACAAGATTATCAAGTACATCAATGATAGTGCCAAAATTAAGAATAAAGTTTACAAAAGACCTGTAGTGAGATCCCCATTGAGTATCACCGGCTCTAACAAGACCGAGCTCTTGATTTAAGCCTCTACCTGTTACTAGTTCACCCATATCCAATGCCACTTGAAGTTTTTCTTTTTGAGATTCTCGAAATTCATCCATATGTTTATAAGAAAATCCAAACAAGTTCAAAATATTTGAAACCAATAAAACAAGTTCTCCTACTTTAACACACTTTTTAGAAATCCCAACAAGAGTAAGTTGAAGTTGATGGGCAAAACAATGAATAGAATGTGCCGATCTACTTTCTTGTCTAATCAATATTTTAAGACCATTGATATCACCTTGCATATTGCTTGCCCCATCATAACATTGCCCGCGTATATAGGATAAACTTAATGAATGATGGGCAAGTACATCAACAATTGCTTTCTTTAGAGACGGAGCACTAGTATTTTGAACATGAACAAGCCCAATAAACGCCTCTATCACAAATCCTCTTTTATCGACATAGCGCAAAACTATAGCCATTTGCTCTTTTCGTGACACGTCAAAAGACTCATCAACTAGTAAAGCAAAGTAGTCACCATCAAGATCCTCCATTATAGCTTTAATTGTTTCTATCTTACATGCAGTAATAATGTCTTTTTGAATATCTGGAGAAGTCATCTTATTATTTTGTGGAGCATTTTCCAACACAAAAGGTTTAATCATTTCACATCGATCTCTGTACCATGAAAGGACTTCAATAAAATTTCCCCTATTCAATGATGATTCACTTTCATCATGGCCGCGAAGTGCTAATCCTTGATTTAAGAGAAGTCTAATAACATCAATTGAAGCACTTAAGCGAACCCAATATCCATGCTTAATTTGATCAGTTTGCTTGTCAAATGCAGCACGAATTGACTGTTTTTGTTGCATTAGAGCTTCACAATTTCTTCTTGATTGATTATGGATGCTATTCGGCAGACCGACATGTTTTTTCAAGGCATCCTTTCTATACCAATTTTTAAACCCTTTACTTGCAAAGACATCGCCACCACCTTGATGAATACTACCACCTTGAAATAAATAACAAGGCAAACAATATGCCGCATCTGTACTCACACTATACTCCAACCAATCACCATATTCATCAAACCAACTAGAAACAAAACGACACATATTTCCACTAAAGTTAGATTGAGGAAAGTTATGATTCCGAGGTTGGCAAGGACCTTTTTGAAGGTATGCCCTCCTTATTTCATCACGGTAGTTCGGAGGATAACTCAAAATTGGAGTTCTTTCAGCCGGATCGGCCTTTAAAGTATTTAGATCAAATTCTTGTACCTGAGAAGAATGCGATGGTATATTTGATTGGTCTATAGTTTCTTCTCGACTAGGTTGATTTTGAGATGTCGAACTTGTTTTTGGTGCTTTACTAAAATATTTCCTCACGTCCATTGAAACTTTAAACTGAAATAATAGTCAAGTGCATTCACATATTAGAAATAGGAAGATCATACTCTACTATTCTATGAATCAATTTATAAAATCAAACACATCTAATTGAGTTAAAGAAATTTATAAAATCAAGCACATCAATTTATATTCTTTTTCATATTTGATATGAAGAACAAACAAGCAAAAAATTTAAAAAGTAGAAATACCTTTAGAAGATAAAAAGGAAGAGTACAACGGGTCAATCGCAGTAGCCAATGGGCAATTTCTAAGTTGAAATCGAGAAGGAACTGAAGCTTTGGTGAAATTGAGAAGGTAACTGAGTAGAAATATTCTGCCGATTTCTCTTTACAAAGAGAAGGGTTTTAAAGATTCTTTATGTTTTGACTTAAAATCTATTTGTTATATTTTTTATAATTTAAATAAAAAGTAACTTTTAACTTTTAAGTATTCTTTTATTTAGGAATAGAATAATTGTAGTTGAAAAGTCAATGACTCTTTAGTGTCTTTATTTACGTCTGTTAAAGTCCTTGAGATTGGGAATCTTTTGAAAAAAGTAAAGGCTGAAAAAATGAAACTTGCCCCGTGACTCGATCCTGCCATTTATAGCTCATTTTGAACACCCTTTACCATTACACCAAGCCTATCCTTTGTTCCAAGAGTGTTCAACATATTATATATACACATAAAAAATCAGTATTGACTCTATATACTCGATATTTTTTTCCGGCGAAGGGTGGTCGCCTGACCACCCTGAGCCTAAGGTGGCTCCGCCACTGGATGAAGTCACCCTCCATGCCACTTGCCACTGCATGGAGGTTTTGAATATGAAAATTGATAGTTCAGGGGGGTAATGTGACCAACCCAAAGTTTAAGTATGAAACTAACAAAAAAGTGATAGTTTAGGGTGGGTTTTTGACTATGATCTCTTTAAATTAAAATACACATGACTATTATTAAAAAAATTATGGCATCTTATTAGGTGTTGGCTTTAGGCCTCCGATTTTATTGAGCCACTCCTGAAAAGCCTGAGAAGAGGATGCAAGCCTTAATCGCTGTAAGGTGTTGTATATTGTAAGCTTATTTCAGATTATTCTGGTTTATTTGGACTAATTTCCTAATGGAGTTTTTGTTGGCTGTAAAAATCAAGAAATATTAATCTGAGCATCTTCTTCGTTCCATCATTTGCTCAGTTCCTAACAGAAACTTCGCCCACATTAAAGGGTGTGTTCGTCCTGCCCTAATAGCATGTAATTTTAATATTTCTCTTTGCTACTGTTTTATTACCTCATACTCAGAGTGCTTTTGTTTAGTTATAGAAAGGTGTAGATGAATTTTCCCATAAAATTGCATGTGGTCTTTTAATAATAAGTTATAGAAACGAAGGGTGTTTATATGTTTATTTCACTAGATTTATTAAGTTTTCCATCATTGATTGAATTTTTTGGCACGGTGTGATATATATGGGCTAATCAGCAATCTGATAAAATGTGGAATGGTGTACAATGGCAAAACTGCAACAACAACAGACCCAGTATATCCCACAAGTGGAGGGTCTGGGGAGGGTAAGATGTACGCTGACCTTACCCATCAAGGTGGAGAGGCTATTCCGATAGACCCTCGGCTAGGAAAACATATAAGACAATACTTTTGTAAATCAAGCCAGTAATATCATGCTAAAAAAAATGTTAAAACCAAAGCACATCCAAAATAAACAGATGATAATAGTAGATATAAAGGTGAAGATTGAAATGGAAATCAACTATATAAGCATAATACTACATCTAATAATGGAAAAGATACTCAACTACTACCTAACCTTCTAGCCTAATCTTCGACCTCCACGCTCATCTATCGAGGGTCATGTCATCGGTGATCTGGATCTAGGTCATGTCCTGTCTAATCGTCTCGGACCAATTCTTCTTCGGTCTACCTCTATCTCTCTGTAGACCCAGCACTGGAAACCTCTCACACCTTCTAAACAGAGCATCTACACTTCTCCTTCTCACGTAAACTAAAAAACACACTTTACTTGGTCTAGAGACTTTATAAAGTGTGTTTCTTAGTGGTCTAGAGACTTTATAAAGTGTGTTTCTTAGTTCACACCACTTGTTCCAGTGTGGAGTTGGGCATGGACCCCTACCCGTGCATTAAATAAAAAACATAGAAATGCAAGTATAATGGAGAGGGACGTATATAGTATATGAGCTTTGGGTAAGCTTCGGACTATAACCTTTTTGGTTTACTGTGTTTTAGATAAATTATTTATACATATGAAATAAGTTTTTTAACACAAAAATAAGGTAATGAATCAAAGTTTTTGTCTTCTGCTAAACTCGTAATTTGCCTGGTAAATTCACCTTTGATGACTAGACATGAATAGTGGAGGAGAGGAGCTCTAATGAGATTAGACTTTTCCATATGACGTGAAATTACAACTCCTATCCTCTTTTGTATTTATTGGAGTTGAGGCGAACAAATAAATTTCTTAAGAGAGCGAATGTGTGAATATCGTCCACATAAGAGGAGCAATTATCATATATACTGCTCCTTATATATTTCAATTGACATAAAAATAGTTAGTTTAGAGTTAATTTCACTTATTCACTGAATAGTTAATTCACTATAGCAAGTGAAGCGCAATTATCTTTTGCCACATTAATATAACTAAACTAGTGCTCCATGTTTTATTGGCTCATAAAATATAAATAACTCGAAGGTTAAACTTTCAGCTTATTCTTTCAAATCCTGTCTAAATTCATGTCATCTAATTAAAACAATATATTTTCTGTAAACAATAAGTAATACAAATTACATTAAATTCCTCAAGAATTACAAGCTACAGTCTTGATTTCAACTTCCTCAAATAGAGGAACCAAAAATACTTCATGACAGCGACAAAAATCAAAGTTACTACTTTGCTAATCAAAACATTAAGAGGCAGTTAAATTAAGATAAAACGGAAATCCTGTAGCTGGTAGCCATTCTTTTCCTTCAATAAAATTTCTCACAGTAAATTGACTGGCCTCAGTAGAATTGTTAATTACCCTGTAGCCAGGCCATTTCACTCTAGCACTTGTATTTGAACCAGGTCCTCTGTTCATATACTCTCCATAGTAAAGTGTGTCCAATGCAAATGTACCATTCCATTCCAAGTATCCAGCAGGATCAATTAAGCTACCAATATGTGTTAGCATAATAACTGTCCTTGAATATTCTTTCCAAGGTCGACCAAGGTAATTTTTTAACGTCGATTCAACTGGAATTAGATCAGCAGCAGAAGCAATTTTGCTGTTTATAATTGAAATCCCAGTGTTCTGATTAGGATCTTCTCTCCCTTGTGCTGTGAATATGTTCTTTTGGTTCTCGTTTGGTTTACGTGCATATAAACTACAATTCTGGAGCACAACTGCTGCGTTACCAAAAATGAAGTCGACAGTACCATAAACGTCACAATCGCGATAAAACTGTCGAAGGGAATGCACATAGAGTGTGTCTTGATATGCTACAAAGCTGCATTGGTAGAAAGCAGAGAAATCTGAGCCACTTCTAACAGCAACCGCTTGGTGCTTGCTTGGTCCAGCATAGTTTTCAAATGTTATGCCCTTTGCTAAAAATCCATTTCCCACCACAGCTGCAGTAAAAGTTAAAGAGTTTAGTTCTGCACATTATTAACATAAACAAAAACTTTATACTGTCAAGTCATCTAACGTTTTTCTTCACCTTTAACTCAGAAAGTAAGATAAATCACTTGTAACTACATTTCAAAATCTACTACTATCTAGCTACTACTAAAGATTTCCGACCAAGGTTGGGGTAGAGACTAAGCTAGCGTTTGGACATAGATTTCCAAATAGTTTTTGCGAAACATTTTTTTGGTGAAGTTTGATATGAAAATGAAAAAGTGTTTGAATATATTTTTTGGGAATAAATTTTTTGGCTCAAAAAGAGCCTTTGATCTCTTATGAAAATGAAATTTGTATGTAAAAGTTAGTTTTTGGCTCAAAAAAAGATTTTGAGTGCTTTTTGAGTTTTTGGGAGAAGTTTAGCTCAAATAACATAAACAAACAATTTTTCTCCCAAAACTCCCCAAAAATGTTCCCAAAAACTATAAACAAAGGGGGTTAGAGTTTACTTTTTATGTACTAACAATGTTGAAAAAAGTTTTCAAATCGACTAAGCTAGCGTTTGGACAAAGATTTGGTTGAAACTTGGGAATTTGAGTTTTAGAAGTTCAGTTGAAAAAAAAAAATTGAAATTGTGTTTGGACATACATTTCACTTAAAAAATATTTGAAGTTTTGTGACTGAAATGTACAGAATTTCCCAAAATATCTCAAAAAGTGGTCTTGGTTACTTTTTGATTTTTGGGACTTTTTGCTCCAAATTTTGATCAAATACTATAAACAAACAGTTTTTCTCCCAAATACTCCCAAAAAGTCTCCCCAAAAAATATAAACAAATGGGAGCTAAAGTTAAATGATATTTACAGAAAATCATCCATAAAAGATGATAACGCTAACCAAAAAAGAAGCCAGATTATATGAGGTTAAAATAAACTACTCCCTCCGTCCCAATTTATGTGGCGGTGTTTGACTTGACACAGAGTTTAAGAAATAGAAGTTAGACTTTAGAAATGTTCAAATTTACCCTTGAAAAAGTAAGAGAGAAAGATTGGAGTAATAAAAAAGTTGTTTCTGACTTTTAAAGTAAGTAGGGCCGAATAGGGGTAAAATAGGGATAGTGCATTAAAATATTGACAAATAAGAAAATGTGACATTCTTTTTTGGACAGACCAAAAAAGAAAGTATGACACATAAATTGGGACAGAAAGAGTAATATATTAGTAGTGTATTAGGTTAAGTACACTGAAACCTAGTATAACAGATTCTCTATATTATTATATATTCTTCCGTTTCATTTTGTTTGTCATACTTATTACAAACTTTAAGAAATGAAGGAGGACTTTTAAAAGTAATGGCCTAAAATAATTATATATATTTGTATGGCTATAAATCAACTCACTAAGGATTAATGAGAATTAAAATTATTTTTAAATTAAAAATATATTAATTAGTTTTTTAAACAATTTTTAAGAAAATTGTGTCATTTTTTTAAAGAGCATACCTTATATACAATCGTATAAGTAAAAAAAGAAAAAATAAAGTGCAAAGCATTCATTATAATCTAGATTGTCAAAATCTACTTGAAAGTTGAACTGTATCACATTGGGAAGAAAGAGACAAAAATATATACAGAAGAATCCAGGAACAAACTAATTTAAGACTTTCCGAGGGACACGGTAACGAACAGTAGGGTAGACGGATCCTACTAACTAAGATCACCAGCATGTGATGACTCTAATTATTTGAGCGTTTAAATACAAAAAGAGATGCAGTTTATTTTTTATTTTATGGAGAACTTTATGTAGGTCAACAGTGACAGGATGAAAAAAAAGCAATTTGAGATTATCTTGAGAAAGGAAACAACGAGAAAATAGAAACTTTTTTCAAATGCGTCCAGAAGCCGACCCTTTTAGTCGTTGCATGTAACTAGTGAGTTCCTAAACAAGCTTTCATGCACTACAATTCTACAAACATTACATCTGGGGCCATTTTTGGCAATAAGGTAGAGTAGAACCATGAAAATCCTACTTGTTCGACTAATTTAAATTTGTGCTATATATATTGAGCTCAATAAAAAAAAAAAGCTCTCTACTTGAGATTTTTTTTCGTTTCTAGAGCTTGACTAAAAATCTCTTACCAAAGATGAGACTCTCATCCATCTAATCGACATTGTTGTGGTTCCTTAGAAAATCTTTTGCTAGATGCGTGCAGCCACTTTACAGTTTACATTGAATAAGTAAACTTTGGGGTCGATAAATGTGGTGGGATTTCAGGGTAATCCTACTAAAATAGTGGTTGATCTCTATACATCATATGACTTTTGAAGTAAGTAGATAGTCTTCTTATGAGATCCCATTTATTCAAGATCTCAATCCTTAATTATAGGAAATTTCTTTAGGTCGGCACAGGAATTGAACAACTATATGCATCATGACAGTTGCTTGAAGCTCCAAGGTCTTTTCTTAAAATTCCTTTTATGAGGCAAAAATTTCCAACAACATTGATCTCCAGGATTTATCAATGGTAGATCAAATCATCAAAAGCTCTTAATTGGGCGTATAAGTAGCCATTTTAGCTTAACGTTAAGCTTCGGAAAATTTTAAAGAAGCCTACAATGTCAGACCTTTCTATAAAATTGTCATTTATCTAGATTTCTTGTGATTTTATATGAAGCCATTTTACCTTTCTTGTGATTTATCTTGGATTTCTTATTAACAATTAGTAAGTCTTAGTGATTTTATAGCAAGGTACTGTTATATAGAGAGTGTATGCAACATAAAACATGAAAAATAATTCAAAGAGACTTAATTGTAAATAAAGTGTAATTATTGAATGGTTTGATAGTATGCCGCCACTGGCCTCTCTTTCCCTGTATGTGCATTTAATTAAGTCCTATAGTAGTAACTATATTTTCTATTTTCCTCGTCTTGAATTTCTAGATGTGTTGAATTTGAACCCCACAATCATGACGACAATTATAATGGATAGATAATGAATGGTCCACACCACACTCCACGCAGAGCCACTTTAATTGCTATACACAACGGAGCCAATTTAAATGTTCGCTATGACACTTATTTATTTTTGGGTTTAAATTTACAATGTAATACAAGTAACCTTTTACTACATTATTAACGTAAGTTGTCTAATTGTAATCATATGTTAGTTATTGTGTTGTTGTTAGATTATACAGTAAATGTAATCATACTATAATTACTTTATAAATAATGTAGTTCCATAAATATTTTATGCACAGGCAAAACTTACGTTCCTTCTTGTCTAATATGACACGATTAGTGAGAGAAGGGTAGTACAGTACCATATAGGAATTATTTAATTTTCTGAAAAATATTGAAGGACTATATTCAGAGCCTTTAAAAAACTTTTCGTGGTGTTCAAACTGTATATTAAAATTTAAAACCTTCGAGGTCAACATGGCACAGCTTTTTACACTATCTACAGCAGCTAAGCTTTTGCAACTTGTCTTCCCTTATTACCCACCCACCGACACAATTTCATAGCTTTATCCCACTTATTTTATGATAAATTATCGTCTACATTTATGACTTTAAGGGTCTCTTGGTTTGAGGAATTAGCAAATATGGGATATACAATGTTTTAGGGATAAATATTGTCGTGGAATTAGAAGTGGGATAAAATTTAAAATAAATTAATTCCATAATTATGAGATAATTTTATCCCTACCAATAATCAAATAAGGAATACTCTTATCTCAATTTATATTCCGGAATTATAATCCCTAATCCCGCCAACCAAACCAGCGGTAACTACTACTCCTAAGAATATTGTCATATGTGAATCTCTTTTCCCAACATCAAATACAGTTTGCCATATAGAAGTGTTAAAGCACATAGCTTTTTCATAATTTTCAACGTAAAAGTAGAGAGTTAATTTTAAAAATAATATTTGGAAATGACTTTTCTAAAACATTTTGGAAAAATAATTTTTGAAAAATCAAAAATTTTTACTCACAAAACTTCAAATTTTTATTCAAATAAATTGTATG
Organism: Petunia axillaris subsp. axillaris; assembly: GCA_029990575.1. Classification (NCBI taxonomy): domain Eukaryota; kingdom Viridiplantae; phylum Streptophyta; class Magnoliopsida; order Solanales; family Solanaceae; genus Petunia; species Petunia axillaris. The sequence continues at coordinate 10,820,070 of JARKNS010000006.1, forward strand.
TCCAAACACAACTTCACTTTCAAAAATTATTTTTTAATTCAACTTCAAAAACTCACTAGTCCAAACGATAGCTTAGTTTCTTCCTTTAATGTACGATAAAAGTACATAATTTCATTCATTTATTTACGATTTAAAAATATTTGCATAGCAAAATTATTTACAGGTCAACAGCAAGTAAAACATATGACTGATAAAGGATGGTTTAATCACTCTAAAACAAATGAGGGATTTTTTTTTTTCTTTTTTTTTTACAGCGGGAACAATACACAATTTTAAAAAAGAAAGATATATACTGATAACATAATGAACTTTACAGTTACTACTTCTTATCTGACATGATTGTATAAGTATTTTATACGTTTATTACATAACCTTAAGCCCAAAATTTAAATCTAAGAATACGTGACACTAAAGCGAACTCGTCAAAATCAAGATCTCGAGCATCTGCTTGCGGGGACCCTCGTGTTATACAGGTGTGGTAATGTTTTAGATAAAACGAGAGTCCACTACATTTGTGCAATTTCGTCCCATTATTGTACTTACTAATCATTACTATGTAATACTGTCATTGTCCATTATAACAAGACACAGTACGTAAGTATTTAGATCCCAAAATATACATTTTTGATAATGTGTAAAGAAAAAAAAAATTAACCTGTAGTCCCTCCGTTCCAAAATGGTTGTCATAGTTCGGATTTCGAGAGTAAAACTAGTTTAACTTTGACCGTAATATTTTCATATGTCTTTTAAATATTTTAAATTATTAATTATTGTAATTTATAGTACTTTTTATGTAGTTTCTAAATACATAAACATTGTTACAAAAAACTTAAAGATTATATGTTTAAATTCACGATCAAAATGAACTCGTTTGACTCTCGAAATCCGAACTATGACAACCATTTTGGAACAAAGGGAGTATATGTGAGGATTTTTATACCAGCAATGCCTTAGCTTTTATCATGTCATACAATCACCAAGTTACTAATATATCGTTTATGTAATATAATTATAAAAAATTCTTTGCAGATCATAGAGAGGATCTATCATAGAAGAAATATTACTGTTATGGAGTATATATTGCTCTCATCTTATGAAGCTTCATCTATTAAATGACACTCTTTCATTTTATATTTGAAAACTCCTTAAGCATATTTTTTTCTTGATAAATTCGTCTTATTTTATTTTTAATGACATGTTATTCAATTCATAGAAATGTCATAATATTCTATATATAGTAATAAAATTATTGACAAGTGTCTAAATTAATTCTTTTAAAAACTTGATACCTAGTCAAAATATCGTCATATAAAAGAAAGCTAATTTTAAAAATAAAAAAAAAACTTAAAGTAGTAAGTTGTGTAACTAACTGAATCACCTGAAAAAGCAATAAACCATAGCATACAAGAAAGAAAAAGATAAATAGAACAGAGAAATAAAATTTGAACTTACCGACGGTAGCAGATCGAAAAGTAGTCCATCCATCAACAACACTACGATTTCCCTTTATGAGCGTCTTTCCAATTCCATCTCCGAGGAACATAATCATGGGCTTTTTCCTCACAACCTCAATATATTCATAATATGCTCCCGCCTTGATGTATATAACAAATCTTGTTGTACTGGAATTAGGAGCTGCACTTAATGCCTCGTTAATTGTCGTATAATTACCAGTACCATCTTTAGCCACAATTAAATCAAACTTTGTTTGATTAACTGGAGTTTGCAAAAGTGCTCTGTCTCTTTTCTTAAGCCATTTTGGGAAACCATTTTGTACAGTACCATATTCTGGGAAAACTTCTTCAGAATTTGAAGATGGTGCTAATTTCTTCATTTTCTTGAGCATTGCTAGACAATTACTTACATGGTGAGCAATTGTATGCAGGTTACCTTGAACGTAACGTCTTAAATTCTTTGGACTACGAGCAAGTCCATCGAGGCAAGTAGCTTGATTGGTCATTGCAGCACTGAGTAGTGTTTGTAGGTCATTATACTTTGATGACTCAAGGGAATTGGTGACCTGAATATAATAAAAGGCGTTAGACTTATTTCGTAAAACAAAAGATGCTAATGAGACAAAAAGACTCTACCTTTTGATCTATGGTTTAAACAAACACGATAATGATAAATGACCAATTCAAGAAAATCGAGTTGACTAAAAAATGAATCCATCGGAAACTATGGACCCGTTTGTCCATAATTTTTTTTTTCTTTTTCTCAAAAAGTTTTTGAAAAATATGTTTGTCCATGAAATCTTGCGACTGTTTCAATTTTTTTTGAAAAATCAAAAAGTGGTTTAGAGCACTTTTTCAAGTTTTTTCAAAATTTTTTTTTTCTCCATTCACAAAACTCTACTTTATTTTCAAGTGAAATGTATGTCCAAACACAACTTCAACTACTACATACTATTTTTCAACTAACTTTAAAAACTCTTTTTTCAAATATTTTTTCAAATTTATGGCCAAACGGCCACTAAATATAAAATGAAAATAAATAAATAAAAAGGATTTGTAGATAAGAAAAATAAAATGAAGAGGGAGGTAAATGTAGTACTCCTAGTATAAATTGGCAATAGGGTCCTAGAAGAAGTACTACACCGGTTCAACTAAACTTACTATTTTTGACATAAAATACAAATGTATGTAAAAAGTACTCATGTTTCTAACAATATTACTCCTATACTTTAAGATCCATTATTGCAAAAGTTAATTATCATGTGTTCAATGTTATGAATCAAAAGGTTAAACCATCAAATTAAAATCTGTTTCGACTATGATAGCGTCAATAGCCTTACCTTTGAGAAGGGCCTCTTATGATGCCGGGAATGAGGTTTCTTGGGGAAGAGATCAGAGAGAGTAGTTTTGAGCTCACTAATAGTATTATCCAAGAGATGAACACAATCTTCTAGAGCTCGTTTTTCATAAGGTTCAAGCTCAGGTACATCCTCACGAATGTCAGTGCAGTTTCGAGCAGAGGCTTTTACCTCAGCAACTGTGACATTTATAGTGGAAGATATGATTTGGGAAATGGTTTTTTGTTCAAGATTTGGAATTAATGAGAGTGTGGAGACGCATAGTTCTCTGTGAAGTGTATCTTCACAATGGGACTGAGCTATTTGGATATTTTTATGAACATGAATATGTGGGGTAGTTGCTACTGTTTTTGAAGATTTTGGGAGAGACAAGAATGTGAGAGAGACAATGGCTGTGAGAGCCAAGAGAATGAGTGCAAGTGAAGTTTTCCGTCTGAGATTGTACATTGTGGAAACAGAGAATTGCAGAGCAAATTAGCAAGTTCAAAATTTCGTGAGGGAAAGTAAAGAAACAACTGGTCTTATAAATAAGTGTAAATTGTGTGCTGAGGGAAAGAAAGATGACACGGGACCTGTACACATTTGGTCCATGGTGTTTTTGGTTTAAAACAAAAAATTGACATGTTAGGTTTACAAATAACACTGTTTCAGATAAACTTCTTTCCTTGGGGCTACGAAAGGCCTATCAAAAATTAATTTTAGCGACTGTAATTAATATTTTCAAAAAAAAAAAAGAAAATTTTTTTGAAAAGCAAACACAGAGTACTGAATTCAAATCTAACGCTCACACATCTAGATTATTGCTGGTAGGTGAAATATTCACTAATGACAGTGTATGGGCCTAAATCGGTTTTAGGTACACAAATCGAATTTGGATTCGGATACAAGCAATTCTTCGTATCAAAGTTGAAATAACACGTAAAAAGACGTAAAGTGTTAAGAAATAACAGTATTTCAATATATGAAGATGATTACAAATTTGGGCAGCGTTTCAGTATAAATTTCTGGATCCCTATAATACAAAATGATCTAGTATTTATAGGTGCGAAGGCCCTGCCCACGTTCTCCACCAGTGGCTGATCCGTCTCCCACGATCTAAGCATTAAATGGAGGAGTTAGTGGGGTAAAGTAGTGGGCTGCAAAGCCGCTTAAACCGAGGGGAATCCACTGAGGTGAGAGTTATCGACCTCGGTGGCTTGGCCCTGTTGTTTGACCGAGGTGATCGCTACCGAAGCTCAGCTCACGGCTCGCCTTCGGTAACGCACCTTCGGTTTCAGGGCCTCGGCGACTCGCTCAATCGCTTCGGCGGTTGCTTAGTCGGGACGTGTTCGGTCGTTCAGATTTGCATGACCAGGCCGAATCACCGCGGGTCGAATTTTACCCAATACAGATAGTCCCCCCACTCCTCGGTTACCTACCGAGGCAACCGAGGAGTGGAATGAAATTTAGCGAGAAAGCGACGTGGCTTGATCTTATCCAAGCGTTTCAAAACTTGTCAACGGTCCGCGTCCCATCAGGTCACCTCCCGTGGACACGTGGCGCTCATCCACTGGTTGTCCGAACGGTCACGCCGCAATTTTTGCTTCTTCCAACGTTACAAGATGACTTTTGCCACTTGGTCTTCTTCCAAACCTATAAATACTTCCTTACTAAACCTTTCCCTTCATTTCCATCTTCCACAAACAAGAAATTGTAGAGTGAAAAAAAGCTCAAGCTCCCATACTTCTTTCTGATTAGCCCTTATTTCCAAGAAATTTCCTACCTTGATCTGCCATCATGTATGCTACTATATCGAGACAAGATTCAAGTGATTCGGGTGAGAGGGTGAGAATTCCCTCCTTGGCAGTAGCTGTCGCTAGCGGCGACGCCGCCGCCACCACGCCGGTGGTAGAAGGCGGAGAGGTTTCATCGGGCGCTGGTGATGCGCCACGTCGCAAGGCTAGAGCTATGCGCCAGTTGGCGGCGGAGGAGGAAGCCGACGCGGAAGAGGATGACGTCATGCTTGACGATGTCATGCTGAGCAACTTCAGTGACGCTCTCCTTCGAGGTGATGACGATGGAGGGGATGGTGAGGATGGTGGCGCCGAGGGCGGAGATGCCGAGGGGGGATCTTCGGGACCATCAATTCCCTTGGAGCAAGAACTTGAACCTCATCAAGTCATCCCCTCTCACTTCGACAACAGCAAAGACTTGAAGTTGCAAGCACAAACAGCTGACCAAGAGGGGAAAAATAGGAACGTTCCCGTGCACACCACCCCGACTCGCATAACTCAAGCCCACATTGAGCGGGTTCGGAGGGAATGCCAATTCGAGCCCGAGGTGAAGGTCATCATCCCCGATCCATCAAGTAGGGTGTGTCACTATATCGAGGGGATGCCGTTTGCTTACACTTATCCTTTCACCCTCGGTTTCTCCCTTCCATTACACAGAGTCATCGACGACTTCTGCCGGGCATACAACTTGTGTCTGGCTCAGCTTGGCCCCGGCGTCTGGAGGGTCGTTCAATGCATGGACTGGCTGAGCACGAAGGCAGGGGTTGATTTCACCTTGCAGCACCTCATTTCTATTTATTACCCCTATTTTCATAAAGCTGGGGTCGTGGCACTTAACAACCGAGGCAAGTTTGCCCTCCTCCACAAGAGTGAAGACCACGGAGACCGAGGTTGGAGTGAGCGGTATATTTTGCTGGAGACGAAGGTTTTATCCACCGAGCCCAATTTCCCCGAACAGTGGAATAATACGCGTAAGTGTCTTTCTTCCTATACTTCACTCCGTTGTAGCTTATCTATTTTAATTGACCTCGTTTTTTTGCTTCTTCTTCAGCCAATAAGGTAGATATCGTGCCCCCGGCGGGTCTAACTGCTTGGGTCAAAGCGATGACCGGGGCTTTTAAACGTCCCGAGAGGACTTGGATGAAAATGGCTGCTGAGTTCGGTTGGCAGTGCAAGAGGCATGGTAAGCTTTTATAATGTCTGGGTAGGCATGCTGCTTTTGAGATTTTTATTGACTCCTTTATTTTTCTTTCGGCGCCAGGTTTCCCAAATCGTTCCATGAATACTAAAAAGAGTAAGAAGAAGAAGGAGGACAAGAAGAATAAAGATGAAGAGGATACCGAGTCGGATGACGATCTGGCTGCGGTAGCCGGGGAATATAAGGGGTTGAAGGCGTCCAAGTCTTCAAAAACTTCTAAGGAAGCCCCTGATCAAGGGACTTCCAAAGGTAACATTCCTCCTCGGTTGATATTACCAGATGTCGCTCTTTGTTTGTCTTTCTTGTTTTGACTTCTTTCCTTGTTGTAGGTGTGAAGAGGAAGAGGGCTCCCTCGAAGAAGCCTTCTCGCTCGGTTGTTCCAAGAACCGAGGTAGTGGTTTCTTCTCGACCCGAGGCGACAGTTGGTGGGCGCCGAAGGTTAATCGATGAGCCCGATGATGAAGCTGCCGAGGTGGTAGCTCACAGGGATGTTGATATTTTCGACCTCGAGGGTCAAGAGCCTGAAGCAGAGGTCGCCACAGCAAGGGCTAAAGGCAAATCCAAGGTTGGGGAAGTTGGCGCTGCCGTAATGGAGGAAGGAACTGGTGCCGGCGCAGTCAGGGCGCACTCCGAACCCGCGAGGATTTCATCCTCGGTGGGGTCTTATCGGAGACTCGAGGTGCCAGTTACTTCAAAATTGTTGGCGTGTGGCCCGGAGGAGTTGCTACGCCTCACGCCTTTGCTGGGGCCAACCGAAGACAAGGTTGTGCAAGAATTCACTGCTGGCCAACTATACAGCCCAATGGCTTCCAACGCCGTAAGGGTAAGTTATATCAAATTTGAACCAAAGATTTCCAATGTTTACCTTCGGTTCGTTACTGATCTTGATTCTTCAATCCTTGTTCAGAGCTTCATCCTTTCGTTAAAAGCCATCGAGGTCGAATCTTCGAGGACCGCCGAAGTTCGGCGCGTGTCTCGCTTGTGGGATCAGCAGAAGAACAAATTCAACGCCCAAATAGCTTCGCTGAAGGCTGAATTGGCCAAGTCCCAGTCTGATCTGCGCGAAGCCGAGGCGAACTCTGAGGCCAAAATTAGACTCTTCGGTGAAGATTATCGGGCTGAGCGCTCGAGGCTGGAGAGCGAAGTTGCGAGGTTGGACAGTGAATTGTCTCGAACGAAGGCCGAGGCTGTGAATATGGCCAAGAAGCACCATGAGCAGTTGAAAGATCATTTGCTTCATATTAAGAAGCTAGAGGGCGAAACTTCCAAGCTTTCAGCTAAAGATGCTCAGATTGCGGCCCTGAAGGATGAGATCGCTGATCGAAGGGATAGGGCTGCACTCAAGGTGAAAAGGGCCGAGCTGGACAAGCGGTGGGCCATTATCAAGTCTCGGCTAAGGCTGCTCAAGCGATGCCGCGCCGGGGAGATTGATCTGGATGAAGAGATTGCCAAAGCCGAAGTAAAATCAGCGGAGGCCCAAGCAATCATTGATGAACTTCCATCAAGTGAAGCTTCGAGCGGTGGTGAAGATGAAGAAGAAGATGAAGATGCCGATGGGGGCTCCGAGGATGGAGGTGATTCTCCCGAGGCGTAGATCTTTCGTAGTGTCGTTTTGTAAGCCTTCGGGCTTTTATGTTTCTGTTTTGGACCTTCGGGTCATTTTTGGATGTAAATAATTCCAGCCTTCGGGCTTTTAATGAAAGACTGTTTGCGTCTTTGCTTTTGTGGGTTTCGTGTGTTGGCTTTTCAAATATTCCAAACACTTTGAAAATAAATAACGTGCTTGCAAGTCTTGACTAAATTCAATCGATGCAAACTTAGGACGACGTCTCGCCCTCGAGTCGATGCATTGTGCAGCTTCGGTGTGCGAGATTTGTATAGATAAAATGAATAAAACCAAAGTCATTTCATATGAATGGAAACAAAGTCATTTTATTGATATCCAAGAGCCTGAAAAGGCTGTATACATGAAACCGAATCGAAAGGGACCTCGGGTAGAAAAGGTAAAAACTTTCAATAAAAACAGATTGATCATACGCCGCTATCGGGCTAATTACAATGTACTAAATCTAATCCTCGGGTGTGAGTCCCCGGTTGTCGGATAGATAAGCTTCGGTTGGGAGGCTCGATGTCGACCTCGCTATCAACCCTTCTCTCCCCCCCCCCCAAGTGTTTGGTTCTGAATCTTGGTGAAGATCCGAGCACTGGAGTCGGTTCGGTTCGCTTCCTGAAAAGGTCAAGCAGAAAGATGGAACGAGGAGCAAGTTAGTACATTTCTTTTGAGAGCCATGGGAGCGTCATTCGGCTCGGGGCTACTTAATTGAAAAGTAGTTGAAAAGATATTTACCTCGGCTAAAAGTAGTATCGCTTCAGATGGGAGATGTTCCAATTCAGAGGTTCGGGTTCTCCTTAAAGAGACTCGATTTGATATGAGCCTTTTCCAACGATTGCTTTGACCCTGTAGGGTCCTTCCCAATTTGCAATAAGCTTTCCTCTGTTGTCCTCCTTTGTTGATTGGTTTACCGTTTTCAACACATAATCTCCAATCTTGAAGTCCCTAAATTTAGCTTTCCTATTGAGGTAAGCCTCGATCTGTCTTTTTTGGGCGGCAAGCCGAACCAGAGCTAATTCCCTCTTCTCTTCGAGCAAGTCTAGCTCAATGCGCATCGCCTCTTGATTGGCGTCTTCGGCTGTGTGAGCATACCGAAGACTTGGTTCGCCCACTTCTACAGGGATGAGAGAGTCCATGCCATAGGCTAGTGAAAAAGGGGTTTCACCGGTGCTGTTCTTCTCCGTTGTTCGCATGGCCCACAACACCCCGGGCAACTCCTCGGGCCACAGACCTTTCTTTTCATCGAGTCGCTTCTTCAAGTTTTCAATTATGATCCTGTTTGAAGATTCGGCTTGGCCATTGGCACTTGGATGATAAGGAGTCGAGGCAATTCTTTTGATCCCCCATTGCTTGAAGAAATCGGTGATGGCTGTCCCCATGAATTGTTTGCCATTGTCACAAGCGATTTCTTTTGGGATGCCAAACCTATAGATGATATTCTTTCTAATGAAGTCGATCACTTGCTTTTGCTTCACTTCGGTGAGAGCTGCCACTTCCACCCATTTTTTAAAGTAATCGGTCAACACTAGGATGAAACGAACACCACCTTTTCCTTTGGGCTATGGTCCCACGACATCCATTTCCCATTTCATGAAGGGCCATGGTTACACCACCGAATGAAGAGGCTCGGCCTATTGGTGAATCATTGGCCCGTGGCGCTGGCATTTATCACATTTTTGCACGAAGGTTTTCACATCGGCGCTTATTGTGGGCCAATAATACCCAGCTCTTAGCAATTTACGCACTAGAGATTTTCCCCCTGAGTGGTTGCCGCACTCGCCTTCGTGCACTTCAGCCATCACATACCTTGCCTCGTCGGGGCCCAAGCATTTGGCCATCGGACCGCAATACAAGCTTTTGTATAAATTGCCTTCGATCAAGTGATACGAGGCCGCTTGAGTCCTCAGCTTTCGTGCTTCTTTTCTATCTTGGGGGACAGTCCCCGAGTCGAAGTAGGAGATGAATTTGCTTCGCCAATCCCAACAGTTATCCACGGAATTAACTTGCAGTTCATCTCTCTCATTTGTGCTGACAGCAATCGAACCACCGAGTCAGTCCCCGAGTGGGTTTCATCGATCGCTGAACCAAGATTCGCCAAGGCGTTAGCCTCGGTGTTCTCCTCCCGAGGTACTTGCTTAATCTGCCATTCTTGGAATTGTGTTAAGATCCTTTGCGCTCGATCCAAGTATAGCTGCATTCTGGGCTCTCGAGCCGTATAGTCACCGAGGATTTGGTTGACCACCAATTGTGAATCACATCTTAGTTCGATTCTTTCGACCCCCATTTCTTTAGCTAGCTCCAAGCCTGCTAGAGCCGCTTCGTATTCCGCTTCGTTGTTGGTAACATTTTTGAATCGAACCGAATGCCTGATCTTTTCCCCGGTGGGTGCCCTCAATACAATACCTAACCCCGAACCTTTTGAATTTGTTGCCCCATCGGTGTGCAGTACCCACAATCCCGAAGGGGATCCTTTTGCCACAGAGTTTTCCTTTTCCGCCTCGGGCAGAATTCCAATACTAATCAGCCACGAAGTCTGCCAAGACTTGGGACTTGATGGCAGTTCGAGGTTTATAAGTGATGTCATACTCACTTAGCTCAACCGCCCATTTGGATAACCTTCCCGACAACTCTGGCTTGTGCAATATATTTCTCAAGGGGAAGGTTGAAACTACTGCTATTGGGTGACATTGAAAATAAGGCCGTAGTTTCCGAGCAGTAATGAGTAAGGCAAGTGCTAATTTTTCCAAGTGTGGGTACCTGGTTTCAGCATCGAGGAGTGTCTTGCTTACGTAGTAGATGGGCTGCTGTTTGCCATCTTCCTCTCGAACCAGCACTGCACTGACTGACACCTCGGACACTGCCAAATATACCAGCAATGTCTCTCCTTCCTTTGGCTTGGCAAGCAACGGTGCGTTAGCCAAGTATTGCTTTAGATCTTTCAACGCCTGTTTACACTCCGGTGTCCACTCGAAGTGATTGTTCTTTCTCAAAACGGAGAAGAATTTGTGGCATCGCTCCGAGGACCTTGAGATAAAGCGACTCAAGGCAGCTACTCGGCCAGTTAAGCGTTGAACCTCCTTTACCCCGGTTAGCTCCTCGGGGATCTCTTCAATGGCTCTGATTTTATCTGGGTTGGCTTCGATTCCTCGTTCGGAGACAATAAAACCCAAGAACTTGCCTGAACCTACGCCGAAGGCGCACTTCTCAGGGTTCAATTTCATACCATATTGTCTCAATACAGCAAAAGCTTCCCTCAGATGATTCAAATGATCCTCCATTTGGATCGATTTGATGAGCATGTCGTCTATGTAGACCTCCATAGACTTCCCGATGTACTCTTTAAACATGCGACACATTAGCCTTTGGTATGTCGCCCCGGCGTTCTTTAGACCGAAGGGCATCACTTTGTAACAGAAGGTACCTCGGTCTGTGATGAACGAGGTCTTCTCTTCGTCCTTCGGGTCCATGAGAATTTGGTTGTACCCCGAGTATGCATCTAGAAAAGTTAATAGTTTATGTCCAGCCGTGGAGTCTATTAACCTGTCAATTTGTGGTAGTGGGTATGAATCTTTGGGGCAAGCTTTGTTCAAGTCAGTGTAGTCTACGCACATTCTCCACTTGCCATTCTTCTTCGGCACAACCACAACATTGGCCAGCCACTCGGGGTATTTCACTTCTCTGATGAAGCCATTCTCTTGCAATTTGGCGGTCTCGTCCTCGATCGCCTTCTTTTTGACCCCGGCGTGAGGTCTTTTCTTCTGCTTCACCGGGGTAAATTTTGGGTCTACATTCAGTTTGTGGGTCATGATCTCCGGATCGATACCCGTCATGTCTGAATGCGACCAGGCAAAACAATCATGGTTGGACTTCAAAACTTCTATGATTGCTTTTTTCGACTCCGGGTCCAACTCCGAGCCGACAAACACTTTCCTATCGGGGAAATCTTTCAATAGAGTGAAAGATTCCAACTCTTCAATAGTTGAGTCCTCGGCTTTTTGCTTCCGAGGCTCTTGAACACAGGCTGGAATTTTTTCAATTCCTCCTCGGGCGTCCTCCCCGCTTGACCCCGAATCCTGTCGTTGTTATTGTTTTGGCCCAACTGGGGCGACTCCACTTTTTAGTGCAACTGAATAGCACTCTCTGGCTACTCGGTGCTCCCCTTTGATCGATCTGACTCCCCAGGGCATAGGGAATTTGATCACTTGATGTAAAGTGGAAGGGACAGCCTCCATGGAATGGATCCATGGTCTTCCGAGGATCACATTGTAACATAAATTTGTGCATACTAGGGCCACACCTGTTCCAACTCCAAAACGAATGGAGCTGTGCTGTGTCATCAACAAGCACTTTTTGGTACCTGTTTCTAATTTGTCAAGAACTTACGTACTGCTTAGTAATGAGTTCAGGCAATCTCCAATGGTTGCTCCTATATCCATTTTTCCCTATTTTTGCGGATATATTTAGGAAAATTTCACTCCAATGACTCCCTATTTGTGTCCCTAAAATAGGGAATGAATAGTGTGTCCCCAAATTTGGGGACATACTATTCATCTCCCTATTTACTATTCACCATCAAAATAATATTATTTTTATTATTTAACCTTTTAAATTATCTCTTTATATAAATGTAATTATGTTTATATAATATTTTTATATAATTAATTTATCGTCTTAGCATTGTCGTATAATTTTGAAAATTTAATTATCGTGTATCTATTTTTTTTTTTATGTAAAATTTGTGCATATTAGAGGTGCAAATTAAATTTTTATGTAGTATTTTGAATGAATTTTATCGTAATGTAATATGTATTTAATTATTTTGTATCACAATGATTTTACTTTTATTTGAATTATCCGTTCATATATATACTTACAAATTATATTATTTAAAATTTTATGGTACAAAATAAATTTATATTGAATATAAATTATGTGTGACAAATATGTAAAAAAGAAAATAAATTATAGAATTTGTTTAATAGTAATAAGAAAATAAAATTAAAAAAAATATTAATATAATATAGAAGAGAGGGAAGAATATAAAAAGGAATATTTTTTTTAAGGGAAAAAATAGGAGAATGGTTGGAGTAAGTTTTATGGGTGTCAAACGGGTATACGGGTCCGGGTTCGGGTTGTAAAATTGTAACCCCACAGGTTCCGGGTACGGGTTTAAATTACGGGTTTTTAACGGATACGGGTTTCGGCTAGAAAAAAAAAACCCGTACGGGTTCGGGTCTTAGCGGGTAGGGGTACGGGTCGGGTCTTAACAAATCGGGTTTGGCTACGGGTTATAATTTTATTTTTTAATGGTATTATTTTAAATACTTCAAATAAATTAAAAAAAGATCAATAGGAATAACTCAAAGAGTTACTTTGTCCGACTCCAAGTAGCTTATTTTTTGAGGTATATATCAAAATTAATAGTTGAAGTTCTATACCATATTAGAGTAATATATATTCAAACTTCAAAGTGTTGATTTATTATGGAATATAAAGTATTTTTTTAATTAAATAAATAATTTGTTTGTCTTGAACATATTTCACTACTAATAATATGGACACAAAACAAATTAAACCATGAGTGGAAAACTTGTGTATACATTTCTCTCCACGTACAAGTTTTATTACTCAGTTTATTTTAACGGGTATGGGTACGGGTATATCCATTAATACCCCATAATTTTGACGGGTCTTAACGGATACGGGTATTTGTTAAGAAAAAAAAAACCCGTTCGGGTAGGGGTATTTTAGGGGGTCTACGGGTTCGGGTCCGGGTTTTTGCGGGTCCGGATGGGGTCGGGTTTTAATGAGTCCGGGTCCGGATTTTGACGGGTAGACCCCTACCCGTTTGACACCCATAGTAAGTTTACCTTATTTTAGGGATTTCCCCATTTTAGGGGGAAAAATGGGGAAAATGGTTGGAGACGACCTCATAATCAAGAGATCAAAAGCTCATGTACCATTAAAATTTGTTCGCTCGTTCGCTTATTGATTTTCGACTGGGCGTTGATGAGTTTATTTGTTTATTCCTAGATTTTCTCAAAGGTAACGTCTGCCTTTACACTCAATTGATTTTACTAATAAGGAGATCAACTAAATGAGATAGACCAGTGCATAGGTTGTTTATACGCGCGAATTGACCCACGCTCTTCCCCTTAGCCCACATAGCAATAGCAATAGTCATTGGATTGATTTGGTATAATTATATGGGATACTTACAAAAAATACTCACAAAATCTAAAATAATTACCGTCACTATCCACTACTTTCAAATATTACCTGACCTACCCACTAAAGTATTTACCCACTCTACCCATCCAGACTTGTATACTATAGTTTATGCAGTATACTATAAAGGTATACACATATAAAGTATAACAAAGATATACAGTAATAAATGGCCCTCCAGACTTTTATACCATAATTTATGTAGTATACCTTAAAAGGTATACACCTATAAGATATAACAAAAATATACAATAATAAATGGGTAGATTAGGTAAATACTTTTAATTTTATGGGTAGTGTAATTTTTAATGGGTATAAATTGTAAATACTTTAAATTTCTTGAGTATAGAGTGTAAAAATCCCTAATTATATTGGAATCCAGGAGAGCAGGCATTTTACATTACTCCCTGATTTCATTTTATGTGATGACATAATTACCATTTAAAGAGTCAAAAGAGTTTTTACTCTACCATGTTTCTATCAAAATGCTTTTCAAATTTTTTAAATTGTAAACATCATGACTAAAAAAATATTTTTTACGTAAGTACTAAATATGCAAATCATTTGCAAATTTAGTTTGACTCTCGTGTTTTAAACTATCACATAAAATAGAAAGAATATAATACTAGTACAATTTTTGTTCTTGGAGTGTGATGTTGAATACAGCCAAACGCGGTTAAATAGAAAGCGACGATCACGGCGGCTTGCTGATCATGGAATGCCTACAAAAAGAGTTAATGAGTACTGTATGACCCAAAATCAAAGTGATACTCCAACTATAGGCAGATTTATATCCTTTTACTACAGTCGCAAAAAGTTTTATTAAAATTAGATGAAAATTTATTTTTCTAAACCGTCAAATATTATAAAACAAACTCTATACCATTTACCAAAACAACTACTACTAATATTTGGGATTGGATGGAGTATATTATAAGGTTTGAATATTATGTGTACCAAAAATTTGCACTTCTAGCTAGTAAAACATAGTGAAAGTTGTTGAGTCCCACATCGGATGTGGACGAGGAATTTGGTCTTCTTATATGGCTTGGGCAATCCTCCTCCCTTTGAGCTAACTTTTGGGGTTGAATTAGGCCAATGTCCATTTTTTTTTCAACAAATGTAATGGGATTCTGTAGGCACGAAAGGTAGATGTTTTTGTCAATGATGATTGAGAGATCGTCGTCTTTGACAATATTACTAAGTGGTTCCAAATATTTAAACTTTGATAAAGTCGTTAGCAATGGACTTATCGTATTTTTAAGAATTATGTGTTCAGATATAATTTGTTCAAATTGCATTAACTTTTAATATTTCAATACTCTGCTGAAAAATACTTGATTTAATAGAATTATTGCTGAATGTTAGATGCATCCGTCACTGGTTATTATGAAGAACTTAGAAACAACCTAAATACACACGCTCTAGCTGACAGGAGGCAACGGCTTTAGCATGGGAACTGATTAATTATAATTGTCTCCCTGCAGGAATTTAATTCACTTCACATGTGTGTTGCTGCCGAAAATAGAACCTTAATTAAAACTAGGTCCAAGAACATGTATTGCCTTGCTTGATCTGTAATTTATTTCCCTTCCAACATTAAACTAAGGTCCAAGAAACATGCACCGTCTTTAGTTCATATATAGTGAGAGACTGAACCAAGATTTAAATTTCACTAAAGCCAGCTTACATGCTTGCTCTCCCCCAATGTATAATTCATTTCCGTTCCGCTCCATGGCAAACCATAATCAAGGTCCACACATGTATTATCTTAGTTAATTTGATTTGTAACTTGGTTGTCTACTTTTAGGGGAACGTCCTGCTACTTCCATATAATAATTGATTGTAGAAGTTACATCTGCAAATTAGATCGGATCTATTATTGCTCAATAAATTAGATATAGACCCTATACATGTTATCGTGATTTCCACCTAGCAAATACAACATTAGTCCAAAAAGAGTGATTTTGGTTAAAATTAAGGTTAGTTACACGGATGATCATTCAAATTTTCACTTTATTGCACCAAACATCACTAAACTTGTAATGAAAAAATCACCCAACCTTATCCAAGTATCACATAAAGTTGTTAAAGAATTTTAAAATTAAAACTCACTCCGATTTCAGAGAACCTCACTTTTGCGTGGTACTTAATTATTTTAAGTGATATTACTAATATAAAGTTGAATGACTTTCTGTTATAGTTTAGAGGCTTCATCTCAGAATACTAAGACAACTTCATGACATTTTAGTTATAAAATAATATCATGACCTTGGTGCAATGAATGAAAGTTGAGAGATCATTCCTGGGGTTAATTTTGAAGGTTTATTGAAAAAGACCATTTCAAAGTATTGAAGAAAAATCATACTATAAAAGAAAGAATAAAAGGATAAAACCAATGTTTTAAAAGGCGTGGGCGTAAGGCGAGTCGTTTTACCTGATACGGGGCGAGGCGTAAGCTCCGAGGCATCTCTAATATTTAATATTTTAAATAATAAAATAATTGATATAAATATTTTTTAAAAATATAAATCACATAAAAAGGATAGAACTACATAGAAACTCTAGAAAGTCAAAGATTATGTTAGGCTAAGAGTAAAATATTATGTAGAACTAAGAAATAACAAAAAAAATTGAGAATTTAATTAGCAAGTTGACATTTGAGAGTAGGCATTAGATAAAAAATTTATTGAGAAATTTTCTTTATAATTTTGAATTTTTTTGGGGACTTACGCCCCAAGACTCGCCCAACGCCTATGCATGCGTCCTAAATTGTGGGGCTTACGCCTTTAGGATCTATGCTCCACCAAATTAAAATGTGTCGGTGTATTTTTGGTACGCCCCGGGACTCGCCCCTGGACTCGTACCGAAAACGCCTTTGGAAACCGTGGATAAAACAATGCAGGTTAAAGAACCCTCGATGCTTTTATCTTTTGAAAAATCTCCTATTCCATGATTTCTTTCTTTAAAAGAAAAAGATATTGCTAAACGTCGTAATTGCATTACGCAGGCCAAACAGTTCAATAACTTTCCCTAAGAATTAGTGGTATATAAGCAGTACTCAAATCAAACAAGGACCTAATGATTGGAAATTACTGTTTTAAAGATGACATTGCAACTATTAGATAAGATTAGGGGCCTCTCAGGCCTGTGCTCTACTGCTCTAGTGCTTTCATATTTCATTTATGCCCATTTTTTTGCTTGGAATCAGAACTACAACAAAATGAGTTTCGTTTCTAGCTGGTTCCTGCCCCCCTCCCCCCCCCCCCCCTTTACGGGAGAGTGGGTTATACAATTAGAATAAATGACAAGATTGAAAGACATGTTTTCTTGGTTAGTTTAAAATGTTAATTTACTTATCTGCAGTAAATTTTTATGTCAAACTAATGTATACAAGTAAATGATACTGACTCTCAATTTCTTTTTAATTATTTAACATATAAATGTGAATCTCATGTATTACTTACTCCCTCCGGTTCACTTATTTGGTATTTTGGCTTTTTTTTTCTGGTCCATAATATTTGATTTTTACATAAATCAAAAAGGTTTTTACCATTGCAACCATAGCTAATAAATAACTTAAAATAAAATTCTAGGTAAAAATAGTTTCGATAAGGACTATTGTGATCAATTACAATGCTAATTAATGCTAAAAATATATTTTTCTTATTATGTGTGAAAATATACAAAATATCAACTAAAGTAGACCGAAGAGGTATCATTTTAGTTTGCATGTCTCCTAAATCATTTAATATGTTGATTTAACATAAACATCAAATACTAAATCAGGGCTTATTTGGCACACTAAAAAGGAAAGATCGGGGTTCCAACATCTCACTAGAAAGCTGACTGCGGAAGTTTCGGCTTTAATTGTCGATAATTCAGGATTTTTCAAACTTTGTACTTGCCTAATTAAATATTTTATATTAACGGTAACATAGAGTAATTTATTAATATACTTGAATGATATCTTTTCCCGCTTTATTTACTAACTTGGAAAAATAATGTAAGAGTTTCTGTCGGTCAAAATGTAATTAGAAGTTTTCATATGTTGTCTTTTCCATTTATATTTTCAGCTGAGAGCTTTTGAGGAGATGTTTGGTATGAGGATTGGATAAATTAATCCATATATTAAATTTAGTATTGGGTTATTCGATATTTGATTGGTATTAGATTATCCCATCTTTGATTGGTATTTTGAACCATGCATAAGTAATACATATATTTAATAATACACCAATTGATATTATTTTATCCCTCCATCAACATGGCATAACTAATCCAAGTATTACTTATGCATGTATAAAGGACTAAAAAGATAAAAATATCCTTCTCTTTTCCCTAGAAACCAATGAAAGTCAAGCATCTAAGGATACTAGCGGCCGGGGAGCCGGTCCGGCCCAATAACACTTTAATTATGCTTTTTTCCTTATTTTGTAACCTTAATTCATTTTTGTGACAATTTTTTCATTTTAATACATTTGAAATGAAAAGAGAGTCTTCTAAATTTAGAAATAATTTAATTTGGATCTCATATTTTTATTCTTAATTAGAAGTTTTTATAACCACAAAAATATTATATGTTATAAAAGTCTTGATCTCTTTCTTAAGCTGTGTTTATTTAAAATTTTAATAAATTGGAACATATGACGTAATAATTTGTTTTAAATGCAATTTGGTTTTCAAACTATGTGTTTTTCCTTTTTTAAATTACTAATTTCTTTTCATTTATTTATAGATGAAATAATTTATTTTAACTGAGCGAAAACTTATTGAACTTCTCGTATGGATATTGGAAAAGTAAATTTTAATTTTAGTATTAAGTTAATTGAATCTATTTTAGTATTAAAAATTAGTTAAATTGACTCTCAACAAACGAAAAAAGAAATACTCCATAAAACTGCAACTGAGGGAGTATTTTTTTTTTTTTCCATTTGTATTGCAAAATCATCTTTTAATAGTTCTCTCTGAGCCATAGGGCTTTGGTCGAACAAATCGAGCAACTCTTTTCATTTCAATTTATATCACTGACTATGGATTTGAAAAATTAAATAAAGATATTTGAAATTTGTAGTCTAATACATGTTATATAAATTCATGTAATTACAAATTCTCATCAAGATTAAATAGAAGATGATTTTTCAGTAAAAATAAAATATATTTTTTATTATTTCACTTTCTCTTCGAATAATACAACATTTCTTATTTTACTTTCGTCATCTCTACAGCTCTCAAAGTTATTATACTTCTCATTCTAACAAATATTTTTTTTAAATTGTTCGTCTTTATACTTCCTTAGCTTCTTCAGAATAGAAATATCTGTTCTTAAAATTTACATTCGACCACACAAGTGAGAAGGAAAGATAGATAAATGAAAAGGATAAAAACTCAATAAAAACTGCTAAGCTAAATTAACCTTCAACTATAAGATGCAAAAGTTGTTTTATGTGTAGACAAGTCATAGGAGAACATGAAAATTAATGCAGAAAAGGGTCATATTTACCATTCTACTATCAAAAATTAGTTATAGCTCGCATCCGTTATACTATTTGTTACTATCTACCCCTGTTGTTACCTCTTTTAATATTTATACCCCTGAATCTAACGGAACTCTTGACCCAGCTTCCCAATTGCTACGGGGGCTACCCGTTTAACTCACGCCCACCCAATTCCCAACCCTGATACATCTGACCAAATTCGTATCTAACTTTTATTCTTTCCTCCTCCATCAAAATTCAACTTCCATGGTGCATTTAACTCAAGAACAAACAAAAATCAAAACATAAACAGAAGCAATGACGGAAGATAAGAAAAGACAAAAAATGAGATTGAGGCTCATATCTCATCTAAAAGAAAATTTGAAGCTCAGATAAATACTTTATGTACAGGCAAATGATGTTCTATGGCTTTTCGGATTTGGTCGAAGATGATTCTTTGGCATAAATTTGGTGATAAAGGGAAATTATGAAATTTATTGGCAAAAATAAACAATATACTTCGAGTAGCTAAACGAAAAATAACCATTAACACCAACAAACTTCTTAATTTTTCTATACCATAGTTCATACCTAAAAAGCTGCAATTACTATAAGTTTCGAAGTCCATCATTTTTTCTTCATTATTTTCTGACCAACCAACAGTTACTATATCTTCTATTGTAATATGAACAAGACAAACCAACTTTTATTTATACACACTTTGATTATAGTTTTTTCATCTTTCACCCAGTTTTTTGTTTTTCTATTTTTTTATTTTTGTCTCGGTTGAAATTTATCAAAATTGACCAAAATAAACCAAATCTCACTTCGTTAATTTGGATTTTGGATTTTAGAATTTGTTGTTTTTAGTCCTCATTGCAACTTCAAGTAGCAGAGAAGTAGTATTATGGTCTTGATGAAAAAGTTCTTTTTCTTTTTTTTCTTTTTAAATTTTTCCTACTTCTAGAAAAGGCGAAATTAAAGAAATTCTCAAGCATGTTAGAATATTGTAGTAGCCACCGACCGGTGGGTGTAATTTCTTAAGAAAGCTTGAGAAGGTAAATAACTACGAGGTTTGGGTTACGGGTTAGCCTTCAAAATATGTGTTTTAGAGTTTTATTTTTTTGAGAGGAAAATATGGGGGATTGTTTATTTTTTGAGTATTTAATTAGGATGGGTCGAAATGAATTATTTGATTTGGATAAGGATTAAATGGTTGGTTGGCTGGATGGCTGCCACGTGGGGATTTTTGGAGGGCCGTTAAAATGAGGGGTAAATATATAAATATTGTTAACGGCAGGGGTGGATAGTAATAAATAGTATAATAGACCCTTTTCCGAAGTTAATGCGTACACTATTCAAGTGACATCATCCTTTTTGAGCATTCAAATGATTCTCAAACGTCATTGTATTTATACAATACCAAAGCCAGTTGAAGTAATCAAAAGATAACTCAGGGGCATTTGGAATATTTTGGATAACGGCACTGACAGAAAAAGGCCCCACGTTGTGCTACTTTAAAAGGGTACTTTGGATATGTTTGAAAATAAACCAACGTAATATGGTTATTTTGTCCATCATATCATAATATTTTAAAAGAGCCAATTTACTATGTAAAAAGTGAAAGACTTTTTTACCCTTTAAATACACATTATTTCTCTAATATTTTTATACAAAATTATAATTCTATTATACATTCTAATAACATTATTTAGTCAAATATAATACAAAATTATACTCCCTCCGTCCCAATTTATGTGGCGGTGTTTGACTTGGCACGGAGTTTAAGAAATAGAAGTTGACTTTGTAAATGTTCAAATTTACCCTTGAAAAAGTAAGAGAGAGAAGATTGTAGTAATCAAAAAGTTGTTTGTGGCTTTTAAAGTAAGTAGGGCCCAATAGGGGTAAAATAGAGATAGTACATTAAATAGTTGACAAATAAGTAAATGTGACATTCTTTTTGGGACAGACCAAAAAGGAAAGTGTGACACATAAATAGGGACAGAGGTAGTAATTAATGTGTGATACACGCTGTAATCACCTAATTTTGGCACCAAAATTCATAAAATTTCTCAAAATAGTCGTATTAGATTCTTAGGACGTTTCGTAAAATTTTTCTGGACTTCTAGTGTTTGTTCTAACTAAATTTGTCATTAATTAGGAAGTAAAATGTGAAAATATAAAAAAAAAATTTATTATTACATGCGTAATTGTAATTCTATGTTTAATTGTAATGTTAGTGTAGATTATGTGATTTTTATGTTGATTAATTTAGCATGTAGTGCCTTTTTAAATGGCCATTTGTAAGAAAACAGTAGCCCAAAACACAAGTCCACAAGCCCAAATTTCAATCCAGCCCACTAGCCCAAAAGTCCTATGTATATAAGTTATTTTTCCACCTCATTTTCATTTCACACCCCCAAAGTCACATGGACTTGGCCAAGCCATGGGCGAAAATCCCTCAGCCGCCGGAAAACTTAGTCCCACCGCGGAACCACCGCACTGCCGCCGCCGGCCACCACCTCCGGTGGCCGGAAAAAATACAAAAATATACCAATCGAAAGATCTCGGCCCCCTCTTTCCATTTCCGCTATTGTTTTCTTCAAAAAGTGGACCGTTTGGAGTAGATCGACGGTCAAAGACTCGGTGAAAGCACAATTCCGGCCGCCTTGACTTTTTTCCGGTGAGTTTTTCGTTCTTTTCTCTTCTCCTTACTTCCCCCTCTCACCCCCGTATCCCGTTTTCCCCAAAACCCCATCGTTCGGTCCGTTTCTGTTTTCCTTTTCTTCTTCTTATTTTGTTCTTCTTTTCCCTTTTTTGTCATGTTGTTTGAGGACGATGTCGAGAGGCTATGATGTTGTGATTTGGGGGCTGTGATGGTAATTTTTTGATTTTGAGGCAGTGATACCGTGGACAGTTTGTTTGTGACTGTTTTTTTTATTGATATTGGTTGCGGGGAGGTTTTGTTAGGAGATTTTGTTTTTCAGTCGAGGGAGGCAATGGTGGAGCGATGGCGAGGCAGTGTACGAGACCGAGGCGGGGCTGTTTCTGTTTGTTGACAAGGCTGTGATGCTAATGGCATCAGTTTTGGCAAAGCAGTGATAGTGAAACTGTGACGATGGCGTGATGAGGTGACGCAGTTTGGCGGGCTGTTTCATGGAAGCTATAGTGATGGTTTGATGACTGTTTTGGCTCGTATTGATAGGGATTCAAGGCTGAGTTGTTGGTCTCTTTTGGTTGTATAACGATACCCTGGCATTGATGTAACAATGGTGGCTGCCTCAATGGAGCAGCGTCGCTCGCGGACGAAGGCACAAAGCAAGGCAGTAGGCTTTGGTGCAGCGGTTTAGCTTGGCGGTTAGAACCTTAGTCTTTCTCTCCTTTTAATTATTTTTGTCTTTGTTCTGATTAGGATAGTAATTGCGCACAAACGTGTCTATAAATTATACATGTATATGTGAATCAATGCAAAATGGCATGTTCTGTTTTTGCTCAACAAGTAGTAGTATCTGGTTCAAATGTTTGGTTTGTTTGGACATGAAAATCCCCTATATTTAGCTCTGACCAAGCATGGTATGTTTTGAGTTTGAAATTCGTCTTAGTTCCCTGCGTGCTTAGCTTCCATTTGTCTGAGTCTGTAGTCTATTTTGAATTATGGAAGAATATTTTAAGCTGTTCCATTCAGAGTTTTTTTTTGTTGCCTGCTTGTCATGCTAATTTTGTAAAGAAATTATAACTACGTTGAGAGGTTGACAAAGGTGGTGTGTGAATTGTTTCCAATATGTGAAGTTTAAACATCCAAAATATGGAACCGAGTTGAGTAATTGTCTCAGTTTCCTTGTTATTTTGTTTCGAGCAATCGTCTGTTTTAACAAGTATGTATCATCCATTTTGAAGATTTAGTTTATTTTAAGTTTGAATCTGGACTCGCTTGCTAAGAGTTTCACAAGTCTAGGGTCTTTCGACCACCTTGAGACTTCTAGGAAGGGGTAAAAGTTTAGTTTTAAGGAGGTTCAACAGTATGTGAAGTGTCTGGGAACTTCAGTGTGTTCTTGAATTTGTTAGGAGTAGGATTTGTTGGTTTTTGGTTAGTCTTTGTGTTGAAATCAGCATGTAGTTGTGCAGATTTTCAAGTAGGATTTCTAAGGCTTCAACTTGGTGTAAGTAGGGTCCACTGTCCCATCTCTAGGATAGCCTACTAGACAATAGAGTGGCTGCACTGTTGAAGTAGTGTGGCTGTCTATTGTTGTACTATGCTGAAATTGAGAGATTTTTGTCTAGTGTACTCAAGTGTGTAGGGGTGTGGGCTTGTACCTTTTGTACAAGTCCACACTCCAACCTTTCTCTTATATTTTTCAGCTATAAAAGGGGGCATTTATTACCCTCTTTTGACAACAACAACCTGCTGAAAATTTACAAAAAAAGAGAGCAAATACTTGAGAAAATAAAGTGAGAAAAATAAGTAAGTTACATTAAAGAATTTAGAACCAAAGGCTGCTACTCTTAGGAGTCTTTGGGGTTGTAAATTCTTGAGTTTTAAGTCAAAAGAAAGGGTAAGAGTGGGCTGTTTTGTTTGCTGGATTAGGCTGGACATTGGAGTTTTTGTTGGTTTGGTTTTGGCTCAAGGTCCTCATTGCTATTTAACTTGAGGAAATTCTACATACTAGGTAAACATTTCCTCCTTATTGTATTTTTCCTTTTGAATGCTTACTGTACCTATGTACTGGTCAT
Source organism: Petunia axillaris subsp. axillaris (assembly GCA_029990575.1). NCBI lineage: Eukaryota > Viridiplantae > Streptophyta > Magnoliopsida > Solanales > Solanaceae > Petunia > Petunia axillaris. The sequence continues at coordinate 10,843,900 of JARKNS010000006.1, forward strand.
GGTTAATTTTCTGAAATAAAGTAAGCTTTGGTAATAATAATAATAATAGCATATATAGACATTGGATTTATTTTTTCCACCTGAGAATAATGGAATCGTTTCCCAGAAGTCTAATCACTTGCACTGGATTTCGTACCAAAATTGGTATTATCTTATGAGGTCATGTTTTGTTGTTTGCTAAATCAAGAATATTGAATCATCTTTGCCAATAAGTAGCAATCATGTGCAGAGCGTGGTTTTTTTTTTTGTTCATAATTTGCTTGGGATGATCATTGAAATCGCGATGGCTTATTGGGTTTGTTTTTGCTAACAAAGAGTAAATTATTAGTAATTTTTTGCAAACTTGTCTCCGCAATATATTTCCACTTGAGTATTTGACGATACTATGCAATAGTTTCTTATTAGAAGACAAAATTAAAGAACGAGTAAAAAATGGCGAGAACTGTATCTTGAAAATTAATTAAGCTAGAACATTAGAAGAATGAAGAAGAAATGAAAGTAAACATAATATAAGCAAAGCTCACTGTAAACGACAACGGTAAGTTGCGTTATTAGGACTTAATTTCTTTTTAACATTTTTATTTATTAGAGAAAAATAGAATTCCTAATATGCCTTAATTTATCTTTAATGGTTAACGTTTTCTCGTTTAGGCCAATAACAAAGGCAAAGAAATTGTACATATTTTGAACTAATAATCTATATATAACAAGGAAGACTACACGATTAGGCAATTCTAATGGAAGTGAGATGACTCACACGATTAGACAAAAATAATAGGAATGAAAGGACATCTCGTGCGATTAGGCATTGATAAGTATGATTTGTGATCTGCTTTATAGATAAAAATAAAGTTGTTAAATTGAAAATAAGATAATTTATTTTAAAATATACCCTGCGGGTTACTTGACACAATTTTTTAGTTCAAACTATCAAAGCGCAACAAGTAAGGGCAGTATACACTTTTTTCTTTGAAAAAATAGTCTCATTGAAGTTTAATTAAACTCTTCTAAAATAGACCAGTCCTCTGTGAGGTTGGAAACGCGTGATATATTTTATCTATTATGAATTGAAGTGTAAATTCGTCCGATCCTCTGTGAGGTTGGATAAGAATAACATTTTTTTTAAAGTTTTTTTCGGAATCAAAGTTTAAATTCAAATCAACGGCAAGATAATAACCATTATTCAATAAATTAAAAAATGCGACAATAAAGCAACTGTGCTCGGCACAGGACTCGAGGGTGTCTAATACCTTCCCGAGAGTCAACTGAGAACCTTACCCGAATCTCTAAACGCATACCATTAGACGAGTCAAAGGTGTTCCAAAGTACCTTCTAGTGACTAGGCACACCTTAAACTATGTCAAGTGGCGACTCCGAGTTTCTCTAAAATAATTTTGTACCTTTTTTGAACACCAGTCACGAGCCTTTCGCGCACACAGTTAGTCATTTATAATTTTTTAAGGGCGTGACAGCTTGGCGACTCCACTGGGGAAATTAGTGAAAACTAGAATCTCCGGCTTTGATAAAATTGTCGCATGTTTTAATTTATTAAATATTTGGTTGTTATATTTATTGTCGTTATTACATGAAAAGTTGATTGTTACTGCTTTTATATTTTTTTTGAACTGTATATAAACTTTCTTCCTCCGCAACCCTCTGAGTCTCTGAAACACACACACACGTGCACTTAACAGATTGCTTGTGGCATCTGGGACTTTCTTACTAAATTGCCCATGATTTAGGAGGAAGGCGTGACGGGGTTTTAGGCCGGACACACTGTCTCCGGATGGCCCTGATGCGCTTTTCGCCCGGTTTGTCCACCGGATTTTTAGCCAGTCTAGACACTGAGTCAGTTGTGTCACCTAGAGTTAAACCTTTAGGCCCAATTATCTGCATCATATCCGACTTAATGAGGTGCGATACACCGGTATTGCACTTGTCTAGGTTGACTACCTTTTGTCTAAACGGGACCCACTTCCCGGGAAAGACTTGTCTAAAAGGCATTCTATGTGTTGCATGCGACTAGGAAAGGTTGTTATGCTGACCAAATTGGAGAGAGACGGATTTCAAAAGAAAAAGAAAAAAAAGAAAGAAAAAAAATGAAAGGAAAAGTGAGGAAGCAGGGTGAATTTTATGTTTTAAATGTAAATGTCTTGTTATTTTTATAAATTGAGTCATACTGCTGTAATGACAAATTTTTGTAAAAGCGCCAGTGTTGGCCGTCTTTTGTAGATGTCAGTTTTGTGTCGTTATAATGACGAAAATTTTACAAAAAAAAATTTATACATAATTAGTAGTTTAGAAAGTCGAAAAATTTTGGTGTCAGTTTTAACGTCGTTATAATGGCGAATTTTTAGAAAAGGCTCGTATATCGATGTTGGAACTTTTTGGGATCCAGTTTTTCACGTCGTTATGCTGGCGAATTCTTTTGCAAAAATACTGTAGTGTCATCACTGGAATGAATTTTTTGTTTTGATGTCAATGTGGCGTCGTTGTAACGTCGAATTTTTTCTTTTATAAATTACATCTAAATACCAATGTTGGTAATTTCCTGGAATCAGTCCTGATGCCGTTATGATGGCAAAATTTTTCGATTCTCTTAGGGTCAACTTTATGTCATTACAATGATAAAAGTTTTGTTAAAAATTGGAGTTTCAAATTAGCAGTTTAGGCATCTGTTTTGCTCTGTCGGTCAGTTGTTTTAAGTTGTTCTCAGGCTTTCAAACATTTGACACATTGTTTCATTAGGAACAATGGCTGCATCATCTTCTAGGCCGGTCAAGAGAAAATACCCTGCTGATGCCATTCCACCCTCAATCATGATGACTGATGGCCCACCAAAATCGGATAAATCTCTGAAATCTTGGTGGGACACAATGAGTAAAATGCAGAAAGACTTAGTCCAGGAAAAGATTGGTTTTCTGACTGACCTTGTGACTAAACCTATTGTCCCGCGTCGAGACTTGATCAGTGCACTAGTTGGGTTTTGGAACCCAAACCAAAATACCTTCTGTTTTAAGGGGTTTGAGATGACACCGACCCTCGAGGAGATAGCTGGGCTTCTGAAGCTGGGTTTTGAGAAAAAGAATATGATTGCTCCGAAGAAGGTTAATGAGCGTGAATTTTTCAGTAGTATCAGGGTACGAACAGACCTCTCAATCGCTAGTGTTCGTCAAGGCTGGATTTCATTTGATTACCTTTATGATCGTTTTGGGGCCGATAATGGTTTTAAGAAGTATGGACTTGAGTTCCATGACAAGCTGAAATATGAAGATTGGGTGCAACTTTGTCCTAAGGTCTTTGTGTTCGCTTTGCTAGGGTTTTTGGTTTTTCCACTACCGGATAGAGCGATATCTATTAAGGTCAGTTGGACCATGGCAGCTTTATATGGTGGAGCACCAGACGCCACTATCATCCCAACGATTCTGGGTAGTATATTTCATGCTTTGACTCGATGCCACAAGGGAGAAAGCGGTTTCTTTGAGGGGTGTAACCTTCTATTACAGGTCTAGTTCTTGGAGCATGTACGCCCTTGCCCACCTCGTGATATTCTTAGGTACTGTGACATCGATTATCTTAGATACCATCTCGAACACATCGAGAAGTATAAATTCCCAAAAAATGAGCTAGATTGGAGGTCTTTCTTGAACTCTCTCACGCCGGACAAGATTTTGTGGCAGTGTAGCTGGTTTCCTAAGAGGGAGGTTGTACACAGATGTGTGAACCGTCCTTTTCTCGTTCTGATGGGTTTGACAACATCCCAGCCTTATGTTCCTCTGCGTGTACTTAGGCAGTTGGGTCGAAAGCAGGAGATACCAATAGTTGAGGACATGAGTGCATATGTCTCAGACTATCCTCTCAACCCAGCTACTCTTAGAGGTGAGATCTTGCGCTTGTGGGATACTAGGAGGCGCCTCGCAGAAAACACACAGGTTCAGGATGGACTTAAGGGGGAGGTTGTTCGGGAGTACAAGTTTTGGTATTACCACCAGCCCACACCCAGAGAGATGCCCGCGAGGTCGAGAGCAGGCATGGTTGACACTGAGGCCAGGTTGGATATGCAGGTTCAGTTTGCTAGGCACGAGATTGGGAAGGAATACCGTGCTACCATACAAAGCTTAATTGCAGAGAGGGATGCCGCCAGAGCTGCTCAGTCAGAGAGTGAGGGTTTCGCGCATCAGCACCTAGACACAGTCAGACGACTCCGTGTCATGCACTCACAGGCATTGACAGAGCGGGATGCCGACAGGGCAGCTTTGTTGGAAAGCAGGAGAAGGGAGGATTATCATCGCCAGGATGCCATAGATTCTTGAGCTCGACTTGACTGGGCATTAGAGCAGGGTGAGCAGCTCAGAGGGCTAGCACGGGACCGACTTCGGGATATACAGACTGCAGGACAGACCATCAGTGTAGCTTATCGGCAGGTTTATGACTCTGCTACGTATGTTGCACGGTCCATCGATGACTGTAGGAGGCTGCCCGCGGAGGACATACTCCCACATGTGCTTCCCTTCGTCACTAGAGCTGCAGCAGATTTGAATGGATTGCGTCGTACCTTAGTAGAAGGCCCGCCAGTTGATCCCGAGGAGCCATTCGAGTTTGACCCAGAGGAGCCAGCTGACTTTGTGCCCCAGTCACCTTAGTAGATACATCAGGCCAAGATGATGCAGATTATTGCTTTTTGTCATTTGTTTTACATCTTAGCTTTGTTGTACTTTATGTCTCTTTTGATTTTGGCATGTTGTAATTTATTTTTACTTTTTTCAGTCATTTGTACGTTTCTTTTGGTCATGCTCCGGAAGCACCATATGTACTCTTTCTTTTTAAGTAATGAAAATATTTTGCTTATTTTTATGTGTCAATTCATTTTACCTTCTAGCCTCACGTGAAAAAAAAAAATATACAAAAAAAGAAAGAAAAAAAAAAGAGAAAAAAAAGAAGAAAAAAAAATCAAATAATACACTTGGGGATCTAATCTAAACCAATTCGGGATGACGCATAACGACCTTAGGCATTGTTTAGGCCGACGAGCGAATTCATGTTCCATGCTATCTTGTTGCACTAACGTGTTTTGATTTGCATAGAGCTTGAGCAACTGCCGTGCTGGCCCCACATTCCTATTCCACCAGAATCAAGGGACCACTGCCTGTTCCAGAAGTGGTTGATGCACCTCTTCAGGAAAACACTCCAACAACGATGGCCGAAGAAACTGAGAACACTGAGCTGGTTCGCTTAGCTGAACAGCAGGCTAAGATGGCCGAGGATTTCACAGCCATGAAAGAAATGATGATGCAGCTGGTTCGTAACTTGGCAGCAGTTCATGCACCTCTTGTTCCGCCAGGTGCTGCTGGTTTCATGGCGAATACTCAGCCACCAGTGCAAGGGCAATCTACAATGGTAGAAGAGCCCCGTTATCCTCCAGGGTTCGGTCCATATCCAGAAACTGACAACGTAGCTGGACCTTCTACTGTACAACCTGGGGAACAATTCCCACTGCATGGACAACATGGCCAAGCCCAAGTTCCTGCCACAGCATTCACCGTTCCTGCAGGACACACTTTGCAAAGATCAAACAGTGACCCACAGTTAAGGGCCCGTGATCAACAATTCGACCAAGCTCGGGGTAATGTACTCCACCCCACTGAGTCGTATGATCATGGACACCACCCAGAATCACATGGTGATATCGAAAGATTGGGGAAAACAGAAGAGGCTGACTTTGCTCGGAAATTGAAAAGCTTGGAGCAAACTGTGAAAAACATACAAGGGCAAGGGGGGTAAAACCAGTATTTCATACAAAGACATGTGCTTGTTCCCTCATGTGCCATTGCCTGAAGGTTTTGTTGTGCCCAAATTTGATCCGTACACTGGACAAAGTGATCCAAGGATCCATGTGAAGATATACCTTAACAAAATGAGGGGTATCGAGAAGGATGAATTATTGATGGCATACTTTGCGGACAGTTTGGGAGGACCGGCAACAGAATGGTTTGTGCAACAAGATGTTTCGAAGTGGGTCACCTTTGATGACATGGCCAGCGCTTTCCTGAACCATTATGGTTACAAAATGGAGGCTGCTCCTGATCGTTCTTCTTTGAAGACGATCACAAAGAAACCAGGTGAAAGTTTCAGAGAGTATGCCTACAGGTGGCGCGAACAGGCGGCGCGTGTGAGCCCTTTGATCCCAGATGATAAGATGGTTGAAGAATTCGTTGAAATGCTTGACGAAACATACTACCAAGCGATGGCCTCTGCCCTTAGGAAGCAATTCAGTGAAGCAGTAAAAATTGGGGAGATGATTGAGAGAGGAATCAAAGCAGGCAAGACTGTTAGCCAAACAGCTTTTAGAGCCACGACCCAAGCGTTGCAATCAGGGTCAGGTACTTTTGGGAAGAAGAAAGAAAAGAAAGATGAAGTTGCAATGGTTGGTCCTGGACCGAGAAGAAATGATGGAAGATACAACGACCGTCAAGGGTACATTCAGACACCCCCGCCACAACAATTCTATCCAACTCATGGCCAACAATTTGCCATGCCGCAGTTCTCATTCCCTGTAAATGCAGCATCTTATGCTCAGCCGCTATCTGGTCCACAATGGCGTGCACCCCCTGCTCCAGTCCAATATATCAATCAACAGGCACATACTCAATTCTAGGCTCACGAGGAGATACCTTATCGACCACGAGGTCCGCAGGGTTTTCGTCCAAACATGCAACAGAGAAACATGCAACAAGAGAAAAGGCAGTTCACCCCACTGGGGGAAACTTATACTAATTTGTTTGAAAAGTTGCAACAAGCCAATCTGTTGAAGCCAATCCCGGGAAAAGTGAACCCCAATGGAAGAGTTGATCATTCACGCCATTGTGCGTTTCATTTTGGAGCACCTGGACATGACACAGAATCCTGCTGGGAACTCAAAAGGGTAATCCAGGCAATGATAGACAATAATCAGATAAAAGTCGTGGGGGATGAAACACAAAATATGAATCAAAATCCTTTACCAGCTCATGATGTTCAAAACAACGTACCCATGGTAGGGATGGTATGCATAGAAGAGGACATGAAAGGGAAAGTCGCCAAGCAGATCGTGGCAGTTGGTCCCTCCCCAGGCATCAAAGCCCGTGAGCCATTTATTATTGTAATCGGGGGAAAGTCAAGTGCGTCTGTTGTCAACAAAGCAAAGCAAGATGCAGCTGTTGAGCCAAGTTTCATAATTTCGGCTGCAAAGCAGAAAAAAGTTCATGACAATGCACCAGCATTTCTTGTGCAAGGGCCATCATGCCAGAAAACTCCAGTCTTCGAGGTTAAGGCAAAGAAGTGTGAACCGATTATCATCACTCAAGCAGCGCAATTCCCTATTAAAAGTACAAAGGCTGTTCCTTGGAACAACAACAAAACAATTGTGTCTTACAATGGGAAAGAAATCATGGAGGTTGCTGCAGACGTAAATGGTCTAACTCGATCCGGGAGATGTTTTACCCCGGAAGAATTGAAAAAGGCAAAGCCAGGTCGAGAAGACCAAGGACCCATCAAAGAGCCGGTGTCTGAGAAAGAAGCTGAAGAATTTTTGAAGAAAATGAGATCGACAGACTATTCTATCGTCGAGCAATTGAGAAAGACTCCAGCTCAGATATCACTCTTGTCTCTACTTATGAAATCTGAAGCACATCGCAATGCACTGTTGAAAATACTGAATGAGGCCGACATTCCTGAACAAACTACTGTGGCTAATTTGGAAGCACTTGCTGGCAGAGTATTTGAGACTAATCGTGTGATGTTCACCGATGAGGAGCTGCCAACAGAAAGAACCGGTCATAATCGAGCGCTTCATGTCTCAGTTAAGTGTGAAGACTCCTATGTCACACATGTTTTAATAGATAGTGGCGCGGGATTGAACATTTGCCCTCTGTCTACATTGAAGAGTCTAAGGGTGGATATGAGCAAAATCATGGCAAGTTCCTCTGCTATTCGTGCTTTTGATGGTGGAGTTCGAGAATCTTTGGGCATCATCAATCTTGAGTTAACCATTGGTCCCGCTACCTTCAACATTGAGTTCCAAGTCATGGAAACTGATGCATCGTACAATCTGTTATTGGGCCGACCATGGATTCACATGGCTTGTGCTGTACCCTCCACAGTTCATCAGGTGGTCAAGTTTACTTGGGATAATCAAGCTGTCGTAGTTTATGGAGAGGATGACTTACAGTTTAACAATAGCCTGGACGTACCAGCCCTTGAAGTCATCACCACACGCCCGACCATCATGTATCAAACCTCCGATGTGGTGTATGTGGAAAAGGTAACAGAAGGGAAACCTATACCCATCCCAAGAGTGTCAGAGACGTCTATAATGATGGCATCTGAATTGTTAAAGCATGGTTTCCAATTTGGAAAGGGTTTGGGAGCATCACTACAAGGCAGGGTAAATCCAGTTTATCCAAATGGCGTGCAAGGCACGTGGGGACTAGGGTTCAAGCCAAAAGTAGCTGATCGCAAGCAAGCAAAGAAAAAGAAGTCGGAAGTTTGGTCTCTCCCAAAGCCAATTCTGTGTCTCGCTCAGTCTTTTGTGGGTTATGTTATGAAACCAAAGGTTGTCGCTACAAATGTCAACACAGTGGAAGACAATCAGGATGCACCATTTGATCTAGGTGGCATTTTTGAAATCTGCATGGTACAGCCGGGTGAAGGCTCCGGCAACGCTTCAATTCAGTACATTGGCCCGGGCGTGCACCTGACTAACTGGAATGCAACTCCCTTCCCCATCAGGAAGAGGTCTTGGTAGACTGTTGTTTTACAGTTTTTCTTTTGAATACACTTGGATATTCTAAGGGTTGTATGCCAAGTGTATTATTTTGCTCATCTTTTCTTTTGTTATTCAAACCCTTTTTCATTAATGAAAGGCCCAAGAGCCAAGCTTTCCTTCAATCTCTGTTCATATTCCTAATTTTATTCTATTTTGTTTATCTGTAGTGATATATCTGCTGGTCCTGATATCATGACATGTTCAAGGAACTTATCGTCCATCCAGGGACCGCAATCTGATTTTGGCTCCATAACCATAGTTGAGGTTGAAAGTAATGAAGAAAACATTGAGGAATTTGTTAATGAGATTGAATATGATGGGGAACGGGCTGATTTTGAAATAGGCCTGGAAGTTGAACGCCATGAGGGCAAGCCCAAACCCAATTTGGCTGATACAGAGGAAGTTAATCTTGGGAGCCCGGATGATGTGAGGGAAACCAAGATAAACATGTATGCCCTACCTGAAGTGAAAAACGATATTCGGAAAGTGCTTTTTGAATATCGGGATGTTTTTGCATGGTCATATGATGAGATGCCGGGTTTGAGTTCTGAATTGATAGTCTACGAATTGCCAATTCAACCCGGTTTCCCTCCAGTGAGACAAATGCAACGGAAGTTCAAAACTGATATGATCAAGAAAATCCATGATGAAATAATGAAACAGTTGGATGCAAAAGTGATTCAATCGGTTCAGTACACTACTTGGGTTGCAAATGTTGTTCCAGTTCCTAAGAAAGATGGAAAAACAAGGATATGTGTTGACTATCGAGATTTGAAAAAGGCAAGTCCCAAAGATAATTTCCCATTGCCTAATATTCACACTCTCGTAGACAATTGTGCCAAACATGAGATACAATCCTTCGTTGACTGCTATGCTGGATATCATCAAATCCAGATGGATAAAGATGATGCATACAAAACGGCATTCACTACTCCTTGGGGAACCTATTGCTATAGAGTGATGCCGTTTGGTTTGAAAAATGCGGGGGCAACCTACGTGAGGGCTATGACTGCCATTTTCCACGATATGATGCATAAAGAAATAGAAGTGTACGTGGATGACGTGATTATCAAGTCTAGAACCGCTGAAGAACACGTGAGAAATCTCAGAAAGTTCTTTGAAAGGCTCCGTAGGTACAATCTGAAGCTGAATCCAGCCAAGTGTTCATTTGGTGTGCCTGCTGGAAAATTGTTAGGTTTCATTGTTAGTAGGCGAGGTATTGAATTGGATCCCGCAAAGATCAAAGCAATACAAGAATTACCTCCGCCTCGAACTAAGAAGGATGTTAAAAGCTTTCTAGGTAGGCTGAATTACATCAGTAGGTTCGTTGCTCAACTTACCATAATATGTGAGCCGATCCTCAAGTTGTTGAAAAAGAATGCATCAATTGCATGGACCGAGGAGTGCCAAGAAGCCTTTGACAAGATCAAGCAATACTTGTCAAATCCTCATATTTTGGTTCCGCCTGAGCTTGGCCGACCGTTGTTTTTGTACTTATCAGTCAATGAAAACTCCTTTGGTTGTGTACTGGGGCAACATGATGCCTCGGGAAAGAAAGAACAGGCCATTTATTATCTAAGCAAAAAGTTCATAGATTGCGAGGCCAGATACACTTTGTTGGAAAGGACGTGTTGTGCCCTAACTTGGGTTGCACAAAAGTTGAAACATTATCTTTTGTCCTATACCACTTATCTGATTTCCCGGATGGATCCATTGAAGTACATATTTCAAAAGCCAATGCCAACTGGCAAACTTGCAAAATGGCAGATCCTGCTCACAGAATTTGACATAGTTTATGTCACCAGAACTGCAATGAAAGCTCAAGCTTTAGCTGATCATTTGGCTGAAAACCCGGTGGATGATGATTATGAGCCATTGAAGACTTACTTCCCGGATGAGGAGGTAGATGTGCTTGAAGAGTTGATTAATGAAGAAGAGCACGTGTGGAAAATGTACTTTGACAGTGCTTCTAACTCAAAGGGTCATGGCATTGGAGCAGTCCTCATCTCTCCCACGGGACATTACTATCCGGCGGCTGCCCAACTTCGTTTCAGTTGTACTAATAACACATATGAGTATGAAGCATGCATAATGGGTTTGCGTATGGCTCTAGACATGGACATCAAAGAATTGCCGGTGATCGGAGATTCAGATCTTTTGATACGCCAAATGAAGGGTGAATGGGAAACTCGAGACCTTAAGCTGATCATGTACAAGCAGTGTATGGACGATCTTCACCAAAAGTTCGATGTTCTAAAGTTTAGACATGTTCTCAGAATACATAATGAGCTGGCTGACGCATTGGCCTCAATGCTTGTCCATCCTGATAAAGCCCATATTGATCCGTTAGACATTCAGGTCCAAAGCCAACATGCATACTGCAATGTGGTTGAAGAAGAAATTGACGGTCACCCGTGGTACTTTGATGTCAAGAATTTCCTTCAAGATGGGACATATCCTCCAATGGCAGAAAATAATCAAAAGAGAACGCTTCGACGACTGGCAAGTGGTTTCTTTCTGAGTGGAGGGGTGGTGTACAAAAGGACACCTGATTTGGGACTGTTAAGATGCGTGGATGCCACTGAAGCCACGAAAATTCTCAATGACCTGCATTCAGGGATCTGCGGACCCCACATGAGCGGGCACGTTTTAACTAAAAAAGTGCTAGGAGCAGGATACTTCTGGCTTACCATGGAACATGATTGCATTACTTTTGTGCGAAAGTGTCATCAACGCCAAGTACACGGTGATTTGATACATTCACCTCCTTTAGAGTTGCACACAATGTCAGCCCCTTGGCCTTTTACAGCATGGGGGATGGATGTTATCGGGCCTATTGAACCAAGAGCATCAAACGGGCACAGATTCATTCTGGTTGCAATAGATTACTTCACCAAATGGGTTGAGGCCGTCACTCTCAAATCCGTGACCAAGAAAGCCGTGGTGGATTTCGTTCATTCTAACATTATTTGTCGCTTTGGTATCCCAAGTACCATCATCACTGATAATGCGGCAAATCTGAACAGTCATTTAATGAATGACGTGTGTGAAAGATTCAAGATCATGCACCGAAATTCCACACCTTACCGACCAAAGGCAAATGCCGCAGTTGAAGCAGCCAATAAGAATATCAAGAAGATCCTTAGGAAAATGATACAAGGATTTCGTGATTGGCATGAGAAGTTGTCTTTCGCTTTGCTTGGTTACCGCACAACTGTGCGCACTTCCATAGGTGCCACCCCCTATTCATTGGTATATGGAACTGAAGCAGTAATACCCGCTGAAGTTGAAATACCATCTCTCAGGATCATTGTGGAAGCAGAAATTGAGGACACAGAATGGGTCAAAACCCGATTGGAACAGTTGTCATTCATTGATGAAAAGAGGCTCAATGCAGTTTGTCACGGTCAATTGTATCAGCAGAGAATGGCCCGAGCCTACAACAAGAAAGTGCGCCTCCGCGACTTAAAAGAAGGGCAATTAGTCTTGAAAAGAATCTTTCCTCATCAGGAAGAAGCTAAAGGGAAATTTGCTTCAAATTGGCAAGGGCCATACCTGGTAAAGAAAGTATTGCCAAATGGCGCCTTGTACCTTACAGATCCGGAAGGCAGGACAACTGAAATACCCGTCAATGCAGACGCGGTGAAGAGGTACTACATCTGACTCCAAGATGGCTTTCAAATTGGGATGAATGCAAGACTTTTATTCTCTTTTGCTATCCCAAAATGTATCCCTTATTAGCACTATGAACATTGTATTTTTCGAGACATGTTCTCAGTTTGGAATCAATGTAATTGTACCAAAATGAAATGAAACTAAAAAGCATCAAAAGAAACCTGCATTTGCCTAGAGCTACGTCTGACCTGATTCCTCTCAAAAGGATACGTAGGCAACCATTTCGGTGCGGTCGCAACAAAAGAAAATTCCTCTTTCTCTGTCTTCTTTTATTCGCGCAAAGCTTGCCTCCAGACTTGCGGGATATGTCAAGAAAATCAAATACCCCAGTTCATCCTAAACGGGGACAGAAGCTGTTTTCATTTTTAAGAAAATGGAGGAAATTCAATATTCCTCCCCATTTTCTTTGTGTTCATAACAGTGAAAATTTCTTTCTTTCTTGTTTCATATTGACGCAAAACTTGCCTCCAAGTTTGCGGCCAACACCAAAAGAATTTTAGATCCCCCTTTTATGCTAAACTGGGGCAGAAGTTTGAAATAAAAACAAACTTCTATTATTTTTTGTATCATCTATTCACATGTTTCATGAGATATTTGGCATGCCAGTCTCGAAGTCAAGAAAGAAAACAAAGCGCCCCAGTTTATTCTAAATAGTAAGTCAAGAGATGTTTCTGTTGTAAATTGAATTGAAAAAAAAAAGAGAAAAAAAAGAAGTCTTGTCAGTGAAAATCTGAGAAGGCGCCGCTAGACGAACAGTGAGGCAAAAGATTAAAGAGAGAGGCTAGTTGGCAAAAATCCAAAAGGGCGCTACTAGTCGACTTGAGAGTCACCTCAACTTGGTTATGGTTTATATCTTCCGTGGAGCAACTCTCAAACAAGTGGTACTGGTCGGACGAGGTCATCCAAGATACATGTCATGATCATCAAGGCCGCCAGTATATTTCCAGATAAGTTTTCCTTTTCAGAAAGACGTTCCCTGTCCAAACGACTTTCGCCCTTAAATTTTTTTTATTCCATTTTGTACATCTTGCCTCATCATTAATTCCTCGCCCTTTCGGCTCTAACCTCAAATGAGTAACAAAAGAAAATTGCAAAACTCTGTCTTTCAGGATTCAGGTTTAATTCCAGCGGGCAGGGCATACCCTCGACAGTGGAAAAGTTCTCAGCAAGTCATGATCAACATTGATGATTGGAGCCCAGCATCGCACATCAGGCCGGAGGGACGACATACCAAAATTGTATCATCAAGAGTGGATATGTTTGGGAGAAGCTTTAGGCGTTGTTCATCCCACAGTACTGTAAAGAATAGAACAAGAGCCACTAAGCTTATTTGCAAGATCCGAAACAGGGTGTATCCACGATGCAGAAAGTAAGTGTGACATTTGCTATGGTGCCAAGAAAGAGCTAGGACCACTTGAATTCGGGGTAGTTGTGCCAGAAATCAGACGGAACTCCATTCTCTCTTCGAGTCAATTCCCGCTAAAAGATAGCGTCATTTCCTTTCCATGTCAAGATCTGCTAAAAGATAGCGGTCGTTTCCCTTTTGAGTCAGTTTCGCTAAAAGATAGCACCCATTTCCTTTCGAGTCAGTTTCGCTCAAAGATAGCGTCATTTCTTTTCCATATCAAGATCTGCTAAAAGATAGCGATCATTTCCTTTTCGAGTCAGTTTCGCTCAAAGATAGCATCATTTCCTTTCCATGTCAAGATCTGCTAAAAGATAGCGGTCGTTTCCCTTTTGAGTCAGTCCCGCTAAAAGATAGCGCCCATTTCCTTTTCGAGTCAGTTCCGCTCAAAGATAGTGTCAGTTTCCTTTTGGAGTCAGTCCCGCTAAAAGATAGCGCCCATTTCCTTTTCGAGCCAGTTCCGTTCAAAGATAGCGTCAGTTTCCTTTTAAAGTCAGTTTCCGCTAAAAGATAGCGATCATTTCCTTTTCGAGTCAATTTCTGCTAAAAGATAGCAACCATTTCCCTTTTGAGTCAGTTTCGCTTAAAGATAGCGCTCATTTCCTTTTCGAGTCAGTTTCGCTCAAAGATAGTGTCATTTCCTTTCCATATCAAGATCTGCTAAAAGATAGCGATCATTTCCTTTTCTAGTCAGTCTCGCTCAAAGATAGCGTCATTTCTTTTCATGTCAAGATCTGCTAAAAGATAGCGATCATTTCTTTTTCGAGTCAGTTTCGCTCAAAGATAGCGTCATTTCCTTTCCATGTCAAGATCTGCTAAAAGATAGCGATCATTTCCTTTTCGAGTCAGTTTCGCTCAAAGATAGCGTCATTTCCTTTCCATGTCAAGATATGCAAAAAGATAGCGATCGTTTCCTTTCCGAGTCAATTTCTGCTAAAAGATAGCAACCATTTCCCTTTTGAGTCGGTTTTGCTAAAAGATAGCGCCCATTTCCTTTCCGAGTCAATTTCTGCTAAAAGATAGCAACCTTTCCCTTTAGAGTCGGTTTCGCTAAAAGATAGCGCCCATTTCCTTTCCGAGTCAATTTCTGCTAAAAGATAGCAACCATTTCCCTTTTGAGTCAGTTTCGCTAAAAGATAGCGCCCATTTCTTTCTCGAATCAGTTCCGCTAGAAGATAACAACAACTTCCTTTTCAAGTTAGTCTCGCTCAAAGATAGCAACCATCCCCAAGCTTCAAGTTAAAGCCCGTCCAAGCGGCAATTTCAAGCTTCAACAATTTTAACATTCAAGGCACAGCCCGTCAAAATGGCATTTCAACATTCAAGTCAAGCCCGTCAAAGCAGTAATTTCAACATTCAAGTTAAAGCCCGCCCGAGCGGCAATTTCAAGTTTCAAGTTAAAGCCCGCCCGAGCGGCAATTTCAAGTTTTCAAAACCCACCTGATTAGTGGGAGCTTCAGACAAGTTCATCAGCTTGGGAAGCACGAAGAGTAGTCTAGAAATTGTAACTTTTACATCTTTCAATGTTCTAATCCCATTTTTCTTTGTAAAAGCAACGACCACCAGCAAGCAACCAGTACTCCGCAACAACAGCCTTTCAGTGCCTAAGAGTGTCTAGTGTCAGTCCAAAGTGTGTCTAGAAGAGTCTCTAGTTTGTCTCAGTAGTCTAGAGTGTCTAGTGTTGTCTTAGTGAGTCTAGAAGAGTCTAGCGTCTGTTTGAATGCGGTAGTCCCAGCTACCGCACGTGAGGAACTACACTGACCTGATTCCTTAGTCCAGGGATATGTAAGTAACCTTGTTCTCGGTCAAAACCGAAATCCAAGGTACGGTCACCATTTTGAAAAGCATGCTCTCGGCTAGAACCGAAAAGCCAAAATTAGTTGTTGATTATTTCTTTGTCCGAAAACTCTTCGTGTTTCCGAACAAAGAGGGGCAGCTGTAATCACCTAATTTTGGCACCAAAATTCATAAAATTTCTCAAAATAGTCGTATTAGATTCTTAGGACGTTTCGTTAAATTTTTCTCGACTTCTAGTGTTTGTTCTAACTAAATTTGTCATTAATTAGGAAGTAAAATGTGAAAATATAAAAAAAAAAATTATTATTACGGGCGTAATTGTAATTCTATGTTTAATTGTAATGTTAGTGTAGATTATGTGATTTTTATGTTGATTAATTTAGCATGTAGTGCCTTTTTAAATGGCCATTTGTAAGAAAACAGTAGCCCAAAACACAAGTCCACAAGCCCAAATTTCAATCCAGCCCACTAGCCCAAAAGTCCTATGTATATAAGTTATTTTTCCACCTCATTTTCATTTCACACCCCCAAAGTCACATGGACTTGGCCAAGCCATGGCCGAAAATCCCTCAGCTGCCGGAAAACTTAGTCCCACCGCGGAACCACCGCACTGCCGCCGCCGGCCACCACCTCCGGTGGCTGAAAAAAATACAAAAATATACCAATAGAAAGATCTCGGCCCCCTCTTTCCATTTCCGCTATTGTTTTCTTCAAAAAGTGGACCGTTTTGAGTAGATCGACGGTCAAAGACTCGGTGAAAGCACAATTCCGGCCGCCTTGACTTTTTTCCGGTGAGTTTTTCGTTCTTTACTCTTCTCCTTACTTCCCCCTCTTACCCCCGTATCCCGTTTTCCCAAAAACCCCATCGTTCTGTCCGTTTCTGTTTTCCTTTTCTTCTTCTTATTTTGTTCTTCTTTTCCCTTTTTTGTCATGTTGTTTGAGAACCATGTCGAGAGGCTATGATGTTGTGATTTGGGGGCTGTGATGGTAATTTTTTGATGTTGAGGCAGTGATACCGTGGACAGTTTGTTTGTGACTATTTTTTTTATTGATATTGGTTGCGGGGAGGTTTTGTTAGGAGATTTTGTTTTTCAGTCGAGGGAGGCAATGATAGAGCGATGGCGAGGCAGTGTACGAGACCGGGGCGGGGCTGTTTCTGTTTGTTGACAAGGCTGTGATGCTAATGGCATCAGTTTTGGCAAAGCAGTGATAGTGAAACTGTGACGATGGCGTGATGAGGTGACGCAGTTTGGCGGGCTGTTTCATGGAAGCTATAGTGATGGTTCGATGACTGTTTTGGCTCGTACTGATAGGGATTTAAGGCTGAGTTGTTGGTTGCTTTTGGTTGTATAACGATACCCTGGCATTGATGTAACAATGGTGGCTGCCTCAATAGAGCAGCGTCGGTCGCGCACGAAGGCACAAAGCAAGGCAGTAGGCTTTGGTGCAGCGGTTTAGCTTGGCGGTTAGAACCTTAGTCTTTCTCTCTTTTTAATTATTTTTGTCTTTGTTCTGATTAGGATAGTAATTGCGCACAAACGTGTCTATGAATTATACATGTATATGTGAATCAATGCAAAGTGGCATGTTCTGTTTTTGCTCAACAAGCAGTAGTATCTGGTTCAAATGATTGGTTTGTTTGGGCATGAAAATCCCCTATATCTACTCTGACCAAGCATGGTATGTTTTGAGTTTGAAATTCGTCTTAGTTCCCTGCGTGCTTAACTTCCATTTGTCTGAGTCTGTAGTCTATTTTGAATTATGGTAAGAATATTTTAAGCTGTTCCATTCAGAGTTTTTTTTTGTTGCCTGCTTGTCATGCTAATTTTGTAAAGAAATTATAACTACATTGAGAGGTTGACAAAGGTGGTGTGTGAATTGTTTCCAATATGTGAAGTTTAAACATCCAAAATATGGAACCGAGTTGAGTAATTGTCTCAGTTTCCTTGTTATTTTGTTTCGAGCAATCGTCTGTTTTAACAAGTATGTATCATCCATTTTGAAGATTTAGTTTATTTTAAGTTTGAATCTGGACTCGCTTGCTAAGAGTTTCACAAGTCTAGGGTCTTTCGACCACCTTGAGACTTCTAGGAAGGGGTAAAAAGTTTAGTTTTAAGGAGGTTCAACAGTATGTGAAGTGTCTGGGAACTTCAGTGTGTTCTTGAATTTGTTAGGAGTAGGATTTGTTGGTTTTTGGTTAGTCTTTGTGTTGAAATCAGCATGTAGTTGTGCAGATTTTCAAGTAGGATTTCTAAAGCTTCAACTTGGTGTAAGTAGGGTCCTTTGTCCCATCTCTAGGATAGCCTACTAGACAATAGAGTGGCTGCACTGTTGAAGTAGTGTGGCTGTCTATTGTTGTACTATGCTGAAATTGAGAGATTTTTGTCTAGTGTACTCAAGTGTGTAGGGGTGTGGGCTTGTACCTTTTGTACAAGTCCACACTCCAACCTTTCTCTTATATTTTTCAGCTATAAAAGGGGGCATTTATTACCCTCTTTGACAACAACAACCTGCTGAAAATTTACAAAAAAAGAGAGCAAATACTTGAGAAAATAAAGTGAGAAAAATAAGTAAGTTACATTAAAGAATTTAGAACCAAAGGCTGCTACTCTTAGGAGTCTTTGGGGTTGTAAATTCTTGAGTTTTAAGTCAAAAGAAAGGGTAAGAGTGGCCTGTTTTGTTTGCTGGATTAGGCTAGACATTGGAATTTTTGTTGGTTTGGGTTGGCTCAAGGTCCTCATTGCTATTTAACTTGAGGAAATTCTATATACTAGATAAACATTTCCTCCATATTGTATTTTTCCTTTTGAATTCCTACTGTACCTATGTACTGGTCATGGTTAATTTTCTGAAATAAAGTAAGCTTTGGTAATAATAATAATAATATGATATATAGACATTGGATTTTATTTTTTCCACCTGAGAATAATGGAATCGTTTCCCAGAAGTCTAATCACTTGCACTGGATTTCGTACCAAAAATTGGTATTGTCTTATGAGGTCATGTTTTGTTGTTTGCTAAATCAAGAATATTGAAGCATCTTTGTCAATAAGTAGCAATCATGTGCAGAGCGTGGTTTTTTTTTTTGTTCATAATTTGCTTGGGATGATCATTGAAATCGCTATGGCTTATTGGGTTTGTTTTTGCTAACAAAGAGTAAATCATTAGTAATTTTCTGCAAACTTGTCTCCGCAATATATTGCCACTTGAGTATTTGACGATACTATGCAATAGTTTCTTATTAGAAGACAAAATTAAAGAACGAGTAAAAAATGGCGAGAACTGAATCTTGAAAATTAATTAAGCTAGAACATTAGAAGAATGAAGAAGAAATGAAAGTAAACATAATATAAGCAAAGCTCACTGTAAACGACAACTGTAAGTTGCGTTATTAGGACTTAATTTCTTTTTAACTTTTTTATTTATTAGAGAAAAATAGAATTCCTAATATGCCTTAATTTATCTTTAATGGTTAACGTTTTCTCGTTTAGGCCAACAACAAAGGCAAAGAAATTGTACATATTTTGAACTAATAATCTATATATAACAAGGAAGACTACACGATTAGGCAATTCTAATGGAATTGAGATGACTCACACGATTAGACAAAAATAATAGGAATGAAAGGACATCACGTGCGATTAGGCATTGATAAGTATGATTTGTGATCTGCTTTATAGATAAAAATAAAGTTGTTAAATTGAAAATAAGATAATTTATTTCGAAGTATACCCTGCGGGTTACTTGACACAATTTTTAGTTCAAACTATCAAAGCGCAACAAATAAGGGCAGTATACACTTTTTTCTTTGAAAAAATAGTCTCATTGAAGTTTAATTAAACTCTTCTAAAATAGACCAGTCCTCTGTGAGGTTGGAAACACGTGATATACTTATCTATTATGAATTGAAGTGTAAATTCGTCCGATCCTCTGTGAGGTTGGATAAGAATAACACTTTTTTTAAGTTTTTTTCGGAATCAAAGTTTAAATTCAAATCAACGGCAAGATAACAACCATTATTCAATAAATTAAAAAATGCGACAATAAAGCAACTGTGCTCGGCACAGGATTCGAGGGTGCCTAATACCTTCCCGAGAGTCAACTGAGAACCTTACCCGAATCTCTAAACGCAGATCATTAGACGAGTCAAAGGTGTTCCAAGGTACCTTCTAGTGACTTGGCACACCTTAAACTATGTCAAGTGGCGACTCAGAGTTTCTCTAAAATAATTTTGTACCTTTTTTGAACACCAGCCACGAGCCTTTAAATAAATAAACTCGCGCACACAGTTAGTCATTTATAATTTTTTAAGGGCGTGACACACGCTTAAGTCTTTTCAAATACTCTTTATTTGAATACTATTTAATTAATTAGTTTCTTGAAAATTGGAAACATTGCTACCTTCTGTATTCTAAACAAAATACATTGAATGTTTTATGGGAATATTCTAGATGGGAATACTAATAGCTATATGTTTGATAGATAAATCTTTTCTTCGATTTAATGTATAAATTTGTATGGACTACACTCTCAACAAATGATTTCATCCGCTATGCATGAATGTGATCAACATATATGTATAAATCTATTCAAGTACTGTTTATTTTATATTCTTTAAATTGTACTGAATTTCTAACCATTATTTATGTTAATGTAAATCTTGGAGCAAATGAAAAGACTACTATTCAATACAATTTTATATTCCCCAATGACATTCTATACTTCTTTGACTCCTCCTCCATGATATTATATATTTGATTTGTTTTAAAGAGCAAAATGCTTTTGTCCATTCCGTGGATGTTCATTTACTTTTTCATTATTTTTTCTTCTTACTTATCTAATAGTCCATGTTGATTATTTGATTTTTAAAAGTTACAATAAAATAAACTTCTGTAGAATTTTATTTTCCCAGCTTATGAAATGATTATTTTTTCTTATTTTTAGGAAAAATTAATTGACATCGTGCTTTTGTATAAAGTTGAACAGAACTCTACTTGGAATTGTGCCAATACAAATGAGGCAGGCAACATTTTATTCTGACAAAACGTTCATTTTGTTGCGACACTTATAAATACTTTTTTCTGAATAAGTACTTTTTGATTGTAGTATATACCGGATAATGTCAGGAGGCTTCCTCAATTACATTTAATTTTCTTATGATTTTTGGTGTAAAATTGGTCTCTTATCATTATAGATGTCTCATGTGTTGTCATAAATTATACTTCATCCGTGCGGCAAGGTTTAGTACGAGAATTAAAGTACTTAATTTTTTGTGTTAATTCAAACATAGATTTTACAAATATTCTAACTCTATAAAATATGTGGATGGAGAGTCTCACAATAAGTTAATGTGAACCATATAAGGTATAATATTCTTTCATTATTATATATTTTTTTAGTTTTTCAATGACTTTTTACGGTTATGTTTGCTTTATTACAGTTGATATTTTGTTTTAAGTATTTCTCTGTTGATTTCTTACTATAATTTTTGTTAGAAAAGAAAATTGTTCTCATTAATATGGATTACACGCGCAAAGCGCGTTTCGAGAACTAGTAATGAGAAAAGTACAGTCACTAAACAGGTGAGCACAAAAGTCTTTAAGGATTTGATTTTTGAATTTTCAAAATTACCCCTTAAGCAGGACAATAAGAAGCTCCTCAATTCCCTCTTATTAGTGGTAGTATCCAAAATTGCTCCTTAAGCAAGACAACAGGAAGCTCCTCAACTCCCTCTTATTAGTAGTAATAATAATTGTAAATTCATTTTTTTAATTTAAAAATAAATAAAATATGTTTAAAGATCACTTACATCTCAAATTTTAGTACAATGTACAAAACACCTAATAAAGAATAGTCATGTATTATTAATCTCTGTATTACTAATCCATGTATTATTAATTCCTGTATCATAATCCATGTATAATTTGTCTTCGTACCTAACGACCCGCAATTGGTGTATTATCTTATCCCTCCACCAAAATGGTATAACTAATACATGGATTAGTTATACATGGATAAATAAATAAAATGACAAAAATATCCTTCTTCTTTCCCTAGAAGCCAATAAAAGTCGGAAAAGGATCCAGTCCAGTAGATTTTGGTGCGGTAATACTCAATACTCTTCAATTCATGACACGTGTACAATACATAGGGGATTTATTCATGCCCCTAATTGTTGTTGGTGCGGTATTGTACATAGAGTAGCGATAAACGTTTGTAACACTGTGGATAAGCATCAAAGGATATAATTCTAAATTTATTACTTTTTAATTTAAAAATAAATAAAATTAAATTATAACTTACATCTCTAATTTTAGTACAATGTATCAAATACCAAACAAAAAAAATTCATATATTACTAATCCATACATTACGAATACCCGTATAACTAATCCATATATTATAATATATGTATAATTTATCTTCGTACCAAACGATCCCTGACATTATTGTATAAGTTGATAAATACTTCGTATTAACTAAGCTCTATTTATTCTCACTTATTAAGAAGTCTGGATGCTCTAGAGTTTAGGAGCCATTTGGCCGTAGAAAATTATTATTTAAAAAAATAATAAAAATAATCCAAAACATCATTTGGTTGTACAATGTAGTGACTTTTGGACAATCTCTAAAGATGGGATTTTCAAATGGTTGAAACAAAAGAAAATTCTCATTCACAACACTTCAACATTCTTTTTAAGTGAAATATTGCTTATTCTAACACACCTTTAAGTCGTTAATTGTCAAAAACTTTTTTCAATCTAAGTTGAAAGCATTTTCAAATTTTAACCAAATCTATGTCAAACGCTTACTAAGTAACTTTGGTTTATCATTGTATTGGGTGAAAATTTACCGAACCTTGATGCTAAGGCTCGAGCTGTGGTTGAGTCTTTTGGAAACGATCCCTCGAAGTCGCTCGCTCGATTCATGAGGCTAATCGCCCCGGACAAGAAATTGATCTTAGCTACAGGCTACCGCTCGAGACAATTAAAAGTCAGCCAACAACGAGGCATGAAGTTTACTCCTAGGTGAAGATTTACTCTCCGATGAACGGGCCCTTGCGTATTGTAACTAACGTCTGTTGCCCACGCATTTAAGAAGGAGATCATGGTCAGACCACGACTGAATGTGAAGTAATGACCATTAAGTGCAGTAATTGTTATTCTTATTCTTGTAGACAATAAATAGTCATAAAAAGATTATGCAAAGGCATCCACAAACATATCAAATATACTTACTCTTTGTCTCTTGGCTTTTGTCTAATTTTCTTTATCAAGTTTCTTGTCTTTTTACTGCTTTGATATAAATAGTTGCTAGTTAACCCAAAATAAATTCGATTTGTTGTTCTAATCAGGTTTAGTCTAATATAAATAGGCACAGTCTGTGGGGAATTAACAATAACATTTATTCCGAAGTCTCACTCCCAGCTTTATGGATTATTCTTACCAATATCATTCAATGACAGATAATACCAACACCTCCGATAATACAACAGTCCAAACTCCCGACCAAACCACTAACGTCACTTCGTCAGGTGGTGGAACACCAATAACACCACCTGGCTTAACACCGCCAATTAGCTTAACATCACCGACCAGTTTAACACCGCCCGCTGGTTTGACTCCTTCAACTGGTGTAAGCCCCCCAATTGGGGTTACTCCGCCAACACCAACTGATTCCCCATCATTAAGTTCAAATGACCCTTTCCAGCTGTATGTGATGGCCACTTTACAACGGTTTCAAGAGCAATTTGATGCTTTCTCTGGAAATGAGAGAAACACAACAAATCCTACCGAGCCTCCACTTGCCACACTCAATGAATCATTCCGAATGTTGTTCCTACGGGAACAACAACAGAGGGACTTCCAAACGGAACCGCATTTGATGGCTTGGGGTCTGCGCCATTGGGGAATCAACCCTTCGGGGCAGCTCCAACGGTGGATGAAACTAGCATCCCGTCGGACTTTGAGAAATGGAATAAAGAGTTTGAGCCATCATGGAAAAGCGGTTCGAAAATGTCTGTGGGGTCAGAAAACCTCAGAGAGCTATAGATATTGAGAAATGCAGGCAGCAACCTTTTAAGCCTGAGGCTGCTCCATCTCTCATTCTCAAGCACTTCAAGTTGCAAATCCTGAAGAAGTACGACGGGACAAGTGACCCTGTTGATCACATAACTGAATACATGGCTAGGGTCAAGAGCAACGACTTGACCCCGGTGGAAAGGGAGTCAATATTTTTTAAGAAGTTTGCTAATACCCTTGAGAAAGCAGCGTTGTGTTGGTACATGCACCTCCCATCCGAGTCAATATCAAACTATGAAGAATTGGCTGATATGTTTATCAAGGCCCATACTGCAGCCTAGAAGATCCTCAAGAGAAATGAGGATATCTTCGAGGTTAAACAGAAATACCTCGAACCGATCAAGGACTTCCTCGATCGCTTTCAAGCCGAAATAATGGACTTGCCTAAAATGGATGATACTCTTGCAGTCATGGCTTTTGAAAGAAATATAAATGTGAGCAACTCTGAGGTTGCTGCTTAACTGGAGAAAGAGCTCCAGCAATATCAGGCCCAGACTTGGGGTGAACTGCGCGACAGAGCCTCTACAAAAATTAGGCTCGAAGAGGCCGAATGGAGGATGACAGGTCGGTACAATTTGCAAGGCCATGAAGAGTCCTCTCGACGCGCCGATGCGCCACGAGAGAACTCAAAAGGGAGGTACGTGCCTTATAATTCGCAGAGGCAGCATGTAAGCGAACGCCTCGGAGGACAATAACATGTAAGTCAAAAACTTAGGGGGAAGGTTAGCATGAATGGAAATCAGAAGAACTTATCGGGACCATCCTCGGTAGCCAAGGATAAAGATTTGTCCCGAAACCTAATTATAATTTTAACATTTTTAATTCCGAGCTGGTAAATGCCATAAAAGGGATGACGGACCAAGGTGTGAGGTTGCCGAGGGACATGAGAACACCTCCCGGGAAAAGAGATCAGACTCAACATTGAAAGTTCCATATGGATTATAGGCATGCTACCGGGGACTGCAAGGCGTTGCGCCTCGAGGTGGCACATATTTTTAAGAAAGGTTTGCTAGTTGAGTATCTCACTAATAAGGGAAAATAAAATTTCTCCAAGAATAGGGGAAGAGGACAGTCACTGAAGGCGAAGTCTCCAAAAAGAGTGGTGAATATTGTAATCGGGGGATCAGAGGTAAACGGTGCCAAATTTGCCACTGCGAAGAAATTCACAAAGCTTTCAATCACTATGGAGAAAAAGACCCGAGCTATTTGGTCGAAAAATGAAATAGTCTTCGATACAGAAGACTGTGATGCGATGATGTCTCCCCATCATGATGCTCTGGTGATCATGTTAAGGATCAATGACTGCGATTTCAAACGAGTTTTGGTTGATCGTGGCAGCTCGGTAAATATCATCACTTATGGAGCTCTTAAGAAAATGTGATTGGAGGACATCGTCTTCCCGAAAGCAACCATATTAACAGGATTCAACAATTCAACCAAAAAGACACTTAGGGAAATCACTCTCACTACAACCGCTGAAGGAGTTGATAAGAAGACTATTTTCCAAGTAATGGCAGAGGATATGGCTTATAATATTATCCTCGGAAGGCCTTGGATCCATGAGATGGAAGTTGTTCCATCTACCTTGCACCATGTAATTATGTCCCAACACCATTGGGAATTCCTGGCATCCCAGGTGAGCAACGAATAGCTCGTGAGTGCTACTCAGTTGCGATGAAGAGTAGAGTAGCTCCGACCGAGCCATCCAAATAGCAATTACTTGGCTTGGTGCCCAATAAGGAAGAGATTCCGGTTCTTAAAATGGGCTCTCTAAGGGTAAATGAAAAAGGTCCCATGACTTCTAAAAATTTAGGTACGTTACCCTTCGTCAAGCACAATCTTTCGCTTACAAACGTCAAGCTATCAATACCCCAACACTTGGGTCAAATGATGCTTACCCCTCATTTTTCTTTACTTATCCTTTTTGTAATCACGTAATTTTGGCACGAAATATCAAAATTACGTAAAATAGTATTAATCACTGTGTGATTTTTCTAGATTTTAACATTTGTATCACTATTCTTAGTTAATTAATTAGGAAAAAAAGTTGTTAAAAATTTCTAAAAAAATATGAGTAGAATTTTGTTTCTTGTGATCTTATTTATGTATTTAATGTTAATTGCTTAATTTTATTTAAATGGTATTTTGAAGTAGTGGATTTGTTTGGTTTACAATGTTACTAGTTCATTCATTTTATGAAAAAAGAAAAAGTCAGGCAGCCCATTCCCAAAAACGACCCGGCCCAATTCAATTGTATAAAAACCAAAATTTCCCATTTTGCTCATTTTTCTCCCAATTCTTAAACCTAAAAGAAACTCTGAACAAATTGAAAACCCCTCGTCAGACTCCGGTATGGACCGCCGTGTCCCGACGGCGCCTACTCTCTTTCCGACCAAATTTTACTTGTTCCGACTAGTTTTGAGCCCTTATTTCTATTGCCAACGTCAATTTTGCCGAAAGACAAGCGAATTGATGTAAATCGGGACCTAAAATTCATCAAAAACCTTAACTCCGGCGACGGTGAGTTTTCTGGCTCACTGTATACCTTTTTGGACTCGTATTGTTCTCATCTATTTAGAGTTAAGGTTATTTCCCCCCCCCCCCCAATACCCCTCAATTTTTCTTCTCTTAATTTTTCCTTGTTTCCCCTTTTGCCTTCTTGTTTCTGCCACTGTGATGATTGTTGTTGGATGTAGTTTGTTTTGAATGTGTTTGTGAATTGGGGACGGCGGAGCTGTTTCATGGTGGTACTATTGTAACAAATCCCACTGTGGATTCGCCATCAAAGGGTAAACTAAAGAAAGCTATAGAAAGAAGAAGAAAATATAAAGATAAAAATTCAGTTTTCATTCAAGTTGAATCCCAAAATGATATTTTACAAAGGTTTATATGCTAAATTTCAGGGACTATAATGAAACTAGTCTAAGTAAGGGGCTAAACTGTAAAGCATAGAACTTTCTAACAGCTCAAAACTTATCCACCTAAACGTACTACTCATTTAGCTTATGGTACCACTATTTCATAACAATCCATCCCCCTTAAAGAACCTTGTCCTTATGGTTCTAACTTCAGCAACTTCATCTCCAACACTGCTAAACAAAAAGCAGTGTACACCAAGCCATGGTAGTTCATAATAAGAATGATTGATTTCTCTATTTTTCTTGCATACTTGTGACATTTAGCCAATTCCCTGTGATCATTAACAGAAGCAACTTGAGCTCTCCCAACACTACAAGAAATCTCAGTTATTGTGGCGACTCGCCACTAAAAACATTCAGTGGCGATATTAAGGTTGCTACACTACAAGCCGAAGCTGAATGTTTATCGTTGCGACTGTAATTAGCCGCCACAAAAAGTTCATATTTAGTGGCGAAAACGAGCGCCACAAAAAGTAATACAGAAAAAATTCCACAAATCAAATCTGAGCAAGTCGCCACTAAATAATGGTTTATAGTGGCGAATCTAGTCGCCACCAATAACTTTTTCACATTCAATTGCAAATATTGTCGCCACTGAAGTTTAACTTTTGTGGCAACAAGGTCGCCACTAAAAAAAAGAGTTGTCCCTTTTAATTTCCAAATAACATTAACATTGTAACAAACACCACCTTGTAGTATAAACTTTTATTACATAACAAAATATACAAGACCTCATAATACATTTTAATTGAGTATAAACATTAAAAAAAGATTGTATGTCTTCACACTTTTCAATAGCCAACACTATTTGTCTTGTTGAAGAACATTATCCCTATTTTTTAGGAAAAAGTAGAACATATAACTTTCAGCTGTCAATAAAAATATCAATAAAAGAACAAAAGAAAGAGAATCAATAACATAGGGAAATTGTCTTTGTCTAGTTCCGATTGAAAAATGTCGGCTAATCTCTGGACTTCAACTCACTTCTTGACCTTGAAGAGGTGGATGTTGTGCATGAGGAAAGGGGCATAACCCTTGACGATTTCAAGCTCATTAAATTGTATATGTCCAATAATATTGCAAGATTGGCTCAAAATATCAAAGTGAGACAAAGAGATGTCGCTAGTACCATTACTTACATGAGACAGGTGTACATCAGGAAAAGTATGACTGAATATGATCCTCGCCTGGTTGCTCCCGCGTGCTTGTATTTGGAATCAAAAGCAGAAGAAAGCACTGTGTATGCCAGACTTCTTGTATTTTACATCAAAAACTATATTCAGATGAAAAGTATAGGTATGAATTCAAAGACATACTAGAGATGGACATGAAAATCTTGGAAGCTCTCAATTATTACTTAGTTATATTCCATCCATATCGATCATTGTCTCAGTTGTTACATGATGCTGGTATGAATGATGCAACTCAGTTAACATGGGGACTTGTAAATGACACCTACAAGATGGACCTAATTCTTATACATCTGTCACACTTGATTTCATTAGAATGTATATATATACTGCAAGTGTGCTGAAAGATAAAGAAAACACTGCCTGGTTTGAGGACAGAGGTGTACCTAGTGTTAAACGGCGGGTACACCGGCACCCGTTGACACAGGTAATATATATATATATATATATATATATATATATATATATATCAGTAATCGGATATATATAGTACTTGACACCCTCAATTAATTGGCATATCTATTGAATTTAATGGTGCCCCCGACATCCTCAAATCCAGGGTCCGCCTCTTCTTGAGGAGCTTCGAGCTGATATGAATATTGTGAAAATAATAGCAATAGAGATGCTAAATTTTTATGATAGTCACAAAGTGATCACAGATGAAAGGGTTAATGCAGCCATGAGCAAACTAACAGGAAAATAACAGGTACTTGGGCAGATAGGAGACTCTGGTAATGTTAACCTAATGAACAACGCTCTGCGAGATAAATTTACTAGTATCCTTTTCCAGAACTGAGTGCCGAATGATAGCAACATCCACTTGTGAAGAACATGAAAGGTGAACAGTTGCAATAAATTTGTACTTGTCTGCCCAGTAAAGAAAATGATGGTGAGAAGTAGTAGTGGTAACTTTAGTCCTGGTAAAGCAGGTAATATTAACGAATAGAAGCTTGATGTAGTGTCTCATGTGTGCTATACTAAATTATTTATTGTATATGATTTCAGTAGATGAAATCTTCTATTCGTTCTGTTATCTATTATCAGATACCTCTTTTAGTCTCTAAAAAAGAGGGTAGAATGGATCATTTTGATAAGCCTTGCAGCAGAAAGTAACTTTTTAATTATAATACATTAAACAAATTAGATCAGTACATAAAGTCGATGCAGAAATATTTAGTTTCACATCCATAGATTTCTACGAAGTACATTTCTCTTACAAATAGTTCCAAATCATAAACAAGATCGTTAAAGAAAGCTACAATGTACGTAAGTCAAAATTGAACAACAATAACTTTCACTCAATCAGATGACCAATCCAGATAAAAAATACGTATAGGATGAATTCAGAATATGAAGTGTAATACAGGAGGAAACTAATACTTATTTAATAAAGGAAGTGTATTTAGTCTATGTACAACACCTCTAGCTACATGAACCAAGAATACATAGATAGTCTTTTTTAGCTTTCAGGAACTAGGAAGGAAGAAACAACACGAATACCTTGAGAGTTAAGGTAGAAGCTCCAATCAAACCAACTGCAGTGTCGTGAATTGGCGGGCATCTAGTATAATCTGTATACAGAAGATCTGATGTAAATAAGTAAAGGCTTTAGATCCTCAAAAAGATATACAATTGTAAAAGAAAAGCGGAAGTAGAGAGAAAAAATTCACTTGAATGACCATAATAGCCAAGAAAAGTACTTAAAAGAGACTATGAGCTTATTATTAGGCTTGAATTATTCTTATTCGTCATACAAAATAATGCACAAAGCAGATTCCTAGACTTAGTTGAACTAGTTTTTTTAGAATGGTAACAATGACTTGATCACATAGTTAACCTATCAAAAGCTACACTAATTTGCTTAAAAGTTAAGTTCAACACACCATCTTCCTTAGTAAAAAAAGAAATCAGAAATTGGCTGTATTTGCCATAAATTTGTTCTCAATAATTTAAATAAAATCTATGTAAATAATTTTAGGATTTGGATTAATTCCACCAAACGGGTTTTTGTTCTTATTTAATTTTTGTCTTCTTATACAATTTTTGTGGTTGCCCTCTACCAAAAATTTAATAATGAAAAGTAAAAGGAAATAAAAAATAAAGGAATTGTATGATTAAAAATTGAAAACTTACCGAAAACATGATATAGGCAAATCAATAGGGTATCACTCCATACTAATGAATCTGTTTCTCCTCAACATTAAGAAGTTATTTGTATACTTCAAGATATGCCAAACGTCAACCGACCATGTTATTTTAGTGTACAAATTCTCAATATTAAAAGCATCAATTTATAAACTATATATTTACACTGGAAAAGCATAGATCTATACCGAGAGAGAGTAGATTAGGATCTGGGACTGTAGATTGAGACCCAGAGAGTACAAACCAAGGCCACGAAATCACTTATATGAGCTCAAGAAGGATAGATCTGCGTGAAGAGAAAAGGGATTAGATTCTAGAGTTTGGATTGGGGAGAGAAATAGGGGGCCTCAGTTGAAAAGATGAAAGGAATATAGTTGGAAAAATTAGAGGAGAGAAGGACAAAGACAAAATAGAACTACGTGGGTTTTTTCTTCCTCGTTTGATCAAGTGTCTATATTATTTGGTGTAGAATTAACAGACAATTAGTGGCGACTGAAGCGCTACAAAAGCTCCGCTCCACCTTAAAAGTTTTAATTAAAAACCAAAACTCATCCTTTACTGCCGACTGTGTCTCCACAGATTAAATTTAGTGGCGATGTTTTTATAGGTCGCTACAATTAATAATTTAAGCAAAAAAATTTTCTTATAGGAAACAAAAACTCAGAACATTTTGTGACAACCTGTCTATAATCGCCACTATATTGTTATTTTCAGTGAAAATTTTTAGCGTCGCCACTAACGCTATTACTTCCAGTGGCAACCTTCTAGAGTCGCCACAGATACTTCATCTATTGTGGCGACAAGAATAGTCGCCACAAAAAGCCGCCGCTATAAACCTGATATCTTGTAGTGCAAGCAAACCATTAATATTAAAAGCCTTTCCAATCCAGAAAGCCACCATTTTAATACACTTAGTGCACCAGTTTAAGGAACCTGAACTTTTGATAGCTACAGTTAACATACCAAGCAGTATAACTAATGCTGAAGTGCACTTTGTAACTTAAATGTTGTTATCCACAGCAGTAACACATTCTTCCAGGCTTAATTGTGGCAATTGACCTAATGAGATCTCATTATAATCTTTCTTATGGACTTTACATGTAGCTTTTGATTGAATGATTCCCTTTGGAATATGAGCAATTTTATTTGATTCAAAACCACCTTTAGATGTAATACCAAGGATGTAGGAATTGACATCCAAAAAGATAACTTCACTACATTCTTTACTAAGACTACCACTTTCCATAAAAACACCATAAGCAGCTTCCACCAGTATCATCAACCACCCACTGTTCATATAGATAAGACCAATAACCTCCAAGATATTTATGCTACCATTGCCCAACATCAATGTAGTTACCAATTGGATGTCCAGAATTGGAAGTAATTTAGCAAGGCAAAGAAAATAATTTACCCCACCCTTTGAAGGAATCTTAGTAACCAACAACAAAAACATTTGCAGACAGAGAACTTGCAAGAGTTGTAAAAGAACAGTAATAGACAAGCTTGCTGTGAAATATCAAAATATTTCCATGTAATGGTCCATGCTAGCTGAGTTCAAACAGTCATCACGACCTCTCTCAACACCAACAATTAACAATCTTGAGTCAAGAATTTCACCAATGTATTCACGTCTTAAACTCTTGAATGCCCTCATTGTAGTCAACCAATAATTCTCATGTTCGTAACTCTCCAAGGTGCTACTAAACAGTACTCCTGCTAACGAATGACCTCCACAAATGAACTGGTTATCGCAGGACTTGGTGACTGAGTCGAATGATATGCCGATAACACCATTGGTTTCATGAGAGGTTAGAGCAAGCAGAGTTGCAATCGATATTGAGGCTGAAGCAGAGTTTTTAAGATCAATGGCGATGTTGACAACACTCATGCTCTGAATAAGGTTCTCTGCAATAGTATCCTCAAGAACAGTGTCCAAGGCAGCTTTCAGCAACTCATTATGCCATTCAGAAGTTTCAATAATCTGTCTCTTGTCATTGTGTCTATCACCTCGCTTAGGAAGGAGGTCAAAATTGAGGCCAATCATTAACCTAAGATACCAAGGTACGCAAGTGCAACAAAATGATAGTAGAATGCTTAAGAGTGTGACCAGGACCGCCAATAAGTCTGTTATAGAAGTCATATCTTGAGGATCGGAAGAAGTAACACCTAAATTAGGAAATAGTGCGAATAGCACTATTATATAATCTATAAATTTCTGTCCATTGAGGGAGTTAACACCATTTCTGTCCATCATAAATTTCATCTCCATTGCTATCAAAGACATCGAAAATAAGGCGCCAATCAAAGCACTTTTAGAGTCTGCATTACTGTACAACGAGGTTGTTGTCCTAAACACACACATGAAGAGAATTTGTTTGAGCAATTGTGTTGACACAACAATTTGAATATTGATATGGTTTACTGTGGAGAACTTGCACACAAATGCAAGTAGAAGAATGTTTGCACCAACTTCAAAATCTATTTGGTTGAAATGTTCAAAAGCTTTCTTGGCTTCCTCAATTCTATTAGGCTTATGATCAACAATCTGATGAAAAACCTTTATCCAATCATCCATTGAACCGACAATTCCGTCATATTTCTCAGTAAGTAATGAAACCATATTCCATAGTCCATGAACAACAAGCCAATCATTATGACATAAGTCAGGAAAATCCCTTGCAAACTCCACAGTAAATTTGCAAACCCTGTAACACCCTTTCTTACTCATTTGTAATGATTCTTGAAGCTCCGGTGAGCTCAACGAGGGATAGTGATGCTCCGGTGAGCTCCACAATGAATAGTCAAGCTCCGATGAGCTCAACGAGAGATAGTCAAGCTCCAATGAGCTCCACAATAAATAGTCACTCTCCGGTGAGTTGAACAGTGGGGAACCTTTCATTGTTTCAATCTTATCACAGAACCCCTTCATCAGCCTAGTTGTATCTCTTTGGGAGCAATCATCGATCTCTTGGTCCTCATCGAATTTTTCCTTCTCATATTCCAAATTTTCTTCACCATCATATGCAGGTAACTCAATATCACTATCGATGTGGGTCCAATGAGCATTGTAGTCATCCCAAATAAGTGTATAAATTCTCTCCCATTCACTATCTGTATTGAAATTGTCTGTTAGAATTGAATCATAACCTTCTCCGTCACTTTCAAGAACGAAAACCTCTTGTGAAATCTGCCAGACTCTTTGAGGACATTCATCAAACATCTTTCCTACATTGTTTCCAAACCCTTCTTGATCTTCAAAATTTTGACTTGTGTTACATTGTATCACGTTATTAGTTACCTTAGTCTCACTTTCCACTTTCCGTGATGATTCCTCAGCCAAATCAACTGATTGTTGTACATTTATCAGATTGGTTTCGTCTCGTTGTGTATCTAAATACCAAAAACCCGCCTTGACCAAGTTCACTATCTCATTCTCCTGTATTTCTTTCTCTGCTACATCGTCAGGAATAGATCTTCCTATCCCGCATTTGTGAAAATATCTCATACCCACTTTCACAAAATAATTGGAATGACATTTGCCAAAAGGGATTTTGGGATGGTGCATTTTGCTAGTGTTTCCTCTTCCGCCAAAATGTTTCTTATGT
The DNA here is from genome assembly GCA_029990575.1 of Petunia axillaris subsp. axillaris. Classification (NCBI taxonomy): domain Eukaryota; kingdom Viridiplantae; phylum Streptophyta; class Magnoliopsida; order Solanales; family Solanaceae; genus Petunia; species Petunia axillaris. Next base: position 10,877,522 of record JARKNS010000006.1, read on the forward strand.
TTCCTAATACGGCCATGGTAGACACTGACATATCCTCTCTTCTTCTTGTTCGTCCTGAATCTTGTCACCATTGTCTGCTGGTCACTATGTATAGGCGTAGTGGCTGTCACCCATACTACAGAACCATCGCCCATTTGAACGGAATAGTAATTTGGATAGTTACCCTTAAATTGATAAGCATATGTAGGTGGATAAAAATGCGGATGCAAATCACCATGGTAATACCCAAGTGAAACCTGATGGTATCCGAACGATCCTTGCATTTCGTACGAACTCGATGAACCCTGGAAATAGATCTCAGGTACGGCTGAAGCTTGGTGTAGATAATAATAGTAATTGATGGTGGAAGCGGGGCCAAAAATCATTGGCTCTGATAACAATTGTAACGAATCCCACTGTGGATTCGCCATCAAAGGGTAAACTAAAGAAAAGCTAAGAAGAAAATATAAAAATAAAAATTCAGTTTTCATTAATGTTGAATCCCAAATGATATTTTACAAAGGTTTATATGCTTAATTTCAGGGACTATAATGAAACTAGTCTAAGTAAGGGGCTAAACTGTAAAACATAGAACTTTTTAACAACTCAAAACTTATCCACCTAAATGTACTACTCATTTATCTTATGGTACCACCATTTCATAACATGGTGGTACTACGAATGTGGATGGCGTATTGTGGTGCTGTTCGTTGGAGTCTATCACATGGTGTGTGTGTGTATGGTGATGATGGAAATGGGACAGTGATGCCGCAGCGACGCGAGACAGCGGAGATGTAGCAAAGCAGTGGCATTGGTGGTCTTTGGGTGGTTGATTACCTGGAGGTCCTGCGACACAGAGGCAATGGCATGAGCTGTAGTGATGGTGCAACGATCACGATAAGAGTGGCGTGGCGAGGCAGTATCGATGGTGGAGCTGTGACGACGACAATGGTGATGAGGGAGTGTCATGATGGACAGTGGTGGCGAGGGCAGCGTCAGCATCTCTGACGCTTGGCTTTCACGGGTTAGACAGCAAGTTCCATTTCCTTTTCTTTGATTGCAGTTAGTCAATAGTTTTGTTAGATTTGTTTAACACTAGGCTAGTGTGCAATTTCTTCTTTAATTTAGGTGTGAATTGCTATTTGTTCACTATTATCAAGCATGGAACGGGTATATGAAAAAGTCCTGAACTGTATTTACATTTATTGTTGATATGAAACTCAGTTTCCCCTTGTTAATCTCCGTTTCAAGTTTGAAGTATTATATAATTGTGTTATTCTGTTGGGAGCATGCTTATATAAAGAGTAGATAGTAAGTTAGGTTCGTGTAAGCGTGAAATATGTATGCATGTGAGTCATGAATGATATGCTTGTTGTCTTGTGTGGGTCTGGAAAATGAATTTAAACATATGATGTGAGTGAGTTCATGAGTCATGGAGAGTGCTTGATTTAAATTTCAGACTTTTGATTTACTGGAAATGATCTTGAACATGGTATAGTTGGTTTTGGTGCTTCAATAACTCACTAAAGATTCCTTTAAGAGTTGGTCTAGTTAGAAATTAGAGGGGTTAGAGGTAGTGTAATAATTTGCTCTTTGATTTGAGTACTTTGTTTAGTTTGCCCCCTGTACATGTTTTGCTATTGGATTTGCCTTGAGAAGGTATTGGGAGTTGCTTTTAAGTCCAATGGTCGAGTTATTTGGTCTAAATCTTGAGTTAGAGATTGATTGTGTGGTTTGGTTTTGGTTTTGGTTTTGGTATATTGTGGGCTTGATTTAAAATCTGAAAAAAGTTAAAAAAAGTTAACAATGAAAAAAAAGTAAGAAAAGTCTAATAATGAGACAAGAAGTGGCAGCCTAAAGTAAAAAGATTCCTTGCCATTTTGGGGTGTCTAATACAAGCCAAGTATGCCAAGATTTTAAGTTTTTTGGAAAAATAAGTTTTGGTCACATGGGGGTTGTCCTTTTTACCCTACTTTTCACTTCATCTTTAGTCTATTTAAGAAAGCTCTTTTTACTCTCATTCTAGATTTTTTGACATCTGAACATACACTTGATGCTCTCAAAAATTCAGACAAGAGAGAGAAATAGTAAGGAAAAATAGAGAAATGAGTCTTTGGAGTTATGGGCGAGGCCTAATGCTGGGGTTTGAGGGGGCGGCTCGTTTACTGTTGGTTGTTGCTAGTTTCTGAAGTATTTTCAGTGCTGCTTCGGGCCTGGGAAGTGGTTCGCTAAATCATCTTCATGGTGCTTTTGTGTAATCTACCATAGGTATCTATCTTTCTTTAAAATTTTGTACTTATTTTCCCGCATCTTTTGGCGTATGTATGTAGCCTATTTGAGGCCGAAAGAACTTGAAAATCCATGTTTAGTTCCATAGGTGTTAAATCATTCTTGCTACTATTCGTGTTCCATGTTCTTTGCAAAGATGAAAGGAAACTTTTGGAAATATATAAAATATAAGTAGTGTTTATTAAGATTGAAGCTCACACTAAGGCCATGTTTATGTTTCAACAGTAGTTACTATAGTTAAAGATGGATATTTATTTTTCATAACTTCAAGATTAGCCATTTTTAAGTTTTGAACTAGATCTGTCATATGTATGATAGTGTAAAATCTGGGCAGCTTCTAAATGCTAGACATGTTCTAGGAGTTAAAGAAAATGCAAAAGCTAAAACTAGATCTAGAAAATAGGAAATATGAAGATGTTGTATAAATTGGTTAGATTTGAATATAGAAAATGAATTGGGATACGAGGATCAAAATTAAAATAAAAAAGAAAATGTAACCTGTTTGACTTAGGATTGTCTGAAAGCTAAAAGAGATACAATGGAATATGAAATCTAAAAAGGATATAATTAGAAATGAGAAAACAAGTACGATTAGGTGAGTTTATGATAACGAATAGGAAAGCAAGCTCGGTTAGGCAAGTTGATACGTCGATTCAAGCTTAATTAAATTTAACTCAATTGTTCACTTGGAATTCATCTAAGTCAAGAGATTTTGAATGGGCGAAGTTCCTGTACGATTTAATTGGCTTAGGTCGGAAAATTTCGAACGAATGAAGTGCTCGCGTAATTATGCTTCAATTTGAGTTTCATTTGAACGGAAAATTAATGATAAATCAAAGCGTAACAAAACAAAGGCAAAATACATCAAACAAATTTTAAAAAGAGTCGAAATGCGTCAAAAGCAATTGTGCTTGCACAGGTCTCGAGGGTGCCTAACACCTTCCTGAAAGTCAATCGAGATCCTTATCCGGAACTCTGACGCAGGCCATTTACGAGTCAAAGGTGTTCTAGGTACACCACTTTGGTGACTTGGCACACCTTAAACTTGTCAAGTGTCGACTCCGATTATCTAAATAATTTGTGTACCTAAAATACCGTCATAGCCTTTTTAAAACTACCTTTCTCTTTTAAGTTAAAAAAAAGGTCGTGACACTTTTTAGGAAGCGGAGTGACGCGGGGCACACTACATCAAGGCCTTTCACTAGAAGTCAAGCCAAATTGATTCAAAACATTCATCTCCACTTGACTTGGAAAGACATGGAAGAAGACTCCGAAAGAGACTTGAAGATCATACAATGGAGCACCATGGAAGGAGGGCCACCTAGGCTACATGGAGAAGCATCCGAGGGCTATTTTGAAGCTCCTCAAGAAGCCTCAGGATGAGGCGGACCGCCCACAAAAAGGGGTGGACCGCCTAGTTGAAAATGGGCGAAAATTTGGCTAAGTATGAAATCGCCAACTCTTTGAAGTTTGAGTAGGCGGACCGCCCCTGTGCCATGGGCGGACCACCTACTCCCCAGTGATAATCTTCACATCTTTGAAGAGGCGGGGTGCCTCCTTTTAGGGGCGGACCGATCACCCCTGAGTCTTCTAGACGGGACACCTCATTTATTTGCTATGTATTTCCTATTCTAGCCTTACGTGGCATATAGCATTTAAGCCCACTCTTTTAGACTTTACATTATGTGTGTAAGGAACCTATGAAAGGGTCATTAGTCTTCATTTGAACCTTAGCTTATTTTGATGAATGATGAATATTTGTGAAGAGTTGAACTCTTGAGTTAATGAAAGAAACCCTTGTTGGCTTGATTCTTCTAGCGGACCTAGTTAAACGTCGAACTAATGCCCAATCATTCTATTTGCGAGTCCCGAGTGTGACTCAAGAGTAGTTTCTTAGCATTAGGAAAATTTTGACACGATATGAGGGTTTCACGGAACAAGTTCTCTGTGGATACTTCGTAAGGAATTCGAGACGAGTCTCGCTCCTATTGTTTTTCTTGTCTTTTATTTCGATTTGTATCATCTTGGTATCAGAGCAATGCTCGGGTTTTGTTTCTTCAAACCCCCATCCCTTGATTCTTCGTGCCTAAGTTGGTAATCTTAATTTCTTGTTTGTTATTGTTGAAAAGAAGAAAAACACAAAAAATTGAAAAATTTAAAAATTCAAAAATTTGACATATCTTGTTGGTGTGATTGATTCATGTTATAGGTGTTATTGGAGATTGATCTTTGTTGAAAAACCCATCGTTTTGGTACCTAGAACTTTTTATTTGGAGTTGAATTACAAGATTTGAAAATTTGAAACCCTTGCTATGAACATGATGAACATTGGAAATTGATTTTTTTATTGGGGTTTGATTATTATGGTTGAAAACACGATTGGTTACCTTCGGATTTCCAAAACATCTTGAAAATTTTTGGATTTTTTGGTGCTTGAACCAAGAAACACGAAGTTGAACTGTGTTGAAGAATACAGTAGGCAGAGCGCCTATACACAGAGGCGGACCGCCTCAATTTTGGGAAGTTTCTGAAACTTGAAGAGGTGGAGCACCTGTCCTCAGGGGCAGACCGCCTACTCCCCTCTGCCAGATTTTGGGCGGACCGCCCACTCTGATAGGGGTGGGGCGCCTGTTTTGCTGAGTAGTGGTTTGGGTAGTTTTTTCCTAGGTTCTCTTATTTGTTTGCTTGCGTAACATCTAACTAGTACTTCTCTAAGTAACTTTTCTACTTATTGATACTAGTCTTTTATGCAACTCGTGCCTAGTTAGGAGAGTAGAATTCGAAGAAGATCCGTAGAATCGTTTGACTCAAGTCCTCACTTTAAAGAGCTTATCGTCTAATAGAGTCACATAAACTCCACTCACCCCGGAGTACACTTGTGGATTGAGTGATTGAGTTGAGGTTTGTTGATTAACTACGTGAAGCTTCTAGATTCAAGCTTGGGTGAAATATCTACCACCACTAAACGAGTGAACCGAGTTCCATACAAGTGAGGGTGTGAGTGAGGTGATTTCGCTAATGTTTGCTCATTTTGTAGGTACAATGGCCAATGAAGGAGATGATTTTGTGAAGAATACCTTGGCTACTATCCTAGCAAAATTGGATAGTATGAACTCAAGGATTGAAACTATTGAAAGAGGGACCTCAAGTGTCCAAGTTGAGAAAGGGACCTCGAGTGTCCAAGTTGAGAAAGGGACCCCGAGCGTCCAAGTTGAAGCCGGAGAAGGCACAAGTAGTTCAACCTTTACCTCGGAACAAGCTGCCAAACTTCTTAAGCAACAAAGGGTGAGGGATGAACTTCATAGAAATGAACAAGCATTAGGCAATCCCCAACGAGTGGGCATTCCCCACATTTTGGGCAATCCCCAAAGAAACATTCAACTTCCAAGACCCAAATCGAAATGTTCTACCTCTTGAGCAAGTGAATAAAGCTCAAGAAGGGGAGGAGGATGAGTTTGGTGATTGTGAGTATTATTCTCATTATCAACCTAGGGGAGCAATGAATTGGGGTCGGAATGAGAATAGGGGTAGAGGCCGAGGTCGAGGGCCACCCATGTGTTATGTTGGAGGGAATGCTAGGAGGGATTATAGTGGTTATGGAGACAACTTTGGAGGCCAACCAGAGCCTTACCAAGGGGGCCGTGATAATAATAATCTCAATAGTGTGAAGCTTACTATTCCTACCTTCAAAGGGAGTAGTGACCTGGTTGAGTACATTGAATGAAATTTGTCCATGGAGAGGGTGTTTGACACCAATGATATGACCGAGGAGACGAAAGCCAAATTTGCTAAATCTTCCTTTGAGTCCTTTGCTTCTACTTGGTGGGAATCGGCCAAGAGGAATAGAAGGAGAAATGCTATGACTATCAATGTTACTTGGGGTGAATTGATTCGTGCGATGGATGAGAAGTATTTGACTCAACAATATCGTCAAGACCAATACAAACGTCTTTATGAGTTGAAGCAAGGTTACAAGATGGTTGGGGAGTACTTCAATGAGTTTGAGCAAATCCGGATGACCCTAGACATAGATGGGGAGGACAATGAACCGACCGTGATTCGATTTAGAAGTGGTTTGAACCGAGAGATAGCCTCTCAATTAAAGTTTCACAAGTATGAAAACCACTGTGATCTCTATGATGATGCAGTCGAAGCGGAGAAATGGCTCAAGGAAGAGAAATCCACTCGCTACAAGAGTAGCACCCCTACCCCCATGAGTAAACCAAAGGAGTGGAAGCCTCTAAATGCAAGATTTCCAAATGCAAGTGGTGCAAGTGCTAGCAAAGATGAGAAGAAGCCATATGAGAAGTCTACACCACATGTGGGAGGTAATTCCAAAACTCACTTGAGCAATCCTACTTCTACTTCTACTCAATGCTATAAGTGTAAGGGGTATGGTCATTTTGCTAAACATTGCCCTACTCGAAAGACCATGGTTATGGTAGATGAATTGGTGTATGAACAAGATAGTGAACGGAGGATGAGAGAGTAGAGGGAGATGAAGAGGTTGGTGTGGAGGAGGATGCAATAGAGGATGATGACCCGCATTCCTTCCTTGTTGTGAGGAGGAGTTTAGGTGTCATGTTTGTGGAGGATAGTGAGAACTTGCAAAGAGAAAACCTCTTCCATGCTAGATGCCCAGTCATGGGTATTGTTTGTTCTATGATCATTGACTTGGAAAGTTGTGCTAACGTTATTAGCCAAACACTAGTTTCCCAATTGAAATTGCCCACTTTGAAACATCCCAATCCTTATAGTTTACAATGGCTTAGTGATTGTGGTGAATAGAAAGTGGTGAAGCAAGTGATGATTAAATTCAAGATTGGAAACTATGTGTATGAGCACATGTTTGATATAGTACCTATGCAAGCTTGCCACCTTCTATTTGGTAAGCCATGGCAATTTGATCGTAATGTTGTACATGATAGTCGTGCCAATACCTATACGGTCAAGCATGAAAGGAAAAATTTTGTACTCAAACCCTTGTCGCCCAAGCAAATAAGTGATGATTATAGGTGAATGAGGGAATTGAGAGAAGCGGCAAAGGCTAAGTCGGTTGTTGAGACTAGTCCTTTAGCCGAGAGCTTGGTAGGGACTCCACCATCTTCTACTGGTAGCATTTGTGCCATGATGCAACCAGGTGAGCTTTTGAAAGTGAATGATGGCAACAAACTACTCATATGCCTAGTGCACAAAGGTATGATTCTTACTTCTGAATTTGATTATTCTTCTAACCCTTTGCCTAGTGCTCTTGAAAGTGTTCTAAAGGTTTTTGGAGACATGTTCCCGGATGAGATGCCTATTGGTTTACCTCCCTTGAGAGGTATTGAACATCAAATTGACTTTGTCCCGGGATCCCAAATTCCAAGCCGGCCTATAGGAGCAATCCCGAAGATACAAAGGAGTTGCAGAGACAAGTGGATGAATTATTTACTAAGGGCTTGGTGAGAGAGAGCTTGAGTCTGTGTGTCGTGCCCGTGATCCTTGTTCCAAAAGAGGATGGCACATGGAGGATCTGTGTGGATTGTCGAGCGGTCAACAAGATTACGGTAAAGTATCGACATCCTATAGCTCGTTTAGATGATATGCTTGCTGAGTTAAGTGATTCTAGCATCTTTTCAAAGATAGACCTTAGGTCCGGTTACAATCAAATCCGGATGAAACCCAGGGATGAATGGAAAACTGCATTCAAGACCAAGTTCGGTCTATATGAATGGTTGGTAATGCCCTTTGGCCTCTCCAACGCACCTAGTACTTTCATGAGGATAATGAATCATGTGTTGAAGCCATTCTTCAATATATTCGTGGTCGTTTACTTTGATGATATTTTGATATATAGCAAGTCATTAAACGGCCATGTTGATTATTTAAGGCAAGTGCTTGAAGTGTTGAGAGCCGAAAAGCTCTATGCTAATTTTAAGAAATGTGCCTTTGGTGTTGAAAAAGTAGTCTTTCTTGGGTTTGTTGCGAGTGCCCAAGGAGTGGAAGTGGATAAGTCCAAGGTAGAGGCCATTCGTGATTGGCCTACTCCCACTACCGTGTCTCAAGTTAGAAGCTTTCATGGTCTTGCTAGCTTCTATAGGAGATTTGTGAGGGACTTTAGTACTATTGCCGCTCTACTCACCGAATTGGTAAAGAAAGACAAACCTTTTGTGTGGGGAGAGCCTCAAGAGAAGGCCTTCCAAGAATTAAAAATTAGGTTGAGTACCGTCTCTCTATTGCAATTGCCCGACTTCGGAAAGGCATTTGAGGTTGAATGTGATGCCTCAGGGGTGGGAATTGGTGGTGTTTTAATGCAAGATGGAAAACCCATAGCCTACTTTAGTGATAAATTGAAGGGTACAACCTTGAACTACTCTACATATGACAAAGAGTTGTATGCCCTAGTGAGAACTCTTGCTCATTGGCAACACTATCTTTGGCCTAGGGAATTTGTGATTAAGAGTGATCATGAGTCACTCAAACATCTTAGGGCCCAAGAGAATTTGAACAAGAGGCATGCCAAGTGGGTAGATTTCATTGAGTATTTTCCCTATGTCATTCAATATAAAAAAGAGAAAGACAATATTGTAGCAAATGCACTTTCTAGGAAGTTTGCTCTAGCCACCACTCTTGCCTCCAAGCTCATTGGTTTTGAGAGCATTAAGTTGATGTACGCTTAAGAACCTAAGCTAAAGAGCATTCATGAAGCTCTTGATAAGGGAGAAAGAGTTGAGAAGTACCAATGGGTTGATGGCTATATCTTTAAAATTGGTAGAGTTTGTGTTCCCGAGTCCTCTTGGAGAGAATTGCTTATTCGTGAAGCATATTGTGGGGGCTTAATGGGACACTTTGGGAGAAACAAGACCTTGGCCATTCTCATGGAACAATTCCATTAGCCAAAAATGGGGGTGCAAGTTGAGAAGCTTTGCAAAACTTGCCTTGAGTGCAAGCATGCTATATCTAAATCGAACCCCCCTGGTTTGTATACTCCTCTCCTCGTACCTACTAGCCCGTGGATAGATATTTCTATGGATTTTGTTATGGGATTGCCACGGTCTAGAGGGGGACATGATAGCATTTATGTTGTCGTGGATAGGTTTTCCCAAATGGCTCACTTTATTCTATGTAAAAAGTGTGATGATGCACAACATGTTGCTTCTTTATTCATTGAAAATGTGTTAAAGTTGCATGGTGTGCCTCAAACCATTGTGAGTGATAGGGACACCAAGTTCCTTAGCCATTTTTGGAGGAGCTTGTGGGGTGCTCTTGGCACCAAGATATTGTTCTCTACGTCCCACCACCCTCAAAGGGATGGGCAAACCGAGGTGGTGAATCGAACTTTGGGTGCTCTTCTTAGAGCTATGACCCGAAGTAAGGCTGAGACTTGGGTTGATAAGTTGCCTCTTATGGAGTTTGCGTACTTTACATAGTTTGATTGGTATGACTCCATTTGAGTGTGTCTATGGCTTTAATCCTTTAATTCAACTTGATCTAACCACATTGCCCAAAGAATTTGTTGTGAGTTTTGAAGGTAAAAGCCAAGCAAAGGCTATGGTTGAGCTCCATGCTAAAGCAAAGAAGAACTTGGAAGAAGCCTATGCAAAGGTGGCTTCCAAAAAGAACAAGGGAAGGAAGAAGCTAGAGCTCAAGAAGGGAGATTGGGTGTGGATGCACTTCCGCAAAGAAAGGTTTCCAAACCTTAGGAAAGGGAAGTTGGCACCCCGAGGAGATGGACCCTTCCAAGTGCTTTCCAAGATCAACAACAACGCTTATGTGATTGATCTACCCGGTAAGTATAATGTCTCAAATACTTTTAATGTGGCTGATTTGACCCCTTTTGATGTAGGGGATGGTGATGCCGGAGAGGAGGAGGCCAAGATTTCGAGGACGAAATCTTCCCAAGAAGGGGAGAATGATTCGGGGCACACTACCTCAAGTCCTTTCTTTAGAAGTCAAGTCAAATTGATTTAAGACATTCATCTCCACTTGACTTGGAAGGACATGGAAGAAGACTCCGAAAGAGACTTGAAGATCATACAATGGAGCACCATGGAAGGAGGCCACCTAGGCTACATGGAGGATCATCCGAGAGCCATTTTGAAGCTCCTCAAGAAGCCCCAGGATGAGGCAGACCGCCCACAAAAAGGGGTGGACCGCCTAGTTGAAAACGGGTGAAAATTTGGCTAAGTATGAAATCGCCAACTCTCTGAAGTTTGAGTAGGCGGACCGCCCCTGTGCCAGAGGCGGACCGCCCACCCCCCAGTGATAATCTCCACAGTTTTGCTATGTATTTCCTATTCTAGCCCGACGTGGCATATAGCATTTAAGCCCACTTTAGGGGTCTTTTAAATTTTACATTATGTGTGTAAGGCACCTATAAAAGGGTCATTAGTCTTTATTTGAACCTTAGCCTATTTTGATGAATGATGAATATTTGTAAAGAGTTGAACTCTTGAGTTAATGAAAGAAACCCTTGTTGGCTTGATTCTTCTAGCAGACCTAGTTGAACGTCGAACCAACGCCCGATTATTCTATTTGCGAGTCCCGAGTGTGACTCGAGGGTAGTTGCTTAGTGTTAGGAAAATCTTGACACAATACGAGGGTATCATGGAGCAAGTTCTCCGTGGATACTTCGTAGGGAGTTCGAGACGAGTCTCGCTCCTATTGTTTTTCTTGTCTTTTATTTCGATCCGTATCACGGAGGGAATGGCAAACAGTGCTTGGGTCTTCATTCTTCACACCTGAACACTAGGGGGATGCAAGGGGAGTTGGCTCAGTCAGTTTTCAACTCATTCACTCCATAATCGGGGACTTCAAACGGAATCCAAAAACTAGTAATCCGTACACCGGGGACTGTTCCCTTAGGAGTTAGTCTAGTTGTTTATTGTAATCACCCGAAGTGGCTGTTGTTATAAGAATTTTCCTAAGTCTTGTCATGATTAAAACTTATGAAATTGGCTTGAATTTCATCAATAAAACTTGATCTAGTTTCTTTTTTATTCAAAATTTAAAGGCAGATTTTGTTTTTACGCCTCGGCTCGTAAACGAGATGTCGTTCTAAGCTAGTTTAATTTTATATTGTCTATGCCTTGCAAGAAAAAACTAAAATGATATGAGACAGAGATTGCCAAGCCCGAAGTAAAAGATACGACATTTTGAGGCATTTAAATGTTCATTAACGATTCGGAGGCCAACATAAGAAAATTTACAAATGGCCCGGAGGCTTATGGCTCGAAAGCCCAAAAAAAAAGGAGCACATACGAAGTTTACTAGTCAGAAGACGAGGCTTCTGAACATTCACTCTCTTCATCACTTAAGCTTTCACTACTTGAAGAAAGATTTCTCATCAGCACCTGAGCCTTGGCGACGTCCTCCTTTGCCCTGGCTATTTCTTCACCCAAGTCCGCTCCAGCTTTGCATTGCTCGAGGGTCTTCAGCTTGGTCTGGATAATAGCCCTGTTTCTGTCAACTCGGGCTCTAGTATCCCGAGACTTCAGCTTAACCTTGATCTTGGAATTAAGCTTGGATGAGAACATGGCTCCTTCGCTTTGAAGAGTCTCAAACTTGGCCTCGAGGGTATGTCTCCCTACTCACCACGGGCAAGGTCATCAATTGCCCTCTCCTCGGCGGAAAGACTCTCAGCCACTTTGACTTTGCCCTTAGCCTTTTCAGTGGCTCGGTTTTCTTCAAGGTCAGCCACCTCGACCTTATTATGGGCATCGCTATCTGCAGGCTCTTCGACTTGGTCATGCTAAGGGACTTCAGGTGACTTAGCCCGAGGGCGTTTAGCTTTGGAGGGGTTAACTGATGCTCCCTTCATTTTTGTTGAATCTGAACAGGCGAGAGCATCATTAAAAAAGGAGCAAGAAAAGAGATGAAGAAGGCAGTTAAGCTGAGGTCTCAAACCTTTTGAAGTCCTGCGGCTGGGCGACTTCTTTAAAGCTTGGCCTTCGAGAGGACTCCGACCGAGTCCTCTAAGTCTTTCAAGCTATCCCCAGCCTCAGGGACCTCGACTTCTCTCTTCTCTTTCTTCTTCTTTTTCTTCTTCTTATTCTGATCCTTCTTTTCCTCCAGCTTGGTAAAAGCCCTATTGGGGAAGCCTGCAAAAGAAGAAGGTTGAGAAAGGGTAAATTCTGAGAAAGAAAAAAGAAGAGTAGTGGGGATGAGAATGAACCGATCACACCAACCACAGTCTTCGGATCATCACCTCTCGTGATTAAAGAAAACTTGCCCCATTTGCTCAACTGGAAAACTCCATATTTATGCATGATGGGGGGAAAAAAGGGAAATGAAATGGTCAAAGGTATAAGGGACTTTGGCTCGCTGGCTCAGGAAATTGAGGCATTGAATAACCCTCCAGACGCCGGAACCCAGCCGAGCCAAGCACAAATTGTATGTTCGGCAGAAAGTATCAGCTATGTGGTGAATTGGGAAGGTAAAACCTATCGTAAAAGGGTAGGTCTAAACAAAAGAGAGTCCAACAATTCTATTGCAAGTACGATGCTCTGGGGCAGGAACCACGATTTGGACCTCAGGGCGCTAATTGCAATCTTCTCGAACCTGATCTACGTGAGCTTTGTGTAAGTAGGCTCGGTGATTGTTGAACAGGCACATTCCTTTTTTATCTCAAGGTTGGAGGCCGTTTCCTTTTGCATTTTAAAATCTTTACCGGGGTCATATTTCGAGGGACTCACCTGATGAGGTTTCAGTTCTCCGGCGAAAGATTTCTTCTTGGGCTGTAAAGCTTTCGCGGCTTCAACTTCATTATTTCCATCACCGGCGACTTCTTCAGTTGCATCTTCACCATTTCCAACTGATACCCCCTCCTGATTGGTGGTATCACGACGGTTGGAAATGGCTTCATTATCGCCTCCCTCCAGCGAAATAACTTTTAATGGCATAGGGGCATTCACGGACTCGCCACCCATTACTGTGGTATCATCGACAATTATTCTTTCTTATGATGACCCAGATGAATGTTGAATAGAGTGAGTTGTAAACATTGTAGCAAGGAGAATGTAGAATTGCAGAAAACTTTTAACTATTGACCAAGGATTTGAGACACAGTGAAAATGACGGACATGGTTGAGCGATTTATAGGAGAAGGGGTACTCAAGTATTTTTAAAAGTCGTCATCATTACTTTTACGTTGGGAAGGTAAAACGAAGGGTTACAACCGCTCAGGAATCGCCACGTGCAGTGACTGAGATGTTGAAGGGACGCCTGCCTTTTCAAATTTCTTGATGGAGAATTTGCCACGTTACCCTCCCGCCAAATTTTTTCCATCCCTCAGCAAATCCTGACTGTTAGCCGAGCGGTGGGGGGACTATATGTATTGGGGGAAAAATTACAGTGCCATGACGCTAAAGCTCGAGCTGTGGTTGAGTCTTTTGGAAACGATCCCTCGAAACCGCTCGCTCGATTCCGAGGCTAACCGCCTTGGACAAGAAATGGATCTTGGCTACAGGCTACTGCTCGAGGCAATTAAAAGTCAGCCACCGACGAGGCATGAAGTTCACTCCTCGGTGAAGATTCACTCTCCGATGAACGAGCCCTTGCCTTTTGTAACATACGATCGTTGCCTACGTATTTAAGAAGGAAATCATGGTCAAACCACGAATGAATGTAGAGTAATGGCCATTAACCGCAGTAATTGTTATTCTTATTCTTGTAGACTATAAATAGTCATAAAAAGATTAATGTAAAGGCATCCACAAACATATCAAATACACTTACTCTTTGTCTCTTGGCTTTTGTCTAATTCTCTTTATCAAATTTCTTATTTTTTTACTGCTTTGATACAAATAGTTGCTAGTTAACCCAAAACAAATTTAATTTGTTGTTGTAATTAGATTTAGACCAACACAAGAGCTTGTACATAGCCTTAAGATCAGTCAGCACATATTTTGTATATTTTAAAGATTTATGGAATTCTAACTGACACGACCCGGAATCCGGTTAGGCCGTGCAGGCACCCGACATCCTCTCCTAGACCCGTCGGGCAAATCCTTACCAATTAAATCAAGAAAATAAATATAACAATTCACAAACAACGACAAGACTTAAAAAAAAAATCACAGACATACTGATACCTCTAAGCTCTACAAAAAAAAAAAATTACAGCTGACTACCCAACATACTAGGTTTAGGGCTATCCAGACTAAAAATCTAAGAGTACAAAAGAAGACAAATACCTCATGAAGGGAGCAAAATGCAACTGAAATAACAACCAATAAACTGGTGGCCATCCGGAATAAAAGCTGGCTCACCCTGACAGCTGAAGTCGTCTTCGCTCCTTTACAATGTGGCGAACTCAATTCTGGAGCGAACCTGCCAAAATGAAATAGATAAACAAGAAACAAACAACAAACAAGGGTGAGTCAAAAGGACTCAATAAGTGGGGCAGACTAGCCACCTCAAAGAATAGGATAGCTAGCCAGGGAGAAGAAACAGATAAACCAAATTCCTCTTATTTAAATTATAAAAAGGCATAGCCAGATAACAACCGGAAACACGTATGAAACCATAAACTCAAATGGGGATACGAGCCAGAAACATATCAACAAATAAGCAATGCTCATATAAGCAGGACAGTAGTCATGTATCGTAAGTCAATGGTATGAAATGAGATAAAATGAAATGAAATGTGATGCAAAGGGTCACATGTGCCCGTAATCCCATCCCGAAGCGGAATACTCCTGCATTCGAGGGGAATACAATATGATAGCCAATAGGAACGGAATACTCCTTCTCCTGGGGCGGAATAGTCCTGCACCCGATATAATATAAACCAGAGGCGGAATACTCCTGCACTCTCTTGGGGCGGAATACTCCTGCACCCGATATAATGTAAAGCTGAGGCGGAATACTCCCGCACTCTCCTGGGGTGGAATCCTCCTATCCTCAATATGATACAATGGAGCGGAATACTCCTGCTCCTGGGGCGGAATACTCCTACCCTCAATATGATACAATGGAGCGGAATACTCCTGCTCCTGGGGCGGAATACTCCTGAACCCAATATGATATGCAATGTAATGTATATGAATGACATATAATGTATATGAATGCAATGTGATACAATAATAACCCTTCACCGGCGCGGGACTCTCATCGACAGCCGGGAAGTAGATGCTAACTCACAGCCAGAGTACATGCTCAGTTCCTCAATGCAATACCAACAACAGGACATAACATATAATAGACATTGTAAATCTAAAGCTAAGGCGTAAGGAGTACGCCTATCGGCAGCTACACACGTAAGGAACATGTGGTAGAAAATCCACGAGGCCAGGTGCCTCCATAGAAATGGATATAAACACTTACCTCTTCCAAAAGTTAGTACGGCTAATCAACAACCGCTTTATCCTTTTGTTTTCTTGCTAAACGAACCCACTCTATTCAATAAGCAAAAAAATATATATCAATTTAGGCTAAAGGCTTCATTCCTCACATCTTAGGGCAATCCGGTTAGGAACTTGATACCTACGCGACCGGTCAGTGTGTACAATGTCCAGCCTCTATGGGGGACTTCAAATCCCACATAACATGGTCACAATATAAGTAGAAGCATGTATGAGGCATAACACATGTGGCAACAATAGATATAGACTCAAAGGAATGAGAAGAAAAATCTGGATAGAATTATAGACACCACCTAGAATTCAGAATTTGTCCAAATCTTTGAATTTCCATAAAATTTTCGGCAGAGTTTCCCCTGAAACTGGATGATTCGCAAAAACAGGACCAGCACTATACTACGCACGGGAATGGATACCCGGATAAACTGATAACATAAACATGTTAAATGGATAACAAGATGAGACGACTGGATGACATAACAAATCCGCTGAAAGAATGTCTGGACAGCACCACTGTCCTGCCTTTCGACCTAAATTTCAGAGTGTATATTAAAGATATAGACTTCATGATCTTCATGAAAGTTTTAGATATATGTCTTAGGGTTCTGGGGATTCTTAAATTATCTAAATATCAATTTTGTAAAAGGGGTTATGATCAATATACTAACAACTGTCCAAAGATCAAAACAATTTTCCAGAATTTGAAACGTTTTGTCTTGCTGATTTGGACGTCTTTCACCTTGGATTTTAGTACCAAATTAAGTATATACAAGGTTTCCTTGGTACCATACAAGTTTCTCAGAAGAAATACTAAGTTTATAACTAAGAGGACCTTCAAAAGCTAAAAGATACATGCCTTGCCAAAAGAAAGATTTAGCCTTACATACCTTTGATGTTTCTTGCTTCTAAACCTTGTTTCCCTTGAATTCAACACATTCTAAAGCTTAAACAAGCTATAAATCAACATTTAGGTACTTTACTTAGTCATGAAGTAATTCTAAAACTCAAGCTATAGACGAAATTGAAGGTAGCATAACGTTACCTTAATCGCGTAGAGCATTTTGACGCAATCTGTCTTCAATTTCGAGTTACGATTGACGTCCTTCCTTCAAAATCATAAAAGGGGCTTAAACCTTCAACAACACACTGTTTCTATCGTTTATATTCTGGAAAATGACGAAAAGAAGACATGTTTTTCCTTTTATACTCGAAACGTTTCAGTTCTAGCCCTCTTTTGCGCTTATGTCCCTTTTTTTGGCATGACTTCTGATGCTCATATCTTTTTATCTATATGTTGTATAAATAAACCGTCAAAAGTGTTGGAAACTAAACTCCAAGACCTATTTTGTATATGATATGTCCCCAAAAGACTTCATATAACACACGAAATTAATTGCTGAAAAAGCTTCGTTACAAGGCAATTCCTTAGTCGGTTTTTCCGCAACTTAAATCCGACTTTTCCCAAACTTTATATTCAATATTTAAACATATTATATGGTAATATTATGACTTTAAACTCACTTAAATCATTCTTAACATGTCATTAGAATGATATACGTTAATTTGGACATACGGGGTGTAACAATCTTCCCCCGTTAGGAACATTCGTCCTCGAATGTTAAATGAAGCACGTAGAAGTATTAAGCAATGATCTGTTACATACTTGTAGTAGTGAAGAGATGTGAAATGTCAAATTATTTAACTTTCGGCATTTTAGCAGAAGCTAGCCGAACAACCTCGAAATTCACTTTCGAAAAAACACAAAAGTCACAAATAATCATACGAACCTAACAACGCTTTCGGATTTTGAATCGGAGCTAGTTCACCAAAACCGAGCTCGAAAATCTCTTTTTTGTATTTATCGACAATAAAAACTAAATCCTTCTTCTGATGCCTACCAAATGAGGTCTGATTTAGCTCAAATTTTACAGACAGGTCCTAATAGACATTACGAAATTTTTTTTAATTATCGGCACGCCAATCGGAGTCCTAAATTCCGAAACGACTAACCGAGGCCGTTTCATTCTCCTCCACTTAAACTCTCGTTCGTCCTCGAACGAGCCTAAGTTTAAAGAAAATTCCGCACAGACAACAAAAGAACTTTCACGACCTTCATAAGCTATTCCACGGACATTATCTCGTGATTGCAAAATCAGAATTATAACACGAACACCGAACTCTTGGAATAAAACATATCTGGATAATATGATAACATCATTGCCCAACTTATTCTGGACTAAGCCGACCCTTTCTCGATCATGAGAGAAGAGTTCTATATTTTCGAAATGAAGATACACGCAACTCATGATGGGCTAACATGATTCCACCAACGAATCACCTCGTCGATATACTTTCGATATAGAACAGGTCGATGAAACAAAGAATTAGCTTACGCTTCAGCAACGCCTTAGAGATTTAATATTATGATTCGGCATCAATTGGAGGAAGAATCCTCCACTTAGAGCATAAACTCATACAAATAAGTTGAATAGAAATAGTCATCCTCGCACAACCTGCTGGATTAAGGAAGACTTAGCTGAGTAGAGAACGCGGCTCAGACCTGAGCTACCAAATTACTCTCTCGAGTTGCCAAACAGCTGCAACTCTCAAGTTCACAACTCCATACAATTTCTATAAGCACCACCACCTGATGGATCAAATCAAAGGTCAAATGATGCCTCTCATTACCCTTAGTAGCCTTGAAAAACAACGATGTGCTTACCCTGCCACCTTGACACGCACTCTGGCTCAACACAGGGAACATCACAAGAGGCTACTGACCTCCTAAGCTTATCAGTGCCGAACAAAGAAGAGATGGAAACAGACTGAGGATAGAAATAATTAGAGCTATAGGAAGCTCTTCTTCTTATTTATTTGGCTACCAGAGCTAGACTATTTTGAGTCAGGCTAACCGAAGAAACCGAAGAATCACAATCGAAGAAATAGACATTGAATGAGCTTTATGGAACAAAATCTATGTCAATTTAACCTTCCTATAAAAAGAAAATTCCGACAATTTACCAGAAAACCCTTTTATACCGAGACAAACTTGTAGAATAACATGACTCTACCAGCGTCTCGAACCAAGAGGAGACACGTAGATCGAGTATTACTTACTAACCACTTTACATTGGAAGAAACAATGACACTTTCTGATGGTGACAAATAAGAATCCCATCATCCTACCGACACTGAGTTCCAAAGAGAGGTAGACTGACTTGATATTGTAACAGAATGAGGCATAACAAAATGCCAAGCAAACAATACCGATACTCACTCACAAATCTCTCGCATTTAAACCAGATAAAATTAGTAGGGTCATCATAAATGCCAGGAATAAATCATACAAGAAGCTCACCCCTCTACCGCAACAGATTCCTAATAGAAACGCCATCCCAGGAAACTATGGAAATATGATAAGACAATCATTTCCAAATCGATCGGAAAAATAAAAGCTTACACATATATAAGTGAGCTAGAAATACTTGGGTGTACTACATCGGATACCTCAGAATCCTACCAAACTGGAAGTTTATTGAGCTGCCCCTGCAGCTGAGTTGAGCCACTACCCTGACAATCACTTTCTGAAGAACCACTGCCACCACACTCTCAACCTCTATTGGATGGTGGAATTTCTTTTTCTGATTGAGATCTAAATGAAATTCCCTGCGACGGTGCAGGTGCCTGATGACGAGAGAAAAGACGACTGCCTACTTGCCGGTCTAAGGAAGAACTCCACACAAAAATGACAGGCTCACGACACTGATAACACCTTTCCAGTGAAAATGGAAGCTGGACAGATAGTTGATAGACTATAAAGAGAAAAAATTGGTCTATCTTAATGAACTACTAGCGTATTTTAAGAATTATGCTCTACCAGCTGAGATAACCTGGCAGGTGACCTCCCAAAATAATCAGAACTCTTACCTTCAAACGAGGTATGGTGCCCACCAGGGCCGCGGGATTTCTCACTCTCTCGCTCTAACTCTTCCCGCTCTAACTTATAGTATGCCTAATACCTTTGAGCAATATCAACAACGACATCAAATGAAGTCTCAACCTCAATTTTTCTAGCCATCTGGGATCTCAAGGAAGGAGAAAGGTCACCAATAAATCTTTGAATCTCTCAAAAGGCTCACGGACTAGTTCTAATGCATATTCAACCATTCTATAGAATTCAATCTCATATTCTGAAACCAACAGGCTACCCTGTCCAATCCACTCAAACTGGCGCCCCTTTTCATCTCGCTCGCTAAGCGAAAGGAACTTTTCCACGAATCTAGAAGAAAAATCAAACCAAGTTAGCTAATAAGAGAGAGAGGCCCACCAATTCAGGGCTGGACCCCTGAAACTGGAAAGCAGAATAATCAACACCATACCGTTCGATATAATCAAGAGACTGAAGGGTACGCTGACATCATTTTATTTTAAAAAAAAAAACTTACAGAGAGATTATCAAATGCACTGCTTGGGAAAATCGGGATGTTCAACCGCGTAAAATAATGCAACCTCTTTGAGCACTCGGACCCAATAATTACCTCAGTTATCTAACCAGCCAGAACAACTGGAGGCACAACACATGCTGCCTCCGGAACATACTTTACTGCGGCAATATTAAGAACTGGAATAGGAGCTTCCTAAGACCGAACGTCTGTATCTGCGGCAACCTGATAAGCTGCCTAGCGAATAATAGGTTCTTACGGTATCTGCATCGCCAAGATTCTCGTAAAAGCATCGTAGAGAGCCAAGGGAACCACAAGGCCCTGCTCCCTAGCCTATCGCGAGCTCGTACAACTGGGGCCTCCATAACTAGGTCGTCAGCACAATAAAAAACTCTCGGGGCTTCGTTAGTGCTAGCCCCACGCTAGACTTCTTCGTCTTGAACTCGTACTGTTTGCTGATTTGTCGCACGAGGGTTCACAATTACCACGAAGGAATTAACAAAAATACTTTTGAATCCTAGACCGACGAACGATCAGAAATGAAGGAAGTGAAACTTCCTAAATGCCACCATAGCCTCTCGTAGATAAGTACTGACGTCTACGTACCAATCAGTGACACTCTACTAGACACTGTCTTAGTCTGGATAGACTCTAAACTGGGCTCTGATACCAACTGACACGACCCAAAATCCGGTTAGGGTGTGCGGGCACCCGACATCCTCCCCTAGACCCGTCGGGCAAACCCTTACCAATTAAATAAAGAAAATAAATATAACAATTCACAAATAACGACAAGACTTAAAAAAGAATCACAGACATACTGATACCTCTAAGCTCTACAAAAGAAATTACAGCTGACTACCCAACATACTAGGTTTAGGGCTATCCAGACTAGACATCTAAGAGTACAAAAGAAGACAAATACCTCCTGAAGGGAGCAAAATGCAACTGAATAACAACCAATAAACTGGTGGCCATCCGGAATAAAAGCTGGCTCACCCTGACAGCTGAAGTCGTCTTCGCTCCTTTACAATGTGGCGAAATCAATTCTGGAGCGAACCTACCGAAACGAAATAGATAAACAAGAAACAAACAACAAACAAGGGTGAGTCAAAAGGACTCACTAAGTGGGGCAGACTAGCCACCTCAAAGAATAGGATAGCTAGACAGGGAGAAGAAACAGATAAACCAAATTCCTCTTATTTAAATTATAAAAAGGCAGAGCCAGATAACAACCGGAAACATGTATGAAACCATAAACTCAACTGGGGATACGAGCCAGAAACATATCAACAAATAAGCAATGCACATATAAGCAGGAGAGTAGTCATGTATCGTAAGTCTACCCAATGGTATGAGATGAGATGAAATGAAATGAAATGAAATGTGATGCAAAGGGTCACATGTGCCCGTAATCCCATCCCGAAGCGGAATACTCCTGCATTCGAGGGGAATCCAATATGATAACCAACTGGAGCGGAATATTCCTGCTCCTGGGGCGGAATACTCCTGCACCCGATATAATATAAACTAGAAGCGGAATACTCCTGCACTCTCTTGGGGCGGAATACTCCTGCACCCGATATAATGTAAAGCTGAGGCGGAATACTCCTGCACTCTCCTGGGGCGGAATCCTCCTACGCTCAATATGATACAATGGAGCGGAATACTCCTACTCCTGGGGCGGAATATTCCTACCCTCAATGTGATACAATGGAGCGGAATACTCCTGCTCCTGGGGCGGAATACTCCTGAACCCAATATGATATGCAATGTAATGCATATGAATGACATATAATGCATATGAATGCAATATGATGCAATAATAACCCTTCACCGACGCGGGACTCTCATCGACAGCCGGGAAGTAGATGCCAATTCACAGCCAGAGTACAATGCTCAGTTCCTCAATGCAATACCAACAACAGGACATAACATATAATACACAATGTAAATCCAAAGCTAAGGCATAAGGAGTATGCCTATCGGCAGCTACACACGTAAGGAACACGTGGTAGAAAATCCACGAGGCCAGGTGCCTCCAAAGAAATGGATATAAATACTTACCTCTTCCAAAAGTTAGTACGGCTAATAAACAACCGCTTTATCCTTTGGTTTCCTTGTTAAACGATCCCAATCTATTCAATAAGCAAAAAAAAAAAAAAAATCAATTCAGGATAAAGGCTTCATTCCTCACATCTTAGGGCAATCCGGTTAGGAATACCCACGCGACCGGACTGTGTGTCTAATGTCTAGCCTCTATGGGGGACTTCAAATCACACATAACATGATCACAATATAAGTATAAGAATGTATGAGGCATAACACATGTGGCAACAACATATATGGACTCAAAGGAATGAGAAGAAAACTCTGTCTAAAAGGAGTTATGATCAATATACTAACAACTGTCCAAAGATCAAAACAATTTTCCAGAATTTGAAACGTTTTGTCTTGCCGATTTGGACGTCTTTCACCTTGGATTTTAGTACCAAATTAAGTATATACAAGGTTTCCTTGGTACCATACAAGTTTCTCAGAAGAAATACTAAGTTTATAACTAAAAGGACCTTTAAAAGCTAAAAGATACATGCCTTGCCAAAAGAAAGGTTTAGCCTTACATACCTTTGATGTTTCTTGCTTCTAAACCTTGTTTTCCTTGAATTCAACACATTCTAAAGCTTAAACAAGCTATAATACAAAATTTAGGTACTTCACTTAGCCATGAAGTAATTCTAAAACTCAAGCTATAGACGAAATTGAAGGTAGCATAACGTTACCTTAATCGCGTAGAGCATTTTGACGCAATTTGTCTTCAATTTCGAGTTACGATTGACGTCCTTCCTTCAAAATCATAAAAAGGGCTTAAACCTTCAACAACACACTGTTTCTATTGTTTATATTCTGAAAAATGACGAAAAGAAGACATGTTTTTCCTTTTATACTCGAAACATTTCAGTTCTAGCCCTCTTTTGCGCTTATGTCCCTTTTTCTGGCATGACTTCTGATGCTCATATCTTCTTATCTATATGTTGTATAAACAAACCGTCAAAAGTGTTGGAAACTAAACTCCAAGACCTATTTGGTATATGATATGTCCCTAAAAGACTTCATATAACACACGAAATTAATTGCTGAAAAAGCTTCGTTACAAGGCAATTCCTTAGTCGGTTTTTCCGCAACTTAAATCCGACTTTTCCCAAACTTTATATTCAATATATAAACATCTTATATGGTAATATTATGACTTTAAACTCACTTAAATCATTCTTAACATGTCATTAGAATGATATACGTCACTTTGGATATACGGGGTGTAACACTAACTTTTTACTATCATTCAATCGTTTTGAGGAAATAACACAAGGTAGCCAAGCCCTTAGGGCTGCTTTTTATATTTTTATTGTGTTCTAAAGTTTATCTTTTTAATTCAACGTCTTGAAATTAAATTTCTCAGTTTAAAACTCCAAAGCAATATAAATATTGACTAATTCGTAAATGGTAGCTCTGAGAGTGAATACTTTGTATATTTAGCCCAAGTAATTGTCCCGAAACAACCTAATAACCCTAGCTAAGGTTGTGCATTATCTTGATTAATTCGAACCTATAACTTTTTATTATTGACTTCAGGTTAAAAATTTAAGATGTTGATTTTTTTATTGCTTTCAAATTTTAGAAGATAATAACTGAAAAAAGAAAATAAATTATTTAATATATTAATGTGTGTGTACTTGCATTAGAGTAAGCTACGTACATTGCACGACTTGGGTGCGGCTCTTTTCCGGACCGTGCGAGAACGGAATGCTTTGTATACCAGACTACTTTTTTTTATTAATGTGTGTGCACATCTAATGTACACATACACAAACACAAGTATATAAAAATGAAGGTATTATTTTATTTTTTGTTATATATATATATATATTACTATTTTAGTTGATAAATTTTGTCGATAATTAAGTATTGGTTGATCCTAATATGCCGAAAAGCAGATTTGTCAAATTAACAAAAGATATCCTCTCACTAAAATTACACAACATAAATTTTGATATTAACTATATAGGAGCTATATATCTCTTCGATTTAAGTTAATATTATTCATACTTATAAATTTATATTTATGTACATATAATTTAAAGTAAGGGTTATATCTAATCCCCATTAAAGATTTTAAACATAATTGTCCTTACTACTAAGAGATTGCCTAAACATTGTCCTTCTGCCGTTAAAGCCTTCCACCGATCAATAACATCAGGCATGGCTCCCCTCCGGTGAAATGAACCTAACATGGCATGCAACCTCACCACTTCTTACTCCCTCCCCCCAAATCCCAATACCGTTTTTCTTCTTTCATTTCCTGCCCACCCAAAATCTCTTTCCAAATGAACTTAGAAGTGTGGACCAGAATGGTCCATATCAAAGCTTGCCTAGGAAGGAACAGAGCGAGCCCATATACGGATTCAAGCGTGATATTCCATTTTATCAAAAGCCAGCAGCATGTGTTGGTCCAGCTTTTTTCCAAAAGGATAAAGCATGTGTTGGTCCAGCACTTTATGGGCCTTACTGCTATCATATGGAAGTCCAAACTTGACATCACAAGTACGAGCAGAATTGGCTGGGCCGTAGCTTTACTTGTACACCTAGCACCTCGTGTCGCGGCTCCAATATTCATTTATTTCCTAAAACAAGTCTTATATGAGGACAACATAATATATACTCATTCCGTCCCATTTTGTTTGTCATAGTTTGACTTGACACAAAGTTTAATAAAGTAAAGAAGACTTTTAAAATTTGTGGTCTAAAATATATTTGTGTGGCTATAAATGAGTAAAAAAAGAAGTTTGGAGTTGAATTATTTCCAAATTTAAAAATATGACAATCATTTTTGAACGGACGAATAAGAAAAGTATGACAAACAAAGTGGACAGTGCTAACATACTACATAGTTGTAGTAGGTTAGCAATGTATACATTTTTGAGTTCTCCAAAATGACCTCATCTTTTATTGCCACCACAATTAAATTTATTGACTTTTTGGTCCTTTCACCAAAATTTCAACATTTCAATCTCTTCAAAATTCAAATCTTTTCCGTCAACCGCATACCTCTCTCATCTTTCCATTCTATCTAGGGGTATCAATGGCTCGGTTCGGTCGGTTAATTTAAAAATTTTGTACCATACCAATTTTTCGGTTATTCTAGCATGCATAACCAAAATGTGAATTTTTCAAATCATCCCAATCATTTCGGTTTTTCTTCTGTTTCGGTACGGCTCGGTTAATTTTCGATTTTTTTTCTTCAAATATTATCTAAAATTACTACACAAACAAAATTGTATTTTTGGCATACAAGACAACATTGAAAATATATTTCTCTTTCATTACAAAACTCATATATTTCTAGTGACTAAGCCAAAATATAAGTTTTTATCTCACCTAAGTAAACGATATTAGAGACAACAATGATATCACATTCAATTGAATATTTGGTGATTGGCGCCCTAAATGATTCACTACAACTTGCAGTAGTGAAGGACTTTGAAATACCAAGTCTCAACATAAAATTATGAGAGAGTGGGTTGAAATAAATTAACAAAAAACAAAATAATTATTTATATTATTTCGATATTAAACTCACGTTCATTTACTTTTTGAAAAAGATATTTGATTAAAATATATTATTCTATACTAAATCAAAGTTCAAACTAAACACAAGTCGGTATGAATCTAAAAAGAGTTTAAACCTTCACGTAAAGTGAATAAATTTCACAAGTACGTAAATTGACCATGAAGACTAGCTACAATAAATCTGTTACTTCTGCAAGAGCTAGAGTTAAGAGCATTTGGAATGTGATACTAGAAAAAAGTACTATGCTATTGAAGCATGTTAATTTCAACTTTGAGGAGTAGTAGTATTAGCACTATTACAGTAGGTTGGAATGTTGGGCATCACTGATTTCACTCTAAAGAGTAAGGGTGAACAATTTAGGCTTTATTTTATTTTTTGACTTAAGTAAATTATATATAGTTATCCATATAATTTTCATATATAAAGTATTTTTTTTTATGCATATAAATGTAGTCGGTTCGGTTCGGTATTTTTTCGGTTTCTTTTTATAGATTAAAAAACCTAACCTAATAATCGGTACGATTATGACTTTGCATAAGAACCTACAATTTTATTGTAAAGAACCTAAAATTCGGTTCGGTATGGTTCGGTTCGGTCGGTTATATCAGTTTTCGAAAAATCATTGACACTCCTAATTCTATCTATGGTCGGAGATTGCAGAGATAGGGGTAGATTAGTAGTCCTTTAGAAATTTGAGCTTCTTATACTATTTTCAAGATTAGTTTTGAAGGCTCATCTGGATTGTACATAATTTTCACTTGAATTCCCCCCAATTTCTTCCTATCCCTTCTATTAAAAGTGGAAATTTATTTTTTTAAGTTATCCAAAATATTAATCCCTATTCCTAGATTTTAGATTATGCAGTACTAGCGTTGGTAGTGGTACAACTTAGTACTGGTAGTGCTGTGGTGTGTCGCTCTAGCACCGCCCAGATTTGTATTCCGTATTTATCACGATGGATAAAGCTAGTTCTCATATGGATTCCCAATTCGCGGTATAGTTAATATCCCTCAATGATGGGAAAAAAAAATATAGCTCTCTACTATTATATCAAATTCACACAATAAAATTATTCATTCTCGATTTTGGGCATCCCATATGTAAAATCTTGCTGCATATATCGGCCCGGGACAATTAGCGACCTTTTTCTTTAATTTATGTGATGAAGTAGAATTGTTTATGTTATTAATTGAAAAATGATGAAACTGTAGCAATGAGAAATAATGTTGTAGAGTCTATTTGGTTATGTCAATGTTTATCAAGAAAAATCCTACATTCACACTTTAACCCTTGCCTTCATTAAAATATTTGTCAAGGTACAAAGAGAAAAGCAACTGCTAAGCACTTTCACAATTCGAGAACCATGGCTGGAAATGGAAAATAGAGTCTTATGATCCATGTTTCCCGCTAGAACATTTGTAGAGACGAAAAAGTAGGGATGAAATGTTGAAATTTTGGTGAAAGGACTAAAATTAGTTGGTAACCAACTTCTTAGTGTAGTAATAATTAGTTGGTAAGGCCATATTTGTCGGATTGAGTTTATTCATAAGGCCAATGATGGAATCCATGGCAGCTTGAGAAATACTAAAATCTGATTTGATACTTAGCAATCTAACAGCAACCGACAACTGGAAATGCACCGAGCCCTCATAAAATGGACGACTTAATTCCTCCAACCGTTTATAGAATTGATTTGCCTCACCATTGGGAATGTGCTCAATATTTGGCTGTGATGTATTCGGCTGAAGGGGATCATTAGCCGGGTACATCCCAAAAGCATCATGTACCAATCCTCCATTCTATAATTATTAAGGTCTGGTTCCACAACCGGAGAACTCCTACCGCCATGAATATTTTCAAGATTTTGAAGGTGCTCCTGCAAATCCCACGGCTCTCCATGATTATACCAAACGTAGTAATTTGGCATAAACCCCTTCTTATAAAGATGTACCTCTACATTCTCCAAATCTTGTGTCTTTACGCATTTGCATTTTTCACATGGACACTGTTAGGTTGGATAAGCTTGGAGTTTTGACTGATGACTGAGGAACGGATTCAAAGGACCTGTTCCTTTGAATTACTGAAGCAGAATAAATAATTCATGCAAAATCATTTAATTGAGATATTATTATTTATCCTAATACTGACGTGTATCTTGGTAATTATGCAGGCCTAATCAGATACGAAAAGATTGCATAACTAAGGGATAAAGGATTCTAGAAGGTAGAATCCAACTAGGATTCAAAGTCAAGGGAGCTTTGGAGTTCTAGTTCACTGAGACTTCTTGGCTGCTGGAAGCTATAAAGCGTGAGGACTATCAGCCATAGAAACGTGCACAAATACAGAGAGCATCGAGCAAAAGCTGAGAAGAATTATTAGCTTATTTGTGTAATCAGTTAGCTACAGTAGAACTAAGTGAGAACCTGTTCCTTAGATTGAATCTTGTAAAAGTTCGAGTCTTAGTTCGATTGTAGTAAGCAAAAATCGAGTTGTAAACTTTCTGGTTCAAGTCGTGGACTTGACACAACTTCACTGATCGTGAGAAAGATCACTAAAGAATTAGAGTTAGTCCTAGGTTAGTAAGAGTGAGTCTTGTAACCAAGTGGGTCTTTTTACATAGTAAAGTTGAAATCCTACTTGAGAAGTAGGTCGTGGTTTTTTGATCCCGTGTCTAGGGATTTTTCCACGCTAATATCTGGTGTTCAATTACTTACAGTTTTAATTCCGCACATCATAGAGTAAAGGAACACATTTTAAGGAACTGGTCCTTAAAACAGTAAAGTGGTGTAATCGTGGGAAATAACAATTGGTATCAGAGCAGGTTATCCTTGAAAAGGCTAACACCTAGGATTAGATGAGTACATCACGAGAGAACAGTGAGGGCCAGCCAATGGTTAGAGCACCTTACTTCAATGGGAAATACTATTCATGGTGGAAAGAGAGGTTGCGTGATCACCTTCAAACAGAAGATTACGAATTGTGGGACATAGTAACTGAAGGTCCCATGATCCCAATGAAGAAGGATGCTGATGGGAAGGATGTTCCCAAAACCAGGAAGGAATGCAATGCTGAAGACATAAAGCAATGGCAAAAGAATGCTAAGGCAAGGAAGTGGCTGGTTGGTGGACTTAGTCCTGACGAATGCACAAGGATCAGAGGGTATGCCACTGCAAAGGAGATTTGGGATGCTCTACAAGTTGCACACGAAGGAACAAGTCAGGTAAAAAGGTCCAGAGGTACACTTCTTTATGCTGAATATGAAAGCTTTAAAATGAAAGAATAAGAATCAATTTCTGAAATGTATACTAGATTTAATGCCATTGCTTCTGAACTTATCTCTTTGGGAAGGGTTTTAACTGTGGAAGATAGGGTAGAAACGATTTTAACTAGGGTTCTTCCAGATTCTTGGGAGATCAAAGCTTGTGCTATCATTGAAAGTAAAGATTTAACCACTTTATCCTTAGATGAGCTTATAGGCAATCTAAAGACTTATGAACTGAGAAAAAAGGTTAAAAACATAGGAGCACCAGTTAAAACTGAACCTAACCTAGCCTTGACTGCTGGTGATAAAATCATGGATGATAAGGAACTGGTCCTTATCGCTAAAAGTGTTCAGAAATATTTGAATAAGAAAAGAGAATTTAGTGGACAGGGTAGGTCTACTAACATGAAACAGGCTGGAGAATGTCACAAATGTGGAAGCTCGGAGCACTACATCAGCAAATGCCCAATTATGGAAGGAGAATGGAGGAAGAAATTCATTGATGAAAGAAAGAAGGCTAGGGAACAGGTCCACAAGAAAAGTGGAAATCCCAAAGCGCTGGTTGCAGGATGGCAAGACAGTGAAGACGAAATAACTGATGATGATCTGGATGAGGATCTTGCTCTAATGGCACTTAGAGATTCAGAAAATGAAGAGGATCCTGAGGTATTTGTTTCTAAACTTAAAGAAGATGTCAAAAGCATGTCTAGAGAAAAGTTGGTTAAAGTATTCCATATTGTGCTAAATGAATTTAAAACTCTAAGGGATGATAATCACCAACTGCATGATAAAGTTGACTGTTTAGAAACAGAATGCAAAGAGGAAATAATTAAAAATAATTTTCTGGAAAGGAAGATTAGCATGCTTGAGGAACATGTCCTCACACTTGAAACAACTGCTCAGGAATTAGAAAATGTTAAAACAGTTGTAAAAGGTAAAGGTATTGCTAATTCTCATCAGATCATTGCTGAAGAGAAACTGAAAGACACAGTTGATGAACTGTGTAAGAAAGATGAAAAGATAAGATCTTTAGAAGAAGA
Organism: Petunia axillaris subsp. axillaris; assembly: GCA_029990575.1. Taxonomy (NCBI): domain Eukaryota; kingdom Viridiplantae; phylum Streptophyta; class Magnoliopsida; order Solanales; family Solanaceae; genus Petunia; species Petunia axillaris. Next base: position 10,907,503 of record JARKNS010000006.1, read on the forward strand.
CTTGGTTAAAACAAAAATGGAATTAAGAAAAACTGTGGAATGGAACAAGTCTTCTGAAGCACTAGAATGGTTACAGGAAAATCATAGTAGTAACAGGAAAGGTATTGGATTCATGAAAGCACAGAGTTCATCCAAATGGAATCCAAAGAGTAAGTACTTATCATTTCCTGAAAACTGGCTATGTACTCACTGTGGGAACACTGGTCACCGGAAAGAAAATTGTCAATCTTTAAAAATGGCTGCCCAAAGGAACAGGTCCTATAAACCTGTTCAAAATCCTGTGAAACAGAAGAATAGGTCCTACAAACCTGTTCAACATTCTGTAAAAAAGGAAAATGTTCACACAAAGAAACCATTACCATTCTGGGCTAGGAGAGATCTGATTCATCCTTTTTCAAAAGGAAAGGAACCCAAACTAGTTTGGGTTCTTAAAATTAATCCCTAGTTTTCTTTTGCAGGCTAGAGTGAAGGAGACAAACCACAAATGGTACATGGACAGTGGTTGCTCAAGACATATGACAGGGCATAAGGAACTGTTCCTTTCACTCTCAGCCTTCCAAGGAGGAAATGTTTCCTTCGGTAATGGTAAGAAAGGGGAAATTATTGGAATTGGAAAGGTAGGTAGGTCTGATTCACACTGTATAGATAATGTATTTCTAGTAGATGGGCTGAAGCATTGCTTATTGAGCATATCTCAATTGTGTGACAAAAGTAATAATGTTAATTTCTCATCTACTGGATGCACTGTGACTAATCAAGCTTCTGGAGAGGTTATTTTGCAGGGAAACAGACATGGAAACATCTACAAAGTAGACTTGCTGACATTATCTGATGGAAGCTTGAGCTGCTTAAGTGTGGTGCAAAATGATCCCCTCCTATGGCACAAAAGACTAGGACATGCTAGTCTTTCACAATTGAACAAACTTGTGTCAAAAGACTTGGTGATAGGTCTTCCTAACATCAGGTTTAATGAAGAAAAAGTATGTGAAGCATGTGCCAGGGGGAAGCAGGTAAAATCCTCCTTCAAATCGAAGAAACAGGTAAGTACCACTAAACCTTTGGAACTGGTCCATATGGATTTATGTGGCCCTATGAGAACAATGAGTCGTGGAGGTAAGAAGTATGTTATGGTATTGGTGGATGATTACTCCAGATTTACATGGACTATATTTCTTGCATCTAAAGAAGAAGCATTTAATGCATTTTCAATTTTTGCCAAGAAAGCTCAAAGAACTCTAGATAACCATATTGTTGCCATTAGGTCAGATCATGGAACTGAATTTGAAAATCATATGTTTTCCAATTTTTGTAATGAAAATGGCATTAATCATAATTTTTCCTCACCCAGGACTCCACAACAAAATGATGTAGTGGAAAGGAAAAATAGGACTCTAGAAGAAATGGCAAGGACTATGTTGATATCTGGAAATCTTCCACAGAACTTTTGGGCTGAGGCTATTAATACTGCATGCTACATAATAAATAGATGTATGACAAGACCTTTAATAGAAAAGACCCCATATGAATTGCTTAAAGGAAGAAAACCAAACATTTCTCATCTAAGGGCTTTTGGTTGCAAATGCTTCATACACAACAATGGGAAGGATGCCTTAGGAAAATTTGATCCTAGAAGTGATGAGGGAATATTTGTTGGTTATTCTTTAAATAGTAAATCTTATAGGGTGTTTAACAAGAAAACATTGAAAATTGAAGAAAGCATGCATGTTAAATTTGATGAAACTGACAGTCTCACTCAAGAACAGGTACAGGAGGATGAAGAAATTGGAATGCTGAAAGAGTTTGAACTTAATACACAAATGCAGATTCTGGATCTGAGAAGTGAACTGCAAGGAACTGTTCCTCAGGACAGAACTGAGAAGAGTAGCACTGAAACAGGGGGAACAAGTGTTGGTTCCACCTCACAAACTGGAAACACTACTCTATCAGGAACTGTTCCTCAGCAGAGGACTTCTGACAATGGATTGACACCCAAGCCTTTCAAGTATCAAAGGTCACATCCTGTGGATCAAATAATCTCAGATAAGGCTGCCGGAGTTCAAACTAAATCAGCAGTCAAGAATCACAATATGTGTGCTTTTAGTGCCTTTTTATCTCTTGTTGAACCTAAAAATGTGAAAGAAGCACTAAAGGATGCAGATTGGATTAATGCTATGCAGGAAGAACTGAATCAATTCCAAATGAGTCAAGTTTGGCATCTGGAACCCAAGCCAAGGAACAGGTCCATAATTGGAACAAAATGGGTTTTCAGAAACAAACTTGATGAGGATGGCATGGTAACAAGAAACAAGGCCAGGCTAGTTGTTCAGGGATACAGTCAAGAGGAGGGCATCGACTATGATGAGACTTTTGCTCCAGTTGCAAGACTGGAAGCAATAAGACTTCTTATAGCCTTTGCTACATACATGGAATTTATTCTACATCAAATGGATGTTAAGAGTGCGTTTCTGAATGGTTACTTGAAAGAAGAAGTGTATGTCAAGCAACCTCTAGGTTTTGAAAGTTAACAGTTCCCTAAACATGTGTACAAGTTGGACAAGGCCTTGTATGGGCTCAAGCAGGCACCAAGAGCATGGTATGAGAGGCTATCAAAATTTCTACTCCAGCATGGATACAAGAGAGGTAAAATTGATAGTACTTTGTTCTTAAAAGAAAAAGGTAAGGATCTCTTAATTGTTCAAATCTATGTAGATGATATAATTTTTGGTGCCACTTGTGAAAATTTAAGTAAGGAATTTGCAAACTTGATGGGGAGTGAATTTGAGATGAGCATGATGGGTGAACTCAGTTTCTTTTTGGGTTTACAAATTAAACAAACCTCAAATGGAACTATGATCCATCAACAAAAGTATGTTAAGGAATTACTTAAAAGGTTTGATATGGAGAATGCTAAGGAAATTGACACACCTATTGCCACTGCCATAAAATTGGATCTTGATGAACATGGAATATCAGTTGATCAAAAATTGTATAGGGGTATGATAGGTTCTCTACTTTATCTAACTGCTAGTAGACCTGATATTGTGTTCAGTGTTGGTTTGTGTGCTAGGTTCCAATCAGATCCTAAAGAATCTCATTTGAAAGCTGTTAAAAGAATATTGAGGTATCTGAAAGGAACAGGTCCCTTGGGACTTTGGTATCCAAAAGGTGGTAGTTTTAATCTTGTTGGATATACTGATGCTGACTATGCAGGTTTCCTTGTTGATAGAAAAAGTACCTCAGGTATGGCACATTTTCTTGGTGAATGTTTGGTTTCTTGGGGAACTAAGAAACAGAATTCAGTGGCACTTTCCACTGGTGAGGCTGAATATGTTGCAGCTACTTCATGTTGTTCACAGTTGTTATGGATCAAACAACAATTACAGGATTTTGGTGTTGATGTAGGAACTGTTCCTATATATTGTGATAACACTAGTGCTATTAATATGACAAAGAATCCAGTGCATCACAAAAGGACTAAACACATTGATATAAGACATCATTTCCTAAGAGACAATTATGAAAAAGGTTTGATCACCATAGCATTTTGTCCTACTGAAAAGCAATGAGCTGACATTTTTACTAAAGCTCTAGGTAGAGATGATTTTGAAAGAAATAGATTGGAGTTAGGGATGATTAAATTCACATAAAATCATCAATGCTTTACTTCATAATTGGCTAGAAAATTGCTCTTAAAATGAATTTTATTCAAGTCATCATGAATTATTCAGTCCAGTTTTCATACTTAAATGTATACTCTCATGCTACATATCTTATTTAGAGTTGCTAAAATTGAATGATGTTACCCTTATGCTCTTAGAATTTCAGATGATCAAAAATTGCAAATTGGAAGGACAATGAATTGTGGTGTTAAAAACAGGTATGTACTCGTAATTATTCAGTTAATTTAGAAGTATAAAGGCTATAGGTAACTTGTGTTTAGGATAAAATCCCACTAAGTTTCCTACCCATATCCAAATTGCAAAAGAGTCCCATCGGAGGAACAGTTCCCATTCTGAAAAGGTAATCTGCAGCCTAACGGCTCTTTTTCTCCGGGAGACTCCCAAGAGTCCTTAACCGTTGCATGTTGATGATGAGGTAAGTTGATCGTTTCTCACTCAAACTCCACTACTTATTCCACTCTATAAATAAACTTCCTCTTCTTCCTTATTCTTTTACATTGTTCATCAATTAAAACTTACAAAATTTCAGAAAGAGTAGTAAATTACTTGTTAATTCGAATTGCAAAAATGTCTCTTGCTTCTGATAATTCTTCAACTGCACCTATTGATGATCAACCACAAAATCTTAATCCTCCCTCACCCATGGAAACCACTGACCTAAACCCTGAAGTTCCTGAACCAATTCCAGAAATACCTGAACCTGAAATTCAGGGGGAAGGACTAGTTCCCACGGCTGAATCAATTGCTGAGCAGGCTGAGGATTTGTCACGTGCTATGGTGTTGTATCAATATGAGGTAAACTTCACCTATCCTTTTAATGTGGTTATAGACGAGGAAGAAAAGGAAGAGGGGTCTGGGGCTGCTCTTGAGGGGGAACCAATTAGGAGTTTGGAAGCACCCATGCATGGGTCATCAGGGTCTCCAGAGGCTGCTTTTAGAGCACCCATGGAGAATGTGATAGATGTTGAGGAGGCTATAAGTGATAGTGACAGGCCCCTAGTGGATTTGATCAATATTAGGAGTCTGAGAAGAAAATTGGCTAGAAAGGGACCCATTGATGACCATGTGACTGCTGAAATTGTTGCTAAATTGAAGAAAATAGGTGATAGTTATAAGCCTGGAAATAAGAAGAAAGTTGAAAGTTCCTCTAAGGCAAAAGGACCTGTTCCTTCTGCCTCAACCCCTACTTCTGGGGGTAGGAGGACAAGAAGTGCTGCCAAAGCTGCTGATGAACAACTAGCTGCTGCCTTGGAAAGGAGCAGAAAAGGGAAAGGAAAACAGGTAGTTGAGGAGAAAGAAGTGGATGATATTGATGATATTGATCTTGCTGATTTTTCTGAGGATGATGAGATGATAGAGGCTGAGGAGGTGGTGCCTCAGTCAAAGAAAAGAAAAGTTCCTGAGAGAAGAGTAACAAGAAGTTCAGTTAAAGCTGCTGAGAAAGTTGCTAAGAGGACCAGGTCCTCCAAGAGAGTGGTTGTTTCTGAAGACTCTGCTAGTGACAGTGATGAGTTTGTTGCTGAAGATGAGAGTGATAGTGATGCTGAAGGTGGTGAGTCTGTGCACTGTGTTCATGATGACATGTTGACCAGGAAGGTTTTGAAAGGTCGGGTTATGACTGATGTGCAAGAAGAAGGTATGTTGTGGTTGTTGCAAAAACTGCATGCTCAGGGTTGGAGGGACATGGTCCTTAAGATCTCTGGGAGATGTGCTAAGGGAATGGTGCAAGAGTTCTACAAGAACTGCTCCATCAGAGAAGATAGACTTACTACCTCTGTCAATGACAATGTCATTATGTTCGACACAAGGGAACTTGGTGAGCTGCTGGGGATTCCGGCTACTGGGTATGCTAGCTATATCAAGACGGTTTGGCCTGACTTGACAAACTTACCTACTGATCTGGAGATCACTAGGAAGTTTGCTGAGAATGATGGTGAAGAGAAATCCAGGGCTGTGTAGAAGAGTGAGATGCACCCACAGTACCAAGTATTGTTCGAGTTTGTGAACAAGGTTGTGATGCCAAGGCAGGAGAAAAGAGGAGTTGCCAGTTTCATGGACCTGGTCCTTATGGAACTGTTGGACACTGAAAAGCAGATCAATTGGCCCAGCTTTATGATCCACCTGATAAAAAGGGTGATTGCTGGGAAGAGAAAACACTCCCTGCCGTTTGGTTTTCTTCTGACTGATATCTTTGCCAAGTTGAAGATTCCCTTGGAAGGGGTTGTGAAGGCTACAAAGAAGGAGAAGTTTGGGTGTGCTACTTTGATAAACTGTGACTTACCAGTTCAAGCTGATCCTACACAGGCTGGTGTTGGGAGGCAGCCTCTGAACAACAAAGTGAGGGCACTTAGGCAACAGGTTGCTATGCAGGCTGCTGAGATAGCAAGGTTGGAAGAAGAGAGGAATTACTGGAAGGCAGAGGCCTCAAAAGCAAAGGAGACCAATGAGGGAATGCTCAAGCAGATGTTTGATCTGCTTAACAAGTCTCAGGGACCTGGTCCTTCCACATCCTGACCACCTTAGCCTTAGCCCTTAGCCATCTTTTGTCTAGTGGGATCTAGCCTAGCCCAGTGCCTTAGCCTTTTTCTTCTTTAGTAGTTGGATAATTCTGTAGTACTTGCTTGTATCCCCTGATTTTAATATTTGGTTAAATGAATTGTCTTGGATGGCTAATATCACTGTTTTGCAGTTGCTTTGATTTGATTTATGTTTGCATTTTGAGTTGCCTCAAAGGCTATGAGCTGATTAATTCTAACACTTGAGTTATATTTTTTATATGCAACCTTTTCAATGATGCCAAAAGGGGGAAAAGTAAGGTCTGATTTTGCATGATTTTATACCTAATAAAATTCTGTTCCTTAATGATGAATTAATTCTCCACTGATTGATTGTCTTTTTTAGCTGAAATGGTACTTCAGGACATTAAGGAGTTGAAGCTATGAGTATGAATTTGTCATCATCAGAAAGGGGGAAATTGTTAGCTTGGATAAGCTTGGAGTTTTAACTGATGACTGAGGAACGGATTCAAAGGACCTGTTCCTTTGAATTACTGAAGCAGAATAAATAATTCATGCAAAATCATTTAATTGAGATATTATTATTTATCCTAATACTGACGTGTATCTTGGTAATTATGCAGGCCTAATCAGATACGAAAAGATTGCATAACTAAGGGATAAAAGATTCTAGAGGGTAGAATCCAACTAGGATTCAAAGTCAAGGGAGCTTTGGAGTTCTAGTTCATTGAGACTTCTTGGTTGCTGGAAGCTATAAAGCGTGAAGACTATCAGCCATAGAAACGTGCACAAATACAGAGAGCATCGAGCAAAAGCTGAGAAGAATTATTAGCTTATTTGTGTAATCAGTTAGCTACAGTAGAACTAAGTGAGAAAGATCACTAAAGGATTAGAGTTAGTCCTAGGTTAGTAAGAGTGAGTCTTGTAACCAAGTGGGTCTTTTTACATAGTGAAGTTGAAATCCTACTTGAGAAGTAGGTCGTGGTTTTTTGATCCCGTGTCTAGGGGTTTTTCCACGCTAATATCTGGTGTTCAATTACTTACAGTTTTAATTCCGCACATCGTAGAGTAAAGGAACACATTTTAAGGAACTGGTCCTTAAAACCGTAAAGTGGTGTAATCGTGGGAAATAACAGACACTTAATTTTGCCATGCCTTAAATAATCGTCTGTGGTGCGGGCTATATCAAGAAATTCCATAACACCCGCTACAAACGAAGGCCTCAACCCCCTGCCGCTCGGGAAAATTTCTATTATCCATCCACAAACGACGTCGATTAATGTCCATATCTACACAAACATTGCAAGATTGAGAAACAATATGTATGATTGTTTTAAATATAAGATTAGCAATTTTTAATTACTAAATTATAAAGTTTTATGTCATGCTTTGCCTAACGCAATAATTTTTTTATATTAGCTTGCCACTTTTTTGTAATCATTATATCAAGATTAATGTGGTCGGGTTTGTTAATGCTCGCAACTTGTTTGATGAAATGCCCCAAACAAACAATATTTCTTTATAACACCCTATTAATTACTATTATCAAAGCAATTCAAACCAACAAAAACTTATTCGTTTTAGGCATAACATGTTCATCTTTTCAACAATACCAAAGCAACAACACATTCCAAACACCACTACCAAACAATTCCAACAATCCCCAATAACTACAACAATCCCAAACAACACAAACCTAACTTTATAAGAGCTAACAAGACCAAACAAGTTCTTCAACATCAACAATAACTACAATAAATAAATTTACTAATAATTAACTACCCATGTAATATTATAGGCCGAAATTAAAAAAATTAAAAAAATAATTAAATTCGGATTTAATAAAAAAAAATCTAAAAACTTACCTCGAGGTTGATTTGTGCTCCAATTGCACCTAGTAATGATTTCCCACTAGTTATATGCTTAAGAACTACAAAACAATTGAGTTAAAAAGTTAGGGTTTAAGTTTTAGAAAATAATTAAAATAACACTAAAACTAAGAATTTACCTTGAATTTCTTGTTATATGTAGTGTTTAGGAGGGTAGAATGTGTTTTGATTTTTTATTTTGGGGGTGGGTGATGTTTGGCATTTTATGCCTATATTTCTTTAATATTTCCTCACGTTTTAGTACCTTATTCGCTCGTTTTAAGGTTTATGAATGTGGTATTACACTGATTTGATGTCGTGTGTATGTAGGTTGTTATGAAGTGCATTTGGAGCCTTTTGGAGCTTGATTGAGCATGAATTGATTGAGGATTGGATTGAGCACGCGAGGACACGAGCACGAGCACGAATTCGGAGCGAGGAAAGGAGCAGTGATGCTGGGCGCTGTGGGGCACGTGGGGCGCCAGTTATAGCGCCCAGTGCCCCAGCGCTATTCCTTGCGCGCCACGTGCCAAAGGCGCTCAAAATCTGACGCTACTGGTTGTTTGGGCGCTTTCCGAGGCGCGGGGCACCCGTTATAGTGCCCCGTGTGCGGTTTTTCACTTCCTATTTCGTCTAGGATTGGGTCTAACTTATTACTAGGTGTTTGTAAACTCTATAAATAGTCTTTTACTTAGTTTTTGAAAGGAGTTCAGACCTTGAAGCAAATTGGAGAGCTCATAACATCAAGAACAAGGGTTTTTCTTCCTTCCATTAATCTATATCATCATTACTTCATTATTACATCAAATCTTTGTGTTGTTATTATGAGTATGCGTGGCTAAACCTATCGTTCTAGGGTTAGAGTATTACATGAAAGTTGATGTTTGAAGATTGATTCCCATTGATTGAATCCCATAACGGGTTACTTATTTTTTCTTGATTTCACTTGTGTAATTGTCAGGGCCCGATTATTACGCATTATCTATGGTTTTTAGATTGAACTCGAAAGAGGGAATTTAATTACGTAATAAGAAAGAATAGGACTAGTTTGTGAACCCGGGCATCGGGGAACCAATTTCTGAGTAGGATAGACATATACTTGCTTTCCTAGTTTAACTTATTACAGAATTCGTTAATGCGTGCACGTGATTCAACCCATAGACATATAGGGATTGAAGTAGCCTGCATAGACCGTGAAGAATCGAAAGGTTTTCACGGGTACATTTAATTTGTTAGTTAGTAATCTGGGATTTGAGAAGTGGAATCAATTGGAAAACTCAACTGGATTGTTTGTAACTCTGACCCTGGATCGTCTCCTTATTACTGATAACAACCAAATTTTGCTCCATTGCTTGAATTCACTTCTACCATTTAATTACTGTTCTTTAGTTAATAAAATCATCACTATTGGAAAAAGATTCCTGAATAGTTTATATAAATTGTTTGCTAGAATTCAGTCTGAATAGTCCTCGTGGGAACGATACTCGATTTATCACTTTATTACTTGTCGACCACGTATACTTGCGTGTGCGTTTGGGAGCAACAAGTTTTTGGCGCCGTTGCCGGGGACTAAACAATTGACTGATTTCTTTTTGAACAGTTTATTACTTTCTATTCAGATTTAATTTTTATTTTGAGTTTTGTGCTGTTTTAGGTATTAGGTCCTGCTTGATCTTTACCTACAGGAATGGCAGAAGAACAAGCTTTAGCTGTGCGAGATGTTGCTCTCCCCAGCCTGGAGGGAGTAGCCTCGAGCATAGTTAAGCCTGAAATCACCGGACACTTTGAGATTAAGTCCGGCATGATACAACTGTTACATGTGACTGGACAATTTGCTGGATTACTTAGCGAGGATCCACAACAACATATCCAGAACTTCTTGGAGATCAGTGATACTTACACACCGAAGGGAGTTCCTGTTGACTATGTTCGCTTGACGTTGTTCCCGTTTTCAGTGATTGGGGCAGCAAGGAAGTGGTTAAAGGCTGAAAAGTCTGGGTCTATCACTACTTGGGAGGATTTGGCTAAGAAGTTCTTGGCTAAATTTTATCCATCTGCCAAGACAGCTCGGCTGAGGAGCGAAATTATATCCTTCAGACAGTTAGAAGGAGAATCCTTGTATTCAGCCTGGGAGCGATTCAAAGCTCTATTGAGATATTGTCCACACTACAACCAATCCAATGAGGTTGTTGCACAAACTTTTGTTGAGGGGTTGAACCAACACACTAAGATCGTGGTTGATGCTGCTGCTGGAGGTCAAGTACCGGCCTTAAATTTTGATCAAATTTATGATTTGCTAGATAAGTTTTCGCAGAGCAATCCTGATTGGCAGAGAGATGGTAGAGCTATTACGCAGAAACCTGCAGGGGTACTTCAGTTAGATGCAGTTTCAGAGCTAAGGGCGAGGATGGATGCTATTTCCAATCAAATTAGCAAGTTAGCTCTGCCAAAGGCTCAGCAACCAGTGGCTCCAGTGCAACAACTCCAGAGTTTTTGTGAGGTTTGTGGTCAAGACCATGCTACAGAGGTTTGCTCCTCTAATCCAGAGTCAGTTTATTACGTGGGTAATCAAAACAGGCTGCAGGGTCAAAACCAATTTGGTAATGGTTATTATCAAGGTAATACGAGAGCCCCGAATAATTACCACCCACTTCCACCTCCACCACAGCAGGTTAGCTATTCAGTTGAAGAGATGTTAAAGCAGTTAATGGTGGGCCAGCAGAGAATGATAGCTGACACTGCAGCCCATGCAGTGGCCATACAAGATATTGCCAATGCTCACAAGAACCTAGAGCACCAATTGGGGCAGTTGGTGGGAGAAATAAGCACTGTAAAAAAAGAGCCTGAACAATGTCTTGCAGTGACTTTAATAGAAGGTGGAGAGCTGATGGCCAAGTCCGAGGAGAGAGCTGCAATAGAAAAAATTGAAAAAGTGGAGAAGGTAAAGAAGAAAGAAGAGAGAAAGGAGGCACCTCTGCCACCTCCACCATTCCCGCAGAGACTATTACCATCGAAGGATCTGGCCCAGTATCAAAAATTTGTGAGTATGTTGAAAGAACTTCAAGTTAATATTCCTTTGACTGATGTGTTTGAATTAACGCCATCCTTTGTGAAGTTCTTAAAAGAAATTTTAGTCAAGAAGAAAAAGCCTCAAGAGATAGATACAGTTGAGTTAGTTGAGGAGTGTAGCACAATCTTGAGCAAGCTACCTCCAAAACTTCAAGATCCTGGGAGGTTTACTATTCCTTGCACCATTGGAGGGCATAATATCACTGGTGCCTTGTGTGATTTGGGTGCGAGCATAAATCTAATGCCTCTGTCTGTGTGCAAAAGGTTAGGGCTAGGAGCAATCAAGCCCTCTTCAGTTACTCTTAAGATGGCGGATGGATCACTCACTCACCCCGATGGTAAGTTAGAGGATGTGTTGCTAAAAGTTGGTAAGTTTACATTCTCTGCTGATTTTGTAGTCCTAGATTATGAAGAGGACCGAGAAGCTCCAATCATTTTGGGGAGACCATTCTTAGTCACCTCGAAGGCAATTATTGACATGGAGCTGGGTGAGATGACAGTAAGAGCGCATGGAGAAAAGGTTACTTTCAAGGTTTATAATGAGAAGGAGCACATAGCTAAGGTGGAAGAGTGCTCTATGATTGAATGTGTCAAACAAGAAGATGGAAGTAAACCACATGTGAAGTTGAAGATGGGTTCTCTAAAAGAAGGGAAGAAAGCAAAAGTTCGGCGTAAGAAGAGAAAACATAAAGGCTGGAAGTGAGCTAAAAGTGTCGTCGTGCCACGACGTTAACTAAGGCGCTTCTCGGGAGGCAACCCGAGTTTGTACTTGTATTATTTGATTTATAGTGTCACGTAGTTGTTGTTTTTCCTTGGATTGCAGGTTCATGTAATGTCGAGGCTAAGTGTGGGGTGCCCTCACCCTTGCCTAATATTGATGACCTGATGAGGGAAGTCTGAGTACCTCATACGATATGGAAGCTTGGAGAATGCTAGCACCAAGGACTAGAATCTTCAGGGAAGTTTTCTTTACCTTGCACTTTCTTGTTTTTAGCACTGAGGACAGTGCTTAGTTTAAGTGTGGGGTGGGGAACTGCCCTTTTATTTATTTTTGAGGTTAGGGATGCATGTACCATAGGATTTTTGTTTTGTCACTTGAATTTATTTTGATTTGTTTCTTGCTTTAATATATGAAAAAAAAAATTAGAAAACCAATGAAAAATTCCAAAAAGATTTTCCTTTTAGTTTAATTTTATTAGTGGTACATGTCATCCACCCCGTGGTTTTTCTTATGGCCTCGGTTCTTTTCCACGGGGAGACCTTTGAACCGGGTAGTTTTTATTTTTAGGATTAGAATAGCTAGTATAGGTGACCCTAGATGAAAAGAATAGGTGGAATGCTAGGTGCCTTTGATGTGTTTGATACCGGTGGACTTGAACTTGATTGCATGTGCTATTTGTGGTGTCCTTGGGTTTTAATTTGATGCATGCCTAGGAAAAACATGGAACGACCCCATTGAGATGCTTGAGTCCGCTTGCTTGACTTGATTGTGAACCTTTGTGCATGAGTGCTTAAATTCCCACAAATTGCATTCTAGGTGCTTGGTTGAGAGTTGTTGATGGACCCTTTTTGTGTGGACCATGGGCGATGTGTGTGTGAGGTATGATCTTGTTTACTCCATGTAGCATATTAATGTCTAGAACTTGCCCCGTGTGTGTGCAAAGCGAAATCCTAGGTTTGCTCTAGTCGGGAAATGATACAAGGCATTCTTTTGTTTGCCTACCCTTACATATATACCTTGGAAAAAAATTATTGTTGTGATTTGCTTGACCCTTTTTGTTGGCACCCACACCCCGAGCCTACCCATTTGTTCTAAATTGACTCTTTTGGCCCTTTACTCCTTAAGCACTTTATGGATATTGTGTTACTATGTGGGAGTTGTGGTTGGAATTGGGAGGTTCTTGAGTGGAGCTAATGAAGAGGAATAATAGTTAAAATTGTGAAGTAGTGAAAAGCATTGGCAAGGTTGGATGAAATTGAAAAAGAAAAAGAAAAAATAGCAAAGAAAGAAAAAATTTGTGGAAAAAGAAATAAAAAAGAGAAAAATATATTCATTCCTTGCTAGTGTGTGCTTAAAAGAAAAATGCTACTTGTTGAGAAGGTGTATGTGTGGAAGTGTTGATTGGGTGGCTTTGATGAGATTTGTGCTTGATTTAGTTGTGATGTATTAAAGTGCTTAGGGAGGTAGTCACTATTACCATATGTATCCTACCCGTCCCTTAGCCTACATTACGACTTTTCTAAAGTCCTAGTTAATCCCGATTGGAGTGAGCTTACATTAGTGGAGTCCTACACTACGGGCAAGCCTATGGTACATTGTGTGTGATATGTGAGCTTTTCATGAGAGTGAGTGACTTCTTTCTATGTTATTGTCCCCATTCTATTCTTGATATTCATTGTTGTGTGTGATATTTGGGGGACACTCTTTTGCTTCATATTGGTGAGGGCACATGGTTTGCATGAAATAGGTGAAGTTGGTGGCTTCTTGGTTGAGTAGATAGGTATGATTTTGTGGGAGCATGGTTGCATTAAGTTGAGTTTGTGCATTTGAGCTATTTTGGGGTGGTTGTTCTCATATTTTTGGTTTTGGTAAATTATTGGCATGTTTGTGGATCCATAGTAGTCATGTGTGCATTGGTTCAATGGTCGGTATCAACCATAGTCATAGGCAGACCTGTTTTACCTCGGTTGGAAGTTATTTGTGATTGCTCGAGGACGAGCAAAGGATCAAGTGTGGGGTGGTGATGTTTGGCATTTTATGCCTATATTTCCTTAATATTTCCTCACGTTTTAGTACCTTATTCGCTCGTTTTATGGTTTATGAATGTGGTTTTACACTGATTTGATGTCGTGTGTATGTAGGTTGTTATGAAGTGCATTTGGAGCCTTTTGGAGCTTGATTGAGCATGAATTGATTGAAGGATTATTGAGGATTGGATTGAACACGCGAGAACACGACACGAGCATGAATTCGGAGCGAGGAAAGGAGCAGTGATGCTGGGCGCTGTGGGGCACGTGCGGCGCCAGTTATAGCGCCCAGTGCCCCAGCACTATTCCTTGCGCGCCACGTGCCAAAGGCGCTCAAAATCTGACGCTACTGGTTGTTTGGGTGCTTTCCGAGGCGCGGGGCGCCCGTTATAGCGCCCCGTGTACGGTTTTTCACTTCTTATTTCGTCTAGGATTGGGTCTAACTTATTAATAGGTGTTTGTAAACTCTATAAATAGTCTTTTACTTAGTTTTTGAAAGGAGTTCAGACCTTGGAGCAAATTGGAGAGCTCATAACATCAAGAACAAGGGTTTTTCTTCCTTCCATTAATCTATATCATCATTACTTCATTATTACATCAAATCTTTGTGTTGTTATTATGAGTATGCATGGCTAAACCTATCGTTCTAGGGTTAGAGTATTACATGAAAGTTGATGTTTGAAGATTGATTCCCATTGATTGAATCTCATAACGGGTTACTTATTCTTTCTTGATTTCACTTGTGTAATTGTCAGGGCCCGATTATTACGCATTATCTATGATTTTTAGATTGAACTCGAAAGAGGGAATTTAATTACGTAATAAGAAAGAATAGGACTAGTTTGTGAACCCGGGCATCGGGGAACCAATTTGTGAGTAGGATAGACATATACTTGCTTGCCTAGTTTAACTTATTACAGAATTCGTTAATGCGTGCACGTGATTCAACCCATAGACATATAGGGATTGAAGTAGCCTGCATAGACCGTGAAGAATCGAAAGGTTTTCACGGGTACATTTAATCTGTTAGTTAGTAATCCAGGATTTGAGAAGTGGAATCAATTGGAAAACTCAACTGGATTGTTTGTAACTCTGATCCTGGATCGTCTCCTTATTACTGATAACAACCAAATTTTGCTCCATTGCTTGAATTCACTTCTACCATTTAATTACTGTTCTTTAGTTAATAAAATCATCACTATTTGAAAAAGATCCCTGAATAGTTTATATAAATTGTTTGCTAGAATTCAGTCTGAATAGTACTCGTGGGAACGATACTCGATTTATCACTTTATTACTTGTCGACCACGTATACTTGCGTGTGCGTTTGGGAGCAACAGTGGGTTATGGTGGTTTTCGGGTATAGAGGTTTGGGGGGGGGGGAGGATGTTTAGAGAGAGTTTGGGTATTTGGGGAAGAAGATAGAAATGGGAAAAGGGGGGTTCTGCTGAATATTAAAACGAGCCTATCGACCGCTCTATCGACTGAATTTCGGTCGAAAGCCTTGTAGGTCGAAATTTTTTTTTTGTTCGACCGGTTCGACCGATTTTCGGTCGAAATTCAAAATTTTTTTTTGTTCGACCGATTTTTGGTCGAAATCTTATAGTCGAAATTTCCTGTTTTTTTTAGTAGTGTTTAAATGTGCTGGCAATAAAAGATGAGGGCATTTTTGAGAACTCAGAGATGCATATACATTGCTAACCTACTACAACTATGTAGTATGTTAGCAAAACCCATATATATATATATATATATTTATGAATGAGGACACATAACAAGTTCCAGGGCTATATTCTATCGCATTTCTCTCCCAGTTAATCGATAACTAAAAAATAATCACCATATCATTTTATGTGTCTTTGTTTAATTGATTATACAATTATAAAAGAATTCGAAGGGTTTCCTTAAAAATGTGTTATATTACGATTTATTAAAAGTTATGATCTTAATAAATCATAATATTTGTGTTATATAAAAACTTAATCATTATAAAAAAAATGAGAAGTTTCGCTAACTTTTCAAAGTAAGGAGGGATGCATTCTTTTTTAATTAAACAAACTAAAAAGGAAATAAGGTATCACAAATTGAAGCGTACTGTTACCAACTATTGGCCGTTGGATACTTGTTGACAAAATTCTATCCATTGAAAAAAGACTGCCAAAATAGTTTCTCTTTAGAAAAAAATACTACTCCCTCCGTCCCAATTTATATGGTGGTGTTTGACTTGACACGGAGTTTAAGAAATTGAAGTTGACTTTGTAAATGTTCAAATTTACCCTTGAAAAAGTAAGAGAGAGAAGATTGTAGTAGTCAAAAGGTTGTTTGTGGCTTTTAAAGTAAGTAGGGCCCAATAGGGGTAAAATAGAGATAGTGCATTAAATAGTTGACAAATAAGGAAATGTGACATTCTTTTTGGGATAGACCAAAAAGGAAAGTGTGACAACACATAAATTGGGACGGAGGGAATACTAGGATCTTCCTAAATGGTTTTTAAGAAAATTTAATCTCATTTTTAATATTTTATTAATGCCACTAAATCTTTTTAATGTTTAAATTTTACTATGAGGGATATACTTCTCATCTTATAAAACCAAATAGTTAATTCCCCATATATTACATAGTTACGAGTCTATAATGTATTCATAGGATTCACATTGTATAAACAAGCGAAACCATACAAGAAGCCGAGTTTGAAATTTCACGGAGTATATCCATAACTAAAATCTTATTAGAGGAGCATTAGCGTACTTTACTCTTATCTTTATTTATTTCTCGATTTGGGTATATTATATATCTTCTATCTCATTGGGCATACGTTACAGTGCATGGAGTGCTGCGTGCTGCATATGTAATTACCTAATTTTGGCACCAAATTCATAAAATTTGCTCAAAAGAAATATGAAAATGCTAAAATTTACTTGTTTTGTGTTTAGTTATAATTTTACGTTTTAATTGTGAAAATATTACAATTTTGTGTGAGTTTTATTCTGGCTAATTTTTGTTTGCCTTAAATAAAGTAGACTTTTAATAGCTATTTGTAAAAAAAGAACAACCCAATTGCTTAACCCAATCAGCCCAATTTCTCTTGGCCCGTCCAACTTTGGACTAATCCTCACCCTTGGATCATTTGCAATCCAATGGTCATAATTCTTCCACTCTGTAAGTATATATTCTTATATTTCACCTCATTTTACACTTGCACTCCTTTAAGCCTTTTGGCTTGGGCAAACTATGCCAAAATCGCAGCTGCCACCGGAAAACCAACGCCCCACCGTACTTCCGCCGCCGGCCACCACCTCCGGTGGCCGGAAAAATACAAATAATATATTTTCGGACTCCTTTCGGCCCCCTCTTTCCATTTTTACTATTGGTTTTGCCAAATTTCAAGCCGTTTGAAGTAGATCGGAGGTCAAAGTTTCGGTCAAAGCTTGAAATCCGGCCATCGTGACTTTTTCCGGTGAGTTTTTTGTTCCTTTCTCTTTTCTTTACTTCCCTTCTCTCACCCCGTATCTCGTTTCCCCAAAAACCCCGTCCCTTTTCCTTCCCGTTTTTTTTTCTTTCCCGTTGTCCGTTTTCTGTTCTTTCTTCCTTCTTCTCATTTTTCTTTTTTGTTTATGTTATGGTTGAGGGTGATGGTGTTTTGTTGAGGGTGGAGGAGATAGGAAGATTGGTTTGTTTGAATGGTTGTTTGTTCAAATGATGATGATGTTGTTGATGAACGGAGGCTGTGATGAGTTATTAGTGGCGTCGAGGTAGTGATATTGGAGGGGGAGGCTGTTAAGGCTGCTATGGTGATTCTGTGGAGGTGACGAAGTAGTAAAACAGTAGCGAGGCAGCAGAGGGGGCTGTGATGTTGAGCTTTAGATGCATTGGGGTTTGCTGAAGCTGTTCCAATATTTGATTGGCATGAGGTGATGATTCTGTGAGGCGAGGCTATGATGTCGAGGCAGCGAAACATGGGGACTCGCTGCCAGAGCAGCGACAGTACTGTTGCGATGCCCTGTGGGCTGTGATGATGTTGTTCGATTGAAAAATGCAGTGGTGATGCTGTTATGGCTGTTTATGTTGTCCTTCGGAGGGGCTGTGATGGCGACCAAACTGGCACGGAGGTGCTGAGATGAGAAGACAGTGAGGCAATGACTCAATGTTGTAGCTGATTTGAGGCTGGAACTGGTAGGCGACAGTGATGGCAGCAGCGTCAAGACATTGGTAACGACGAGATATTCGGATGATTGTTGGCTCGAGTAGACGCTGGTTAGAAGTAACTACTGAATTTTTCCCTTTTTACTGTCTTTGTTCAATTTATGTGCTTAGTTAGAAGGATAATGACTTAATGTGATGTTAGTCATGTTCATATCTCTTTGATTAAGTTAAAAAAATACTATCCTTGTGAAGAATGAAATAGTATGCCCTTTGTGATTTTAGTTCATCTCTAAACATGAATGTGATTTGTTATTGGTTTTTGACTATGGAAGTATACTGCCCAAACATGGAAGTGTTCAAATGTTTGCTTAGTTTTTGATCAACTGTGAGCAATGCTTAAGTGTCAAGTATGTTCGAGTGTTATTTCAAATCGAGAGCTGTCTGTATGAAATATTATGCATATGGAGTCACAAGTTTGAATATGTACGTTTTTGTTTATGTTGTTAATTTTGAATGAGTTGAATTATTATGTATGTATGAAGTGATGAACTTATAATTTTGTCAAGTATAGAGTAGTTAGTTTGGGCATGATAGCATAGAGTCTTCACTGATAGTTGGACTCTAATGAGTCCAAATAGCCATGTTTGGCTACAAGTTAGAATCTGTTTGCTTGGTTTGTTTTAGGTTTAGTTTTGGGGCTGATTAGTTGTCTTAGTTTGGTCTTGGTTTCCTTCTAGTTAATGTAATGAGTAATGGGGGTCCTCTAAGAGGACCCTACTTGTACATTTTTCAGCCTTTTGGGACTGTTCAGAGGGCTGAAACATGGCCCTATAACTGCTGTACCTTTGCTGAAATTTGGGGCTAGTACACTCAAGTATAGGGGTGTGGGCTTGTACTTTTGTACAAGTCCACAATCCACCTTTTAGCCCCACCTTTAGGCCTCAATTTTCAGCTATAAAGAGGTCATTTATTGCCCTCTTTCAACACAACAACAAGCTGAAATTTACTGAAAACAGTGAGCAAAAACACTTAAAAAAATAGTAAGTTTTGAGAGTTAGGATTTAGAACCAAAAGCCTTACACTAAGAGACTTTTTGGGTATTAAATCTTGAGGTTTGAGGGGTCAAAAGAGTTGGTTTTCTAGCTGTTTAGTGGCTGTTTTTACTGTTGGTTGTTTGGACTTTGCTAATTCGTTCACTTGCATCTTAAGCTTGGGAAACTTCTTCACTAGGTAAACACAATTTACCTTGTATCTATGTTTGAATCTTTGGCTATGAAATGAAGTAAAATCAGCATGTCTAAAGCTTCTTTATTGTATGCATCTTCGTTATGAGTTAAAACTGGCTGTTTGTAAAAAAAATAGGAAATAGTTAGCGTTTATTTTGTTCGAGTTATATATCGTTTTTTAGCTATATATGAGAATTGGATAAAAAATGAAGTGTTGGAATTTGCAAAATCATATCCGCTTATCACACTTTTTTAAAAAAACAAAAATGGTCATATATTGCAAACCTTGTATATGCTGAAACTTGGTTGAAATTGGAAGTAGTAGGAAAAATAGGACATAAATGCAAAGTAAATCAATACTGCTTTCTGGAGCGAGTAGGCTGCAGATTTTAGGACGTCTTTCAAATTCTGACCACTTTTGATTTTGATTAAGTGACTTGAAATATAAACACAGCGTGGCTAATTTTGCAAAGACACCTTAAAACAGCTCACTCTTGTACAGTAATTCAGCTCATGTCATTGCAATTTCTGTAAACTTTTCTATTTCAAAAAGCAGCCCATAAAGCTATCCCAATTTAACAAACAACCCCTTTCCCTTTTAATAACAGTTTTGATTTTTCTTTTCTTACAAATGGTCACACTTTTCAGAATGGTCACATTTTTGTTAACATTATTCAGTATTTAACTAAATTAGTTTGAGTTTGGTTTTGTTTAAATTTCTGTAAATAGAATTCATTTTGGAAGTATTCATATAACGTAAAAGATATGAATTTTCTTTAGTTCACTTTTTATATATATATATATTAATGTTGACTAAAAATAATGGAGGTAAATCAATAGGAACGAGAAGACTAAAATACAATTAGGCATAATGATAAGTATGATCGGCGATCTGATTATGAGGCAAAGAGAAAGAAATTAAATTGAATTAAAAGATTTATGCGATTAGGCACAAACGATAAGTATGATTTGTGATCTACTTATTAGGCTAAAAGAAAAATTAAATTGAGATAAGTTAATTCTAAATTAATTATTTTTTTCGAAGTTAATTAAATTCTTTTAAAGTAGACCAGTCCTTTGTAAGGTTGGAAATGCGTAATAAATTTTATTTATCTATTTATTTATTTACTTCGTACCAAAGTGTAGATTCGTCCAGTCCTCTGTGAGGTTGGATAATGATATCGCTTTTAATTTTCTTAAATCAAAGAATAAATTCAAATTAACGGCTTTAATATAACAACCATATGTAATAAATAAAAATGCGACAATAAAAGCAACTGTGCTCGGCACAGGACTCGAGGGTGCCTAATACCTTCCCGAGAGTCAACTGAGAACCTTACCCGAATCTCTAACGCAGACCATTAGACGAGTCAGAGGTGTTCCAAGGTACCTTTCGGTGACTTGGCACACCTTAAACTATGTCAAGTGGCGACTCCGAGTTTCTCTAAAATAATTTGTACCTTTTGAACACCAGTCACGAGCCTTTAAATAATAAACTCGTACCTCGCTAGTTAATTAAATAATTTTTAGGGCGTGACAGCTTGGTGACTCCGCTGGGGAAATTAGTGAAAACTAGAATCTCCGACTTTGATAAATTGTCGCATATTTTAATTTATTAAATATTAGGTTGTTATATTTTATTGCCGCTATCACCTGAAAAGTTGAATGTTACTGCTTTGATATTGTTGAAACTGTATATATAATCTGTCTTCCTCCGCAACCCTCTGAGTCTCTGAAACACACACACACACGTGCACTTACCAGATTGCTTGTGGCATCTGGGACTTTCTTACTAAATTGCCCATGATTTAAGAGGAAGGCGTGACGGGATTTTAGGCCGGACACACTGTCTCCGGATGGCCCTGATGCGCTTTCCGCCCGGTTTGTCCACCGGGTTTTCAGCCAGTCTAGACACTGAGTCAGTTGTGTCACCTAGAGTTAAACCTTTAGGCCCAATTATCTGCATCATCCGACTTAATGAGGTGCGATACACCGGTATTGCACTTGTCTAGGTTGACTACCTTTTGTCTAAACGGGACCCACTTCCCGGGAAAGACTTGTCTAAAAGGCATTCTATGTGTTGCATGTGACTAGGAAAAGGTTGTTACGCTGACCAAATTGGAGAGAGACGGTTTCAAAAGAAAAGAAAAGGAAAGAAAAAAAATGAAAGGAAAAGTGAGGAAGCAGGGTGAATTTTATGTTTTAAATGTAAATGTCTTGTTATTTTTATAAATTGAGTCATACTGCTGTAATGGCAAATTTTTTGTAAAAGCGCCAGTGTTGGCCGTCTTTTGTATATGTCAGTTTGGTATCGTTATAATGACGAAAATTTTACAAAAAAATACATACTTAGTAGCTAGAAGGTCGAAATATTTTGGTGTCAGTTTTCGCGTCGTTATAATGGCGAATTTTTAGAAAAGGCTCGTATATCGATGTTGGAAGTTTTTGGGATCCAGTTTTTCACGTCGTTATGCCGGCGAATTTTTTGCAAAAGTACTGCAGTGTCATCACTGGAATGAAGTTTTTGTTTTAATGTCAATGTGGCGTCGTTGTAACGTCGAATTTTTTCTTTTATAAATTACATCTAAATACCAATGTTGGTAATTTCCTGGAGTCAGTCCTGATGCCGTTATGATGGCAAAATTTTTCGATTCTCTTAGGGTCAACTTTACGTCATTACAATGACAAAAGTTTTGTTGAAAATTGGAGTTTCGAATTAGCAGTTTAGACATCTGTTTTGCTCTGTCGGTCAGTTGTTTTAAGTTGTTTTCAGGCTTTCAAACATTTGACACACTTTTTTTTAGGAACAGTGGCTGCATCATCTTCTAGGACAGTCAAGAGAAAATACCCTGCTGATGCCACTCCACCCTTTATTATTATGACTGATGGTCCACCCAAATCGGATAAATCTCTAAGTCTTGGTGGGTCACAATGAGTAAAATGCAGAAAGATATAGTCCAGGAAAAGATTGGTTTTCTGACTGACCTTGTGACTAAAACTATTGTCCCGCGGCGAGACTTGGTCAGTGCACTAGTTGGGTTTTGGAACCCAAACCAAAATACCTTCTATTTTAAGGGGTTTGAGATGACGCCGACCCTCGAGGAGATAGCTGGGCTTCTTAAGCTGGATTTTGAGAAAAAGAATATGATTGCTCCGAGGAAGGTTAATGAGCGTGATTTTTTCAGTAATATCAAGGTACGAACGGACCTCTCAATCGCTAGTGTTCGTCAAGGCTGGATTTCATTTGATTACCTTTATGATCGTTTTGGGGCCGATAATGGTTTTAAGAAGTATGGATTTGAGTTCCCCGACAAGCTGAAATATGAAGATTGGGTACACCTCTGTCCTAAGGTCTTTGTGTTCGCTTTGCTAGGGTTGTTGGTTTTCCCACTACCGGATAGAGCGATATCTATTAAGGTCAATTGGACCATGGCAGCTTTATATGGTGGAGCACCAGACGCCACTATCATCCCGACGATTCTGGGTAGTATGTTTCATGCTTTGACTCGATGCCACAAGGGAGAAAGCGGTTTCTTTGAGGGGTGTAACCTTCTATTACAGGTCTGGTTCTTGGAGCATGTACGCCCTTGCCCACCCCGTGATATTCTTAGGTACTGTGACATCGATTATCTTGAATACCATCTGGAACACATCGAGAAGTATAAATTCCCAATAAGTGAGCCAGATTGGAGGTCTTTCTTGAACTCTCTCACGCCGGACAGGATTTTGTGGCAGTGTAGCTGGTTTCCTAAGAGGGAGGTTGTACACAGATGCGTGGATCGTCCTTTTCTCGTTCTGATTGGTTTGACGGCATCCTAGCCTTATGTTCCTCTGCGTGTACTTAGGCAGTTGGGTCGAAAGCAGGAGATCCTGATAGTTGAGGACATGAGTGCATATGTCTCAGACTATCCTCTCAACCCAGCTACTTTTAGAGGTGAGATCTTGCGCCTGTGGGATACTATGAGGCACCTCGCAGAAAACACACAGGTTCAGGATGGACTTAAGGGGGAGGTCGTTCGGGAGTACAAGATTTGGTATTACCATCAGCCCATACCCAGAGAGATGCCCGCGAGGTCGAGAGCAGGCATGGTTGACACTGAGGCCAGGCTGGATATGCAGGTTCAGCTTGCTAGGCACGAGATTGGGAAGGAATACCGTGCTACCATACAAAGCTTAATTGCAGAGAGGGATGCCGCCAGAGCTGCTCAGTCAGAGAGTGAGGGTTTCGCGCATCAGCACCTAGACACAGTCAGACGACTCCGTGTCATGCACTCACAGGCATTGACAGAGCGGGATGCCGACAGGGCAGCTTTGTTGGAAAGTAGGAGAAGGGAGGATTATCATCGCCAGGATGCCATAGATTCTCGAGCTCGACTTGACAGGGCATTAGAGCAGGGTGAGCAGCTCAGAGGGCTAGAACAGGACCGACTTCGAGATATACAGGCTGTAGGACGGACCATCAGTGTAGCTTATCGGCAAGTTTATGACTCTGCTACATATGTTGCACGGTCCATCGATGAGTATAGGAGGCTTCCCGCAGAGGACATACTCACACATGTGCTTCCCTTCATCACTAGAGTTGCGGCAGATTTGAATGGATTGCGTCGTACCTTTGTAGAAGGCCCGCCAGTAGATCCCGTGGAGCCATTTGAGTTCGACCCAGAGGAGCCAGCTGACTTTGTGCCCCAGTCACCTTAGTAGACACATCAGGCCAAGATGATGCAGATTATTGCTTTTTGTCATTTATTTTACATCTTGGCATTGTTGTACTTTATGTCGCTTTTGAATTTGGCATGTTGTAATTTATTTTCACCTTTTTAAGTCATTTGTACGTTCCTTTTGGTCGTGCTCCGGAAGCACCGTATGTACTCTTTCTTTTTTAGTAATGAAAATATTTTGCTTATTTTTATGTGTCAATTCATTTCACCCTCTAGCCTCACTTGAAAAAAAAAAAATATACAAAAAAAGAAAGGAAAAGAAAAGAAAAGAAAAAGAAAAGAAAAGAAAAGAGATCAAATAATACACTTGGGGATCTAATCCAAACCAATTTGGGATGACGCATAACGACCTTAGGCATTGTTTAGGCCGACAAGCAAATTCATGTTCCATGCTATCTTGTTGCACTAACGTGTTTTGATTTGCATAGAGCTTGAGCAACTGCCGTGCTGGCCCCACATTCCTACTCCACCAGAATCAAGGGACCACTGCCTATTCCAGAAGTGGTTGAAGCACCTCTTCAAGAAAACACTCCAACAACGATGGCCGAAGAAACTGAGAACACTGAGCTGGTTCGCTTGGCTGAACAACAGGCTAAGATGGCCGAGGATTTCACGGCCATGAAAGATATGATGATGCAGCTGGTCCGCAACTTGGCAGCAGTTCAGGCACCTCCTGTTCCGCCAGGCGCTGCTGGTTTCATGGCGAATACTCAGCCACCAGGGCAAGGGCAATCTACAATGGTAGAAGACCCCCGTTATCCTCCAGGGTTCGGTCCACATACAGAAACTGACAACGTAGCTGGACCTTCTACTGTACAACCTGGGGCACAATTCCCACAGCATGGACAACATGGCCAAGCCCAAGTTCCTGCCACAGCATTCACCGTTCCTGCAGGACACACTTTGCAAAGGTCAAACAGTGACCCACAGTTAAGGGCTCGTGATCAACAATTCGACCAAACTTGGGGTAATGTACTCCGCCCCACTGAGTCGTATGATCATGGACACCACCCAGAATCACATGCTGATGTCGAAAGATTGGGGAAAACAGAGGAGGCTGACTTTGCTCGGAAATTGAAAAGCTTGGAGCAAACTGTGAAAAACATACAAGGGCAAGGGGGTAAAGCAAGTATTTCATACAAAGACATGTGCTTATTCCCTCATGTGCCATTGCCTGAGGGTTTTGTTGTGCTCAAATTTGATCAGTACACTGGATAAAGTGATCCAAGGATCCATGTGAAGATATACCTTAACAAAATGAGGGGTATCGAGAAGGACGAATTATTAATGGCGTACTTTGCGGACAGTTTGGGAGGACCGGCCACAGAATGGTTTGTGCAACAAGATGTTTCGAAGTGGGTCACCTTTGACGACATGGCCAGTGCTTTCCTGAACCATTATGGCTACAAAATGGAGGCTGCTCCTGATCGTTCTTCTTTGAAGACGATCACAAAGAAACCAGGTGAAAGTTTCAGAGAGTATGCCTACAGGTGGCGCGAACAGGCAGCACGTGTGAGCCCTTTGATCCTAGACGATAAAATGGTTGAAGAATTCGTCGAAGTGCTTGACGAAACATACTACCAAGCGATGGCCTCTGTCCTTGGGAAGCAATTCAG
The DNA here is from genome assembly GCA_029990575.1 of Petunia axillaris subsp. axillaris. Lineage (NCBI taxonomy): Eukaryota > Viridiplantae > Streptophyta > Magnoliopsida > Solanales > Solanaceae > Petunia > Petunia axillaris. The sequence continues at coordinate 10,933,087 of JARKNS010000006.1, forward strand.
TGAAGCAGTAAAAATTGGGGAGATGATTGAGAGAGGAATCAAAGCAGGCAAGATTGTTAGCCAAACAGCTTTGAGAGCCACGACCCAAGCGTTGCAATCAGGGTCAGGTACTTTTGGGAAGAAGAAAGAGAAGAAAGATGAAGTGGCAATGGTTGAACCTGGACCGAGAAGAAATGATGGGAGATACAACGACCGTCAAGGGTATATTCAGGCACCCCCGCCACAACAATTCTATCCAACTCACGGCCAACAATTCGCCATGCCGCAGTTCTCATTCCCTATAAATGCAGCATCTTATGCTCAGCCTCTATCTGGTCCACAATGGCGTCCACCCCCTGCTCCAGTCCAATATAACAATCAACAGGCACATGCTCAATTCCCGGCTCACCAGGAGATGCCTTATCGACCACGAGGTCCGCAGGGTTTTCGTCCAAACATGCAACAGAGAAACATGCAACAAAAGAAAAGGCAGTTCACCCCACTGGGGGAAACTTACACTAATTTGTTTGAAAAGTTGCAACAAGCCAATCTGTTGAAGCCAATCCCGGGAAAAGTGAATCCCAACGGAAGAGTTGATCATTCACGCCATTGTGCGTTTCATTCTGGAGCGCCTGGACATGACACAGAATCCTGCTGGGAACTCAAAAGGGCAATCCAGGCAATGATAGACAACAACCAGATAAAAGTCGTGGGGGATGAAACACAAAATATGAATCAAAATCCTTTACCAGGTCATGATTTTCAAAACAACGTACACATGGTAGGGATGGTATCCATAGAAGAGGACTTGAAAGGGAAAACCGCCAAGCAGATTGTGGCAGTTGGTCCCTCTCCAGACATCAAGGGCCCTGAGCCATTTATTGTTGTAATCAGAGGAAAGTCAAGTGCGTCTGTTGTCAACAAAACAAAGCAAGATACTACCGTTGAGCCAAGTTGCACAATTCCGGCTGCAAAACAGGAAAAAGTTCATGACAGAGCACCAACATTTATTCTGCAAGGGGCATCATGCCAGAAAACTCCGGTCTTCGAGGTTAAGGCAAAGAAGTGTGAACCGGTTATCATCACTCAAGCAGCGCAATTCCCTGTCAAAAGTACAAAGGCTGTTCCTTGGAACTACAACAAGAGAATTGTGTCTTACAACGGGAAAGAAATCATGGAGGTTGCTGCAGATGTAAATGGTCTAACTCAGTCCGGGAGATGTTTTACCCCGGAAGAATTGAGAAAGGCAAAGCCAGGTCGAGAAGACCAAGGACCCATCAAAGAGCCGGTGTCTGAGAAAGAAGCTGAAGAATTTTTGAAGAAAATGAGATCGACAGATTATTCTATCGTCGAGCAATTGAGCAAGACTCCAGCTCAGATATCACTCTTGTCTCTACTTATGAACTCTGAAGCACATCGCAATGCACTGTTGAAGATATTGAATGAGGCCTACATTCCTGAACAAACTACTGTGGCTAATCTGGAAGCACTTGCTGGCAGAGTATTTGAGACTAATCGTGTGATGTTCACCGATGAGGAGCTGCCAGCAGAAGGAACCGGTCATAATCGAGCGCTTCATGTCTCAGTTAAGTGTGAAGAGTCCTATGTCACACGTGTTCTAATAGATGGTGGCGCGGGATTGAACATTTGCCCTCTGTCTACATTGAAGAGTCTAAGGGTGGATATGAGCAAAATCAGGGCAAGTTCCTCTTCTGTTCGTGCTTTTGATGGTGGAGTTCGAGAATCTTGAGTTAACCATTGGTCCCGCTACCTTCAGCATTGAGTTCCAATTCATGGAAACGGATGCATCGTACAATCTGTTATTGGGTCGACCATGGATTCACATGGCTTGTGCAGTATCATCCACAGTTCATCAGGTGGTCAAGTTTACTTGGGATAATCAAGCTCTCGTGGTTGATGGAGAGGATGACTCACAGTTTAACAATAGCCTGGACGTACCAGCCCTTGAAGCAGTCACTACACGCCTGACCATCATGTATCAAACCTCTGATGTGGTGTATGTGGAGAAAGTAACAGAAGGGAAACCTATACCCATCCCAAGAGTGTCAGAGACCTCTATTATGATGGCGTCTGAAGTGTTAAAGCATGGTGGAAAGGGTTTGGGAGCATCACTACAAGGCAGGGTAAATCCGGTTTATCCAAATGGTATGCAAGGCACATGGGGACTAGGGTTCAAGCCAAAAGCAGCTGATCGCAAGCAAGCAAAGAAAAAGAAGTCGGAAGTTTGGTCTCTCCCAAAGCCAATTCCGTGTCTCGCTCAGTCTTTTGTGGGTTATGTTATGAAACCAAAGGTTGTCGCTACAAATGTCAACACAGTGGAAGACAATCAGGATGCACCATTTGATCTAGGTGGCATTTCTGAAATCTGCATGGTACAGCCGAGTGAAGGCTCCAGTAATGCTTCAATACAGTACATTGGTCCGGACGTGCACCTGACTAACTGGAATGCAACTCCCTTCCTCATTAGGAAGGAGTCTTGGTAGACTGTTGTTTTACAGTTTTCTTTTGAATACACTTGGATATTCTAAGGGTTGTATGCCAAGTGTATTATTTTGCTCATCTTTTTGTAATTCAAACCCTTTTTTCATTAATGAAAGGCCAAGAGCCAAGCTTTACTTCAATCTCTGTTCATATTCCTAATTTTATTCTATTTTTGTTTATCTGTAGTGATATATCTGCTGGTCCTGATATCATGACATGTTCAAGGAACTTATCGTCCATCCAGGGACCGCAACCTGACTTCGGCTCCATAACCATAGCTGAGGTTGAAAGTGATGAAGAAAACATTGGGGAATTTGTTAACAATACTGAATATGATGGGGAACAGGCTGATTTTGAAATAGGCCTGGAAGTTGAATGCCACGAGGGCAAGGCTAAACCCAATTTGGCTAATACAGAGGATGTTAATCTTGGGAGCCCTGATGATGTGAGGGAAATCAAGATAAGCATGTATGCCCGACCTGAAGTGAAGAATGATATTCGGAAGGTGCTTTTTCAATATCGAGATGTTTTTGCATGGTTATATGATGAGATGCCGGGTTTGAGCTCCGAATTGATAGTCCATGAATTGCCAATTCAACCTGGTTTCCCTCCAGTGAGACAAATGCAACGGAAGTTCAAAACTGATATGATCAAGAAAATCCATGATGAAATAATGAAACCGTTGGATGCAAAAGTGATTCAATCGGTTCAGTACACTACTTGGGTTGCAAATGTTGTTCCGGTTCCTAAGAAAGATGGAAAAACAAGGATATGTGTCGACTATCGAGATTTGAACAAGGCGAGTCCCAAAGACAATTTCCCGTTGCCTAACATTCACACTCTCGTAGACAATTGTGCCAAACATGAGATACAATCTTTTGTTGACTGCTATGCTGGATATCATCAAATCCAGATGGATGAAGATGATGCGTACAAAACGGCATTCACTACTCCTTGGGGAACCTATTGCTATAGAGTGATGCCGTTTGGTTCGAAAAATGCTGGAGCAACCTACGTGAGGGCTATGACTGCCATTTTCCATGATATGATGCATAAAGAAATAGAAGTGTACGTGGATAATGTGATCATCAAGTCTAGAACTGTTGAAGACCACGTGAGAGATCTCAGAAAGTTCTTTGAAAGGCTCCGTAGGTACAATTTGAAGCTGAATCCAGCCAAGTGTGCATTTGGTGTGCCTGCTGGAAAATTGTTGGGTTTCATTGTTAGTAGGCGAGGTATTGAATTGGATCCCGCAAAGATCAAAGCAATACAAGAATTACCTCCGCCTCGAACCAAGAAGGATGTTAAAAGCTTTCTCGGCAGGTTGAATTACATCAGTAGGTTCGTTGCTCAACTTACCACAATATGTGAGCCGATCCTCAAGTTGTTGAAAAAGAATGCATCAATTGCATGGACCGAGGAATGCCAAGAAGCCTTTGACAAGATCAAGCAATACTTGTCAAATCCTCCTGTTTTGGTTCCGCCTGAGCCTGGCCGACCATTGTTTTTGTACTTGTCAGTCAATGAAAACTCTTTTGGTTGTGTACTGGGGCAACATGATGCCTCGGGAAAGAAAGAACAGGCCATTTATTATCTGAGCAAGAAATTCACGGATTGCGAGGCCAGATACAATTTGTTGGAAAGGACGTGCTGTGCCCTAACTTGGGTTGCACAAAAGTTGAAACATTATCTTTTGTCCTATACCACTTATTTGATTTCCCGGATGGATCCACTGAAGTACATATTTCAAAAGCCAATGCCAACTGGCAAACTTGCAAAATGGCAGATCCTGCTCACAGAATTTGACATAGTTTATGTCACCAGAACTGCAATGAAAGCTCAAGCCTTAGCTGATCATTTGGCTGAAAATCCGGTGGATGATGATTATGAGCCATTGAAGACTTACTTCCCGGACGAGGAAGTAGACGTGCTTGAAGAGTTGATTAATGAAGAAGAGCACGTGTGGAAAATGTACCTTGACGGTGCTTCTAATTCAAAAGGTCATGGCATTGGAAGAGTCCTCATCTCTCCCACGGGACATTACTATCCAGCAGCTGCCCAACTCCGCTTCAGTTGCACTAATAACACATCTGAGTATGAAGCATGCATAATGGGTTTGCGTATGGCTTTAGACATGGACATCAAAGAATTGCTGGTGATCGGGGATTCAGATCTTTTGATACGCCAAATGAAGGGTGAATGGGAAACTCGAGACCTTAAGCTGATCATGTACAAGCAGTGTATGGACGATCTTCGCCAAAAGTTCGATGTTCTAAAGTTTAGACATGTTCTCAGAATACATAATGAGCTGGCTGACGCATTGGCTACATTAGCCTCAATGCTTGTCCATCCTGACAAAGCCCATATTGATCCGCTAGAGATTCAGGTCCAAAGCCAACATGCATACTGCAATGTGATTGAAGAAGAAATTGACGGTCAACCATGGTACTTTCATGTCAAGAATTTCCTTCAAGATGGGACGTATCCTCCATTGGCGGAAAACAATCAAAAGAGAACCCTTCGATGACTAGCAAGTGGTTTCTTTTTGAGTGGCGGAGTGGTGTACAAAAGGACACCCGATTTGGGACTACTAAGATGCGTGGATGCAACTGAAGCCACGAAGATTCTCAATGACATGCATTCGGGGATCTGTGGACCCCACATGAGCGGGCACGTGCTAGCTAAGAAAGTACTCAGAGCAGGATATTTCTGGCTTACATGCACTCAATGCAGTTTGCCACGGTCAATTGTATCAGCAAAGAATGGCCCGAGCCTACAACAAGAAAGTGCGCCTCCGCGACTTGAAAGAAGGGCAATTAGTCTTGAAAAGAATCTTTCCTCATCAGGAAGAAGCTAAAGGAAAATTTGCTCCAAATTGGCAAGGGTCATACCTGGTAAAGAAAGTATTGCCAAATGGCGCCTTGTACCTTACAGATCCGGAAGGCAGGACAGCTGAAATACCCGTAAATGCAGACGCAGTCAAGAGGTACTACATTTGACTCCAAGATGGCTTTTCAAATCGGGATGAATGCAAGATTTTGTTATCTTTTGCTATCCCAAAATGTATCCCTTATTAGCATTTTGAACATTGTACATTCGAGACATATTCTCAATGGGAATCAATGTAATTGTACCTACATGAAATGAAACTGAAAAGCATCAAAAAGAAATCTGGGCATTTGCCTAGAGCTACGTCTGACCTGATTCCTCTCAAAAGGATACGTAGGCAACCATTTCGGTGCGGTCACAACAAGAGAAATTTCCTCTTTCCCTGTTTTCTTTTATTGACGCAAAACTTGCCTCCAAGTTTGCGGCCGACATCAAAAGAAATTTAGATCCCCATTTTATGCTAAATTGGGGTAGAAGTTTGTTTTTATTTTATTTCACAAATCAAATAAAATAAAAAAAAACTTCTATCATTTTTGTATCATCTATTCACATGTTTCAAGAGATGTTGGTGTTGTATTGAATTGACAAAAAAAAAGAAAGAAAAAAAGAGAAAAAAAAGAGAAAAGAAAGAAGTCTTGTCGGTGAAAACCTGAGAAGGCGCCGCAAGACAAACAGTGAGGAAAAAGATCAAAGAGAGAGGCTAGTTGGCGAAAACCCGAAAGGGCGCTACTAGTCGACTTGAGAGTCACCTCAACTTGGTTATGGTTTGACATCTTCCGTGGATCAACTCTCAACAAACAAGTGGCACTGGTCGGACGAGGTCATCCAAGATACATGTCATGATCATCAAGGCCGCCAGTATATTGCCAGATAAGTTTCCCTTTTCAGAAAGACGTTCCCTGTCCAAACGACTTTCGCCCTTAAAATTTTTTATTTCCATTTTGTACATCTTGCCTCACCATTAATTCCTCGCCCTTTCGGCGCTAACCTCACATGAGCAACAAAAGAAAATTGCAAAACTCTGTCTTTCAGGATTCAGGTTTAATTCCAGCGAGCAGGGCACACCCTCGACTATGGAAAAGTTCTCAGCAAGTCATGATCAACATTGATAATTGGAGCCCAGCACCGCACATCGGGCCGGAAAGACGACATACCAAAATTGTATCAGGAAGAGTGGATATGTTTGGGAGAAGCTTTAGGCGTTGTTCATCCCACAGTACTGTGAATAATAGAACAAGAGTCACTAAGCTTATTTGCAAGATCCAAACAGGGTATATCCGCGATGCAGAAAAGTAAGTGTGACGTTTGCTATGTTTCCAAGAAAGAGCTAGGACCACTTGAATTGGGGTAGGTGCGCCAGATATCAGACAGAATTCCATTCTCTCTTCAAGTCAATTCCCGCTAAAAGACAGCGTCATTTCTTTTCCATATCAAGATCTGCTAAAAGATAGCGATCATTTCCTTTTCGAGTCAGTTTCGCTCAAAAGATAGCGATAATTTCCTTTTCGAGTCAGCCCGCTAAAAGACAGCGTCATTTCTTTTCCATATCAAGATCTCGCTAAAAGATAGCGATCATTTTTCTTCAAGTCAATTCTCGCTCAAAGATAGCGTCATTTCCTTTCCATGTCAGGATCTGCTAAAAGATAGCGATCATTTCCTGTTCGAGTCAGTTCGTTCAAAGATAGCGTCATTTCCTTTCAATGTCAAGATCTGCTAAAAGATAGCGATCATTTCCTTTTCGAGTCAGTTCGCTCAAAGGTAGCATCATTTCTTTTTTTTCATGTCAAGATCTGCTGAAAGATAGCGATCATTTCCTTTTCGAGTCAGTTTCGCTCAAAGATAGCGTCATTTCTTTTCCATATCAAGATCTACTAAAAGATAGCGATCATTTCCTTTTCGAGTCAGTTCGCTCAAAGATAGCGTCATTTCTTTTCCATATCAAGATCTGCTAAAAGATAGCGATCATTTTCTTTCCGAGTCAGTTCGCTCAAAGATAGCATCATTTCCTTTCCATATCAAGATCTGCTAAAAGATAGCGATCATTTCCTTTTCGAGTCAATTTCGCTCAAAGATAGCGTCATTTCCTTTCCGTGTCAAGATCTGCTAAAAGATAGCGATCATTTCCTTTTCGAGTCAGTTTCGCTCAAAGATAGCGTCATTTCCTTTCCATATCAAGATCGGCTAAAAGATAGCGATAATTTCCTTTTCAAGTCAGTTCGCTCAAAGTTAGCGTCATTTCCTTTCCATGTCAAGATCTCGCTAAAAGATAGCGATCATTTCCTTTTTGAGTTAGTTTCGCTCAAAGATAGCGTCATTTCCTTTCCATGTCAAGATCTGCTAAAAGATAGCGATCATTTCCTTTCAAGTCAGTTTTGCTAGAAGATAGCACTCACATTTAGTTCACGTCATTTGTACCTAAAGATAGCAACCACTCCCTTTTCAAGTTAGTCCTGCTCGAAGACAGCAACCATCCCCAGCTTCAAGTCAAGACCTGCTTGAAACAGATGCGGCCATTTCAAGTTTCAGATGGTGCTTGCCCATGCAACGGGCGATGGAGTTGTCTCTCAAGCCAAGATTTACCTCAAGGAAGCATGAAGAGTAGTCTAGGAATTGTAATTTTACATTTTTCCTTGTATTTCCATTCCTTGTAAAGCAACGACCACCAGCAAGCGACCAGTACTCAGCAGCGACAGCCTCTTAATAGTCTAGAGTGTCTAGTATCGGCCCCAAGTGTGTCTAGAAGAGTCTCTAATTTGTCTTAGTAGTCTAGTTGTCTAGTGTTGTCTTAGTGAGTCTAGTGTCTGCTTGAATGCGGTAGTCCCAGCTACCGCACGTAAGGAACTACACTGACCTGATTCCTTAGTCCGGGGATATGTAGGTAACTTTGTTCTCGGTTAGAACTGAAATTAAAGGTACGGTCACCATTTTGAAAAGCATGCTCTCGGCTAGAACCGAAAAGCCAAAATTAGTTGTCGATTACTTCTTTGTCCGAAAACTCTTCGTGTTCCCGAACAAAGAGGGGCAGCAGTAATCACCTAATTTTTGCACCAAATTCATAAAATTTGCTCAAAAGAAATATGAAAATGCTAAAATTTACTTGTTTTGTGTTTAGTTATAATTTTACGTTTTAATTGTGATAATATTATAATTTTGTGTGAGTTTTATTCTGGCTAATTTGTGTTTGCCTTAAATAAAGTAGACTTTTAATAACTATTTGTAAAAAAAGAACAACCCAATTGCTTAACCCAATCAGCCCAATTTCTCTTGGCCCGTCCAACTTTGGACTAATCCTCACCCTTGGATCATTTGCAATCCAATGGTCATAATTCTTCCACTCTGTAAGTATATATTCTTATATTTCACCTCATTTTACACTTGTACTCCTTTAAGCCTTTTGGCTTGGGCAAACTATGCCAAAATCACAGCTGCCACCAGAAAACCAACGCCCCACCGTACTTCCGCCGCCGGCCACCACCCCCGGTGGCCGGAAAAATACAAATAATATATTTTCGGACTCCTTTCGGCCCCCTCTTTCCATTTTTACTATTGGTTTTGCCAAATTTCAAGCCGTTTGAAGTAGATCGGAGGTCAAAGTTTCGGTCAAAGCTTGAAATCCGGCCATCGTGACTGTTTCCGGTGAGTTTTTTGTTCCTTTCTCTTTTCTTTACTTCCCCTCTCTCACCCCGTATCCCGTTTCCCAAAAAACCCCGTCCCTTTTCCTTCCCATTTTTTTTTCTTTCCCGTTTTCTGTTCTTTCTTCCTTCTTCTCATTTTTCTTTTTTGTTTATGTTATGGTTGAGGGTGATGGTGTTTTATTGAGGGTGGAGGAGATAGGAAGATTGGTTTGTTTGAATGGTTGTTTGTTCAAATGATGATGATGTTGTTGATGAACGGAGGCTGTGATGAGTTATTAGTGGCGTCGAGGTAGTGATATTGGAGGGGGAGGCTGTTAAGGCTGCTATGGTGATTCTGTGGAGGTGACGAAGTAGTAAAACAGTAGCGAGGCAGCAGAGGGGGCTGTGATGTTGAGCTTTAGATGCATTGGGGTTTGCTGAAGCTGTTCCAATATTTGATTGGCATGAGGTGATGATTCTGTGACGCGAGGCTATGATGTCGAGGCAGCGAAACATGGGGACTCGCTGCCAGAGCAGCGATAGTACTGTTGCGATGCCCTGTGGGCTGTGATGATGTTGTTCGATTGAAAAATGCAGTGGTGATGCTGTTATGGCTGTTTATGTTGTCCTTCGGAGGGGCTGTGATGGCGACCAAACTGGAACGGAGGCGCTGAGATGAGAAGACAGTGAGGTAATGACTCAATGTTGTAGCTGATTTGAGGCTGGAACTGGAAGGCGACAGTGATGGCAGCAGCATCAAGACATTGGTAACGACGAGATATTCGGATGATTGTTGGCTCGAGTAGACGCTGGTTAGAAGTAACTACTGAATTTTTCCCTTTTTACTGTCTTTGTTCAATTTATGTGCTTAGTTAGAAGGATAATGACTTAATGTGATGTTATTCATGTTCATATCTCTTTGATTAAGTTAAAAAAATACTATCCTTGTGAAGAATGAAATAGTATGCCCTTTGTGATTTTAGTTCATCTCTAAACATGAATGTGATTTGTTATTGGTTTTTTACTATGGAAGTATACTGCCCAAACATGGAAGTGTTCAAATTTTTGCTTAGTTTTTGATCAACTGTGAGCAATGCTTAAGTGTCAAGTATGTTCGAGTGTTATTTCAAATCGAGAGCTGTCTGTATGAAATATTATGCATATGGAGTCACAAGTTTGAATATGTAGGTTTTTGTTTATGTTGTTAATTTTGAATGAGTTGAATTATTATGTATGTATGAAGTGATGAACTTATAATTTTGTCAAGTATAGAGTAGTTAGTTTGGGCATGATAGCATAGAGTCTTCACTATTAGTTGGACTCTAATGAGTCCAAATAGCCATGTTTGGCTACAAGTTAGAATCTGTTTGCTTGGTTTGTTTTAGGTTTAGTTTTGCGGCTGATTAGTTGTCTTAGTTTGGTCTTGGTTTCCTTCTAGTTAATGTAATGAGTAATGGGGGTCCTTTAGAGGACCCTACTTGTACATTTTTCAGCCTTTTGGGACTGTTTAGAGGGCTGAAACATGGCCCTATAACTGCTGTACCTCTGCTGAAATTTCGGGCTAGTACACTCAAGTATAGGGGTGTGGGCTTGTACTTTTGTACAAGTCCACACTCCACCTTTTAGCCCCACCTTTAGGCCTCAATTTTCAGCTATAAAGAGGTCATTTATTGCCCTCTTTCAACACAACAACAAGCTGAAATTTACTGAAAACAGTGAGCAAAAATACTTAAAAAAATAGTAAGTTTTGAGAGTTAGGATTTAGAACCAAAAGCCTTACACTAAGAGACTTTTGGGGTATTAAATCTTGAGGTTTGAGGCGTCAAAAGAGTTGGTTTTCTAGCTGTTTAGTGGCTGTTTTTGCTGTTGGGTTTTGGACTTTGCTAATTCGTTCACTTGCATCTTAAGCTTGGGAAACTTCTTCACTAGGTAAACACAATTTACCTTGTATCTATGTTTGAATCTTTGGCTATGAAATGAAGTAAAATCAGCATGTCTAAAGCTTCTTTATTGTATGCATCTTCGTTATGAGTTAAAACTGGTTGTTTGTAAAAAAAAATAGGAAATAGTTAGCGTTTATTTTGTTCGAGTTATATATCGTTTTTTAGCTATATATGAGAATTGGATAAAAAATGAAGTGTTGGAATTTGCAAAATCATATCTGCTTATCACACTTGTTTTAAAAAACAAAAATGGTCATATATTGCAAACCTTGTATATGCTGAAATTTGGTTGAAATTGGAAGTAGTAGGCAAAAATAGGACATAAATGCAAAGTAAATCAATACTGCTTTCTGGAGCGAGTAGGATGCAGATTTTAGGACGTCTTTCAAATTCTGACCACTTTTGATTTTGATTAAGTGACTTGAAATATAAACACAGCGTGGCTAATTTTGCAAAGACACCTTAAAACAGCTCACTCTTGTACAGTAATTCAGCTCATGTCATTGCAATTTCTGTAAACTTTTCTATTTCAAAAAGCAGCCCATAAAGCTATCCCAATTTAACAAACAACCTCTTTCCCTTTTAATAACAGTTTTGATTTTTCTATTCTTACAAATGGTCACACTTTTCAGAATGGTCACATTTTTGTTAACATTATTCAGTATTTAACTAAATTAGTTTGAGTTTGGTTTTGTTTAAATTTAAGTAAATAGAATTCATTTTGGAAGTATTCATATAACGTAAAAGATATGAATTTTCTTTAGTTCACTATATATATATATATATATATATATATATATATATATATATATTAATGTTGACTAAAAATAATGGAGGTAAATCAATAGGAACGAGAAGACTAAAATACAATTAGGCATAATGATAAGTATGATCGGCGATCTGATTATGAGGCAAAGAGAAAGAAATTAAATTGAATTAAAAGATTTATGCGATTAGGCACAAACGATAAGTATGATTTGTGATCTACTTATTAGGCTAAAAGAAAAATTAAATTGAGATAAGTTAATTCTAAATTAATTATTTTTTTCGAAGTTAATTAAATTCTTTTAAAGTAGACCAGTCCTTTGTAAGGTTGGAAATGCGTAATAAATTTTATTTATCTATTTATTTATTTACTTCGTACCAAAGTGTAGATTCGTCCAGTCCTCTGTGAGGTTGGATAATGATATCGCTTTTAATTTTCTTAAATCAAAGAATAAATTCAAATTAACGGCTTTAATATAACAACCATATGTAATAAATAAAAATGCGACAATAAAAGCAACTGTGCTCGGCACAGGACTCGAGGGTGCCTAATACCTTCCCGAGAGTCAACTGAGAACCTTACCCGAATCTCTAACGCAGACCATTAGACGAGTCAGAGGTGTTCCAAGGTACCTTTCGGTGACTTGGCACACCTTAAACTATGTCAAGTGGCGACTCCGAGTTTCTCTAAAATAATTTGTACCTTTTGAACACCAGTCACGAGCCTCTAAATAATAAACTCGCACTGCGGCCTGTAATCACCTAATTTTGGCACCAAATTCATAAAATTTGCTCAAAAGAAATATGAAAATGCTAAAATTTACTTGTTTTGTGTTTAGTTATAATTTTATGTTTTAATTGTGATAATATTATAATTTTGTGTGAGTTTTATTCTGGCTAATTTGTGTTTGCCTTAAATAAAGTAGACTTTTAATAGCTATTTGTAAGAAAAGAATAACCCAATTGCTTAACCCAATCAGCCCAATTTCTCTTGGCATGTCCAACTTTGGACTAATCCTCACCCTTGGATCATTTGCAATCCAATGGCCATAATTCTTCCACTCTGTAAGTATATATTCTTATATTTCACCTCATTTTTACACTTGCACTCCTTTAAACCTTTTGGCTTGGGCAAACTATGCCAAAATCACAGCTGCCACCGGAAAACCAACGCCCCACCGTACTTCCGCCGCTCGGCCGCCGCCGGCCACCACCTCCGGTGGCCAGAAAAATACGAAAAATATACCGTTTGAAAGATCTCGGCTTCCCCATTCCATTTCTCAACCTGTTTTCTTCAAAATCTAAGTCGTTTGGCGTAGATCGGGTTTTCAAATTTGGTCAAAGCTTCAAAACTCCGGTAAGTTTCGCTCATTTGTTAGTTTTATCTATTTCTCTCTCCCCTTACCCTTTTCCCCTCCCATTTCACTGTCTCTTTCCCGTTTCTATTCATTTTTCTTCTTCTTATTTTTTCTTTCTCTTTTTCTGTCGAGGGGCCTTGATATTGTTTGTTTGGAGGGGGCTGTGGGGGTTGTGTCGAACGGAGGTGATGGACGGTTTTATTCCGGACATTTGAGCGCTGCTCTGTTTCTGTGATGATTCGTAGGAGGGGAGGGGCTGTTTTTTAAGGCAGTGGTGGTGATTAGGCTGTGTGATGATGATGATTGTTTGGGGATGAGGGTGGAGGCAGCGAGGGCAGCGGCATCGCTGCGTCGCTCTCGCTGCAGCTGTGGTGCTTGTTTTGTGATGATTTGGCAGCGAGAGTGAGGTTTGTGAGTTTATGGTTGAGGCAGCTGATCCGAGGAACTGAGGTTTAGGCGTAGGAACAGTGGCTGCGAAGCAGGGCTATGCCGAAGCCGAACCAGTGAAGCGCACCGAGCAAAGCAATGGTGCAGTTTGGCTCCGATGGTGAGGCAGGATGAGGCTGCCTATGATTAGCTTGCTGGTTAGAATTTTAGTCTCTTTTCTTTGAGTTTAAATTACTTTGTATTGTTTTCGATTAGGATAGTAGTTGTATATACAAATGTGTCTATGAATCGAATAGTTGTGAATTAATATAAATGGATATTATTTAAGTCATGTGCGCTCAAGTCGTATCTATGATATTTTGTCCAGAATATACAGTTTGTCTGAGCTCACTTACTCTCTTTTCCTGATTATTCATAGCTGCGCATGTTTAAGGGGGCGTTTGAACCAAACAATATGCAGTTTATGTATGTATTTGTGTAGGTATTTTCGTTTAGCTCTAGGTAGTTTGAACATATTCTAGTTTAGCTAAGCATGGTTTAGTGAAATCCGATGGCGAGCTGTTTGTTTAGCTCGCCTTTATTTGAGTGCGAATCTGTTTTATTAAGTTTACGCAAGTATGAAATTAATCACGCTGATAAGAAAGACTTAAGTGTGGCAGACTTGTGCAATCCGGCATATGATTGCAATTGTGAAGTCTTGTTGTTTTCAATGAATCCATTTGAGTATGAGAATTCGTATGCTTAGTTTTGCTTACTAATGTTTAAGTTTAGTACTTCTAGTGTGGAAATTGCATGGAATAAGTCTGAAATTTTGATTGAGCATCAGTCTGGAGAGCTTTGTTTGATCTATTTTAGTGTGAATTGTCCAGGAACTTAGTAGTTTGTTTGTTCTTGTTTTAGTTTGGGTTCTGTCTAGTTACAGCTTGTCTGCTTACCAGAAAGTCTCAATATCTGGTGTTTGTTTTGGTTTAGTTACAATTTAAGGTCTGGTTACTTGTTAGTTCAACTCTAAGTCTAGTTTGATCCATTTAGTTAGTTTGGGGCTGATTAGTTGTCTAGTTTGGTCTTGGTTTCCTTCTAGTTAATGTAATGAGTAATGGGGGTCCTTTAGAGGACCCTACTTGTACATTTTTCAGCCTTTTGGGACTGTTTAGAGGGCTGAAACATGGCCCTATAACTGCTGTACCTCTGCTGAAATTTCGGGCTAGTACACTCAAGTATAGGGGTGTGGGCTTGTACTTTTGTACAAGTCCACACTCCACCTTTTAGCCCCACCTTTAGGTCTCAATTTTCAGCTATAAAGAGGTCATTTATTGCCCTCTTTCAACAACAACAACCAGCTGAAATTGCACTCAATTGAAAGCTAAAAACACTTGAAAAAAAAAAGGGCTTAAGTTAAAAGAAGGATTTAGAGCCAAAAGCTTTACACTAAGAGACTTTTGGGGTATTAAATCTTGAGATTTTGAGGGTTAAAGAGTGGATGTTGTAGCTGTTTAGTGGCTGTTTTTGCTGTGGTCATTTGGACTTTGCTAATTCATTCATTTTGCATCTTAAGCTTGGGAAACTTCTTCACTAGGTAAACACAACTTACCTTGTATTCATATTTGAATTTTTGGCTATGAAATATAGTAAAATCAGCATGTCTAAAGCCCTTTATTGTATGCATCTTCGTTATGAGTTATTTAGTTAAAACTGGCTGTTTGTGAAAAAAATAGGAAATAGTTAGCATTTGAGTTATATATCATTTTTTAGCTATGTATGAGAATTGGATAAAAAATGAAGTGTCGAACTTTGCAAATTCATATCCGCTTATCACACTTGTTTTTTTAAAAACAAAAATGGTCATATATTGCAAACTCAACTCGAAATATAAAAATGTAAAGGTAAATAAATGTATAGTTCAAGTGAATTCAAGTAGTTGACTACATTACTTTATGGTTGAGTTATAAATCTTGTTATGAATTATGAAAGTCATTTGATCCTTGTGGTATGATCAGATCTTTTTGACCATAGTAACGCATAATACCTTCAAGATTTGTCCACACATACTCAGAAGTGTTTAAACTACTATGAAGAAATGTATACAGCTGAATTTTGGCCGAAATTAGAAGTAGGCAAAAATAGGACATAAGTGCAAAGTGAATCAACATTGATTTCGATTTCTAGAACGAGTAGGCTAAAAAATTAGGACGTTTTCTTTAAATCTAACCACTTAAATCTGCCCACATGTCATTTTATATGGCCACCATTTGGAATAAGAATAGAAATATAGTCAATTGTGCAAAACAGACTTTAGAACTGCCCATTTTCGCAAAAACCTTCAGCCCATATCATTGCTAAACTGTAAACGTTTCTTTTTTTTTAGAAAAACAACTCATAAAGCTATTCAATTTGACAAATGGCCCATTATATGTATATACTTTAGTAATCCATATTCTAATAAGAGTAAATTTTGGGAGTCCCAATTTATTGTTAACGGTTATGTTTTAATGAAATGCAATTAGGCAAATTAGTTCTTGTTTATTAAGCCTTTAAACCAATACTTATTTATTGATGAATATGCGATTAGGCAAATTAATAGGACCAAGAAAACTTACATAATTAGGCAATATTATAAGTATGATTTGTAATCTACTTATTAGGCTAAAAGAAAAAAAAAACTAAATTGATTTAAATTAATTCTAAATTTTTGAAGTTAATTAAATTCTTTAAAAAATGTGACAGTTCCTTTGTGAGGTTGAAATATGCAATACGTTCTATTTATTATGAATTAAAGTGTAAATTCGTCCGATCCTCTGTGAGGTTGGATGAGAATAACAGTTTTTTTAAATTTTTCTGAATCAAAGTTTAAATTCAAATCAACGGCAAAAGGTAACAACCATATTTAATAAATTAAAATTGCGACAATAAAGCAACTGTGCTTGGCACAGGACTCGAGGGTGCCTAATACCTTCCCGAGAGTCAACTGAAAACCTTACCCGAATCTCTAAACGCAGACCATTAGACGAGTCAG
Organism: Petunia axillaris subsp. axillaris; assembly: GCA_029990575.1. NCBI lineage: Eukaryota > Viridiplantae > Streptophyta > Magnoliopsida > Solanales > Solanaceae > Petunia > Petunia axillaris. Next base: position 10,949,537 of record JARKNS010000006.1, read on the forward strand.
AGGTGTTCCAAGGTACCTTTTGGTGACTTGGCACACCTTAAACTATGTCAAGTGGCGACTCCGAAAAATCTCTAAATAATTTTGGTACCTTTTTGAATACCAGTCACGAGCCTTTAAATAAATAAACTCGCAGCGCGCAGTTTAATAAATAATTTTTTAACGGTCGTGACAGCTTGGCGACTCCGAGTTTCTCTAAAATAATTTGTACCTTTTGAACACCAGTCACGAGCCTTTAAATAATAAACTCGCACCTCGCTAGTTAATTAAATAATTTTTAGGGCGTGACCGCATATGCAACTTTCCATTAATTAAATTGCCTGAGCGATAGTAATGTATAAGTCCAGTACTTATGACAAACAAAGACTATTCTAAAATTGCTTTTGGAACTCCAGAGGTGGAAAAAAAAAAATCCCATCACCAAGTATCCGCGTTAAAGACCAAGTCAAGACACTTTGTTTGCTTTCATTTGTAATTTATTCTATTTTAACGGTTTACCAAATGGAGATTCACAGATCACAGACGATATTTAATTTTCTCTTGACTATTTATTGTTTTTTGCGTAATTATACACCCTGCGCTAGCTCTTTATTTGACTAATAATATATACTACTCTTGTGGTAGTTCATTTAGTCTCCTTCGTACCTCAATCAAAAATTTTGATTTTGTAATCCCTTATGAATATTAGTTAGGTGTATATATATGGCCATTTCTGAAAGAAAAAAAAACCAATAATAAAATAAGATCTACAGAAATAACATACTCGGAAATTTTGCAGAGTCATCTACTTCTATTCATATTGTAATTAAGTAGGCGTAGAAGATCATTTCCTCTATATCCTCTCTTTGTACCTCTTAAATACTTAATAATGTAATAAAGTTCCTCTAACTAATGAATAAAATCCTTTACTTGGTACTAAGAGCCTGTTTGGGTGGGCTTATAAGCAGCTTATTTTAAGTGGTTTATAAGTCAAAAAGTAACTTAAAAGCAACATTTTTGAGAAGTTAGGCTTTTTGAGAAGTTAGGATTTCCTAACTTCTCAAAAATATTGCTTTTAAGTCACTTTTGGCTTATAAGCCCAAAAATCTTTAAGTTACCAAACATATATTAATGGTCTTATAAGCTTATAAGTCACGTTTAAGCTCACTCAAACGGGCTCTAAGTAATAAAATGGCTAATATATTTGGGTACTTGATATCTTCTCCTCAATCAACCAAGCAACTAGCAATTGCTAGTATATATTCGGTTAAAATTTAATATCCTCTTCTTGAGAGTTCATATAGTAATTAATTGTAAAATGAAGCTCCTCTCAATATTTTCCTGTCCTATTCTTCATTCACAAACCAAACAAATTATATTAAAGTACTTTTGTTAGTTTATTTCACGACTTGGAAGTAGAACTTTTCCTTACAAAATCACACTTACGCTCGTGATACATGATCTTCAAAGAATTTGCTTACATGATTAAAAAATATATATATATATATCGTAAAATCTGGGTTCCTTTCATGAACTTGAATATTTAGTAAGCTGAGCATGCATAGAAATATAAAATAAAAATATTAATATTTATTGCCATCGAATTAAATTGACTTACAATAACAAGTAAATTTTCACGACAACTTTCATAATCAGTTATATATGTCGATCACATTCACAGTGTAAGAATTCTTCACCATGCTACTTATCGTATATATAACTTAAATCAGAGCATAAATTGTACAATGGTTGACTTTGGGAATTAATTTAAGTAATCAAACAAGTGATCAGTCTGAAACAAACACTTCCAGATGCGTCGGTGGTTATGTAGAATCAGTCAATCCTTCACAAACTATACTGCTAGTATTAAATTATACTACAAATTCGACCAGGCTGTCAATGCAAAAGTCTAAGAGAAATACTTTCAAAGTCTGTGTAACCCTAATTGAAAGCTACTAGTATAACTGTTACGTGAACGTGTTTGATCCGACATTCTGTCATTTACCAATTGACTTCATTAGTTAATTTTTGACTTTTATAAGAAAATCCAAATATTACATCTAATTGTTACAGGACTGCAAAATTTCCGAGGTAACAAATAATCCAATTATCTAAAGACAGAAATCTAGTACTCCAGCTGCTATTGTCAAAAGTAAGTAGGTGTAATAGTTTGTTTGCCTTGAGATAGTATCGAGTATCGACAGGATTAAGATTTGTCAAAGGTTTGGTTTTAAGCATATAGTTTGGAATGGAATAAATACGTCTCTATCAACTGCTACTTTTTAGTAATATAAGACTACCTATTGTTTATCTTTTTTTTTTTTTTTTTTTTTTTTTTTTTTTTTTCAGTTTCAACAGAAGTTGGTGCTTCACTTCTCCTAGGTAAGCCTACCTTCATAATTTTTGTTTTGGTAAGTAAAATCAATTATACATTGATTTTCTTTTTCATATTAAGGTTTGGGAAGTAAAATCAATTATACATTGATTTTCTTTTTCATATGATATTAATAAAAAAGTTTTGGGAAGTAAAATCAATTATACATTGATTTTCTTTCATATGATATTAATAAATTAGTTTTACTCATAAACTACTCCTACTACGTTATCGTGATAAAAATCAAATCCGGACCCAAGAAAAAACACAATAATGAATATATTGGAGAAGAAGGAAATATTTTTGTTTTAATAGATTTTATACATATATAAAACAAAGGGATTTTTACACAAATATACAAATTTAACCCCTTAATTACAAAAAATAGCAATACTTTTCTAATTACAAGGCATAACAATATTTTTTTAGCACATTTTACAATAGGCAAATTTCATTTCCCCAAATTTCATCTCACTTTAATCTCTCTCCTCCCATAGCTTAGAATTGAGTTTACCCCCCCCCCCCCCAAAACGACCCATGACCCCCACCTGCAACCCCACCACCTCAGTGCCCATCACCCCACCCCACCAGATCTCCTTCAACCTAGCTGAGATACAACCGATGCTGCTTTCACCTCCAGCCCCACCACGCAGTATCATCACCCCCACCCCTAGATCCAATAACATAGGCTACGAAAAATAATTCAAAAACAGAAACGGGTCCATTGGAGTACGAAGTCAGTGAGGGAGATGAAATCAAGACAACAGAGATCGGGATAGGGGAGTTAAGGAACAGGCAGAACGATGGTAGTAACCACCAATAGTGGCAGTGATAGTGGAAAACACAACAGGCAGCGAAACAACGGAGTTGATTCGTAGAAACGATAAGGAGAGGTTACCTGTGAGTGAAATGCTAATGTCTCTACTTTTGAAATTGAATTCCGTTCGTGGAATCGACTCCGACGTTAGAGGAACTAATGCTAAAATGGTTGCATAAGCCATTGCTTTGCAAAATAGCATGATTTTATTTGATCAAGTCACCTTGACCAGTAGATAAAAAATTTGGCAAGCCATATTGTTAATGAATACGCTAGGAATGATTTGCATACGAGATTTGTGCGTGCTATAACTCCTGTGTCATTTCTGCTTAAAAAATGGGGGAGATAATGACTATAAAAGAATCGGCCCCAATTTCTGAATCATTCTTAAATTAATACTATATGCAATCTACTTAGAAGGATGATGCCATCATAATTTCCTTCATACCAAATGTGTAGGACGACATAGTTGGTACCATTACAGACATTGTGGAGACACATATCTGTGCTAGATAGAACAATATTTTTAGCAGGTCATTTTCCGTGTAGCTGTTACTTATTTGTGAACAATTGGTGCAGGAATTTCTGGCATTGCCTAGAGCAGATGCAATTCATCTCCTTGCTCAATACAATGCCTTTCCACGGGAGTGAAGTAGGAATAGCTTAATAAGTGAACTAGGAGTGAAGTACAATCATCACGGGAAAAGATTAACAACTTCTTACTTTATTGAATACTTGAAATTTTGACTATTGTTTGGAATATGTGATTGTGAACATAAAAGTGGGTGTGCGCTTTAATGACTGAAACAGTCTGAAAATGGCGTAGAAATAGTTAGATGTGGTTGCTGCAGAAACAGTTGAAACGGTGCAGAAACAGTTAGATACGGTGCTGCAGAAATAGTTAGAAACAGTTGAAACAGTGCAGAAACAGTTAGATACGGTGCTGCAGAAACAGTTAGATACGGTGCTGCAAAAATAGTTGAAACGGTGCAGAAACAGTTAGATACGATGCTGCAGAAACAGTTGAAACGGTGCAGAAACAGTTGAAACGGTGCAGAAACAGTTGAGATACGGTGAGATACCACGAGATACATCGATGATGCAATCGAAAATACGAAAAGCGATAAAAGATAAGGAACGAGACGAGACTCACACTAAAGTTCGAGTAGCAACGAAGAACTTGTTCCGTTACACCCCAAACGATTGGAAAGAACCACCTACGCTAAGCAACTATCCTCAAGAGACACGAGGCTCGAGAAAATAGAATGATCGAAGATGGATGGAAGAGCAACTTGGATTCATCCAATTGATTTCAAGCCAAAAGTGTTACAAGGTTCAAGAGCATTGCTCATTTAATATTTTGTGTTCAAAGTAGTGTAAAAAGCAATAAATGATGAAAGGGGGCATTTATAGCTCCCCATTACAATATTTCCTAGATTCTGGTCCGCTGCTGTTCAGGTGTTCTTCGCGATCGCGCAGGGATATATGCGATCGCGTAGAACACTAAAATGCTGAGGGGCACGATCGCGCGAGTCATGGCGCGACAGCGAAGGCCAAACAAAAACCCTTCGCGATCGCGAAGGTGTGCACGCGATCGCGAAGAGGAAATTCTCTCCGTCAGGCAGTAAGCTCAGCAGGTGTTCCCCGGTTTTGCCCTGTTTTGCTCCCCTACTTCCTGCACTGTTTCCTGCCCTATTTCCACATGGATTGAGCTCCAATGCATTGTCTTTAAGTCCTCTCTCGAGCTCATATCATCCACGCCTCTCCAAACCAAGTGTAGGTGAGCGTCTTGTATATCCTTGGCTTGACTTCGAGTGAATGGTCTCGATGCCATTTGGGTTGCATCATCCTCCCCTTCTTGAGAAGATTTCGTCCTCTAAATTAAGGCGTCCTCCTCCAAGGTATCATCACCTACATCAAAAGAAGTCAAGTCACTAACATTGAAAGTAGTCGATACATTGTACTCACCGGGCAAATCTATCACATATGCATTGTTGTTGATCTTGGACAACACTTGGAATGGGCCATCGCCCCTTGGTGTCAACTTCCCTTTCCGTTGGTTGGGAAACCTTTCCTTGCGGAAATGCACCCAAACCCAATCCCCCTTCTTGAAGTCCACCTTCTTTCTTCCTTTGTTTTTCTTGGTTGCTATCTTCTCATAGGCCTCCTCAAAAGTCTTCCGCACCTTGGCGTGAAGTTCAAGCAATGCCTTGGCTTGAGCTTTACCTTCAAAATCAACAACCACATCCCTTGGCAAAGGGGTAAGATCAAGAGGAATTAATGGGTTAAAACCATAAACACACTCAAATGGAGTCATGCCAATCATACGATGCAAAGTGCGGTTATATGCAAACTCCATGAGCGGTAGCTTATCAATCCAAGTCCCGGCCTTTCCTTTGGTCATAGCTCGAAGTAGAGCTCCCAAAGTCCGGTTTACCACCTCGGTTTGCCCATCGGTTTGAGGGTGGTGGGACGTGGAGAAGAGCAACTTGGTGCCAAGAGCACCCCACAAACACTTCCAAAAATGGCTAAGGAACTTGGAGTCCCTATCACTAACAATGGTGTGAGGCACCCCATGCAATTTCAAGACATTATCAATAAACAAAGAAGCCACATGTTGTGCATCATTAGTCTTTTTGCACGGAATGAAGTGAGCTATTTTGGAAAAACGGTCAACGACAACATAAATGCTATCGCGTCCTCCTCTAGTCCGGGGTAAAGCCATAATAAAATCCATAGAGAAATCAACCCACGGACTAGTAGGAATGGGCAAAGGAGTGTATAAACCATGGTTGTTGGATCTAGACTTGGCCTTCTTGCAATCCAAGCAAGAATTGCAAAACCTTTCCACAAGAGGCCTCATTTTTGGCCAATGGAATTGTTCTTTGAGTATGGCCATAGTCTTGTCCACCCCAAAGTGACCCATCAAGCCCCCACAATGTGCTTCTTGCACTAGCACATCTCTCCAAGAGGACTCGGGGACACACACTCTCCCATGCTTGAAAATGTAGCCATCTACCCATTGGTACTTTTCTACTCTCTCCCCACTCACTAGAGCATCATGAATGCTCTTGAGCTTTGGGTCATGAGCATACAATGACTTGATGCTTTCAAAACCCATGAGCCTAGAAGCGAGAGTGGTAGCAAGAGCGAATTTCCTAGAAAGCGCATCGGCCACAATATTGTCCTTACCCCTTTTGTAATGAATCACATAAGGGAAGGACTCAATGAACTCCACCCATTTAACATGTCTCTTGTTCAACTTCTCTTGGCCTCTTAGATGCTTGAGTGACTCATGGTCACTCTTGATCACAAATTCCCGAGGCCATAGATAGTGTTGCTAATGGGCCAAAGCTCTCACTAGGGCATACAACTCCTTGTCATACGTGGAGTAATTCAAGGTTGCGCCCTTCAACTTCTCACTAAAGTAGGCAACGGGCTTTCCTTCTTGCATGAGAACACCCCCAATTCCCACCCCCGAGGCATCACATTCAACCTCAAAAGCCTTCCCGAAGTCGGGCAATTGTAGCAAGGGGGCAGTACTCAACCTACCTTTCAATTCTTGGAAAGCTCTCTCTTGAGGCTCTCCCCACACAAAGGGTTTATCTTTCTTCACCAACTCGGTGAGTGGTGCGGCAATGGTGCTAAAGTCTCTAACAAAGCGCCTATAGAAACTAGCTAGGCCATGGAAACTCCTCACAAGAGAAACGGTGGTAGGAGTAGGCCAATCTCTAATGGCTTCAACTTTGGACTCATCAACTTCCACACCATTGACACTAACAACAAAGCCCGAAAAGACAACCTTTTCAACACAAAAGGAACACTTCTTAAAGTTGGCATAGAGCTTTTCGGCTCGTAGCACTTCAAGCACTTGACTCAAGTGGCCCACATGGTCGTCTATTGATTTGCTATAAATCAATATGTCATCAAAGTAGACGACCACGAATTTGTTGATGAATGGCTTAAGCACGTGGTTCATTAATCTCATGAAAGTGCTAGGTGCGTTGGAGAGGCCAAAGGGCATCACCAACCATTCATATAGACCAAACTTGGTCTTGAATGCGGTTTTCCATTCATCCCCGGGTTTCATCCGGATTTGATGGTAGCCGGACCTAAGGTCTATTTTAGAAAAGACACTAGAACCACTAAGCTCATCCAACATATCATCCAAACGAGGTATGGGATGTCGATACTTTACCGTGATCTTGTTGACCGCTCGACAATCCACACACATCCTCCAAGTGCCATCCTTCTTTGGAACGAGGATCACGGGCACGGCACAAGGACTCAAGCTTTCCCTCACCAAGCCTTTTGTAAGCAATTCATCAATTTTCTTTTGCAACTCCCTTGTGTCCTCGGGATTGCTTCTATATGCCGGCTTGTTGGGGATTTGAGATCCCGGGACAAAGTCAATTTGATGTCCAATACCCCTCAAGGGAGGTAATCCATCCGGCATCTCTTCCAGGAACTTGTCCTCAAAGACCTTCAAAACATTGTCAATGGCACTAGGCAAAGGGTTAGGGTTAGGTAAATAATCACTTTCGGAATTTAAAACCATACCTTTGTGCACTAGGCATATGAGCATCTTGGTGCCATCATTACCTCTCAAATATTCACCCGGTTGCATCATGGCACACATGCGACCGGTGGAAGATGGTGGAGTCTCGGCCAAAGGTTTGGCCACAACCGGGGACTTGGCCTTAGCCGCTTCCCTCAACTCTTTCATGCACCGATAGTCTTCACTTACTTGTTTTGGGGTCAAAGGTGTAAGCACAAACCTCTTTCCCTCATGCCTAACCGTGTAAGTGTTGGCCCGGCCATCATGAACCACTTGTTTGTCGTATTGCCAAGGCCTTCCAAACAAAAGGTGGAAAGCTTGCATTGGCACCACGTCAAATATGTGTTCATCTTGATAGTTCCCAATCTTGAACCTAATCAAGACTTGCTTCACTACCCTCAATTCCCCACACTCACTTAGCCATTGCAAACGGTAGGGGCTAGGGTGTTTAATGGTAGTCAATTTCAATTGTGAGACCAAGGATTGGCTCACCACATTTGCACAACTACCCGAGTCAATAATTATGGAACAAACTTGCCCCTTCACTCTACACCGGGCATGGAACAAGTTCTCCCTTTGTTCATCCTCCCTCTCCTCACTCAACATGGTTCCCAAAATGCGACGCACCACAAGGAATATATTAGGATCATCTCCCTCCGTCGTTCTCTCCTCACCTTCAACTTCCTCACACTCCTCTTCAACTTCACCCTCGGACTCACTTTCACCCTCATAGACCAATCCATCATCCATCACAATCATTGTTTTCCGGGTAGGGCACTCTTTGGCAAAGTGTCCGTAGCCCTTACATTTATGACATTGGAAAGAAGAAGAAGAAGGAGTATTTAAAGTAGTTTTAGAAATACCTCCAACCTCTTTGTGGTCGCTTCTCGGGGTGGCCTTTTCAAAAGGCTTCTTCACTTCTCGACTCCCACTTGTTCCACTAGCATATGGGCTTTTCCATTCTTTGGTGCGAGTTGATGTAGTAGTAGTGGTAGTACTCCTATAGCGAGGAGCCTTTTCTTCTTTGAGCCATTTCTCGGCTTCAACCGCGGCATCACAAACATCTTGTAAGGAGTGGAAGATGTGAATTCTCAATTGGGAGGCAACCTCCCTACTCAAGCCACTTTTGAAACGGATGATAGCTTGTTCCTCATCCTCCGTTTCCATATCAAGAGCCATCCGGTTTTTCTCAAAGTCGTTGAAATATTCATCAACGGACTTGTAACCTTGCTTCAATTCATAGAGCTTTTTGAGTTGCTCTTGTCGATACTTGGGAGTCACATACTTGTTGTTCATGACTTCTTTCAACTCTTCCCAAGTGATGTTCATCCGCAGCCCAAGTCTTCTCCTTGAACGCTTGATGGATTCCCACCAAGTAGAGGCATAGGACTCAAATGATGATATAACATAAGTGGCCTTCTTCTCCTCGGTCATATCATTTGTGTTAAAGACCCGCTCCAATTGGACCTTCCATTCAAGAAATGCTTCCGGATCACTAGCCCCTTTGAAAGGAGGGATAGTGATCTTGACACTATTGAGATTAGTGTCAGGACCCCCTCGGTTTGGTTCCGGTTGAACCCCATAGTTGTCATCAACATCATCATATTCCCTTCCCAAGTTTCTTCCCATGTAAGCTCTTGGAGGTCCTCGACCTCTCCCACGACCTCTATCTACACCTCGGCCTCCATTCATCGCTCTCCTATTTGGATAGGGAGCATCAAAGTAATCATCATCAAGTCTGAGGCCCTCCCCTTCTTGAGCTTCATCAACTTGCCCAAGTGGTGCAATGTTTCTCCGAGGCCTTAGGAATGGAACATCTCCTTGGGGATTGCCCAAGGGTTGGGGATTGCCCAACAATCTTTCTCTAGCAAGAGCCTCGTCCCTCAACCGTTGTCGACGAACTAGCTCCGCATATTGATCCGGTTTCATGATTGAATCATCACTAGTACCTTCACCGGTATCTTTTGGGACACTCGGGGTCCTCTCCTTTTCAAAAGTTTCCAGCTTAAGATTTAAGGCCTTCACCTCGGCTGGCAAACTAGCCAAGACGTCGGTTGGAACCTCAATGGTACTCTTTGCTTTCTCCTCCGCCATGTACCTACAACAATCAAAAACAAGAAACGAGATTAGAGTAAAAGTCCTCACTCCCTCACTTTTGTTTGTCGCTCGGGTTCACTCAAGTTGGGGTTAGGTTCACACAAACTTGAGATCAACGGCCTCCTCGTAATTGCGCAACCTCCTCAATGATCAAACCAAAATACAAGAACCAAATGCTCTTCGGGAAGAGTGGATTTCAATGGGACTCGATAAACGCTAAGCTATTTGGTGCGCACTTGAACCAAACAATTAACTACGAATCTTCTTTGAATTCTACTCTCCTTCAGGGCACGAGGATCCTATTCGCACAATGGATTAGTACTAATTAGGTAGAAGTGTTACCCTCAAAGTACTAACCGGAAGTGACGCGATCAAATGTTCAAAGATCAAATCGTCACTAAACGGATTCGGAATTGGATGAATTTTGGTTTGTGATCTAGAAACTCACCATATTTGATGATGCTATGGGAGTTTTGGTGGTTGGAAACTGTTACGATAGCTTTGCGAACGTTCTGTCCCAGTTCAGGAAAATCTGGAAATTCAGTACCCTTCGCGATCGCGTGCAGTGTGGCGCGATCGCGATGAATAAAAATTCAGAAGGGACGCAATAGCGCGAGACCGCGCGCGATCGCGCAGGTCGGTGCAGCAGAACCAGAAACTCGACAGAAAACTGCAGTTTTGGCACACCAACAACCCAAATTCAACTTGTTTTCAGTTTTCAAGCTTTCAAATGGTGTTCCCAACTGTATAAAATAATCCCCACTGGTTCTACCAAAACAAACAACCAACAAACAACTTGTTTCAATGATTTTTGACAAGTTCTTCAAAAATTTTCAAAACCTTCAAGAGTCAAATTTTTGATTTTCACTACAATACTCCAAATGATGTTATGGTGGTATCAAAACGACGGGAAAACTATAAGGAGTAAACCCCGATACCAAACAAACAAGAGTTCATAACACCAATTGAGTTCTAGCAAATTTTGGCAAATTCTCAACCTAGGGTTTAAATTTCCAACTTTTGATTTTCAACTCCAAAACGTGTTTTGTTGGTTCCCAATTGTCGAGATTACATAAAAAAACAATCCCCGATAATCAACACCAACAAGATCGTAGCACTAAGCGATTTCTATCAAATTTTTGGGTTTTCAAGTTTTGAATTTTTTTCTTCTTTTTTCAATATAACAAGAACAAGAACAAGAAAATAAACACGGAACAAAGATGACAAGCACGAAGAGTAGGACGAGGGTTCGTAAGAACGCAACCCTAGCCTTACTCTGATACCAACTGATGCAATCGAAAATACGAAAAGCGATAAAAGATAAGAAACGAGACGAGACTCACACTAAAGTTCGAGTAGCAACGAAGAACTTGTTCCGTTACACCCTAAACGATTGGAAAGAACCACCTACGCTAAGCAACTATCCTCAAGAGACACGAGGCTCGAGCAAATAGAATGATCGAAGACGGATTGAAGAGCAACTTGGATTCATCCAATTGATTTCAAGCCAAAAGTGTTACAAGGTTCAAGAGAATTGCTTATTTAATGTTTTGTGTTCAAAGTAGTGTAAAAAGCAATAAATGATGAAAGGGGGCATTTATAGCTCCCCATTACAATATTTTCTAGATTCTGGTCCGCTGCTGTTCAAGTGTTCTTCGTGATCGCGCAGGGATATATGCGATCGCGTGGAACACTAAAATGCTGAGGGGCGCGATCGCGCGAGCCATGGCGCGACAGCGAAGGCCAAACAAAAACCCTTCGCGATCGCGCAGGTGTGCACGCGATCGCGAAGAGGAAATTCTCTCCGTCAGGCAGTAAGCTCAGCAGGTGTTCCCCTGTTTTGCCCTGTTTTGCTCCCCTGCTTCCTGCACTGTTTCCTGCCCTGTTTCCACATGGATTGAGCTCCAATGCATTGTCTTTAAGTCCTCTCTCGAGCTCATATCGTCCACGCCTCTCCAAACCAAGTGTAGGTGAGCGTCTTGTATATCTTTGGCTTGAGTTCGAGTGAATGGTCTCGATGCAATTTGGGTTGCATCAATCGAGGATGGGACGAGGAAAAGTGAAATTGGGGGAAATGGTGGAAGGAAAATTGAAATAGGAAGAAATGAGAGGAGCAAAAGTGATAGTGGGAGAAATAGGAGGAAGAATATAAGGGTTTGGTATGTTATGGGAAAATATTGCTATGCTTTTGCTATATTTGTAATTAACTTGTGTTTTCCTCTATATAGGGTTATTTTGCTAAAATATTGCTATGTTTGGTAATTAAGCTCTAAAACTTGTACTTTTATGTAAAAAGCCCTTAAAAATATATTGTACGTTCATAAAGTGCTAATTTGATCAAAGTTTGTATTACCTCAGCCAAACGAATCACATTATCTTACCCTCCACTAACTTTGTATTATCAGTTTTCTATCATAAAATTATACAAATTCATAATCATTCGCTTAAATGTTTATCAACAATATCCAGTTATTGCTTCCCAACCTAAAAATTTTCAACACAATAAAAAAGATTTAACTTATACACATGGATAATATTAATGTCTTTTGAAATTACCAGTGTTTTAACTTGTGGTAGCATATTACCTCTGCACTCATTTAGATCATTAATCTCACTAAATAACGCACTAAATGCACTTAGGCTTGGGCATAGAGCTGAGCCGGCTCGGAGTTCGGCTCAGCTCGATTGCCTTTTAGCTCGACTTGGCTCGGTCTCATTTAAATTTTAGCTCGGCTCAGCTCGGTTAAACCTCGATCAAGCTCGGCTCAACTCAATTAGCTTGATTAATCGTGTAACTTTTTTTTAACTTACCAAAAAAATTGGAAGTCTACGTGATATTTAATATCTTAATGTAATAGTTAACAATTGATAAACTAGTACTTTTAACCTTATTTATGATTATGATCAGAAGAAAAATTTAAATATTATTTTTTATATATTTAAGTATGGGGACACAAGAAAAAAGTCGGCTCGGGCTCTGTCAAACTCTAACAAAGCTCGGTTGAGCTCTGTTGCTCCCAAACGCACACGCAAGTATACGTAGTCGACAAGTAATAAAGTGATAAGATTGAGTATCGTTCCCACGAGGACTATTGTTTAGACTGAATCCTAGCAAACAATTTCTTAAAAACTATTCAGGGATCTTTTTCAGTAGTGATTATGATTTTTACTAACTAAAGGAACTAATTAAAAACGAGTAACTGAAGTCAAGTAATAGAGCAAATTATGGGTTGTTATCAATAAAAGAGCGACGGTCTAAGGTCAGATCTACAAACAATCCAGTAGAGTTTTCCAGTTGATTCTACTTCTCAATTTCCTAGATTGCTAACTAACAGGTTAATTATATTCGTGAAAACCTTTCGATTCTTCACGAGTCTATGCAAGCTACTCTAACGCCTATATTTCTATGGAATTAAATCACATGCATGCATTAAAGAACTCTGTATTTAGCTAAGAAAGATGAATAGGTATATGTCTATCCTACCTGCAAATCGATTCCTTGATGCCCAGGTTCACAATCAAGCCCTATTCTTTCTTATTTGCATTCACAAGTTCCCTCTGTCGAGTTCAACTTGTAAACCATAGATAGTGTTCAATTATCAGGCCTCAATAACCAAACAATTAAGCTCAAGAAAGAATAAACAATCTGTAATGGTAAATTAATAGATAGAAATCAACTTTCAAACATCAACCTTCATGTATTTGCTCTAACCCTAGAATGATATGTTTCGCTACTCATATTCATAATAACTATACAAGAATTCATGTAAGAAATATGAAAGATTGTAACAGATCATGTAAAGGAATTAAACCCTTGGTTCAATGTGTTAGGAACTCCAAAACTTGCTCCAAAATTCGACCTCCCTCTAAAATAACGAAATAATGAGATTTTATAGTGTTTACAAAGTGCTAGGATAAGCTAAACCAAAGCCTAATCTAGTTGGGAAAACTTGTGTTTCATCAGCCTCAAAGCTTTCGTGGAAGCCACGCTTCCACTATAGCTCCCAACTCCAAAGTTATCTCTGAAACCTTGCTCCCAGTATAGCTTCCAACTCTTCAGGGCTTTCTTGGAAGCCTTGCTTCCAATATAGCTTCCAATGTATCCATTAACTCCAATTTAGTTGTTCTTGTCTCGAATTCATCCTCACCATTCCTAAAATCACAAATACGATAAGTGAGCACAAGAAACACAATTATCACATATAACGAGCGCATAAAGTACCAAAATGTGAGAAGATATTCAGGTAAAATAGGTAAATATTGCCAAACATCAAGCTCGGTTCGGCTTGGTATGATATAAAGTTCGATTCAGCTCGGGCTCGGTTAGGCTCGGCTAGCTCGATGCCCAGGCTTACGTGCAATTATGGTAGTTAACTATCTTTCGAGTTACATGAGAGTGATTTTTTTTTTTTTAAATAAATTTTGCACCATCTCAACAAATATAAGTGAAACTCAATAGAAAATAGCAATTTGTTGGATTTGACTCTTTCTTCTTCTAATCCATGTATTAAATAAAAGGTGCTCTAATCACTTAGCCGTGTTGACTGCACAACGTATCCAAACATGTGAGCCTCCTTTGGTACTTGACAGCGCTGTCCGTATATAATATATATATATATATATATATATATATATATATATATATATATATATATATATATATCGCATCCCAATCAAAAGCACATTATTAGTCTTGTGTAGTCCTAAATTGGGTGAAGTTTGGAAGTATTTGAATTGAAATATGAAGTGGAATTATCTAATTTGTCCCGATGGGTTCTACATAATTCACATCACTGCAAACCGAATTCAGATTTAGTAATTGGTCGCAAACTTGCACTTATAATGATCAAAATGCTTTCTCAAAATTTCAGTTTGGTTGTTTCACATCTATCTGTTGTAAATCTTTCCCAATTATATACTTATAACTTTCTGATGAGACAGACAACGCAATTTTAGTAATGATAGGTCATAAATTTCAATTTTTTTTTTTAAATCACATTAACAAAATTCTTGTAAGTACGTGATTGACCGAGAGAAGAAGGATCACGTGAAAATTGCAGTTGTTGAGACATTTCAATAATACAACATTAACTAGCAATATGAAGTTATCATCCTACTCGCCTCAAGTTTTACCCGTAATGAATTTAGCAAATTAAACTGAACCACTGATTATAATAGTATGATGCAATCTTTGTTATCACTGACACATGGTAGTAGTTAATGATTGTTTGTAGAGATTGAGGGGAATAATCACAGATGGAGAGAAGAAACAAAATTTCAACAATTACGGCTGCAAAGTTAGAATTTGAACTCGCCCCTAATGATTAACCGTCATTAATTAGGTTTTTGAATAAATTTAGCATTAATTCAGATTTGTAAATTAGTGTTCTTGTTGGTGCATTTTTTTTCTTTTTCTCGTTTATAAATATTCCTGTTCTTTGTTTCAATGACGAACTCCTAAGGCTTTTTTTTTTTTAAAAAAAGAAAGAAACCAAGCTATATGAATGAATCTACTATCTAGTGTTCGCTGCCAAAAAGAAAGATGGATTTTTGAGGCAGTTATTTTGCAGCGTTCACGCAAACTACGTAAAATTTATTTTTTTCCTGCAGTTAATCTGACATAATATTTTCTTTTAGGCATCCGGTGTTTGAAATTGGATTGGCGCAGAATATGTTCACTAATAGGGTAAAGTACTGGTTTATGAATTAAGATACATAAAAGCTGATGTAAAATTGCATACCTCCAAACCCATGTCTATAAATATTGGACTTTGACACTAATAATAGTAAGTGGAGTTGCAATCTTGTTGGGATTTTCAGCTTAGACAATTGTTAGGATGATTAACTGTCTGTCGTATATTATATGCACATAAATAACTAAACCAAGTTGGCATGTGCCAACTCCATTGACAAATGATGCAAAAACAAATAGCAAGCTACATATACTACATAAACTAATGACTTTAATTCTCAGTATGTTGCTCGTTTGATTCAGGAAGTACATAATGCAGAAGACAAGAAATTTTCGTCACTTTGTTTGAACCCAATCAATGCATTCATAATAAGTACTCACTCTATTTTCAAGATGGACGCGCTTTCAAGAAAAACTAGCCATGCAGATGCAATTTAACTGGTTGACTTTTCCTATTGTTATAGAATATTAAGTCTTCTGTCACACTTCATCTTTCATGCAGAAAAAAATATACACAACTAGCTTTAACCAAAGCTGCCTATCAATTTCATTTGCTATATATAAGCTAGTATCCATCAAACATTGCACAATCATATACACTAATCACCATTTCATTTTACACATATCAAAAGCCATGGCAAAAGATTCTACTAACTTCTCTTTGGTTCATTTCACCTTTTGTTGCACTAGTCTTTTGCTACTTGTCCCAACTTTATTTTCTCAATCTTATGCTTTTGATGTTCCTCCAAGTACCCCTGTTTCTCCCACCGTTCTTTGCAAATCCACTCCTTATCCTTCCTTTTGTAGATCTGTACTTCCTCCCTCGAGGAATTCTAGTGAAAATGTCTATGACTATGGTCGAGTTTCAGTCCGAAAATCTTTATCTTCAGCTCGTAAATTCTTATCCCTTATCCAGAAATACCTTCGAAAATCAAGACAATTAACAATCACTGCTGTCCGTGCTCTTGAGGATTGTCAATTTCTAGCAGGACTTAACATGGACTATTTGACAAATTCTTTTAAAACTGTTAACGGGACATCGAGAATTCTCCCTGTTTTACAGGCTGATGATGTTCAAACAATGCTTAGTGCCATTTTGACAAACACACAAACTTGTTTAGATGGACTACAAGCAACATCCTCTGCATGGAGTGTGAGAAATGGCCTAGTAGCTCCACTTTCTAATGACACTAAACTTTATAGTGTTTCTTTAGCTTTGTTCACAAAAGGTTGGGTACCAAAGAAGAAAAATGGACCTAAAAATCGTCACCCTAAACAAAATCAGTTGTTCAAACATGGTCGCCTGCCATTGAAAATGACTGCACGAAACCAAGCAGTTTATGAGACAGTAAGCAGGAGAAAGCTTTTGCAGGAACAAGAAAGTGATCAGGTTCTAGTGAGTGACATTGTGATTGTCAATCAAGATGGAAGTGGAAATTTCACTACCATCAATGATGCTGTGGATGCTGCTCCGAATAACACAAGGGCTGATGCAGGATACTTCCTCATATACATAACAGCTGGTGTGTATGAGGAGTATGTTGCAATTGCTAAGAACAAGAAGTATTTGATGATGATTGGTGATGGCATCAATCAAACTATTATTACTGGCAATCGTAGCTTTGTTGATGGATGGACAACATTTAATTGTTCTACATTTTGTGAGTATCTACATTATATTCCTCACTTTTCAAAGAGATCATTTCTTGGATAGTTTCTCGTATAGTTATTCACTTTTATCTATGAGTTATAACAGTACTATTACAAACTATATTTAATAACTTTAGCTCTAAAACAGTAATTCATAACTATTTTTTTTTAGACTTTACTAATTGGACTATGAGTGAAATTCTTTCAAAATACAAATGTCTGGAATACTAAACTTTCAGCACCCAGCACTCATTTTATTTTTACTTTTTACTTAGAAGTTTTTTGTTGTATTTTGTTTTATAAGATATGGGTAGCCAAAATATTTTCTTTAATTGTATTTTACATTCCCAATTTAATGTTGTACATATTTGTAACATTGTTGTCTTACCATAGTTGTGTGTGTACTTCTGCAGCTGTGGTTGGTCTAGGATTTGTTGCAGTTAATATTACGTTCCAGAACACAGCAGGAGCAATCAAGCATCAAGCAGTTGCAGTCCGAAATGGTGCTGATTTATCCACATTCTATAGTTGCAGCTTTGAGGCATACCAGGACACATTATACGTACATTCCCTTAGGCAATTTTACAGAGAGTGTGACATATATGGCACGGTCGATTTCATATTTGGCAACGCTGCTGTTGTTTTCCAGAATTGCAACATATACCCGCGTCTACCTATGCGCAACCAGTTCAATGCAATAACAGCTCAAGGCAGAACGGACATAAACCAAAACACTGGAATTTCAATTCACAATTGCACAATTAAACCAGCAGATGATTTAGCATTCAGCAATAGTAGCACTGCAACATATCTTGGTAGGCCATGGAAAGAGTACTCGAGGACTATTTATATGCAATCTTATATGGATGCTTTCATTCATCCATCAGGTTGGCATGATTGGTCTGGAGATTTCGCACTTAACACGTCTTATTATGCAGAGTTTAATAACACAGGACCAGGATCAAATACAACAAACAGAGTTACATGGCCTGCAATTCAAATTTTGAATTCTACTAATGCTGCTAATTTTACAGTATCTGGTTTCCTAGTAGGAGATGATTGGTTGCCCAAGACTGGTGTGCCATTCTTCAATACTTTATTATAATTCTTTTCATTTGTTTTTATAATTATTTGAATTGATTAAGCGAATCAATAAGCAGGATTGTAAACAGAATCTTGTAAAATAACCAAGTTGGGAGTTCAAATGTAAAGGTTAATCCATTCTTTTAATCTGCTCAGCTTTCAAGTATTGTTTAATTTCTGAGATGGTACTACCTTATAAATTACTACTGTGCTTACAAAATTGTTGTCCAAATTAGTCATCTTCGTTACGGTATCTAGCTGACAAAGTCAAGTACCCGAAATCGATGTAATATTACTCAGGAATATGTATTAATTTAAGCACTACTAGCACAATTCTCTCTTGGAGAATGCAACAAAACGTTGTCTTGGCTTCAAATATGTTGTAAGTCTCAAGCTCAAGGTAGTTGAGATTTTAAGTACTTGTCAGATTAGAAAATATATTTGACTGATGCAACCAGACTCGCCAGTAGACCCTTCACAAGAAGCCAAGCGAAGGAGTTGCAAGAGTTGCAAGTGGCATTCACCAAACTGAAGCTGTTGGGGCACTAAAAACTGCAAGGCCTGTTTACAAGCTCACTGCATCAGATACAGAACCAATTCAGCGCGATCGCGAGAGCACAGACGCGATCGCGCAAGGTCCTAACAGTGTTCAGCGCGATCACGAGAATTCAAACGCGATCCCGCGGGAAGCTGAAAAAGGGTGAAGACAGTTGTTCTTCATGATCGCGTCATAGCCGCAATCACGAAGCTCTGGTTGCTCATACTGCGCGATCCCGCAGGTGTTGGCACGATAGCGCTGAGACGACAATCAGAAGGGCCTATTTTAGTTTAATGACTTTGTTACAGCCCACCTCAGGGCTAATTAAGGCGATGTTATGCTATTTTAGGAACCACTATTTAAGCCCTTTTATCTTCATTTACTAGGGTTAGCTTTTGATGAATATTGATTGTTAGAAAACTTGGCTAAGCTTGTTGTTTAAGCATTTAATCCTTAATTTGTAATTAATGTTGATTCAAATGAGGATCAATTAGTATAGGTTACTTTTGTTAGACAATTAAAGAGGGGGTAATTAGACCTTAACCCTAATTTGCTTCTTTAATCTCTTCTAATTAAAGTGGGTCTTGCTTTAATTTCTTTTCAATTTCTGTTCTTTCTATTTCATAGTTGTTGAATCATATCATTTGGTATCAGAGCTGGATTAGTATTTGTTCTTACAAGCACTAACTAAGTTTTGTTTATCAACATCCAAAAATCACAAAAAAATTCAAGAAAACTCAAAAAAAAAAAAAAAAAAAAAAAAAAAAAAAAAAAAAAAAAAAATTGAGTCATAGATTTAGGGTTTCATTGGATGAAATTTTTTGTTACCATTTGTTGAAAGTTGATTCTAAAAGTTGTACCTTCAAAGAAATCGGCAACAAACAACGATTGGAGCATCAATTTGAAGAATCAAAAGTTAGAGTTCTTCAAGTTCATCAACTAGCATTTTGGGGATTTTGCATTTTGGGTGTTGTTCTTGAAGAATCAACCATTGGGGTTTGTTAGCATACTAACAAGGATCATATATCTCAAATTTGGAGCAAAAACAAGCTGGTTTGTGAAGATTCAAGTGAAAAGGGTAGCTGGAAAAACGCATTCTGCACAAAGCGCCAGAAACCTACGCGATCGTGCAAACCAGCTATTTAATCACTCTTTGCGGTCGCGCCCTGCTGCGAACTCCTTCAACGCGATCGCGTCAGTTCACACGCGATCGCATAAAACAACAATTTCCGAAAAAACATTTTTCTTAGATAGATTGCTTGAAACAGCCCCTGAACAGTTTCCAATCAACCAAACCCCATTCTCATCATCAAGTACAATAAGTTTCTAGATCATAAACAAAATTTCATCCAAATCCGAATTCGTTTCGTTCCAATTCGATTCGTGCTTTTCTCTTTTCATTTTGTTGACCTTTTCTAATTCCCTTTCGTTAGCTTTGTTTGTCCAGTCAAATTTGGAGCAAAAACAAGCTGGTTTGTGAAGATTCAAGTGAAAAGGGTAGCTGGAAAAACGGATTCTGCACAAAGCGCCAGAAACCTACGCGATCGTGCAAACCAGCTATTTAATCACTCTTTGCGGTCGCGCCCTGCTGCGAACTCCTTCAACGCGATCGCGTCAGTTCACACGCGATCGCATAAAACAACAATTTCCGGAAAAACATTTTTCTTAGATAGATTGCTTGAAACAGCCCCTGAACAGTTTCCAATCAACCAAACCCCATTCTCATCATCAAGTACAATAAGTTTCTAGATCATAAACAAAATTTCATCCAAATCCGAACTCGTTTCATTCCAATTCGATTCGTGCTTTTCTCTTTTCATTTTGTTGACCTTTTCTAATTCCCTTTCGTTAGCTTTGTTTGTCCAGTCTTTGCTACAACAACTCCTTTCCATCCTGAATTGGATTGAGATTAATTGTTAAATCGGACTTGAGTGTTAAGAGCAACTTACATTAGCCAAGAGATTTAAAAGACAAGTATGGTGAGAGTATTAGTGCGAGTAAAAGCCAATCATTGAGTGTAAATACGATTGGATTGAGTGCAATCAAATTCAGTGTAAACACCTAGGGAGTGAATTGGTGAGGACTTTTTTCTACTAACCTTTATTTGTTTAATTGTTTGTAGGTACTATGGCTCAAAAGGAAGTTGATGTGAACATGGAGACTAATACCTTGATTTATGCGATGATGGCTCGCTTTGACGTATTCCAAGATGAATTCAAGGGAATCAAAGAAACCGTTGATGATCTATATCGCAAGTCTAGACTTCAAGAATTGGGAAAACAAGTGGTGGAGACACCTCCAACCGTGGGGTGCGTGGTAATGGTCCTAGTAGGCTTTCTCGGGCTAGTGACCGTTATTCTCATATGATAGCCCAAGACACCTACTCTCCAAATGACACTCCACAAGCAAAGGATCCCAACCATGATCCTCCAAGGCATGACCTTCCAAGAAATGAACCTCCAAGACATGAAGCTCCAAGGCGTGAGGGTATGGTGCATCCACAAAATGATCGTCAGTATGATGACGAATCTTACCATGCACTTGATAATTATGATGTTGATCCATATCTCTACCCGGGGGAAGTACGATGTTGACATCCAATTTTGTCCCTCATTTTTCTATAATTGACCATAATTTAACCTAAATGTGCAATTTAATCGTTCGAGCAAATTTGCATTAAAAGACATGCATTTACTTGTGATATCCTCTATTTATACGTAAAATACATAATTGTAGCTATATTGCGTAAGTTTACATCATTTAGGCTATCTGTCAAAATATTGTTGTTTGCGCAATTTTGTGCATTTATAGTATTTAATAAATATTTATGACTATTTATACTTAGTTAATTTAATTTGTACCCCGATTTCTTTTAATGTGTGCATTTTTCTTGTCATTTATTTTGTTTTATACAGCGTATATACATATTGGTATCTTTAATTATTTTGCACATTTTAATTTAATTATTAGTCCATTTTTATCTATAGACTACCAATATTATTTCATAATCCTGGTATAGTTATCCAAATTCAATTTTTAAGACTTCTTCTTGAATCTAGATAAATGACCAAATCAAATACATTCATCTTATACTCTCACCTCGAATCTAGACGAGTTACCTTACCAAATTCTATTTTGTGCCACATTTTCTCCTTTTCTTCCTATTTATTTTTAAAATAAAATCTCTAAGAAAAAGATCAACTTTTTCCTTTTCTTGACATATGCACACTCCTACAATCCCTTTTTTCCAAACTGGTCATATTGCCAAAATCATCCTACATTCTAAAATTTCAAGAAATTGCTTTAATTTTGGCAAGGATTTCTCAATCCCTTCAATGTCTCTCAATTATTGGCAGATCCCTCAAAATTGGGGATCACCCCAATGGCTCTTTCAATTCTTTCTTCCTTAAAAAGAGTGATACCCACACCTCTGCAGAGACACCAGTAGAAGCTCTCAACACGCACCCACACTACAATGCATTCACATTCTCTTCCTTATCTCTCTCAACATACAAGTGATACAATACCCATACACTAACACAGATCACTACATACAGACAGCATCACCACCATCGACCCTATTCTTTACCTCCCCATCACACAAACAAATAGTAATACACACTCACCCCCTCTTCTCTCACACACCATCAGATCCTTCCTAATCGATACAAACACACACACAAGTTCGAAGAGAGTAAAGAGAAACAGAGGGGAAAACGAGGTAATACAGATCAAAAACCAGTAGTGAAAATGCCACCACCATCGACGTTGAATAGTGCAAACGAAGGGGATAAGAGGGATAAAAACCAGTCAATAACCTCTACCCTCCAATACCAATACATGTAGATCAAAGAACACACATACACACCCCCACTAAAAACTGCCATCACCGAAGACCCTGTTTCTTCCTCGTTTTGTTGACTGGATACTGCAAATGAAAAGGACCTTCGTTGCATGTTTCTGGAAATTGAAAAATCACCCCATCGTCGGGGTCCATGTTCTCGATGTTCTCCTCCATTTTTGATTAATTTATGATTGAAATTGAAAACGAGTGAGCGGAGTCGCAGCGACGCCGCCAAGGCGGATTTGGTGTCGCTCCTCCTTCTCTGTTTGGGGGTTGCTCTGCTCACTAGTATACCACCGCTGATCCCACCGGAAAACTCGCTCCTTATCCTCTTCGCTGTTTGCTTTATCCACCACTTTGTTTTGTTTCGCCGATTCTTTATCTGTGTCTTATTATTGAGATGCATTGGTCACTAATATATCATATCATCATGGCCAGGGGCGGATTTACCTGCAGAGGACCGGGTGCTACGGCACCCGCAAGCTTCGCTGGGGCTCTGTATATTTATGTATATTTTACCAGCGAAATAGGAGATACATTAACTTTGGCACCCATAAAGAACAAAGGAGGCATGGTGCCAGTGGCCAAAAATGCGTGCCTTTTCCCCATCGTCTAGGGTTCGAATCTAGGCTACAACATCCTTTTTTATAGTTGGTCTTGCAAGAAGTACGTACTAATATGCCTGATTTCTCTGTTCTGTCGTATCTTTCCCCCTTTTTTCGTTCCCTTCTATTTTATAATATGCCATTCTCTCTTTTTCTTTCTTTTTGGTGTTTTATTTTTTATTTTTTTCTATCATTATTTCTTATTTCATGATGAACTTATTTTTGATAAAAAATTTAAATAATTTTAATAAATATGTGGTTTCTCCTTTTGATGATACTACATTAATCTATACATATTGAAGAATAAATTGAACGATATCTTCTATTAATTTTTAAAAAATTAATTGGCTTGATTAATAGATATTTTAAGTTAATGCTCATAGATTAAAATTTTAAAATTTTTATTGTACAAAGAATTGCCATAAACGTGACATTTAAGATGAAGAATTGTTGAAGACAAATTAATCTAGTAAAAAAATATACATATATTTATGTAGTTAAACTATTTTTTTAGTAACTTTCGAATTAGGGTGTTCTTTCATATAGCAATGTTCTTTCATAGAATTTAAGTGAATTTTTTTTAATTAAGACATAACTTATTTTTATATTAAAAAATAATGCTTAATAAACGTCGAAGTAATAAAATTCTTTCCGACCCGTCGTTCCTATTTGGTCTTTGTGGCCAAGAGTAGATATAAAATGTGACACCCGTAGACTTCAAATCCTGGATCCGCCCCTGATCATGGCCCTACTGTTTATATATTTATTTCACTAACTTGGTTCTTCTTAGTATTTTTTGTTTTCAATGCAGTATATGCTTAAAGCCTTAGGCTATGTTGCTGATCCTTCTTGCGTATTGCTGTACGAAAGCCAAGCACTTGGGGAGTCTATTATTGTTGTGAAGCTCACATTCCTTTTGGCGTTGTTGTGCTGGTTTAGAACTAATCTGGACAGATAGCACATCAATTTGGCGAATAAAAATATTTATTTTTGAGGCCTATGCACTGATTATGAATGGATACTACACGGTCAATGATGTTTGGAGGCCAATACACATCCCATCCCGTATTTACCGTCCCTTGCGTGTCCCAAAAACAAAAAAAAAAGGGTAATGATGATGAGTATCCACTTTGTATCGATGTCCTTAAACCTCTCCCCAATACGGCGAAATCTGAGCCCAAAAACCTTTACAAAAAATGTTTTTTCCTTTATTTTGTTTTTCCTTTATTTTGTTGTTATTATTATTATTTTAGTATTACTCTCTTTCTACTGCTGCTGCTGCTCCTCCTCCTTTATTCTACTTTTGTTTTTGCTCAATTTCGTTAATTATAATTCGTTTTATGTTTTGCGAGGTACGCATGGATAAAGTCTATTAAAGAACGACACATTTGGATTGGACAACACTTTATTACTTTAGTCTTATTTTATATTTATTTATTTGCACTGACTATTCATCTTCTTTGCGAGGAACATTTGGGACGATATTAACAAAGATTGAAGAGATTTGAGAAGACAAACATTTGTTTCTTGTGCAAATAATTTGTGATATAAAATACTAGTGGAATTGCTTGTTTTTACTTTATTTTAATTTATTCGAATCCCAATTATCTAGTCCGGCCGGGAACCACACTTGGTGGAATCTGAGAGGTGCCTAGCACCTTCCTCTTGGGTTAACTTGAACCCTTATCAGAATTTTTAGTTTGTAGATCAAGTACGGATTTAACATAAAATTGGTTAGAAGAAAAGTAGGTGCCCTAATACGCCTAGTTAAAAAATATATTAGGTGGCGACTCCAAGTCTTACCCGTGAGTTCCAATAAGTCGAACCTTGTTTCGAACTCTAATCGATTTTGGGAAAATGGGTGTCGGCAGGATGGCGACTCCACTGGGATTTCAAGGTTCTAACCATAACAGACTTTTAATTGTGATTCTTTGCATTTATTTTCTTTTTTATTTTATTTCTCAAGACTAATATTTCTTCCTTTTCGTTTTGCAGGTTTGAAACTTAGTTTTCTATTTCACCGACATTTCCTTTAAATTTTTTATCTATAATTATTATTTTTTCACTTCCTTCATTCCTAGGATATTACACATTCACACACCAAGAACGATTACGCGTAACTCGAGGCCGTTCCACTCTCAAAGCACCCTTTAGGGAAAGTTCGCAAAATTTAGCCAACTAGCGAGGCAGTTGGCGGTTTGCATGCTTTCAAACTTCCAAGTTATCCGCTTGGAAGAAACTCCATCTAGAAAAAAAACCCACTCTTCAATAGGGAAATACATCACATCGTTTTCTTGAATGATTTTTCAAATCCTTCACAAGTTTGTTAAGTCCTCTATTTAACAGTTTTACTTTTGACTCTATTTTTAATATTATCTTGCATAATTTTTTTATACCCCGAGATAAACTTTTTTCTTTTGTTCTTCTTTTTGTTCTTTCTATTTATTAAATTTATTTTGTAAATTGTTCAAACTCGTGCATTTTTCATTTAAAAAAAAAAACTTATGCATTTTAACTTGTGCATCCCGCGAATAACGTCCGCCACTCCTGGCAATTTTAAAATCGTACGTTGAAAAATATGGTGGTTACGACCACCTCTCCCTCACAAAAATTCCTTTAGAGGGAACAACTTGGAATTTATTTGATCCGTGATATTCCTACTCTCGAGTTGTCCGCTTGGGAGGTCAATAAAACTCGGTCTAAGTCAACCCAGCTCTTAGTGGTAGCTCTAGGACCATGCATCATGGCATATCATTACTAGACTAGTTCTCAGGTCCGATAGGCCAACCTTCAAACAAACGGGTTTCGAACATGATTTATTTGCATATAATTAGGGGGACCAACGTGCAAATGTGGACCGTTTATTAGAATTGTTCTGCATTCAGAGCCATTCAAAGGCACAAGGGTAACCGAACGGGCATCAAAAGCCCAAATTGAATCAGAAACGACCATTTATTCCTAAGCGGTGTGAATCATTATGTATTCAAATGCACAAAAGGTAACCGAAAAGGTATTAAAAGCCCGACTTGAAGCAGAAACGACCGCTTGATAGACAGGATGACACATAATGCACATTTATCCTTTAGACATTATATAAAGATTGGACACCCCTGGTATATCAAAAGACCATTAGCAACCTTCTTCTAAAAAGTGTCTAAAGGGTTCTCAACCCACAACAACACATCTCTTCATATTCTCTATTTCATTATTTGTGCCACACGTTGATCATTTGTCCGCAATAAAGCGAACTTTAGGCATTTTCTTCTCCCTTTTCCTATCATCTTTCACCTTTTCCAAAAGATCATGGCCACTAGAACATTCGACATGGTTACTTGAGTCCCTCAGTTACTTAAAGATTGGTGGGAAAACATAAGCATAGATAAAGAAGCCCGAGTTAAAGTAGTGTTGGGGAACCTGATTTCACTAATGGAGCACACGATAATTAAAGGGATAGTAGAAGCAGTGGCAAACTATTGGGATGCAGATCGAGTAGTTTTTCACTTTGGGAGTGTAGAGTTGACACTGTTGCTGGAAGAACTAGACGGGTTGACTCAATAACCATTTGAAAGTGAGGAAATCTTGATGCATAAGAACATTACACATAAGGAATTCTTCGAAACGGTAGGGTTTAAGCCCGAATTATGCACAGACATTGTAAGACAGTCGGAAATTTCTTTGACTTCCCTCTACATCAAATTTAGGTACGGAGAAGCATTTCAAGAATTCAAAGATAATTTCAGCATTAACAAGGCAGATTGGCAAGAGCGGAGGATACTTGCTTTTGTTACCAGCTTTTTAGGGACTGTCGTGTTTCCAGAACACAAAGGACGAGTTGACGTTTGTATGGTATCAATTATTGATGCCCTACTCAAGGATTTCGACAAGAAGTACACTTTGATATCGATGATTGTTGCAGAAATGTATCGAGCTTTAGAAAGATGCAAGAAGGGCGATGGCTTTTTTGAAGGTTGCAATTTGCTTTTACAAATTTGGCTGATAGAGCATTTGCACAAGATGAATAGCACAGACCAAGCCTTCCACTACATCTTGACTCATACGCCCGCATGGACAATGCTCTTGGAAAGTGGAACCAGCCAACAACTGCCAAAGGCTGGCATCAGATGCTTTCTCAGCTGACATCTGAAAATATACAATGGATGTTTGATTACTTTCCCAGCACAACAGTAATCACAAGTTCTCAAGGAGCTTTATTTCTCATCTTAGTTGGGTTTAGAGGAGTACACCCATACACTCTTTTAAGGGCACTCAGACAAGAAGGGAGAAAGTAGATTGTACCCCAAATTGCGGACATCAGAAGTTTTAAAGCAAATATTTTCGGAGAGATGATACCATTCGAAGACAAGATATTAGAATTTTTGAAAGCAAGGCACCGAATGAAATTTGAGACTACTGGGAGAGACAGGTTTGATGCCGGCTATGATGAAGATTACCCGTACTTGCTCAGAAAAGACATAGCAAGGGATGTTCAACCAAGAGCAACAACAAAAAGGAAAAGAAATACTGATGAGCTAGAATCCGAGTACAAGAGGCTACGCAAACAACTGGTAAGGGCAGGAAAGAAAATAGTAGAAAAGCAAAGTTTGGTCGAAGCAAAGAGAAAAGAAAAAGATAAATGGCGTAATAAAGCAAAACTCCTGACAAAACGCATAGAGTCTATAGGTGTGTGGGCTAGCAAAAGAATGAACTCTGTGGCTGGTAAAGGAATGGAAGAAAAAGGAAATAAGGCTTGGAAAATATTAAAGAATTTCACATTTGACATATCCTGACTCTTAACTGATGCAGACAACATCATTTTCCAAGGAGACTCATCAGAGGCAAGCTTGTCTGAGGGAGACTCATATGAGGAAAAAGAAGAATCTTCTGGGGATGGATCAACATGAAAGATGTTCACCTGACTACGATCTAATCTCCTAGCAATGTTTTCCACTTCTTACACTATATCTATACCAGCCAATGTAATACACTCCAATAATGTAATATTCTCTTTTAGACTCCGTATTTCCTTAGGAAACGAAATGATGCATGCGGCACAAAGCTCTTTTTAAATCATCGTTCGTAAAGTGGTCCTTCGCATTATAGATGCATTTGTTATTTGATATGTGTGTATTGCATGAATTAGCTTGTTTGCTCCAGGTCTCTTTCTACCTAAATGAATCCCTTCCTAAATCCAATCTCCTACCAAGGCAGACACATCATCTCTCTACTTTATGCCCAAACCTGATATCGGTAATCTTTCATATTTCTTGATAATTCGCTATCCTTTACCAACTCAAAATCTATTATCCAAAAGGTTGGCCTAAGTTGAATACTAAGGCAGAAGACAAGGTTAAACAAAGTGCACTTTTCCATGATTTGTCAAAATAAGAAGAGTTTATCACAACTATGCACATAAAGTGGAATATTGGCAGAGCAAAACATATGTTGGTCAAACTCAAAGGTACACATGATTTACCACAACACTTTTTTTCTCCATTTTGTTGCTCCAGGCTGCACGGTCACACCACCTGCAATACATGACTGTAACCCAAAGCATTTTCCAAACATGCTCCTATCGTGATCAAAATAGCAGTCAAAGGGCCCGTGGAAGACAACAAGGAATTGGAAAGGAAGAAATATAGCAAAGACTTGCGCACAACAACCAAAATTGACAAGCCACAACGACGAAGGTCTCATTATATGATAGACATGGAAATTCCCTAAGCATTTGGAAGCATATCTCTACCCACTAGAAAGCATAAAGCAAGACGATGGACGAAATTATCTGTTAAGACACTGATTTGGTACATAAGAACAAGACTCGAACAACTAGACTTCTTAGCCAAAGCTTTTATCAAGCAATTTGAGATCTCATGACGACGACCATATATACAGTAACCTACTGAAAAGGAAAATGCAATATGACCAACCTCTATCATGGTCCTTGACTGAAACAACAATCTAAGAATATACATAATACGTAGGCAACCTACACCGAGTTCAGTCTCTTGGCAATAAAATCCTTACCCAACAAGGAAAGTTGGTGCAAAGATCGCAGTAGTTGGTTAGGCAAATATGAAAATCATTGAATATCTCTTTCAAAAATGCACAGACATCGCAATGGGCCTAATTCACAAGGAAAGGTGACAAATTGACTTAAGACCTTGGTGTTCAACAAGAGCCGACCTCCCTTTCTGTCACACAATACAACCTATTCCTCACAACGTCTTTATCACTTTTCATTGACATTCAACTTCTCAAGCATCAATTATTTAACCAAAATCCTTGTCTTGACTGCTACATAAAGCACTCAAGCAATCTTTTGGAATCTATATACACTTTTTCATAATCTCCAAATTCAAGTACAAATCCATCATCCGCGGTTTAGGCATTCTCTTAAGCTTTATGTGTTATATTAGCATCAAATCTTTGCTAATGTTCTAACACAATTTTGCGCATTTTGTCACTTTTTACGATTGCTTTGCATTTGAACACCGAAAGTGGCCAAGAATCTGCATTCAGAAAAAATCAAAATGGCAAGCCGAGCTGAAAATATTTTCTTCTAGAACAAAGTCTTTTAAACCAACAGTATGTGACGCCAAGAGAATCCAGAAAACCCAAATTCCACTGTCGTACAACTTGTAGCATGGACAAACAAAATCAGTTGGGGTTATACCACACAAGAGTCGCAAGAAAGAAATCTAATCACTATACAACCAGAATCAGTAAAACTCACAATCTCACACAACAGCCAACTTACACAATAAACAACCTTCCCCCGTTAAGACTTTCAACAACAACCTTATCAGGCTCAACACAATCAAGGACAAACAAAAAGATAAAACCTCACACTTTTACTCCTTTAGCTCAATCGAAAGATACTGTACCCGACAAACGAACTACTCCCTAGATACCCATTCCGAAATTCGATCCAACAAAGATCTACACTCAGCACCTAAACATCTAATACCATGACACCGTAAAACATCCAACACTGAAACATAAAATTCAGAGTTTGATTGACCAAAGCAAGACAAGGGTACAACAAGAACTAACAAATGGAAGTTGCAACTCTCGAGCCACAAATACATTTCCTACACAGACCAATCTATCAAAGTTAGCTCCATGACTTTTGAAAAGAAAAGTACAAAACATGAAGACACCCCATCACAACCCAAGACAAGCACAATTTTAGACAACCTCCAGGCAAAATCCAAACACCAAACCTTAGGCTGAGAATGCGAGTATCCACATAACAGAATCTTCGAGATATTCAGTTGTCACACTAAAAGACCAAATGCATATTCAAGCCAATACTTTGGTGTTTAGTGCAATGCAACCACTTTGTTTCAACTAATGAGTATTTCTTTGAGACCAGATCCTTTGGCAACACAAGACTTACAGGCAATCACAACGGACATGATAGCACTTTAGCCGTCAGGCTTATAATACGACGACCAGCCTCGGCAGGCTTAGAATATGACGACTAGCCTCGTCAGGGTTAGAATATGACAACTACCCTCATCAGACTTAAAATATGACGACTAGCCACATCAGGCTTTGAAATATGACGATTAGCTTCGTCAGGCTTATAATATGACGATTAGCCTCGTCAGACTTAAAATATGACGATCAACCCTGTCAGGCTTAAAATATGACAGTTAGGCTTGTCCGTCTTAGAATTGGACTTACACATATATTTTGTTTTGCAGGCACTACCATAATAGGCTCGTCCGCCTTAGAATTTGTCATTCACATGTATTTTTTTTTTTTTTTTTTTTGCATGCACAACCATAATAGGCTCGTCCGCCTTAGAATTGGACATTCACATATATTTTATTTTGCAGGCACTACTATAATAGGCAATAAACTGGGGCAGAATTTTTGAGAGGATCCTCATTTTTTAGGGGATGAGGATCCCCTCAAAAATTCTAAAAGACGCAAGCTGACATTGGGGCAGAAATTTTTGAGCAAGAGAGATGTACAGAAACTGAGAATTCACCGAAGAAAGTTGACCAAGGCCCAACATTCATGAAAGAAGACACTACATGAGGAAGGCGCGGGGCAGATGAAGAATGCATAAATCAAACCTTCCCCCCCCCCCCCCCCCCACAACTCACAAAATTTTTTCTTTGAGTGCAGACATTACAAAAGCAGAAATAGGACGACCTTCCTAGTAGCATTGCAGGCATGATAATGACATTTTATTTTTAGCACTTCACTTTACTTTTTGTTTGCAGAATACATAACCCGACGCGATAGGCACTTTACTTTTTGTTTGCAGGATACACAACCCACATTTTAATTTTTTGTTTGCGAGGTACAGAGCCCGACACGATAGTCACTTTACTTTTTGTTCGCAGGGTACACAGCCCGACGCGACAGGCACTTTAATTTTTTATTTGCGTGGTACAAAGCCCAATGCGAAAGGCACTTTAAGTTTTTGTTTGCGGGTACACAACCGGACACGACATGCACTTTACTTTTTGTTCGCAGGGCACATAGCCCGACACAACTGGCACTTTACTTTTTATTCGCAAGGTACATAGTCAAACGCGACAGACACTTTACTCTTTGTTCACAGGGTACACAGCTCGATGCAACATGCACTTTACTTTTGTTCGTATGGGTACACAGCCCGACGCGACAGGCAAATATCTCCCGATGAGAGAATTTCACTTTACTCGTTGTGCGCAGGGTATACAACCAGACACGACAAACAAATATCCTCGGAGGAGAGTCATTTATTTCCTAGCACTCAAAGCACCTGAAAATATACTAGAGTACTACATGACACAGGATAGCTCAGCTCAACAGGGAAGTTTACTTTATCATTATCTTTGGGGTCACTTATCTTACTTTTATTGCACGACACTCTCCGATCCCTTGACAAACCCCCGCGCCATTTTCCATACTCTCGTACTTGCTCCCAAAAAATTACTACCCCACACGAAATTGTGCAACCACAAAACCTCAAATACATACTATGCACCGTTCTGGAACCCAATGCTCAATCCTTCAGACAATGTCTTTTCTATACCACATAAACTATCTATTTTGCCGAGTTTTAAGGCGCTCAAATCTAAATTTCCATACTTGCACCAGTGATCTACCTAATCTTTCCTTGCCGATTAGACGTCAGTTTTGTATTCCTTCCTATTCAGGCCTATATGTGTCAATCGTGCGTGTTCTCATGCTTAATCATAACCATATGTTTGATCATGCACATTTATCGTGCTTTACTTCACAATATTCCCCGAGTTTGGTCGAGACAATATTGAAGGCAAGATGACTCATTTATCGAGTTGTAGTGGAAATCATATCCATGTAAACTCCTCTTTATGGGTGTGTCGTGCACCACATCTTCATAACTAGGATGGCTACGAGCCTCTTTTTCCACGCTCGATCTATCAATGCTACCTCGTCTTCAACAATGCCTCTGTTATACCTAGCAATCATATATCTCAGCAAAATTCAAATGTAAACTTTGCATACTCCGACAAGTTTACACCTGACATCTAAAATCGTGCGTCATAAACATCTCGCACAGGCAATACGCCATTCTGCAACTGCACATGGCCCAATTCTCGTGAAACACAAGATATGTAGGCAACTCAGACACCGGGGTTCGGCGAAAAATACTCCAAAACTTTTATTTTCCTTTTTCACCACTTTGTCTATCCGTCATGACAAAATTGGCTACTCCATCAACTATCTTTGTCTGAAGATTCTTTAATCATCCCCTGACAAAGAGGGAAGCTGTTGACACCTAATTTTGTCCCTCCTTTTTCTATAATTAGCCATAATTTAACATAAAGGTGCAATCTAATCGTTCGAGCAAATTTGCATTAGAAGATATGCATATACTTGTGTTATCGTCTATTTATACGTTATATACATAATTGTAACTATATTACGTAATTTTACATCAATTAGGCTATTTGTCAAAATATTATTGTTTGCGCAATTTTGTGCATTTATAGCATTTAATAAATATTTGTGACTATTTATACTTAGTTAATTTAATTTGTATCCCAATTTCCTTTTAATGTGTAAATTTTTCTTGTCGTTTATTTTGTTTTATACAACAAATATACATATTGGTATCTTTAATTATTTTTTCACCTTTTAATTTAATTATTAGTCAAATTTTATCTATAGACTACCAATATTATTTCATAATCCTGGTATAGTTATCCAAATTAAAATTTTAAGACTTTTTTTTAACCTAGATAAGTGACCAAATCAAATACATTCATCCTATACTCTCACCTCGAATCTAGACGAGTTACCTTACCAAATTCTTAATTTTGTACCATATTTTCTCCTTTTCTCCCTATTTATTTTTAAATAAAATCTCCAAGAAAAGATCAGCTTTTTCATTTTCTTGACATATGCACACTCCTATAATCCCTTTCTTCCTAACTAGCTACCTCGCCAAAATCATCCTACATTCTAAAATTTCAAGAAATTGCTTTAATTTTGGCAAGGATTTCTCAATCCCTTCAATGTCTCTCAATTATCCCTCAAAATTGGGGATCACCCCAACGGCTCTTTCAATTTTTTCTTCCTTAAAAAGAGTGACACCTACACCTCTGCAGAGACACCAGCAGAAGCTCTCAAGAAACGCACCCACAATACAATGCATTCACATTCTCTTCCTGATCTCTCTCAACATACCAGTGATACAATACACATACACTAACACAGATCACTACATACAGACAACATCACCACCATCGACCCTATTCTTTACCTCCCTATCACACCAACAAACAGTGATACACACTCACCCCCCTCTTCTCTCACACACCGTCAGATTCTTCCTAATCGATACAAACACACATAGAGGTTCGAAGAGAGTAAAGAGAAACAGAGGGGAAAACGAGGTAGTACAGATCAAAAACCAGTAGTGAAAATGCCACCACCATCGGCATTGAACAGTGGAAACGAAGGGGAGAAGAGGAATGAAAACCAGTTCAATATCCTCTACCCTCCAGTACCAATACACACACAGATCAAAGAACACACATACACACCCCCACTAGAAACTGCCATCACCGGAGACCCTATTTCTTCCTTGTTTTGTTGACTGGATACTGAAATCGAAAAGGACCTTCATTGCCTGTTTCCGGCGATGGAAAATACCCCCATCGTCGGGGTCCCTGTTCTCGATGTTCTCATCCATTTTTGATTAATTTATGATTGAATGAGTTAGCGGAGTCGCAGCGACGCCGCCAAGGTGGATCTGGTATCGCTCCTCCTTCTCCGTTTGGGGGTTGCTCTGCTCACTAGTATACCACCGCTGATCCCACCGAAAACTCACTCCTTATCCCCTTCTCTGTTTGCTTTATCCACCGCTTTGTTTGGCTTCACTGGTTCTTTATCTGTGTCTTATTTCTAAGATGCATTGGTCACTAATATATCTTATCATCATGGCCCTACTGTTATATATTTATTTCACTAACTTGGTTCTCCTTAGTACTTTTTGTTTTCAATGCAGTATATGCTTAAAGTGTTGGGCTATGTTGCTGATCCTTCTTGCGTATTGTTGTACGAAAGCCAAGCACTGGATAGATATCACATCAATTTGGCGAATGAAAGTATTTATTTTTGAGGCCTATGCACTGATTATGAACGGATACTACACGGTCAATGACGTTTGGAGGCCAATACACGTTCCATCTCGTATTTACCATCCCATACGTGTCACGAAAACAAACAAAAAGGGAAATGATGATGAGTATTTACTTTCCAAAATAAGCATAGAGTGTGTAGGATCGGTAGCTAGCATGGCAACATGGCCGGCCACTATTGTTTTCAGCCGTATCGTTGTCCTTAAACCTCTACCTGATACGACGAAATCTGAGCCTAAAAACCTTTACGAAAAAAATGTTTTTCCCTTTATTTTTTTGTTATTATTATTATTATTATTTTCTCATTACTCTCTTATTATTACTGTTAATATTATTATTACTTTATTCAACAATTATTTTTGCTTTATTTCTTTAATTATAATTCGTTTTATGTTTTGCGAGGTACGCTTAGATAAAGTCTATTAAAGAACGACACATTTGGATTAGACAGCACTTTGTTACTTTTGTCTTATTTTATATTTATTTATTCACACTAACTATTCATCTTCTTTGCGAGGAACATTTGGGACGAGTTTAACAAAGATTGAAGACATCTGAGAAAACAAATATTTGTTTCTTATGCAATTTATTTGTGTTGTAAAATACTAGTGGAATTGCTTGTTTTTGCTTTACTTTAATTTATTTGAATCCCAATTATCTAGTCCGGCCGGGAACGACACTTGGTGGAATCTGAGAAGTGCCTAACATCTTCCTCTTGGGTTAACTTGAACCCTTACTCAGTATTTTCGGTTCGTAGATCATGTTCGGAGTTAACATAAAATTGGCTAGAAATAAAGTAGGTGCCCTAATACGCCTAGTTAAAAAATATGTTAGGTGGCGACTCCAAGTCTTACCCGTGAGTTCAAATAAGTCGAACCTTGTTTTGAACTCTAACCGATTTGGGGAAAATGGGTGTCGACATGCGACAAGGAGGATATAGAGGTCGAGGTGGTCGATTTGGGAGAGGTTACCAAGGGAGAGCGGAACGTGAAGAGGACTACTATAGTCAGGAAATCGAAGGCATTAAGATGAAGACCGGGGATTGAATACCATCAAGATCAATCTTCTTACTTTCCAAGGAGGTAATGATCCCGAAGATTATCTAGAGAAGGTTGTCAAAATGGAAAGTATCTTCCAAACCAACAATGTGCAAGAAGCTAAAGTCAACTATGCCATCACTCAATTTGAAGGCTATGCTCATACTCGGTGGGAATCTAAGCATAGGCAAAGGGAGACTCATAGGTTACTTGCAGAGAGTGGATGGATAGCAATGAAAGCAATGATGGAAGATCAGTTATTACCTAAGAACTATGATGAAGAGTTGCTGAATAAGTTCTACAAATTTAGGCAAAGAAGCAAAGGGGTCCCGGAATACTTTGATGAGTTTGAAAAGACAAGGATAAGGGCTAACATTCAAGATGGGGACCGACTTCTCATTCCAAGGCTTTGTGGGGGCTTGAATAGAGAAATTTCTTCTCCCATGGAATTGCACCAATTTGATTCCTTGTATGATGCTTTTCAAGCGGCGCTTAAGGTGGAGAAAGGGCTTAAGTTGGACAAGTCCTAGAAGTCCAAGAGCACCTCCTCCAATTGGAGCAAAGGAAAGGATAATGTGAAGACCTATTCACCATTAGACAACGCAAAGGAGCCAAAGCGAGAGTTCAAAGGCCAATTTGATAAAGCTAAGCCCAAGGAAGAGCAAAAAATGGGAGGTAACAAAGCTAAACTCGAAATATTGTCTAACATTCAATGTTATAAATACAATGGTCAAGGCCATATGATAAGGGATTGTTCAAATAGCAGAACCATTGTTGGCTTGGGTGATGGTGGTTATCAAATGGGTGATAATGATGTAGAGGAGGTAGATGGAGATGTACCTTGTGATGATGACTTTGGTGGGGGAAGACGAGAAGATGAGCAATATGAGGATGACATCACTGATTCTCTTGTGATAAGGAGGATAATGGGAGTGCAAGTAAAGGAGGATTCAGATCAAAGGGAGAATTTGTGCCATGCTTATTGTAAGGTCCAAGAAACCATTTGTTCCCTTATCATTGATAGTGGGAATTGTGTCAATGTTAGTAAGTACCACTTTGGTTGAACGCTCAAGCTTCCTACTAGGAAACGTCCCTAATCCTATAAGCTACAATGGTTGAATGAATGTGAAGAATTAAAGGTGACCAAGCAAGCTTTGATAAAATTCAAGGTGGGAAACTACCATGATGAACTCTGATTTGATGTAGTTCTAATGCAAGCTTGCCATATTTTGCTTGGTAATCCTTTGCAATATGATCTTTTAGCAAAGCATGATGGAAAGACTAACAAGTATGCTTTAGAGTTGGAAGGTCGGAAGTATAATCTTAATCCATTGATTCTGGCTCAAGTGAGTGAGGGATATAAAAAGATGGGGAGCTGAAGTTGAAAAGAGGGAAAGAAAAAAAGAGGGAGTTGATGGGGGAAAAGAGTGGGAGCTGTTATACAAAAGAGTGAGGAAGCAAAAGAGAGAGTGAATATATTCTTGTCAAAAAAGGAGTACTTGAATGACTTGAAGGAGGGGATGCCCATGATTCTCCTCCTACACAAAGATCATGTTTTGCTTACTAATGAATTAACCACTTCTTTGCCTAGTTCTATTTCTTCTCTTTCGCAAGGTTATGAAGATATCTTCCCCGAGGAGTTGCTTAGTGGATTGCCACCACTAAGAGGCATTGAACATCAAATTGACCTTGTTCCAGGTTTATAATTGCCCAACAAGGCCGCCTATGGAAGCAACCTTGAGGCCACTAAAGAGCTTCAAAGGCAAGTGGAGGATTTGCTTGAAACAGGACTTGTGCAAGAAAGCTTGAGCCCATGTGCAGTCCCCGTCATCCTAGTGCCAAAGAAAGATAGTACTTGTCGCATGTGTGTGGATTGTAGAGCCATCAATAAGATAATGGTAAAGTATCATCATCCTATCCCTAGGTTAGATGATATGCTTGATGAATTTTGTGGCTCTTGTATGTTTTCTAAAATTGACTTGAGTGGCTACCACCAAATCCGGATGAAGCCGAGTGATGAGTAGAAGACGGCCTTTAAGACTAAATTTGGTTTTTATGAGTGGCTTGTCATGCCTTTTGGCTTATCCAATGCTCATTCAACCTTCATGAGGTTGATGAATCATATGCTTAAATCTTCCATTGAAAAATTTATTGTAGTGCACTTTGATGACATTCTTATCTATATAAAATCCATTGTTGAGCATGTGAATCATTTGAAACAAGTGTTTGATGTTTTTAGAAAGGAGCAATTATTTGCTAACTTGAAAAAGTGCTCCTTTTGTGTTGATAAAGTTGTGTTTCTTAGTTTTGTGGTGAGTGCAAACGGTATGGTTGATGAGGCTAAAGTGGAGGCTATTAGGGATTGGCCTACTCCTAAAAGCATTGGTGATGTGAGAAGTTTCTATGGGTTGGCTAGCTTTTATAGGAGGTTTGTGAGGGGATTTAGCACCATAGCCTCACCGTTGACCGAAGTGATAAGGAAGGATAAGGAATTTATATGGGGGAAAGAGCAAGAAGAGGCTTTTGCAAAATTAAAAGAAGTTTTTAGCTCTACACCTCTCCTTCAATTTACCCAATTTTGATAAAACATTTGAAGCTGAGTATGATGCTAGTGGAGTTGGAATTGGAGCCATGTTGATGCAAGATCTAAGGTTCTCCGCGATCGCGAAGCTCTGGTTGCTTATACTGCGCGATCGGACAGGTGTTGGTGCGATAGCGCTGAGACGACATTCAGAAGGCCTATTTTATTTAATGACTTTGTTGCAGCCCACTTCAGGGGCAATTAAGGCAATGTTATGCCATTTTAGGAACCACTATTTAAGCCCTTTTATCTTCATTTACTAGGGTTAGCTTTTGATGAATATTTATTGCGAGAAAACTTGGCTAAGCTTGTTACTTAAGCATTTAATCCTTGATTTGCAATTGAATGTTGATTCAATTGAGGATCAATTAGTATAGGTTCCTTTTGTTAGATAATTAAAGGGGGTAATTAGGCATTAATCCTAATTTTTTTCTTTAATCTCTTCTAATTA
This sequence comes from Petunia axillaris subsp. axillaris, assembly GCA_029990575.1. Classification (NCBI taxonomy): domain Eukaryota; kingdom Viridiplantae; phylum Streptophyta; class Magnoliopsida; order Solanales; family Solanaceae; genus Petunia; species Petunia axillaris. The sequence continues at coordinate 10,988,473 of JARKNS010000006.1, forward strand.
AAGTGAGTCTTACTTTAATTTTTTTTCAATTCTTGTTCTTTCTATTTCATAGTTTTTGAATCATATCAAACTGCCATGAAATATGTGGACTTTCACAATCCCTAGAGAGATGGTTTACTAATAGACCGAGGAACGAGTCAAATGGTAAGCTTTTTAGGTATACAAAGAACATTATTTCAAAACTATTACTAGTCTAGTTTCTGACCGGCTTAGCTTGTTACTCATCATTTTCTTTATACTAATAATTTATGGTTGAGATAACAATGACATTTATAGAGTAGTTTGTTTCCATTATTATTCCAGACATTAAATAGCTACTCTTACATAAATAGAAAATACTTGTGAAGATGTCAATGGTATAATTCAAACTGGTATATAACACTTTGAATTGTGACACCTTATCACTTGACAGTCTTTTTGACACTTATAAATATACTAAATAGTTGTCTCCCTGAAAATTAACAAAATCAACCCCTTCATTGATATTATTATATCTCTGTCAGGAATCAGGATGCAACTCCATTCTTTGGGAACATGACTAAACAGAAACCAACCATCGCGCTTCTGTTTACCTTATTTGAAGTAGTAGCATGCATCTAAATTACTCGCTGGATTTGCATAAATAACAAACTAACAGAGAAAGGTGTGTCAACGCCCTTCTACCATGAGTATTATCGGATACCACTTCATCAAAAAAATATTTACTCAATATAAACGTATATAATATTGGCAAAAGGAAAAACGTCAAACTGCTAAAAAGAAAATACAATCTACTTAAAATATTCCATAAATAGAATGTAACGCCTTGTAATCTCCACAACTCCAAACTTGTATATAAAAATAAGTTGTATTGTGATAATAGACCAACAGGGCTTATACAAAATTGAGCTACTCTCCCCTGTCTAAAGTTTTTGTCTAGTCCGCGATGTCCAACTTCCCTCTCATGAAAGTTTATCCTTTCTCTAGTTCCTCGAATGCAAAAGGTCCGTACTTAATACAGTTCATTCGACATTCACGTGGAAAATTCCCATTTATGCTGTTTTCTTATCTCTGGACCCTAGATCATTACCTTAAGATCTATGCATAATGCCGATAAAAAAACTTAGAGTTATTGAGTTCGGGAAGGATAGAGTTTATTATACCTTTATATACGTTATTAACTCTTTTCTTAGGTATGGTTAAACTCTAAATGAATAAATGACCTCTGTATTTTGTAGCTTTACAAGTTTGATACATTGCTTAAAAAGTACTATAGACTATAATAAAAATACTTCCATGGTGAAATATTGTAAAGGAGTTGCAAAAGTGTGTTGAGGTTCAGCATAGTGTGCCTAGCGTGTAAATAATTAGTGGCCAAGTGGCTGTTACTGAAAGGCAGTTAACTAGATAGGAGCAGTTAGATTAGTTGTTGATTAATGGTGGAGATTAACTTAGATAGTTAGGATTAGCTTAGATATTTTCTTTATATATGTATATGTAGTGTATTACATGTGATTCATTCAATCCAATTCAGTTTGTAAAATTCCCTCTTTAAGATTCTTCTCTCATTTCCCCAATCCATTAACTCACAATGTTGCACCTAGATTCTTCATTCCGCTTATGAATTTGATATGGTAGCCTTTAAGGCGCAAGTTTTACACTATTTTCTTCAATTTTGAAGTATAATTCGGTAACAGAGCCAATTTTTGCCCTAATTTTTCAGAAATTTGTTCAATTTTAGTAAAGTTCACTATTTTTCAGTCTGTTTTTTAGTGTTTTTCTGGTTATTTTTGGTGAAAATGGTAGCTACGGTGAATGTAGCTGGTTCGTCTGGATCTCAATAGCATTTATCAACCATCGATTACAATCATCTACTGTACATGTATCCCTCATATACTCCTGGTGTAATAAATATAGGAATTCAGCTCATAGGCATGGAGAATTATACTATGTGGAGTCGTGCAATGCAAGTAGCTCTCTTAACAAAAAATAAACTAGGTTTTATTAATGGAACAATTATGAATGGTGATTTTTCTAAAGAATTAAAGCACCAATGGGATAGATGCAATGCTATGGTGTTATCTTGGCTTATGAACAATGTAAGTAGTGCTTTGAAAGTACCATTCTATTTAGGTCGAATGCACAGTTAGTATGGAATGATCTCAAGGAGTGATTTGATAAAGTGAATCTCTCTAGAGTGTATCACCTTCATAAGAAAATAGCTACATTAGTTCAAGGAGTTTCATTAGTGTCTGTGTACTATTCTTAATTTAAAGATTTATGGGATGAGTATGATTCCATAGTGCCTTTCCGCACTTGTAACTGTGAAAAATCTAAGGAATTTGTTGCACACTTGGAGAAGCAACGTCTACTACAATTCTTGATGTGGTTAAATGAAAGTTATGGGTAGGCTAGAAGTCAAATCTTAATGATGGCACCCACACCCACAGTTAACCAAGCATACTCTATGGTGATACAAGATGAAAATCAGAAAAGAGTGGCTGTAGAAAATTATGCAGGAGTTGATAACATAGATCCTACTGCAATGTTTGTGGTTAAGGGATCCAGTCAAAAATACAAGAAAGGACCTAGTCTGTACTGTGATTTTTGTGAGAAGAAAGGGCATTCCAAGAATAATTGTTTCAAACTGAAGAAGTGTGAAATCTGTGGGCTCAAAGGTCATTCTCAAGATAATTACTATCAAAATCCAAACGGGGAGTCTAAAGGTTATCAAAATGCATACAAGGGAAGAGGTAAGGCTAATGCAGTGGTGAATAACAACTTTAACTCAGAAACATGCTTCCAAGGACAGGCTCCCATCAGAAACAGTGGTGGTGGCTATGGATACAATACTAGAGGATACAACACTAATGCTGCTCAGAATGCACAGATGTTTTCACCTACTCCGCTGAGCCAGATAATGAATATATTGTCCAAAATAAATCTCAATGATGCAGGTGTCAGTGCCAATATGGCAGGTAACTCACTATTCACACATGTAGATAGGATGAATGCTTGTAGTTGGATTATTGATACAGGTGACTCAAACCATATGATTGTTCACAAGTCTTTACTGAATGATGAAGCATTAACAGCTAACTCAGGGAGAGTTTAGATGCCAAATGGTGAATCAGCACCTATGACTCATGTTGGAAACTTTCACTTGACTGGAGGTGCAGTCATTAAAAATGTCATGTGCGTACCAAATTTTAAGTTTAATCTATTGTCTGTCTCAAAACTGAAAAGAGATTTACACTGTTCTGCTACATCCTTCCCTACATTCTGTGTGTTTCAGGATCTCTTGACCGGGAAGGTCAAGGAGATCGGTAAGGAACAAGATGGTCTATACATACTGCAGTCACCTGTGAATATGAAATAAAAACAGAGACATGGCACAGAAGAATGGGACATGTCCCTACGTCAGTTCTTAAAAGAATTCTAAAATTCAAGCATAGAAGTAATTTTATTTTGAATAATTGTGAAATTTGTCCATTATCAAGGCACACAATAATGCCACTTCCAGTTAGTCATAGGAAAGAGAATGAAATTTTTCGGTTAGTTCACATGGATGTATCGGGTTCTTATAAGACACAAACTCATACTGGAATGAGATACTTCCTCACTTTGATTGATGATCATTCTAGGTTTACTTGGATATATTTGATGAAAGTGAAGTATGATGTCTGCTTCCTGCTTAAAACTTTCATCAAAAGGATACAGAATTAGTTTGGCAAAACAATTAAGTTTTTCAGATCAGATAATAGCACAGATTTTTCAACACCACTTGTAAAGAATTGTTTGAGGAACATGGAATATTACAGCAAAGCTCTTGTCCCTACACTCCACAAAAAAATAGAGTTTTTAGAGAGAAGACATAGGCATATCTTAGAAATTTCCAGGGTATTCAAGTTTGAAGGCCATCAATTTATGTGATCTATAGAGTTCCCTATGTTGTTTTGAACTATACTTCACCTTTTAAAATACTCTACAACAAGAAGCTACAGCTCTCATACATGAAAACCATAGGTTGCTTATTCTATGCTACCAATTTGCTGAAAGGTGACAAGTTTGCTCCAAGAGCAACAAAGGTTGTTATTAGTGGACATGGTTCTACTCAGAAGGGATATAGGTCGTATGACTTACAACATCATACCTCTTTTGTCGGTAGAGATGTCACATTTCATGAAGATATCTTCCCCTTCCAGTATGGTGCCAACTCAGAGACTCCAACTATTGACTGTTTTTAACCAGTACTTGAGCATATCATTACTCAGGAATGTCTTGTAAACTCTGAAGATGTAGTGTTGTCTCCTACTACACCTACTTCATATACAATTCCAGATATAGTGCCAACCAATGTTTCAGCCCCTCCAGATAATGCTAAGGAAGACATACAGACATCTCACACACCTAATCATATAGCAGAACCAGTTGCAAGTGAACACCTTCAGGATTCAGTACCAATACAGAATGCCCATAGAAAATCAGACAGAGTCTCAAAGCCACCTATATGGATGAAGGATTATGTTGAAATATCTAAATTAAAACCAACAACTCATACTGGTTTGTATCCTATCTCAGATGTTATAGGCTACAATAGCTTGTCAGTTGTTGAAACAGAACCAAGGAATTTTGCTGAGGCAGCAAAGGATGCTAGGTGGATAGAAGCTATGAAGACAAAAATCAATGCCTTAGAGGACAACAAAACTTAAGAAAACTTGACCAAAGAAGTGATTTGTTTGAATCTTGAAGTTTTAAACAATTCTTAAAGGGTTTCTTGAAGTTCTTGGTGTGTTTCTTGATTTTCAGATTGTTCTTGCTTTGATTCTTGATTTTTGTTGAAAGAAAGATCTTGAAAATAGTAGAACATTAAGAAGTAGTAGTGTAGCGTGTTCTAGAGGTTGTTGGAGCATGTTCTTGGCTGAAAATTGCTAGTTCTTGAACAACAACTTGTTGTTCTTGAGTAAGGGTTGAAATAACTTGGTTTGATCTTCAATTTGTTAGCCATCTACACGTTGCTTTGATCTTGTTGTTGCTGATTTTTTTTTTTTTTTTTTTTTTTTTTTTTTTGATAGAGGAAGAGTAGGAGGCGCTGCATATTGTGAATTAAAGAGGAAAACCTAAGCCTAATTCAAGAGGGAAACAAATTCCAATTCAAAGGTGAGAAGTTTACCCGCTTTCCAAGTAAGAGAATTAGTTTTCCTTAAGGTTTAGGAGAGGAGTTACATGTTTTTGGGGAAGGAATTTCAGCAAGTTTAGGCGTGTAAAAGGAGGTGGAAAAGTGATAAAAGTTGTCCAAATTTGAGTTCGAAAGCAAGGGAAAAGAGGGAAAACTTATCCTACTCTTAAAAGGCTTGTCTTGTGCGCCTATTTAAGGGTGTATATTCAGATTTTCTCTAGGATTTCCTTCTTTCTTTGTGAACGCCACTTCTAATTAGTAATTCTTAGGTAATTTTTCTACTTAAGTTAATTACTAATTTTTTTGAGCTTGTAGAAATTCGTGCTAAAACTCAGAATTTCCAACTTTCGTAGTTAATTCTTTGGCTTCCCGTGCTCACTTTAAAAGCTGTCCGCCTATAGAGTCTCATAAATTCACTCACCCCGAAGAGAACTAGTGAACTTGTGAACTTGAAAGGTCGTTGAGGAACTTGATCAATTCGAGGAAGCCATTTTGAACAAGTTTGTGAGATCCTACCTTAAATTTGAGTGTACCCGAGTGTCGTTTAAAGTGAGGGAGCGGGTGAGGTATTTTTCTAACCTAAATGCATTCTTTAGTATTTGATTTTATGCAGGTACATGGCTGGAGTAGGAGATAAACGTGAGGGTGTTCCCAAGGTTGGCCTGACTAATCTTCTCGCCGAAATGAAAGCAATGAGGACTGAATTGATCCGTTCCATTGATGCCATTGGAACACGAGTTGAAAACATTGAAAAATCAGCTAGTTCATAGAAAATACCGGGGAAGGAACTAGTGATGGTTCGATTGTGAAGCCTGAACAATTTGCTGAAATAGCTCGTCAACAAGAGTTGAGAGAAAGATATACTCGTAATTTGAGAATCTTGAGCATTCCCCAGGGTAATATACCACCATTGATGAAGTTATACTGGGAAACACTTTTCTTTACTATTTATTTTCCTATGATGAGGGTCATGAGGGTGTTAGGAGTTCTTGTGAGAAGGATAAAATTCTGATTGTTACACATGTCTTGGTGTTTTTGCTTACTCTTGGATAGAGGATGAGAAATGCTTCTATCTCATGATTCATGCTTCTCTGGTATACTATTGTTGTAGTTGGATACATCCTTGTTCCTACAGCTTGTTGTTATAATATGAATTTCTTGAGACATGTGACATGTTTGATGTGTTGACCTCGTCGGTTTTTGACCCAGGAATTGAGCTTAAAATTGCTCACTTGCTTGACTTGATGGCTTTGGAATGGGCTGGTAAGGTGTTTTCGAGTTTTGGTTTGAAATGTCCTACTAGTGTTATGTATAACCTTGGAAAGCACTCCGTGCGTTTGAAAGTAATGCAAGTGGAGGGCTGTTGGAAAGATATTCCTGGGAGTTATTGTGGTATGCAACCCAAACTTGTAAACTCCACGAGGACGGTATGTTTTCTTGGCTTGTGCTTATATTTGGGCTTTCTAAAACCATGGCGATTAGTATTATCATTTTTGGGCAGTTTGGTGGCGCACTTGTGCCATCTCATGGGTTATTATGGGGCTAGTTGTCTATTGCCTAGTTGAGACTTGGGAGTTATCTAAACTCATTGTTGTCCATGTTTTGCAGAAATCAGATTCGAGGACGAATCCTTCCCAAGAGAGGGAGAATGATGTAGATGTAATCCATGGAGGAGAGAAGATAAATATCCATTGTTGCAGATAAATATCCATTATTGCTGCGTTGATGATGGTTTGATTTCGAGGACGAAATCCTTTCAAAAAAGGGAGAATGATGTGGTCCAAATTGAGGATGATTCTAAGAGCCGGGCTAAAGAGTTATCGGACCTTCATCAATCTTGGATGATATCATGGATAAGAGAGAACATTTGTCCGGGCAGCATGTTAGTGAATCCAAGGAGCACGTTGGTGAGCATTGGTTGATAGTTGTGGCCGTGACCTTTGGAGCTCAACGAGCACCTCAACAAGCTGATTATGCTAGGTGCTTAAATACTTAGTATTTTTCAGCATTTTGATGCTTTTGCATAGCTAGACTTAATTTAGTTTGATGGCACTTATCTGGCCCTGCGTGGTCGCTTGACATTTAGCCAAATTATTAGCCTTTCCTTAGTTAATCTTTCCTAGTTGATTTAGGCGTTAGGGGCTGAACATATATAATTCCCTACCTACCGTTATTTCCCTACCTACCGTTATTATCATTCAGCACTTTAGACATAAGAAAAACGCAGCTTTATGCTCTTAAAAACAAAACCTTGTGAACTTGTCCAATTTGGAGAAATCAAAATTGCACTTGCTCCAATTCTTGATCATTCAACTTTCAATTCCTAGTTGTCTTGAGGGTTGTTGCATAGAATAGGTCCTCCTTGGCTTCATCAAGAAGGTAAGTAGACTAGTTCCTACTTGTAATTCTTAGTAGATCATTGAGTGTCTTTCTTTTTATCTTGTTTCTTGTTTTCCTTAGATCATATTGCATCACTTTGAATGACGTGTTTTCCCTCTTCAGGTTCGAAAAGGAAAGGGGATACGCTGAAGAAGCCAATCAAGGCTAAAATCCCTCGGGTTGATTTGCCTGAAGTCCCTCGACAAAGACTAATTGACAAGCCAGACGATGTCTGTGTTCGAGGCGAGGTCGAGATGGCGAGCATTAAAGAACCAGGCAAATTTTTTGATAAGGTCCGTGAGGAGCTTGAGTCTAGCAGAGCCAAGCCTGCCGAGGGGGTTTCGTCCATAAAGGGGCAAGCGTCGATTCAACTCGAGCGAAGACAGCCCTTACTCAAGGAATTAAGAGAATCCTAATTCAAGTTGGTGTTTGCTTGTTGGATGACGACATGGGGACCGCCATTAGTTGCAAGGGGCTGCTTGGGCCTTTAGAAAATGAACAGCTCAAGAATGTGCCCTCGGATGATTTGATGGCTTACTCGGCTCAACATGCGATTCATGTAAAAATTTTGTTTGTTTCACTGCTTTTCCGATTTTAACTGCTTTTGCCTACTTCTAATTTCTTTTTTTCTGGCTATAGCGCTATGTCTATGCTATGAAAGCAGCTGAGATCGAAGCCAAATGAGCAGCGTACCTTAAGCAGGTCGGGGATGAGTGGGATCGAAGAAGGAATGGGCCGAGCTCAGAGAGAGGTTGAGCAGTCGAGCGCTGAACTCTCTCAAGCTCGTGGGGAAATTGCCAATCTTAAAGCCGAGAAGAGGTATCAAGAAAAGAATCATCGAGCTGAGCTTCAAAGGCAGGCTGATACAGCGGATGCAGTGCTCAAAAAGCTAACCGAGTAATTCGAGGAGAGATCTTTGTTGCTTTCCTCGAAGATGAAAGAGGTTGAAGCTAAGAACGAGGTTCTTCAAGCTGAGATGAAGACCCTTTGCGGTAGAAATCCAACCTCTTCTTCTAAGCTAAAATCCAAGCTTAAGGCCAAGCTGGACTTGAGAGCTACCCGAGCCAAAGTTGGCAGAAATTGGGCAATCATTCAAACCAAGTTGAGGACCCTCGAACAGTGTAGAGAGGGGATTAGTTTGGATGACGAGATTGCCAAGGCTAAGATAGATGTTGCTACGGCTCGAAAGTTTTTAGATCAACTTCCTTCGAGCAGTGAGAGCTCGCCTGAAGGAGAAACTTCGGGTAGTGATAGCGAGGCTAGTTGAGATAGCTCGTTTGTTTTGTTTTGTTTTGGGCCTTCGGGCCATTTTCTTTGTAATTATTCTGGCCTTCGAGCGTTAAAAATGTATAAATATTAAATGTTAACTGTTTTGATATTTTTATTTGCTTGCAAGACTTTAAGTGTATTATAAAGCTAGCTTAGGACGATGTCTCGTCCTCGAGCCGAGGCTTGAACAAGGCTTAATGGATAAAAAAGATGATGAATTGATCTTTATTCCATTGATGAAAATCGAGCCGGTTTATATAGAGCCTATTTGTACTTAGGCAAATTTAGTTTACAAAAGCCATCCGAGGCAAACAATATGAGTCGTCAAGCGTATTCCTATGGGTCAGCCCCCGGTGCAGGTTAAACTAGGCCTCGGGCGATCTCCATGTTTTGAAGTCCTCGAGTTAAGTCCCTGAGTTCGAGTTATTTTTCGAAGTACTTGAGCTATGAGTCGATTGTAGACTAATGTCATCCCCTTGCACCCCAAGTACTTGAGAGTGAAAGATGAGGACTCGAGCACTATCGACTTCGGATATCTCATTGATGCTAGAAATAATATTTCTTTAAATTGGATATGTTCCAATTTAATGGCTCTTGCTTCCCCACGAAGTTTTCCAGTTGGTAAGACCCTTTCCCTATGACTGCTTTCACTCGGTAGCGGTCTTCCCAATTGGCGGTCAATTTCCATGCATTTTTCACCTTGGTTGTTTGATTTGAAGCCCTTAAGACATAGTCTCCAACTTTGAATTCTCTCAACTTAGCCTTTTTGTTAAAGTAGGCCTCGATTTGCCATTTTTGAGCTATCAACCGCACCAAGGCCATCTCTCTTCATCCCTCAAGCAAATCCAATTCCACTCGCATAGCTTCTTGATTCGACTCCTCGTTTGAATAAGCATAACGAAGACTTGGTTCACCAACCTCGACAGGAATTAGCGAATCTACCCCATAAATAAGAGAAAATGGGGGTTCGCCAGTGCTATTCTCTGGCGTCCTCATTGTCCATAACACTTCTGGTAACTCATTGGGCTATGAGCCTTTTCTTTTGTTCATACTCTTCTTAAGATTATTGATGATTATTCTATTTGAGGACTCAGTTTGTCCATTGGCATTGGGGTGATAGGGTGTTGAAGCCACCCTTTTGATCCCCCATTTTTCAAAGAAAATCGTGACCTCCGAGCCAACGAATTGTGTGCCGTTATCGCAAGTGATCTCCCTCGGGACTCCAAATCGGCATATGATGTTTTCCATATGAAGTCGGTGACTTCATTTTGCTTGACTTTAGCAAAAGATCCTGCTTCGATCCATTTGGAAAAATAATCAGTGAGCACGAGGATGTATTTAACACTGCCCTTCGCTTTGGGGAATGGTCCTATGATATCTATTCCCTATTTCATGAAGGGCCATGGTGCTACCACTGAGTGTAAGGGCTCGGCCTGCTGATGAATCATGGAGGCATGCCTTTGATATTTGTCGCAATTCCTAACAAATATTCTGGCATGCTCACTCATTTTGGGCTAATAATTGCCAGCTCCGAGGAATTTTCGTACGAGGGCTTTAGCTCCAGAGTGATTACCACATGTTCCTTCATTCATTTCTTTCATCATATATTCATACTCTCCTGGGCCTAGACATTTGGCCATCGGGCCATAATAAAGCTTCTTGTACAATTGTCTACATATTATCGTGTATGGGACTACTTGCTTTCTGAATTTCACCGCTTCTTTTTTGTCTGGTGGTAGAATCCCCAACTCCAGATAAGAGATGAACTTTGTTCGCCAATCCCAGTGTCGATTCACCACATTCATTTCCAGCGTCATTTTTCCCATGGCTGATGTGAAAATCCTAACTGTGGCGTCAGTCCCTGAGTCATCTGTTTCAACTGCCGAGGCCAAGTTTGCCAAGGCATCGGCCTCGATGTTTTCTTCCCATGGTATTTGTATGACCCTCCATTCTTGAAAGGCGCTGAGCGCTTGCTGAATTCTTACCACGAAAAGTTTTATTCTGGGCTCCCGAGCCGAGTATCCACCGAGGACTTGATTCACCACTAGTTGCGAGTCATACCTTAGCTCTACGTTCTCAGCTCCCATTTCTTTGGCCAGCTTTACTCCCGCTATGGCGGCCTCGTACTCAGCTTCGTTGTTGGTTAGCCTCTAGAATTTCATCAAATGCCTTAGGGTTTCCCCTGTGGGAGCTACGAGCACTATTCCGAGCCCCGAGCCGTTGGAATTATCTGCCCCATCTGTGTAAAGCTATCATACCCCGTGGGTGGGACCCTTTGAAATTAGATTCTCTTTTTCTGCCTCGGGAAGTAGCTTAGCACTAAAATCAGCTACAAAATAAGCTAACACTTGAGACTTTATGGCTATGCAGAGTTGGTATACAATGTCATACTCACTCAGCTCGACCGCCCACCTAGATAACCTCCTCGGCAATTCTGGCTTATGTAATATATTTCTCAAGGGGAAGGTTGCTACTACTACTATTGGATGACATTGGAAATAAGGGCGCAATTTTCGAGCAGCAATAACTAATGCAAGCGCTAATTTTTCTAAATGAGGATACTTTGTTTCAGCATCGAGGAGAGCTTTGCTAACATAATATATTGGTTGTTACTTTCCTTCTTCTTCTCGAACCAGAACTGCGCTGACGGACACCTCGGAGACGGTCAAGTATACCAACAACGACTCGCCATCTTTTGGTTTGGCCAACAATGGGGCGTTGGCCAAATAATGTTTCAACTCTCCCAGAGCCTCTCATCACTCGGGAGTCCATTTAAAGGAAGTTTTCTTTTTCAGGGTGGAAAAGAACCTGCGGCACTGCTCGGAGGACCTTGAAATGAATCGACTCAGAGCGGCTAATCGGCTAATTAAGCATTGGACTTCCTTTGGACTCGATAATTCTTCGGGGATTTCTTATATAGCTTTGATCTTGTCGGGATTTGCCTCGATACCTTTCTCCGAGACAATAAATCCTAGGAATTTCCCTGAGCCGACCCCAAAAGCATACTTTTCGGGGTTAAGCTTCATGCAATACTGCCTCAAGATCGCGAAGGCCTTTTTTAGTCGTTTCAGATAATCTCCCAATTGGACAAATTTACCAACATATCATCGATATATGCTTCCATTGTTTTTCCAATATAATTCTTAAACATTTGGCATACCAGCCTTTGATAAGTTGTTCCAGTATTTTTGAGACCGAAGAGCATCACCTTGTAATAATAGGTTCCTTCATTCGTGATAAAGGAAGTTTTTTCTTCATCACTAGGGTCCATCAAGATCTGATTGTTCCCCGAATATGCATCCAAAAAGGTTAAGAATTTGTGTCCAGCCGTGGAGTCTATTAAACTATCTGTTTGGGGCAAAGGGTATGAGTCTTTAGGAAAAGCTTTATTCAGGTCAGTGTAGTCGACACAAATTATTCACTTGTCATTTTTCTTGGGTACTACCACCATATTAGCAAGCCAATCTGGGTATTTGACTTCTTTAATGAATCCATTGTCGAGCAACCTCTTGGTCTCATCTTGGATCGCCTTCTTCTTTACTCCAGTGTGAGGTCTTTTCTTTTGCTTCACCGGGCGGTGGTTGGGATCTACATTCAACTTGTGCATCATGATTTCAGGATTGATCCCCACCGTGTCTGTATGAGACCAAGTAACGCAATCATCTTTGTCTTGTAATAATTCAATGAGAGCTTTCTTAGACTCAGCGTCCAGCTCCAAGCCCACGAATATTTTTCTACCTGAAAATTCTTCCGACAAGGCATAAGATTCTAGATCTTCCACCGTTGAGTCCTCGGCCTTTTTCTTTCGAGGTTCTTGAATGAAAGTTGGGATCCTCTCTTCCTTCTTTGGATGACCTACTTCTTAGATCGAGCTTTCCTCTTTATGGGGATCCGAGCTGCTAGGTTGCGATTTCAAGTGCCCGATCGGGGCGTTCCCACTTTTTACGGCGACTGAATAGCATATTCGAGCCGTTAGTTGGTCACTTCGGATTGCACAAATCTCCCACGAGGTGGTAAATTTAATCACCTGTTGGATGGTTGATGGTACGGCCTCCATTTCATGAATCCAAGGTCTTCCAAGGATAACATTGTAGGACATATCCTCATTCATTATTTGAAAAGTTGTTTTCTTGTCAACCCCCTCGTCGGTGGTCACAATGGTGATTTCCCCTAAGGTTCTTTCTACAGAGTTGTTGAATCCTGCTAAAATAATTATTTTTGGGACGATGAGATCTTTTAACCACATTTGTTCAATGGCTCTGCGATTGATGACATTTACAGAACTCCCAGGATCTATTAAGACTCGTTTTATGTCTGAGTCGTTCATCCTCAAGGTAATAAACAGAGCATCGTGATGAGAGATTTCGTAGCATTCCCCCTCGTCAAGAATGATTTCATTGTCTCTTCCTTCAATTTGGGTTCTTCTTTTCGTACCGGTAGAAAATTTCGCAGACTTTCTTACCGAAGAGAGATTGACACTGTTTACTTCCATGCCGCCGATTATGACGTTCACAGATTTTTATGACATTGAGATAATTGATGTCTTGCTAAGATCTGGAAAAGATTCATCTTTGGAACAAATGTTATTACCAATCTCTCCACAAACGATGCCAATTTGTGTTGGCCTAAATTGATATAGGACAACGAATCGAATTTGTTTTGCGGTTGATTGATAATTTGCTTGTATCAAAGTTATGATCGAGCTAAGATGGAATTTAAACGAGGCAAGTGCTTAATGAAATAAACGAGGCAAAAGATAAACAGGCAATAATGTATATAAAACGAGACAAAGCTTAAGAGAAAAAATATAAGTCAAGAGTTGTATTTCTGGATGAATATTCTTACTTACAAAGGGGTCCTATTTAAAGTTGATAGGAACGAGAAGATTACAATTGCATTTAATGGTAATTATTATGTAGTCATTCATTGCCAGCTAATGGTCTCTCCCTTTAATGTTTCGAGCAACGGTTATATAACAGCCGACGGTTATAATTAGACGTGGTTGTTGTCGAGGTAATATAATCCTTTGAGTGGTCGCCGTATTGATTATTCTTCAATCCTTCTGAGTTCTTTCCTTATGCTTGGCTCATTCTTTCCCGAAGAGGAGGTGAAAATCATTTCTTCTGGAAGCTGTCCTCGATGAAACTCGATTGTCTCGTAGTTTGAGCCCCTGCACCGAGACGATGAGATTTTTACCCAATACAGGATTAGCTTAGATATTTTCTTTATATATGTATATGTAGTGTATTATATATGATTCATTCAATCCAATTCAATTTGTAAATTTCTCTCTCTAAGATTCTTCTCTCATTCCCCAATCTATTAACCCATAATGTTGCATCTAGATTCTTCATTCCGCTTATGTATTTGACAAATATATATAGTCAGGTGCTAAAGCTTACAAGACAAATCTAACCATTAGTCACACTCTTGATTTGTTTTATTCTTAATTTTCCTCTTTATCATCTTGCTATTTGGTTGTCACTGTCAAAAAGAGGTTATTTTCTTTTCCAACAACGAGTTTTTAAAGGTGTCCTGATGTTGGGCGTATATCTTATGTCTCGGCATTGATTTCTTATAGCATTTGAGTTATTTTCGGCGTATTATGTGCCCAACAAAGTGATATTTAAAGTAAAATACTAACTTGAGGTGTTTGGATGTTTTAGGAGCAAATTGAAGGCAATTGGAGCTTGATTTGGACAAGAACAAGGAAGAAGCAATGGGTACAGCGTTGGATGCTTGGCATGCTGGGCTGTATGGACTGGGAAGAGTGCAAATATTAGAAAAATTGAGAAGAGGAGCGCATACAGCCACGGATGCTTGGCATGCTCCGGTGTATGCACCGTAAAATAGTCCCAGAGCTACCAGGACTAGCTAAAAACGTGTATCATTAGAATATTTCGAATTATAAAACCCTTAGAACGTTTTTCCCTAGGCGATTACGTATTTTTGGAGGCAAGAACCATAGTGGAGGCTAGAGAACCACGATTCATCAATTGAGTTGTAATTCTTCTTCCCTCTTTATTGTTTCATGAATTCTAGATTATTTTGTGAGAAAGCTAACTTGTCTATGAGTAGCTAAACTATATTATTCTAGGGTTATGGGTTAACCATGAAAGTTGTACTCTGAAGTTGGTTGAATTCTATTAAATTTATCAGATTGAGTTTGTTGAGAGCTGGTTTTGAAGTATGACAAACAAGAAGGACTCAGAGGTTCCCACTGAGAACCTAGTCCTTGGAATAAAGGGCACGCTTGATCGAAAAGGATTACAGGTTGCAAATCCTTGCGGAACTAGGAGTACTGGCGCGTAAATGAATATGCATCCTAGTCAGACTAAAAAAGGCGGTGTCCAGGCTGTGTCTTCAAAGTGTGAAAAGGAGTTGGACTTCAACAAGGAAAAGAGTTACTATGAATCCTGACTTGCCATAATTAAAAGGATTCCTTGTAGAACTCAACTAGGGTTTCAAGACCCATATAAATGCAAGTAGTAGAGGCAGCCGAAAATCAGTTATTCACAAACGGAGAGTTGAGAGCATATAAAGGCGATCTAGCATCTTTCTACGTGAAAAACTAGAGAAGACAACTTGAGTGCATGCAGGGTATTGAGTCTAGATATTCTGTCTAGGTTCGTCAAATTGCAAGTTGTCTTTAATTCAAGCTTTCATAGTTTTACCTATTGGCTTATTCAGAAGCGTATGTATTAGGTGAACTTTTGTGTAATTACTGAGAAGCTAGAGTTTAGCTTTGAGTAGTGATTAGGGTCTAGAGTGTAGCCCCTTGGTTACAGAGTTTGTAATCAGAAACGTTGCTCTTGTGTTAGTGGATTCAGTTCTAAAATCCCAGAGTGTGGGTCGTAGTTTTTCTCCCTTGAGCAAGGAGTTTTCCACGTAAAATCCTTGGGTTCTTTGTGTGTGTGGTGTTGTGAGTTATAGTGTTCAAGGCAGCATAAAAGATAATATAAGAACTATGTTCTACGTTAGAAGAACCAGGTTCTCGTGACGAAAATCGGTAGACACTATTCAACCCTCTCCCCCCCCCCCTTCTAGTGTCTTCAGGAGGTGCATAGAGTATAACAAGTGGTATTAGAGCGGGTCTTCTCGTAAGAGGTTAACACCTTGAGAAGGATCAGAATGAGTGCACCACCTACCATCACTGAAGGACAGTCAGTTCAGAGGCCCCCACAGTTTAATGGGCAATACTATGCATGGTGGAAGAACATGATGGAGAATAACATATGTGCTGAAGACTATCAACTCTGGCTGATAGTCTCTGAAGGAAACCTGATCCCCACCAAAATAGTTGGTGAAGGAGCTACTGCTAAGCAAGAACCAAAACCGAAAGAAGAGTTCAATGAGACGGATTATAAGATGATTGAAAAGAATCACAAAGCCAAACGTCTGGTCATATGTGGTCTTGGTCCTGAGGAGTTCAATCGAGTATCATCTTATAGGACGGCTAAGGAAATATGGGATGCTTTGCAGGTTGCGCATGAAGGAACCACAGAAGTGAAGGATTCAAAAAGGGGAATGCTGAAAAGACAATTTGAACTTTTCACCATGGGTGAGAAAGAATCAATTCAGGATATGATGACCAGGCTGACTATCATCACAAATGAAATGAGATCTCTGGATATGGAATTGCCTGAAATAGAGATGGTTGATAAAATCCTGAATGTGCTACCTGAAGCATGGGAACAAAAGATGACTGCCATAATTGAATCCAAACCTCTGAGATCCATCAAACTTGAAGAACTGGTTGGAAGTTTGAAAACTTATGAGATGATGAAGGACTCAAAAACTAAACCTGCTGTAAAGAAGGACAAGACCCTTGCCCTTGAAGCAACTGAAGAAACCGATGACTATGTTGATCTTCAATCAGTTGAAGCAGCAATGGTAAGTGCTTTAAGACAGAAGCTCAATCTGGGAAGGTTCAATGGATTCAAAAGAAGTAGCAAGGAGAGTTCTAGAAAGAAGAACATAGTTGACAGTCTTGATTACTCAGGATGCTTCAAATGCTTCAAAAAGGATCATGTTGTAGTAGACTGTCCTACGTGGGAGATAGAATGGATGAAGAATAGAGCATTCAAGGAAAAGGAGAAGGAGACACCAAAGGAAACTGACAAAGATAAGAAGAAGTCAAGACGACCTCCAAACTTCAGAGCAGAAAGGAGAAAGAAGAAGGAGGTCTTCTATGCTACATGGGGACCAACTGACAGTGAATCCGACCATGAAAAGGATTCTGAAGACGATCCGCCACTGGCACTAATGGGTATGTTAGACAATAGTTCTAATGAAGAAGACCTCGAGAGTTTAGAGGAGGAAGAGATCCGTCAAAGCCTCTTGTGTTCAATGGAACTCACCACAAGAACTGGAAGAAACAGATGAAGACCTTCTTGCAAGCAGCAGAGTATAGTCTATGGCCGATTGTGAAGAGAGGACCCCATGTTCCGGTAGAGAGAGCTGCAAATGGTGTCCTAGTGCCAAAGAAGGTTGAAGAACTGGATCCTCAAGACCTAGACTGGTTACAGGCAAACTCCAAAGCTGAATGGTACCTGAAAAGAGGACTTACCTATGATGTACTTGCTAAAATATCTGAATGCAAGTCTGTCAAAGAAGTCTGGGAAAGGCTGAAGGAGGTGTACTCAGATGACAGTCAAAAGAAGGACTCTGCTCTCATGGCAACGGACGGAACTGAAGATGCTCACTCAGCAGAGGTATGTTTATCTGAACTAAAGGAAACCTTGCATACATACTCTTCTGAAAATCTAATTTTAATTACTGCCACCTTGATTGAGGGTTATGAAAAGGAGAAACTTGAAAAGGATAAACTAACTGAAGAACTAAGTAGTCTTAGAACTAAGCACAAGAGTCTCCTAGAACAAAACATTGAACTTGAAGAAGTCAATCCCACCTTGAAAGGACAGACTCTTGTGTCAAACTCCAAGATTACTGAGCTAGAACTGGAATGCAATCAGTTAAGAGAAAGTGCAAATGGTAAGCAAGTAATAAGTGAAGTTCAAACCTTTTTGGAAAATGAATTGAAAAGAGCAAACGAAATTATGTATCAGGAAACTGAGAAGAACATGGTTTTAATTCAAAAGGTTGAAAAATCAAAATTTGAGCTTACTAGATTAACTAAATGGAATAAATCATCAGAGGCAATGAACTGGGTTCTTGAAAACCAAAATAAAGGGAAACAGGGATTAGGATTTAAGAAACCACTGCCTCCATATAACCCTAAGAGCAAGTATGTGGCATTACCTTGCAACATGTTATGTACTTTCTGTGGTGAAACAGGACATGTCAAACAAAAGTGCATACATGTCAGCAAGGCAAAGGCCAAGAACAAAAGAAGTGTTTTACCTAAATGGGCTAGACAGGACTTGATTTACCCATTTTCTAGTAAGAAGGGACCCAAGCTTGTCTGGGTTCCTAAGGCTAACCTCTAATTTGTTTTACCGGCTGGAGTGAGGGAGAACAACCCAAGCTGGATTCTTGACAGTGGTTGTTCGAGGCACATGACAGGAGATAGAAGAAACTTTCTCTCACTCGCAGCATTTCAAGGAGGCAGTGTGGCCTTCGGAGGAGGAAAAAGCGGTCAAATAGCAGGAATTAGAAAGATTTGGAGAACTCTGGATCATGCTATTGAGAATGTTTATTGTGTTGATGGTCTTAGACACAATCTGCTGAGCATCTCCCAACTATGTGATAGAGGAAATGAAGTGAAGTTCTCATCTGTAGGATGCATTGTGAAAAACCTACAGAGTGGAGAAATTGTAATGGAAGGAAAGAGGGTGAACAATGTATACAAAGCATCGCTGAAGTCATTACCTGAAAACAACCTAACATGATTGAATGTACAAGAAAGTGACTCTCAGCTGTGGCACAAAAGAATGGGTCATGCAAGTCTCTCACAACTGAATAAACTTGTATCAAAGGAGCTGGTTCGTGGACTGCCAAGTAAGAAATTTGAAAACATTAAGTTGTGTGATGCGTGTGTAAAGGGAAAGCATGTGAGATCATTCTTTAAGTCCAAGAAAGTGGTAAGTACATCAAAACCACTGGAACTGTTGCATATGGATCTGTGCGGACCTATGAGAGTCAGGAGTAGAGGAGGAAAGAGATTTGTGTTCGTAATTGTTGATGACTACTCTAGATACACATGGACTCTATTCTTGGCAACTAAAGATGAAGCCTTTGACAGGTTTAAAGACTGGGCTGGAGTAGTTCAGAAGAGGCTAAGCCTTGAACTCATCAGCATCAGATCTGATCATGGAACTAAGTTTGAAAACTCAAAATTCTCTGAGTACTGTGCAAGGAAAAGCATAGATCATAATTCTCCGCTCCAAGAACTCCCCAACAAAATGGAGTGGTTGAGAGGAAGAACAGATCTCTGGAGGATATGGCCAGAACTATGCTGTTGTCAAGTGGCCTTGCAAGAAACTTCTGGGCTGAAGCTATAAATATTGCATGCTACTTGCTGAACAGATGTTCCATCAGAGCAATTCTCGACAAGACCCCATATGAGCTACTCAGAGGTAGAAACCAAATATTGCTCATCTAAAACCCTTTGGTTGTAAATGCTTTGTTCACAACAATGGCAAGGAGCCCTTGGGAAAGTTCGATGCAAGAAGTGACGAGGCAATATTTCTTGGTTATTCTACCCAAAGTAAAGCATACAAAGTATTCAATAAAAGGACACAAACAGTGGAAGAAAGTATGCATGTTGTCTATGATGAATCAGACAAGGCACTGGAGGAACGTGAGACAGATGATCAAGTGATTGGCCTTAGCAGGGAAGAAGGTGTGAATGAACTGGACGACTCAGAAGACAAAGAGACATCAGGTGAAGATCCAAGTACATTGGAGCAAGGAGTCAACTTGACAGGGGGAACTCCTGATGAAGCTGATGATTCAGCAGGTCAGGAAGAAACTCTCAAGGATAATGATGCAGGCTCTTCCAGTCATATCAAACTCAGGTCATGGAAACATCAACGGTCTTATCCTTTGGAAAATGTCCTATCAGAACTGGATACAGGAATCATGACCAGGTCAGCCTTGAAGAACTTCTGTGCTTTCTTTGCCTTCCTCTCATTTCTGGAACCAAAGAACGTAAAAGAAGCTCTAGAAGACCCAGATTGGATTCTAGCCATGCAGGAGGAACTACATCTGGGATGGGATTCTTTTACATCCAATCTGGGATGGGATTCTTTTACATCCAAGGGATGGGATTCTTTTACATCCTTCCTCCTGGAGTTATAAGAACATGGAGGATCTCCCTTGACACACGTACACTGAAGTCATAACTGAAATTGAATTGTCAATTGTACGTGTGTCAAGGGAGATCCTCCATGTTCTTATAACCGTCCTAAATTATAGGAACACATTCCTTTTTTGGGGTAAAATTCTATTTGACTGGTTTGACCCCACTACTTAAAAAGGGTATATCAAAAGAGTCCATAACCGTCAAATCTTTAACTCTTCCCAGTTCTCAAAAAGTTCAAAAAGCTGCTTACCCACTATTCATCATTACTGCTTTGTCTTCCCTAGAAGTTGTCAAATCACAAATCCCTTCCCTTTGTTTGTCGATACACCCTGAATCCTTCACCATTCAACCACATCTCCTCCACTACACCAAATTTCTCTCTCAAGCCCTAATACAGAAACCTCTTCAGAAATCTCAAAAACTATTCACAAATTCTTTACAATGTCTGAAAGACCACCCCCATCCACTCTTGCACAACGAATCGCAAGGGCCCGTACAAAATTTCTTCAAAAAGGGGACAAGAAATTGGTAAAGAATATGAGGTCAAGAGCAGTTCCCACTGCACAAAGTTCATCACAATCACCACATGAGGTAATCCCTGATCCTATTTCATCTACGCCTGTGGTTTTAGTAGATATAAACAGCCCTGGAACTATAGAAACTGAAACCCTAGTTACAGGACTAGACAAAATAATAGATGATGAGCATAATGACAGAATAGATAGGGGGAACTCATGTGATGCAGAACGAGATAGTGCAAAGGATGAACTTAGGAAAGATTTGCAGGTGCCTGTGGTTGGTGAGTCTGGAGAAAAGTTGAATATTGCAGAAAGAGTGAAAGAACAACTTAGGGAACAAGACCGTGTGGATTCCCTTAGAGAAAGTGAAGTGGAACCCTGTAAAGATGTTGGTAGGTCTGAGAATAATGAAAAATAATCTGTGCCAATAAGTCCAGTAGTTGGAGGACTTGGTCTTGCTGAAGCCTCAGAGAATTTGGTTCAAGAGCCTGTTGCTTGTCCAAATTCCACTGGGGCTGATGATGCAGATTTAAATTGGACAGATTCTGAGGAAGAAGGGAATAAGGAAATTATTTTAGAAAAGGAAGAGATTGCCAAGAAAACTGAAGAACCAAAAAGAAAGAGGAAGTTTGGAGCAGAGGATGAGAAAATGGCTGGTGAGGAAGAAGAATAGGAAGTTGTGTTTGTGAAAGAGAACATAGTGGAGCCTGAGAAAAGAAGGAGATTAGTGAAAGGGGGAAAGCCAGTGCTGAAGACAAGACTGGTTGATGAAGCTAATGAGGAAAGTGATGACAAGGTTGTCAATGAGCCTGTGGTCAGGAGGGTTGGCACCAGGTCTGCATTAAAAGAACAACTGGAGAAAGTTGGGAGGTTGGAAAGAACAGTGACAAATGTAAGAGATAGAGAGGCAAAGAAGAGGGAAGAGGAAGAAAGAAGAGCTGAGGAAGCACAGGAGGAAAGTGATGATGATGGGAGTTATGCAGAGCCAAGTGACTCTGATACAGACAGTGAAGCTGAGACCAGAAAAAGGAGGAGAGGTAGTGAGGACGAAGCTGACAGGGTAGCTTTCTTCTCTAAGCATCAGGTGTTGCCTGGCAGCATCCTGCATGATGAGAAGGAGTTTCACATGAAGCCACTGCTCAGAATGATTGCTAACCAGGGTTGGTTAGGTTTGTTTGCCAACAAAGAAAGAAAGTTGTATGCTGATGAGATCAGAGAGTTCTACACAAATTGTAGGGTTAATGCTAGGAGAGTGTTCACTACAGTGAGGGGAATAGAGATTGAGTTTGGGAGACCTGAGCTTGGAGTGATTCTTAACATACCTGCTGAAGGTTATTGCAGGTATATAAAGCTGAAATGGCCAAAGAGGACTGATGGAGTCACTCCTCTGGATGTTGTCAAAAAGTTCTCAGGGAAACCCAAGCTGAGGAAGGAGGGGAAGGTAGACAAGAAGGAAATAGAACCTGCACATCAGCTGTTGTTTGAATTTGTGCACCAGTTCCTTCTACCTAGGGGAGAGAGGAACTGCAAGGCTAGTGCTCTGGACCTGACATACATGGATCTGCTGGACAGGGGGTAAAGATTAATTTGCCTGGGCTGATAATTAGACACATAAAGAGGATTGCTGACACAGATCAGAAGCCACATTCCCTTGTGCATTCCTACATCCTCCAGTAGGTACTTGAGCACTTTGGGATTCCTTTAGAAGCTGGGAAGAAGCCAACAATTCACCAAATATTTGGGATTAATGTGCTTAAAAATTGTGACTTCTTCAAAGAAAGCAGAGCTTCAAAGAAACCAATGCAGGCCAAGCAAGATCAAGAAGAGGAAAGTGAGGACTATGGACCTGAAGAGGCCAGTGATGCTGTGAAGGAGCAGAAGACGCATGTCCTTGAGGTTAATGCAGAAAACACAGAGCTCCACAGACAGTTGAAGTTGAAGGATCAAGAAATTGATCGTTTGAAGATAGACTGCCACAAGTATGAGGCCGAGCTGGTGATGGAAAGGGCCAAGAATACGAAGCAACTTGAGGCGCTTGTCAAACACTTCAACATTCAGCTTTGAGTCCTCCTGTCCTGTCCTGTCCTCTTCCTTCTACCTGTTGTCTACCCCCTCCTATTCTCTCCTGATTGCATGTATTGGTTGTTTAAGACAATTTGATTTTTAGTTGTGTACTTAATACTGGGGTTGTGCTGATATCACAACCTGGATGATGGTTTTAATTTTCTTACGCTTATGAATGTTTCCTGTTTAAGTAATTGGTTCTTGATTGGGCCCTTATTATTACTTGTGTTTGCTCTTATTACTGACTTGTTGCCTTGTGCTTTAGACTGGATATTATTGTCAAGTTCGTGCAGGTATTTGAATATTTTCGATGATGCCAAAAGGGGGAAGAAGGAAATGTTGGAGTGTTTGTGACCTAATTCATCTGTTCGTTTTTTTTTTCTTGAACTTGTTACCTTTTGTTTTTTGTTGGTGTTTATGTCTACTCAGGTTCTTGGGCAATATTTGTTTGTCATCATCAAAAAGGGGGAATTTGTTGAGAGCTGGTTTTGAAGTATGACAAACAAGAAGGACTTAGAGGTTCCCACTGAGAACCTAGTCCTTGGAATAAAGGGCACGCTTGATCAAAAAGGATTACGGGTTGCAAATTCCTGCGGAACTAGGAGTAGTGGCGTGTGAATGAATATGCATCCTAGTCAGACTAAAAGAGGCGGTGTCCAGGCTGTGTCTTCGAAGTGTGAAAAGGAGTTGGACTTCAACAAGGAAAAAAGTTACTATGAATCCTGACTTGCCATAATTAAAAGGATTCCTTGTAGAACTCAACTAGGGTTTCAAGACCCATATAAATGCAAGTAGTAGAGGCAGCCGAAAATCAGTTATTCACAAACAGAGAGTTGAGAGCATATAAAGGCGATCTAGCATCTTTCTACGTAAAAAACTAGAGAAGACAACTTGAGTGCATGCAGGGTATTGAGTCTAGATATTCTGTCTAGGTTCGTCAAATTGCAAGTTGTCTTTAATTCAAGCTTTCATAGTTTTACCTATTGGCTTATTCAGAAGCGTATGTATTAGGTGAACTTTTGTGTAATTACTGAGAAGATAGAGTTTAGCTTTGAGTAGTGATTAGGGTCTAGAGTGTAGCCCCTTGGTTACAGAGTTTGTAATCAGAAACGTTGCTCTTGTGTTAGTGGATTCAGTTCTAAAATCCCAGAGTGTGGGTCGTAGTTTTTCTCCCTTGAGCAAGGAGTTTTCCACGTAAAATCCTTGGGTTCTTTGTGTGTGTGGTGTTGTGAGTTATAGTGTTCAAGGCAGCATAAAAGATAATATAAGAACTATGTTCTACGTTAGAAGAACCAGGTTCTCGTGACGAAAATCGGTAGACACTATTCAATCCCCCCCTCCCTCCTCCCTCTTCTAGTGTCTTCAGGAGGTGCATAGAGTATAACAGAGTTGTTTATTTAATTCTGCTCTGAATTACTTGATGTCCTGGCCAGATGTTAAGTACTATCCATGAACCTAAGGTTGAACTCGAAAGTGGGAACTGTAGGTTGCAATAGAATTAAATAGAGCGTGTTCCTGAACCTGGGCATCGGGGAATGGTTTCGCGGTTAGGATAGAAATATACCTAACAGTCACGCTTAATCGGTTTACAGGAGAAACACATGCATTCTTGTTAATTCTAATTCCATAGACATATAGGCGTTAGGTTGGCTTGAATAGGCGAGCAGGGTATCGAAAGAGCTCTGCGAGTATAATTAATCCTGTGATTAGCAACTCAGATAAATAAAGTTAATTCAATTAGCGGATGAGTGCAACTGGATTGGTGATCATCCCATAATCCTGGAATATTTCCTCTCACTAATATCTAAAATTCTTGAATTGTCTTGCATTCCATCTATTTCTATTACTTTTAGTCATTAGTTAATTAAATACAACTTGAAATCTGGTTAAACTATCTTGAACAATACTTGAATTGAAGTTTGTCTAGTTAATAGTTAATCAATAGTCCTCGTGGAAACGATATTTTTCTTATTACTTTATTACTTGATCGACCGTGTATACTTGTGTGTGCGCTGGGAGCGACATGTCCAAATCACCATCAATTAGGCAATAAGGGTCAAAGATTGGAGATCAAACAAGTATAATTGGATACAAATGAACCATATCCCTTCCAATGGCATACATCTTTTTTGACAATGTATTTGTCTTTCTGAAACAATGTAAATTAGTAGTCATTGTCAAAATTAGTCATGCAAATTTACCAGTCATTTGGGTCATTATCCTAAATTTTGGTGAGGACATTTAAACAGAAAATATTTGATAAAACAGTTGAGCTATGCGCAAACTTCACTGCTCACAATATTAACAAAGATATTTCCAACTAAACACAGTAAAAATCAACTGGCAATTATGGCGTAAGCAGGGCCGCCCCTAGGGCCAAGCAGTTGAAGAGGCCCGGGAATAGATTAGGCCCCAAATTTCTTAATCTTTATTTTATATAAAAGGTAAATTTTATATGTAGTAAGTATTTAGCAATTGATAATAAAAAAAAGTGAATACTAATGTCCCAACTCTAAAATAAGAAAATTTTATCCACTATCCGAAAGAAAACTTTTTCTTTTTAGTGGAAGAGAAACATAAACAAACTAAATTGAGGACTCACTACTAGAAAAACCTTGATTAGCGAGGGAACAATTGGCGATGGAGTTCCATCTCTGGATGACCAGAGAGGGAATTCCCTCGCCAAATCATGCTTTCTATCACCAATTTTAATTAAAAAAAAATTAATTTTTTTGGCTAAGGAATACCCTCGCCAGTTAAAACAAAAAAAAAAAAATACCTTTTTTGGCTAGGAATTTCCCTCGCATGTTAAAAAAAGATAGGGCCTCATTGGAGAGAGAATTCTCTTGCCAATTATTTCCTTTAAATGTTTCAGACACTTGGAGAGGGAATTTTCTATCAAATATAAATTCAAAAACTTAAACACCCTTAATTTTTCTTTCCCCCCACAAAAATTTCCTTCCCCACTTTAACAAAAAAACACCCTTCTTCTCCAATCTCTCCATCAGATACCGGTACTGGATGACATACTGGATCAGATTCATGATGGAAGTAAAAACTTTGAGGGTGATGAATACAATGATTTATGCACTTTTACACTTCAAATTCGATTATTCAGGCAACATGGTTACAATATCTCTCCTAATAAGTCCCTCTTGAAATACAAGTTCAATGTTTTAGTAAATATTATACCTTTGCATGGCTAATTAACTTTGAGTATTATTCCTTGAAAAAACAGAAATTTTCAGCAAATTTCAAGATGGAAATGATAAATTTGGCTAGTGATGTCTTGGGATTATTGAGCTTGTATGAAGCTTCACATGTAAGAACTCACAGTGAACACATCTTAGAAGATGCACTTGCTCTCTCCACTACTCATCTTGAATCTGCAGCTCCACATTTGAAATATTCCTAGAGTGGAACATGCCTTGAGCAATCTTTGCACAAAAGCATTCCTAGAGTTGAGACCCGATTCTTCATCTTTGTATATACTTGATTTGTTATGTTTAATATGAAAAATGCTATGATTATGTAGACTGCAAATGGAACTGGATCTTGATTGGAATTTACTGGAACAAAAAACCTGAAGATAAAAAGCCAAACATAACCAAAAATAAATAAATTTAAGTTTGGAGAGGGAATTCTCTCGCCAAACGATAAAAAAATTAAAATTTGTAAGATCGGAGAGGAAATTCCCTCGCCAAAATAAAATAAATAATAATTTTGGTTAAGATTGGCGAGGGAATTCCCTAGCTACGTACACTGACACACTTTTTGCAAAAGGGGCCTACTATGCAGTTGGCGAGGGAATTCCCTCTCCAAAAAAGATTTGTTACGAAAAAACTCTGACGCACGTGCAGCGAGGGAATTCCTTTTCTACCGCGCGTTTAGAGAGGGAATTCCCTCGCCAAACTCCCTTGCTGAACGTGCTTTTCTAGTAGTGATTAGGAAATCTCATGCTTGGGAAGGCACTTTATTTTCTGGAGACTACATAGATGTAAGTAGAAAAATGATATGAAGTTAAAATTTCTTAGCTTCTTATTCCTCTTTTATGTTTATATTTCCTCTTTACAATATTTAGCCTATACTCATTCAAACTTCAAAACTTTTTTCTCTTACATATTCTTTCGATATATGTTTAAACAATTTCCACATTGGATCAACACAAACTAAATCAAGTAATTAAAAGCATAGAAGCTCTCTCATGACTATTCAAGACCTTGATAAATTTAAAAAAAAAAAATTTATTTTAAAAAATAACTACTATAACTTTGAATATAAAGATAAATTAGAAAGAATAGCTTCAAACAAAATACATATTTATATATAATTTTTTTAATTAAAAAATGTTAAAGCCTCTAAATAAGTTTTGGTTTTAGGCCACAAAAATTGTTGGGCCGCACCTAACGTGTAAGTTCAAAAGGGGCGGAGCCAGAATTTTATACAAGGGGTTTCAAAAATCACAGACTAAGCTTTGATTATGTGATCTAAAGCTATTTTTGAACCCCTTGGACACTTTCCTAGAATTTTTTATTATTTTAAGGAAATTCAATAGTTTATATATATACTAAAAATATCAAATTTTATTTTATATACAGTGTAAATTTTCAACCAAAGAGGTTCAATTGAAACCCCTTAGTCGAAGGTGACTCCGCCCCTTATCAATAGAGTAAGAGTAGATAAGAAAAAGAAACAGAGAGTATGAGTTACTATTTGATTTGGAATAAAAGATCAAATTCATCAGTTAGACAAAAATTTACAAGTTAATTATCAGACACCATTAATAGTGCCAACATGTTCTCTTTTTTGCTGGAGTTCTTCGCATGCAGATTCAGCCACCAATACAACTTCAAATTGTTCTAATTCACTTGGATGTTCCATAACTTCAATCTTGTTCACCAATGACTGAACTGGAGTTCGGCAAATTGGACAGCTAGAGTGAAACTGAAACCACATGTCAATACACTCACAGTGAAAAGAATGATTACACTTGGGTAAAACTCGTCCCGCTTCGCCATTTTCGAATTCGGACAAGCACACGGGGCATTCCATTGGAGGTTGGTGAAGTTCCGATGCATAGATAAATACGGGGAGTGATTTTAGCAGCAATAGGTCGAGGCCTTGAGAGGAAACGGTGGTGGCTGAGGTGGGATTCTGACGGTAGCGGCGGTGGTATTGTTGGAGGTGGTGTGTATGGCGGAGAAAAAAGCGGCTAACGTAAAGGTGGAAGAAGGCAATAAAAAGACAAACAAAGAAGAAAATGAAGACAGAAATAAGCATGAGTTTGCCGCTGAAAGCGTAGTGTAAGGGATCATCGACACTAGTTTGTAAAGCTCCAAGAGTACTAGTAGTTGAACCGTTATCCATTATTATTTGGGAGGTGAAATGAAGTAGAAGAGGGAGGTGCTGCAGATTTTGCAGAAAAGACGAAGGTTCCTCACTAGTATTTATGCTACAATACTATACTAAACCATATACCACCACCACTACTACTACTACTACTACCACCTACCATTAATTATTTTAGGGCTCATAATAAGAACAATTGAAGTTGGTGTACTATGTATTTAATTTAATTGAAACGTAGTCGATGTGTTTGATAAAAAAGTTGTGATAAACAGTTTCTGGTTAAAAGTTACTTGAATATCTCTGAAACTATTTATGTATAAAACACATTAATCTTAAATTAGTTTTATATGAAAACGACGAATAAGGAATATGAAACCGGGAGAAAATTAAGAACTTTGTTTTGGTAGGTATATTTTAAAGATTAGTAAAAGTAGTAAGGATAAAATAGATTGGATCAAACCAAAAGTATACTTAACTACTTAAAATTGGGAGTGCAAGATTTAATCAAACCAAAAGTATTTATAAGCTAGTGAGTTATGTTTGGTTATTTTAGCTTATTATAATAAGCATTTTTGATATTTATCAAATGTATAGATAAGCCAAAAAGTGTCTATAATATCTAAGCACTCAGACATTCGCTCAAGTAATTTGATATTTTATGTCCAATCAAATAGCATAAAGGGCAGAACGAATATATGACATTTAAAGTACTCGTATCACTTTATAAGTCGGACAAAGCAAAATATATACTCCCTCCGGTCCACTTTATTTGATATTTTTCACTTTTCGAGAGTCAAGTTGACCAATTTTCGGATTCAAATTGAACTAGATTTAGTCAATATTTTAAAATTATAATTTAGATATTAAAAAACTACACGAAAAGTACTACAAGTTGCAATTCTTGTCATATTAATATGGTGAAGAAATATATCTCAAAATATTGGTCAAAGTTTACATTATTTGACTTTTAAAAAAGGAAAGTGATCAAATAAAATGCACCGGGAGTACTTAGAAGGCAGATAATTCACAGTTGATGTGGATATATATTTAGATATGGGTGCTGGATAGAAAATATCTATAATTTTCAGGCAAAGACAATCAGCAGAATAGACCAGTGCACTTTGGCACCTCTCCTCAAGTTGCTCACATTCGATTTAATCTTCTGGGAGTTCCTTTTATACTATATTAATCAACGTTCATACCTAATGAAAAAACAGAAGAAAGCAACACTTCGTCACTCCAACATGCAAGAAGATGCCAGACTTTAGACATTTCTAGGATGCTTCATAAAACATTTAAAAATGCAACTAGATGCTCATAAGTGATTCCCCAATACAAAATAAAAAATTAAATGTATCCGGGGACCAGGATAATTATGATTTTGTTTGGCCCCTTGTGCAAATCAGTTCTGTAGAAACAGGACAAGAATCATAGACTTTATTTTTTGCGAAAGGGGGGAAAGAGCAACAAGCCATATCAAAGTTTTGACCACAACTTTCTTAAGATTGTTGAGAAATCATGCATGTTATAAGCAGACATACATTCAAGTAGTTGCACTACAATAGTAAATGCCAATTACAGACAGATTATGGGCTCGAAAGATAATATTTTTTAATATTGATGTATTTGTGTCAGTTTATCCGCACCTCAACTATTTCACCGGTCGTGATACCTCCTTCCACCACCATCAGTGGTACTATAATACTCCAAATGAATAGTCACTCTGAGCATTCGTTTCGTAGGCTTTTTTCTAAGATAATGAGCGAGCTACTCCTCCCATCAAACGGCCTCTTGCAATTTCACCATAGCGTATACTCCATGAATTGTACTTAACACCCAGTTTCTACATTTTTTAAGATCAGAATGAGCACGTTATTAGTATCAATTTATCTTCTTCTTCATGACCTGATTCATTACTCAATAGCTGAAACAAAGAAAGATCAGTACGCATAAGCGCAAGTGCAACTTAGTAGCAATTCCTAAATATTCACATTGATGCCACAATATATGTGCTATAAGTTAACGAACATAGTGGCCTAGATTTTGATAATGGCTGAGTCCGCCAGTGCGCCTCTACTTGAAATCCACAGTATCACTGGCACCTAAACAAAAGCCTGAAACAAGAAATAGGTCACGGATGCAAAAAATCCCATCAAAATTCTTGCTGTCTACATGCCAGCTACTGAAACCCTATTTCCATTTCCCTAGATTTCCAGTTGAAAAAAGTTATGCTACATACACTGGTACAATTCGAATGTTTTCCATCGGAAAGCAAGGCATGTTCCTAGGTTGATAAATCGACATTTCATGGCGCAGAGAAGGGGAAAATCCTTGAAATGGTTTCAAAGGATTTACAAGCTAAGAGAGGGAAATAATATGGATTTGTTAATACGTACATACATTAACGTGTAACTGATAATTGTGAATCAATAATACTAAAAGCTTATACTTCTAGAGAATGTGCATCATCTAAAAGCTTAAACTTTAGAGAATGTACACTTTTATTTACCTATTTATCCAGCGACATTAGGCAGTGCCGGAACTAAAAGAACAAAGGTAGAAGTAGAGCCACAGCGCTTTTACCAACTTTTACTACTTGCTTATCAAAAAAGAATGTGACTTGTATTCTGGAACTACAGAACCTTAGTAGCCAGAAAAAAAATAAGAACCAAAGGAAGGACAAGTTAAACCACTTCATCCATACGTTGCCCCATTCCCTTTCACAAACTATAAGACTTGTTACAAAAAAAAGTGGTCTTCAAACATATGTAGGCAGGACATTCCCTGAAAGACATTTTGGTGAGCAACAGGTCTCGTACTGTTCAGTGACCACGGAACAAGAGGACGCCATAAGAGATTCATTGCTTGCACTTACATTTCAATGCTTAAAGGATGCATGGCAGCATTTATAGACTTTGTAAAGTAAGCCATTTAGAGGAAACAGTAATCAGCTCATAGTACTCTGCCAGCACTGCAAGTAAAGATCATGGCCACCTATCGTTATCAAGGTGGCATACATATTGGAGGAGAAACCAGCTGTCTTACATATTGAAGAAGGCTATGATAAGTCAAGAGGGAAAAGAATGAATGAGAACTGAGATAAGCAACAGTATTACACTCTGTGGATATCGTGGGTGATCACAAAAACATTCCACTGCTACAAGTCCTATACTAAATGAGTTTTTCCATCCAGATGTCAGATTCAAATTGTAAAACAGAAGGATTTAATGGGTATTGGGAGGGAATGCATGTGAGTATTGGACAAAAAACCTCTGTATTAAGCAGTCAAAGACCGATGCTGCAGTGTACCAGTGCCATTGGCACTTCTTTGCTGTAATCTGTTGGAGCTAACTTATATTAGCGATAAGAGATTCTTTCCCAAACCGGAAAAGAAATCAAGAGAATACAAGCTTTTGTTTGTGTTATCATGGTTGTACTTGCCACTTGTACAAATCTGTTAGGCAACATGTGGGAACCGAAATAGTACAGTGATCATCCCTAATAAAGAAAGAATTGTGAGAAGAGAAACCACTCTTAATTTCCATTATCTTCTGTAGGGTGTAGAGTGAAAAAGTTGCATGTTAAAGCAGAAGGATTTCATAATAGAGTGGCATACCAAAAGCTCAACTAATTTATAGAAAGGTAATATGCAGTACATCATATAGATACATCCAAGTGGTAGCAATACATTGTATACTGTATCGTTGGCTTATTCCTAGCGATGAAGTTGTAGAAAGCTGAAAGACAATGCCTGCAAAGAGGGCTTTCTGTTGGTTAAAACTTCTGAATAAAATCATAAATGTGGGCACTTATTTCGTCAGGCTTTTCTTGGTTGATAAAGTGAGCTACTCCCTCCATTACAACGACCTCCTGCAAATTAGGCACTAGTTCCTTGAAACCACCATTGTGTATATACTCCTTGGTTCCAGGAACGTGATATGTCAGGTCCAGGTCACCCACCACAAACTTAGTTGGAACTTGAATTTTGTATTCACTCCATGGTGCTGTAAGCTCCCAGTTCCTGCATTTGAAGAGTAGCTTAAATTTTTTTGAACATACTAACATTTCCACTTTCAATATATTGTGACTAGAATAACTACATAACAGCTAAAATAAAGTAACTCAGTAAACACAAGCAGCAGGGTAAGTAATATTAATGAGCATGAGAAATTCCTGGATTCCCTGGTTGATCCTAGCAGTAATTTAGTACACATACTTATCCAGATTCCGGTAGTAGTTCAATCCTCCAGTGAAGCCTGTCCTGTTGAATTTCTCGGCATAATAATGCACATCTTCCTCTGTTATCCATGAGGGTAATGGCGCAACTGACTGAGCAAAGGCCTGAAAGCCTATCTCCTTAGGAACGCAAGGTGGGTTTGGGTCGCGTGAAGAAAGAAATCCCTTAATGATTTTTGCAGTATCAGCACGAGCAAACTCCTCTTCCACTTCCCCAGGTTTCTAAACATAACAGCAGCATTAGTAAAACCAATGAGTTTACTATTGCAAATTCAAGAACTATTCCACGTTGATTGAGTCACATTGCATTAATTTAACGTAAACACATTGCATTGGTGGCACCTTCTTGTTACTGTAGGTAGTTCAAGTGTGTGGAGTAAAAATATTAAATCTCTTCAAAGGTTTACCGGCCAAGCAAAAAATCGAACTTCGGTTAACATACACGGGCGTGTAATTCCTCCAAGCGTGGATCTGTAGGATTCCCTTTCTTTACCTAGTCCATTCAAGGAAAGACATAGAAAGCTAGAAAGGATAATAGCAGTCACATGAGGGGTAAGAGTAGGCCGGGAGAGGCCCAATAAGCATCCGGAAATATGTGGAACACGTATAATATTTCACTTAAAAGAGTAAGCACCACCATAAATTAAAGAACAAAAATGTATCTCATTACACAGTACTTGTAACTTAAGTAAACAATGAAAGAGTCTAATTCATGAAACTAAAAGACCATCCCAAGCCTAACTTTGGAACCAAAATTGAACTCTGGTAACCAAGTTATAAACTAATAAATGTCATATCAAGAAACAGATACTCCATCCAACATTTTGTCTATTAATGGACATCCTATCCTGCCCAAGAGGCTGGAGAACACTAATACAAACCAGAAGAAAATGACAGTGACTCTTAAAATTAAGATGAGCTCAGAGAATGTCATACAACTGTTTTCTCCTCTTTACTTGGAGAAGATAAAGTTGCTAAAAACTTGAATTTGAGCAGATAAAAATCACCAAACAAGAATTTACAAACTCACTTAAAGAGGGTAAAAGAAGTGATCAACAAGTCATAACTAAAATCCAGAGTGAGTTCAAGCATCAGTATTCATCAGTGTTCCTTAGTTGAAATAACTGACCAAATTCTTGACCACAGATAGTTGTTCATCAGCTGTCCTATTTCTGCATCTAAGTATTTAATGCAAATAATTTCCACGGAACCTTCCTTTTTGACTTGTATAAAGGTATTCAACTTTAGCTACAAAAAGAAAAGAACCACACAATTGACCAAAGAATTTGCACATCTGAGATGACCCACATCACTTATTCCTCTTTGACTTGTATATGGATTCAACTTTGGCTACTAAAGGAAAAGAATTGAACAAGTGACCAAAGAATTAGCAAATTAAGATTAACAAATTATACAACAGAAACAAGGCTGATAATCAAGAAAATAAAAGAAAGTACAGATATTTAACTTGAGCAGTATTTTTCTAAGTTGCTCTTACTATATTTTCACTGAACCAATCGATCAATCAATTAACTGTAGCTAAATCTCGAACTAGTTGGGGTCCGACTAGCTACATAATCCTCCAAACTTGGGACCAGCAATTCAAGCCACACACTAGGCAGAGTTTATAATATTTTGATCCGAAGAGTCAAAAACTATAGTGAAAATATAACCAATCCATTCTTGTTACTGCAGTTCACAAAAGAGGAGCTGGAGATTTTCAGGGTCACATAAAAACTAACACAAAATAAAATAAAACAAGAACAAGAACAAGAAAAACAATATACCTGAAATCTACACATATAATAATCATCACCAAGAAACTCCCGCATAATATCCACTGGTTTTCTTGAAGGGTGTCTTGGACGCAAACAAACACTTAAGTTTACTAACGCTTTGATTCTATCAGGACGAAACAAGCAAAAATACCAAGCAATAAAAGCACCCCAATCATGTCCAACTAAGAACACTTGCTCTAAACCAAGAACATCTAATAAAGAAACTATGTCACCAACAATATGGAAAGCAGAGTAAGTAGTGACATCTGTTGGAGCATCTGTTTCACCATAGCCACGAAGGTCAGGAGCAATGGCTCTGTAGCCTTTGTTTGAAAGGTATAACATTTGGTGGCGCCATGAGTACCATAGTTCAGGGAAGCCATGTAGAAAAAGTACTGCTGGACCTTCACCAATTTCTGCTACATGCATGTTTATCCCATTGACACTTACATTTTTATGCTGTATTTTCTCCATTTTCTCTAGTTATCTTACTCTTCCTCACTCTATTGTTTGCTGCTACTTTTCCAATCCATTTCTGATTATCACTATATATAAGCTTTTGGGAATGAGTTTATTACTACCTCCGTCCCAATTTATGTGGCGGTGTTTGACTTGACACGGAGTTTAAGAAATAGAAGTTGACTTTGTGAAGTTGACTTTGTAAATGTTCAAATTTACCCTTGAAAAAGTAAGAGAGAGAAAATTGTAGTAATCAAAAAGTTGTTTGTGGCTTTTAAAGTAAGTAGGGCCCAATAGGGGTAAAATAGAGATAGTGCATTAAGGGGTCGTTCGGTTTGGCGCATTAAAGATTAATACCCGCACAAAACTCAGCGTTAATTTAGCGCAGCGTTCGGTTGGTTTTTGTGGAATTTTAATACCCGCATAAAATTAGTGCAACGTTTGGTTGCGTTTTCGTATATTCCGCGTTATTAATACCCGCATTATTAATGCGGGAATCTATGTATTATTTTATGCGGGGTAGAAGGTGGTATTAATAATGTGGGTATTAATAATGCAGGTATTAAAATTTAAAATGACAAAATTAACCCTCATAATAATAAGGATATTTCTAAATTTTATTTAAGGAGTAAATAAATATTTTAAATAATAATATTTTTTGTTAATTTGTAATATATCATTGATTCAACAAATAATCCATACGTTATAATATAATACCCACATTATTAAACCCCACATAACTAATACATGCATTATCAATACCTACATTATTAATACACACATTATTAATACCCACATTATTAATACCCGCATTAATAGTTAATACCCGCGTAAAAGAAACCCCAAACCGAACGACCCCTAAATAGTTGACAAATAAGAAAATGTGACATTCTTTTTGGGACAGACCAAAAAGTAAAGTGTGACACATAAATTGGGACAGAGGGAGTACCAATATTTCAAAAGACTATGGGGGCGGAAGGCGAGCCATTTCGATATAAAGCCTAAGCCGGGGCACCAGGAAGCCCCACGGATCTCTAATATTTAGTATTTTATATAATAAAATAATTGATATAAATAATTTTAAAATATATAAATCACATAAAAAGGGTAAACTAACTAGAAATTCTAGAAATTCAAATATTATGTTAGGTTAAGAGTAAAAAATTACGTAAAATAAAAAAATAATTAAAAACAATTGAAAATTTAATTGGCAAGTTGACATTTAAGTGTGCACTAGATAGAAATTTATTGAATTTTTTTTTTTCTTTTTGGAGTTACGCCCTGAGACTCGCCCAATGCCTAAGCGGTACTCCCCAATTGTAGGGTTTATGCCTTCAGGATCTATGTGCCGCCAAAACGCCCCGGTACATTTTTGGTACGCCTCGCCTAAGGCTCACCCCGGGACTCGCCCCAAAAACGCCTTTGAATACACTGTTTATTACTATCACGTTTTTTAAAAGACACAATATACCAGCCCCTAAAAAATAACTAGTGGGATTATTAATATAAAAAAATAAATGGCAATTTTGCTACAACATGTAAAATCACATTCATAGTGCAATATGCAATGATTTAATTGATATACAGACAATGACAATATTAGAGAGTTTTTACAATATGGTGTCACATAAAATATAACACAAGTAATCATAAAAAGTTATATTAGTAACTGAAAAATAAAACAGATAATATGTTGTTATAGTTTATTTAAAGTGCATCGATTAAGTAAAATTTGCTTATGAGGTAGATTAGTTAGTAAATTTTTCCATTTGGAAATGGAGGTTTTCAGTGTTGTGAAGCCATTTTGATGGCTAATTAAGTACAAATTGATGTATAAGAATTAATGAACAATAATAAGAGGGCTAGAAAGAGTTAGAAGATAATCCATTACGTAGTAGATTCCATTTCAGATTTTAGATGCCAAATTATTAGGAACGTGTTAGTTAGGACCGAAATACAGATATGTGAAATCAAATAATCGCCAGTTTAGGAATACACTTCACCTACCCCGCTAGCCTCCCCGACCTTTTTTTCTTTTTACCTACTCCTATAAGTTTTCATTTGCGGGTCCTAACTCCTATTTTGTATTTTTATTTGGTATTATTACTCTTGTATTGGGTAAAAATCGGCCCGCAATGATTCGCCTCGATCATGCAATTTGACAGCGACCGAGCACATAACAACAAGCCAAAGACCGAAGCAAGTAAGTGGGTCACCGAAGTCACACATCAAGGTCGTCACCGAAATTCGATGAAAGCAAGTAAGCTGAGCTTCGGTGATATCTGCCTCGATCGAACAGTAAGGCCTCCCCATCGAGGTCACATATATGCACCTCGGTGAATAGCCTCGGTTCCAGCGGCTTTGCAGCCCACTAACTCCTTCCATTAATGCCAAGATCGTGGGTCAAAGCACAACTGATAGTGGAGAACGTGGGCAAGGCTCCTAGGCCTATAAATATTCTTTCATTTTACATTGTATGGATCCAGAAATACATACTGAAACTCTGCCCAAATTTGTACTCGTCACAATATATCGAAATCAAGTTATTCTTTCGCACTTACGTCTACTTCTTGCATTTATTTAGCTTTGATACGAAGTTTTGTTTATATTCAAACCCAAATTCAATTTGTGATCCTAAAACTGATTTAGGCCTATACAACTCTCTTAATACTCCCTCTGTTCCAAAATGATTGTCACAGTTCGGATTTCGAGAGTCAAACGAGTTCATTGTGACCGTGAATTTAAACATATAATCTTTACGTTTTTTGTAACGATGTTTATATATTTAGAAACTACATGATAAGTACTATAAATCACAATAATTAATAATTCAAAATATTTAAAAGACATATAAAAATATTACGGTCAAAGCTAAACTCGTTTGACTCTCAAAATCCGAACTGTGACAATCATTTTGGAACGGAGGGAGTACTATTTATACTAGTATTAACTTAATTTTGCACATTACCTGATTGACCATTAAAATTGAACTGGCCAAGGGATGCCTTGGTAAATACTGTAGTAAAGCTTTGTCGCGTCAAAAATTAATACAGTAGGGAGCTTTGATAGTGACTACAAATGATTTTTTGTAGGGTTAGTAGGTACTACTTCCCTATAAACAAATGTATGGAATATTTGTTACAATTTGTTTCAAATGTATAATAGTCACACAAATATTATAATTTATTTATGATTAAAAGTTTTCAAAACTATCTACTCCTTTTAGTATTTATTCAAATTTTATTTCAGAAATTGAAATAGAGGGAGTACACATATATAAGCCAAAATATGCTATAGATTTACTTGAACGTCGCTTAGCCGGCCATAACAAGAATAGGCTTGAGCATTGGATTTTCGCTCTTTTCACGATGAGGTGAATGTGGATATTCTTTTGTGACCATTGGTTTCATCGAATCAATTTCGTACTAATGCTAAGCTGGACGATAATTAAGATGCCTAACCATGTTATTCATCGTTTTGGACGTATATACTACTACTAGTTTCTCGACACGTGCGATGCACGTGCATGTCGAGTCATAAAGTACACATTGCTGTAATATGATGTAAATATTAAAAATATAAAACATTGGGTAGCTAATAAACAAAAGAAATCGTTGTATGATGAAATGTTTGTCGAGGCCACAATGGTTATATGTGTCCTTTTCTACCCGCTCCTTCTCTCTGCCTCCTGCAATTTCGTCTCATTTTTTCTTCATCCAGCTTGTCTCTTTATTAGTCTTGTTATTGGATTTTTGCCATGACAAAAAAAAGTGGGAGAGTTCTTCACTGGTGGTTAAAAAATACTAATTCCTTTGTGCAAAGATCATACTAAGTAAAACTTCCACATGAAGTGCTCTGTCCAAGCAATCTGTAATTGCTATTGCTTTTCTTCATTTCATCAAAAAAAAAATCTTTTTTCACTGTTTCTTTTTTCATTTATTAAGTCTCACAATAAGGAAAAAAAATCATCTATAAGTCAATTTAGCCGGGATACATGAATACGCAGTTTTTATTCTAAATTCCCACTTAAATTTTTCAAGGGCAACAATCCAAAAACAAATTACTGTATTAAGGCGAGGTGAGCTACAGAACCAGAGCAATCCACTCTAGCTCTGCTCCAAATCAAATAAAGTGAATTCCCATGCAGAACCATACTATTTCTTCATCCTCCTTTCATAGCTCATTCGACATAAAATATTTTTGAAATCGGATGAAGCTAAGTCATGAAGCATCATTACTCAATATTCAAAATAACAAACTGAAAAAGTAAAATGACCTCTATTTGCAAATTACATTCAGATAGAAATATCATTTTCCTCATGGTATAACATATTTCAAGTATATAGAGTTTCACAACTGAAAATTTAAGTAAACTTTACATGATCTTTTATGCAATATGGTGATGTCAATTTATGGTGATGTTTATAGTTTGGTATGGAATTAGAAGAGACATAAAAGGGATTCAAAGAAATTATTCCAAAATTAGCATGCATTACGATCATAATTAAGTGGGTAACCTACCCTAACATTTATATCAATTGTACTTCATCGAAAAAGCCACAGAGGTAAAAACCTTAAATAATGATAAATGGAGTTAATAAAAATAGAACCTAAACTTTGCGACTTTCTTTTTTAGCCAAATCACTTTGATCTCCACTAATTCCACTAATTGCTGGTACTTTTCCTTTCCCGGGAAACATAAACATGAATCATTTGCTCACCTTGCGCACAAATCAATTAGTCACCAATATTTCATCCAAAGCGATGGTATAACTCATAATAGCTCCAAAAGAAACAGATTCTTGTATCGATTTTCTTCTCAAGCAAAGGTTGTCGCACATATGGTATTGTTATGCATTGTTCATTCAACTTTCTATTTTCTAAAAAAACAAATCACAATAGACAATAAGATGAAAGAAAAGTTTGTTCGACATTTATAGAACCTGAATTTCATAAATCATAAAGAATAGTTCGCTTAAGCAACCATACAACTTAGTGCCCATTAAAGTTTGAGTGTCCAATAGGTGATAAGGTGCCTAAATAAAATTTGATGACAATTTTAAGGAGCCGCTTATGTATTAGGCCTTCTCTTTTTAAGACATGGCAACAACAAATCGTTGAAACTGGTCATTGGTCAATCAAAAGCTTTGGTCATTGTTGCGTATTCACGCAAGAATCTTTCGTAATCACTCATTCGAACATATAGGATGATGCAATATCACGTGAAGAGCAATAACTTACCGTAATATCTTGTTAGTTCAATCAGTATAGATACTGCACTTTGACCATATATTCTAGTATTAGGAATGTAACCAACCAGGGACTCCAATTTCATTGTTACAATCAACGTGATCTCTCCGCTTCTTTTTTTACCTCCATGAAAATTGATGTAATATTAATAATTTTCGGTGTCAGCTCTTGCGAATAAGACATCGTCCACATCAAGCCGTATGTTTTTCATTGTTCCTAAGAGTGTGTGTGTGTTTCGTGTAGAGGTGGCTATGTACTGTTGGAGGTTTTTCTTTTAATTAGTACGGTAATTTTGCTTAGTAGGCGCAAGTTTATTACAGTAATATTTTTCTTAGAATGGACACAACTCCTAGAAAAGGCACCAATTCAATTTTACTCCGGTTGCAGTCAGTAGTTTATTAGTTTTTACTCCCCCGTCCCATTTTAATTGTCATTTTCAGCTTTTACACGCCCATTAAGAAAATCAATAAATAGAGTATACATTTTACTATGTTACCCCTATTTAATATATGATTATTAAAAAAAATTTGAAAATACCTTTAATAATTAAGGATATACTTGAAAAGAATGAGCAAAAAATGTCTTGAAATCCTAAAGCGCCAACTAATTTGGGACAAACAAATCTTGCTAAAGCGTCAACTAATTTGGGACGGATGGAGTATTTTTTAAAGCATGGTATTTTATTCTAATCCTATATAGGGCTAATTTAATAATCTGACATTTGATGTTTTAGGGAACATGTTTTTATAGTAATATGATGATTAGTCCAAAACATAATCGGTTTTCACTCGTCCCCAATTCACAGTCAACACAATATGCACCAGCTTTTTAATTTTATCTTTTATGTAATCATCTAGCTTTCTACGTGGAATTAACCTCACCTCAACTCCTAGTAATTTTGCAACATTTTTTATAAAAGTCGTTTCTTATTACAAGAGGTTTTAATGAAAATTTGTACTTAATAGACTCATCGATTTCAATCACCTCTTAGGTCTCTACATTCTTTGTGCTGTGCATTTTCATATTCTTTGTTACTTCGCTAACAGTAGGGCACAGTGGTACAGCAATACTTTTGGCAAAATCCATGGAAGATACCTGAGTGCCATTGGCGTTGTTAAAATACAATTAGAGGGAAAAAAAAAAAAAAAAGGGACTGCATCGCTCGACTACTCGACAATTAGGAAATTCATAAGTATGTATTATACGCTTAACAACCCTCAGAGAAATTTTTGATAGACACTGTCATTGAAAAGTTCATGGCCAGGGGCCACTGTCTCGAACGAAAGATCAAGATAATCATCCGACCATTTTCATAACGGTGGAGATCTAAGCAGCTTGCACTCACCATAATGATTCTTGTTATTGAAAAACAAAAAACACAAATGCCCAAGAATTAGGCAGATGGAAAAAATACCTAACACTTCGTTGACAGCAAGACAATGGCCATTTTAATTAATCAGCACAGCTACGAGAGTGTATAAAAGACCTCCTAAGATGGCTTAATTTTTGAAAAGGAATAAATGCAATTAAAATCGGCTATAAGGTGCTGGAGTGTAAGAAAAAAGAAAACAAGAAACAGAAACCACTATGGTAACAATAGGTTTGAAAAAACCTTCTCAATGAATTTTCTATCATTGTGCAATCAAACACACTTCATTAAACCTTGTAACCTCTGCTGTTTCTTTTCCCTCTTGCACGCTCAAACTTCCTTCCCTTTGCACGAACATAAGGCTTTGTGTGGCTGTGTGGGACACCAGGAGCTCTACCAAAGTGCTTAACAGCTTCCCGAGAGTTCTTTGGACCCCTAAGCAGTACCTGCATGGAAAAGCCCAACAATATTAACAAAACATAGAAGCAGTGAAAAGGTCTAATGGCAGTTCAAAAATTCCAGAACAAAGTAATTAGCACTATGTTTTCCATTCAAACTACTTCCCTAGTATCAGAGAAAAATTTCACCACTCGATATTCTCAAAAATCAAAATGTAGCATTTCCCGTGCAAGTGCAGAACATCCAAACCATAATTCAAACGACACCTCAAATATCGCAAAGACCAATGCAGCATTCACACTCACTATTGGCTTGATCAATACAAGGAAAAGCATAAAAACAAAAACTGATGGGGGACATAGTTCCATACCGTGTTCTGCCCAAGAGGAGCTCTCAGAGCCAGCTGATCAAATGAAATACATTCACCTCCAGCCTTCTCAATTCTAGCTCTAGCTGTTTCGGTGAATCTCAAAGCAGCAACCTTAATCGAAGGGACTTCATAAACCCGCATATCATCAGTAATTGTCCCTACAACAACAGCAACCTTGTCCTCCTATACAAAAGCAAATTCAGAGAAATTATTTAGTATTTAGTAACATTTTAAGGCTCGTTCACTTTAATAAGGAAAAAATAACCGGGATAAAACCACGAAATATCAATCAAATACTTAGTTGATCTCCACTACAAAATCAGCATTATTAGTATAACTCTGCATCGTTTAACTAATACCTCAAGAACTTATATAACATTCTACACAAGAATATGTGTATTGGCAATACAAGGACAAAATGACTTTAATATCGATAAGTAGTACTCCCTCTGTTCCAAAATGGTTGTCACAGTTCGAATTTCAAGAGTCAAACGAGTTCATTTTGACCGTGAATTTAAACATATAATCTTTAAGTTTTTTGTAACGATGTTTATATATTTAGAAACTACATAAAAGTACTATAAGTCACAATAATTAATAATTTAAAATATTTAAAAGACATATGAAAATATTACGGTCAAAGTTAAACTCGTTTGACTCTCGAAATCCGAACTATGACAACCATTTTGAAGCGGAGGGAGTACTATATAACAAATTATATAAAATGCTGAATAATATAATACCTTTCCTTTCATGAAAGTAACCAAGCGTGATAGAGACAAAGGAGCTTTATTAATCTTGCTCATGAATAACCTCTTCAATATCACTGCATTGAACTGGCTCCCAGTCCTCCGTACAAGAAACCGATACAGCTGTTATTTATTAACCAATTATTAGTCATACAATTCTGAGTACATTTTTATAAAAATGCATTAGAAGCTTTGAGAATTAACAACACCTTGACAAGAAGCTTGAGGTAAACATCGTCCGATTTTGGGGCGGTGCGTTTGGTTTTTTTGGACTTACCTCCAGCGACTAGATCGATACCCTGAAGAATGAAGATAATAGAAATTGAGAATTTTAAAAACAATGTGTCAGTAAGTAAAATGTACTATTGGAAGATTCTAGAAAAAGGAACGTACCATGGCTGCTCCGCCTCCTGCTGCTGCTGGTGGTGTCTTCGATTGGTAGAGAAAGATGAATAAAGCTTTGTTAGCGTCTTTGAATCAAAGCCCTAATCCACGAAAATTAATGGGCTGGTTGGTGTTTGACAGCTAAAGAATTTCACCATGTGTCCTAAAAAACGACTATTGCTGCCTTTTTGTCTTCACTTAAAAGATAATTTCAGTAAAATGGTCTCCGTTTTATCCGTTCAATACTTCAAGTTATGAATCGACAAGTACTGCATCTTCAAAAAGATTAAGGACAAGTGTTGCAATGCTTGAATGTGGGAAGAGCTTGAAGTGCAAGTGTTTCAAATTATCTAGGAGAATGTGGGAAGAGATTAATACAATAGGGGGTCAAAGTCAAGTGATGCCTCTTAGGTAATACTTAGGCGGGATGAGGGCGTTATTATATTATTTTATAGGGATATTTCTATTAAAAATTTATTTATTAAACTTACTGAATGTCGTTTTTGCTAAAATACTATTAATGGAGTCAAAAAGACAAACCACTACCTATGATGCCATAGTGTTGCAATTCTCCCTTTGACAATTTATAGCAAAAAAATTTCCCAGAGGTCTATTTTTCCCTATCCATTTGAGTTTTAGCTAGTAAAGTATTTTCTGTGCAGGAATAGTCTATTTTCGATCGTTGGCCCTATTCGTTCCTCCAACGCCACTCACACCAACTATGTTCAAGAAAAAGTTTCTTTTAA
Organism: Petunia axillaris subsp. axillaris; assembly: GCA_029990575.1. Classification (NCBI taxonomy): domain Eukaryota; kingdom Viridiplantae; phylum Streptophyta; class Magnoliopsida; order Solanales; family Solanaceae; genus Petunia; species Petunia axillaris. The sequence goes on from JARKNS010000006.1 coordinate 11,032,216, forward strand.
CTATTTTGGAGAATTTGAAACGAACAAGATAACTACGCACCTAATTTAATAAACTAGAATCAGGAACTTTGTTCAACTCGAATGAAGAGTTTGACCTGTTCATATCAGCTTTTTAATATTTATACTCACATATACGAAGTAATGCTTCACAGAAAACAAAGTCAGCCATAGCCTCATTATTCTTGTTGGGGAAAAACACCAAAGTTCTATTACGTTGAGGTCGGAAGTTTCAATGTTGAGGTTTGAAGTTTCAGTGCTAAAGTTTGAAGTTGGAAGTTGGAAGTTGCTATGCACAACTTCAAACTTGAGGCTTGAAGTTGAAAGCTTCTTATTTGATGTTAAACTTCAGAGCTTCAGGGTTGAAATTAGTAGCTGAAACTTTGAAGATAAAAAAACAAAACTTTAAAGCTCGAGCTAGCAGCTAAAAACTTAAATGGCACGTTAATTGTGCATTTCCCCTGTTTATGGTTAGTCTAAGCCATATAGATCCAAGGCACTATTAGAAGGCTAATATTTGGGAGAAGTGCACGAAGAGCCTATTTTAAATATGTTATTTAAATTTAGTCAATTTTAAAAATTATTTAATTTTAGTCGCTAGATTGAACTTCAGACCTTTGAGGTTGAGCTTCAAACTTTTGGATTTTAACTTCAAACTGATAAACTTTATGCCTTCAAGTTTGAATTCAAGCACATGCATGTTTGAAGTTTAATATAACTGCTAAAAGAAATTAATTAAATCCTAAATGGCACACTAAAATAGGCTCTCACGTGAAATTTTTACCTCATCTTTGGGGCGAAGTGCACCAAAGGCCATTTTTGGTCGTGGTCTTTGGTTTGAGACTACTTTTTTATTGATTTTAGATGAGAGGCCACTTTTTGGAACTTCAATTCTTTTGGGTTGAACTTTACACAAGTTCAAATTCGAAAATCATTTCGATTTTGATCATTTCTTAGATTCTGTTGAATTGTATCGAATCCATTTTCGATTTTAAAGCGAACAGTTACCTTATAAAACTAGAAAACTTTTTCTTTATACTTTAATTTCAGTTTCGGGGCGTCTAAAGATTCGATCATCTTTGTATGATTTCGCCTACAAGGATTGAAGTTCAACTTCAGCCCACCATAAGAATTGAAGTTCAACTTCAGCCCACAAGAGTTGAAGTTTACGCATCTATACCTAAAAGATCATCCCTTACAGATTGAAGTTGAAACTTCATAATTTAGGCATGAAGTTCAATCCAAAAGGTTTGAACTTCAGCCCACAAAGATTGAAGTTCCAAAAAGTGGCCTCTCGTGTAAGACCAATAAAAAAATAGCTTCAAATTAAATACCAGCAACAAAAGTAGCATATGGGTGAAAATTTTACTCATCTTTGGAGGTGATTTGCTCGAATAGACTCTTTTAGTGCATTGTTTAAGCCTTGTTCCTTTTTAAATTTGGGCAGGAATAACCCTATTTCAATTTTGATAGGTGCAACAAAACTTGCGAATAATTTTAAGGGGTGCACTCAGGATCCATCGAGAGTTTATTTGACTTGTTTAAAATTGGAAAATTTTGATGCGTAGCTATTTTTTGACGCGCTCAATGAATTTTATGCACCGTTTCAAAATTAATTGAGAAATAGTCAAAAATCCGAGCGCGCACACTTATACTCTATTAGCGTTGGAAAATACCCCCATACTAGTTTCAGTATTTATACTGGAAATTTAAACTAACATGTTCAAAGTCCCATTATTTTATATTGGGATTCATGTTCCTAAAGCTTTATATATAAAGTCTCATAATAAAATACTGGGACGTTGAACTAACATGTTTAAAATCTCATTATACTGGGATTCATGTTCCTAAAACTTTACAGATAAAGTCACATATACTAGGACTTTGAACTAACATGTTTAAAGTCCCAGTATTTTATATTGGGATTAGTGTTTAAGTGATCACAGTATTTTATACTGGGACTTTAAACTAACATAAGTTTAAAGTTCCAGTATAAAATACTGGGACTTGTCCGGAGGTACTATTTTTCAGCAAATTTGTACGCGATGGCTACGGATCAATTAGCACGTGCCAAACAAACCCCTACGCGAAATTTTTACTTTAAAATTGGAGTCATTGTTAATTTTTGGTTGTCTTTGCTCTTAATTTAGAGTTTTTTACACTACATACCCATGAAGTTCAAAGTATCTACTCGTCATACTCATAAAAAATTACACTACCCATGAAATTAAAAATATTTACCCAACATACTCATTTATTATTGTATACCTTTGTTATATCTTATGTGTGTATATTTTTATAGTATACTACATAAATTATGATATATAAGTCTGGATGAATAGAGTGGGTAAATAGTTTATGGGTAGGACGTGTAAATATAAAACTTATGAATAGGGGTGGATAAATATTTTAACTTTGATGTGTATTTTTGTAAACCTTCCCTTAATTTATACTAAAATGGCTTGTTAAATTTGAAGAGTACACCTTCATCTAAAATATTGTTTTTGGAGAATGACCTTGATACACCTCATAATTTTTTTTTTCTTTGTGTATTTTCCAATTGCAGTTGATGTGAATCTAATAGATTAATCGATAGGCATGGAGTATCACTTTACCCACTATTTGGTATGTGGCAAAAAAATTTAAGTACTTTCTCTTATGCTAGTCACACCTTGGGGGTTGTTTGATTTGCGAGACTAAAAAAGTGAAATATCCCATAAATTTGGAACTATAATATTTTGGATTATAATCCTGGATTAACAATCTCATGTCCTATATGAGATAGAATAATACCATAAATCTATACTATATTAAAAGCATGAAGGCCTTATTGAAATATTGATTGAATTTTTTGCCCTTCATTAAAAGATTCTACAATAGATAAAATTATCATTTACTATTTTTTTATATTTTTTTTATCATTTTAATTTTAATTGAATATAAATAATTTCAATTAGAGGTGTTCAATCTAATTATCCTAACCATTCTTGTCGTTTGAGTTTATCCACTTTCAATTAATGTCCTTTTATTTTGCAGTGAAATCCTTCCATTGCTTTTCTCTACTGCATTTGATTTTATGCCATGTCTATTGTATTTTTAGTAATATCTTTAATTGTTGGTTGTTAATATGCTTTTGTTACTTTTTTCTCCTCATTATTTAGAGTATTTATATTTTTGCTATTTATATATTGCTATCAAGTAACATATGTTTGCCTTTTTCCTTGTTACAGATTCTTTCACTGATGTAGAGGAAAAAGGAACTTGATAGAGACAATGGCCATGGTCATGCAGACTTATATGAACTTTTATTTAGCCTTTGTCAAATTTCATCTACATAAACTAACTGCTTGTGTTTTTTGCTCTATTTTCAGCATTATTATAAAATTGAAATATGATCCCTAATTTGTATAGATTATTGCTTAATATTGTCAGGACTTTCATACCACCTCCTCCTCGCTGAAGCAGTATTTCTGGATCTTCCAAACCGAAGGATACTTTAGGTAAGTCCTTTTGTTCTTTTCTATTTTCATTTTATTACTATAGTTAGGAGACATATATATACATACATATATATATATATATGTACTTGAAAACAACAAAAGTCATTTTACCAAAGAGCCCTTGTACTTAAAATGTTGAATTAATTAATTAAATGCTCTACTAAAATGCACGTTTATCTAATACCTTATTATTTATAAAAACTTTCATTTGAAGGGATGTAATCCTTCGGATTTGTTATTTGTGCCGATTCATACTTTTAACTTTATTCCCAAACGTTGCTGCCACTATATAAGAACCTAGAACGGTTGGTTGGCTCTTCAACTGAGGAACAATATGTAGAAGCTTTGAAGTGGTTCTAAATTGACCGTTGCCTTTATGCTGCAAAGTCACTGCTCTGTAACAAATTTGTTTCAATGATGCACACATCTTTCCATGCCATTCACGGTTAAAGTTAATTCTCTTAAAGCAACATGCTAATGACATACCTTAAAGCAAGTCAGTCTAATAGTTTCATGCACCCACTTGGTCGGTACATTTGTGAATTTAGTATACGGAACAGAGACGATGTTATGTGATTTTGTGGCACATTTACTTTTCATTTCATTAAGAAGTACTCATGATTATATTTTGTCTCTTCGTCATTTTTGGTAGTTTACTTATATTTGTATGTCTACTCCAAATGATGACCATGATAGTGCACGAATCCAACCGTTTTTTATAATACTAATATTTTATTAATGTTGTACGCTAGAAAATTCAGTATTTACGTGCAACGCACGTATCGAGAAACTAGTATGGTATAAAAGTTGTCTTTTTAATTAATCTCACCAACCAAACATGGAATTGATGTAGTACCAAGTTTAATCTCGAGACTATTCATCCAATCCCACCAACCAAACGACCTCTAATTGTATAGATTAAGCTAAATAACCTAAATATAAATACAACGGAAGCAAGTGGTTATGCAAACTTCTTGAACTTTCTACTGTTAAAACTTAACGAGCCATTGTTCTTTAATATTAATTAAATATTAAACAAAAACTTAAGTGTGCTCCTTCTATTTGGCAAAATTGCTAAGGAAAATAGATGTAAACGTATATGGAATATCAATCACCTACACAATAGATTTTTCTTTCCTGATGATGAGGAAGCATTTCAAAGAAAGTAAATTGAACAACATAAACGATGAGCGCATATATATATATATATATATATATATATTTTTTGATGATCCAACTTGCTTGAGATTATATATAAAGTAATTTTTGTTTCAAGGCAAAGGGATACATATAGTATAATGGTAGTGAGTACGGTTGTATTTATTGACTTAAAGATCACTAAAAAAAGAGCAATTATTTTAACGGATGATTTGTCGAAAATCTGTTAGAAAATGACTCGTTTACAAGTGAATCCATTCAAAAGCTGGTAGTGGATGTTGCACTTGCTTTTGGGTAAACTTCCAATCAAAAGGATGAATGTAGTAACAACTAACAACGATGCAATTTAATAAAAAAGTACTGTTCGGCGATGCAATTTAATAAGAAAGTACTGTTTGAATGTGCGAACCAAGTCCCACATCAAAAATTTGGAGAGAAAATAACCTACTTATAAGGCGTAGGAATCTTTTAAGAGAAAATTACGTGGCATAAACATCCATAAGGGTCATCAACAAAAAATAAATCAATTCTTTGTTTATTATGATTTATAGACATCTACCATATGTCTACTGCATTTTATATTATTCAATTTGATAAAGCATTCACCATCTAATGCCTATAGTCATTCAGTTTGATAAAGCACTCACCATCTAAATGCCTATTTTTGGGGAGATGATGAGTCATGACTGATTTTATGGAGTTTATCTTTCTAATTAATTTGAATATATCATAAATATCTTAACTCTATCTTTACTTACATGATTTTCTCCTACTCTAGCGCCAAAATTCAATCAATAAAAAGTTACTGATATCTAACTACTTAATTAAAATACAATTATATCAAATAACTATCCACCAAAAGTATCATAACCATCAATCATATTTTACAAAGTTAAAATAAATCAATATAAAATGTCATGCAATCCGAGGAGAAAATGTCTGGTCAATATCTAAATTAGTATTCGTTCATAGAAGTAATTACGCACTTCTTTTGAGCTCGCCACCAAGCTTCAACAAGAAGCATGGTCTAGCTATGCTCCTAGACACACTGATGCATATATTTTTCAATTATACATTGCATATTCATTATTTTAAAATATAATACATATTGGTATTATTATACGTAGAATATTTTGTTGATATAACTGTAATATATTCTGCATATTTATGATATATTATTTCAATATATAATAATTGGTATTACTATTATACATAAAATATTGTGTTAATACAAATGTAATATATTCTGTATAGTTATGATAACTATGTATTGTATTGTGAGTATTTTCTTTATATCACTTTCATTTATCTGGTAGAAGTTTGTGTTGGTATATGTGCACTATGTCTGAATTGTATATCAGATGCATATCATTGATATATCATATGAATAACAAAACAATATTGACAATGAGGTAATATTGTAAAATAAGTGCATACAACTAAGTTTTAGCTAATATAGTATTTGTATATTCTGTGCATACAGATTGTGAATTCACATGATTTACTAAATATACCGGTTGTATTCCATGTATATCATAGTTTGTGAAATCATATGATTCACCAGATATACTAGTTATATTCCATGCATATATGCCACGATGGTTGATCATAAAAAAAAAAAAGGAAAAAGAAGTAACTAATTCACATAAATATGCAAACCATATGCATAGAAGAATGCATACTATATGTATATGACAATGGATTTGTGAGGATGATTAATGTGTAAATGCTATAAATTTACTACTTATCCATGACATAAAAAGTGATGATATTATTGTGAGAATTTTATAATTAATGCATAATTTTTGAATAACTTTTAAAGAAAGATGGGATAAGTAGTTCATATTATTTTGAATATTTGTATACACATAATAAAGTACAAATAATAATTTTGTTCAGTTAAAGAAAAGAGATTAAGATAGTATAAAAAAGAAAAAAAGGACGAACTATTACTGCCACAAGTTGCCGAAGCTATTATGCTTCAGTTTAAAACAAGAAAAAATATAAACATAAAAGAAGTCTAATAGATAAGCTGGTCTGTTAGCTAATTTTTAGGAACCAAATAATTAAATTTATCCATAGATTTACTATTTGGATTAAATTTTGGCTAGCGTTTGTGCAAATTGCTCAAGGGCCATTTTAATGTAGAGCCACGATACTAGATGACTAGATATATTTTTTTCTTATATTTTAATGGTGTGAGACCTTTTAGAAAAACCGTGCGGGCTCAACTCAAATCGGACAGTATCACACCATGTTAAGAGCACCTTGGGCTGTTTTAGCCCAACAACTGGTATCAGAGCCAATAGTTCGGCGAGACGAGTATGCGACAGAGTGATTGCATGGGCTCCCGACTTAGCTTTTACCCGTTGTAGGCTGGATTACTACTTGCCTTTACCCGCAACTTTTTACTTTGCCGATTGATCGAGTAAGAGATACTAAAAAGTGTGAAGGCGTGTCGATAGAAAACTAGTAAAAGAATTTTGTAGTGAAGTCCATCACTAAGAGGAGCAAATGAAGTTGTAATTGAGTTGGAGGACAACATCAGAATGCCGACCAAGGAAAATCAACAGTGGTTTTAAGTTTTTATAATCATTACGTTAGAGGACTAGAAGGGGAAGGAGTTAAAAGGGTTTATAAACTGACCTCACGATTATTTTATAGGAGACTTTTATGATACCACTACTTGACTAGAACCATTGGTGATGTATTTCACATTAGCCAGTTACCGTTTTTGTTCTAAATCAAATTAGCATTCCTTGAAGAGAAAACAAATATAAAATGGAGCTCGAGCATAAACTGAAGTAGTTGCAACTTGTATGTCATCTAGCACTTTTTTCTTTTTGGATGTAGTTCTTATTCTCCCCCTCAAAGTTGCTCACCGAAAGAACATAATATCCTACCCAATTCTATACCAATTTCAATAATTAGAATTATAGTAATAGATAGTAAATTTTTAACTTTGTTTGATTTACAAAACAAACTTTGTTTAAGTAAAGGGATTCATTGATTGGCTGCTCCTCTACATTGGACTGCGGCTCCTAAACGAAATACTTTATGCAACTAATTTTCAACTGCCAAAAAGGTACACTTGGATGTAAGCGGTGTATCGTAAGGTGAATTCCAAGGTTTTAGGATATGGTAACTAAACTTGGAAAAGCCCTTAAGTCTATGTTTTTTTTTTTTTTTTTTTTTTTTTTTGGTAAAAGAAACAAAAAAAAAAATAATACTACCTTCTACATGTGTTTTTATTTTGTGTTATTAGGTAAAAGTAATACTTAATGAATAACTGTTTTCATAAGATCGCGAGTCTATATACTTCCAATTGTTGCTTGGCCATGGATTATTAGTTTGACACTTCTTTCTTCATAGCTAAGTAACTTTGGACAATCAACGATAAGATTTTTTTCACTTTTAATTAGAATTTTGATGTTTGAAAATATAAAATATATTTTTAATTTAATAAAATTTACTTGGCACGATCCGCCATGATCACATATTATTTTTTGGATGTTAGACTATTCCAAAAGAAAACTTTGGACAATCATAATAATAATCTTCTTCAAGTAAGATTATCCCAACTAATAATAATCATTTGATATGTAGATTAGTTGTATTTACGTTATGGAAGTATTGTAGCTAAAATTAGAATGTAGAAAATGTTGCACTAATAATTACTAGTCCATAAATTACCAAGTAATTATTACAGAAGTTCCACCTTTCGCTAAGACGAAGGGGGTATAATGGTCAAATAAAGACCAATTACCATTTCTTTCTCATTTCAACGCCCACTACTACATCCTCGCGTCCTTACTTTTCTCCATTTCCATTTTCTGTCCTAAATCCCCTCACCCTCAAATATAACGGACAATGAACACGTCAAAGAATCGCCGGAAAGTAGTTCCGGCAGCGGCGGCAGAAAACGATAACTCCGGCGATAAACTGGACCAGATCCTCCTTTCCGCCGCCATAGTCAACGGAGAAGACGTGGGACCTTTCGTCCGAAAAGCTTTCGCTTCAGGCAAACCAGAAACCCTCCTGCACCATCTCCGCCACTTCTCCCGATCCAAAGAATCAGAAATCGAAGACGTGTGTAGAGCACACTACGAAGACTTCATCACAGCCGTCGATGATCTCCGATCTCTTCTCTCCGACGTCGATTCACTCAAATCATCACTTTCCAATTCCAACTCACAGCTCCAATCGGTAGCTTTACCTTTACTCACAACACTTGACTCGTTTGTTGAAGCTAAAAATAAGTGTACTAACATTACCTTAGCGATTCATTCCCTTCGCACGTGTGTAACTCTCGTCGAGCTTTGCGCACGTGCGAACCGCCATTTATCTGAAAACAACTTTTATATGGCGTTGAAATGTGTTGATTCAATTGAACTTGAGTTTATGAATAAAGTACCATCATCTACACTTAAAAGAATGCTTGAGAATCAGATCCCGTTTATTCGTTCGCATATTGAACGGAGAATTAATAAGGAGTTTGGTGATTGGCTTGTTGAGATCCGTGTAGTTAGTCGAAATTTAGGCCAATTAGCTATTGGCCAAGCTTCTGCTTCTAGGCAAAGAGAAGAAGAGCTTAGGATTAAACAAAGGCAAGCTGAAGAACAGAGTAGACTTAGTTTAAGAGACTGTGTTTATGCTCTTGAAGAAGAGGATGATGATGGATTTAATGGAGTCGATGATGGTGGTGGTAATGGCGTGTTGGGGTTTGATTTAACGCCATTGTATAGGGCTTATCATATACATCAAACATTAGGTCTTGAAGATCGATTTAAACAGTATTATTTTGAAAATAGGAAGCTTCAATTGACTTCTGATTTTCAGGTATCTTCAATGACACCCTTTTTAGAGTCTCATCAAACGTTTTTCGCACAAATTGCTGGGTTTTTTATAGTCGAGGATCGTGTTTTGAGGACTGGTGGTGGGTTGGTTTCGAAAATTGAAGTGGAAAATTTGTGGGATACTGCTATGAGTAAAATGTGTTCTGTTTTGGAAGATCAGTTTTCGAGAATGCAAACTGCGAATCATTTGTTGTTGATTAAGGATTATGTTAGTTTGCTTGGTGTCACGTTGCGTAGGTATGGATACCCTGTCGAGGGTTTGCTGGATGTGTTGAGCAAACACAGGGATAAATATCATGAACTCTTGTTATCGGATTGCAGGAAGCAGATAACTGAGGCTCTTGCTGCGGATAAGTTTGAGCAAATGTATATGAAAAAGGAATATGAGTATAATATGAATGTGTTGTCGTTTCAGTTACAGACATCGAATATTATGCCTGCATTTCCTTATGTTGCACCATTTTCATCTACGGTGCCTGATTGTTGTAGGATTGTCCGGTCGTTTATTGAGGATTCTGTGAGTTTCATGTCATATGGTGGTCAGCTTGATTTTTATGATGTGGTGAAGAAATACTTGGATCGGCTATTAACTGAGGTCCTGGATGGAGCTTTGTTGAAGCTGACTAATACGTCCATTGGTGGTGTTAATCAAGCAATGCAGATGGCAGCTAATATGGCTGTGTTTGAACGAGCGTGTGATTTTTTCTTTCGTCATGCTGCACAGCTTTCGGGGATTCCTTTGAGAATGGCAGAGAGAGGGAGGAGACTGTTTCCTTTGACTAAAGCCCGTGATGCTGCTGAAGAGATGCTTTCAGGTCTGCTTAAGCAAAAGGTTGATGGGTTCCTTTTGTTGATTGAGAATGTGAATTGGATGACCGATGATCCTCCCCAGGGTGGAAATGAATATGTCAATGAGGTGATTATTTTTCTTGAAACTCTAGTTTCTGCGGCACAGCAAATCTTGCCTGTTCAAGTCCTCAAAAGAGTTTTGCAAGCTGTTCTCTGTCATATATCAGAGATGATTGTTGGGGCTTTGCTAGGGGAGTCGGTTAAAAGGTTCAACATCAATGCTATTATTGGTCTTGATGTCGATATCCGAATGTTAGAATCATTTGCTGAAAACCAGGCTCCTCTACTATCTGAGGAGGATGCTAACCAGTTGAAAGCAGCATTGGCTGAGTCCAGGCAGTTGGCTAATCTGCTCTTGAGCAATCATCCAGAAAATTTCCTGAATCCAGTTATTAGAGAGAGAAGCTATAATGCTCTGGACTACCGCAAAGTTGTGACTATTTCGGAGAAGTTGAGGGATCAATCTGATAGGCTTTTTGGGTCTTTTGGCACTAGGGGAGCGAAGCAGAATACTAAGAAGAAATCGCTCGATGCATTGATTAAAAGACTGAAGGATGTTAACTGAGTCAACAATCAGTATATGTTATGTTTCTTATAGAGATCTCCTTATTGTAGTTGTGTTGATTATATGCTGGTAGCCTGGTAAAGTATTATAAATTCCCTTACTGCGAATTGCCTACCCTTTGTGTATCTTTTGTTTCAATAGTTCCACATTTGATTTATGTATTCATTTTTCAGAGAACAGTCATTTTCCTTTTTAATTGTCATATTCTTTTGCAAGTTAGATAGAATTTCTTGCATCGGTTATTCTCTGAACACATGAAGTTCTCCTGTGGGTTCTTTTGTTGAATATATTGTTGATTTGCTTATTTACTCTGCTGTATCTATAACATTTCAGTCATTTCCTTATTGCTGTTCCTCATAGGATGACAAAAGAGTTCTTGCTTAGTTATGCAAGACTTCAGCATGGATAAAATGTTAGTAGTTCTTAGGTTACTGGCAATAACACTGAGAACTTCACCTGGAAAGAGCCACACTCATTGAGTGATTGAATCAAGTAGAGAAATGGGAGGCAAGAACGAAAAGGCTGCTGCTGATCATTGTGAAACTGCTTTCTTAATGATAGGAGTTAAGAGGAGTTGTGGGAAGATGCAGGTATGCTGAAGCAAAATGCTTGAAACTGGGGTCTGGGGAAGAATGTTAGTGACTTATAGTTTTATGTAAAAGCACTGCTTGGTTACTGATTACTAACAAGTGATTCTGTAGGGTGGATAGATTTGAGTATAAACGATTGGCTACATTTATGCTGTATAATATCAAGGAAAAGGTCTAAATTTACTCACTTGTGAAATATTTTTATTTTATAATCCGGTATATGTTTAGGTCATTCATACTTTTGTTGTTAACAAAATTGTTTTGTATTCAATCCCGTAACCTAGTTTTACCATAGACAGGAATAAAGCTTAGAGTTACAGCTCAATTTCATTATGGCTTAAAATTATACTTTTGTTAAACTTCGGTTAGGGTCCATGATAGAGCTTCATTGACCACTATGGTAATCACTACTAAGATAGCAATTAGTAGCTAGATCAAAATTAATTAAAGTACCACTTGGAAATTCTTTCTCCCAGATTGTATTAATCATTTTAATTTGTCCATTCAATCATGCACTAATGAATCTGTCTATAATGTCCACGCTGCTTCCAAGTTCCAACCCAATGAAGAATGAACTATAGAGAAAAATAGGATATAGGAAAAAAGATTGGTATATACGGTAAGTGCATCAATCTGCACGTGGACAACTCACCAGAGCGACAAACTAATTTGTCATACCTATGAAGCAAACATCTGTTAACCTTCAGCATCCACATTTAATAATGTTATACACCATCTCTTTTATATGACGGTGAACTTTGGAACAACATCATATAAGTTCATAAATTTTTTATGTTCAAAGAAATACCCATGTCTCCTACAAGCATCTTTTATCTCCTTTTCCTTCTCTTTTCAGCTTCAGCAGCTTCAAGAAATGAGAAGACATCAGCCTATGAAGAGTTACAGCGTTATGACTTCCCAGAAGGTATTCTACCAAAAGGGGTGAAAAACTATGAATTGAACACCAAGACAGGTGAATTCTCAGCTTATCTCAATGAAACATGCAGCTTCGCATTGGAGAACTCGTATCAGCTAAATTACAAGCCTGTTATAAAGGGTGTTATTTCCAAAGGCAGGCTTAGAAAATTGAGTGGTGTAAGTGTTAAGGTTGTGTTGCTATGGCTTAACATTTTTGAAGTTAGGAGAAAAGGTGACAATCTTGAGTTCTCAGTTGGGCTTATGTCGGCAAATTTTCCTGTTGATAACTTTGAGGAATGCCCACAGTGTGGGTGTGGATTGGATTGTGTTGATGAAAGTAACAATCTTGTTTCTTCTTCCTAGATTAGGTACTTTGATAGATGGAATCTATAATTCCTCTATGTCTCTGTTTCAGTGTATTCGTACTGCGGGAAATAAGAACAAAGACAGGTGCCGTTGCAAATTTGGCTTTTTTAAAATCCAATGTTGCTATTTTTAGTTGTTTGTTTCACATCAGTGACTAATGAGGAGTAGGAAATTTTTTTGTATAATGCGCAAGTGAAATTTATGATCTAGATAAGATGCAACTGAACTGCATTGATCAATTAGTCTTGGATTTCATCGAAGTAACCAAAAACAAAAGTAAAACAAGGAAAGAAAAGCTGTTACATTCTTTAACGCCTAGACATACTTGTCATCAGACAAACAATTTTATCCAAAAAAAAAAAAAAAAACAAACAAAAATCTCACGAGGCAATGAGGCTATGTGGCTAGCTAGAATGGGAAGTCTTTAAAGGTGCAGTTATATAGAATTTCATACTTGCTCCAATCATTCATGATGTAATATTGTGTTAGGTCTAAATTGAGATAGGACTAACAAATCGAATTTATTTTGGGTTTAATTGATAATATGTTTGTATTAAAGTCGTATTCGAGCTAAGATCAGATTTTAACGAGACTAATGTCTTGAAAGATAAATGAGGCAAGAAAACAATCGAGACAAACATTAAATATGTATATTGAATATTGTATTTCTGAATGTCCTGTTTGATTACAAATGAGCCCTATATATAACCAAGAAATGAGCCCTATTTATAACTAAGATAAATGATAACGTTATGGCTGTAATAATTGTGACTTTATGGTTATTGTTCCGTATTTGATCGTGGTCAGCTCATGATTTTCTCCTTAAATATTAGAATAACGGTCGACGGTTATAGAAGGTCAGGCCTCGTTCGCCGAGGTGTTTCAACTTCTCGAGGGGTCACCATATCGTTTATTCTTAATCTCGATTGGATTCTTCTTGAGACGGTGCTGATGACTACCCCGGGGAGGATGCCCTCATAAGTTTTGACTGCTCTGTGGCTCGAGCCCTTACACCGAGGCGGTGGGGGGTTTTTGCCCAATACAGATAGTCCCCCCACCCTTTAGATAATTGTCAGAATTTTCTGAAGGGTAGAATTGAGTTTAGGTGGGAGAGTGACATGACGCGTTTTCGGCCAGGAAATTTGAAAAGGCGGGCGTCACTTTAATGTCTCATCCTCTGCATGTGGCTCAGTTCTGAACGGCTACAACTTTTCATTTGGTATTCTCCATGTAACTGTCATCATGGCATTTTTTATCCACTTGTGCCTTGCTATAAATTGACCACTTTTTGGTTGTTATCCTCACCATTCTATAATTCTTCTTGAAGCCATTTGCACTTCTTAACCTCTTTTAAATTTTTAAAGAATTTAACCATGTCTTCTCCATCCCGTCGTGAGAACATTGTTGATGCTAAGACTTTGGCTTCGACTGAGGATTTGTTAAATTCTTTCCCCTCATCAACTTCTTCTCGTTCAGAAGATAGTCCTAGTGCCACCAGCCAAGAACCATCCATCGGCGATGATGAGGTGGAGGCTGAAGGAGCCGTTGACAGTGATGATGATAACGAGGTAGTTGACACCTCGCCCCCAAAAAAAAAAGAAAACGAAACAAATTTATCAGGGAGAGCTCAAACCTCAATGGGTTATTCAAAGACGGTTTGACTCTATCAAGAATTTTAAGATGAGGGGGCAAACGTCCTCGAACATTAGGAGGAGAAGGAATCTCCCTGTTCGGCTTTCCCCGAGCCTCGCCTCGGAGGAACATGTGCTTTGATTCGAGAGGAGTGTAATTGGGGCCCCGAGGTCTCGATCTCGATCTCGATCTCGATTCCTACCTCCGAGCAGCGCACATGCGATAATGTCCCGGGGCAGTCTTTCGTTTACACTTATCCATTTTTGATAGGCTTTTCTCTTCCTCTTCAATCCGCAGCAGACAACCTTTTGTAGGTCGCACAACGTCTTCCTGGCTCAGCTTAGCCCCTGCTTCTAGAGGGCCATTCAGTGCCTCGACTATATTAGTCGTAAATCTGGGGTCACATTTAACTATGACTATTTGATCTCTTTATTTTCTCCTTCTCTGCACAAAGATGAGGTTGTGCAGTTGAACAACCGAGGTCAGTTTTCTCTTATTACCAAAAGTGACGACACCAAGGATCGAAGTTGGTGTGATTGGTTCGTCCTCCTTCTTACTTCTTCTCTTTCTGCCGAGCCTGGGTTCCCCGAGGCATGGACAGGACACGTAAGTCTTCCTCTGGTTCTTATTCTTTACTTGGCTTCAATAAATGTTGGAGAACTAACTCTTTGTCGTATTTTTAGCAAGGAAACCTCCAATCAATCCCCCCAAGAATTTGGAGGCTTGGGTGCAAGCCATAATCAGTACCGAGGGAAGGCTAGATAGAGATTGGATGGTTTTGGCCGCTCGTCCGGAAAATAAGTGGTCGGGCAAGCGACTGGGTTAGTATGTTTCCAATTTTGGCATTCTCTTCCCTTGATGCGCCTCTTCTTAGTTTTATATTTCTTATCCTTTTCAGATTTCAACGAGCTACCTGCCGAGGCGGGAAAGGAAGAAGATAAGAAGGAGAAAAAGAAGGCAAAGAAGAAAAAGCAGGGACGACGAGCGGAGGTCGTCGATGTCACGACCCTTTTTTAACACACAAAAACTAAAATAAATAGAATTGCGTATTTAAAAGGTTATGACGAGTGTTAAAGGTACACAATTATTCAAGAGAAAATGGGAGTCGCCACTTGACAAGTTAAAGGTGTGCCAAGTCACCAAAGTGGTGTACCGGGAACACCCTTGACTCGTCTAATAGTCTGCGTCAGAGATTCGGGTAAGGTTCTCAGTTGACTCTCGGGAAGGTATTAGGCACCCTCGAGTCCTGTGCCAAGCACAGTTGCTTTATTGTCGCAATTTTAATTTATTAAATATGATTGTTATATTAATGCCGTTAATTTGAATTTGTACTTTGATTCAGAAAAAGTTTAAAAGTGTTAATTCTTTTCCAACCTCACAGAGGACTGGAAGAATTTACACTTTGATTCAAAATAAAATAAAATGTATTGCGTATTTCCAACCTTACAAAGGACTGGTCTATTTTTTAAGAGAATTTAATTAACTTCAAAAATAATAATTAATTTAGAATTAATTTAAATCAATTTAGTTTTATTTTTTACCTAATAAGTACATCACAAATCATACTTATCGTCTTGCCTAATTGCATGGGTCTTTTCGCTCTTATCAATTTGCCTACTCGATTTAATTAAGTGCAAGCGCTAAAATTTATTAAGTGATAAATTGGGACTCCCAAATTTGCCTTTATTTGAAATATGGATTACGAAAGTATATACATGTAGTAGGCTATTTGTTAAATTGAAACAAACTTTGGGCTGCCCTTTAAAAAAGAGAGAATGGCTCTTCATTTATCAAAATGTGGGCTGAATGATTTGTGAAAATGGGCTGTTTCAAGATCTACCTTGTACAATTAACCACGTTTATATATGTGATGGGTATTTATTAAAGATAGCGGCTGTCCTTGCAAATTTGTTTAGAAGCTAAATGTTTAAACTCTATTGAAAGGTCTAACTGAACAAACGATGAGCATATAACGAGCCAACTTTACAAAAGATTGGCACATGTCCCATTTATTCATTTAACTGCAACTATTAGCCTATTTCCGCAAAAAAAGAAGAAGGCAGTTTATGCGTTTAAACTTCACCTCTGTTAACATTGTATTTTGTAGCCGTATCTTAACATATCCTTTAAAAAAATGACCATGATTTAATAATTCCCGGATTTGCAAATAGGTACCAGTTTACAAAGGATAGCCCACATTACAAAGAACGTCCAGAACTTAAAATTTGCATTTTTTCTTGATGGTTAAACCCTAAATTTGCCTAATGTTTCAAGATCGTGGAAGTTTATATGAGTTGGCTATTCATTTACTTATAAATGGGAATGCAATAAACAACTCTCTACAAATTAAATGTAGCAAGTAGCGCATCTGTTCTCTTCTTCCTTTTTTAAAAAAAGGATTTGCATTGTTACAATTGTTTTTCATGAAAATTTCAGATTTTGTCTAAAGTTAGTAGGTGAAAATTATCCACTTTGCATGGATTACTTTGAAGTTTCCTTTTACAATAAATTAAACTGCATATAACATACCATATCTATTCACGGAGTGGCCTAAAATAAATTAGTACTCTATGTTAGTTTCCATTTTTAGAGTAAAATCCAAACTAATACAAGATACAAATATAAGATTGGGCTCTTAACAGACTTGATTTCACATTTAGCAAACCATTTCATGCATGCTCAAAGCTTAAAGAAAAGCTGAAATTACATACATAATAAGGGTAAAGAAGCTTGGGAAGAAATACCTAATGTAGAGAATTCCACAAGCTCAAAACTATGAAATCCAAAAGCCCAAACAACCAAGGGTGTGTTTGGTATGAGGGAAAACATTTTCTGGAAAATATTTTCCCATTTTCCTTTGTTTGGTTGATATATATAATTAGGAAAATATTTTCTCAAAGCACTCATTTTTCTCAAAATAAAGGAAAATATTTTCCCAAAAAAACTTGGGAAAACATTTTCCAAAACACCAAAAAACACGCGCTCAACTCTCTCCCCCAAATCAGATCATTTCTTTCTTTCCCTTCTCTCTACTTTCTCTCCCCCTCTCTCTACTAGGGTTTCTCTAGCAAATTCTCTGCCTCTCTGCACTCTTTGCCACTTTCCACCATTCTCCGCTGATCTCTGCCACTCTCCTCTAGCTTAGCTACTGGAATTTCACATATCACATACAAAGGTATTTTTCGACCTCACGATTTTGAACTTTTCATTGTATTTTCTAAGCTCCGTTTCATCGCTTTATTAAGCTCTGTTTTTTATTTCCTTTTTCTGAACGGTTGATATTGTTGCTTCTTAAAAAATCCTAGGTAAAAAATTTAGGTTTTCAGTTTACTTTAACGAGTTTTTGAATTGGCAGATAACTCTTTACTAGGTATATTAATTTTCAGTTAAGTAATATGGTATTGACTGAAAATTGTAATCGCTTCAGCTTGCTTGTCTAAAGTTCAGTTTATGCATAGGATGATATGTATATCAGTTGAAATATGTCATCATTAGACATATCGAAATTGTGTTTTGTAATTGTAGCCGCTCTTTAGATTAATGTACATATCGATTAATCCTGGACTATCCCTGAATATAGACAGAGGACTTGGTCTCCTATGGGGTAAAGATTGTACAGAAAAGTTTCTGAAGAAGTTCAACTTAAAGATATATTTGCTTGAATTGTATTTCTTCCTTTCTCAATGCTCTTTTCTTGTTGATATTGACATCACCCTGCTGCTAAATTGTCAGAATATTTGGTGCGAATGATGCAAGTGGACATGCTATTTGTTAGACTATAGTTTTTGAGTTTGTAGTTCATGTATTAGATTTTAACCTATGTTTGGTTTGAGGACTTGAGGTGCAAGAAGAGGGGTTCGAGAACTGGAAGTAAATGTGGAGGAATAAGGGTTATTTATCTCATATACAAGGAAGAAAAGAAGAGGTAAACTAAGAGTGGGAAGATTTAGGCCCCCTTCATGATATCGCTTTTTAAATCCTTCCGAAACTAGAGGGTAAGGTGATGTATATCACTTTTACTTTCCAAACATATCAAGAATTGGATCCTAGATAATTTGTCTCACCTAAGTAATGAAACCATTTATGTTATCTCTCCTTTACCCTCACTTAATTGTCCTGGAACCAAACACATTTTCTTGCTTTATATTTCTCTTTTTTATTTTCTGTCTACAAGAAGGAAAAGCATTACTAATTACAGCAACATTAAGAGGTCGACTAAGAATCACTGAACGTGTTATTGACGTGTTCTAGCCTTCCTATGCACATGGTATAGTTTTTTCCTTAACTTACTTAGGTCGAACTTTGGCTACCCATAACTGGACAAGATCTTACTGCTCTATATTATATGGTGCGTCTCTCTAGTTAGTGGAGCGATGGACTCTCACCTTATTTTTGTCTTGCTATTCAATCGCATTGATTTCATAACCATGGAGAAAGACCTCTTTGGGGATCAAATCTCCTCCCTGGATTTAGTAGCCAATTAGGACATACAAAGAGTCAATGCACCTCATTTGATTTTCCTTTTATGTGATAAAGTTAAATGCAAGATGCACCTCGTTTGATTGTTAATCAAACAAAGTCTTTTCCTCAGCCATTGTTTTTTTTTTAGTAGAGCACTGCTCTCTATCTAGTTACAACTTGCAAGACTAACAGCGTTAACCAATTGATGCACATAAGTTTTAGTCATAGCTACACCCCGTACTCATTCAAGTGAGAAAATGATCTAGTTGTTGTTTGCTTAAAAGATAGTATTATGTAAAGATAGAACAACTCATTAGTAAATGAGGTGCTTTCCTCTTTAGAGAAAGTGGATCCAATATAGCTGGAAAACCAGAATATTTGCTTGAGATACTTACTGAACAACCTCCACAGGGTAGAGTTCTAGTTTTGGTTTTAGTATTTTCTTCTCTGGAGGGTTCTAATTTCCTTTTGGTCCACTGCAGCTTGAGTATACATGCATGTAAAAGTATGTTTTTGGTGGTATATATCTCATGGTTTGAATCTAGTAGTTTAATCTCTTACTGATAAAAAAATTGTTTTGCTTTCTTGTGACAGTAAACAAATGGAGAAAAAGGGAGAGAAGCAATTTAGGTGGACAAAACCAATGGAGTATTTAATGTTGGAGATTCTAACCGATGAAGTAAAGCAAGGGATTAAATCAACTACTCAATTCAAGGCGGTCTCATTTAATCGTGTTGCGGAAGCCATTAATCAACGACTTGGAGTGGAGTGTTCACCTAAGCATGTGGAGAACCATCTTAAAACAATAAAAAACACATGGAATACGGTGCAAACTCTACTAAACAAAAGTGGTCTTGGATGGAATGATAATTACAAGATGATTACCGCTAGTCCTAGCATCTATGCTGCCTATATTCAGGTAAAATGTTCCTTCTTTGGTTGTTTCTGGGCTGTATCCAAGAGAGAGTGTAGAGGTTTAAAGGTTGTGTTAGGTCTGTTTATAATCTGTCAACTACTATTCAAGCGAGAAGTGAGATTGACGAAGACAAATTCAGTAAGGTTGGCCCATCAATTGAAAAATCTAAATGCCTTGGCAACTATTCTCTGCACACATTTAAAAGTTATGCCCAAAGGAGAGTGGTCAGATGAGTGAGGGTTCATTATATTGACCTCCATTCCTTGTCCTTTTATCATTCATTTGGAATTGGCCAGTGCTTTATCCATTCTACTCTGGACATAGTTATTGGTCCAAGTAAAATTTCTTTCATGCTGATCCAGATGTTTCATAACATGTCTATCATCTTATTTGGCTAGTGTCGACACCGATCCAGATGTTGCACGATGCATGGATGCGGTGGCTTCTAGTCCGTAAGAGCAATAATATTGGTTTTTTATAAGTTTGATTGATGCTGATATTAAGAGCTATCTTCTTATGAGTCATATAAGTTAGAAAAAAAAAGACCCCATGTCTTTACAGACTTTTGTGATCATGTCAGTGCTTTTGCCATGGTAAATTGCCAGTATTTGGGTCTGTGAACATCTGTGTTATACGATCCTTTAGGCCAGTGTCGATACCTTCACAAAATCGACTAGACCAATCTGGTGGTTCAATAGCTCTTGTCCCTAAACCCGGGGCACGATCCCTAGACTCAATATTTCTGTCTTGTTGCCAATCAGACACATGAGTAGCTACCCTCCTGTAAAATTTCTGCTTGAACACATCCCAAACTTGGTACTTGTAATGGTTTATCACCATCACATTTCTATCCATGTTAACATACTTATACTCGGGCTTCAAATGAAAGTGGTGAACCACATTGATTAAAGTTGAATGCAGTGCTTCTGGTTTAACAATACTCTTGTGTCTCTCTGGTAAAGTCATCCTGCAATTGTAACCCATGGTCACACCTTGTGTTGGGACTCTTTTGAGCAACATTACTATCAGCATTCTTGGTCTGGTTTCTCAATATGTCAAGCAATGACAGACCAGTAGGCAAGTGGAAAAACTCATCGACATCCATAAAACCAACCCACTCACACACATCCCTTGCTCGTAATGCACAATGAGCAAAACCAGCTTCTTGGTTTTCCATTCTTCAGTTAGGTATATACCTGTATGTTACATTCTGTATGTTCACGATAAGCAAATTAATCTCAGACCATTGCCACTGCTTTTATGCAAAAAGAATATCTGTTGTTATGCTTGTTTCTAATATTATATTTGTCATGTGTTGTAGGCCCATCCCGCATACGAGAAATTCATCAACAAGAAGATTGATATGTTTGAGGAAATTTCTCTCGTTTGTGGTAATGATCGAGCTAGGGGTGATTGTACCAAGTCTTTTGACGATATTAGCTTGGAATCTTGTTCCGAGAAAGGTAACAACGATGACATTCAAGGACCATCAAAGGAAAATAAGGTGGAAGACGTAGTTAGTGAAACTCCTCAAGTCAATACAAGTCGCAAACGAAGTCATTCTGATATGCAAGACATGTTTGTTGATGTATCATCAAAGCTCGGAGAAGTAGCAACTGCAATCAGTAGAATAGCTGACACTCGATTAGATATGAAGAAGTTGCATGAAGAAGTTATGTCAACTGAAAGTTATGAGGAAGCTTTCTTATCTGAAGCTGTTGATTTTTTGGTGGAAAGAGACCCGTTAGCTAAGGCATTCATGGTAAAAAGTCAGGCTCTCCGCAAGTTGTGGTTGGATAAATTCAAGCGAGAACACTATGATACACAATAGATTTGCAGAATAGCTAGATAGAGTTTGTTGCTTGTCTAAGTAGTTTGTCATGTGTAGTTATTTTTGTGTTGAAATGAATAATTTACTGCAGATTCCCTATATTATACTGTAATATTTAGCAAGTTGGATAACTTTTGGTTTCTCACTCGATGTTATGCACTTACTGTGTACTTATTAGTTTTAGTACAAGTATTAGAAAAATAATTTTCTTTGTTTATATAGTTATAGTAGGGTGGTAAGTACATTCCATTTAAAAATTTAATGTCTCGGAGGCTAAGAATATAATTGTCTTTTTTTGGGATTTATACCATCAAATTTTGAATTAGCGGAGCCTTGAAATAAATATTGGACGAGTGAGAAACCAACAAAAATTAGGTATGTGTTTACTATTGATAGAAGTACATATTCCAAGTATCATTAATTATATTTTGGGGGTGGGGGTGGATATGAGGTTGGTAGGAGAAGCACATGTAATTATTTTCTAGAAGATATTTTCTACTTTTAACCAAACACTAGAAAATTTTTTCCGAAAAATATTATCCACTCACCAACCAAACATGGGAAAACATTTTCTATGGAAAAGGTTTTCCTTCATACCAAACACACCCCAAATGAACAGCAGCGAACAACGCCAGAAATAGCAGCAAAACAACGACTATTTAAGCTTAAAGCAACTAAGAACTCATTACTTTTTTCTTACTCTCTCTTCACTATATTTTTCCTCAAGTATTTTCTCTAAATTATGTGTATTTTCAGCTGGTTGTTGTTGTCTAAAAATGAGGAGTTCAAACTCCTATTTATGGATGAAAAGTATATCAAAGGGTGGAGTGTTTGGTTGGCTAAAAGTACAAGTCCATCCCCCACTTGAGTACCCTTGTCAAGTCCCACATTTTAAGGCTTTTTGGCACTATTTTCTCACTATTTCAGCCACCCTATTTGTCCCTAAAATCTGAAAATATGTACAAGTTGGGCCCTCTAAAAGGACACCCATTACTCATTATAGCAACTAGAAGGTCTAGGACCAACTATACACACTAAATCCCCCAAACTAACTAAAATGGACCAAACTAACTTAGAACTAAGCCAAAGAGTAACCAGATCTTAAATTATAACTAAACTAAAACAAAACTAGACATTGAGAGCTTCTGGTAAGCAAAATAAGCTGCAGCTAGACCAAAAATCAAACCAAAACAAGAACAAACAAACTACTAAGTTTTCTGGACAATTCAAACTAAAATAGATCAAGCAAAGCTCTCCAGACTGATGCTCAAATAAAAATTTCAGACTTATTCAATGCAATTTTCACACTAGAAGTACTAAACATAAACATTAGTAAGCAAAACCAAGCATAGGAACTAGTATCCATGAACATGATGATTTCATTTCAATTATTACTAAAAGCTACAATCAACCAATGAGGACGAACTTAACTCGACACACTGATTCTTTAAGCTAACAATCAAACAGCTAGGCATTTTATTCTAAAGCCATAAATTCACTTGATAAAAAGAAACGTACAAGATACTTTGTTTTCATGCTAATACTAACTAAAAGCAATCAATGAAACCAAAGGTAAAGGGTGTTCCACATCTAAATTCTAACCCGTCAAAGCTGATTGAAACTTCCACATTGAGACTAACGCAGCCACAGCCTCGCCTTGCACCATCTCCACTGCCTCGTCATCATAGCTGCCCGTTTAAAACTGAATCAGCGTCAACACTGCCTCGTCGACGAACATCACAGAAACAGCCCCTATAACTACTGCCTAACCAAAACAAAACAGTCACAAACAGGCCTCTCCATGGTATCACTGCCTCCATTACTGCCTCGACGTCGCCTCGACTCCCAAACAAACAATCACAAACATCATCATCATTCCTCCAAAAACAAACATCACCCTCACAAACAATCAAATCACAGCCCTGGATTCATCCTCAGAAACAGCCCCTATATCATCCTCATTCCTCACCACATCACAAGGGAAAAGAAAAAAGTAAGAAGAAGAAAAAAAGAAAAACAGAAACGGGAAAAGAGAAATCAGGCAAAGGGAAAAAGGGGGAGCAAGGGGCGGGGTTTTGGAAGATGAGGGTGATGGGGAAAGTGGAGAGGGAGACAATAGAAAAAGGAAACTAACAAAACAAGTAAAACTTACCGGATTTGAAGTTTGGCCGAATTTCAAAATTCGATCTACAAAAATCGGCTACGAATGTGAAGAAATCGAGTTGAGAAATGAAAAGAGGGGGCTGAACGGAGTCGAGACATGTATTTTTCATATTTTTCCGGTGGCGGTTGGTGGCGGTGAACGGTGGTTTGACCGGCGGAGGAGCGGTAGTTGTATGGTGGAGCAGCGGCGGAGGAGATTTCCGGTGGGGAGGGGAGATTTTGACATAGTTTCCCTAGCTTTGAGAAGCTAAGGGTTGTAAATGAAGAAAGTGGGATTTTGGGGTTTTTATATGGGGTGAGTGGGCCGAGTAAGAAAATGGGCTAATGGGTCAAGGTATTGGGCAATTATTTTTTACAAATGGTCATTAAAATGTCTAGACTTGATTAAAATATACACACAGCTGAAATTAAAACCACAGAATTTTGTAATATTATCACAATTGAAATATAGAATCAAATCTAAACACATAACAAGTAATTTGGTAATTTTTCATATTTTACATCCTAATTAATAAAAATTTTAGTTAGAACAAACACTAGAAGTCCAGAAAAAAATTGGCGAAACGTCCTAAGAATCTAATACGACTATTTTGAGCAATTTTTCTTATCTAGTGCCAACATTAGGTGATTACAGTCGAGGTCCCTAACGCTGAGGCCAGTCTGTATCTTATCAAGGAGTTTACCCAGACTCTTACTCAGGCCCCGAGAGGTACTCTTGTCTATTTTTCATATTTCCCCTTTTTCTTTTCCCTCGAATAACATGTTTCCTTTTTCTCAGGTTCGAAAAGAAAATGCGATACGCCGAAGAAGCTTGCTAAGGCTAAAGTCCCTCTGGTCGATTTGCCTACGGTCTCTCGGCGAAGGCTAATCGATGAACCAGATGACGTCTGTGTTCAAAGTGTAGTCGAGGCGACGAGCGTGAAGGAACCAAGACAAGTAGTTGACAAGGTTCGCGAGGGGTTGGAGTCTGTCGGGGCGGAGTCTACCGAGGCAATTACCAGATCTGTCGAGGCGACCTTGCCAGCGAGGCAGGCGAGTACAGATCTAACTTCGGCTAAGGCAAACCTTCCTCAAGGGATTAGGTGAATTCCAGTTCCAATAGATGTTTGTCTGTTGGATGAAAACATGGAGTTGCCATCAGTTGCAAAGGGTTGCTTGGGCCTTTGGAGAATGGCCGTCTCAAGAATATTCCCCCGGACGATTTGATGGCTCATTCGGCTCAGCATGCGATCCATGTGAGGTTTTGATTTGCTCTTACTGCTTTTTCGACTTAATTGATTTTCTCACTTTTGATTCCTTTCCCTTTGGTTGTAGGGCTACGTCTATGCCATGAAGGCTGCTGAGATCGAGGCCCACCGAACAGCACAACTTCGACAGGTCGGGGATGAGTCGGATCGCAGGAGAAATGTGCTCGAGGCCCGTGTTGCTGAGCTCAAGAAACAACTTTCTGACTCAGAAGCAAATCTGGGTCGATCTTTAAAAAGAAGACGAGTAGCTAGGTGCCGAACTATCTCAGGCTCGTGGAGAAGTTGCCAATCTTTTGGCCGAGAAGAGGTCCCAAGAGGAGAGTCATTAAGATGAGCTCCAGAAATAGGCTGATGCAGCCGATGCAACACTTAAGAAATTGACTGAGCAATTCAAGGATAAGTCTTTGCTGCTCACCTCCAAGGTGAACAAGGTTGAAGCTAAGAACAAGATTCTTGAGGCCGAAGTGAAGATCCTCTGGGGTAGAAAGCCAGCCTCCTCCTCCAAGCTTAAATCCAAGTTCAAGGCTAAGTTGGACTTGAGAGCTACCCGAGAAAAGGTTGACAGAAATTAGGCAATCATTCATACCAAGTTGAGGACCCTTGAACAATGTAAAAAGGGGATTAGTTTTGATGACGAGATTGCCAAAACCAAGGTAGATGTTGCTACGGCTCGGATGTTTTTAGATCAACTTCCTTCGAGCAGCGACAACTCATCTGAAGGATAGGCTTTGGGTAGCGATAGTGGGTCTGAATGAGCGACTGCTCATCTGTTTTTTATTTCTGGGCCTTCGGGCCACTTCTTTGTAATTATTCTGGCCTTCGAGCCTTGTGAATATATGAATGTTGGATATCAATATTTTTTCCAATCTTTGTTTCCTTGCAAGACTTTAAATGTATTAAAGAGCTAGCTTAGGACGATGTCTCGCCCTCGAGCTGAGGATAAAGCTTTAATGGATAAAAAAATAATAACTCGATTTTTATTCCATTGATAGAAATCGAGCCAATTTACATAGGGCCTAGTTTTACTTAGCTATATTTCATTTACAAAAGCCGTTTGAGGCAAAGAATATAAGTAATCGAGCACATTTTATCCGGGTCTTCGGGCGGTTTCCTTGTTTCAAAGTTTTCGAGCTGAGTCCCTAAGCATGGGTTATGTCCTCGAGACTAGGTTATTTTACATCTGAATCATTAACCCTTAGGGTAATAACCAGAGCCTCATGATGCGGGGTTATTACATCGTGGCGATCTCCTTTGTTGAAAAAGATTTTTTTGTCGCCCCCTTCCATTTGAGCTCTCCTTTCCGTGCCGGTTGAGAATTTTGCGAACTTCCTCACCGAGGAAGAGGTGATGCCGTTTACTTCTATGCCGCCAGTTATGACGTTTACAGATTTTCGTGACATTGAGGTCATCGATATCTTGCAGAGATCTGGAAAAAGCTCAGCTTTGGAACAACGTTATTACCAATTCCCTACAGATGTCGCCAATTTGTGTTGGCCTAAATCGGGATAGGACAACAAATCGAATTTGTTTTAGGGTTAATTGATAATATGCTTGTATCAAAGTCGTATTCGAGCTAAGATCAGATTTTAACGAGACGAATGCTTTGAAAGATAAACGAAGTAAGAAAATAATCGAGACAGAGCTTAAAAATATATATTGAATATTGTATTTCTGGATGTCGTGCTTGATTACAAATGAGCCCTATTTATTACCAAGAAAAATGATAACGTAATGGCGGTAATAATTATGACTTTATGGTCATTATTCCGTATTTGGTCGTGGTCAACTCATGATCTTCTCCTTTAATATCAGAGCAACGGTCGACGGTTACAGAAGGCCAGGCCTCATTCGCCGAGGTGTTTCAACTCCTCGAGGGGTCACCATATCATTTATTCTTAATCTCGATTGGATTCTTCTCGAGGCGGTGCTGATGACTACTCCCCTCGGGAGGATGCCCTCGTAAATTTTGACTGCTCCGTGGTTCGAACCCTTACACCGACGCGGCGGGGGTTTTTGCCCAATACAAATATACCACTGGTAGCTAGGGCCAGTAGTTTAAAATTAAAATCCCAACCAAACTTGTAATCGAGCTCCCCTTGATGATATCAGTTCTTTAGTTGCAGCCTCTGGACCTAATTTAGTTGCAGCCTGTGACCTAATTGTGTACATCCATTGTGGTCTTGTGGACCTAAGTGCGAACTAGTCTGAAAGTATTATCGAGTCATAAAGGTCTCAAGTGTTATATTTTGTTGTGTAGGTTGAAAAAACAAAACGTAACTCTGTTAAAGAGTATAACTAAAAACCTCTTAATAAAATAGGAGTAAAAGATAAAGGAGAGGACACGGGATTGACCCAGAGAGCTGCCATCTGTTTATATGCAGCACCACTCAAGTGCGTACGTCTTGTGCTGTTGTGACACGGCTGCTTTTGTGTTCGCCCAACTTCCCTGAAAAAGATACAAACGAAATTTCACCAAGTACAAGTTTTTGCACATTTTTCTACCTTGATTTCAGCGTCATTACCATGGCTTTTTCGATGTGAATCTAAAGGACTATCTTACAATTCAAGGAAATCCTTGTTATACTCCTAGTTTTTAGTACCTGTAAGTTCGCGAAAAACTTCTCACCAAACATCTGAAGTGAACTTCTGCAAAAACTCTTTGCGAAAAATTGTTCAATGCTAAACCTTTTTTGCCCTTTCAGTGAGTAAACTAGCCATTCACGTGAAAGGAAGAAATAAACTCTAATAGACGAGATTAAAAAAAAAAAAAAAAAACTTGTAAAGAGTAATACAGTATCCATTTGCGAAAAAAGTAGCTGCTGCACGATAAACAAAGATATATATATTGCATGAGTTTTTATAACAAATATTAATTGATCTCATGTAGTATTTGATATTATTATAGTAATTTAATTTGACACTGCGTATGGTTTGTTTATTTCTTGTTAACCACTCCCTCAGATGAATATTATAGTAGTCATTATGTTATGGTAACTACATTTGTTTCAAAATTTGGCGCATTGAGAAAAAGTCGTTCATGGAGTACTTTTTTTCTTAATCTAATGTTATTGAACTAGCTGATACTCTTCCATTCGACATACTAATTTATGTTATATTAGTATCTTTTTATAAATATACATAAATTTTCGATTATATATGAAAATTTAAAATTTGGTAGATAATTAATGAGCTGTTTGTTTACTTTTCCTCACTTAGATACATGGATAACAAATCTTTGGCTGGATAACAAATCTTTGGCTTTCTTTTTATATGCCTAATAGCCCGTTTGGTATTGTTTCTCCAAAATCAAAAGTATTTTTTTTTCAACAAAAGTACCTTTTTAAGAATTTTGAGGTGTTTGGCAACCACAAAAAAGTACTTTTAGATAGAAGCAGAAGCAGTTTTTCTGCTGTTGGGGAGAAGCTACAAATATCAGCTTCTTCCAAGAAGTAGAAGCAGAAGCAGATTATTAATTTTTTCAAGACAAAAATATTCTTACTAAAAATTCATATTTACCATATTATCGCTCATTAATTAATCACATATCTCTCAAAATAAAACTATATTTCTCTTTTTTTTTTTTTCCCTACTATATACTTTTACAAATCTTCTTCTTCATAGTAACAATTTTTTATTTCTAGATATTTCTATCAACCATATAGAGGATCTCCTATTCTTTAAATCATCTTTTAAAAGTAAGTAATTACTAGAAATTTTTAATTCTATTATTACGTCGATTTAACTATATTGTATGTTGTTCAATAGCTTAAAATTATATTCTTTTTTACTTTATGTTTTTCATTTTAACTAAATATTTTTTTTAAATTAAGGTCTTTTATGATAAATAATTTTAAAAAAAATTATTTTTGTTAATCCAAATGTAAAATGAACTTGGATGTCCTTTTCGTAATTTAACACTCAAAAGTATTTTTCGTAAAAATTATCCAAACACAAATTATTTATCAAAAGTACTTCTCCAATGAGTTGTCCAAACACAAACTGCTTATTATCCAAAAGTACTTCTTCAAAAAGTACTTATGCCAAAAGTACTACTCAAAATAAGCAATTTTTTGCAACAATCCCAAACAGGCTCTAACTATACTTCACAAATAATTGTTCAGGGTTATTGAAGATCAAATAGGCATTTCGACATGTACATATTATTTACAAATAAATATAATGCATTATTTGTACATTAGTGTTTGCTTCATAATTTTGTCAACTTTTCGAACTTCAATTGATGTAGAGGATCTAGCAAAGCCTCGATCCTTTTCTCAACAATTCTAGTTCGAGTACCATTTAACTTCTTAAGTTCTCCTTTTGAACTTTACCTTCAAATACTTTTTCTAATGAAAATTTTAACATAATAAGGTTGGGTTTGGTAGCACCCAACCCAACCTCATTACTCCTTGTCCAATTTATGTCACATAATTCAGGTCTTGAGGATGAAATTTTATTTTAACCTTAAATTTGAACATACAAGTTTCAAGTTTTTTTAAAAATAACTTATTTATTAATTAACTATATAAAAGTAATATATATAAAGTGTATTGGGTGAAATTTTGCTTGCATACGTGGCATCTCGAGCGCATGGCGAGGGATACATCTCATGAAGATTCGTAAGTTGGTCATGAGGCAAAAAATATGATCCTCGAGCCGAAGCCCTGAGGTCAAGGTCCGGTTCCAGCCACGAGGAAGGGTCGCCTCGGGGAACAGAAAGCTCATTCCCCTGAGGCGAGCGATCCAAGCGTCGGGGAGGCAGTTTCATTTCAGCAGAAGAGTCGCCCCACGATCTCCATCCATTAACTCTGCATTTAATGGATAAAGTCATGGGTAAGCCACGATCAAGACGTGGGTAAATGGCTACTTAATGCCCTTAGTTACCTTTGGATTCATGGTCTATAAAAAGCATTCATTCATCTTGTAAAGCATTCAGAAATTCATAGGCAAAGTTATGCCCAATTGTATCACAAAGTAGTTATTATTGGAATCATTTACTTGTGTTCTTATTATTCATTTGCTTCTATTAATTCACTGATCTTTTACCAACTTTGATACAACATATTGCTTGTAAACCTTATCACAAATTCGATTGTAGACCTAATCTGATTTAGGCCAATACACTTTGGCGCCGTCCGTAGGGATCATGTAATTACGCATTGTTCCAAAGTTGTGCAACACGTTTGTTCGCTTTATTTCTTCTGATTTTCAACAATGGTTGACAAAAATGATAGCGTTAATGGGAATTAGTCACGCCCTGAAGGGCAGACTGACGCTGCCGACAGAGGGTTTGTACCTCCACCTCCTCCTGTCGACAGAGAATTCGTACCTCTTCCATCTCCCCCTCAAGCTGACCCTTCTTCGGCAGGTTCAAATAATGCTTGGAACGCATATTTTATGAACTTTATACAACAAGTTCAGGGGCAACTTACTGAGCAAACAGTTATTAACGCTGAGGTGCGTACTTCACTATAAACCATCTCAGGTAAGAGGAGGACTAATACCACTCCCACCAACACTCTACTCGTGGCTCCTACTAGAGGCATCCCAAATTTTTTTCCTACGGGCGCAACAACAGGGGGACTTCCAAACGATGCTACATCTGAGGGCTTAGGGACTGCTCCATATGGCACTCGGCTTTTTGGAACGGCTCCTACGGTGGCGGAAACAAGTGTCTCGACAGACTTCGAGAAGTGGAAAAGAGATTTCGAGGTCCAATTCGAAAAGCGGCTCGAAAATGTCCCCAAGGTGAGGAAGACTAAAAAAGTCTTGGATATTGATAAATGTAGGCAGCAAGTTTATAAGCCTGAGGTCGCCTCGGCTCCCATCCCGAAGCATTTTAAGCTACAGATCTTGAAAAAATATGATGGTTTGACTAACCCCGCTGATCACGTGGTTGAATACATGGCCATGGTGAAGAGCAATGATCTGAGCCCGGTAGAGAAGTAGTTCATGTTCTTGAATAAATTTAGAGACACTTTAGAAAAAGGAGCATTACGCTGGTATATGCACCTGCCCTTTGAATCCATCTCAAATTTCAATGAATTGGCTGATTTGTTCATTAAAGCTCATACCAGAGCACAAAAGATCCTCAAATGAAAGGAAGATATCTTTGAAGTTAAGCAATGGTATCAGGAGCCTATTAAGGACTTTCTCAAGCGCTTCCAAGTGGAGAGAATTGAATTTCCAACAATGGATGACAATTTGGTAATCATGGCATTCGAAAGAAATATATTACATAAGCCTGAGTTGTCGGGAAGGTTATCTAAATAGGTAGTCGAGCTGAACGAATATGACATCATTTATCAGCCTTGAACAGCCATAAAGTCCCAAGTTTTGGCGGACTTCGTGACTGGCTTCAGTGCTAAGATACTCCCCGAGGCGGAGAGGGAATTTGATGTCAAAGGGGCCAACCTCCGGGGTTTGGATACTTTATACCGATGGAGCTACTAATTCAAAAAGTTCAGGGCTTGGTATAGTCTTGGTAGCTCCTACAGGGGAAAAAAGTGAGACACTCTGTTAGGTTTTAAAGAGTGACCAATAATGAAGCAGAATACGAGGCCGCTATAGCAGGATTGGAGTTGACTAAGGAAATGGGAGCCAAAAGAATAGAATTAAGAAGTGATTCGCAACTTCCTCCAATCCCCAATAATATTGATGTGGTAGCTTTCGGCAAGATCCTAAATTCCAAAAGGTCGCTAGCTACCAGGGAATTGCAGTGGAGTCTAACTCAACATCCTGTTTCGACATGGAGTGCCTCATATCAGAGGTACACTGAAAAGCTCCGCCTGGAGTCGGGGCACTCTCAAAACCCTGAAATTAAATGGAGAAAATGATCAGGAAGTCCGTCCCTTGAGGGATAAGGGGATGGAATAAGAGTAAAAGAAAAGATACAGAGCCAAGCGGGAGCGGCAAAGCAAGGGAACGCCTGGGGCCCGGATCCCAAGAGAAATGAATCGAGCCCCGCAGCTTCCGAGATTTCGGTTTTCGAGTCAACACTGTGGAATTGGTTGCTAATCACTTCGGCAAACTGGGACCAAAAGTACGGTGGCCGCTTACCATGAAAAGAGCAATTGGTAAGAATACAACGGCCTATTATGACTTCCATCATAGTAATGGCCATGCTACAGTCGATTGCAAGACCCTGATATTGGAAATCGAGCATCTACTAAAGGAGGGTCACCTCAAAGATTTGATTAAAGAAGGATCGAGGCGTTCGAAAGCACTGGACTTTGGTGACAAGCGGGATATAATTACGATCTTTGCAACCCTAGAACTGGTCACGAACCGGGGACTGAAAAGGTAGGGTCGATTGTTAGCCCCATCATTTTCAGTCCGAAGGGTAAACCGGAATATCAAGACGCTCTCACGATCCCTATAAGGGTGTCAAATTTTTAGATCGAGCAAGCTTTAGTGGATCCAGGAAGCAATGTGAACATTAATCGGAGAAAGGTACTACAGAAGTTAGACCAAGACCATTAGATGATACCAAGCCAACGTAGGATAATTGGCTTCAACAGCCTCCGAGAAGAACCTGTTGGAGAACTATCTCTATCGGTTCATCTCGGGCATGACGGGCATGACGAGCATAACCTCCTTCCAGGTACTCACCTGTAAAATGTCATATGATATCATCCTCAGACGGACTTGGATACATAGCGTAAAGGGGGCGCCCTTGACGCTCCACCATGTTTTTAGATACCCTACCTCGTATGGGATTAACGACTTGCGGAGTGAGCGGCCTTCGACTGAAAACTATCCAATATCTGATGGAGGACACGCCGAAGGGCCAATATGCAAGGTAAATATGATGGATGAGGAATCTCTCTGGTACAAAATGATGGAGCGAAAGGTTAGGATAGACACTAGAGTGTTGAGGGAGCGGTTATCACGAATGAGCCAATAAATCCCCAAGGCAGCAAAGCTATGGTACCACTTAACCAAGGTATTTATAAAGCACGATGAGCAATTAATGGGTGATACACTGCTACTTGGTATTAGCTCAGGTCAAGGTGCAACTCTTGCATCTTACGAGTATCACCGATCCGGTCTAGGGAGAATACCTGCTGCTGTATGTTTTGATTTCAAAAGTAGCATGGAACGCAGTGGTCGCACGAGAAGAAGATGGAAGACAACTGATTTACGCTCAATCCACTCACCTATAAAGGTGTGGGGTGATCACCAAATATAGTAGTACCCAACTAGAGTTGGGGTCGATTTCCTCAGGGAGTTAGCTTTTAATCTATTAATCTTAGATTGAATAGTGACGGGTTCTATGAATTATTTGTTACTTCCTAAGTATAGATTGAATTGGATTGAATTAACTATAATTAATACTAATGACTAAGGCTAAAAGCATGTAACAACTCGATACCTTAAAATGGATGTAAATATGGAGAATGAGTTAGGGGTTTACTCATTCCAATTAAATTCTTTTCACTTAAACCCTTGCCTCAACCTTGTAAATCATATGGGTAGTACCAATGGTCGGACCTCGAATGTATTCCTTAAAACCCGTTAGGGATAGAGAGGATTTACCACATCAAGTCTGTTAGGGTCAATAATGAGGTGCGAGAAACCCTAGTCCAAAGACCCGAGCGACAATGACCTCTTTGGGGGTCTTTCTCTTTAGATGGGGTAGGCCATAGCCAACGTAATCCAAATTCTCGCTAGTTTCCATTAACCTACACCTTCAACCCCGTTAGGGTGATGAAAGCAAAGTAGGTTTAGGTTCAAGTATGGCCGTGCCTCAAACCCTAGTCAATGAAAGCACGAAAGAGAACTAGTTTCATCTTTACCCATTGATTACACAAGATTAAAAACAAGTTTTCAGAGTAAATCATCAAGTTTTCATGAATAAACCCCAGTATGAGTTTAGCTACTCATACTAGGGTCTAACACACACATAGTAAGAGATGACATGGCAAGAATCATATGAAGAATAGATTAATAATAGAAATTCGTACAAAAGATTCAAGTTATAGCCCTTCCTTTGCCTTCAAGAATATTCAACAGTATGTTAAAGTATATTCTCAGCTGAAAAAGTGTCTTGTTTCTCGGAGGCATAACAGCCTATTTACAGGCATGGGTTTAAAAACTAGGCTAATATTTACAAAATTGCTATTTTGCCCTGTTTTTCGTTAAACCGTCGGTTACTCGGCGGGCCACAGATTGAGTTGCACGGCCGGCGATAGCGATTCTAACTCCTCAATTTTCTTGTTCTGTGATGGAGGTTCGGTGGGACGCAGGATCGGCAACGGACAACTCCCGCACTCGCAGATGTCTTCCGAGTTCACTAATGTAGTCGATGGAGACGCACAAGCTTCTGCGGGATCGCAGAGCGTCTTCAGCATTTGTATTGGCGATCCGCCTCTTGGCTTTGCAGGGTCCCTGATGAGCTCTTGAACTCGCTCCTCCTTTGGCAGACAATTCGGCGGGTAGCCGATCAAGCTGCTACTTGTTTTCCTTGTTCTTCAAAATGTAGCCAAAGTTCACTTATTTTTATTCTTTTTTTCATTCCTTTTGGCTTTATACATTGATATTCTTTGTAAACCTGGAACATGGAAATAAACATAAGATCTACTCAAATAATAAAGCTTTTAGGACGTGAAAGCTAGTTTAAAAGAGTTGCAAATGTATGCAAAATGCTAACGCATCAACTCTCCCAAACTTAATCTTTTGCTTTTCCTCACGCAACATTAAGCACTATCTTATGTATCACAATTTAGCATCGGAATTGAGTTAAACAATGAGACTGAGATAAAAGGAAGTTCACGACTTTGGTCGATACTAACATTTAATTTCACACATGAGAATCCAACCAAAAAATCCACAAGCACCTGTGATGCAATCCGAATTGGCACTCATGACATTAGCGGATTTAGAGTTGACCTCAAAAGCTTGGAATGCTTCAAGACGGCTTGGAAGCCAATGATCAAATCATGAATGACCAAAAGGAGCAGATTGGAGATACTGGAATTGTACTCGCGCGATCGCGCATAATCCTCTTACCACATTGCGCGATCGCGAGGCACAGGTCGCGGTCGCGATGAATCTTCAAGTTACATTCCACGATCGCATTATCGCAAGCACATTCGTGAAGAAGGGCGTTCCAGACAGCTTTGGTAATTAGTGAAAGTAGACTTTTAGTCTTTTTGTCATAACTAGCTCTAGGACTTTTTAAGTAATTGTTAGTTTTAATTAAGCTCTAGTATAAATAGTTTTTGTTGTCTTCATTTTGAGATTAGACTATGTTGAATTGTGAAAACTGTTTGAGAGAGATTATGGCTAGATCATTGTTGCTTCCAAACTTCCATGAACTTGCAAGAGGTATTCAATCCTCTTGAGAGTTTGTTTAGACTAGGTGCCTCTTTTATTTGAAATCTAAGGAGAGGTGTTGGTCTGATTCCAACATTGCTTCAAATTTCTTAAATTTGGTGTCTATCTTCTATCCTTTTAAATTTCTTTTTGTTCTTTCCATTCTTAGATTTTACGATCATATCATTTGGTATCAGAGCTCGAATCGGTGTTTGTTTTTACAAACACTGTCTAGGTTTTGATTTTCTAAATCTGAAAATTCAAAAAAAAAAAAAATTCAAAAAATTGAAAAATCTGATTGACTCGAGGCATGGAACGCTGTTTGCACTGTTTTCCATAACGTTTGTTCTGGGACATAGGGCGATGCATACAGCCCATCACGCGACGCTTCCTTGGCTATTTTGCTTGCTGGATACATCAAAATATTGGGACAAAGTGGAAGAACGGACATGGAGTTTCAATTCATTCACATTCATTGGATTAATTTTATTGCTAGCTAGAGATACTTATGTAAAGTTCATTGTCAGGATATTATATTTGCTTCACTTGGTGGTATTAACATTTAATTATGCTCAATCCAAGGGAGGAGGTGTAGAATTTAGGCATAGAACTATTTCTTCTCTAGCTAGTCACTACTTAATTCTAGCAATTTCATATTTCATTCATGATTGTAAAGACCTTTATTTATTTTTATTTGTTTATTATTAATAAATTAGCCACTAAGCCTCGTGCTTAGTGGTATTTGCTAAAAAAAAAAAAAGATTTGTGGTTGTTGTTTGGGTTCCATTTAAGATTGAAAATTGTTCTTTATTATTGTTATAGCTTGGTGGCTGATTTGTGACTTGTTTGGGGTTGGTTTATTGACGAACTTCATTGTTGATCTTGAAAGCTTGAAGAACAAGAAAGCGGATTTTGTAAATTTGGGATTGTTTGATGCAAAAATTGTGTGGGATATTGATCTATTGGAGTTTGTAAAACTTGGGTGTTGTTATTTGGGATTTGGTCTTGAAAAGAAGTGAAGAAACCTCAAAAATCTCATTGTTGAACCTTGAGCTTAAACTTGAAGAAAATTGAAAATAGGTCTTGATGATTTCATGATTATTTTACAAAATTGATGGTTGTGGTTGATTCACCATGTTGTAAGGAGGTTGTGGTCAAATTTATAATACTTTTGGTGAAGATTTGATTTAGGGTTGTGGATCAAAGTGCTTGATTTTTTAAGAACACATATGAAGGTGCAAGAACATCATGAACATTGAAGAAGTAGCCACCTAAAGCTATGTTTTTGACTTGATAGCCACTTTGTTGTGAGAACTCCTTGCTCTCCCAGTTTAAAAATAGCCACCTGTGGTGACACAATTTGACCCATAGCCACTTTCTGTGGCTTGAACTATTTGTTGCCCTATTTACAAACAGCCACCTGGAGCGACATTGTTGACCCGTAGCCACTTTATGTGAGTTGAACTCATGGCTGCCCCATTTTAAAAATAGTCATTCCTAATTGTTTTCATAGTTTTTTCATGTTTATTCCTAGCTAGATTAACATTAGTATTAGTTCGTACTAGTGTTGTCTAGTTATTTTTGTCCATATGTTATTTCGTGCCAATTTCTTTCGTGCTTTTCTCCTTTTAGTTTTGTTGTATGCTTCTTTGATTTCTAGTCTGTCAGTGTGTCTTTTGTCCTTCCTTGTGTAAATATAAATTCTATTCTACTCTGAATTGTTTTGGGTACTCTTGTCAAGTATCCTTGGGTTAGTTTGAAAGCAACTTTATCCAAAGCTAAAGAGTGAAAAAAGGCTTGAGCGGTGAGATCATTAGAGTGTGGTTATAAAAGCCTCGACCTTGAGTGTATCCACGTATTGAGTGCTATCTTTGGAGTGATACACGTGAGGGAGTGAGTTGTGAGGTCCTATTTTCACTAACCAATTCTATTGTTTTAAAGTCTTTTCTTGTAGGTACCATGTCTCTTTGGGAAGGTGACTCTAATAATGAGATGGAAATGATAACACAAAAATTGTTGGTTGCTTTAGAGAGGTGTGAAAACTCATTGGAGGAGTTAAGTGAGGGCCTAAAAGTATTATACTACAAGATTGTGAGAAGCGAGGGAGATAAAAGTGATAATTCAAGAGAGGAAAAATGAGAGTTTGAGTTGAGTAAAGTGAGTGAGTTGTCACAAGAAAAGAGAGAGGAATTTGAAAATAAAATGGGAAAAAAAGAAAGAGGGAAAACAAAAGAGTGGGGGGGGGGGTGAGGATTTTCCTTATTCTAACAATTCTAACCTTTCTTCTTTCTCTAGTTGTCTTGAGCATTTTAAAGGTACCTTTGAAGATGCTAAATTGGAGAATCCTTCCTTGGAAGTGGTTCCATGCCTTGAAGAAAAAGAGGAGATCAAAGTGAAGTCTCCAAACGAACAAGTGAGCTTAAATTTGAGAAGCCAAAGTAAAGAAGAATCTTTTGGTGTGCTACAAGGTAACAAAGCTAATCACAACTCTTGTATTCCTATGGGTGAGTTTAATAGAGACTTGAGTATGGTAGATAGCTTTACCTTTTGTGGAACTAATGATTATTTTTCTTGCATTGATGATAGTGGTTGTGAGCATACACTAGTTGGGTACATTTGTGAAAAGAAAATTGATGGATTTTATGTGTGTGAATTGTTCCACACTAGTGATGTGCAAATGGATGAGCTTGAACATAATAAATTGTGTTATGACACTCCACCTTTGTTTGATAAATGTGCCAATGAGTTGCTTGATCTTGATGTGATAGTATTCTTGATTTTGGTGGTAGTTTGTGTCAAGGTCTTAAAGTGTTTGACAATCCATTGTTTGTTGAAAATGAGCAAGATGTGTTGGAAGGTGATCTTAGTATTGCCAACCCACTATTTGTTCAAAATGATTCTTATGACTTGCTTGAGAGTGATAATTGTGTGGATATTAGCAAGCTAACTCCTAAAATGTTTGTTGAAAGCTTGTCTAATATTTGGAAGTCCTCCAAGGGTGAAGAATGTTCCTTAAAGAAGGAGGGAGGCGCTAGTGATAGTAGTGGTAAAGTGGGAGATACTAGCTTTAGTGTCAATTTATTTACTTGCTACGTTCCTAGTCTTGAGCATGTATTTGAGATAGACTTTGCTAGAGCTTCCAATATTAAGAGTGATGAATTGCCAATGGAGGCTTGGCATGAGTCGACTGATTTTGAAAATGAAGATTGTTTTGTGATTTAACTTGCTCATTATTGCTTTTCTAGCCGAGTTTTTGATGTCGGAATTGAAAAAATGTTCTTTATGGATGATTTTGATACTTGGCTATATCATAAGAGTGTGCACTTTGAGCATGAGTGTGTGATTTTTGTTCCATCCTCTTTGTTGTATAGTGCTTGGAAAATTGTTGAGTTGTTACTCATTCGCATGATGGTTTTGCAAGGTACAAATTTGAGGAGGAATTCTTTAAAGAATGAGGGAATGATGCGATCCGGATTGGCGCTCATGACATTAACGAATTTAGAGTTGACCTCAAAAGCTTGGAATGCTTCAAGAGGGCTTGAAAGCCAATGATCAAATCAAGAATGGCAAAAGGAGCAGATTGGAGCTTACAGGAATTGTACTCGCGCGATCGCGAGACAACAGTCACGGTCGCGCAGAATCCTCTTACGACATTGCGCGATCGCGAGGCACAGGTCGCGGTCGTGATGAATCTTCAAGTTACATTCCGCGATCACGTTATCTCAAGCGCATCCGCGAAGAAGGGCGTTCCAGACAGCTTTGATAATTAGTGGAAGTAGACTTTTAGTCTTTTTGTCATAACTAGCTCTAGGGCTATTTGGGTAATTGTTAGTTTTAACTAAGCCCTAGTACAAATAGTTTTTGTTGTCTTCATTTTGAGATTAGACTATGTTGAATTGTGAAAACGCTTTGAGAGAGATTATGGCTAGGCCATTGTTGCTTCCAAACTTCCATGAACTTGCAAGAGGTATTCAATCCTCTTGAGGATTTGTTAAGACTAGGTGCCTTTTTATTTGAAATCTAAAGAGAGGTGTTGGTTTGAGTCCAACATGGCTTCCAGTTTCTTAAATTTGGTGTCTATCTTCTATCCTTTTAAATTTCTTTTTTGTTCTTTCCATTCTTAGATTTTAGGATCATATCATCCCAAGTCGCAACTGCATCACTAGAGCTTCTAGTGATCACTAGAGCATGCATAACACAATTGCTTTCTCAACTCACCTAAGGCTTCCTTAATTGTACCTTCAAGTTTCAAGTCTCTTAATGCTCTCACCGCAAGGAATGGGTCCTTATCTCTCAATATAATTCAAACAAAAGGGACCCTCAAGTCTAACCCCTTACTCTAAAAAATGAATGCGAGTTAAGCACATGCAATGTCATAGTCTTGGCCTTAGTTTCATTTTGTCATTTCTTTCATGTCAATTAGTGAAGGATAAAATAGGACTTCTAAGGTTGTAATGTACGCTTTTGGTCATAGGTAGGCACTACATTATCATCTCATTCATTTCACTTAGAGCTTTTCTTTCACATTAGTTCTTATTCCCATTTTTCTTACTTGATCTTTGCTTTATGACTCTTATTCTTCTTTTTGCTTCACTTTTCAATTATTGTCATTCCAATCTTTTTTTGCTATTTTTTTCATTTTTCTTGATTTTCTTCTTTTTCTCTTTTGCCACTTTCCATACAATCATCTTTCTTTTTTAAGAGCCACTTAGCTTTCTTTTCTTTGTTCCCCTCCCCCAAACTTAGTTTGCATATTTTTCAATGCCTCAAGGAGATAGGGCCAAAAGAAGGTTAGTGCTATCAAGCACTTAGAATTGGCTCGGGCTATTTACATGGTTATAAAAAAAAAGGA
Organism: Petunia axillaris subsp. axillaris; assembly: GCA_029990575.1. Lineage (NCBI taxonomy): Eukaryota > Viridiplantae > Streptophyta > Magnoliopsida > Solanales > Solanaceae > Petunia > Petunia axillaris. The sequence goes on from JARKNS010000006.1 coordinate 11,072,434, forward strand.
TATTAAGGCTAAAAGTTAGCTAACTAAGGAATAATTTCATTTGGTGGCTTGAAATGCTCAAACGGGGTCAAAGAAATGCCTATCATCCTATCCAATCAATAATTTGATACTCCATTCATTTTTAAGGACATACAAGTTAAGTTCCAATATGCATATGCAAATAACAAGCTTAAGCAAAAACTCACCTCACTAGTATAAGGGACAAGAGTCAAGAACATCAACTTTCAAGTACTTAAGGTAAGGATTTAGCTTATACTACACATGCATAAAGTCATTAAAAGAACCTAAAGGTTATAGGTGCAACTCTCAACAAGCAATCCACTAACTTTCTCATGTGTGCTCCTAATATGTGGTATTAAACAAGTCATAAAATAAGGATGACACTTCTATGATTAAAGTCCTAAACAGTGCCCGGTTCAAAAGAATTGCATTCTTGGAAAAAGAATCGAGTCAAAGAAAACTAAGAAGGTTTTTTACTTTCAAAGCTATTTACACAAATGGTATTTCCAATGGGGTGGTTGTTGTTTCGAGCCCAAGTAAAAATAAGTTTCATGAGAGTTACCTACGTATCGCAACAAGTGCGAATCAGATGAAAGAAGGCAACATCCTAAGCGTAGTTCACGGGAGTACCTTTAGAATCTTTTCTTTTTGGGTTTTTCAGATTTTTTCAATTTGTTTGGGTTTTTACTTTTCAATGTTTTTGGATTTTTGTTATATGCCAACTAACTATAGTGACACTATAGCAACTAATAACAAATATACTATGAATGTAAAGGCAAGAATTTAAACATAAACATCCTAAATTAAAATTAACATCCTAAGTTAAACATCAACATATAATATCAACATAAATATAGTTTAGGATATATCACAAAAATTAACTACCCCACCCCCAACATGAAAAGTTGCTATGTCTCAAAACAATTAATCCAAAATAAAACACAAGTTTATGGGGTTAATCAAAAGGGAGAGAAAGACTCCCTATTCATTTCAGGCAATTTCTTTGCCCTTGTCCTCAACATGATCTTTTGAGGCTTGTTGTCTTCTTTGCCCTCTTCTTTCTCTTGCTCGAATTGCTTCCTCCATTGAAGCCAGCCTAGCCAAATCCATTTGGACTTCTTTATAAAGTTCTCTGTACCTGAGCACACCCAAATCTCCAAGTACCTCTTATTTCATTCTTCTCATATTCCTATTATGCATAGTTTCTGGAGCTGTTGGTTGACTTGATCTCTCTTGCCTCTGCTCCCTTTCACTCCACAAAACATTCATGCTCTTTGCCATATCCCAATATGCGATAGAAAACACATGAATGCACTTTTTAATTTTCAATATATCCTTGGTATGTGCATCAACAGATGCACTTAACTGGCCAATTCAATTGTATTGACCTTGCTTGATGAAGGTGGAGGTGGTCGCATCCGAGGCATGTTGCACAAATGTACCTCGAACTTCTGCATCTTGCCTTGCAGCTCCTCAAGTTCCCGAGTGAGACTTGCTATGGCAGCTTCAGCTTGATGTACCTCTGGTGGAGGAGCTCTTGAGGAGGATGACCTATCAGCTTGTGATGGTTCTCCATAAGTGGGGGCAGCAGGTGTTGGATGGATTGGGTTGTTTTCATCTTCAATTGCATATAAATTAAAGCCTCTTGCAGTAAAGGCATAATCATCGCTCTCTACAGTGTCACACCACTGCTTCATTAGAAAGTCTGCCAATGTATTAGTATAAGGGAGATTTTCACCACCAGATCTTGCAGCCTCGAACATCACTTGTGCCATTTTGGCTCCTATGTTGATTGGTATCCCAGTCATGATGCACCCAATAAGGATTGCCCTTCGCAAGGTAACTATGTGACTCTCTCTTGTGGGTAAGATTCTTGAACTGACAATAGCATTCCAACCCTTTGTCTCAAAGTTGAGATCTTGGGTTGTGATTATGACACCTAATTTATTCCACACTGGTCTCATTTCTCGACCAATGATGGGAATCAACCACTTCCTTTTCATTTTCTCTCTCATAGCTAACTTGGTCATATACTCTTCTGGAATAAAGTGGGGAAGTTGAAGGTGTTGATTTAGAGCTCTTGCTAAAACTTCCACAGTGCCCCTTTATTCAACCACACATTCTGGTTCATTTTGTTCACTCAATGCAGCATAAAATTCCATTACTAAATCCACAGTAGCTGCCCCCAATCTCCTTGTGAATATCTCACTCCATCCCGTTGCAAGGAATGCTTTATAGAAAGCTGGGTTGAATTCCCCTACTCTATCTAATACAACTCTTCTTTCACAGATGAGCACTGCATGCTCTTCATCAATGCTGATGTTTACTTCACATGATTCATTATCAGAAAAATCACTGTCGAAAGGATCGCTCTCAGAAGAACTATTTGGTGGAGGAGTATCCCTTCTTGCTCTTCTATTTGGTGTTTGACGTTGTGCTATTTCAGTACCTGGACAAGATCAACTCCAAGAGATGTGTTAGTGCATATACCGACTACATTATCCTACTCCTATACTATACAAATATTAACTAATCTACAATACATGCAATCTAGGAAAGAAGTAAAACAATTGCAAATTCAAAGGAAATTCTCAATTCAATCACATTCATCGGCAACTCGCAGAAAGTGATGAGGCGTTGCAGACGGCACTCGATGGCTCACAGAGAACTTTGCTGATACGAATCAGTGGGGGCACTAATCAAAGTGCGGAAGGCGAGCCTCCTTCGCACTTTTGCCACAAACATTCTGATGGACTCGGCGGCCCCACAATTGACTCTACAAGCTCGCCGAATGGATTTGCACTTTAGCTTGTGGCTTTTTTCTACTGAGCGGCCGCCGATGTAATTAGTGAGCATGGGAATTGAACATGAGAGGCTTGCTTCTCGCACCTCAAGCGGCGGACGCCGCTTGAGGTGCGAGAAGCAAGCCTCTCATGTTCAATTCCCATGCTCACTAATTACATCGGCGGCTTCGCAAAAGGGGTTGCGAGCTCGCCGAATATATTTCGCAACTCATTGTGCGCCACTTTACTTTGCTCAGCGGATCGCCATTTGAAGTGCGAGAGACAAGTCTCTCTTGTAAAAGATCTGTGCTTAATGACCACATCAGTAGCTCCGCAGGTGAAACCGATAGTCTGCCGAGTGGTTTAGCACTTCAAAGTGCGATCTCAATTCCTCATCGGCGGCTTGCCGAATCATTAGCCAATTTCAATCCATAATGCACAAATCCTAAGTTATTCTATTCTCACAACCCTTACCACCCCCAAACCTACTCTTATGTGGTCTTTTCAATTTTCACAATGTTCAAACACTCTCTCAAGAACGATACCATAATTGCAACCAATTTTCAATGAAACGTCAACAAAAAATATACCAAGTTCAAGTAATTTCAAGATTATCAAGCACAACAAGGCATGTTCATGGTTACCATTTAAGTTCATTTTGGTTATTTTTCTTTCTTTTTCACTCTCTTCTTCTACCTATTTCTTCACTTAACAACAACTTCAATAATGTCACACATTTAGGAAATAACTTTCAATAAAATCAAGTTAAAAACTACCCTAATCATGATATTCACCAAATCCACCCCAACATGGTGTTTAACTTACCCACACTTAAAAATAACAAGAATTTTAAAAACTTGGGAAGAAAACATACCTGATCTGAGATGAAAGTGAAAACGGGTCGAGGGAATCACGAACGGGTGGTGAAATCCGACGTTTGTGAGTGATTTAGAGTGTGTTTTTGTTTTGGGTGTAACAGAATAATGATTTATAGTCAGTGGATGGTTAAATTTTATAGTGGGTATGTGTCAAAAGTGAAAAATAAACTTACCTAGGGCCTTTTATAGTCTGGTAACCCGACCTGGCCCATGAAAGTTGCATACCACATCTTACTCGGGGGTCACCTAAGTCTGTGCGACTAGGGCGCAATTTACGTTTTTTCAAGCGCATGAGAAGGTGGACCACAAGAACGTCTGCGGAGTTGGATCGGTGCCCCGCCTTTTTACCGGCTGGATGCTTTTCCACTCCGCAAGAGCAAGTTTGCTCACTGACTAAGCCGGCAGCCCACAATTGCTTTGGTAGGCTGCACAGTGGCTTCCGCAGTTCCTTCAGCGGTTCCTTTCCGACTTATCAACTCCCTTCTTGCTTTCCTTAATTCTTTCACTTTTCCACCGTTTGCATTGTTCCTGCACTAACACCACTTGACCAATATCAATTGCAACTCCAAGAATTTCATGTGCAATTTCTACAATAACTAAAATTCTAACACAATGACTAAAAATGCTAAAATGTAAAACTTGGGTTGCCTCCCAAGAAGCGCTTGATTTAACTTCATTGCACGAAAGTGTTACCTCACTCCATCAAGGATCTAAGAGATAGATGCAAGCGACCTCTCCATTTGGACTTCAACTTTTTCGAAAAAGGTATAGCCTTGAATTGAACAATAGCACCATATCTCCCGCCTTGAATTCACGGTTCCATATCTTCTAGTCATGGATGATCTTCATCTTTTCTTTATAGAGCTTGGCACTTTCATAGGCAAGGAACCTCATCTCCTCAAGTTCATGCAATTTCTCCATCCGTGACTTGGAAACTTCCTCCCAATTCATATTTAGCTTTTTCAATGCCCAATAGGATTTGTGCTCCAACTCGACGGGGAGATGGCAAGGTTTGCCGAAAACCAACCGGAACAGTGAAATTCCAATCGGATTCTTGTATGCCGTGCGATATGCCCATAAGGCATCATCTAACTTTTTGGCCCAATCCGTTCGATTCACATTAACCGACTTGGCTAAAATTTGCTTTAACTCACATATCGACACCTCCACTTGACCACTCGTTTAGGGATGGTAAGGTGTAGCAACCTTGTCTCTCACCCCATACTTCTTCAACAATGAATTAAAAGCTCGGTTGCCCCGTCGCTTATGATTGTGCGAAGGGCGCCAAATCTTGTGAAAATATTTTTCTTGAGGAAGGCGGTGACATTCTAGCTTAATTGTTTGGCTAGGCAATTGCCTATTTAGACACATAGTCAACCGCCACAAGGATGTATTTCATGCTATAAGAACTTGGGAAAGGACCCATGAAGTCAATCCCCCATAGATCAAAGAGTTCTACTACCACAATAGGGTTTTAGGGCATTTCATGCCTTTTTGAGATTCCCCCAGTTCTTTGACATTGATCAACACTTTTTGTATATTCAAAAGCATCATTATACAAAGTAGGAAAAAAGAAACCATATTCAAGTACCTTCACTACCGTTCTAACACCACCATGATGTCTTGCATATGGAGCGGAATGACATCCTTCAAGAATAGCTCCTTGCTCAGCTTTGGAAACACATCTTCTTATCATTCCATCGATACATACTTTAAATAAAAAGGGATCATCCCAAAAGTATTGTCGGGTATCTTTCATCAACTTCTTCTTTTGATTGAGGAGAAGTCCTCGGGGACCTCTCCACATGCGACAAAATTGGCTAAGTCCGTGTACCAAGGGATCTCCTCCCAAGATACCGCCAATAATTTCTCATCAAGAAAAGAATCATTGATCTCAAGGGTTTCTTTTGGGCGACCCTTCTCCTCCAAATGGGATAAGTGGTCCGCCACATGATTCTCGATTCCTTTTCTATCAAGAACCTCAAGATCAAATTCTTGTAACAAAAACACCCATCATATCAATCTTGCTTTTGAGTCTTTCTTGGTCATCAAATACCGAATGGCGGAGTGGTCAGTGTGCATAATGATCTTGGATCTAACCAAATAAGATCGGAATTTCTCAAAAGCAAATACAATGGCCAATAATTCCTTCTCCGTCACCTTATAGTTCAATTGAGCTCCATTCATAGTCTTGCTAGCATAATATTGGATGAAACATCTTCTCAACTCTTTGGCCAAGCACGACCCCCAATACTACGTCAATAGCATCACACATAAGTTCCAATGGAAGATCCCATCTAGGGCTCACTATCACCGGTGCGGTTGTCAATCTTTTCTTCACCTCCTCAAAGGCTTTCAAGTATGCCTCATTGAATTCAAACCTTGCATCTTTCTCTAGCAATTTGCACAAAGGGTTCACAATCTTGGAAAAGTCTTTAATGAAGCGGCGATAGAATCTCGCATGTCCTAAGAAGCTTCTCACTCCCTGACGGTTGTGGGAGGTGGAAGTTTGGAGATAACTTCAATCTTGGTATGATCAACTTCAATTCTCTTTTTAGACACCTTGTGCCCTAAGACTATTCCTTCTGACATTTCTCCCAATTTATCACAAGCTTTATCTCTTCACATCTCTCTAAGACTTTCTTCAAATTAGATAGACAATCTTCAAAGAAATCATCGGCTACCGAGAAATTATCCATGAAAACTTTCAAAAAGTTCTCCACCATATCATGAAAGAGTGCAAGCATGCACCTTTGAAAGGTAGCCGGGGCATTGCAAAGTCCAAAAGGCATCTTGCGAAATGCAAAGGTGCCATATAGTCATGTAAAGGTTGTGTTATCTTAATCATTTACTTCAATTGAGATTTGATTGTAACCCGAATATCTATCAAGGAAACAATAATAAGCACAACCCGCCAAACGATCAAGCATTTGGTCAATGAAAGGTATGGGAAAATGATCTTTCCTTGTTGCATTCTTAAGCTTTCGGTAGTCCACACATACTCGCCAACCGGTAACGGTCCGAGTTGATATAGCTTAACCTTTCTCACTGTGAACTGTCGTTGTCCCTCCTTCCTTGGGCACACATTAAATGGGTGATACCCATTCACTATCGGAGAGTGGAACAATCGCTCTCGCATCTAACCACTTCATGATCTCCTTCTTGACAACTTCTTGCATTGGAGGATTCAACCTCATTTGATATTCAACTGTTGGTTTACAACCTTCTTCAAATAGAACCTTGTGAGTGCATATTCTTGGATCAATTCCCTTTATATCCGCTAGAGTCCAGCCAATGGCTTTAATTCTCCTTGTCACCACTTCAACTAATTGATCTTCTTGCTCTTTAGTTCAGTAGGAAGAAATGATTATGGAAAGAGTGGAGTTTGGACCTAAGAAGGTATATCTCAAGTGGGTTGGTAGGACCTTGAGTTAAAGAGTGGGCGGTTCTTCAATGGATGGTTTTGTAGGTGGAGTGGTTCGGTTTTCAAGGTCAAGGGAGAGCTTTTTCGGAACGTAGGGTCTAGTGCCTAATCATTCCCATTCGTTCACACACTCAGCAATGCTCTTCTCGTTGTCAATATCCATGTTTCAACTGGCCGCGACCATTTCATCCGCTTGGCTCACTAGGACACTCTTGTTTTCTACAAGTGCATCCACAACTATATCCACATAAACAAGTGGCTTCTTCCCCATAGGTTGTTTTAATGTTTTGCGTATATGGAACACAACACTATCTCCATTGAATTGGAAAGTGAGCTCTAATTTCTCTACATCACACGGCAACTAGAAATGGACGCCCAAGGATAATGGGGATGTCAAAGTCTACCGGGCAATCAAGAATAACAAAATCTGCAGGGAATATAAATTTCTCCACCTTCACTAGAACATTGGTGACAACTCCAATTGGTTGCTTCACGGAACGGTTGGCCATTTGCAAATTCATTGTTGTAGCTTTTGGAACGGTTGGCCATTTGCAAATTCATTTGCAAATTCATTGTTGGTCCCAATTATGCATGGGACCGTGAAGGCTCCGGGGTCCTCCATCTTTCTTGCCATATGCTTAGAGACAATTGAACTACATTGATGAGTCACCTTGCTTGGTTCATAATCATCATAAGTCTTCTTGGTAACAAGATCTTTCACAAGTTTGGCAACATTTGGCATTTGGCTTAATGCATTATCCCAAATCTTCTTGGCTTGTGATGCTTGTCTTTGCTTGATACTCTTTTGTGGGAAAGGAAGTGGAATTTTGGGAATGGAGCTTGGACTAGGAGGGCTTTGTTTGGCTGATGGAGTTTTCTTTGGTTTGGCTTTTTGAGCGGTAGTGACTTTGGGATTTGGTTCTTGAGGGATTGCCTCATCATCCATTTTATGCCTTGGAATCTCAACATCTACGTCAATTTCCTTGTCTTGATTCAACTCTTCCCATTGTTTTGCTCATGATCTTGCACCTCTATGTCAACACCATCATCTTTTGCTTTGGGATCATCCCATATTTTTCCACTCCAGGTTGTAATTGCCATCACATGATTTTTGTCATTCTTCTTAGGATTCACCACCGTGTCACTAGGTAGTGCTCCTTGAAGTCTTTGATTCACTTGGTGAGATAGGCTACGCATTTGAGATTCAAGATCCTTGATAGAGGTGTTGTGAGATGTGACCGTTTGTTTGATATCTTTGATGTCACCGAAGTAACTTTCTTGATTCTTTAGCACTTCTCCCATCATTTCTTCCAACTTGGATGGACTTTTTCCTTCATTCTCTGAATGGGGCTCTTGGAACATAGCTTTAAGAGGTACCAACTCCTCTCCCATCTTGATTGTTGTTCCAATTTTGTCTTCCTCTATCTTTCCTCCATTGGCCTTGTTGATTGACCTTGTTGATACGGCCTTTGATAACTACTTTGATAATTAAATTGGTTTCTTCTTCACCATGGACATTGAAACATTGTTTCGAAAAGTATTCTTCTTGCCCTCTTTGAAGAAGGGTAAGAGGTGGAGCTCCGAGGTTCATATAACCTATAGGGGCTACTTGATGACCGGCATTTGTAACTTGAAGGTTTTCCACCTTATTTACTTTCTTCTCCTTGTCTTCCTTGGCACGTCTAAGAAGCTTGATGTTGGTAAAAATTCGAGCCATTTGCTCTTCTTGATCTTCAAATCTCATCATCATCATTGGATTCATTCCTCCATCTCCACTTGGATTTTGGGTTCTACATTGCCAATCTTGAGATTGTTTGGCAACTTTTTTGAGAATATCCTTGACTTCTTGATATGTTTTATCAATGATAGCACCTCCACACAAATTGTTCACGGCCGATTGATTGATCTTGTTGAGCCCTTGGTAGAAACATTGTAGGAGCACGTCTTATCCAAAACCATGAGTTGGGCAATGTAGTAGAACTTCTTGAAAATCTTCCCAAGCTTCATATAATAAATCGGTTGGATCTTGCTTGAACATATAAACCTTATCCCCCATTGAAGTTTTCTTACCCTTTGGTAAGAATTTTGCCAAGAATTGCTTCACAAGTTCCTCCCAAGTGTAAATTGAATTCTTTTGTAACTTGTTCAACCATGCCTTGGTCTTCCCGGATAGAGAGTAGGGAAAGACACTTAGGGGTAAAGATTCTTCCGTACAATGGGTTGACTTGTAGAGATAACATGTTTGGATGAAATTCCTCAAATGCTCATTTGGATCATCATGCTTGCCTCTACTAAAGTATCCATTTTGATCAAGTCCATGCAAGATCACTTATGGAGTGTTGAAAGTAACATTACCACGAATGGGTGCTGGAACAATTGCACGAGCAAAACTATCCATATTCACTTTTTCATCGGACTTTTCCACATCTTGCACCGGTGGATTTGCATTTCGGGCAACCCTAGCATTCCTTAGGTTCCGGTTGACATTGTAAACATTCACTCAATTGGCTCTTTGATTAGCTTGATTAACACGAACACCTCAGTTTGCACCTCGGCCACCTTGGTTAGCATTGTTGCCTCTTTGTTGTGAATTGCCTGCAATACCACTATTTTTGTCAACATTCACTCTCGCATTTGCTTGATTGATGCCAATAGGGTTTCTATCAATTGGGGCACCATCTTCCACTTGCGGTTGGTCATTCTCTTCAAACACGTCATGAATTCAATAACTCTTCTCACTAAGAGAAGTGTCATCATAATCTTCTTCGATTTCTCCATCATAATCATTTGGAACCATTGGAGCATTTGGAAATGGAGCTCCCTCATTTGCACGATTATAGAGGTGGTTCCGCATAGCTCGATCTGGATTTCTTCTCATTGCTAGTAGTCACCTATACACGATAAACCAAAAATAAGAGGTAAAATGGTAGGAATAACTCACAAGACAAGAACGCGAAAAATATTCAATCTAATAGATGTACCATAGCTCCCCGGAAACAACGTCAAAATTTGATCCATGCTCAATCCACTCACCTATAAAGGTATGGGGCAATCGCCAAAGATAGAAGTACGCAACTAGAGTTGGGGTCGATTTCCTCAAGGAGCTAGCTTGTAATCTATTAATCTTAGATTGAATAGTGACGAGTTCTATGAATTGTTTGTTACTTCCTAAGTATAGATTGAATATGATTGAATTAACTATAATTATGACTAACGCTAAAAGCATGTAACAACTCTATAACTTAAAATGGATGTAAATATGGAGAATGAGTTAGGGATTTACTCATTCCAACTAAAAAATTTTCACTCAAACCTTTGCCTCAACCTTGGAAATCCTATGGGTAGTACAAATGGTCGGACCTCGTATGTATTCCTCAAAACCCATTAGGGATAGAGAGTATTTACCACATCAAGCCCGTTAGGGTCAATAGTGAGGTGCAACAAACCCTAGGCCAAAGACCCGAGCGGGAATGACCTCTTTGGGGTCTTTCTCTTTAGATGGGGTAGGCCGTAGCCAATGTAACCCAAATTCTCGCTAGTTTCCATTAACCTACACTTTCAACCCTGTTAGGGTGATGTTAGAAAAGTAGGGTTAGGTTCAAATACGGTCGTGCCTCAAACCCTAGTCAATGAAAGTACAAAAGAGAGCTAGATTCATCTTTACACATTGATTACACAAGATTAAAAACAAGTTTTAAGAATAAATCATCAAGTCTTCATGAATAAACCCCAAGTATGAGTTTAGCTACTCATACTAGGGTCTAACACACACATAGTAAGAGATGAAATGGCAAGAATCATATGAAGAAAGATTAATAATAGAAATTCTTACAAAATATTCAAGTTATAGCCCTTCCTTTGCCTCCAAGAATATTCAACAGTATGTTAAAGTATATTCTCAACTGAAAAAGGGTCTTGTTTCTCGGAGGTATAACAACCCATTTATAGGTATGAGTTTAAAAACTAGGCAAATATTTACAAAATTGCCATTTTGCCCTGTTTTTCGTTAAACCGCCGGTTACTCGGCGAGTCGCAGATTGAGTTGCGCGGCCGGAGATAGCGATTCTAACTCCTCAATTTTTCTTGTTCTGCAGTGGAAGTTTGGCGGGATGCAGGATCGGCGGCGGACAACTCCCGTACTCGTAGATGTCTTTTGAGTTCACTGATGTAGTCGGCGGAGCCACACAAGTTTCCGCGGGATCGCAGAGCGTCTTCAGCATTTGTATCGGTGATCCGCCTCTTAGCTTCACAGGGTCCTGATTGTCACGACCCAAATTTCCAAGGGCTCGTGATGGCACCTAAACAACATTTGCCTAGGCGAACCAATGAAACAAGATGCGGAAAAGAACAATAATGTGAAAAGATCATAAATGGATATATAAATATAAAAGGGTGAAGTCCAAAAGAATATATCCACAAAAGAATTGGAGCATTCTAAGAGTGACTCAATAAAGTATGAATATACATCAAAGAAATCTGAGTCCTATCTCTAAGTGACTCCGGCGGTATGCCACCACGGTCTGTGTGGTCGGCTCACCTCAATCAAAAGTCTCAGAAGCCTCGGGAACTGCTAACGTCCGGGCTGCTGACTGGATGAAGGACCTGCGCCCGTAGCAGAGTAAGTTATGAGCCGAAGCCCAGTAAGATCACCGACAGGCCCGCTAAGGTACCCTTGCGGGACAAGTCGCTTCATGCATCATAAGCAACAACATACTATAGTAATCATACAATAAAGTAGTGAAATCACAAATAGATGTAACACATTCCATACACACAAGTAGTAACCAGAAGTCTCAAGGATTATGCCCATCCAACGTAAGGCATAGGTCAACTCAGCGGCGGTTTGGAGGTCCAATCTCTACTCCCGTGCCGACTAACCTAGACCTACGATGGACTAGCAACACCATTACTAAGTATCAACCATATACCGTGACCCGAAGTCACTATCACAATCATGAATAAGTAGACCAACGACCCGTAGTCGTTGGCTCATCTCAAATCTGTCTACGATCGCACCACACCCCCTGTCAAGTGCGTCGTATCTCAATAAATCAAGTGACCACACCACACCCCCTGTCAAGTGTGTCACATCTCAAAGATCAAGTGTCCACACCACACCCCCTGTCAAGTGTGACACATCTCATAGTATAGGCGACACCACACCCCCTGTCAAGTGTCCCTCTAACAGTATTAATATCCACGACATTAATAACAATAACAGAAATAATAACAGAAATATTAATAACGATAATATTTCACAGTCACCGTAACCCAGGTTGGTTATGCTAGCTGAACGTAAGGCGAAGGTTAACTCGACCACAGTTTGGGGATACAATCCCTACTCCCATGTCGTCCAACCCAAGGTTACGTATAGACAGCACTACCCAACCCGGCACGTGAACAAATCAAGTACCAATATCATACAAAAGCCGGCAAAATCCTCGGCAAGACATTTATCATGACATGCCGGCAACATCCTCGGCCATGTCCCAAGTTCTTGCTATCTAAGCATGGCGTAGCAAGCGTTACTACGATATAAATTTAAGCTACCTCGACGTAGCGTTTAGACCGGCACATACCTCGGTCGAGTCACAATCTCGCTATTTATAACAAACAATAATAGCAAGTAATTCACATCATTAATCCTAACCATTGTTAGGTGTATATATGCGTACATGAAGCATAGTAGCATGAAGGAAGAGTCCACAAGCACAATAGAGGTCAAGTCTCACTTACCTCGAAATTCGGGCTCAAATGCCGGGAAGAATCTCCTTTCCCGCTCGCCTTGTCCGCGAAGGACTCTCCACTAGGTCTATTAAGACAAGATATAGCACATATGAGTGCTCAATTATAGCTATTTAAGCCTATATGTATCCTAGGGTAAAAATTACCAAAATGCCCCCGGGTAGGGCCGAGCCCTAAATTTACAAAATATACTTTTCCGGACTCCCCACGCTCCCGTGAGTCCAAAAGTACACTTAGATTCCACATGCGAGCCTTGCTCGATGTCTTTCCCCAATTCTTAAGAATCTAGGGTTCTAACCCATTTCCAAGAATCAACCCTTTGATTCTTGTGTTAATCAACATAAAGATGGATTGAAAGGGCTTACCTTAAGTGTAAGTATGACTGGGTCTTCAAGAAATACCCAAAAATCGCCTCAAGAGCTCACCAAATGATTTTTATAAGTTATGAACCGAAATGGCCCGAAATGGCCTTTTTATAGCAGTTTTTTTTTTTTTTTTTGCCTCTGTGACAGCTTCTTTTGAAAAAATCATAACGCTTGATAGGAATGTCCAAATGACCTGAAACCGGTGCCATTAGAACCAAAACTCAAAGGGATACAACTTTCATGTTTTGAGTTTTTCCTAATTCCTTACGGATTGGCCGGAAAATCAGCTTTTATCCGGCTGTTTGCGCCAAAACAGAACAGAAAAGTCGCACCAGATTTTCTAATGTTTTAGGGGCAAACGGGACCCTACGAAGCTCGGAATGATCCCAAATTTTGCACACAAGCCATAAAATATTTGGGTGACATGCTCGTCAAGACGGAACTCAATTCGGACCTCCAGAACTCAAAAAGTGGGTCCCACGGCAAAGGTTCAATTTTCGACTTTCGCCAAAATAGCGAAATTTAACCAAACGACCTCGGAATCCAATTCCGAAAGTTGCTACAAGTCACAAATGACTATACGAACCTAACGGAACTTTTGGATCTCTCATCGGAGCTCATTTGCTCAAATCGAGCTCGGAAACCTCTTTTAACTCTTTTAAACTTCCGAAACGGGGACTTTATCAAAAGTCCTATCAAACGAGGTCCGTTTTCAATTTTGAAGGTTGCTACATATCATAAATGACGAGACGGACCTAACGGTGCGCTCGGATTTTCCATAGGGGTTCGTTTACTCAAAACGACCTATCGAAACCCCGAAATTTCTTTCCGGAATTTCATAAACGGATCCTTTTCTCGAAAACCTATCAAACGGACTCCGTTTCGACTCAGATTTCACAGACGTGTCATAAATGACCTAACGGAGCTTTTGGGACTGTCGACACGCAAATCGAGGTCCCAAATCCCGTAACGACTATTTGAGGGTCGTTACACTGATGAGATGTTGAACTCGCTCCTTCTTTGGCAGGCAATTCGGCGGGTAGAAGATCAAGTTGCTGCTTATTTTCCTTATTTTTCAAAATGTAGCCAAAGTTCACTTGTTTTTGTTCTTTTCTTCATTCCTTTTGGCTTTGTATATTGATATTCTTTGTAAACCTGAAACATAGAAATAAACATAATATTTTCTCAAATAATAAAGCTTTTAGGACGTGAAAGCTAGTCTAAAAGAGTCGCAAATGTACGCAAAATGCTAACGCATCAACAACTTATAGTAAAATTTGCCAGCAAAGGACTTTCGTACCCATATGGACTTTTACCTCTGCCTGCCCAATTTATTGCGGTCATGGTAATGGCAACGCAGGAGTTGCGCTCGTATTTTCTCAGCCATACGATCAGTGTGGTTTCTTCGGTACCGCTACAGACCATTTTGTCCAGACCTGGCCTCTTAAAAGGTTTGGCAGATTGGGTCGAAGAACTGGCAGAATACGATATCATTTTATCAACCACGATTAGCCATCCAGTTGCGGGCTTTAGAAGGTTTCACTTCATTTTTTATGGAAGAATTAGCAGCAAAGGCGGAGGAATCAATCCAACATGCAGGGACAATCGAGCCAGGGCAGTGGGGAATCTGTACGGACGTGGATTTCGAAAGAGATGAAGCCATCCTCGATTTATGGATTAAGAGACCCGCAAGGAAGGTTTTCTGTAAGTCCGCAAATGTTCCATGCATTGAATCAGAATATGAGGCCATAACTCAAGCTCTTGACTTTGTCTACATATTGGGCGCCAGGGAGGTCAATCTCTTCAGTAGTTCCCAGTTGGTGGTTTCTCGAGCGAAGGAGGTTTCTACCATGGAGAACATCTGTTTGCCAGGTCAACAAGAGAAAATCAAGGCACTTTTGAAAAAAATTCACAAATGGGAGTTTGTCTACAAGGAGGAAAGCTAAAATAAAGGTGAACTCCCCGAGGATTCACACATTGATTCAGACGACCAGCAGATAGTAATCGAACTGACCCCCATGGACCTGATGAACCATGAAGTTCCAAACATAGGTTCTGCCTCGAAACAGCGTTACACATTGATTAGCTACATGGAGAAGGGAATACTCCTCGAAGACAAGTTAGAAAGCAGACAGTTGCGGAGGCAGGCGGTCCACTACTGTTTGATCAACGGGGATATATACCATCGGATTGTCAGCGGTCCACAGGTTACATCTTGAGGCTCGGCACATTCCGATGAAGGAGCCCTAGCGGACACCTCCGATCAGCGATGGAAGTATAATCCTTCTCAGTATCTACTTTCAATCAATTCTTTAGTTTTATTTTACCGTATTTACATACTTATCACTCATGTTTATTTTACAGCATACTTATCACTCATGTTACGGGTTTTCACCCACAACAACTCAGGCCATACGCCCCTATTTATCAATAAATGTACTATTTTACTTAGTCAATTTTACGATTACAATTCAGATCCATCTACGATCCAGCTATTCATAGCCCCGGTCAGACCTAAGTTGAAGTAATACACCCATTTTTCACTATAAAAAGTAGGGCAAACAGCTCGCTTAGAGCTAGACCACGTCTAGATCAGCCACGAGGCATTATTCGTAAGTTGAACTCGTCAATTCAACAAAATTCGCACCTACATGCCGGTGGGGACGGCCGCCCACATAGTTCCAGAAAGTGTTAAAATACTCGAGTAAACAAGCAGCGACGTTCTGAACTGGAACACAAAAGTGCCCGTTCCTACACGGGCTAAAGTTATCTCATTGTGGGGGCAAAAAAGTCGTCTATCACAGGTGCAACATAAGCCGTCAATTATTGACGCAAATGAAGCGTCCTTCAGTGCGCACACCCATCTTTTACAGACACTAGCCTAGAAAGGCACACAAAACATGCTGCTTAAATTACACAAGTACACATAAAAACGTTAATGGACATTCGTTATATTAATAACAAACAGCATGCATGCTCGTGGTATACAATTAGCTCTTCCTGAATACAACATTGTTCATAACAATTGTAAAAAAAAAAAGGGAAAGAGAAGGCTAAAAACTATAAGCTCCTCACAATGTACACGACTAAAGATCCTTCATGTGGAATGTAGCTACAAGCCGTAAAACGATATGGAGCTTCCCATTACAGCAGGCGATATGTCCGCCCGAGCATTTCTTCGAGGTACACGACCGTTAATGCAACCAAAGCTCGTATACTTGATCAAAGCGAGGGTCCTCGGAAGTGTCTGAGCGCAGATATATTCTTCCCTTATCACGTCCGCGGAGCTTAGAAAGAAAACTTGAAAATCCGCTTCAACCTCAACTGATCAAATGGGAGTGCACTGCCCCGAGGATCTTAGGGCACAATCATAAGCTCACCAAGGACAGGAAGGGCTGCGCTGGTGACCTTCCACAAGGGAATCTCTTTCCTTGGGTATCCCACAGCAAGCGGCCGATGAGATGTTGCAGCAGCAATACTACCAAACAAGCCGAGCCCAGAGACCGCCGTGAACCATGAGCAGAGTTAGAGTTTAATGACTCCTTGATCTGCTGACAACTTGAAGCTATATGCTCTTGCCTACCATGGAACAGAGTCAGGCAAGTAGGCTTCAACCCTACTCCATCAAAGTGGCTACCTGAGCACCAGAAAATTGTAGCGGAGAAGCCTCATGACAGCTGAAAGGGTCAAACGTCCTGACCCCGTATAACAAGAGGAATATCACGGCACCCATTCTGTTAGAAGAAGAGCAAACTGTAATCAGTGTACATGCCACAATGAAGACATTCCGAAGAACATTATTAGAATCCCGATCAAACTTCATGACTCGGGGGACTCCATTCATCCAATCACGAATGGAGAAAGAGAGGAAGAAAATTGCTGATGGTCTTTTCCCTACAGTTTTCTCATGCATCATCCATTCAAAATGAAGAAGCTTTTCTGGGAATATCAAATCAGGATCAAAGACAAATATTTTTTAAGATAGAAGAACCATTCTTTCGTGAGGAACTTTGAAGAAGATGGAGTATTTTTCTGAAGAAGATTTGTGATCTTACCACTATCACGAAGCCCTTATTTATAGGCTGAAAGAGATAAGTGGATCACGAAACGGTCAACCGTAATTATGGCTTGAGATATGAAATGATCCGGCGCAGTAAAAACATTCTTGGAAAGGTGCATGGAATCGAAATCAGCCTATCAGATGAAGACACGTGAAGTTCTCGAATAAATCAGCATCAGTCTTGATCAAAGAGATTGCAAGTTTCAAGAAGCCAGTGAGATATCTTTCACACCGCTTTCACTTCATGACTGCTTGCATTAGCACTCAACAAGCGGGGGTGACTGACTGTGTGGGCAAAAATATACCACCTATTACTAAGGGGATACGAGTCCAGTTGGGAAGACTAGATTTATCCTACAAATCACTGGGCACAAAGGATATATGCCTATTCTACAAGTTACGTCCATTCAGGCGGTACGGGCGTAGAACGCAAAGCATACATCCTGCCACCTTAGGGTTACAGTCTCCTAGTTAGGGTTTCGTATATACCACTGCCTTGAGTTTACAGGGCTATGACCCTTATTAGACTTTGTATTTTACCATAATTAGGACTGGGTATCCACTACTATAAATATCTCTCCTTACATCGTATTGTACAACAAGCGATTCACCACTGAATTCGGATATTCTCAAGGAATAAAGCTCTTTAATTTCTTGTCTATTATTTTCTCTCTATTTACTTACTTTTCCATCGTATTTTACTCTATTTGCTTGTGACCCCTTCATAAATTTAAATGTTTAACCTAGACGTACAAATTTAGGTATAAAAAACTATCTTTCTTGCAGAGTGGGGCATCAAAAGGATGTCCTCGACTCCATATAATCCAAGCGCTAACGGACAGGCCGAGTTATCGAATAGGATAATCATCATGAACATCAAGAAACATCTCAATAAAGCAAAAGGCTCGTGGCCTAATGAGTTGCCCGAGGTGTTATGGGCAATGTGCATTACTTATTAGAGCAGCACAGGTGAAACCCCATTTTCTCTTGCCTATTGGATTGATTCTTTGATTCCTGTAGTGGTTGGTGAATCCAGTCTTCGGTATGTTCATGCTACCGAGGAATCAAATCAACAAACAATGTGCGTGGAATTAAATTAGCTGGAAGGGTGAAGGGAGATGGCTTTGGTTCGATTGACATCTCAAAAGAGGCAAATCGAGGCTTACCTTAATATGAAGGCTAAACTTAGAGCCTTCAAATTTGGAGTTTATGTATTAAAAGCCTCGAACAAAACCACCAAAGAGAAGAATGTTGGCAAATTGGCAGCAAATTGGGAAAGACCTTATCAAATAAAAGCAATCGTTGGCAAGGGATCCCACCAGTTGGAGGACATGAAAGGTAAGATGGAACCCTCGAATTGGAATGTCTCCAATTTGAAGCGGTATTATTTTTGACATCGAGGTATGCCACTCTATGTCAATGAATTTTCACCTACGGCCCCGAGCCCTAATAACTCTAATGCTTAGGTCGAATAATTCAATTAACCCCTGATTTTCTTTGCTTAACTTTTTCAGGAAGCGAAGGGAACGAGTTATAGTATTCGGGTCCTCAATATTTTCACCCGAACATTGAAGGGATGAAAGGGACGGCATGCAGTCAAGATCGACTCGAAGCCTTTCACACCGGGGGCTGCAAGCAGACTCGAAGACTAGCAATCTTATAGCGGGGACTGTCTCCTAAAAATTAGCTTTAGTTTTATTGTATTCATTGCTCGATAGTGGCTATTTTAAAAAATATTTTTTGATAATCAATAAGTAGCGTAGGCTTCGATAGACTTGCAATAGCGATTCTTACTAGCAATCTTAGCGACCTCTATGCAATGCAGCAACTTCGTTGCCTTACGGTGCTACGAGAGATGCTCCGTTCGTTTCTCTACGCTCGCTTATGCTACGAGTAATTTAAAGGAGCAAGCAAGCTAAACTTTGTGCTAAGCAAGCTATATGACTAGCTTACCTAGTTTGGTAAGTGTAGACATGCAAAATTTTATGGGATTAAGTCCATACAAAATTTGGACTAAGTTCTAAATTCAAGACATATTGACCCAAATCGGCTTATCCACACAAGTAATGGAGAACATACGAAAGTTTTGGAATATTATTTTCGAGCACTAGAGCGAAATTCATTCTTACCACAAGCTTAGCTCCTGAATATTCAGACAATAAAAAGAAAAACGGAAAAAATAAGATTGAGACAATTATGAATTCCATTCAGTTTCCTTTACTTGATCGAACAGCCCAAAATTCAGTTTTTTCAACTACATTAAATGATCTTTCAAATTGATCAAGACTCTCTAGTTTATGGCCGCTTCTCTATGGTACCAATTGTTGCTTCATTGAATTTGCTTCACTAATAGGCTCACGCATCGACTTTGATCGTTATGGACTAGCACCAAGATCGAGTCCTAGACAGGCGGATCTAATTTTAACAGCCGGAACAGTAACAATGAAAATGGCTCCCTCTACTAAAATAGTTTCATTAGCTCCCGAGGTATTATAAAATGAAATTGTGATATGTTTCTAGTAGGGTATTTGAAAGAAATAGATTAATTAGTAGATTCTGTCTCACGCATATATCTTTAATAATTCATATCATATTCATAAAAAAATAAGTAAAAATCACGTTGATTATATCAAATTTGGAGGCCCCAAAAATTTTAGTTCATCATGGGCAGGGACACTATTGCTGAGGTAATAACTTCTATACGAAATGCTGATTGAGCTTCAAGAAATAGTAAACGGTCTTATCAATACACAAATACATAACTCCCCAGGAATTTCAATTGCGCTCATATTCATACAAGCTAAAGCTTCTAATCGATAATTAGGCCAAAGAAAAATGACTGGCAAAAGATAAATTGGCTAGTTCTCATTATTTAATTAAGAAATCCAATTATTGGTCATTAAAGAATACAAAAGAAAGAAAAAATTTCAAATTTACAAGATACGACCTCTCTGGATCTAAAGTGTCAATTCCAACAAATATTGAACTAAAACAAAAAGAAAATTTCTTGATTTCAAAATGGTTTGCCATCTAAGACGAATCTATTATTTCGATTTGTTATTTGTTATTGAATTGTGTGGATCTGCATACGCATAAGGACCATAAAAAGAGTTTTCTTTTATAGTTCTTTCATGTACGTCTTCTTCAATTGAATGAACGTTCTGACAAAACTTCGGTTAAGTTATGTTATAGAAAAAATCGTATAGAAAAAAGAGGATTCTTGACGAGCTACAGCAATTGCACCTATTAAAGCAACTAAAAGGATTATTGAAATCAGTTCAAATGGAAGAAAAAAATATGTTGATAAATGAATTCCGATTTGTTGACTATTACTTATAAAATCTTGCTCTATAATCTGGTTTGATCTTGTGGTCAAATTGGCATATTACCAAGTCACGCCCCTATTGCCACAGCTGTAGATATAGGGATTTTGAGAATACGCCTTAACGACCAATGGTTCCTCGAACAATGTGATATCTCACACCGGGTAAATCCTTAAGTTTTTTACCGATTCATTCTTCCATGAATTGCAGAGTTTGGTTTTTTTGGGCTGATAGTGGAAAAGTTGACAGATAAGTCACCCTTACTGCCACTCTACAGAACCGTACATGAGATTTTCACCTCATACGACTCCTCGTTCAATTCTTTCGAATTCATTGGATCCTTTTCCGCGTTCGAGAATCCCCCCTTCTTCCACTCCTCCCCTAAGAGTAACTAGGACCAATTTAGTCACGTTTTCATGTTCCAATTGAACACTGTCCATTTTTTATTATTCTCAAAGGATAAGATTATTCTATTTTAAACATATGCAGATCCAATCACGATCTTATATACTTATGTAATCTTATATACTTATATATAAGAAGAACAAAAGATCTTTCTTCATCAATCCCGTTGCCCCTCATTCTTCAAGAATAAGGAAGATCCTTTTAAGTTTGAATTTGTTCAATGGATTGGAATGAATTTTTAAAGGATGCAGTTCTTTCAGTCGGTATAGGTTGTTTCGGAATATTTATAGCATCCTTTTTATATAAACCCATTTATTCTTCTTTAAAAAATTTTGAGTTAATTAATTCATTTGTTAAAAAGGGTCCTAAGAGAATTCTGTGGGACAAAATTTTAAATGGCATATATGCTTGGTCATATAATCGTGCTTGCATAGACGCTTTTTATACAAGACTCTTTGTTGGTGGGATAAGAGGATTAGCTGAATTGACTCATTTTTTTTATCGACGAGTAATTGATGGCATAACTAACGGGGTTGGGATTATTAGTTTTATTGTAGGAGAAGGTATCAAATATATAGGGGGCGGCCGCATCTCTTCTTATCTTTTCTTGTATTTAGCTTATGTTTTAGTCTTTTTATTAGTTTATTACTTACTCTTTTTTACT
The DNA here is from genome assembly GCA_029990575.1 of Petunia axillaris subsp. axillaris. Taxonomy (NCBI): domain Eukaryota; kingdom Viridiplantae; phylum Streptophyta; class Magnoliopsida; order Solanales; family Solanaceae; genus Petunia; species Petunia axillaris. The sequence continues at coordinate 11,094,081 of JARKNS010000006.1, forward strand.
TTTTGATTCAAATTTATTATTTTATTTTAATTCACAATTATAGATATACGGCTCGTCAAAACCACTAAAATCATAAGATAAAAAGGCATTGTGGAATACTCAATGTAAAAAATTGTCCTCTAAAAAAGGAAATGTTGAATGAATTGATCATAAATTATGAGATTTTAAAATCTGTTTGCCTTCCAAAGAAGATAAAGAAGATATTAATCGTACAGAAAACGGAATTTCCACAATAAATGCAAATACCTCTGATATCATTTGAGAGTATAAACTCTTGTTGCACCCCAAAAATGGATTTTTGTTAGAATCATTAGTCGAAATAAGAAAATGATTCTGTTGATACATTCAAGTAATTAAACGTTTCACAATTAGGAAACTAAATTTATTGTTATAACCAGGATTTTCCAACAAAACCGACCTATTTAAACCATGGTCATGAGCAAGTGCATAAATATACTCCTGAAAGATAAGTGGATATAGGAAGTTGTGTTGTTGCGATCTATCTGGCTGTAAATATCTTTGGATTGGAATGTAAATAGTCCATGATGGAGCTCGAGTAGAAAGTATTAATTTATTTCTCGGGGCAAGGGTCTAGGGTTAATGCCAATCAATAAAAAAATTGGAACAACTTTGTAAATATATCTTCAGTATGGAAATCGAAAGAATCAAATTCGAGCAAGTTTCCACTTCAAAAATTTCTTGGAATTGATCGAAAATTGCCTAAGTTTGACCATCACTAGGTTTTATGTAAATGCCAGTTACGGCTCATCAATAAAATGAACTTGGTTCAACATCTCTTTGCTTCAATATCTAAATTTTGAAGTTACATTATTCAATTGAGATTATTTATTTATGCCTCGGCACAAGAATGAGACAACGTTCTAAGTTAGCATCGGTTTGTCGTAAAGTTTATCAAAGTCTTGCAAGCAAAAATATTCTAAACAACACTTGAAAGCAAAAACTAAAATTTCATTAAAATGGCCCGAAGGCTCCAAGAATTTATTTACATAATAGGCCCAAAGGCCACAACAAAAACTAAAGAAAGAAAGGACAATATCAACTATCGGGGTCATCTTCCCGAGGGGAACTATCTTCGTCCTTAGAAGTCCCATCTTCATTGTCCTATTCCTCGTCATCGTCCTCGCATCATCCTCGCCCGAACCTTTCACTTGAAGGAAGTTCATCTATGATAGTTTGGGCTTGAGCAGCGTCATTCTTAGCCTTGGAAATCTCCTTGTCCAAGTCGATCTCTCCAGCTTTACATTGCTTGAGAGCTTTCAGCCGAGTCTTGATGATGGCCAAGCTTTTGTCCAATTCGGTCCTTATAGCCTTGGCTTTGGCTCTCTCCTCTGAAGTGGCAATCTCGCCCCGTAAGTGCTCAACTTCAGCCTTTAGTGTCGCTATGAGACCTTCCAGCCCATTCATTTTGAACATATGACCGCCCAGTTTGTTGTGATATTCTTCAGTGACTTTTACAAACTTAGCATTGGCTCGGTCTAACTCGCTACGAAGCTCTTAGGTCTCTTGAGTCAACTTTAGGCTTTCAGATAGATGGCCAAGCTCTAACGCCAAGGTTTGAATTTGAGCCTCAGAGGCAGTAGCAGCCTCGCGCGCCTGATTCAGCTTGGCGTTTGATTTGGCCAATAGAGCTTGCAACTCGGAGATTTCAGCCTTGTATCCGGCCTTTTAGTGGTCTTAGATATCCCCTATGCGTTAAAGCTAGTCAGCTCGATGAAGCTCAAAGTACATTACCTTGAGCGAGTATAAGAAGCTCTGTAAAGGGTTTGAGGAAAAATTAAAGTGTAATATTAGTGGAAAGAGAAAATTGCGAGTTGTGAAGTTTACCTGAACTGCGCTAGCGGTTGAATGAGACATTAACATCCCCGGCGACATGTCTTTGATGTGTTCCTCTTCTTTCGGCCCGAATAGCCCCCATAGGCTCATGGAAATATCCATCGTGCCATCAAAGAGACACAAATCAGCGGGAACCACGATCCTCCTTATGGCCCTTTCAGAAGCCGAGGCATTAAGAGGCTCAGAGTTAGCTCGTGCTGCGCTCGGCACAACCCTCTCTTCAGTAGAGGAAGAAAATGTAGCCTCGCCGACTTTAGCCTTGCCTTTAGCTTTGGCGGCAGCATAGTCAGACCCCACGATGTATACTACCTTGACTTCCTTGGCTGCCTCGGCGCCTTCATCACTTGGCTCACCCCTCAAGCCTCGCTTGGTTCGGTGGTCGCAACGACTCGAGGGCGTACAGATCGAGCTAGCTTCTCCGAAGCCATTCTTTTCCTCTTTGAATCTGTGGGAACATAAATTGGAGGCTTAGAGGTGAAAGAAGGGAATGTTGTAATGGAAATGAAGTGATTAAGGAGGATGTCTTCATCACCTTTAGAAGATGTCCCTTAACTAGAGGAGCCTTTCGAAGCTTTGGAGGTCTTAGCTTTCTTCAGGGAACAAGCCAAGCTTGCTATCGTGGTTAAGCTGGCATCAGCATCGGGGGCCTCCTTCTTCCTTTTCTCCTCTTTCCCTTTTTGCTTTTACTTGCCGCCTTGTTAGGCAAGCCTGCAATAAGAATGGTAAAATCAGTGGAAAGGAACCTGGGGCGATCCCCAAGGAGATTGAATTATGACAAACAACTTATCGTGCCTCTTGTACACCCAATTATTGACTGGCTCGGCGTCAATGCTCATCCAAGTCCTCTTGGGATGATTTCGAGCCTTGATGATTGCTCGAACTCAATCAAATAGATCGGTTGGAGGTTTAACTGGAACCTTGTTCTGGAAAATGAGCTCGAGGTTAAAGTTAAATACAAATGAATTATACAGAAGATCACTTACGCTTGTCGTTCCACTCCTCGAGGAACCTAGGCTCGGCAGGCAGCTAGTCTTTTGGTGGGAGAATATAGCGGTCGCACCAGCCTCGGTCTCCCATATCTTCACTCTTTGTAATTATAGAGTACTCGCCCCGATTGTTCAAGACCACAAACCCACCTTTGTGGAATGAGGGATAAAAGAGAGAGATCAAATATTGAAAAGTAAAAGGCAGCCCAGCCTTTCGACTTAAAAAATCCAAACACTCAACGACCCTCTAAAGCCCGGGGCCGAGTTGAGCTAGACAAAGATTATACGTTTGGAAAAACGTATCGATTATCCCATGCATGGGAAGTGAAAACCCTGTTGTAAATGGATAAGTGTAAACGAAGGAAAGTCCTTCTATGTGGTCGGAGCTGCTATTATTCGGGTCGGGAACATGGATTTGGACCTCGAGGCCCCAGTTGCAATCTTCCCGAACTAAAGCTACGTGGGCTTGGGTAATAAGGGTTGGTGTAGTTTGCACCGGGACGTCCATATTTTTCTCTTGTTAAAACGATTGGTCTTATAACCTAAAGTCCTTTTTTATTTCAAAAGTCGAAGGGATGATCTGATAAGGCTCGAGTTCCTTATCTATGGGGATCTTCTTTAGTTTTGAGGTCTCTGCCTCGACTTCACTCGCCATGCCGACATCGTCTTCTCCACCATTCACTTCATTAGATTTGTCGCGACCAGCGGTGGTTTTGCATCACCTTGTGTTTAAACCACCCGCCTCAGATGTCTTCAACATCGTCGTCTTGTGGTGTAACCACTTCACCACCGATAATCATAGTGGCGGTGTCAGGAATTCTTTCTTCAGAGGGACCTGAAGAATTTTGCACTGAATTGGTTATGGACATTTTTGCTAGAGATTGGTGGTGATTTTCTGATTGTGATCAAAGATTTGAAGAAGAACTGACGAGAATTTTTTTCTGCTTTGGAAAATTCACTGTTCCTCAAAAGATTTCAAGTATGGAACAAGGTGATCAAGTTGGCGTATTATGTAGGGGAGAAGTCATCATTGCTTTGCTTTGGGAAGGAAAAATGAAACACATATGTAACGGACAAGAAGTTAAAGTGATGGCCGCCTTTTTGAATTGTTAGACGCACATGTCGCCACGTCACTCTCCCGCCTATTCTCATTCCACTTCTTGGGAACTCTGTTAATTGCCCGAGGAGTGGGAGGACTATCTTTATTGGGTGAAATTTAGCTTGCATATGTGGCACCTCGAGTGCGTGGCTCGGGATATATCTCACGAAGATTCATAAGTTGGTCACGAGGCAAACAACATGATCCTCGAGGCGAAGCCCCGAGGTCAAGGTCCGGTGCCAGCCACGAGGAAGGGTCGCCTTGGGGAGCAGAAAACTCATTCCCCTTAGGTGAGCGATTCAAGTCTTAGGGAGGCAGTTTCATTTCAGCGGAAGAGTCGTTCCATGATCTCCCGCCCATTAACTCTGCATTTAATGGGTAAAGTCGTGGGTAAGCCACGATCAAGACGTGGGTTAATGGCTACTTAATGCCCTTAATTATTTCTGGATTCATGGTATATAAAAAGCATTGCATTTATCTTGTAAAGCATTCAAAAATTCATAGGCAAAGTTCTGCCCAATTGTAATTACAAAGCAGTTATTATTGGAATTATTTACTTGTGTTCTTATTGTTAGCTTTTATTAATTCACTGATATTTTACCAACTTTGATACAATATGTTGCTTGTAAACTCTATCACAAATTCAATTGTAGACTTAATATAATTTAGGCCAATACAAAAACCGTACAAGTTTTTTTTTTTTTTTTTTTTTGTTAATTCACACAAAAATTGAAACTAACATAATAATAGTATTATTATATGTGGGCCAGGTCTCATTAACTTCCAACTACTGCTCAGTCATTCATTCATTCAATTCCCCTTAATTGTTTTTCCAATTTAACCATCGTGTCTCACGCCATAGCTTCACAATACTACTACTAGAGTACTAGTACAAAGTTCCAATTTTAATCTAATTGGAATCTTAACTAACAGTCAAAATGCCTTCTTCAGCTCTTCCCTTAACCATCTTCCTCATCATCTTCTCCGCAACTTCTCTAGCCATCGCCAACAACCACTCCAACTCCAAAACAGTATACGATATTTTACAAGAATACAATTTTCCCGTAGGAATACTCCCGAAAGGCGTTACAAGGTACGAATTCGACAACACTACGGGAAACTTCGCAGTTTACTTAAACAAAACATGCACGTTCAGCATAAGTGGTTATAGTCTCAAGTACATGAGTAAAATAACTGGTACAATTTCTAAAGATAAGGTTGCGAACCTGAAAGGCGTACAGGTCAAGCTGCTTTTTCTTTGGATTAATATTGTTGAAGTGACACGTGATGGTGACGAACTTGATTTCTCAGTTGGTATTGCTTCTGCTGATTTTGATATTGATAATTTTTATGAGTCTCCTCAGTGTGGATGTGGCTTTGATTGTGTTAATTTGAAGCACTTTATTTCTTCGTATTGAATTGTTAGCAGAATAGTAATTGTAGGAAAAAATTAGTAGTGGTAAAAGTGTATTTAGAATGAAATTAGAGGGACCGGAAGATAAATATATGCTTCTTTTTGTACTTTGGAATTCCTAGGTACTAGAAGCATATGCTTTTTTTATTTCCCATTCCTGTTGACTTTTTCATCTATGTAGTTCCCGTTACTAGTGGGATTTGTAATGATAATCTACTTTCAATAATATTGACAATTTCCATCACTAATCGCTATCAACATGTCTATTTTCTTTTAGGGTAGTGATTCGTACCATTCCATTTTGCCGGCCAATTTACCGCACCCCACGTGGCGTACGTGTGAAAATATGAAAAATATCCTCACTTACTCTAGCTCGTCCTTCAGTGGCGCGAGGGAGATTGCAAATATACAAAAGCTGAGGTAGCGTGTGACATATCATCTTTTTTCAATCACATTTGAACATTGTGAATGGATTTTCGTTTAGATCTGAACGAAAGAGGTCGCCGGAACCCCAACGCTGGCGACCGTCGGTCTTCGTCTCCAACTGCCCTTACCTCACAAAATCCTCTGAGCTACAAAAGTAATAACGGGTTCACATTTGAACATTGTGAATGGATTTTTTGTTCTTGTTGCGCTTGTTTGTACCGGAAACTTGTCTAGTTACAGTATTATCTGGTGTAGTATTCCGTGTACAGATGTTCCTCCAAATACTCCACTCTTGACTAATATTGGTTTATGTTCCCCCGAATGTCATACGTTATTAATAAATTTTTAGTTTTATTTCCAATTACCATTGACGAATACAATTGAAGTCAGAAATCAGTCCATTAGACACGAACTAAATCAAAACCACAAATTAATAAGTACTGCATCAAAATTGAGCAAGTACGTTGTCTAGACACCTATTCATCCAAAGTAGAAGTAGGTGTTTCGTCTGAATCAACGACTTCTGCTTGACACCATCAAAGAGCGGATAAGTTAATGCGAAAGTTTCAATGTCAACAACACGTAGATGACTGTTAACTAACGGGTGCAATATTGCCATGAATTGCATTATAAATTCATGTGTCCTGCTCCGACTTCGCCTCAGAAATTAGAATCCATTAATTTGCTGCAGTTACCATCATTAATGGCAGGTCCTCTGCTTTTAACCACCGTACGTATACCGTCGTCCTCAACCAATAGGGTAAGCAACGAAACCATTGCCGTATTAGTTCTAATTTGTTCATTCTTTCAACAGGAGCAAGACAAACCCATAATTGGACTATTTGTGGAGCACAGCTGATTAATTAGCGAATTGGGCCTCACCATCAATGAAGGCATGTGCTTGGCCTATGTAGGGTAAGCCCTCCAACACATTTTCGGCGAGTCCTCAGGAGTTGGGTCGCATAATCTATTCCTGTACGTATGAATCCTGATAGGAATTCAACATTCCCACGCTCGCTGTCGTTTAAGTTTAGCCAACGACATGTGTAAAAAAAGGACACTTGTCTAATCGAATTTTAGGTACTCTTTAATATTGAGCAGTTATCACATGCCCTGGTACTTCTTTATTAATCAAGATGGGTAGAACTTGTTTTGGTTAGTAGACAAGTTCTTTGCCCTTGCAACAATACAAATAACGGGAATGCACGAAATCAGCCCAGCGTATGCAAATTTGGTGTATTCTACATGGACAAAAAGGAGAAAGTTAATACTGCTACTAAGTACTAAGTACATTATAACTTCAGGCTGGACAATCGTTAGACAAGTACAAGCGCACGATCAGTCCACGATGAAGTAAGTACTACATATATTGAGCCCAAAAAGGTGATACAAAGTATATATATCCCTAATAATCCAGACTAGAACCAAAGCTACCATCATCCGAACTTAAATCTGAATGACAAGGAGCTCCCATCTCAAAGTCAAACATCGGAAAGGTTAATTTCGTGGTTTCAACATCAATGAGACATAGATCACAATTGACAAATAATTCAAGGCAGCCGTAAATATATGTCATATATCCATTCCAGTGCCCCGGCCCCTGAAAGTGACAACACCCAGTCTCTGCGACTTTGCTGCAGTTTGCCGAACCAATCATCCTTTTGAGACGTCTTCTGCATTCAATCGTCTTATTTCTTCCGTCGGGCTCCTTCAATAGACTAAGCAACACTTCCATCCCCGAGTTGATGCTAATTTCATCTTCCCTATCAAACATCAGCAATGCAATCCCGTAATTGTACTTTGCTTGGGCCACAACAGAATTATTAATAAATTGGGCCACAGCTGAATTATTAACGAATTGGGCCTCGCCCGAAGAATTATTAGCGACTTGGGCCATATAGTGTAACCCCTCCTTGTTACCGGCAACAAAAAACATATGAGTCCCGAGAAGTAGGGTAGCATAATCAATTCCTTTGCTGCTCAGTCCATATAGAAATTCAAAGATTTCCACGGTCGCAGCATTGCAGTTTATCCAAGATCTTCTCCAGAGGCAGGTATCGTTGAAATTACCCTGTAAACACCAGCTTACGTGTAAGGTCGCACCTGAAATTGTAAAATGCATGCATGATAACGTCGTGACAAGTACTAAGGTATAAAAAAGTGCATTAAAGAATCAACAAATCATACTTGAACTCACACTAAGGTTAGATTTGAGATATCAGCAACAGAAGGGTCGAATTTCATAAATTTATGGATTATTGATTCTACAACTGTTGCTGGAAGTTCTAGTAGACACGATTCTTGCTTCATCACGTTTGGACAAGTATACGAGAACAACAATTATTTTTTCAAGATGGAGGACTGAAACCCCAATATGGTTTGTGAGAAGTATTTAAAAGCTTCACTTGAACTTCATAGATGATGCATTGAAACCATACACAAAACATAAATACTACAACCCCAACTATCCTCATCAAAAGTCCAACTACACTGGATGCACTAAATACGCCAACTACCGCTTTAGAACGCGAAACGTCAACTCAAATGGCTAAATGGAGGTCTGCAACTATATTTTTGGAGAAGTACTATTACAAGTTTCACTTGAAATCAACTCAATATAAATAAGGGAGCAGTCGCGTATCATTAATGACGCATTTAAATAAAAAACAAACATAATTTTATGTTCTAAATACTCTCATTGAATACTACTCTCCCTCATCAAAACTCATATAGTTAACTACTATTAAAAGTACTTAGACATTGGATGCTCCTAAAAATGCAACTGCCTGGTAAAGAAGGAAATTCAATATATGTTATAGAAAATTTGAAATGAATTCCTAGTGTATTTGTGATTTTTTATTTATATCCAGCTCATAACGGTCTATCGTGATTGAATGTACAATTCAAAAATTGGGTATATGTTCTAAATATTCTCATTGAATACTATAACCAAGCAATATTTAATTTTAAATACAAATTTTCAACGATTTCCCCAATTTTATAGAGCCATTTAATAATAAAAATAAATAAAAAGTAAAAATAAAATATGTTCTGAATATTATGGCAGCACAAAAATATTTTTGATACAATTTTTCAACGATTTCTCAAATTTCATAGTAAAAATAAATTGTGAGCGAAAATAAAACAAAAGTAAATCAGAAAGTGAAAGAGTCGTTTAATAACAAAAATAAATGAAAAGTAAAAATAATATATGTTCTGAATATTATGGCACCGCAAAAATATTTTTGATACAATTTTTCAATGATTTCTCTAATTCTAAAATTGTGTCCGAAAATAAAGACATTATTTAAAACAAATATTTGAATATAGGTCCTATTAAGATTTCAATAATTTAAACTAAAATAGTTAAAAGTGGGCCCGCAACGGCTGAGTGAGAGAGTGAGAGGATTCGAGTGTGCAAGCCACGCGTCTAATACGGACAAAATAGGACTCAAGGATATTTCCGTCTTTTCATACGGTAGTCACATTTGGTGCGGCAATACGCGCGGCAAAATGGTATGCTGGGGTTCTTTTCCATTTCTTTTATTATTTCGTTGATAAAGAAGCTTTTCAGGAATATGTTGGTAAGATGCGAAAAATGACATTACTTTGGTATCTACTGGCTACTACTCCCTTTCTCATGTGAAAAGCTCTCGAGATCGAACCATTAATTTTTTTAATAAATTTAAGTAAGAACAAAAATTACTTATTTAAAAATAGACATATAAAAATACTTGTCGTGGCTGATAAATGGATCAAACTTGGAATTAGTCTAACCTTTTATTTCACATATTCCTCAATTTGTTATTAGATGATTGACGTGGATAAAGGCACTCCTGTTGTTTTCTAGAAGTTCTCACACTTAAACGTGAGCCAAGAATGAATTGTATGTGTAAAGAATGAATTAGAATAATATTTTCTCAAATAGAAGCTAAGAAAGCAGTAAAGGAAAGTTGTAAGTAACCCGAGTAAATGACAAACAAGTAAGGATAATTGAACATGATTAAAGTTGTGATAGGTTGTGCGATGATTGGATCAATTTCATCATTGTACAGAATATTTTAGAGTTGATTGCCTCTATGGTCACTCAACTTGGGGTAATTGGCCACCATGGTCACTTATCTTTACTTTGTCTTTCTATGGTCACTCAACTTTGGATAATTGGTCACCATGGTCACTTATCTTTGTTTTGTCTTTCTATGGTCACTCAACTTTGCCCAAGTAGCTCATATGGTCATCCAACAAAGAAATTCTAACGTCCGTTAAAATTTTGCTGACATGGCAACTACAAAAATATTTTGGCAAGTTACATAAATAGAAAAAAAGTAAATTATTTAAGACCAACCCAATTAAAATTAAACCCCACCCAAGAGTTCTTGCTCAAGGTGTCCATTTTTTCAAAAAAAATTACTCATTTTTCTTTAAATCTATCAAGAAAACCTTCTGGTAACACATTTTCAACGTTAATTTCTTCACCTAATGAAAATCCGAGCACCCAAATGAATTAGTGTCTGGCCTTAACGAATTAGCGGCTTTTGACGCTTTCCATAAGCTGAAATTTTTATTGAAGTGACATAAATTTTTTATTTATTATATAGTATTTCACAGTTTGTTTAAGTAATACTGTTTTTGTTTAGGAAAACTGGTTCAAGAGATTTTGCATTCTCAGATATTATTCTTAAGGACTATGCAGCAAAGCAACTCCAACTCGCTGCCAAGATGAACAACTTCTTGGGACCAAATTTTGCTTTCAATGGATTTACAATATCCCAAGATATTATTTTGATCAATATTTGTAATGAAACTGAAGGGAAGTATGTGGATTATCTCTCAACTCTAAGCAAAAAGAAGGTCACATCTGTAGGTCGACTTATTCATGAAATGAAAACAACAATAGAGAATGAGGAAAGCTCTAGAATTATTCGATGGCTAGTTAAGAAGAATGAGTCTTCGCATGTTTATGTTTCATTTGTAAGTGAATGAGCAAAGTGAGGCGAACTTCATTTGGGTGCTCAGATTTTCAGTAGGTGAAGAAATTAACGTTGAAAATGTGTTACCAGAAGGTTTTCTTGATAGATTTTTTTTAAAAAAAGGAGTCATTTTTTGGAAAAATGGGCACCTTAAGCAAGAACTCTTGGGTGGGGTTTAATTTTAATTGGGTTGGTCTTAAATAATTTAATTTTTTTCTATTTATGTAACTTGCCAAAATATTTTTGTAATTTCCATGTCAGCAAAATTTAACGGACGTTAGGGTTTCTGTGTTGGATGACCATAGGAGCTATTTGGGAAAAGTTGAGTGACCATAAAAAGACAAAGCAAAGATAAGTGACCATGGTAGCCAATTATCCAAAGCTGAGTGACCATAGAAAGACAAAGCAAAGATAAGTGACCATGATGGTCAATTACTCAAAGTTGAGTGACCATAGAGGCAATCAACTCAATATTTTACTTATAAGGGGAGAAGTCAATCGTTATCACACTTAAACCACTATCTAATATAATTGTATTAAGAATCATGATCTTCAAAGGTGTAATGCGTAGTTTTATTGATTGATTCCGATCGTATGTGGCTGAATATTGGTGTCATGGTATCCTAGCGTCATTATTTGCTTCCTACTCCAAACAAAATGATACAGCTCATAACGTTTTTCGTTATGGTCAAATACTTCTTGTTATATGCAACTTCTTTGGCTGACTCATCTGATGGGTAAATAATGCATCTATTTACAATGATTGGCAGGCACCATGAGTTCGAACTGTCTTACTCCTTATGAATCATTAAAATATCAAATACTAGTGGTCCAATGCGTTGTTAATACTCTAATAATGTTATGAGATCCCAAGAACATTTGGTAATCCGACGAATGATAGGTTTGAAAAGTTGTTAATCTGTTTGCTTCGTGTGTATTGTATTGTATTGTTTAGGAAGTAGAGTACTAGCTTTCAAAGGAACAGCTTGTGCCATTCCAAACTGGAAATTTTCAGCCACGACTGTACCCCAATTTTAATGATATCAATCACCCTCTATAGCCTATTTATGTTATCGACCAACCAAAATATTCATAAAAGAATCCAGTGTTTGATTAGCCACATAGAGAAAAATAAAAGATCTCATTATCTAATGCAACGTTTAATTAACAATATTAAATAATAATGTAAAAAGTACTTTATGTATTACTCAATAAAAGATAAAGTTTAGGATAATCCCATGTTTATTACTCAAATGGGGATTAAACTTTTTAAGACGTCTTTGTTCTTAAAGTAAGTAATTCGTGTATGATAATTGGTTCATTACTAATCAACATGTAATAGTTGGAGTAAAAATTTATAATTTCATAATAATTCTTTTTATAATTAATTATGACATAATCCTCACCTTGCATACTAGTAAATGTAAATTAAATACTTAACTCCTTAATCTGAATAACTCCTTAATATCTCTACTCTCTCATAATGTTGAAGACACCAACTCTTCAAAGAGGCATTGACCAAAACAATTCTCTCATCTCTTGCACAGAAATTTAGTAATTAAAAAAACACCAAACCTCCTTAGTCCTTTGCCAAACTGTCCCCAAATTACATAAATATATCCATTACCAGAACATCATCAGACAAATTTCATCTGATAACATCTTTAAACAAAAATCTTAATCACATCAAACCACAAACATCAATGTCTAAAATCACCATTACACTCAGCATCCCTCTCTTAATCACCTTCCTAACAACTTTCCCGCCGTTAATCACCGCCGTCAACGGTGGCACTTCCCCCTCCACCACCACCACCGCCACCGCATACGACATAATCCAATCCTATGACTTCCCTATAGGAATTCTCCCAAAGGGTGTTACAGGATACGATCTTGATAAATCCACCGGAAAATTTAATTTATACCTTAATGGCTCTTGTAGTTTTTCTCTAGAAGGTTCTTATCAACTCAAGTATAAATCAAGAATCAGTGGATACATAACTAAAGATAGACTTACAAGTTTATCTGGGGTTAGTGTAAAAATTCTGTTTTTATGGCTTAATATAGTGGAAGTTGTGCGAAAAGGCGATAATCTTGAGTTTTCGGTTGGAATTGCTTCAGCAAGTTTTACTCTAGATAATTTCTTGGTTTGTCCACAATGTGGTTGTGGATTGGATTGCAATAGCATTAGCAATGGACGTATTGTAAAGATTGGAAATAGTCATCTTGTGTCTTCGGTTTAGCTGCAGATGATTGGTTTTGCTGAAAAAGGTTAGCTCTTGGATTTAAATTTATGGTGTTTTAATCATTTGGTGGTTTGGTATTTTTTTGAATTTATGTAGTTTTGGTCTAGTGGTAATAACGCTAACTTGTGATGTGTGGGTTAGACGCACGTCTCCAATCCTGTTATTTATGTGGAGAAGGGTTGAGGGGCGGGTCCATTATTTACCGAGTTTTGAACCTTGTGCAGTTAGACAAGGGTCTATCGCGAACAGCCTCTCTACCTCACTCGAGGTAGGCCACTCGAGGTAGGGGTGAGGTCTGTGTACACCTCGCCCTCCCCAGATCCCACTTGTGGGATTATACTCTGTATGTTGTTGCTGTTGTTGTTGTTGAACCTTGTGCAGTTAATGCTTGGGGATCTCTCGGGTATCAAAAAAGAAAAAGGAAGAAATAATAGTGGAGGGGAGGGTGAATACCAGGAAGTATAGAGGTATTTGATAGTTGGGTTATATGCTATTTGTTGCCTCACTGAATTGATAGGTGGATTTGCTTGAAGATCTACTTACATGTTTAGTATGAATTTGTGTTGAAGCACTAGAAATTATGTAAACTATGTATGTGTTAGGTTCCTTGATGTGTGAGAGTGTTACCAGTTGAAGGACCTTTTAGTCTATGCTCAATCGACTATCTAAGTTTTAGATTGTCTTCTGCCAGTTTAATACCGGATGTCACCAAGTTTGATGCAAAACCTACTTTGGTGAAAAACTTCAATTCGTCCAAGTGCAGATAGGCGTGGCCTAATATAAATGTGATCATTGTTTAATCTATCATCTAATACTTTTCAATGATGACCTCTTTTAGATATGTCCACCAAAAAGCTAGCCTTTTGTCTAATGGCCGATTGAAATCAGGGGAATTCGTACAGTTTCTTGCTATTTTTGCTCATGACTAAATGAGAAGCACACGAGCTTTTATTGATCTGGCATTGAATCTGTGAAAAGAAAAGGAGTCTCCCTTTTCTTCCTTCCGGGCACCTAGCTCACCTTTCAAGTATGAACAAACATGTCTAGTTGTGGAACAGCGATGAGAATTTTTTATCTTGTCTTAGGTTGTGTATCGGTAGATAGTTATCACTTTTAGTTTGGGTGTCCTAATTTTAAGTTGATATATGTTTACAAATGGTTTGGATTGTTTATGGAATATGTGAAGATGGTCTATGAGCTTTGTTCGCATGCTTTCACAGACATCTGTAGTACTGTGATCATTATAGCTGGTATAGTGATGCCATGCTTCTGCTCTATAATGATGTTCTGTACGCTGGTATGGATTATGGTAATCTCTAATAAGCACAACGACCATATACATTGGGGCCTGAAACCAACTTGATAGTATGAAAATAAATTAAAGAAACCAACCTTCATAGTATGAATATAAGGAAAAAGAACAAAAGTTTAACTTTCCATTCCTGATTTAAGATAAGCTGGGAGTTTTGATAAAGAAGAGAGGTGAAAATTTGGCTTTTGTTTCATTCTTTTTTTCATGCTTCTTAGAGGGTGGAGCGACTAAAGGACTTCTTATTTCGTTGTTTGGCGTAAAGCTGCAGTGAACTTATTAGCTTGTTGTTCACCCCACCCCACCCACCCCCTTTTCCGTTCATTTCCATTTTGAGGGGTTGGGGGGGGGGGGGGGGGGGGTGATAAAGCCTAAATGTCCAAATCTGTGCATCTTTCCTGATGGGAGAATCCTGAATGGGGTTTTTCTTTCCCTAGAATATGCATCGGCGGCATTGATCAGGTCTTGGCTTAGATAGACTGCTCTTCAGTTTTTCTCCCCTTCTTTGCTGCTTCTAGCACATTTTTGATGTTTGCTAGAAACATTCCCTGTATTTTATATCCTAGTCAGAGCACATTTCTTCAGTTGGTTCACCGTCACTGTAGCTAATATACTGGGATAACACTCTTACATACTACCTTGGTGCCATGTAGCAGAAACACAACTGTGAGTACTGTTCCAGATAAAAATCAGCTGACACAGGTTTTTATCCGTCAGACCACAGTTGTTGCTGAGCATGATACAAGGATGTCCACTTCTTCCTTTAAGGTTGACTGTTAGGAAATAAGAGAATAAGGAGGTCCATCAAGCAGTTGATGTTAATGGGGTAGGTTAAGCTTGCATGAAAATATTAATCAGAATATCGCTGCCACCAAGAGAGCGAGCTATATGTTCCCATGATATCAGTTCATGAATATTTGTATTGTCTGTCCGTCTATGCCTGTTTATGTATGTCTAATACTCTAATCTCTATGTGGAAAGCAGAACTGTCAATAAAGGTAAAGGAACGTAGATTGGCCGACCTAAGCGGTGATTCCAGGTCGTCAAAATGTAACTGAGAACATCACCCACTCCCTAAAAAACATGCATATAGTCTCAAATGTGTTGGTGCGAATTTGAATTCCATGTAGGACAGCACAAAAGTTGATGAGAGATTTGAAGAGGGAAACAGAGTTTGTTTAGGCTGAAGGTTCTGTTTAATCAAACAGCGTGTTTAGGCCTAAATCCTTTGATGAGAAATTGAGAATGCTATGCGCTTGGATACTACGATGTGTGTGTGTGACCTGCTGCCACATGATCTACTTCTTCGCTCTGCGCTCTCTCCTTCCTTCTTTTCATCTAGGCCACGAGTACTCTTATTTTTTAAGGAGTCGGAGACGATCAAAGACTCAGCAAATGGTCTGAACTTTCTTTCTTATGTGAAACCAAAAAAGTGTAACTACCGTAGCTTTTAACTTGTCTTTGGAAAAGTTAACTGATGAGGTGTTCTCTGCTGCACCTTATAGGGTATTCAACTTCTACATCGTGAAGAAAATGAAGGGATAATGTCTAATGTATGACCATTTGTTGAGTGCTTGCAGATACTTCCATATCATAGTCAAAGAAGTGCTGTGAGAGCCTCAAGTGATCGTTGTTCTGCTTCATCCTCCCAAATGTGAATTACAATGCAAAAGTGAAAGTCCAGAATTCCAGTGTTCATCTACCTTGTTTTTATGTTTTTTACACCTGTATCTAACTCTGACATCAATAGACAATACTCTTGAAATTGCTTTCTGCACGAGTTACTTATTCACGTTTTATGACTCTTGCCAAATTTGATTCTTCTCACCGATGGGAGTTGTGCATAGGGTTGGCTCATTGTTTTCTTGAAAAGCTCGGTGTAGCTCGTGCCCGCACTCTGGTAAATTGGAGGCCAAAAAGTCAAAAAGTGGGAAGCTAACAAGGATTAGGTGACGTGCACTGTAACTCTTTTGTCATAGCATCTAAAAAATATGCAATGCATCTTGACTCAACTTAGTGATCAGTGATATATATTAAGACTTTCGTGTACAAGTCTTGCATCTCATGGTTCACAATGTTTCATATCTACCCTTCAGGCTGCGTTCGTTGTATTTTCCGTTTCTGGCCTTGTGATTCGACTATCACTGTTGTGAGCACTTTTCCCATATTGATTAAAAAGAAATATGCTAATGGATTTATAGGCCTAATGAGCTCTCCCACCTACTAGACTAGTCTTTTGGATGGACTCTCATATTTGGTTTATAACACCAACGGGATATTTGGAGTGGTGGCCTGGATCCAAGAGGGGTGCCAGCAGTGACCAACGAGGTCGTTGGTTCTCAAGCGGTTTGTTATGAACTATTGCAAGGTATGGGACTTGAGTCCCACATCGGCCAAATGGGGGGCTGTTGTGGGATTTATATAGCTTTGGGCTCTCCCACCTTAATAGCTAGCTTTTGGGGTGTTGTTCTCCCAAGGTTGTATCAATGGTATCAGAGCCACCCACCACCCTCCGTACACCGTGCCTTGGATGGTGACGCCGGCATTGCAGTGTTCGCCCGGGGCTAGAAAGTGTCTAGCGCACAGCCGTCGAGGACGACGGATGCGGAGCGTGGTGGTTTGTTATGAACTATTGCAAGGTATGGGACTTGAGTCCCACATCGGCCAGGGGGGGGGGGGGGCTGTTGTGGGATTTATATAGCCTTGGGCTCTCCCACCTTAATAGCTAGCTTTTGGGGTGTTGTTCTCCCAAGGTTGTACATCTCCACATTGAATTAATTTTATAGGTTAAAAGGGCTTCCTTAAGGATACTAGAGTAGATTTGGTTGGAACTGTTGACATAAGTCATAAGTGTATAGTTCATTCAAGAGAAATGAGCAATGATATAGATGACGAAATCTATGGTTACTTGTTTGGTCTTCCATTGTATTTTTTAAATTTTTACGCAGTCAGCTGGGACTTAAAAGAGAGCCTAACCTAAATAGGCAAATTGGTGAATAGGTCCATCAATACTTCAGCTTCCACTTATGATTGTTGTTTGAGTGATATGGTACCTAATTCCGCACCTATATACTAAGGCCTTGAGGGTGCGTTGAGACGAGTTGATGGATTAATATAGTTGGCATTTTTTTCATATGTATGTAGACTATAGAGGGAAATTCCTTAACTGCCTGACTGTTCTCTAAAGCAATTGTTTTGAGTACGGTTAATATCTAAAAATATGTCCATATGATGCCGATAATGACTCTATATTATTGTGGTAACTTTATTAATCACTCATGTTAAGTTGACATACAATAACAACTTTACATAGCAAGTTGGCATACAATAACAACTTTACATACCAAGTCTAATATGCGAGTAAAAAAATTATTGTGCTCACTTTTTATACCAACTAAATTAATGATAATATAAAACTATTTTAACCATCAGTACATATAAATTAGACACTTTTCAGCAAAGGTGTGGTCTCTTCTGGGAAGGGGTCAAGATGAACAAGGTCCACAAAGAACAAAAGGAGGTGCTTTACTTCCTTGTTGTATGGCTAATGATAGCCTTAACCTTTGCGTAAGCAACGGCAGCATTTCAGACGCTACTAGTGCTTTCCATTATAATTTTAATGAAGTCGAGCCAAATGGCTTATAGCCTTTGATTATATAATAGACTACTCTTTAAAAAATGTGATCGTCCCCTGTCGTTTCAAAAGCATCATCTAAAGATAAACATGAGAGAGAAGCCAAGAATGTAAATCACATAGAATAAAAATTGGGTCATGTGATGTGTGGTTTATTTGTAGAGGTTGACTTCTATTCACATATAGAGTAGTATAAAAAGATTTAAGAATTTGCTTATAATAAGTGAAATAATAACCTACAAATTATAATGATATGTTGTTAGTATGGACAAGTTAAAATCCATATTTGTTTAACCTATCATTGTATTATTACCTCATATAGTTTGCTTTGATATTATTTGCTTCTATTCATTAAATGATTTCCATGCGAATTCAACTTATACTTATTCCTTTTCCTGCTATCCCACCTGTTTACAGTTCAAATTCGAAAAAAGATTATATGACCTCCTTTATTTTCGATTTTAAATCAGTGATATATAAAATGAAGATATGTTACGCAAAAGACAAGTTTATAAGAAAAAAAAGTTACTATAAATGACTTTCTTTTACGTATTACTCAAATATTATGAGACGTTACATAAAAATGAATGCCAAGTTGAGTAGGAATGAATCAAACCATATGTGGAAATTAGAGCATTCAGAAATGCACCTCACATTTTAATCCGTTAGAATAGTCTTGAAGTATCCCGATTAATGTTATGCAAGTAAATGCAGTTGGCAAAAGAAACGAAAAAACAAGTTTTCATTTCTTACTCATAAGGTTGAGATTTTTTATAAAACAAATATCTAGAAAACTGGAATATAATACGGAGTACTAACCACTTTCCTTTAATTAGATGTTCAAAAACCAAACATAGAGATAGGATAACAAATATAGTATTAAGCTTGAAATAAATATAAAAAAATAGAAATCTATAAGTAGATTTCATATATTCTTTTTCTGATAAAGCAGACATACGATCTCCTAAAATCTCTAGCTCCTCTGCTGTTGATAGGGGGGCCATCGATGAACAGACACAAGAATGTAAGCAAATACAAATTACATTACGTTGTTTCAATTCATGTGTTTTCAGTGGTTCTTAGGTTTGTGGTTCAAGAGCATCTTTCGTAGCTCAGCAGCATCAATCTCATTGGCAACACCCTCTGGCCTGTAATAACCAGTAACTGGATCTGGCACCCATGATGTCTTCACTGATTCTTCTCCACTTTTGTTCAACATCACGTTGCTCTTTGGTACCCCTCCTTTTGCAACCCCTTGTGATGCCGCTGAATATCCACGTCTGCACACATATACGCAAATTAGCAAAATAAAACCCCGATCCCACTCCCCTGTTTTTGGTTGTCTTTTAAAAAATGCTGTGAACACACCACACTAATTTACACGGATTGTATATATGTGTATAGTTAAAAAGAATTTAGTACACACCAAAAAGGTTAATGTTTTATTTTTAAATTATATGCACCGCCATTTTTTTACAGAATCAAAGTAAAACATATGTATAGAAAAGCTTCCATAAAAAGCGGGATTAAATAAGACGCGCTACTGTACAAACATGTAAAGGTGACCTCATAATCTAAAATTATTTACACGACATATTGATGGCAGATATAACTTAAACAGAAGAACATATACTATCACATATAATTTAGAATTTGGATCGCCTCTACTCTTACAAGGGAAAAGAAGGGTGAGTTATTGACACCATCATTTGATACACAAAGGATAAAAGGATGTTTTGGAGTGATTACCTGCTAAGAAAAGCAGAAACAGAGTCAGAGACCAATGCAGAGAAAACCTTGGAGTTAGAGAAACAACGAGCCATTTTAATATTTTTGTTGTGTAGTCGAAGCGAAAGAATTTCCGAAATAGAACGCTGCGGCGGAAGGAATTTGCTTCCGATGCGGCGAACTGAAGTTTCTTAAAGCTTCGACTCTCTGGGCTTTGTTTAGGGTTACTATTGTGAGGACCAATGTTGAATGCAGGGGAGGGTATATATAGACATGGGAGACAATTTAGAGACTAGGGTTTTAAAAGGGCCCCACTGAATGGTGGGCTCCATTTAGACGCAAAGCTCCTCTGATTGACTGACACGTGGTACGATTCCTTGTCCCACTTAAACTCACTCTTCCGTGTCCTAAGCCGGTCATTAATCCCCTATTCTGCATCCGGTTAAGCAAGCCCTGCCCGCCAGCTTCTTAGTTTTTTAAAAATAAAACTAACACCATATAAAATATTCATTTGCCTTTTAAACAAAAAATATCCATTCGATGTCTAATTTAAGTGCGGGAGGTTTACGAAAATATCTATCAAAATTAAAGTATTTACCCACCTCTACCCATAAGTTTCATATTTACAAGCCCTACCCATAAAGTATTTACGTGTCTTACCCATCTAGACTTGTATATTGCTCCTTATTTATGCAATATACCTTAAAGGTATACACCCATAAGGTATAATAAAGTCATACAGTAATAAATGGATAGGTTGAGTAAATACTTTTAATTTCATCGGTAGTGTAATTTTTAATGGGCATGACTTGTAAATACTTTGAATTTCATGGGTACATTATATCAACATATTATTATAAAAGCAAGAATCCCTAAAGCAAAAAGTGAAAGACAAAAATACCCCTAAAAAGTTGACTAACTATATTACTCTTCAAAATAAATAATAAATTATTACTCAATAATTATTACATTAAATATCCAAGCATTTTGAGTACAATATTAGTTCACTAAGATTCGATAACCCTTCATCCTTTATATCTTGCAAAAAAAGTTTTGGTTCATACCTCAAATAACTTATTTCTTCGGAAACCTATACATTAGCTAACTGTTTGTTGAATTAAAAACTTGGAGAATTCAAAGAGTTGCAGTAAATGCTTCAATATAGATCATAGACTAAATCCATTTTTTCATAGGTCAGGTGATGCTTAGCATTCTAGAAAAAATGTGGTACTGCCTTTTTGGCTTAAAACGAAAACTTTTCCTCTTTATTATTAAAGTTCGGAGAACTTGAGGAGTTGCAATTAATTAAATTTACATAAATCAAATTCATTCACATACATGCCATCTGTATTAAATGGTCACCACTCTTCATTGGATTGCTTAGCGGTGCATTGTCTAATCACAATATTGCCAATAGTGTGAACGTTGAAAACAAATCAACAGCCTATTGTTTAGTATCATCATTTATGTTGGTCGGTTACATTTCGTTCATTCGATTAGCAACAATGCGAAGAGTCATAAAAAAGGTTTCTACCACTTATATTTCACCAAGCAGTTGTCAACTTTGGTTTCCTCGAGAATGGTGCAAATAAATATATATAATTTGCAAGCGAAGTTCATATTTTTTAAAATCAAGTGAACATGAAAAAAAAGTATCAGATTTTTCCCAAGTGATTTATGGGGAGAAAGGATGCAATTCAATATGGTAAGGGGATGAGTAAAAGCTTAACTTTTGCATCTTTAATTATTGCATACAAGGTAATAAGCTAAACTATGAGGTGATTGAAGCACTTAAAATTATTTTATTAGTGAGGTAATTAAAGTATTTGAGATCATTCTACCTTCTCCTATCCTTAGATAATTGATTATTTTCTCTATATTAATTTGTCCCGCTAAAGTATTTAGGATACTAAGGGAGAGAAGCTTGTCGCAAGAAGCCAAGATCGTAGAGTCAGCTCAGGAGTATAAAAGCCTAACAATGTAAGACGTTTAAAAGTTAAGAATTTGTTTACTTCTAATTAATAATTCTAATGATATTAGTTACTTTAGAGTAGAAACTTGTACTGATTTGCAAATATTGATCCATAAATGTGCTATTTACGCACTACTTAGTACTTACAGTATGTGTAGTGATATTATTGTTCAGAGCCGTAGAACTCAGGTCCATGTTTAATTCCAGTTAATTGCAGCTTCCATGCGTCCTGGAAATATTTTTTTTGAGGTATATATGTGCCTATGTTTGTGACCATTTGTTATTCACATCAATGATCTGGGTGTTCTTTTTCTTATATATCGAAAAGAAAATCATAGACATGCACACAGAGAATGTATGTCGCATGTATATATTTTAATTCATCTGTTAAAGCAACGAGTATCATAATTAGAAATTTTATTTATGCTGCAACTGTCATTTCCCCAGAATGTCTATCTTTTTAAAGTACTTTCTTCGTTTATATTCAACTACTTTACTTTGAATATCAAGTAACTTTTGGTTCCGTTTATTCCTTTATATTTATTCTTATTCTATAACGTACGCAATCTTTAATAGTACTACTAATATTTATGTCATTCTTAAAACCTGTATACTTATTAATATGAGCTAAACCCACAATACGTGTCTATATTTGAGATTTTAAATCAAATTAACACAAAATCCTTGTATTGTTTGAGGGGCTTCTCTGGCCACATTTATTTTTTTAAAAAACTTGCTATATTCTATTCAAGATCGGAAGCACATCAAGTATCATTAATGTGAATTTTTTATATATATATGGTTTACAAGTTTATGAGATCTAATGAAGGGTCCTTGCGCGTGTCCAAAAACTAGTAGTATAAAAAACCTATAAGTATAGATACTTTTGAAATTTATAGCCTAATATAAGCCTTTGAAATTTGTGTGAATGTAAATCATCTCATTAATGGCATAATGAAAAATTTGAAGTTAAATTATTGTCAGATTTAGAAATTGGTCATTCTTTTTGGAATGAACTAAAAAAAATAGATTTACATTAACCGGAATGAATTGAGTATGTATATACTCATGTATAATCTATGTAGACCAATTAGAAAATGATAATAGACATAACTCTTTGTGAAAAAAGATCCTTTTTTTAGTGTGCTACCATCCGAATAAATTTTCATATATTTCAAATTATGTAATATAATTTGACTTCAAAGGTTTTTAAAATCAAATAAAAATTTAGAGAATGCAATGATTTAGATATATCATAATAATTGTATAACTACAAAAGTTTTCACTTAAGAGTAAACTTATAAGTTCAAAATTAAAATATTTTAATTATAAAGTAATGGAAATAGTATTACATATATTTGAATGAATAATGCAGTAATTCTTTTGTTAATTGGAGTCCCGGACCAACTTACGAACGAGCATACTGCAATTGTTCTCTAGGTACTTAAGTAGAGTATTCATTAACACTTCACTTTTAATTGCATAGTGTACCAAAGATGTTCCTCGTTTAATTTTGTTAGTGTTTTATGAGAAAAAACATGCAAAAAACAAACGAAAAATTCTGAGTTCTTATTCTCACAAAGCGAGAGCTAATCTGTGCAGTATTGGTTCAGAATGGAAAACTCAACAAATATTCAATTATTCGATGGTGGAGGGAGGAATCTGTGACTCCAACTTGTACAATGTACATAGTACTTCTCAAAAATTTTGTTCTAGTAGTCGTGCTACTTTTCTTCAGTTTTTACATTTGTATAAATTTTTATTTGTTTGCCTAGGGCCGGTTGCCAGTGCGTCCTGTTTGGCTGGTCCTACAAGGCTCCAGGACCGTCGTCAACCACATACAGCTAATGTATCACAACATACCCGTAATTTTATAAGTGAGGTTTAGGAAATGTGAGATTACACGGATCTTACCCCACCAAAATGGAGAAGCTGTTTTCGATAGACTATCGACTTACCCCCTCCAAAAGTGGAGAGACTGTTTCCAATAAACCCTCGACTAAAGAAAAATATTTCAAATTATATAATAAGCTTTCCTTCGTAAAAGAAGAAGGGAAAACAGTTTATGCAACTAACAATACTATTTGTGGAGTTAATTGTCAATAGTTTCTTCTTTGATTAAATTTAGTATTTTAAATTATAAATTATTATTATAGTACTTTATGTAGATTTTAAATATATGTTTTTATTTATTTTATTTTCAAATCTAAATTCATAATTTTTTAATTTAAAATATTTGATTTTCATATTCAAATCTCGCCACATAAACTGGACATAAGGGTGGGATTAATCCTGTTGTAGATAAGCATTACCATAAATATGCAGCCGTAATGTTCGCGTATCTTAGAGCCTGTTTGGGATTGCTGCAAAAAACTGCTTAATTTGAGAAGTACTTTTAATAATAAGCAGTTTGTGTTTGGACAACTCATTGGAGAAGTACTTTTGATAAATAATTTGTGTTTGACTAATCTTTACGAAAAGTACTTTTGAGTGTTAGATTACTAAAAGGACATCCAAATTTATTTTATATTTAGATTAATAAAAATAAAAAAATAATTTTAAATATTTATCGTAAAATACTTTAGCTAAAAAATTTATTTAGTTAAAATGTAAAATATAAAGTAAAATATATAAATTTAAGCTATTGAACAATATAAAATATAGTTAATTGAAGTGATAACCGAATTAAAAATTTATAGTAATTACTTACTTTTAAAAAATAATTTAATAAAAAAATTCTATATACGGTTGATAGAAATAAAAACTAATCATAAGAGGAATACGATTTATAAAAGTATATAGTAGGAAAATAATGTGAAAAAGAGAAATATAATTTTATTTAGAGAGAGATATGGTTAATTAATGAGGGATAATTTGGTAAATATGAATTTTTAGTAAGGATATTTTTGTCTTGAAAAAATTAATAAACTGCTTCTGCTTCTGCTTCTTGGAAGAAGCAGATATTTGTAGCTTCTCCCCAACAGCAGAAAAACTGCTTCTGCTTCTACCTAAAAGTACTTTTTTTTTTTGTTGCAAAACACCTCAAAATTCTAAAAAAAGTACTTTTCTTGAAAAAAAAGCACTTTTGGCTCGGGAGAAGCAATGCCAAACAGGCTATTAGACTAATTAGATCATTTTTTTTTATCTGAGGGGCGTGAAGGAGGAGTGCACTTGCAACAAATTGCAATAACCAATGAAGGAAACAAGCAGCCTAAGGATATCTAGTACTTTTTCCTATGCATTTTGTGCAAAAAAAGCAAGCATATTGACGTACCAAGTTGTGCCTCTGCATTAAATTAACGTAATTTATCAATCATCATTTAATTCTTCATAAGGTAGGTCTGAAGATAAGCATCAGCATCACTTTAAAAAGAAAAAAATTGGCTAGCTTCTTATTCTCCTACGCCGAAATGTTCCTTATCATGAGTTCAACTAATCTGAATTGGTCAAATTGTATTCGTTTCTCATATTCCGTTTTACCTCACTTAACAAATAGAAAGAGAAAAGAACATAGAAAAGCCAGATTGACTGGCTGCTCAATTAACCTCTACACCTATTTTCGACCAGTTTCATCTCAATTTTGGGTATAGAATTAGAATAAATCAAAAGTGGAAGTTGTTGTCAACACAATTAAAAGCCTACTTTAAAACACACAAGTTCTTTATGTGGAGCCAAATTGCTGTAGGACAAGAGGTAGATTCCCATCAAACTGCTATGAGAATCTATTGCCACCACACAAAGAATTGGTAATCTTGGCCCTTTTATACTACCAAGAGACAACATTTTTCCATGCAAAAAATCAGCAACATATCATTTAATTCAGGCTCGGAGAATATATCTTTCTTTTGTGTGTCATTCCTATACCTAATTTGAGGACCAATACGAACTCCCTGAAAGGACAACAGAAAAAAAAATCTGAGTTATGTCATGTACCAATGTCAAATGCACGGCTCATGTTAAATTTGTGCCTAGTCTAATATGTTGAATTAATATACGAATCATGACGTAAATGGCATAGAAGTTTATGTGGGTCAAGATGTGTTATCAGCTTCTCTTCAATCAGTGCTGAGTCTGATTACACCAGCAACTAAATCCAATATCTTTCAGTTTATGTTTTGATGTTTCTTTTTTAATGGTGTATCTAATCAGTCTAAATTCCGCCATCAATGAATATGTCACCAGTCTAATCGTCCAAATTTGAGCTGGTAGGTAAATTCACTTTCGTGTGCTAAACTTGATGTTATGTTTGATGTAAGACATGAAATATCGATATCTTCTTAAGTAATGGCTGTATGCTGCTCTCTGATGAACTTATCCAGTAAACTGTTAAATCAACATAAAAGCAGATCATATTATTTGGCTATGATTATTTAGAAGGTGTTTGGAAGCCATTTACCTTTTCCTTTCTTGAATTTTTTTATCCTACAGCTTATCAGAGCGAGTATTTTCAATCAGAGAGTATCATAATTCTTCTTATGACGTGTTGAATTATCAAAGAACAATTAAAATACTTCGATTTGATCTCTAGGAAAACTCAATCTCGATATCCAGTCTTATTTAAAATGAGCGTCAAATAGCATAGAAGCACAAAGGACAACATCAATCTCCACATTATATACACTTGATTACAATTATCAATCTTCAGCACCTCAAATTTTAGAGTGGATCTTAATATCATCTCCTTCTTTAGAGAGGTTTGAATAAAATCATGTACAGTTGATACTTTAATCTCACTTGTGATTGACAAAATCTTCTAAGCATCGAGCTCTCTTCATGTCCACTGAAACTTGTGATAATGTGACACTTTCTTTTTGTTCCTACAGCTTATTAGCCACTCAAAGTTGTATTATTTTTAAACCTTTGGAACTCGAAGGGTTTTTGAACGAAAAGGAGAAAAGACAGAGTAACCAACAAATTCAATTCGTTTTATTTGGTGGTTTATGGCTGAAAATCCGTAGGCTTAAGTACTGGCCATGACTCCTATTCTCTGTCCTTGAATGGTCCAAATAAAGAATGAAATGAAAAAAGAGGAAAGAAAAAAAAAAAAAAAAGGGTACGTGGATGGTGTATTGCTAAGAAAAGCAAATCTCACATCTTGATTCTTGAGGATTCAAAGATTTGAAGGAATAAGTGGCACTACTCTTTGTACTCAAAGGGTGGTTTAGACATTAAAGAAACAAGACAAACTCATAAAAGCTCATATTTAGGACTTACCCCAATAGATACAAATGTGTTAAGATGATTTCTTTCCATCTACGTGGTTATTATATGGGTAGTGGTTATTATATGGGTAGTTGCCCAATACATGTGTCGATGGAAATTGGTGAAAATTATGAAATAGTTGGACACCACAAAAGATAAAAAAGTGGCATTGATATTCTTGGTCTCCAAATGTTTCCAGTTAGTCGGCACAGCTTGTTACTCAACATAACTTTGAGGAGTCAAAGCATCACCCAGTTCTACTTTCATTATGATCAAACAGGAGAGAAAGAAAGTAATACTCTTGTACGTACAAAATGGAGTTGTTGGTTGTTCCTGGTCCTTAAACTTGGGGAAATGAAAACTGCAGCTACTACTGCGAGAATATACATGGTGAATTGGCCACAATCAACAGGGAGTACTTCAGCAAGGACAAGCCAAACTCTAAAATAAACCAATCAAGTGACAAGGGTAGAACTACTTACTGATGGATCGGCGAATAATGTTGGAGAACAAGTTGGTCAAAAGGGGGGGGGGGGGGGGGGGGGGGGGGGACGAGGTGACACATTTTTTGGTCAGAATTTCATTTGGCGAGGAAAAAAAAGTAATGCACGGAAATTCATATTCCCAGTGATGTTCTATATTTTATGTCAAGTCATTTGTTGCATAGTAATCTATAGTTGCTATGTAAACAGTGTGTGTTTAATAGACACATATCTGCTACTTTTAGGTATTCAATAGGTTGGACCCCAAGATAAGATGTCTAAATGAAAAGTTTCCAGGTTTTACACGCTGCCTACATATTTAGCCTTTATATTATAAAGAGATAACCATGTTGTATACCATCAACTAACTATGACAAATGCACATAAAACAGATTAATTTTCTTACTACAGATAGCGACTCAAAGAACATATCTTAGACCACAATGGGAGTCATTAAACATTCAAATCACAAAGTTAATAATGAGAGATTAGAAAGAGAACTATCCTAGGTATGTTTATGAAATACATACAAGTAAAGAACAGTATAATTTGCCGGAATTGCTACCTTTACTTTAGTTCAGGTATTATGCCGGTTAGCTCTATTTTGACGTTTCTTGTACAGAATTGAAGCCTTTCTGTTCTCCTTGCTGATAGGGGGCAGGCTTGAAGCCCTTAATCGATACAAGGCTCTCCGTATAGTAGAAAGCTGAATCAACAACACGTATTCCCATTACCCTCCTTTTATTTGTTGTCAAGTTGAACAAGAACGGCACATTTGGAGCATTTTCAACTACTATAACTCCATTGGTGAGACTCCAATGCCTAGAATACGTGAAACCCATGCCAAAGGTGAATTTCTTTCGCCATAGACCCTCTCCAGAGCTACCACCTTCAATCATCCAAACCTCAAGACACTGCTTGAATTCATAGTGTGTTGAGTATACAATCAATGCAAGTGACCCATGATAGTTTATGGCCCTATAACCATGAGATTCGACCATACTAACCAACACTTCTGGTACTGGAATAATACTAAACATCTCACTCCTCAAATTAAATGAGACAAGAACATGTTTACGAGGTTCATCCGCATTTCTGACAACCCAATAAGTAAAACCTTCAACACTTGCATCACAGTTGCAGTTAGTCACATTTAAGTAAATATCAGTCTTGACTTCTCTCCAATAATCCAATTTGGTCGAGTAAACTTCAACTACAGTCACTCGCCTTTCTGTATAATAGTTTATAATCCTCACAACCTTGTAATCATCAGCATTCTGTTCATACCCAAAACCAAAACTCACATAAAATTTGCGCGACCTATCCACCTTAACATTATGCATAGGGAGCATCATGAATTGCCTTACCGAAGGGTTACATAGGCAAATCATTTTGTCAACCCCCGTGCTTAAAAAAACCAGGCCATTAATTGAACCAACAACAGAATAATCAGACATAAAGGGCTTTATCAAGCAGCTCGGGTTTCGTATAGGGATAAAACCATTTATTTCCCTACTTTGAACAAGGATATAGTGGTCATCAGGGTCTGAACTTAGTCTCTTGAGGTGAATAGAAACGAACCACGGGGTCGAAATCAGAGTGCACCAGCGTTTACATACGCACTTTAATTGAAGCAGGGTTTTAACAGGTAATCTTGATAGAATTTCCACAATAATCTCTTCGGCAAGAATTGAAATATTGAAATTTGGTTTTGGGTTCTGCATCTTCTAATATATAAGGAAAATCAAGAATCTATCTCTTCTTCAGGCAATTAATCAAACAGTTAAAATGCAGAAAAAGTTACTGGCCCTAGTTCAACAAATTACCTGAAAGCTAATTGAGGATGACCCAGAAATCCAACCCTAATTCATCATCAACCTTGATTCATCTTCAGGTTCGTCTCCACATTTTGTCAGCTTATTATTCCAGTTGTTGTTCAATTAGAATAAACTAGTCTACTTTGCCAACTTTAGAAAATCCAAGGAAGGTGAAATCACGTTTGGATGGTTGTTTAATCCATTGTTACTAAAAAAGCTTCATTTTATGTGTTATTAATTAGTTTTGTTTTTTCACCTTCGCCCGTAATTACTATATTTTACCAATACTCTTCTTTACCTTTGCAGCTTGTTTGGATAGTTGTCGCCCACAGTATTATAAGTATTGTTACCAGAAGTATAATGTTTGTTTTGATTGTTACTCTAAATACTATCCATCGTTACGTAAAATTGACACTTTATGTAGCAATCGATTTGGTGTAATCACGTAGTTACTTCTCTTTTCTTCCCATCATGACCTCACTTATTATTTAATATTTCTATTTTACCATTTAACTTATTATACCACATGAAACAATACACTCTATCCAAAAGTTGTACAATACCACGATACAGTACCATACGATACGATACAATATAATACATTATGAAACGATAGGTAACAACTATCCAAACGGGGTGTTAATTTTTTTCTTTATAATAATTGAACCTTCTTTGGAAAGATTGTGTTTATTTTCTAAATTGCCAGTGTGCGGCATTATTAAATTATGAGAAATGATACAATTTATTTGGATATTGTACTTGTGTGGGCAAAAATATATCACCTACTATTACGAGAATACGAGTTCAGCTGGCGAGACTAGACTTCTCTTACAAGTCTCCAGGCGCAAAGGATACATGCCCGTTCTACTAGTTATGACCATTCAGGCGGTACGGGCGTAGAACAAAGGGCATACATCCTACCGCCTTAGGGTTACAATCTCCTAGTTAGGGTTTCGTATTTACCGCCGCCTTGAGTTATAAGGCCATAGCCTTATTAGTCTTTGTATTTTTATCTTAATTAGGACAGAGTATCCACTACTAAATTTTATTGTACATCATTTCAATTCACCACATAATCTGACTATTCTCAAGGAATAAGACTACTTTATTCTTTTTGCTCATTATTTCTCTCTTTTACTTATTTATTTTTCCATTGTATTTATTGTATTGCTTGTGACCTCATTCTTAACTAATTGTTTAACCTAGGCGATCGATTTTAAGCATAAATATTTTGGCGCCCACCGTTGGGCCCAGGCAACTGTAGGTATTCTACAAAGGAAAAGGTGCAACCATGTCGGACGACAACGTTCCCAAGAACACTACAGACGCAGTAGATGAATCCATGAAGGAATCCCGTGATCCCAGCGTTCAGCTTAAGGATCCCGTTGAGCAATCGAAAGGCCCTTCCTAGGAGCCAACTCACGTTGCCAGCAATAGAGAAGACTATGTCAGAACAACAGCAGCGGGATTCAAGCAATATAGTCGAAGGAATATCACTGAAGCTAGAAGCAATGTTTTCTGGATCGTCTCATAAGCCAGCGTCCCCGCAAGGACCAGCGCCCACGAACAATTCACCAGCATCTATTCGTATCTGCAGGCTCAACATGGATGCCGCTCTCGGAGGGTCATCAACAATCAAGACCTTAAGGGAGCGCCCGTCATCCAGGACCTTATAAAGGAGATGAGGGCCATCCATGACTGGAATGATAATATGTCGGGTGCTCTAACCCAGGTCACCACGGTAGATGAGCAGAAATTTTACAAGCATGCCTACAAAGCAAGCGCTGCACCGGTCCACATACTAAAGTACATCCGTTTGCCGGATAACTTGAAGTATGACGGAACAACTGATCTGGACGAGCATATTGCTGCATATTACACGGCTGTAAGAGTAACGAGATCACCAAGGAAGAAATTCAGTTTGCTCTAGTAAAGAGGTTTAGCTCAATTCTGACCAAGGACGCCCTTGCTTGGGATGCCCTCGCTTGGGACACCCAACTACCAATGAGTTCTATTGAGTCATTCACTCAGATGCAAGACCTATTCAAGAAAGCGTGTTCAGGTGCCCGCAAGCGGGAGAAGTGCATGGAGGACATCTTCAAGATCCGTCAGCGTGACGACGAACTGCTGAAGGATTACCTTGACAGGTTTCAGTGGAAATGCATGGAGCTTCCTCTTGTCCCCGATAATATTATCATGGTAGCCTCTGGCAAAAGTCTGAACTCGAAGGAGTCACCAGCCACAAGGGAATTGCAATGGAGTTTGACTCAACACCCTGGGACAACATGGAACGCCCTACATCAGAGGTATACCGAGAAGCTTCACTTGGAGCCAGGAGAATCATCCACCACCGAGGAAATTCACCCTGTTGTCCAAGACGCCATCCGCCAAGGGCAGAAACAGGGATACATGGAAGAATCTCGGGCAGGAGACAAAGGGAAGCGAAGCAAGAGAGATTACATAGATGATTTCCCAAAGCGAGAAGATAGCGAGAAGTCCTCAGCATCATCAACCATAGGGTCACTCAGTATAGATTGGGTGCCCAACAGGTTTGAAGAGTTGGGATTGTGCGTCAACGCCGTTGAATTCGTAAGGGATCACATGAAGGACGCCCAAGAATCTTTATTGTGATTTTCATAGGGATCACGGACATGAAACGACCGGATGCGGATCGCTAATCCTGGAAGTCATGGGTTTGCTAAACAGGGGTTATCTCAAGGATTTGCTCACCAACAGGGAAAGCAGACTTACGCCAAAAGTTGAATTCAAGATGGACCACCAAAGCTACCAGATCTGAAGAGGTCCATCAATGTTATAATCGGTGGACCAACATTACTCAATGAGTCAAACAGTATTAGGACAGTGCCCAATGAGGGACACGTCCCAGACGAGATGATCCTATTTAGTGATGAGGAAAGCACCAGCTGCAAAACTCCTCATCATGATGCTTTGGTCATAACTCTCAGGATAGAGTATACGGACGTCAAACATGTTTTGGTCGATGTCGGTAGTGTTTTCAACCTCATCGGGTGGGACACGCTACAGGCGATGGGAGTTGAAGACAAGATGTCCCCAAGTGTCTACATGCTGGCTGGCTTCAACAACTATTGTGAAAAGACTGTTGGAGAAATTAACCTTACTGTTCACATCCCAGGAGCAGATTGTGTTTCATTTTTTCAGATAATCAAAGGTGATGTCCCTTATAATGCGATCGTACAACAGACGTGGATCCATCAAGTCAAAGCAGTACCATCTACTTGGCATCAAAAGCTCAAATACCCTAGCAAATGGGGGATCAAAGAAGTCAATGGGGACTAAGAAACAGTAAGGGAGTGCTACACAACAGCCATCTTAGGAGCAGTTGTCCCCGAAGAGGTACCTGAAATAAACATCCTTGAAGTCACTGAAGGCCCCGAAACCTCAATCAACGAAGACCATGATTCTGATAGTACGATTGATTGAATTTTTTTCGGGGGCAGGGGAGGGAGGAGTAGGCATAATTGGAAGTACTTTTTCTTTTTAGAATTTACTTTTTAGTTCCTTAGTTTTGTTCTTAAGTAACAACATTTTCATGCTTTTATGACATGTTACGGCCACCCACCCACAACATTCCGGGCTTCGCGCCTTTATCAATAAACTACTATTCATATAGTCAGTTTTTTTATAAATGAAGATCCATCTACGATCCAAATATTCATAGCCTAGGCCAATTACAAGTTGAAGTAATACACTAACTTTTCATGACAAAAGTAGGGTACACTACTCGCTTAGAGCTAGACCACGTCTAGCTTAGCCACCATGCATTATTCGTAAATTGAACTTGTTAATTCAACAATCACACCTACATGCCGATGGGGATAGCCGTTCGTATAGTGCCAGAAAATCTTAAAATACTCGAGTAACTAAGCTGAGACGTTCGAAGTCGGATGCAAAAGTGTTCGTTATCACACGAGCTAAAGTCGTCCCATTATTGGCGCAAACAACCATCTCCTACAGATTCAACCTAAGCTGCCAAACATTGGTGCACAACGAACGTAATTGCCCAAAGTAGTCTCGCTGATAAACGTTCTAAACATTAGGACATTCAGGATGACCGGAAGCCATCTAATCTTTCAAGTGCATACGCCCACAAAGGTGCAACTAACGTTACTTAAGTTTTACAGCAGAACTTTAAAAGCGTCACAAACAAGCAAACGAGTAATTCAAGTTAAAACGCCTCAAAACGAGCCCAAAATTATACTATTACGCCTAAGAAGCATGGGCAATTGCTCAAAACAAAGATGCAAGAAAAAAAATATGTATGCATCAGGGGGGATTTCCTATTCCTCTCTCTGGGGACTTCCTTCGGTGGAAAAACTCCGCGAATGTCCTTCTTCACCAGCTGCAGGTTCCCCCTCCAGTGTTTCATCTCCTCTTTCTCCACTATCCTCTTCAGAACCTTCCTTAAGGTCGGATCCCAACTGAGCATCTGCCTGAGCGACAAGCTAGGTATACGAGGAAATCTCTGCGGACAGGTCCAAGTTAAGGTCGTCACGAACCCGGAGGAAAATAGCAAGAGCAGTTGCGATGTTAGCACGATCCACTTCGGCCGTACGCCGATTATTCAAAGCATTTACCTGTTCATCACGAGACTTTTCCACCGACGCAACTTTGCTCTTCAGCCTATCATTCTCATCTTGGAGAAAGCAGAGAGGGTCTGGGCACCTGAAACGTTTTTCTCAGCGACGTTCATTCTCTCTTCCACGCCAAACAACTTTTGCTGCAGTTCCTCTACAATTGCTTCCAGGTGGTTCACATTGCTCCGATGCAATTGCTCTGAGACTTGGGCATCCGTGAGGGAAGATTTGAGAGTCTCCACGGTCTGCTTGTGCTTACGAACCTCATTGGCCAGTGCCTTGTCCAGGTTTCTGCTCTTGAAAGCCTTCATCCCATAAGGTTCGTGAGTAGTGTGGAGCTCTCCTTTCAGTTCTTCAACCTTCTCCACGTCCGTTTGTAAGCTAGCCACTTGTCTGCGCAAGGCTTCTATCTCCTCAGGAAGGCTTCCTTCTGCCCCCCCCCCCCCCCCGGTAAAGTTTCTCATGATACACCATCAACCCTTGGATGATTGACAGAATGGGCATTCAACAAAAAGAAGACAAATTTGATATTTATGAAATAAGAGAGAAAAAGAGCTTACCTGAAGATGCAGCAACTTCAAACGGATCGCGAGAGTTATAACCAGAAAGGTGACCCTAATCAGCAAGTCCGACGAACTCGACGGTATATTTTGTCACAACCCTTGGAGTCCTAAACAAGTAAACTCTCGCGGCAATAGGGATAACAACCTCGCGAGCTCCATTTACGGGTTCGGCCATAGCATCCACGGCCACTTCCTTTCCAGGACGGTGTTGAAAGGAGTTAGTAGTCTCAAGGACATGAGTTGACACGGCGGTTTCTGAACATGAACAAGAAATATCAACATATAGATTACATAGGTAAAGTATAATTACACGACAAGAAGCGGAATTCTACCCTGACGGTTGAGGTTCAGAGGTGGCGGGTGGCGCAGCTGCTTCATACTGCACGTTGGCTTCTTCCTCAGTAATGGGGGTCTCTTCTTTCAAGTGCCTACGCTTGCGTGTAGACGGACCGAATTCGGTAGCAGCAATCGGAGTGGACTCAACAGCGTCAGGAACGGGTGCTTAGGGGACTCCACCTTCGCCGTCAGAAATCACCAGGGTTTCACTAGCAGCCACCACACTAGTAGACTCGGAAGGTCTTTTACTCTTTGAAGAGCGGGAACTGCTCGCTCTCTCTAAAATTCTCCCACCAAAAGCCTTCACGCTAAGTAGAGAAGCAATATAGGGGGCAGCGATCTTGATCTCTTTCAGCGGGGGCATTTCACGACGAGAAAATCCTGAGGCAAAAAGGGGAGTTAATAAAGACATTTGAAGATTCGAGATGGGATTTTGCTAGCAATAAAATTATCATGTTCTTTTGTCCGCCAACCATTTGCAGTATCCCTAAACCTACGTCATCAACTCGTCGAGGATCAGTGAAATAGCAGTCACAGGATCCACTGGAAAAAAGTGTAAAATCAGTTCCAAAAGGTAGACAACATCAAGGCATATGGAAAGGTTCACAAGAACTTACACTTTCTGTTGAAGACCTCTGGGAAGGGAAGAGAGGAAACTATGTTGGATGTTCGTATAACAACATACCAATAGACCCAGCCGCGGTCTTTTGAATCTTCGCTAGTGGGAACTATACCTTTCTTCCCCCAATTTAATGAATTTCAGCATACCAACCTTCTGAAAATGGGGAGAATAGAAAGCTAGAAGATGTCCGAAGGTGAATGCAACTTGAGCACAATTAGCCAGATGATCCACCACGACTACTAGACGCCAAGCAGAGGTGCTAATCTGACCTAAATAGATGTTATACCAGCAGCATATGTACTCAACAATCGCGTGAACACGCTTATGAAGATGTAGAGTGAAAGGGTATGTATGGACCATCGAATAACCGGTCCGATGAGAGGAGATTCTTTCCTCAGTTCCGGGGACAATGATGTCAACGAATTCTGGCCATTTACACTCATATCTGATGCGCATCAAATCATTCTTCACAACTGCAGAAGGATAATATTCTATGGAGAGATTGCTATTATCGCCCTCTTGTTTAGGAGTTTGACCATGCATGCGGCCATCGCCTTCGAAACTAATGGTAGAAGGGAGATAATCTTGGGCTTTGATGTTGTCAGGGAGGAAATTTGGTCCTTGTGCCATGATAAAAATAAAGAAGTGTTTGTTTTTCTGAGAGAAATCTGAAAATTTTTTGGAGACTGATGAGCAAATCTCTATGTTTACGACGTATATATACACGTTTGAGAGGGTTGCTTGGATGAGAAGTTGAATGATCACTGTCACATGGGATCGTAATTATGATTACTGCAGTTAACATGACGTGAATCTCCATAGTTATGGGATATGAACTGAGCAACAACAGCATTGGGAAGACCCCTCCAATCACAGAGGGACACATCATCGTGCTAACGGGATTTCGTATTTAACGAGACACATGCAAAGAGGCAGGGGACGAGTATCGGTAGAGTCACATTTTTACGTCTCCTATCATGCTTCTTTCACTTTCTGACTGTTTGCGTCAGCACTCAGCAAGGGGGGGATTAACTGTGTGGGCAAAAACACGCAACCTACTATTACGAGGATACGAGTCCAGCTAGCGAGACTAGAATTCTCTTACAAGTTTCCAGGCGTGAAGGGTACACGCCCGTTCTATGAGTTATGATCGTTCATGCGGTACAGGCTTAGGACAAAGGGCATACATCCTGCCGCCTTAGGTTACAATCTCCTAGTTAGGATTTCGTAGATACCACCGCCTTGAGTTATAGGCTCATAGCCTTATTAGTCTTTGTATTTACCTTAATTATGACAGGGTATCCAC
Organism: Petunia axillaris subsp. axillaris; assembly: GCA_029990575.1. Lineage (NCBI taxonomy): Eukaryota > Viridiplantae > Streptophyta > Magnoliopsida > Solanales > Solanaceae > Petunia > Petunia axillaris. The sequence continues at coordinate 11,130,663 of JARKNS010000006.1, forward strand.
TACTATAAATACCCCCTCCTTACATTGTATTGTACATCATTATGATTCACCATGGAATCCGGCTATTCTCAAGGAATAAGTCTACTTTACTCTTCTTGCTCATTATTTCTCTCTTTTACTTATTCAATTTTCCAAAGTATTTAATTTATTGCTTATGACTTCATTCTTAATTAATTGTTTAACCTAGGCGACCGATTTTAGGCATAAACAGTACTTAAAAAATAGTATGATTATGTTACGCTACAATACAACATATTACGAAAAGATATGTAACAAACAATTTGATGTGATAATATTTTTATGCATGAAGCATGCTTAAGGTGATATGATAAAGTAATAACTTTAAATAATAATTTCACCGATATTTATTTGAGATGGACTTTATTAACCTACTGCATATAGTTGTTAAATTTGTGCCCAGTCTAATAAACTGAATAAATACAAATTATGACCTAAATAACTTAGAAGTTTATGTGGATCAAGATGTTTTATCAGCTTCTCTCCAACAACCGCTTTAATCAGTGCTAAGTCAGATTATGCTTGTAGTTGAATTTGATTGATTTCTCTGTTTCCTGTGACAATGTTTTCTTCTTAGTGGTGTGTCTAAATTGAATCATCAATGAATATATTACTAACCTAACTCGTCCAAATTTGAGCAGGTAGGTTAAATCACTTTTTTGTGCTAAACTTGACATATTCTATTTGATCAAGGCGAATTTGACACCTTTTTAAGAGTACTAGTTATGTTCCCTTTTTATGAACTCATCCATTAAACTGTTAAAATAAAAATAATAGCAGATTATTCATTCAGATGTGATTGATTAGGTATGTTTTGAAGCAATTTGCCTTTTTCTTTTTGTGTTTTATCCTAAAGATTTTCAGTGCGGTATTTTCAATCAAAGAGTATCATAATTCTTCTTATGACGTATTGGAATATCAAGAAGAACCTCTAATACTTCGATTTGATCTCTAGGATAATTCAATCTCTAAATTTAGTCTTATTTGAAATGTGTATCAAAATAGCATAGTCGCACAAAGGTCGACATCGATCTCCTCATATGCTTGAAAATATTTAAGAATCTTCAGCATCTCAAGTGTTCTTTAGAGAGTTTTGATAAGATCAAGCAGTCGATACTTTAATCTCGCTTGTGATTGATAAAATCTTCTAAGCATCAAGGTCTTTTGATGACCACTGAAACTTGTGAGTGGCGCTTTTTTTTTTTTTTTTTTTTTTTTTGGTTCCGACAGCTTATTAGCCACTCAAATTTGTGTGTTTTTTTTAAAACCTTTAGAAAATCGAAGAACGAAAAAGAGAACGCAGAAAGAGTAACCACTAAATTCAATTCGTTTCTTTTGGCGGTTTATGGCTGAAAATCCATAAGCCGGTCATAACGGCCCAATTGCAGAAATATGATACCATAGACAATTGTTTGCCTTTTTTCCTGCGTTTACAGTGGTTTCGCAAAATGGCCCCATTAGGTTTAATAAAAAAATCTGGACAAAATTTGCCCGTCAAACTTTTGGGTCGAGGCCAAGACTTGCCTTTAACCCTTCTCTGCTTTTCAACACTTACCCTTTCAAGTGTTGGCAAAAGGTAATACTTGCCAGCACTTGGTCGTAAGTCTTGGTACAAGACCAAGACTTTCCTTTGACCCCTTTCTATTTTCCAACACTTTCCCTGCAAGTGTTGGCAAAAGGCAACACTTGCCGCATTTGGTCGTAAGTCTTGGCAAAAGGCCAAGACTTGCCCCTTCCAGTCTCTTCTTGCATTCTCGCGATATAGCTTGAAGTATTAGCAAAACAACACTTGCACTTGAAGTCTTGTCCTCGTGCCAATACTTAAAAATTTTCATCTTGAAGTCTTGACTCAGGGGGAAATAAGGATATTTTGCTAAAACATTGCATAACGCGAGCAATTTTGTAAAACCACTCCTTATGGAGGGCGTCCAGTGAATTATTTTGGGTCATAACTCTTGTTCTCTCTTTGCATGGTCCAAATATAAACAACAGAAAAGGATTTAATTGTTTAACCTAGACGTCCAATTTTAGGCATAAACAATATAGTCAGTATAAAAATACTAATCTCCACTTGGTCTGCTCAATGCACACAAAGCGCACTAGCATAAGAAGTTGGAACTATACCATTCTCATAGTCAAGATAAATTATATATAATCTTGTACTACAATCATACCAATGGCTTTGTCCAATTTCCACCTTAGATTGTGAACATTACTTTATTATATATAAAAACCGATGATTTAATCTTCAGGATAAGCTTGGATCTACACACTAAATCAACTACTGTATAAATAATAGGACACACATGACACAATTGATCTAAATAAATAATAATTTATTATATTTAATAAATGAATAATCAATTGTTCAGCTAGGAATAATCTAACTAAAATCGCATGATTATTAGTATATCCCAACAGAACCCTCCTACTTCCTGCCTACACACATATTTCAACCTTGGTCTATTTTATAATTGTCTCATTTGTTTGATCACTAAGCCAGACCTTGATTGAAAAGCATTAGTGCCACTTATTCCTGGAAGTTTTTGAATTCTCAAGAATCAAGATGTGATATTTGCTTTTCCTAGTAATATACCATCCATGTGCTCCTTTATTTTCATTCTTCATGAGGAAGAGGGTCGAAAATATTCCTGACCTATTGAAAAAGGTTTAAAAATAGAAATTTTTACACTAGTTGACACTTTAAACACCTAAATTATAAAATATACCAACACTTTCAAACATTTACAATACATACCGACACTTTTAAATTTATTACACTACATATACCATTTTTCATTTCTTTCCCTCCCTAACAAAAAAAAAAAAATCATAACTTCTTCCTCCCTTCTCTCTCCTCCTCCACCCACCCACCCATCCACCCTCCGTCATTCCCCCTCCCCCCGTCGATAGTCACCGTTGCTGCTGTTCCTCCGGCGAACAGCCACCGTGCTGCTGCTGTTTGCTTCCAAATTCGCCTGACGTCGCAGCCGCTGCTGCTGCGCTGCATCGATGGCGGCTCTGGTCTCTGTTTTCAGCGTGGTTTTTCCCGATCTTCTCCTCTCTTTTTTCTTTTCTGTTCATTTTATATATGTATATGTGTGTATGTTTATGTATATATTTTTATTTTGTATATACATATTCAGATTTGCTTCTCCCTATTTTTTTCTATTTTTGTTTATACATATTTAGATATTTAGATACAAGTGTATGTATCTGTATGTTCGTGTATATACATGTATTTTTTTTCTGAAGCACACAAGTGTATGTATGTGTATATCATTGTATGAACGTGTATATCTGAGTATGTATTTTTATTTTTTGTATGTGCTTTTGTGTGTAAGTCACGTGTATGTGTGACATACATAAATTTGTATGTTTAATTTTTAGATTTGTATATCCTTGTATGTATGTGTGTATTTAGCGTATATAAAACATATTTTTTTGTGTATTTACATGTATTTTTTGTTTATATGCATATTGCAAGTGTATTTTCAAAGAGAAATAAATGTGTATATGTGTATTTCATTTTTTTAAAACCAAAAAAAAAAAAGGTGAGTGGCAGGCGGCAGCCGGCAGTGGTGGACTGGTGGCGGCAGCTGAGGTAGCAGCAGTGGGCTGGGACAGCAAGAAGAAGGAGGAAGATATCCTAATTTGTTAGTTTTGTTGGAAATGTATATACTATGTAAAAAAAATATTGGTATCTTTTGAAAAGTGTATAATGTTGGTATATTTTGTAATTTTTGTAGGTAGGGTTGTATATTGGAAAATTTACACCAGTTGAGAACCCTAATAGTTAATTTACAAAAAAAAAAAAAAAAACGATACTTTTACAACATTTACAAAACATAACAATAGTTTTCAATAATTACCCTACATACCATTTTTTTCATTTCTCACGCTTCCCCAAACATAAAACCCTAATTTCTTTCCCTCTCTCTCTCTCTCTCTCTCTCTCTCTCTCTCTCTCTCACCTTCTCTCCCCTCCTCCACCCACCCATTGCCGTTGTCCCCCTCTCCCTCGCCGTCCTCCTCCACCATTGTCGCTGTTTCGCTGCCACGACGTCGCTGCCTCACCGGAGTTTTCATTCCAGATCTGTCTGCTGCCCTACATCGTTGCTGCTGTTGCTGCAGTGCAGCGGCATCGCTCCTCTGTGGCGGCACTGCTGCACTACATCGCCGGCTGCTCCGATCTGCGATTTCCCGATCTGCTCCTCTTTTTTTTTTCCTTTTTTTTCTTTTGTATGTGTATGTTTTGATGTATATATTTTTATATTTTGTATATAAATACGTACGTACTTGTATATTTTGTGTATAAATATTTATCTCCCACTTTTTTATGTGTATGTTGGTGTATATTTGTGTATGTTGTTGTATGCTAGTGTATGTGTATGTGTGTAGTGAAAAATTATTTGTATATCTTTGTATGTTTGTGTATATTTTGTTATGTTTGTGTATGTTTGACTATTGTAAATTCAAATAAATAATTCATATGAAGTCTCATATGTATATATGTGTATATTTTTTATATTCCTTTTGTAGATCTAAAAGAAATTTAAAAAAAATTTACAAATCTGGCGACCTGCCGCCGCCAGCCGGCAGCTGACCGGCGGCGACCGGCCTCCGCTCCCCGGCGCTGCTGCTGTGACTGAAATAGTGGAGTGGGAGATGGTAAAACCATATTTTGTATGATTTAAATGCATTTTGTATATGCTATGTAAAAATAAGTATTGTTATTTTTTGTAAAATGGTATAGTGTTGTTATGTTTTGTAAATATGGTATCAGGTTTGTATAGTTTTGTAATTTTCCCTTGTATATTTTTATAAAAAGCCCTTAAAAATATTCTTTGTTGACCTTTTAGGCCAGAAATGCATCTGCGTTAATCTTTATAACCAGAAATATCCTTAATATTTTATTTTGACTAAAAATTACTCTAAAAACTAATAGATTTCTTTAAAAAGAAGAAAATAATTAATAAAAATAAAATAGGAGGGAATATTTTTGCCCATATTTAAGAAGGGAATTTCAAGACCATTACCATTAGATTAGGAGAAGTTTGACCATTTTTCGTTTAAAAATTATAGGCAGGTTTTAGAAATTAGCTCTGGACATATTATCTGTTTAAATAAGCTTTTAATAAAAGGTATCTATTTCTCACAAATGGATATACACAATATAGAATAAAATAGAGAGTACAACTTAAATACATATATAATTAGTGTATATATGCTCTTGGAAAATCGCCAATTACATTTTTATGATTTCTAGATATTGCATACATTATATATGTACTTAGTAGTACTCTCTATATTATTTTATGTTATTTATATACATTTGTGAGCAGTAAATACCTTTTATCAAAAGCTTACTTTAAAAAGATAATAAGTCAAAAACTAATTTTAAAAATCTACCTATAATTTTTAAATGAAAAAAACCTGATCTATTGGTAATGGTATTGAAATGCCCTTCGTTAATATTATAGGCCAGAAATATCCACTACTATTTTTTTGTTAAAGTATTAGGGTAATTTTGAATCTAAATAAAACGTTGAGAGCATTTCTGGCTCTAAAGGTTAACGACAAAGTATATCTAGCCCAAAATGGTAACAAAGGGTATTTTTATACCTTTTGCAATAGGTCAGGAATATTTTTAAATTTATAAAAGGGTCACAAGTAATACAGTAAACATGATGGAAAAAGTAAGTAAATAGAGAGAAAAGTAATGAACAAAAAATTAAGCAATATTATACCTTGAGAATAGCCTTCGCTGTGAATCGCTTGATGTACAATATAATGTAAGGAGGGATATTTATTAAAGATTTACTCAGTCCTAATTATGGTTAAAGACAGACTAATAAAGGCTATAGGCCTATAAACTCAGAGCAGTGGTATATACGAAATCCTAACTAGGAGACTGTAAACCCTAAAGCGGCGGGATATATGCCTCGTGACCTACGCCCGTACCGTCTGAACGGTCGTAACTCGAGGAGCAGGCGTATATCCTCTGTGCCCAGTGACTTGTAAGATAAGTATAGTCTTGCCAGCTGGACTCGTATCCCTGTAATAGTAGGTGGCGTATTTTTGCCCACACAATCAGTCCCTGCACTTGCCGTGTGCTAACATAAGCAGTTTGGAAGTGAAAGCGGCATACAAGATGCATGTGAAAAGATATCTCACTGACTTCTTGAAACTCGTAGCCTCTTTGACCAAGAATGATGTTGATTTCTTCGAGAACTCTGCGTGCCTTCACCTGATTGGTTGATGTTGATTCCATGTACCTTTCCAAGAACATTTTTTGCTGCGCCGATTCATTTCATATCTCAAACCATAGTTACGCTTGACCATTTCATGCTCCGTCTTTATCTTCTATAGCTTATAAATAAGGGCTTCGTGATAGTGGTGGAATCAAAAATCTTCTTCAGAAAAATGCTTCATCTCTTTAAAGTTTTCTTATGAAAATATAACTCTTCTATGTTCAAAAATGTTTGTCTTTAATCCTGGTATGATATTCCCAAAAATACTCCTTTGTTCAGAATGGATGGTGCATGAGAAAACTGTAGACAAAAGATCATCCGCAGTTTTTTTCCTTTTTTTCTCCATCCATAAGTGGATGAACGGAGTCCCCCGAGTCATGAAGTTTAATCGGGATTCTAATGATGTTCTTCAGAATGTCTTCATTGTAGCATGTGCACTGATTATGATGTGCTCTTCTTCTAATATGGCAGTTGTTGTGGTATTCCTCTTGTCATGCGGGATCAGGAGGCTTAACCCCCTCTGCTGTCGTGAGGCTTCTCTTCCGGGACGTTGTAGACGTTCAAGTAGCTCATTCAATAGCACTGGGTTGAGGCCCCAATGCCTGGCTCCATTTCATGGCGGGCAAGAGAATCTAAATTCATGCCATCAGCGGATCAACGAGTCACCAAGCTCTAACTTTGCTCATGGTTCAAGGTTATCTTTTGGTTCGGCTGAATTGTCATTGCAACGCCTCTTCTCCGATGGCTGTGGAAGAGGCTCCCTTGTGGTAGGTTCCCAGCTCAAACCTCCCCGTCTTCTATAAGATCCCATTTGAGCTTGAAGATCTGCAGGGCAGGGACTCCCATTTGACCAGTGGGAGTCAAAGTAGGCCTTCTAGTTTCTCTTCAAGTTCAACAGACGAGATGGATGAGGGTTGTGTCCGTGCTCAGAAGCTTCTGAGGACCCTTGCTTTGATCAAGGTATTCAGGCCTTGGTTATATTAGTGGATGTGCGCCGAAGAATGTTTAGGCTGACACATCCCCTGATGCCGGGAGAACTTCGAGCTGCTTAGCGGCTTGGAGCTACAATTCAAATGAAGGATTTTCAGCCATGCAGATTTCGAGAAGTTTATAGTTTTGCCTTTTTAGTTTTTTTAGAATACCTGTAATGAACAGTGTTGTATTCAAAAGAACTTAATTGTATATTATGAGCCTACATGCTATTTGTTATTAATGAAACAGTCGTTCATTAATATTTTTATGTGTACTTGTATAGTTAAGCAGCATGTTGTGTGTGTCTTTCTGTGCAAGTGTCTCTCAAAGACGGGCGTGCGTACTGAGGGGTGCTTCATTTGCGTCAGTAAGAGACGGCTTGTATTGCACTCACAATGGGATGTCTTTAGCCCGTGTATATAACTGGGCATTTTTGCATTCCAACTAGAACGTATGCGCTTGTCTACACGAGTATTTTAAGACTTTCTAGAACTATGCCGACGGGCGTCCCCACTATGTACGTTTAAAGTTATTGAATTGACGAGTTCAACTTACGAATAATGCCTGGTGGTTGAGCTAGACATGATCTAGCTCTAAACGAGTAGTTTACCCTACTTTTTGTAGCGAAAAGTGAGTGTATTACTTCAACTTAGGTCTGGCCCGGGCTATGAATATATTGATCGTAGATGGTTCTGAATTGTAAAACTGACTAAGTAAAATAGTAGTTTTATTAATGAATAAGGGCGCAAATCCTGAATTGTTGTGGGTGAGTACCCGTAACATAACTAAGAAGTATGAAAATACTGTAACGACAATTTAAAAAGAAACTAGAGACTCAATTAAAGCAAATACTGAAAAGGATTGTACTTCCTATGTCGAACGGTGGTTACTTCTTCCGTATCTCGGAAGGCTCGGAGGCATATTCTAGGGCTCCCTAGTTGGAGGGTGCTGAGCCTCGAGATGTGACACGTGGGCAGCTGACCGCACGATGGTATAAATCTATGTTGATCAAACAAGAATGAATTGCCCGCCTCCACAACTGTCTGCTTTCCTACTTGTCTGCGGGAGTATTCCCTTGTCCAAGTAGTTGATCAGGGCGTAACGTTGTTCTGAAGTAGATCATGTGCTTGGAACTTCAATGTCCATCAGGTCTGCGGGGATCAACTAAATCATTATCTGCTGGTCATCTGAATCAGCGTGTGAATCCTCGAGCTCTTTGCCTCATTTGAGCTTTCCTCCCGATAGACAAACTCCTACTTGTGAAAGTTTTTCAAAAGTATTTTGATTTTTTTTGCTAATCTGGCATGCAGATGTTCTCTGTGGTAAAAACCTTATTCGCTCGTACTGACCACCAACTCAGAGCTACTGTAGAGCCCGACCTCCTTGGCCCCCAATATGTAGGCTAAGTCAAGAGCTTTAATTATGGCTTCATATTCTGCCTTGTAATTGACCTTCCCAGTGCGTGCTTCGACCCAAAAATCAAGGTTGGCTTCTTCTCCTTTGAGATCCACGTCTGTATGGTCTTTCCAGTGCCCGGACTCGATCGTCTCTGCACTCCTGATTGACTCTTCCGCCTTCAATGTTAATTCCTGGTGCAAGCAAACCCGAAGGAAGTGCTAAACACGAAACGCGGAAGAAAATGACAAGAAAAGTAAAGATAGAAGCAAGACAAATCTTGCTTCGATTTAAAAGAACAGTGAGGAACCTGTCTCCAAGCTCGATTGAAAGGAAATCAAGACGCACCTATACTATGCAACAATCCTCAAGAATGACCCGCTTCTTGCAAATTGAATGATCAAGAAGAAATTGTTCAAACGAATAACACCGGTTGACACAAGTTCTTTAAAAGCCCACGTCGGGGTTCGGCTCCATCGGAGACTCACAATAGCACTTGCTATGTTTTTCATAAACTCAAAAACTGGATCCTTTACAATGAAATGAAGTAAAGTATTTATAGGCTAAGCTAGGGGCAGAATAGTAAATAGTCACAAGTGACTAATAAAAAACAAGCCACGCAGGGCTGAGCTAAATTGTGTGTTCGGCAGCCTTGACTTCGATGCGTGGTTGCTCGCTCAAACTCATTGTCCTCGGACGCTCACTTGTTTTCGAGCAATTGTCCTCGGTCACTTTGCCTTCGGGCTCAAATCTGAAGATAACGCCTTCGGTTCTTGAGCTCGGGCACTCAGCTTCGGAGCAATTGCTTTCCTTCGGCCAGGCTAAGTGAATGTGCATATCGTCCAGCAGCTTGACTTGACTCGGTGTCATCGGTCTCCTCGGTGGATCAATCACTTGATCAACACGTGTTCGGGCTGCATCATCCTCCCCTTCTTGAGAAGATTTCGTCCTCGAAATCGAGCCCTCCTCGTCCTCCGAAGTTTGACCTACAACACAAGGAACTAAGTCAGCAACATTAAAGGTGTTGGACACGTTATACTCACCAGGGAGGTCGATCACGTAAGCATTGTTGTTGATCTTGGTCAACACTTGAAATGGACCATCCCCTCGAGGAGCCAACTTTCCTTTCCTTTGGTTCGGGAAGCGTTCATTTTGGAAGTGAACCCAAACCCAATCTCCCTTCTTTAATTCCAGCTTTTTGCGCCCCTTGTTTTTCTTCAAGGCAACCTTTGCATAAGCTTCCTCGAGGTTCTTTTTCACCTTTGCATGCAATTCGATCAAAGCAGCTGCTCGTCGAGCACTTTCAAAATCAAGAACAGAATCTCGAGGCAATGGGGTTAAATCAAGTGGAATCAAAGGATTAAAACCATACACACATTCAAACGGGGTCATATTGATCATTCTATGCACCGTTCGATTGTATGCAAACTCCATCATGGGCAAACGATCAGCCCAGTTTCCAACCTTACCTTTGGTCATTGCCCGAAGCAAAGATCCCAAGGTTCGGTTAACTACCTCGGTCTGTCCATCAGTCTGAGGATGGTGAGACGTCGAGAATAGTAACTCTGTGCCGAGGGCACCCCACAAACACTTCCAAAAATGACTCAAAAATTTTGAGTCTCGATCACTCACAATAGTACGAGGCACGCCATGCAATTTCAACACATTAAAAACAAACAAAGTAGCTACATGTTGTGCATCATCACACTTTTTGCAAGGAATAAAGTTGACACGACCCGAATTCTCGGTTAGGCCGTGCGGGCACCCGACCCCCTCCCCTAAACCTGTCGGGCGAACCCTATTGACTGAATCGATATAAATTCTGAAGAGTTACCTTGAAATAAAAAAATGAACCAAACTTCAACAACATAAGATAACTCTCAAGGATAGACAAATATACAAGCTGTCTAAATAATACAACTAACTGCCCAGAATACACAATTTTAAAGGTTTCCAGATTAGACATCTAAGAAGGCCAAAAGATATACACATCTCCCGAACGGAGCAAAAGTAAGAAAAACTGTAATATCTGAAGTTGGTGGCCGCAATGAACAGGATGGCTCACCGTAGACAGCTGAGAACGTACTACTACTCAATCACGGCGCGACTGGCTGGGTCCTGGTGCAGAATCTGCCGAACGAAAAGAAAACACAAGGACAAATAGGGGGGTGAGTCATGAGGACTCAATAAGTGTGAACAAACTAGCAACCTCAAAAAAATAGATACGCTAGTAAGGGAAACGGAACCAGACAACAATCAACAAATATGCAATGCACATATAAGCAGAACAGTAGTCATGTACAGAAAATCTTCACAATAGTATGAAATGAAATGGAATGGGATGAAATAAAATAAAATGAGATAAGATGAAATGAAATGAGATGCAAAGGGTCACATGTGCCCATAATCCCATCCCGAAGCGAAATACTCCTGCATTCGAGGGAAATCCAATCTGCTAACCAACTGGAGCGGAATACTCCTGCTCCTGGGGCGGAATACTCATGCACCCGATATAATATAAACCAAAACCAGAGGCGGAATACTCCTGCACTCTCCTGGGGCGGAATACTCGTGCACCCGATAAAATATAAAGCTCAGGCGGAATACTCCTGCACTCAGTATTATATGCAATGTAATGCATATGAATGCAATATGATGCAATAATAACCCTTCACCGGCACAGGACTCTCATCGACAGCCGAGAAGCAGATACCAACTCCAAGCCAAAGTAAAATACTCAGATTCCCAATGCAATAGCAATAACAGGACATAATATATAATATAGAATGTAAATCCAAAGCTAAGGCGTAATGAGTACGCCTATCGGCAGCTTCACACGTAAGGAACACCTGGTAGAAAATCCACGAGGCCAGGTGCCTCCAAAGAAATGGATATAATCACTTACCGTACTCCAAAGCTAGCCCTGTTACTCAACCACTGCTTTTTCCTTTGGATTAGTTGCCAAACAATTTCTTTCTATTCAATAAGCAGAAAAATTATATCAAATAAAGTTAAAGGCTTCATTCCTTATGTTTTAGGGCAATCCAGTTAGGAACCTGATACCCTATTCGCATACGCAATACGCAGGCCAGGCCTATATACAGGGTTCAAAGTCCCATAACCAAATCCTAAATAAATTGTATTTATATGTTGCCCATAACTCACTGAGTACGAATATATAATCATTTCCATCATCGGGGACCAATTGCCCCTTTAAAATATCAATTCACGTCATTACGGCGATGTCTAATATCCCTATTTTTACCATAAAAATATATTCAAACACCCATAATAAGCTAAGATAATGAGTTAGCATCATTACCTGAAGATTTGGGGTAGAAATTCCACTATTTTTCCACTCCTTTTTCCCTTTTTTCCTCTCTCTTTTCTAATTTTTCTCTCCTCTGTATTTGTATTATGTTTCTGCATTTCTAAGCTTGCTGCTATGCCACCGACTAATAATTTCACTTTTTTTTAATAATAAATTCGCTACGACGATTAAAATTGAAATAGAACCCTAGAGAAGTCGAAATGATCCCAAATTTTTCAAGTAAGCTATACAAAATATATGTAACATACTCGCGAAGACGGATCTCAAATCGGACTTCCGAAACTCAAGATGCGAATTTAAAGGAAAAAGGTCAAATTATTTAATTTTCGGCATTTTAGCGGAAACTAGCCGAACAACATCGAAATTCACTTTCAAACAATCACAGAAGTCACAAATAATCATACGAACCTAACGGCGCTTTCGGATTTTGAATCGGGTCTCACTCGCCCAAACCGAGCTCAAAAATCTCTTTTTAATATTTATTGACAATAAAAACTGAAACCTTCTTCCCATGCCCACCAAACGAGGTCTGATTTAGCTCAAATTTTACGGACAGGTTCTAATGGACCTTACGAATATTTTAAAATTATCAGCACGCCAATCGAAGTCCTAACTTCCGAAACGACTGACCGAGGTCGTTTCATTCTCCTCCACTTAGACTCTCGTTCATCCTCGAACGAGCAAGAGTCTAAAATAGATTTCACACCTCTAATGAGAATGCTTACACGAATTTTCAATGACATTTATTACTAAACCAAAATCATATACAATGATTAGAACTTTTATGCTTTAAAGATCAAGTTCGAACCTGAATCGTCGAAGAGGTGAGGATACCTCTCACGCATACTGGACTCAAGCTCCCAAGTGTCCTCCTCATGTGGACGATTATTCCATCGCACTCGAACCATCGGAATATGCTTGGAATGAAGCTTCCGGATATCATGCGCTACTATAGCAACTGAGAACTCCTCGTAAGCCAGATTCACATCTAGCTGAGCAGGGTCTAATTCGATCACTTCAGAAGGATCTCGGATACACTTCCGGAGCATCGATACATGAAAAACTGGGTGAACTGGCATAGAAGCTGGCAAGTCGAGCCGATAAGCTACCTTACCAATACGTTTCTCGATATGGAAAGGGCCAATGAACCTGGGACTAAGCTTTCCTTTCCCACCAAACCTCTACACCTCGCATCGGTGACACTTTCAGAAATACCATGTCCCCGACCTCGAACTCTAACTCTCGGCTCCTCCGGTTCGAATATGAAATCTGCCTACTCTGGGCGGTCCGTAAACGATCCTGAATAACACGAACAACCTCAAGAGTCTGACGAACCATATCTGAACTCATCACCTCGACATCTCGAGACTCAAACAAGCCAATAGGAGAACGACATCGACGACCATATAAGGCCTCAAATGGTGCCATCTGAATAGAAGACTGATAGCTATTATTATAAGAGAACTCCGCTAACGCCAAATGACCATCCCAGTAACCCCCGAAGTCCAATGCACAAGCTCTCAACATGTCTTCTAAAATTTGAATAACCCGCTCGGACTGACCGTCAGTCTGAGGATGGAATGCTGTACTAAGCTGCACCTTGGTCCCCAACTCTCTCTGAAAAGACTGCCAGAACTGAGAAGTAAACTGGGAACCACGATCTGAGATAATGGATACAGGAGTACCATGCAATCTAACCACCTGCTCAATGAAAATCCGAGCCAGTCTCTGAGCTGAATCAGTAGTCTTTACAGGGATAAAGTGAGCTGATTTAGTCAGTCGGTCGACAATGACCCAGACTGAATCATGGCGCCGCAGGGTCTTTGGCAGACCAACTATAAAATCCATCGCGATGTGCTCCCACTTCCACTCGGGAATGGGCAATGCTTGAGCTAGCCCTGCTGGTCTCCGGTGCTCGAACTTAACCTGCTGACAGTTCAAGCAACGAGATACATAATCAAATACATCTCTCTTCATCCCCTTCCACCAGTATAGCTCTCGGAGGTCCTGATACATTTTTGTAATACCAGGATGAATGGAATAACGCGAGCTATGAGCTTCATCGAGCACTGACTGCCTCAAATCCCCAACATCAGGAACACAGAGTCGACCATTAAACTGAAGAATTCCATCTGAATCAAGCTCGAAGGAGGGAACTCCTCCACTTAGTACACGACCACGCAACTCCTGCAGATAAGGATCCTCGAACTGTCTTTCCTTAATCTGACTGACTAAGGAAGACTGAGCTGCAATACACGCTAAGACTCGACTGGAGTCTGGGAGAAGAAATCTCATGCCAAAGTCGCCAAGGGACTGCAATTCTCGAGCCAATGGTCTCATATCAGCATAAAGAAAAGCCATGATGCCCATGGACTTTCTACTCAAAGCATCTGCTACCACGTTCGCCTTCTCAGGATGATAGCGAATAGTGAGATCATAATCTTTAATTAATTCAAGCCACCTCCGCTGTCGGCCATTAAGATCTTTCTGAGAGAGAAGATACTGCAGACTCTTATGATCTGTATACACCTCACAAGGCTCGCCATAAAGATAATGCCTCCATATCTTCAAAGCAAAGACCACAGCTGCCAATTCTAAATCGTGAGTCGGATAATTCTTCTCATTCGGCTTTAACTGTCTGGAAGCACAAGCAATTACCTTCCCGTGCTGCATAAGAACACAACCAAGGCCCACACGAGATGCATCACAATAAACTACAAATCCACCGGTGCCCGAAGGAAGAGATAACACTGGAGCTGAAGTCAATAAGGCCTTAAGCTTCTGGAAGCTGGCCTCACACTCATCGGACCATCGAAACTGAACCGCCTTATGCGTCAGGCGAGTCAGGGGAGCTGCAATAGTAGAGAACTTCTCCACAAACCTCCGATAATGACCTGCCAATCCAAGGAAGCTGCGAATCTCCGTCGGAGTGGTAGGACGAGGCCATTTCTGCACTGCTTCAATCTTCTTCGGATCAACCTTGATACCTTCACTAGATACCACGTGACCCAAAAATGCTACAGAATCAAGCCAAAACTCACATTTCGAGAACTTGGCATACAACTTACGATCACGGAGGGTCTGAAGAACCACCCTCAGATGATAATCATGCTCCTCGCGGCTACGAGAATAAATAAGAATATCATCAATGAAGATAATGACAAAGGAATCAAGGAATGGTTTAAACACCCGGTTCATGAGATCCATAAAGGCTGCAGGGGCATTAGTCAGCCCAAAAGACATAACTAGGAACTCATAATGGCCGTAACGAGTCCTAAAAGCAGACTTCGAGATATCTGACTCACGAATCTTTAGCTGATGATAACCAGATCGCAGATCGATCTTCGAAAAGAACTTGGCACCCTGCAACTGATCAAACAAATCATCAATGCGAGGCAAGGGATACTTATTCTTGATGGTGACCTTATTTAGCTGACGATAATCAATACACATTCGCATAGTCCCATCTTTCTTTTTCACGAATAGAACAGGAGCACCCCACGGAGAAATACTCGGCCTGATGAACCCCTTATCAAGCAGATCTTGCAACTGCTCCTTCAGCTCCTTCAACTCTGATGGGGCCATACGATAAGGAGGGATAGAAATAGGCTGAGTCCCTAGCACTGTATCAATGCCAAACTCGATCTCTCGATCAGGAGGAAGTCCTGGCAAATCATCTTGAAACACATCAGGGAACTCCCTAACGACAGGAATAGAATCAAGAGATGGAATCTCCACAGTGGTATCTCGAACCATGGCAAGATACGCTAAACACCCTTTATCCATCATCCGTTTTGCCTTCAGGAAAGAAATAACATGTCCCCTGGGTGGCAAATAAGAACCCTGCCACACCACCGGTGTTGAACAAGGAAGAGACAACTGAATAGACTTGGCATGACAATCTAATGTGGCATGACACGACGCCAACCAATCCATGCCAATAATAACATCAAAATCAACCATATCTAGGATTAGAAGATCCACTAATGTCTCACGACCCCCAAAAGATATGGTACAAGCTGGATAAATTCGGTCCACAATGATAATGTCTCCAATAGGAGTAGAAACATAGAATGGATCACGAAGACACATATAATCAACATGAAAACCCGAAGCAAAATAAGGAGATACATATGAATATGTAGATCCTGGATCCACCAAAGAATATGCATCTCGACCACAAACAGATAAAATACCTGTCACAACAGCTGGTGATGCCTCGGCATCCTGCCTAGCCGGCAGTGCATATAGCTATCTCTGCGGCTGAGCTGAGCCGCTACCCTGACGACCACCTCTAGAGGGACCACTAGGACCACGTCCACGACCTCTACCGGGTGGTGGTGCACCTCTAGCTGGCTGAGACCCTGGAGGGGCACCCTGAGGCTGCTGCTGCATAGGCGCTGGAAGGCGAGGGAAAGGGCGACTACTACACTGCTGAAGGAGATAAGGGCAATCCTTCTTATGATGCCCTGGATCCTGACAGATAAAGCATCCTGGAGCAAATCTACGCTGATCAAACTGAGACTGATCTCGCAGGCGAAACCAAAACTGACCCTGAGCAGAAGTAGGCGCGTTCTGAGAACCACGTGCTGGAAACTGAGCTGGTCTGACAGGAGGCCTACTCTGCTGCTGATAACTCCTACCTCCATACGAGGTACTAGAATGCCCTGGACCACGAGATCTCTTACTCTCCCGCTCTAACTCCTCCATCTCCAATCTATGATAGGCCTCATACCTCCTGGCAATATCAACAGCGACATCAAACAGAGTACCAGCCTCAATCTCACGAGCCATCTGGGACCGCAAATGAGGAGAAAGCCCATCAATAAAACGTCTGACCCTCTCAGAAGGCTCCTGCACAAGATCTGGAGCATAGCTGGACATCTCTGAAAACAAAAGCTCGTACTCCGTAACTGACAGGTTACCCTGTCCAATCCTCTCAAACTGTCTCCTCTTCTCGTCCTGCTGACTGCGAGGGAAAAACTTTTCCATGAATCGATGGGAGAACTCACTCCATGTCAGCTTAGGTAAGCCCTGCCTAGATGATCGGAGTGCAGTCCACCAAGTTAAAGCCGGACCCTCAAGCTAGAAGGCAGTATAATCAACTCCATACTGCTCAAGATATCCAAGGGCCTCTAAGATACACTGACATTGATCAAGAAACTCACGAGGCTTAAGTTTATCTGATTTCTGACCAGAGAACTTGAGGACTAAGTCGGGTAAAATAATGCAACCTTGCCGGATCATCAACCTGACCTGCTACCTGGACTGGCTGACCAACCTGAGCAACCGGAGGTACAACACCCGCTACCTCTGGAGCATAACCACCTGGAACATGAACTGCTGGAGCTACATGTAGAGCTGGAATGGGGGCTTCCTGAACCTGAGAACAAATATCTACCGCAGCCTGAGGAGCTGCCTGAGGGAAAGGAGCATCTACAGTAGCCAGAGGAATAGGAGCATCCACAACAGCCTGAGGAATATGAGCATCTACGGTAGCCTGAGGAATAGGAGGTCCCTGGGGCATCTGCGTCGCTAAGAATCTCATAAAAGCGTCATGAAGTGCAGGGGGAACGAATAAGCTCTGCTCCCCCTGCCCAGCAAAAGCTGGCACTACCGGAACCTCTACAGCAGGATCAACACGATCCACCATCCTCGCGGCCTGGGAAACTCTACCTCTGCCTCGACCACGACCTCTACCGCGGCCAACACCGTGACCTCGCGGAGCAGCAGGCATAGGGGCGACCGCTGGCTCCTCCGCCTCTCGCCGAACATTCGCGCGCATTCTCACCATACTGCGGAAAATTAAAAATATTTAACTTCAGATAAGAAGACTCACGCACGACAGGGAAAAAAGAAGGGAAACTGCCTAAATGCCATCATAGCCTCTCGTAGATAGGTACGGACGTCTCCGCCCGATCAGCGAGACTCTATTAGACAATGTCATAATCTGGAAAGACTCTAAACCTCGCTCTGATACTAACTGACACGACCCGAATTCTCGGTTAGGCCGTGCGGGCACCCGACCCCTCCCCTAAACCTGTCGGGCGAACCTTATTGACTGAATCGATATAAATTGTGAAGAATTACCTTGAAATAAAAAAATGAACCAAACTTCAACAACATAAGATAACTCTCAAGGATAGACAAACATACAAGTTGTCTAAATAATACAACTAACTACACAGAATACACAATTTTAAAGGTTTCCAGATCAGAGATCTAAGAAGGCCAAAAGATATACACATCTCCCGAATGGAGCAAAAGTAAGAAAAACTGTAATATCTTAAGTTGGTGGCCGCAATGAACTGGATGGCTCACCGTAGACAGCTGAGAACATACTACTCCTCAATCACGGTGCGACTGGCTGGGTCCTGGTGCAGGATCTGCCGAACGAAAAGAAAACACAAGGACAAATAGGGGGGTGAGTCATGAGGACTCAATAAGTGTGAACAAACTAGCAACCTCAAAAAAATAGATATGCTAGTAAGGGAAACGGAACCAGACAACAATCAACAAATATGCAATGCACATATAAGCAGAACAGTAGTCATGTACAGAAAATCTATACAATAGTATGAAATGAAATGGAATGGGATGAAATGAAATAAAATGAAATGAGATGAAATAAAATGAGATGCAAAGGATCACATGTGCCCATAATCCCATCCCGAAGCGGAATACTCCTGCATTCGAGGGGAATCCAATCTGCTAACCAACTGGAGCGGAATACTCCTACTCCTGGGGCGGAATACTCCTGCACCTGATATAATATAAACCAAAACCAGAGGCAGGATACTCCTGCACTCTCCTGGGGAGGAATACTCCTGCACCCGATAAAATGTAAAGCTGAGGCGGAATACTCCTGCACTCAGTAAAAGTGAGCCATTTTTGAAAAACGATCAACCACAACGAAAATGCTATCATGTCCTCCCCCCGACCTTGGTAATCCCAACACAAAGTCCATGGATATATCAACCCAAGGTCGATCAGGCACAGGCAATGGTTTATACAAACCATGAGGGTTGGACTTCGATTTAGCTTTCTTGCAAACGAGACAAGCGTTGCAAAGTTTTTCCACATCTCGTCGCATTTTGGGCCAATGGAACTGCTCGGTCAAGATACCAAGAGTTTTGTCGACACCAAAGTGTCCCATCAGACCACCGGAGCGAGCTTCTCGAACTAATAGCTCTCTCCACGATGACACTGGCACACAAACCCTCCCATTCTTGAAGAGGTAGCCATCATGCCATTGATACTTCTCAACCCTTCGGCCACTCAAGACTGCGTCACGAACGCATTTCAACTTGGGATCATCTTCGTACATCGACTTGATGCTTTCAAATCCCATGAGCCTAGAGGTGAGAGTGGTCGCTAAGGCAAATTTCCTTGATAGCGCATCGGCCACAACATTGTCTTTACCCTTTTTGTAATGAACTACATAGGGAAAGCTCTCAATGAATTCAACCCACTTGGCATGTCTTCGGTTCAACTTCTCCTGTCCTCGGAGATGCTTCAAGGATTCATGATCACTTTTGATCACAAACTCTCGAGGCCACAAATAATGCTGCCAATGGGCGAGTGCTCGAACGAGGGCATACAACTCTTTGTCATGCGTTGAGTAATTTAAAGTTGCACCCTTAAGCTTTTCGCTAAAGTAAGCGATCGGCTTCGATTCTTGCATCAGCACTCCTCCGATCCCAACTCCAGACGCATCACACTCGACTTCGAATGCTTTGCTGAAGTCAGGGAGTTGCAACAACGGGGCAGAGCAAAGCCTCCATTTCAACTCTTGGAAAGCCCTTTCTTGGGACTCTCCCCACATAAATGGATGGTCTTTCTTAACCAGCTCGATTAAAGGAGCTGCCACGGTGCTAAAGTCATGAACAAACCTTCGATAAAAACTAGCTAAGTGATGGAAGCTACAAACTTGTGATACCGAGGTTGGAGTTGGCCAATCTTTTATGGCTTCGACTTTTGACTCGTCGACTTCAACACCATTAGCACTGACAACGAATCCGAGAAAGACTACACGCTCGACACAAAAGGCACATTTCTTGAAGTTAGCATATAACTTCTCTTCTCTTAGTTTATCAAGCACTAGCCTTAGGTGTTCAACATGTTCATCCACAGATTTACTATAAACAAGTATGTCATCGAAGTAAACGACAACAAACTTATTTATGAACGGTTTGAGCACATGGTTCATCAATTGTATGAATGTGCTCGGTGCATTGGATAAGCCAAAAGGCATTACCAACCATTCATAGAAACCGAATTTGGTCTTGAATGCGGTTTTCCACTCGTCTCCGGGTTTCCTTCGGATTTGGTGGTAACCGGACCTGAGGTGTATCTTCGTAAAGCATGAAGAACCTCTTAACTCATCTAGCATGTCATCTAATCGTGGATAGGATGACGATACTTTACCGTTATTTTGTTAACTGCTCGGCAATCAACACACATTCGCCATGTTCCATCTTTCTTTGGGACAAGTATAACAGGAACGGCGCAAGGACTCAAGCTCTCTCGAACAAGGCCCTTGTTCAACAACTCATCAACCTGCCTTTGGAGCTCTTTGGTGTCTTCGGGATTACACCGGTATGCAGGTTTGTTGGGGATTTGTGACCCCGGTACGAAGTCAATTTGGTGCTCGATTCCCCTCAACGGAGGTAATCCACCTGGCATTTCTTCAGGGAACATGTCTCCGAAGTCCTGCAAAACACTTTGTACAGCACTAGGCAAAGGGTTATCATTAGCAAAATCATCGTTAGAGTTTAGAAAGATACCCTTGTGCACGAGGCATATCATCATCTGACCGTTGTCATTGTCTCGTAGAAACTCACCCGGTTGCATGATTGCACAGATTCCTTTTACTTCGGGAAGTCAGTTTGTCTCTTCGGCCTCCAATTTTGCTCCTATCGGAAGCTTAGCTTTGGCCGCTTCTTTCAATTCTTTCATCCGTTTATAGTCCTCGGTGACTTGTTTTGGAGACAATGGTTTGAGTATGAAACTCTTCCCTTCGAGCCTTACAGTGTAAGTGTTGGATCTCCCATTGTGAATGACCGACTGGTCATACTGCCACGGTCATCCCAATGGAAAATGACAAGCTTTCATCGGCACCACATCGAATATCATTTTATCTTGATACTCTCCAATTCTGAACTTGATCTACACTTGTTTGACAAACCTCAATTCGCCACACTCATTCAGCCATTGTAATTTGTAAGGGTGGGGATGCTTCAAAGTAGTTAGTCCCATTTGTGAAACCAAGGTTTGGCTCACCACATTTGCACAACTACCAGAATCAATGATCATCGAACACACCTTTCCCCTCACTCGACATCGGGCATGAAAGAGGTTTTCTCTTTGGTTGTCCTCTTCTTCAAGAGTCGTGCAGCTCAAATTCCTTCGAACCACAAGAAACATTTCTGGATGATCAGCTTCGGTAGCTTCACGATTATCATCACCTTCAGCTCGGTCAGCCTCCTCGATAAATTCCTCCTCGGTGTCACTCGCTTGCTCATGGACGGTTCCATCTTCGAGCAGAAGCATAATTTTGCGAGTTGGACACTCCTTTGCCATGTGACCATAACCCTTGCATTTGTGACATTGAATATTTGAAGCACCAGGAGAGTTGAGTTGAACTTTACCTCCCACTTCTCTTGATTGGTTAACGGTCACACCTTTTTCGAACGGTCTCTTCGGATCTCGAACAGTGTTGGCACTTGTTTGGTTCGGACTCTTCCATTCTTTACCTCGGTTCAAAGGAGTAGAAGTAGTGACTCCACGATACCGGTTTGCCTTATCGTCCTTCACCAATTTTTCAGCTTCGGTGGCAGCATCGAACAGATCTTCCAACGTGTGATACACGTGTAGCCTCAATTGAGATGACACAACCCGAGCCAAGCCATTTTTGATCGGATAATGGCTTGTTCTTCGTCTTCGGCCAGATCAAGATTCAATCGAACCCTTTCGAACTCATCATGATACTCTTGGACTGACTTGGACCCTTGCTTTAACTCATAGAGCTTTTGTATTTGAGTTTGCCTGTACTTAGCACTCAAATACTTAGCATCCATTGCTCTCATCAACTGTGGCCAAGTATTGACTACGGGATAGGCATTCCTTCGTCTATGCCTTTTATCAGCCTCCCACCACGTAGATGCATAAGCTTCGAACGAAGCAATAACGTGGGCAGCTTTTCTCTCATCGGTCATCTCATTGGTTTCAAAGATGCGCTCCATCTTAAGCTTCCATTCAAGATATTCATCTGGATCACTAGTTCCTTTAAAGGGTAGAATTGTGATCTTGGCACTGTTCAAGTTTGAATCTCGAACACCACGAACCTGTTCGGGATACTCATCATCACGATCATCAGCCTCACGCTCAATATTTCTTTCAACATTTGCGCCTCGGCCTCGGCCTCGGAAATTTCCACGAACTCGGTGAGCTTGCCTTCATTGAGTGAATGGCGGCTCATTTTCATATTCATCCTCAGGAAATTCCTCTTCGACAACGGCTCCAAGATCTCTTCGGGCCTTTGGAAGTGGTATCCTTTCTCCTCGGGGAATGCCCAAGTTTTGATAGTTAGCTTGGGGATTGCCCAAGTTTTGCTGCGCTTGGGGATTGCCCAAGTTTTGTTGAGCTTGGGGATTGCCCAAGTTGAGTTCTCTTCGAATTGCTTCACTTGTCAACTGATGTTGTCGAACAAGCTCAGCATACAACTCAGGTTTCATTGGAGTGGAGTGGCTAGTTCCAGCGCCGGACCCATTCATGGCCACGGACACACTTCCTTGTTCGAGTTGAGCTACTCGAACACTCACTCCTCTTACTTCGGCACTGACGCCTTGTATCGCAGCCATGAGATCGGCTAACGACACTTTGGGCTTCTCAATGCCTTTGCCATCGCCTCCATTCCCAGCCATGGTACCTGCACAAATCAAAGACCAAACAAATGTTAAGGTTAGAAATCACCTCACACGCTCCCTCACCTTTGATGGGTGGCACTTGGGTCCACTCACTTTATGGGTTCGGTTTTTGGTCACTCAAGAACTTGTAGCCAATGACTTCCTCGGTTGATCAACTTCTCTCAATTCCTTCGAATTTGACAAGTTACGATGTCTTACTTCGGGAAGAGTGAGTTGATTTGACTCAATGGAACGGACAACTATCTACTCTTGCGCTTCGGGAAGTCAAAAGAATTTTCTACAAAGTTGGACTTCGGTTACCCACACACGAGTTCCTATTAAGCTCAAACGAGTTAGTACGACATAGAGTAGGAAAATTACTCAAAAGATCCACCAACTAGAATTTCGGACAGAAGAAAAGTAAAAACCTAGGAGAATCTACCCTTTGATTCCCCTTTGAAATCTTTTTCGAACACACCAACTCTTGTCCGTACAAGAGTGGGCCCTCCTTGGTACGGATAGGGTTTTACCTTATCCACTTCCTCTTTTCAGCCGACAATTTTTTTCACCTGGGTTTTGATCTTTACACTTCACCCCTTTCTTCTTCAATGGAACAGTGAAGCTTTGCTCCGGCGTACGGACAATTTACTTCTGTTCATTGACCACGAATTTCAACAGACCTGGGTTGCTTCTTCAACTCCGGTTCCATCAACAACGGAGGAAATAAATTCAAGTTCTTCGAGCTAAGAACCAGCTCGTTCGCGTCGTACAATTTTACGATTTCGTAACAATTTTTCGGCATACGGACAACGAATTTCAAACACAAAACTTTGAATTTAAGCACAAAACAAACCCAAATCACTCAAGAACCACCAATCTTCATCGGTTTCAGCCAAACACGATGGGCATTCGAGTTCCAGTCACCAACAAACTTCAAAACAGTCCAAATTTCACCAAGAAACCCTAGTCACGAAAGTTGTACGTCGGGTACTTGTTGGAATCAGGAAACAATGGTGAACAAGAATCAATGGTTGTTTAATCCAAACAACCAACAATCAAACATAATTTTTTTTTGTTTTTCTACTTCTTCTTTTTTATAAACGCTCGGCAACAACAATCAAACACATGGAAGAAAGCTGAAACTGAAGACAACAGCACGATTTTAAGGGAACAGGATTTGAGGTTGTAAGAACAAACTCAAACCTTTCTCTGATACCAAGACGGTTCAAGCAAACCCGAAGGAATTGCTAAACACGAAACGCGGAAGAAAATGACAAGAATAGAAGCAAGACAAATCTTGCTTCGATTCAAAAGAACAGTGAGGAACCTGTCTCAAAGCTCGATTGAAAGGAAATCAAGACGCACCTATACTATGCAACAATCCTCAAGAAAGACCCGCTTCTTGCAAATTGAATGATCAAAAAGAAATTGTTCAAACAAATAACACCGGTTGACACAAGTTCTTTAAAAGCCCACGTCGGGGTTCGGCTCCATCGGAGACTCACAATAGCACTTGCTATGTTTTTCATAAACTCAAAAACTGGATCCTTTACAATGAAATGAAGTAAAGTATTTATAGGCTAAGCTAGGGGCAAAATAGTAAATAGTCACAAGTGACTAATAAAAAAACAAGCCACGCAGGGCTGAGCTAAATTATGTGTTCGGCAGCCTTGACTTCGGTGCGTGGTTGCTCGCTCGAACTCATTGTCCTCAGATGCTCACTTGTCTTCGAGAAATTTTCCTCGATTACTTTGCCTTCGGGCTCAAATCTGAAGATAACGCCTTCGGTTCTTGAGCCTGGGCACTCAGCTTCGGAGCAATTGCTTTCCTTCGGCCAGGCTAAGTGAATGTGCACATCGTGCAGTAGCTTGGCTTGACTCTGTGTCATCGGTCTCCTCGGTGGATCGATCACTTGATCAGCACGTGTTCGGGCTGCATCAATTCCTCCATAAAATCTGAGGTGAAACCTTCTAGAGCCCGTGTCTTGACGGCTGTTCGTGGTTGATAAATGATATCATATTCTCCCAATTCTTCAGGCCATTCTACCAACCCTTTAGAGATCTCATGTCTGGATAAAATAGTATGTATCGGCACATAAGATATCACACTGACCGTATGGCTGAGAAAATAATAATGCAACTCTTGAGTTTCCATGACCACGACCGCAACAAACTTAACAGTTAGAGGTAGAAACCTATCTGGACACAAAAGTCCTTTGCTGACATACTTTATGGGAAACTGTCTCCCATATTCTTCTCATGTGAGCGCCGCATTCCATGCTACTTCTGAGATTGAGACATACAGCAACAGGTGCCCCCTCTGGACTGGCTCGGCTATTGTCGAAAGCTGCAAGAGTTGCACATTTACTTGGGCCAATACCAAGCTATAATGTATCAGCCACCAGGGTCCTTTCTGTTTTACCAGTACCTCGGAGAGCTGGTACCATAATTCTGCTGCCTTGGGAATTAGATGGCTCATCTCTAACAACTGCTCCCTCAACTCGCCGATCTCTATTCTGGCCTTACGCTCCATAGACTCATACCAAAAGGATTCCTCATCGACCATATTTACCTTGGCTATCGGCTATCGTCCATTTGTCCAGTCTCCTGTCGAACGCCAAAGGCCGCTCAATTCGGAAGTCGCTAACCCCGTGAAAAGTCGGGTATGTGAAAACTTGGTGGAGTGTTGAGGGTACTCCTTTTACACTGTGTATCCATGATCGACCCAGGATGACATCAAACGAAAGACTGCAGGTTAGTACCTGAAAGAGTGTGTTATGCTCATCACGCCTGGAATATGAACTGATAGAGCTAGTTCTCCGATAGGCTCTTCACGAAGGCCACTGAAGCCGATTATCCTGCAAGAGCTCGGAATCATCTGATGGTGCTGGCCTATCTTCTATAATACCACCCCCTGGATAATGTTCACATTACTTTCTGGGTCAACCAAAGCTCGCTTGATCTGGAGGTTGGAAACCCTTATGGGGACGAATAGAGTGTCTTGATGCTTTCCTTCCTCTTCTAGGCTGAACATAATAGGACTAACAAATGGCCCTTACATTTCATTCCCCAGGCTGTGATTGGCCCCAGGGTTGCAAAGATCGCGTTGATGCTCAATTTATCCTCAAAGTCTGGTGCTCTTGACCACCTTGCTCTTTCTTCAATCACATCCTTGAGGTGTCCCTCCTTTAGTAGATGCTCAATCTCTAACATCAGGGATTTGCAGTCGACCGTGTCATGGTCGTTGCTTCGTTAGAAGTCACAGTAGGCCATTGTATTCCTCCCGGTTGCTCCTTTTATGGTGGGCGACCACCATAATTTTGGGCCTAGTTTTCCAAAGTGATTGGCAACAAGTTCCACGGTGTTGACTCGAAAACCTATAGACTCAGAATTACCTTCGCGTGGTTGATCGCCTTTCTCGTCGCTGGCTACATGGACTGGCTGCTTAGCAGGATCCTTCGGCTGCACGCTGGGATCGCTAGGATCATGTGCGGACTCGTCTATTGCATTAGTAGTATTCTTTGGGATGTTATCGTTGTCGTCTGACATGACTGCGCATTTTCCTTCGTAGAATACCTACAATTGCTTGGGCCCAACGGTGGGCGCCAAACTGTTTATGCCTAAAATTGGACACCTAGGTTAAACAATCAAATTTATAAGAGGATCGCAAGCAATACTTTAAACACGATGAAAAAGTAAGTAAATAGAGAGAAAGGTAATGAACAAGAAAGTAAGTAATATTATTCCTTGAAACTAGCCGGATTCGGTGTGAATCGCTTGATGTACAATATAATGTAAGGAGGGGTATTTATAGTAGAGATTTTTCCAGTCCTAATTATGATAAAATACAAAGATTAGTAAAGGTTATGGGCTTATTAACTCAAGGTGGTGGTATATACGAAACCTTAACTAGGAGATTATAAACCCTATGGCGGCGGGATGTATGTCTTACGTCCTACGCCCGTACCATCTGAACGATCGTAACTCGAGGAGCAGGCGTGTATCATTTGTGCTCGGTGGCTTGTGAGATAAGTCTAGTCTCGCCAGCTGGACTTGTATCTCCATAGTAGTAAGTGGCGTATTTTTGCCTACACATATATAAAATAAATTCTCTAGCTCATCAAATATACTTATACTCTTAATCTTAATATAGCTATATTAGTGGTGTGTATTATTCATTGCCTTGATTTATCAATAGATGAGGTCCAGGATATTTGAGTCAAATAATTCCTGATAAGTTGGATAATGATAATACGCATTTGCAAAGTGATAGCTAGTTGATTGAATCCACGTCTCGGTATAGAGATTGATGACACCCCTTTATTAAAGCTTGTAAGTTTCTATGTGTAAATCTGACCAGTAGATTTTTATAAGCGGAAGTCTGAAGGATATTCATTTAGTCAATACATTAAATTGTCAGTATTTAATAATATTGATTGGTGTCTGTAACCTTAACGTGGGGAGTTAAATAAGATTTGATGGAAGAATTTGAAATTCAACTGAGGGGTGCAATTACGAATTTGTAGTGAAAATAATTTGTAATTTATTATGGAAAGTTTAATTCTAGAGAAAAAGATTAATTCCATAATTGGAAGCCTCATTTATTAATTCGGTGGTCCCTGTTGTGACCGAGTCCAATTAGGACTAAGGGATTTTTTGGTGGAAAAGAATCCTAGACAGTTTTGGAAAAGTATTTTACCCTAAAAACTATATAAAGGAGATTTTTGGTCAAAAGAAAAATACAAGAAAAATAAATAATTTTCTCTCTCTTTCTCTGAAACACTTGTTCCATCCAAGTGCTGTTAGTCTGGGTATTTTTCGGGTACACAACAGAAGACTATAGAATTGCAGACGATCGACAAGTTGGATGATAAACTACTCAAATTCCTTGGATTGCTTAAGAGGTATTTCATTTTGAGTTTAACTAGTATGCACCGACGGTGTAAAGTTTTTTTACACCATCAGGTAACTTTGACCGGTTTAACCGGTTACCATCTCTTTTATTTTTTCCTTTATTATTTTACTTTTCATTCGGTTACTCCCTCCCCCACCCCCTCCACCTCACCCCTCTATCCTTCGCACATCAGATCAGATACCTTCTGACCCCATTCTCCCGATCTTCTTTAGGGTTCCTCATCTATGACTTCAAAGCCCTCATTTAATCCCCTGAAATTATTCTAAAAAGAAGAGTTTACTTGAGATCTTCGGTGGAGAATCCATCTTTTCGATGATACTGCACCTAGATGTTTAAGACAATGATTCCATCTTATTGGTATGTCGATTTCAGATTTTCTTTGTTTTTCCTATCGTATTTTAGTGTTAAAGATTAAATTTCTTAAAAGGGAAAAAAAAGTTTTGACATATACTTTATTTTTACAGTCAGTAACAATGACTATCTCATAGCTATATCCCCTTCTCTTGGTTTCCCCTTTTTATTTACACTTCATACGTGTTGTTCATAATCTATATTTTCCTATTTAATCATTATTTTTTAGGAGTGGTATATATTATTTGAGAAAGTATACAGCGTGTTTAAATCGTTCTAGTTATCTGTTGTGTTCACTTTTTACTTCTTAGGTTTGATTGTGCTTTTAAGTCTTGAGCGTTTGTTTCATTTCAACATGTGTTGATCACGACCTGATCTATTGAAGCGATTTTCAATAATAACTTTGTGTAAAAGATGCAATTTTGTTTATTGATCCTTACCATAATTTTGTGCCATGCCTTTTCCGAGACAAAGCATGCCTTTCTCTTCTGTTTCATTCGATAAAACCTTTGAGGCATAATGTACTGCTATGGTTCTTTAGATGTTTCACTTAGATGATTAAATGTCTATCAATGTTTGATCCTCTTTAAAAGTTAGTGACTTTATCAATTTTACAGGGAAATTCAAGACTTCAAAGAACAAAGAAAGAAGTAAACAATGACTTAGACAATCCTCAAATGATGGACATAATAAGTTGGAAACATAATGATTGCGGTGAACTTTCAGTAATAGATCACTATCACATTCTTTAAAGAAGCTTCACTTGTGTTATTGTTATCTTTTGCTTGCATTGGTAAACGATGCCTTTGCTATCAGTATCTTTGGATATCTCAATTTGTTCACTGAAAAATATCGAGAAATAGAAGATGTTTCTATGAGGATCAAGCTCAACTATTCGTTGAAAGCTAGTAGTTTTTTGAAGTTGTGTAGTTGGAAAAATTTCTCTGATGTAGATTATAACTTTTAATTGTCGACTCTATATTTTACTTGAGCGTCAAATTTTTTGTACAAGTTTGCATCCTCTGTAGTGCATATTTCCTGGTGATTGAAATAAAGATATTGTAGTGTCAAGTTGAAGCGCTTTTTACATTTTGTTATCAATATTCTTTGTTCTTGTTTAATAGATTTCCTTAATTTTCACGTTGAATGTTTCATTCCAAAGCTAGAATAGTATTTGATTAGAGGTGACACTTTACATGTTGATGCAAGGTGATCGTTACAGCCTTGATCTAGTACTTCGATGCACCCAAGCTCACCCGATCTCAATCAACTAGCCAAGCTCGCCCAATCTATTCTTAGTGTTTTGTAGTAAATGTGTTCATTTATACAAGTAATACTTTGATTTCTCTTATACAATGTTTATAGCTTCAATTGTGTCTGTGGGCAGTGATTCCAATACCATGTCAATGTGCATAAACATAATGTCCTACTTGCATGTCGACAGACACAAAGAATTGTCATTGCAAAAGGTATGTGAGTAAATAAAAACACAACCATAAACAGTGCTCAAACTTGACTGTGAAATTGTAAATAAAATCTTGAACAAAAAAAATGTGTAATCGAACTATGCTGCTATTATTTCCTATCAGCAGAAAAAGAAACAACTAAACTCTAGATAATTATCTTGTGCTACTTCTATGCTTTGAATCTCCAAAACGTCAAGTAATGGTCATATCTCTAATCTTCTTTGTATGGGTAGGAAGCAGCTCTCATCAAATCCTGAAATTTCAAAAATCATTCAGCACAAATATGATTGTAACAAATTATATAAATACAGGAACATAGTAATAACAAGCCTACCGTAATTGAGGTTGGATATACGGCACCACAATCACCATTTTGTCCATAAAATGATTCTGGAAATGGTTGATATTGCTTCAAAAAATGAAAAAAGAAAAATAACTTAGGTGAAATACAAACATACATGAAAAAATATGTGTCAATCAAGATAAGACATGAATTATTATAAGAGAAGTTTACCTGTGTAGGAGCTGTACTAGATGGTGTTTCTGTGCTTTTAGATTCCAATTGTACACAGGAGATTGAGCTGCAAATAAAATCTTTAAGTTACAGAAGTAATTTTCATAATCATGTACCACATAAAGTGTAATTACTTACCTTATTCCCTTGCCCTTCTTTGTGCTTTTGATTTGTCTTGTTTGCTTCTAAGAAAAGCTTTTCTTGGCCTTGCGAGAACTTTCTAAACCACCTTTCCTCCTCAACGAACGGGGACGTCCTTTAGTAGCCACACATGGAGGATCAAGTAAAATGATGTTTTGACTATGTTCACCCGAGTTTAATTCAATATTCGACCCATTGACTTGACCACCACATGCATTATCATTTCCAAACTCATATGGAAGTTCATCAAGTTCTTCAGACAATTGCAACAGTCTTTGATATGCATATTTATAATGTTTTTCAGACCGTGAAGCTCGTTTAGAAAGCCCTAGCGAATGCGTCATAATGTTATTATACCACATAGCAAAAGGCTCCAAATTATTCACATGTGGCTTTTCATTTAAAATATCAACTTTTTCTTTTATTGCATATCTTGTCCATCGATCCAGTAGATAACATGGTGGAAGAGAGTAAATTTGTTTCTTTATAAATATCATTAGCACATGTCTACATAAGATTCCCATAAACTCAAACTTATGACAAAAGCAAACAGCTGTTTTTTGTTCAAGGTTCAATTCAACAACATAAGCTGGTGTTACACTTTGAAATTGATGAACATTATAGATGTGAATTCCATCCTTAACCTCAATTTTTTTTAGACAAATTTTTGAGAAAAAACCAATTCATCTTGAAAGAGTCGGAACATTTTTCTTGTATATGCTTTCTCTGCTTCATCCTCCATAGGGTATAAAGTTTTCTAGCTAGCTTTTGAAGATTTTGTCTTAAACTCCTTCTCCCTGACTTTGTCATACCTAGCATCAACAGCTTTATCATATTGCGTCACAAATACACTCATTGGCGTACTAGAATTAAGATAATCCTTAAAAAATTTATTCATACTCTCACTTCTTTGAGTTGTTGACATTCCAGCACACAACGTAGTACACACATATGATGGAATCCACTTTTCACGGATTGCATATATTCTCTGCAACCAACTATTTTCTTCCAAGTTGTACAGTTTCATAATATCTTTCCAAGCAATTTCAAATTCCTCAGGTGTGGTTGTATCATGTAGACACTTACTGAACTTAGTTTTGAAATCACCAAATTCATGATAAATATGACTTAGATATTCAGGAATCTTCTTCTCTATGTGCCACATACAAAAGTGGTGCGCACTATTTGGAAACACCTTCGCAACTGCATTTGTTATGGCCTGATCTTGATCTGTGATGATTGTACGAGGGGCAACACCAAACATTGCTTCTTTCCAAGTGCGAAGTAACCACACAAAAGTTTCTTCAGTTTCATCCCAAAGAAGAGCACAACCAAATAAAATGGATTGGTGATGGTTATTAACTCCTGTAAATGGGACAAAAGGCATCATATACTTGTTTGTCAAGTATGTAGGATCAAAAACAACAACCTCTCCAAAGTTCTTATAGACTACCCTAGACCTCGCATCAACCCAGAAACAATTTGCTAAGTGGCCTTCTATATCCATTTGTATTGCATAAAAGAAACCTGGATTCTCTGATTGACGCTTTTGAAAATATTTCAACATCAACTGAGCATCTCCTTTTTCAAGATTGTTTTGTCTTTTAGTGCTCAAATAATTTTGAATATCTCACCCAGTTAAATTGAGGTTCTCTACACCTCCAGCCTGATTAATCAAAACCGATGCAATTTTACTTGGACGAACACCAGATGTATCAAGTAGATCAATGAGATTTTTCTGGGCCTCTGACTTTTTTCTTTTTGATCTCAAGAATTTTTTGCTATGTGGAGAAGCAAGTTCATGATTATGGTCTGAGACAAGCCTAGTAACCATCCACATTCCTTCTTCTTTCTTTGACAAATATATCATCACTTTACATCCTTCTCTAGTTTCATCACGTTGCCTATTACTTTCAAGACTTTTCTTTGAACGGAATCCTTCTTTTGAACAAACAAACTGTTGACCTATAATTGAGTTATCTTTTCTTGATCTACTAATCCGACTGCGATGAACACTAAAACCACTACGATGTGCATAATTAAGATAGAACTCAAATGCAATATCAGGTGAGGGAAAGTCCATACCAATGTAGGGTTCTCTCGGTTCTTCGTCTACGGTAACATTCATATCACTTTCTAATTTCTCCAATGCAGCTCCAATTCATTCTTCATTTTGGTTAGGTAAATTGGTTTCTGGTTTGTCCTGCAACATACAAATACTGGATTGATTAAAACTTCAATATATTTTGAACTTCAATCCAATAATAGTTGTAAAACTATTTCGATGGCAGACAATTCATGTCTACAGTAAATTATATCAAGTTTATTGAAAACTCGGATCTTCTCCAAAAATAGATTTAAAAAAATGAAAGAAAGATGATGAATACTTATTTACCATATTGAACGAATTTCCTCAGCGGTGTAACAGATGTTGTAGTAAAATAACATAGATGAAATAGTAGGCAATGGAAGAGTTCGTACTTTTGTCTATCAAGGTCTGGACCCTAAAAATTCTACAGGAAAATTAATGTAGACTCCTAGTTTCCTTCTACAACTATTTTCCTTATTTGTAATTTGAATATTAAAAAATATAAAATAATTGTAATCTTATATGTAATAGGCTTTAAAGTTACCTGATGGTGTAAAAAAACTTTACACCGTCGGTGCATATTAGTTAAACTCTTTCATTTTATGTTTATGTAAAACTGAATTGTTTAGTAGTTGTCTAGATTACATGTTAATTATTGATTCTAGGATTACTTTCGCAATATTTATATTCCTTCGGTTTCCACTGAAATTCGTGTAATAGTGCACAGCTTGTTACTCCCAACATAACCTTTAGGACTCGGAGCATCTCCTCAGTTCTAGTTTCATTGTGATCAAACAAGAGGAAAAAAAAAATAGTACTCTGCTACGTACAAAACAGAAGTGAAGGATGTTCCTGACCCTGAAACTTAAGCAAATGAAAACTCCAGCTGCTACAGCAAAAGGGAGTACTTCAGCAAGAATAAGCCAAACTCCAAAATTAACTAATTAAACTCCCGTTTGGACATAGAATTTAGGAGCATTTTTTTGGACTAGTTTTTCAAATTCTTGCTTGTTTATAAAGTTTGTCCAAATTTTAAAATGTAAAACTTCAAAATACCAAAAGCTGGTCTTGAAAGAATTTTATTTTTTCACTCATCAAACTTCAACATTTTTTCAAATGAAATGCATGTCCAAACACAACTTCAAGTTCTAAAAATAATTTTTCAACTTAACTTCAAAAATTTATATTTTTAAGTTTCAACATAATTTATGTCCAAATGCAGCTGAGTGACAAGAGTAGGACTGCTTACTGATTGGTCGGGGCGTGTTGGAGAATAAGTTGGTCACAGGGAACAAAGTGATACTTTCTAGTCAGAAGTTCATTTTGGCGAGGAAAAAGAAACATAATTGCTCGAAATTTATATTTCGGGTGATGTTCTATATTCTATGTCAAGATATTTGTTCTTTTGTAATCTATAGCTATTTCACACGCCCAAATTTGATTGTAAAATAACCCTTTTTTCTGTCAAAAATGTGTGTTTAACAGGCACATATCTGCCACGTTTAGGCATTCATTTATTCAATAGGTTGGACGCCAAGATAAGATGTTTCAATGAATATTTTCCAAGTTTTAGAGCTTCTAAATTAGAGGTTGTCTATGTAGCAGGCATTTATATTATTAAGAGATCCCACCATGTTGTATATTATCAACTGTGACAAACACACATAACACTAAATTCTCCGACAACAGATAGCGACTTAAAGAACAGATCTTAGACCACAATGAGAGTCGTTAAACATTCGAATCACTAAGTTAATTATGAAAATTTATGAGAACTATCACAGGATGTTTATGAAACACATACAAGAAAGTACAGTATAAAATGTTGGAATTGCTACCTTTACTTCAGTTCAGCTAATATGTCGGTTAGCTCTATTTTACACATTCTTGTACAGAGTTGAAGCCTTTCTCTTCTCCTTTCATTTATACGGGGCAGGCTTGAAGCCCTTGATGCAGACAAGGCTCTCCGTATAGTAGAAAGCTGAATCAACAGCACAAATGCCCATTACCCTCCTTTGATTTGTTGTCAAGTTGAACAAGAACGGCACGTTTGGAGCATTTTCAACTACTATAACTCCATTGGTGAGACTCCAATGCCTAGAATACGTGAAACCCATGCCAAAGGTGAATTTCTTTCGCCATAGACCCTCTCCAGAGCTACCACCTTCAATCATCCAAACCTCAAGACACTGCTTGAATTCATCGTGTGTAGAGTATACAAGCAATGCAAGTGACCCATGATAGTTTATGGCCCTATAACCGTGAGATTCAACC
The DNA here is from genome assembly GCA_029990575.1 of Petunia axillaris subsp. axillaris. NCBI lineage: Eukaryota > Viridiplantae > Streptophyta > Magnoliopsida > Solanales > Solanaceae > Petunia > Petunia axillaris. Next base: position 11,165,289 of record JARKNS010000006.1, read on the forward strand.
TAACCAACACTTCTGGCACTGGAAAAATGCTGAACATCTCGCTCCGCAAATCAAACGAGACAACAACATGTTTACGAGGTTCATCTGCGTTTCTGATAACCCAATACGTAAACCCTAGAACACTTGCATCACAGCTGCGGTTAGTCACGTTTAAGTAATTACCAGTCTTGACTTCTCTCCAAGAATCCAATTTGGTCGAGTAAACCTCAACGACAGTCACTCGCCTTTCTCTATAATAGTTTATAATCCTCACAACCTTGTAATCATCAGTATAAGTTTCATATCCAAAACCCAAACTCACATAAATTTTGCGCATCCTATCCACCTTACTATTGTTTATAGGGAGGCTCTTGAATTGCCTTATCGACGGGTTCCATAGGTAAATCAGTTTGCCAACACCCATGCTTAGACAAACCAACCCATTAACTGAACCTACTATAGATAAATTAGGACTTAAGGGTTCAGTAAGCTTTATCAAGCAGCTCGGGTTTCGTATAGGGATAAAACCATTTATTTCCCTACTTTGAACAAGGATATAGTGGTCATCAGGGTCTGAACTTAGTCTCTTGAGGTGAATAGAAACGAACCACGGGGTCGAAATCAGAGTGCACCAGCGTTTACATACGCACTTTAATTGAAGCAGGGTTTTAACAGGTAATCTTGATAGAATTTCCACAATAATCTCTTCGGCAAGAATTGAAATATTGAAATTTGGTTTTGGGTTCTGCATCTTCTAATATATAAGGAAAATCAAGAATCTATCTCTTCTTCAGGCAATTAATCAAACAGTTAAAATGCAGAAAAAGTTACTGGCCCTAGTTCAACAAATTACCTGAAAGCTAATTGAGGATGACCCAGAAATCCAACCCTAATTCATCATCAACCTTAATTCATCTTCGGGTTCCAGTTGTTCAATGAGTGTAACTTAGTCTAACTTTGGCTAAATTCAAATTGGCTAACTCATGTGACCCCAAAAGAAAAAACAAAAATACGGTGTGCCAATTGCGCCTCAACGTACATTTGGCTTACAAGCTTGTTTGGATGGTTGTTAAATTTTGTATTGTATGCTAAATTCATTTTTCCTAACCAAAATGTGTCATTTCCCGTGATATGATAGTGTTGGTATCTTATGGTATTTTCATCATTGCTCTTACGTGTTATTTACCAATCATATTTTATTCTTTAACTAAAATAATTAATATAATAACTCTACAACATACCCTAATTTTTCTTTGCAGTGATTGTACTAAACTTATTCTTCGAAATGCTAGCATCCGACAATATGAAACTACGAAATGTAATAATTGTTACCATTCTAAAAAAAAAAGGAAACTACGAAATGTAATATGATGTACTCAAAATATTTTAAGCTTGGAAACAATATTTCTATGGCTGCACCTTGCTCAAGGTGATTTGATACAGTAAAACTTTTTAAAAAATTTGCCAATATTACTTCGAGAAAGTGGTTATTATTATATAATTCCATCCCAAAAAAATGATGTGAATTGCCTACTTAACTATATTTTGATCATGTTGAACATACGGAAATAATCAAACTCGAGAGCCCTCACTGTATTTCCTAAAAATGTACTTTAGGTTTTACAATTAAATTTATATTTAGTTGAGTCTAAGGCGATCGTTTTATATTTCAATCCGATCGATTGACAAACAATTTATGTTGACAAGTAGTCGATTTTTAGAAACTTAATTCGAAGACAGTGTAAGTATCGATGTCAAGTCTGAATGAACAATTCGAAGGCAGATGTAAACAGAAATTAAAACAAATGACGAACTAGCAATTTACGATGACGCGATTTCAGGCGAATTTCTTATCGAGGACGAATTACGGGTTGATTTCGTTCAATGCCGAATACTTGATTTTAACCAGATTCGATGACAAAACTAGATATAATGATAGCTAAATGTGATCGATAAAAATATACTCAGTCAGATAACAATACGATCGAAAAAGGCAACAATAATAATTCACTTGATGCGTTCGATATCAATAAGCAAATTAAATAATGGACCAATTTTACGACCAAGATAACGATAGCAGATTAATAAGATCGAGTGCGATGAATTAAAGTGTCAAGTAATGGAAATAGCATGCAATCAGTAGAACAAGCAATAATAAGTAAATAAATAAATAAATAAAGCGATGAAAGCTTATTGTATTGAAGAGTCTGAGGATGAATCTGCTTCCACACTTGAAACAAGCCACGATTGGTGTTTAATACAATGATTGCTTTAATGATGACAGTAGATTAACTATGGTATGATCAGAGAATAAAAATGTAATGAGTAAATGTGTATCTGAAGAATGAGAGTAGTGTTCAATTGAACGTGTCCTCAAATGTGGAGAATGGGGCCTTTTTATATCTTGAAGTGGAGATGACCAACCCTAGAAGAACTCTTGACTTCTCAAGTTTCTTCAACAGTTCCCCACATCCCATGGAATGCGCTGGTTCTGTTCCAATAAAAGTGGGATAAGGTCAGTTATCATTATCTATTAAAACAGCTGTCTTTGAACTTTCCGAACACGCCTCGTGGTAAACTATTACATCATTTCATCGAAGTCGTTCCACATCGATCTTCTCAAAATACGTCTTCGGAACCAACCATGGCCTTACCGCACGATCGAACACATTCATCGTTATCGAACAGAAATCGACCAATACACTCACCTTATTGCCAAAACTTTTTGGGTAAACTTCTTTTCAATTTCTGTAAAAAAAAAATAAAGGCAGAGGTGTTTCAATTTCAGTTCATAACAACTATGAGTACTTATTGTTTTCAACAATACAGAGGGCAGGATTTCAGCTATTTTTAACTTTGAGCATATTCCTCATTTGTCTAAGTATTTGTTATTCGGACCTAAAAAATAAACAAAGTTCTCTCACATAAAAATATTTGAGATAATGATCTAAAAAAATCATAAACTATCACTCATTTATATGTTTCCTACTTAAAGTTGGTCACGGTAACGAGGGGACACATTTTTTGGTGAGTTAAAATCTCAAATAGTCACTCAACTTTGACAAATTAACCACCAAAATCACTTTACTTTGGTTGGTCCAAAAAAGGTCACTTAACTTAGGAAAAATATCTCAAAAAGTAATTCTGGCCGGTTTTTGTACCGTCACCCCACCGAAAATCTGACGTGGCTTTTTAAAATATTTTTACATACCCGTAGGTCCCATTTTCTTTGCCATGTAGGATTTTTTTAATTATAGTTACTAGTTTTCTGGCATGTGCATTGCATGTGTATTCCTTTTAATTAATATAAAAATTATAAATATCTTATAATAAGCGTGTATAGTTGCTCGTAAATTAAAATATATATATAAATTTAAAGTACTGATATATCGAATAATTTTCGATTGACATTTTTTGTTTACGCAATGCATAATCATACTAAAAATTACTTTTGTACGAATGAGAGTAATTAATATTTGGACGATTTCAATCATGCAAATTTTATAACATATCAAGTACGAAGGCCAAATAACAGTTTGCGATACTCGTAATTCCTAATTCATAATAAGAATTTGTCACTAGCACAAAAAAAAGGTACTAATATCAAGGTGAATACTTGATATATTATAAAATTTACACGATTAGAATCGTTCAAAGATTAATTACTGGCCTTCGTATAATAGACAAATTTTATATTATATCAAGTATTCAGGATTTATCTTGATATCAATAACTTTTCTTGATATTTTGTGGTAATGTCAAACTGTTATTATGCATCAGAAATTAGAAGTATGGTAAACAGTTATTTCGCCTTCCTACTTGCTGTATCATACAATTTGCATGATTAAAATCGTTCAAAAATTAATTACTGGCATTCGTACAATAGTAATTTTTAGTATGATTATGTTTTGCGTAAACAAGAAATGTCGATCGAAAAGGATCTGATATATCAATACTTTGAATTTATATATTTTTCTTTAATTTACGAGCAACTATACACGCTTATTATAAGATATTTATAATTTTTTTATTAATTAATAAGAATATACGTGTAATGCACGTGCCAGAAAACTAGTATCTATAATTAAAAAAAGTCCTACATGGCAAAGAAAGTGGGACCTACGGGTATGTAAAAATATTTTAAAAAGTCACGTAAGATTTTCGGTGGGTGACGGTCCAAAAAATCGGCCAGAATTACTTTTGGAAATATTTTCTCCAAGTTGAGTGACTTTTTTGGAACCAACTAAAGTAAAGTGACCTTGGTGGTTAATTTGCCAAAGTTGAGTGACCATTTAAGATTTTAACTCATTTTTTGGTCGGAAGCTCATTTGGCGAGGGGGGAAAAAAAGTAATGGCTGGGTATTCATATTCCTGGTGATGTTCTATAGTTTATGTCAAGACATTTGTTGTACAGTAATCTATCGTCGTTTCATACGCCCAAATTTGGTTGTAAAACATACATTTTGCTATGTCAGCAACCCGTGTTTAATAGACACGTATCTGCCACGTTTAGGTATTTAATGGATGGACTCCAAGATAAGATGTCTAAATGAAAAGTTTTCCAAGTTTTAGAAGTTGTCTACATATTTATAGCCTATATATTACAAAGAGATAACCATGTTGTATACCATCGAGTAAATATGACAAATGCACATAAAACAGATTAATTTTCTTACTACAAATGGCGACTCAAAGAACATATCTTAGACCACAATGGGAGTGTCATTAAACACTCAAATCACTAAGTTAATTATGAGATTAGAAGGAGAACCATCCTAGGTATGTTTATGAAAAACATACAAGAAAAGTACAGCATAATTTGTTAGAATTGCTACAGGTACTACACCGGTTAGCTCTATTTTGCCTTTTCTTGTACAGAATTAAAGCCTTTCTGTTCTCCTTTCTGATAGGTGGCAGGCTTGAAGCCCTTAATCGATACAAGGCTCTCCGTATAGTAAAAAGCTGAATCAACAACACGTATTCCCATTACCCTCCTTTGATTTGTTGTCAAGTTGAACAAGAACGGCACGTTTGGAGCATTTTCAACTACTATAACTCCATTGGTGAGACTCCAATGCCTAGAATACGCGAAACCCATGCCAAAGGTGAATTTCTTTCGCCATAGACCCTCTCCAGAGCTACCACCTTCAATCATCCAAACCTCAAGACACTGCTTGAATTCATAGTGTGTCGAGTATACAATCAATGCAAGTGACCCATGATAGTTTATGGCCCTATAACCGTGAGATTCAACCATACTAACCAACACTTCTGGTACTGGAATAATGCTAAACATCTCGCTCCTCAAATCAAATGAGACTAGAACATGTTTACGAGGTTCATCTGCATTTCTGACAATCCAATAAGTAAAACCTTCAACACTTGCATCACAGTTGCAATTAGTCACATTTAAGTAATTAGCAGTCTTGACTTCTCTCCAAGAATCCAATTTTGTCGAGTAAACCTCAACGACAGTCACTCGGGGCTCTCTATAATAGTTTATAATCCTCACAACCTTGTAATCATCAGCATTCTGTTCATACCCAAAACCAAAACTCACATAAAATTTGCGCGTCTTATCCACCTTAATATTGTGCAAAGGGAGGATCCTGAATTGCCTTATCGAAGGGTTCCATAGGCAAATCATTTTGTCAACCCCCGTGCTTAAAAAAACCAGGCCATTAATTGAACCAACAACAGAATAATCAGACCCAAAGGGCTTTATCAAGCAGCTCGGGTTTCGTATAGGGATCAAACCATTTATTTCCCTATTTTGAACAAGGATATAGTGGTCATCAGGGTCTGAACTAATTCTCTTGAGGTGCACGGAAACGAACCATGGGCTCGAAATCAGAGTGCACCAGCGTTTACATACGCACTTTAACTGAAGCAGGGTTTTAACTTGTAATCTTGATAAAATTTCCACAATAATTTCGTCGGCAAGAATTGAAATATTGAAAATTGGTTTTGTGTTCTGCATCTTCTAATATAAGGAAAATCAAGATTCTATTTCTCGGTCTGGCAATTCATCAAACAGTTTAAATGCAGGATAAAATACTGGCCCTAGTTCAAGAAATTACCTGAAGGCTAATTGAGGATTGTTTGATGAGAGCCATAAAAGAACCTTAATTCATCTTCACATTAGCTGTTCCAGTTGTTTCAATGAGTGTCAACTAGTCTAACTTTGCCAATGTTAAGGAAATCCAAATTAGATTACTCATGTTGACCCCAAAAAGACAAATTCCACCTCAACGTACATTTCGCTTACAAGCTTGTTTGGATGGTTCTTAAATATTGTATTGGATGTTAGATTCATTTTTTCTAACTTAAAAGTGTCATTTCACGTGACCACAGTTTATTTGGTGTGATTGTGCAATATTTAGCAATCATTAGTTCTTTATTAATTAAAAAAAATTATAATAACTCTATCATGTGTCCTCTTTTTTACTTGCAATGATTATAAATTTATCCTTCAAATCGCTATACATTATGAAATTAGGAAAAATAATATAATTTATTCAAATATGGTAACTAAAAATAGTAGTGTTACAATACATTACATTATGAAAATATACGTAACACACGGTTTGATATAACAATATTTTAATGGTTGCAGTTAAGGTGATTTTAATACAGTAATATTTTTAAATAATTACTAGTATTTCGACACATGTGTTGCACATGGATTATGATAAAGGAGTACTAACGTTTTAGAACAATATAAATAATAGTAGTAAAACATGTTTTCGATGAATTATACTAAATTTGGAGAAAAATACATATTAAAATAAGAATTGTGACCCAAAAATTTAACAAGGACCTTTTCTTCCTAGAAAAATAATTTTGACTCAAGCAAGATTGTCTATGTGGATACGGGATATGGAATTAGCAAGAAGGTGTTGCTCTTTGGCTGGTAGATGATAAATGTTTTTACCACAAAAAAAAAAAAAAAAAAAAAAAAAAAAAGATGATAAATCTTATGTTTAAATAATTTGGCTACCTTGTATGATTTGCACGGTCATTAATTTTATGTTCAACCAAGATACTCAAATGTTTCATTGTAGAATAATAGCAAAAAAAAAGTTTCAACCTTCTCCAATCCTACACTCATTTAAAGAATTATATATATTGTTCATCCAATTTATATTTGGACTCATACTGTATATTCAACAAATGCATATATTCCGCTAACACTATGATTTTGATATAGGATAAACAAAATGGAGTTGATATATCTTTGGATGGCTAAGCTAAACATTCTCACTATCAAAGAAGAATATACTATTATTTTTGGTGTGTGTCTGTATGTGTTAACTTTATATATGTTATCATGTATATTCGTATAGATATGTGTGTATGTACACTGCTCGAACATAAATACAATAACAGCAACTATGTCAAAATCGTTGGACTTCAAAGTTGGAGTTAGTTTACACTCTGTTTGGATCATTGTTACCTATTGTTTCATAATGTATTGTTTTGTATTGTATTGTATTGTATTGTATCGTACTGTATTATAAAAACAACGTTTGAATTGATTGTATTGTTTCCCATTGTTCAGTAACATTGTTATTGTTTGTTTTGATTGTATTGTATTGTACTGTAACTAATAAGTTTACTAATATACCCTTAGTTGTTCTAAATATTAGATTAAGTAACAAATTTTCTTTAATATAATTTGAGACAGTTTATATTTACTAGTTTATCACCAACTATACCTTGTAAATATATTCATGCAAATTATAATGAAAATAATAAAAAAAATAAGTTAATAATATTAAACATATTAGTTCTTTTGATGATGAACTTCATGGATACAAGAGAACAAATAACAAAAGTGTCATCATATATTTTGTATCAAAAAAAAAAGAACATATAAAGTACAAGAGAGGCAGGGAACGTACAAAGTAATAAGAGAGGCAGGGAACATACTGTATTTTGAGAAGAGGGGAGATGAGGTCAAAATAACTACTTGAGTGTATTTAAATAAGAAAATAGGGTAGAGGGTAAAATAGGATTATAAGGTTATAATTAAGGACATGATGAGAAAATGTAAAAGCGTAACAATGTAAAACCACCAAATCGGTTGTAACAAAAAATTGGTCTTTTCATTATTAGGTATCAACGGAACTTAACAATACAATACAACGAAATTAAAGTAACAACCAAAACAAACGTTATAATCATAATAACAATACAACGAAATTAAAGTAACAACCAAAACAAACGTTATAATCATAATAACAATACAATACAATACAATACAATACAATACAATGATTCAAACAAAGTGTTAGAGAATGACGTTCCAGAACCCCCTCAAGTGTTTTTTTTTTTTTTTTGAAGTGGCAGGGCCTCCTTTTTTCTTTCCTCTTTTCTTTTTATTCTAAGGGTGATTAGGACTAATTAGGGACCAAATTAGCACTTTTAAAACTTGAGAGTCGTTATTAAAATATGGAAATCATTATTTCAAACGTTGGAAACTACCCATAAACCACCCACGTGTCTATCTCTCTCCTATTTACCTTAACTCCTCACATCACTTCAAACCACAACTTGCACTCAACCAAATTCTCTCAACTTCTTCATTGTTCCTCATTTTTTTCATAAAAAAATCAAGCAATCCGACCACCAAATCAATATATTCGAAATCTATTGACCATCAAAAAGGTAAATATTGTCTTTATTTTTTAAACTGTGGTGTAAATTTAAAACCTAGGATTTTTTTCGATTTCTTCGTCATGTGTGATTAAAGTTGCTTTGGGTGCGTATTTTTTAATAAAAGGTATAATATTGTGTGGAAATTGAATGACATTATGTTTTTATATGGGGAAAGAAGTTCCGAACTACAAAAAGTGGTATAGTTCTATTCTAATTAAATGTTTAGAATTTTTTATGGTTGTTCCTTTTCTGGGTTTTGTATGAACAAACATTGCTTTATTTGTTTGCAAATAGAAGTGATTTGCAGTTATACATCATTTTTTATTTTGAACATCCTTAAATAGTTCACAGTAGTTCATAAGGGGTTAAGAACATCTCATTGGACGTTCATGCTTTTCTGTAACTAAAATTTGTGGAAATTTTGTATTGTTTTGCAGGAAAATAGTAAATTTATGCTCAAGAAAATTGACACAATAGAAAGATGAAGTTGGGCCCAAGAGGAAGCCTAAATTCCTCCCAAGAAGGGAATTTCTAAAAGAAAGGCTCCTGGGCCGAAGAAGAAGCATACTCCTAGTGCTCCTAGGCCTAGTACTCCTAGTTCCGAACGTACTCCTACAGATGTAGAACCTACTCCTAAACGCACAAAAATAAGGAGAAAATTTGTTATGGAGAGTGACAATGACGAAGAAGTAAGTACTTCAAACCAAGGGGAAGCAGGTGCTCAACAAGAGGAAAGTCAAAGCCCAGCACAAAGTTACGATTTAAGTAAAGGTGAGGAGGCTTTAGAGAGGGTTGTAGAGGAGGGTGTAAAAAAAGAGGATTTAAATGACGTCGCTCCTGGTGAACTGTTAAAAAGTAACTAACTTTTTGAGACCTTGAGAGGAAGATGGTGATAGTGAGAAATATTCTAAAGAAAATGAAGACGAACCAGGTGGAAAAGTTGATGAGCATGAAAAGGATTCTGGAGAAAAAGATGAAGATGGTGATGATCTTGGTGGGGATTTTAAAGAAAAAAGAGAAGAAGTAAATAAGGCAGGAGAGGGTTCAAAAAGCAATAAAAGACAAATAAGAGAGGTGGAGGGTGAAATTTTAAAAAGAAACTTCTTGAGGGATCGTGTAAAAGTAGTTAAAATTAATGGGTATGTTGAAAAGAATGCAGACAAAACTGTTGTAGATGGGAAGGAAGCAGAAGGAACATCAGAAGTAAAGGTGGAGAAGCCCCATGTTATAGTTGAATTGAAACTAGTGGATTGTTCGGAACATCCATGAATGTTCTAAACGACTTTTCTAATATTTCCAACATCTAGATGAAGACTGGCAACATTCATCGAGTCATTCTGAACATACTAACTAAGGTGTTCCAAACACTTAATAAGTCGTTTAGAACATCTTCACATGTATGTTCTGAACATTTTAGTGTTATAATGTCATTTATTATCGTTCTGATTCATTTTATTGATTATACTCTAAAATCATGTGCAGTGTGAAGATATTGGTCATTTTTATTTGAGGAAGAATGTTGATAAACTCTATACCACGTACCTAGTCAACAAGCCTGCTTTTCAGTCGAATATTACTATTTGATCGATGTTGGCCAAGGGCATGATGAAGTTCAAATCTATTTTGAAAAGCTTGACTTTGAGAAAGAAGTTTTCTCATAGTTGTTTCTGTCACTTGTTGCAATTACCGGATTATCCATTGTTTGGCACAAAAATGGTGCATAACCTCCTCTTGAGAATGATTCTGTGTAAGAAGGAGAATGAGGTATGGATTGCCTACAATGGACTGCCGGTACGTTTTGGCCTATCTGAGTTTGTATTGATGACATGGCTAAAATATGGTGCTTATCCAACAACAGATTACTTAGCAGAAATAAAAGAGAAGGGGAAGGCATTGTGGAACTTGGTTGTTAATTTTTCCAAGGAAAATAAGGAGAAGAAGGAGAAGTATAAGGAGAAGGAGAATGAGAAGCAGAAGGAGAAGGAGAAGGGAAGGGGAAGAAGAAGCAAGAGGTGTCACTCTCACCTAGCAAGAGAAAGTTCAATAAGCCCAAAAGCGAAAAATAAGCCGTTGAAAAAAGAAAGTTGAGCCGGGTGCTGACTTGCTTGAATACATCAAGTCAAAAATCACCTAAGAAGTGGTTATTCAAACTGTGTATGGCATGATTTGTTCATACAATTCTTTATGCGAGGGATTCAAAATATGGGATAGAGGAATCGGTGGTATGCTTGGACGCTGATCTTGACGCATTCCAGAGTTATTCTTGGGGTAGGATGAGCTATGAATTAGTCGTTAGTTATCTAACGAAGCCAATGGAAGATCGTGCGGCCAGTTTAAGTCAGGCTATAATTTTTATGGCTTTCTCTGGGCATTCATAGCCTGGGCTCATTATACCAGACTTGAGGCTAAAGGGTTTTCCAACATATCAAACAATCCCAAGAATGATAAAATGGATTACTGAGAAGGCAGAGAGACACAGACAGGATGTTTGAAGAACATGATTATCCTGTAGGTATCCCATTTTCTTATTTATCTTATGATGATATTTGGAACATCTATGTTGTAGTTGATACATTTCTCTTAGATGTTCGTTTCAACACTGAAATATTCTAAACATCTTACCATGAAACATCTCTCGTCGATCTACTTCATCACTCGTAGAAGTTTGGAACATCGATGGTAGATGTCTTAAACATCATTGAGATGTTCGAAGCTTTTTTGTTAGTTTGTTCCAAACATCTTACAATAACTTTTTGAACTTTATTTGACATTCTTTTTTTTTTTCTTTGGTATATTAACAGATTGTTCACCCTTTCCTCATTCCTAATGATGTGGAGCAGAATTTCTTTCACGATATTGTACCATTTAATGACGTTGAGGACCAGTTTGTTGATTCTTTGTGAAAAAGCTTGGCGAATGCCACCAGCATTGCTCTTGTTAGATACAGTGCCGAATTAGTGCAAAAACAGTGTAGAAATATTGCAGAAACATCGATAAAGTGCAGAAATAATCCAAAAACAGTTAGATACAGTGCAGAAATAGTGAAAAAAATCAAAAATAATGCAGAAACAATAAACAGTTAGATACGATGCATAAATAGTGTAAATACAATGTAGATGCATCGAGATACAATGAAATAAAAAGATTAAAACGACCGTAGATTTGGTCAAAAAAATACAAATCCGGTAAAAAAATAAAAGATATGACGGAAAACATCATAACCGGCCGAAAAATATCAGATCGGCCTAAATAACACCAAATCTTTATCGAAAAAAAATTAAGATTGAACATAAAATACCAAATAAGAATAGAAGCCAACAAATACATAAAGGATTTCTACAATATTGAAAAATAGCATAATTATATAAAATACATGTGAAAGTAAAATAAGAAGAATGATAAAAAAAAATACGTATGTTTATATACGTATCTTCAAGTCATTAACAAAAGTAGAAGAAGACAACATAAATCAAATCGTACATTGATGTTTCAAACATAAATAAGTTACACAGATACATAAAGAATAATTATCTGTTTAACTATGAGAGGTTGTTGCTTTATTAGAATGTTCAAAGCAGCTCGACCTCTTTCTCTCTCTGGAATAATCTAGGATGCATCTCCCCGATGGTTGGAAATCGAAAGAAACATTATATTCCTTCTTTCCCATTCTTAATTAAGAGGACAAAATAACAAAAGACTTATGTCTAGTGACTACTGCTTGTGAAATGATGAATCTTACAAGAAAACAGTGACGGAAAAAAGAACAAAGTTGATACTCTACATCTTTACACCACAAACAGTGAGAGAAAACAACAAAGTGCATTTCGCAATTTTCGAGCATCAATGACTAATGCAAGCGCTAATTTTTCTAAATGGGGATATCTTGTTTCAGCATCGAAGAGAGCTTTGCTAACCTAGTATATTGGTTGTTGCTTTCCTTCTTCCTCCCGAACCAGAATTGTGCTGACTGACACCTCGGAGACAGCCAAGTATACAAACCTGGCTACTCCATATTTAACGCTCTACAAATTGGTTGTCGGTCAAAACCTCCAGGCTCCATATGATGGGTTATTAATAGAACTACGAAACTAGAGGCAATGGTTTGTCTTTTTTTTTACCCTGGTTAACATCATTCAACAAAAATATCCTCTACTCAAAATATTTGGACATAGACACCCTTGAACACTTAATTAATGACGCGTGTTCTCCCCTCTCTCTTTAGCTAAATTGTTTGGAAGTCTTCACAGAACAACATGTTGACACCCAATATTGTCCCTCCTTTTTTTTCTAATTGGCTGTAATTTAACTTAAAGGTGTAATTTAACTGTTTGAGCAAATTTGTATTAGAAGACATGCATTTACGTGTGCTATCCCCTACTTATACATTATGTAATTAATTGTGGCTATATTACGTAATTTTACATCATTTAGGCTATTTGTCAAAACGTGATTGTTTGTGCAATTTTGTGTATTTATAGCATTTTAGTAAAAATTTGTGGATATTTATACTTAATTAAGTTAATTTGCATTCTGAATTCCTTTTACGTGTGCATTTTTTTGTAGATCATTCGTCTCATTTTATACAATATATACATACATATATATATATATACATACATATATATATATATATATATATATATATATATATATATATATATATATATATATATATATGTTTTTATTTATTTGGCACCTTTAAAATTAAAATACCTGTCCAGTTAAAGACGTCCAGTCTAGTTTTATTTATTATCTGCATTTCAAAAGAACGTCTTTTCTTCTTTATTTTATCTATTCCTAGTTTAACATAGACGAAAGTTCGACCAGATACGTTTCTTGTATTTGAAAATCCTAACCATTCTAAAATATTTTCTTTTGTCTCTTTATTTTATTTTGAACCTAGCCACAATTCTAACCAAATACATTCCCTATACTTTAATTACACTATATATTTTCCTTTTTTCCTTCCATATATTTTGAATTTTATAATTAAACCTAGCTCAAAAGGAAAAATTCCAATTCCACTCTCCCCAATTTGCTCCCCCAGCGTACAACTCAGCTCCCTCCTCCAACTCTCTCTCTCACCTAAATCTCCCCAAAATCACTCTCATCATCCTAATGTCTCTGTCCTCCATTTATGGTAATAAACCAACAGCTCTTTTGTCATTTTCTTCTTATATATTTTCCTTCAAGACACTAAGAAAAGCAGAGAAAACTGGCACAATACAAAAAAATGGAGAGGGACCCCTCTCTTCCTTCTCTTCCACCATCGATACATACCCACCCCACCACCAAAAAATGGTGGATACACCATCACCAGTAGCAGCAGTGTACACACCCACCATACACACCACTACATATATACATAGACCCGAACCCCCTCTGATCTTCTTCTTCACTCCACACATATACATGATATCCATGGTGAATACTCTCTATCCGCATACCATAAAAATACACACGCTCAAAATCGATACATACAGAGAAACAATAAAATAGAGAGGGGTAACGACTGGTGAGAGCGAGGGTGCAAAAACAGAGAAGTCTACCACCGGAATTCTTACTCTTAGTCAAACATACACACAGTGCAAAACGGGATCGGGGGAGATTAAAAAAAAAACCAGTGAGAAGAGAGCCACCAGTGGGGGAGATACAGATCGAAGCCAGAAAAATGAGGCAGAGGTGGTGACGCCATAACTTCTCTCGCCGGTAAGTGGTCTCCGATCGCCGCTTGATTCTGCTATATTATTGATGATACGCGAGTGAAACAGAAAAAAGGGGTGGTGGAGTTGCAGCGACGCTGCTAAGGCAGAGCTGGTGGTCGCTCCTCCCTGCACCGCTGGCGTTACTTTTTGTTGTCATTGTTGCTTCTATGGCAGAATTCTATTCTTATATTTGGCTGGGTCCTTGTTTATTTCCCCTTTAACTTTTGTTTCTTGCAGGAATCTATTTTCGTGAAGAGACCATTGTATCCACTGCCTTTGAATGGCATTGTGCCATCAGTCTCTATTTTTCGAAAAATAGTGATACGTTTGTGTTACTTTGGTTTTGCTGTCTTGAAATGAATCATTGTTTAAATTGTTAGCCTATGAAAATACGTAATTTATTTGAGGCTCTGGCACGGATTTGAACGGATACCATGTTCAATGACAATTTGGAGGCCCAACAAAAGTCTCGTCCCGTTACGTATACAATGTCCCTACGTGTCCCTCCGAAAACAAAATAGGCAATGATGACATGTATGAGCTTTATGCAAATCAAGCCCGCAATGGAGTAGTGGGATCGGTGTTTGGCATGGCAATCGGCCGGCCACCATGTTTGCAGCCGCACCGACATCCCTAACCTCTACCCGATACACCATACAAACCTGAGCCTCAAACTTTCAAAATTACCTTTCCCATTTTATTTTCCTTTTTATCATCATTATTATTGTTATTTATTTATTTATTTATATATTTATTTCATGAATTATCGTACTAATTCATCTTCATATTTTTGCGAGGTACATTCGAGCGTAATACGTTAGTGACGACCCAATTCGAGAAGACAAAAAATATTTTAGAACTATCACATTACTCAATCTTATTTTATTTCATTTACGATCATTACTAATTTATTTTTTTATTTGCAAGGTATATTTGGAAGGACAATCTTGAAGATGATGCTCTTGAAAATGTTCCTAATTTAATTTACTATTTCATTCTTGCAATTTTTAAATTTTTTATTGTTTATTAATTTGTTGTGACATACTAACCAACTTGTTTTTATTTTGCAAGATTTATTGAAGTTTGCGAAGCAACTAGCAAACAAGAACCTTTTATTTAATTTTAATTTATTATATCTTACTTGTATATTATAGTAGAAATTGCCTAGTTAGACTTATTTTTTAACCCCAATATTTAGTCCGGCCGGTAACCACATTTGGTGGAGCCTGAGAGGTGCCTAACACCTTCCTCTTGGGTTAACTTGAACCCTTACCTAGAATTTCTGATTCATAGACTAAGTTTCGGAGTTAATTATAAAATTGGCTAGAAACAAAAGTAGGTGCCCTAATACGCCTATTTAAAAAATATATTAGGTGGAGACTCCAAGTCTTTACCCGTGAGTTCCAATAAGTCGAGCCCTATTTCGAATCCTAACCGGTTCGGAGAAAAATGGGTATCGACAGAATAACGACTCGGCTGGGGATATCAAGATTCAAACCATAACGGACTTTATATTGAGATTTTCTATATTATTTATTTTATTGACATTTTGAGACTAACTTTTTTCTTTTCATTTTTTGCAGGAATGAAACTTAGTTTCCTTGGAATTTCTTTTATTATTTTAATTTTATTGGGTTGTCTTTACAGTTCCTCTAATCCTGGAAAGTTTTACACTTGCACACACCATAAATGGTTACGTGGATCTCACGACCGTTTCACTCTTAAAAAATTCTTTAGGGGGAATGGTTTGGAATATAGTTGGTCAGTGGTACAGCCAACAATTCCAAATGCTCCCACCCCTTGGTTCTCCGCCGGGAGAACCGTGCCTTTGTCTAGTCTAGAAGCCCACTCTTAGAAGTTCCTATTAGGAGAATTTTTCGCACCTCACACTCCAACAATTTTAAAAATTCTCCACAAGTTTGTTAAATCGTTAATGATTCTTTTTGTATTTTTTATATTATTTTGCTTCGATTATCTTATTTCTCAAAACTAACTTGTTTCTTTTATTTTTCTTTGCATTAAATTTATTTTGTGAATTACTTCAACATTAACATCTTTTTTCAAAACTCTTACACATTTTTAGAAAAAATGTGCATTTCCTTTCAAAACTGGTATATTTTAAACATGTGCATACCGCTCATACATCCTGCCACTCCTGGCAGTTTCAAATCGTGCGTTAGAAAATACGGTGGTTACGACCGCCTTTTTCCTCACAAAATGCCCTTTAGGGGGAACAACTTGGAATCTAGTTGGTCTGAGACGTTCCCGCTCCCTAGTCGTCCGTTTGGGAGGATAATAAAACTCGGTCTAAGTCAACCCAGCTCCTTAGTAGCAACTCTAGGATCATGCTTCATGACATATTATTAGTTACTTGTTCTCAAGTTCAATAGGCCAACTTGTTCAAACAATCCGAACGGGTTTTTGACCCCCAAAGAGCATTGAACATGATTTATTTTCATTTACTTAAAGGATTGAACGTGCAAATGTGGACATTTTATTAGGCTTATTCTGCGTTCAAAGTCATTCGAAGGCACAAAAGGTAACCAAAAAGGCATCAAAGCCCAAATTGAAGCAGAAACAATCGCTTATTTCCAAACGGTCGGAATTATTCTGCGTTCAATGCCATTCAAAAGCACGAAAGGTAACCGAAAAGGCATCAAAGCCCAAATTGAAGCAGAAATGATCGTTTATTTCCAAACGGTCGAAATTATTCTGACGTTAAAAGCCATTCAAAGGCATAAAAGGTAACCGAAGAGGCATCAAAAGCCCAAATTAAATCATAGACGGTTGTCTATTCCTAAACAGTCAGAATTATTCTGTATTCAATGTCATTCAAAGGCACAAAGGTAACCGAAGAGGCATTAAAGGCCTGATTTGAAGCAGAAACGACCATTTGATAGACAGGATGACACATAATGCACATTTATCCTTTAGGCATTATATAAAGACTTGACATCTGTGATATGTCAAAAGTCCATTAGCAACATTCTTCTAAAAGTGTCCAAAGGGTTCTCCATCCACAACGACACTTCTCTTCATATTCCATATTGCATTGTTTTCAAAAAAAGTTGTGCCACACGTTCATCGTTTGCAAGCGGAATTTAGCCATCTTCCTTCCCCCTTTTTTTTTCCTTCATCTTTTCCAAAAATCATGGCCACCAGAATATTCGACATGGTTACTAGAATCCCTCAGTTATTCAAAGATTGGTGAGGAAACCTAAGCATAGATTAACAAGACCGAGTTAAAATAATGTTGGGGAATCTGATTTTACTAATGGAACATACTGCAGTGAAAGGGATAGTAGAAGCAGCGTTACACTATTGGGATGCAGACCGAGCAGTTTTTCATTTTGGAAGTGTAGAGTTGACACCATTGTTGCAAGAGATAGGCGGATTGATTTAACTTCCATTTGAATGTGATGAGATATTGATGCCTAAGAACATTGCACCTGCGGAATTCTTCAAAATAGTGGGATTCAAGCCTGAATTGTGCATAGATAACATAAGACAGTCAGGAATTTCTTTAACTTCCTTCTATGTTAAGTTCGGGTACAAAGAAATATTTCAAGAATTCCAAGATAATTTCAACATTAACCAGGAAGATTGGCAAGGGCGGAGGGTACTTGCTTTTGTCATCGGCTTTTTAGGGACTATCGTATTTCAAGAACACAAGGGACGAGTTGATGTTTGCATGGTATCAATTGTTGATGCCCTACTCAAGGACTTTGACAAGAAATACACTTTCGTACCTATAGTTGTTGCAGAAATGTACTGAGCTTTAGAAAGAAGCAAGAAGAGCGCTGACTTTTTTAAGGTTGTAATTTGCTTCTACAAATCTAGTTGACGAAATATTTGCAAAATATAAACAACACAGATCAAGCTTTCCACTGCATAGCAAGAGAAAACTACATCCTAACTCATACCGCCCGCATGGACAACGCTATCAAAAAGTGGGACTGGCCAACAACCGTCAAAGGCTGGCACCACATATTTTGTCAGTTGACATCCGAAAATATACAGTGGATGTTTGACTACTTTCCCAGTATCACAGTGATCACACGGTCAGAAGGAGCTTCTTCCTTGTCTTGGTTGGGTTAAGAGGAATTTACCCATACACTCCTTTAAGGGTACTTAGACAAGCAGGGAGAAAGCAGATTGTACCCCAAATTGCAGATTTCAGAAGTTTCAAAGTAGATATTTTCGGAGGAATGATACCATCGAAAATAAGATATTGGAACTTTGGAAAGCAAGGCACCAAATGGGATTCGAGACTATTGGACAAGAGAGGTTTAATGCAGGTTATGATGAAGATTACCCGAACTAGCTCAGGAAAGACATAGCAAGGGCAGTTCAACCAAGGGCAACAACAAAAAGGAAAAGAAACGTTGATGAGTTAGAAACCGAGTATAAGAGGTTACGTAAACAACTGGCAGGGGCATAAGAGAAAATAGCAAAAAAGCAAAATTTGGTCGAAGCAAAGGACCAAAAAAAAAAGGACAAATGGCGCAGTAAGGCAAAGCTATTGACAAAACTAATAGAGTTTATAGGCATATGGGCTAGCGAAGCGATGAATTCTGTGGCTGACAAAATAATGGAGGAGAAAGGAAAGAAGGCTTGGGGAATGTTAAAGAATCTCATATTTGATATATCCCGGCTTTTAACTGATGCAGACTACATCATCTTTCAAGGAGACTCCTTAGAGGCAAGCTTGTCCGAGGGAGACTCGTCCGAAGAAGGGCAAGAATCTTCTGGAGATGGATCAGCATGAAAGATGTTCTTTTGGCCATGATCTAACTTCCTAGCAAATGTTTAGTCTTTTCCTTCTCTTACACTGCTTCAATATCAGGCAATGTAATAAAAATAAATGTTCAGTAAATGCAATATTTCACTTAGGCTCCGTATTCTGTTAGAAAACGAAATGATACCTGTGGCACAAAGTGCTTTTCAAATCTTCATACTTAAAGCGGTCCTTCGTATTATATGATGCATTTCTTATTTGATATGTGTGCATTGCATGAATTTTTTTGTTGCTCTAGGTCTCTTTTTGCTTAAGTGAATCCTTTTACAAATCCAAACTCCTACTAAGGCACCTCACCTCTCTACTCTATGCCCAAATCCCAATATTGGAAACCTTTCGCATATACTGATAATTTGTTATCCTTTACCAAATCAAAAACCCGTTATCCAAAAGTTTGGCTTAAGTCGAATACCAATGCAGAAGATATGGTTAAGCAAAGTGCATTTGTCAGTGATTGGTCAACAAGAGAAGTCTTTTACAACAAGCACTATACACCTGGAGTGGAAAACTGATAGGGCGAGAGATATTTAGTCAAACTCAAAGGCACACCTGACTTACCACAATGCCTTTTAACATCAATGTCCGAGGATCACTTTGTTGCACCGGTCTACACTATTCCACCGCCTGTGATAGAGGAATATAATCCAAAGCATTTTCCAAGCTCGCACTTGTTCATGGTCGAAAGAATAGTCAAAGGGTTATCAGAAAACAATAAGGAGATTGAGAAATAAGGGGAACCCGATTGATGTTACAAAGGTTCGTGCACAACAACCGAAATTAGCAGGCTGATTCAACTTGGAAATGAATGCAAAGATGCAGTGATAAAAGCTCCCATTACATGACGGAACCATGGGTATCTAGAAGCATGTCTTGATCGACTAAACCGAGACAAGACGATGAGCTCAAGATGAAGTTATTTGTGACATTTACAAGACCAAGCATTGATTTGATACAAAAGCACATGCAAATAGACTTCTTGGGGCAAATTTGGTCGAAGGCTTTACTGGAGTGGTACGAATTCTCATGACAGCAACTACAATATGAAGTAGAAATCTAAAAATATACATGATATGTGGGCGATCTACATCGGGCTCGGTCTCTCCGCAATAAAGTATTATCAAAGAAAGGAAAGCTGGTGCAAAGATTGAATCGCAACAGTTGGTTGATAAGTATGAAAGACATGGAGTATCTCTTTCAAAGACACACAGGCATCATGACAGACAAATGCGCAAGAAAAGATGGCAAATGCACTCAAGGTCTTGGTGTTCAATAAAATCTAACCTCCTTTTCTGTCGCACAACAAAACCTATTCCTATTTATCACTTTCCATTGACATTCAACTCCTCATCTACTGCTTAAACAAGCATCAGTTATTCAACCAAAATCCTTGCCTTGACTGCTACATAAAGCACTTAGGCAATCTCTTGTGATACCCATGCATTCTATCACAATCTCAAAATCCAGTGCTAATCCATCATCCGCGGTCTAGGCATCCTTTTGAGCTTATGTGTCATTTTTGCTTTAAACCTGATAACGTGCTAACTCTGTTTGGTGCATGTTGTTACCTTATTATGGTTGCTTTGCGCTTGAACACTGAAATTGGTAAAAAATCTGCATTCAGAAAAAGCCGAAATGGCAAGCCAAACTGAAAATATTTACCTTCTAGAACAAAGTTATTCAAACCACCAGCATATGACACTGAGAGAACCCAGACAATCCCAATTCCACTTCCGTAGAACCCAGACAATTCCAATTCCACTAGCTAAATTGTCT
Source organism: Petunia axillaris subsp. axillaris (assembly GCA_029990575.1). Taxonomy (NCBI): domain Eukaryota; kingdom Viridiplantae; phylum Streptophyta; class Magnoliopsida; order Solanales; family Solanaceae; genus Petunia; species Petunia axillaris. The sequence continues at coordinate 11,186,205 of JARKNS010000006.1, forward strand.
TGAAGTTTTCGCAGAACAACATGTTGACACCCAATTTTGTCCCTCATTTTTCCCTAATTGCCTGTGATTTAACTTAAAGGTGCAATTTAACTGTTTGAGCAAATTTGCATTAGAAGGCATGCATTTACGTGTGTTATCCACTACTTATACATTACGTAATTAATTGTGGCTATATTATATAATTTTACATCATTTAGACTATTTGTCAAAATATGATTGTTTGTGAAATTTTGTGCATTTATAGCATTTTAGTAAAAAATTGTGGATATTGATACTTAATTAAGTTAATTTGCATTTTGAATTCCTTTTACGTGTGCATTTTTTGTTGATCATTCGTCTCATTTAATACTCTCTCTCTCTCTCTCTCTCTCTCTCTCTCTCTCTATATATATATATATATATATATATATATATATATATATATATATATATATATATATATATATATATATATATATATATATATATATATTGGCACCTTTAAAGTTAAAATACCAGTCCAGTTAAAGACGTCCAGTCTAGGTTTATTTATTATCTGCATTTCAAAAGAACGTTTTTTCTTCTTCATTTTATCTCTTCCTAGTTGAACATAGACGAAAGTTCGACCAGATACGTTTCTTGTATTTGAAAATCCTAACCATTCTAAAATATATATTTTTTGTCTCTTTATTTTATTTTGAACCTGGCCACAATTCTAACCAAATACATTCCCTATACGTTAATTATACTATATATTTTTCTTTTTCCCTTCCATATATTTTGAATTTCATGATTTAAACCTAGCTCAAAAGGAAAAATCCCAATCCCACTCTCCCCAATTTGCTCCCTCAACGTACAAATCAACTCCTTCCTCCAACTCTCTCTCTCTCTCTCTCTCTCACCTAATTCTCCCCAAAATCTCTCTCATCATCCTAATGTCTCTGTTATCTGTTTATGGTAATAAACCAACAGGTCTTTTGTCATTTTCTTCTTATATATTTCCCTTCAAGACACCAAGAAAAGGAGAAAAAACATGCACAGTACAAAAATGGATAGGGACCCCTCTCATCCTTCTCTTCCACCATCGATACATACCCACCCGACCACCAAAAAATGGTGGATACACCATCACCAGTAGCAGCAGTGTACACACCCACTACACATATACATAGACCCGAACCCCCTCTGATCTTCTTCTTCACTCCACACATACACATGATATCCATGGTGAATAGCTGATGCGGGGCAAATCGGGGCCAAGACACAAACCATCAAGAGCCAAGCTTGATAGCACAAAGGATACAAGTAAAAGGCTCCGTAAGCGACTTGAAGATCATGCATCAGAGCACAATGGAAAAAGGAGTGCCTAGCTCAGTCAGGCCGAGCGCCCAGCTCTTAGGAGGAGCACCCAAGCTGAGGCACAACACAGCGAGGTGGAGCGCCTAAGCCTATGCACATCTAGGCGGAGTGCCTAAAGGCCAGGCGGAGCGCTTGAGTCTGAGAGCAAAACTTGATCAGAAGCTCATCTAGGCGGAGCGCCCAGATTCCAAGCAGAGCGCCTGACGCTAAATACTTCTTGATTTTTGTGTGAAGTTCCTATTTTGCCCTTAAGTGGCCTTTTATGTCTTAACCCAACCCATGGGCATTTTAGTCATTTCACATTATCTTAGGAAAGATTATAAATAGGAACACTTAGCCATTTTCTTCATTATCTAGTTTAGACATTGAATAGAGAGAAGAGAGAACATAGATGAGGCCGAGCCTTTCTAGTTCGAAGCTTGAAGCTTCGTATATGTCTCGACTTGGAATCTATGGAGATTCATCGCTAGTATGAAACCATTGTAAGGTTCGAGTTTCATTTCTTCCTTTGGATATTCAATTTATGTTGTGAATCATTTATACGTTCTTTCTTCTATTTCTTGCCTTCCTAGTCTTGATTTTCTCGATATCTTTTGGATATCACGTCATATCGTTTCACTTGCTTCCGCATAAGTTTTTCCTTATCAGTTGGTATCAGAGCAAGGCTCAAGTTATGTTCTTATAAACCCCCGTTCCTTGTTCATTGTGTTAGTTTAGTGTTGTTCTGGAAGAAAAGAAGAAAAACAAAATAAAATTGAAAAGTTGAAAAAAAAATTGGTAGATCGGGTTGGATTTGATTCTCCAAGCGTTTAAAAGTATTGGGGATTGTTCTATATTGTATTCCCGTCTTTTTGATACCCATATATCATAATTCGGTGTTACGAATCAAAATTTCGAAAATCAAATTCCAAAAGTTTGAAAATTTCTTGAAAATGCTTCAAACTTGAATCGAAGCTTGTTGTTGTTTGTTTGGAGTTGAAAACCATTGGGTATTGGTTAGAATATTTGAATACACCGTTAGGTATCATTGAATTTGAGTATTAGGTTGAAATCGATCGAAAAAATTGGCCAAAATCACCAAAAACCTATTTTTGAAAACTGCTGAATCGCACTCCAGGCGGAGCGCCTAACCTTGGGCGGACCGCCTAGATTTTTGGGCAGTAGCCAACCCAGGTGGAGCTCCTCCTTGCACTGGACGGAGCGCCTCCCACTCTGGGCGGAGCGCCTCCCCCTCTGGGTGGAGCGCCCACCCCTGTGTCAGGTCCAACGTTTTCGTTTCGTAGTTGTTGTGTGTCCTTTTCTTCCTAACTTCTTAGTTAGTGTTTCTAGGTTAATTGGCCTACTCGAAAGATACTAACTCTTGAGTGTATTAGTACAATCGTGCGTAGAGGTGATTATAATTCAAATAAGAGTCGTAGAACTTTCTTTGGCCTCAAATGCGCACTTAAATAGTCGTCCATCCATCGAGTCTCATTAACTCCATTCCGAACTAATTCTTGGACATACTAGTTGTGATCACCGTGGGTTCTAAGTTATTAAGGCCTCGCCCTTGAGTATTCATATATTGAGTGATACACGTGAGTGAGTGATTTTGTGAGGTTCATTTTTTTTTTAGGTGTTGCAACTATGTCGGATGATGATTGTGGAGGGTATGAATCGTGTGGAGACGAGGAAGACTATGGTTCCTACGATGGTGATGATGGGTATTGCTATTATGATTCGGGGAACTATGGCTCGTATGGTGATGAAGCGGCTTACTATGATGATCGTGAGACGTGAGGAGACTATGAAGCTTGTGAAGATGAGTTTGATGACTCTTATGCTTCAAGTCAAGAAGTCGAAGATAGTAACGCTTCAAGGTACAATGTTCCTACTTACTCTCCTTGTGATGAATTTGAGCATGTAGATAGTGACATAGAGAGAATTAATGATGAGGTTGAATATAGAAATGTTTCGTTTGCATCTTTCTTGGTGTTTCTACAAGTGTGCAAGGGAGTAGTAGAGGTCCTTCCATTAGTATGGGAGGTGGTGGTGGTTGTTCCATGGGAAAGAAGAAGCTTGCATCTTCTAGGTATGCTAAGAGAACTAAAGCTTCTAATTCCTATGTGGAGAGTGGTTTGAGAGATGGTGTTGCTCTTGCTACAAAAGGCTTATATTGTTCTATCAATGCTGTGAAGGGTAGTAGTAGTAGGAGTAGTACTAGTGGGTGTGGAACCAAGGCGAGAGGCACTTATGGGTTCCATAGTGAGACTCCTTCCTCAACTTTCAACAACACTTCTAATGTTGGAAGAGTGACGGGAAGTGGAAGTGACCCTAGCAATGTTGCTAGGAGAGGAGGGATAAGGGAGACCCGAGTTGTTGGTGTTTGTTGACACCCAATTTTGTCCCGAAAAATTTAATTAAAGGAGAATTTTGAAAATTAAATGTAATGAATTAATTTCTGAGGAAAAAGCCAAATTTTGCAATGCGTAGCCTAAAATCTGACCCACATGCGCAACTTCTACCTATTCAATTAATCCTAAAAAAGGCTAAACCCGTTCCCAGCCCTAAGTTTTAGCCTATTCGTGCAACACACATATATACAATATACACTACATCTCCCTGGCCCATCAGCCCCTTACATAACCCGGCCCACACCTATTTTTTGCCTATTTCCCTTACCCATTTCAGTCAACCCCAAATCCCTAGACCCGACCCAATTCACCCGATTCCCTTTCCAATTTCCCCCTTTTATTCTCACAAACAGCCAAGAAATTAGTACGATCTGGTCCCATTCCCTTTTACCCTCTCTCCAGTACATCACTCGCATATCAATCGTTCATTTCGAATTAGAATTAATCCGATCCGTGAGATATCATAACGTTCATATTCTCTTTGAAATCAGAGTTAAACTAGTACGATCCGAAGGATTATACTATTTTAACCCTGGTTTCAAAAGGGAAAAGAAAAATGAGCAAGGATTATTTGGGGTATTCAAAGAAATCCGAAACCCTAAGGTATGAGATATATATTTCCTTGTTTCTTTCATTTTAGGGGGGTTCTGAAAATTGGTATATAAAGAAACGGCAGTAGAAAATATATTTTGGAACTTGTTCTTTAAAAAGAATATACACATAGTGTTCTGTTTCTGGTTTTTGCTCCTGAGTTTGGTTTGTGTTGTCGCTTCGACGTTTAAGTCGTCGCTTTGCTCGAATCATCTTCTTGTTCGAGTCGCCGCCTCATTCGAGTCGTCAACCTCGCTCGAGTCGTGTAGTTCGAGTCGCTTTTTCATTGCTCAAGTAATCGTCTTGTTCGAGTTGTTTTCCTTCAGTCTTTAAAGCTCAGTTCACTGCATTTAGAAAGGTAATACACCCTTTTCCTTTTACTATATTCATGATGCATTATTCAGTTTATTTCAATGTATGTATATGTGAAATGTTTATCTGATTTTCTACTGAAATTTCAGCTTGTCAGCAAGTTTCAATGAAACAGTTTCTAAAGATGTTGACTTTATATACAGTTAAATTTATCTCTGTTAGTTTTTTAAAAGATGAATCCAGCTGGTATTTACTCTAATCAAAGAGTTGATGTTAAAATAGGTAAAGTTTCGAATTTTAAATATCATGAGATGTTGACTAAATGACTAAAAGTATCCAGGTCCTGTCTGATTGTGAACTGGATTAAAAGGGAATTTGGTCTTGATCTTGTGAGGGTAAAGGGTTCTTAGCTTTGTTCAGGGTCAGTTCTGGTGTTGATTCTGCTTGTAGGGTTTGCTCAGGAAGAAAAAGGAGTCAGGCGGGGTTGTCCTGAGTTGCTTTCAGGTTAGTGTGCAGCTGTTTGGAGGGAGTCTTAGTGTTTCCAAGAGCTGTGGGGTCCTGGCAGGTCTTGGAGAGGGTCCTGGGCTTGTAGGTTTAATAGAAGTCAATGCTGTTGGTTTGTGTAGGTTTCAGAATAGAGTATAAGAAGGTTCAGAGGATGCTAGGTGGTAAATGGTTGTTCCTGGTTATGAATGGAGGATAGTTCTAGGGTCTGCGAGAGTGAGAGTAGGAGTGGCTGGTTCTGTTCAGGTGAGAGTGGAGGATGCTGTTAGTAGCAGAGAAGGGAGGGGGTAGTTCAGGCAGTAGAAGTTCTGTGTTCAGGTGTAGGTGCAGGGGTAGGCAAGGATGTGCAGGGAGTTTTGTTTCCAGTTTAGTGAAGTCTTGTTCAGGGAGTTTTTGATAAGGCCTGAGTTGGTACTTGTAGCATTAGTGAGGAAGTTTGTAAAGTGTGTGCAGGCTGGAGTCTTGTAGTCTGTGAGATGGTTATGGTTTTCTTAGCTTTCATGTTGATCTGGATATGCATTTAGGAGGGAATAGATGTAGCAGCAGGGGCCAGTTTTCAGAGTTTGCATGTGCCAGTGCTAGTGTAGGTCGTGCTGTCCAATTCTTGAATTTTCTTGCCTGCTTTGTTACTGTTTTTGGTTTTTTTTTTTGGATAATGAAAATGTTTCAGTTCTTCTTATTTATGAAGTTGTTATGAGTTGATGTCGTCTTGCTAGTTTGTGCTTGTTATATCTGTGCATGTTCTGTTATATTTGGGTAACCTGTTCAGTTTCTTATGTGGCTCGGTACCAATCTCTTGACCATTAAATACTGCTTTGACCAAAATTAGCAAATTGTGTAAGATGTAGAGTTTAATTCTTCCTAAATTAGTATGTGCTGTTGTTAGAACTAGAATCCTAAGTTAATATGTTACCTGGTTCCTTCCTTATTAAAGCTGGATTTTCTTTAAAGCCAATCTAGTCACTCATTTGCATTACTGTGTAACTAAAGTTTAGTTTCTCTCTTGGATTGATATATGTTGTCATACATGTCAAGCTCCAGTTTAATCCCTCCTCCTATCTGGTTTGATTTCCATTAGTTGCTCTGGTTCTATGATCTGTATCCAGCGTATTCCATGTCTTCTAGAGTTAGTATATGAGTGAGAGTTTGCTGGATAGAAGTTGTGTGACCTTTTGTAGGATCTGCTATGGGGTAACTTGCCTATTCCCTCATTCTCGAAGATATGAATTTACTTAACTTGCGTACAGTTAGCTGTGGAGTATGCCATCTGTATTCTATGCTGCTCTGCTATTCTGTGGATGTCTCGGATGTATTATGATAAAACTAGTGTAATAGAGTCCTATATCCAATCCTCAACCTGATTGCTTCCATAGTTTCATGAATAAAATGATGACTTGGTGTAGTTTGAATCTTGTCAGTGATAGAATCTAAGAAATGCATTGTCATTGTATTCATGATTGAAATTGGCATTTTACTCGAGTCATTCATTTCCCGTTGGCATTAATACATACTATTCCTTATCTTCTTCTCATTTTGGCATGGTTCTACCTTCGGGGGGCGAGTTGAAATAAAACTCATCTATTGGGACGGCTACGTGCATTCGAAGTTACTTGAACCGCTCCGCATTTTCGGGACATGATATCCCCGAAAATGTAAAAGAAAAAAATGAAAGTCACAAAGTCCAAGGCTCAATGATGAGTTCGCGCTTCCGGGTTCTATCTTCTAAACTCCATCCTTCCCCGCTCCCTTAGAAAATGCATGTTGTATAGGATTTCCCCATAGACTGGATTAGTAGCCCGGTAGGATAGAAATGATACTTGAATTGTGAATAACTATTGTAAATCACTTATTTTTTTTTATATGAATACTTTGTATCATTTCTTTGCGAATCGCCAATTTATTTATGGATGTTTAGAATCATTTGTCAATTAATGAGTGTAAATAAATTCGATTAAAATCGTACCTTCGTCATAATTTGCATTTGAATTATTTATTTATTGATTATATTAATATTCGATTATTTATTTAATTAATCTAATTTATTTATTTAGTTAATTAATTAAATTTTAATCCATTATTTATTTATTAACTTAATTTAATTTATTTAATTTCAATTAATCATTTATCTATTTAATCAATTAAATATTTATTTATTTATTTATTTAATTAATCAATTATTATTCATTTACTCCTTTATTCAACTAAAATTGATAAGCATTCATTCATTTAATTAAGTTATTTATTTTCTTATTTATTTATCTATTTATTCAATCAATTAATTAATCCCTTTATTATTATCCAATTATTTATCTAGTTTTTTTTTTAATTTAATTATCTAACTTCATTTAAACTTTGCTTATTTTATTAATTAATTAATTGATTATTATTTCATTATCTAGTTAATTAATCTTAAATTGGATCATTTATTTATCTAAGCATCGACATAATTAAAATCTTATCTTATTTATATTATTCATATTATCCTTATATAAAATTAGCTTTATATATTTATTATCCTTAAATTCGTGAAAACCGCCGGATTAACCGCTTTTAGCGGATTTTCGAAAGTGCTCCCGCAAGGGACCTTCTTTCGAATTTAATAGAACCACTTACCTAGAATCTCTGATTTTTAATTTAATTTCATTTAATTAAAGAATAAATTGCACTCATAGTTAACTTAGGTTCCTAATAATCCTTAAATTAGGTGGCGGCTCCAAAGAAACCCTTTGGAGTCCCATTTTGTTAAAATATACCCGAAACCTATCTTTTCTTAAAGAAAGGGTAATTTTGGGGTTCAACAGCGTGGCGACTCCGCTGGGGATACGCAAATGGTTCTAACCAAAAGGCTTTCACGAATTTGTTTGTTTGTATTGTTTGAGTTGTATGACGATATTTGTATGCGTAGCTTATTTAATAATTGTTGAAACTAGCATGATTATATCTATTGTTTATTTGCGAGCATGCTTAGTTGATTTAGTGGATTGTTGTGTTTCACGAAAGCATGTCACTACACCCTTATTTGCGCACATATAAACTGGCATTCCGTTCATACTTCCCCCACTCCTGGGAACCTCTTGCATTTTCACCCCAAATATCCGTGAGGTGCGCTTATGCGTACCCGCACTTTCTTCCACTAAAGAACCCTCTGGAGTTGGTACACCGGCGGTTGTCGTGGGAGTAATTCGACTGCGAGGCCGCTTGCCACTCACCTGTTAGCCTCAACCGTTAACCCACTTTTAGAATCAGCTTTAGGAGCATGCATGCATTTACACATTAGTCTGGACCCGGTCCTTGGTACCGCCTCCATAGTTAGGAAACCGCCCTTACGTCAGCGGGTTCTTGAAACCCAACGACAATGCATATTATGTGCTGTGTGATAACGAATCCTCAGTCCTAACCATGTTTTGAGCGAAATCAGATTTAGAATTTTGTCTCCTATGTTGTCTTTTAGGTCAGAAAATGGAAGAATTTAGCAGAATTGAGATCATAATGCAGATTTTTTGTGAACAAGGTATAATTGTAGTCGGGGGGGGGGGGGGGGAGTTAAGCGGATTTGGTTGGCTTGTGTTTTGGAGATGGTCTGGTGTAGTGAGATCTAAGAGGCGAAGCCCCTGGTGTCTTTAAAAGACCAGTGGGGTCCCTCTCGAGAATGGCTTTGCGTGTGTGCAGACCTCTGTTGACTAACCAGCTGCAAATTCTTATGGAATGAAGTATGCGTGTCGCATACTAGGAGAGTGAAGCCCCTATGTCTATAAACGATCAATGGGGTCCCTCTTTGAAGACCAGTGCGGTCTTGGCTACCTAGGAAACTGAGAGGCTTGATTAAAGCCGAGGACCAGTGAGGAGCCCTATGAACAAGGTCTGTGAGCCTTGCAAAACCTAGGAAGCTGAGAGGCTTGTCTAAAGCCGAGGACCAGTGAGGTTTTATTTTGAAAGGCCGATTGGCGCCTTTCATGATTTGCAGTCTGGTATTGTGAAGGCAGTTGGAAATCTCACCCCTGGATGTTGTGAAATAACTGGGAGTTGCGCTTGGAGGAGCGTTGATGTTTGCAAAAGGTATAGAGGTTTGTTTCAGGTTTTAGGCATTTGGGTTTAGAAATTTGGTGCAGATGTTGTGGAGAGCATAAGTTTTGTTAGAATTTTGAGATGGCACCAATTTTGAGAAGATAATTGGGATAACAGAATTGCAATGTTGAGGCGGAGAGCTGATTGTTATCGATTATTGTTATTATTTATCACTTACTCTAAATCTGAATTGCTCAAAACTGGCATGAACTATTTTTCGTTACCACTTGTTTGCGCGTCTTAGGCCCACCTCTGGCAAAGAGGCACCTTACAGAGTAGGAAACGTTCGCATTTTCATTACGCTCAACTACTTGTGTTTGCCACATGTCAACTTGTTTAAAATGCAAAGCGCTATGTGATGCGCGCTACGTGATTTGTGTGCAATTTTGCCTATGACATGCAAACTAACATGGCTACTTTTGAACTTTTCCTTTTATTTTATTTATCCCCCCATTCAGAGGTTTGATTTGTGCTGATTTAAGCTGGCTGATCACTCCTATTACACAAGGACAAAGGACCAATCTGCATACTGGTACACATTTCCACAACTGACAATGACTGGAATAGATGATGAACCTCGCAATACCGAGAAAAATCTTGCAACTCCTGAATCATCAAGAGGAAATGTCATTATTGCTCAAGACGAACTGATTCTTGAAATGGCTAAGGAACTACAGATGTTAAAAGATGAGCTGGCTGCGGTAAAAGGGCAAACTCCTAAAAACACGCCGCTGCGTGGGCCCGATGCATCACACTCTCTGGTTCAAATGGGGCAATCTCTGAACTCAATTGATGGGGTCGCCAATATGAACACACCTTTGAACACCCACAATTCTTTAAAAGCACCAGTCCACCAAAGCAACTTGCCACTTGTCCAAGCTCCACCTCCAAATAACGCTCAATCTAGCCAAACAATTAACCGACCACCCATCTACCCATCACATCAACAACATCCATCATACACCCCGCACCCTGCCAATACTTATTATCAGATAAACACTCCATATCCATACCAAACCTCCACTTACCAAAATGAACCCATCTCGCAAGCTTATACTGAAAATCCACCTGCACCATTAGTCCAAGTGGCGGTGTCTGGCGGGCAAGATGTTCCTATTGTGCAAATTGAACACCAATCCTCCTTATGTGAAGTTTCAAAATGGTGTTAGAAGAGCCGAAAAAGCAGTCGATGGGGGTGAAGATTTGGAGAAAAAGGTACAAGGTTGGGTGATGAGTGCTCTTAACAAAGCATCAAAAGGCAAGGACAAGGAAAGTCTAGAATATGAAGACTTGTGCGTTCATCCTGGGATTGAATACCCAGAAGGGTACAAAGTACCAAAGTTTGTTAAGTTTGATGGCAAAGGCAACCCTCGAGCCCATTTGAGAAGGTACTGTGAAACCTTGGGAGTGGGAAAGAATGAAGAGCTCCGTATGAAATTATTCATTCATAGTCTTGAAGGCGAAGCTTTAGACTGGTACTCCGAGCAGGATCCCTCAAAATGGATTAACTGGAGGAGTATGGCTCACGACTTCATGGAGCTTTTTGGTTTCTATGCTGAAATACCATTAGATAGGTTGGCTATTGCAAGGTTTAAGAAGAAGCCGACCGAGAATTTTAGGGAATACGCGGTACGTTGGAGGAGTGAGGCTGCCAAAGTTAAGCCTCCCATGAGTGAAGAAGAGTTTGTGGGACATTTCATCGAGACATTGGATGAATTTTACTATGATCGAATGGCATCCATGACTAACTCTACTTTTGCCAATCTAGTGAAAACGGGGGAGATGTATGAAGCTGGTTTGAAATCTGGTAGGATCACAAATTTGGCCGCTTTGCAAGCTACAAGTAAAGCAATCCAGTCTGGGTCTGGTAATGGCTTTAACAAAAAGAAGAAAGAGGAAGTGGGAGCTGTTGTGGGAGACATCGAGCGTCGACCGGCTGGAAAGTTGAATTTTGACAATTCGTCTGCTTTTCCTGCCCACCAAAGCCCATACTACCCAAATTACCCCACTCACTAACAGAAGCCACCTGTTCCTTATCCAGTTTATAATGCACAAGCAAATTACTACCAACCTAGAGCACATGCACCTAATCAATACCCTCGTCAGCCAAATTTTCAAGCACCCCAAAATTACCAGCCTCGTCCTCCTGTTCGTCCCAATGTGCAAGGGTTTAATCAGAATTACGAAAGGAGAGCAACCAAAACCTATACTCCTATAGCTGAGTCATATGGCCAGCTTTTTGAGAGATTAAGAAATGCGGGAGTTGTGCAGCCTATCCCTGATAACACTCCAAACCCACCGCCGAAATGGTATGAAGCAAATAAGCACTGTGCTTATCACTCAGGGGCAGCCGGCCATGATATTGAGAGATGTTATACTTTCAAAGACAAGGTCGAGGGTTTAATCAAAGCAGGCACCATTCAACTCACCGGCACTCAGCCAAATGTGCATGATAATCCTCTTCCCAATCATGGTAACAATGCAGTTAGTATGATTTCTCTTCAGGAAGAACCAAATCTGAAGGGCACCATAGTCTATCTATGATGTAAAGGTTGATAATAGTGCTTTTAAAGTACCTAAGCAAGAACTAACTCTATTGCCAAAGAATGAGGGAACTTTTGGCCTAGGTGGCAACCCCGCTGAAGGAAAGATGGAAAAGGTTGAGTCTGAGAAGAAGCCGACTAGTGTCATGCTACAGCCTCTTTTACCATTGAACCAGTCATTTGTCCAAGCACCAGAAATGGCCATGCAGAATTTGATTGAAGGTGTTGGCAGCCTATTCTTGAATGATGGATTGAAATGCAGTGCAAATATTGAAGATTTTGAGAAAGAGCCACATGTGCAGAATGTTGAACCAAGTGATGTGATGGCTAATTGGACTTGTGGTCCAAAAGAGACTTGATGAATGAACTCGTTATTTTTGTTTTGGCATCACAGTCAGCTTGAGGCCCTGAACTGTGTTTTGCTTTATGTTTATGTCTATGTCTTTTTAATAACTTTTTTTTAATCCTGCATGTTTACTTTTATGTTGTATGCCTCCCTAAAGTAGGTTTTGAATAAACAAATGCACTGCATTCCTACCTTATTATTTTGCTATACTTTAACTATTTATGTGCTTTATTATTTGCTTCTGATTAATATACTTACTACTGTTTCAAATTAAAAACAAAACCTGCTTGAACTTTGCTTGTGATCTATAACGAAACAGCTGAACGATTTAAGGATGATGCACTGGAAGGTTACTTTTTGTACTCTTTGGATATTACATTACCGTTAGAACTTCAAACTGGGGCAGCTTTATTTGCCGGCAATTGGAGCCGAAGCGGTTTGTCTATACAAATGGAAGTCCTTTATTTGAGAAACCATTCAAGAAGATAAGTTGGAAGATGTTGAATGCGCAAAGAGAAGATTTGAATAGTTTACTTCAAACCGGGGTAATTGGTGTTGAAGAAGCTCTTTCCTAATTGAGAAGAAGCAACGAAAAATTTGTGCCAAGTTGGCAATGTCATTATGTTGAAGAACACTAATCCTGACAGATATTTATAATCAATTTTGGCCAAAGGTAATCAACGCAGATGCTGTCAAAAGATACTATGTTTGAGGCAATCGCAAGTTAGCATGGTTTTGAATGTAATCTTTGATGTAATGCGAACTACGCGTAACCTGATTCCCGAGGCGGGATACGTAGGCAACTCATATAGAGTTCGGTTTCACTAGCACAGGAATCCCCTATTTCCTCTTTTATGTATTTTGAACTACTTCTGACCTGATTCCTGGCAACAGGATAAGTAGGCAATTCCCATCAGATTCGGTCAAAATATTGTAACACTTTAGGCTTGTTTATCTTTTATGATGTAATGCCAGACTATGCATCTGGGCAGATGCGTGGATTTTCCAATTCGGATACGGCTTCGTACTTAGATTGCCATATCTTCCCAAAAAATCTTTATGTAAGCAGAACAACGCACAGTCTGATTCCCGTGAAGGGATACGTAGGCGCTCTTAATGGGTTCGACTCCATAACATTAAAATTTTCAGTCTCCCCTAAGGCAAGCAACTGGGGCAATTTTGCCAGATTATTCGAAGATTTGAGAGATAGCAACTGGGGCAATTTTTGCAAAGATAATTTGAAGATATGGAAGATAGAAACTGGGGCAAATTTTGCAAAAGAGTTCGAAGGCATAAAGATTATAACTGGGGCAGATTTTTGCAAAATTGGTATGGCTTATCAAAGGATTAAGTGGCAAAGTTCTAAAAGTATTCGAGATTAGCATAAGTTGCAAAGACAAAGGACGTTCAGTTTGTTTCAAGATATGTCATGAGTTTGAGTTAAAGCAGAAATTTTAAATGCATTATAACTTCGGTCGTGTATCAATGATTATTTATTTTATCAAATTACTTTATTTGCCTCTATCTTAAAATATTATACAATATTGAGTTCATAAATCAAGTCTCTGAGTATAATTTGCAAGCCCAAGTCTAAAGAAGAACGAGGGAGCAGCGGCAGCGAGTTCAAGATGAATCAGCACAAATCAAACACCCCTCCCCAAAACTAACAAAATTTTCTTTGAGAGCAGGAACATGAAAGCTTGCAATGAAAGGATCATTCGCATTGTGGATGAACAATCTATTGAAAGCGCGTCCAAAGTTGCCTTGCAGATTGCGTCGCATTGCCTTTTTCATAACTTAAAGCATTATGCTTTGTCATGAGTTATTGTCGAACAGGCGGCATTTCTACCCCTATGACTTTTATCCCTAATAGGCGACAAAGCCGAGGCTGGTTTTGTGTTTTCAAAACTAAGCCAAATAGGGCATCACCTTGTTTTAGTCGATAATCCGCACAAGGCCATCCTTGCTGGATTATCTCGCCAATTGATTTATAAATGGCTATCGCACTGACTACATCTCCGCACTACTCTGCTTTGCACTTGCTTTAAAATAAAAAAAAGTTAATTCTTTGTTTTACTCTTTCAGGTTGACCACCAGGCGAGGCTTCTCCCTTGTTGGACTTTCACGCCTATTGATTCGCTAAACCGCTTTTGCGTTGCTTTACGTTTTACGCTAAATTGCTTTGCACTTGCTTTCAATTATGCCTTTGCACTTGCTTTATATTATAACTTGCTTTACTTTCAGGTTAACAGGTCAGCCCTGAGACCCTCCTTGCTTTGTGCAGGATCGGATCACCAGCTGATTTGTAGACAATCAATTCCAAGACCCTCCTTGCTGCGTGCCCGACCGGCTTGCCAGTTGATTTGTCAAGATTGTTCAAATTGCTTTGCACTTGCTTTAAATTATGCCTTCGCATTTTCTTTGTATTACGTCTTGTTTTACTTTTTAGGTTAACAGGTCAGTCCCGAGACTCTCCTTGCTTCGTGCCGGACCGGTTCGCCAGCTGATTTGTTCGACAATCAACCCCAAGACCCTCTTTGCTTCATGCCCGACCGGCTTGCCAGTTGATTTGTCATGCTTGTTGAAAAGGATTTGCACTATGCCTTCGCACTTGCTTTATTGCTTTGCCAGTTGATTGGAAGATAATTTATCAAAGATATTGCACCTTACACTTACAAACTACGTCATGCCTACCGTAAGCAATCGGGGGCCTTATTATGAGTCTATCGTGAGCAAGCGAAGACTTCATTAGCATTGAAGCCTACCATAAGCAATTGGAGGCCTTATTTTGAAGCCTATCATAAGCAATTGAAGGTTCTTTTATTATTGATCCTACCGTAAGCAATCGGGGGGTCTTATTATCAAGTCTATCGTGAGCACGCGAAGACTTCATTAGCATTGAAGCCTACCATAAGCAATTGGAGGCATTATTTTGAAGCATATCATAAGCAATTGAAGGCTCTTTTGTTATTGATCCTACCGTAAGCAATCGGGGGTTTTATTATTAAGTCTATCGTGAGCAAGCGAAGACTTCATTAGCATTGAAGCCTACCATAAGCAATTGGAGGCCTTATTCTGAAGCCTATCATAAGCAATTGAAGGCTCTTCTTTAATTGATCCTACCGTAAGCAATCGGGGGTTTTATTATCAAGTCTATCGTGAGCAAGCGAAGACTTCATTAGCATTGAAGCCTACCATAAGCAATTGGAGGCCTTATTCTGAAGCCTATCATAAGCAATTGAAGGCTCTTCTTTTATTGATCCTACCATAAGCAATCGGGGGTCTTATTATCAAGTCTATCGTGAGCAAGCGAAGACGTCATTATCATTTGAAGCCTACCATAAGCAATTGAAGAATAATGATCAGCCTAGAGGTTCTCCGGGCGGAGCGCCTCATCAGTTGATCGAGAGAAGAACTTGTTGATAACATCACAACCAGCATTTACAATTTTATATTATCCCTTTATTTATTTCTCATTCCAATTATTACTGTTTATTAGCAGTTGCTCGCTTACCGTTTGTTAAGTCTTTACAGAATTTTGGCAATACCGCAGCAGCATTTGGAGCATAACGTGGAACTTTTTCTTAGCAGTGAACTGGGGCAACCGTTGATATGAGCTAGACTCGTCAACGCGGATCTGAAGAAGCGCACTCGAACCAGCAAATTCTATCCTAATCTTTCATTTCAGATTAGGCGTCAGTTTGAATTCTTTCCTATTCGTGCGTCCTTTCTTTTGTCAATCGTGCGAATCTTCGTTTCTAAGTGTCGTCGAACTACATATGACCTGATTCTCTTTTAGCCCGAGATATGTAGGAAACTCGGAAATCGGAGTTCGGCCATACCCATAAGCCTCGCCTTTTGGTCCATGGAATCAGAAGTCCTTGGCTTTATCGCGACAAAATTGGCTTTATGTCAACTTCTTTACCCTAAAAACTCTTTCATCCTTTTCCGGGTAAAGAGGGGCAGCTGTTGACACCCAATTTTGTCCCGGAAAATTTAATTAAATATCTAATTATTTAATTAAAGGGGAATTTTGTTAATTAAATATCTCATTATTTAATTAAAGGGGAATTTTGAAAATTAAATGTAATGAATTAATTTCTGAGGAAAAAGCCAAATTTTGCAATGCGTAGCCTAAAATCTGACCCACATGCGCAACTTCTACCTATTCAATTAATCCTAAAAAAAGGCTAAACCCGTTCCCAGCCCTAAGTTTTAGCCTATTCGTGCAACACACATATATACAATATACACTACATCTCCCTGGCCCATCAGCCCATTACATAACCCGGCCCACACCCATTTTTTGCCTATTTCCCTTACCCATTTCAGTCAACCCCAAATCCCCTCAATCCCTAGACCCGACCCAATTCACCCGATTCCCTTTCCAAGTTTCCCCTTTGATTCTCACAAACAGCCAAGAAATCAGTACGATCTGGTCCCATTCCCTTTTACCCTCTCTCCAGTACATCACTCGCATATCAATCGTTCATTTCGAATTAGAATTAATCCGATCCGTGAGATATCATAACGTTCATATTCTCTTTGAAATCAGAGTTAAACTAGTACGATCCGAAGGATTATACTATTTTAACCCTGGTTTCAAAAGGGAAAAGAAAAATGAGCAAGGATTATTTGGGGTTTTCAAAGAAATCCGAAACCCTAAGGTATGAGATATATATTTCCTTGTTTCTTTCATTTTAGGGGGGTTCTGAAAATTGGTATATAAAGAAACGACAGTAGAAAATATATTTTGGAACTTGTTCTTTAAAAAGAATATACACATAGTGTTCTGTTTCTGGTTTTTGCTCCTGAGTTTGGTTTGTGTTGTCGCTTCGACGTTTAAGTCGTCGCTTTGCTCGAATCATCTTCTTGTTCGAGTCGCCGCCTCATTCGAGTCGTCAACCTCGCTCGAGTCGTGTAGTTCGAGTCGCTTTTTCATTGCTCAAGTAATCGTCTTGTTCGAGTTGTTTTCCTTCAGTCTTTAAAGCTCAGTTCACTGCATTTAGAAAGGTAATACACCCTTTTCCTTTTACTATATTCATGATGCATTATTCAGTTTATTTCAATGTATGTATATGTGAAATGTTTATCTGATTTTCTACTGAAATTTCAGCTTGTCAGCAAGTTTCAATGAAACAGTTTCTAAAGATGTTGACTTTATATACAGTTAAATTTATCTCTGTTAGTTTTTTAAAAGATGAATCCAGCTGGTATTTACTCTAATCAAAGAGTTGATGTTAAAATAGGTAAGGTTTCGAATTTTAAATATCATGAGATGTTGACTAAATGACTAAAAGTATCCAGGTCCTGTCTGATTGTGAACTGGATTAAAAGGGAATTTGGTCTTGATCTTGTGAGGGTAAAGGGTTCTTAGCTTTGTTCAGGGTCAGTTCTGGTGTTGATTCTGCTTGTAGGGTTTGCTCAGGAAGAAAAAGGAGTCAGGCGGGGTTGTCCTGAGTTGCTTTCAAGTTAGTGTGCAGCTGTTTGGAGGGAGTCTTAGTGTTTCCAAGAGCTGTGGGGTCCTGGCAGGTCTTGGAGAGGGTCCTGGGCTTGTAGGTTTAATAGAAGTCAATGCTGTTGGTTTGTGTAGGTTTCAGAATAGAGTATAAGAAGGTTCAGAGGATGCTATGTGGTAAATGGTTGTTCCTGGTTATGAATGGAGGATAGTTCTAGGGTCTGCGAGAGTGAGAGTAGGAGTGGCTGGTTCTGTTCAG
This sequence comes from Petunia axillaris subsp. axillaris, assembly GCA_029990575.1. Taxonomy (NCBI): domain Eukaryota; kingdom Viridiplantae; phylum Streptophyta; class Magnoliopsida; order Solanales; family Solanaceae; genus Petunia; species Petunia axillaris. Next base: position 11,204,014 of record JARKNS010000006.1, read on the forward strand.
GTGAGAGTGGAGGATGCTGTTAGTAGCAGAGAAGGGAGGGGGTAGTTCAGGCAGTAGAAGTTCTGTGTTCAGGTGTAGGTGCAGGGGTAGGCAAGGATGTGCAGGGAGTTTTGTTTCCAGTTTAGTGAAGTCTTGTTCAGGGAGTTTTTGATAAGGCCTGAGTTGGTACTTGTAGCATTAGTGAGGAAGTTTGTAAAGTGTGTGCAGGCTGGAGTCTTGTAGTCTGTGAGATGGTTATGGTTTTCTTAGCTTTCATGTTGATCTGGATATGCATTTAGGAGGGAATAGATGTAGCAGCAGGGGCCAGTTTTCAGAGTTTGCATGTGCCAGTGCTAGTGTAGGTCGTGCTGTCCAATTCTTGAATTTTCTTGCCTGCTTTGTTACTGTTTTTGGTTTTTTTTTTTGGATAATGAAAATGTTTCAGTTCTTCTTATTTATGAAGTTGTTATGAGTTGATGTCGTCTTGCTAGTTTGTGCTTGTTATATCTGTGCATGTTCTGTTATATTTGGGTAACCTGTTCAGTTTCTTATGTGGCTCGGTACCAATCTCTTGACCATTAAATACTGCTTTGACCAAAATTAGCAAATTGTGTAAGATGTAGAGTTTAATTCTTCCTAAATCAGTATGTGCTGTTGTTAGAACTAGAATCCTAAGTTAATATGTTACCTGGTTCCTTCCTTATTAAAGCTGGATTTTCTTTAAAGCCAATCTAGTCACTCATTTGCATTACTGTGTAACTAAAGTTTAGTTTCTCTCTTGGATTGATATATGTTGTCATACATGTCAAGCTCCAGTTTAATCCCTCCTCCTATCTGGTTTGATTTCCATTAGTTGCTCTGGTTCTATGATCTGTATCCAGCGTATTCCATGTCTTCTAGAGTTAGTATATGAGTGAGAGTTTGCTGGATAGAAGTTGTGTGACCTTTTGTAGGATCTGCTATGGGGTAACTTGCCTATTCCCTCATTCTCGAAGATATGAATTTACTTAACTTGCGTACAGTTAGCTGTGGAGTATGCCATCTGTATTCTATGCTGCTCTGCTATTCTGTGGATGTCTCGGATGTATTATGATAAAACTAGTGTAATAGAGTCCTATATCCAATCCTCAACCTGATTGCTTCCATAGTTTCATGAATAAAATGATGACTTGGTGTAGTTTGAATCTTGTCAGTGATAGAATCTAAGAAATGCATTGTCATTGTATTCATGATTGAAATTGGCATTTTACTCGAGTCATTCATTTCCCGTTGGCATTAATACATACTATTCCTTATCTTCTTCTCATTTTGGCATGGTTCTACCTTCGGGGGGCGAGTTGAAATAAAACTCATCTATTGGGACGGCTACGTGCATTCGAAGTTACTTGAACCGCTCCGCATTTTCGGGACATGATATCCCCGAAAATGTAAAAGAAAAAAATGAAAGTCACAAAGTCCAAGGCTCAATGATGAGTTCGCGCTTCCGGGTTCTATCTTCTAAACTCCATCCTTCCCCGCTCCCTTAGAAAATGCATGTTGTATAGGATTTCCCCATAGACTGGATTAGTAGCCCGGTAGGATAGAAATGATACTTGAATTGTGAATAACTATTGTAAATCACTTATTTTTTTTATATGAATACTTTGTATCATTTCTTTGCGAATCGCCAATTTATTTATGGATGTTTAGAATCATTTGTCAATTAATGAGTGCAAATAAATTCGATTAAAATCGTACCTTCGTCATAATTTGCATTTGAATTATTTATTTATTGATTATATTAATATTCGATTATTTATTTAATTAATCTAATTTATTTATTTAGTTAATTAATTAAATTTTAATCCATTATTTATTTATTAACTTAATCTAATTTATTTAATTTCAATTAATCATTTATCTATTTAATCAATTAAATATTTATTTATTTATTTATTTAATTAATCAATTATTATTCATTTACTCCTTTATTCAACTAAAATTGATAAGCATTCATTCATTTAATTAAGTTATTTATTTTCTTATTTATTTATCTATTTATTCAATCAATTAATTAATCCCTTTATTATCATCCAATTATTTATCTAGTTTTTTTTATTTAATTATCTAACTTCATTTAAACTTTGCTTATTTTATTAATTAATTAATTGATTATTATTTCATTATCTAGTTAATTAATCTTAAATTGGATAATTTATTTATCTAAGCATCGACATAATAAAATCTTATCTTATTTATATTATTCATATTATCCTTATATAAAATTAGCTTTATATATTTATTATCCTTAACAAATTCGTGAAAACCGTCGGATTAACCGCTTTTAGCGGATTTTTGAAAGTGCTCCCGCAAGGGACCTTCTTTCGAATTTAATAGAACCACTTACCTAGAATCTCTGATTTTTAATTTAATTTCATTTAATTAAAGAATAAATTGCACTCATTAGTTAACTTAGGTTCCTAATAATCCTTAAATTAGGTGGCGGCTCCAAAGAAACCCTTTGGAGTCCCATTTTGTTGAAATATACCCGAAACCTATCTTTTCTTAAAGAAAGGGTAATTTTGGGGTTCAACAGTGTTGACACTCATGGGCATTCAAGTTCTCACCTGGATGCATTTCTATGAAGCTTGGGTAGACGAAGGTTCATTGTTGAGGTAAATGGTATTGGAGGATACTTGCTCAAGATTGGTGATACCAATGCCAATTGCATTAGCACCTTTTTGGTTGATAGGCTAAGGATACCATGCTATGCGCTAGAGCATCCTTATGAGTATGATAGAGTGTGGGTTTTCAAGGAGGCTTGAGTACTCATATCTCATAGGAATTATAGATGTTATGTGTAGTGTGATGTGTATCCCATGCGTCATGCTGATATGTGGATAGGTGAGCCATGGTTGGAAGACAAGAGGGTGCAATATAGTGCTATGAAGGATGCGTATCTTGTGGGCATAGGGCAAAGGGTTTATAACTTTGTACCTTATCGGGCAAGAGGCCAATTGCCTACTAATGCACCTTCTTTGGCTATGTAAAGGAGCAAGGAGCGAGAACTTCATTCCAAGATTGAATTTTTGCAATCAAAGAGTCCTACAATTACAAGAAGTGGTGGGACTAGTGCAATTGAAGGGTTGACAAGTGTCAACAAGGTGACCCGAAACCACAAGTTTCAAAGCCAAGTGGTTCACCAACAAAGAAGAAGGAGATATCAAGTGATGAGTCTCCAAGTCCTAGATTCCGAGTTGATGTTAAAAGTCCACCTACTATGGCTATGGGTATTCTTGGGTCTCATCCCAACTCGCCCGAATATGAGAGATAAAAGATTGAGAGGAGTAAGGGAGCGACCGGTGACATTCCTCGAGTGGAAAAAGGAGAGGATGTGATGAGTGATGTGAGTGGGATGTCACCACCCAAATCTACACCCGACCTTGAAAAGAAAATGAGGGAAAAGAGAGAGGGAAAAAGAATCATTGAGAGTGAGGGCACCCCTTATTCTAACCTTAACCCTTTATCTTTTTTCTTCTACTTGTTTGAATTCTTGTGTAGGAATTCTTGGAGGCAAACTGATGGAGACTCAATCATGTTCCGAAGTGGAAAGATAAGGTGAAGGAGATTCCAAACGTGAGCTACAAAGTGGATAAACTATTCATGACACTCCAAGTGCATTGAGTGATCAAGATAGCATCTCAAAGGTATGTGTTAGTTCTTCCTCCCTTGAGCATGATACTTCCTTGTCTTGTGATAGTGTTTGTGATAACTCCACGCTAGTTGATGATATGTATGATTACAATGTGTTTGCAACTAGTGTAGAGTCGAATGGTCAACTTGTGTATAAATATGAACCACTAGTTGAGAGGGTTGAAAAGCCACATCATCATGTGAGCTCGGTTTTCATTGAACCTCTCTTTAGTAAAAATAGTGAAGTTGACCTTGTTTGTGACCCTTGCTATGACACACCACCCATATTTAATAAAGAAGAAGATGAATTGCATGAATATCCCATTCTTCCCTTTGAATGCCTACTTGATAGTAGTGGTCTCTTGTGTCGTAGTGAGGATGGCCGTGACCTTGAGAAGTCTCTAGTGTATGAGATGGATCAAATTGTTTTCGATGACTCCTCAAGTGTAGATGTCATCTCTAGTTTGGGAACTTCACCTTTGATTTCTAATGAGCTTGAGAAGTGTGCCTATACTAATCCTTTGTATGAGGGCAACTTCAATAAAAGTGGTGAATTGTATCAAACTAGAGTAGAGTGTGAGTTTGAACCTCCACGGATTGGAATGCTTAACTCTATAGATAATCTATTGTTCGAGACCTCCCTTGGGAGTTTGTCTAGCAAGGAGGATTGTCTTGGAGGTAAATTTGGAGGTGAGGAGGTACCTCTCGGTGTGTGTAAGAGTGCTTCTAAGAAGGGGAGTTGAGTATTTGATGTTAGTTGTAGATTGAACTATTTTGCTTACTCCATCCCATATGTTGAACACACCTTGAGTGTTGAGCATGCCAAAGCCAATGTGCCACAATGTGATGAAAATGCATTGAAGTCTTGGTATGTAATTATGAGCTTATGGGTCGTAGGGAATTTGATTGCTACATTTTGCATGTTCCATGCCCTAATGATCTTTTTGCTTGTTATGATTGCGAGTGTTTGTTCTTGTTGAGCCAAGAATTTATTGTTTCCTTTGGGAACATACGCTTTTTGATGGGTATTGATGCTTGGCTCTATCACAAGAGTTTGTTTTCCACACCATTTGCACTTATTCTTGTTAAGCTAACCTACTTGCGAAGTAGGAAACTTTGGTTGTGCTTGTTTTGAATGTAGGTTTTGATAGTTTGATTTCGAGGACGAAATCTTCTCAAGAAGGGGAGGATGATGCGGGGCAAATCGGGGCCAAGACACCAACCATCAAGAGCCAAGCTTGAGAGCACAAAGGATACAAGTCAAGGGCTCCAAAAGTGACTTGAAGATCATGCATCAGAGCACAATGGAAGGAGGAGTGCCTAGCTCAGTCAGGCAGAGCGCCCAAGCTGAGGCACAACACAGCTAAGTGGAGCGCCTAAGCCTATGCACATCCAGGCGGAACGCCTGAGTCTGAGAGTCAAACTTGATTAGAAACTCATCTAGGCGGAGCGCCTGACGCTTAAGACTTCGTGATTTTTGTGTGAAGTTCATATTTTGTCCTTAAGTGACCTTGTATAATCCATGGGCATTTTAGTCATTTCACATTGTCTTAGGAAATACTATAAGTAGGAACACTTAGCCATTTTCTTCATTATCTAGTTTAGACATTGAATAGAGAGAAGAGAGAAGAGAGAATATAGAAGAGGCCGAGCCTTTCTAGTTCGAAGCTTGAAGCTTCGTATATGTCTCGACTTGGAACCTATTGAGATTCATCGCTAGTATGAAACCATTGTAAGGTTCGGGTTTCATTTCTTCCTTTGGATATTCAATTCATGTCGCGTGTCGTTTATCCGTTCTTTCTTCTATTTCTTGCCTTCCTAGTCTTGATTTTCTCGATATCCTTTGGATATCACGTTATATCGTTTTACTTGCTTCCGCTCATTTATTGTTATTTACTTCCACTTAATTTGCCCCTTATCAATACCCCCACCCGCACGCCATCAAAAATACACACCAGTGCACACATCCAAAATCGATACACACAGAGAAACAATAAGATAGAGAAGGGTAACGACTGGTGAGAGCAGGGGTGTAAAAACAGAGGAGTCAAACCACCGAAATTCTTACTCTTAGTCAAACATACACACAATGAAAAAAGGGATCGGGGGAGATAAAAAAAACCAGTGTGAAGAGAGCCACCAGTGGGGGAGAAATAGATCGGAGCCAGAAAAATGAGGCAGAGGTGGTAACGCCACAACTTCCCTAGCCGGAAAGTGGTCTCCGACCGCCGCTTGATTCTGCTATGTTCTTGATGATACACGACTGAAACGGAAAAAAGAGGTGGTGGAGTTGCAGCGACGCTGCTAAGGCTAAGCTGGTGGTCGCTCCTCCCCGTACTGACGACGTTACTTTTGCTGTCACTCTTCGATGGCAGAATTCTGTTCTTATGTTTGGCTGAGTCCTTGTTTATTTTTCCTTTGACTTTTGTTTCTTGCAGGAATCTATTTCCATCAAGAGACCATTGTATCCACTGCCTTTGAATGGCATTGTGCCATCAGTCTCTATTTTCCAAAAAATAGTGATACGTTTGTGTTACTCTGGTTTTACTGTCTTGAAAGGAATCATTATTTAAATTGCTAGCCTATGAAAATAATTTATTTGAGGCTTTGGCACTTATTTGAACGGATACCATGTCCAATTACAATTTGGAGGCCTAACACAAGTCTCGTTCCGTTACGTATACGTGTCCCTCCGAAAACAAAATACGCAATGATGACATATATGAGCTTTATGCAAAACAAGCCGGCAATGGAGTAGTGGGATCGGTGTTTGGCATGGCAACCGGCCGGCCACCGTGTTTGCAGCCGCATCGACATCCCTAACCTCTACCCGATACACCATACAAACCTGAGCCTAAAACTTTCAAAATTTCCTTTCCCATTTTATTTTCCTTTTTATTATTATTATTTATTTATTTATTTATTTATTTATTTATTTCATGAATTATCGTACTAATTCATCTTCATATTTTTGCGAGGTACATTCGAGCGTAATACGTTAGTGACGACCCAATTCGAGAAGACAAAAATATTTTAGAACTATTACATTACTCAATCTTATTTTATTTCATTTACGATCATTACTAATTTATTTTTTTATTTGCAAGGTATATTTGGAAGAACAATCTTGAAGATGATGCTCTAGAAAATGCTCCTAATTTAATTTACTATTTTATTCTTGCAATTTTAAATTTTTTATTGTTTATTAATTTGTTGTTACATACTAAACAACTTGTTTTTATTTTGTAAGGTTTATTGAAGTTTGCTAAGAAACTAGCAAACAATAACCTTTTATTTAATTTTAATTTATTATATCTAACTTGTATATTATAGTAAAAATTGCCTAGTTAGACTTATTTTTGAATTCCAATATTTAGTCCGGTCGGTAACCACATTTGGTGGAGCCTGAGAGGTGCCTAACAACTTCCTCTTGGGTTAACTTGAACCCTTACCTAGAATTTTTGATTCGTAGACTAAGCTTCAGAGTTAATTATAAAATTGGCTAGAAACAAAAGCAGCTGCCCTGATACGCCTATTTAAAAATATATTAGGTGGCGACTCCAAGTCTTTACTCGTGAGTTCCAATAAGTCGAACCTATTTCGAACCCTAACCGGTTTTGAAAAAAAATGGGTATCGACACAACACTTGCCACCGACCCCACTAATGGCATCCATCTATATTGTATTGAAATCTTGCCAAATAGGCAACACTTTCCCTCGATTCCTTCACCTCCTTTCCAAGCTAAATTATTTTGAAGTACTGGCAGGACAACATTTTTCAAACATGGGATTATTTACATAAAATCATGGAAAATAGGGATAAACCTTCCAAATCAATCAAATTTAGAGACATCGGGTGAATTTTGCGGCAGGAGCTATGGCTTGAAGCTCAATATCTTGTAAAAGCTTCACTCTGTAGCTAGTTTGTAGCGCACTAAAGGAGAAACAACCAACATTTGAAAGCTTATAGAAAAATAACTATATTCAAGAAATACAGAAAAATCTAAAAAAAATTTCACAGGACTTTGAAAAGTTTAGTTAAAAAAATCCCAAAATTGTTTTCTAGATTTTAGATTAAGTTCGAGGAAAATTTCACGAGGACTAACAAATATGAAGTCCCAGGAAATAGTTCAAACGTTTCAGGAAATTTTTTCCGCGACTGTAATTATGAAGCTCTAGAAAAATTTAATGGAACTTTGAACTAAACTCCAGATAATTTTCCTGAAATTTAGTTCACATTATTAGAATATTTTGCCGTGATAAATCTTAAAAGAATTTACATATTTTTAAAATAATTTATCATTAATGTTTCTCTGGTCTAAAAACTGGCTAGTCATCAAAATCTTCGAAATATGTTGGGAGGTTTACAAATATACCTATCAAAATCAAAATATTTACCCATCCATACCGACAAGTTTTATATTTACGAGTCCTACTCATAAACTATTTGCATGTTTTACCCATTCAGATTTGTATACCATAATTTATGTAGTATATCATAAAGGTATACACCCATAAGGTTAACAAAAATATACAGTTATAAATGGGTAGGTTGGATAAATACTTTTAATTTTATAGTTAATGTAATTTTTAATGGGTATAATGGGTAAATATTTTGAATTTTAAGAGTACATAATATAAAAAACCCAAAATATGTTGGTCCAGCCTAAGCCCAAATAGAAGCCCTACTCGTGCCTAAAATTTTCTAGAGAAATTAACTGTACTACCTGATTTTCTGGTACCGTCGAAAGTGGCCAAGAACAGCAGCCATGGCGGAAGCGAACCAAAATACGAACCCGAATCCAAACCCTAGCGGCGGCGAAGTTCCTCCGAATGTGACTATTTATATCAACAACCTCAATGAAAAAATTAAGCTCGAAGGTACACTCTTTAATCCCCAATGTATACGTTTTTAACATTATATTCACTGCGTATTGATGTGTTACATCCAAAATAAATGAAATGTAGAGTTGAAGAAATCGCTGCACGCTGTGTTCTCACAGTTTGGTAAAATACTGGAGGTTTTAGCATTCAAAACCCTAAAGCATAAAGGTCAAGCTTGGGTTGTGTTTGACGAAGTTTCTTCTGCTAGCAATGCGCTTCGACAGATGCAGGGCTTTCCTTTCTACGATAAACCTATGGTATTCCATTACTCTGAACCTTTTTTCACATGTGCAATATTTCATTATTTGAATCGAGCTCGTGACTTTTGCAATGCTGCGTCCTGTAATTAGAATTCAGCTATGCCAAAGCCCAAAAGGCATTTAATTTACTATCAATCAATCAATCAACTAAACCTCGCTAACTAGTTGAGGTCGGTTCTATGAGGATTAATAGTGATTGCTTTGTCATAAAGAGTGTTATTATTCAATCTACCACAACTTTCATCCTTTATACAGACTTGGGCTTGGATATGTTCTATCAGCGTAGGTGGAGTTTTTTCTCTTCTCCTTTGGCCTTGTTCTCGTAACAGCTCTGATCTCTCTCTATCTACACAGTCCACCTGATGCAATTAGGATAAAGTGCACACACGCGAAGCTAAAATGAATTGAATTTACTGGTGTAACTATATCTATTTATTGTATTTTCCCAACGTGTTGTATGATAGTCCAGGTGTCATAGAAAAAGTAGGAGGCATAATCTGCTATATGTTTGGTAAATGCTCCCTGATGCAAATGTTGAAGCATTTAGGCATCTTACATTTCGTCAATTAGAAGCCCCTTAGGGGACATCCAATAAAATTGGAACTACACGGATAAGATTAGCTTGCCCCCTGTGCAAACACACAAATCGAGAAATTGCCGAAAATTTTCATTCAAAAGAAAAACATATGGTCAGTTAGAGTATACTCTTTTTCCTGGCCAATCTTAATATCACTCTAGCTGATTTTTTGGGGGGAGTTAGGAGGTGGAGCTCTTAGGAGTAAGACTGAGTGTACTTGAGGTTTTCAAACTAATTGCACTATATGGATAGAGGAATGATACTGCTCTTAGCATGGATAATTTAGAAAACTGCTAGACAGCATTTTTCGGGGAATCAATGCAGCATATCTTTGGATTTAATGTCGTTATGTTCAATGCTTTAATTCAATTAATCAAGCAATCAATGACACTTCAAAACCGAATCATTTGGTTCAGCCTTAGGAATCCTCAATATTATTCTGCTTTATGTAGGCTCATTTCATCTTAATTCTAGATAATTCGTCTTTCTAAGAAGGGGAAAACAGATGCTCTCTAAAATCTAAATCTCATAATCCCCCACTAATATACAAGCTTTTGACCTGAATAGGAAAAACTAAAAAAATTCCAAGCAATCAACTGGACCTAGTATAAGAGTAACAACATCAGCAACTTAGCTTAGCCCTTACTGATTGGAAGAGATTGTGTCTTTTTGAGAGTCTAGACAACTTTTCTCCTCTACAGTTAGACTGAACAAAAAAGAGGTAGACAGAATAAATTGAGGGAAATGGGAGAACGACGTCATAGAGATGATTGTGAAGTCATTGTTCACTTTGACATTTTAATGTCTCAATCTATTTCATGGTATTTGTATCAATATCAAAAGGTACATGTCAAAGGTATTTCCCTTCTATTCTTAGAGGGATCCTATCAAGTCTATCACGTTTTTTTAAAGGACAAAGAAGTCTATCACTTCTTCAGCGTCACTAATAAAGTTCTGTTTACACCACAAATTAAAAAAAAGTAAACAGTTTCCGCTTGCTCTTCTCAATAGATTTTATTTGTCTTCAAAGCTCCTCACATTTCTTTCCTTCCAAATGGACCACCATATACCAGTAGGAATTGTGTACTGCCATTTCTTCAGCTTTTTGTTTCTGATGATCCAGCACTCTAGAAACTGTTTCGTATCTCTAGGCACACACCATTTAAGCTTACCATGTTAAGAAACAATTTCCAAATTGATTGGTGATGCCTGCAATGTAAAAACAAATGATTTACACTTTCTGAGCTTGAACCACACAGGAAACATCTGGAACACATTTGCAAGCCTCTTCTTTGTAGGTTCTCCAGAATTAAACATGCCATCTAACCGATAGCTATATCTGAAGAGTATTTGTTTGGCAGTCCTTGTTAAAAATATGTCTACCTGGAAAATTGTTTTGTCATCAAACAAACAAGGGTAATCTGAAATCTGTATGTTGAATATCTTCATGTGAGCTGGACTTTGCAAATTGTATATCCTTTACTTTCAATAGTCAAAAGTATTTTTTGCATATTTCTCTACTTCACCTGGGTTTAAGAGAACTTCTTCATGCTAGTAGTGCATGCCATTTTGTTGTTTGCTTCTTTTTTTTTTTTTTTTTAATTTTTTTCCTGACGAGTAAGATAAGAATTTTAATTTTTACATAGGCATATGTTAGGTGCAATACTAACGGGGATAAAAGTCAAAACTCACACAAAAGTATCCACTCATAAAAAACAACTGTTTGTTTATGAATTTGCACAATTGTTACTTCAAATGCTATGCTATTTTTTTTTCATAGTTTTACGTTATTGGGTTTAGGAGAGTGCATATGAATGCTGATACAGGGTGCAACCTCTTTGTTTGTGGTTACTCAAGCAAATTAAAATTGCTTAATGAGGTTAAAGTTTTCCACCTTGAGTCTCTTTTTTAGTTCCTGAGTTAACTTCTTTATCTCAATTATAATGCAATTCTGATAGCTGTAATGGAACAAGTTTTATGTTGTTTACTAAATGATTTTCAAAAAGTTCTCTTGACGCACATATATTTCCGTCACAGAGGATACAATATGCAAAAACAAAATCTGATATTGTAGCAAAAGCTGATGGTACTTTTGTTCCCCGAGAAAAAAGAAAGAGACATGAGGAGAAAGGTAATTCCTTTTATTTCAAAAAATAGAGTTTGTCTGTTGTTTAACTTTCTAAAAAATAAGATATCAGAATTAGTCTGTATTAACTTGTGTTGCAAATTTTAGCTATTTTGTTTACTGTTCCTGCAGGGAGAAAGAAAAAGGAGCAGCCAGATGCTAATCAAGCTGGTATGGGTATGAATCCAGCATATGCTGGTGCTTATGGTGCAGCTCCTCCTGTAAGCATTTTCCCTTTGTTTCAGACACCTCGTATAGTTTTCTGTTTCTGCGATTATTTTTTTTATCGGTTTTCTGCACTATGTATGTTGAATTAGTGAAATGTATCATCTGTGAGGGTTTATTTCTCGTTTTGCTGAATTTTGGGTCCTTAATTTAGTTTGTATGGGAACACCTATTTTATGTGCACGGGTAAAAATGTAGTTAATTTGGTGCTTCTATATACTGTTTACAAGAATTTTCCTGAAATGTAAATAACATTTTTCCCTTTTCCAATTGCTGCAGTTTTCACAAATACCATACAAAGCTGCAGTACCGGAGGCTCCTGCTCCTCCAAATAACATACTGTTTGTGCAGAATCTTCCTCCTCAGTCTACTTCAATGATGCTACAAATGCTCTTCTGCCAATATCCTGGCTTCAAGGAAGTTAGGATGGTTGAAACGAAACCTGGGATTGCTTTTATAGAATACACAGATGAGATGCAATCAACTGTTGCTATGCAGGCCTTGCAAGGGTTCAAAATTACTCCCGAGAATCCCATGTTGATTACATATGCAAAGAAATAGATAGACTACAGCTACATTTGAGCCGTCGTTTGTGAAATTTTAACGTTGACGTTGTACACCAGGATTTGGATGCTGTGCAGCTCCAAATTTAGGCTGGTGATCCTTGGATATTTAATTTTACCCTTGTAATTGTTGTGTAGTAGCACTTTGCCTCCTTTTTAGGTTGGAGCATTATGTACTCAGATTCCTCTTGCGCCTTGTAACATCGATTTGGCTCTCTAGCTCATTTACTATTTTCAAGAAGTGCCAGTCATTTACATTATTTAGGATAAGAAAAATAATCTCTTTGCCTTGCTTCGTTGTGGGATTGTCATATCTAAGCGATCAGTGTCTCAGTCAGGCTTCCCTGAACGTACTCCCTTTCCCTGAGCCAGTTATTGCAACCAAACTCTGGTCGAGGGCCGCTTCTTATTTGATAAGTTGCCAAAAGCTTTTTTGTATTGTTTAATCGTAGTAATTAAGACTATTGGTAATTCATTTGTCAGGTTCTGCTACCATTGAATATTGATATGTTTTAATGCTTCGAAGTTGTCTTTGTCGCAGTGACAGGAGATTGCAAACCAGTTTGCCAATATAAAAATTGCTTGTGACATTGTCTTAGTTCTAGCTCATTAGCTTGTTCAAAATTCAATATCTATTGTCACGGCCGTCCGGCTTATATTCTTTCTACTCCCAAGTATGCTGCTTATTATGGTGCTCTTTTTCTTTTCACTCATTAATTTAACTTTTTTACTGCCATGAATACAAGGATTCAGTCATATATTAAATAGCACAAATAGCCAATTTTTGAACAACTATATTCAAAAACACCTTTAAGTTTAGAAAAACCAAAATTTTATCGGTATCTTCAACCTGAGAGTCGGGTTAGATTATCTCTGAAATAGAGTTTTAGCAAAGCTAACTTTAGGCCTTTTGATTTGAATTCATAATGTAGTACCATATGCCCCCAACTTCAAACCTTTGGTTAAATTAGACTTTTGACCTTAATTTGAAACTCAGAGCGTATAAAGTACAAAAAATGATTACTAATTTTAAAAAGACATGTACAAATAGGTCGTCATGAGGTTCTTGGTTATATAATTTGGTCACTCTCACTCATCGTCCAACCTTTTCCCGCTTTTCCCCCACATTCCAGCGACCATCCCCTCACACAGAGAGCACTTGACTTTACCAAATTGAGTAATAGTATTATAATGCTGCACGAAGTGTTACTGGGGCTGTTGGGTTACACTGGAGATCTCATCATCGACGCTAGAGAATATCAGAATTGTACCCACATACCTTTATCACCAGATGCACCCATTTCCCAACAACCCACTTTTAAACTTGCCCCTGATATCTCCTTCATCCAACCCAGTGAAAGGTTTTTCTTTTCTCTTCATTTATGTTACCCTCACCAACATTTTAAAAAGACAATTTATTCTTTTTTTTTTTTTTCTGGTTTGTTAATATAATTCATGTGTCACAAGAAAATGTAAAGTACCCATCTTTAAGAATACCTTACCTTCCCAAAAGAGATAAATATTACAACTTTTTCCTTCTTTTTTTATTTGCTTAATGTGATTCATTTTTAGTCTATTTGGATATTTGTATTTTGGTAAAAAATCCAAAGAAGCTTAATTATTAGAGAACCCCAAATGGTTGACTTTAAAACAAAATTGGCTTACTGAGGATTCTTATAGCCAGCTCGAACTAGTTTGAATGTTAGATTGAGGCATACCTTTTTTTTTTTTTTTTTTAAAAAATCTCTTGGAAAGAGTTCATTTCCTTTTTGACGGTTTAAGTGTATACAACTTCACTGCTTCTTTAGGAATTATCTGCATATTTAGCTAAACTACCATGTCAGATTTTCTTCCTTTAGTTCAGATAATTGTTCCTAGAAATGCCAGGGCCTTTGTGTATTACATATTTGCGTTGTAAAGTTAGGCGCTTCATGAGATTTTGGTGCTCGGTCAGAGTTGTAACTGAGAGGATAATTATCTGCAAAAGAATGTATTTCATTTTTTATAGTCGATACATATAGAACCTTAGTGCATCTTAGACTGTCTTTATATGCATATCTAGCTAAATAATATGCAGGCTTTCATCATTTATTCATATCATTGCTACTATAATCTCCAGGGGCCTTATTGGGCTGTGAAGTATTAGGTATCTCATGTGATTTTGGGTTTGGGTGCAGGGATGCCATTGAAAGGATTATTACTCTAGGGTTTTACTACCGGGAGTTAGAGCGCTTTGCAGCCAAGTCACGTAATTTGAGTTGGATTAGGTCCCCCAATGAGTCACCTCTGTCGAGGACATCTCAACTATTGAAAGGGAAAACATTGAAGCAGAGTGTGTACACTAGGGCCATTGCTAATGGGATTGTGGAGGTGTTGTCAGTTTATAGGTCTGCTGTTCTACATATCGAGCAAAAGTTACTATCTGATTCATTGCCTATTTTAGCAACACTCGCTCAAGGCCTCAATAAGGTGGGTCGTTTGTTTCCTCCCTATGATAGAATACCTGCTTCTGTTTTTCGTTGCATATTGATCACTTTATTGAATATTGATGAATATTTGTTCTCTGTAGAAGAGGCAAGGAAAAGAAGAAATATGTGGACCATTACTTTAATATGGTTTATTTTGGAATTTGAATTGTAGATCTGCATGATGGTTTTTCTTTTTCATTTGCTTAAGTGATTTTCGAAGATACTAAAAACTGGAATGAGAAATTGTCAGATTAGCTGGTTGCTCTGGATTTATCAAAAAATTTCTCGCATGTTTCTGGTGTGTACTTCGTTTTTTACTTTATCCTAGTCGATCGTTAGTGAGGTTTTCTGTCTTCCTTCTCTTTTACTCGCATATTACTTCTTGCTGGACCTGAATTTCTCTACTTTTCACTAAACTTTCATTTGTTCCTCAAGTTTCATATTATTCTTGCTGCCATATTTTTCCACCCTATCCTTTCTCAAGCTTCTTAATTCAGTACATTCAATGAACTTGTGTTTGTTCCTTAAATGCCTCGCTAACAGATCTTATTTTAGTTTTTTGTTCTTTTGCCTCCTCTTTTTGAGCTGATTCTAGAGATTGAACGTGATAACATTTATGGAGGAAAACTTCTCAACCTTTTACACAAACGTTGCCACTGCGGGGTTCCTGAATTACAGACATGCATTCAGAGGTGAGCACTTAGGAACTTTATGACATTTCTTTTTTGGTTTCAACTCTCAACTGTTTCTTGTTGCTTTTGTCTTTCTTCATGGCTTAGTTATTTGTTTCAATTTTGCTTCCCATCTAGGATGCGGTTGTTGCGATCCTTCTTGGAATTGCTTACATGTTTATTCTTTGAAACTTATGCTAGTGGTTATGCAATTTGTAATTGCCTTCAGACAAAAACATGCAGATGTCTCTATATTTACCTTATTAGAATAACATGCAGACGTCTTACTGGAGTTCGGTCCTCTACCTACCCTTGGCTGGATTTTATTCGTGTATCTGTCTATCTAACTCTTTCCGCCCTCCAAAACAATCTAGATTAAAAGTAACAGTGAAGTAAAATATTGTTATTAACTCAGCTTGTTTGACTGTTGGAAACACCTCATTTTGGGATGCTTTATCCTTCTTTCATTCTTAGACGGGAGTCAGTCGTCATGTAAAAAGCATAACATATTCCATTTGTGGACCCGGATAACAAAGATGTATTTTCAGTGAATTGTCATTTACCAATTTCATCTTTTATGGAACTGTACAAGAATATGCCGAGTATGATGGAGCTAGGTCATCATCATTTCCTATATCCTCAAGAACTGATGTGGGAACGGATTTCTTTTGGGATATGTTTTTCTGCTGAATTTTTTATTTAATTGTTGTTTGTTTTCTGTTAATAGGATCAAAAACCTCAAGATCAAAATGTGTATGTTGAAGATAAGAGAGTTGATATTTGGGCTAATAGATGCTTTTGGTAAATTAGTTGTTTGGAAGTGGTGGCTTTACTGGTAATAGTTTATACTCGCAGTGGCCATTGAATTGAGAAACCCTAAAAGCATAAACCAAGGCATTCTCTTTCATAGTTGATCGACTTTGTTAGTCTCAGGAAAATTTTCAAAATTTAGTGTTAGGACTGTGGCCTTTTTTCATTCTAATCTATATTGAGGATGCAAAAGTTATCTCTGTGCAAGAAGCTGTTGGATTCTATTTCTTTCTGTTTAGTTCGATAAAAATGGACCCAAAAATAACAGTTGTGTCCATCTCCTCCTCATGTGTGTTTTCTTTTCTCTCTCTTTTCTTTTTCCTTTGAAGCATAGGCTTCTATGGCACGGGCATCAGGTCATGTATAATCAGCTTGCTTCTTGGGTGGTTTATGGAATTCTTCACGATCCATACCGAGAATTCTACATCAGCAGGTAAGCATCGAGAGCGGGCGTCTTTAATTCTATTTGATAATTTTAAGCTTCCCGCAACATTCAGTAGTTAATGAATGTTTACTTGGTAGCAAACTAATGGTCCACCGGCCGGGGCTTAGCACAAGTGGCAATGGGTGAGGGACTTGTGACTTAGGTCACAAGTTTGAGCCCTGTGCCATACGATCTAAGCTGGATATTGAAGTGGAGAAGGGTAGAAGGCTGGGCCTGCTATCCTCGAGTTTCGGAGTCTGCCATTATTCTTAAGGGTTGGGCCCAGACAAATTTCTTGGTTATAAAAAAGAAAGGTAATAGTCCACAGCTTGATGACAGACCATTCAGTTAAGGACTTATGGCTGTGAGCTGAGTGTTTCAGTATATTCCCCAAGATGCATAAAAACTTGTCATACTATCCGGTATCAACTACTCATTCACGAGACTTGACCGTGCTTTATAATTGAACATTTTGTTTTTCTAGAATGACATGGTTTATTGAGAAAGGCAAGTCTATTCATCAGCATTAAGGAAATTCTGGAAACAGTATTTATACTTTACAAAAGATGAGCAAAACATGATCTTCTCACAATGACTAAGAGATCTAGCATAGTTCCAAGTAACACTCTTTACACCAAAAATAGAAAGAGAATATACAATTCATCTTAATCTTCTGTATAGGGCTACTTTTGTCTTCAAGACACCTGCTATTTCTCTCCCTCCAAATAGTCCACCATATGCATCCTGGGATAGCTGTCCACCACTTATTTTGTGCTTTGTTACCTTTGGGTCTGTACCAACAACTAAGCAGCTCAGTTTTATCGTCAAGTCACATGAATGGATGCTTTTCGTCTTAGAAGGAGCAAACATATTAGTCAGTGTGTCAGTCCATCTAACGTTGCTCATAATGGTGCATGGTGGACATTCATGTTATGTCATTATGATTTCTATAACTTTTAAAAAGCCATTTGTAAACATATCTGAGTAAGTTCTGATTATAATTTAGGCAGGATGACAAAGACTCTGAACACGAATCAGCTCCACACTTGCTTGAGAAATTGACGCGCTTGTCAGTCGCTGATACATCTTTAAGTGATTGGCACTTGGGATTCCATATATCTTTGGTATGTGAACATTGTTAATTTCTTTGCTTTTCTAAGTACTCGTTCTCTCCCAAATTCTGTGTCCTACCTGATATGCTTAGATAAGAAATATAGGAATTTCTTCTCTAGATCAATCCTTATGTAAGGCAAGAGACGACTATCAAAATTTCACCTTTCCATTTTGCCGAAATAAAAACTGCTTCAACAATATTATTGTCATATCATTGCGGAATACGAGTCATTCTTCTTCCCAGCTTACTTTATCATGCTCCCTGTTATTTTTTTGCTCCCTTGCGCTATAATCCTCCACCATTATGCATTCCCGTTCCCCTCTCTGTCTCTCTGCTTCATGTGGAATGGAGCAGCATTTAAGTTATTTGTACACTCTCTCCTTTGTACAGGATATGCTGCCAGAATATATTCCCATGCATGTTGCAGAATCCATTCTTTTTGCTGGAAAAGCTGTTAGGGTTCTTCGCAATCCAAGTTCCAGTTTCCAATCTAAGGATGGTTTGTCTCATCAGCAATTGCAAAGAGGATTTCAAAGGACCCAAGGATATACAGGGAGGATTTCTCTCCAGAATAACTCCCTGGATGATAAGTTAATTGGAGAAGATTTACTTCCGCAGACAGAGGCTGATAAGATCGAATCTTTGCTTCAAGACCTGAAGGTTTCTTAGTTAATAAGCTTGATCAGTCTTGTAATTGATTTGTGCAATGTTAATCTTCTTTGGCACATTGTTTCAAGTTTGAAATCTTTCTTAACCTAGTCCTGATGGATTTCTCCCTCCTTGAAGTTTAGTGCATATTCTGATGTATTATTACGGTCGTGTCCTGAACTTTGAACTGTTCCATTTTAGGAGTCGTCTGAGTTCCACAAAAGATCATTTGAGAGTGCCATTGATGCAATAAAAGCAGTTGCAGCCAGTCATCTATGGCAGGTGCAATTGCATACTGTACCATTTCTTCACTTGCTACAGATAAAGAACTTACATATCTTCCTGTTTGCAGCTTGTCGTTGTACGTGCCGACTTAAATGGGCACTTGAAGGCTCTTAAAGACTATTTTCTTTTAGCAAAAGGTGATTTCTTCCAGGTAAGGAAACTGACCTCTTCAACTTAAGTTTCACAGTGATGTTCTTCATCAAATAAAAAAATTTACCACAGTGGTGTTAATGATGTCCTGTTCTCCTGATAATTGTTTTACTATTCCTAATCTTTTTTTAAATTTTTGGGACTGCTTGGTGAGAATTTTGGATAATTAAAGATCAGTAGAATGGTGCATTTTAGTTTTTTATACTAATATTATGAATAATCCATGCAGCAACTAACTTTTATCTCCTAAGCCTTTGGTTTATTTCAAGTGAAGCACATGCTGAATGTGTTTATGAAGGAAGTATTAGTATCATTTAGATGCTGTTGAAGATATTCTTGATATATTAATCTTTGTTGTATTTTATATGAATACAATTCATCCCAGTGTGAAATACATCTTTAACATGAACTACTTATGTATATTAATTGGGAAAGAAATTAGTAATTTCATCTGTGAGTAGCCTCAAAGTTACATATGCTCATGATTTATTTCTTTTTTGTATTCTGCTTACGGAAGTCGGAAAAGGACATAAGCACTAACAATTGATGCAACATAGGTAGCTCTAAACTTTTTAGTTTTAGTTCAATTATTTCAATTTGATTTAACTTGCATTTGGGTTGTAAATATGTGTGACTAGTAGATGTAGGTGACTTAATGAGTATAACACTGTAAGCTAGTACTATTCTACTTGAGTGGGAAGTATTTTCTTCACATCTACATGGAGAGCATGTGCTATTTTAAGTTGTTCCTTTTAATGATTATCCAATAAAATTCTTTGTATTCTTCAGTAATATTGACAAAAGTTATTGCTGCCAGAGTTTCCTTGAGGAGGGTCGTCAGCTGATGCATTTACCACCTCGCCAATCTACTGCAGAGGCTGATCTGATGGTCCCATTTCAACTAGTAGGTCTTATACAGGGCAGTAATGATTGAAACAGCTACTGCCCTTATTAGAGTAAATTTTATTGTCTAGCAGTCAGCATTGCAATTCTTAAAATAATTGTTACAATATATACTGGTTCTTTTCTTTTCTTCTATGTTGTTATTAAAAGGCTTTGGTTGCATGAAATTCAACCCATAATTTTGAGAAGCAGGGTGGAACGGTATTGATATACTTAGTTGTCTGTAAGAAGAGGCTGTTGTGTAGTTCTTTATGCTTTCTGCAATTTGTGTTTATTGCCAACTATCTTTGGAGCGTAATATGGCAGATGCAATTTCTTCGTCAAGTTGCTTCTTTCTCCTGGCATGTTGTCATGGTGTTCATCATGATCTGTAACCATAACAAATATCTTATCTTTAATTACCTTGGTTATTGCAGGCTGCTTTGAAGACTATCGGTGAAGAGGACAAATACTTTTCACGGGTGTCTTTGCGGTAAGATTATGCTTGATTTTTTTTATATTTGAAATGTATGACAGTTGAGGTCACCTTTACTTTTCCTGATATTAGGATGCCATCATTTGGAATCGCTTTGAAACCCTCACCAGTTGATTTGGCCAAGGTAAAAGTGAATAAAGATGGAGATTCAGTGGGGCATCCCGATGCTCCTTTGGAGGTGTCTCTTGATGGCTGGGATGGCATTTCCCTTGAATATTCTATTGACTGGCCTTTGCAGCTGTTCATTACGCCGGAAGTGCTCTCCAAGTAATATTTACTGCTGCAATGAAATATTTTATCTTTTCCAATCCAAATGTTGAACGTTGAAGACGACATTTTTTCTCTTATTTGGAAAATAATTTTTGTTGAGTTTGTGGTTTTTATAGTGGCAAGATTTTGCTGACAACTCAGATTTACTTTATTAAAGCGACCACCAGAATAAAATGAGGATATGAAACAGCAGTGATTTATGTTGTTGGCCAAAACTTTAGCAATTACTCATTTTAACTAATTAGTAATTTACTTTAGGTATCAAAGAATATTCCAGTATCTGCTCCGGCTTAAGAGGACACAAATGGAGTTGGAAAAATCATGGGCTTTTGCTATGCATCAAGATCACAGTGACTTTGCTAAAGTTCGAAATGACTCTAGAAAGTCATCTGTGCCCCAGCATAGAAGGCAACGGCTTAGACCAATGTGGCATGTTAGAGAGCACATGGCCTTCTTGATTAGAAATCTTCAATTCTATATTCAGGTAATTTCCTGTACATATCTGTGTGCATTCTGTCGGTTATCATTGATTAATAGATGATCCAACTTTCTTGAACCAATTGCGTCTTATATCTAAAGATTTAATGCCAAGTGGCTCTGCTTTGAAGTGGTAAATTTTCTATTATCAGATGAACATATCAGCTATGCTATAGTAAATTAATCAGGCAGTTTGATTCTTTCATTTGCTTGAGCAGAACGTAGACTCTTGAAGCTCAGGAGGGGCGTTATTTTTGTGTATCTGCTTAGGATTGAATGTAGAAATTCTTTACTTCTACATACCGTCTTATAGTAAAGAAATTTTGTTACCTTATAGATTGCTGAAAGCATGTCTGAGGTTGATAGTCCTTTATGAATGTCAGACTTTTAACATTCTTCAACCTAATATGAAACAACTTATTATTTATATGAGAGTACCCATAGCCCATCAACACAAAAGTTGTGATTCTATTCCTTAACTTGGTATTTTTTTAAGTAATCACAAGAAGTTTCTGTCTGATATCCTTGAAAGTCTTGTCTCTTCGTTGTCTTCCATCCTAAAAACTTCGCAAAAACCTGGATAACACATTTAATTTCCCAGGTGGATGTGATAGAATCTCAGTGGAACGTTTTGCAATCTCATATTCAGAACTCTCAGGACTTCACGGAACTTGTTGGCTTTCATCAAGAGTAAGTAATTGGGCACTCCAATTTATACTCTGCTGCCTATAATTATTAAGTCGGGGTTGGAAGTTCTGTGGTTAGAGCCATTCAGAATTTAAAATTTGTTTGATTTGTCGAATATTAAATGTTCCTACTCTGTTGCCTTGTGGTTCTTAGAAGTGTTTTCCTTCTCTAGCAGTGTATTGTTAAAGATTATCACTATTAATTATCGCTGAAGCATGAATGTGCATTGGTGTCACGTTATTAATGAAATGGAGCTACTGGGACGGATCATCATTAGGAATCTAAGCTGTGGACTAGTTGGTAACTCTTTTATCTGTACAGCATCCTAGTTCAGATGTAGGTTCTGTCTGTTTCAACCTATCCTTTTGCAATGTGAAGACTGTTGCATAACCACTTTCGCAAGTTAGACATGTTAGAATCTTATTGTATCTACTTGGAGTTTGTTTGTTGTCCTAAGAGAGGAAACTACCACATCTGAAATTCTAATATGTTACTTTTAGCTTTCTTCCCCCCCCCCCCCCCCCCCCCCCCCCCAATAACCCTAAGTTCTGAAAGTGGCAAGATTACTATGTGTTGGCTACTCATTCTTATGACTGCTGCATGTTCTTTGCTATAAAGTTGTTGGACATTTGGTTGTCTTGCAGATACTTGTCTGCACTGATTTCACAATCTTTCTTGGACATTGGTTCTGTCTCAAGAATTCTGGACGGAATAATGAAACTATGCTTGCAATTTTGTTGGAAAATCGAAAACGAAGAGCACAATAGAAGTACTATTGAGCTGGAGCACATAGCTGAGGTACTATTGAGTTGCGTTATGCTTTTAGTGTTCTCATTTATTAATGATAGCCAATAATAACATGCTCAGATAATTTATTCTTCTAATTGTGGATTCCTTCCTGCCGCAGTAATTTTCTTTTTCCTTGACTTCTTAGGAGTTCAACAAAAAATCAAATTCTCTATACACAATACTCAGAAGTAGCAGGCTTGCTGGGAGCCAGAGAGCCCCGTTTCTTAGGCAATTTCTTTTGCGACTCAATTTCAATTCCTTCTTTGAGGTAAATCTCAACCCGAATTACGTGGAAATATATTTCATTTCCTTATTTTATTTATGTTACCTTTTCTTTTTAACAAATGTCAACAGGTAACTGCAAGAGGGGTGCTCAATGTTGTCAGACCTCGGCCACCCGCATCTGTCCTGCAGTGATGATTTTTTACTTCTTAAACCCACCCAATGTAATTTGATGTAAAGATTTGCTGTGTCTGCCTTTTTTTCTTTTTTCTTTTGTGCTTTTACAAGCACTTGTAAGTCAAGTTTAGGATTGAGGTGTAGTTGATTGATTATTTGAATGATCGTTACAAGGATTTAGGGAAGGCATTTGTCACCTATAACTTTAATGTTAACCTATCCCTTGACAGTGTATGTACAATGTAATATAGAAGTAAATGTTTTTAC
This sequence comes from Petunia axillaris subsp. axillaris, assembly GCA_029990575.1. Classification (NCBI taxonomy): domain Eukaryota; kingdom Viridiplantae; phylum Streptophyta; class Magnoliopsida; order Solanales; family Solanaceae; genus Petunia; species Petunia axillaris. The sequence goes on from JARKNS010000006.1 coordinate 11,227,136, forward strand.
TCCTGACAGTGATTAAGGGGTTTACCCCTCAGAGCGGAGTGTGAAATAGTCCACATGCAAATAGCAGATCAATGCTGCTTATCAGCTTATACTATTCTCTGTGTTCATGTCCTTTTGGATTTTCAGACTTTTTTTCAATGACTACTGTTTAGGAACCTCTTTGTCTTTCTCAAGGTACGGGTAAGGTCCGCGTATATCTCACCCTCCCAAACTACTCTTGTGGGATTATACTGGTATGATGTTACTGTTTAGGAATAGTTATGTACTGAATTGTGTGTGCTTGTTCTTTATCATACTATATCAAGCTTTTCAACCTTGGATATGTCAGCAGTTGTATCACCTGTGAATTTACATTTGCTCCTCTGCTTGAGCTCCTTGTTTCAAAATGAGGCCATGCTGTTGGCTGGCTCATCATTTTCTTACAATTCCCTGAAAACAAGAGATTTATGTTATTTGACCATATAAACCAGATAAGAGGGGAAAGAGAAAAGATCAGCATGCTAAAAAAAGAAAATAGAAAAAAGATCCGATTGTGTAAATTATTATGTCTTAGTACAAAAGGAGGCAATTCCTATTTTTTTTAGGTTTACGAAAATACCCATCAAAATCAAAATATTTAATCACCCCTACTCATAAGTTTTATATTTACCATCCCTACCCATAAACTATTTACATACCCTAACCATCCAGACTTATATAACATTATTTTTGTAGTATACCATAAAGGTATACACCCATAAGATATAACAAAGGTATAGAATAATAAATGAGTAGTTTGGGTAAATACTTTTTTTTTTGGGTCGAAAATAAAAATTGCATATATCAACCAAAAGTGTATTTACAGCTCCGCTAGTTCCATTGGACTCTGGAACTAGACCTCTTCCTATCTCTATCCTAACCACTAAGATAATAAATAATATGAATCACTAATTACATGGTATCAGTTTGTCTAGCTAGGGAATCTGTTAAGTGTGTCTAATATCTTGTTCCACTTGGCTTTGTTCTGCCCTCGAATATGCAGTTGAAGAATGATCTCTCTATTTCTGTGATCTGCACTTCTCTCTTTCCTTTGGAATCTTCTGTTGTTTCCTTCCATCTAACTATGGTAGGCAACTGCTACAAATAGGTACCCCAAGATCTTTGCCCTTGTTCTTTTTTTGTTGGTTTTCCTTGTCATCCAATGCATTTTTTCATTCCAGCTTCCCACTCTTCTGCTTTCTCCTGTCCATTGCAGTAGGGTAGTGTCTGGTATACTTACATTCAAAGGTGTTCCATTGTTTCCTCTTCCCTGGATCTGCATAATACACATTCACTTGGGACTTGGATTTTCCATTTTCTAAGCCTGTCCACAGTAGCTAGTCTACCCTGGAGAGCTAACCATAAGATGAACTGGTGCCTCGGTTGTGTTCCAGCTCCTGTAACTAGGCTTTTCCACTGCACTTTTGGAAATTTTGGGATAGCCTCAACCTAGGTTCTTTTGATGCTGAACTTGCCTCCTTGCCACCCTTGCACATTCTGAGCTCCCTGCCATTCTCTCATCCCAAAGATTTTCCTGACCAGCCATGATGCTTGCTTTGGTGGTTCCACTCTATTGATGTCATGCCTCTTAACATAGCAGCTATGGATCCATTTGATCCATAAAGTATCTTTCTTAGTACTGGCTGCCTAATATAGCTTGTATAATGCTGCTTTATTCCAGATGGAGATGTCTATTATATTTAGGCCCCCTGCTGACTTTGGTTGACATAGAGTTTGCCAAGCAACTGGGGCTTTCTTAGATGGCTCATCAACACCAGTCCATAGGAAAGTTCTGCATATAGTGGTGATTAAGCTTGTCACTTTCTTTGGCAAAAGGAAGATTTGAGCCCAATAAGTCTGCATTTCAAATAATGCACTCTTGATCAACTGCACCCTTCCACTATATGATAAGAACTTTGTTGACCAGCATTTTATCCTTGCTATGATCTTTTCCACCAATGGCATACATTGTTGAATATAGAGCTTCCTGATCGAGAGTGCGACACCTAGGTGCCTGAAAGGAATGTCAGAGTGAAGTGCATTTCCTCTACTATTTGATCTTTGAATTCTTGTGGAACTCCAGCTATGTACAGTGAACTCTTCTCTAGGTTTTCTTTAAGACCTGAGACATCATAGAAATGGTGGAAAGCTTGTAGCATGAGTTGAATGGAGAACCTGTCTGCTCTGCTACATAATATCAAATCATCTGCAAAATAGATGTGTACAATACCCAGCTTTCTACATCTTAGGTGGTAGTTATAGTCTGGGTTGTGTCTCAGCTGTTGCAATGACCTATTCAGGTATTCCATGGCTAAGACAAACAGGTATGGGGACATAGGTCCCCTTGTCTTAGCCCTTTTCTTGCTTGGAACTTTGGTGTCAGTCCACCATTGATTAGCAATGTGTAACTCACTGTTGAGACACACTCCATAATAAGATTTACAAACTTCACAGGGAAACCAAACTCCAGCAACACCATTTGTAGGAAACCCTACTCCACTGAGTCATAAGCTTTTCTAATGTCTATTTTGATGAGACATCTGGGAGAGACATATTTCTTATTGTAGCCTTTCACAAGCTCATTTGCCACAATTATGTTATCCAAGATGTTCCTTCCTTCTATGAAAGCAAATTAATCGGGCCCTACTAGGTAGTCTACTACTAGTTTAAGCTTATTAGTGACTATCCTGGCTATTAGTTTACAGATAGTGTTGCAGCATGCTAAGGGCCTGAACTCCTTCATATATGTAGGGTTTGATACTAGTGTGACTGTGGTGCAGTTAACCTCCTTTAACATCTTGCCATTTTCAAAGAATTCAAGGACATCATCTATTACCTCATTACCATATCCCAATTAGCCTTAAAGAACTTTGTTATATAGCCATCTATTCCAGGTGCCTTGTCATTTGGCAACTCCTTCAGTGCTTTTAGAATGTCTTCTCTTGTCACTGGTTGAAGAAGTTGATATTGTTGTGCTTTTGATAGGCATGGGCCATCATGGACTATGTTCAGGTCAATGCAGGGGATCTCAGATGCACTGGTTCCAAGCAGCTTCTGAAAGAAGTCCACAAACTCTTTTTGTATCATGACAGGGTCAGTCAATTGTACCCCTTGTTCTGTGTGGATGGAATAAATTCCGTTCTTTGCTTGCCTGGCCTTGAGGATGGCATGGAAGTACCTTATATTAGAGTATCCATACATGATCTAATGGGCTCTTGATTTCCGTCTTAACACTCTTATGAATGTCTGACCATCTTTCCAATTCATTTAGTATCTCTCTTTCTTCTGTGATCAGCTGATTGTTGAAAATGTTATCTTGCAGATCATCTTGTATCATTTGCAGTTTCCCAGTAAGGTCATCTAATTTTTTCTCCAGGGAGGACATCTCTTTGTTTATTCCTCTAGCATTTATTCCCAAGTTTTTGAGTTTCCTCCAAATTCTATACATTGCATAACCTGGTATTGGTTGTTGCCAGGTTGTTTTCACTAGCTCCTGGAAGTTCTCCTGATGTAGCAGTACATTCAAAAGCCTAAAGGATCTTTGCAGCTTTTGTCTGGCTACTGTGGTACTTACCACAATAGGAGAGTGGTCAGAACAGCCTGGATTTTGGTAGACTACTTCCAGGTGGTTGTATTGCATAAACCATTTGTCATTGCCAAGTGCCCAGTCTATTAGGATGTAGATTCTACTGGCTGCTTCTCTTTGGTTACACCATGAAAAGGAGTAGCCCTTCCTTGGAATCTGTCCAGCTGAAATATCAGTGACACATTGTTGAAAGTCTTGTAGTTCAACTTGATGCACTGGTTGCCCATTAATTCTATCATCAACTGACAACATTGAGTTAAAGTCCCCTAGCATTATCCAGGGCCCTTGTGTATGGCTGTGCAGCTGTCTCAACATATCCCATAACACTTGTCTGCCACCTGCTGTATTTACACCATAGACATAGGATATATGCCAGGTGAATGAGGACTATCTATCTTCTACTCTGCAGTGTACCAGTTGGGGATGGGACATGATGATTTGAACTTTTACCTGTTGTGGTTTCCAGCAAACCCAAATTCTCCCAACAGCCTATTACCATAGTCTGTAGCTACCTCCCACTCAGTCCCAAGCTTCTTTTTAACCTTTGCAATTCTTCTCTCTTTTATTTTAGTTTCCAGACATTATACTAAAGAAACCTTATTTTTGAGCAGGAAGGATTTAAATTCCTTCTGCTTGAAAGGCTTGTTAAGCCCTCTTATGTTCCATGAGCTGAAGATCATGGGGGGAGGGGGGGTGGGGGGAAGGGGTTTCTTGTGGTATGTTGTACCCCTTTTACCCCCTGATTGGGGTCCATCTCTGAGTTGATCATGAGAAAATTAAACTTATTCCTTCTAGCAGCTCCTCAACATCAACTTCTAGTTGTATTTTCTCTGCATGTTCAATAGTCTGGACTATGCCCTTCCTTTTCTCTGTTGTTGTCTTTGGTATTGTCAATTCTTGTTGTGGTGAATTTGATCCTCCTTGTTCTGTTGTGTTCTCACTCTGCTGTTCTTTTGATTATTCAGATGTGGCCACTTCCCTTTTTGCTATCCAGGCTGGTTTGGGTGCAGGCTTAGCAGGCATTTTCCTCTTGTTATTACCTCTGGCTTTCCCAGCTGGCTTAACTCATTTTTCTGGTTTGAGTTGTTTATACCCTTCACTGTGATGGTTAAGTTGCAAACGGTCTTGACAAAAGTGCGGTTTCACTCATATTCTAGTCTTTGTACCCTACAATTCCCATCAGGCTCTTCAATAACCTGGATTCAGGTAGGGGCTGGGACACATCCAGTTCAATCAGCATCCGAGCATAAGAAATCCTTTTCCCTTGTGCTGTAAGCTTGTTAGTGCAGATAGGCTTGCCTAGGTAACTTCCAATTGTACTCAGGTTTTCATGAGCCCAGTACTGGATTGGAAGGTTTGGAAACACTACCCATAGGGGTATGATCTGATTTGGTTACTTACTAAGCTGAAAATCCCTTTTCCATTGTTTTAGGATTAGGGGCGATTGTTATATGTGTAAGGTCTATAGTCAAGGATACTCCGTTTATCTTCTTCACTGTTAAATTTAAAAATAAAGTACCCCTCATCATGCAAGAAAACTTGTGGGGGTATTAACAGAACTCCACACACCATAAACAAATTTAAGCATGTCTTTGAAGGTAGGGTTTCCTCCAATAACATACCCAATTAGGGATGATTGCCATTTCTGAGTCCGTTCCTCTAGTTCCACTGGTTTTAATTTCACCACCTTAATTCTGTTTTTCAGCACAAGGGGAAAGTAATCTAGTTTCAGTCCAGATTGAAAAGATCTATTACCTTGAACCACATCTGCCATGGTAGGGGTTGGCTCTGGTGCTTTTGCTGAAAATGTCAATTTTCGTGCTGCCGTTGCCATTGCCTCCTCCTCTGGGTTTCAGGTTGTGGTTGTGGACCTTGAAGTATCGTCGGTGCACTTCCCATACCTGGGATCCAGTTCATTAGTTGCATAGGAGCTAAGGGTTGCGTTAATCCACTCGCCGGTGTAACCATTCTTTTTTCTACTACAGTCGTCGAAGGGGACGACAGTGTTGGTTGCACCGCCTTGTTTTTGCGAGTCATGGCGCACGTTAGCAATCCGTGCTTAACATAAGCCGAGAGCTACTCACTTGGGTAAATACTTTTAATTTTATGGGTAGTGTAACTTTTAATGGATATGGTTTGTAAATACTTTAGATTTCAAGGATACATAGTGTAAAAATCTCTTTTTTTCATAACGGTAATATTTGAGCAAGACTGGGCTATTGATAATTGATTCACCAACGCTTAGGCATATAAGAGATTATGGAAGAAAATTCTAATGTCGGGATATCAAAACCCAGAATTACTCCTTAAAACTGCTAAAGTTATCGAAGTCAAGCTCCAAAAAGATGTTTAAGTTTTAGCTTTGTTTCAAAAAACGTTCTTAACCAACCACTACAGAATGCAATTTCCACTCCAAAGGCCTCTACCAACCCTCGCTGGCCCCAAGCCCCCCAACCAAATTTAAACTCAAAATTAGGTAAGGAACGTAAACACTAAACACAGGCTAACCTAAACAAGTAATTAATTACATAAAACAGCCCTTTTTATACTCACTATATTCCACCAACCTCAAAATAACTCGTACACCTAACCCAAGCAAAAGACAAAAAGACACACTTTATGCAAATAACCACATAACCAACTCAAAACACAAAGACTAACCCCATCATCCCTTATCATCTCTTCAAATCTTCTTCTCCTTTTGTTTCATTCATTAAAATCCTGTACATTCTCACCTGAAAATGGATTCCAAGAATCAATCTTTAGACAACCAAGAAAACCAAGAAGACCAACAATCACACCCACTACCCCCCATAGCCTCCATTTCACTTTCTCTATCCACAATCCTCCCTACCCACTTCCTAACACCTCCCAAAATCTCAACTTTATTCAATTCCAACAAACCCAACAAAGTCAAAATCCCAACTCAAATTTCATCTCTTTCTAATCTTTCCCTTTCTAAATCTCTTCCTCCTTCAAAACCCAACTTCAAGTCCACTTTTTCAGCTAACCCTCTTCAAGATTCACTCACTTTAAACCCTTTACGCCCATCTGAACCTTCCAATGCTGCTGGCCTTCGTCGCGCCTCTATCGTGTGGTTTAGAAATGATCTACGTGTCCATGACAATGAGTGCCTTAACAATGCCCACAATGAGTCCATGTCTGTTTTGCCTGTTTACTGTTTTGACCCAAGAGATTATGGTAAATCCTCCTCAGGGTTCGATAAAACCGGCCCCTATCGTGCCACGTTCTTGATCGAATCGGTTTCTGATCTTAGAAAGAATCTTAAGGCTAGAGGGTCTGATCTTGTTGTTAGAATTGGTAAACCTGAAACTGTGTTGGTTGAATTAGCTAAGGCTGTTGGTGCTGAAGCAGTGTATGCGCATAGGGAGGTGTCGTACGATGAGGTTAAAGGGGAAGATAAGATTGAGGCTGCAATGAAAGATGAAGGTGTGGAAGTGAAGTACTTTTGGGGTAGTACATTGTACCATGTTGATGATTTGCCATTTAAGTTGGAGGAAATGCCAACGAATTACGGAGGGTTTAGAGAGAAAGTGCAAGGGTTGGAGGTAAGGAAGACGATCGAGGCATTGGATCAGTTGAGGGGGTTGCCTGCTAGAGGTGATGTGGAACCTGGAGAGATTCCTTCTTTGGTTGATTTGGGCCTCAATCCCAGTGCCGCCATGGGTCAGGTATTATTTTTGTGAAGCTTATTTGAGTTTCACATTGATCGATTTGAAAATATAGAGAACGTCTAAGGGTAGATTATCGAGTATTGGAATGAAACTAGTTTTACATTTGTCTCTAGAAAATTTAGAGGACTTCTTGTGTCAGAGAACTTCTAATTTGAACTTAAAATACAAATTTTTGAGTATTGGAATGTAACAGGTAGAAATGTAGTATAACATATATTGTGGATTCATATAGTTGAAATCTACTAGTTTGTGATTGAGGTATAGTAGCTGGCCTTTTTTAGCCACTTTATTTTTAGAGAAAGAGGCATCCAATATTCCCCTTTTATAATGGAGAGGAAATGATTCTAGCCAGAAATGTTGATGGTTTAATCCAATAGGTCTCTTGTATATGTATTGGGAACTTTATAAGATAAAAGGCCCATGTTGAAGTAGGTTAAGTGCTTGGCATTTGAACATCAGTTACTTGTTGTGTCCTTCTACATACTAGTTCGGTGTACTAAACATCATGTCCATAGCTTTGTCAATTTGTTTTTGGATAAAGGTAAATGATTTTATTTATAAAAAGGAGGGAAAACCCCGTATACAAGAGGTATACAAAAAGTAAAATAGCCTACACCAAAATATAGTTCTCAACAAAAGAAGCCCACTCATCTATACACATTGTCAATTTGTTCATTTGTTGAACAGTATTTTGATGAATTTCTTAAGTGGTGTTACTTGGACAGGGGACACCATACTTTTCTACTCAGCTGCAATTAACCAAATGACTTTTATTTGATAGCTTGAAATGTAAGCTGGAAAGAACTTTCTCTAGTCGCATTTGGTGGTTGCTTTTTTAAGTATTGTCTACATGCATTGTGCAATGTGCATAATTACACAAGAAGCTGTCGCATGATTTTTCAGTGACCTGTAAATTGTAATTCTCTTAATGTATTTAGATTAGGAACTGTAAGTTGTTTAACATCACAAACTTTTCAGACAAAGTTGATTTGGTTTCAATCACTTTGCAAACATTGGCAGAAGTAAACGTTTCTTTTTCTTGGCTTACTTAAGCATTTGTATTTTCCCCTCATTTAGAATGGAAAGCCAGCTGCTAATGCTTCCCTTGTGGGCGGAGAGAATGAAGCAATGCAGAGACTTAGAAAATTTGCAGCCGAATGCCAAGCGCAACCCAATAAGGAAAATAAGGATGGCACTACCGACAGCATATATGGTGCTAACTTTTCCTGCAAAATATCTCCTTGGCTCGCTATGGGATGTCTCTCTCCACGTTCAATGTTTGATGAATTGAAAAAGTCCACTTCAAGGTATTGTCTGATTCTGATCAATAGTTTATTTCTTGTCCTAATACTAATGCCTGTGAGACTGGTATAACTGGTACTTTGTGCTGCAGAACGATTTCTGCTGCCTCTGGCCAGAAAGATGGTGGTAGTGGCACTGGGCTGAACTGGCTGATGTATGAGCTGTTATGGAGGGATTTTTTCAGGTAATTCAGCATGCAATTTAGCTTCTATTCTTTTTATGTTGTTTCTATTTCTATTCAGTATTATGTTGATCCCAGATATTAGACAAAAACGAAATGACAGTACTGTCCAATGACATTGATCGTTCCTCTTTGGCAAATTATGGAACAATCCCCATCCTATATGGGAAAGTCTTTGGTGGCAGAATGTGTCACTTTGAATCTTTCTCCTTTTTCTTTTTTATAGCTAATGTGTAACGTTGAATCATCCCCCCCCCCCCCCCCCCCCTCTCTCTCTCTCTCTCTCTGTGACAAGTTATGGGTCACTCTAAATTTTCTTGAGCTTCTACTGCGCACTCTATTTATTCTTTAAATAACATTTTGTTCTCTGACTTTCTAGATTCATCACCAAGAAGTATAGTGCTGCAAAACAAAATAGTGCTGCTCCAGTGACTGCTTGTGTAGGAGCTGCTGCTTAAGGATGGTAAATTCCAAGTAGAGAATGGAGGTTTCTCTTTTTGTATCTTGCCAGAAGTTTAGCCGTGGAATGTTAGAGTTTGACTGCCTTAAGATTGAAGTATCATCAATGATACATTTTATCTAGACAATACGTGTTGGATATAAAAGAATTCGTCGCCATTTTTATAGCTGATTGCTTTACCATCTTTCCTGTACTAGTTCTTTTGTTTGATATATAGTTGAAGCAGAGGTGTCATCCAATTGAAGAAACTATTACTCGTTTCGTTTAACGTTGGAAGATCTGGATCCTTTGAGTTGTTGAGTCTTGATAACTACGATAAGCTGGAAAACATCGTAATCCCTGCATAGATTTTTCTCTGTCATTTGGGTGCAACATCAAGAAGGTCTCAAATTTAGTTATTTTTATCCAGAGGGAAATTTCCACTTTATCTCCTCATCCCTTTGATTTTGGAAAGCAACCCTTCCTTTGCTTCAGTGGGCAGATAATTCGCTGCAACCCCAGAACTAACGAACACCAGATGAGATAATATTCGGTTGTTGTTGGTCCCATGACTACAAGTCTACAACCAAAACAAATTCAGCTGACTCCAATGTTTAGAGAAGTCAAAAAAGCATGTACTCCAAAAAGTATAGTGGATACTGACAAGGAGAGTACTTTATTCATCAGATTAGTTGAACTGGTATAGGGGACTAACAATGTAATACTTGATGACCTTTATATTACATGGGTGACTTGGCTAAAAGACCTCTGCAATGAAAGAAATAGAGGGAATAACCCTCAAGTCTTAAAAATTGGGTATATAACCCTTTAATTGCTTAATGACTATTTAACACTAATGATCTTATCCAAGTTCTCTAGTCTCAAACCCCCAGCCCCCAAGTTACAAAAACTACACTTTGGTCTATTATATAAACAATTATTATTTACCTAAAATAGCAAAAAAACAATTAAATCTTCCCACCAAAATCCCTAGACCCCCGGCTGCCTTCTTCTTCCCTCCAAGCTTTCCCGCCCAGAACCACCTGCGCCTTCAATGGCTGTTTGAGCTTCGTTTTTTGCTCCATTTCTCCCATCAAGAACTGCGTCATCTCGATCTATAACTGTTTTATCTTTTGGAACCCGTTTTTCTTGAAATTTCTTGTTGCGGCTGTAACGTCTCGATGCGAGTAATGTGGATGGAAATCTGAGGTGAATTGGTCTGGGCTTCCGTCTTTGCACATACATCCTTTCATTTCTTCAACTGGTAAGAAGTTCAAGCTGTTTTTTATTCGTTCGCCATTGTTGCAGAACTGCTGCATTATTTCATCGACCATCGACCACATTCGGTTGATCATCGACTTCGTTGAAGTAGATGGGGGGTTTCGTAGTAGTAGGTGCTGACTTTATGGGTGAATGGATTGAGACCCCAAAATGCTGGAATTGGCAATCTAGGACAAAGACAACAATCCCTATTGCATTAAATCTGGAATGTACCTACGATCAGTTAATTGACCAATTAATCGATCGCGGCAACTTAACGTGCCATCGCAGCGAGGTTTCAATTAGCTATGTTTTTAGTGCTGCTCCTACGAGGGGTAAGGTGGCTCCTTCTTTTATAAGGAATGATAATGATTTGCATATCTATATGCTCGATGTTGGAAATAATGGTAGCAGGCCTATTTTAAAGATATTTGTTGGCGAGAGCTCTCAAGCAGGCTCAAATGCTGCCACTAATGGTGCAGCTGATTCTGCAAGACCACCACGACCACCACTATTCAATGAGAGTACGGGTGATCATGGCAGTGATGCTGGAGTTGGTGAAACTGCTGGTGATATGGATAGTGAAGAAGAAAATGCTATTGAAGATCCAGAGGTTGGAGAACCCGCTGTAAATGGGAGCAACTGTGTTGCCGAATCTGCTCCCACTCAAGGCAGCAACTTGGGTGATGTGGTTGATGATTGCACAGGTTTTCATACTGGGAAAACCTTCGATACCAAGAAGAGCCTGGTTGTGGCTTTGAAGATGGGTTCAATGAAGAAGCCATTCACATTCAAAACAAAGAAGAGTACTAAATCCCTGTATGTCGTGGCATGTGTAGAAGCGCGCTGCAGGTGGATGGTGCGCGCCATGAAGTATGTTAATTCCAACAGATTTGTGATCACCAAATACTTTAAAGAGCACACATGTGGGGTGCAACATCTACCAAGCCATCATCCACATGCTTCAGCGGATGTCATCGGAGAATATTTCAAGAACAGGTTTATTGAAGGCAAAGGGTTGACGACAAAAGATATCAAGAGTGCTTTGGATCAACAACTGAATAGTAAGGTAAGTTATTGGAAGTGCTGGAAAGGAAGAGAAATTGCAAAGGCTTTAGTTAGGGGCAGTCCGGAGCACAGTTACGCAATTTTAGATGCGTACAGTTTTGTGTTGGAAAGCCTAAATCTTGGCAGCAAGACTGGGTTAAGGGTTGATGAACAGGGGAGGTTCAAGTATTTTTTTGTAGCTTACGGAGCTTGGGTTAGAGGGTTTACATATATGAGGAAGGTGATATCAGTCGATGGGACACATTTATCGTCCGCCTACGGCGGTGTTTTATTGACGGCTGTCGCGCAGGACACGGAGAACCACATTTATCCATTGGCTTTCTATGTGGTAGACAAGGAGTGCGATAGCTCATGGCTATTCTTTTTTGAACAGCTGGCTCACGTAGTCCCCAATACACCGGACCTGTGCATAATTTCCGATCGCGCCAAGGCCATAGCAAATGGGATTAGAAGGGTGTATACCTTAGCATCTCATGGCTGTTGCACCAAGCACCTTGCTGAGAACATGCGCGTAAGGTTCAAGTGTGGATCATTTTTGAAGGATTATTACACCGCTGCGAAGGCGTACCGTTTTGAAGTGTTCAGCGATGCTTTTAACCAGCTCGCGTCAAAATGCCCTGCTGCAGCTGCTTGTCTTAAGGATGAAGTGGGCTTCCATAAGTGGACGAGAGCATTTTTTCCAGGAAACAGGTATGATGTAATGACGACAAACCTTTCCGAGTCCCTCAACGCAATGTTCAAGGACGAGAGAGAATACCCCATCCTGGGACTGTGCAATGCTATTACTCGCAGGTTTACTGACAAGTTCAATGAGAGGCGTGAGGAGATGAAGAAACACAACACCATTTTGGTGCCCAGTGCTGAAACAAAATTGAATCAGAATATGCTTGAAGGAAACAAATTGATTGCTTATCATGCAGGCGGGAGCGTGGAAGTACCGAAGTACACTGTGGTTGGAGATGGCCTATCCCACACTGTCAATCTTCATTTCAGAACGTGTACATGCAGGGAGCTTGACCTGGACAAGATACCATGCAAGCATGCGTTTGCAGTGTTGAGGATAAGGTATGGAGATGAATATGGTGCTAGCGCGTACCATTACACTTGTCCATTTTATAGGCTTCAGACTTACATGTGTGCGTATGAAGAAAATGTTTATCCAATGCCACCGGAGCAAGAATGGATGGTTCCTCCAGAGGTAGTTCATAGAAGAATTCTTCCGCCGATGGTCGATCCCAAAAAGGGTAGAAGGAGAATTAATCGTTTTCCCTCAGTTGGTGAAACTTTTTTCTCAAGGAAGAGGCAAAATAGATGTTCAAACTGCAAGAGAAGTGGCCATAAGAGGACAACCTGCCCTGCTTTGGTACGAGGTTGATAATCAACCTTGCAATTTTGATTTGGTGTATTAGCTTAAATTCTTCATATTTGGTGTGTTTAAGTAGTGTTAGATGTGGTTGTCTTAATTTGGTACTGTGTTATTTGTTGGAACAATTTGAACTGATTGTAATAGTTTCGTTACTGTATTTTATTTCTATTTTAAGTGTCTTGTATAAGAATGACTATTATTTGAGTTCAGCAAATGCTGGACATGCTTACAACCAGTTGAGTATTTACAATTTCGATTAATAGACCCAATGCAGTTGATAAAGTGATTGAACTCATTTAATAGACGCGTGCGCCCCGTCATTGAAAGCAGCCGGAATTGGGTTAAACGAAGTGGCAGTTCATAATTGCCACTTGAAACGATGAGACTCGAAGTGGCTGTTCATAATTGCCACTTGAAACGATAAGACTTTTCTTTTTCTGGGAACACCAAAGGTTGCATCGATTTGGAGCCTATAAATAAAGGCATTAGATCCAACAATCCACAACACAACTCAAGAATCAGAAACATCTTATAATGGCAAGAGCTCCAGGAAGTGCCACCAGAAACAACAACAATGGCAATGTCACTCTCAGGAACAACGACCCAGAGGTGCTGCTGATCCGTGCTGACATAGACAGGCTTATCCGCCTCCTGTGTGAAGATCGCAGGAGGCAGGAGATGAACATCCGCCGTACTGCTAGGATGTTGAGGGTGCTCATGGAACGAGCAGGGGAGGATCTGGACAACTACATCACCCCTCCCCCCTCCCCTCGTAATAATTAGTTTTTTTTTTTAATTTTTAAATGTAAAAAGAAAAGAGTTTTCATTATGATTGCTCTTTTCTTTAAAAATATTATATATGAAAAGCCCCCTGGGTTATTATTAACTATGATTGTGCATTTAATTTCTCGTTCAGTTTCCCGCTCCCCCATTTTTTTTGCGTATTCTTGATGAACTGTCCATACTCCATTTTGGTGTATAATCAACCAACACCAAGTAGATAAATCGATAGATAGGTTCGAAAAAATGGAAATAATCAGAAAATGACCAAAAACAAAAATATAAATAGAAAAAGATAAAAGTAAAGTAATAAATTACGATAATAATATTTACTGAAAAATGTAAATAAAATAAATATTAAGTAATACGAAAAATATTTAAGTAATGGCAGGATTTTCTGAAGTCGGGACTTGAATGGACAAAGGTAATCGACTATTAACCAAATCAACCCCGAAAGGGTTGATTATCGACCTAGTGTAATTTCAAATAAAATAAAAAAAATCATGACTAAAATGTCTTGTTACACCATATGTGATGGTATATGGACCCCATTTGAGTATTATTGACCAATTTAGTACATTATAACAACTCATTGATGCCTACAAGGGAAAATCTCATGTATACATAAGCCTACTATGTCTATTCTTGTTAAGCAATGCCTTAGTGTCATGACTCATATGTCTATTTACACCATATGTGATGGTATATGGACCCCATTTGAGTATTATTGACCAATTTAGTACATTATAACAACTCATTGATACCTACAAGGGAAAATCTCATGTATACATAAGCCTACTATGTCTATTCTTGTTAAGCAATGCCTTAGTGTCATGACTAAAATGTCTTGTTACACCATATGTGATGGTATATGGACCCCATTTGAGTATTATTGACCAATTTAGTACATTATAACAACTCATTGATGCCTACAAGGGAAAATCTCATGTATACATAAGCCTACTATGTCTATTCTTGTTAAGCAATGCCTTAGTGTCATGACTCATATGTCTTGTTACACCATATGTGATGGTATATGGACCCCATTTGAGTATTATTGACCAATTTAGTACATTATAACAACTCATTGATGCCTACAAGGGAAACTCTCATGTATACATAAGCCTACTATGTCTATTCTTGTTAAGCAATGCCTTAGTGTCATGACTCATATGTCTTGTTACACCATATGTGATGGTATATGGACCCCATTTGAGTATTATTGACCAATTTAGTACATTATAACAACTCATTGATGCCTACAAGGGAAAATCTCATGTATACATAAGCCTACTATGTCTATTCTTGTTAAGCAATGCCTTAGTGTCATGACTCATATGTCTTGTTACACCATATGTGATGGTATATGGACCCCATTTGAGTATTATTGACCAATTTAGTACATTATAACAACTCATTGATGCCTACAAGGGAAAATCTCATGTATACATAAGCCTACTATGTCTATTCTTGTTAAGCAATGCCTTAGTGTCATGACTCATATGTCTTGTTACACCATATGTGATGGTATATGGACCCCATTTGAGTATTATTGACCAATTTAGTACATTATAACAACTCATTGATGCCTACAAGGGAAAATCTCATGTATACATAAGCCTACTATGTCTATTCTTGTTAAGCCTACTAATTTCTATTCTTGGATTCGAGAATAATTCAATATGTTAATTTTCAAGATACAAAGTTGATTATCGACTACTATATGTCGATTATCCCTAAACCCAAACCCCCAACCCCAAATCCCCAAACCCCGAACCCAAACACGGAACACGTCACGCCCCTGGTCACGCGGCTTAGGTAAAAGTCAAAAAGTTTGAGCGGAAAATGGAACCCAAATTTCCCGCCTCACTTAAACATTAACTTTAATATTTTAAAACAAATCCCCAAATATATAAAAGCTGATTTAACGATTCCCCAAACAATTTCTAGAGAACCCCAATAATTTCCCCCAATTTCTAACCTAACCCACCCAATTCTTCAAAACCTTCTCTTTCACGACCCCTCTTTCACCAGCTGAAAAATCAAACAACTCAAAGACAATCATGAGTGAAGATTCGTTCAGCTCCAACGTAGAAGCCGATATCTGTTTCTGCGGCAAAAGTACGAAGCTGAGGACATCTCGCACTAATACAAACCCTGGACGCAGATTTTGGAGTTGTAAAACTCCAAAGGTGAGTTACTCATACATTATAGTTTTGTTTTTGTTTTTGATTATTTGTTAGTGTAGTGATTTTTTCTTGGGTTTTGTTAAATAATGCAGTCAAGTGGTGGGTGCGACTATTTTCGTTTTTGTTTTTGATTATTTGTTAGTGTAGTGATTTTTTCTTGGGTTTTGTTAAATAATGCAGTCAAGTGGTGGGTGCGACTACTTTCGGTGGTTTGATGGTGGACCACTGCCTGCAGCAGCATCGAGTGTGATTGGGAATCTGGTTAGAAAGCTTAAGGATACCGAAGACAATTGTGTTTTACTGAGACAACTACTGAGTGAATGTGAAGAGCAGAATAGTTTTCTGAAAATCATGCTGAGGGATGGTGAAATGAAGTTGAAAGAAGCTGAGAAGAAGAGGGAAGAAGCTGAGCAGAAGAGTCATCGACTTAAGGTGTTGATTAAGTCGATGGTAGCTGGTTGTGTTATCTGCGCCGTTTTTAAATGGATCTCCTAGTAGTTCGCTTCTTTTAGTATGTGTAGTATTTTGGGGCTGTGTACATTTTGTTCATAATTCGGATATGTGTATTATTATTTTGACGCTGTGTTAACATAAGGTCAATCGTTTGGCCGTTTTTGTATGAAGGCCAATAACTTGGCCGTTTTTGTATAAAGGCCAATAACTTGGCTGTTATTGTATAAACTTAAGGCCAATAAATAATTTGGCTGTTTTTGTATAAAAGCATCGATATTGTAATGTAGTTGGGAAAGCTCTGTTTTGTTTTTGTTATAAAATCTTCGTTATTGTTTGAGTTGCGAGCACATAAGAAGAGAAACATGTTATTAGTTGCAAACCATAATTGAAACATTGAACAATGAATGAAATGAGTTCTCTCCTAACAAGTACCCTGCATTGATAAACCCACTGTTCATGTCCAAAAACAAGGTCAGCCACCATACACTTGTCTATGACTAACCAGGAGATAACCAGAGATAACCATAATAGAATATACTAGACTGTCATCAATAGAATATACCTTAACAAATTTAAAGTTAACCATCAACTACTGTTATAAACTACTAGTTCAACATTCAACTTATACAAAACCAGGAAACCAATCATTAATACTGAACCCATCAAACATTATCTGTTCCAATATTCTCTGAAGGAAACTGAACATTCAGACTTGCAAGAACTTCATTCACAACAACATTAGCTTCATCCACATGCAATGCCGCTTGTGTCTCGCGATTTTCTTCAACAATATCTTCATTTCTAGCTTCTTCAACAATCTCTGCATTGTCTCCTTCTTCAGACTTCTCTTCATCTACTCCATCAACTTGAGCTGCATTTCTGGCATCTTCTGCATCTGCAGCATCTGCAGTCATCTCTTCATCTGCTCCATGAACTTGAGCATCATGGAAAACCTCTTCTTCTTCATCGACTGCCGCATTGTTTTCTCTCACATCTTCATTCTTCTCTTCATCATTATTCCCTTCATTCACTTCAACTAAAAGGAAATACTTAGAAATTGACAAAAATAATCAAATTATCATTAAAATGAATATACATACCTTTCTTTTTCCTCTTCACAAGCTTCCTTTGCTTGAACAGCTTCCTCTTCATCAAGTTCCTGGACTTTGTTTTCCTTTCACTGTTCACCTTCTTCTCTTTCAACAATTTTAAAATCTCCTCACTCACCTCCAACATTCTTGTCAGAACACCTTGCACATGCCCACGGTGCCTGCAAGTTCCCCTGCTACCACCATCAACACCATCACCAGCAACAGCATCATCACCATCATCAACATCATCAACCCTATCTTCCTGGCTTTCAGTTTTGTGCATTTCATCAGCATACTCCTCCACAATGTACTTAATCCCAGTGACTCCCTCCAGCATAGCCCTCACCTTGTCCAATGCAGGATCCTCGACCTCATCAGCATGAGGAGAGACAAATTTTTTGCAACCCTCAACTTCTTGCACTGTTGGGATCAAGAAAGGGTGCAAAACCTGTCATCAAATGATAAAATAATTAATAAATTAATTAATCATTAAATGATAACATAATTAATAAATTGAATTGGTACATACCTGTCTAGCTCCTTGATGGCCTGCATCAACATCTCCCACATTTCTTCTTGTATGCTGCCACCTCAGCATCCTTGGGATTGGCAAGGGGGACTGTTCAGATTTCCCAGCATTACGGCCAACCAAGGGTACAACCTCATATATCCATGCCTGCCATGAATGCCACAGTCACATTACTTATGTTTTCACACAATCATTCTTAATAAAACTGGAAAATAAAATAATAATACTTACAAGGAAGGCCCATGGGAATCCAAACAGTGCATAACCAGCAGTTTTACCCTCTACATGCTGTCGATGGGTCTTCGCAAAATCTACTTTATTGTAGAGGTAGTCCACTGTCAGGTCATAACAAAGCCTGCCCCAGGGGTACTTGCTGAAAAAGTCCAGGTTATCCACACATTGGATCCACCATTTCTCAACATTTTTAGTTTTGTTCCTGGCCATCAAGACAGTATGGAGGAACCACAGGAGAGCCAACTTTAGCTTCTCTTCCTTAGAGAACTGTCTCTGCTCCATCAAGTACAGTAGATTTTCTGCCCTCACATCCCCACCACCACAGACCTTCTCTAGAAATCCTTCACCATTTTCCAAGAACTTGGCCTTCAATTTGGTATCTGGCTCTTCACAACAGTTTAAGCCAGTTATCAGGTAGAACTCTCTCAAGCCAAAACAGACTGGCTTACTATCAATTAAGAACCACATCTCATGCTTTTTCTTGGACTGTCTAATAGTCCTCAAAAGCACTGAGTGCACCAACTAACCATTAAAGGTCCAGTTCTCAGAAAGGTTTAAGAAATCCCCAAAAACTGATCTCCTAAACATCTTTTCAAGAACCAACTTTGCCAGCTTGGTCTTGAAGTCATAAAATTTTTTAACTGAAGATCTCACAGAGATCTTTGCATTAAATGATTCAAACCTGGACAACCAGGTTTTGAACCTAAAGGTACTGACATCAATGTCAATCACCTTCTGTGGAATGCTTAATCTGTCAAGAGGATGCACATCCTCTTCATCATCCTCATCTCCCTCTTTATCAACTCCATCACCTGCTCCATCATCCCTCTCACCAGCCTGATCCCTATCAACCCCTTTATCAACTCCATCATCCCTATCACCAGCCTGATCCTCCTCTCCATCACTCTTCCTACTTGCCTCCACAGAATCACCCTCATCCTCATCATCATCAATCACAACAGTTTTTCCTCTTCTTTTTGCTGCAGCAGCAGCACTACTACCAACTCCATCTTCAGCTTGAAATCTGTCAATCTGATCAAAGGTATCAGCAGATGCACCTTTTGAACTCAAGTTGTCAGCCACC
This sequence comes from Petunia axillaris subsp. axillaris, assembly GCA_029990575.1. Taxonomy (NCBI): domain Eukaryota; kingdom Viridiplantae; phylum Streptophyta; class Magnoliopsida; order Solanales; family Solanaceae; genus Petunia; species Petunia axillaris. The sequence goes on from JARKNS010000006.1 coordinate 11,246,411, forward strand.
TCTGTTTGACCACCACCAACATCTTTATCAGTTGATGTGGCATCACTGTCATCATGTTCTTCCTCCACCCTTCTTCTTTTGCATTTGACAAAATCTGAGGGGATGTTCGCAGACACCCAAGCTTCTTGTGCTGCTTTGCGCATGGACCACCTACGCGTACCTATATGTTGTTCCCTAGCTCTCCTCTCTTCTAAAAGCTCCGGTCTACGCTGTTCCCAAGTTCGCGGACCTTTTCCTTTAGGAACGACGTGCTTTACCCTAGGCATTTAATCACCTAAACACAACACAGTTTTACAGCGAAAGTTAAAGAAAAAACCCCCAATAATTACACCTACACAAACCACATTTTAATACGAAAGTTAAAGAAAAACCCCCAAAAATTAAACCGTAAACCAGAATCGAAAATTACGTATGAACCGGTAAAATAACAACACCCATTGCCCGAAATCAAGATGTAAAGATGCAGAATAGCCATTAATCGTAGAAAATACAAAGTTAAATTTCAAATAAAAACCCTAACAAAATCTCGATGCGTACCTGTTTATGCTGTTCGTCGATAATGTGCTTAACCCACAGAGATCCTTTAAATAACTCCAAAAAGACACTCACAGCAGTTGAAGTCGTGCAGGCAGTTGATAGAGAGAAAATAGGAGAAGTTGAGCGTGAAAATTGGAATGGAACGCAGTGGTGTATGATCAACCAAACAGAGGAGATGTAGTATCCGTTATTGTTTTAATTACCCGGGTACTTTTTTTTATTTCAAAAAGAGCTCACAAGTTTTTTTTATGTTTTGCACCCTAAGGAATTATTGTTTTGCACCCACAAGTTTCTAAGAGTACTAATCCAGTCCCTGGTCCCCACTTAAACCCACTTAAGTTTTTCTCTCTCCAAAAATAAGTCAAAAAGAAATGGAAAGGTTAAACTTTTTATTCAACACTTTGAGGGGTCTTTTAGCTAATTCTTCTCATATTACATACTATGCTAAATTATAGCAAATGAAACCTAGCAAACAAACTAGAAACAACAAAAAAGCTATTAGTCTTGCATCAACTACAGGGCAGCGGAGATCTAGACTAGATGACACCAGAAACTCTAAGAGATGATATGATAATAAATACAAGCCATAATAAAATGAAATACATGCAGGCCACCCATGCCCAAAGTTTTGGTCCTCGAAGCTCCGCACCCAATGTCAGTCGCCTAAACACCAACACACTAATACAGCCTACAGAAGTGGAGAAGAAAACAAGCAAAGTAAAACTTAGTCCTTCTGCATTCTCTATTCGCAGTGGCTCATGTATGCGATGTAGTTGTACAGTGTGTCAATGAGCCAGGGCAGTCCGATACCTATGTAAATGTTCATCGAATTGCTACAAGAAAGAAGAGTGGAAGGATGTAAGCATATTACGAACTCGAATATCTGGATTTTACATATGACAAGTCCGAAAAAGTCTCTAGTTCAAGGCATGAAAATGTAAAGGTACATTCTTTTCACTCACAAACCTGGTTTTGGCAGCAGATATCACTAAAATATTTAGCCTAATTACTGAAAATATGCCTTCTATATGAATAAGGTTTCAGTTATCTACTAAGTTTAGTCGTTTAACACGATAGGAGATTAAGATCAAGCTAGTTCGGTATTAGTCAAAACTTCAAATAACAAATAAATGAAAGCATTTTGAAAAATCCTACCGATCCTTGTTCTCAGCCAACTAATTTAGTCACAGGGTAAGGACACTGTGGATGATAACAAACCTGCAGGTGATGTTAGCAATAGCAGAGTCGGCTGTTATCTGCCGTTCTGCAGCAATTTTGCTGGCCACAAAATCAGGCCATGAGGTACCAGCGCCAACACTGTGAATGCAATGACATAAGGCTGTCACGGGCCGTACCTTTCTCAATGACAGCGACACACCTTTGGTCCGTGCGGCGCTCGTAGTCCCACCTGACTACAAGCCAGCCTGCTCCTTGTCCCAGGTTTCTAGGAAGCTCGCCTCATAGGCCTAGCTTCAACTGTGCCGCCCGAAGGTCTCTCCCTTTTGCGCATCTCATATGCGGAAACTTTAGTGTGCGCACATCCGGGGTTGGCTTAGGACGTCCCTCGCCTAGCACTAAGCGTCGCTCCAGCGCGTGAAGTGCAATCCTCCAGCTTGGCCCTCGCCTTGTGCCCTGGCCCTTGGCTTGGCTTCGCCCGAGTAGGACAACTCTTTAGCCCTTGGCCCTTGTCTTGTGCGACTCCAAGGATACCTCCCAATCTCTCCTGACATTGGTAAGCGTAGCCCTCGCATCATGCCTTCCTCCTGAGTAGCGCAGCGTCGCCCCACGACTGCGCGTCTAGGCCAACGAGCCCTTGCTTGCATGGTTGAACCCTTGCCATGCTTGCAAGTCAATACACGAGGCTCTCAATAGCTCCTCGAGTACTCAATAGCACAGAGGTGTTTATCATATCCGAAGACAGCCCGCAGGGCTTAGTCTTTCGTTCCTTCAAGCCTCTGACGCCCGTTGTTCGCCCAACGTTGGCCCTCTGGCCACACGCCATCCATAGAGTCGCCTGACTCGTATGGATACCTGGAACACTCCTCTGAGATGTCCAGGCAGGCCTTTGAGGTCCTTCCTCAAGGCAGCTCACTTGGTGCGACTTCCCGACAAAGTGCACGGGGAGGGCTGGTAGGCTGTCACCATGTCTTCCCCCCTTATATATGTCCTTAAAAATTAAACCCCTGTCACAGCACTTGACAACCTTTGTCCAGAGAATCGTACAAGAGTCTAACTTTCCACTCCGGCCTCTAAATGAGGTGCCGTTTGTTCCTAGAGAGTCCTCTTGACTTCCTTCACATCTCCATGAAGTTTCATCTCATTCCCATACTCGTGGAAAGAGATATAGCCCTCAGAAGATCAGCATAATTACCACAATGCCATTGCTTCTTGGCTAAGTCGAGCCCATAGGCAAACAAGCTCCAATCGGCACCAAACTTGGTATGCACTCTCTATAGCATCTTAGGAACAAGGCCCTCGCCCTATATTCCAAGATTCCCACTATAGCTCCAAAACGTGCGGCACTGACACTCATGCCCGCACACAGCTCGCACGACTGACACTCAACCTGCGCCCAGTTGACACTCGTCCAGCACCTTGCTGGCCCTCATCTAGCACGTGTCTAGCACTCGTCTAGCACATGGCCAAGGCTTCCCCTTAAGCCTAGGGCTGACATTCGTCCTGCGCACGGCTGGCTCTCGTCCAGACGACTGACACTCGTTCAGCGTACGGCCGACACTCGTCTGGTCCGCCTGTGGTGCAAAGACATTGCGCGCGCAAAGGCATCAAAAGGGCGCCGCGCAACATTCTCCCCCACTCGATCTAGGCATCGTCCTCGATGACTGACTGCCTAAGCCCACGAAAACCCGGAGTTTGCCCCCTCGGGATTCTCCATCACGGTTCCCATTTCCAAGGCTCCTTGGACTTCCTCAAGTCCCTTCTCTTAAAATAGGAGTCGTGCCCATCACTGCTCCTCCCAAGTTTTTCCCAAGCGTGCTTCTGCACTCCATCTCCACGATGATCACTTGGATAGTGCCTCCGCACTTGCACCTCCGTGGTGACTAACTGTTGCTTCCTCTGAAGACAACTCCTTTGTAGCTCATATGGCCATAATCCATCCGGCTAGCTCCCTTCGCTTTTGGTGAGTACTTCAGGTACCCTCTGGTGTGGCACACGTAGTCCAACCGCGCCTTGCGACCCTATTCTCCACCTCTAGACGATTTGCTCCCTTCAGGATTTCCCTTAAGCCCAATGCCTCCACATAGGCAAATTCTCCCCCACTCAAGTAGGAGACTCTCCTCAATTTCGATAGGCATCCCTCGATGTGGCTCCTTGCCAACCATACTCTCATGGTTCTTTTTCTCTCCTCAATTTCGGTAGGCATCCCTCGATGTGGCTCCTTGCCAACCATATTCTCATGGTCCTCCTCCGTTTCCCTCTAGAAAGATTCCATTTATGTCATTATGTGAACTATATCAAATCTCGATCTCATAACTCAGAGCAATTTGTTGGTTGATCCCATATTCAAGGCAAATCACAGTAATTTGTTACTTGATCCCATACTCAAGGCAAATCACGACTGATCGACAATAGCCCACACAAAGACACTAGCAGCTGCTCATGCCCAATTCTGCCCCAATTTAACATCCAATCCGGCCTTAGAAAGCCATGCTCCATGCCTGGTAACTTTGGCTCCTCAAATGCCCTCGCACCCTCTGGTACTTGGCAAGCTCTTGGGACGTACTCCTCTGAGTACTTCAATTCTCAAAGCGGTAGCTTCGCTGCATTCCCGAAAAAAGCTCTTTGTTCTCGAACTATCACTTCCTTAGCAGACCCCGAATTGTACTCCTTGTACTTGGCCCAACTGGCAAGAACGCCTTGTTCTTCCTGTATGCGCCTCCCCATTCGGTGTACCTCTGTGCCCTTAGCTTTGGAAGGACTCCATTCTCAAACTTAGAAACCCATCCAATCCGTATCATCGCTATCCCCACTTTGATTTAGCACATAATGCCTCACCACATAATGGTTTTGGCCCATTCCGTCCATCTGCTCCGCGCAGTCCCATATTTGCCTCCCCACGCGAAGTGGTTTGGCTCACCATCCTCATTGTTGCCTCCCCGTCCGCCGGTTTGGCCCATTATCATGTCTCTCCGTCCGCCGGTCCAACATATTTCCCACATTTGCCTCCCCACACGAAGTGGCTTGGCTATCCATTCCAACTTTGCCTCCCTACTAGGTAGGTTAGCTCCTTTACATCACAAACATGGTGGCTGACTCCACCTCATTATGACACTCAAACACCCCCATAAAGACGCTTTCTCTCAAGCCCTTCTTCACGGTTGTCGCGGCCTCCTGGCACGCCCCGCTCTAGCTTTGGCATCACCCAATACATAGAGCTCACATTTGGAGATTACTCTCCCCCGCGATGGTAGGCGTCTTACCCAATCATCTAAAGCGGTTGTTGGTGCTACATTGATGCCAACACCCCCGTACTAGCTCGGCTCCTGTCTAGCGTAGCACTCATTCATGCAAGCAACGCTTGCCCCATGTTGTAGGCGCCAAGCCTACTCAACCAACATGGTTATCGAGGGGCTCGCCTTCCATTCATTGCAACCCTTAAGATGGCTAGGCATTCACAATGTCCAACTCCTCAGACGGACCCAATTCGATGCTCCTCGGTGCTTAAGTCTTCCCTCTGGAAGGCCCCTTAATTCACGCACTTCTAGCATCTCTTTTATGCTCCACGCATTCCCAATGCCCTCATGCTGCTCAAGTCAATCCCACTGGAAAGACATTCAAATGATGTGCCACTCACATCTATGGCATGATCTCCACCATCTGCTTCAATATAAATAGCCAACGGTTTGTATCTGTTCACAACATGGTTGCTCGACCTGGCAATCATGGCCCTTTTCCTGGCCACCCGACTCATCGGCATGTCCCTCTCTGAACGAAAGCCCACTATTCGGATGAAAATATTTTTGCATCGTAGTTTTCCCCTCTTCACTGTTTCTCCGCTGCTAGCAGAGTTTCTTTACAACTGATGGATATCCCGCAATCAAGACAATTGAGCTCCTGCTAACCGTCTGTCCCATCTTTGCAAAATCATCCCAACAACACAGCACGTTGGCGCTCCTTGCTAACCAACCATGCCTCATTTGAATCTCTCTGAAAATAGCCCTATCGGGTCCGCCGTCTCAAATAGCATGTTGAACATCATTCCTGCTTCGATATTATCTCCACAATGACATTCCCATATTGCACTGACAATTCAGCATTCTTAAGCTGTGACATCAACCATGGCCTCACGCGTTTTACCGAAACCGACTCCTTGTTGGCACGGATCAACCTTCCCCGATGGCTTAGCTCACAATGCACTGCAAGCCCTTATGCAGGTACAAATTGTGCTTTGATGGCGTCTCAAAATCACAATGCTCAAAAAAAAATTTCTGACAGTGCGTTCCATGCTCTATCCCATTACCGGCGCAAAGCTCCTGCTTTGGGTGCCAATCCGCTTGGTACCAACCACACCATCCTGAGCATCCTCTGCTCTGATACCAACTGTCACGGGCCGTAGCTTCCTCAATGACAGCGACACACCTTTGGCCCGTGCGGCGCTCGTAGTCCCACCTGACTACAAGCCAGCATGCTCCTTGTCCCAGGTTTCTAGGAAGCTCGCCTCATAGGCCTAGCTTCAACTGTGCCGCCCGAAGGTCTCTCCCTTTTGCGTATCTCATATGCAGAAACTTTAGTGTGTGCACATCCGGGGTTGGCTTAGGACCTGCCCGTCCCTCGCCTAGCACTAAGCGTCGCTCCTGCGCGTGAAGTGCAATCCTCCAGCTTGGCCCTCGCCTTGTGCCCTGGCACTTGGCTTGGCTTGGCTTCGCCCGAGTAGGACAGCTCTTTAGGCCTTGGCCCTTGTCATGGGCGACTCCAAGGATACCTCCCAATCTCTCCTGACATTGGTAAGCGTAGCCCTCGCATCATGCCTTCCTCCTGAGTAGCGCAGCGTCGCCCCACGACTGCGCGTCTAGGCCAACGAGCCCTTGCTTGCATGGTTGAACCCTTGCCATGCTTGCAAGTCAATACACGAGGCTCTCAATAGCTCCTCGAGTACTCAATAGCACAGAGGTCTTTATCATATCCGAAGACAGCCCGCAGGGCTTAGTCTTTCGTTCCTTCAAGCCTCTGACGCCCGTTGTTCGCCCAACGTTGGCCCTCTGGCCACACGCCGTCCATAGAGTCGCCTGACTCGTATGGATACCTGGAACACTCCTCTGAGATGTCCAGGCAGGCCCTTGAGGTCCTTCCTCAAGGCAGCTCACTTGGTGCGACTTCCCGACAAAGTGCACGGGGAGGGCTGGTAGGCTGTCACCATGTCTGCCCCCCTTATATATGTCCTTAAAAATTAAACCCCTGTCACAGCACTTGACAACCTTTGTCCAGAGAATCGTACAAGGGTCTAACTTTCCACTCCGGCTACTAAATGAGGTGCCGTTTGTTCCTAGAGATTCCTCTTGACTTCCTTCACACCTCCATGAAGTTTCATCTCATTCCCATACTCGTGGAAAGAGATATAGCCCTCAGAAGATCAGCATAATTACCACAATGCCATTGCTTCTTGGCTAAGTCGAGCCCATAGGCAAACAAGCTCCGATCGGCACCAAACTTGGTATGCACACTCTATAGCATCTTAGGAACAAGGCCCTCACCCTATATTCCAAGATTTCCACTATAGCTCCAAAACGTGCGGCACTGACACTCGTGCCCGCACACAGCTCGCACGACTGACACTCAGCCTGCGCCCAGTTGACACTCGTCCAGCACCTTGCTGGCCCTCATCTAGCACGTGTCTAGCACTCGTCTAGCACATGGCCAAGGCTTCCCCTCAAGCCTGAGGCTGACATTCGTCCTGCGCACGACTGGCTCTCATCCAGACGACTGACACTCGTTCAGCGCACGGCCAACACTCAGCCGAGCGGCTGACACTCGTCTGGTCCGCCTGTGGTGCAAAGACATTGCGCGCACAAAGGCATCAAAAGGGCGCCGCGCAACAGGACTTATTCCTGCAGGTAAGTTATGTGCAGATCAAATTTTCAGGTCCACTGCAGTTTGTAGGCGAGTAATATTTATGACATATCCAATTGCACAGTCTAAAGTGAGGGTGCAAACCTGTGATACAGCTTATCTGATCTGTGAGCTTCGTTACAACATAAACTATTCCACTGATGAAGATCAAAGAGTAAATGAAAGCAATCCATCCATGGGCAATGTGACAGGGAGGTACGAATGCAAGAAGCCTCCATGGTGCGAGAAGGGACTGCCATAAAATTCTTGCAAGCCATAGGTATATATTGCTCAATTTTTTGGATTCTGCACTTTCCAACTGTTGAAAAATGATATGGACAGAAGAAATAGAATCTATGATCAGAGACTGATTCCAAATTTTACAGAAGAGGGTAATAAGCAAATATCTGAAGCACTGGACAAATGGAACACCTGCCAATTCCCCCCCACAGGAAACAGAGGGGACACAAAAAGAGTAGTCTCTCACCCCCTCAAAAATTTCTTTGACTTGGACAGATACATATAATTCAAACCTAAGGAGTAGACACCAATTGAACTTTAAGCAAAGTAGTGTCACTAGCCATGACAAGCAAGATGTTTCTATATCAACACTCCCACAAATCTTTCGCGTTAACATTTCAATCGCTGACAAAAATAAATAAAGAAAAATAGTACAATACATAAGTACACAGTACCGTGACTGCATCCAAAAGTTGATTCTTCCAAATCGAGAGGGTATGACATTCTGCAGAAAAGATCTTTCTGCTGGAGCGCTCCGAGAATGTTATGGCTACATCTGCACCAGGCAAGTTTTGATAACAAGGACCTGTCAGATATAGCATTCAAAAATATAGTAGATGTCATACCAAAATCAACTGCAGAAAGGTTATATCCTTACTCTTGAGATCTGGAACTGATATTCTACCGCAAGTCCTAAATCACACAAAATCTTCACTCATGTATACTTGCAAATGTGTTAAGAAAATGAACTTCGGGACTAACCAACCTCAGATGTTAGCTCATGAGGTGAAGATTGTACAAGACCAAGGAGAACAACACGTTCCCTCAACTAATATGAGACACTCAACACCCCCTGCACGCCAAAGAGTGGACTTCTTGTGCATGGACACCATAACATGGGGACCGATTATTGGGTAAATCAATAATCCGGAGTTCTGTTACCATGTTAAGAAAATGAAGCTTGGGACTAATTCAACCACAAAAGCAAGCTAATGAGATGAGGATTGCCTATGACCATAGAAGAACAAAACAACTCATTCCTCAACCACTTTGAGACACTTAAATGTGCAAAGATCTAGAAACATCACCATTTCTTATGGATCACAGCTTACTCTTGTTAACTTAAGCACTACTCTCCGACTAGCATTTATCATGCTGATGTGCACTATTTTTGTTAGAACTATTTGCAAAGTTTTATTTAACATGTTACCAGTTTTTAAATTTGGAAATCTTTCTTGAGAAAGAATTACACTATATTAGTGCCAAGAATAACGTTGAACATGCAAGGGTAAAGAAGTTTAACTTTCTAAAATTTGCCTGTCTCATCTCCTGAATGTATAGAGAAAATTTCAACTCTTTCTCCATTTTCTTCATCACCAACTTGAACTACTTCAGAGCATTGATCATGAAGAGGTTGGTATGCAGCTTCCCCAGCAGGCACGCATTCCTCTGGTCTCTCACCTTTCAATCTGAAATATGCAGGAAACACTCAGTGCAGAACTAAGGATATTTATCCATCTGGAAAAAAACAAAACAGTGTGAACACGAAAATGGAATTGGGAATTACAAATTAACAATAACTGAAAAACATACAGAGGAAGGCCAACGCTTGTCCTGTGCGTAGGCGTGAAGCAGCAAGAGCCCAAATTGCAACACTGTTAAAATAGACTCCCATAAAGTTACAACTTCTGAAGTAGACACCTACAAAATAAATACTGTTCGATAACATGACATTGTTACATGATTCCTCATTTCTCTATCAAGAAGTGAAAGAGGAATAAGACATGTTACCATTTCACTATTATACTATGTGCTAAGATAGAATCTCATTCATGTTCCCAAAGCAGTGCAACAAGAGCAACAAATTGATTTACTTTCTGAAGAAAAGTGCATGAAACCTAGCTTTAGGAAAGTGCACAAAACCAAAGAGGTGAGTTACAATAATGAAGAATGAATTTTCAAGTTAAAAGAATGTAGATAACCTCTAAAATAATATACAGCCAGATGTAAGCCCAGAAAGACCAAAAGAGCTCTACAAGCCAATCTCCAATGTCTTCAATCCTCTTCAATTCTCCAGCTTTAGGAACCACAACACAAACAGCATGTATCGGGAATAGATCAAAAGCAGCGGAGCCAACAAGGGTTCCCAGACCCAAACCTATTAACCGAGTCATAATATAGCAACTATGTTATTAGCAAAACAGAAGAGATTCAGTCAATTCCTGGAAACAAGAAATGAATCAATTATGTGAACTTACAACGAACAAATATAGCATGCTAAATGAGACAAGAAAGAACAAACCATAACCAGCATACTTGAGGGAAATAAGCATTTACACAGAAGTATGCACGTTAACTTTCAGGAAAGAGAATACTTTTTCATAACAATCTAACAAATGGCTCTTATGTGTGAAGCAAAAAGCTAACATGCAACGGAAGATCCTTAGAAATTATTTGCACAAAACAACGATAATGGGACATCCCTTTCAGTGATAAAATACTCCTGCTGTCCAATTTATAGCATTATAGATAGTTTGGAAGATAAAATCCATGTCTCTTCTCAGTGGTATAGTTACTAAGAGAGGCTATCTTAACATTTACTACTACTTTAACGTTTAAAGTTCAATAGATATTCAATAGATATTCCTCCTAGCCAAAAACAACGGAATATCTATTGTTGTTCGTTTAATACTAGAACAACAACATACCCAATCCCACGAGTGGGGTTTGGTGAGGGTGAGATGTACGCAGTCCTTAACCCTACCTTGAGTAAGGTAGAGAAGAATGTTTGTTTAATACTGTTAGTAAAATAATATCAAATATTTTGGAACGTCCCAAAATGGAACGAACGAGTGTTACGTAAGTTGCAATTGAAGGAATAACAAACATCCAGTTTCAAATGCATAACCATATTATGAATAGAAACGAAAAAACAAGTAATAGAAAATTAGCAAACATTCTGAGCACAGAATACAAATCCAGAACAAACCTCCAGCATATAAATTTCCAATGTTTAGGATTGCATCAATTGTAGCTAAGCATATCTGCGGAAAGCTAGTCCCAAATGCCAGCAGAGTGATATCAGCAATTGTGTAATTCCACACCTTTTCACTTCTAACAATTTCCTTGTTTGTGCAAGGATCCATCTCCACTACAGTTCGAGTATGCTTAACGACATTTTCCATGGACAGGAAAAATCGAGCAGTTATAGCTGACAATCCAATAAAACAATAGGCAAGACCCATAAAATACAAGAAGGCTCGGACACCATCACCAAGAGCAGCTTCCAGACTGACAAGTAAATATTGATCACAATATTTTTCATGCCCAAGTGTACTTGAAAATCCATGTCTCTGCTCAGTGGTATAGTTACTAAGAGAGGTCATCTTAACATTTACTACTACTTTAACGTGTAAAGTTCAATAGATATTCCTCCTAGCCAAAAGCAAGAGACCAGTCAATATGCATCAGTTGTTTATCAGGGAGTATATTAGAAGATTTCAGGTGACAGAAGAACTGAACAGCAAAATTCACTACAAAAGGAAAGCTGCAGCTCAAACATCTGTTAGCATTCTGAAACATTGATGATACAACACATTGCAGTACCCACTATATGGTCAGTGGTGATGCTTATAGGCTAATGAAATAATGTATATATGGTCACTCAATTTTATCCACTATAACATTAAAGTATAAAACTACTTTTTATCACATTAAAGTAAACATATTTATTCACTATAACAGTAAAATCACTAAACTGTACTCTCATTATAATAACACTAACGTCTCAAAATATAACCTAATATAAAAGTGATAGCTATTTTTTGGTCATTAAACTAACGGAACTTTATCCATTATAACGGTCAATTCACTAAATTTCATTCACTATAACAGCAAAACTCACACAATAGCGGGCTGAATTTTTAAGTAGCTGGAGAAAGGTGAAAGTGGATTAGATTGAAGTAGTCTTCAACTCTTATGATGATATATATACACAAATTTTACTCTCGTCTTAGAAGACTTGTGCATGGACTGGTGGTGACTAGTAGCTAACTGGTACAGTGAATTGCCAAACGAAAACCACGCTAGAGTTTGATATGACTAGCAAAAACACACACACACATTATTACTGTTGGATATCACTTTGTGACAATAATGCTGATTTTAAGTTTAGGTAAAACAGGGAAAATTAGGCAATTGAAACATCAGGGTAAATAAGTAAATTAGTTGTGAGCTAATTATCGCTCTTCCTAAATCCTGCCTGAGGTACCTACCTAATAATCTTGCTTCTGTTCGTAGCTACTCACTTCTCTAACTTTTTTTTAATGATGGGTGTAATCCGAGTAAGCTTTGGTGCCGCCAGATACCTCTCTCACCAGCAACAAGTATGGGTAACTCTGGCCACCAAAACTTAGACAAATAAAGAGAAATCGATTATGAATATTTTTTGTCGCTGAAATTTGAAGACTCACTTCCCCTAACTATACCCATTTATTGTGGAATATACCTTTTAGGAAAGACGATTAACATATCTCTGTCAAATCATTCTATTATTAAGTATGATTGGTATCAATTCAGTGCTCCAGCCAAATGGATTCTTCCAATATGAAGTATCATTTTTAGGTCCACTGGAATTAATAAGCAAAGTGACAAGGATTCGACAGTATGAAAAAATGTGTGGTTCAGGTAGGTAGGCGCCCATGTAATAAGTTTCAAGATGCAACGTTTAACCAATCTAATGATACAGTTTCTAATCACCAAAAAAGAAAGGGAAATCAAGAATCCATCCACAAAAGATTAAGTTTTAAGTATACTGTATGGGCCTAAATCGTTTTTAGGTACACAAATCGAATTTGGATTCGAATATAAGCAAATCTTTGTATCAAAGCGGTAAATAATGCACGAAACAGATGAAAAATGCGTAAAATAACTTGGTTTCAATATATGGACGTTCAGTACAAATTTGGGCAGAGTTTCGGTATATATTTCTGGATGCCTATTACATAAAATGAGATACTATTTATAGGTATAAGCTTTGCACACGATCTCCACTATCTGCTACCATGTTGTCCACGATCTTGGTGTGTAGTGGCTGAGTTAGTGGGGTGAAGTAGTGGGCTGCAAAGCCGCTTGGACCGAGGGGGTCCACCGAGGTGAGAGTTGACGTTCCCGTGGCGTGGCCCTGTCGCTTGACCGAGGTGAAGGTTACCGAAGCTCAGCTCACGGCTCGCCTTCGGTGCCCACTCCTCGGTTTCAAGGCTTTGGCGATTCGCTTAGCCGCCTCGGCGACTGCTTAGCCGCGACGTGCTCAGTCGTTGAGACTTGCGTGACCGGGGCAAATCGCCGTGGGTCGATTTTTACCCAATACAGATAGTCCCCCCACTCCTCGGTTGCCTACCGAGGGGACCGAGGAGTGGAATGAAGTTTTAGCGGGAAAGCGACGTGGCTCAACCCTATCCAAGCGTTTCAAAATTTTTGTCAACGGTTCGCGTCCCATCAGGTCTCTTCTCAATGACACGTGGCGCTCATCCGTGGTTTGACCGAACCGTCGCGCCGAAATTTTTGTTTTCTCCAACGTCTCAATGATGACGTTGACGTCACTTCCTTTTCAAATTCCATACCTATAAAAGGGGAGGTCTGCCAAGCTGCCCATTCACTTGTTTCAGAACAATCAACAGTGAAAATTTACGAATTTCTTCAAACTTCTTTCAATCTTCCAACCTTAAAGAGAAATTTCCAATTTCGAATCCGCCACCATGTCTACCACCATTTCTAGGCAAGATTCCAGCGACTCAGGTGAGAGAGTGCGAGTTCTGCCTCCGACCGCCGCTGCTGTCAGTGGCGATGCTGCCGCTGCTACGCCGGTGACTACCACGGCCGTGGTGGAAGGGGGGGAAGTATCCTCAGGTGTTGGAGGCGTGAAACGCCGCAAGATGAGAGCTATGCGCCAGCTAGCGGCGGAGGAGGAGGCCGCCTCAGGCGAGGACGACGTCGTGCTGGACGACGCCGCCCTACGCAGCTTCAGCGATGCTCTCCTTAGGGATGATGATGATGGAGGGGATGGTGAGGGAATTGGTACCGAGGGCGTCGACGCCGAGGGTAGAGGCACCGAAGCCACAGATGTTGCCGAGGGGGGATCCACGGGACCGTCTATTCCCCTCGAGCAGGAGCTTGAGCCACACCAAATCATTCCCTCCCATTTTGACAACTCCAAGGACCTAAAACTACAGGCTCGGACGGCTGAGCAGGAGGGGAAGCATAGAAACGTTCCCGTGAACACTACCCCAACTCTCATTACTCAGGCTCATACTGAACGAGTTCGGAGGGAGTGTCAATTTGCCGCCGAGGTCAAAGTTGTTATCCCCGACCCAACAAGCAGGGTATGCCACGAGATCGAAGGTATGTCCTTTGCTTACACTTATCCATTTACCATCGGTTTCACTCTTCCCGTACACAAGGTCATCGACGACTTTTGCCGGGCTTACAATTTGTGTCTGGCTCAACTTGGCCCCGGTGTCTGGAGAGTCGTTCAATGCATGGACTGGCTAAGCAAGAAAGCGAAGGTGGACTTCACCTTTCAGCATCTTATCTCTCTCTACTACCCTTACTTCCACAAAGCCGGGGTAGTGGCGCTCAACAACCGGGGCAAATTTGCTCTTCTTCACAAGAGTGAAGATCACGGGGACCGAGGCTGGAGTGAACGGTTCATCTTGCTGGAAACCAAGGTCTTATCCACCGAGCCTGATTTTCCCGAGCGGTGGAATAACACACGTAAGCACATCGCTTTTGTCATTTTCCTCCTCGGTAATTTGCCAATATTAACTGGTTTTGCTATTTCTTCAGCCAACAAGGTTGACATCGTACCCCCGGCGGGCTTGACTAAGTGGGTGAAAGCGATGACTAACGCTCGCACGCGCCCCATGAGGACGTGGATGAACATGGCTGCCGAATTTGGTTGGCAGTGCAAAAGGCATGGTGAGTTTTGACAGTGCTTCAGTGATGGTTAACTTTGGGAATTTTCTGACCTTTCCTTCCCTCGGTGTCAGGTTTTCCAAATCGTGCCGCTAACACCAAGAAGAGCAAGAAGAGGAAGGAAGAGAAGAAGAAAAATGATGAAGAGACCGAGTCTGACGATGATCTGGCTGCGGTAGCCGGGGAGTATAAAGGGTTGAAGGCTTCCAAGTCTTCAAAAATCCCCAAGGGAGCCCCCGATCAAGGGACTTCCAAAGGTAAATATTTATCCTCAGTACGCGTTGTTTAGCGTCGTTTTCTTTCTGTCCCAATGTTAAAAATTTTCCTTCGCTTGTAGGTGTGAAGCGGAAGAGGGCTACGTCGAAGAAGTCGTCCCGTTCAGTAGCTCCTCGTACCGAAGCGGAGATACTTCGCCAGCCCGAAGCGGTGGTTGAAAAACGCCGAGGGCTGGTGGACGAGCCTGAAGATAAGGCAGCCGACGAGGCTTGGTCCCGAGGAGATGTCGCTGTTGTTGATCTCGAGGGCCAAGAGCTTGAGCCTGGTGCAGCTGCGGAAAAAGCCAAAGGTAAGGCTAAAGTTGCCGAAGCTGGAACCGCCGCATTCACCGGAGATGTTGGCTCTGGGTCAATGAGAGCGCATTCCGAACCCGCGAGGATTTCTTCCTCGGTGGGGTCTTACCGGAAGCTGCAAGTGCCGATGTCTTCGAATCTTCTTGGGTGCAACCCCGAGGATCTTCTTAGGCTTACGCCCTTGTTGGGGCCAACCGAGGATAAGCTCATGCAAGAGTTTACCCCGGGTCAGCTATACAGTACTCTGGCCTCCAACGCAGTAAGGGTAAGTTTTGCCATATTGAAAATTTTTAAGAGACCAAAAGAATTTGATTTGCGTCTTTACCTTCGGGTTATATCTGACTTCGGTTTCTTTGGCCTTTGTTCAGACCTTTATCCTTTCTTTGAAAGCCGTCGAGGTCGAGTCTTCGAGGACCGCTGAGGTTCGGCGTGTGTCTCGCCTATGGGATCAGCAAAAAGATAAATTCAATGCTCAGATAGCTTTGCTGAAGGCTGATTTAGCCAAGTCCCAGGCCGATTTACGCGAAGCTGAGGCGAACTCCGAAGCCAAGATTAAGATCCTCGGTGATGATTTTGACGCCGAACGCTCAAGGCTGGGAGAGGAAGTCGCGAGGCTGAGCGATGAGCTGTCACGAACCAAAGCCGAGGCGGTTAACATGGCCAAAAAGCACCAAGATCAGCTGAGAGACCATCTGCTTCACATTAAGAAGCTAGAGGGCGAAACTTCCAAGCTTTCAGCCAAGGATGATCAAATCGCTGCCCTGAAAGATGAAATCGCGGCCCGAAAGGATAAAGCTGCACTTAAGGTGAAAAGGGCCGAGCTTGACAAGCGGTGGGCCATCATCAAGTCTCGGTTGAGGTTACTCAAGCGGTGTCGCGCCGGGGAGCTTAACCTTGATGAGGAAATTGAGAAGGCCGAAGCTAAAGCGGCCGAAGCCCAAGCTATCATAGAAGATCTTCCTTCAAGTGAAGCCTCGAGCGGCGATGATGAAGATGAAGAAGACGAAGAGGCCGAAGAGGGCTCCGGGGATGGAGGTGGTTCTCCTGAAGCTTGAGTTACTTTTAGTGCTTCTTTTGTAAGCCTTCGGGCTTTTGAGTTTGTAGTTTCGACCTTCGGGTCGTTTTGAAAATGTATATATTCAGCCTTCGGGCTTTTGAGTTTGAAATATTTGCATCCTTACTTTGTGTAATGGCTTTTGGAGCGTATCGAACACTTTGATGCAAATTTTACTTTAATCTTGCAAGATTTAGATAGAGATTGACCGATGCGAACCTGGGACGACGTCTCGTCCTCGGGTCGATGCATTACGCGGCTTCCAAATGTAAGATTTAAACAGATAAAAATGGGTGCAACCGAAGTGATTCTTATTGATATCAACGAGCCAAAAGGCTGTGTACATAAAACCAAGCCTAAACGGACCTTGGGTAAAATTTCGAAATAAAAGCAAACTAAAAAACGCCGCTATCGGGCTAATTTACAATGTACTAAATCTAGTCCTCGGGGATTAGTCCCCGGTTGTCGGATAGATAAGCTTGGGTTGGGAGGCTCGATGCGGACCTCGGTATCAACCCCTTCTCACTCCCCCCCAGTGTTCGGTTGTGAATCTTGATGAAGATCCGAGCACTGGAATCGGTTCGGTTCGCTTCCTGAAAAGGTCAAGCAAAAAGGCGGAACGAGGGGTAAGTTAGTACATTTTCTGTTAATGCCATGGGAGCGGGGTTCGGCTCGGGGCTGTTTGATTTAAAGGAGTTTGAAGATATTTACCTCGACTAGAAGTAGTAGCGCTTCAAGTTGGAAACATTCCAATTTAACGGTTCAGGCTCTCCTTGCAAACTTTCGATTTGATAAGTACCCTTCCCAACGATTGCTTTGACCCTGTAGGGTCCTTCCCAATTTGCAACGAGCTTTCCTCCGTTTTCTTCTTTGGTTGATTGCTTCACGGTTTTCAGCACATAATCCCCGACCTTGAAGTCCCTGAATTTAGCCTTTCTGTTGAGATATGCTTCAATCTGTCTCTTTTGAGCAACCAGCCGAACCAAAGCCAATTCCCTCTTCTCCTCGAGCAGATCCAACTCAATGCGCATTGCTTCCTGATTTGCGTCCTCGGTCGTATGGGCGTACCGAAGGCTTGGTTCGCCCACCTCTACGGGAATAAGAGAGTCCATGCCATACGCCAAAGAGAAAGGAGTCTCCCCGGTGCTGTTCTTTTCAGTCGTTCGCATGGCCCACAGAACCCCGTGCAACTCCTCGGGCCAAGGACCCTTTTTCTCATCGAGCCTTTTCTTGAGATTCTCAATTATAATCCTGTTTGAAGACTCAGCTTGGCCATTTGCGCTTGGATGATAAGGAGTCGAAGCTATTCTCTTGATACCCCACTGCTTGAAGAAGTTGGTAATAGCAGTCCCCATGAATTGTTTGCCATTGTCGCAAGCAATTTCTCTTGGGACCCCGAACCTGTAGATGATGTTCTTTCTGATGAAGTCGATTACTTGCTTTTGCTTGACTTCGGTGAGAGCCGCTGCTTCCACCCATTTGGTGAAGTAATCAGTCAATACCAGGATGAAACGAACACCACCCTTTCCCTTGGGTAATGGTCCAACAACGTCCATTCCCCATTTCATGAAGGGCCATGGCGACACCACCGAGTGAAGAGGCTCGGCCTGTTGGTGAATTAGCCGCCCATGGCGTTGGCACTTGTCACATTTTTGCACAAAATCCCTCACATCGGTACTGATAGTGGGCCAGTAATACCCAGCTCTTAATAGTTTTCGTACCAAGGACTTTGCCCCCGAGTGGTTGCCACACTCGCCTTCGTGCACTTCTGCCATCACGTACCTTGCTTCATCGGGGCCTAAACATTTGGCCATCGGGCCGCAGTACAACCTCTTGTATAGATTGCCTTCGATCATGTGATATGAGGCAGCTTGGGTTCTCAGCTTCTTCGCCTCTTTCTTATCTTGGGGGACAGTCCCCGAGTCGAAATAGGAGATGAACTTACTTCGCCAATCCCACCGGTTGTCCACCGAATTGACTTGCAGCTTCATCTCTCTCACCTGTGCAGATAGAAGCCGAACCATTGAGTCAGTCCCCGAGTGGTCTTCATCAATAGCCGAACCCAGATTCGCTAGAGCATCAGCCTCGGTGTTCTCCTCCCGAGGTATTTGTTTAACTTGCCATTCTTTGAATTGGCTCAAGGTCCTTTGCGCCCGATCTAGGTATAACTGCATTCTGGGCTCGCGAGCCGTGTAATCGCCGATGATTTGGTTCACCACTAACTGAGAATCACATCTCAATTCGATTCTTTCAACCCCCATTTCTTTGGCCAAATCTAAACCTGCTAAAGCCGCCTCATATTCTGCCTCGTTGTTGGTCACTTTTTTGAATCGAACCGAGTGTCTGATTTTCTCCCCGGTGGGTGCTCTCAAGACTATGCCCAGCCCCGAACCTTTAGAGTTAGTTGCTCCATCGGTATAGAGTACCCATAAGCCCGGAGTTGTTCCTTTAGCTTCGGCATTTTCTTTTTCAGCCTCGGATAAGATACCAACGCTAAAATCTGCCACGAAGTCCGCCAAGACTTGGGACTTAATGGCGTTCCGAGGTTGATAGGTGATGTCATATTCACTTAACTCTACCGCCCATTTTGATAATCTTCCCGACAGCTCTGGCCTATGCAAAATATTTCTCAAGGGGAAGGTTGAAACTACGGCTATTGGATGGCATTGAAAATAGGGCCGCAATTTCCGAGCGGTAACAAGTAAAGCAAGAGCTAGTTTTTCCAGATGTGGATACCTGGTCTCAGCGTCGAGGAGTGTCTTGCTCACATAGTAAATGGGCTGCTGCTTGCCATCTTCTTCTCGAACCAGCACAGCACTTACTGATACCTCGGACACTGCTAAGTAGACTAGCAATGTTTCACCTTCTTTTGGCTTGGCAAGCAACGGTGCGTTAGCCAAATACTGTTTCAAGTCTTTCAACGCTTGTTCGCACTCCGGTGTCCATTCGAAGTGGGTGTTTTTTCTCAAAACGGAGAAGAATTTGTGGCATCGCTCCGAGGACCTTGAGATGAAACGACTCAAGGCAGCGACTCGGCCAGTCAAGCGTTGGACTTCTTTCACCCCGGTAAGCTTTTCGGGGATTTCTTCGATAGCTCTGATTTTGTCAGGATTAGCTTCGATGCCCCGTTCGGAGACGATGAATCCCAAGAATTTGCCAGACCCAACGCCGAAGGCGCACTTTTCAGGATTCAGTTTCATGCCATATTGTCTCAACACGGCGAAGGCCTCCCTTAGATGATTCAAGTGATCCTCCATTTGGATCGACTTGATAAGCATGTCGTCTATGTAAACTTCCATAGATTTTCCAATATAATCCTTGAACATGCGACATACTAGCCTTTGGTAAGTTGCCCCGGCGTTTTTGAGACCGAAGGGCATGACCTTGTAACAGAATGTACCTCGGTCAGTGATGAACGAGGTTTTTTCTTCGTCCTCAGGGTCCATGAGGATTTGATTGTAGCCCGAATACGCATCCAAGAAAGTTAATAGTTTGTGTCCAGCCGTGGAGTCTATTAACCTGTCAATTTGTGGCAACGGGTAAGAATCTTTGGGGCAAGCTTTATTCAGGTCGGTGTAGTCTACACACATTCTCCACTTGCCATTTTTCTTCGGCACAACTACCACATTTGCCAGCCATTCGGGGTATTTCACTTCCCTGATGAAACCATTTTCTTGCAGCTTCGTGGTCTCATCTTCAATCGCCTTCTTTTTCACCCCGGCGTGAGGTCTCTTCTTTTGTTTCACCGGGGTGAATCTTGGATCTACATTCAGCTTGTGAGTCATGATCTCCGGATCGATACCTGTCATGTCTGAATGAGCCCAAGCGAAACAGTCATAATTGGACCTTAAAACTTCCATAATTGCGTCTTTCGACTTCGGGTCCAATTCTGAGCCGATGTGCACCTTCCTTTCTGGGAACTCTTTCAGTAGAGTGAAAGAGTTCAGTTCTTCAACGGTGGAATCCTCGGCTTTTTGCTTCCGAGGCTCTTGCACGCATGCCGGGATCTTTTCAATTTCATCTTGGAGGCTCGCCTCGCTCGACCCCGGTTGCGTTGGCTGCTATTTTTTGGGCCCGCTCGGGGCGACTCCACTCTTCAGTGCAACCGAGTAGCATTCCCTCGCTACTCGCTGCTCCCCCTTAATTGACCGAACCCCCCAAGGCGTTGGGAATTTGATCACTTGGTGTAAAGTGGAAGGAACAGCTTCCATGGAGTGGATCCATGGCCGCCCGAGGATTACATTATAGGCCAGGTCCTCGGGCATCACTTGAAACAGTGTATCCTTGGTGACGCCCTCAGCGAATGTCTTCAGCGTGATTTCACCCAACGTCTTCTCCGTTGAGTTGTTAAAACCAGCCAACACTGTTGATTTGGGAACGATTTCCCCTTTTAGCCACATCTGCTTCACCGCCCCGTAGCTGATGATGTTGACTGAGCTACCGGGGTCAATCAGCACTCTCTTGATGTCGGCGTTGTTAATTCTTAGCATGATGACTAGAGCATCGTGATGGGGGAACATCATCCCATCACAGTCATCCTCATCGAACACGATATCCTTGCCCGAGCCTCCAACTCGGGTCCTTTTCTCCATGGTGATGGAGAGCTTAGCAAACTTTTTAGCTGCGGCGAAGTTCACGCCGTTTACTTCGGACCCCCCGGTGATGACGTTAACTACTCTCTCCGGGGGTGGAGGCCGAGGTGGTTGCCCATCACCCCGGTTCTTTGAAAAATTGTCTTTCCCCTTATCCGTGAGAAATTGGGCCAAGACTCCTTTTTTCAGTAGGTGAGCTACCTCGAGGCGCAAAGCTTTGCAATCCTCGGTTCTGTGACCATAATCTGCATGAAACTCGCAATGCAGATTCTGATCCCTTTTGTCTGCCGGGGTTCTCATGTCTTTGGGAACTCTAACCCCGGCTGTCCCCTTAACGACGTCGACCAGCTCAGAGGTCGATATGTTAAAATTATAATCTTGGATCCGGGGGAGATCCTTTCTTGGGACCGAAGCGGAGCTCGAGGGATTCCTTTGGTTCATATTGGTTTGAACCTTCCCTCCTAGCCTTTGGCTTACGTGAGACGCCGGGTATGAGTTACCGGGGTTGTTTCCCAATCTTTGAGTAACATGTTGCCTCGGCGAAGTATAAGGTTCATACCTCCCTTTAAAATTATTTCGTGGCGCCTCGGCGCGGTTTGACATATCACCTCGGTTTTGATAACCTCGGTTTTTGAACTCCGCCTCCTCCAATCTGATTTTGGAGTAAGCTCTTCTATGCAGGTCTTCCCACGTCAGGACCTGATATTGTTGCAACTCTTTCCGCAATTCGGCAGCGGCATTTGAATTGCGACCGTTGATACCTTTTTCAAAGGCCATGATAGCCAAGGTATCATCCATTCGAGGCAATTCCATACGTTCAGCATGGAATCGCTCGAGGAACTCTTTAAGTGGCTCACCGGGCCACTGTTTTACTTCACATATATCCTCCTTCCTCTGGAGGATCTTTTGCGCGCCGGTGTGAGCTTTGACAAAGGCGCGGGATAGTTCTTTGAACGAGGAGATTGACCCCGGCGGCAAGCATAAATACCACCGAAGTGCACCCTTTTCCAATGAACTACCAAACTTCTTTAAAAACATGGATTCAAGCTGCATGGACGTCAAGTCGTTGCTCTTCACCATGGACATGTACTCCCTAACATGCTCCTTGGGATCAGTTGTCCCATCGTACTTTTTGAGGAATGTGAGTTTGAAACCCACAGGAGTTGGAGCTGGTGCTGCCTCGGGCTTATAAGGCTGTTCCCTATATTGCTCGATGTCGAGGTCGTCATCTTCCTCCTTGCCTATCCCCGGTAGGCGTTCGAGGCGCTTTTCGACGCGCGCCTCGATGCGAGCCTCGATTTCTCTACTCATTTTTTCAACGTCAACCGATGACGTTGTTTCTGCCATGGAGGGAACCGTCCCGAAGTGTGGCATGGAAGATGGACCACTCCCCGACCCCCCAGACGCGGTTCCGTTGTGAGGTCCCCCTGTTGTCGCGCCCTGAGGAACGAAAGGCGGGGTGCCTCCACCGGGAGCCGAGGGCTGGGTGCCGTTTGGGGCGGCACTGTTTCGCCCTTCTAGTGAGGCGCGAAACTCAGCATTGATACTAGCCTGCTCATCCTGTTTGTTTTGGAGAGCTCTTAGCGTGGTGACAACGTACATTTGGAATTCTTCGGTTGTCATTGGGGTGAAGGATTGTTGGTTCGTCGGAACGTCAACCCGATCACCATTACCACCATCGTTGTTATCAGCCATAGCGTTAAATCACAAATTTCTTGACGAAGAACGGATTTCGAACTTTGGAACAAAGCGTTATTGCTTATTCCCCACAGACGGCGCCAATTTGTATGGGCCTAAATCGTTTTTAGGTACACAAATCGAATTTGGATTCGAATATAAGCAAATCTTTGTATCAAAGCGGTAAATAATGCACGAAACAGATGAAAAATGCGTAAAATAACTTGGTTTCAATATATGGACGTTCAGTACAAATTTGGGCAGAGTTTCGGTATATATTTCTGGATGCCTATTACATAAAATGAGATACTATTTATAGGTATAAGCTTTGCACACGATCTCCACTATCTGCTACCATGTTGTCCACGATCTTGGTGTGTAGTGGCTGAGTTAGTGGGGTGAAGTAGTGGGCTGCAAAGCCGCTTGGACCGAGGGGGTCCACCGAGGTGAGAGTTGACGTTCCCGTGGCGTGGCCCTGTCGCTTGACCGAGGTGAAGGTTACCGAAGCTCAGCTCACGGCTCGCCTTCGGTGCCCACTCCTCGGTTTCAAGGCTTTGGCGATTCGCTTAGCCGCCTCGGCGACTGCTTAGCCGCGACGTGCTCAGTCGTTGAGACTTGCGTGACCGGGGCAAATCGCCGTGGGTCGATTTTTACCCAATACATATACATTAGTACTAGTACTTGTCAATTTTATCTACATCACACACAATAGTTAACTGAGCCCCCACAAGACCATGCTAATTAGTGAGTGACAAGTGACAACAAATGAAATATTACTACTTGCTTAAGTCGTTACGTGGAAAACCCCTTAAGCATGTTACCGCTTGGGCACTTCGCAAGGATTTCATATTTATGGCTTTACTTATTATTCGAGTTTAGTATTGTATTTCTTTAATACTAAGAAAATAGAATAGGCTATCGGATCGTCATCAAACATCTCACTAATAAATTAAGGTGATCACTGTGTTAGATGTTGAAAAAAATCACTGTACTAGATTCTTTGGGTAATTTTGGAGCATAAAAGTACCCGAATTAGTACTTTTCGTTTTACAATAGGCAGTGTTGTATACTCTAGTTACAAAATCTCAAGATTTAGTTTTAAGTACTTGTGTGCAATAAAGTATTAGTTAGGTTACCACCAATGAAGGTTACCCCAACTATTTGTGGTGAGTTGTTAAAAACCTCTGAAATTATGATATGATGACACGAAAAGATACAATAAATTTGGTGTGAAATATAAATTAAATGGGAATTTCAAGGATACAATACTTCGGTACAGTGTCTAACAAAAGGTTGAAATTGTGAAATATATATTAAATGGGAATTTCAAGAATACAATACTTTTCCAGCAAGTCACAAATAAATATACAAACCTAACGGAATCGAAGGCTCATGGAGTCGGACCTTGTTTACTCAAAATGATGCAAAAAGTCTATTTTGACCAGGTAATTCTTCTGAAATAGGTATATCATCCAAAGACTTCGAACTACAGTTGTTGCAAAGGTAACAATAGCTTTGCACCTTGCATAAAGCATCCAGCCTAACAACATGGGCCTTCTGATAACTGAAAGTATAGAATAGATGTGAAGGATTGAAGCCTGTATCGATAAAAATTAGAAGTACATCTGTATATGAAGATAAATTAGTAACTTTGGTCGCTCTCCCCTCCTGCATGCAAATGAACCTATAAGAAGCTCCAGTTTCAACTTGGAAAACCATATCTGCAGAAGATGGACTTCATTTCCCGAAGATAAACTACCTCGTTGGCAATGGTTTAAGGAATCTATTTCTGGCGAAAGCATTTGAATCTTAAATCCACAAGGCTCCACAAGACTTCGATATTATCATATTACCAGGTCACATGAGTAATTGTCAGCTCCTGATCCTAAAACTAACAGATGTTCCAAATCGAAATTCAGGAGAAGATCAATTACCAGCAGTCAATACAAAAACAGCCCTCACCAAGAAAGTATTGAAACCAGTTGCGACTGTTGACAACAATCTCACCACTAAACTGCCATGGAATCGATTTGCATTGCAACATTACCAATTTACCATCGAAACATGCATACCCTGATGTTTTTACAGTGTATATGAGAACCATGCTATATTATTTAGAACGAAGATTCTATTGCCAAGTTCGCAATACAAAGTTAAAACTGCTGATTTTTAACTTTCTTTTAGTAGCAATAGCTCTTGTATTGTCTACACAACCATCCATCTTGAATCTATACAGAGCATCCTTGATAATCAATCGTTTCCGTTGAAAACTAGCTTTAGTGAATGTCCCCATCGACCTCAATAGAACTGAGCCCAGGAACTTTTTTTATTCCCTTTTCGTCCATAAGGTTTCTGATATGCCTAGCATCTTTCCATCGACCCATCTTAGCGTAGACATTGGAGAGAAGAACATAAGCAGCACTATTTGTGGGCTCTATCTCTAATATTTTGTTAAGTGCAGTCTCACATGTTTCAATATCTCCACATACCCTGGCTCCACTGAGAAGAGCTCCCCAAATAAGCACATCTGGTTCCATAGGCATCGTACTCACAAGATTCCATGCTTTATCAATCAAACCAGCTCTTCCATAAAGGTCAATCATACAACCATAATGCTGAACCGAAGGAGAAATACCAAACTCTTTGCTCATCCTCTCAAACATTTCCTTCCCTTGGCTCACCAATCCTCCATGTACACAAGCAGAAAGTACACCTAAGAACGTGATGTCATCAGGCCTTACTCCATTGTCAACCATATTTGAGAACAAATGGAGACAATCTTCCCAGTGACCATGCATCGCCAGGCCTGAAATCATGGCGCTCCAAGCCATTAAGTCTTTCTTCGGACCCAAATTTTCAAAAACTGATTTTGCCCTAACAATACTCCCACATTTAGCATACATTTCAATCAACGAAGTCGCAAGTACAACGTTAACATCCATCCCTAGTTTGTAAATATAAGCATGAGCCCACTTCCCATGTTCAAGCGAACCCAACTGCTCGCACGCTGCAAGCAAAATAGACATGGTGTATTCATTAGGCATAACCTTATTTTCCTCGTGCATCCGGCTAAACAACTCCAACGCTTCTTTGCACTTACCCCACCTAACGTAACCATCCAACATACTACTCCAAGATATGACATTTCTGCTCGGCATTAAATCAAACAACTCACGCGCAACGCTAAGCAAACCGGCTTTCACATTCGCATTTAAAACGGAGTTCCACGAGGGTAAATCTCGTACAGGCATTTCATCAAATACCTTACGGGCAGAACCAACATCGCCGCAGGCAGAGTACATACTAGTTAGCGAAGTTTGGACAAACGGGTCAACCGAGAACCCAGAAACAAGAACCTGTGAGTGAATGGATCGACCCGATTGAATATGTGAAGGAGAATTGAAGGATTGAAGGAGAAAAGGGAAGGTGTAGAAATCAAGTTGGACGCCATGGAAGCGCATACGGAGGAAGATGGTGAGCGGGCTGAGCCGGTTGGTAGGTGGATGAGTGCGTTGGACATGGGCTCTGATCAAAGTGTTCCAAATGAAGGATTCAACGGCTGGATGTGAAAGATTAAGAGTTGGGTGAGTAAATGATATGAGCTTTGACACTTTCATTTCGATTTTGGGACATCCCCGTGGCGGGAGACACAGTTTAGACCGTTTATATTATCTTGTCCTTTTAATTTTAAGGTTTTTCATGTCTTTTAGGAAAAAGATTACATCATATTTGAATGCACATTATCACTCCTTAAATATTTTATTTCTAACATTTCCCAAACTAAACCAGTAAGAGACCGTTTGGTTGGTGAGATTGGATTAACAATTTCGCGATTAAATTTAGGACTACAATAATCTCATGTTTGGTTGGTAGGATTGGATTAGCTAAAGTGCGACAACTTTTATATCAAATTCATGGTATTATCTTATCCCATTTAGAAGGTGGAATTGTTAATCTCGAGATTATAATTCCAGGATTATTGTAATTCTAAATTTGTGGGATATCTCTCTTTATTAGTCCCGCAAACCAAACGACCCCTAACGGTATAACTTAAGTAGGGCTGAATTAAAAAAAAAAAAAAAAAAAAAAAAAAAAAAAAAAAAAAAAAGCATGTTTAGCCAAGCTTCTAGGCAGCCAAAAGTGCTTATTTTTCTCCAAAAGTGCTTATTTTGAAAAATCGAGGTGTTTGGCCAAGCTTCTAGAAAAAAATAAGTGTTTTTGAGTGGCAGCATAAGCTGTTTTTCTGCTGCGGGAAAGTAGCTGGAAAAAGTAGCTTCTCCCTAAAAGTTGTTTTAATTTCTTATCATTCCAAAAACATCCTTACCAAAAATTCTTATATACCTAATTACCCCTTATTTATTTTAACCTAATGATTATAATATATAAATAATACATTACGTTTTTAATCACTATTTTTTCTATGTACACCTACATTACTGTTGTTAGAAAATTTTAATCAAATAATATCTTTTTTTTAAGGTATAGATCTAGAATATTCAATTATGTTTGTTATATTTTGATATATTTTAACTAAATTAAAAAAATTAAAAAAATATTTGAGAATAAATATTTAAAAAATCATTAATCTAGTTAAATAACTATAAAGTGAGTCTTTAAATGTCCTTACTCATAGTTTAACACTCAAAAGTACTCTTTCAAAAGCTTGGTCAAACACAAATTACTACTCAACTTTTGACAGAAGTGTTTCTCAAATGAATTGGCCAAACACAAACTGTTTTTTTCTAAAAGTACTTTTATGAAAAACACTTTTCAAATAAGCAGTTTTCAGAAGCTTGGCCAAACAGGCTCTAAAAGAAGTGCATCAATAAAAAATTAAATTAAATGTGATGTAATTTTTACTTGGGATGGTTTAATTTATACCTGAAAAGGCACAGAACTAATCATACAAAATTGTTGTGTATCTTTACTTGGTTTGGTTCAATTTGTACATAAAAAAGACATTGAACTAATTATACAAATCAAACTTATTTATAAGGTATGTATTTCTTTTATAATATTTTTGTCGATTTCTTTTATTTGTTTTTACTTTTTTTCCTCATGAAATACAAATTCTATTCATTTATTCTACTA
The DNA here is from genome assembly GCA_029990575.1 of Petunia axillaris subsp. axillaris. Classification (NCBI taxonomy): domain Eukaryota; kingdom Viridiplantae; phylum Streptophyta; class Magnoliopsida; order Solanales; family Solanaceae; genus Petunia; species Petunia axillaris. The sequence continues at coordinate 11,274,208 of JARKNS010000006.1, forward strand.
GTTCTTCTAGAGCTAAAAGCAAAATATTTATATAGAACTGTATACATTTGAAGGTGATTGAACTGGTCGGGTTGATATACATAAATAGGATACTTCAGTAGTATCAGGGGCTTGTTAATCGACAGATAAGGCTATAAATTTGAAATAGACTATTTCCACCAATAAAAAATTTATTAGCGAAAACCTAAATGAAAAAGACAGAATAGGCTAGTGTGCTAAATTTTTACCTTTGATATTGCAAGTTATGGCGACCCATCAGAATTTTTCCCGAAATCATGACAGGTCAACATTATCCTATGATATTGCGCGAAAGCTTACCTTACACAATAAGTTAATGGCAACTTGTTGTTCCCAAACGCACACGCAAGTATACGTGATCGACAAGTAATAAAGTAATAAATCGAGTATCGTTCCCACGAGGACTATTTAGACTAACACTTAACAAACAATTTCTAAAAGCTATTCATGGATCTTTTTCTTCAATGGTGAGAGTTTTAGTAACTAGAAAGCAGTAGTCAAAATGCTGGAAGTGTAGTCAAACAATGGTGCAAACTTTGGTTGTTAACAATATTAAGACGACGGTCCAGGGTCAGAGTTACGAACAATCCAGTTGAGTTTTTCAATTGATTCCACTTCTTAAATCCCGGGTTACTAACTGACAGAGTAAATGTACCTGTGAAAACCTTTCGATTCTTCACAGTCTATGCAGGCTACTTCAATCCCTATATGTCTATGGGTTGAATCACATGCACACATTAACGAATTCTGTAATTAGTTAAACTAGGCGAGCAAGTATATGTCTATCCTACTCACAAATTGGTTCCCCGATGCCCGGGTTCACAAACTAGTCCTACTCTTTCTTATTACGTAATTAAATTCTCTCTTTCGAGTTCAATCTAAAAACCATAGATAATGCGTAATAATCGGGCCCTGACAATTACACAAGTGAAATCAAGAAAGAATAAGCAACCCGTTATGGGATTCAATTAATGGGAATCAATCTTCAAACATCAATTTTCATATAATACTCTAACCCTAGAACGTAAGATTTAGCCACACATATTCATAATCACAAGGCAATGAATTGATGAAATAATGATGTAAATGATGTAATAGATGAAGATTAGGAATAAACTCTTGTTCAATGATGTATGGTGCTCTCAAATTGCTCCAAAGTATTAACTCCTATCAAAAACTAAGTAAAATAGTATTTATAGGGTTTACAAAGGCCTGGTAATAAGTTAAACCTAAGCCTAGACGAAATAGGAAGTCAAAATACGCTCCAGGAGCGCTATAACTGGCGCCCCGCGCCCACGACCGCGCCTGGACAAGCAGAAGACGTCGAACATTGAGCGCTTTGGCTCCGCGGCGCATGGGAAAATGCGCCAGTAGTGGAGCGCTATGGGAGGCGCGGCGCGTGGCTAACCACACCAAGCTAAAAACTGCACCTCCTTGCTCCGCAACTCGCCTCGTGTCGTACCTTCGTATGTTCGATCCAATCCTCAATCCAAATCCAATCTTTTCTTGCTCGATCATGCTCTTTAAAGCTCCAAATACACTTCATAACAACCTACAATCATACGATACAAAATCGGTGCAAAATCACATTCATTAACTAGAAAACGGGAGAATAAAAAGCTCAAACATGCGGAAATATTAAGGAAACATTGGCATAAAATGCCAAACATCACCACCCCACACTTGAACCCTTGCTCGCCCTCGAGCAAGTCACAACTAACTTCCCAACCTAGGTAGAACAGGTCTGCCTACGACTATGGTTGATACCGATCATTGAACAAATGCACACATGACTACTATGGGTCCACAAACATTCCAACAATTTAACAAACTCAAAAATATGAGAACAACCACCCCAAAATAGCTCAAATGCACAAACTCAACCCATTGCTACCATGCTCCCACAAAATCACACCTATCTACTCAACCAAGAAGCCATCAACTTCACCTATTTCATGCAAACCATGTGCCCTCACCAACATGAAGCAAAAGAGTGTCCCCCAAATAACACACACAACAATGAATATCATGAATAGAACGGGGACGATAACATAGAACGAATTCACTCACTCTCATGAAAGTCTCACATGTCACACACAATGTACCATAGGCTTGCCCGTAGTGTAGGACTCCACTAGTGTAAGCTCACTCCAATCGGGATTAACTAGGACTTTAAAAAGGTTGTAATGTAGGCTAAGGGGCGGGTAAGATACATATGGGTAGTAGTGACTACCTCCCTAAGCACTTTAATACATCACAATTATTTCAAATACAAGTCTTATCAAAGCCACCCAATCAACAACTTTCACACACACCTTCTCAACAAGTAGCAATTTTTCTTTCTTTTAAGCACACACTAGCAAGGAATGGATATTCTTCTCTCTTTATTTCTCTTTTCACAATTTTTTCTTTTCTTTTCAACTTTGCTCTTTTTTTTTCAGTTTCATTACTTTCCAACCTTTGCCAATGCTCATAAACAACTACTACACAATTCATTCAAGTATTTCCCTTCATTAGTTCCACTCAAAAACCTCCCAATATTCAACTACAACTCCGCAATAATATCACAATATCAACTAAAGTGCTTAAGGAGTAAAGTGCCAAAAGAGAACAATTTAGAACAAGTGGGTAGGCTTGGGGTGTGGGTGCCAACAAAAAGGTCAAATAATTCACAACAATCAAGTCAAGGTGTATATGTAAGGGTAGGCAAATCAAAAGAAGGCCTGTATCATTTCCCGACTAGAGCAAACCTAAGATTTCGCTTTGCACACACACGGGGCAAGTTCCAGACATTAATATGCAAACATGGAACAAACAAGAATATGCCTCACACATATTGCACATGATCCACACAAAAAGGCTCCATCAACAACTCTCAATCAAGCATTTAGAGTGAAACTTGTGGAAAATTAAGCACTAATGCACAACGGTTCACAATAAAGTCAAGCAAGTGGACTCAAGCATCTCAAGGGGGTCGTTCCATTTTTTTCTAGGCATGCATCACAATTTAAAATCCAAAGACACCACAAATAGCACATGCAACAAGTTCAAGTCCACCGGTATCAAACAAATCAAAGGCACCTAGAATTCTACCTATTTTCTTCATCTAGGGTCACCTATACTAACTATTCTAATCCTAAAAAAAATAAAAACTACCCGGTTCAAAGGTCTCCCTGTGGAAAAGAACCGAGGCCATAAGAAAAACCACGGGGTGGATGACATGTACCACTAATAAACTAAAAGGAAATCTTTTTGGAATTTTTCATTGGTTTTCTAATTTTTTTCAATTTTTTTTCATATATTAAAGCAAGAAACAAATCAAAATAAAGTCAAGTGACAAAAGAAAATCCTACGGTACATGCATCCCTAACCTCAAAAATAAATAAAGGGTAGTACCCCACCCCACACTTAAACTAAGCAATGTCCTCAGTGCGACAAAGAAGTAAGTGCAAAAGTAGAGGAAACTTCCCTGAAATCCAGCTGACCAACACTGGGTGGTGCGCAGGAGTTCGGACCTAGTCCTCCTCCCCATCAGAAGCACCGCCCTCAGCATCAGTCTCCACAGCCTCACTGTCCGGATCACGATCAACAATGTCCGAATCAGTGTTCTCATCCTCCTCCGGGGGCATCTCTACTGCCTGAGTCATGCCCAGTAGGCGTCTTGAGGTATCCCGTAAAGGAACGGTGCGATCAAGAGCCGCTATATCCATGCCAGACTGCCGGGCCATGTGCTCCATCATCAAATATTGACGAGCGGACAAGTTGGCGTCTGTGTCCCACCACTCGTCAGCCGTCAGTCTCACAGGTGCAGTAGTGGTCACACCCTTTACCGCGGCAATATCAAACGGCTTCTCGATGTCAGGGACAATGCGATCCCCGATCTCATCCACTGGGACTCCAGCCTGCTCCAAATACCGGGTAAGAATGTTCCCAAAGTACAAACGGCTACATGTCTTTAACTCCCGTTGCTCTTTCATCAACCTCAACATATAGTAGCCGATGTTAACCGGCCTCCCGGTCATAAAAAAGTACACCATGCACGCCCGAGTCTTGGTGACCTCGGAATAATGAGATGATGGCAAGATGCGTGCATTTATAAATCTCATCCACACGCGAGCTGGTTTCAGAAACTGCGAGAAGAACATGTATTTGTGTCTTCCGGACACACCTCGCTCCCACCTATGAGTGGAGCTCTCACCACAGAGTGTATCCCGCAGAGCCTTATAATCAGGCTTCCTAATGAATTCTCTCAGCTCATTATAATCAGGGTCCTCGACCCCCAAGAAGGCATTCAATGCCGTGTGGTCTAACCTCACCTTCACACCCCGCACAGTAACCATGTCATCATCCTTCCACGCCTCCTCCGGCTCCCAATTTGCGTAGAGTTCCTGCACTAAGTCAAGGTTGGCATGCCCCGGACTCTCAAAGACCGAGTCCCAATGTAAAGCATGAATCGCATCGCCCACCCCTCGAAACTTTTGCATCACTCTCCGCTTGTCAATGGCTTACTCGGGAATGTACCCCGCAAGCTTCACACTTTTATACCAAGCTTGGCACTCACCCTTCTTTACAAAAGTGAGGCCATATCGTGTCTTTCCCCCTGGACTTGGTATAGGCACCGCGTCCTTAGGAATTCTTGCCTTGGCCTTTGGCTTGGCCTTTGGCTTGGCCTTGGGCTTGGCACCGGGCTTGGCCGGTGCCTTGCCCTTTGGCTTGGTAGAAGAAGGCCCGGCATGGAGTGATTTCCTTGGGGCCGAGGCGGATGAAGAACTTGGTTTATGATGTGGGACAACCATGGTGCCTACACAAACAAAAAGATTAATGTGAGATGTCAAATTAAGCACCAAAAATTCAATTCAAGCACAATTAGTAGGGAACCACCCCACACTTATCGCTCACTCTATGTATCAATCAACTCAACTCAATAGCACAAGCAACCCCACACTTAGACAAAAACTAGCTTTATACAAAATATGCCACGTTTGTGGTTATCAAGATCAAGCTAGTGCGGGTGTAAAATAGCCAATATTTATGTGTGTGAGACACTTAATGTTCATGATAAGCCTAAGGATTGCATTGCTACTCAAGAATTCACAATATTAGACAATTTTCATGATTGAGGCTTTTTCACAAACACTTGGTGTGCACACTTTTAAACTTTCAAGTTCAATGAATTTTGTAATGTGCTAACCCTCCCAAATTGTTGGGAGATCTCTTTTTACAAGTACACAAGCTAACTATTAAGCATAATGATCAATTTAAGCAAGTTAAGAGTAATTTCTAAGCATGAGCTTGCAACTAGTTAAGAAATCTACCATGGAGAAAAACTAGTTAATCTTACATGCAATGGAGAGAGAAGAGTAGGAATTCACTTACTTGAAAGTGTTAGAATGAGTTGAAACAAAATTGTGATTGATTCTAAGAGTTAGAGATGATTTGGGGGATGTTCAGGGATTGATTAGAGAGAAAATAATGAAGAAAAGAGGGTACGGATCGGGTATAGGGAGAGAGGGAAACTGGGTCGCTGGTTAAAACCCGTTTTGGACCCGGTTTGTACCAAAAATTGGCCGGGCGCTATGCCATCCACGGCGCGCCCCAACCGTGTGCACAAAACTCGACATTCTGTGAGCCCTGGCGCGTTGGGAGGTGATGTTTGGCATGTTATGCCAATGTTTCCTTAATATTTCCGCATGTTTGAGCTTTTTAATCGCCTGTTTTCTAGTTAATGAATGTGATTTTGCACTGATTTTGTATCGTATGATTATAGGTTGTCATGAAGTGTATTTGGAGCTTTAAAGAGCATGATCGAGCAAGAAAAGATTGGATTTGGATTGAGGATTGGATCGAACATACGAAGGCACGACACGAAGCGAGCTGCGGAGCAAGGAAACAGAAAATTGATCGGGCGCTACAGGCCATGCGGCGCGCCACCCAAAGCGCCCAAGCTCCTGGCGCCATGGGTGGCGTGGGGCGCCCCAAAAGCGCTGGGATTTCGACGGGTTCTGCCTTCGGTCGTGCGTTACGAGGCGCGGGGCGCCAGCTACAGCGCCCCTGGAGCGTTTTTGGACTTCCTATTTCGTCTAGGCTTAGGTGTAACTTATTACTAGGCCTTTATAAACCCTATAAATACTCTTTTACTTCGTTTTTGAAGGGAGTTTAGACTTTGGATCAAATTGGAGAGCTCATAACATCTTGAACAAGGGTTTTTCTTCCTCCCATTAATCTATTACATCATTATTTCATTGTTATTATGAGTATGCATGGCTAAATATATCGTTCTAGGGTTAGAGTATTTCATGAAAGTTGATGTTTGAAGATTGATTTCCATTAATTGAATTCCATAACGGGTTACTTATTCTTTCTTGATTTCACTTGTGTAATTGTCAGGGCCCGATTATTACGCATTATCTATGGTTTTTAGATTGAACTCGAAAGAGGGAATTTAATTACGTAATAAGAAAGAGAAGGACTAGTTTGTGAACCTGGGCATCGGGGAACCAATTTGTGAGTAGGATAGACATATACTTGCTCGCCTAGTTTAACTAATTACAGAATTCGTTAATGCGTGCACGTGATTCAACCCATAGACATATAGGGATTGAAGTAGCCTGCATAGACTGTGAAGAATCGAAAGGTTTTCACAGGTACATTTACTCTGTTAGTTAGTAACCCGAGATTTGAGAAGTGGAATCAATTGGAAAACTCAACTGGATTGTTCGTAACTCTGACCCTGGACCGTCTCCTTATTACTGATAACAACCAAGTTTTGCTCAATTGCTTGAATTCACTTCTACCATTTAATTACTGTTCTTTAGTTAATATAATCCTCACTATTGGAAAAAGATCCCTGAATAGTTTATATAAATTGTTTGCTAGAATTCAGTCTGAATAGTCCTCGTGGGAATGATACTCGATTTATCACTTTATTACTTGTCGACCACGTATACTTGCGTGTGCGTTTGGGAGCAACAAGTTTTTGGCACCGTTGCCGGGGACTAAATAATTGACTGTTTTCTTTTCAGACGATTTATTATTATCTATTCAGGTTTAATTTTCTGTTTAGTTTAGTATTGTGTTACTTGTCTTATCATGGCATCTTTTAATGAAAATTGGTCGAGTGGTTGTAATTCTAGTTTTGATGATCTTTGTCTGCTTTGCGTAGGAACCCACTTGTGGGAAAACTGTCCAATTCTTTCAACCCTAAGAGACTGGTTATGTGAATTTTCTACCACCTTTGATTGGAAATTTTGTAAATTGTGTGGTGGTCGGTGGAATGATTGTCCTAAGTGTCATGCTCCTTCCCTCAATAATTTTTGTGATGATTCTAATGATGTTTGTGAGTTTGACAGGAGCAATGAAGTACAGGTTGTTAGCCAAACTTGACTAGTGGGGCAAGCCAAACTCTTAGAAGCTTATGTGGATTTCAAGAGCGACCTTACAAATATGACGAGGCAATTTATGGAAGAAAGAGTGGACCTCGGACAAGAGATTGATCAATTTGGCTTGGCTATTCATGATCTAGAGGCAAATTTGAGTGATATAATTGAGGTGTCTGAAGCCCAATTATCAGTTGTCGTGGATAGTAGATTTGAGATAGAAGAGCTTAGAAGCCAAGTTGAGGAGCAAAAAGTGGAATTCCTACAATTCGACCCAATAATAGTTGATGATGCCAAGGTTGAAAAAATTACATTAGAGTCAAGTGAGGAAATAGAAAACATCATAATTGAGGACTCTAGTGTTTGTGCGAGTGAGGGTGTCAAAAGTAATGCAACTTTAGAATTGAAGCGCATTGGACCTCATTCCAATCATTTTTCAACATTGTGTTCGGATGGTGACATGAAAATAGAGCCACCCGAGCCTATGAAGAAACCAAAGGTGGAGGAACAAGGTGCCTATATTTTAAAGTTTGTGATGTTGAGGAGACAAAACGACATCCCTCATGTAAAGGCCAAGAAGTGAAAAATGCGACATTGGTTACTTGGTCCTTTTGTATTTTTGCCACCACCTCAATACCATAGTCATAAGTTTGAGGCAAAGTTGGGAATTCAATTCATTAGTTCAAGGTGGAGACAAAAGTGATGAAGTTGTCTTCATCGTACCACGACATTAACTAAGGCGTTTCTTGGGAGGCAACCCAATTTGCTTGCTTTACTTTTATTTATTTCTATTAGTATTTATATGGTTGTATATTATTTTGGGTGATTCTTTGGATTGCAGGTTCATGTAATGTCGAGTTTAAGTGTGGGGTGTCCTGACCCCTGCCTAATATTGATGACCTGTTGGGGGAAGTCTGAGTACCTCATGCTATACGGAAGCTTGGAGGATGCTAGCACCAAGGACTAGAGCCTTCAGGGAAGTTTCTCTACCCCTTGTACTTTATTTTTTGTCGCACTGAGGACATTGCTTAGTTTTAAGTGTGGGGTGGGGGAGCTCCCCTTATTCTTTAGGTTAGGGATGCATGTACCGTTAGGATTTTTCCTTTGTCACTTGACTTTATTTTTATTTGTTTCTTGCTTTAATATATGAAAAAAATAAAAAATTAGAAAACCAATGAAAAAGTTCAAAAGGATTTTCTTTTTAGTCTTTATTAGTGGTACATGTCATCCACCCCGTGGTTTTTCTTATGGCCTCGGTTCTTTATTACGGGGAGACCTTTGAACCGGGTAGTTTTTTATTTTTATTAGGATTAGAGTAGTTAGTATAGGTGACCCTAGACGAAAGAGATGGGTAGAATGCTAGGTGCCTTTGATTTGTTTGATACCGGTGGACTTGAACTTGTTGCATGTGCTATTTGTGGTGTCCTTTGGTTTAAATTGTGATGCATGCCTAGAAAAAAATAAAATGGAATGACCCCCTTGAGATACTTGAGTCCACTCACTTGATTTTGTTGTGGACCTTTGTGCATTAGTGCTTAATTTTCCATAAGTTGCACTCTAATTACTTGATTGAAAGTTATGATTGAGCCTTTTTGTGTGGATTGTGTGCAATGTGTATGTGAGACATATTATTGTTTGCTCCATGTTTGCATATTGATGTCTAGAACTTGCCCCGTGTGTGTGCAAAGCGAAATCCTAGGTTTACTCTAGTCGGGAAATGATACAGGCCTTCTTTTGATTTGCCTAAACTTACATACACACTTTGGACTTAATTGTTGTGATTTATTTGACCTTTTAGTTGGCACCCACACCCCGAGCCTACCCACTTGTTACTCCCAAACGCACACGCAAGTATACGTGGTCGACAAGTAATAAAGTGATAAATCGAGTATCGTTCCCACGAGGACTATTCAGACTGAATTCTGGCAAATAATTTATATAAACTATTAAGGAATCTTTTTCCAATAGTGAGGATTTTATTAACTAAAGAACAGTAATTAAATGGTAGAAGTGAATTCAAGCAATTGAGCAAAACTTGGTTGTTATCAGTAATAAGGAGACGGTCCAGGGTCAGAGTTACGAACAATCCAGCTGAGTTTTTCAATTGATTCCACTTCTTAAATCCCGGTTTACTAACTGACAGAGTAAATGTACCTGTGAAAACCTTTCGATTCTTCACAGTCTATGTAGGCTACTTCAATCCCTATATGTCTATGGGTTGAATCACGTGCACACATTAACGAATTCTGTAATTAGTTAAACTAGGCGAGCAAGTATATGTCTATCCTACTCACAAATTGGTTCCCCGATGCCCGGGTTCACAAACTAGTCCTACTCTTTCTTATTACGTAATTAAATTCCCTCTTTCGAGTTCAATCTAAAAACCATAGATAATGCGTAATAATCGGGCCCTGACAATTACACAAGTGAAATCAAGAAAGAATAAGTAAGTCGTTATGGAATTCAATTAATGGAAATCGATCTTCAAACATCAACTTTCATGAAATACTCTAATCCTAGAACGATATATTTAGCCACACATACTCATAATAACAATACAAGGATTTGATGAATATGAAATAATGATGTAATAGATTAATGGAAGGAAGAAAAACCCTTGTTCAAGATGTTATGAGCTCTCCAATTTGATCCAAAGTCTGAACTCCCTTAAAAACGAAGTAAAAGAGTATTTATAGGGTTTACAAAGGCCTAGTAATAAGTTACACCTAAGCCTAGACGAAATAGGAAGTCCAAAAACGCTCCAGGGGCGCTGTAGCTGGCGCCCCGCGCCTCGTAACGCACGACCGAAGGCAGAACCCGTCGAAATCCCACCGCTTTTGGGGCGCCCCGCGCCACCCATGGCGCCAGGAGCTTGGGCGCTTTGGGTGGCGCGCCGCATGGCCTGTAGCGCCCGGCCAATTTTCTGTTTCCTTGCTCCGCAGCTCGCTTCGTGTCGTGCCTTCGTATGTTCGATCCAATCCTCAATCTAAATCCAATCTTTTTCTTGCTCGATCATGCTCTTTAAAGCTCCGAATACACTTCATAACAACCTACAATCATACGATACAAAATCGGTGCAAAATCACATTGATTAACTAGAAAATGGGCGAATAAAAAGCTCAAACATGCGGAAATATTAAGGAAACATTGGCATAAAATGCCAAACATCACCACCCCACACTTGAACCCTTGCTCGCCCTCGAGCAAGTCACAACTAACTTCCCAATCTAGGTAGAACAGGTCTGCCTACGACTATGGTTGATACCGATCATTGAACAAATGCACAAATGACTACTATGGGTCCACAAACATGCCAACAATTTAACAAAATCAAAAATATGAGAACAACCACCCCAAAATTGCTCAAATGCACAAACTCAACCCATTGCTACCATGCTCCCACAAAATCACACATATCTACTCAACCAAGAAGCCATCAACTTCACCTATTTCATGCAAACCATGTGCCCTCACCAACATGAAGCAAAAGAGTGTCCCCCAAATAACACACATAACAATGAATATCATGAATAGAATGGGGACGATAACACAGAATGAATTCACTCACTCTCATGAAAGTCTCACATGTCACAAACAATGTACCATAGGCTTGCCCTTAGTGTAGGACTCCACTAATGTAAGCTCACTCCAATCGGGATTAACTAGGACTTTAAAAAGGTTGTAATGTAGGCTAAGGGACGGGTAGGATACATATGGGTAATAGTGACTACCTCCCTAAGCACTTTAATACATCACAATTATTTCAAACACATGTCTTATCAAAGCCACCCAATCAACCACTTTTACACACACCTTCTCAACAAGTAGCAATTTTATTTTCTTTTAAGCACACACTAGCAAGGATGGATATTCTTCTCTCTTTATTTCTTTTTCTAAATTTTTTTTTTCAGCTTTGCTCTTTTTTTTCATTTATTTTGTTTTTCTATTCATTACTTTCCAACCTTGCCAATGCTCATAAACAACTACTACACAATTCATTCAAGTATTTCCCTTCATTAGTTCCACTCAAAAACCTCCCAATATTCAACCACAACTCCGCAATAATATCACAATATCAACTAAAGTGCTTAAGGAGTAAAGGGCCAAAAACTTGTTGCTCCCAAACGCGCCCGAACACGTTTTTTTCGCACCAAATTTCTATTCCAAGTGCGAACCCAAGCGCGGGACATGTCTCAAAGCGTCCCGTACCCCTCAATACATTAACTTCACCTCGTTTAGCTCTCCCGATACCTACAAAAACGACACACAAAAACAAAAACTACGTGACACTATAAAACACAAAATAACTAAACTATTACAAGTACAAACTCGGGTTGCCTCCCGAGAAGCGCCTTATTTAACGTCGTGGCACGACGAGTATCAATCATGCAATTGAAGCATTCTCTTTTCACCCGCCAAGGCCATATCAAGGTTGAGCTTTTGAATTGCCCAATATGCCTTATGCTCTAGCTCAACAGGCAAATGACAAGCCTTACCATAAACAAGCCTATATGGAGAGGTTCCAATAGGCGTTTTAAATGCAGTTCGATAGGCCCAGAGAGCATCATCTAACTTCATAGCCCAATCCTTCCTCGAGGCATTCACAGTCTTCTCAAGGATTTGCTTGATCTCTCTATTAGAGACTTCTACTTGGCCACTAGTTTGGGGATGATAAGCAGTGGCCACCTTGTGGCGAACCCCATACTTGGCCAACAATTTATTGAACAACCGGTTACAAAAATGCGTACCTTCATCACTGATTATAGCCTGCGGTGTCCCAAAATGAGTGAAAATATTTTTCTTCATGAACTTCACCACCACACTCGCATCATTTGTTGGAAGTGCAACAGCCTCCACCCATTTAGACACATAATCAACCTCCACGAGGATGTATTTATGGCACATGGAAGGTGGGAATGGACCCGTAAAATCAATCCCCCAACAATCAAACAGTTCAATCTCCAGGATATTGTTCAAAGGCATCTTGTGTACCCGTTATTTGGCAACGATCACATTGCTTCACTAAGGCATGAGAATCTTTAAATAAAGTAGGCCAAAAGAAACCAGACTGAAGTACCTTTGCAGCTGTTCGATCTCCACCAAGATGGCCACCATAAGGAGAGGAATGGCAGCTCTGTAGAATAGGCTCAACTTCTTCCCTTGGAATGCATCTCCTAGCTAGTTGATCAGGGCCTATCTTGTACAAATAAGGCTCATCCCATACATAAAATCTGCTCTCATGAAGGAGTCTACGCTTTTGCTCAGCAGTAGCCCCAGGAGGATACACATTACTCACAATTAAGTTCACCATGTCAGCATACCATGGCACCTCAGCTGCATCTAAAGCAAAAAGATGCTCATCAGGGAATACCTCTTTAATCTCAGGCCCTTCATCTACATGATCTCTATTCTCCAGCCTTGACAAGTGATCAGCTACTTGATTCTCAGTCCCCTTGTGATCTCGAATTTCAACATCAAACTCTTGCAATAGGAGAACCCATCGAATGAGTCTAGGCTTGGAGTCTTTCTTCTCAAACAAATACCGGATTGCGGCATGATCAGTGTAGACAACAACACGAGTGCCAACCAAATAAGATCTGAATTTATCAAAAGCATACACTACGGCTAGCAACTCCTTCTCAGTGGTGGTATGATTAGACTGGGCTGCATCAAGAGTCTTTGCTTGCATAATAGATGGAGTGAAAGATTCTTCCAATTCTTTGGCCTAGAACAGCCCCAATAGCATTATCACTCGCATCACACATCAATTCAAATGGCAAGGACCAGTCAGGAGCAATGATGATTGGTGCGGTCACCAACCTTTTCTTCAACTCTTCAAATGCCTTGAGACAAGCATCATTAAACACAAATTTCACATCCTTCTCTAACAATTTGCACATGGGATTGGAAATTTTGGAGAAGTCCTTTATGAAACGTCTATAAAACCCTGCATGTCCCAAGAAACTACGCACCTCCTTAACAGAGATAGGTGGTGGTAATTTCTCAATAGCCCCAATCTTCGCTTTATCAACCTCGATCCCTTGCTTTGACACCTTGTGCCCAAGTACTATGCCTTCTTGAACCATAAAGTGACATTTTTCCCAGTTCAGCACCAGATTTGTTTCTTCACAACGGCTCAGCACATCATCTAGATTTTTCAAGCATTCATCAAAAGAATCACCAACCACTGAGAAATCATCCATGAATATCTCCACAAATTTTTCCACCATGTCGGTGAAAATAGCCATCATGCACCGCTGAAAAGTCCCCGGGGCATTACATAACCCAAATGGCATCCTCCTAAATGCATAGGTGCCATATGGACAAGTAAAAGTAGTATTCTCTTGATCTTCAGGAGCTATCACAATCTGATTGTAGCCCGAATACCCATCCAAGAAACAATAATACTCGTGCCCCGCAAGTCTATCCAGCATCTGATCAATAAAAGGGAGTGGGAAGTGATCTTTCCTGGTGGCCTTGTTCATCTTCCTATAATCAATGCAAATTCGCCACCCTGTAACTGTTCTTGTAGGAATCAACTCATTATGCTCATTCTTCACCACTGTCATGCCCCCTTCTTTGGAACACATTGCACTGGACTTACCCACTTGCTGTCAGAGATAGGAAAAATAATACCAGCATCTAGCCACTTGATAATTTCTTTCTTCACCACCTCCTTCATAATTGGATTTAGCCTCCTCTGCTGCTCTATAGATAGTTTATGGTCTTCTTCCAAAAGAATTTTGTGCATGCAGAAAGAAAGACTAATCCCTCTAATATCAGCAATAGTCTAGCCAATAGCTCTCTTGCGCTCTCGCAACACCCTCAACACCTTTTCAACCTGCACATCAGACAACAAAGAAGAAAGGATCACGGGCAAGGTATTACCTTCACCCAAATAAGCATAACGTAAATGCGCAGGTAAAGGTTTGAGCTCCAGAGTAGGAGCGTTCTCAATGGACGGTTTAGCAGGAGTTAAGGTCAACGATCTATCAAGCTCCTCAAATTTCTTCCACCCTTGGATGAATCTACTCTGCATATTAAGAACCTCCAAATATTCTTCAATGTCATCATCCTTCAGGATATCATCATCATCACATAAGAGTGCCCTTTCCAGAGAATCAACATTAGAAGCCAAGAATGACCTCTCATCAGCAGTCAACTCATCATCTATCACTTTTACCATGGACAACTCTTCATAATGTGAAGGAAGCTGGGTAGCTCTGAACATATTAAACACAGCTTCTTCCCCATTTACCTTCATGATCATCTTTCCAGCTCTAACTCTAATAACAGCATCAGCAGTAACCAAAAATCCTCTTCCCAATATGAGAGGAACCTCAGGGTCAGCTTCATAATCAAGAATAATAAAGTCAACAGGTAATATAAACTGACCCACTTGTACAAGCACATCCTCAATAATCCCCTTGGGGCATGTGAATGATCTATCAGCCAGCTGCAGAGTCACAGTAGTGGGTCGTGGTTCATCCAGGCCTAGCTTTCTGAAAACTGATGAAGGCATTAAATTCACACTAGCACCCAAATCACATAAAGCTCGACCAACCTCATGTTCCCCAATTTTCTAGGGAATAGTAAAACTGCCAGGATCCTTCAATTTCGGAGGAAGCTTGCTTCTAACTCTAGAACTACACTCCTCAGTGAGTGCAACTGTCTCGAACTCAGTCAGTCTTCTCTTGTTAGCAACAATGTCCTTGATGTATTTAGCATATTTGGGAACATCCCGCAAAAGCTCCACCAAAGGAATATTTACCTGAATCTGACTCAAGATCTCCAAGAATTTCTTGCATGCTGCATCAACTTTCTGCTTCTGAAGTCTCTGAGGGAAAGGTGGTGGTGGTCTCACAATAGCAGACTCAGGCTGCTTTTCTATCACTTTCTCGGCTTCTTTCTCCACTTCCCTGTCAGCATTGGGCTCTAACTCACCAACAGGCTTCTTTGGCTTTGGGGGAACTTCTTCTAGAGCTCTTCCATTCCTCAAAGTAACTGCTTGCACAAATTCTTTAGGATTTTTCTCTGTATCACTTGGCAAAGCACCCCGAGGTCTATTATTTTGTGCTCTAGCTAGCTGCCCCATTTGTCTCTCAAGATCTTTCTGAGCATTGCTCAAATCTTTAATTGTTTGTGCCTGAGCTGCTGAATCATCCATGAGCTTTTGCTGCCCTGCAAGAATTTTCCTAAGCATATCCTCAACTGAATTAGACTGCTGTGGCTGAGTCTGCGACTGTGACCCCTGTTGTGGTGCATTTTGAAGATTATTTTGGGGTCTCTCATTGCCTTGAAGCTGCTCACGATTATCCCTCCAAGAAAAATTTGGGTGATTACGCCAACCAGTGTTATAGCTATTACCATATTGATTGCGATTCTGACTCTGTGACCTGTTCTGATTACCCACATAATACACTGACTCTGGATTAGATGGACAGATGTCAGTAGCATGATCCTCTCCACAAACCTCACAAAAGACTTGAAGTTGTTGCACTGGAGCTGCTGGTGGTTTAGCCTGCGGCAGAGTTAGCTTGCTGATTTGATTGGAAATAGCATCCATTTTCGCCCTTAGCTCTGAAACTGCATCCAATTGAAGTATCCCAGCAATTTCTGCGCAGTAGCTCTACCAACACCCTGCCAATCAGGATTGCTCTGCGAAAACTTGTCAAGTAAATCATAAATCTGATCAAAATTTAAGGCCAATACTTGGCCTCCAGCAGCAGCATCTACCTTGATCTTAGTGTGTTGGTTCAACCCTTCAACAAAAGTGTGTGCAATAACCTCATTGGATTGGTTGTGGTGTGGACAATCTCTCAATAGAGCTTTAAATCGCTCCCAGGCTGAATACAAAGATTCTCCTTCTATCTGTCTGAAGGACATAATTTCACTCCTCAGCCGGGCTGTCTTGGCAGACGGATAAAATTTAGCCAAGAATTTCTTAGCTAAATCCTCCCAAGTAGTTATAGACCCAGGCTTTTCAGCCTTTAACCACTTCCTTGCTGTCCCAACCAGTGAAAACGGGAACAAAGTCAAGCGAACATAATCAGTAAGAACTCCCGCTGGTGTATAAGTATCACTGATCTCCAGGAAATTCTGAATGTGTTGTTGCGGATCCTCATGAAGTAATCCAGCATATTGCCCAGTCACATACAGCAACTGAATCATGCCGGGCTTAATCTCAAAGTGCCCGGTAATAGCGGGCTTCACATACTTGACGCTACTCCCCCCAGGCTGGGAAGAGCAACATCTCGCACTGTTACTGCTCGTTCTTCTGCCATTTCAATGGGTAAAGAAGCAAGTACGATTGCTAGTGCTTTTCGGTCTCTCGCTTCTCTTCTTACCCTTCTCAAGGTTCTTTCAGGCTTGGGATCAAAAGGTGCGAGTGGTTCGTCCTTTCTATTCCTTTGCATGCAAAACCTGTTGCCTGATACAGCACAAGGAACTCAACAAAAAATTAAACCTGAATAGAAATTAAGTAATCGTTCAAAAAGAAATTAGTCAGTAATTAGTCCCCGGCAACGGCGCCAAAAACTTGTTGCTCCCAAACGCACACGCAAGTATACATGGTCGACAAGTAATAAAGTGATAAATCGAGTATCGTTCCCACGAGGACTATTTAGACTAACACTTAACAAACAATTTCTAAAAGCTATTCAGGGATCTTTTTCTTCAATGGTGAGAGTTTTAGTAACTAGAAAGCAGTAGCTAAAATGCTGGAAATGTAGTCAAACAATGGTGCAAACTTTGGTTGTTAACAATATTAAGACGACGGTCCAGGGTCAGAGTTACGAACAATCCAGTTGAGTTTTCCAATTGATTCCACTTCTTAAATCCCGGGTTACTAACTGATAGAGTAAATGTACCTGTGAAAACCTTTCGATTCTTCACAGTCTATGCAGGTTACTTCAATCCCTATATGTCTATGGGTTGAATCACGTGCACGCATTAATGAATACTATAATTAGTTAAACTAGGCGAGCAAGTATATGTCTATCTTACTCACAAATTGGTTCTCCGATGCCCGGGTTCACAAACTAGTTCTATTCTTTCTTATTACGTAATTAAATTCTCTCTTTCGAGTTCAATCTAAAAACCATAGATAATGTATAATTATCGAGCTCTAATAATTACACAAGTGAAATCAAGAAAGAATAAGCAACCCGTTATGGGATTCAATTAATGGGAATCAATCTTCAAACATAAACTTTCATGTAATACTCTAACCCTAGAACGTAAGGTTTAGCCATGCATATTCATAATCATAAGGCAATGAATTGATGAAATAATGATGTAAATGATATAATTGATGAAAGATTAGTAATAAACCCTTGTTCAATGAAGTATGGTGCTCTCAAATTGCTCCAAAGTATCAACTCCTATCAAAAACTAAGTAAAATAGTATTTATAGGGTTTACAAAGGCCTGGTAATAAGTTAGACCTAAGCCTAGACGAAATAGGAAGTCAAAATACGCTCCAGGGGCGCTATAACTGGCGCCCCGCACCCACGACCGCGCCTGGACAAGCAGAAGACATCGAACATTGAGCGCTTTGACTCCGCGGTGCATGGGAAAATGCGCCAGCAGTGGAGCGCTATGGGAGGCGCGGCGCGTGGCTAACCGCGCCAAGCCAAAAACTGCACCTCCTTGCTCCGCAACTCGCCTCATGTCGTGCCTTCGTGTGCTCAATCCAATCCTCAATCAATTTCCAATCATTCCTTGCTCAATCATGCTCTTAAAAGCTCCATATGCACTGCATAACAACCTACATACACACAACATAAAATCAGTGCAAAACCACATTCATAAACTATAAAACGGACGAATAAAAAGCTCAAACATGCGGAAATATTAAGGAAATATTAACATAAAATGCCAAACATCACAACTCATCAGGATTTAGGGCGAAAATCTAACGGGCTGCAAAAAACTTATTGTGTAAGGCAAATCTTTGCCTAACATCATCGGATTGTGGCAATCTGGCAGGATTAGGCTTCAATCATGATTCATGACAGATCGTTATGATTTGATGTGCACAAATTCATCAATTGTTTCTTTTCATATATGATACAATGTATCTGACATTCTAACATCAATTCTAACAATTTTCAAAGATCAGATTCAAATACAAACTTTCAAAAATTTATAGAGCCATAATCTTAAAAAATCAAGCTTAATAAAATTCAACAATGATATTTTTCTAGCTTCTTCAGCCAAATCAAATCAAAAATAACCAAAAACAAGGAATGAGTTATTATTGAAAAATGAGTAGGAAGGAGAAGGAGAAAGAAGCATGAGAAGTGAAGAAGGATAAGAAAAAGAATTCCTCAGGGATAGTGCTATGGGGCCAAAATGTTAATGAGTGGTATCCATGAGGCCACCTAATTAAATTTCTAGCCACACGAACACGGGAAATGCAGAATGATGATACCATAGGCAATGATTTGCCTTTTTGAGCCCTATAATATTGGTTTATCAAAAATGGTTTATGGTTAGTTTAATGAATAAATTTTGAACGAAAATACCCGCATGAATCTTATAATGATGTTGTATTCCCGCCTTCTCTTTTTTTCTGTAAGAGTCAGCATTTGTCTTTGACCTTTCTTTCTTATGCAACACTATCCTTTGAATTTCTTCCCACATTCTCCAAGATAACTTGATATGTTACCGGAGTAGCACTCGCCCTTTCAATCTCTTCCCACATTCTCCTAGATAACTTAAAATGTTGATCTTTTCCTAAAAGTCAGTACTTGTCGATTGATAACTTGAAGTATTGCTTACGGATGAAGCTGAGACCTTTTTGTTAAAATCATTAAATGAGGACAAACTCTTAGAACCAATCAATTTTGAGGACACTAGGTGAATTTTTTTGCAAGAACCATCTCTGAAGAGAAGTCTCTGTATATCCCAATATTATCAGGCCTTTGATTAGAATGTGAATTAAAGGAACAAGCAATACCGCAAGCCAGCTTAATTATGCTATTTTTGCTAGTGCATACTACTATTTCCTTCTAATAAATAATGTATGTCGATATATATGAAAAGCATAACTTTGAAAGATACATTCAAACTAAGTTTAGATTTTCTTACAAAAGAGTACATAACACGCATTCAAAATTCTGAATATGTCCTCTTATTATGCGAACCAAGAAAAGGTTTTCCGAGAAGCTGTTGCATTATAGGCGAAGAAAAAAGAGAGTACAGTAATCTTTTTCTGGACTAAACTGGTAAGATATCTGTACATATTGAAGGCATGCAGCTGACACACGGCTGTGTTCTTCAATCAGTATTTATGGTTGTTATTGCTGATACGGCTTCAAGATTGGAAAAGAACAGTACTATAGTGATAACTCATTTATTGTTTTCGCAGAAACTGAAGAATATGTGGTACTCAGCTTAACTAGTAGCTTGTGGATCGGAGACTCGTGTACATATCGCTAATTCGTTACTCTATGATTTACTCTCATAAGGTGATACTTAGGAAAACAGGAAATAAATTTATATTTGTATTCGATGTTGATATTAAATCAATGTATATATAATATGTGTTATATATTTTACATACAATTCTCTTGCCCAACCATGACAAATTAAGTACTTTGTCACATCAATTCACCACTAAACCATAGTACTCCGTAATAAATTTGTGTGGTTTTATGACCTTCACTTAGAATCTGAGTAAATCTGTCATGTTGATTTGTTAAACATTCGGAGTCTTCGTTTCGGGCCAAGATAGAAGTCCTCAATTGAGCGTCTTAACGAGGACTGTCAAAAACATATAAGGCGTTTGCTATATCTTAAAATATGTGTTCTTCATTTAAAATATGGTACTAATTCTGTTTAAACTTTATCGATTCTGTATATATATGCTCTATAATCTATAAACAAAGTGTGAAGTAGTTTATGAAATGACCTTTACGTAAAAATATTTCTCTACGTATATGGCTGTTGTTCGGTTTGTTTAATCTGTATTAAGATGGTGATGACGATTGAATAGCCCTTCGCTGTTGTCAAAGTTTCAATAGTTGTTGGTTTATGCTCTTTCTAGCACTTCTCCATCTATTTTTAGGCATCTCGTGGTTTCCAAATTTAGACATTTTGTTTTTATTATTCGTCAAGCACATTTGGGTTCTACCAAAGGTCAAAAATAACAGGAAGATTTAAGAAAAGAGATAGCAGTACATGTGAGTTGTTTTATAGTATGAGATTTCAAGATATATTGTAGCTATTTTTTTCTTCCATTGTCTGATATACTAGAAAGATTAACCATGCAGATTTGAGTTTTTTTTTTTTTTCATAAGTCATGTAGAATCAAAAATAAATTTGGTTATGATAGTATCTGGACTTCAAATAATTAAAATTTTCATTCTTTCATTGTCTTATAATTTATTGAGAATGTTTATTCTGAAGAAACAGTTATCCACCAAATGGAGAAAACGGAAGAATTTTCAAGTGTCAATGTTAAATACTAGGAGAATTTGGTTAAACGAGTGCAATAAATATTTTTGAAGATGACAAAGTTATTTTCTAACGGGTGGTCGGTGGAAGACATGGTAGGAAATGGCTAAATTAGTTGATGTCGAATTTAAATGGATAAGCAAAAGAATGGGCAATGAATATAGATAATATCAAAATATATACGTTGGAATTGGTGATAAGGATGGGAAAGAGAAAATTGGAGGAATGTGGACAGGGGATTGAGATCAGAAAAATACTTGTGCCTGTGCCAGGAATGGTCTAAACCTCCCCCAAAGTCGTCACCTCATTTTCAATTTAATACTTACTACAACTCTATGTTTCCAAGAACTCTAATAATGAGCCAAAACGAAAACAGAAAAAGAAGTGGTTGGATTGATATCCTTAACCAAAGATCTTTGAGAGAAAAAGAAAATTTCAGTAGACATCCATTTTCCTTTACGAACGTTATGTTGCATAAATCTTGATTATTCAGTCCAACGAATTTTAGATATATTGGATGGCTGAAAAGATCAATCCTATACATCTACTTTTTCAAGATAAATAAATTCAAATAAATATATTAATTATAACTATATAGTAATAGATTTATAGATTATTTCAAAATTGGTAGGTGCATTGACACATCCGCTCAACATTTGGATAAATATTAAGTGTTCTACCAAATCAAACAAATTAACATTGTGTTTAGACATAAATGTTGTCATTAATTAAAAAATACTTTGAAGTTTTACCACAGAAAATTATTATTTATTTTACTTACAATACTGCTATGGATAACAAAATATAGGAACAATGAGAGGAAACTGATTTTAAATGAAAATACGTTTTCTCATGATTCATGTTTTAGTATGTGTAACGAACTAACGATCCTATACTTAGGAATCTTTGAGTTCCCTCAAGGATGTATGAGCCAATAAGGTATATAGTAATTTATTGTAAGGAGTAATTATTTTTATCTTGTACTCTATTATACTTACTATTATTTAAGAAGATAAGCTTAAATGAACAATATAATTATGGAGTATTCACGGCAATCCGATGCACAAAATATTTTGTATTTGTACAGGATTCGAAAAAGAACCGTACTCTAAGGAGGTGTGATGTACGCAACCTATTCTGATGCAAATATTAATGACTTTTTCCACGGATTGAACACTGTCATATGAATAAAACTTTATCAGTTGCTCCAAAGCTTCAACTACCGGTTCGAGCCATGAAAACAACCATTTGCATCAGCATATATTGCGTCTGGGCATCGAGCGAGCAAGCCGAGTCCGAGCCGAGCCTAATCGAGCTCGAGCCAAATCAAGCTTTATACGTACTGAGCCGAGCCGAGCCCGAGCCAAGCTCAACCGAGCTTTGCTAGAGTTTGACCGAGCCCGAGCCGACTTTTTTTTTTTTTGGTCCCCATACTTAATAATATAAAAAATAATATTTTAATTTTTTTTATCATAATCACATATAAGGATAAAAGTATTAGTTTATCAATTGTTAGCTATTGCATTAAAATATTAAATAACACCTAAATTTCTAAAAAAATTTTGGTAATTAAGCCTAAGGAATGAAATTTATATTTTAAAGAAAAATTTACACGATTAATCAAGCTAATCGAATCGAGCCGAGCTTTGACCAAGCCGAGTTTGATCGAGCTTTGACCGAGCCGAGCTTGATCGAGCTTTAACCGAGCCGAGCTGAGCCAAACTTTAAATGAGACCGAGCCGAGCAGAGCCGAGCCGAGCCGAACTCCTAGCCGGCTCAGCTCTATGCTCAGACCTACCCTTAAAGTACGGTCCTTTATCCAAACTCTACCTGAATGCCTGATACTTTGTACACCGAACTGCAGATCGAAATCTAAAATTCGGGAAGGAGCAAAGGGATGGGCTTAGCCAGTCAGTCACGTTATCTCACAAATTTGGAACCTTCCTTTATCAACCAAACCAAATACTACAATCAAAAATCAAAACTTTAGTCATATTAATAACTCACCAGTCACCACATCCTATCTTTTCTCTGTATATATTCCAACTTTTCAGGTCCATTTGAATATCTTATACTATAGTTTTATCATATCAAGAACCACTTTCTATCCCTGCTTTCTTCTCTGTTGTTCCCTTCCCTCTTCTTCCTCTACATCTAACACTACAACACTGCACCATAATACACAGATCTGCCACTTGCCATATATGCCACTTGAATGCTGAGTCACATTTTTTAGTTGGGCTTTGGTTCTTCTTTCTAAAAATATACTATGGGTGTTGAATATCATGAGGTTGGTCACTATTCTTTTCAGCATTCTTTTTCCATGGCATGCATACTTTTTTCCTGTAATTCTATACGGGTAGGCTATCCTCGGGGTGCGGCACTTTCCCGACCCTGCACGAATGTGTGATGCCTTTTATAATTCAATATGAGATTTTTCTTAATCAAATATTGTCAATTCTAATAAAGATTACAACTTTATTCAATGGCATTAGGAATATATAAGGAATGCTAGATCAGGTGTGCAACTCTTTACTTGCAGATGGTTGCCATTTTCTTCTCCAAAGGCCCTTGTTTTCCTTTGCCATGGTATGTTTCTCTCTTCTTTTTCACTTTTTTCCTTCTCTTTTGTTGTTTAACTGATATACAATTGATTAATGATGTTGCAGGCTATGGGATGGAATGCAGTGGATTCATGAGAGGTAATAAATGTTTCTTCATTTGATCTGTTTTCATTTTCATGGCTTATTCCTATGGAAGTCATATTCATTGTTGTTTTAGTGTATGAAAAAATTGCCATTAATGCATGTCATTAAATCTTCCTCCTACCTCCTGTGCACACATGAATAGTTAGTTATTCAAGAAAAAAGGTTCAACTTTTACTCTCATGGTCCATGTTTCTTTTTCCTATTGAGTTTGTCACAGAGTAACAGTGCAAAAGGAGCCCACTTTTATATAGTTTTTGGGGTCCATTTCTAAGTTTCTATGGTGAGGTGACCTTACTTTTTGTGCAGTACAATAAGGTCCATTCTCTGTTACACTTGTTCTCTCTTTTCATTATTTTTGGCTTCACAGGTGACCTAACCATACCAGTAAAATTTATGCATGTTACTTATCATCATTTCTTTTTCATATTGATCCTTTATATACTCGTGAACTTTTGGCTGGATTCAATAATATAGGATTTTTCAATTTATGCCCACATCTGGCATCATGTTCACCTGGTTATGGCATATCATTATATAAAAATATCTCTTCTGCGACAACAGTTATTGGTATATAAAATAATGCAACTGTAAGAAGCTAGTAGTTAAAAATGCAATAAAGAAATGGCCTTCAAATTGATGATCACACTGAGAACTCATTTAGCACTATTGATCCACTCATACTCAAGGTAGTTTTTTGGCTTTTAGCATAATCATCCGATATCGGCTTATCTGGATTTGTGCCGTCTAGGGGCCAATTAAAGGGCAGTGCTCCTTGTCATGGCTTACCAGGGTTCAAATCCGAGATATCTGTCAGATCCATCCATCCCACAAGTCAACAATTCTCACCCTTAAATATTATCCTTTCATGTGGGCTGGTTGCCTGCAGAATGATTGGTCCAGCTTCTATTCCATTTTGGTAGTTGGATAACTAACACCTACTCCTATCTTGGAACTTAATTGTTTGCCTGGTTAAAGAAAGGATGAATTATAGTAGTTTATTAATAGGTTGGCTGACTAAGCGATAAACCATTAAATTAGAAGTTTATCATGGTAGTTTGATTGGTTGATTAGGTTAGCAAATAAGTTGGGCCCTGAATGTCAATGGAATCAGATAAGTAACCTGTCCTCAACAGAGAGATAGCTTCACGCACCAAAATTTGTGGGACACTTGGTATTCTAGTCAATTCAAATAATAAAGTTCCAGAACATAACGTAGAGAAAGTATGTTACAAGACATATGAAATCATTAAAGAATCATCTAACTTAAGATTTGACTGTTAAAAAAAATAAATAATGCTCTTAAATGTTCCGTGGCCTGTTCAACTTGGCTTCTTGTGAGAAAAGCTTATGGTTATGCTACTAACCTGCTTGTTCTACCCTGGCCCACCTTGAATATTACTAGCACTCTTTTCTCTATGTTCTACCAAGTTTGTTATGTTGATAAAAGATTTGGCATCCAACATTTGCTTTTCCCTTCTATTTCTGTTTTTGGCATGGTTGGTGAGAGATGAAAATACCTCATTTAATGTTTACTACACATACTTACTGGATACAGTTGAGCATTTACAATGTTTGACATTTCTCAAGCCATTTGGTTTTGAGTGGTTCAACTAACTCTTAGAGAAAACCCTTCGTAAATAATATTCTCTAGCACGTGAAAGTCTAGAACAAACGCTGTCTAGGCCATGCCGCGTACAACCAACATGCTTGTGCTCTTTATTGTGCACAATACAATTTGTGAAAGCTCATGTTGTAGTCCAAATTAACATAGATATTGTACTATCATGGCTAGGTGTTGGGTCAAAGCTGGCAAATCATGGATATGCGGTATTTGGAATAGATTATGAAGGTCATGGACGGTCAATGGGTGCCCGCTGTTATATCAAAAGGTTCGACAACATTGTCAACGACTGCAGTGATTTTTTCAAGTCAGTTTGTGGTAAGCTACAAAATGCCATCTTGGTTCACAATTATTTTTTGCTGAAAGATTATTACTTGGTGTGTCACAGTTTTGTTCCTCGAGTCAGTATTTCAAATTAGAGTTTGGTAAGCTACTCGCAAGTATGGTTGATACAATGAAGTAGTGTAACTTCACTGTCATCAATTGAATATTAAGTACTACATGACCTAACAAGCTGTGTGACAAATCTATTTTTGATATGTTACTGTGGAATACCTCATCTTTAGAATAACTTTTATTCCTTTTTCAGTTCTCTTGGTAATTCTTTGGGATTCTTCCCAGTGATCCACTCTAGAAGCACCTCGAGCTTTCTGTTCTTTTTACTTTGGTTGAACATTTTTCGACGTGATAGTAAGGTCGTAAATTGTTAAAAATCTTCTCTGTACTTGTATCTTCTTCCTAAAATGGTTATTCTCTCGGACATCAGCGCAGGATGAGTATAAAGAGAAAACAAGATTTTTGTATGGGGAGTCGATGGGAGGGGCCGTGGCTCTTTTAACACACAAGAAAGATCCTTCCTTCTGGCAAGGTGCTGTTCTGGTTGCACCAATGTGTAAGGTTGTTCAATTAAGAGTTTGTTCTAGCAATTTACTGTAATTGATATGCTTTAGTGCTTGTATTTAGTTGCAACTAGTAAGGGGCCCTTATATAGACAAATGAAAGTGAGCTAATTATGGTGTTGCTAATTTATAATGCAAAATCATCAGATATCCGAGAAGGTGAAGCCGCATCCAATGGTTATTAGCTTACTAACTAAAGTAGAGGACGTCATACCAAGATGGAAGATAGTCCCGACAAAAGATGTCATTGATTCGGCCTTTAAGGACCCTGTTAAAAGGGAAGAGGTGAGGTTAATTATTAAGTGAATACACGATAGTTGGTAGTTTATCCGAGTATTAATGGTATATGTTGTCTATCATTTGCAAAACAGGTACGTGGGAACAAATTAATTTATCAGGAAAAGCCAAGACTAAAGACAGCTCTGGAAATGCTAAGAACCAGCATGCATCTTGAGGAAAGTTTGCACGAGGTACCTACTTACGTCGCGGCCTTATTGTAAACAATATTTGAATCATTTCAAGTGTAGTTTCGTTGAAATCTTGAACTTCTCTCTTGTTTTGACAGGTCACTCTGCCATTTCTAGTGTTACATGGGGAAGCAGACATAGTAACTGATCCAGAAGTAAGTAAGGCATTATATGAGCAAGCTAGTAGCAAGGACAAGACTATAAAACTCTATCCAGGAATGTGGCACGGTTTAACATATGGTGAGCCTGAAGACAACATTGAGATTGTCTTTTCAGATATTATATCGTGGCTTGACAAGCGAAATGGAGAGAATACTGAAGTTACTCTGGTTGAGAGATCAGTTTGTCGAGCTACATCTACTCCATATGAGATGAACACAATCTTGTCACCTGTAACAGTGAATGGACAAAAACCACAGAGAACGCGCCCACAATCGAATTATTTGTGTGGGTGGAAAGGGCGTCGGATGCATCATCACTCTGCAATGTAGAAGCTTTGGTTGATAAATATGGGTTGCATCTCCTTCATTTGTTCATTAACGTAATGGTAACATTAATGTTACTAAGTATTATTTATGAGGGATATGGAAAATAAGAGGTTTTCCAGAAATTGTAAGATGCAAAATCTTGAGTTATTATTGATCTCCCTGTGTTCCAGTAAACTTGCCATAATATGGTTATACCAGTCTTATTCCTTTTAGTGCCTTCCTTTCCCTTACCTTCACATTCTGCAATTTAAAGAATTTATGGACTGTCATGTTACTTAAAAGTCAACTACAGACTATGGTTGATTGTGTTTATAATAATCGTGCATTTATTGAAAATAGTTCTCCTGCTGTTCCAAATTGAGGTCCGTGGTCCAAATATCAGGTAAGAGATTCTAATTTTTTCTTAGGGCTAATTACAAATATATACAACCCTAACATTAAAATTATAAAAATAAAAACATTATTCCATTTTATAAAAAATAACAATATTTTTTTATACATCATATACAAAACCAATAAAACTAACAAATTAGGGTTTGTTCCTCCTTTTTCCTACTGTCCCCTCCCACTGCTACCACCCAAGGCAGCGGCGCCACTAGTCACTGCCGGCCGCTGCCAGCCACCTACCGGAATATTTTTATTTTATTTTTTTGGATCTAAAAAATGGAAAACACCAAAATACATTGTGTTTTTTTAAAAATACAGTTGCGAAATGCATTTAAACAAAAAAAAACATACACATACACAAAAATATATATTATACATACACTAAACACTCAATACATACCCGGATCTACAGATATATGAATTATACATACAAATTTATGTGTGTCAAGCTTGGATTTACATTCACACACATAAAACATACAAAAATAAATAATATATACTCAGAAATACATATTCATACAATGATATACACATACATACACTCTGCACTTGTAAAAGATATTCATATATATACAGATGCATACACAAACATGCAGTTTCATACACCCGTATAAAACTAAACATACAGTTTGTTCCACCTTCAGATAGCCACCAACAACCACCACCACATACACATACACGGGTATACAAAATGTATACATGTACATACACAAACCCAAGAAAAAAAGAAAAAAAAGGAGATGAAGCAAATCGCAGCTCCGGCGGCCGCCACCGGAGCATCCATGTAGCAACAACAAAATCCGACCACCAGTGGAGTAGATTGGAGCAGCTGCTTCACCAAATAAAAAACGCATTAACACCAGCAAATTCGAGCAACAAAAAGACAGTGGAGGAGGAGCAAATTGGTGGCGGAGGAGGAGCAGACTGGCGGTGCGGAGGTGGGTGGAGGAAAGGGAGAGAAAGAGAGAGAGAAAAAAAAATTAGGGTTTGGTGTTAGAGAGAAGGAAAAATGAGAAAATTATATGTTTTGTAATAAAAATAGAAATATCGTTATATTTTGTAATTTCTCAATAATGTCGTTATATTTTGTAATTTTGATGCTTAGTTCGTCCATTAGCGTAAAAATCTCTTTTTCTAACCCCCTTGTGTAAATTATTGACTCCATCTCTACCTCTAGCTCATCTCAATTAAGTCCAAGCTGACTTCACACCAGTTCGGCAACAACAAAAGGCAGTCAAGTCAACTCGCTAGTTTCTTAGCCCAACTCACACTCCTAATAACACTAGTAATGTAAGGCCCGTGCTAAACTGATAATCTATTAAATTTATGTTGTTTTGTCATTTTCTATAAGACCCTTACTTTTTTATTTTAAACTTTTATGTTAATTACTAATGATTTATGCAATTTTTGTAGCAGTCTCAGTCTAGTTCGTAAAGGG
Source organism: Petunia axillaris subsp. axillaris (assembly GCA_029990575.1). Lineage (NCBI taxonomy): Eukaryota > Viridiplantae > Streptophyta > Magnoliopsida > Solanales > Solanaceae > Petunia > Petunia axillaris. The sequence goes on from JARKNS010000006.1 coordinate 11,303,070, forward strand.
TATTACCAGAGTCTTTTCCCCTTCGAGAGTTTAAAATTTCTACTATTAAAAAATAAAGACTTAATGTTACTTTGCTAAATCATTAAGTCAATCAAAGATATACAATCAACATAATTAGAGACAACCTGAGCTCTCAATATGGTCGACTAAGTTGCACGACCTTAATTAAGCACCTCTAATGCTCTAAAACTTCAGGGCAATGTTCCTTTAATTTAACTTTTTAGTTCAAAACTTCTGAACATTGTCTTAGAGGTTCACTTGTATAAGTACAAACTCCAAGAGAATCCTCGAAGTTCATGTTCAACTTTTTTTTTTTAACCGCATTTTGAAGTTGTGATTATTTTGTAGCTACTTTTAAAAATTGGTTATATTCTAATTAGGGTAGCATAAAGAGTGGTTGCTTGGGGTCAGCATGTAGGACGACCCCAAGCAGCTCTAACTCCCATTTATATATAAGTAAATAATAGTAATTACGCTCATTCATAAAATTACATATTTTTGTGTGAGCAAGAGAGAAGCATATCATGTTTTCATCTAGTTCCTATCTAAAAATACCAAAAAAAAAAAAAACTAAAAATGGAAGAAGTAAACGTTTTCTAGCTAGAAATATTGGCCTCATGTGTTTCAAGTTCGGTAAAACTTGTGAATAATTGAAGTATTGAGCTTTTTGTCTATTCCTCAAAACGTATACTACATCCAACCCATATATGCCAGAGTTTTACTTGACATGAAGTTTAAGAAAGAAACAAAGAGTTTTGAAAATTATGATTTAAAACAAGTCATAAACATTTTGTAGCTCAAAATAATTTAATAAAGTTAAATTATTTTTACTCATAGAAATGTGGTATTTTTTCCGGGACATACTAAAAAGGCCACATAAATTAGGACATAAAAAATTGTTTACAGTTGTTCCCCTACCCAACAAAACTTGAAACAATGAAGCCATAACCTACAAATTCCTAAAGAAGGACAAAACTTAAAGAACACCAAGAACCCGGTGAAATTCTTTGGGGGGAGTGCACAAATAGCCTATTTTGGGTGCACTATTTAGATTTTAATAAATTTTTAAAATTATTTAATTTTTAGCCACTGGCGTTAACATCAATCATTTAATTCTTAACTTCACACTTTCAGGGTTGAAGTTTAGTACTGAAGTTCAACTTCAAACCTTTAGCTCTTAACTTAACCCTAAAGGTCTGAAGTTACGCATAGGCAGCCCGCAACTTCAAACCTTCGGGGTTTAAGTTGGGCATAACAACTTCCAACTTTAAACCTGAATGTTTGAAATTATGTATAGGCAGTTACAAGTTCAAACCTTCAGGTTTGAGGTTGGACGAAGATAAACTTATCTACGCTAAATATTTGTACTACTACTGCATTCCCAACTGACCTGGTTCTTGATCGCCTTCTAAGTGACAATAATGGCTTCGGCTGCACTATTAGTAGCCAATTCTTCTAACCATGTGATCTTCCATTATCAAACTTGATGGAGCTAGCTAGTACTTCTTTTTTGTGTATACTATTATCTAAGCAACGTAGAGAATTTGCTGAGTTTATATTGTATTATTCAATAATGATGTGTGTATGCAGGTCAGCAACAAACGATTCTCTGCTGCGAAGCTCATGTGTTGTTTCACTTGGAAGGAAAACTAACGACGAATTGCTCTTTGTGTGCCTTCCGGACCTCTACAAAAATGATAGGCTACTTCTGCCCAAAAAAAAAAAAATGCGAATCCCTGAATGGGGGAGGCAAAACTGGCTTCATCCCTAAAGTTTTACGAAATTCTTTTTGAAAATAATTTTCACTGCATGCCCTCAATAAGCACTGGTTGTGGGTATTTGCCCACATTTTTAAATATTTTAACAAAATACCCTGAACGTCATTATTTAATATGGGAAATGACTATTTTTTCCCTGCCTAACCTAATTCACATTGTGTGTTGTCTTCTTCCTTCTTTCCTCCTTTCCTCTTTTTTTCTTTTTTTGTGTTCTGCAGATTTAGTAGTCATTTGGCCATAGACACCAAAACATTTTTTAAAAAGAATTTTTGAAGTTGAGTTGAAAAATTGCATTTGAAAGTTGAAGTTGTGTTTAAACATGAATTTTATTTGAAAAAAGTTGAAGTTTTGCGCGTGGAGAAAATTAATTTTTTGAAAAACTTGAAAAAGTGATCAAAGCACTTTTTAGTTTTTCAAAAATTATTTTTGAAAAAATCTCCAAAAACTGACAGTTTTTTATAGGCAAATATAATTTTTGAATTTTTCTTGAAAAAAAGTCAAAAACCTTTCATGGATAAACGGGTCCTTAGGGTTCTAGGAAATGAATGTTGGATAAACTCTTACCCTTGTTGTTGGATCAGAGCTTAGCCAAGGCTTGTAGAGACTTTCTTTGCAAATTGTCATTGCACCAGAGCTTAAAATCATGACTGTTGACACCCAATTTTGTCCCGAGATTTCTTAAAATTAATAAATTATTATAAGTATTTTATAATTAGGTTTAATTTTGAAATTAAAAAAATAATAATATCAAAATAAATTAATAAAATGAAAACAATTGAAATTTTAAAGAAAAGTGGCTAAATTTGCAAGACGCGTCCCTAAATTAAACCTACCCGTGCAATATCAATTTCCTTAATTTATTTTAAATAGGGGTTAAATTCGTTCTTAACCTAAATGCCAGCCTATTTGTGCAAAGCACATATATACACATATCACATACCCAAGTTCCTCCCTAATCCCTAAACCCGATGACCCATTCCCAATTCCCAATTCCCCTCAACCCGCGATCGAACCCTAATCCGATCCCCAAATTTCCCTCCAAAACTCTTACAAATCCGCCAAAATCCTTGTCAGCTGGTCCTCCCCCCCCCCCCCCCCCCCCCACATTCTCCATCTCCTTTTTCGTACAAACTCTTGCTGGTCTTGATCTTAACCATTCAATTTCATGCTATTTTGATCCAAGCCGTGGATGTTTAGATCCCAACAGGCATTTTCTTTGGATAAGGATTAAAATTGTACCACCTTTATGAGGTGAGACAATTTTAACACTTATCTGACAAGAAATTGCAAGTTGGGCATGGATTTAAGTTTTGGGGGAAATCCTAAAACCCTAGCATGGACATATATATAATCTCTCTTATCTCAGTTTTTTAGGGTTCTAGAGAAGAATACATTACAAAAATGGCAGTAAAAATATAAAAAACAGTTTTTTCTCTAGTTCACTAATAAAAAGGGTGGTGGTAATCTAGCTTCTAGTTTTGATTTCTGAAGTTGAGGTTCCTGTTTCATTAAGCGTCGTCGTTGTCTTGTTCGAGTCGATTTATTTATTTCTCCGCTTCAGTTCACTGCACAAAGCAGGTCAGAATCTATAGCTTTTACCTTTTTATACATTATTGTTGTGTATGTTCACGCATTTGTTTCTGTGAAGTTTGTTTGGATACAGAATCAACTAGTTATAATGGTGTTTGACACTGTTATAAGAAAATCTAAGTATGTAGAGATTGAGTTTATATGCATGTATACACTTGAACTAACTGCCTAGAACTAGTTAATGTTTGCACCTTTAGCAGTTAGAGAGTTATGTTTGATGCTCGTTAATGATAAGCTATTTGAAACAACAGACTGCCTAGTTGAGTAAATTTGGGCATTATAGTGTTCATTCATGCTTGGTTTTTAAGATAACTTAGCTTAAAAAAAATCTGATCTTTAAGTTGGAATGTGAAATTTGGTATCAGTTGCCTTGTTTTCTTTAGATTCAATCAACTTTGGGATAAGTCCTGGTTCTTATTCTGTTAGTAGAAAATTCAGTATCTTCTAGTGAAGCAGTTTGGTTTCTTTCACAGCTTTCCAGTTTATGTATGTGCTAAAGAGGGTCGTATGCTTTTGGAAGTTTCCTTTCTTTAATCCAGCTTCTAGTCCATTGGCTTTGCAAAGTTTGTTTCCTTTTGGCCAGTTTTCCTTCAAGCCAGTCTCTATTTTCTTGATTTTGCTCTGTATCATATGTCCATTTATCATGAGTAGAATGCTGGAATAAGTTCATTTGAAGTTTAGGTGTGATAGTTAGAAGGTTTCATGTATTGTTTAGGTGTTGCAGTTTGGTTCTGTTTCCTTAATTCAAGTAAGGAGGCTGTTGTTTCAGGGGTTTTATAAGGTGTTCTGGAGGTGTGGTATGTATCCTGGTATGCCGAAGAGATCAGGGACGTATTCCCTGGTCTCATGTATGTTTAAGAAGCATAGTGGTTCAGGTGTGGGTGTTGATGTTGCAAGTTCAGGGGTCTGTTCAGGAGGGTAATTCAATGTTGTATGTGTTGGCTGCCTTTGAATGAATGCAGGTATAATGATGTTGAGGTCTGGTTTGAAGCAGGTTATGCAATAGAGTTTGAAATTTTTTTCTGATGATAAGTTGAAAGTACCCATAATGTATCCTGAAGTTTAAACTAAAAGAGCAAGCCCCTATGTCTTTTAAAGACCAGTGGGGCCCCTCTTTGAAAGATCAGTGAGGTCTTGGCCACCTGAGACCTGTGAGGCTTTGCAATGAAGCCAAGGACCAGAGAGGTGTCCATTAAAGCAAGGTCAGTGAGCCTTGTAGTGCCTAGGACCTGTGAGGCTTGTCCAAAGCCAAAGATCAGTGAGGTGTTTTCTGTTTTGGGACAGGACCAGTGAAGTCCTTGTCAGGCCTGGGACCTGTGAAGCCTTCTGATGGTTGAGGATCAGTGAAGTCTTTATGTGGACATGTTATGATATAAACATGCGCAGAGAGCTTGCAAAAAATATGTGAAGTGATCTTGCAAAAAATATGTGAAGTTATCTGTTATGGCATGAAAAGGGGTTCAGGGAGTTCCATTAAGAGTGTGTGGGTGTCAGTTGGTGTATCTAGGGAAGAGTTTTAAGGCTACATCTTGTTGGTTTAAAGAGGCTGCGTAAGGAGTGGTGTAGAAATCTGAGGTTGAGTGGAGCAGGTAACAGTTAGTTTGTGTGTGGGTGTAAAAGAATGTGCAGGTAAGTAAAATGGTTTAGGTGTGTGTACAGGTGAGTAGAATGGTTCAGGTGTGTGTGTAGGTGAGTAGAATGGTTCAGGGGGTTTAGTTTTCTGTTTTGGATGTTATCAGGGGTTAAAGAAAGGTGTTTGGTGCTTATAGATGTTGAAAAAGTGTTCTTGATACCTAGTCCTATTTTCTCCTAGTTCTGAATGTTGGTCAGCTAGATCATTGAGTCATTTCCTATTCTAGTTTTTAAGTTATTTTCAGTGTTATAGTAATCTGTTCCTAAAGCTTAGTGGTCTGTTCTTCCTTTCTGTCCAAGTTAGTGTGTTGTTTGATTGAGTTTTGCATTTAAAGTTCATTTTACTATAAATGTGTGCTAATTCTATCTCTTGTTGCATTTTTGGCATGAACACTCCTTGAGATCGAGTTGTTTAAACTCAAAATTGGGATGACTATTTGTATTGGAGCTGTTCGAATCTGCATTGCATTTTCGGCTCAAGTCTCCCGAAAAGAAAAATGAAAACCTTAGAAAATTCAAGGCCCATTTATAAGTTTGCTATATCCGGGTTCTATCTTCTAAACTCTTTTTTTCCCTATTCCTGTTAGAATCCATGTCATAGGATCCATGTCGACCGGATTAGGAGCCCTGTAGGATAGAATTGCTATAAATTGATTAAAACTGCTTTATAATTACTTTATTATTTTTCATTAGATTTGCCAGTTAATTTATGAATTTTAAGAACCGGGATTAAATAATGAATGCAAATAAAATTCAATTAAATTTGTACCCTTTTATCATTATTTATATTTAATTATTAATTTATCTATTTACTTATTTACTTATTCATTTACTCATCTATTTATTTACTTATTATTTATTTATTTATTTTATATTTTCCTTAAAAAATTTAAGTTATTTATTTTATTTTATTAAAATTCGTAAAAACCTCCGGATTAACCGTTTTTTAGCAGATTTTCGAAAGTGCTCCTATAATAGGGACATTATTTCAAATTTAAAAGAACCACTAACTCAGAATCTCTGAAAATGCCTTTCTTTTAAATAAGGAAGAAATAGACTCATTAATTGACTTTTGGTTCGTAATTTTTCTAAATTAGGTGGCGACTCCAAAGAAACTCTTTGAAGTCCCATTTTATTGAAATATACCCGAAATATTACATTTTCTTAAGATAGTTATTTTTTGGGGGATTCAACAGCGTGTCGACTTCACTGGGGAAATTTAATGGTTCTAACCATAAGACTTTCACGAATTTGTTTGTTTATTTATTGAAATTGTATATGTGTTTGAATCGTATACCGAAACTAGTACGCGTAGCTTAATTAATTATGTGTTTGTATGTTGAAACTAGTATGATTACCTTTATTATTTATTTGCAAGCATGCTTAGTTAATTTAATTGATTATTTGCAAATTGTATGTCACGAAAAGCACGTCACTACACCCTTATTTGTGCACTATATAAATTGGTATTCCGTTCATATTTCTCCCACTCCTGGGATCCTCTTGAATACTCACTCAAAATATTCGCGAGGTGTATGCTTACGCACCCATAATTTCTTCCACTAAAGAACCCTTTGAAGAGTTGGTATACCAGCGGGTTGTCGTGGGAGTAATTCGACTACGTGGCCACCTACCACTCACCTGTTAACCTCAACCGTTAACTCACTTTTAGATGGAGCTTTTAGGAGCATGCATGTATTTACACCTTAGTCTGGACCCGATCCTTGGTATGTTTCCAGAAATTAAGAAACCACCCTTTTGTTGACGGGTTATTGTAACCCAACGACGTTGTATTTTATTTGGTATGCGGTGGTCATAGACGGATCCATGCCGGTTTGCCTTTGCCAAATTTGAGAGTTGCCTCACTGTTCCTTTTGTTTTGCAGGAACATAACGGTTTGTTTAATAATGTTCACAACTGTTACCGATGCATCCAACTCAGGGAAAATTACTAGTTGATGGATCCAGATCGAGCAAGGAGCAAGTTGTTGCAGCTTTAATATTTTGGACTAATTCATTGTACTTTACTATTTATTTGAGGAAAAAAATAATGTATTACCACATTTTATGTGGTATATTTTCCGCATTTCTTTTCCAAACAATGTATTATTGGAAATATTTTAATAAAATGCAATATTTAAAATTTTCTTTATTGTTATCTCCCAAATTTTACATTGGAAATGGTTTGGATCAATCTATTCCTATCACTACTAGACGATTAGGCCTACCTCTGGCATAAAAAAGGCACCTTACAGGATAGTTCGCGCTTACATTTTATTTTACGCTCATTATTTGTGGTTGTCGCATGTCTAAATTTATCGCTCGTTAAAAATACAAAGCGCTACATGACGCGTGCTATGTGATTGTGTGCAAATTTTACCGATGACATGCAAACTAACATAGTTACCTTTTGAATTTTTTTTTATTTATTCCCAAAAGAAGTTTGATTTGTGCTGATTGAGCTGGTTGAACACCCTTATTACACGAGAGCAAAGGTCCGGACTTTAGAAGATATCTCTGCACGTTGGTACACATTTCCAAGATTGACAATGACTGGTATGGATGATAAACCTCGCAACACCGAGAAAAACCTTGACACTCCCGAGTCTTCAAGAGGAAATGTTATTATCGCTCAAGATGAAATCATTCTTGAAATAGCTAAGCAAATACAAATTTTGAAAGAAAAACTAGCAGCAGTGATAGGGCAAACTCCTCAGAACACGCCGCTGCGTGGACCCATTGCATCCCACTCTTCGGGTCAATCTGGACAATCTCTGAACCTAAATGATGGGGGCGTCACTGTGAACACAACTTCGAACACCCACAATGCTCTAAAAGCACTGGTCCACTAAAGCAACTTGCCACTTGCCCAAGCTTCACCCCCAAATAACACTCAGTCTAGCCAAACAATCACCCGACCACCCATCTACCCACCACATCAACAATACCCGCCATACACCCCGCACCCTACTAATACCTATTATCAAACACACACTCCATATCCATACCAAACTGCCACTTACCAAAATGAACCCATCCCGCAAACTTATACTGAAAATCCATCTGCACTGTTAGTTCAAGTGGCGGTATCTGGTGGGCAAGATGCTCCTATTGTGCAAGTTTATGATAATACTGATCCTCCTCATGTGAAGTTTCAAAATGGTGTTAAGAGAGCCGGAAAAGCAGTTAATGTGGGTGATGATTTGGAGAAAAAGGTACAAAGTTGGGTGATGAGCTCTCTTAGCAAAGCTTCAACAGGCAAGGGCAAGTAAAGTCTAGAATATGAAAATTTATGTGTTCATCCTGGAATTGAATACCCAGAAGGATACAACGCACCAAAGTTTATGAAGTTTGATGGCAAAGGCAACCCTCGGGCCCATTTGAGAAGGTACTATGAAACCTTAGGATTTGGGAAGAACGAAGAATCCGTACGAAATTATTTATTCATAGTCTTGAAGTGGAGGCTTTAGACTGGTACTCTGATCAAGATCCCTCAAAATGGATTAACTGGAGAAGTGTGGCTCATGATTTCATGGAGCATTTTAGTTTCTATGCCGAAATACTGTTAGATCGGTGGCTATTGCAAGATTTAGAAAGAAGCCAACTGAGACTTTCAGGGAATACGTCGTTCGTTGGAGGAGTGAGGCTGCCAAAGTTAAACCTCCCATGAATGAAGAAGAATTAGTAGGACATTCTATTGAAACTTTGGATGAATTCTACTATGACCGAATAACGTCCATGACTAATGCTACTTTTGCCAACCTAGTGAAAACTGAGGAAATGTATGAGTCTAGTCTGAAGTCTGGCAGGATCACCAATTTGGCCGCTTTACAAGCTACAAGTAAGGCAATCCATTCTGGATCTAGTAATGGCTTTAACAAGAAGAAGAAAGAGGAAGTTGGAGCTGTTGTTGTAGGCATTGACCCTCGATCGGCTATAAAGTTGAATTTTGACAATCCACCTGCCTTCACCACCTACCAAAGCACACATTACCCAAATTACCGCACTCACTACCAGATGCCACCTGTTCTTTATCCTGTTTACAATGCACAAGAAAACTATTACCAACCTAGAGCACCTGTACCTCAACAATACCCTCGTCAGCCAAATTTCCAAGCACCCTAAAACTACCAGCCTCGTCCTCCTGTCCAACCTAATGTGCAAGGGTTTAATCAGAATTATGAAAGGATAGCAACCAAAACATATACTCCTCTAGCTGAGTCATATGGTAAGATTTTTAAAAAGTTGAGCAGTGCGGGGGTTGTGCAACCCGTCCTTGACAACACTCTGAACCCTCCTCTAAGGTCGTATGATGCCAACAAACATTGTGCCTATTATTCTGGGGCTGCTGGCTATGACATTGAGAGGTGTTTCACCTTCAAAGATAAAGTGGAAGCTTTAATCAAAGCAGGCACCATTCAACTTACCAGCACTTATCAGAATGTGCATGATAATCCTCTTCCCAATCATGGCAACAATGCAGTTAATATGATTTCTCTTGATGAAGTGCCAAATTTGAAAGGCACCATAGTCTCTATTGATGATGAAAAGGTTGCTAATATTGCATCCAAGATATCCGAGCAAGCACGAACTCTATTGCCAAAGAATGAGGGAACTTTTGGTTACAACCCTGTTGAAGGAAAGATGGAAAAGGCTAAGTCTAAGAAGATGCCGGCTAGTGTCATACCATAGCCTCTTTTACCACTGGACCAGTCATTTCTCCAAGCACCAGGACTGGTCATGCAAGATCTGATTGAAGATGTTGGCAGCCTGTTCTTGAATGATGGATTGGAATGCAATGCAGCTATTGAAGATTATGAGAAAGAGCCACATGTGCAAAATGCTGAACCAAGTGATCGGATGGCCAATTGGACCTGTGTTCCAAAAGAGACTCGATGAATGAACTCACTTTTTTTTTTGTTTTTGCATCACAATTAGCTTGAGGCCATGAACCGTGTTTTACACTTTAGTTATGTTTATGTCTTTCAAATAACTCTTTTAAATCCTGCATCTTTAATTTTATGTTGTATGCCTCCCTAAATTAAATTTTGAATAAATAAATGCATTGCATTCCTATTTTATCATTTTTCTATGCTTTAATTATTTATTTGCTTTATCTGCTTTTGATTAATATATTTACTACTATTTCAAAATTAAAATTAACCAAGCCTGCTTAAACTTTGCTTGTGATCTATAACGAAACAACTGAACAATTTGAGGATGATGCACTGGAAAGTTACTTTTTGCACTCTTGAGATATTGTATTACCGTCAGAATTTCAATTGGGGCTGCTTTATTTGCGGGCAAAAGACGATGAAGCAGTTCATTTGTACAAATGGAAATTCTTTCTTTAAGGAATATTCAAGAAGCTGAATTAAAAGATGCTAAATGGGTGAAGATTAGGTAAGAACAATTGATGCTCATTGATGAGAAGAGAATGAATGCAATTTGTCACGGGCAACTCTATCAGAATCACATGATCAAGTCATTTGGCAAGAAAGTTATATTGAGGGACTTCAAACCGGGGCAATTGGTATTGAAGAAGATTTTTCCTAATCAAGAAGAAGCAAGGGGCAAATTTGCACCGAATTGGCAAGGTCCTTATGTGGTTCATCGGGTCCTATCCGGAGGGGCACTGATTCTGGCAGACATGGATGGTCAAGTCTGGGCAAAAGCAATCAACGCAGATGCCGTCAAAAGATACTATGTCTAAAGCAACCGCAAGTTAGCATTGTTTTGAATGTAATCTTTGATGTAATGCGAACTACGCGTGACCTGATTCCCAAGGTGGGATACGTAGGCAACTTACGTAGAGTTCGGTTGCACAAGCATAGGAATTTTCGATTCCTTCTTTTATGTAATTTTGAACTACTTCTAACCTGATTCCTGGAATGGCAACAGGATAAGTATGCAATACCCATCGGATTCGGTCAAAATATTGTAATACTTTAAGCTTGTTTATCCTTTTATGATGTAATTCTAAGCTATGCATCTGGGCAAATGTGTATGTTTTCCAATTCGGATACGGTTTCGTACTTAGATTGTCATACTTCCCCAAATAAATCTTTGTGTAAGTAGAACTACACACAGTCTGATTTCCGTGGAGGGATACGTAGGCGCTCTCAACGAGCTCGACTCTTTAATATTAAAATTTTCATTTCCCTCAAGAAGGACAACTGGAGAAATTTTTTCAAGACGAGTTGAAGATATGAAATACAACAATTGGGGAAAATTTCACAAGGCACGTTGAAAATTTGAAGGCATAAAGATTATAATTGGGGCAGATTTTTGCAAAAGGCGGTATTGGCTTGGCAGAAGATAAATTGGCCAAGTTTTGAAAGTTGTTTTGGGAATTGTGCAGAGTTGTGAAAATAAAGGACGTTCAGTTGTTTTTAAATATGTCACAAGTTTAAGTTGAAATAAAAATTTTAAATGTTTTGGATTCCATGAATATTTGCATATTTTGCCTTACTTGCTTTGCTATTTTTATTATTAAACTTCTTTATTTTGCCTCTATCTTAAAATATTCTATACTATTGAGTTCATAAGTCAAGTCTCTGAGTATAATTTTCAAGTCCGAGCCTAAAGAAGAACGAGGGAGCAGCGGCAACAAGTTCAAGATGAATCAGCACAAATCAAACACCTCTCCCCAAAACTACAAATTTTTCTTTGAGAGCAGGAACAAATTTTTCTTTGAGAGCAGGAACTGGAAAGCTTGCAATGAAAGGATCACTCACACTAGGGATGAACAATTATTTGAACACGCATCCCAAGTTGCCTTGCAGATTGCGTTGCATTACTTTTTTTCATGACTCAAAGCATTATGTTTTTTCATGAGTTATTGTCGAACAGGCGACATCTCTACCTCTTTGATTTTTTATTCCCAATAAGCAATAAAGCCGAGGCTTTCTTTATGGTTTTCAAATTATGCCGAAAATAGGCATTGCCTTATTTTTAGGCGACGATCTGCCCAAGGCCATCCTTGTCGGACTGTCTCGCCAGTTGATTTATCAAACGGCTCCTGCACTGATTACATTTCAGCACTGCTTTAGTTTGCACTTGCTTTAAATTATACTTTTGCACTTGCTTTAAATTAATGCCTTGCTTTACTTTTTCAGGTTGACCATCACCTTCGAGGCTCCCCCTTTTGTTGGCGTGTCTCGCCTATGGATTCACCAAATTGCTCTTGCATTGCTTTACATTTCGCGGCAAGAATTGACTTGCACTTGATTTAGATTATGCCTTTACACTTGCTTTAAATTAATGCCTTGCTTTATTCTTTCAGGTTAACAGGTCAGCCCCGAGACTCTTCTTGCTTCGTGCCGGATCGGCTCGCCACCTGATTTTTTCGACAATCAACCCCAAGACCCTCCTTGCTTTGTGCCGGACTGGCTTGCCAGTTGATTTTTCAAAATTGTTCAAATTACTTTGCACTTGCTTTAAATTATGCCTTTTCACTTGCTTTGTATTATGCTTGTTTTTCTTTTTCAGGTTAACAGGTCAGCCCCGAGACCCTCCTTGCTTCGTGTCGGACCGGCTCGCGAGCTGATTTGTTCGACAATCAACCCCAAGACCCTCCTTGCTTCATGCCGGACCGGCTTGCCAGCTGATTTGTCAAATTGTTCAAATTGCTTTGTACTTGCTTTATGTTATGCCTTTGCACTTGCTTTATATTATGTCTTGCTTTACTTTTAGTTTAACAGGTCAGCCCTAAGACCATCCTTGCTTCGTGCCAGATCGGATTGCTAGCTGATTGTCGGACAATCAGCCCCAAGATCCTCCTTGCTTCGTGCTGGACTGGCTTGCCAGCTGATTTGTCAAATTGTTCAAATTGCTTTGCACTTGCTTTATGTTATGCCTTTGCACTTGCTTTATATTATGTCTTGCTTTACTTTTAGTTTAACAGGTAAACAGGTCAGCCCCGAGACTCTCCTTGCTTCGTGCCGAATCGGATTGCCAGCTGATTTGTCGACAATCAGCCCCAAGATCCTCCTTGCTTCGTGCCGGACCGGCTTGCCAGCTGATTTGTCAAATTGTTCAAATTGCTTTGCACTCGCTTTATGTTATGCCTTTCACTTGCTTTATATTATGTCTTGCTTTACTTTTAGTTTAACAGGTTAACAGGTCAGCCCCGAGACCCTTCTTGCTTCGTGCCGGATCGGATTTCCAGCTGATTTGTCGACAATCAACTCCAAGACCCACCTTGCTTTCTGTCGGACCGGCTTGCCCGCTGACTTGTCAAGATCATTCAAATTGCTTTGTACTTGCTTCGCCCATTGCTTTGACTTATCAAGACACAATGTTTTAGACTTGTTTGCTTTATAATTGAACGTTTTAGGCTCGTTCATCTTATAAAGGGACGTTTTAAGCTCGTTTGCCTTATAATTGAACGTTTTAGGCTCGTTCGCCTTATAAATAAATGTTACGTTACCTACATAGACTATAGATTAGACAAGTCAACTTGAGACATTATGTTTCGTTAGTCGACTTATTTTGTAATAGCCTTGTATTCTGCAATTCGTACCTGCTTTACTTTACTATTTCAGAATAATAATCAGCCTAGAGGTTCCCCGGGTTGGAGCGCCTCGTCAATTGATTGAAGGAAGAACTTATCGATGATATCGCAACCCACATTTACAATTTTATTGCTTTATATTATTCCTTATTCCAATTATAAAATTTATTAGCAGATACTAGCTTACCGCTTGTCAAGATTGTTATAGAATTTTAGCAGCGCCGCAGCAGCATATGGAGTAAAACGTGGAACTTTCTCTTAGCAGTGAACTGGGACAATCGTTGACATGAGCTAGAATCGTCAACGAGGATATGAAGAGTCGCACTCGAACAAGTGTCAATCCTAGAGTTCTATCTTGTGTCAACTTTTTTCTTGTGTCAGTTTTTGTGTCTGCCTATCCCGTATCTCCACCTAAAGTCCGAGGTTCGAGATTGAAGACGGGATAATCTTTAATTATCTCGTTTTGCATTTCCCGAATTGCGTCGAACTACATATGATCTGATTGTCCTTTAGTCCGAGATATGCAGGCAACTCAGAAACCGGAGTTCGGCCATGTCCATAAGCCTCGCAAATTTGGTCCTTGGAATCAAAATCTTTGGCTTAACCGTGACAAAATTGGTTTTCACGTCAACTTGTTTATCCTGAAAACTCTTTCATCCTTTTCGGGTAAAGAGGGGCAGCCGTTGACACCCAATTTTGTCTCGAGGTTTCTTAAAATTAATAAATTTATAATTAGGTTTAATTTTGAAATTAAAAAATTTAATTAATAAAATGAAAACAATTGAAATTTCAAAGAAAAGTGGCTAAATTTGCGAGACACGGCCCTGAATTAAACCTACCCATGCAATATTAATTTCTTTAATTTATTTTAAATAGGGGGCTAAATTCGTTCTTAGCCTAAATGCCAGCTTATTTGTGCAAAGCACATATATACCTATATCACATACCCATTTCAGTTCCTCCTTAATCCCTAAACTCGACGACCCATTCCCAATTACCCTCAACCCGCGATTGAACCCTAATCCGATCCCCAAAATTTCCCCCCAAAACTCTCACAAATCTGCCAAAATCCTTGTCAGGTGATCCCCTCCCCCACGTTCTCCACCTCTTTTTCCGTATAAACCCCAGCTGGTCTTGATCTTAACCATTCAATTTCGTGCAATTTTGATCCAAGCCGTGGATGTTGATCCCAACGGGTATTTTGTTTGGATAAGGATTAAATTGTACAACCTTTATGAGGTGAGACAATTTTAATCCTTATCTGACAAGAAATTGAAAAGTTGGGCATGAATTTAAGTTTTAGGGGGAGATCCTAAAACCCTAGCATAGACAAGTATATAATCTCTCTTATCTCAGTTTTTTAGGGTTCCAGAGAAGAATACATTACAAAAAACGGCAGTAAAAATATAAAAAACAATTTTTTCTCTAGTTCACTAATAAAAAGGGTGGTGGTTATCTAGTTTCTAGTTTTGATTTCTGAAGTTGAGGTTCCTGTTTCATTAAGCGTCGTCGTTGTCTTGTTCGAGTCGATTTATTTATTTCTCCGCTTCAGTTCACTGCACAAAGCAGGTCAGAATCTATAGCTTTGTACCCCTTTATCATTATTTATATTTAATTATTTATTTATCTATTTACTTGTTTACTTATTTATTTACTCATCTATTTATTTACTTATTATTTATTCCTTTATTTATTTATGTTATATTTTCCTAAAAAAAAATTAAATTATTTATTTTGTTTTATTAAAATTCGTGAAAACTGCCAGATTAACCGCTTTTTAGCAGATTTCGAAAGTGCTCCCATAATAGGGCACTTCTTTCGAATTTAAAAGAACCACTTACTCAGAATCTCTGAATATATATTTTTTTAAATAAGGAAGAAATGCATTCATTAATTAACTTTTGGTTCCTAATTTTCCTAAATTGTGGAGGCTTCAAAGAAACCCTTTGGAGTCCCATTTTGTTAAAATATACCCAAAACATTACCTTTTCTTAAGAAAGTTATTTTTTTGGGAGAATTTCAAAACTAGACGGCCCGCTATATATAAAATTACAAATGAGGGGCCACATTTCATTCATAGCACCTTTTGTTTTTTTTAAATACACAACATAGCACCCCCTTATTTTTAAAATTACATAACATAGCACCATTTGAACTAAAAACTCTAGGAGCCACTCCCCCACCCTCCCCCGCAATTGGACTGCCAACAGAAACTGAGCCGACGCCGCCACCGGCCGGCGGTGGCCGGTGGTCGGAAAACTGAAATTTTACCGGATCTCGCCGGATTGCTTATTTTATTGGTGGATTTGTTTAAATAATTTTTTTTTGATAATTTTACACACCTAAATCTATCAAAATAATAAATTATATATGTAAATACATAGAAAAATGTGTATGCAAGAAGGAAAATACAAAAATATACACAAATAACATAAAATTTTATACAAATATCCATAAAAAAGTGCACAAATCTGAAATTTATACAATTTTGTTCAACATTCATACACGCATATACAACTTTATACAATTTTACAATGCATAGAATGCGTTTGTACACTGTCAATACGTACATATACAGATTTATACATTTTTATACACGTTTACAGAATTGTATAAACTTGTATAAAAATGGATAAAAGTGTATTAACTCGCAAAAATAATATTAAACAGTGCTTCGGGCAGATTTTACGCAAAAGCTTAACAAATATCCAAGATCTATACAGCTTTATACAAGAAAAAGACTATATCTAAACATTAAACAAAAGTTTTAACAAAAAATTAGTAGATCTCAATGAATTTTTATGAAAAAAGTGAAAGAAGAAGAAGAAGAAACTTGATAAATAAACTCCTCACCGGAGTTTTGACCGAAGTATACAATTAAAATCAATATTGTTATTCAAAAAAAAAATTTTAAAAAAAAGAAGAAGAAGAAGAAGAAACAGCGGTGGCGGCATTGATGATGCCGGCGGCGGTGGCGGCGACATGGAGGAGAGGGAATGACGGTGGGGCAGTGGTGGAAGGGGTGGGGGTGGCGGCGGTAGTTATGTTTTAAGGGTGAAGAGAAGAGAGGAAAAGTGAGAAAGAGGGAAAGAGAAAAGAGGAAAAATGGGGGCTAGAGTTTTTTCTCCATTAAATAGGGGGTGCTATAGAGTGAAAGAAAAAATTAAAAAAGGGAGAGGAGTGCTATGCCGGGTAAGGTAGCAAAATAGGGGTCCTTTTTGGTAATTTTCATGAGTGGGGTGTCTCTCAATGTAATTGTCCTTTTTTTTTTTGGGTTCAACAATGACTATGCCAACACTTGCAAAGACTTCATAGATTTTCTACAAGTTAATCCAATTGAATGTACGAAAAAAAGCCAAGTATACCCCTCTACTTTCAAGTATTGTTTTGGCCTAACCCCCATCCAAGTATTCGGTTAAAAATACCCTCTCCCATTAATGTGTAGGGTGTATATACCCCCCTCACACTAACAGGAGTAATACGTGGCACTTACAAAAGCCAAAATTAAATAAAAAACTGTCCCTCGTTTTAATTTCGCCCAATTTACAACCTGACCCACCCTTTTAACCTACGACCCAACTCATAATCCCTCACATAAAAACCTCCCCAACCATCAAAACCCCTTTATTAAAGATTAGAGTTCTTACATTTCTTCCCCAACGTATTTTACTGCTCCAATCCCATAGTTTTTTATTTTATAATGTCTAAAACAAGTATTTCATCCAAGAGAAAGTGTCATTGCGGTAAAAATGCAAGTCTCTTTATGTCATATACACAATTTAACCCGGGAAGGAGATTTTATAAGTATGCTAAACCTAAAGTAAGTGAGTTATTTTAACATGTAATTTTGTTTAATATTTACTTATAAATTGAATTTACTTATAATGTTTACTTAATCTGGTTATTTAACCTTGATTCGATTTTAGGCTAATTAACAATTAAATTTTTATTTGCGGAGTCACGATCAATAGTTTAGATTAAGGGTTTAGCCAAATTAAATACGGAATTGCACTGATTACTAGATTATGAATGTATGCACGATTTTCAATGATGATAATCGACGATATGGAAATAAAAAGAGATAATCGAAAATAAATAAGATTAAAGCATGAATAAAATAGATAGAAGGAACCGTGTTGGATCACTTGATCCCGGTGAGGATTCCTTGTTACTGATTATCCTTGAAGGCTTGAGAGCAAATTATCCAGCGAATATAAATGATGAACAGTATTGAGCAAGAGTAAACGAGAGTATTCTTATTGATATTGTAGACAGATGATAGAAAAAATAATGGTAATAATGATAATGTGTTACAATAATTCAGAACGAGTGCTATTTATAGATTTGATAGGCATCCATTAGGTTTGTAACCGCTGGGTATGTATTTGTTGGATACGTAACCGCTGGATATCTAACTGTTGTCTTCATGACTATTCATTAAGCAATCGCGTACGATCAGGTAACTGCTCATTCAAATCGCGCTGATTTGGGAAGCGTTACGTTACTACTCTGGGTATGCTCGTAGTAACCGCCTGGCCAGTCATCAGTTACATGACAAGTTTCCATGACGTGCGCATTAAATGCACGATGCAAAAAAGTAACTGCAACTGGCATATCTGCACGTCCGTCGTCAGCTGCGAAGTGATTACTGCGCGTCCCAAGGGTAAAAGTAATGATTTTAACCGCCTCAGTCACATGCACACGTCTGTTTGTCAGTTGCGAGGTGACCGCTGCACTTCTGGGCAATGATGCTGCTTCGAAACTCGGTGAAACCTACTTCCTCTTTTGACGGTTGGATCTGATCGTAGACTCTTCAATAACCTCCACGTGTCTCATGGGAATCTGATGGGCCGGACTTTTTACTCCTATAAATAGGGGTTCACTGAATTTTAACCCTTTTACTTGCTTTCACTCAACAATTTCCAAATCTTGAAGAAAAAACCCTTGAATATCCTTCAATCTTCCTTCCAATTTTCTCAATTCTTCTTGAACCATGTCTCCAAAGGTTAAGAAAAACTTGAACATGGATGTTGCCACTGGTAGTTCTTCCGCGGCTACTCCCAGACCTAGCGCCGCTCAGGCCACTGCTGCAGATATTATCCCCAAGAAGCGGGGTGAGTTGGAAAAAGACTGCAATGTCAAGGCTTTCAACAATTATGGAGATATACGCGCATGGCCAGCGTACAGATTCAAGCCTGGGATCACATCAGAGATGATCCCATGAGTTAGAGTGGACTGCAATTGGGATGCGAGTATTCCCCTCTTGCCGGTATCTGAGGCAGAGAACATTACTTCGCATAGGGCTTGGTGGACGACCATGTACACCTACCCATTTACAGTTGGTTGCATGTTACCCCTACATCCTGTGCTCGAGAGGCTCTGTAGGGAGTACTTTCTCTGCCCGGGGAAATTGAGCCCCAGTATGTATAGGATAGTAAAACTTATGGATTGGTTTGCGGAAGAAACCGATCAAATTTTTTAGTATGAACATTTTATTTCTTTGTATAGCATACAAATTTTTAAGGACGGTTTTGTCAATGCTAGGATGCGTGGAAGCAAGGGCTTGGTGCGCAGTTCTAAGGATACAAATGACCGGGGTTGGCTGCACCGGTACATTTTTGTGCGCACCCAGGCATTGTCCTTCAACTCCAAGACTCCTCTCCCCGAGATCTGGAATAATAGGCGTAAGTCCCTGAGTTTTCTTTCGAAATTTTCATGCTTCTTCCTCTCTGTTCACTCATTCCTTTGATTCTTCTTTACAGTTGCCAAGCTGCCCTACGACGAGCTCATATCGATTGATGAGCTAACGACATGGGTTGAGGCTGTTTTGAAGAAGTTCTCCGCTGAGCAGAGGGAGTGGGAGTATTTTGCTACGCAAAAGGGTCTGACCGCGAAGACTCACGGTAAGAACTTTTCACTACTGTTGCTATTTCTTCTCTTCGTAGTTTTGCTGTATCTGACCGTTCCGCCTTTTGCAGGTCTGGGCACACAAGGAGACTTTTTCCCTGCCCTTCCCCTCAGGCTGCGCCGCCAGGACCTGCCGTTGACCCTGAGGCTGAGGTCGCAGCTATAAAGGCTTCAACAGAAGCACTGCCGCAGGAGGAAAGGCGGCGATGAGCTTCTGTCTAGTGGCATTAGTTCCTTGAAGAGGAAGAAGAAAGGTCAAGGTGAGGGCGGAGCACGGAAGAAATCTGCTCGTAAGGCTTTCGTTGCTGCCGGGCAAACCTCAGCCGTTGGAGGAGCAACCCTACCTGATGCCAGTGTGCCTGAGCCAGAGAGGGGGAGCGCCAAGACTCCTGCTGAAGTCCCCGTGTCTGCACGGGGAGAGGGTTTTGACAAGGAGGTAATCGATGTTTCAGATACTGAGACTGAAGCTTCTGAACCTCATGTGAGAAAGCCCTTTCTTCGAAGTGACAAGAGGAAGGTTGAAGAGGAGTCTGCCCGTACTCCGGAGGGGAGTCCCCGAGTTGATGACGGGGTGAAGGCGGCTCCTTCTCGTGCGGATAAGGGGAAAAGGAAGGTTGGCGAAGAAGAAGAAGAAGAAGAAGAAGAAGAAGAAGAAGAAGAAGAAGAAGAAGAAGAAGAAGGAGAAGAGATCCCCCAAGAGGGTGGCCAGGGTCCTCGTGTTTTTCATTTTGAGGACTTGGAGAACGTGGCCGCTGAGGGGGCGGTGCCTGTCGGTCTACACAAATGCGACACAAGAGATCCTGGAGTGGAGGGTGATTCTGATACGTCAAAGACAAGGCTCACTCGGCGGACCACCATCAGCGGTCAGACCGGGCTAAGGGATATTCGGGGCGTGCGCTTCAAATATGGTCCGAACTACCCCTCTGAGCAGGCTAGGGAGCCTAAGTACTGCGAGAGGAAGTGCACTATGAAGCTAGCCCCCGATGTCGACTTTGTGACCAGGCCGGACAGTTTAGCCAGAGCAGTTTTGTCGCTCATTGGTCCCCGAGAGGAGTGGACAATGAGGGAGATGAGTGACGAGCAGTTGGCTTTTGCTATCGCTGCTGATTCTGCCCGGGTAAGTGTTTTAATACTCTCTTGAGTCGAAGGTAGTTTTGAGTTCACATTTCTAACCTTATTTCTTTTGCTTTTTAAATCAAGTCTGATGGCCGCCGAGTTGATGTTCCGTTCCGATCAACAACCTCGATCAGGTACTCGAACTAAAGAAAGAGCTGCTGGAGACTCTGAAGGAGAATAAGGCTCTGGCAGAGAAGTGTGGTTTCCTTGCGGGTGAAGTTAACCGATTGACTGAGACCAATAAAAAACGAGTTGAACGGATTAACGAACTCACCAAAGAGAAGGATCTTCTTTATGAAGAGAAAGAAGGGTTCACACGATCTGCTCGGGGCCTGGAAGCTCTGCTTGAAGAATGCAAATCTTTGCTGAACAAGGCACTCGACGAACGTAGATCTTTAGAGATGGACCTTCTGAGGGCTAAGGAAGAATCTGCTAAATCTTGAGCTGAACTGCAGGCCGCTAAAGATCAAGTTGCCAGTCGATGAGCGCTCAGGGCACGGTATCCAAAGACTTGGCCAACTTACGTGATCAGTTTGAAATCAAGGCGAAGCTTACTGTACTCGAAGCCAAGCGAACATTGCTCGAGCAAGTCCATGCCGGTCAGATCAACGTCGAGGACGCGATGCTGAAAACAAAGTGCGATGTTCGCGAAGTGAGGCAAGTGCTGAACCTTTCTCCCGAAGAGTCTGAAGCAGATGAAGATGATGATGATGAGAGCTCGGGTGACGAAGATAGAGCCGATGGAGCTAGTGCATCGGGTTCTGGTCGCAGTCCCCAAAATTAATGCCCCCCAAGTTGATTAGGTTGTAGGTTTGTGTATCCGGAGAGAGCCGGATGATTGGTTGTGGATAGAGGTCTCTTAGGGACTCTCTGACCCCTGTTTGGCCGGTTTCATTGGCCTTGATCACTCAACAAAACTTCTGTCAGCCGTTTCGGCATTTTATTATTTTTTCATGATGATGTATATATTTTCAGACCTTTTTTAATTCAATAACTGTATATAGCCTGAATCTTTGATCTTTCGATTAGATGTGTTGTGGCCTTCGTGCCTTTTGTCTAAGAGCTTTTTAGAAGTTTGAACTTTGCTAAGTTCTGGTCTTCAAAAGTCTGTCCAAATGTTTTAACATAGCATTTCCTAAGGAAGAGGTCATAAGTTGTGAATGATCTGCACAGATATTTCATTCTGACCGAGTTGTGGTCGATAGGTTCTGGCCGAATCATTGGCCTTGCGAACAACTTTGCTTATCGCCTTGATAGTCGAAAGTTGACGTAGGAAATTTGTAGTTTAATTCTGGCCGAGTCCCTGGCCTCGTGAACGACTTCTCTTATTTCGTGGAAGCTTGTCACATAAAAAGTTTTAAAAACTCGCCTTTTTACAAGGTCTTTTGCCTTTATAAAGGTCTTATCAGGCCTACAGGGGCTTCTCACCACCCTCCTTGTTTTTATGTTGAAACACGGAAAGTTGTAACATAAAAAAAGTTAAGGCTGGTCGTAGATAAAAGAACACATATTACCAAACGAGGAGTGAGTCCGTTGTGGGGTTCGAACCCACAGCCGCGAAGTTGAAGAACTTCGAGCTCTACCAGTTGAGCTAAACAGATCTGGCCTTGTTCAGGCCGTTAGTACCATTTAGAAGAAGTATAATAAAAGTAGGAATTGTCACAAAAGTAAAAGGTAGGAAGAGAATAACTGACCATTTTACCATTCAGAAGTGATACCTCTTGAGGTGAATCACGTTCCAATTGTTTGGAACAATTGAGCCATCTGGTCGTTCTAAGCGGTAAGATCCCTTGCCGACTGATGCAACTACCTTGTAGGGGCCTTCCCAATTGGGGCCTAGCTTTCCCGAATTTACTTCTTGTATGTTCTGAGACACGTTTCTTAATACGAAGTCTCCAACTTGGAAGCCCCATACGCGCAGTCCCCGATTGTAGTATTGTTTGATTCGTTCTTTCTGGGTGACTACTCGTACAAGTGCTAGTTCCCTTCATTCTTCGAGGAAATCCAATTCTTCGGAGAGATTGATCGAGTTGGATTCTTCGGTAGCATGTGCATACCGTAGGCTGGGCTCTCCGATTTCGATTGGGATTAGGGCATCTGCACCGTATACCAATGAGTAAGGTGTCTCTCCCGTACTCATATTTATTGTCGTGCGATAAGCCCATAGCACACCGGGCATATCTTCTACCAAATGCCCTTTGGCCTGCTCAAGGCGCTTCTTGAGAGATTCAACGATTATCTTGTTCGTTGATTTCGCTATTCCATTGGCAACTGGGTGATATGGAGTAGTAGTAATCCTTTTGATGTGCAAGTCGTCGAGAAACGTAGTTACTTTCTGGTCGATGAATTGCGGGCCGTTATCCATGACTATTTCCTTAGGTGCTCCAAAGCGACAAACGACATATCGCCAAAGGAAGTCAATGACCTCTGTTTGTCGTATCTTTGCGTATGCTACCGCTTCGATCCATTTGGTAAAGTAATCGGTGATGACTAGCAAGAAATGTACTCCTCTTGGCGCAGTGGGGAGAGGACCAACTATGTCCATTCCCCATTTCAAGAATGGCCACGGGGAGATTATTGAATGGAGCGGCTCTGCTGGTTGATGGAGAAGATGCGCAAACCTTTGACATTTATCACATTTCTTGACGAAATCGTTTGTGTCCTTTTCCATCTTATCCCAATAATACCCTGCGCGGACCAACTTGCGCGCTAACACTTTGCCCCCAGAATGATTACCACAACAGCCTTCGTGGACCTCTCTCATCACACAGTTGATCTGGTTTGGTCCTAGGCACTTTGCAAGGGGCCCTGCAAACATTTTGCAGTAAAGGTCACCATTGATAATTGTGAATCGAGCAGCTTTTATTCTGATTTTGCGAGCGGCTTTCGCTTCACCGGGCAGAGTTCCGTGAAGGATATAGTTCGTGATTTCGTTCCGCCAGTCCCAAGTTGCGTTTATAGCATTAGCTTCGAACTTTTCCCGATCTATGGTTGTGTAAAGCAGTTGAACGACAGCCGAGGAGCTGGCCGCCCTAATCTCTGCTATCGATCCTAAGTTCGCCAGGGCATGTGCCTCATGGTTCTCTTCTCGGAGGATTTGAAGCGCTTCCCACTCGTCTAACTGGGCCAGGAGTTCTTTTACACGGGCAAGGTACACTTGCATTCTGGATTCTCGTGCAATGAAACCTCCGGTCACCTGGTTGACTACTAGTTGAGAGTCACTCTTGAGCTTGATAATGTTTGCTCCATAGCTCCGGGCTAACTCCAATCCTGCAATTACGGCCTCATATTCGGCCTCATTGTTAGTAATAAACGGGCACTTGATGGCCTGCCTGACGGTCTCTATGGATAGGGTTATAAGAACCAGTCCAAAACCGGACCCTTTGACGCTCGAGGAGCCATAAGTGAATAGGGTCCATGCACCAGGGGCCTACCCATCATATAGAATGGCATCCTTTTCTACCTCAGGATATATATTGGCGCTAAAATCTGCTACGAAGTCTGTTAGGGCTTGTGATTTTATTGCTACTCTAGGCTGGTAGGTAATATCGAATTCACTTAATTCTATAGCCCATTTAACTAACCTTCCCGAAAATTCGGGTTTATGCAAAACATTGCGCAAAAGAAAGGTTGTAACTACAACTATTGAATGACCTTGAAAATAAGGACGTAGCTTACGGGCGACAGTTATTAGTGCTAAGGCCAGTTTTTCTAAGGGTTGGTAACGTGTTTCCGCATCAATTAGAGCTTTGCTAAAATAATAAATGGGAAGTTGCTAACCTTTTTTTTCTCGAACCAAAACGGCGCTTACCGAAGATTCAGAAACTGCCAGATAAATCAGCAACTGCTCCCCGTGCTGAGGTGTAGAGAGTAGTGGTGGATTTGAAAAATATTTCTTCAGATCCCTCAGCGCTTGTTGACATTCGGGGGTCCAATCGAATTCCTTGTTCTGCTTTAGGACATCGAAAAAACTCTTGCACCGGTCAGATGAGCGGGATATAAACCTGCGCAAGGCTTCCACCCTTCCGGTTAGTTTCATGACGTCCTTCCGGTACTGGAGTATGTTTGGAATTGACTCAATCGCCTTAATTTCAGCGGGATTGACTTCAATTCCTCGTTGAGAGACGATGAAGCCTAGGAATTTTCCTGAACCTACACCGAACGCGCACTTCTCTGGGTTGAGCTTCATGTTGTATTGGTCGAGTATTCGGAAGGCTTCCTTCAAGTGTGCTAGATGATCTTCTGCCCGTTTTGATTTGATCAACATGTCATCGATGTACACTTCCATGGTTTTCCCGATTTGATCGTGGAACATGTGATAGACCAATCGCTGATACGTTGCACCTACATTTTTTAGTCCAAGTGGCATGACTTTATAGCAATATGTACCTCTGCACGTTATGAATGATGTTTTCTCATGGTCGTTGGGATCCATCAATATTTGATTGTACCCTGAATACGCATCAAGGAAGGTGAGCAACTCGTGCTCGGCGGTTGCATCGATCAACTGATCTATCCGGGAAAGAGGATATGAATCCTTCGAACAGGCTTTGTTTAAATCAGTGAAGTCACTGCAGACTCGCCATTTGCCGTTCTTCTTGGCCACCACGACCACGTTGGCTAGCCAGTCTGGATACTTAACTTTGCGTACAGATCCAATCTTCAGCAGTCGATCAACCTCATCACTTATGATTTGATTCCGAAAGGCTCCCCGTTGGCGCTTCTTCTGCTTCAACGGACGGTGGTATGGTTCGACATTCAGCTTGTGAGAGATAACTTTCGGAGAAATACCCGTCATGTCTGCATGAGACCAAGCGAACGTCGTATGCCGCTCCTTGAGGAACTGAAGGATGTCTCCTCGTAGGCATTCATTTAATTCCGTCCCCAAGTAGACCTTCCGCTCCGGCATGTCTGTGAAGAGTTCTTCCGGTTCTAAAGCTTCCACGGTTGGTGTGTAAATTTCCCGTGCCTCTAGCTTTGTGATGAACTCCGGGACCTCATACTCTGCTTCTTCATTTGTTGCGTCAGATCCCGATTGCTGTAATTGCTATTTGCTTTCCTCGGGCAGCTTGAGGGCCACCGAATAGCAATCTCGAGAAGAGCGTTGCTCTCCTCGTGCCTCACGTACTCCCCATTCTGATGGGAATTTCAATACCTGATGATATGTGGAGGGAATAACCTGTATATCATAGATCCATGGTCTTCTAAGGATAGTGTTGCAGGCCATGTCTCCGTTGATAACATGGAACACCGTTTCCTTTGCCACCCCCTCGACAAGAGTTGTGAGAGTGATTTCGCCAAGGGTCTTCTCGCTTGAATTGTTGAAGCCGGAGAGAACTCGTTATACCGGCACGATCTTCTCCATTAGCCGCATCTCCTTGACGACGCGTGACTGAATGATGTTCGCAGAGCTGCCCGCATCAACGAGCATTCTTTTGATATCATACTCGGCCATGCGCAATGTTATGACTAGTGCGTCAACATGCGGGAACTGCAAGCCTTCCGTGTCCGAATCATCATGTTATTATTTCTTCTGGCCGTGGACGCTTGGTCTTTGTGATAGAAACCTTTGCGTACTTCTTTGCTGTGAAAACAACGGAGTCAACTTCGATCCCGCTCGAGATAATATTGACTGTCATCTTCGGGGAAGATGCCCGTGGATAGATTCATTCTGTTGAGCCCTCGCATGAGTTTGCTTTCCCTTCTCGGTTAGAAGCTCCTTGATGAACCCCTGTTTCAATAGATATGCAATCTCGTACCTTAAGGACTTGTGATCTTCAGTGGTGTGACCGTGGTCGCGATGAAGTTCGCACTATAGGTCCTGGTTCCTCTTACTTGGGTTGGTCTTCATATCCTTTGGCCACTTGACCATTTCGCTCATGTCTTTGAAGGTTACAATCACTTCGATCATTTCTACATTAAAGTTTGGTAGACTTGGGGCTCCACGAGCGCTTGATTCTGAATCGTCTCCCTGTGATAGCCCTTTGTTGTTGCGACCGCGCCCTTTGGAGTTGTTGCGTGATTAGTCAGGATACGGTTCATAACGCACATCTGACCTTTCCTACTTCATCTTTCCGCCATAGCCACCGCTTCGTGATTGGTTCCTTCGGCGGGCACTAGTTCCAATCAGTTTGTCTTCATCAATGTGTACCTTGGAATTGTAGCGATTGTAGACATCTGACCAATCGGCTGCTGGGAATTCGCCTAGAGATTCGTATAGCCTGCGTGTAGCCTCTGAGCTTTTGACATCCATGCTGTTTGTGAATGCAATGGTCGCCCATCTGTCCGGTACCTTGGGTAGCAACATGCGTTCCCGCTGAAAGCGGTCCACATATCTTCGGAGAGACTCGCCGGGCTTTTGCTTGATCTCGAAGATATCCTCCACGTGAGTTTCCGTCTTCTGGGTGCCTGTGGGCTTTTACGAACAGTTCGTCCATCTCCGCGAAGGACCCAATGGAGTATGGTGGCAACATTGAGTACCATCGTAGAGCTCCATCTGCTAGGGTCTCCACGAATTTCTTCAATTGGATCGATTCGATCTCCTCGTCGGTGAGATCACTTGCCTTTATAAAATTGCTAAACATCATGAGATGATCATTAAGCTTAGAAGTCCCACGATATCTCGGAATGTTTGGCATCTTGAATGTTTTTGGTATCGCCTTTGGTGCTGCTTCCTTCTTCCAAGGTCTTTGCGAGTAACCTTGAGCGTCAATTTTCTTCAAAGTGGGCGGAGCGCCTTGTATCTGATCGATTCTCTCGTGGAGAGACCTTTGAAGCGCTTCTTGGCTCTCCTTGAATTGCTTGGTGAGTGCCTCCACGACGACGCTCATTTTAGTGGATACCGCAGATCCTTCGTTCTGATTTTGATTTGCTTGTGTTGTCGGATCCATGGTTCCTCCGTTGTTGGCTGCATTCTGCTCTCCATCTTGCCTCGAAGTGCGTGAAGAAGGAATGTCTCGACCTTGGGCTGCAGGATCAGTCCTCGTAACTGGAGGGATTTGCCCTCGAAGAGAGTTGATCGCCTCATTTATTCCCCTGTTGACCTCCGCTTGTTGCTGCATAAATTCAAAGGTCATCTCTTGGAGGTTTCTTTGATTAGGGGAGAGACTCCTATGGTGCCGCCTTCTAGGCGGGGTCACGCTCTGAGAGTGTCTACGCCTGTTCCGTTGCCTGACTGGTCCTTGGGAAGAACGTTCCTGCCCGTCGGACGAATAATCTGGAGAATAATTGGGAGTTGGTGAAGGGGTACGTACCTGACTTTCGCCCACTATAGTTCGTTGTGAACCGCTCTCTGCCATGTTAGTCGCGAAACAAAAAGATCGACATAAAGGAATATAATGCAGGAAAAAGATAAACTATTAACCTACAGAGGCTATTGACCGGCTCCCACTGTGGTCGCCAAATTGTTTAACCTTGATTCGATTTTAGGCCAATTAAAAATTAAATTTGTATTTGTGGAGTCATGATCAATAGTTTAGATTAAGAGTTTAGCCAAATTAAATATGGAATTGCACTGATTACTAGATTATGAATATATGCACGATTTCCAATGATGATAATCAATGATATGGAAATAAAAAGAGATAATCGAAAATAAATAAGATGAAAGCGTAAATAAAATAGATAGAAGGAACCGTGTTGGATCACTTGATCCCAGTGAGGATTCCTTGTTACTGATTATCCTTGAAGACTTGAGAGCAAAGTATCCAGCGAATATAAATGATAAACAGTATTGAGCAAGAGTAAAAGAGAGTGTTCTTATTGATATTGTAGACAGATGATAGAAAAAATAATGGTAATAATGATAATGTGTTACAATGATTCGGAACGAGTGCTATTTATAGATTTGATAGGCATCCGTAGGGTTTGTAACCGCTGGGTATGCATCCGTTGGATACGTAACCGCTGGATGTATAACCGTTGCCTTCATGACCATTCATTAAGCAATCGCGTACGATCAGGTAACTGCTCATTCAAATCGCGCTGATTTGGGAAGCGTTGCGTTACTGCTCTGGGTCTGCTCGTAGTAACCGCCTGGCCAGTCATCTGTCCATTAGATGTCTGTCCGGAGAAACCTCTACCCGTGCCACGTGGCAGACACGTGTCACCTTTTTTAGTGACGTCGGCTTTTATCCAATACACTGCTAAACTAATTTAATTTAATTTAATTAATGCAATTCGTTTGATAGAAAAATTCTTGTGGTTATTGGGAGTGGCTTGATGAAGAATTTTCAGATAGAGCATTGTTCGTAATAAGTAATTTGAAGCTTTAATTGGAAACTGTGAATAAGTCGTTGGATGCAGTTAAGATTGAAAGAGATAAGTTGAAGGAAAAACTGAATGTCATGGAGGTAATTAACAAGAAGGAAATGCACAAATCAGGAAAAGTAGAAGAGATGGTGATGAAGATGAAAATTTTCATTTTGATTTCATCTTGCCTTGTTCTTGGATATGTTTCTGCACTATTCATGAAGTGAAAATCATATTTCTAGTTAGAGGAAGTGTTAAGTTAGACTGAACTTCCTTATTTTGTTATTGTATTAGTAATTCGGTTGAATCTTCATGTTTTAGTAGTACTATGAACATTCTTCTTTTGTTGATTTCAAATTTCCTGAATGTTAATTTGTTTTTGTAATTTTACTGCAATTGAATTCCCAAAGATGATAATGAAATATGTGCAATATGAAGTCATTTGCAGCACAATAAGACTGCAAATTGCAGTCCAAACCATACAACATTAAACCTATTCAATGTGCAGTCCAGTAGTAGTCACTAAACTGTGAAAATTGAATTCATTTGCAACACAATATAACTGAAAATTGCAGTAAAAACCAAATATTAAACTTGTTCAAACTGCATACCAAAACCAAAACCAATACTTAAAACATCCACACCTAAATTTAATGCAAACTACATAGCAAAATCGATGCTTAAAACATCCACATCTAAACTTAAATTTCAGCATACTTCAAACAGTTCATTACATGTAAATAGATAAATGGTTGTCACACTATAACCTCAAAAATTTATATAACCCAAGTAATAATGTGACAGCCATACCATTTTGCATCACCCAAATATAAATAAAAGATGTTCAATAGTATTGTCTTAGTGCAGTAATTATCACCAAACAGACAATAAAAAAATGAGTATTTCTTGAAATTCCCCAAGCACTACTCAAATTGATATTGTCCCTTTCTTGGCTTCAACTTTTGCAACCTTTTCTTTCATAAATCACCTTTGGCCTTGGCTCAGGGCCTTCATCATGTTCATCATATTGGTATGTACCCATCTAGAGTGGCCTGAAATTGAAAGCCAAGAGTAGGCATAAACACATAGGAACTTTCTTGGCTTCCTTGACTGTTTTGAGTCCATTGTGGGGCTGATAAGTTAATCTCTTCCTCAGTTTGAGTCTGCCTCTCCTCTTCATCTATTAGACCTCTCTTCCTTGACTTGTTTCCTTGTCCCTTGTTTCTATTTTTTGGTTGTAACATAGAGAAAATTGTAACATTAGTAACTTAACCAATAAAAATTAAAACGGATTATTACAAGTAATATTTTACCTTCTTACAACCCCTAGCATTTTGATTTGGTTCTCCACAGTTACTACATGTCATAACTCTACCTTTTCTTATAACTGCCCACCCTGCGTGTCTATGTATTGAGCTCATCATTCTCTCTTACTCTCTTGAACCTAGGTCTTCCAGCTTGATTCACAAGTCATGGTGGCTCATTGCTTGTTCAGGGTGAATTTTCAAGAATTTCTCACCCCTAACAGTTTGCAACTTTTGTAAGTTAACAAAAATGCTTCCTTGGTATGAATCCAATGAATTTGAGTCAAAGGGTTTATCTTCTTGTGCAAGAGTGCTTTAATTGCAAGTGGACATGGAATTCCAGTAAGATCTCATGTCCTGCAAGTGCACTTTTTGGTCTTCAAATTGATAATGTGCCTGTCATCTCTTTCAGACACCTCATATTCATTGTATCCAGTACTTTCAACCCTACAAGCTTGGCCAATCTTCAAGTACTCATCATAAAGTTTCTTGCTTTTAGGACTGATGTCAGTTGGCCATTTCATGGCTAATTCTTCTTTCTCTCTTAATAGGCTCATTCCTTTGATCCTAATATATTCTAACATCTGAATAATGGGCTTGTACATTGCCTCAAGTATCCAGGCATTGAATGACTCTGTGAAGTTGTTGTCAACAGATTGACTCTTGCACACAGTGTCAAAATATGATCTGCACCAACTCTTTGGAGGATAATTCATCAAATCAGATGCAGCAGCTTCATCAGTCTGTTTCAACAGCTTCAACTGATCATGGAAATCTTCCTCATAGCTACTCCATGCACTCCACCACAGAAGCTTTTTCAGTAGTTCACTTGACTTCCATATCTTACACCAGTTTGCCTCTATATACCTCACACAAAAGTTATGATGTTCTTCAGGAAGAACATTACCAATTGCAACATATAAACCCTACATATGAAAACATAAAGAGTAACAGTCAATATAACATAATAAACATTTAAAAGTATAAGTAATATTCTGAAATTGAATTAAGGGTTACCTTCTGCATGTCAGACATGAAGGTAATTCCTTCTCCATTTTGTAGCTCAAATGAATTCTGCAGCAAACCCAAGAACCACTCCCAGGTCCTCTTGGTTTCTTTGTCCAACTGCCCAAGCTAATGGGTAGAAACTGTTCATGCAGTGTTGACCAACAACAACTTTTTCCCTTCACCTTACCCTTAAGAAAAGTCTCATCTAAACCTATAAATGGCCTCAAACCTTCCTTAAAACTCATCTTTAGTGCATGGAAACATATGTACATTCTAAGGAATTTTATGTTTCCTTCAGCAAGTGCATCCTTAGACAAATTAACTAGATCATTACTGCATGGGTTGGATTCCCTTAGTTCATTAGCATAAGCCTCAATTTTCTTGTACCCATCTATAATTTCCTTCTAACTGTTCTAACACCATTTTTTAGTCCTCTTGCACTTTTCCTCGCTACTGTTCAACTCAAAAGTAGCTTTAAGGTCTATCCTCATTTCCCTAACCTTAAACTTTGGAGTATCTTGTAACCTCCTCTTGAAATAGAGAGCGATGGTACTGTAATCAACACTGGTGTTATCATATTTTGTACCATAATCATGCTCAAGGTTTAGAGTTTCGATTCTCAGACTACCACCATCACTAGAAATATGAATCTTGAATGAACAGTTTTCATCATCACATTTTTACGTCGGCCTCTTTCTATCACTTTTAATGACTTTTAATTGTACCTTATTAGCTAGAACATACAGTTTAATGAATTTTCTAGCATCATGTATGTCATTAAATGACATAACCATATGCAGGTCTTCGTATCATGCAAACCTTCAGTGATGGTCCTTTTTTTTTTTTTGTGGCAATTCTATGTAACTGTTGTCGACGCCCATTTTTACCCGAACCCCATAAAGGTTCGAAACATGGCTCGACTTATTGGGACCCGCGAGTAAAGACTTGGAGTCGCCACCTAACATATTTTTTAACTAGGCGTATTAGGGCACCTATTTTATTTCTAGCCAATTTTATAATTAATTTTGAAACTTAGTCTACAAACCAGAATTTCTAGGTAAGAGGTTCAGGTTAACTCGAGGGGAAGGGATTAGGCACCTCTCGAGCCCCACCAAATGTGGTTACCGTCCGGACTTAAAATTGGGATTCTAAGAATTATGAAATAATAAATAACTAACTAAGAATAGGCGAATAATCATGGATATAATAATAAAAAAATATTCAAATTCACTAATTGGTTTTTCCTTAAAGAATTGCACCTCGCAAAAGACAAACAAAGTTAAGTCAGCAAACAATATAATAATGATGCAATAATAATGAATAATAAAATGAAGGAGAAAATGAATTTTTTATGAAATTCTCGTCTTTTCGTAATTCCAACCCGATGTACCTCGTAAAAAATTGTAAAATATGAATTAGTATGATAATTAGTAATAATAATAAATACTAGCAAATAATAATGAAGTCAACAAAAAGGGTCCTCCTCCAAAATAATTCGTCGTATTTCATCCAATTTCACCTCGCAAAAATACGAAGAAAATAAGTTAGTGAGTACTAATAATAATAAAAATAATAAAATAATAATAATAGTAATAATAATGATTAAAAAATAAGAATGATAATAATAATAACGATAATAGTAATAATAATGAATAATGATAATAATAATAATAAAAAGTCATTTTCTTCTAAGTATTTTCTTCAAAGCTAGGCCGTCTTCCATCCGAATTTTCCTCGCAAAATATAAGTGAAAGAATTAGTAAATAATAAGTAATATTGATAATAGTAAAAATACAATAATAATGATAATAATAATATTAGTAGGTAATAATAATAATGAAAATAATGATAATAATAATAATAATAATAGTTTTAAAATAAAGGGTAAGGGGGATTTTTAAAAGTGTCGGCTCAGGTGCGTATGAATTGGGTGGAGGTTAGAGACGTCGATACGGCTGCGAACACGCCGGCCGCTCGTGTTGCCATGCGAAGTATCGGTCTCGTCACTCCATCACCAGTTCGTTTGTAATAAACGGCTTACACACGTCATCATAGCCTTTTTGTTTTGTTTTGGAGACACGTGAGGGACGGTAAGTACGGGACGGGACTTGTATCGGCCTCCAAACGTCATCGGCCTGTATGGTATCATGTTCAAAATCAGTTCCTAGGCCTCAATATACGTGTATATATTTTTTCATAGGCCGTCAACTGAACCAGAATTGTTCAAATCAGTATAGACCAAGACAAGTCAAACATAGTGCAGAATCTGTTCAATTCAGTGGAGATTAAGAACTGAGTCGAATCGTGGCATAGCATCCAGTTAAGCCAGTCACCGTGTATAACACAATGGCATTGACCAAACACCACAACATCAAGAGGAGCTGCAGAAAAATCTCAAAGGGACACATCAGTACTTCATAAAAAATGCAAATCAAACAATAGAATCAATGAAGAGGCAAGAACACAAGAAAACAAAGTTGTCCAGCACAAGAAATTCTTGGAGAGGGGCACAATAGTAGCAGATGCAACGACTCAGTGAGAGTCAACGGAGCCAAAGAAACAATGAGATCCATTTCCAATCATAGAGCCATCGCTGGTCAAAGAGACCCAGACGAGTACGCAAAATAGAGCATCAACCAGATGGGCGGCGGAGGAGAGGAAGAGCGACGACCGGTCGTTTTTCCGGTGAGAGAACGACGGCGTCACTGCCATTCCAAATCATAACGAGGGTGATGATGATTTCTCATCACTGCTTTTTAAGAATCGGAACGAAATGGGTCTTCCCCTCCAATCCCGATTCTCTTCTATTCTGATCTGATTCATGTTTCCTCCGGTGGTGTACTGTTCTGATGCCCCTGTTTCAAATCCCTTGCCCCGATTCGGTGTACATCATGTGTGTGTGAATGGTTTTACTCATTTAGTGTGTAGGTGTGTGTACTTTGATCTGTTTCTGATATGTTTGGTGTGTGTGGTGGGTGTGTTTTGCGTGTATGGAACAGAGAGTGTAGATAGAGTTGGAGAGGGGCGTGTGTGAGGAAGAAGATGGCGGGGGAGGCTGATTGTTTGGGGAAGAGGAGATGAAGAGAGAAAGTGGGTCTCCTCCCCTATTTTTTTTACTCATTCCCTTATACCAATGTCTCAGCTTTTTTAAAGAAGAGAGAAAAATTAGAGACGTTGGGTGAAGGAGAAAATAAAGGGATTCACATATTTTTTGGGATCTGATGGAGCATTTTAAGGAGAGAGAAATTGAAAGGATTGGGGGAGCGATATGGGGAGATTTAATGTCAGGAATTTTATGTAAAAATGGAGAAACACTAGTTTAAAGGAATTGTAATTTTGATTGGGTTGAGATATTATGGATGTATTTGGTCATAAATTTTGTCCAAGTGTGAAGAATATTTGAAAATTTGAATTGAAATTGATATGTAGATATTATGAAATAAAAATGGATGGTATGAAATTTTGACCTGATATTTAATTTAAAGGTGTGGGATAAAAATTAAAAATAAGATATACGTGAATTATGTACAGAAGAAGAAAAGAAAAATACACCGATCAACCAATTGGGGTCAACTTAAATTAAATACGTATAAATAGTCACAAATAATTATAAAATTTTATTTACGCAGTGAATTACACGGATAGCCACAGTTTCACAAATAGCCTAAATGATGCAAATTACATAATATATTCACAATTAAATATATAATGTATAAATAGGAGATAACGCACGTAAATCCATGCTTTCTAATGTGAATTTCACTCAAACAGTTAAATTGCACCTTCAAGTTAAATTATAACCAATTACGAAAAAAAAGGAGGGACAAAATTGGGTGTCAACAGCTGCCCCTCTTTGCCCGGGGATGATGAAAGAATCTTCGGGCAAAGATAGTTGACGGAGTAGCCAATTTTGTCTCGACTGGCAAGAAGGTGGGAATGGAGAATGAGAATTTTGGGGTGTTTTGGCCGAACCCCGGTCTCTGAGTTGCCTACATATCTCGGGTTTCACGAGAATCAGGCCGTGTGTAGTTCTAGAATGGCATGTTGCCTGTGTGAGATGTTTATGACGCACGATTTTAGATGTCAAGAGTAAACTTGTCGGAGTATGTAAAGCTTACATTTGTGTATGCTTTGCCTCTTGGCGAAATAAATGATTGAAGAATAAAGCGGAGGCACTATCGAAGACGAAATATCATCAATAGATCGAGCGTGGGAAAAGAGCTTGTAATCATCCTGGTTATGAAGATGTGGTGCACGACACACCCATAAAGAGGAGTTTACACGGACATAGTTTCCACTTCATCTCGATAAATGAGTCATCTTGCCTTCAATATTGTCTCGATCAAATTGGGAAATATTGAGAAGTGGAGCACAATAAATGCGCACAATTCAAATAGATGAGCACGATTAAGCACGAGAACACGCACGATTGACACAGATAGGCCTGGATAGGAATGAATACAAAACTGACATCCAATCGACAAGGAAAGATCAGGTAGGTTACTTGTGCGAGTATGGCAATATAGATTCAAGTGCTTTGGAACTCGGCAAAATAGATAGCTTGCGAGTATAACAAAAGCATTGTCTGTAGGGTTAAGCTTTTTGAGTGGTGTTCCAGAATGATGCATAATATGTATTTGAGGTTTTATTACGGCACAATTTCGTGTGGGGTAGTGATTTTCTGGGGAGAAAGTGTAAGGATATGTAAAAGGGAGCAAGGATTTGTCAAGGGGTCTAGAAAGTGTCCTGCAACAAAAGTAGGATAAGTGCAACCAAAGATAATGATAAAGTAAACTCCCTGTAAAGTTGAGCTCTCCTTTGTCGTGTAGTTGTCCAGTCTGTTTCCAGGTGCTTTGAGTGTTAGAAAATATATGCTTTTCCTCTGGGGATATTCATTTTTGTGCATCTTGTCAGGAGATAATTGTTTGTCGTGTCGGAAACCTTGGAACACTATCCCGCTGTTTCCTGCAATAAAGTGTGAGCTTTTGCAGATAATATTTGTAAATGTAAAATGGACTTTCCTGTCGTTGGATTGTCAACTGTCAATGTGTCGTGGTCCCTCGTTATGAGATATTTGCATGCTCGTCAAGAGCTATTTTTCCTGCTTATCAAAAGCTACCTTGCCTGCTCGTCATGAGCTATTTTGCCTACTTGTCAGGAGCTGTCTGTCTGCTCGTCAAGAGCTATTTTGCCTCCTTGTAAAAAACTACTTTGCCTGCTCGTCAGGAGCTGCTTTGCCTTCTTGTCAGGAGCTTTTGCCTGCTCGTCAAGAGCTATTTTGCCTCCTCGTCAAAAGCTACTTTGCCTGCTCGTCATGAGCTATTTTGCCTTCTTGCCGGAGCTGTTGCCTGCTCGTCAAGAGCTATTTTGCCTCCGCGTCAAGAGCTATTTTGCCTGCTCGTCACGAGCTATTTGCCTTCTTGCCGGAGCTGTTGCCTGCTCGTCGAGAGCTATTTTGCCTCCGCGTCAAGAGCTATTTTGCCTGCTCGTCACGAGCTATTTTGCCTTCTTGTTAGGAGCTTTTGCCTGCTCGTCAAGAGCTATTTTGCCTCCTTGTCAAGAGCTATTTTGTCTATCGCGCCGGGCAGTGTACCCTGCGAACAAAAAGTAAAGTGCCTGTCGCCGGGCTGTGTACCCTGCGAACAAAAGTAAAGTGAAGTGCTAAAAATAAAATGTCATTATCCTATCTGCAACGCTGCTAGGAAAGTCGTCGTTTTTATGCTTTTATAATGCTTTTATGAACGTTGGGCCTTGGTCAAGTTTTCTTCGGGGGACTCCCAGTTTCTATACTTCGTCTCTCTTGAAATTTTGAGGGGACCTCAAAATTTCTGCCCCAGTGTCAACTTGCGTCATTTGGAATTTTTGAGGGGATCCTCAAAAATTCTGCCCCAGTTTATTGCCTTCGATAGATCATCATATCATTGTAGTGCAATTTAAGATCTGGTTACTCTTTGGCTTAGTTCTAAGTTAGTGTTGTGCCTGCAAAACAGAAAGAATGAGTATGTCTAATTCTAAGGCGGACGGGCCTAATTGTCATATTCTAAGCCTGACGGGGCTCATCGTCATATTTTAAGCCTGACGTGGCTAGTCGTCATATTTTAAGCCTGATGAGGCTATTCGTCATATCATAAGCCTGTCATATTTTAAGCCTGACGGGGCTAGTCGTCATATTTTAAGCCTGACGGGGCTGGTCGTCATATTTTAAGCCTGACGTGGCTGGTCGTCATATTTTAAGCCTGACGTGGCTAGTCGTCATATTTTAAGCCTGACGTGGCTAGAGTGTTGTCATGTCTGTCTGTGAATCTTGTGTTTGTATTTGAAAAATCTGCTCTTAAAGAAAGATTCGTTAGTCGAAACAAAGTGGTTGCATTGCACTGAACACCAGTGTATCGGCTTGAATCTGCATTCGTCTTTTAGTGTGATGATTAGGTATCGCGATGACTCTGATTGTGTGGATACTTGTATCCTCAGACTGAGGTTAGATTTGTCGGATTTGGAGGCTGTCCAAAATTGTATTTGTCTTGGGTTGTGCTGGGATGTTTTCATGTTTCGTGCTAATTTCGATAGATAGATGTGTGTAGAAAATGTATTTGTGCCTTGAGAGTTGCAAGTTCCATTTGTCGGTTCTTGTTCTATCATTGTTTTGCCTTGGTTTATCAGACTCTGAATTTTGCATTTCAGTGCTGGGTATCTTGCGGTGTCATGGTATTGAATGTTTGAGTGATGAGTGTAAATATTTTTGGATCAAAATCCCGAATAGGTCTCTAGGGAGTAGTTCGTTTATTGGTCACAATATCTTTTGTTTAAGCTAAAGGAGTAAGGGTATGAGGTTTTGTCTTTTCGTCTATCCTCAATTGTGTCGGGCCTGATAAGGTTGTTGTCGAAAGTCTTGACAGAGGGAGGTTTTTTATTGTGTAAGTCGGGTGTAGTATGAGGTTGTGAGTTTTACCAGTTTCGATGGTGTAGTGATTGGATTTGTTTCTTGCGACTCGGGTATAATGCCAGTTAATTCTGGTTCGTTCATACTACAAGTTGTACGAAAGTAAAATTGGGATTGTCTGGATTCTCTCGGTGTCCCATGCTGGCGGTTTGAAAGGCTTTGTTCTAGAAGGTAAATATCTTCAGCTCGGCTTGACATTTCGGCTTTTTCTCAATGCAGATTCTTGACCAATTTCGGTGTTCAAGCGCAAAGCAACCGTAATAAAGTGACAATATGCACAAAACAGAGTTAGCACATTAGCAAGTTTAAAATAAAAATGACACATAAGCTTAAGAGGATGTCTAGACCGCGGATGATAGATTAGCACTTGAATTTGGAGATTGACAAATTGTATAGAGGTAAAGATTGC
Source organism: Petunia axillaris subsp. axillaris (assembly GCA_029990575.1). NCBI lineage: Eukaryota > Viridiplantae > Streptophyta > Magnoliopsida > Solanales > Solanaceae > Petunia > Petunia axillaris. The sequence continues at coordinate 11,341,518 of JARKNS010000006.1, forward strand.
CTGGGGTGCTTTATGTAGCAGTCAAGACAAAGATTCTTTTGTTAAATGACTGATGCTTGCTTGAGTGGAAGATGAGCCTGGTTAGATCTTAATCAAAAGTTGAAAAGGATTCCGGGTAAGGGGTATATATAAGACTGAAAAGGAAGTCAGCTTTGTCAAACACCAAGACCTTAGTGCATTTGTCATCCTTTCTTGCAAATTTGTGTGTCATGATGCCCATGTGTCTTTGAGAGAGATACTTAATGTCTCTCATACTTGTTAACCGACTGCTGCAACTCAATCTTTGCCTTAGCTTTTGCTTGTCAGGTAGATTTTGTTGCCAAGAGACCAATCTCGGTGCATCATGTATATTCTTAGATCACTGCTTCAGTCAAGACTTGTTATAAAATTAATTCATAGCTTCATCTTGAGATCATCATCTCGTCCCACACTTGCTAATTGGTAGGGATATGCCTCCAATACTCAGCAAGAGCTTCTAGCTCCGTCATATAGTGGAATCTTTGTTACGGCGCCTTTGTATTCTTTTCCAAATTGAATCAACCTCTTAATTTGGTTGTTATGCACAAACCTTTGTATCATCAAGTGTGTTCCGATCATTTCTCACTTTCTTATTACCTTGTGATAACACTTTGAACGTCTTTTTGGCCATGAGAATGTGCAAGTTTGGAAATATTTTGGATTGCATAAAACGTATTACAATATGGACTAGACCGATAAAATAATCCTCAGACATTGTGTCAAAACGAAGTATTTTGCTAAGTCATGTGTGCCTTTGAGTTTGACCAACAAATCTCCTGTCCTGTCAATTTATGCTTTGTGCGTATAGTGCCTGCTATTACAAAATTTTCTTATTTTGAAAAATCCCTGATAAGCGCACTTTGCTTAACCAAATCTTCTGTCTTGGTATTCAACTTAAGCCAACCTTTTGGATAATCAAGACATGCGAAAGATTTATGATATCAGGATTTGGGCATAGAGTAGGGAGATGAGGTGCCTTGGTAGGAGATTGGATTTGGGAAATGATTGACTTAGGTAGAAAGACACCTAGAGCTAACAAGCAAATTCACGTAATGCACATCTAGCAAATAAAAATGCATCCTATGACCGCTTTACGCATGATGATTTGGGAAACGTTTCGTGCCACATGTATCATTTCATTTGCTACAAAATGCAGAGTCTAAAAGAGAATATTGCATTTATTGAATATTGGTCTTTATTACATTGGCTGATATTGAAACAGTGTAAGGGAAGGAAAAGACTAAACATTGCTGGGGGATTAAATCATGGCCAGTTGAGCATCTTTCATGTTGATCAATCCCTAGAAGATTCATCTTCTTCCTCTTCGGACGAATCTTCGCTAGAAGAACTTGCCCCTGACGAATCCCCTTGGAAGATGATGTTGTCGGCGTCAGTTAAGAGCCGGGATATGTCGAATGTGAAGTTTTTCAACATTTCCCAAGCCTTACTTCCTTTCTCCTCTATTCCCTTGTCAGCGACAACGTTCATTCCTTCGCTAGCCCATACACCGATAGACTCTATGCGTTTTATCAGGAGTTCTGCCTTATTGCGCCATTTGTCTTTTTCTTTGTCCTTTGCTTCGGCCAAACTTTGCTTCTTTATTATTTTCTCTCGTGCCTTTGCCAGTTGTTTGTGTAGCCTTTTGCACTCAGACTCGAATTCATCAACATTTTTTTTCCTTTTTCTCGTTGCTTTTGGTTGAACCGCCTTTGCTATGTCTTTCTTAAGCCAGTCTAGGTAATCTTCATCATAGCCTGCATCAAACTTGTCTCGTCCAATAGTCCCGAACTCCATTCGGTGCCTTGCTTTCCAAAGTTCTAATATCTTGTCTTCGAATGGTACCGTTCCTCCGAAAATATCAGCTTTGAAACTTCTGATGTCTGCAATTTGGGGTACAATCTGCTTTCTCCCCGCTTGTCTAAGTGCTCTTAAAGGAGTGTATGGGTAAACTCCTCTAAAGCCCACTAAGATGAGAAATGAGTCTCTTTCGGATGTGTGATTACTGTTGTGCTGGGAAAGTAATCAAACATCCATTGTATGTCTTCAGATGTCAACTGAGAAAGCCTATGGTGCCAGCCTTTGGTGGTTGTTGGCCGGTCCCACGTTTTAAGAGCGCTGTCCATGCGGGCGATATGTGTTAAGATGTAGTTTTCTCTTGGTATGGAGTGGAAGCCTTGGTCTGTGTTGTTCACCTTTTGCAAATGTTCCATCAACCAAGTTTGCAAAAGCAAATTGCAACCTTCGAAGAAACCAGCTCCCTTCTTGCATCTTTCGAAAGCTCGGTAAAGTTCTGCAACGATCATAGGTACCAAAGTATATTTCTTGTCAAAATCTTTGAGTAGGACAACAGCGATTGATACTATGCAAATGTCGACTCGTCCTTTGTGTTGTGGGAACACGACAGTCCCTAAAAAACTGGTGACAAAAGCAAGTACTCTCCGCTCTTGCCACTCTGCCTGGTTAATGCTGAAATATTCTTCAGCTTCTTGAAATGCTTCTCCATACCCAAATTTGATATATAGGGAAGTTAGGGAAATTCCCGATTGCCGTATACTGTCTGTGCATAATTCGGGCTTAAGCCCTACCATTTCGAAGAACTCCTCGGATGTAGTGCTCTCAGGCATCAAGACTTCTTCACTTTCAAATGGTAATTGAGTTAACCCGCCTATTTCCTCCAATAGTGGTGTCAACTCTACACTCCCAAAGTGAAAAACTGCTCGGTCTGCATTCCAATAGTGTACTGCTGCTTCTACTATCCCTTTCATTGCCGTGTGCTCCATTAGTGAAATCAGGTTCCCAAACACCACTTTGACTCGGTCTTGTTGTTCTATACTTAGGTTTCCCCCACCAATCTCTGAGCAACTGAGGGACTTCAACAACCATGTCAAATATTCTTGTGGCCATGATCTTTTGGAAAAGGTGAAGGGTGATGGGAAAGGGGAGAAGAAAATGACTAGAATTTGCTTTATTGTAAGCAAATGATCAACGTGTGGCACAAACTTTTGAAAACAAAGCAACAGAGGATATAAGGAGATGTGTCGTTGTGAGTTGAGAATCCTTTAGACACTTTAGAAGGAAAATGTTAATGGTCTTTTAACAAACCACGGATGGCAAGTCTTTATATAATGCTTAAAGGATGAACGTGCGTTATGTGTCATCCCGTCCATCAAACGGTTATTTCTGCTTCAAATTGAGCCTTTAATACCTTTTTGGTTACCTTTTGCGCGTTTGGAATAACATTGAATACAGAATGATTCCAACCGTTTAGGAATAAACAGTCATTTCTGATTCAATTTCAACTTTGATGCCTCTTCGGTTACCATTTGTGCTTTCGAATAGCATTGAATACAGAATAATTCTCATAAACGGTCTACATTTACACGTTCAATCCTTTAAGTATATGCCAATAAATTATGCTTAACACTTTTTAAGGCCAAAAACCCGTTCAGATTGCTTGAATAAGTTGGCCTATCGGACTTAAAAATAAGTCGACTAAATGATATGTCATGATGCATGATTCCTAGCGTTGCTACTAAAGAATGAAGTTGGCTAGACCGAGTTTTATTATCCTCCCAAGCGGACAACTCAGGAGCGGGAACGTCTCGGACCAAATAGGTTCCAAGTTGTTCCTCCTAAAAGGAGACTTTTGTAGAGGAAGAGGTGGTCGTAACCAACACACGATTTAGAAACTTGCCAGGAGCGGCGGAAGGTATGCATGATATGCATAAGTTTGAAAGTGTATAAATTTTGAAAGAAATGCAAAAGTTTAAAAGAAATGCACATGTTCCCTAAAAATACTTAAGTGTTGTAAATATGCACACATAGAAATATTTCACAAAAATAAGTTTTAAAAAGAATAAAAGAAAAAAAAAACAAGCACACATTAGTTTTGAAAAATAGAGTTAATAGAAACTAGACAATATAATGAAAAAAGAATTAAATCAAGTGAAATTGTTTTTAAAAGATTTATCAATTTTATAGAAAGGGTGCACATATTGAAGCATTTCAAAAATAATTTTAAAAAATGAGTAAAAAGAGAAAACGAATCAAACAAGTTAGTTTTTTAAAAAAAATAGGATCATGGAAACTAGACAAAAAGAATTATGAAGTGAAATTGTATAAAAGAAAAAGATTTTGCAAAATTTATGAAAGATTAGAAAATAGTAGAAGTGTTGGACGCTTTGTAAGAACCTTCCAAGAGTGGGTTTACTAGACAAGAACATAATTTCCCCGGACGGACTACCAAGGGGTGGGAACGTTTAGAATTGTTGGTTGTACCACGGACCAACTTATCCCAACCGTCCCCCTAAAGGGTTTTTTTGAGAGTGAAACGGCCGTGAGATCCACGTAACCGTTTATGGTGTGTGCAAGTGTAAAAAATTCCAGGAGTGGAGGAAATATAAATAAAATAACAATTACAGTTAATAAAGAAAACACAAATAAAATAGAAAACTAAACTTCAAACCTGCAAAAGGAAAAGAAAGAAATATTAGTTTTGAGAAATAACGAAAACGAGAAAAAAAATACAAAGAATCCCAAAAAGTCCGTTATGGTTTGAACTTCGATTTTCCCAGCGGAGTCGCCATTCTGTCGACGCCCATTTTTACCCGAACCCCATAAAGGTTCGAAACATGGCTCGACTTATTGGGACCCGCGAGTAAAGACTTGGAGTCGCCACCTAACATATTTTTTAACTAGGCGTATTAGGGCACCTATTTTATTTCTAGCCAATTTTATAATTAATTTTGAAACTTAGTCTACAAACCAGAATTTCTAGGTAAGAGGTTCAGGTTAACTCGAGGGGAAGGGATTAGGCACCTCTCGAGCCCCACCAAATGTGGTTACCGGCCGGACTTAAAATTGGGATTCTAAGAATTATGAAATAATAAATAACTAACTAAGAATAGGCGAATAATCATGGATATAATAATAAAAAAATATTCAAATTCACTAATTGGTTTTTCCTTAAAGAATTGCACCTCGCAAAAGACAAACAAAGTTAAGTCAGCAAACAATATAATAATGATGCAATAATAATGAATAATAAGATGAAGGAGAAAATGAATTTTTTATGAAATTCTCGTCTTTTCGTAATTCCAACCCGATGTACCTCGTAAAAAATTGTAAAATATGAATTAGTATGATAATTAGTAATAATAATAAATACTAGCAAATAATAATGAAGTCAACAAAAAGGGTCCTCCTCCAAAATAATTCGTCGTATTTCATCCAATTTCACCTCGCAAAAATACGAAGAAAATAAGTTAGTGAGTACTAATAATAATAAAAATAATAAAATAATAATAATAGTAATAATAATGATTAAAAAATAAGAATGATAATAATAATAACGATAATAGTAATAATAATGAATAATGATAATAATAATAATAAAAAGTCATTTTCTTCTAAGTATTTTCTTCAAAGCTAGGCCGTCTTCCATCCGAATTTTCCTCGCAAAATATAAGTGAAAGAATTAGTAAATAATAAGTAATATTGATAATAGTAAAAATACAATAATAATGATAATAATAATATTAGTAGGTAATAATAATAATGAAAATAATGATAATAATAATAATAATAATAGTTTTAAAATAAAGGGTAAGGGGGATTTTTAAAAGTGTCGGCTCAGGTGCGTATGAATTGGGTGGAGGTTAGAGACGTCGATACGGCTGCGAACACGCCGGCCGCTCGTGTTGCCATGCCAAGTATCGGTCTCGTCACTCCATCACCGGTTCGTTTGTAATAAACGGCTTACACACGTCATCATAGCCTTTTTGTTTTGTTTTGGGGACACGTGAGGGACGGTAAGTACGGGACGGGACTTGTATCGGCCTCCAAACGTCATCGGCCTGTATGGTATCATGTTCAAAATCAGTTCCTAGGCCTCAATATACGTGTATATATTTTTTCATAGGCCGTCAACTGAACCAGAATTGTTCAAATCAGTATAGACCAAGACAAGTCAAACATAGTGCAGAATCTGTTCAATTCAGTGGAGATTAAGAACTGAGTCGAATCGTGGCATAGCATCCAGTTAAGCCAGTCACCGTGTATAACACAATGGCATTGACCAAACACCACAACATCAAGAGGAGCTGCAGAAAAATCTCAAAGGGACACATCAGTACTTCATAAAAAATGCAAATCAAACAATAGAATCAATGAAGAGGCAAGAACACAAGAAAACAAAGTTGTCCAGCACAAGAAATTCTTGGAGAGGGGCACAATAGTAGCAGATGCAACGACTCAGTGAGAGTCAACGGAGCCAAAGAAACAATGAGATCCATTTCCAATCATAGAGCCATCGCTGGTCAAAGAGACCCAGACGAGTACGCAAAATAGAGCATCAACCAGATGGGCGGCGGAGGAGAGGAAGAGCGACGACCGGTCGTTTTTCCGGTGAGAGAACGACGGCGTCACTGCCATTCCAAATCATAACGAGGGTGATGATGATTTCTCATCACTGCTTTTTAAGAATCGGAACGAAATGGGTCTTCCCCTCCAATCCCGATTCTCTTCTATTCTGATCTGATTCATGTTTCCTCCGGTGGTGTACTGTTCCGATGCCCCTGTTTCAAATCCCTTGCCCCGATTCGGTGTACATCATGTGTGTGTGAATGGTTTTACTCATTTAGTGTGTAGGTGTGTGTACTTTGATCTGTTTCTGATATGTTTGGTGTGTGTGGTGGGTGTGTTTTGCGTGTATGGAACAGAGAGTGTAGATAGAGTTGGAGAGGGGCGTGTGTGAGGAAGAAGATGGTGGGGGAGGCTGATTGTTTGGGGAAGAGGAGATGAAGAGAGAAAGTGGGTCTCCTCCCCTATTTTTTTTACTCATTCCCTTATACCAATGTCTCAGCTTTTTTAAAGAAGAAAGAAAAATTAGAGACGTTGGGTGAAGGAGAAAATAAAGGGATTCACATATTTTTTGGGATCTGATGGAGCATTTTAAGGAGAGAGAAATTGAAAGGATTGGGGGAGCGATATGGGGAGATTTAATGTCAGGAATTTTATGTAAAAATGGAGAAACACTAGTTTAAAGGAATTGTAATTTTGATTGGGTTGAGATATTATGGATGTATTTGGTCATAAATTTTGTCCAAGTGTGAAGAATATTTGAAAATTTGAATTGAAATTGATATGTAGATATTATGAAATAAAAATGGATGGTATGAAATTTTGACCTGATATTTAATTTAAAGGTGTGGGATAAAAATTAAAAATAAGATATACGTGAATTATGTACAGAAGAAGAAAAGAAAAATGCACCGATCAACCAATTGGGGTCAACTTAAATTAAATACGTATAAATAGTCACAAATAATTATAAAAATTTATTTACGCAGTGAATTACACGGATAGCCACAGTTTCACAAATAGCCTAAATGATGCAAATTACATAATATATTCACAATTAAATATATAATGTATAAATAGGAGATAACACACGTAAATCCATGCTTTCTAATGTGAATTTCACTCAAACAGTTAAATTGCACCTTCAAGTTAAATTATAGCCAATTACGAAAAAAAAGGAGGGACAAAATTGGGTGTCAACAACTGTTCATTATCATATTCTGGAAAGTCAGGCTCAGGTTCACTCTCATCCTCACCGTCACTACAATCAGTACCAACTTCAGTCACTTGTGAGGAAAAAGCTCTCACAGTCAAGTACAATCTTGTTCACAGATACAGCCAAGTCACATTCATCGACAACATATAAGTTAATGATATAGTACTATTCAGAAATAAATGATAACAACTTCCTAATCCCATCATCCCCATCTATTTCATAGTACTTCCCGATGGAGCATTTATAATTAACAGTTTGAAAACCTACATAACCTAACAGATTGGTGTATTCTTTTACTATATCTACATAAGATATAAGATCAGAATCATAACCTCTCCAAGAGTGCACCAGCTCCTTCTTATAGAGAACATGTGGTTCAATAAGCCAGCCACCACCATGATGGAATAATAAGTCAACATTAACTAAGGTTACCTACAAAAGTGTGACAAAATAAGTCAAAAAAGAATCCAAAAAAAAAAAAAAAAAACTGTAAAAGAATAAAAGAAAGAACAATAAATTATGATTGAATAATAGTGGCCATAGGGGACCACTATCAATAAAGAACAATAACAAAAGAGTATATCATATGGGGTTCAATGAAAAACTGGAAGAATGTCCCACATTTTCATACAAAAATAAACATGTAAAAATGACGGTTTGTTTAACATACAAAAGTGGTTCAAAAGTGGAACCACTTTTATACATAAAGAAACATTGATATGTACCCTATAATTTTTATAAAACAGTATGTCGGATACTATACAACACAAGGGACCACGATTCATACTGTCCTATATTAAGGGAACAAAACAACACATGTACCCAAAACATTAATATGTACCCAAAACATAAGAACCCTAAAACTGACAGTTTTATAGTGACCCCACAAAAAACTAACACATGCAATTATGGCTGTTCAAGACCGAACCGAAACCGATACCGATAACCAAACCGTAAATTAGGTTTATTGGCTTATTGGTATTGGGTTATCGGATTAACGGTTGATTAGTGGCTTGAAGTTTTACAATTAACAGTTTGACGGTGCGGGGCACGGTACCTTATTTTCTTATTGGTTAACCCGTTAACTCGTTAAGAATTATTAAATAATTTATATTTATAATTTTTACCTTTATGTATAGAATATTTTATAATCCAAATAACCAAAATAATAAATCCTAATTACCTAAAAGATCTCTTGAATCCAAGAAGACTTTTTTTAGAATGTAGAATCTAAGAAGACTTAGCGGCTGACTATTACAGCAACCAAGAAATAAAATGTTGTGCTTCTTCAAGCTCAACTTCTCTAACATGAATGGGATGGAAGCATTTTTATTATCACTCTTTGAACCAACACCATGAAAAAACTTTATATTAATGTCTTGGACAACTAAACCATTTTCATTAGTAGAAGAATTTGGATAAAATATTTCTTCTTTATCTCACATAACTCTACTATTGAAAATGTAAGTTCCATTTACATACGTAAGATGTTGTATTAAACCGATAAATCGTCCGATAACTGATAGCGTGAAACCAAACCAACCGATATCTTATTGGTGCAGTCTGCGATTTGGTATTTTTAAAATCCGATAACTGATAAGCCAAACCGTTGAGGACACGTCCCCAACCGAATCGGCCGATAAGCACCCCTACATGCAATCGGTATCAAATATACATAAAAGCAACAACCCTATCATAGAAAATCATTTACTAAGTAGGCATATGTCAATTTCAACGAAACACACAAAATCCTAGTCATAATTGAATAATGATTAAGATTAAAACCCTAAATCGTACAATCGGCTGAAAATAATGTGTTATTGTAACAAAATGAAGTTAATCAAAGCAAAAAATAAGTACCTTTTGTTATCTCTACGATTTTTCTTATGTTTTCACGAATAAATATTTCTATCTTCTTTGTCTCTTTGTTTTTCACGAATTTAGGGGGAAAATGAGGGGGTTCTGATCATTAGGGAGGTTTTTATGTAAGGGATTATGGGTCGGATCGCGGGTTAAAAGGGTGGATCGGGTTATAAATTGGGCGAAATTAAAAAGGGGAAGAATTTTTATTTAATTTTGGTTTTTGCAAGTGCCACTTATGACTCCCGTTAGTGTGAGGGGTATATAAACCCTAAACATTAACAAGAGTGGTATTTTTAACCGAATACTTGGATATGGGTAAGCCAAAATAATACTTGAAACTAGATGGGTATATTTGTCATTTTTCCGATGAATATAAGTTGTGAGGGGTATTTCTGTACATAAAATACTTCACTAAACTAGTGAAGGGTATTTATGGTGAACTAGTATTAATGAGGACAAATATGCAAATCATTGATTACTGTGTCATATTTTGCAATTCAACCTTTGGGCTATAATCCGTTTCTGAAACCCAGCCCATAGTCCCGCTTAAACCTTAGAGCCAAGAGGGAGTTGGGCGGTGAACTGTGAATCTTTTTGTTTGGACTATTTTCCGCTGTCCCCTTTTTAAACCCTAGCTTTTTTTTTGTCACTCCAATACTGATCCCCCTCCTTATTTTTTAAAATCAATTTTGCTCCATTTTCTTCAGTTTAACCGAAGATGAGGTGCGTTTTTACTGATACTTTAACACTTTGCGTTGTTACTAATTTCTTTTTTTCTTGTGTCGATCTATAAACCCCTTTAGCAGATATTAGAAAGTTTGCTTAATGTAACAGAAATTTTAAGAAAAACTGGTTATGATACTCATATATTATGTTGTTAGTTCTGATGTTTTTATATATTCCTGCTTATTATTTTTGTTAATCAAACATTAGCAAGTGGAGGTTCCTAATTCGTTTTTTTTTTTTTTTCATGTTGTCCTTTGCAGTCGGCCTATGGAAGAGGATGCCCCTGTAAGTTAGCTTACTTTGCAAGTGTTTTTTTCCCTATACGTAGTTGTCATTATTTATTTTTCATATTTTCCTCTCGGCTTATCCTCCCCGGGTTGTGAGCTATTTATACCTGTTTTGTGAACTATTTATACCTTTAAGTCATGTCTACTGCATAATTCTTTCTTTGATTCACCTTAGTGCTATGTATTTAATTAGGTTTTAGTTTGTTGGTATCATCCTTGCTGTACGCGTTACATCTAGTAACATTTGTAGCCATACATCTGTTATTAACTAAATATTGAATATGTTTTATACTGTCCATTTTCCAGTCAGAATAAGCTGTTGTGTTATTTTGTTCAAGTCTTTGGTTCAGTCATCTGAGTTCAGCAGTACCTTTACCTTAAAAAAAAAACAATTTCCCCATGATATCAAGAGACGTAACAATTAGAACTTCAATAACAACATACATAGCAAGAAATTAGTTGAAGATATTTTGTAGTTGGCTATATAATATGGTGCAACACCTGGGAAAATGGTTATTACATCTTGAGTGCATTTCTACAGCATCAGGTGCATTAATATGAAGTATGTTATTTCTTCACTCTTTCCCTTTTATTTGCAAAATTAAGAAGTATAAGAATTTTTGTTGTAGCAATTAACTTGGAATACTCTATTTTCTACCTTGTGTTGCTTCCACTTTCATGCAAGTATTATGACAGTCTAATCTCATTTTCGCAATGTTGGGTTTTCTAGATTTTTGGTCTAAACATTGTAGTTCCCCTTGAATAGGGATCCTATTTAATCTAAGTTTGGTGCCGCACCCGTGTCGGCACGACACTAGTAGGGGTGTGGGAGTCTTTATCCAAAAAAAAAAAAAAAACTAGTAGGGGTGTGGGTGTGGGTGTGAGATTTATATACTGGATCTGGTCAATAATTTTAGATGCTTTGACCATGAGCGACGGAAAAGTTCGAGACAAAACAATTTGATTCCCGAAATTAGAACCAAAGCTAAGGTATTCCCTCTCAAATAATGTCCTCCTACATTACCTCAACCAAAAATCAAAAGGGAAAGGTTTCTTAAGGCCAACAAAAAGTGTAGGATCAAATTATAATTCTATTTTTTATTATTTATTCTAGCCAAATCCTTGCACCAGTTTCTGTACCAGGATCCATTATCCCCGAATCTTGGAATTTAGATCTCAACGTGTCCGTGCAACTTAGATTTTCACTTCTTTTTGTCTTGTTTGGTTTATCCATACACAAAATCTTATGCTCATTTTCCATTTGAGTCTTGATTTCTTGTTCGCCTTTCAGATGTCAATGTTTTTATCCTTACAGTTTCTTTATTGAATATCCAGCTTAAGTACATAATGAGCGAGTGTAGGCCCTTTCTTTTATTTTTCTTTGAACCCAGTGAATTTGATTTGATTGCTTACTAGATTTCATGAAAGATGTCTTATGTTTGCTAATGGAGCTTTTTCTTGCAGACTAAGAATGAGGAAGAGGAGTTCAACACTGGCCCACTTTCTGTCCTGATGATGAGTGTTAAGAATAACACACAGGTAGCTAATGGACTTTAGTGCCTGTACTGATGCCTTTGTTTTTGTAATGCTTATATCTTTATACAAATAATATAAAAACATGACTAAATCTGCTCTGAAACCTTGTTTATGTTGTCCATTTGCTATCAAGCGGGTATACTTTCTCATCACTTGGAGGGGGGGGGGGGGGGGGGAATTATTTATCATATCTTTTGGTAGTGTTAAGCTAAATGTAAGCTTCATTTTGTATGTGAGAGCATCAATTTACATGTGTCATCTTATAGATATTTTTCTGGCTGTTTGCTGCTTTGTAGGTGCTCATCAACTGTAGGAACAATAGGAAACTTCTTGGTCGTGTGAGGGCTTTTGATCGTCACTGCAATATGGTGCTTGAAAATGTTAGAGAAATGTGGACTGAGGTTTGGTTTTCTTCTGGATATTCTTAGTTTTTTTGGGATAATGTGTCTTGTTAATTTTTATATATTTGTTATTTTTTTCTTTTTCTTTTCATTTGTAACTTGCGAATAAGAGCTCCACTTATCTTAAGTTGTTCATGTTTCAGGCTCCCAAGACTGGAAAAGGAAAAAAGAAGGCTAATCCTGTTAACAAAGATAGGTTTATTAGCAAGATGTTCCTTCGGGGAGATTCTGTGATCATTGTCCTCCGAAATCCCAAGTGAGAGATATTGCTGTATCTTTGATGTTGCTTCTGTTTTGTTGGTTGTTGGAGTAACTTGAGTTGAAGTGGTATCTGAAATTTCATTGCATGCCTCCATCTTCTAAGTGCAATTACTTTTCACCTGCTCGCATGCAATCAACTGTTTCATTATCAAAAGTTGTAAACGTTGAGGACGGTTTTTCGAATTTTGATTACATTGTTATGACATTTCAATAATTTAAAACAAAAATTGGAACTTCAAAAAATATTAACTCTAGCTATTTAGCATTTGGGTAATGATCTTCTTGGAAACGAAATTGTGAGTGGGCCGTCACCAAGTGGGAATTGAATATCATGATAGGAAGATCACTGGTAGGAAAAACAGCTTTAGTAGTTTCATGTTCTTTTCTCCAAGCTAGTCATATGGAGACGAAAAAGATATATAGGGATTTGGTGAAGGATGATAATCTGTTAATAAACCTGACAATTTTCGTTTTGATATATGCACACATTGAGTCATTTGCTTTTATTTATGTACATTTCTTATAAGAACACATCTTGTGGGTGATTTCCTGTCCAAATGACCTGAAGGTTGGGCACTATTTGTGTCCCCATATGTTTTTATTTTTCTTGTATTATCTGATTTCCCTTCTTTCTTATTAATGTTTCAACACTTGTGTAATGTAGGTAGGTGAACCGTGTTTTTGTATGTGATTTGGAGCAAAACTTATGAGAAGTTAAGGAGTTGGACTGGCTCTGTGTAACTATTCGTGTTCGGGAATTCACCTAGGTAGAACATCTTCATTGCTGTAGGTTGCTGTAAAGACTTGAATAGGATATTGGTGTTCTGCTACATACTGTTATCTTCTTCTCCGCGAACTTCTTGTAAACCTTGGGAGTTTAAAGTGGTTTTTGTATGTTGAATATAATGGTTGCGTATTATCTAGGTAGCTACCCTTTCACAACTCCAGATGCAGCATTGAATAGGCTGATGAACTTAACCATGGTAGAGTCCTTTACATGATTAGGCAAATTTGAAATGGAGTAGATATAACAAAATGAATAAATTAGATTGAATGAAGTATAATTTGTGAAGCATTGAGTGTGCGCATTTACTTAACCGTGGTTGAATGAAGTGTAAAGCATAGAGTATGCGCATATACTTAACCGTGGAATAGGCGAATTTGAAATGGAGTTGGAGAATTTAGAGATAACTAAATGAATCTACTTGACAAATGATGTGCAGTTTTTCACTATTACCAGTTATACCATTTTCTACTCGTTGCAAGGGAGCGGGACTCTGGAACTATATTTCCAGATGTCCAGTCATTTTGTTTAAAAGTGTTGCGGCATGTTTGGAATTACAAGTTTCAAAAATTATATTTGTTTTTTTGATTTATCAAGAGTAAAATCATGCTTAAATTTGAATATATGGAGAATTAGTTTTCTATTTTTTGGGGTTCCTGCATTCAGTGACATCCTGTCGTTGCTTCAGCTGCTAGAACGATTCTCTTCTGCAATAATGTTAACAGTTATAGAGCCAAATATGCCCGCAGTATGATAAGTTGCAATGTTTTGTTAGGTTTTCACGATTGTATCAACAGCGTCTCACTTTAAGTGAAAAAAATAGGAACCTGTTTATTCTTATGATAATAATGGAGATAGCTCGTCTACATCAAGGTATTAAAAAGGATAATAGAATTACAAAATTGACAGGAATGTAACACGAACATCTATTAAACTATTCAAAGAACTAGGGGTTCAGTCTTCTGCTCCCTGCACTTTTCTCTGAACAAAATGAGCATAAGAGTCATCTGTTTCCACGGTGCATTTTGCCCCTGACTGAGTTAAAACACCATAATAATATCCAAACACACTCTATTGAGCTGTGGTGACTGAAGAAGTATCTTCTTTGTGGTCACCAAATATACGTTGCCTAAAGTCTTGGACCATCATAGGCAGACCTTTTGTAAGAGGCACTTTTGGTTCCCAACCAAGCAACTCTTTAGCCCTTGAGATGTCGGGCTTCCTCTTGTGTGGGTCATCCTCTGTGTTGGGTCTGAACTCAATCTGAGCATTTCGATCAATGGTTTCTTGGACCACCTGCACCATGAATGATACGTGTCACCAAACTGTGGTGTACTGATAATACAATTGAAGTTACATATGCTGTCAGTGTATCTTAATATATTTGAATAGGTAATTTATCATTATTTTAATTACTAATTCCGTGTTTTATTGATGGTCACATGTATTACTCTTTTAGGTGACCTAAACTGTATAAAAGTTGGAACTCTTGGTAATACTACTACTAATTAGTAAAGTCAAATACCAATCCAAAGAAAAGTGCACCATGAATATGGAGAATCAAAGACTCAACAAGAAGACTCAAATGGGTGAAAAATGTAGGCATGCTTCATTACATACCTTAGCAAGTTCAAGCATTGTGAATTCGCCAGGGTTTCCGAGGTTGAAGGGTCCTACATGTTCTCCTTCCATCAAGCGCATTAGGCCATCAACCTTCACAATTCACCGAAATAAAACAACTTTAGATTGTTACTTCCGAAAACATAAAGGTCACAAACCATGGTTTTATACATTTATTACAGAATTGGTCTTAAGCAACAAGCATAATATCTTGCATCTTTGGTCTTACGCAACAAGCATCATATCTTGCATCTTTGGTCATACTTTATCACGATAAAACTCACCTGTGCAACATTGACAAATAAAGAAATCTGTACAGTATTCTACGCAGATCTTAATCAACCTGTAGGTTGCTAAGGAGTTGAACTCTTAACAAGAGTGGAAGCAAGAAAAAGGGTTAATGAATGCAGTAAATTTTCCCAAGTTAATAGATGAAACAAAAATGCTGGTCCCAGCTCTGGCTTCTACTTAAACATGGCATGTGCTTTTCCACACTATAATTTTATCCTTGGAACAGACTCGGGACCCTTTAAGTCCAAGTTATTAAAAATGCTTTCTAATCATGTTCTACAATGTATGACGCATTTTAGAAAAGGGATCTTTTCAGATATACATATTGAACGGCAATACTTATTTAGCAAACCAGTTTACAGCTAGATGGCAGATCAATTATTAAAGAATCTTCCATTTGAAAGAAGCACGCAGTGAGGCATTAATACTTAAAGGTAACGTATTAAAATAATAAAAAGAAGTAGGAAAACAGAAGTGCATTACCAGATCTGAAACAAATTGGAAACTTCTTGTCTGCTTTCCATCACCATAAACAGTCAAAGGCTCCTTCCTTAAAGCCTGTACGCAATGTGAAACCATTAAATATATAATACAAGTTTTTTGCTCTTTTCTGGAAATGCAATTTAAGAATCCATTAAAGTTAAGTTAGATTTCAAAATTTGGGTAGTTAAAGTTCACCTGAGCAACAAAATTGCTGACAACACGACCATCATCAATGCACATACGTGGTCCATAGGTGTTAAAGATCCTAGCAATTCTAACCTGCAACCACATACATACACAACATATCTTTAGCATTGCAAAATGAGTTTAACTAATATTCACCAATATGATACCACAAAGCTCGTTAATATTTCTTTTGTTTGCTTATTTGTCAGCGTAACACCATAAAAATCACGATTGCATTATCAATAAATACAAGCTTGAATTAAGAAAAGGGGAATGAAAGTACGAACCTCGACGCCAGCACCTCTGTGGTAGTCCATGGTCAATGTTTCAGCTGTTCTCTTTCCTTCATCATAGCAACTTCGGACACCTGTTTACCTTTCTTTGTCAGTTACCCCACTACACACATTTGTACTACCATTTGCATTAAAGTATACAAAACAATACCACGTATTCATAAATAGCACGAGAGCTGCAGACATGTTCACGCCATCTCCGGAACTTCATTTGTCCTTTCTAAACTATTGGTATAGGTTCCAGTTTAGGATTTTACATAAAATCATTTGTCATTTACTTTTTTTTTTTTAAAATCATTTATTAGTATCTATTTAGTGAATACAAGATTTAAGACTAATGCGACGCACCTAAACGTATAACTTTAACAAGTAAAATTAAAATTACAAATATATTACTCCTACTAAAGCTAATTACATGTTTCTAGGACAAAAGTAAACAATAAAAAATGAAGAGCCAAATAAATGAAAGAGAAAAGTGATAGGTGAATGAAGCGGCCCGGACCCGCAAATCACGGTTTAAAAGTTGACAAAATTAAATTTTCCCAGACCGGATCTAAGGAAAACAAAATGTCATTAGTTGGCACACACGTCGTTGAACACGTGGCTCCACATTTTTTCCAACATACGACTCGGTTCCTTAAAAAAAGGCTGCCAATGCTCACATTAGTCACATAGCTAACGTAAACCATACCACCTTCATGTTTAATTTTCATTCTTGTGTCAACAAACACACACCAAATTCTCACCTAGCTACAAATTACTTTTAATAAAAAAACAGCTAATCGCGATTACTGGATATAAATTTAAACGTACCGATGGGATTAACGTTGCCCCAGTATGTCTCCTTTTGTGGATGTTCTAAAGGATCACCATACACCTCACTGGTACTGGTTAGCAAAAATCGTGCACCCACTCTTTTAGCTAATCCAAGCATGTTCAATGTCCCTACAACATTAGTCTTGTAAAAAATGATTCCGTCAAGGACAAACAAAATTGTTTTGACATACTGTTCATCTCACATTAATACTACTAATCATCATGACATATTAAAATAATTAAAAAAAAAAAAAGGATATGATAGTCTTGACGGGATTATGTTTATAATGAACAGGAGAAGCAGGGCAAGCAAGATGATAGATCTGATCAACTTCAAGCAAAAGTGGTTCAACGACGTCGTGTCGAATCAACTCAAACCTAGGGTTACCAAAATGATGCATCACATTCTCTTTACGACCCGTAAAAAAATTATCCACAACAATCACGCTATCACCTCTAGCAATCAAACGGTCCACAAGGTGACTCCCTACAAAACCGGCCCCACCTGTAACCACAATCCTCAATCCCTTACGTTGTAAACCTAACGGGATCTTTCCACCCGAATTGAATGACCCGAGTCCGGCCCGATTCTGATAGATCATACGATGAGCTACAGGAGTTGAATCGGAGGGTAAGTAGGAATCGTAGATCGATTTGTTAGCGTAGGATGAAGTGGTTGAACGAGAGGAAGGTAAAAGAGCGAAGATTAAAGAGGCAATAGCAATGCCTGCAAATAGAAAAACGATACGTTGTTCACGTAATAAGTAACGAATGGGTCGGATTACATTTAACCATGGTTTGTGTGGTTTTGGTGTGTAACCGTCGGGTACTATTTGTGATTCGGGTCCCCTGTATATTAATTCAGAAGCCATTTTTAGGCTTCTCTTTGAAAATCTTAAAGACTCTGTTTTATGGGAGAGAAAAACTGGCTTTTTTGGATAGTTTGGTCTGAGTTTTGTGAAATTTGCAAATAAATATATCTGAGAGAAGTGCTAGGGGTAGGGGGTGGGCCGTGGGGGGTGGAGTGATAGGTGTAAAGTGGGGTAGGGAGAGGCTGCTACTGGGACAAGAGGAATTCTCGCCGGGAAATCTCACTCACATTACATTAGGCGCGTTACTTACTCTGACTTTTAATAGAGTTTTATAAATATTAGGTCACTCTCTTGTACTTAAATTACTAAAGTGGCATATATTTATTGTTTTATTTTTACAAGTTTTAAATTTTCATGAGGAAAGGGATTCAGTTTTTTTGAATAGATCCACCAGAGATGACTTTTTTCTGAGATTTGGAGACTGAATAATTATAGTCCAGGTGTTGCATGACTGATCTCAAAATATCTTAGAGTTAAGTTAAAACCATATTCTTCATAGATTTTTTACAGTTAACATTATTTCTTAATGCACCAAATTTCCAACAATAATATACTACCATAAAAATTAAAACAGCTAAACAACGCTTGAAAGTATGGTATATAAAATCATCAGAGATCAAAATTCAAGTCCTAATGGAAACAAATAAACACAGTGTGATTTCTATAGACACCAAATTACAATGTAGTTGTTGGTGATTAGAAATAAATAATAATAGTCAATGAATTAATCCAGGCGCTTGCAAGTTACGTTGGTCAAAATACCATAATTGTAATAACAAGTTGATTATCTAACCTAAAATTTTAAGGTAAAAAATTAAGTACTATAAACTATAATTTTAAGGCAAGAGATTAAGTACTGTAAACATGTAGAAATACCTTTTGAAATTCCTTTCTTGGAGGTTGTTTATTTATTTATTTATTAGGGGAAGATTTCTTTGAAAATACGTACATGTGGGACGCTAGTTAAGAGGAGAAAATATGAATAAATGAGAGACTCTACCTAGAAAGAAGCTTATGCAACAACTTAATCTCTTACTTGGTAGCTAGTTTGCTAGCGTATGGCTCCGGAACCTCCCTTTCATCCTATACCTTTTTGAAGCTTTTGGTTATGATTTCCTTTAAGAATTGTTACTTTATTTTCTGGATCACAGAGGAGTTGTCCTCAAACTCTATAATCTTGTTTGTCATTGTAAAATTAAAGTAACATGCTATTATTTTTTCGGTGCAGTTCATCAGCTTGGTAGTGTGTTAATTACTTACATGTTGATTATTACGTGTAAATGTTCCAATACATGAGTAAACCAGGGGCAATGGTGAAATAAGTGGTCAGTTGATTCCACTGCTTGACTATCACATAAACAGCAGGTAAAATCATCACAATGAATCTGCATTCTTTGCACTCTTTCTCTTGTAAATAGCTTCCCCCGCGTAACGAGCCACAATATGAACTTGTGCTTTGGAGGGAAATGATCAATTCAGAATTTTGCAAGGGAACCAAAGAGCCAAGCAACTGGTGATAACTCTGTCTTTGAGTACACACCATTGCTGGTCAATGATACTGTCCATTAGAATACTAGTCCTACTCCTACATTTTGAGTTTCAACTTATTGTTATACCATTTTCTTCATAGTTTTTTTTTACATTAAAAAAGTTACATTATTTTTTAAATGAACCAAATTTCCAACAATTACAGGGTTACCTATTCGTTACTTTTTCACCTTAGCAATGTTATGTTGAAGACAAATGGTTGAGCACAACTTGAATTTTATTATTGTAAACTAGGAAGCAACTTTGATCTTACAAATATTTTACAATGTTTCACTCACACTCTAGCACCTCTCTTTATTTTCTCTCTTTAACTCTCACTTTTGCTCTCACTCTTTCTCTCTTGATTTGCTTTGCTTTTCTTGCTTGCTTAGTTGCTTTGTTACAACTCAAGTGAACCACCTCTATTTATAGGTGGTGATGGAAGGATCTAGTTAAGGGCTTTCCACCCTTCTCTAGAATTTTCCCTTACTACATAATTCTAGACCTACACATTCTAGAACTATTCTAGAATTCTCTATTTAGAGTTGTTCCTTGACTTCTCTAGAATTGTTCTAGATTTATTCCTATACTACATTATCTTGGCTATTCTAGAATCTTCCATATTATGTTGACTACTCTAGAATCTTGGCTACTCTACAATCTTCTAGAAAAGATTCACAAATAAAGTTGGTGATGAATTACTATATTTTAACACTCCCCCTCAGCACCAACTTTATTTGATCTTGCAATCATCCCAAGTCTGATTTTGCTTCAAGGCTAGAATCTCCTCCTCCATTGCCTTTCTCCATTCACTGCTCTTTGAAGCTTCTTCAAAGGTAGTGGGCTCTTTGATCTTGTCAACCTCGACTAGTGCTGCATTTGCATACTTAGGATTTGAGAATTTCTTTCGGGTAGACCTTCTTAGTTGAGGTTGATGTACTTCTCCAGCTTCTTCTTGAAACTCCTCGGGGGTTTCATAGACTCTAGTTTTCCATGGACTCCTGTGTTCTCCTCTTGGGGATATCTCTTCTATTGTTGGCTCATGTTCTTCATGCCCCTCTTGTTTGGATTCTTCCTTGCTTCCTTGTCTGTCCTCTTCGAGCTTGTGTTGTAGCTTTTGTTCCAATTCTCTTGAATCTGGTAGCGTGGCTTCTTGGGACCACCACGATGATGCCTCGTCGAACACCACATTTCTTGAAACATATGTCCGATTAGTGGTTGGGTCACAGCATCTCCAACCTTTTCTTTGCTCGTCGTAGCCGACAAAGATACATCGAACTGCTTTCTTATCAAACTTGCTGCGGAGATGATCTGTCACGAACACATAGCACACACATCCGAATACTCGAAAGTGACTTACAGTTGGTATCATCTTCCGAAGCTTCTCGAACGGCGAGGTAAATCCAAGTCGCGCCTGTGGTAGCCTATTAGTGATGTGAGCAACAGTCTTCATACATTCCGCCCAGAACCTTGCTGGTACATTCATGCTGTGCAGCATACTCCTACATATCTTTGCGAGATGTCTGTTTTTCCTCTCTGCTACTCTATTTTGTTGTGGGGTGTTTGGACATGTCAACTGTCGCCTTATCATTTGCTCTCTGAGGTAGCCATTAAACTCTCGTGATGTGTATTCTCCCCCATTATCGGTGCGGAGACACTTGATTTTCCTTCCAATATCATTCTCCACCATGTGTTGGAACTCTTTAAACTTCTCAAATACTTCAGACTTCTCCTTTAAGAAGTAAATCCACACATACCTTGAGAAGTCGTCGATGAATGTCACCATGTATCGGTAACCACTGATAGAAGGTTGTTTGACTGGTCCAAACACGTCTGAGTGCACCAGCTCCAGTGGCTCTTTAGCTTGATACTTCGATTCTTGATAGGGAAGTTGATGTGCTTTCCCATACTGACATCCGGCACAAATAGTGTCTCCTCTAATCTCAAGTTGGGGAAGCCCTTTCAACTTTGACTGTTGCATCATGACTTTCAACTTGCTGTAACTCACGTACCCGAGGCGTGCATGCCATAGGTCAGCTGTCTCATTACTCCGAGTCTTCTCCACATAAGCTGTCTCTGCTGACATGACATAGATTGATTCTAATCTTCTTCCCTCCATGATTGGCGAGCTTGTAACTTTCAAGTCTCGATACACTTTTACGTCATTCGGTCCAAACACGACATAGTTGCCTGAAGCTGTCAGTTGCGATACAGACAACAAGTTCTTCTTCATACCTGGCACGTGGTAGACATTCTGAAGCTGCACTTGTCTCGAGCTGTGACGAGGCACGAACACTGTCTTGCCAATGTGAGATATTGGCATTCTCGAGTTATTTGCAGTCACCACTACTCGACCACCCTTGTATTCACTCATGTTGATCAGCTTCTTTTCATCACCAGTCATATGATTGGAGCATCCTGAATCAACGATCCAATCATGGTCATAATCTACTAATTTTTCACTTACAGTTGCAAGCGCGAGTTCTTGTTCCAACTCAGCACGGTGCGAGGTGATGGGCTCTTCCTTATTGTTACTTTCATCAACTGCATAGGAAGTTTCAAAATCCCAATCTTCTTCCTCGTCTTGCTTTTTCTGAGTAGAAGTGGCTATGTTACCTTCAGCTTTCTTGTACCAGCAGTCTCTGGCATAGTGTCCCTTCTTCCCGCAATTGTAGCACTTGTCTCGTTGCCGATTGTTGGCTCCTTGGTCCGCCTTCTTGTTGGGTCGATGACTTCCTTGACGCCGATCATGTTGATCTCCCCCTGGTTGCGAGCTTCTCGCTTCACCTCTTCTTTGGTAGCCTTGATTTTTGCTTAATCCATCGTTTCTTCTTCCTTGAGCATTGTAGCTTTGCCCTTTATTAAAGAGCGCCTTTTCTTCATCTTTTGTAGAAAGGCCTGAAAGTTGTTTCTCCAAGTCTTCTTCATTTGCCAACAGATTCTCCAACTCTGATAAAGTTGGTTCCGTGGCCCACCCGCGTGTTGCAGTAACTATGCCTTTGTACTCCGGCCTCAAACCATGAATGATAATTCTCCTCTTCCTTGTCTCTGTGATAGCATTCTCTGGATCCAATTTTGATATTTCATCACACAGAGACTTAACCTTTGAGAAATACTGACTGATTGTCATATTCCGTTGCGAGATCGACAAAAGCTAATTTTCTAGCCTTTGTAATCTCGCATCATTTTTCTTGGTAAAGATTGTTGCCAACGTGTCCCAAGCTTCTTTGGGCGTCTTGGCATTCTTGATCCTCTGCAAGAACTCGTCCTCAACTGTTACTGTGAGAGCATACATGGCCTTTCCTGCTTTGACCTTCCACTTTTTTGCTTCATCATCATTTGTTGGTGATGTTGTTTCAGAGCCACCAACAATGTCCCATAGATCTTGGCCGAGAAAATAGTATTGCATCCTTGTGCTCCACGATCCATAATTGCTTGCGTTGAGCTTCTCAACGCTACTGAGGGTGCTTGCAAAATCCGCCATGGATTGGTGCCTCTTGACTTGTAGCCTCGAGTAGTAGCTTGTTGAATCTCTCTTGGATGACTACTGCTCTTGATCCACCAGGCTCTGATACCACTTGTTGAAGACAAATGGTTGAGCACAACTTGAATTTTATTATTGTAAACTAGGAAGCAACTTTGATCTTATAAATATTTTACAATGTTTCACTCACACTCTAGCACCTCTCTTTATTTTCTCTCTTTAACTCTCACTTTTGCTCTCACTCTTTCTCTCTTGATTTGCTTTGCTTTTCTTGCTTGCTTAGTTGCTTTGTTACAACTCAAGTGAACCACCTCTATTTATAGGTGGTGATGGAAGGATCTAGTTAAGGGCTTTCCACCCTTCTCTAGAATTTTCCCTTACTACATAATTCTAGACCTACACATTCTAGAACTATTCTAGAATTCTCTATTTAGAGTTGTTCCTTGACTTCTCTAGAATTGTTCTAGATTTATTCCTATACTACATTATCTTGGCTATTCTAGAATCTTCCATATTATGTTGACTACTCTAGAATCTTGGCTACTCTACAATCTTCTAGAAAAGATTCACAAATAAAGTTGGTGATGAATTACTATATTTTAACATGTTATTGTACTATTCTATTACTCCTACTATTATCTTATCTTTCAATTTTATTACTATTGTTATTTCTTTTACTTTGATTATCTTTATTATTTTGCTATTAATAGTTCTCTTTATTGAGTATTTTCATTTAAGCCTGTACTCCTAATTTCAAACATATTTTTCAAATCATTGTTTTTGAATCGAGGGTATATTGGAAGTAGTCTCTCTATCTCGCGCAAAGTAGGAGTAGCGTATGCATACACCTAACTCTTGCAAGACCTTACTTATTGGGATAATATTTGACATGTTGTTGTTGTTGAACCAAATTTTCAACGATAAAAAAGATAAAGTTTGGAATGGCTTAACAACACTTGAAAATATGACTACGATAAAATCATAAGAGATCAAAATTCGATTCTTAACAGAAACAAATAAATATATAGTGTTCTTCCATTTATTTAAGATTGAAACTATAGTGCATGTCCGGACACGTTCAACTTACGTTGGTCAAAATACCACAATTGTAACTACAAGTTGATTAACTAGCCTAAAATTTTATGGTAAGAGATTAAGTACTATAACATGTCGAAATTCCTTCTTGTTTTTTTTTTTTCTAAAAAAAAAATTAAGGGTGGGGGTTGATCTCCTTTAAAAATACATACATTTGGGATACTAGTTGAGAGAAGCATATACGGATATAAATGAGGAATTCTACCGGGAAGAAGCTTATGCAACACCTTAATCTCTTACTTTTTTAGCTAGTTTGTCGTGTAACTCTTGTATTAAGTGAAAATTTATCGAGCCTCAGCGATAGGGCTCGGGACATGGTTTAATTGAATCCTCTGAAGACGATCTTTCGAAGAAGCTTGCTATGATCCCGAGGCTAGATGCTTCGGGCAAGAGTGAATCTTGACCACAGGTTACTGTTCGGGGCGACTAAAGAATAACCATCACAGGGCGTGCAGTTTACCCCTCAGTGAAGGGTCATCCTTCGATGGATAGAATTTCGCCTTTTGTAACTATCGACTGTTACCTGCACATTTAATGGGATAATCATGGGTCACCCATGATCAGAACTTGGAGTAATGACCATTAAACATATTTATTGCTCTTATTACTCTTGTACACTATAAATAGCCATGGAGAAACTATGTAAAAACATCCAAAAATATATCAAACACACTTACTTTTTGTCTCTTAGCTATTGTCTAATTTTCTTTACTGAATTCCTTGTCATTTTACAACTTTGATACAAACACTTGCTAGTTAACCCAAAGCAAATTCGATTTATTGTCCTAATCAGATTTAGGCCAACACAAATTGGCGCCGTCTGTGGGGATCTAGCAATAACATTTGTTCCAAAGTCCTGTTCTTAGCTTATACATCATCTTTGTCAATTTCATTCAATGGCAGATAATACTAACAATTCCGACAACACAACGGTCCAAACCCCTGACCTGACTACTGGAGCTACTTTGTCAGGTAGTGGAACACCAATTCAACTAGCCGGTGTGGTGCCACCAATTGTCTCGACTCCACCCATTGGCTTTACCCCCACCAATTGGTTTGACTCCACCAATTGGCTTGGCTCTACAAACTGGCTTAATATCACCAACTGGCCTAGCCCCCCCAATTATACCACCGATCGATCCCTCCTCATCGAGTTCAAGTGACCCTTTTCAAGTATATGTGATGACCACTTTGCAACGGCTTCAAGAACAATTTGCTGCTTTCTCTGGAAATGGGAGGAGCTCTATAAATCCCACCGAGCCTCCACTTTTAACACTTAATGGAAGCATCCCGAATGTTGTTCCTACAGACGCAACAACAGGGGGACTTTCAAAAGGAGCCGCATCTGGAGGCTCGGGTTCCGCCGCATTAGGCAATCAACCCTTCGGGGTAGCTCCAACTGTGGCTGAAACTAGCGTCCTATCGGATTTGAAAAGTGGAAAAAATAGTTTGAGGCCAGCATGGAAAAGCTTCTTGAAAATGTCCCTAGGGTCAAAAAGCCCCAACGAGTGATAGATATTGAGAAATGCAGAAAACAACCTTTCAAGCCCGAGGTTGCTCCTTCTCCCATTCCCAAACATTTTAAGTCACAAATCCTAAAGAAATACAATGGGACGACAGACCCCGTTGATCACATAATTGAATATATGGCTATGGTCAAAAGCAACAACTTTACCCCGGTAGAAAGGGAGTTCACGTTTCTTAAGAAGTTTGCTGATACCCTTGAGAAAGAAGCGCTGCGTTGGTATATGCACCTCCCTTCCGAGTCAATATCGAACTTCGAAGAGTTGGACGATATGTTTATCAAAGACCATACCTGAGCCCAGAAAATCCTCAAGTGAAGGGAGGATATCTTCGAGGTTAAACAAAAATACCTTGAACCAATCAAGGATTTTCTCGAGCGCTTTCAAGTTGAAAGGATGGACCTGAAAAAATGGATGATAATTCGGCGGTCATGGCTTTTGAAAGAAACATAAATGTGAGCAATTCTGAGACTGCTGCTGAATTGAAGAAGGAGCTCCAGCAGTATCAGGCCCAGACTTGGGATGAATTACACGACAGGGCTTCTGCAAAAATTAGGCTCGAAGAGGTCGAATGGAGGATGAGTGGCCGATATAACTCATACCGAGGTCACTCAGAGTCCTCTCTACGCGTCGATGTGCCACGAGGGAACTTTAAAGGGTGATATGAACCTAAGACACCAAATTAAATAAAGCAACTCTTCTCATTTTCATTTATACTCCCTCAGTTTATGTTTACTTGTCCACTTTCTAACTTTTTACTAAATTCGCAGAGGCAGCATGTAAGCCAATGCCTCGGAGGACAACATCATGTAAGTCAAAGGCTAGGGGGAAAGTCAGCACAAATACCAATCAAAAGAACTCCTCGGGACCATCCTTAGTGTCCAAATATAAAGACCTGCCCCGAATCTTCGATTATAATTTTAACGTTTCCACTTAGGAGTTGGTAAATGCTATAAATTTGATGACGAATCAGGGTGTAAGGTTGCCGAGGGACACGAGGACACCCTCAAGTAAAAGAGATCAAAATCAACATTGTGAGTTTCATATGGATTACGGGAATGCCACCGAGGACTTCAAAGCATTGCGCCTTGAGGTGCCCCATCTTCTAAAGAAATGTTTGTTAGCTGAGTATCTCACCGATAAGGGAAAGCAAAATTTTGCTAAAAACGGGGGAGGGGGACAGCCGCCGAGGGCGCAATCTCCTAAAAGAGTTGTGAATGTTATAACTGGGGATCAAAGGTGAACGATGTCAACTTTTTTGTTGCGAAGAAATTCGTAAAACTTTCAATCACTATGGAAAAAAGGACCCTAGCTAGTAGGTCAAAGAATGAAATAGTTTTTTATGCAGAAGATTGTGATGGGATAATATTTCCCCATCATGGTACTCTAGTGATCATGTTTAGAATTAATGATTGTGATGTCAAGCGAGTCTTGGTCGATCCTGACAGCTCAGTGAATATCATCAATTATAGGGCTATTAAGAAGATGTGGTTGAAGAACCTCGTTGTCCCAAAGGCAACTATATTGACAAGGTTCAACAACTCCACCAAGAAGATACTAGAAGAAATTACTCTTACCACAATTACAGAAGGAGCCGATAAGAAAACTGGTTTTCAAGTAATGGTCGTGGATATGACTTATAATGTTATCTTCGGAAGGCCTTGGATCCATGAGATGAAAGCTATTTCATCTACCTTGCACCAAGAAATTAAATTACCAACCCCATGGGAAATTCGTGCCATCCGAGATGAGCAATGAATAGCTCGTGAATGCTATTCAGTTGTGATGAAGAATGGAGTGGCCCCAGTTGGGCCGTCCAAATAACAATTACTTAGTCGGAGGCCTGATGGGGAGGAGAGCTCGGTTCTTAAAGTAAGCTCTCAAAAGAGAAATTGAAAAGGTCCCATTATTTCTGACATTGAGGTACGTTACCCTTTGTCAAGCACAATCTTTCGCTTACAGTTTCGAGCTATCAATGCTCCAACGATTGGGTCGAATGATGCTTACCCCTCATTTTTCTTTGCTTGTCCTTTTCAGGAAGCGGAGGGAACGACACACAGAGCTCGGGTCTTCATTCTTCACACCCGACCACTGGGGGGATGCAAGGAAGTCAACTTAATCACCTTTTGACTCATTCTATAACTGGGGACTTCGAACGAAACCCGAAGACTAGCAATCCGTACACCAGGGATTGTTTCCTTAAGAATTAGCCTAGTTGTTTGTCGTTATCGCTAGAGGTGGCTGGTGTAATAAGAATCTGCCTAAGTCTTATCATGGCTAGGATTTATGTAAATATGCCTAACTTAATTCAGTCTCTTTTTATCCAATGTATGAAGCCAATTTTTTACTTTAAGCCCCGACTCGAGGAAGAGACATCGTCCTAAGCTAGCTTTATTCTAAGTAAAATTTATCTAAGTCTTGCAAGCAAAATACTCGAGTAACATGTCAAAACACTTTCAATACAAAGTAAAGACTAACATTTGAAACATTCAAAAGTTATTTAAAGGCTCGAAGGCCAACATAAGGATATTTATAAAATAATGGCCTAAAGACCTAAGGCTCGAAGTCCCAAACAAAACAAAAAAAAGAAAAAAAAGAAGAGAGCACCGACGAAGTTCACTCGTCGCACTAGAAGACGAAGCTTCGGAACCTTCACTCTCTTCATCTTCATCACTCGAGCTTTCACTGCTCGAGGGAAGTTTGCTCATCAGCTGCTGAGCCTTGGCAACTCCATCTTTTGCCTTGAATATTTCTTCATCCAAGTTCACTCCAGCTTTGCATTGCTCGAGAATCTTTAGCTTGGTCTGGATAATAGCCCAGTTTTTGTCAACACGGGCCCTACTATCTCTAGACTTCAACTTAGCTTTGATCATGTACTTAAGCTCAGATGAAAAATGGCTCATTCATCCCGAAGTGTCTCAAATTTTACCTCGAGGGCTCGAGTTTGGGCCTTGAGCTCGGTCACCTTTGATGAGAACTCCCTCGACTGGTTTTGAAGTTGTCTGGTCAAAATCGTTGCATTTGCTGCATCAATTTCAGCTCGGAGGTTTTCTTCTTGTGTCTTCTTTTCAGCTTCAAGTTTGGAAATGATCTCATGAGACTTGGTTAGCTCAAGATCCGACTCTTCAGCTGCTTTTCAAGCTCGGTCCAAATCGACTTAAGAGTCAAGAAAATATTTCTCGAGCTCAGCGACTTTGGCTTGAAGTCTAGCATTTACGCGATCCCATTGCTTTCCAATTTTCCTAAGATTTGTCTCTCGGTGAGCCTCAATCTCAGCCACCTTCCTTGTATAAACATAACTCTGCAAACAAGATGAAAGGGGTCATAGAGGTGCACATCAAATTGAGGATGAAAGAATTTAAAGCGGAAAAAGGTTACATGAACTGAGGGATACCAATCATTCTAGGGCTCATGTTGGAAGCCGAGGGGTGATCAGGTTGGGAGGCAGCAGCTGCCCTCTCTTCATCTCGGGCAATTCCAGTAGTTGTCCTTTCCTCGGTGGAAAGGCTTTTAGCCACCTTGGATTTGCCTTTAGGCTTTTCAGTAGCTCGGTTTGATTCTTCAAGGTTGGTCACCTTGACTTTGTTATGAGCATTACCATCGACAGGCTCGTCAACCTGACCTCGCCGAGGAGCCTCAGGTGATTAAACCCGAGGACGTTTTGCTTTGGAAGGGTTAGTTGTTGCTTCCTTTATTTTTTTTGAATCTGAACAGATGAGGGGGTCATGTAAAGAAAAAGAAAAAACCAGATGAAGAAAGTAATTAAGCTGAAGATTCAAACCTTTTGATGCCTTGCGACTGGGCGACTTCTTTGAGTTTTGACTTTGGAGAGGACCACAACCGCGTCCTCCAAGTCTTTCAAACTATCCCAGCCTCAGGAACTTCCGCTTCCTTCTTCTTTTTCTTCGTCTTTTTTTTTATCCTTCTTATTTCTCTTTTTTCTTCTTCCTCCGGCTCGGTAGCCGTCCTATTGGGAAAGCCTGCAAAAGAAGGAGGTAGAGTAAGGATAAGTTTTTGAGCTAAGAAGAAAAGAGTATAATGCACACTTACCGTGCCGTTTGCACTATAACTGGTTCTCATCCAAAGCCACCAAGATCATCCACGGTCTCTTCTATCTCGGCTTGGCGTTGATTATCGTCTGGACCCAGGCAGTCAAACCCTTCGGAGGGTTGATTGGAAGCTTTTCTGCTGAAAATACGAAAGATTGATCAAAGTATACGGAATTAGGAAGATGAAAAATGAGAAGTCAGGGGCCTGCCACTTACGGGTTCTATTCCACACTTCGTGGAAATAAGAGCACTGGGTATGAGAACAAACTGATCACACCAACCACGGTCCTGGGTATGAGAACAAACTGATCACACCAACCACGGTCCTCGGTATCATAACCCTTTGTGATTAAAGAAAACTTGCCTCGTTTGGTCAACTGAACAACTCCATCCTTGTGCATGGTGGGATAAAAATGGGAAATCAAATGGTCAATATTAAAAGGGACTTTAGCTTGTTGACTTAAGAAGTCAAGGCATTGAATAACCCTCCAAACACCGGGACCCAGCTGTGCCAGACGCAACTTGTAGGTTCGGCAGAAGGTGTCAGCTATATGATGAATTGGGAGGGTGAAACCTATCGTAAAGGATAAGTATAAACAAAGGAAAGCCCGACAACTCTATCGCAAGTGCGACTCTCCAGGACAGGAAAAACGATTTGGACCTCGGGGCCCCAATTGCAATCTTCTTGAACCAGATCTATGTGAGCTTGTGTAATTAGGTTCGTGAAAGTTGAACGGGCACATTCTTGTTCTTCTCAAGGTCGGAGGCTGTTTTTTTTTGTAATCTGAAATCCTTATCGAGATCATATTTTGAGGGACTTCTTCTTGGGTTTTGAAGCTTCTGCGGTTTCTACTTCATCATTGTCGTCCTTAGTGGCTTCTTCAATTGCAGCTTCCCGTCCTCAACTGATACCCCCTCCTGATTGGTGGTATCACAACGGTCACCCGATTGAGATGTGACCTCATTATCACCTTTTTCCGGTGAAATAACCTTCAGTGGCACGGGCACGTGCGCCAACTCGTCACCCATTACCGTGGTGTTATCGTCAATAGTTCTTTCTTCTGATGATCCATAAGAATTTTGGATAGAGTGAATAGAAGACATGGTAGCAAAGTTTTGTAAAGGGAAAGTGAGAGTTGCAGAAAGTTTTTTACTATTGATCAAAGGATTAAGAAACGGTGAAAAATTGCGGACTAGTTGGCTAATTTGTAGGGGAGGGATTGCTCAAAAGTTTTCATCATTACTTTTACGTCGGGAAGGTAAAACGAAGGGTCACGACTGCTCAAAAGACGCTGCGTGCAGTGAATATTATGCTGAAGAGACAGATACCTTTTCAAAATCCTTGGCGGATAATTTGCCACGCTGCTTTCCCGCCGAATGTATTCCACCCCTCGGAGAATTCTTACAATTATCCGAGGGGTAGGGGGACTATTTGTATTTGATGAAAATTTACCGAGGCTCAGCGATAGGACTTGGGATATGGTTT
This sequence comes from Petunia axillaris subsp. axillaris, assembly GCA_029990575.1. Classification (NCBI taxonomy): domain Eukaryota; kingdom Viridiplantae; phylum Streptophyta; class Magnoliopsida; order Solanales; family Solanaceae; genus Petunia; species Petunia axillaris. The sequence goes on from JARKNS010000006.1 coordinate 11,372,695, forward strand.
GATTGAATCCTCTGAAGACGATCCCTCGAAGAAGCTTGCTATGATCCCAAGGCTAGATGCCTCGGGCAAGAGTATCTTGACTATAGGTTACTGCTCGGGGCGACTAAAGGATAACAATCATGAGGCGTGCAGTTTACCTCTCGGTGAATGGTCATCCTTCAGTGGATAGAGTTTCAGCTTTTGTAACTTTTGACCGTTACCTGCACATTTAATGGGATAATCATGGGCCAGCCATGATCAGAACGTAGGACAATGACCATTAAACATATTTATTACTCTTATTACTCTTGTAGACTATAAATAGTCATGGAAAAACTATGTAAAGGCATCCAAAAATATATCAAGAATACTTACTTTTTGTCTCTTAGCTATTGTCTAATTTTCTTTACTGAATTCCTTGTCATTTTATGACTTTGATACAAACAATTGCTAGTTAACCTAAAACAAATTCGATTTATTGTCCTAATCAGAATTAGGCGAACACAACTCTGTAACTACCCTTTCATGCTTTCTCTTTTTGAAGATTTTGGTTATAATCCCCTTAAAGAGTTCTTATTTCTATTTTCTGGGATAATAGAGGAATTGTTCTCAAGCTCATGATCTTGTTTGTCATTGTAAAATCAAAGTAATCGGCTGCAATTTTCTGATCCATTTCATCAGCTTGTTAGTGCGTTGATTAATTAAGAAGTTGTATAAGTATTCATAAAAAATTAATTGAAAAGGTATCTTGGCGTTATTAGTTTCTAGGAAACAAATCCCACCAAACATTTCTCTGTTTCAAATTTTGTTATTAACCAAATTGGTGTATCTTAACAACTTTTTGGTACCTTATTTTCTGTAACAGTGAAGAATGTTTAGTTCAAAAAGAGAGGAGGGAATGAGCTAAATGAAGTGGTAATCCTCTGGGAAATTTTAAGTATTCAAATTGGTTGGCTACTGAATATTTTGCTTGTTGGTAAGAGTTTGATTCTTAATAACGAATATTAAAAAGAATTGGTAATCACTTATATAAATGGAATAACTAATACTAATAGCCTGTTTGGGATTGCTGCCAAAAACTGCTTATTTTGAGAAGTACTTTTGGCATAATTACTTTTTAAATAAGTACTTTTGGATAATAAGCAGTTTGTGTTTGGACAACTCATTGGAGAAGTACTTTTGATAAATAATTTGTGTTTGGTTAATCGTTACGAAAGTACTTTTCAGTGTCAAATTACGAAAAGGACATCCAAGTTCATTTTACATTTGGATTAACAAAAAAAAAATAACTTTGAATATTTATCATAAAAGATTTTAATTAGAAAATTTATTTAGTTAAATGTAAAACATAACGTAAAAGATATAAATTTAAGTTATTGAACAACATAAAATATAGTTAAATCAAAGTGATAACGGAATTAGGAATTTCTAGTAATCACTTGCTTTTAAAAATTGATTTAAAGAGTAGGACATCCTATATACGGTTGATAGTAATACCTAGAAATAAAAATTAGTCCTGGAAGAAGAAGATTTGTAAAAGTACGTAGTAGAAAAAAATAGGAAAAAGAAAAATATAGTTGTATTTTGAGAAAAATATGATTAATTTATAAGGAATAATATGGTAAATATGAATTCTTGGTAATGATATTTCTGTCTTGAAAAAATTAATAAACTGCTTCTACTTCTGCTTCTTGAAAGAAGCAGATATTTGTAGCTTCTCCCCAACAGCAGAAAAACTGATTCTGCTTCTACCTAAAAGTACTTTTTTTTAGTTGCCAAACACCTCAAAATTCTAAAAAAAGTACTTTTGTTGAAAAAAAGCACTTTTGGCTTTGGAGAAGCAATGCCAAACAGGCTATAAGTTCTCTCGTCATCAGAGGATTAGTACAGTAACTAGTAACGTGCCAGCATTGAGAGTCCAGCCCATTTACAGCGCATGCTTATGGCTTGAATAATCTTTATATTAACTTGAATGTCGGAAGTTCATTGGTTATGGAGTTGGGACTGTGTCATTGAGATTTGAGGGGCCATATTTTTTTTTAAAACCCGAATCATATATTACCATCTTAATCTTTGTCCTATTAAAATCTGCTTTAGGTCAACTAACTTCAATTAAAAAACTTAAAATCCACATGTATCAATTCCTAATTTCTTTTTGTGTTTTCAGACTCCATTGCACCCATTAGAATAATGATCCATGCATTGACGGATCCAATTTAGCAAATTGTTGGTCCGACAGAGCTGTCCTAAAGTAGTAGTCATATAACATGTTCAAAACCAACTAAATACGAAGAAATATCTACCAAACTCATAACTTTAAATTAGTAGAAGTATTTAGCTTATTGTTTGAGGTGTGACGGTGGGGTTTAATCCTTTGTTCGCACCTTCCAATTTATTTCCTCTGTTAGCTCTTAGCCTTCAATAGATGGGCCTCTCTTTTTCCATTTCATTTTCCTTAAAGGCTGATAGAATTTAGAATCCACTGTCTTCAGTTTAAATTCTAAACTCGGCATTAAATCCTGCATCATTTCAGATGTAATTACTAGAAGATTATGAAGTTCCGTTTCGGTCGATAGCCATTGTTAGTAGACTGTTGCAATTCAAGGAATTGCGAGTTTGATCTTTGTCATCTTGATTATAAAGATGCCTAGCGACTTTAGTTAAAACTTGCATTTAGTGCTGCCATACCGATTAAAATAAGAACAATAAGCATAGGACGGTATTAAGAAGAACGTGTTACTAAAGTCGTAACAGAAGAATTAGACCTCTTGCTATTTTGTTTGCAAACTATTGGAGTATGATGTTATTCGATCGTAGTGATTAATGTATACCTACGACTAGTAATTTCAGATAAGCAAGTCAACACTTCTAAAAATGTCAATTATATATATAGCAGCGTTAGATCTAATTATGGCTCCTACATTCATATTATTATGTTTATAACCTACTTTCATATTGGTCATATGCCTATAAAACAATATGACTACGTTTGTCCTGGGACATATATTACATGCTCCAACAAATAAATGTGATATAATAATATAATTCTTTTTGCACTATCAGTGATATAAGTGAAATTAATTTATATGTTTTCTTAGCTTTTACAAAAATAAACTATTTGATTCATATAATCTCCTCGGCCAACTAAATAACATTTTTAATATATATGGTAAATTAAGAAAAAATATATACTAACAATTGGTATAATTAACTAATGTATCACGTATGCATTGTAGCGCGAATAAGTGATTCGCATTCAAGAAATTCTCACAGCATTCTAAAATTATTCTAGTATTTAAAGTGTTAGACCACCAGTGGTTAATTTATCCAAAGGAAAGTCATTAGTGGCCAAAAAATTAAAACAATTAAACATCTTACAAATAGCGCCCTTCCTTGTCTAGACTTCTTTCCCGGGTATCACACATTCAGACTATTCAAAGTATATTAAGAAAGACAAATTTTGTCGTTTAAAGGTTGTTAGAAATAGTAGGGTAATTTGTTGAGGGATCAAATGAATCAGCTTAAGACTGATTAAGTAGTTGCTTAGCTGAAGAATTAACACGCGAGGGCAATTCAGTCTTTTGAGTATATTTCCGGAAATCAGTTAGTTAGTTAAAACAGATTTTAAAAGTTAGTTATCCTAACTACTTATAGGAGATCTGATTGTATCTTTCAATTCAGTTGGTTAATGAATGAGTTTTGATCTTCTTCTTCATCCTCTCTCTTCTCCCTCATTTCCTGATCCTCTCCATTTCCAAATTATAACATGGTATCAGAGCAATGGCCGGATTAAACTGATCTGGTACTAAAACTATGCTGAACACTCAGTAAATACTCAGGCTTCTTCACTCTCAAACTTTCTCAAAAATATCTGGTTTGGATTCACGAACTGACTCCCTTAAAAGATCAAGAACTGTGTTGCAAGCTGTGATCTCACTACAATGGCAGACTCATCAATCAATGTCTTGGACCACAATCATCCCTTGTATCTGCACTCATCTGATGTAAGTGGAATCTCTCTTATTTCTGTGCAACTTCTTGGATCTGAAAATTATGCTGTGTGGAGTCGATCCATGAGAATAGCTCTCTTAGGAAGAAACAAATTAGGGCTTGTAGATGGAACCTGTAAAAAGGAACTGTATGATCAGAATCTGTGGACACAGTGGGAAAGATGTAATGCTATAGTGCTTTCTTGGCTCATGAATTTTGTGTCTAGTAGTCTGCTAGGAGGAATTGTCTATGCTACAAGTGCACATGCTGTGTGGGTAGATTTGGGTGAGAGGTTTAACAAAATAAATGACTCAAGAACCTATAATCTGCACAAAGAAATTGCTTGTTTGACTCAAGGAACCAGTTCAGTGTCTGTGTATTACTCAAGATTGAAGGACCTCTGGGATGAATTTGAGGCCCTTGTTCCTGCTCCAGGATGTGATTGTGAAAAGTCTAAGGAATTTGTGTTGTACCCACAGAGGCAGAAGTTGTACCAATTTCTAATGGGGCTAAATGATTCTTACATGCAAGCTAGGAGTCAGATTCTAATGATAAGCCCCTTGCCTACTGTGAACCAGGCATATAACATGATTGTGAGTGATGAAAGTCAAAAAGGGATTGTGAATAACACAGGTGTACTTGGAGCTGCTCCAGTTCTGGGAAATTTGGACCCACTAGCAATGTACACTAACAATAGAGGTGGAGGTAATTCAAGGTTCAAGAAGACAGGGAATAACTTGTATTGTGATATCTGCAAGATCAAAGGGCACAGTAGAGAAGGTTGCTGGAAAGTGATTGGGTATCCTCCTGATCATAGAGGTAAGAGAAAGAGGGACAATTCTGGAACAACAGCATATAATGTTGTAGCTGATCAGATAGGAAATCAGCAACACTATCAGATGAATCAAGGTTATGGCACAGGAAGTCAAGGAAACTCTGCAAGTATCTTGCCACAGACCCAACAGAGTCTTGCATGGTCTAATCAGCAAGAGTGCAACAATGTGAACCAGCTGAAGACCTGTACCTTCTCACAGGAACAGTATGAGCAGATCATGCATATGCTAAACAATGGGCCACCAGTCTCAGCAGCAAATATAGCAGGTACTAGCAGTGCATCCTTAGTCACTAGTAGGACTCAGGAGTGGATCATAGACACTGGAGCCACAAATCACATGGTGTCTGACATTGCCTTGTTAGATCAGACCACAGTGATTAAGAGTGATAATCCAAAAAGAGTATTTCTCCCTAATGGTGATGTGTCACATGTGACTCATACTGGTGCAAGCTCACTATCTGACAAGAGCACACTACATAATGTGTTTCACATACCTCAGTTCAAATATAATCTATTATCAGTCTCAAAGGTCACACAGGAGTTGGGTTGCTCAGTCACCTTCTATCCTACTTTTTGTGTGTTTCAGGATCTCTACAGTGGGAAGGTGAAGGAGATTGGTAAGGAGAAGAATGGATTGTATCTACTTGTGAGAAATGATGCTGAAAAGAATGCTGAAGTCAGTCTGAATGTAAGTCATCTAAGTAATGTTGACATAAATCTGTGGCACAGGAGACTTGGACATGTATCATCTGGTGTACTCAAGAATATATTTCATGTTAAATCTGAAAGTATAGCTAATGTAATAGACAAGTGTACTGTGTGTCCCTGTGCAAAACAAGTGAGACTTCCATTTCCTGCTAGTAATATCAAAAGTGTGTCCTGTTTTGAATTGCTTCATGCTGATGTGTGGGGACCTTACAAGGTTCCAACTGTGGATGGTCATAAGTATTTCTTAACTCTTGTGGATGACAAATCCAGAATGACTTGGATATATCTGCTAAGAAACAAGTCTGATGCATGTGTAGCTTTACAACAGTTCTTTACCTATGTCAGTAATCAGTTCAATACAACTGTTAAGGTAATCAGAACTGACAATGGAGCAGAATTCTTGAACTCAGTATGCAATGATATGTTCAAGAAATTAGGCATGATCCATCAGAGGACATGTGCCTATACTCCTCAGCAGAATGGAGTTGCTGAGAGAAAACACAGGCATATCCTAGAAGTAACAAGAGCTGTCAGGTTTCAAGCAAATATTCCCATCAAGTTCTGGGGTCAGTGTGTCTTAGCTGCAGTATATTTGATCAATAGAATGCCTACTCCAGTACTGGGAACCAAGTCACCTTATGAAGTACTATATAACAGAAAACCCTCTCTACAACATCTCAAGGTCTTAGGGTGCTTATGTCATGCAAAGATAGTGCAAGAAACTGACAAGCTAAAGCCTAGGAGTAAGCCTAGTGTACTCATGGGCTTCTCTGACATACAGAAAGGGTACCTACTCTATGACTTAGAAACTCAAAAATTCTTTGTACATAGAGATGTATCCTTCAGAGAGGACATCTTTCCATTCAAGATGAAACAGTCAACAGCTCCCATATTTTTACAAAATCCATTCAGCATATTAGCTGATGATAGTCACCTACAAAATATACTAGACACTGAATTGCATGAGGACCTAATGCAAGCTGGTCAGGAGGTAGACTTAGACTTCCACTTTGAAGATCAACTGGAAGAAGTCAACAACCTGCCTGTTCAACCAGAAGCAGCACCACATGGGGTGGCTGAAGAAGATATACCAGCTGCAGAAGCACAAAATAATGCAGAAGCACAGGTTCCTGCTAACTTACCTCATCAACCTGTCCTACCTGCTGAATCTACTCTACAAGGGAACAAAACAAGGTCAGGAAGGCACACCAATCCTCCAGTCTGGTTAAAGGACTTTGTCTCACTTAATGTCCACCAGGATCAGCCCTATGCACTTAACAAATACCTGTCCTATGATAACCTCTCTCCAAAATACCAAGCCTATCTCTCTGCCTTCTCCACAACCACTGAACCTACATCTTACTCAGAGGCTGCTAAGGACCCTAACTGGATAGAAGCTATGAAGTCAGAAATAGAAGCACTGGAAAGCAATCACACCTGGGAGGTGGTGTCCTTACCTAAAGGAAAGAAACCAATAGGTTGCAAATGGATCTACAAAATAAAATACAAGGCATCTGGTGAAGTAGAAAGGCTCAAGGCCAGACTAGTTGCAAAAGGCTATAGCAAAAAAGAAGGCATTGACTATCAAGAAACCTTTTCACCTGTAGTGAAGATGGTAACCGTCAGGACAGTACTATCCATTGCAGCAGCAAAACACTGGCACATTCATCAAATGGATGTATACAATGCATTTCTGCAAGGGGATCTATATGATGAAATTTACATGGATTTACCTCAAGGATTCAAGAGTCAGGGGGAGAATAAGGTGTGTAGACTCATTAAATCCTTGTATGGGCTCAAACAAGCACCAAGGCAATGGAATGCAAAACTAACTGAAGCCTTACTACAGTTTGGGTTTAATCAAAGTCAGCTGGATCACTCACTGTTCACCAGGAGAACTATTAGTGGAGTGGCAGTAGTTCTAGTATATGTTGATGACATGCTAATCACTGGGGATAATCTGAAGGTAATTGAAGAAACCAAGTGTGCACTACAACAAACATTCAAGATGAAAGACCTGGGGGAACTAAAGTACTTTCTGGGCATTGAATTTGCTAGATCAGACCAAGGCATTCTAATGCATCAGAGAAAATATGCATTAGAACTAATTTCTGAAGCTGGAGTAAGTGGAGCAAGACCTGTAGCCACACCTATTGATCCAAATACTAAACTAACAACAAAGGAATATGATGACTTTGTAAGGAAGAAAGGGTTCAAAGCTGATGATGACAGACTGCTGTCCAACCCAGCAGTATACCAGAGATTAATAGGCAAACTTCTGTATTTGACTGTAACCAGGCCTGATATAGCCTATAGTGTACAAACACTGAGTCAGTTTCTTCAAGAACCCAAACAATCTCATCTTAACTCAGCCCTGAGAGTGGTTAAGTACATCAAGAACCAACCAGGACAAGGAATCTTATTATCCAGCAGTGCCAAGCTAGCAGTAACTGCCTACTGTGATGCTGACTGGGCAGCTTGTTCATTCTCTAGAAGGTCAGTCACTGGCTTCTTAATAAAACTAGGGGAATCATTAGTCTCCTGGAAATCCAAGAAACAAACCACCATATCCAGAAGCTCAGCTGAAGCTGAATACAGAAGCTTAGCTTCAGTGACTGCAGAATTGACCTGGCTTGTGGGATTAATCAAAGAAGTTGGAGTAGAATTTGAGTCTCCAGTGAGGGTGTTCAGTGACAGCAAATCAGCTCTACAAATTGCAGCTAATCCAGTCTTCCATGAGAGAACCAAGCACATAGAAATTGACTGCCATTTCATAAGGGAGAAGATCCAAAAGGGGCTGATTCAGACTGAGTACATCTCCACAAAAAATCAGCCTGCTGATGTGTTAACAAAAGGTTTAAACAGAGTTCAGCACACTCACTTGATGTCCAAGCTAGGTGTACTTAACATCTTTGCACCCACTAGCTTGAGGGGGAGTGTTGAGGGATCAAATGAATCAGCTTAAGACTGATTAAGTAGTTGCTTAGCTGAAGAATTAACACGTGAGGGCAATTCAGTCTTTTGAGTATATTTCCGGAAATCAGTTAGTTAGTTAAAACAGATTTTAAAAGTTAGTTATCCTAACTACTTATAGGAGATCTGATTGTATCTTTCAATTCAGTCGGTTAATGAATGAGTTTTGATCTTCTTCTTCATCCTCTCTCTTCTCCCTCATTTCCTGATCCTCTCCATTTCCAAATTATAACATAATTTACAGTTGGAGGTCCGTTAACATTTTACGTGATAACAGTAAAAGAAATAATATGGAGTAAGAGATTAGTAAATAAAACATAGAATATCTTTGTAAGATCTTTTTCTTCTGTGACTAAGAGGTTTCTGTAAGGCTTTTTTCTCAACAATAATTCTCGGGGTCACCTATTTCCTATTTCTATTCTAGCTGACGGATAGTGTAGCTAATATATTCCAGATTGCAAATAAATCAGTATGGTAATTAGAATAAGGAAAATGAAGAAAGTTTGCAAAGGAGTGGTCCTTCTTTCCCTTTCCCAAAAATAATATAGTAATATGAATAATACTAAAGGAAGAAACAGATAATAGTTGTAATGAAAGTTTGACCAAACAAAGAGCTAGCAGTAAGCCTTTAACTAATCTGCATTAAGAAATCGAATAAGGAAAGTGATGTGTTACTTGTAAATACCTTAACACAGCAAAGAGCATTAGTTGTCAATCAATGAAAATGCGCCTGCCGCCCAAAATGGAACCTCGAAAGCTACTCAAAGGCGAACATTTGGTGGAAAAAATATGAACATGGAGTAATTTGAAAGCTCATTTTTCTTGAAAAAGTCAACATGCACCTCCTTCCCCAATTCCCCATTTCTTCCCCCCACTCAACCATATTATATTATATATTCCTTGTTATTGTACTTATTATTTTCATAATCGAGTATTGCTTTGAGAATTTGAGCTGCAAGTTACCATAAGTGAGATCACACTCCTTTTTTCAGCCCAAACTCATTGGTCCGAAATCGTCGTCATAATAAGGTAATAAGTACAATGGCAAAATGCAACTATTAACACAAAAGGTTGTGTTGGCGATGATAAATGTACCTTATCACTCTTACAAAAAATACATGTTAAAGCTATGAAAATGAAATCAGCTTTAGTTGAGCGCTCGACCTAATTCTTAAAGTAAGATTTTTTTTCTTTGCGAATTCAAATTAGTCATATACCAAATATCTTGTGGAAAAATAAAACACACACACTATGCACCCAGTACATTTCTTCAATAGTTGATCTACTAACTTCAATTATCACATGAATTAGGGGGCGTAGTCACTCAAATTTATGATCTCCTCTAGTGACAACAAGCATTATTTAAATTTTAAATATAGATTTCATCAAAGGCGTTTTAGTCTTCTACCTAAATGTCCTCCACCAAGTCCACCCTCACTTCAAGAAGACATAATTTCGAATAAACAAAAGAAGTTCCTCTATTGTACAGTATATATTTATTTAATCTCTATATGCTAAACTTCTTTTATACTTTCACAAGATGGCTTGGTTCTACCCGAATGTGGTCACTTTGCGTGACATGAGTGTACTTTTAAAATATATTCTTCTCCTCAGTCTCTAAAAATATTCATAATCACAAATCAGGATTTGTTGATGAAACGTTCTATATGTGGAATATCATATTAACCCTAAATACGTCACACTTGATTTTCAGTTTAAAAAAAGTACATGAACATTACGTTTCCTTAAGTCCCACACCTTTGTGTAATAATGAAGAGTTTCCAAATATGAGATCAACATAGAAAAGTATCGTGCCAATTAATTTGGATTTTTGTCTATCACAAGTTCACAACTCAACTACAAAAAAAAAAAAAAAAAAAAAAAGAACAACTGGACTGATCCTTGTTTTCTTATTTTCCTATTGAAAAAGAAATAGGGGAAACAAGAAAAAGGAAGAGCAAAGGAAGGATTGAAGAGAATACTATGATATTTATCGACTTGAATTCATATTCGTGGGGTATAAAACTTGGTAATGAAAGACAGAATTTTTGTCGGAAGTTTTTATTTTTATTTTCAGAATTTAACCCGAAATCTCTAATTAGGAAGGTAGAAACCCATTTGTCTCACACCTTATTAAAACATAGGAGAATAGATTTAGCTAACTTGTTGGTGGGAACTATGCACGTCCTAAGAAGAGCACATGGGAACCCGCATTCCTTCGCTTCTCTTGCACTTGCAGTTGCAGTATAATTTCGTTTACTATTCTGTATTTCCACATGGTTGGTCCTAACACCTAACACGTAGGAGTTTACCATTCCAGTTTTCTCTCAAAAATTGGTGAGTGAGTTCTTTTCTGGGGTTGATGCATTGAATCAACTAATAGAAAATTATTTGATAATTTGTGGTTTCTGTTAATAATCTTCACATATTTGCGAGATTCGTTATAGAAACAATTCAATTATAAAGAGTTTTTTGTTTACTACTTAAGCCGACGTAACAATTGGAATTGCGTTGACTTTCCAGAATTATTTAGCATTTGTCGCTTAAGCTATTTGGATTTGAATGCTTGTCTCTTTTAATTTGTCCTTATTTTGTTAATCTAAAAATATCTAACTTGCAAAAACGAAAAGGATAGTACCATAACATTTAGCTGTACATAATTGTTTATCTTTTATTACTAGACAAACTAGACAAAAAAAATAGTGTATTGATTACCCATGCTAAGAATACTAACGGGGAGATACTATGAAATTATACAATATAACGTGAAGTAATTTAAAACTTTAAGGTGATGCTTACAAAAATGTCAGCTTGTATATTCGGTCAATATTAAAACAGTTTTGCCAAAAGAGAATATGCAAATACTAAATGTTGGCCTGATATCATCGCTATTAATTACAAACTAACATTGAATATTATATCTGTAAATACAGATCAAATGTTTGTATTGGTAAAAATCGGCTCACTATGAATCGCCTCGTCAACATGATCTAATAGCGACCGAGCATGTGATGACAAGTAGGAAACTGAAGCAAGTGAGTTAATTACCGAAGTCAGACACCGAGGTCGTCACCGAAGGCGAGCCGTAAGCTGAGCTTCGGCGACATTCACCTCGGTCGAACAACAAGGCCTTACCACCGAGGTCATGTACATGAACCTCGGTGAAGCGCCTCGAGCCAAAGCGGCTTTGCAGCCCACTACTTCAACCTATTATCTCCATTAATGAGCGTCCAGAACGTGGGTTTAAGCAATACCAGACGTGGGAAACGTGGCTAGGTTCTTGAATCTATAAATAGCACTTCATTTTACAATGTAAGTATTCAGAAATACATACAGAAACTCTACCAAAATTTGTACTCACTGCGATATATCGAAATCAAGTTATTTTCTCGCATTTTACTCTTATTTCTCGCATTTTCCTGACTTTGATACGAAGATTTGCTTATATTCTAACCCAAATTCGATTTGTGATCCTAAACTGATTTAGGGCCAAACAAATTGGCGCCGTCTGTGGGGAAATAAGCAGAAACGCTTTGTTCCAAAGTTCAACGTTCTTTTCCGTTAAAGCCCATAATTTTTCGACAACGATGTGGCTGACAGCAGTAGAGACCTTAATGAACAGATTGATGTTCCGTCGAACCAACAGTCTTTATCTCCAATGACAACTGAAGCCTTCCAAGCTTTTGTTGTTAACGCACTAAAAGCTCTTCAAGAGCGACAAGATGAACAAGTTAGCATTAATGCCGAATTCCGCGCCTCTTTAGAGGCGAGGAATAGCTCAGCACCGAACGGCACCCAGCCTTCGGCTCCAAATAGAGGCATCCCGCCCTTTGTTCCTATGGGCGCGATAATAGGGGGACCTCCCAATGGGGCCACGTCTGGGGGTTCGGAAAACATGTCGAGCACACCACACTTCGGGACGATTCCCACCGTGGCTGAAACTACATCCTCGGTCGATGTTGAAAGGTTGACTAGAAAAATTGAGGCACGCGTCGAGGTTCGCGTTGAGGCGCGAGTAGAAAAGCGCTTCGAGAGCGTCCCTAGGATAACAAAGACCGAAGATGAGCTTGACATAGACCAATATAGGGAGTTGCCATTCAAGCCCGAAGCAGCACCAGCTCCAACTCCTAAAAATTTCAAGCTCATGTTCTTAAAAAGTATGATGGGACCACCGATCCCAAAGAACATGTAAGGGAGTACATGGCGATGGTAAAAAGCAATGACTTAACGGCGATAGAGCTCGATTCAATGTTCTTAAAAAAGTTTGGTGAATCCTTGGAGAAAGGAGCGCTGCGTTGGTACATGTGCCTACCAGCGGGGTCAATTTCCACCTTCAAGGAAATGACCAACGCCTTCTTTAAGGTTCACACCGGAGATCAAAAAATTCTCAAAAGGAAGGAGGATATATGCGAGGTCAAGCAACGCCCCGGTGAACCACTTAAGGAGTTCCTTGAGCGCTTTCATACTGAGCGCATGGAGATACCTCGGATGGACGATACTCTAGCCATCATGGCATTTGAAAAGGGTATCAATGTTCGCAACTCTGACGCCGATGCTGAGTTGCGAAAAGAGCTTCAACAATACCAAATTCTGAAGTGGGAAGATTTACACAATCGAGCCTACTCCAAAGGCTGGAGGAAGTTGAGTTTAAAAGTCGAGGTTATAATTACAAAAACCGAGGCGAATCCTCGCATCGCGAGGAAATTCAAAGGGGAGGTATGAGCCATATACCTCCACGAGGCAACCTGTCAGCCAACGGTTGGGAAATTCCTTTGGAAATTTGTTTGCAAGCCTACATATAAGCCAACGGCTCGGAGGAAAGGTTCACTCTAACTCGTACCAAAGAAATTCCTCAGGCCCAGCTTCGGCTTCAAAGAAAGAATTACCTCGGATCCCTGACTACAATTTTAATATATCGACCTCGGAGCTGGTCAACATAGTCAAGAGAACTGCCGGGGTAAGAGTACCCAAAGACATGAGAACTCCAGCGGACAAAAGAGATCAGAATTTGCACTGCGAGTTCCATGCGGACTATGGCCATCGAACCGAAGATTGCAAAGCAGTGTGCCTCAAGGTGGCGCATTTGTTGAAAAAGGGCGTGTTGGCCGAATTCCTTTACCGACAAGGGAAGAGACAACTACACTAAGAACCGAGGTGATGGACAACCACCTCGGGCTCCACCCCTTGAGAGAGTTGTAAATGTTATCACCGGGGGGTCAGAGGTGAACGACGTGAATTTCGCAGCTGCAAAGAAATTCGCCGAGCTATCAATCACAATGGAAAAGATAACTCGAGTGAGGGGCTCGGGTAAAGAGATTGTATTTGACGATGACGATTGTGATGGAATGATGTTCCCTCATCACGATGCCTTGGTCATCATGTTAAAATCAATGACCCAGATATCAAGCGAGTCTTGATTGACCCCGGTAGCTCGGTCAACATAATCAGCTATGGGGCCATTAAGAAGATGTGGCTCAAAGGGGAAGTCATCCCCCAAAGAAACAGTGTTGACTGGCTTTAACAACTCCACGGAGAAAACTTTGGGTGAAATTACACTTAAAATATTTGCTGAATGAGTTAGCAAGGAAACACTATTTCAAGTGTTGCCCGAGGATATCGCATACAATGTGATCTTCGGCTGGTGCAAGCAAACCCGTAGGAAAGCTAGACACGATGAAAACGCGGAAGAACAAAAAGAAGTAAAAGATAGAAGCAAGACAAGACTTGCTTCGATTCGAAAGAACAGTGAGGAACTTGTCTCAAGCTCGATCAAACGAAGGTCAAGAATCACCTATACTAAGAAACAATCCTCAAGAAAGACAACGCTTCTTGCAAATTGAATGACCAAGAAGAAAATTTTCAAACGACTCACACCGATTGACACAAGTTCTTAAAATCCCACGTCGGGATTCGGCTCCATCGGAGACACTTTAATAGCAACTGCTATGTTCAATATTCATCAAAGACTAACTATTACAATGAAACGTAAGGAGTATTTATAGACTAGGCTAAGGACAAAATAGTAAGGGTCACAGGCGACCAATAGAAGTAAGCCACACAGGGCTGTTTTAGTGAGTGTTCGGTCACTTCTTCAACCGAACACGTGGCTTCGAACACTTGAACTCGAGCTTCTTCACTTCGGTGCTTGGTTGCTTGGCTCAGCTCATCCTTGACATCGATCGCCCTTCTTCGGTTACTTAAATTTACTTCGGCGCCGATGTTGAGTGCTCGGTTAAGGTTTGGTCACTCCCCTCTTCGAGCTCAAGCTTGTAGATGAAGCCTTCGGTTCTTGAGCTCGAATACTCAGCTTCGGAGTAGTTGCTTTCCTTCGGCCAAGCCAAGTAACTGTGAACATCATGCAGAAGTTTGGCTTGGCTTCGTGTCATCGGCCTGGGTGGATCGAACACTTGATCAGCACGTGTTCGGACTGCATCATCCTCCCCTTCTTGAGAAGATTTCGTCCTCGAAATCGGGCCTTTCTCATCCTCTGAAGTTTGACCTACAACACAAGGAACTAAGTCAGCAACATTAAAGGTGTTGGATACATTATACTCACCAGGGAGGTCGATCACATAAGCATTATTGTTGATCTTGGTCAACACTTGGAATGGACCATCCCCTCGAGGAGCCAACTTTCCTTTCCTTTGGTTCGGGAAGCGTTCATTTCGGAAGTGAACCCAAACCCAATCTCTCTTCTTTAATTCCAATTTCTTTCGCCCCTTGTTTTTCTTTGATGCGACCTTTGCATAAGCTTCTTCGAGGTTCTTCTTCACCTTTGCATGCAACTCGATCAAGGCAGTTGCTCGCCGAGTACTGATGTTAGGCTAAAAATGCATATATTTTAGTATTAGTTACATCATATTTTGGTGCTTTTGTGGATTATTTTAGCGTGAACAATAGTATTTTGTGCTTATATTGGGTGTTTGAATGTGTAGGAATTAAATGGTATGAAAAAGTGTTAAAGTTTGATGATTTGGAGCAAAAATTGAAGTTAATTTACAGCGTTGTAAGGTGCCAAGGCCGTGGAGTAGCCATGAAAGGAATTTGAAGACGAAAGGTCACGGCCCAGCCATCGTAAAGCCATGATTCAGCCATGAAGTTGAAAGCAGAATTTCGCAAGTGCATGGCCCAGGCATCGTAAGGCCATGATCCAGCCATGAGGCAAATTTTCTGGCGAAAAGTGGCGAGTGGCAAACTTGTCCATGAGTTTCACACGAGGTATAAAAGGTTTTCTAACCTATTTTCAGCCGACATCTTGACTTGGGAGAGCAAGACCACCATTGTTGAAGCACTTTGGAGCTTGGAAACGCATCAGAACCATTGGAACTGAAGAATCAAAGAGTTTTTCTCAACTTTTCTTATTCTCTTTCCTATGGGTGTTGTTTTAACTATGAATTCATTATTGTTTAATACAATTATGAGTGGCTAAGTCACCCATTCTAGGGTTGATTGAACCACTCCAATACTTTGTGCTATGAATATTAGTTTTGATGAATGAAACTTGATTATTCTTCCTATCTAAGTGTTGATGTTTTGATTGCTATTAATTGGAAGAGCTCCCAATTGATTGTTCCCATTATTCTTGTGTGTCTAGGGATAGATTCATAGGTTTGGGTTCAACACTTAGCAATATTTCAACCTAAAATCAAGGTATTACTTAGGTTGTCAATAAGGTGATTTGTGACCATTGATCCTGATTGTGAACTAAACTTGTAGTCCTAGTTATCTTCATTAATTAATTGAAAAATTAGTTAGTTAAAGTTACAGTTATTACACGGAAGTGAATAGTTGTGAATTTGGAGCAAGTGTTCAATAGGAAGAACCAAGTTGAATTCGTTAAATCATTATTCTAATACATAGGTAGGAGTTGGGTAGATCAATCCTAGGCTTTACATTCTTGAATCAATTTCATTCTCTATTAATTGTTGTTTACTATATTATTAATTTTTATTACTTAGTTGTTACTACACAATCAACCTTAAATCAAACACCCTTAGAAGTTAGTTGATAGGTGAATTAGTTAGAACAACAACTAGATTTCGAGTGTTCCTTGTGGGATTTGACCTCGGGACTTTAAGTACCGAGCTATATTTGCTGCGACCGCTTAGCCCCTTTTATAGGGCGTAGTTGGGCGTGATCAAGTACCTTCAAAATCAATAACAAAATCTCGAGGCAATGGGGTTAAATCAAGTGGAGTCAAAGGATTAAAACCATACACACATTCTAACGGGGTCATATTGATCATTCGATGCACCGTTCGATCGTATGCAAACTCCATTATGGGCAAATGATCAGCCCAGTTTTTGACCTTGCCTTTGGTCATTGCTCGAAGCAAAGATCCCAAGGTTCGGTTAACTACCTCGGTCTGTCCATCAGTCTGAGGATGGTGAGACGTCGAGAATAGTAGTTTGGTGCCGAGGGCACCCCACAAGCATTTCCAAAAATGACTCAAGAATTTTGAGTCTCGATCACTCACAATAGTACGAGGCACACCATGCAATTTCAACACATTAGAAATAAACAAAGTAGCAACATGTTGTGCATCATCACACTTTTTGCAAGGGATAAAGTGAACCATTTTTGAAAAACGGTGGACTACGACAAAGATGCTATCATGTCCACCTCCCGACCTTAGTAACCCCAACACAAAGTCCATGGATATATCAACCCAAGGTCGATCAGGCACAGGCAGCGGGGTATACAAACCATGAGGGTTGGACTTCGATTTAGCTCTCTTGCAAACGAGACAAGCATTGCAAAACTTTTCCACATCTCGTCGCATTTTTGGCCGATGGAACTGCTCGGTTAAGATACCAAGAGTTTTGTCGACACCGAAGTGTCCCATCAAGCGTCCGGAGTGAGCTTCTCGAACTAAGAGCTCTCTCCACGATGACACTGGCACACAAACCCTCCCATTCTTGAAGAGGCAGCCATCGTGCCACTGATATTTCTCAACCTTTCGGCCACTCAAGATTGAGTTACAAATGCATTTCAGCTTGGGATCGTCTTCGTACATCAACTTGATGCTTTCGAATCCCATGAGCCTAGAGGCGAGAGTGGTCGCTAAGGCAAACTTCCTTGATAGCGCATCGGCCACAACATTGTCTTTTCCCTTCTTGTAATGAATTACATAGGGAAAACTTTCAATGAATTCAACCCACTTGGCATGCCTTCGGTTTAATTTTTCCTGACCTCCGAGATGTTTTAAAGATTCATGATCACTTTAATCACAAACTCTCGAGGCCACAAATAATGATGCCAATGGGCGAGTGCTCGAACGAGGGCATACAACTCCTTGTCATACGTCGAGTAGTTCAAGGTTGCACCCTTAAGCTTTTCGCTAAAGTAAGCGATCGGCTTTGATTCTTGCATCAGCACTCCTCCGATTCCAATTCCGGAGGCATCACACTCAACTTTGAATGCTTTGACGAAGTCAGGGAGTTGCAACAACGGGTCAGAGCAAAGCCTCCATTTCAACTCTTGGAAAGCCCTTTCTTGGGACTCTCCCCACACAAATGGATGGTCTTTCTTAACCAGCTCGGTCAAAGGAGCTGCCATGGTGCTAAAGTCTCGAACAAACCTTCGGTAAAAGCTAGATAAGCCATGAAAGCTACGAACTTGTGATACCGAGGTTGGAGTTGGCCAATCTTTGATGGCTTCGACTTTTGACTCGTCGACTTCAACACCATTAGCACTGACAACGAATGCTAGAAAGACTAGATGTTCGACACAAAAGACACATTTCTTGAAGTTAGCATATAACTTCTCTTCTCTAAGCTTATCAAGCACTAGCCTTAGGTGTTTGACATGTTCATCCACAAATTTACTATAAACAAGTATGTCATCGAAGTAAACGACAACAAACTTATTTATGAACGGTTTGAGCACATGGTTCATCAGTCGCATGAATGTGCTCGGTGCATTGGATAAGCCAAAAGGCATCACCAACCATTCATAGAGACCGAACTTGGTCTTGAATGCGGTTTTCTACTCGTCTCCGGGTTTCATTCGGATCTGGTGGTAACCGGACCTGAGGTCTATCTTCGTAAAGCATGAAGAACCACTTAACTCGTCTAACATGTCATCTAATCGAGGGATAGGATGATGATACTTATCATTATTTTGTTGACTGCTCGGCAATCAACACACATTCGCCATGTTCCATCTTTCTTTGGGACAAGTATAACATGAACGGCGCAAGGACTCAAGCTCTCTCAAACAAGGCCCTTGTTCAGCAACTCATCAACCTACCTTTGGAGCTCTTTGGTGTCTTTGGGATTACACCGGTATGCAGGTTTGTTGGGGATTTGAGACCCCGGTACGAAGTCAATTTGGTGCTCGATTCCTCTCAACGGAGGTAATGCACCTGGCATTTCTTCGGGAAACATGTCTCCGAAGTCCTGCAAAACACTTTGTACAACACATGGCAAAGGGTTATCGTTAGAAAAACCATCATTAGAGTTTAGAAAGATACCCTTGTGCACGAGGCAAATCATCATCTGATCGTTGTCGTTGCCTTGTAGATACTCACCCGGTTGCATGATTGCACACACACTTCTTACTTCGGGCGGTGAGTCATTGTCTTCGGCCACAATTCTTGTTCCCATCGGAAGCTTAGCTTTGGCCGCTTCTTTCAATTCTATCCGTTTATAGTCCTCGGTGACTTGTTTCGGAGACAAGGGTTTGAGTATGAAACTCTTCCCTTCGAGATTTGCAGTGTAAGTGTTGGATCTTCCGTTGTGAACAACCGACCGATCATACTGCCATGGTCGACCCAATAGCAAATGACAAGCTTGCATCGCACCACATCGAACATCATTTCATCTTGATATTCTCCAATTCTAAACTTGATCCACACTTGTTTGAAAACCCTCAACTCTCCACACTCATTCAACCATTGTAATTTGTAAGGGTGGGGATGCTTCAAAGTAGGTAGTCCCATTTGTGAAACCAAGGTTTGGCTCACAACATTTGCACAACTACTTGAGTCGATGATCATCGAACACACCTTCCCCCTCACTCAACATCGGGCATGGAAAAGATTTTCTCTTTGGTTGTCCTCTTCTTTGAGAGTCATGCAGCTCAAATTCCTTTGAACCACAAGAAACATTTCAGGATGATCAGCTTCGGCAGCTTCATGACCATCATCCTGTTCAGCTCAGTTAATCTCCTCGATAAATTCCTCCTCGGTGTCACTCGCCTGCTCACAAACATCTCCATTGTCGAGCACAAGCATAACCTTGCGAGTTGGATACTCTTTTGCCATGTGACCATAACCTTTGCATTTATGACACTGAATATTTGAAGCACTAGGAGAGTTTAGTTGAACTTTACCTCCCGCTTCTCTTGGCTGGTTAACGGTCACACCCCTTTCGAAGGGTTTCTTCAAATCTTGAACACTGTTAGCACTTGTTGGATTAGTACTCTAGCATTCTTTACCTCGGTTCAAAGGAGTTGAAGTAGTGACTCCTTGATACCGGTTTGCCTTATCGTCCTTCACCAATCTCTCAGCTTCGGTGGCAGCTTCGAACAGATCTTCCAACATGTGGTACACGTGTAGCCTCAATTGAGATGACACATCCCGAGCCAAGCTATTTTTGAACCGAATAGTGGCTTGCTCTTCATCTTCTACCAGATCAAGATTCAATGAAATTCTCTCGAACTCATCATGATACTCTTGGACTGACTTGGACCCTTGCTTTAGCTCATAGAGCTTTGTAATTGAGTTTGCCTATACTTAGCACTCAAATACTTAGCATCCATTGCTCTCTTCAACTGTGTCCAAGTAATGACTTCGGGATAGGCATTCCTTCGTCTATGCCTCTTGTCAGCTTCCCACCACGTAGATGCATACGCTTCGAACGAAGCAATGGCATGGGCAGCTTTTCTCTCTTCGGTCATCTCATTGGTTTCGAAGATTCGCTCCATTTTAAGCTTCCACTCAAGATATTCATCCGGATCACTAGTTCCTTTAAAGGGTGGAATAGTGATCTTGACACTGCTCAAGTTTGAGTCTCGAACACCACGAACTTGTTCGGGATACTCGTCATAGTGATCATCAGCCTCACGCTCAATATTTCGATCAACATTTGCGCCTTGGCCTCGACCTTTGAAATTTCCTCGACCTCCTTCATTGACCCCTTCATCAATGTTCTCAACTTGTCTTTGGGCCATCGGAAGCGGTACTCTTTCACCTCGGGGAATGCCCAAGTTTTGATAATCACCTCGGGGATTGCCCAAGTTTTGTTGGGGAACTTGGGGATTGCCAAGTTTTGTGGTTGTGCTTTGGGGTTGCCAAAGATTTCTCTTCGAATAGCCTCACTCGTCAACTGATGTTGTCGAACAAGTTTAGCATACAGCTCAGGTTTCATCGGATTGGAGTTGCTAGTTCCAGCACCGGACCCAGGTAAGGCCACAGACACACTTCCTTGCTCGAGTTGAGCTACTCGAGCACTCACTCCTCTTACTTCGGCACTGGTGCCTTGTATCGCAGCCATGAGATCGGCTAACGACACTTCGGGCTTCTCAATGCCTTTGCTGTCGCCTCCATTCCCAGCCATGGTACCTGCAGAAATCAAAGACCAAATAAAATGTTGAGGTCAAAAATCACCTCACACACTCCCTCACCTTTGATGGGTGGCACTCGGGTCCAATCAATTTATGGTTTCAGTTTTTTGTCACTCAAGAACTTGTAGCCAATGGCTTCCTCGGTTGATCAACTTCTCTCAGTTCCTTCGAATTTGACAAGTTACAATGTCTCCTTCGGGATGAGTGAAATGATACGACTTGATGGAACGGATGCTATGTACTCTACGCTTCGGAAGTCAAAAGAATTTTCTACGAAATTTGGACTTTAGTCACCCACGCACGAGTTCCTACAAGCTCAAATGAGTTAGTACGACCTCGAGTAGGAAGAATTACTCAAGAGATCCACTAACTAGATTTATCGATCACAAGAAAAGTAAAAATCTAGGAGAATCTACCCTTCGATTCCTCTTCGAAATCTCTTTTGATTACACCAACTCTTGTCCGTACAAGAGTGGTCCCTCCTTGGTACAGATAGGGTTTTACCTTATCCAATTCCCTTTTCTAGCCGACAAAATTTTCATCTAGGGTTTTGATCTTTACACTTTACCCCTTTCTTCTTTAATGGAACAGTGAAGTTTTTGCTCCGGCGTACAGACAACTTAACTTCGTTCACTAACCAAGAATTTTCAACAGAGTTTGGGTTGCTTCTTTCAACTCAGGTACCAACAACAACGGAGGAAATCAGTCCAAAGTTCTTTGAGCTAAGATTCAGCTCCTCGTGTTCGCACACTGTTACAAACGTAACAATTTTCCGGTGTACGGACGACGGTTCAAATCTTAGAACTTTGAAATTTAAGCACAGACAAACCCAAATCAATCAAGAACCACCAGTCTTTATCGGAGACAACCAAAAACACACGGAGGTTCGAAATCAGTCAACACCAAGCTCAAAGCAGTCCAAAAATTCACCACGAAACCCTAGTCGAAAATCGTGTACGACAAGTGCTCGTTGAAATCAGGAAACAATGGTGACCAAGAATCAAGGGTTGTTTAATCCAAACAACCAACAATCAACCAAAAATTTTGAATTTTTCTTTTATGCTTCTTTTTTTTTTTGTAAACACCTCAGCAACGAACAGGATTTGAGGTTGTAAGAACAAGCTCAAACCTTGCTCTGATACCAAGATGGTGCAAGCAAACCCGTGGGAAAGCTAGACACGATGAAAACACGGAAGAACAACAAGAAGTAAAAGATAGAAGCAAGACAAGACTTGTTTCGATTCGAAAGAACAGTGAGGAACTTGTCTCAAACTCGATCGAACGAAGGCCAAGAATCATCTATACTAAGCAACAATCCTCAAGAAAGACAATGCTTCTTGCAAATCTAATGACCAAGAAGAAAATATTCAAACGACTCACATCGATTGACAAAAGTTCTTAAAATCCCACGTCGGGGTTCAGCTCCATCGGAGACACTTTAATAGCAACTGCTATGTTCAATATTCATCAAAGACTAACTATTACAATGAAATGTAAGGAGTATTTATAGACTAGGCTAAGGACAAAATAGTAAGGGTTACAGGTGACCAATAGGAGTAAGCCACGCAGGGCTGTTTTAGTGAGTGTTCGGTCACTCCTTCAACCGAACACGTGACTTCGAACACTTGAACTCGAGCTTCTTCACTTCGGTGCTTGGTCGCTTGGCTCATCTCATCCTTGACATCGATCGCCCTTCTTCGGTTACTTGAATTTACTTCGGCGCCGTTGTTGAGTGCTCGGTTAAGGTTTGGTCACTCCCCTCTTCGAGCTCAAGCTTGTAGATGAAGCCTTCGGTTCTTGAGCTCGAATACTCAGCTTCGGAGTAGTTGCTTTTCTTCGGCCAAGCCAAGTAAATATGAACATCATGCAGAAGTTTTGCTTGGCTTCGTGTCATCGGTCTCAGTGGATCGAACACTTGATCAGTACGTGTTCGGGCTGCATCATCGGCAGACCATAGATCTATTCCATGGAGGCTGTTCCCTCCACGCTGCATCAAGTGATCGAATTCCCTACACCTTGGGAGGGGGGGGGTTCGATCAATAAAGAAGAGCAACGAGTAGCAAGAGAGTGCTATTCAGTTGTGTTGAGAAGTGGAGTCACCCCGACCGGGCCAAAACAATAGCAACTAACGCAACCGGGGTCAAGCGAGGAGGACCTCCGAGGAGAAGTTGAAAAGATCCCGGTGTGCATTCAAGAGCCTCGAAAACAAAAAGCCTCGGACTCAACTATTGAGGAGTTGGAATCTTTCACCTTATTGAAAGATTTTCCTGAAAGAAAGGTATTTGTCGGCTCGGAGTTGGACCCGAAGTCGAAGAAAGTAATCATTGAAGTTTTAAAGTCCAACAACGATTGCTTCACTTGGTCTTACTTGGACATGATTGGTATCGATCCGGATATCATGACCCACAAGCTGAATGTAGACCCAAAATTCACCCCGGTGAAGCAGAAGAAAAGACCTCACCCCGGTGTTAAAAAGAAAGCGATCGAAGATGAAACTACAAAGTTGCAAAAAAATGGTTTCATAAGGGAGGTAAAGTATCTCGAATGGCTGGCTAAAGTGGTCGTCGTACCAAATAAAAATGGCAAGTGGAGGATGTGCGTAGATTACACTGATTTAAACAAGGCTTACCCCAAAGACTCATACCCATTGGCACAAATAGACAGGCTAATAGACTCCACGGCTGGACACAAACTATTAACCTTTTTGGATGCTTATTCGGGATACGATGAGATCCTCATGGATCCGAAGGACGAAGAGAAAACCTCGTTCATCACTGACCGAGGTACTTTTTGCTATAAAGTGATGCCCTTCGGTTTGAAAAATGCTGGGGCGACGTACCAGAGGTTGGTGTGTCGCATGTTAAAGGAATATATTGGAAAATCTATGGAAGTTTACATAGATGATATGCTCATCAAGTCAATTCAAATGGTGGATCATCTGAATTACTTGAGGGAAGTTTTCGCTGTTCTGAGGCAATATGACATGAAATAGAACCCTGAGAAGTGTGCCTTCGGCATAGGGTCTAGCAAATTTTTTGGGATTCATTGTTTCTGAACGAGGAATCGAAGCCAACCCAGATAAGATTAAGGTTATCGAAGAGATCCCCGAAGAGTTGACCGGGGTGAAGGAAATTCAGCGCTTAACTGGCCGAATCGCTGCCTTGAGTCGATTCATCTCAAGGTCCTCGGAGCGATGCCACAAATTCTTCTCTGTTTTGAGGAAGAACAATCACTTCGAATGGACACCGGAGTACAAAGAAGCGCTGAAAGATCTGAAACGCTACCTGACTAACGTGTCGTTGCTCGCCAAGCCAAAGGATGGTGAAACATTGCTAGTTTACTTGGCTGTGTCCATGGTGTCAGTCAGTGTTGTGCTGGTTCGGGAAGAAGATGGCAAGAAACAGCCGATCTACTATGTGAGCAAGACACTGCTGATACTGAGACCAGGTACCCACACTTGGAAAAACTAGCACTTGCTTTAATTATTACTGCTCGAAAACTACGACCTTATTTCCAATGTCACCCAATAGCAGTAGTTTCAACCTTCCACTTAAGAAGAATATTGCATAAACCTAAGTTATCGGAGAGGCTATCAAAATTGGTGGTATAATTGAGCGAGTATGACATCACTTACCAACCCCGAACAGCCATCAAATTCCAAGTCTTGACTGACTTCGTAGCTGATTTTAGTGTTGGGACTCTGCCCGAAGCCGAAAAGGAGAACTTAATGTCAAAAGGAACAGCTTCGGGGCTATGGATACTTCACACCGATAGGGCAACTAATTCCAAGGGTTCGGGATTAGTCATAGTGTTGAAAGCACCCACCGGGAAGAAAATCAGGCACTCGGTTCGGTTCAAAAAAGTGACCAACAACAAGGCCGAATATGAAGTAGCTCTAGCAGGCTTTGAGTTGGCTAAAGAATTGGGGGTGGAAAGAATTGAGTTGAGATGTGCTTCACAACTGGTGGTAAATCAAGTGCTCGGCGAATACATGGCTCGAGAGCCCAGAATGCAGCTATTCTTGGACCGAGCACATAGGATTTTGGCCCAATTCCAAGAATGGCAAATTAAACAAGTGCCCTGGGAGGAAAATACCGAAGCTGATGCCCTGGAAAATTTGTGTTCTGCAGTCGATGAAGCCCACTCGGGAACTGATTCAGTGGTTCGGTGGCTATCTGCACAGATGAGAGAGATGAAATTGCAAGTCAACTCGGTGGACCACAAATGGGATTGGCGGAGTAAGTTCATCTCTTACTTCGACTCGGGGACTGTCCCTCAAGATAAAAATGAGGCCAAAAAGTTAAGGACTCAAGCGGCTTCATACCATATGATTGAGGGTAATTTATATAAGAGATTGTATTGCGGCCCGATGGCCAAGTGTTTGGGTCCAGACGGAGCTAGATATGTAATGGCCGAGGTACACGAAGGCGAGTGTGGCATTCATTCGGGGGGAAGGTCTTTGGTGCGCAAATTAGTTAGAGCTGGGTATTATTGGCTCACCATCAGCGTAGATGCAAAGGCCTTCGTGCAAAAATGTGATAAGTGCCAACGCCACGCACGGATGATCCATAAACAGGCCGAACGTATGCATTCGGTCGTATCACCATGGACTTTCATGAAATGGGGGATAGATATTGTTGGACCCTTACCAAAGGGAGTGTTCGGTTCATCCTCGTATTAGCTGATTACTTTACCAAAATGGGTGGAAGCAGGAGCTTTCACCGAAGTTAAACAGAAATAAGTAAACGATTTCATCAAGAAGAACATCATCTATGGGTTCGGTGTCCCGAGGGAATTTGCTTGCGACAACAGTAAACAGTTTATGGGAGCACCCATCACTGATTTCTTCAAACAACGGGGGATCAAAAGAATTGCTTCGACCCCCTATCATCCAAGTGCCAATGGCCAAGGTAAGTCTTCGAATAGGATCATAAAATGAAAATCTCAAGAAAAGGCTCGGTGAGAAAAAAGTCCCTTGGTCCGAGGAGTTTCCAGGCATGTTGTGGGCCATGCGGACAACAAAAAAGAACAGTACCGGTGAGACTCCTTTTTCACTTGCTTACCGTATGGATTCCCTTATCCCCGTGGAGGTGGGCGAACCAAGTCTTCGGTACGCTCAAACCACCGAGGATGCGAATCAGCAAGCCATGCGCATAGAGTTGGACTTGCTCGAGGAGAAAAGAGAGTTGGCTTTGGTTCGGCTAGTTGCTCAAAAAAGGCAGATCGAAGCATATCTCAATAGGAAGGCCAAACTTAGAGATTTTAAAGTTGGCGATTATGTGTTGAAGGCTACGTACCAGTCAACGAAGGAAGAAAATGGGGGAAAGCTTGTCGCAAATTGGGAAGGACCTTACATAGTCAAAGCAATTGTTGGGAAAGGATCTTATCAAATTGAAGATCTGCCGGGCATACCCGAACCCCTAAATTGGAACATCTCCAATTTAAAGTGGTACTACTTCTGATATTGAGTTAAGCACACCTCGATCACTTAAAACTTACATTCAGCCTCGAGCCGAAAAATGCTCATAGGGCCTCTATTAAAATGTACCAACTTGCTCCTCGTTTCATTTTGTTTGACCTTTTCAGGAAGCGGATAAAACAATTTTCAGTGCTCAGATCTTCATCAAGATTCACACCCGAACACTGGGGGAGGGAGGTAAGGGGCGGTTTGCAACCGAGGTCGACACTGAGCTTCCCAACCAAAGCCTGTCTATTCGATAACCAGGGACTAACACCTGAGGAATAGCTTAGTACATTGTAATTGCGCCCGATAGTGGCATGTTGTCAATTTATTTTTACGCCCAAGGTCTACTTCGACTTGGCCTTATGTAAAAATCCAATTTTGGCTCGTTGATATGATCAATGGAATAAACTTGATTTCACATCTATTTGTTTCTGCAATCTTACACTTCAAAGTTGCACTACAAATGCATCGACTCGAGAACGAGACGTCGTTCTAAGTTTGCATCGGTTTGATTCAGTTAAGTCTTGCAAGCAAGATATCAATTTTAAATTTTCGGTTCATGCAAAAACTAACATTTAAGAAAAAAAGCACAAATTTATTTCATTATGCCCGGAGGCTGCAAATTTATACATCAAAAGGACCCGAAGGTCCAAAGTGTGAACAAAAGAAGAAAGCCCGAAGTCTTACACGGAAATAAAAAATGTTAACAGAAGTCTAAGCCTCGGGGGCGTCACCTCCCTCTTCGGAATCCCCCTTGGCATCTTCTTCATCTTCTTCATCACTCGAGGCTTCACTTGATGGGAGGTCATCAATGATAGCTTGAGCCTTTGCTGTCTTCTCTTCGGCTTTAGCAATTTCTTCTTCCAAGTTGAGCTCGCCAGCGTGGCACTGCTTGAGCAGCTTCAGCCAAGATTTGATAACGGCCCATTACTTATCTAGCTCCGCCCTCTTGGCCTTGATCTTAGCTCTGTCTTTGCGATCAGCGATTTCGTCTCGAAGAGCTTCAACCTCGGCCTCACGAGCTAAAAGTTTAGAGGTCTCACCCTCCAACTTCTGAATATGAAGTACATGCTTTCTCAGTTGCTCATGGTGTTTCCTGGCCATCTCTTCAGACTTTCCCTTCACTTGAATCAGCTTAGTCTTGCAACTTTAGCTTCTAGCCTCAAACGCTCAACCTGGAAGCCATCACCGAGGGCTTGAATTTTTGCTTCGGAAGCAGCTTCGGCTTCGTGCAAATCGGACTGGGACTTGGACAACTTAGCCTTCAGTTCTGCTATTTGTGCATTGAAGCTGTCCCTCTATCTATCCCATGCACGAGCAACGCGCCGAACCTCCTCATACCTCGAGGTCTCATCTTTGATAACCCTCAGTGACAGAACGAAACTCTGAATGAAGATTGACCAGAAAATCAATTGTCAGCAATCGACCGAGGACGAAGATAGAGGTAAGATCATTATACTATAAAACTTACTCTGATGACATTAGCAGCGATGGTGTTGTACAGCTGGCCTCGGGAGAAAGTCTGCACAACTTTGTCTTCTTACGGGCCAAGCAAAGGCATAAGGCTCAAAATATCGCCTCGGCTCCCAGCCAACAAGTTTGAAGAAGCTGGCACTTCAAGCTTTCGAAAAGACCTCACCGAGGATGAAATCCTTGCTGGCTCGGATTGCGCCCGAACTGCGCCAACTTCAGCCTCCCTCTCGCCAGCAGCAGACCCAACCTCCCCAACTTTGGCCTTGCCCTTAGCCCTAGCGACTATCGCCTCAGAGTCTTGCTTCTGATCTTCAAGGTCCACGACCTCAACTGCTCTTTGGGCCGCTAAGTCCTCGGCGGCAATGTCATCAGGCTCATCGATTAGCCTTCGGCGCGATTACGCCGCCACCTTGGGCCTAGGAGAAGCAGTCGCCTCGGTGCGAGTGTTTACGGAGCGAAGATAGAGGTAAGATCACCTGCGAAGAGCAACAAAGAAACTCTGAACAAAAGAGCAAAGTTAGATGAAAACTAGCAAATTGATTGAGGATGATGTCTACCTTTTGAGGACCCCTGACCCGAGGATCCTTTTGGAGTCTTCGAAGGATTTGAAGCCTTGAGCTCTTTCAAGTCACCTGCTAAGCCCACCACCAAAGCCAGTTCGTCATCTGACTCGGTATCCTCATCATCCTTCTTTTTGCCTTTTACTTTTTTCTTTTTATCCTTATTCGTGTTGACAGCATGATTTGGAAAACCTAACACCGAGGAGAAGGTTAGCAATCGAAGCTAAAGCTTCAAAACAACACACCAAGTGAAACACCACAGAAAACTTACCATGCCTCTTGCACTGCCAACCAAATTCAGCAGCCATCTTCATCCATGTTCGGGTGGAGCGTTCTCGAGCCCCTATCACAGCTCTAACCCATTCGGTCAACCCTGGGGAGGAACGATGGCGACCTTGTTAGTTGAAAAGAAAAAATAAAGCGGGGTTAGCAAATATGAGTTATCGCCGAGGAGGAAGTAAAAATCCAAGAGACGCTTACGTGTGTTATTCCACCTATCGGGAA
Organism: Petunia axillaris subsp. axillaris; assembly: GCA_029990575.1. Taxonomy (NCBI): domain Eukaryota; kingdom Viridiplantae; phylum Streptophyta; class Magnoliopsida; order Solanales; family Solanaceae; genus Petunia; species Petunia axillaris. Next base: position 11,401,748 of record JARKNS010000006.1, read on the forward strand.
AATTAGGTTCGGTGGATAACGCGCTGGTTTCTAAGAGGACGTAGCGATCACTCCAACATCGATCCCCGTAGTCTTCGCTCTTGTGGAGGAGCGCATATTTACCGCGGTTGTTCAAAGATGCAACCCCGGCTTTGTGAAAATACGGGTAATAAAGAGAAAGGAGATGTTGCAAGGTGAAGTCCACCCCAGCTTTTTTGCTCAGCCAATCCATGCACTGAACAACCCTCCAGACGCCAGGGCCTAGTTGGGCCAAGCATAGGTTGTATGCTCGGCAGAAATCTTCAATGACTCTGTGCACTGGAAGGGAGAAGCCGAGGGTGAAAGGGTAGGTGTAAGCAAAAGAGAGCCCCTCCACGTGTTGGCAAACTCTGCTCGTTGGGTCGGGGATAACTATCTTCACCTCGGGCCCAAACCCACAATACTTCCGAACTCGCTCAATATGAGCTTACGTTATGCGAGTCGACGTCGTGTTTACCGATATGTTCCTATTCTTCTCCTCTTGATCAGCAGATTGCACTTGCAGCTTGAGATTTTTGCTGTTATTGAAATGTGAGGGGATAATTTGATGAGGCTCGAGCTCTTGCTCGAGGGGAATCGCCGGGCCCGAAGGTCCCACCTCGGCGTCATGCCCACCTTCGGTTGAAGGCAGGTCAACCCCGGTCTCAGCTTCGGCCTCGACGCCATCTTCGCCCTCACCCTCGGTATCGTCGCCCTCACCATCATCATCCCTATGGCTGACAGCATCAGCGCCAACTACCACCATGGCGTCATCGTCGGCGACGTCACCTTCTCCCTCTAGGCTGACGTCTTCGCTCATCGCAGCTATGTCGCGCCTAGCTCTTTCTTTACGTCGCTTAGGGCCACTCACATCAGACGTCACCTCTCCACCACCCTCCGCCTCTATTACTTGTAACGCCGGCACGGCGGTAATGAAGTCGACACTAGCTATAGCGGCGGCATAGAGCGAGATCCTTGCTCTCTTGCCAGAATCACTCGAATCCTGCCTGGAGTGTGTAGCACACTACCAGACGTGGAAAACGTGGGCTAGGTTCTTGAATCTATGATAGCACTTCATTTTACATTGTAAGCATTCAGAAATACATACAGAAACTCTGCCAAAATTTGTACTCACTGCGATATCGAAATCAAGTTATTTTCTCGCATTTTACTCTTATTTCTCGCATTTTCCTGACTTTGATACGAAAATTTGCTTATATTCTAACCCAAATTCGATTTGTGAGCCTAAACTGATTTAGGCCCATACAATGTTAAAAAATTTGCTTGAAGAGTAGTCAAGTGGGTTAAAGTTTTCGCTGACATATCTTAAAGTGTTTTTTATTTTAATTTTCGCTGAAAGACATTTTGAAATACAATCATGCTATTTTATTTTACTTTTACATAGGAGAAGACTGTAGCTGAGCCAATAATTTAACAAGGAGGTTTAACATTGCCTAAATAAACATAAAATATTTTTAATCTGGTTACGAGTATAATTTTGGGATTCAATTGAACGTCCTTTCTAATAGGTAAGTACCCCTCCAGCAAGGGAGGGGATGGAAAAAATGAAGAAGTTACCAGGTGAGGAATCAAACCCTCCCAATCATACATTTCATACTGTATTTTATTAAAACTTCAAATCCACTAACTTTTTTATATGTTCAAAATCAAGAAATGGTTTTAAGCGCCTACTAAAATGAAAGCTCAAAAAAAGGAAAGTATGGTGAAAATGCAAGCAGCAGCATGCAGCAGAAAAAGACTCTTCCAATAGTGTTAACTTTTCTCCGAACTTTGACAAGATTGATGCACCAACAAATATCATATAAAAAAAAAATCGTGCAGTATGCTCCTCGGTCTATTTCAGTTTATGTATCAGTACTTTTTTTTTTTTACCCGTTAAAAAAATGATAATTTTTTAAAGTTAAAAATAATTTAATTTAAATATTACTACTAATTTAGTATTAGTAAATAATTTCTAGCCACACAAATATATATATTTTTTTTAAAGAATCTCAATGGTCGTCATTTTTTTTTTTTACTTTTGTGTTAGATTCAAACTTTTACCACATAAAATGAATCAAATGGAGTACTAAATTTCTAATTGGAAAATGTTTGGACCTTCTTTTTATTGTAATCGATCTTAAGCTATCTAAAACAAAATGCGATATAATTTTGCAAAAAAAAAAAAGAAAATTAATAAGTAGATCCCTTATCGACTTAACTATACAAAAAAAGGGAATAATATGGGGGGAGAAAGGGAAAAATACAGATGTTATGTCTCTATCTGTTAGAGATGTTAGTCCAACAGGTTAGGAAAGGCAAGATTAGACCAAGCATCGAGAAAGAGAACTTTAGTTGGGCCAGCGAAGGGCCCATTTAAAATGAATGGGCCCACTGGATACGACAAAGTTGACTGACTTCAACTTGAAGGAAGGTGGAAGGTAACCTCTTTGGCTTCCACGTGGCTTTTAACCTTTTCCCACGCTGTATCTCACGGCCAGTTGTGACCGAGTCCTCGTTAGTTAAAAGAGCACGCGCTTCACTCTCCAACTTTTGCAATTTGAACCCACTCCTGTCAACTACATTAACTACTACTCCCTCCGTTTAAAAAAAAATAACCTATTTCCTTTTTAGTATATTTCAAAAAGAATAATATTTTTTTAAATTTGAAAAGAAATATTCACTTTTACGCATCCCTAGATGATTTGTAGCCACACAAATATCTATATCTTATTTTAGACCACAAGTTTCAAAAGTCTTCTCTCTTTATTAAACTCCGTGCAAAGTCAAATGGGTTCATCTAAAGTGGAACGGAGGGAATAGTACTTTTTATTTTCGTAAACTTGATGGATTCAATTTTGATTTATCAATTTTTTAATATTCCTTTGACGTTGATTTTAAGTGGCCGTTTGGTCATAGATTTCAAAAAATATTTGAAAAAAGAGTTTTTGTAGTTGAGTTGAAAAATAGTATTCGGAAGTTGAAGTTGTGTTTGGACATATATTTTACTTAAAAAAAGTAGAATTTTTTGAGAGAATAAGTAACTCTTTTGGAACATTTTGAAAAAGTGTTTTAAACCAATTTTTGGTTTTTCAAAAACAATTTTTCAAAAAAAGTTGAAAAAATCACAAAATTTCAAGGACAAACATAAGTTTTGGAAAAATAGTAAAAAAAAAAGTGTATGGACAACGGGTCCTAAGATACCTTTTTCTTGTAAATTTTAGTCACACATTGTTCGAACAGGTTAACGCGTGTTAAGAAAGAAAAGAGAATTTAACTTGCAAGTACGATAAAGAAAAATAATTCATGTATAACCTTTGTAACATCATAGGTAAAGTAATTATTGGGACACAAGTATTAGACGTATATCAAATATTTGAAATAATTTGTAAAATATCTGGTTCAAAATTTAGTCCATTATTTCAAATTCTCTTGAAATAAAGAACTTAAGGTTTGAAAAGCTAATTTGGGAAGTAAATCAATAAAATAATTGTTTTCGATCCCAAAACCTTAAATTTTTTCAAATATTCATGACATTTGTTGTCAAATATTGGGTCCTTTGGTTAAAAGGGACACACAAGATTTTAAGTAGGTAAAGGGGCAAAGTCTTAATTAATGGGGTAGAAGGGACACTATCGATTATGGGACTTAAACACAATTTTTTTTCACCCTAAAGTTTTATTTCTTACATTTGTGTCCTCACAAAAAAATTTCCCTCCATTTTTTCCCTCCTTTCTCTCTCCTCTCTTCTTTCTTCTCCCTCGCGACCAAAACACCATAGCTGTTGCGCATCTTCTTTCTTCAATCTCTCTTCGTTTTTGTTATTACTCCTACATTCCAACCGCCACCCCCCCCCCCCCCAAACACAATATATTCTCAGATCTAAATCCTTTTCGATTAATTTAGGTATAACTTACCATAATTAAAAAAATAATTTGGGGAAATTAAGCTGAAATTCTTTGAATAATGTTTTCGTCTAGGCATTACTTCGAAGTGGAAAGCTTGACAAGTCCCAGATCTCCTATAAGTGTAAGCTTCCGTCTTCCTCATCTCTACTGTTCTAATTTTCATAAAAACCCAAGTTTTAAAACAATATGTTGTAAGTTTGAAACATGTTAACTTGACGATTGAAACATCATATAGAATGTACTAAAAATATTGGTACGATCTAGTCAGAAATATCGAACATTGTGTCAGATGGTCGGAATAGCCAATACGATTTTCTGAATGACCTAGTCAGAGTTATGGAACATAATGTTAGATGCTCAAAACATCTCATAGCATGTTCAATATATGTTTGTCATTAAGTTGGAACTTTTTTTTAGATGTTCGAATCTATAGTATATATGTTCCACATTTGGATGTTGGTATGCTTAAACATCCTGTTAGATATTCGGAACTGTTTGTTGGATGCTCCAGTATTTTGGGCTGCCTTGACCATATATGATGAATGTTTATCCTGTCTTGCAGATAATGTTAAACTAATGGGGGACATACTACTAAGAGTTGATTATCTTAATGAATGGGTGGAGCGTTCGAAATATTATGCTTGGACTCCTAAAGTGAAAGAGAAAAGACATATCCTTGTGAGTGGGAATGTTACATATGATGAACTGGTCAACAAAATCATATGCAGTTGGGGGTAAGTGATGATCCTAGGGATATTTGAATTTCATATATGCTGAGTGTTTCCGCAAAGCAAAAGACTGCTCCATCTAAAATTAGGAATGATGATGATGTTCATCTTTATATTGCTGATGTTGACCCATGTGGTGTAGCCAACACTAAGGGTCACTGTGATTCCAAGGCCTGAAGGAATTTCGAGTTCAAATGAACAAGAAATGCATGTTCAGATGGATGAAGATACATTAAAAAGGGAGGACATGTAGATGAAGAAGGTGGTGAAGAAGGTGGAGAAGAAGTAGGAGATGAAGTTAGAGAAGATACTCATGTTAATCCTTTAGGAACGGTTACATCACAGAGCAGCCGCAACAATTTTCTTGGAGAAGACGACACATGTATTTTAAAGGGTATGTTTTTCAAGGACAAGCGTGAATTAGTGGTGAAGTTGAGGCTTGCTGCAGCGAGGAAGCTTTTTTCTTTCAAAGTAGTGAAAAATACAAAAAAGTTGTTTTATGCAGATGTGTAGATGCAATTGCAAGTGGTGGCTTCAGGTATTGAGGTATGATAGCAGTGATATGTTTTATATCACAATTTACAATGACGAGCACAAGCCAGCATACACACGCCACAGCTGATGTTGTTGGTGAATACATGAAAGATAGGTACATTGAAGGCAAAGGCCTAACACCAAAAGACATCATAATTTCATTTCATAAAGAATTGGGATGCAACATTAGTTATTGGAAAAGTTTGAAGGGATGTGAGAATGCAAAGGCCATAGCAAAAGGAACACATGAACACAGTTATGCAATTTTGGAGGCATAAAGTTATATGGTTAGGACCCAAAATATTGAAAGCAAGACGGATTTGAAGGCTGATAGTTGTGGGAGGTTTAAGTATTTTTTTATATCTTATGGATCTTGGATTAGGAGTTTTGTGTATACGAGGAAAGTCCTAGCTATAAATGGGACTCATTTTTCAGGCAAGTATTGCAGGGTGTTGTTGTCTATCGTCACCCAAGATGTAGAGAAACACATATTCCCTGTTGCGTTTTGTATTGTGGACAAAGAATGTGATGCTTCCTATGATTTTTTTTTTCGAACAATTGGTTGACATAGCCAACTACAATGATGAGTTGAGCGGTATTTTGACAGGCATAAAATCATAGCAAAATCAGTTGCTAAGTGGTCTCCCTCAGCTCACTACGAAATTTGCACAAGGCACCTGGTGAAAATATCCGCACAAAGTTTTAGTTTGGAGACCACCTGGGGTTCTATTACTTGGCAGCAGATGCATATTGTTTGACGGATTTCAAAAGACACTTTAAGCAAGTCGAAGATAAGTGTTGCTCCCAACGCACACGAAAGTATACGCGGTCGACAAGTAATAAAATGATAAGTAGAGTATCGTTCCCACGAGGACTATTCAGACTGACGCTTAACAAACAATTTCTAACTACTATTCAGGGATCTTTTTCCAATAGTGAGAGTTTTTATTAACTAAGAGCAATAACTAAAATGATGGAAATTCAGTCAAACAATGGAGCAAACGTTGGTTGTAAACAATATTAAGGAGACGGTCCAGGTTCAGAGTTACGAACAATCCAGTTGAGTTTTCCAATTAATTCTACTTCTTAAATCCCGAATTACTAACTAACAGGGTAAATGTACCCGTGAAAACCTTTCGATTCTTCACAGTCTATGCAGGCTACTTCAATCCATATATGTCTATGGGTTGAATCACGTGCACGCATTAACGAATTCTGTAATTAGTTAAGCTAGGCGAGCAAGTATATGTCTATCCTACTAACAAATTGGTTCCCCGATGCCCGGGTTCACAAACTAGCCCTACTCTTTCTTATTGCGTTCATAAATTCCCTCTTTCGAGTTCAATCTAAAAACCATAGATAATGCATAATTATCGAGCTCTAATAATTACACAAGTGAAACCAAGAAAGAATAAGTAACCTATTATGGGATTCAATTAATGAGAATCAATCTTCAAACATCAACTTTCATGAAATACTCTAACTCTAGAACGTAAGATTTAGACACGCATACTCATAATCACAAGGCAATGAATTGATGAAATAATGATGTAATAGATTAATAGATGAAAGAATAGGAATTAAACTCTTGTTCAATGAAGTATGGTGCTCTTAATTGCTCTAAAGTCTGAACTCCTATAAAAAACTAAGCAAAAGAGTATTTATAGGGTTTACAAAGGTCTAGTACTAAGTTACACCTAAGCCTAGACGAAATAGGAAGTCCAAAAACGCTCCAGGGGCGCTGTAGCTGGCGCCCCGCTCCCCCGAACGCGCGCACGAAGGCAGAATCAGTCGAAATCCAAGCGCCATAGCCACGCCCCGCGCTGAGAAATGCGCCAGAAGGCTGGGCGCCTTAGGGGCGCCTAGTAACGCGCCAGGCAGATTCCTGCTTCTCCTTGCTCCGCAGCTCGCTTCATGTCATGCCTTCGTGTGCTCGATCCAATCCTTAATCAAAATCCAATCTTTTCTTGCTCGATCATGCTCTTTACAGCTCCAATTGCACTTCATAATGACCTACACACATACGACACAATATCAGTGCAAAATCACATTCATTAACTAGAAAATGGGCGAATAATATACTCAAACGTGAGGAAATATTAAGGAAATATAGGCATAAAATGCCAAACATCACCACCCCACACTTGAACCTTTGCTCGCCCTCGAGCAATTACCAATAACTTCCCAACCTAGGTAGAACAGGTCTGCCTATGACTATGGTTGATACCGATTATTGAACAAATGCATACATGACTACTATGGATCCAACAAACATGCCAACAATTTATAAAACATCAAAACATAAGAACAACCACCCCAAGACAACTCAAATGCACAAACTCAACTCATTGCAACCATGCTCCCACAAAATCACACATATCTACTCAACCAAAAAGCCACGACTTCACCTATTTCATGCAAACCATGTGCCCTCACCAAAATGAAGCAAGAGAGTGTCCCACCAAATATCACACAGAACAATGAATATCAAGAATAGAACGGGGACAATAGCATAGAAAGAATTCACTCACTCTCATGAACATCTCACATGTCACACACGATGTACCATAGGCTTGCCCGTAGTGTAGGACTCCAGTAATGTAAGCTCACTCCAATCGGGATTAACTAGGACTTTAAAAAGGTTGTAATGTAGGCTAAGGGGCTGGTAGGATACATATGGGTAATAGTGACTATCTTCCTAAGCACTTTAATACATCACAATTAATTTAAGCACAAATTTAATCAAAGCCACCCAATCAACAACTTTCACACACACCTTCTCAACAAGTAGCAATTTTTTTTTTTCTTTTAAGCACAACACTAGCAAGGATGGATATTCTTCTCTCTTTATTTCTTTTTCCAATTTTTTTTTCAGCTTTTCTTTTTTTCTTTTCATTTCATTTTTTTTTCTATTCACTTCTTTCCAACCTTGCCAATTCTCATAATCAACTACTACACAATTCATTACATATTTCCCTCATTGGTTCCACTCAAAAACCTCCCAATATTTCAACCATAACTCCACAATAATATCACACTATCAATTAAAGTGCTTAAGGAGTAAAGGGCAAAAAGAAAGCAATTTAGAACAAGTGGGTAGGCTCGCGGTGTGGGTGCCAACAAAAAGGTCAAAGAGATCACAACAATCAAGTCCAAGGTGTATATATAAGGGTAGGCAAATCAAAAGAAGGCCTGTATCATTTCCCGACTGGAGCAAACCTAGGATATCTCTTTACACACACACGGGGCAAGTTCTAGACACCAATATGCAAACATGGAGTATAATAAAAATATGCCTCACAACACACATTGCACACGATCCACACAAAAAGGCTCCATCACAACTCTCAATCAAGCAAATAGATTGCAACTTGTAGAAAATTAAGTACTAATGCACAAGGGTTCACAACAAAGCCAAGCAAGTGGACTCAAGCATCTCAAGAGGGTCGTTCCATTTTTTTTTCCTAGGCATGCATCACAATTTAAAACCAAAGGAAACCACAAATAGCACATGCAACAAGTTCAATTCCACCGGTATCAAACAAATCAAAGGCACCTAGCATTCTACCTATTTCCTTCGTCTAGGTTCACCTATACTAACTATTCTAATCCTAAAAATAAAAACTACCCGGTTCAAAGGCCTCCCCATGGAAAAGAACCGAGGCCATAAGAAAAACCACTGAGTGATGACATGTACCACTAATTACGACTAAAAGGAAAATCTTTTTTTCACTTTTTTTCATTGGTTTTCTAATTTTTTTAATTTTTTTTTCATATATTAAAGCAAGAAACAAATAAAAATAAAGTCAAGCGACAAAAGAAAATCCTAACGGTACATGCATCCCTAACCTCAAAAATAAAGGGGATTACCCCCACCTCACACTTAAAACGAGCCTAAAACGTTCAGTTATAAGGCGAATGAGCCTAGAACATAAGGCAAGCAAAAGAGGCAAAACTTATTAAAGCATGTACTTCTTCAGACTTAAAAATATCTGCAAATCAAAAAATAGAATTTTAGTAAAAGTTCCCATAAAGCGAAATAGAAATGAAATTGACAGGCTTAACAATTTGCAAGAAATATAGGAAATAGAAATGCCGCCTTTCGGCAATAACTCATGACAAAGCATAATGCTTTAAGTCATGAAAAGGGATTGCGACGCAATCTGCAAGACAACTTTGAATGCGAGTTCAATAAATTGTTCATCCATAATGTGAATGATCCTTTCATTGCAAGCTTTCATGTTCCTGCTCTCAAAGAAAAATTGTTAGCTTTGGAGAGGAAAGGGGAAGCGTTTGATTTGTGCAGACTTCATCATGATCTTGCTGCTTCTGCTTCTTCGTCGTCTTCATTGGACTTGGATTTGCAAATTGCTTTCAGAAATTTGGCTCATGAACTCAAATAGCGTAGACTTTGAAAAATAGAGGCAAGATAAAATATTTTAATGCGGATGCAAATGAAGTCAAAGATGCATTTTGAAAATTTTGCCGTGACTTAAACTTGTAATATATTTTAAAACAAACTGAACGTCCTTTGGCTTAGACTTTGCACTGTTTGCTTAACAAATCAAAATTCTTGCCAACTCATCTTTAATACTCAATGCCGCTTCTTGCAAAATATTATCTTTCGCAACTCCAACTCGCTTTGCAAAATTGCCCCAGTTGTCCTTCTTGGGGGAAAATGAAAGTCTAAATGCTAAAGGGTCGAGCCCGATGGGGGAGCCTACGTATCCCTCCTTGGGAATCAGACCGTGCGTAGTTCTGCATCACTGCTTCAACGCCATATACCAATAAATAAAAGTTGCCCCAGTTGAAATTCTAACAGATAGTGCGATATCCAAAGAGCGCAGACAATAACTTTTCAGTGAGTCGATTTAAATTGTTCAGTTGTTTTGCCATACATCACAAGCAAAGCTTTGGCAGGTTTATCAATTTTGATTTTGAAACAGAAACAAATGCAAGCGTAAATAATATAATAAGAATGCGATGCATTTTATTTCAACTTTCATAAATTTAAAATGATTTGATTCAGATTAACATAAGCTTTAAAGTACAATTCAATTCAGGGCCTCAATCTGAATTAAAATTGAAAATAATGCTACTAAGTTCAATTGCCAAGTTCTTTCAAACAATGCCGTTAGCTTCTGGTGCTGCATCATTCACGAGCTAGAGCATCTACCATCAATCAAATCTCGAAACCTTTGCGTGGTGAATGGTCAGCCACTTCACAAATCCAACATTTGCTAAAGAAATAAACAAAACAAAAGAAGCCTCTCAAAGGGTAACTAAGATAGTTTGCATGTCATTCATAGGATTGCATACAAGCAAACAACACCTAGTATTTAACGCATTTTGAGCAAATAAAGCAAGGCAAACAATTAACATGTGACAATCACAAGTAGTTGAGCGTAAATATATATATGCAAACGCGTCCTACCCTGTAAGGTGCCTCTTTGTGCTAGAGGTAAGCCTAAACGCGCAAACAAGTGGTAACGAAAAATAGTTCATGCCAGTTCTGAGCAATTCAGACTTAGAGTAAGCAATAAATAATAACAATAATCGATAACAATCATCACTCCGCCTTGACACTGCAATTCCGTTATCCCAACTAACTTCCCAAAAGTTGGTGTCAACTCGAAATTTTAACACAGCTCATGCTCTCCACAGTATCTGCACAAAATTCAAAACCCAAATGCCTAAAACCCGAAACAATCCTCCATAGCTTTTGCAAACATCCACACTCCTCCAAGCACAACTCCCAATAGTTTTACAACATCCAGGGGTGAAATTTCCAACTGCCTCCACAATACCAAACTGCAAATCACGAAAGGCACCAATTGACCTTTCAAAATAAAACCTCACTGGTCCTCGGCTTTAGACAAGCCTCTCAGCTTCCTAGGTTTTGCAAGGCTCACCGACCTTGTTCATAAGGCTCCTCACTGGTCCTCGGCTTTGATCAAGCCTCTCAGTTTCCTAGGTAGCCAAGACCGCACTAGTCTTCAAGGAGGGACCCCACTGGTCATTCAAAGACACAAGGGCTTCGCTCTCCTAGTATGCGACAAGCATACTTCAATTTTTATAAAGTTGCAGCTGGATAATCAACATAGGCCTGCACACACGCAAAGCCATTCACGAGAGGGACCCCACTGATCCTTTTAAAGATACTAGGGGTTTCGTCTCTTAGATCTCACTACACCAGGCCATCTCCAAAACACAAACCAACCAAATCTGCCTAACTTCCCCCGGACTGCAATTCTGTCTATGATCTCAATTCCGCTAAATTCTTTCATTTTCTGACCTAAAAGCTCCATCTAAGAGTGGGCTAACGGTTGAGGCTAACAGGTGAGTGGCAAGCGGCTTCGTGGTTGAATAACTCCCACGACAATCCGCCAGTACACCAACTCGTCAAAGGGTTCGTTAGTGGAAGAAAGTGCGGGTACGCATGAGCATACCTCACGGATATTTGGGGTGAAAATGCAAGAGGTTCCCAGGAGTGGGGGAAGTATGAACGTAATGCCAGTTTATATGTGCACAAATAAGAGTGTAGTGACATGCTTTTCGTGGCACACAAACAAACAGATATAATAAAGCAAAATAAATTAAGCATGCTAGTTGCAAATAATTGGAAATCTTTATGGTCAAAACCTTTATTACTCCCCAGCGGAGTCGTCATGTTGTTGAACCCCAAAAATTACCCCGAAAAGGACAAATTCCGGAATATCGACAGGATGGACTAACTCTTTTGGAGTTTTTGGAGTCGCCACCCAATTTAAGGAAAATAGGGAACCAAATTAGCAAATGCGTGCAAAAACTCCGTTGTTATAAAAGACGGTCTTTCTTTCAGAGATTCTAAAGGTAAGAGGTTTTATTAATTTCGGAAGAAGGTTTTCAAGGTACTTCCGAAATTCCGTAAAATATGGTTAATCCGACAGGTTTCCAAATATTTACAAATGCGCTTTTATTTTGAAAGAATTATTTGAATAATAATAATAATAATAATAATAATAATATTAATAATAATAAAAAGCTTATTATTATTATTATTATTATTATTATTATTATTATTATTATTATTATTATTATTATTATTAATCGAATAAAAAGCTTATTTACAAAATATTCTTTTACTTGCACGCATTTGCTAAAACGGCTCCAATTTGCAATAAATTAAATAACGACTTTAAAATAAAAGGCAATGAACATAAAGTAAAGCAATCAATCCAACAATCAAATATTATTGATAAATAAAATATTTTACACATTTATTTGCATAAATGTCCAAGGATAGTAATGCAAAGTTAAAGATAGAACCGGGAAATTGATCAACTCGCGGGAGTCTTGAGTTTTATAAAATTCCTAAGTCTTATTTCTGAATGCTCGGGTCCGAATTCAATCCCCAAATGCCTTCAAGGCAATGGATTATTCACATTCGTGAGTTAGCCAAACTCGTTCATAAATTATTCGTGCCAAAATGTACCTCGCAAAACAAACAAGTAAAATTGGATTAGTACGATAATAAGGTATGATAATTAATGAAATAAAATAACAATAATAAAGTAATAAAGTAATAATAATAATAATAATAATAAAATATATAATAATAATAATAATAGAATATATAATAATAATAATAATTATTATTATTATTAATCGAATAAAAAGCTTATTTGCAAAATATTCTTTTATTTGCACGCATTTGCTAAAACGGCCCCAATTTGCAATAAATTAAATAACGACTTTAAAATAAAAGGCAATGAACATAAAGTAAAGCAATCAATCCAACAATCAAATATTATTGATAAATAAAATATTTTACACATTTATTTGCATAAATCCAAGGAAAGTAATGCAAAGTTAAAGATAGAACCGGGAAATTGATCAACTCGCGGGAGTCTTGAATTTTCTAAAATTCCTAAGTCTTATTTCTGAATGCTCGGGTCCGAATTCAATCCTCAAATGCCTTCAATGCAATGGATTATTCCCATTCGTGAATTGGCCAAACTCGTCCATAAATTATTCGTGCCAAAATGTACCTCGCAAAACAAACAAGTAAAATTGGATTAGTATGATAATAAGGTATAATAATTAATGAAATAAAATAACAATAATAAAGTAATAAATTAATAATAATAATAATAATAATAAAATATATAATAATAATAATAATAATAATAGCAGCAGCAGCAGCAGCAGTAGTAGTAGTAGTAGTAAAGGGGTTGTTTTTGCAAAATTTAGGCTCAGGTTTGTATGACGCGTCGAATAGAGGCTCGGGATTTGGTGCGGTTGCAAACACGGAGCCCGGGCCGTGTTGCCATGCCAAAGCACCAAACCCACCACTCTATTCGACTTGCTTTGCATTAATTTCATACTTTCATCATTGCCTTTTGCGTTAGGGACACGGGAACGGGACGGTTCAAGTGTAGTATCATGTTCAAATCGATCCCGAGGCCTCAATACATGCATATGTATTTTTTCATTGGCCATGTAGCAATTGTTCATATCAGTCCATAAAGCCTCAAATTAAATATTTTTTCATAGGCGACATTCATCTGTTCATAATCAGTGATAATCCCATAATAATAAGCTTAAGAATGAGATAGATTTTGTTATTGGCAGAGCATAATGCCGTCCCAACTTGCAAATATAGTCAGTAAAATCAAATGTCCCCAAGATTCAGAATTTCCAGTGGAATTAAGCATACAACAGTGGGAGCAAATATAGATATGAACAACAACATCAGATTTGCTCAAACTCCTCCAAACAATCAAACAAAGAACATCAAAAGATGTTCATCCATATGCCCAGAGGACAAGGAAAGCAGCAGTCAACATTTCCAGTAACGGGGAACCACAAAAGCCCAGCAAACAAGTCAAACAAACGGGAACAGGAACGAACCCATAACGCAAAACCGGTGAAAAACAAACATTAACAGCGGCGAATGGCAACCCCGGTGGAGTGGAGGATGATCAACCGCCAATCAACGGCGTCACTACCATTCCCTCACTCCCTTTTCCAGTTTCGATTCAACCATAAGAATGGCGACAGAAAAAGGGTCACCGGTGATGAGCTTTATGGTTAAAGCTCCGGTGGAAGTGGTGGTGCTTTTTTCACTGCTGGTCTCTGTTTTCCGGTGGGGGTGATGACCCTCATTGTTTCCGTTCGTCAAATCCCATGTTTACCTGATCTCCCATCTCTGATATCCCCTGCCTCAGATCGTGTGTGTGTTATTATCTTTGGTGTGCGAAGGAGAAGAGTAGCACTGCGTGTGGTGGCGTTTTTGAGGAGGAGGGTGAGGAAGATGATGTGAGGAGGGGTGTAAGGGAGATAAGTTGTGAGGGGGGCACGACTGATGTTCTTGTAATGTAATGGGTGTAGGGTTTTTATTTCCCTTTTCCTCTTATTTTTTGAGATCTGATTTTGTTGTTGTATGAAGATAATGTGTTGGGGAAGATGGTGAATAGTGAATAATATTTTTTTTTAGATCTTCTTTTGATTATAGTGAGGATGATGAATGAATAGTGTGTAATGTGAGGGTGGGGGTAAAAAATGAGTGGGGGTGTGTGAGGCTAGGGTTATAGTTAAGGATATATATATATATGGGTAGAGGATTTGCACAAATAGGCTAATGCTTGGGGGTGAGCGGATTTGGCCTCAATTTACAATTAATTAAAATTTTAAAACAAAGTAAATGGGTTGCACGGGTGGGTTAAAATTGGAGGGATTTTGCAAATTTAGCACATTCTTTGACATTTCAATTGATGCTCTTTTATTATCATTATTTTATTTAATTTTCAAATTCAACTTAAATTATAAAAATATTGCCATAATTTAATAATTTTAAAAAAATTTGGGACAAAATTGGGTTTCAACATCATGCACGCCCAGTCTTGGTGACCTCGGAATAATGAGACGAAGGCAGGATGCGTGCATTAATCAACCTCATCCACACTCGAGCTGTCTTCAAAAATTGCGAAAAGAACATGTGTTTGTGTCTTCCTGTCTCAGTTCGCTTCCACCTATGAGTAGAGCTCTCACCACACAATGTCTCTCGCATAGCCTTGTAATCAAGCTTCTTAATAAAGTCCCTCAGCTCATCATAGTCGGGGTCCTCTACCCCCAAGAAAGTGTTCAATGCAGTGTGGTCCAATCTTACCTTCTCACCCCGAATAGTGACCATATCAACATCTCTCCATGCTTCATCCGGGTCCCAATTGGCAGAGAGCTCCTGTACTAGGTCGAGGTTGGCATGGCCCAGACTCTCAAAGACCGAGTCCCAATGCAAGGCGTGAATAGCATCACCCACACCTCGACACTTTTGCATCAATCTCCTCTTATCAATAGCTTGTTCAGGAATATATCCCGCAAGCTTCACACTCTTGTACCAAGCTTGGCACTCACCCTTCTTCACGAAAGCGAGGCAGAATCGTGTCTTACCCCCGGGCCTTGGGATAGGCACTGCATCTTTAGGAACTCTAGCCTTGGCCTTTGGCTTGGCCTTGGCTTGGCCGGTGCCTTACCCTTTGCCTTGCTAGATGAAGGCCCGGCTTGGAGTAATCTTTTAGGAGCCGAGGCGGAGGAAGAGCACGGTTTGTGGGGTGTTACAACCATGGTGCCTACAACAAATAAAAATAATACCAATGTGAGATTTCAATGTAAGCACAAGATTTCAATTCAAGCACAATTGGTAGGACACCACCCCACACTTATCGCCCATTCTATGTATCAACAATTTAACTCATAAACACGAGCGACCCCACACTTAGTGAAAAGTAGCATTGCACAAAATTGCCACGGTTGTGGACTTCATGATCAAGCTAGTGGGGGTTACAAAATAGCCAATTTTATGCATGTGCGACACTCAATGTTCATCTTGAGCCTAAGGATATCATTGCTACTCAAGAATTCACAATGTTATGCAATTTTCATAGTTGAGGCTTTTTAACAAACACTTGGTGTGCACAATATTCAACTTCCGATTTCAATGGCTAAGATAATGTGATAACCCTCCCAAATTGTTGGGAGATCCCTTTTTACAAGTACACAAGCTAAACATGAAGCACAATTATGAATCTAAGCAATTTAAGATCAAATTCTAATCACAAGCTTGCATACTAGTTAAGGAATTAAACATAGAAAGAGATTGTTAACTTACATGTAATGGAGAGAGAAGTGAGAGAATTACTTACTTGAAGATGTTACATTGAGTGGAGAAGAACTTGTGATTAATTCCAAGAATTAGGAATGAGTTGGGGGAGTTTTTGGGAGTGTTTTGAGAGAAAATAATGAAGAAAAGGGGGGGGGGGATCGGGAAGAGAGAGGAAAGGGAATCCGGGTCGCGGGTTAAACCCGTTTGGACCCGGATTTTTTAAAAAAATTCGCCTGGCGTGGTTAGCCCCGCGGCGCGCCTCAAAGGCGCTCAGAAACTTGCACAATCTGCCTGCCCTCGCGCGATGTGAGGTGCGGGGCTGGCCAAAAGCGCTCAGTTCCTTTGCTTCAGCGATCCTTCAGGCGCGGGGCGCTCCCACATGCGCCCGAGCATTATTTTCGTACCAAATTTTTGATTCCGAGTGCGACCCCAAGCGCGGGGCATGCCTCAAAGCGTCCAGTCCCCATGACACATCAACTGCATCTCATTTAGCACTCCCGACACCTACAAAAACGACACAACAAAACAAAAACTACGTGACACTATAAAACACAAAACAACTAAACTATTACAAGTACAAACTCGGGTTGCCTTCGGAGAAGCGCCTTATTTAACGTCGTGGCACGACGAGTATCAAGGATCCCTCAAAGTAATGGAGGTACGACGATTCACCGAACCTCCCCAATAATTCTTCACCCTTTGGCCATTCACCAAGAACGTCTTCTCCGAATCGGGGGCTCTCAATTCAGCCGCTCCATGTGCGGTAACACAAACTACTTCAAACGGCCTCGACTATCTAGACTTCAACTTGCCCGAAAATAGCTTCAACCTCGAGTTAAACAACAACACCAGCTGCCCGGGCTCAAACTGACGACGCTCAATGTGCTTGTCATGCCACTTCTTTGTCCGTTGCTTATACAATTTCGCATTTTTATAAGCATGGAAACGGAACTCTTCAAGTTTCATGCAATTGAAGCATTCTCTTCTCACCCACCAGTGCCATATCAAGATTGAGCTTTTGAATCGCCCAATATGCTTTATGCTCTAGCTCAACGGGCAAGTGACAGGCCTTACCATAAACAAGCCTATATGGAGAAGTTCCAATAGGCATTTTGAATGCAGTCCGATAGGCCCAGAAAGCATCATCGAACTTCATAGCCCAATCCTTCCTCGAGGCATTCACAGTCTTCTCAAGGATTTGCTTGATCTCTCTATTAGACACTTCCACTTGGCCACTAGTTTGGGGATGATAAGCAGTTGCCACCTTGTGGCGAACCCCATACTTGGCCAACAATTTATTGAACAACCGGTTGCAACAATGAGTACCTTCATCACTGATTATAGCCCGCGGTGTCCCAAAACGAGTGAAAATATTTTTCTTCAAGAATTGCACCACCACACTCGCATTATTTGTTGGAAGTGCCACAGCCTCCACCCATTTAGATACATAATCAACTGCCACAAGAATGTATTTGTGGCCCATAGAAGGCAGGAACGGACCCATAAAGTCAATCCCCCAACAATCAAACAGCTCAATCTCCAGGATATTGTCCAAAGGAATCTCGTGACGCCTAGAAATAGTACCCGTTCTTTGGCAACGATCACAATGCTTAACAAAAGCATGAGCATCTTTAAACAAAGTAGGCAAAAAGAAACCAGACTGAAGTACCTTTGCAGCTGTTCGATCTCCACCAAGATGGCCACCATAACGAGAGGAATGGCAGCTCTGTAGAATTGGCTCAACTTCTTCCCTTGAAATGCATCTCCTAGCTAATTGGTCAGTGCCTATCTTATAAAAATAAGGCTCATCCCACACATAAAATCTGCTCTCATGAAGGAGTTTGCGCCTTTGCTCAGCTGTAGCCCCAGGAGGATACACATTACTTACAATTAAGTTCACCATATCAGCATACCATGGCACCTCGGCTGCAGCTAAAGCAAAAAGCTACTCATCAGGGAATACCTCTTTAATCTCAGGCCCTGCATCTACATGATCTCTATTCTCCAGCCTTGACAAATGATCAGCTACTTGATTCTCGGTCCCCTTGCGATCTCGAATTTCAACATCAAACTTTTGCAATAGGAGAACCCATCGAATTAGCCTAGGCTTGGAATCCTTCTTCTCAAATAATACCGAATTGCAGCATGATCAGTGTAGACAACAACACGAGTGCCAACCAAATAAGATCTGAATTTATCAAAAGCATACACTACGGCTAGCAACTCCTTCTCTGTGGTGGTATAATTGGATTGGACTGCATCAAGAGTCTTGCTTGCATAATAGATGGAGTGAAAGATTCTTCCAATTCTTTGGCCTAGAACAGCCCCAATAGCATTGTCACTCGCATCACACATCAGTTCAAATGGAAAAGACCAGTCAGGAGCAATGATGATTGGTGCAGTCACCAACCTTTTCATCAACTCTTCAAATGCCTTGAGACAAGCATAATTAAACTCAAATTTCACATCTTTCTAACAACTTACACATGGGATTAGAAATTTTGGAGAAGTCCTTTATGAAACGCCTATGAAAACCTGCATGTCCCAAGAAACTATGCACCCCCCTTAACAGAGATAGGTGGTGGTAATTTCTCAACAGCCTCAATTTTTGCTTTATCTACCTCGATCCCTTGCTTTGACACCTTGTGCCCAAGTACTATGCCTTCTTGAACCATAAAGTGACATTTTTCCCAATTCAGCACCAAATTTGTTTCTTCACAACGGCTCAGCACAGCATCTAATTTTTTCAAGCAATCATCAAAGGAATCACCAACTACTGAGAAATCATCCATGAACACCTCAACAAATTTTTCCACCATGTCAGTGAAAATAGCCATCATGCACCGCTGAAAAGTCCCCGGGGCATTACATAACCCGAACGGCATCCTCCTAAATGCATAGGTGCCATATGGACAAGTAAATGTAGTCTTCTCTTGATTTTCAGGAGCTATCATAATCTGATTGTAGCCCGAATACCCATCCAAGAAATAATAATACTCGTGCCCAGCAAGTCTATCCAACATTTGATTAATAAAGGGAAGTGGGAAGTGGTCTTTCCTGGTGGCCTTGTTCAGCTTTCTATAATCAATGCAAATTCGCCACCCTGTGACTGTTCTTGTAGGAATCAATTCATTATGCTCATTCTTCACCGCTGTCATGCCCCCCTTCTTTGGAACACATTGCACTGGACTCACTCACTTGCTGTCAGAGATAGGAAAAATAATGCCAGTATCCAGCCACTTGATAATTTCTTTCTTCACCACCTCCTTCATGATTGGATTTAATCTCCTCTGCTACTCTATAGATGGCTTATGGCCTTCTTCCAAAAGAATTTTGTGCATGCAGAAAGAAGGACTAATCCCTCTAATATCAGCAATGGTCCAGCCAATAGCTCTCTTGCGCTCTCGCAGCACTCTCAACACCTTTTCAACCTGCACATCAGACAAAAAAAAAAAAAAGGATCACGGGCAAGGTATTACCCTCACCCAAATAAGCATAACGCAAATGGGCAGGTAAAGGTTTGAGTTCAAGAGTAGGAGCCTTCTCAATAGACGGTTTAGCAGGAGTTAAGGTCAACGGTCTATCAAGCTCCTCAAATTTCTTCCATCCTGGGATGAATTTACTCTGCATATTAAGAATCTCCACATATTCTTCAATTGCATCATCCTTCAGGATATCATCATCATCATCACATAAGAGTGCCTTTTCAAAAGAATCAACATTAGAGGCCAAGAATGACCTCTCAGCAGCAGTCAACTCATCATCTACCACTTTTACCATGGACAACTCTTCATAATGGGAAGGAAGCTGGGTAGCTCTGAACACATTGAACACAACTTCTTCACCATTTACCTTCATAATCATCTTTCCAGCTCTAACTCTAATGACAGCATCAGCAGTAGCCAAAAATCCTCTTCCCAATATGAGAGGAACCTCAGGATCAGCTTCATAGTCAAAAATAATGAAGTCAACAGGCAATATAAACTAACCCACTTGTACAAGCACATCCTCAATAATACCCTCAGGGCATGTCAAAGATCTAACAGCCAGTTGCAAAGTCACAATAGTTGGTCGTGGTTCACCCAGGCCTAGCTTTCTGAAACCTGATGAAGTCATTAAATTCAAACTAGCACCCAAATCACACAAAGCTCGTCCAACCTCATGCTCCCCAATTTTCAAGGGAATAGTAAAACTGCCAGGATCCTTCAATTTCTGAGGAAGCTTGCTTCTAACTCTAGAACTGCACTCCTCAGTGAGTGCAACTGTGTCGAACTCAGTCAGTCTTCTCTTGTTAGCAACAATATCCTTGATGTATTTAGCATATTTGGGAACATCCCGCAAAATCTCCACCAAAGGAATATTTACCTGAACCTGACTCAAGATCTCCAAAAATTTCTTGCATGCTGCATCAACTTTATGCTTCCGAAGTCTCTGAGAGAAAGGTGGTGGTGGTCTCACAATAGCAGGCTCGGGCTGCTTTTCTGTCACTTTCTCAGCTTCTTTCTCCACCTCTCTATCAGCATTAGGCTCTAACTCACCAACAGGCTTCCTTGGCTTTGGGGGAACTTCTTCTAGAGCTCTTCCATTCATCAAAGTAACTGCTTGCACAAACTCCTTAGGATTTTTCTCTGTATCACTTGGCAAAGCACCCCGAGGTCTATTATTCTGTGCTCCAGCTAGCTGCCCCATTTGTCTCTCAAGATCTTTCTGAGCATTGCTCAAATATTTTATTTTTTGTGCCTGAGCTGCTGAATCATCCATGAGTTTTTGCTGCCCTGCAAGAATTTTTCTAAGTATATCCTCAACTGAATTAGGCTGATGTGGCTGAGCCTGCGACTATGACCCCTATTGTGGTGCATTTTGAAGATTATTTGGGGTCTCTCATTGCCTTGTAGCTGTTCACGGTTATCCCTCCAAGAAAAATTTGGGTGACTACGCCAATTGGTGTTGTAGCTATTACCATATTGATTGCGATTCTGACCCTGTGACCTGTTTTAATTACCCACATAATACACTGACTCTGGATTAGATGGAAAGACGTCAGTGGCATGATCCTCTCCGCAAACCTCACAAAAGACTTGAATTTGTTGCACTGGAGCTGCTTGTTGTTGAGTCTGCGGCAGAGCTAGCTTGCTGATTTGATTGGAAATAGCATCCATTTTCGCCCTCAGCTCTGAAACTGCATCTAATTGAAGTACCCCAGCAGATTTCTGTGCAGTAGCTCTACCAACTCCCTGCCAATCAGGATTGCTTTGCGAAAACTTGTCTAGTAAATCATAGATTTGGTCAAAATTAAAGGCCAGTACTTGGCCTCCAGCAGCAGCATCTACCACGATCTTAGTATGCGCATTCAACCCCTCAACAAAAGTATGTGCAATAACCTCATTGGATTGGTTGTGGCATGGAAAATCTCTCAATAAAGCTTTAAATCGCTCCCAAGCTGAATACAAAGACTTTACTTCTATCTGTCTGAAGGACATAATTTCACTCCTCAGTCGGGCTGTCTTGGCAGATGGATAAAATTTAGCCAAGAACTTCTTAGCCAAATCCTCCCAAGTAGTGATAGACCCAAGCTTTTCAGCCTTTAACCACTTCCTTGCTGCCCCAATCAGTGAAAATGGGAACAACGTCAAGCGAACATAATCAGTAGGAACTCCCGTTGGTGTATAAGTATCGCTGATCTCCAGGAAATTCTAAATGTGTTTCTGCGGATCTTCATGAAGTAATCCAGCATATTTCTCAGTCACATGCAGCAACTGAATCATGCCGGGCTTAATCTCAAAGTGCCCGGTGATAGCGGGCTTCACAATACTAGACGCCACTCCCCCCAGGCTGGGAAGAGCAACATCTCGCATTGCTACTGCTCGTTCTTCTGCCATTTCAGTGGGTAAGTAATCAAGTACAATTGCTAGTGCTTCTCGGTCTATCGCTTCTCTTCTTACCCTTCTCAAGGTCCTTTCAGGCGCGGGATCAAAAGGTGCGAGTGGTTCGTCCCTTCTATTCCTTTGAATGCAAAACCTGTTGCCTGAAACAGCACAAGAAACTCAACAAAAAATTAAACCTGAATAGATAATAAGTAATCGTTCAAAAAGAAATCGGTCAATTATTAGTCCCCGGCAACGGCGCCAAAAACTTGTTGCTCCCAATGCACATGCAAGTATACGCGATCGATAAGTAATAAAATGATAAGTAGAGTATCGTTCCCACGAGGACTATTCAGACTGACGCTTAACAAACAATTTCTAACTACTATTCAGGGATCTTTTTCCAATAGTGAGAGTTTTTATTAACTAAGAGCAATAACTAAAATGATGGAAACTCAGTCAAACAATGGAGCAAATGTTGGTTGTAAACAATATTAAGGAGACGGTCCAGGGTCAGAGTTACGAACAATCCAGTTGAGTTTTCCAATTGATTCCACTTCTTAAATCCCGGATTACTAACTAACAGAGTAAATGTACCCGTGAAAATCTTTCGATTCTTCACAGTCTATGCAGGCTACTTCAATCCCTATATGTCTATGGGTTGAATCACGTGCACGCATTAACGAATTCTGTAATTAGTTAAGCTAGGCGAGCAAGTATATGTCTATCATACTCACAAATTGGTTCCCCGATGCCCGGGTTCACAAACTAGCCCTACTCTTTCTTATTGCATTCATAAATTCCCTCTTTCGAGTTCAATCTAAAAACCATATATAATGCATAATTATCGAGCACTAATAATTACACAAGTGAAATCAAGAAAGAATAAGTAACCCGTTATGAGATTCACTTAATGGGAATCAATCTTCAAACATCAACTTTTATGAAATACTCTAACCCTAGAACGTAAGATTTAGCCACGCATACTCATAATCACAAGGCAATGAATTGATGAAATAATGATGTAATAGATTAATAGATGAAAGAATAGGAATTAAACCCTTGTTCAATGAAGTATGGTGCTCTTAATTGCTCCAAAGTCTGAACTCCTATCAAAAACTAAGCAAAAGAGTATTTATAGGGTTTACAAAGGCCTAGTACTAAGTTACACCTAAGCCTAGACGAAATAGGAAGTCCAAAAACGCTCCAGGGGCGCTGTAGCTGGCGCCCGGCGCCCCCGAACGCGCGCACGAAGGCAGAATCCGTCGAAATCCAAGCGCCATAGCCACACCCCGCGCTGAGAAATGCGCCAGAAGGCTGGGAGCCTTAGGGACGCGGCGCGCCTAGTAACGCGCCAGGCAGATTCCTGCTTCTCCTTGCTCCGCAGCTCGCTTTATGTCATGCCTTCGTGTGCTCGACCCAATCCTCAATCAAAATCTAATCTTTTCTTGCTCGATCATGCTCTTTAAAACTCCAATTGTACTTCATAACGACCTACACACATACGACACAATATCAATGCAAAATCACATTCATTAACTAGAAAATTGGCGAATAATATACTCAAACGTGAGGAAATATTAAGGAAATATAGACATAAAATGTCAAACATCAATAAGGATCCAAGGATTACTAGATATCTTGAATGTGACGTGGGGTTCCATAAATGGAGCAGATGCTTTTTCCCTGGACACATGTACACAACTATGAACATCCGATCAAATGTTCTGAACATTTGTATAGATGCGACAAACCTTTTTTTAAATGTTCCGAATATTACTTTGTGATGTTCTATGTTTAAATGACAATTAAGCCGAGAATATTTCATGTGGCGTTCCAAACATTATAAATGATGTGTAGAACGTATTTTTTGTTGTTTAAATCGCCTTTTAAGATGTTCACACTTGGCTTATACAATTTAGCATTTATGTTGTTTGTTTGTTACTATTTTAAGTTTGCAGTAATGACCTCGAACATTGTCGAGTCCACAAATGCAATGTCGAGGGAGGAAAGAGAATATCCTACTGTTGCCCTATTGAATCATATTAATCGGACATTTGCTGAAAAATTCCATGTGAGAACTACGGAGTTCCTCGACGTTTCAACCATATGTGTCCCTTCAATTAAAAATAAATAAGATTCAACCTGGAGGAAAGCGGTAAGCTCGCAATAAGTCAAAAAGGTACCTATGATTTCACTATCATCAGTCCAGGCCAAGAAGCAGAGTCGATTTACGCAACCGGACTTGTACTTGTCGAGAGTATCAAACTGACTTAATACCTTGTAAACATGCTATAGCAGCTATCAAAATGTTGCGTCCCGCAGATTATGGAGCGTGCGTCTACGACTTCACTTCTCCATATTATAGGATAGTCGTACATGCTTGCCTATGCAGAGCCGATCAATCCTATTCCATCGAAAGAATTTTGGGATGTTCCTCTTGAGCTACTTGAGAGACAAATATTTCCACCTTTGGTCAACATCGGTAAGAGTAGAAGAAGGAAAAACGGATACCATCAGTTGGTGAAGTATTTTCAAGCAGGAGAAATAAATGTAGCATCTGCAAAAGGACATGCCACAAAAGAACTATTTGCCCAAGACGAGTGGAAAGAGGATCTGGACAATCCACCAAAACTATTGCTACTTGAATTTTAATTTTCCTAGTTTTAAACAATTTAATTTTCTTGCATATAACATCTTCACACTTTAAGCCTTTGTTTTCAAGCTATTGGGAATATCCTACGATATGCTGTTAAACTAATGTGTCGCATTCAGACAAACAGACAAAACATAAACAGTGATGTTCTGCCCACCATTTAAGTCGTTCGTTCAAAATGAAGTGCATTACATATAAAAGCGTTCTTTTTTTATGTTCGAAACATTACAAGTGGTGTTACAACACTGAACCCTAATCCTTAAACCCCAAATCCCAAACCCTAAAATGCCGAATAATTTAAGAATATCAACTGGATTGTTTGGTAACGTCTATATAATGTGCGGGAACGTGACGACGATGTTGCGTATCGTCATGACGATGTTCCGACTGCCCCATCAAGGATAATTTGTGCAATACTAAGATAAGGATTATTTAAACTGATTGAATAATGATTAGTAGTTTATCAATATTCCAAGGCATATTATAAGTGACTAAAACCAAATATATGCGCTTAATTATACCAAAATGTAAGTTTTAAGTTATTTTCATTGTTATTTAAGTGTGATTCTACCTTAATTAAGACTTTGAATCATACAAAGATGTAATTTAAATGTGATTCTACCTCATTTAAGACTTTGAATCATACAAAGATGCATATTCTAAGGCATTCTCATCCGATTTGAGCATAATAAACACTTTTAATCATAAATATAGACATATTCTTAGTGATTCTACCATAATTAAGACTTTGAATCATAAAAATCTATAGTTTAGGTGTGATTCTACCTTAATTAAGACTTTGAATCATACAAGGATACATATTCTAAGGCATTCCCAATCGATTTGAGCATAATAGACACTTTCAATCATGAATATAGACACATTCTTAGTGATTTTACCACAATTAAGACTTTGAATCATAGAAATCTAAAGTATTAAAAGTGTTAGTGATTTAATGTTAAATTAGCCCTTAGTTATCAACTATGTGCTATTACAAGTGTTATGTTCATGATTTGCTGGTTTAACTAAGACAATAATTTATATTGTGATAATTTAACCATAATAATAAGTCTTACTAATAACTCTTGTCTATTCGAAGTGTTTCAATATTATTTTAACTAGTCATGATCATTAGTTTGTTATTACAATTTAACCACGATTAAAATATTACCTATTATATGAGGCATCAGCTCTGCACTGAACATCTCTTGGAGAGTTCAGAGCGTCGGTTAGATGTTCTTCCCAATCAATTGTTCTCAGTATCAACCAACTTTACTAAACATCTTACAAATGTTCTGAACATGTTTTTTATGTTCAGACCGTGCTTGAAAAATAAGTTAAACATAAAAGAGGGGATGGAAAAGAAAAGAAGAATAACAGATTTAAAAAAACAAAAACATAATATGGCCATCAAGACTTTCATTAATAATAATAAAAATAGAAAATTACGTTGCATAGGCAGGGGTGGTGGTGGTGGTTGTGGGGAATTGGGGGTTTATGTAGTCATCCACGTTCTTGCCACACACCTCCAGAAGAACGCGTAGAACCCTGGCTATTTTGCAGATAGCCATGAACTGATGCTCGCGTGCTTCATGGAGGCGCTCCCGTATCTCGTCAATGTCAGCCTGCAGTTGCTGACTCTTGTAGTGAGGTCTGCGCTCCATTTGTTATTTTTTCTTCTTTTTTTTCTTTTCTGACTGGATTTCTTTTTAGCATTGTATGAGAGAGAGTGAAATGAACAACGTATTTATAGAGGGAGTCTTCTTCCCAAGAGTCACGCTGATTCAAACGAAGGTTGGCTTCTGTCATGAAAAGGTGTGAAATTATCCACACCTTTCTAATATGAATGCTTTAAAAAAAATTTCAAACTGCAGATACATTATCTAGAGAAGAGAGAACGTCTTTTCAATATTCCAAGAAAACTTTTTGGTGTTTTAATAGATGCATTAACTCAAATACAGCAGACATATTTTTACAGATATTTGACCATTCTTTATAAGGTTCTAAACATCCATATCTGGTGTTCCATTGGATAATTTTACAAACTCTAAGAAAATGGAAAAGGGCCATATATACCCCTATTTCCCTAACATTTTGTAAGTGCATATACATGCCCATGTGGGCAAAACACGTGGACTAACCCGCTCCATAACCCATCAGAGTTTAAAGACCCACCACATAGACTAACCAGCTCCATAAAAATTAGGTCTTTTTACCCTCTTTCTTTTCTTCATCTTTTTAACTGAACTTGACCAACAAGAATAATTCACCAATAAATATGTCTCAAGGATCAACTGGTTCTCGTAGCTCATCTCAACAACGTCGATGTTGGTGTGGCTTGATTGTGATTCAATTTACGGCTGGCACACTGTCAAATGCTGGACGAAAATTTTGCAAGTGTCCCCGCAAGGGTATTAGCAATTGTGAATTTTGAGAATGGTATGATGATGACTATCCCCAGCATACTACAGTGGTGATAAATAAGTTGAAAAATTCATTGGATGAAGTTTGTGAAGAAAGGGCCAATTTGGTGAAGGAAGTGGAGGAATTAGGGGCTTGTAATACTGCAAATTTGTTGAAGATTGATAAGTTAGAGTTGAAATTACAACGTTGGAAGATGTATTTCTTATTGTTCTGGGCACTTTTTTTTGTTTCATAGTAGCTAGGTTTATTTATTTCAATTATTATTGTTATTGTACTTAGTGTATTGTTGTTCAGATTATTGTTTAAGATTTATTGTGACTTGTAGTTTATTGTAAATGTTGTTAAAGGTATTTGAACGTCCAATATAATGTTTCGAATATTTACAGATGTCGTTTCAATAGTCTATTGTTTTTGCAATATAGAATTCAAATTGATCTTCATAAAGATGTTCTAATAACTTTTAAGGGATGTTCAGTATTAACAGCACTTAGAGATATCCTTGGACAACTAATGACAATTTGTAATGCAAAATATATTCATTAACTAATAAATTTTCATAGCAATAAGTATATATCACTAAAGTTAAACCATAATTATCAACAAAAAAAGGGGAAATCATCCAAATATTACAACCCAACAACCACAAACATAAATATCGAAATATTACAACCCATCCTATGAGACAAATTTGCCATGAAATATTTCCATAGCAAATTGTAAACAATCTTCCATCACATTGTCACACAGGTTATCCATCGGGGTGTTGGTCAACAAATACTCAATAAACATGATAGCATATCCCCCACATGCAGTGCCAGTCAAATGTCTTGGGAGGCCTTGGATGCGCTCATACGGCCACATTTCCAAATTGAGGATTTCTGGTGGAAGGTGGTTGAATTTCCTCGACTGGCGAATGTATAATAGGAACATGTACATTACTAACCCTATTATTGAATAAAAACGGTCTTCATTATACACTCCAAAGTTGCAGTCGTAGACATTAATCTTTCCCTCCTCTAAAAAGAAGACGCATGTAACATAATGCGTGCTTTCAATGTTAAACATGGCAAAGATCCTTTTTATACCATCCCACTTCCTTCCACCCCGATATGGCAACTTACCTCTGGCATAATCAAGAAATAGATCCTCAACCTGATATTGTGCTAACCATCTATCAAGGCTGACATTAAACTCCTTCGCTTCCTCTTCAGCCGCTACGTATCATTCGCACAAGTTGTTTAAGAATGCAAGATCGAGGATAACATCACAGCTATCAGACGCATCAAGGCCAAGTACTCATCCATATACTGCAGAATAAAACAAATTAGAAGTTGTGAATAAAACCATAGCGAAACATCCTATTTGACGTTTGGACCTGTTGCTCGTATGTTCAACGAACATCACACTGTAAGGTTCAAAACATCGTCAAAAATATGTGTTACTGCAGTAAAAAGACAAACAATAACAATATAATAGAAGTAAGGAGATGCACTTACATTGTCTCACTTCCACTTTTTCATATCAATAAAATCCACAAAATCCAAGTAATTAAACTCGTGACACAAGAACAGAGTCTTTCCTTCCTTCTTCTCCTCCATGAAGGCATCAAATGTAGCTTTCTTTTGGGGGTATAGTGCCTTGTAGAGTGTCACTGGCGATTTCTCTTGAAGTCTGGCTTGAGCTCTCTCTCTAAATTTCCCAAAAAAAAATAGAAAAACTCTAAATTCAATCGAAAAACATCACACTAATGTTTAACACATCTAACTGGATGTTCAACATACCTTGTAATCCTGGTTGCATTCGTTTTCTTCGTTCCTCTGTTCCTCTCAGCAGTGTAACGAGACTGAAGCTTCCTGGACAACATGATAGGCCTCTTTGGTTGTTGCTGATTCTCCTGCTTCGACGACGCTACCAAAGTAGCAAAGGACATCTGGATCGCATGAGCTTCTGATCCACTCCCTGTCGCTATTCAAGGCAGTCATGGCACTTGCAGCTGCAGACACCAGGCTGCACATTTTCAGTTTCTCTCCTCCTCGAGCTTTCTCCAACTTCAAACAATTCTCCACCACTAAAACGACTACAAAAATGACCAACTCCTACACTACCAATGTCTTTCATCACCAAGTTTTCTTTCACATCTACAACTCCACTACTACTAAATTATTCAGCAAAATCTCCACCAACTTGTCTTTCCTCAACTTTTCTTTTTCTGGGACGATCAATTACCTCTCTTGGAATGGTCCTAGGACAATTCCTGAAAACTGTCACTCGATCACCACCAACTATCGAGCTAGCTCCCTCCAACTTAATTACAAGCTCATCAATAACCTCGTCAAATCCATCAACAAATGGCACAACATTCTGAAAGATATCATCTTCCAGCTCTACATTAGTAGGGTCAATGAAAGGGTGCACCACCTACATACCAATAATATTTGTTAAGAATACATTGTTGAAGATAAATAAACCTTCACATCACAAAGAACGATCAGAACATCTCAATTATTGTTCAACATTTCTTAGTAGTAAAACAAATGGAACATCATATCAGACATTGTAGAACATCTTTGGAGATGTTCTTAACATCAACAAAAATGTTCTGCACGTCATTACAGATGTTCCACTAATTAGAAAATTTTAGGCCATGAGCAGCTCTTACCGGCTTGGCTATATTCTCAAACAGCCTTCCTTAGTCTCTTTCAGTCTTCTCAATGATCCACCTTTGCATCCTTGGCATGGTCCTCTCCTTGGGAAACTCCTTGGGATGAAGCGCATGGATTGCTTTAAATGCCCAAGCCACAAATGCACATGGAAACCCATACATATTGTAATCTGGCCCGAGACTAGACTTGGTAACAGCACGTTCAATCGTTCACCCATCGGCTTCGTCAGATAGTCAATGGTTATCTTGGAGCTTCTCCGTCCCCAAGGATACTTTACGAATTCATTTGGAAGATAAGCAAGGCAGACCACATATTCCTCAATACCAGCTTTTTTATCCTTGGCCAACAAGATTGAGTTAGCAAACCATGCCAAGGATAGGCCAAACTTGTATCGTTCAGGAACTTCATGACACAGTAGTCGGGCACCAGTTACTGACCTTGCTCTCCCATTCTCTTATGCCATTGAAATATACTCCCACATCTCCATGCCCCTAGCTTTCATCATACCCATCCACTCGTCACTGGGATAGGCTTGACATCTCAGCTTTGTCATCAAGGCAAACTCTCGGAGGCCAAAACGAATACGCACTCCATTGAAATTGATCCAAGCTTCAAATTTTTTATAGAAGATTGTGCACCAACCTGGTTGGAAACGATGCCAACTCCGGCAAGTCGAAAAATTTCCCAAAAATACTCTGCTTTAATTTGTCATACAAACCACAACTACGCAACACAATCTTGAACTCATGCATTCTTCCAACAAGCGATGAACGGACGATAATTTTGGATTGAAAATGATCATGATCATCCAAGTAAGTCTTCAACATTATTGGTGGAATGACACTGGTAACGTACTCAGGCTGCATAATATTTTGAAATTTATTAGTTTAAGGAATCACCACGGTAATAAGAACATAATATAAGATGCTTCAAACATCTTATGAGATGTTCTAAGAAACTACAAAAAGAATATTTTGAACATTTATGTAGATGTTCTAATCATATAAACGGATGTTCTCATATCCCATAATAAATATTTTGAACATCAAGTAACGTGTAGAACATTTACATATATGTTCTAAACAACTATATACTTTTACCTCTGCTGGTGGCTCTGCAGATTCAGCTGGCACATCGTGTAAGAACTTGCTCTAATGTTCTCCTTCACTTCTTTCAAATCAAACTACAACCTCTTCTTCTTCCCCAGCATCCCTAACTCCTTCTCTAGTTTTATTATCTACGGCCTCTATTACTTCTTCTTCCCTACCTACAGGTTCTCTACCATCACTATTATTTACAACAACTTCTTCTACTACTACTACTTCTCCTCCTTCTGGTTCTTCACCATCCCTATTATCTACAGTCTCTACTACTTCTTCTTAAACATTTGCAACTTCTGCAGATTCTCCAGCAAGATTATTTATAAGTCTTCCCACCTCCTCTTCTTCTTCTTCCATATTCAAAAGGGTCTCTTTTATTTTTCTCCCTCATCATCCAATCATCATCACGAAATAAAGCTTTTATTTCCTCTGATAAATTCCCATATCCTGCCCCCTGATAGCTTCTTGTATCCCTACATTTAAATCATAGTCTCCTACTTCTAACTCCTCCTCTTCGTCCTCCAATATAAGTCTGCTCTTCTTAGAGACTGTTTAGGAGGAAGAGGAGTAGTCTACTTCCTCTTAATTGTAGAACAGGAAATCATTCCACGGTAGACACCATTGTAGCTGCAAATCACAAGTATATTCATCAATTCAAGATGTTCAAACATGAAACATGGATTTGTGAAACATAATAGACTACTAATTGAGAAAAAACATAGCATACCTTAAAAACAACTAATATATTTTAAACAACTAATATTTTAACAAACCCTAATTTCTTTAAAGAAAAAACAACTAAAGTCATCATTAAACATGATTCATCCTCTCACACGTTCGGAGCACCGTCTCAGGATGTTCCAGAATATTGAATAAGATGTGTCAAACATAACACAGTTTTGATATGAGCAAGTACATAGCAACATTTTTTCAACAAAATTTTAAAAATAAAATTTTAAGACATAAGCATTTATATTTAATAAAACTCTAATTTCTTTTGGCAAAATACAATTAAAATTCATCAGCAACTTGAAACATCTCACACGTTCAGAGCATTGTTTCAAGATGTTTGACATAGCTAAGGAGTATAATCTGAACATCGTAATAATATAAACATGCAAAAGCTTCACTATTTGTATAAGAACACAACACTATTTGACGAAAAAATCGACAATAAAAAATATTTTCACGAGAATTTCAGTATAGAACCTGTATTAAATTGCGTAAAACCCCTAGTTTTATCAAAATAGCAAATTAGAAAAAAAAAAAAAAAAAAAAAAAAAGAAGAAGAAGAAGAAACACCCCCCCCCCCCCCTCCGATTCACTTGATAAACATCAATGTAGTTCAAAATTCACTTTTAGATGTTACAAGAACAATGTAGATGGTCGGAGACGATGATGTTCAAAAGGTGTCGTCTAATGCTGTCAACCGGCCCGGTCCGGTCCGGTTCCAGTGCGCCTTCGCCGGTCCAGTCCGGTCCGGTGTTAAATAAAAAAAAAAGTCGAAACCGGTCCGGTCCCGGCCCGGTAAAATGGTGCATTTGCACCAATGCCGGATCAGAACCGGAACGGGCAAGGTGAGACCGTTTCGGTCCGGTCCGGTCCAGTTTCGTTAATTTTTTTTTTTAATTTATGTTTTTGATTGTTTGAAATAGATTAAAAAAAAATATGGTAGACTAAATAAACAACACAAAACACACATTTTATTCAACAATACGATAGTACATTAAGTTGGAAATGCATAATTAGAAAATAAAAACTAGAAAATAGACTAGAAATTAGAAAAATACATAAATCTTCAACTTCAGCGACTCAATTATCACGTGGTTGCAGATATATGCCACCACCACGAGCTGCCCATTCAGGGGCATGATGGTATTTCAAGTGAGTCTTAAACTTCCCCGTCCCTCCATTATTTAATCCACTTTCATCATTCCAATTCCAAACTTTCTTACAAAGAGTACATTGAGCTTTGCCGGTATCATTATTTTTTGTGATAAATTTCCAAACTTGGGATCTTCCAGTTCTTGGACTAGACGGACCTTCTGTAGTAGCACCTTGAACTTGAGTATGATATTTGCATTTGCAACCATGTTGATAGAAAATTTATAAAAATAGCCTTTGTTAGAATTTTTTTAAGAGAAATGAATAGAAAATATTGAATTGTGATTAATTTGATGAAATATGGGAGTATTTATAGGAAAAATTGGTAGGGGAGGGCTGTTGGGGCGTTTATGGGTGTGGGGTGGGAAAAATAGCCGTTTATGGCCGTTGCCAATGTCTATTTTTCAAAAGGGAGCGGATTTGGAGTTTTTGTTGTGTTGGGCCGGTCGGGCCCGGTTCCGGTCCGGTCCGGCCCGGTTTGGACGTTTATTTTTTATTTTTGGTTATTTTTTTGTTTTTAATAGCCTTTGTAGTTTTTGAATTTTAAATTAAAAAATAATATTAAAATATAAATTGATAGCAAGGCATCTATTTTTTATGTAATAACTTATATAATACTAGTATTAAAGTATTAAGTATGTAGTATTTTAGTATTTAATATTTAAGTATTAAATTGCAAAAAATATAATTGAAAATATATATAAACAATGGTAACTTAGTAGCAAGACATAACACTTGTTATTTTTTCAAACTTAATACTACGTATTATATAAGTTATTACATACTACGTATTAAGTTAGTAGTATTTATTATTTAGTATTTAGTATTTAGTATTTAAGTATTAAATTGTAAAAGTATAATTGAGAATATATAAAACAATGATAACTTAATAGCAAGACATAACACTTGTTATTTTTTCAAACTTAATACTAAGTTAGTAGTATAATAGTATTTAGTATTTAGTATTTTAGTATTTAGTATTTACTCTTTAGTATTTACTAGTAGTATTTAAGTATTGAATTGCAAAGAGGTAACTTAATTGCAAAGGATAATTGAGGATATAACAAAGGATTATAATTTATAACTTAATAGCAAGGCGTAACACATTTTATTGAATAATGGTTGAATTTTTTTTTTTGCAAAGTACATACTACATAGATATTAAATTGCAAAACTACATATTAATAAAAAAACTTCTCATTTTCTGAATAATTTCTTCTGGCACCCCTGGAGGAACCGGTGGCAAAGATTCATCTTCTTCATAATCATTTTCATTATCCACACTTCCATCGCCTGATAAAATTTCGGTTGCTGCTTCTGCATCTGCTAGTTCATCTTCTGCAAATCCAAAATTTCTTCGCTCCGATCTAATCCAATCTCTGAATAATACGGCCGTCTCCATTGCTTCTTCCTTCAATGAATGTCTACGATCTCCAATTTGTAATCTTCCTTGGCTAAACACGCTTTCTGAAGCAACTGATGATGCTTGAATAGTTAGAATATCCCGCGCCATTTTCCTGGGTTAATTTCCTGTTGGACTCCACTACCTTGCGATGGAGCCATTCTGTTCCCTGAACGAGTGCCACCCGGCCTCTTTTCCCATTCATCCTTATGATGGTTTTCTAAGTGTGTTCTCAACTTTCCCGTCCCACTATTATGCTTTCCGGTTTTAAAGTCCCAAAATTTTTTACAAATATTACATTTAGCGGTCTGAGCCGGAACATTTTTAGTCATAAATTTCCACACATCCGATCTTTCGGGTCGTACCGCTGGTTCTCTACTAGGAGGCATAGGTGGTAATTCAGTTTCTTCAGGTTTACCATGAAATTGACTAGTGGGTGTTTCATCTTCTAAATTAGCCCCTTCGATATTTTTTTGATATCGTGCCTCTAACATATCATTATCTAGTGGTTGATCAAAATCAAAATCATGATAAAATTGCGTGTCATCTTCCTGAGTAAAATCATCTAGATGAGAAGGAGCGCTAGAAGTACCAACTGGTCTTTTACCTAAAGCACGACTACGTCTATCATCCCCCCCTCGGTTAGAAGCACGTGATCTATGACCGCTGCCCGTACGCCCAGTAATTGATCTCCACAGTCCAGACATTTTTTTAATTTATAAGTAAATCAAACAAATAAATTATTAAAATATGCTACAAACAATATTGCACAAAAAT
The DNA here is from genome assembly GCA_029990575.1 of Petunia axillaris subsp. axillaris. Lineage (NCBI taxonomy): Eukaryota > Viridiplantae > Streptophyta > Magnoliopsida > Solanales > Solanaceae > Petunia > Petunia axillaris. The sequence goes on from JARKNS010000006.1 coordinate 11,436,828, forward strand.
AAAATAGATAATAAAAAGTAAGAACGAGTTTACTTGATATTGTGAACTTAGAATGTAGATTGTAGAACTTAGGAAGTGAAAGTTGAAACTTGACCGGAACCGCACCGAACAATTTTCCACTTCACTCCAAATATTTTTTTGTAATGCAATTTAGTACTTAAACCCTTTTTGCAAGAGCAACTTTGAATTATTTAGCAAATAGCCTTTGTAGAAATAAGAGAGATTGAGAGAGATTTAGAGAGAATATTAGAGAAATTGTGAATAAATTGATGAAAAATGATGGTATTTATAGAAAAAATAGGTTTGGAGGGGGGAGGTATGGGGGCGCCTAGGGGGGTGGGGGATCAAATATGGCCGTTTTTTGCCGTTGGGCCAAAGGCTGTGTGTGAAAAAGCCGTTGCCCAACGGCTATTTTTTGCACAAGCCCACCTGAAATTTTTTTTTAATTTTTCCGGTCCGGTTCCGGTCCATTTTTTTCCAGTCCGGTCGGTTCATTTTGGGGGTGACAGGTCGGGGAACAAACCGTTTAATTTTTTTTTCATTTGACTCGGCTTGCGCCGGTCCAGTCCGGTGCAAACCGGATCATTGGACAGCCTTAGTGTCTTCGAAGGTAGTTGAGAAGAAGACTTGAGAAGTGTGTAACAGAAGAAAGGGATTGGGTGTTCGATATTTGAAATGATGGAACTGATGTCTGATCAATTCCCACCTTTTTTATTAAAACTTTTGGGATTGTTAATTCAGCTCCAAAAATTTTTAATCGTGCCCCCAAGATTTTATTTATTCTAATCCGCCCCCGTTTAAAAGTTAAACGTGTGTGCTTCTTTTATTTCCACGTGCGTCTCTTTTTGTTAAAAAGATTTGAGAGGATCTTTTGGCTCAATCTTCTCTCAAATACTCAAATATATGTCTATTTGTTGTCAAATACTCAAATATATGTCTTAAAAACGTTTTTTCATTTTTTGGAGAACATTCTTGTACCAGATTGCACCTGGTGTGCTACCGGCCACGGTTAATGAACTACCAACTTCATCACCGAGCCTTAAGTCCCTTAGTCGCATATATAGCAACTCTAATTTGACTCAAGTGGACACCATGATTTCCTCCGAGTTTTCTAACAAACTGCGGTTAACAGCTTTTGGATTTAGGTCTCGCAAAAATGAAAAGGTTGCTATAATAATATTGGAAACTACCATGTCATTTAATAGATTATTGCATGGACTTGGCTATTACGGAGTATAAGTTAATGTTTTGAGAATAAAGTAAATAGCTCTTTTGACATAATCAGTTAATTAAATCATACAGTAAATATTAAAAAGAATATTATGCCACTAGTACTATATATTTAAGTTAAAATTTCACCTTCTCCTTAATGTCATGTAACCTTTACCATTTTCCCTTTGCAAACAACGCACACTTCCTCAACCTCCTTTTCGTTGGACAAATGTTGCGAGTCATGATATTGTCCTACTGCGATTGTTCAACGTTATTTTACCGAAATGGTATCTTCTAAAGAAGTGTTTGATGAACTTGCACATGGTTTAAAGTTTCTATAAGTTTTTCAATTAGCAAAGGAGAAATACTAGGGAACTTTTCAAGAACAACGTTAGAAAGAAAAATAAAAAGAAAAAGACGCTTTTGGAAACTCTAAGATATTATCGTGCATAACAAACTAAGTCGTACTTAACTTGTTATCACTTTGATTGTTCTTGCTGTCCAAAAATGACATGCAGAATGTATGATCTTTACTCCATTAATTATCCTAATCTATCAGTTCAATATGGTTTCAAACATTATAGGCAGAATAGAACCCAAACAAGATTCTGGACGTAATACATCAATACTCCCTCTTTATATTTATCTCAATTAGGATTTACAGAGGAACCGGATACTATCTGGTCAAGTCTCTCCATACTCCAGAAACTATGGTGTTTAACCATCCCAATAGTTTTCAGTATCACATATTCACAATAGTTTTGTATAGTGTAAAGCAAAATCATGTCCCATGTAAATATGGCTCTTCCGTTAATGGTCTGCCCTGGCATCTAAGGGAGGGGTTGGGGGAGTACTTCTAACAGTATGTGTTTCATTTAAGAACAACAGGGGGAAGGGATCAACGGTGGTTAAGAAGAATCATTAGATCAGAGTAGACAATGCCAAATCTGGTCTCTGTGTCCATGTATAAGTTTGCACCTTTACACTTCACCGCCTCATCTTACCAACTAATAATATGGGACTTATTACTCGACTTAGACAGAAACAAGAAGATTTTATTTGAGCTTATATCCCACCTATGATACCTAATCTCCACTTAATAACGAGGAAACGAGGATCTTATAGGTAACATGACAATGAGTATTCTTAGTACATCAGACAATGAAAGACTGGCAACATCAGATAAAGAAATTCATGAATTAGCAAAATGCGCAAGTTTTACACTTCAGTGATGAAGCTTACCCTCTATCAGTATCCCGGACATAAGCTGGAAAAAGAGGAATTTTCAAGCCATCCGCGGCACATATTGATATGGTTCTAGACGATGCAAATCCAACACAAGGATTTTGCAGCGGAGGTCTGAGTACCAACAGAGGTTATTTGGAAGTGTTGGCTAAGATCACTTCATCTTCTTTGATAACTAAGAATTCAATGTTTTAACTTCAAAACAAGGATAATAAATAGGTCCCTATACCCTTCCACGAAACTTGGTTCAACAGCAGAGTACAAACTCGTGAGCCTGCCAACATATCCCTGTACAAGCTCAAAACATTTAAATCCGTGGTTCCTTTGGGATGGAGCAATCTTTCGGGGTACAATTTTTTTTCTCAAGTTCTATCCATTAACATATAAAATTATTTACAGAATTAGATCACTTAAAACTCAACACTATCGAAGTAGGAACTTGTCAACTGGATTGTCCTTACAAGGTGAATGGCAGTAATATCCTCCCCCCCCCCCCCCCCTACCCCAATATATTTTCCATAGTTTATAAATCTGCTGTTTTTTCGAGCAAAAAATGGAGACTTTTGGACTACTATTTTCTCTCTCCAGATTTATCAACTGATCATATAAAATCGCATACAATAGGATATCTTAAAGGCAAACTGCAGGTAAACATATTCACAGTATGCATTGGTTGGTGAAAAGACGGTTTGTACCCTCTCAGAACAGGGCCATATTACACTCATTGTGCATATAGTTTACACTGTCAATAGATAAAACTTTAAATGTTGTTCGACATCAAAGTTAATCCAACTATTCGTCCAGTCATTTATCCCAATAGCCATGTTTAAGCAAAGCTGGACATCCGCTTGAGAAAGATAAAGAGAGAGATACCATAACCAATATTATGGCCTAAATGTAACAAAAATGGAAAGATGGAAATGCAAAGGCCATGGATAAAGCATAATCTCCGAGAAACTTTCAAGTGAAGAACCTCAAAAGACAAACTCACGGTTTATGAAACATAAAACGCCCACACAGCAGTCATAAATGCTCTCAGCTTCCTCCCTTAAAATGCTGCTCAAGCAGACTTCTTCAGAATCTCTTCAGAAGGAATCTCGAGCGTTGCCCCAGCATGTTCTTTCTCAGGCTTCACCACTGTAGCAAACAGCATCCGATTATTTGTAAAAGAAGCAGCAGAAGTTAATCAATGAACACAAACTCGACACAACATCAGGAAACTTCGCTATACAGAACATACTTTCAATTAGTGTAAGCAGATAACCATTCCAATATAATCAAATTTGGATGGTAAACAGAAATAAGTTAGGAATCCAGATATGATAAATCCTAGTTTAGAAATTTATTTGTCCTAGCAAAATTTGCAAACGGGTTTAGGCAACAACTTCGCAGGATACAATGATCGACTTTCACATTTGTGAAATCAAAAAGTTCCCAAGGCTATTAATATAAAGTTGTGGCATTTGGATTTAATCACAAGTTGACAAATGTAATTTCTGAAAGTTGTAACTTGCTAACTACAGATCAGCAATTAGACAAGTTCAAAGAGATGTCTCTCAGTAACAAATTGACAACACACTTCTGAATGGTCAACTATGTACAAGTGATTGTGATTATGTCTTAATGATACCTTTTGATGTTATTGGTGTGTGAGGATCTTCAAAATGACAGCATATGCTAAGCAGCATGCTCTTAGCAGCCAAATAACCAGTGCCTAGGCGCCTTTAAGATTCAAAATACATAAGAGAGTGCGAGAAGGCACTATCAGCTAATGCCTAGGCAATGTTAGAAAGATAGTCTGCTTTGGCGCTCCCCCAGCCCCAGCTTAATGTTTAGGCACTATTGGCTAGTGGCTAGGCACTGTTAGAAGGACGAGAGTGTCTCAGCTTAGGCTGGCAAGCCCCAGTTTTATGTTAGGTGCTAGTCTAAACCTTTTTTCCAATAATATCTCATAAAAAGTTACGATGGTACTTAGTTATTATGGTTATTCAAATCAGAAGTCTTCAAGATAGTTAATTTGGATTAGCTAAACCAAATGTCACAAAGATTGCAACATAAAGATACCATTTAAAGTAATGGTGCAATGATTACTGTGATTTAATCATCCTGTAAACATAGTAATCAAAGAAACATGTCTTTGCGGCAATAAAACAAACACCTGGTATGTGCAAAGCGTGTACAGTATACTACATAAAGGAACAAACAGCTGAAAACATGTGAGTCTATTGAAGCATAAAAGAATTTACCGAAAGCACCAGATGGGCCAGATTTAGCTTGGACAATCATAGTGGAAATGAATTCAGATGCATCACGTGCGTCATCTAACATCCTCTGTATATCAGCTTCGGAGGTCACGTGACGATTCTCCTCGAATTTGTTTCTAACTTCGGCGGCGGATTTTTGAAGCATAAAAGTGTCGCCGGCGAAGGTTTTACGAGTGGCCTTCAGTACCGATCTGTAGGCTCGAAGTGCTTCTACTGCTCTCCCGCTAGCCATCTTCTATATTTTTCCTGTCCCCAATATAAGCTCTTATAAGTTGGCAAAACCCGGCGACTCAATGAATTAAGATAAAACGTCTTGTGTATATAATCCACGTTAAATTTATCATGTCATGTTACATATTAATTTCACTGCTCTTTGGGCGTGTAGTCGATATTAGTTATCGGTAACATTTTAGAATGGTGTAAATAATTTTAAAACATATGCATGATGATAAACACAAAATTTGAATCTGAATATTTTAAGCTTTAATTAACTATCCTTGCGAACCTACATATCAAAACTCAAGTAAAGAATGAGAGTTGCGGTAGACCAACAAACCAACGTATCAGTGAAGTATACACATTTCAACTCTTCTAGGTAACAACATTATATTAACTTGTAACCTCTATGCAAAAGTAAATTTACATGTGGACATCAAAGTTCAATTATGGAAGTAAATGTTTATAGACAGTATGGTACAATCACCTGTGCAGCTCAAGGTTACAAAATATCAAAAATGGACAGTATTTTGAAGATCGCATACGAAATCAATTCGAATATGAATCAATGTTTAATAGAACCGTTTTTCAACAAAAAAATAAAATACATATAATTTTGACAAAATAATTCTGTTTTTTGTCAGTTTTGACACCAAAGGGAATCATTTTGTATGAAACATTGTTACTGCTACTATTTAAGGGAAATCTTTATAAGCTTAAAGAATATGACTTTTAATTAGATTTTATGCATCTTCTAGATAATCAAATTTCTTTCACAAATATTTTGAAAAATTTATGTCGAAATATAGAACCGAAATTTAAAGTGTTTACAACCATATTCCAAATTCTTAAGGTCCCATTAAGACACAAAAAAGATATTATTTAAACTGCAATGTTATACTCTCATTACAACTAATAAATTAGAAGAGAAATAGATCAACATAGAATGAGAAGGGAAAAAAATGTCAAACTTAAAATTGGTGTACGTGGATATTGATATACTTAATTGAATTATATTGATGTGCTCCGAGAATCAAACTTCGCCTACAATCTAAAAAATCAGGAAATTAAAAAATATTTTACTATTATTCGTTTATTCATTCTATGTGTCCAATAGATAGTCCGACATATATTTTGAAAGCACTTAGTACTTAATAAAAATGTAGAAACATGAACATTGTGAATAAAACAACAGACTAGCATTAATCCATTGTTTATACAAGAAGATAATGAAGGTTATTATTATAATTAAGTTTATTTTTATGTAAATTGTAATGTCTATATTAATTGTATATTGGGTCAAGCCATTACTTAGGGACCAAGTTAGGTTTTTTATTTCTCACTTGTATATATAGAGGTATTCATTAATGGAAAATGTGAGAGGTTCTTCACCACAAGTTTGTGTCTTATCTTATTAATTTTAAGATGGTATCAGAGCCACCGCTGATTGGGAAAGTGATCAGAATAGTGAAAACTTCTCCACAAAAGTGTGAGGAAAGAGTGTAGTGATGGTCGTTCGACGGGAATAATCTAATGTCACTGTCGCTAGTGTTTATGCCGACGGATGGAATGGTCTACGACAGACGAGGTCTTCGTGTGACATGGAGTTCAATGTTGAAAGGGCGAGATTGGTTCAAACACTCTTGAATGCCCTGAAGAATACAGGTTTTGGAGGTGAAATCATTGACCGACCTAGAGAGGTTTCGGTAGATATGTTGAATAAACAAGTGGGATGTAAAGCTCGAAGACATAGCGACTGGGAGAGAGTTGTGAATTATGCCGTGAATAGGGCAACGTTCTCCCCGTGAAGTATGAAGAACAAGTGGAAAGGGGTGATGTGTCCGAATTGTGATTGTTTAAGGCATAACCCAAAATATTGCTATGAGGTTATCGGGTATCCAAAGTGGTGGAAATTTGACTCACGAAATGAGAATGTGTTATGTAATTGAGATACGGTGTCGTCAAGCGATTGTGAAGTGATCCAAGCAAATTTGATTTGTGCGGCGAATGAAGTTGAATCCGGGAGCTCTAATGTCTTTGGATTGAGTAGTGAACAGGTGAAGGTGTTGGTGAGTTTGTTGAATCAAAAGAAGTCGGACACTGTTGATCGAGTGAATAAGAAGACGTCTAATAGTCCGTGGATAATTGACACTGGAGCATCGAACCACATGACCGGAGAGTTGAATGTGTTGAGTGATATACAAGATATTGTACATTGTCAAGTAGGTTTGCCTAACGAAAGTAGTATCATGGCCACAAAAGAAGGGTCAACCCAGCTTAATGAACATTTGACCCTCCGAAATGTTCTTTATGTGCCCAGAAGGACGTGGAATTTGATTTCAGTATCTTAGTTAATTGATCAGTATGATTGTGATGTGCAGTTCACTGAGGACATTTGTGTTGTGAAGGATAAGACCACGGGAAAGTTGATTGGCACGGGCAAACAAACAGACGGATTGTACTACTTTCGGACGATGTCATTAGTGAAGGCTTTGAAAGTAGATGCTTTGGATTTGTGGAATCAAAGATTAGGACATCCTTCTATTTAGGTAACGAATTCTCTCCCAATTCAAGAAGTTAAGAATTATGATGGTAAGAAAAACGTAAAAGCATGTGATATATGTCATCGGGCGAAGCAAACTAGGAATGTGTTTCCATTGAGCAAAAATAGAGCCTCCGCGAGTTTTGAATTGATACATTGTGACTTGTGGGGTCTGTATAGAACTGAAACTTCTTGTGGTGCCTCCTATTTTCTAACAATTGTTAATGATTTTTCCCGAGCTGTGTGAGTATTTTTGTTGGTTGATAAGAAGGAGGTCGGAAGAGCTTTGAAAGATTTCTTTGCAATGGTCGAAAGACAATTTCATAAATATATCAAGATTGTCCGAGGACCGAGTTTACAAGTATGAAAGCCTATTTTCGAGAACAAGAAATCCTTTTTCAAACCTCGTGTGTAGGGACACCACAACAAAATAGAAGGATTGAAAGAAAGCATCGACATATTTTGAATGTAGCTCAGGCGCTCCGATTTCAAGCACACTTACCTATTGAATTTTGGGGAGAGTGTATAACGACAACCATTTATTTGATCAGTCGGACTCATTCTTCAGTGTTGAATGGGAATACACCGTATGATGTCCTGATGCATGTGACACCGAACTATGACCACTTGAGAGTGTTCGGATGCTTATGCTATGCGCGTAATCACGGACGAATGAATGATAAGTTTGAAAGCAGAAGTCGTTGGTGTGTATTTTTAGGCTATCCGTACAGGAAAAAGACATGGAAGATGTATGATTTGGATACCAAAGAGTATTTTATGTCTCGGGATGTTACGTTCTATGAGAACGAGTTTCTGTATGCCCCAACGGATGGTGTGAAAGAGAGTATGAGTCAAAGTTTTCAGACTGACCGGGTGGATGAAGATTTTTAAGAAAAGAACAATTCCGTAGTGAGGGGGGCATCGAGCTTCCCCCAATACATGTTTTGGATGAAGCTCGAGCGGAAGACGAAATGAATTTGGACAATGAGGGGCCGAATCAAGATGAACTAAACCAAGGTGTCATTCCCGGACACTTGGAAGCAGAAGTGATGGAAGATGAGCTGGGCGAGGAAAGAGAACTAAAACGGAAAGTGTCCGTTTGCGAGATTATGTGACCAATACTGTCCGAAAACAGAGTCATCGTGTATCAACTTGTGTCTGGAAGTTTGATAGTTAATGTGCCCGAAGTTTTGAGAGTTTACTCGATCCTCGGCAAGCCTCAGGTGCGCCTTATCGGTTGGCTCACTATGTTAAGTGTGATAAAAAAAATTTCGAAGCATGTGTGCTTCCTTGAAGCGATAACGGAGGGACATGAACGGGTGTCCTTTTCCAAAGCAGTAAAAGATGAAAAGTGGCGGAAAACTATGCAAAAAAGAGTTGCAAGCTTCGGAAGCAAACAAGACATGGGAAGTCGAGCGCTTGCCTCTGGGAAAGAAGGCGCTCGGATCTCGATGAGTGTATAAGATTAAGTACAACTTTGATGGTACCGTTGAGCGGTACAAATCCAGGCTGGTGATCTTTGGTAATCACCAAGTTGAAGGAATTGATTACACGGAGATATTTGCACCGGTAGCTAAAATGGTGACTGTCCGCGTCTTCTTGGCTGTAGCTGCGGCTAAGAATTGGGAATTACATCAAATAGGTGTTCATAATGCTTTTCTCCATGGTGATCTTCATGAGGAGGTATATATGAAATTGCCTTTGGGGTATCGAAAAGATGGGTCCGGCAAAGTGTGTCGTCTTCGAAAATCATTGAATGGATTGAAGCAAGCTCCAAAGTGTTGGTTTGCAAAGTTATCGACAGCTATAAAGAATTATGGTTTTCGACAGTCATATTTCGATTACTCATTGTTTACGATGAAGAAGGGAAATATGCAATTAAGTGTACTTGTATATGTGGATGATCTGATTATCTCAGGAAATGATCCGAAGGCAATACGAATTTTCAAGTTATATCTCTCTGTTTATTTTCACATGAAAGATCTCGGACGGTTAAAGTATTTTTTGGGAGTTGAAGTAGCGAGGGATCCTAAAGGGATTTTCCTTTGTCAACGGAAGTATGCATTAGATGTAATCTCGAAAGCTGGCTTGTTGGGTGCTCGACTGGCGGGCACACCAATGGAATAGAATCATCGGTTGGCACTTGCACATGGCCGGTTTATGAAAAATCCAGAGAGTTATCGAAGATTGGTCGGACGCCTGATTTATCTATGCTTCACACGTCCAGATTTATCATGTAGTGTTCATGTGTTGTCTCAGTTTATGCAACAACCACAGGTCGAGCACTGTGATGCAGCTCTCTGCGTTGTCTGTTATTTGAAAGGGTGTCCGGAACAAGGTATTGTGATGACTTCAAAATGTGATCTCCGTTTACATGGTTGGTGTGATTCTCATTGGGCTGGATGCCCTTTGACACGTCGGTCTTTAACCGACTGGTATATTTCTCTCGAAGACTCACCCATATCTTGGCGTACGAAGAAGCAGAATATTGTGTCTAGGTCGTCGGCTACAGAATATCGGTCTATGGCTGTGACCGTACGTGAATTGAAGTGGTTGAAAGGAGTTTTGTGGAGTCTTAGGATAGACCATCAGTCTCCAGTTCGTTTTCATTGTGATGGTCAGGCAACGATATATATAGCTCGTAATCCAGTAGTTCACAAACGGACCAAGCACATTGAAGTAGATTGTTATTTTGTCCGTGATGAGATCATTGGAGGGATCATATGTCTCGGGCATGTGCCAACAGGCGCTCAATTGACCGATATTTTTACCAAAGCATTGGGTCGAACACGGTTTGATTATTTTTTGTGCAAGTTGGGCATTCGAAACCCTCATGCTCCAACTTGAGGGGGAGATAATGAAGGTTATTATTATAATTAAGTTTATTTATATAAATTGTAATGTCTAGATTAATTGTATATTGGGCAAGCCCAGTAAGAGATACTTAGAGATCAAGTTAGAATTTTTATTTCTCACTTGTATATATAGAGGTATTCATTAATGAAAAAAATGAAAGATTCTTCACCCCAAATTTGTGTCTTGTCTTATTAATTTTAACAGAAGATCTCGTAATTATTTCCTAGATATTCAATTCTCAAAAATAACCAAATTGCACAATCAACAATCAAATAAAAAAATTTATTTACAAAAAAAAAAAAATAGAAGCATCATTTTATCTCTTCGAGGAGCCACCGTTCATTGACTCATCTGCCAAGAATAATCAAATAATCGACTAAGAAATAAAAACACTAAAATCTAGTCGAAATCAAATTGTCCTTTACATAAAGAGTTTAAGTTTGATGCACGTCATACTACAAAAAAGTTACACCATCAGGTAATATTGATATGTTGTAGCAGGTTCCCAACCTTTTCAATTATTTTTTTTTTGTTTTCTTATAATTAATCAAACTTTTTTCCTTTTTAGCTTCTCGCTCCCCTTTCGTTAATCTTCTTAGACAACAAGTTAATCTACTTAATTCGGCTTACAGTTCTGTCCATTTTTTTTTTCTCTTTCTCCTTCAAATACACCATCCCTCATTTCTGCCATTGAACTGAAAACTCGTAGAATGAATTGCAGTAATTCATAATAAAATCAGCAAGTTGACAATATTTGTGCAATTGAAATATTGTTGAAAACGATTACTTGTCACAAAGTTCAAGGTGTAGAATCAATCATTTATGAGATAACCATAGAAAATCATAAGAAATTACTAAATTACATAGAAAATAAAATAATTATAGTTACTGTACAACTATAGTTCAATTTGACCATTAGATTAAATCTATTGAAAAGGTCTGGTGAATAGAACATCAATGTCTGGCTTTTCTGATCTTCATCCATCTTTATAATTTTTTCTTCATAATTTTTAGATTCAATTTGTTTTTATGTATTTATCGTATACCATAATTATATGAAAGAATATAAAGGTCATTTTTTTGTACGGTTTGATTTGGAAGAAAACAGATGAATTCACACTGTGAAGAGGGAGGAAGAGAAAAGAAAGAAGAAGGGGGGTGGCACACGTGCGTGGGAGAGAAAAGATAAGTAAAAAATAAAAATTATTACCTCTAAAATTACCTGATGATGTAAAATTTTTGATATACTAACGGTGCATCAAACTTAAACTCTTACCTAACTCACCACCCGCATAAACAATTTAAGGGATTATTATATCTAAATTTCATATGTATATAGAAAGCAAAACATACATAAGTAAATATAACCATTTCATATAAGTGCACATAATATTTTAAGTAAACACGTGAAATAATAAGCAAAAACGATATGCAATTAAGAATTTAGCTAATGTTATAAATGGAATCTTCACAAAACTACAAGTATTTGTTCTTTGAATATATTCCATCATACAAAAAGAAAAGAAGCAAATTGAAATACACACACATTAAAAAGACAATTTTGACGTAAATTATGTCACCACCCTTTCATTTAACTAAAAATAAATAAGGTTGTGACTTAGGTGTTTTAAAGGTACCCAAATTATTAGAGATATCGAAGTCATCACTTGACATAGTTCAAAGGTGTGCCAAGTCACCAAAAGATACCTTGGAACACCTATGACTCGCAAGCGGTCTGCGTCAGAGTTCCGGGTAAGGATCTCGGTTGACCCTCGGGAAGGTGTTAGGCACCCTCGGGTCCTGTGCAAGCACAGTTGCTTTATTGGCGCTCTCCGGCTTTTGTGAATTATGTTTGTTGTTTAATTGCCAAATTATTTGTTACGCTTTGATTTATGGGTGAAAAGTCACTTGCTCATTGACAAAAACTCTATTGGAGACTAACCGCGGACTCGTTGTCCGTTCGAATCTTCCAATATAAGTGAGTCTCTGTGTAAATGTTGGACAATTATTTTGTTTTTTCTTTCGACATTTCGATTTGAGTTGAAAGTCCGCCGTTCAACGATTGAAAACTCAATCGGATATAAACGCGCAAGCACCTTACTCGGGCGAAATCTCCCAATTTAATTGAGTTTCAAGTGAACATATGTACATTATTTAATTTTTATATCGCCTAATCATTGATGGAAACTCTATCAAAAATTTTCCGCGAGCACGTTGCCCGTTCAAATCTTTAATAAATAGTGAGTTCCATATAAATATTTTGGCGTATTTGTTAATATTGATTTCCTCGGCCTATTCAATTTGCCTGACCTTTAAACATGGTATTCATTTATTTAGTTCAAATTTATTAAACATTGATCTTACAACTCTTTACTCATTATTATTATTATTATTATTATTATTATTATTATTATTATTATTATAAATTTATTTATTTGTGTGGATGACCACTACTCACCATTATTCAATTGTAACATATGGTTTACTACCCCACTTTCTCCTACTTAATTCCTTCCCACTAAGTGACCACTAATTCCTTATTAAGTCACTACTTAGTTCTTATAATTTTTGGGTTGATTTGTAACATATGTATCTGTATCCTATAAATAGAGCACATTTGGCTCTATGGAAGACACACTTGAAACACTTTGAGAATAATACAAGTTATTCCTTCTCCTCTTATATATTTTATCTTGTTCTTGCACTACTTCACTATTAGTTTTACAATACGTTATCAGCACGAGTCTCTATTTTATTACACGATTTAGAAGAAATAAAAAGCAAATTATGATGCAATTGATAGAAGCCAACATTCTGGTTGCTAACACAAGATAAGTTTTTTTTGTTTCTAAATTCCTTCATATTATGGTTTTTGTTAATCTCAAAATTAATAATACCCTATTTTTATTTTGTTTTATACCACTTTAAATTGTGGAAACCTTTCACTTACTACAACTTTTGTCTATTCTTGAATTGTTTGGTTGATTTTGTAGCTATCCTTTGACAACAATTTAAGGGTGCATGACCTAGCAACATGATATTGTAGATCAGTTCTACTCATGTCTCAAGGTAAACTGCATGTGAGAGAAAACATGGATTATGTAGTATGGTTAATATTTTACTCTCACATAGACATATGGAATGAAACAAATATGGTAACTTTTAAAGAATGCTTCTTTGATTTATAGTTGGGTATAAATTTTTATACTCTTGGTAAGTGGAGACCGGAGAAATAATGCTTATTTTTTTTATGATCTTTACCTGATATATTAGTTTTATATCATTGATACATGATTACGGTACTATGTTTCAATTACACGAAGCATGAGTACCTTTGAGTATTGTACTTCAAATCGCATCATATGTACACACTTTGGCCTATTATGCCATTAGTTAAAGGTAAGACATCACATTCAACTCCTAATGCCTTATGGCATAACACGCTTTTGCGATAATAAGATATTGATAGCATAATGATGACTGAGGCAAACTAAAGTATTGTTCAAAAATATTAAGTATGTTTGACAAAAATCATGAAGCCCGTCCACTAAATGGGCTCCATTCATAGAGGTGAATGTGGGAACAATATATGCTCCATTCCCTAAGATGAATGTGGGAGCAAGACAAGCTACATTCTATAAGGTGAATGTGGGAGCACAACATAATGCTCCATTTTCATATGTGAATGTAGTAGCAATACATAATATGCATGAAAGAAGGCAAATTATCATTATGCCTGAAAGAAGATACAACATAATATGCTTGAAAGAAGGCAAAATGTCTTTATGTCTGAAAGAAGACACTATATTTTATGTCTGAAAGAAGGCAAATAATTTTATGTCTAAAAGACGATAAAATAATTACCATGATAGAGACCATGGACGTGGACGTGGCAAGGGATGAAAAAATAGTTATCATTGTGAAATAAATAAGAGAACAATAAGGGTTCTCAAAAAGTAACCATTCAAACGGTAAATATAATAATGCCTTTAATGTGTCATATGAGCATGAGGCAAGTCCAGATGATTATGGTCCATTCCTTCCAGTGAATAAGACAATTCATAAAAAAATTATGAATATAGACCCATTCACCGAAGTGAATGTGGCAATATGTGATAAAACATCAAAACTCGCTCCAGAAGAGGTTCGAGAAAGATGAATATGGACGCGCCCATGCGTGATTGATAAAGTACCACAACTCACCTCTAGAAAAGGTTCGGCTATAATAATTTTATTATTTATTGTGGCATAAATGGTCATTGCTCTCGTACAAAACGTACGCCATAATTATGTATTATTATGAATTACATAAGAGCAAGTGAAGCAAGAAATTGATCTTGCCTATAATGATTTTACCATGAGAAAAATAATATGATTTTCTCCTTGAAAGGAGATATTCACCATATGGTTGGTGTAATAAAATAAATGGTAGTACAAAGCTATTTGAGTGCTCCAGAAGAGCCAAAATATTACTACCTGGAGGAATGAGATTGATAAAATATTTATTGTAGTATGTCTCGAAAGAACTTGTTAAGTTTCAAATACATTTTCCAAAAAGGCTAAGAGACTAAATTTGATTGAAAGATATGAATATCTTTATATTACCACAAGAATGTCGAGAGAGATATATGTGCTTGAAAAGCTCCCCGCATCTTCCTCGAGTATGTACTACTCAAAATATAAGTGTGGTAAAATTATATGTGCATGCCACAATAAACTTTTAGTTTATTGTTACAATGCCCATGCTAGAGTAAACTTCTAATTTACTAGATGAATAAATTTATAAGTTGGCATGACCGGTTTGACCATCCTGGTTCAAATATGATTCACAAAGTATATAAATAAGAATTCACATGGGTATATACTGAAGAATCAGGATTCTTAAAGAATTCTTTTTGTGCTGTTTGTTCTCAAGATAAACAAATTATTCGACCAACTAAATTTGGGATCAGGATCCTCGCGCTTCTGGAATGTATAAAAGGTGAATATGGGCCCATTCACCTGCCATGTGGACCATATAATTATTATAAATAGATGCATCTATGATAAGGTCACATGTGCGTTTTATTACAAACCCGCAATGATACTTGTGAGGTTAAGTATTTGCTCAAATAAATCTTATTATGAGCATATTTCTAGATTATGCAATCAAGACAGGTTATCTTGATAATGTTGGCAAGCAAGTTTAGCAGATTCATATATTGAAAACCTCCAATTGCTAAACCATGCATATGAGAACAATGCTACCTAAATCAGGTATGAGGTATGGTGTATCCATAAAGCAGCACTTGTGCACGACATGCCTCAAAATGAATTCTCCCTCATAATTGGTTCAGGGTCAGGAACTAAATATTTTCCATCTAATAATTTTAATGTGTGGTATATTATCAATTGCTCCACCGCAACGCACAAAGATGGATCACATATAAGGTTGGGAACGAATGTTAGTTTGGCTAACATTAGGGGGAGAAATTAAAGCAGCTGAGGAATAAATAAAATAAATTATCATTTGATTATGACCCTCATATAAAGATAATGCAAGTCACTGCCAGACGCATTACTGACCCAAAGAAAAATATTATATTCCAGCTGCTAATACTCCTGATGTCTTGGTGAGACAATCTATTTATGTAAATGAGTCTAAGGCACGCCTGAAGCGTGGTAGGCCATTCGGTTCCAAAGGTAAAAGTCCTTGAAAAGGAAAGGAGCAAATATTTGAGATGGTCAAATAAGGAGGCGGGCTCTAGAAGAGTCCACGACATAACACTTCATAAAACCTCCTTATGAGAGGTTCATGTACCTGAAAATTTATGAATGTAAAGAGATCTCAATATGTTATGTCGGATTGGGAACCGAGATATGAAATTATCATCGACGATATCTTACATATATTATAAAGCTCAATATTTATATGATTATGAGGATCTTGAGCTTAAATCTGTTAGGAATACAGACATGAAATTATTGGCCAAGAATAGCAAAATGCATTCAAGCAAAAATTGACTTCACTCGAGTGACGTGAAGATTTTGGACCTATAGTCCAAACACCTGAAGGTGCAAAGCCAGCGGTGTACAAAGATATTTTTGTGCAAAAATATTGATAATAATAAGTCGTTAAATATAAAGTACGACTTGAGGCACAAAGATCTGACATTGATTATATGGAGCTATATTCTCCTTTTGGTGGATGTAATCACCTTCAGGTATGTTGTGTGTCTGACAGTGCATGAAAGACTTGATATGCGTATGAATGTTGCAACAGCCTTTTATATGGCTCATTGAGCAACAATATATTTATCCTTGAAGGATTCAAAATCCTTGAAGCATGTAAAGGTTCCCGGGAAACCTATTCATTGAAGCTTCATAAATATTTATACGGATTAAAACAATCCGGCCACATGTGGTAAAATTGCATTTGCGAGCTTCTTGATATTGAAATATTATATTTTAATGCAATTGGTGTGTTGAAGTATCTTACCAAATATACTCCACTGGTTATAACTTTTGTTATAAGCTTATTGGTAAGATTCAGTTCTTCCTCAATGCGAAGACATCAGAAGAATATATGGTATCTACTTATCCACAAAGCCTGATATCAAATGGTATTTATTTATTGTGGTAGAATACCTATATTGTGACATTTTATAAAATCAACTGTTGCTGCTACATCTTCAATTTATGAAGAGATAATAGTCATGCTTGAAGCTAAGCGACAATATTGGTGACTGAGATCAAGGACTCAACATATTTAGCAACAATGTGGTATTTCTTTGAAGACGAGGATCTCAGTAATATTATATGAAATATTGCATGGATAGTTCAGCTAAAAGGAAGATACAACCGAGGAGACAAATATTAAACAAGATTCCTTTTCAATCGTGATCTTCAAAAGAATGATGAAGTTAATGCTGAAGAATTCACTCTAGCGATAGTTTGGCGGATCTGTCCACTAAGTCATTACCAATTTCAACATTTGAGAAGCGGATTTACAAGATTGGAATGTGTCGTCTTCAAGATATTGAATGATGTTTTCATCAGGGGGAGTAAAGTACGCGCTGCACTCTTTTTCCCTTAACAAGGTTTTATCCCACTTGGGTTTTACTTGTAAGGTTTTTAATGAGGCAGCTCTAAAGGCGTATTACAGGATGTGTGTACTCTTTTTCCTTCACTAGGCTTTTTCCTAGTAAGGTTTTAACGAGGCACATTATCTTTTAAATGGTCATCCAAGGGGTATAAATTTATTTATTTGTGTGGATGACCACTACTCACCATTATTCAATTGTAACATATGGTTTACTACCCCACTTTCTCCTACTTAATTTCTCCCCACTAAGTGACCACTAATTCCTTATTAAGTCATTACTTAATTCTTATAATATTTGGGTTGATTTGTAACCTATGTTTTTGTATCCTATAAATAGAGCATATTTGGCTCTATGGAAGACACACTTGAAACACTTTGAGAATAATACAAGTTCTTCCTTCTCCTCTTATATATTTATCTTGTTCTTGCACTACTTTACTATTAGTTTTACAACATATTATTATTATTTTGTTTATCTTTCTCACATTTTGATTAACAACATTCTAAACGAGCCCACAACCAAGATATCTGTCTCTTTCTTTAACTATAAGATTTGCATTCACATCCTACATTGCCTACACATTTAATATATGTCCCATTTTTACACAAGTTATATTCACCTAGCTCTCACTTTTACATATGCCAAATAAATCTCAAAATATCGTCATGAACTATTATTTCAAACACATTGAGTGGTAAAGTAATGCTCAGCCATCTCCAGACTCCTCTTTCTTTATCATGTTTTCATGACAACAATTAATAGGTTGTAAAATGAGAAAACAAACATGAACATAAAAATGCAGCCGATACCACATTCTTTCTAACTAAACATAGCAAGTTTAAAGATGAAATACAAAATAGACAAGTGAGCAAAACCCCTTTAGGCTAGATTTCATACATATTTCAGAGAAATATACAAGGTTTGACCGAAAAATACCTAATAAGCAATATATCCACAAGCCAAATCCCAAGACATGACTCAGCAATGAGCTTGCAAATCAATAGCAACGTCCAACCTTCAACAGACCCAACAGCAACAGTAGCAACCGAATAGCCAAACAATAAAACCCTCAGAAAACATAGCAGCCAAACAGACCCCAAAGAAGACCGAGAACAACCCATAAACCGAGAACTTAAAAACTCTAATGTTTCCTTGTTCTTTCCTTTAATTTTTGTGTGTTACCAAATGTTCTTTTTTTTAAGAGAGAGAAGTCAAGTTCTCAGCTCTCTTGTGTGTCTCTGTGAAGTGTTCTTCCAGAACTGGTGTGTGTTAAAAGAGAAGTGTTTTTCTTGATGGAGTTCTCTTCTAATTTTCAGATCTGCCCTTTCTTTCACTGGTAAAGTCTGTCCTTAAAATGAGAGCAAAACTCTCACTTAAATAGACTTAAAATGAAGTGAAAAGTAGGGTAAAAGTTGGGTGGAAAAACACACCATGTGCCAATTTTTTTTATCCTTCAGGAAAGTACTTTTGGCATGCTAAAGCCATGAAAAAAGTTGGCAGAAAAGCCTTCCAAGGTGCTGCCCTTTTTTGTCTCTTATTTGATTTGACTCCCCTTAATGAAAATGACAGATTTGAAACAAACTTAAACTGAACCAAACTTAATCTCTACACTTTAAATTTAAACTTAATTAGAAAAACCAACCAAATGGACTTAGGTTCACACTTCAACATACACCAGATTCTTATTTAGAG
Source organism: Petunia axillaris subsp. axillaris (assembly GCA_029990575.1). NCBI lineage: Eukaryota > Viridiplantae > Streptophyta > Magnoliopsida > Solanales > Solanaceae > Petunia > Petunia axillaris. The sequence goes on from JARKNS010000006.1 coordinate 11,455,940, forward strand.
TTGTACAACTAAGGCTAATCCGTTTATACACAAAAACAATACACACAAACCAGATTACATGCTAACAATACAAACTACAACAAACTTTGACAGATTTATACTTGAATAGATTTGACAACAACAAACGACATGGATCAATGACTATAGATGATTTTCAAGCTTAAACTTGGAGCAATTAGCTAGAAAAACAGGGAGCTTTTATACTCAAAGGGACTCAAACGGATACTTGAACATTTAAATAATAGTTCACGAGCAGCGACAACTTATGATGATGATGCACTAATTAACAAAGAAATGCTAGCAAAGTGATATCCGTTAACAGCCAATTCATTAAGCCAAACTGAAAATTCATTCGAACCATAACATAAAAGATGTACGATTTTCCATTTTAATACCAAGCCAACATGGATTCAAATACATGAGTAATTTGGACAAGATAACAACCTAAACTATTGACAAAATATACACTACTGGATGCCTCAAACTATAGCAGTAAGAAAAAGAAATAAAGAGATAGTTGGGGATTCACTTCTAACCCGTCGAGCGAAACAACTAAATTGTTGCAACTGCTTCGAAATCAAACTCCCCACTACCTCGTCGACATCGTTACTGCCTTCACGATGCCACCGTTGCTAAAGTTGATTCGGCCTCGCCACTATAGCATCATCGCAACACCAATTCCAAGCCTTATCAGCCACCACCATTTGACACCAAGTCCAATGCAATTACAGTGACACCGGGACAACAAAGATGCTGCTTGCTACCACTGTCATTGCTTCATATCGCAGCGGATCGTCAACATCATCAGCGCAACCAATCAAAACTGCTCGGTGCCCTCGAATCAGCTTCGACACCACTATTGTCATCTTTTCAGCTGAACTGAATCCCCACCCTACACGACCTTCACAACATCATCACCATCGCCTCATCATACCCACAACTCACAAACCAAACTCATCACAGAACCATTGCCTCTACCTCACACCACCAGTGTCTCGCCCCCTTTGAAAATGACCACCACAGCAGTGATGGATTTAAAGAATCAAAACGGACAATTGAAGGGGTATTAGGGAAGAACAACTTTAGGAGTGAGTAGATAATAACGAGATGAAGTTGTAGGTATAACATTCGCCATAAAACTCACCGTCTCCGGGGTTAAGGATTTGGTAGAAACTCTCAGCCTCGATCTACACCGATTCACTCATCTACACCGATTCACTCATCTTTTGAAAGAACGGACTTGAAACTTGGAAAGAGGTGCTTGATGCGAAGCTGGAAATGTAAAACTTTCGTCGCGGAGAGCAGATTCACCATCGCCGGCGGTGGAAGCTTCGGCGGCATCTCCTTAGTCAAACAGATTTTTTTTTTTTGGGAAAAAGAGAGCAAATAAAGAGAAAGGGAAATTAAACTGATGGTCTGGTGGGTCATGACAATTGACATGGGCTGATTGTTTTTTCTTGCTTTTCTTTTGTCAAATGGCCACTAAACTAGTACTTGCTAATTTAAGATGTTCAAAGTTAAACTAACAACTAGCACAAAATACTTAATCACATATTTAATAATGAAACACATAAGAAAATATCTTAACTAGCACAAAATATCAAGTAGAAATTATTTACACAATACAATATTTTTTGATTATTTTTTTTATTTTTTTTTCAAAATTAAAGATAAAAATCCAGAAAATAGACAAAGAACACATGATAATTAAGAAGACTATTTTACGCAATTTTTGGTATTTTGTGCCAAAATAAGGTGACTACAAATTATATAAGTGCATAAGTAAAAAATATGTGAGTTTATTAACCATGACCAAAAGTGAGCAAGAAAGATGGAGAAGGAAATGAACTTAAGTTACCGAATTTGAAGTGCTCCTAAAATTCTTTGACGGCGGATTCAATTACTCTCTCTTCTCAATCCGGGAAGGAGCATTATTGGTACATGTACTGATGAATTTATATGCGGAATGGAAAATATAAATTGTGAAATCCTTAGGTAGAGAACCTAAAGATGAAGGAGTATTTAAAAGGGAGAAAAAAGGGAAAGATTAGTTCTTGAGTAAGACCTTCTATCTGGCCAAACGTTTTACTTTACCATACTCACTAATACATTAAAGAATTCAATTAGTAGTATACATTAAAGAAAAATTTTAAACTTCCAAGAATAGGTAGACGACCCTAGCTATAAATGTCTTTCCATTTAATTGAATGAACCGGTAACTCAATTGAAAATTGAATAGTCCATATTTAAAATTTTATGTAAAAATTAAAATAAAATAATTATATGGATTAATTTAATTTTTAGGTGAGGAAAAAATAGACGATCACTATTATTTTAAGAGTAGTTTAGTAATATGACTTTACATTTAAGGATTTCCACTTTTAATATAATATGATATGATAATGTATCCATCATGTTGTATATTTTTGTATTGTATTATTTTTGGGAGTATAGTTTTTAGTTATTTTGTATTATACTTGTCGTTTATTGTTATTGTACACTATCAATATGAAGAATGAACTCACAATACTATGAAGAAGAAAAAGTAGGGTAACTGTATAGAACTATAGAAAAGGTAAAATAAAGCTAAAATAAGATTATAAAGGAGAAAGGGAGAGAAAAAAAGATAAAGTAACGCGCAATCACATCAAATCGGTCCTTATATAAAATGAAAAACTTTACACCACACGACTACCCTAATAGCTAAATTACAAAAAAAAAAATAATAGTTTTACCATATTTACAATACATAATAATAGTTTCTCATTTCCCTCTCCCCAAACATAAAACCCTAATTTCCTCCCCATTTCTCTCTCCTTTTCTTCCTCCTCCACTCATCAGCCCCGCCCCTTCCCTCTCTGCGACCAGATCTGACTACGGCGGCCACCGGAGAACATGGAAGTTGTTGCAGTGTTTCCCCTTCTTCGATCGCTGCTGCTGCTACTGCAGTGCAGTAGCGCTGCTGCCACTGCAGCGACGCTGCTGCCCTGCAGTGGCGGGTTCCGTCGATTCGATATTCCCTTTGTTTTTTCTATTTTGGTATGTGTATAAAATCGTATGTGTATATTTTTGTCTATTGTATATATAAATATGTATATCTTTGTATATTTTTGTATTTTGTATATATAAATATGTATATCTTTGTATATTTTGTATATAAATGTCTATATCCACATTTTTTTGTATGTGTATGTGTTTGTATATATGTATATATTGTTGTATGTTTGTGTAGAATGGATAGTTATTTTATTTTTGTTTTTTGTATTTCTTTGTATGTGTTGTGTATATCTTTTGTATGTTTGTATATATTTGGTTATGTATAGTTTCAAAACAATAAATTTTTAAAATTTTGCAATATATATATTTGTATTTTTGTATGTTACATCTTGTAGATCCAAAAAAAAAAAAATCTGGTGGTGGCAGTGGGGGCCGACGGCGGCTGGCCGGTGGTCGGCGGTGGCTGGCCGGCACTGGTGAGTGGTGGCAACAGCCTCCAGGCAGTGATGGGTGGGAGAAAGTAAGGAAGAAGGAGATGAAACCCTAAATTGTAGGTTTTGTTGAAATTTGTATATGGAATGTGAAAAAACTATTGTTATATTTTGTAAAGTGATAAAGTATTGCTATTTTTTGTAAATATGGTGTTAGGGTTGTATATTTGTGTAAATCTCCCTATAAAATGATACTTTCCGTTATTACATGACGACAGATTAACAATACAATACGATGGAGTTTAAGCAATCAACACAAACATTGTATTTAAAGTAACAATATGACATAATAAATGACTAACGGCCCTTCAAATAAATTGTTATTGCCCATTTGGTACGAAGACAAGTTATGTAGGTATTAACAATCCAGGTATTAATAATGCAAATATTAGTTATGCAGGTATTAACAATGTACTTGATTATGTAGGTATTAACAATGCAGGTATTAACTATGCATGTATTATAATGGGAGAATTTAAGAAATATGTTATAAAGAGTGTGGTCTTGACAAGTTAGAGCAAAAAAAATGAGCATTTTTACATTAAATGAAGCTGAAAGTACATAAATACACTAATAGAGCACTTTCCAAAATTGTAAAAAATGTCACAACACTTTTTTGATGCCGTAACTATAAAAATGTCACTGCACCTTTTTAAATCCAGAATTATAAAATATGTCACTGCTTCCTACAAAGCAGAAAACAATTTTAATCCATATGTGTTTCACGTCCATTTTGTGAATAAATAAGGCCAAATCGTCAGCATTTCGCTCATATACAAAAATAAAAGCAAAATATAATATATGGCCAATCCGACATTATTTCTTCATATAGTGAGCAAAAAATCATGTTCATTTTGTAATAAATAATGTTAAATCGTACTTATTTAATTCATTCACAAATACATTTGAAAATATAAAATCAAGACAATTGTTATGTGTTATGCATATATTGAGTAAAAAATTATGTCCGCTTTGTGAAAATAATGAGGCAAAATCGGCCTCACTTCATATATCCACAAAAAAGACCTTAAAGTATTTTTATATTTAGAATAACGATAATCTATCTGTGTTTATGCGCATATTCAACCAAAAATTACGTCCGTTTTACAAACAAATGAGACCAAATCGTCTTCACTTTGTTCTTCCATAAAAATATATATGAAAAATGCAAAATCAATAAAAATTCAAAAGAAAACATTATCACACCGATGTTTCATCATTTATTCATAAATAAGCCAAATATTAAGAGGTCGTTTGGTTCAAAGATAAGGTATACGAGATTGTAATACATGGATTATTTTTTGTTGGGTGTTTGGTTTATTGTACTAAAATTGGACTTACAATATACTTTTTAAAGCAAAAGCAATGACTTTACAATTATACCCTTGGATGCTTGGCCTTCATTGGATCATAATAAATGAGAAGGGTAGTATTATCATTTTAGTGTTTAATCCATGTATAACTTTATCCATGGATTGTTATTCCATGGTCTGCTAGGTATTAGATAATACACCAATTGGTGTATTAAGTTATACCATATATTACTTATATATGAATTTTGCAAACAAGTGAGTCCAAATCATTTTCACTTCATTCATCCATAAAAATATACATGAGAATATAAAATGATGATAATATGACCGTACTTTTTCATAATTAAACAAAAATACTATATCTATTTTACAAATAAATGACACCAAATCATTGTCACTTCGCCCATATACAACGGTTCAAAGGAAAGCATAACTAAATGCGATTCGACATCATTTATTGATGCGGGGAAAATCGAGCAACCATCCAAAAACACCATCCAAGGCCAAGGAAGAGCTTATGCATTGGAACGCCATGGAACGAGGAGCCTTTGGGACACATTTCGGAGCGTTTCAAGGCTGCCCAAGAAGGGGCGGACCGCCTAGTCAAAGGGGCGGACCACCCACTTATTGTCAAGCCTCAGGATCTCAGTCCGCCTACTAAAGGGGCGGTCAGCCTACTTAGGGGCCTACTGCATAATAGGTGGGGCGCCTAGTTGCTGAGAAGGTTGCGGGATTTCTAGTTTTTATCCTATGTAATTCCTATTATGCCCCTATATGACTTAAGACTTTAGAACTTACTTAAGGATACTTTAGGCTTTTCATTGATGTCTAAGAAAGGCCTATAAATACTCCATAGCTTAGCATTTTTACTAAGTTAGCCATTATGATGAATGATTGAATGAACAATGTTCAAGAGTGGATTCTCTTTGAATGAAAACCCTTTGAGACGGTTTGAGTTTACTAGTGGATTCTAGTTGACCCCCAAACCCCCCCGATCATTCTACTTGCGAGTTCGTTGTTAACTCGAGGGTAGTTGCATAACGTTGGCTCTTCTTGACACCGATACGAGGGTATCACGGAACAGTTCTCTGTGGTTACCTTGTAGGGAGTTCGAGACGCGTCTCGTTCCCTTTATCTTTACTTTTATCATCTTTTTGGTTTTGATCCTTATCGTCTTGGTATCAGAGCAAGGCTCGGGTTTTGTTCTTACAAACCCCCGACCCTTGATTCTTCGTGCCTAGGTCGATTCTATCTTTAGTTTTCTTGTTCTTGTTATTGGAAAGAAGAAAATCACAAAAAAATTGAAAAATTGAAAACACCAAAAATTTGGTCTATTTTGATTGTTTGATTGATTCGTGTTGTGATTGTTATTGGGGTTTGTTCCTTATTGGAAACCCATCATTTTGGTACCCAACACACATGATTTGGAGTTGTATCCCATGAATTGAAAATTTGAAACCCTTGAAAATTTGAAAAGCTTGAAACCCTAGCTATGAACATGATGAACATGGTAGATTGTTGGATTTTGATTGGGGTTTGATAAAATTGATTGGGGTTTGATCTCTGTGATTGAAACAACGTTTAGGTACCTTCGGATTGATAAAAAAACGTGTGATTTGTTGGATTTTGGGGTGCCAAAGGCAAAAAAAACGAGTTTGAACCGTGCTGGAAGTTGCAGTAGGCGGGGCGCCTAGTAGAAGGGGCAGACCGCCTGATTTTTGTTCACTCTCTGGAAATTGACAAGGCGGACCGCCTAGTAGAGGAGGCTGACCACCTACTTGGAGTAGGCTGACCGCCTACTCTCCTCTGCAGAGAACCAGGCGGACCACCTACTCAAAACAGGTGGGGCACCTACTTTTCTGAAAGTTGGGAATTGGGTAGTTTCTTCTAGGTTCTCTTGTTTTGTTGTTTGCATTGCTTCTAATTAGTACTATTAGAGTATAATCCTACTTGATTAGTACTAATTACTTCGAGCTATTAGGATCATCGTGCCTTAGAAAGGAGACTAGAATTCAAAGAAGACCCGTAGTACCTTTTTGATTCAAGTCCTCACTTAAAGTGCTTATCGTTCCAATCGAGTCCCATTAACTCCACTCACCCCATAGAGCATTGGACTTAAGAAGTTGAGTAATTGAGTTGTGGTTCGTTGGTCAACTACTTGAAGCTTCTAGACTCAAACTTGAGTGAAATATCCACTACCACTAAACGAGTGACCCGAGTGTTATACACGTGAGGGTGTGTGTGAGGTGTTTTACTAACGTTTGTTGATTTTGTAGGTACAATGGCCAACGAAGGTAAAGATTTATTGAAGGATGCTTTGGTTAGTATCCTTGCTAAATTGGATACCATGGACCAAAAGATTGGAAATCTTGAGAAGATGACTTCAAGTCTCCAAGTTGGGCAAGGGACCCCGAGTGTCCAAAGCGAAGCCGGAAAGGGCACAAGTGGTTCAACCTTTACCCCAAGACAAGTTGCCGAGCTTCTTAAGCAACAAAGGGTGAGGGACGAACGTAATAGAAATGAACAAGTGTTGGGCACTCCCCAACGAGTGGGCATTCCCCACAATTTGGGTAATCTCTAAGGAAACCTTCAACTTCCAAGACCTAGTGAAGCTAGTGAAGGCTACGAGCGAATGAGGGAAGTGGCGAAAGCTAAACCACCCATGGTGCTTGAGCCCGAAGCCCACAATCTTATTGTCTTGCCAATGAAAATTGAAAATGAGTGTCACTCCACTTCAATTGAGAGAGAAAAGATAGAGAGAAGTGAGGGAGTGACCGGTGACAATCCAAGAAAGGAAAAATGAGAGGATTTGAGGAGTGATGTGAGTGGATCGTCACCCCAATCTACACTTGACCATGAGGTAAAATTGAGAGAGATGAGAGGTGAGGAAGGAAAAATTGAGAGTGAGAGCACCCATTGTTCTAACCCTTCTTTATCTTCTACCTTTTCTTGTGAAGGTTCTTGTGTAGGTACGTTTGAAGAAGAGCCATTGGAGCCTCTACCATGTGCTTGGAAGGAAAGACAAGTGGAGGAAACTTCTCAATGTGAGCTTCATGAAGGAGGAGTTGCATATGACACTTCAAACCTTGTGAGTGATCAAGGAAGTACTACAAATGTAAGTGTTACTTCACCTTTTCATGAGCCTACTAGCTACTTGTCTTGTGACGACTCCACACTAGTTGGTGTCTTTGATGCATCTAATGAGTATACCACTAGTGAAGAGTCTAGTTGTCAACTTGTATGTACTTGTGAAACACTAGTTGGAAGGGATGCTATGTCACATCATGATGTGAGCTCATTGTTCATTGAACCCCTCCCTAGTGTAGATTTGATAGTTGACCATGATTGTGACCTTTGCTATGACACACCACCAACCTTTGACAAATTGGAAGATGAGATGGTTGATCATTCCCTTATTGATATGCTTCTATTTGGTGGACCAATGTGTTGTGGTGAGGATGGTCTTGACCTTGAGGAGTCCAAATTGCATGAATTGGACAAGGTTGTCTATGATGACTCCTCAAGTGAACCTAGTCTTGATAACTTGTCTATGCTTAATCATGATATTGAGATGCATGTTTTTACCAATCCTTTATTTGAAGGCATTCTCATTAGTGGTAATGACTTGTATCGGACTAGGGTGAATAGTAGGATGGAACCCCCTTGGTGTGATTCCCTAAGCAACCCATTGCTTGAGAATGTGGGTGAGGTAGATGGTTCTTTGAGTGACCCTCCTATTGCTTGTAGGGGTTATGATGAAGAAGAATCCATCATCAACACCTTCCTTGAGAGCTTGTCTCTTGAAAAGGGTTGCTTAGGTAATAAAATTGGAGGTGAAGAGGAATCCCTTGATGTGAGTAAGTATGCTCAAAAGAAGGGGAGTGGAGTGCTTGATCCTACTTGTAGGATGGGCTATTTGATTCACTCCACTCCACATGTTGATCACACCTCGAGGATAGATTGGTACGTTGATCTTGAGCTTAAGGTTCAAGGGGATTTTGGTAGCTTGATCTTGCATTTCCCATTTTCCCATGACCTATTTGCTCATTATCTTGTTGAGTGCATGTTGATCTTTAACCAAGTGCTTATGGTTCTCTTCGGAGACTTGATATTCATGATTGTTATTGATGCTTGGTTATATCACAAGAGTGTGTTTTTCACACTTCTTGCACTAACCTACTTTCAAAGTAGAACGTTTGCTTGTTTTTGCTTTTCGTTGCTTCTAGGTTCTAAGCTCCATGCTAAGGCGAGGAAGCTCTTGGAAGAAGCCTATGACAAAGTGACGATCAAGAGGAACAAAGGAGGAGATTCTTGGCCACCCCGAGGAGTTGCTAGAGCCATGATAGACCAAGCCTTGATTTCGAGGACGAAATCTTCTCAAGAAGGGGAGGATGATGCGGGCAAATCGAGCAACCATCCAAAAACACCATCCAAAGCCAAGGAAGAGCTTATGCATTGGAACACCATGGAACGAGGAGCCTTCGGGACACATTTCAGAGCGTTTCAAGGCTGCCCAAGAAGGGGCGGACCGCCTAGTCAAAGGGGCGGACCGCCCACTTATTGTCAAGCCTCAAGATCTCAGTCCGCCTACTAAAGGGGCGGTTAGCCTACTTGGGGCGCCTACTGCATAGTAGGTGGGGCGCCTAGTTGCTGAGAAGGTTGCAGGATTTCTAGTTTTTATCCTATGTAATTCCTATTATGCCCCTACGTGGCTTAAGACTTTAGAACTTACTTAAGGGTACTTTAGGCTTTTCATTGATGTCTAAGAAAGGCCTATAAATACTCCATAGCTTAGCATTTTTACTAAGTTAGCCATTATGATGAATGATTGAATGAACAATGTTCAAGAGTGGATTCTCTTTGAATGAAAACCCTTTGAGATGGTTTGAGTTTACTAGTGGATTCTAGTTGACCCCCAAACCCCCCAATCATTCTACTTGCGAGTTCGTTGTTAACTCGAGGGTAGTTGCATAACGTTGGCTCTTCTTGACACCGATACGAGGGTATCACGGAACAAGTTCTTCGTGGTTACCTTGTAGGGAGTTCGAGACGTGTCTCGTTCCCTTTATCTTTACTTTTATCGTCTTTTTGATTTTGATCCTTATCATTTATTCATAGTGTAAGCCGAATTCTATATACATTTTGCAAATAAATGACTCCAAATTGTCATTACATTTCATAATACTATAACCTATTATAGAAAAAAATTTATAGCAAAATTACATAAGATTCATAATCAATCTCTTCGTATTATTTATTATCCGTTATTGGATTAGACGAAAGCAGCTGATCCGACATGTCATCATCATCAGGCAACTCTGGTAAAGTAGGAGGGAGGTTGTTTCCTAAAGAGAGCATATTTTCATCCATTAATCCTAAAAGAAATCAATATTGAAAAATAATTTTTTTTAATTCATCAAAAGAAGATCGAGCTCCATGGCTTTTTGAGAGTCCAAGGTAGTTTCAATTTCAGCACATAGGTTCATCGTCACTTCTTTCATTGTTCTCCAAAGCAGCTGGTTGTAGTTCCGGAAGATGGTGGTGGTGTTGACAGCGGTTCATATGGTATTCCGGCGGCAACGACTAGCAGATCAGAGACAGAAGGTGCGTTGGGATTGGGTGACGCCATCGTGTTGTAACAACAACTAATTTTTAAAGAACACAAAGACTAAAAGTGGAAATATCATTAAAAGTGCTCAAAAAATCAATACCACAAAAATAGTGCTCACCAAATCAAGATCATGCCCAAAAAGTGCTCAATTCACACAAAAAATATATTATAATATAGCGATTATTTCTTGAATCACTAATATATTAAAAATTAATATACGATGTTACCTTTAAAATAGTTAGCTATCCTTAAATAAATTAAGAAATATTCTTATTAATTATGAGGGTGAGTTTTGTTATTTTTAAATTTTATAATACATGTATTACTAATAACCACATTACTAATTCTATTTTCTACTCCGCATAAAGTAATACTCACATAACTTATGGAGGTATTATTTTAGTGAGGACGCAAAATTCAAAGCAAACAAGGTACAAAATTTATGCAGAATTTGAGGATAAGTAAAATGCAAACCAGACATGGTAAACTCAATGCGATTTTTAATGCGGTGATTAGTTCCTTTGATGGAGTAACCGAATGAGTTATTAGTGTTATGGACTTACACTTTTTAGTTTTCACATCCTCCGTAAAATTTAAATTTTTAATCAAATTTGCTACGTGGATATTCTAATTTGGCATACTTTCTTCCACATTGCATAGAGAGTGAAGCCATTCTTTGTGACACTTGGCATTGCAGGCTTTTTAGATACGGAAAATGATCGTTCAGAGTGTAATGTAATCTCTCAATACTATAAATAAGAAGCATAAAAATATGTGGTAGTCTAGAGAGATTTGACCATTATCTCTATTTTTATTTTTTGTAGAGTGTCTTGATATTACTCATTCCATAAAAAAGATGTATGTATTATATAACATCACACTAGCCAACTTGGAAAAATGAAGAAAAACTTATTTGAAGTAACTTCACGAGACAAGGAAATAGGAAATCTAATTAAACAGAAAATTTAACTATAATATGTGTAATGATATTTAAACTTATTGAAATTTATATAAAATCTACATGAATTAAAGAAGATTACCGCTTTTGAATATTCTTACAAATTACGTCCACCTTCCAATGAAGCACTTATTTTATAAATTATATCCGTAGCCCAATATACATTGGATAAATTTTTTACCTATTATGCATATTTAGATTTTCTTTTTCAAAATTTACTTTACTGTAAAAGCTTTAACAATCATGAAACCGAGCATCTATTACCTAGCTTAGTTTTTATGTGGATTTTTTGAGTTTGTCGTCAATAGAAAAGTTAATAAGACCATTTACGAAGTATATGTTTTCAAATCACCATTAAAATGTCTTGAGAATTCAATTAAAGTAGATGAAGTTAGCTTTAGTATGAAATGTCAAAATTCTACCGAATAAAGTTTCTTCATCATGAATTTGATTATTTGAATTAATTGAGTCAATGGATTTCAGACAATGATGATCAAATTCAGAAAAGGAAAAGAGAAGAAGTTAATACAGGGGGGCTAACTGTTAAGAATTAAACATAGAGGAGTAAAATGGAAAAAGTGTACTAAGGAACACGGTTGCTACTTGCTAATATGTATCGTACCTGCCTTCATTTTAAAACCCTAGTCTTCAAAATATACTCTTTTCTACCCTGTGTTTCTTGCTCCGCTCTCCATCTTCCGAGGTATGTTCTCTAATGAAGGTCACTTTAATTTACATAATTATCATTTTAATCGTCTAAGTAATTACAGAACTTCCATTTTTTCTCTTTTCCCCTTTACCTTATTGTATTAATTAATGTCAGTTGGAGTAGTGCAAAGTTACCTTTTTTATCTTGTTCTTGTCGCTAAAGCTGTTATTTTTTTTTTGACTGAAACTGATTTTATAGCTGCATAATTACAAAGAGTGTCTGAATTGTCAAAATTTAGAGGTAGTTTCAGTTAACTGCAAGAGTTGCTTGTTTGTGATCTTATAGGTCAAGTGTGTTTTTTTGGGGTGTTTTGAGTGTTTGGTTTTAATCTGAATTTAGTTTTTTTTCTTCTTTTCAGGAACAATGAGTCGGTCGAGTAGGACACTTTATGTCGGCAATCTTCCTGGCGATATTCGCGAGAGAGAAGTGGAAGATCTATTTTACAAGGTGCATTTACTCTACATGGCGTCCTACTTTCTTGGATATTGTAGTATAATGCTTAAAAAAACCAAAACAGAAAAAAGAGTTTAGTATTCGAGTGAAATGGTTTGGGATTGAAGTATATCATTGGTATTGTTGTATCTTTTGTATTGCCAGTGTATGTGTGTAATTGTTGCTCTCAGCGATTTATTACCTCTTGACTGTCAGAACTTATGAACTGTTTGATGTGATGCAGTATGGCCCAATAGCTCATATTGAACTGAAAGTTCCTCCAAGACCTCCTGGTTATGCTTTTGTTGAGGTGCGTCTGAGCTACCTTGTTCTGATAAATCTTATTCGACCACTCTGCTCTACTCCTTTTAAGCTATTCTGACCTATATATATTGGTGGCAAACTTAACAGTTTGAAGAAGCTCGCGATGCTGAAGATGCTATTCGTGGTCGTGATGGCTATGACTTTGATGGACACCGTCTACGGGTTGGTCAAATGTCTAGTAGCATATAATGTACATAAAATCACTAGTTTTTTCCTCATGGCGGATGTTGATTCTATTAAAATTTCTCACACTGGCAGGTTGAGCTTGCACATGGAGGGCGTGGTAACTCATCATCAAGTGATCGTTATGGTGGTGGTGGTGGTCGTGGTCAACGTGGTGGTGGTGTGTCCAGACGTTCAGATTATCGAGGTGTGTCTTGTGATTTATGTGGTTGAAAATTGTAGTACGTTTTATTGCATTTGATGTTTGATTTTATTATTGTTTTTCAGTGGTAGTTAAAGGACTACCCCATTCAGCATCCTGGCAGGATCTAAAGGTGAGTCAGTGTCTTTGAATGTTGAATAATAAGGCCATACTTACAAGCTATCCCCCTTTACCCCCTTAAATAGTCCTGTAATTTATGAATGTTTCTTATGTAGGATCACATGCGTCGAGCTGGGGATGTTTGTTTCTCCCAAGTTTTCCGTGAGGGGAGTGGTAAGATTATGAGCAATGATTTATTCCCTTTTTCTGTAAACTGGTATAATGGTTTAACTTATTACACCAAAGAACTCCTCCATATGAATGATATACAAATCAGTTTTATTGATAAGATTTGTACAAAGTCCCCATATACAAACTGTAAAGATGGAGAATTTTCAGTAGGGTACTATAAGTCTTCCTGCTCATTTTACTTGACATGTCATGTCAACTTGTTAAGGATAAGAGTTTCTTAATGCCATTGAGCCTTGATCTCACTATCAAGTTGAACAGTTAGGGCTAGTCTTCGCTTGCTGATTATTACTAGCATTCTTTTGATATTTAGAACTTTGCTCGGTGTATCAGATACAGAGAAGAAATTTTGGATTCAACAATCATCATTACATTAGTTTTAGAAGAAGGGTAGAACAAATCTACTATGTAATTCTTTAATTCCAGTTAGTCAGAGGGTCTTTATGGGTTCATAATTTGGGTTTTCAAATCTCTCTTTTTCGTTTCCTCTTATATAAGCTGATGCGTCTTCCTTTGCCTGGACAAATCTTTTCACTGTCATCGAACACCATGAGAGTGCTGCTTTCAATGCATGATAATTTGAAAGAGTTGGACACCTTTGAGATTCTAGAAGCTGAGTATATTGGTTGAGCTTGCTTTTGGTCATTCTACAGAGTGGTTTGGATAAGTTGTCCCTGGAAGATATGATTATAAGTGGGTTTATTATTAAGCCCATTTTGTATACCATATTTATGTATATCATAAACGAAAATGTGCTGGATCTGGAGCAAGAAGCAGAAAAAGTTAGATGGGTCCTAGTGTCATTTAGGTCTGGGATAGGGAAATTAGTGTTGTGAGGCTGGGCGAAAGCTTAACCAGTCTTGGGAGGGGGATCACAGAAACCTATAGTTGTTGGTGGACACCGTTGGAGAGTTGCGGGTGTGGAGCAGATAAGTTCTGCTCTGGGGAGGAAATGGTGATTAAGCCAGAAAAAAAATTGTTTATTCATGTTCGTTTTCCTATATAAGGATGTCTTGGCCTTATCCACACATTGTCCTCCTTGCTCGTCAAATACAATTTTGTTATGAAGTAGGACTATGATCCTTCTTTTATCCACCTCTTCTGGGGATAGTATCATCCCTTAAGACAAGGTAAAGCCGGTTATCGACTGTGCTAACTGGTACCTAATGATGGATGGCTGGATAAATTTCTCTAGGTAATCTGATGCACCCGAAGACACATTAGTTTTATTGGTGGCCTATCGTTCATTATGGTTTTTGGTTGTGTCCCTTTTTAAATATCCGCTCCTTTCATATTTGGTGGTGTTCGGATTTGCTTTGATTTAGTTTATCTGAAAATTGTTTCTTTAAACAATCTTGTGCCATGTTATGTTGCTCAATCACCTGAGGACATGTTCTTTGAGGACATGTGTGTCAGGTACTCAGGTTTTGAGAAAGCTTATGTTTTTCTTTTTAGTTCCAGCAAACTTTTTTTGTGCTTCTACTTTATTACCGGAAAAAAAAAACATTTTGATCTTCATATTGCTTTGTCATTTGTTATCCATAAGTTATTCTGATGTTGGAAATTTGTTCTGAATTTTTTTGTTCTTTCAGGTACCACTGGTATTGTGGATTATACAAACTATGAGGACATGAAATATGCTGTAAGTTGTCTTGACCCCCTCACGCCCCCGTTTTTCCTTTTCTTTTTCTTGTTTAGTTTCGTTAACCTGGAAGTTTTCACAACATTTGATTTACGAATAAGATGTGCTGCTAATATCTTTTCATGTGTATAGATCAAAAAGCTTGACGACTCCGAGTTTCGGAATGCCTTTTCTCGTGCAACAATTCGAGTATGAACATATTTCAATTTGTTTCAGTTAAGGCCTTACTGCCTTCTTTTAGTTATTCTAAAAACCTCCGTCTTCTTGTAGGTTAAGGAATATGACCGCAGCCGTAGTCGTAGTCGTAGTCGTAGTCGTAGTCGCAGCCGCAGCCGCAGCCGTTCCTTACCCAGAGGAAGGAGTCGTAGCCGAAGTAAAAGTGACAGTCGTAGCAGGAGCAAAAGGTCATAACACATTACACAGATATGTTCGGACTAGTGGTTTTCACTTTAATGCAATTATGTCCCTCATTGATGTCTGTCATAGCAGCAAGTCTCCTAAAGCTAAATCATCAAGGCGCTCAAGATCTCCTTCAAGGTCCGTGTCTTCTCGATCCCGTTCTGGGTCAAAAGGACGTTCTGTCTCGAGGTAATATTCTTCTATCCCTTTCCATTCTTGTGGTGGGATTGGTATAAAAGTTTTAACTTATTGCAAGGTTAATGTCTCTGTGTGTGTGTATAATTGCAAGTCTTATTATTCATTTATTGGTTCTTTGGAATCCTTTCAATTTCTGTAGTTCTTTGGCACTGAACTGTCATTAATGTTAAGATCGTTAAATCGAAAGTGCTCGTCCAGTTTGATGTGCTTCTGCAAAGCTCACCTATTATTGATGTTGATTTTTCTTTCTCTTGATGCGTTAATCATGCGCAAAACTTCCAAATCCACTTTGAAGTGTTCGAGTGATATTGTTCTTTCAACATCTTTATGAGTCTTCTGGTAATTTGTCAACTATCATAGACCATGGTGCGGTGGTACAGCAGGTGAATGGCTAACTTATTGTAGGCCAAAGTTTTGCCAGAGTAGCGTTTTAGGGGTAATTTAGTTTGATAATGTGTAGTCCTGCCTATTCTGGTGGGACAATATAGTTTTACAGTGTCTTTTTCCTTCTTTTTCCTCATAAGGAGTTACTTGGATTTTTAGTTTCTTCTTCTTCTTCAGGCCGTGTTTTAGGAGGATTAGAACTTGCAGTGGTATTACCAAATCATTAGAGCCAAATGAGTTGCTTTTTCCTTCTTGCCCCTATGACAAGGATCCATGTTCATTTGTTCCTGCTATTTCAGGATTTTTCTAGCTATGCTCGCCAATATAATGTGTGGTTATTCAGTAGAGGATTGTCACCTTGATAATGCATCTCAGTTCATGCAAAATTAGAAATTGAAAAGGTTTGGGACAGCAAAAAATTGGAATAAAACGGTTCTGGGATGGGTTAAGAGAAAAAATTGGTTCATCGCTTTAATTCATTTTGGAACTGTGTTCTAGGGAAAACGTAATTCATTGTCAAGGTATCGTCTTTTATTTCCTTCATAAGTATGAAATATCACCTTGTTTATTTTTATAGATGTTGGATATATGCAGCGATTTGTGGACTGCGTATTAGGATCTTGAGTGGATATGGTCTTGCCTACAACTCTTTTGGTTGTGGAGGTACGATGTTTTTTAGATGGCAGCTTTAGGTCTTTTATGATGTCTCTATTCTAATGAGCATCGTGAAATGTTCCATGAGTGCTAGATTGGGATCATGAAGATCATGGATTCTATGGTGGAGCTGGACTGGGGAACTAACTGCCACCTGAATTTGGATTGCCACCTATCTGTGGTAGAAGCATTTTCTACCATAGCGAATACACAACTTTAGTCATTCTTTTCATATCCTGTTAATTAGTCTCTTAGACTGCACAAATTTGAACTGACTAGTCTTAACTTGGGTAACTTGCATTGCTTCATACATGTCATTTTTTCCAATCTGGACTATTCAAAAATTGCTACTTTGGTAATGGTCACCCTGACGTGGAAGTGGAATCAAGGAAGTTGGAGGAAAATTGATAAGTGGCTGGACTGGGAAATTAAATTAAGTTCTTTCTGGAAATTTTGCAGATCTCCATCAAGGTCCAGATCGCCAGCACCATCTGTAAGCCTAATCTCTCTTTTGAAGTAAACTGGGTACCTTGAAATTTAAACATGCTAGGATCTTCCGTGTTGTCTTGCTATTATTTCATTGCCTTTTACTTACCTGGCGTTTTCAATATGAAATATCTCTGTTTCTTTGTCTGCGTTTTCTACTTTGACTGGGTTAATCACAGAGCTCAAAACCTTTGAGTAAGAGCCCGAAAAGACACAATTCCAGCCGAAGCAAAAGCAGGAGCCGGAGTCCTAGTCGCAGTGGGAGTTTGTCCAGGTTTTACTTCTGTGGCCTGTGATATATTTCTCAAATTTGATCATTTAATTGAATGTTGAAATTTAGTTGGCTTTGCAATTTTGCAGGTAAAATTTATTGGAGTCATTCGCGGGCTCAGTGGCAGTGGATGAGGATGACATTGTAGGGTCTGGGAGAGTCTGTTACTCTGTTTAAATGAAAAGATTTTTCTGTATGTTGAATCATGTCAGACGTAATTATTGTTATACTGAAATTATATCTCTATGACTTGGGAAAATACCGCAGTAATTTTATAGCCTTTGTAGCTGCGATGGCTAGGTACGGGATTAATATCCTTATTTTGCAGATTGTTATTGTTGTCCGTCGGGGCCAGTGGTGTTCATTTATCTAATGTTTTGTTTGCCTGCGCAATCGATTTTCATTTCTAGGTGATTAATATTATTTTAGCATTGGGTGAACTACCTTGTGTTCCGTCATGACCTTCACGAACAACTTTCTTTTAGCTGCTGCCAGCCTGAAAGCTTAATTTCATATATTTGTAGCCCTGTTTGGTTATGTAAAGGTGCTTGCTAGCGAAACGTATTTTGGTTTTCAATGTCAAATCAAAATTTTGTCTGAAAACAAAAACAGATTGAACCTTGCGATTTCTTTTGGGTCTTTTTTTACTTGATCTTAAGGCAAAAAGCAAAACCCAGCCTTGAGTTAGCAAACACGCTAATGGGATTGTGTTTCGCATTTATATTGGAAATGTGACTCAAACACATGCCAGAGATCTCCCAAACTAAATATCAACAGTTAAAACAAGAACAAATTCAAACCATTCTTTTGAAGGGGAGACGAGCAATGCGATCTTACGTTGGGTTGTACTAGTTGTTAAGTTTGTATCCCGTTGTGAAAAGAACATTGTGCATTTTGTGCGTAACGTCCCCGAATTGATGCAGCATGCAAGTGTCGCCATCTGTTTAATCTAAAACAGCGAAGACAATATATGTGTGGCCATTTCTTGAAGGTCATCATCTTTGTGTGGACAAGAATAAGTGAGACTTTGCAATCGGGAATCCAGACATTGCAATGTGCATATATTGATTAGTGGGGTCTGTGGGTTCCTCTGTGTTGGTATGTGGCTTGTTTTCATTCTTTCGTTGTCCGATAGAAAGAACTTTTTAATAATGGCGTGTCATTATTTGCGAACTTTAGCTAATTTGCATGTTTACTTATTACTCCCTCCGGTTCATTTTATTTGATTTTTTAGCTTATTTTTTTTGTCCACAATATTTGATCTTTTCGGAAATCAAGACACAATTTTACAATATCGCCCCTTGCTAATAAATGATTTTAAACAAAATGATAAGTAATAATAGCTTGAATAAGGGCTAATATAGTCAATTATATTGCTAATTAATGTAAAAAAAATGATTTCCTTAATATGCATAAAAACACCCAAAAAATTAAATAATATGGCCAGAGGGAGTAACTTTCTACTGATACAAAGTTATACAAATTAAAATAAATCGCTTGACTTTGTTCTTTTTCCTGCAGAGATCTGAATTGCCCGGCTTGGTTTCCTCATTTTTATTACTTTACATGACAAAATCTGAAGGTTCCCACTTCCAAGTTCTCTCTGTTTGTCCGGAGCGATAATTATTTATTGTCAATCTCATCGAGATCCTAAGTAGTACAAAGAAAGAAGCATAACTGAGGAAAAGGTGTTTTCAGTCAATAAAATAAATTCAAGACTATAGTTAATACTCCCTCTGTTCCAAAATGATTGTCACAGTTCGGATTTCGAGAGTCAAACGAGTTCATTTTGACCGTGAATTTAAACATATAATCTTTAAATTTTTTGTAACGATGTTTATATATTTAGAAACTACATAAAAAGTACTATAAGTCACAATAATTATAATTCAAAATATTTAAAAGACATATAAAAATATTACGGTCAAAGCTAAACTCGTTTGACTCTCAAAATCCGAATTGTGACAATCATTTTGGAACGGAGGGAGTAATAGAAGAATTTCATTTATTATTAATGACAAAAGAATATCATCCAATCATCTTACTCAATAAAGTGAGATTCGAGCGGTGTAATATCTTAATTATGGAGAGGACTTCCTCTTAGAACTTTTCCCATGCTTGATACTTCAAATTAATTTTGATATTTCTTGATAGACGAATCTTGTAATATTATTGACGAAGAATCTCATTCACTCATCCACCCAATGAAGTGAGATTCATTATTACAACTTTGTCCACGATAAGTAAAAACTTAAGTAGATTCAAAGTTTCTAGTTAAGAGCAAAATAATCTCGTTTATTTAAAGTTACGGAAAATTCTCATCCATCCCTCCCTCCCTCCCACTCAATGAAGTGATACATTTGAACTGGGCTAAATTACATAACTATACAATGTTGGTGACTACTTTACATAAAAATAGCAATACTATAAGACTTTCAAAACTAGCAATATTTTTTTTTTTTCAAAATATAGCAAATAGACACAAAACATAGGAAAAACCCTGGATCCCCTTCTACCCCCTGCCACCTCCCACCTAGCCACCCCCATTGCTACCACAACCACTCATGTTGGTCGTCATGTCTGGCCACGATCATCGGCTGCCGCCGCCGATCACCGATGATTTTTATATTTTTTATGTTTTTACAATCCTATACTTGTATGTCATGTATTTATTTGTTGTATTAAAAATACCATAACCACGATAAAAGAGAAAAGAATAAGAATGAGATGAAGAAGAGAGGAAGAGGAAGAAGAAGAACTATATACATAATTTTATTGCACATTCAATACTTTTGTGATACATTGTATATACAACTGATACTTAAGATATATATAAGAAATACATGTCATATACAGTTTGATACACTTTTAACTATTTAATTATGGAAACACAGATGAGATACGATCTACAGACATTCACCATACAAGCACAATACAGTCGCTCTACAATCGCCATACAATCTACATACATTCGCTATACAATCACTTTACATTCACCATATAGTCGCCATACAGTTTCAAAAAGCAGAGCGAAAACACCAGAACCAAAAAACGAAGCAGCTGTAGAAGACAACTGGAAAACACTTCACATACAGTCACCATACATTCGCCATACACGTCCTATACAGTAGCCATACACATTCGAGCAGAGATTAAGAACCAGAAACAAAAAATGACTCAATTACAGAAGGTTGCCGAAAAACGAAGCAGCAAAAAGGCCGGAGAAGTTGAAACACCGGAGAAGACGAAATCGACAAGAAAATAATGCTAATGGTAGATAAAATCATAAGAGAATTCAAAATCAATTGAAGAAGATCAAATCATATCACCATATTATAGGATCTATGGTGCTTGCCAGATGATAAATCAGATCTAGAGAAAATGAAATTGGAACGGTGCTCGCTGGAGAAGACGAAATTAGCGGTGATTTTGATCTGACACCGGAAAGTGCTCTCCCGTGTGAATTGGATGGAGTTGAAGGGGGTTGTGACTAGGTGTAGAGGAATAGAGAGAGACAGATTAGGGTTAAGATTTTTATTTTATCAACACTTTCAAGCTTTTGCTATGTTTGGTAACAAATGGTAGAAATGTCGCTATTTTTTGTTGTGTAGGCAAAGTATTTCTATATTTAGTAAATAAAATCCCTAAAGTTATATGTGGTGTAATTTTTCCTTTGAACTGTGCACATCAGGAATCTTGGAACACCCAGGCACTAAAAACATAGTCCACACAAACTGCCAAATTAACCACAGCACAAAAAAAAAAAAAAAAACTACCCTTTGCCTCGTCTACAAAACCACCGCCACAAACACAAACCATTCCTCCCAACTATTATTCCCACAATCCCAAACCTCTTAGATAAAATTTCCCCCCTTCACTTTATAAAAAGCTTTTATTACATTTTTTTACAATTAATATCATATAGATCTTGGTCTAAAAAATGTCTAACACAACTATGTACACGGATGGTTATTTCTCAAAACTATCAGAAGACCTTATTCTCAAAATATTTTACAAGTTAGAAGAAGACCCAAGAAACTGGGTTCGTTTATCTTGTGTTTCAACAAAGTTCACTTGTTTAATACACAACATATGTTACAAATCCAAATGTTCACTTACTATTCCTTCAGTTGTCTCTGATCTCCTTAACACCCCTTCTTCTACTACCCCACCTGGTGGTTGGTCTTCACTTTACAAGTTAGCTGTATGTTGCCCTGGTCTTAATCAAGCTGGTGTTCTTCTTGAAAATTCTGATTTCGGGCTTGAACGTGAGCTCGGCCCGGATGAGGATTTTCCTGATCGGGCCTTGGCCCGGCCAGTTAGCTCCCAGTCACAGCCAATCCCTTCAACGAGTAACAGTCAAGGGGATTGTAATGAAGAAGCTGATTGTGGGTGGTCTTTGTTTGATGATCTTATGTTTGATACTGTTTATGATGCTTCTGAATCTACCCCAAATCCACCTGAGGTCGTCGAGGAGCCACGCGTAGTGGCCACTCCTGCTAGGTAAAAATTTACTCGCACTCTGTGTTTACATCAAACAGTTATGTATTGCTATAATACCTAGTTCAAATTTATGTGACACATTATTTTTTAGCTTCAAACTTTATATTTTACCTGCATCATTTTTATAGCTAGCACAATTATCTATGACCTACTTAAATCCACATAATTTCTATGACCTACTTAAATCCACCTATATTAAATTTTGAACACCCTTAGCATAATTTCTAGCTTTGCAGCAATGGTGTTATAATTGGAGACTCTTTTTCTGGCTGAACTCAGGGCTACTAAGAAGCGGAAAATGTATAGATCACTTTGTGCTCATTTGGCGTCTGGGGTATGGAATTTGAGCCGTGAACAGGGGAATAAGCTACTAGCAAGTAGATTTAAAGGGGATTGTTTGTACATATGTGATTGGCCTGGTTGTATTCACATTGAGGAGAAGAGAAATTACATGTTATTTCGTGGGATTTTCAAGAATTTCAAGCAGTCGAGAGTTTGGAGGACGATAAATGATGGTAATAGGAAGAAGATTGATCTGAATTGCGCATTTTGCTCGTCCAAACAGACATGGGATTTGCATTCAGCTTTCTGTTTGAGAAGGTATTTTGGGTACCATGATGATGGAGAACCTGTTGTTCGTGCTTATGTCTGTGAGAATGGACATGTTTCTGGAGCATGGACTGATATGCCTCTGTATACCTGAGTCAGTTATGGGCTACTAACTACTACTTGTGTTACATGAATCTGATAGTTTGGTGATTTTATAAGTTGCATTTGATATTTTTTGCCATTTTTGGCTGGTTGATTTGTTTGAGTTCTATGTAGTGATTGCTTACAAGATTCATTTATTTTGCATGTAGATGGAGTAGTTATATTTTTATGAGTTACTCTTCTTTTGATTCTTCTACTTATAGTGAAGATGTTATCCCGTTTGAATCAGTGTGGTTTTGGGACTCAAATGCATTTTGGTTCGCGAACTGAAAACTTAACTTCACGATGAGTTTCTCGATTTGATCCAGTTGGTTTAGAAAGCTGATTGCTGTTATCTGATATAGTCATTGCACAAAAAGCTCTTTTTACCAACTTTAATTTTGACGGTCAAAACCATTTAAGTATCTTCTTTGAACACAGTTACGGTGATTAAAGATGTTGCTCCTGTGGTAGATCTTACTTCAGGTTTCCTTTCCTTATATAGTGAAAACGCCTTACAATCTAATGTTTACCATTTTATAAGAAACTTCATCTGAATTTGATGTCACTTCATTGGATTTTTTAAATCTTGAGAATGGCGTGTAAGGGATAGCTGGGTAACTGTATTCATCAAACCTTCGACAAAGTAAAACAAGTCCTTTACATTTTAACCATGTTCTCGTATAGTTTATTGGTTCCTAAGCGACGTCCGCACTACTTAGGTGCTATATAACTCAACCAACTTTGGCGGATATCTAATTTACTTCTCAGTTGCATTTAGATAGTACTAGCTTTATGGTTAAGCCGGCAGTGGTTTCAGAGTAATAACTTGTCATAAACTTTCATAAGTATAATGTAAGTTGTCAATTATCAAGAAAAGAACTGACAAAAAAGCAAAAGGAAAATTTCCATAAGAGCACCGGTTTAAGTAAATCTTACAACTTCTAGCCTTCGCTGTGTATTGGCATCAAAACAAAATACCCAAAGGTAGTGCAAAGCTCACATTGATAGAAGAAAGGAAGAAGAAAACTTACAAAAGTCCAAAATCGTATCTAGAGACAAACTGAAACATAACTGAATAAAGTTTGAAATCAAATAAAAAACAAATCCTAGAATAATAGAGCAGGAAGCAAAATACGAAGGATGATATTGAGAGAAACACCTCTAAAACTTGAACTGAATTATCCACCGTTATGAAAGAAGGTAGAAAAAATATGCAAATAGCATGGGGGCAAGTGATTACAATAGTTTAAAGTGCTAGTAAATTTGCTAAACGTTGGCAAGTCATGCATGGGGTCTATCAATTTTTAAATCTGAAGAGTGTTAAATGGTGGCAACTTTTCAAAAGAAGAACACTGGTTGGTACGCGTTCGTCAATTGTGAACTGGTGTTAGGCACACTTTTTTTTTACCATTATTGTTATAAAATTAAAGTAATTAATTATGATTAAAATAAAAATTAATAGGAGTAGTAACTAAAACAAACAAGAGAGGGAGAAAGCGATAGTATTGCTCTGAAGAAGTGTGTTTTAACATACATGTAAAATGCCATTTTATAAGCAAGAGAAATTATTTTACATAGTAGAAAGAATGGGATAACAGTAGATGAAATGGGTGTCTGCACATGGGCAGCCACACCCTTTTGTAGAACACTTCACTCAATCTATTTCTTTCACAACACTCTCCCTTGGATGCCCATGTACGAATATTTGTAATACGCATTATTTACTGCCTCATTAAAAATCTTACCAGAAAAATCTATTGGGACAAAAACTTGGTTAAGAGAAAAAGAGTACAACGCGTATTTTACTCCCCCTGATGAAAACATCACTTAATGTCTCGAAGACGACGCATTCCAATCTTGTACACAAGCTTCTCGAATGTTGAGGTTGGCAATGACTTTGTGAACAGATTAGCCAAGTTGTCACTTGAACGAATTTGTTGAACCTTTATTTCACCATTCTTTTGAAGATCACACGTGAAAAAGAACTTTGGCAAGATATGTTTCGTTCTATCTCCTTTAATGTATCATTCTTTCAATTATTCTATGCATGCAGTATTATCTTCATATAAAATTGTCGGAATCTCCTTGTTCAAAAATCCACACATTTCCTCAATGTGTTGAGTAATTAATCTCAGCCAAACACATTCCCGACTAACCTCATGAATAGCTATTATTTCTGCATGATTTAAGGAAGTAGCAACTAGAGTTTGTTTCGTTGAACGCCATGATATAGCTGTACCTCCAAAAGTAAATAAATAGTCTGTTTGGGATCGATCTTTATGTGGATCAGATAAATATCCTACATCTGCATAACCAATTAGTGGCAAGTTGGATTCATTTGAATAAAACAAACCCTTGTCGATTGTTCTTCGGAGGTATCTGAATAAATGTTTGATACCATTCCAGTGTCTTTGTGTTAGGGAAGAGCTAAATCTTGCTAATAAATTTACAGAGAAATCAATATTTGGCCGAGTATTACTAGCAAGATACATTAATGCCCTAATTGCACTAAGATATGGTGTTTCAACACCAAGAATCTCTTAATCATTTTCATGAGGGCGAAATGGGTCTTTATCTATGTCAAGCGATCTCACAACCATCGGAGTACTCAATGGATGAGATTTATCCATGTAAAATTTCTTTAAAATCGTTTCAGTGTATGTTGATTGATGGATAAAAATTCCATTTGTCAAATGCTCAATTTGAAGACAAAGACAGAAATTTGTCTTTCCAAGATCTTTCAATTCAAATTCTTTCTTCAAATAATCTACTGCATTTGGAATCTCCGTGGGAGTTCTAATAATATTCAAGTCATCAACATATACAACAATTATAACAAACTCGGATCCTAACCCTTTTATAAAGACACAACGATAAGCTGGATCTTTTCTATACCCTTCTTTCAATAGGTACTTGCTAAGGCGGTTGTACCATATACGACCCGATTGTTTCAATCCGTATAAGGATTTTTGGAGCTTTATTGAACAAGTTTCTCGGGAACCTTTAAATGCTTCAGGCATTTTGGATCCTTCAAGGATTTTCATGTATATTTCGTTATCCAATGAGCCATATAAATAGATTGTGACAACAATCCATTAGACGCATATCAAGTTTTTCACGCACTGCCAGGCTTATAAGATATCTGAAGGTAATTGCATCCACCACAGGAGAATATGTCTCAATATAATCAATTCCAAGTCTTTGTGAAAATTGTTGTGCACTAGTCGTGATTTGTATCTAGCGACTTCATTTTTCTCATTTCGTTTTCGCACAAAAATTTATTTATATCCAACTGGCTTTACACCTTCAGGTGTGCGGACGATAGGTCCGAAGACTCCATGTTTCTCAAGTGAAGCCAATTCCGCTTGAATTGCGTCTTTCCACTTTGGCCAATCATTTCTCTGTCTACATTCACCGACAGACTTTGGTTCAAGATCCTCATCTTGTTGCATTACCTCAACAACAACATTATATGCAAAAATATTATTTACAACAACATTATTTTGGTTCCATCTTTTTTCTAGTTAAGACATAATTTATTGAGATCTCTTGATTTTCATCATTTCAGGTACCTCCTTTGAGGTATCATCAATCGTTATGTCTTGGGATGCTTATTGAGAAACTATTTCCATCTTTATCATTTGCTCCTTTTCTTTTTCGAGGATTTTTATCTTTGGAACCGAGGGGTCTACCACGCTTCAGGCGTGCCTTAGACTCAGCAATAATAGATTGTCATGTCGGGACATCAACTCAAATTGGAGCATTTGCAACTGGTATATGAGATTTAGTAACCCTTGGTAGGTCAGAGAATGCATCTGGCAGTTGATTTGCAATATTTTGTAAATAGACCATCTTTTGAACTTCCAGTTCACATTGATTTGTACGAGGATCTAAATGAGATAATGATAATGCATTCCAATCTATCTCTTTTTCCAACTGCTTTCTCTCTCCCCCTAATGTTGGGAAAACTGATTCATCAAAATGGAAATCTGCAAATCTTGCAGTAAATAAATGTCCAGTCATGGGTTCAATATATTTAATAATAGAAGGAGATTCATAGTCAATATATATTCCCAACCTTCTTTGAGGACCCATCTTTGTGTGTTGTGGTGGAGCAATTGGAACATACATCGCACATCCAAAAGCTCTAAGATGGGAAATATTTGGCTCTTGACCAAAAGCCAATTGTAATGGGGAGACTTTATGATAACTTGTTGGCTTGATGCGCACAAGTTCTGCTGCATACAAAATAGCATGACCCCATACTGAAATGAGAAGTTTTGTTCTCATAAGTAATGGTCTTGCTATTAATTGGAGGCGTTTGATAAATGATTCCGCTAGACCATTTTGTGTATTAACATGAGCAACTGGATGTTCCACTATTATTCCAATTGACATACAATAGTCATTAAGGGCTTGAGATGTGAACTCACCAGCATTATCAAGACGAATTGTCTTAATTGCATAATCTGAAAACTGTGCTCTTAATCTTATGATTTGAGCAAGCAATCTCGCAAATGCCAAAGAGCGAGTTGATAGTAAACATTCATGTGACCATCTTGTTGATGCCTCTATTAAAACCATATAATATCTAAATGGTCCACATGGTGGGTGAATAGGCCCACATATATCACCTTGTATATGTTCCAGAAATGCAGGGGATTCAATCTCCACTTTAGTTGCTGATGGTCTAGTAATTAATTTTCCTTGAGAACACGCAGCACAAGAGAATTCCTTAAATTGAAGAATCTTTTATTTCTTCAATGAATGTCCATGTGAACTCTCAATTATTTTGCGCATCATATTAGAACCGGGATAGCCCAACCGGTCATGCAAAATATTAAAATCATTTGGATTAGTAAACTTCTTGTTTACTTGGGCATGTGATTCAATCATGTTAATATTTGTGTAGTACAAGCCGGAGGAAAATGAGGGTAACTTTTCATGTACATATTTCTTACCCAACTTTATTGTAGTAATATAAAGATATTCAATATTTCCATCATTTGTAGTCTCAATATGATAACCATTTTGGCGAATATCTTTGAAACTTAATAAGTTTCTTTGAGACCTACTACAATATAAGACTTTATTAATAGTCAAATGTGTTCCTCCAGGTAGTAATAAATTGGCTTTTTCCGAGCCTTCAATTAATTTGGTACTACCAGATATTATATTAACATTGGCTTCTTTCATTATCAAATAAGAGAAATATCTTTTATCTCTTAAAATGGTGTGTGTTGTGGCACTATCCAGAAGACATATATCATCTTTATTGATCTCGAACCCAACTGAAGACTGGGGATTTTCCATAATTCTTCATAAAGAAATAAAAGGTACATCATAAGAAATACAAAACACTAATAAAGAACTAGGTTAGGAATGTAAAGATAACAACACTTGATTATTTATGAAAATTACACACATGAAATAAACTAGGTGAAAATATAAGATGAAAAACAACATAATTGCATCCCAGTTAAATGATCATTCTTCAGTTATTATCCTCAAATAAGTCTTCAGCTTTTAAATGAGTCAAATTTGCGAGGCCTTCAAAATCATCATTTATATAGGCATTCGCCTCATTATCAACAAGGTTATTTGCAAGATCCTTTTTATCATCATTGTTCTGAAAGGTCAAGTTTGTCTCCACATTATTTTGTTTTCTTTAAGGGAGGCTTGACAAATCTTGACAAAATATTCGGGCGTACGGCAAAGATGTGCCCAATGACCTTTCATACCACATCGATGACAAATATTATCTTACCTTTGAAGGATAATTCTAAGAACCCTTATAGTTCTCTTGTACTTTTATTCCCAGGTGACGATAATTATATCGTCCCCTACCACGTCCACATCCACGATAATTATTTAGTCTTCTTTCAGACTTATTATATGCTGCTACTACATTCACTTCAGGGAATGAAGCAGATCCAGTGGGACGAGATTCATGATTTTTCATCAACATGGTATTATTCTGCTCAGCCACAAGTAGACATTTTAGTTCAGAATACTTCTTAAAACCCCTTTCACGGTATTGTTGTTGCAATAAAATTTTTTAGGCATGAAAATCGGAGAGAGTGTTTTTCAATATATTATCATCATTAATTGGTTCTCCACACAATTTTTAACTGAGAAGTTATTCTGAAAACATCAGAATTATAGTCACTTACGGTTTTAAAATCTTGAAACCGTAAATGCATCCATTCATGTCGAGCTTTCGGTAGTACCGTAAGTTTTAAGTGGTCATATCGTTCATTCAAATTATTCCACAATTCAAGTAGATCTTTTACGGTTAAATATTCAGTTTTTACAATTACATACCACTTATGTACATAATTAAGTAAATAACTATCTAACTAAGTATGATCACATTTCTAGCCAAGCTTTCCTCTTAGGTCCACAAGCTAAATAACCAGCTAGTCCAACATCCAAAATAAGCGATCTCCATGCTAGAGAAAGTAAAGAACATGTCTATGAGAATTCTGATCCAAAACATGAATGTTAACAACAGCTATAATCGAAGGATGAATAAATTAAGCAGTCATATAAACAATATATGAAAATTGGAAAAAGATTAATCATGAGAGGAAAAAAGATGTTCTCAAGCTATTAGTATTGGGTTAGACTAAAAAGTTGAAGAAATAACGAAATTACAATAAAATAAGTTTTCACAGGCTCTCACTTGTTGATTCCCAGCTATGTCTTCTTCTTTTGTAAGACTTGGGAGAAAGAGATAAAAAAGGACTCAACCACTTCCCTGACATATATCTAATGACACAAACTGTGACCATTTGCAAACTGATCATGCCTTCACTAAACAAATACAATATGTATAGGAACCTAATCTGATATGTAGAATGTAACCATAATTAATACAGTAAAGTGTAACTGATCAAACCACCATCATTGGCCATTAGTGTTAATAAGATAGTAACGGTGAAGAGCAAGAGACCTTGATATTTGACGTATTATGAAATGTAGTTAATACGATATTAAGGTTCAATTTATAACATATTTTGGCATCTTTTTTTTCATTAGGATGTGAGGGAAAAAAATTGTACATTTTAAAATATTTTGAAGTGAATGGTGGCCATAGAAGCATGCCACATTATTTGTCTATAGTTGTCAATTAGTATAGATATAGATAGATATAGATATAGGTATAGATTAGTCATTTCTTTTAAAAGTACTCCTTCCATCTCAAAATATTTGTCATTTTTACTAAAAATGACCGTCTAAAAAATAATTGTCCAATTAGAAGTTAAATGTAAAATTTCTCATATTTTTTCTATTTTACTCTTAATAATTATTGTTCTTGAAAATACAACTAGAGATATACTGAAGAGAGAATAATAAGGTGAGTAAATAATCAATAATCTCTCCTCATTAATGATTTCTTAAGAGGCGTGCAAAAGTAAAGAAGACAAATAATTTGAGATGGATGAAGTATAATTGATCAGTGCATCAATCACATGCTTTTGTTTTCATTGACAGTATAATTCAGGGGAAAAAGTTCATTGTGATCTGAGTTTAGTTTAACTTTACCCAACTTAGATATTTCTTTGACCAAAAGTCACTGGAGTAATTATTTTCAGTACTTTGTGTTCTTTTGCATAATGATTTTATCTCTAGAAGAAATCTATCTTTCTACTTCCCCTTTATAACTTGGTTAGATGAATTAAATAATCCACAATCACTTAAATAAACACCCTCTTTGTACTAAAAAGAATATCACTATCACGACTTAGTGAGTCAAGTAATTTTAATGGGAAAAAGTCAAGAAGAACTTCCATGTGAGCTTCACGGTGAAGATACTACTCATGACACTTCGAATGCATTGAGTGTGCTCGATGGCCACTCCGAGGTATGTGTTCGTTCTTCTTCCCATGTGCATGATTCTTCCTTGTCTTGTGATATTGCTTGTGAAAAATCTATGCTAGTTGGTTATATGTATGACTACAATGTGTTTGCAACTAGTGCAGAGTCGGATGGTCAACTTGTGTGTGAATGTGAACCGCTAGTTGAGAGGGATGTAAGCCATATCATGATGTGAGCCCCTTTTTCACCGAACCCCTCTCTAGTGATGAATCCGTAGTTGACCTTGCTTATGACCCTTGTTATGACACACCACCAATCTTTGATAAAGGGAAAGATGAGTTGTTTGATCATACCCTTGTTGAAATTATTGCCTATGGTGGATCTATGTGTTGTAGTGAGGATGACGATATTCTTGAGGAGTCCCTAGTGGATGAGATGGATCGGATTATATTCGATGACTCCTCAAGTGTGAATGGTGATCTTGGTTCGGATTCACCTTTGATGTGTAGTTAACTTGTTTTCACTAACCCTTTGTTCGAAAGAGAAGGTGATGCGCATCCGACTCGAGGAGAGTATGAGTATGAACCACCTCGGTTAGAAAAGCTTAACCCCTTAGATAATCCATTATTTGAGACCTTCTACGGAAGCTTGTCTAATGAGAAAGATTGTCTTGGAGGTGATTTTGGAGGTGAAAAGATATCTCTTGGTGTGAATAAGACTGCTTTTAAGAAGAGGAGTGGAGTAGTCGATGTTAGTGTTCGATTGAACCATCTTACTTATTTCATCCCACATGTTGATCACACCTCGAGTACCATGCATCCCGAAGCCCATAAGCCACATGGTGATAAAAGTGAATTAAGGGCTCGGTGTGTTGACTATGGGTTAGAGGTGATAGGTCCTTTGATCGCTACATTTTGCATGTTCAGTATCCTATTGATCTCTTCGTTTGCTTATGTGTTCGGTACAATTCCTTTTTGAGTCAAGAACTGGTTGTTTCCTTCGGAGACATAGTTTATTTGATTTGTATTGATGCTTGGCTCTATCAAAAGAGTGTGTTTTCCACACTTTTGAACACTAACCTACTCTTGTACTAGGAAGTTTCGTTTGTCTTTGCCGTGCTTGTAGGTCTTGTAGGTTTTATTTTGAGGATGAAATCCTTTCAAGAAGGGGAGGATGATGCAATATGAACCAGGCTTACCTATTCGATTCATCAAGGCAGTCCACCAAGGAGTCACATGACGCCCACGATCAAATAGTGTGGCTAGAATGGAATATATCGAAGACTGCCTCGCCGAGCAACTACAATGGAAATCCACCGAGCAGACAACAAGTGACCGATGCTAACTTCGGAAGCTATGAGACCGGGCACAACTCATGGGAGCTCAACGATCAAGCTTGAAACCGAGGAAAGAAACGTCAAGCTCGAGCCCGAAGCTGAAAACAGCCGAACCTCAACGTCGACGCTGAACAAATAATCTACCGAAGGAAAAGCGTTTGAGTTCAAGTGTTCGAGCTCATGTGTTCGAATAAAGGAAGCAACTAGACACTTCACTTCGACGCCAGGCATTGAAAAAGCGACCGAATCAAAGAAGAATGATGCCGAGCAGTGAATCGATCGAAGGGCTACAAATGTGCCCGTGAAAGGAGAGCGTCCGATTCCAAATGCGCCGAGGCAAAGAGCGACGCGACCGAGCACATAGTGAACTTCAGCCCTGCGTGGCTTTATCTTATTGGTCACCTGTGACCGTTTTACTATTTGCCCCTTTACGTTGTCTATATAAACCCCTAGCATAGCTCATTAGCATAGATAGTTGTTGATGATATTGTGAGAATAGAAATAGGATTTGGCCGAGCCAATCTTGTGGAAGTCCGAGGGTTCATGAACTCCGAACCGAATGGATGTCATCCTAGTATGAATCCTTGTTAGGTTCAAGTTTCCTTTTCTCCATTGGATAATCAATCATGTTTTGATTCGGATTCTCTATTCTTTCTTCTATTTCTGTTTTCCCCCATCCCTTGTTTCTTGTATCTTGATTACTTAATTGTTTCCGCCTCTTTTATCTTATTGTTTCCGCGTCGTTTCCGATTGCTTGCTTTATCTTCGGGTTAAGCTTGCATCATACTTCCCCTTTATAACTTGCTTAGATGAATTAAATAATCCACAATCACTTAAATAAACACCTTCTTTGTACTAAAAAGAACATCACTATCACGATTTAGTGAGTCAAGTAATTTTAATGAGAAAAAGTCAAATAATTTTGTCACATTTATAATTATCATAATTGTAAAAATTGCTATAGTACTTGCGGTGTAATTCTAAATTGGGATTTTTACACTCTATATCCATAAAATTTAAAGTATTTACAAGCCATAACCATTACAAATTATACTACCATAAAACTAAAAGTATTTACCCAACCTACCATTTATTATTGTATACCTTTGTTATGCCTTATATTATAGGTGTATACCTTTAAAGTATACTGCATAAATTATGGTATACAAGTCTGGAGGGACATGTATTACTGTATACCTTTGTTATGCCTTATAGGTATATACCTTTATGGTATACTGCATAAACTATGGTATACAAGTCTGGATGGGTAGAGTGGGTAAATAATTTAGTGGGTAGGTCCGGTAATATTTGAAAGTAGTAGGTAGTGACTGTAATTATTTTAGATTTTGTGGGTATTTTCGTAAGTGTCTCTTCCAAATTAATCAATAAACTACACGTTATCAGGAATAAACTCTTTATGTAATTTTAACTGTATAAATTTTATTAAAAAGAATTAAGACTAATGTTTGAGTTTCACCCAAAAGAAAGGAGTAATTAAGTTACTTAAGTCCAAGCTTCATTATTTATCTTGTGAAAAAGGCCTAAAAGACCCTGTCAGGAGTAAATCATGAAACCATCGCATCAACCATGTGTTTTTCGACATTGATATGTATTGGGAGTACTTAAATTGTTAAAGAGACAAATATTGGATGCTTTTAGACGTTGGAAAATTATTCATGATACAATAGTGTAGAGAGTCTTTTGAAATTTTGGCACACCAATTAAACACAATTTAAGAATACTCCATTTGATAACATTAATTCATAAGGGATATTTGATTAAATTACCCTTAATACAAAGCTCATTGACATAGTAATTACAAAATAACTATATGCTTCTTGGAGTAGCAACGGTGACATTGAAAACAAAAGTAATACCTTCTTGTTTGTTTTTCTTCTTACAAATATTTTGAAACACAACTTTTATTGACCAAAGTGAGAGATAAAAAGAACTTAAAGGGAGCAAAATACTAGAAATGCAACTCTATTCCTACATTTTGCCCGTGATTCAAACATCAACACTACCTTTGATCCATAAGTTTTAGCAAACTACATTTATAGAAATTATTTGATGTGATAGAAAGTAAGGATTATTTTATAATTTTACTCTTACTGCTCCGATAAAGAAATTTTAATCAAATGAGAGTTTAAAAAAGAGATAAAAATTATTTTGACAACTACTCTTAATATTAAATGCCCTTTAAATTTAAAATGTTTGAGAAAATTTTAATGGATGATAATGATAATGTATATGGATTGAAAGTAGTACGAGACTAATACTCAATAGAAGACTAGAGTCTTGCGTCTCTCCCTATGCTATTTTATTATAGATAAATGAGACTTTGTCCACCTACACAACAATTCTAGTGGATGTGATTGATGCATTTCTTTGAAATCATCGTATCAATCTTGGGTTTCTCGACTTTCACTTGTATTAAATGGTTTATTACTGCACTATAGTGGACTGGTGGATGTCTTTTCTGGAAAAGCAATTAGTGAACTTTTAGAAGTTGGACCACGAAATTAAATTAATAGTATAATACTTTTTCCGTTGTGTTATTTATGCTTTCCTAGAATAAACTTCACTAAATTTTGAAGCTAAATTGTAATAATAGTATAGCGGCCACTCATTTCTAATGCTATCTTCTCTTTAATATCTTTGGGCACATATTATCGTACAAGTATTTGCCTAATCACTATCTGAGCTATTCAATTCCACGTTGAGCTAAGAATCTTGATGATGCCCAGATACCAAATATGGAGCTCCTTTCTTATACTTGTGCTTGCTCTCATCCCACTAGTCTTTGGAGTTAAAGATAGTAACTATACCAGAGATGATTTCCCAGTTAACTTTGTTTTTGGTTCTGGAACTTCTGCTTATCAGGTTAGTGTTCACTTCCTCAATTCTTTTTTTTTCCGGAAATAGCATCTTACACAAATATAACGTTAGTTAAGAATGCATACAATAGGATGTTAAAGATAGTAAACTTTTACGTATCTAGTTATATCTTCAGCACGTGCGAGTTTGATTCTTTTTCATGGGTTGTTATTTGGTAAAGGCAGAAGCCTCCGCTTGATATGATATCATGTTGAAATTTGCGACAATTTTATCTAAAAGTTTAAGTTGTTTGGGAGGGTACACTTTTATTTATTTAATTATTATATCTTCAACAATGTTTTGGATGTACTTCATAACAAGAGCTTAGTGCACTGAGTTGGCCTTTAACATCTTAATTATGCTTAAAGTGGATCCATATAACATAGTTAACTGTTTCATTTGGTGATAGGTTGAAGGCGCAGCATTCGAAGATGGAAGGACGCCTAGCATTTGGGACACTTTTGTTCACGCTGGTCTGTCTTTAAACTTCTCCCTTCTTAATTAACCCATCAGTTGTTTAGCGCTTGATTCATAAGATTAGGTCCAATATTTGCTAAGAGTTTTTAGTTTTGTCAAAAGTTTTTATGTCAATATAAGAATAGACAACCTTGATAGCCAGAGAAACTATTTTTATTTTTATTTTTAATATAGTACCCTATTAGGCTTGGACAGGCCTAAATGGAGCGATATGTACGGTGAGAATTCATTATTCACTCAGTTGTTAGTGTCAAATAAGATTAGAAGAGTTTTTCTTGCCGGGTTAGCAAAATCAAGCGGATTTTAGCTATTCTTGGCAGTCATTGAGATGATACTTAATTGATGCTATATTCTGCTTCTAAGATATATGAATCCATGTGATTTACATGAAAGTTTCTTATAAGAAAATGACCACCAAGGAAAATATTTCTTAAGTAATTTCTCACAAATGAATATTGAACTATGCAACTTGCAAGGTTGGAAACACCTGATAGTTGGGGATAGTCATAGGAAGTAGCTAGAAAGTGTAAATGGAAGAATGAGAGTGTTAAAGATTGAAAGCAACTCTGACCCCGATTGTGGAATACTCCTTTTGTAGAATGTAGTGTAATCAAATTTTGGTGGAGAAATATATTCTTAATAAAATTTCGATAAAAGTGTTTCATCTTTGTATATTTTGTATTGCCATTATAGAGAGCTATCTGTGTTCATCGCTATATCCAATCATTTGAATTATTGTCTATACCAACTTACTGTCCAGGTTTTCATGATGGAGCCACAGGAGATATTGCTTGTGATTCGTACCATAAATACAAGGTCTACACATTGCTTCAACTTTGACATTTTTCCAGACTGCATCGTAGGACTAGAAGTTTTAGCAGAAGGAAATAGGAATCAGTAAACTTCCAAATGATAAACACTTGTGGTTTAATCTTTGAATGAAAGATGTTTTCTAGGAAAAGTAACAGATATGGAATTGTAGGGATATAGAGTTCAGGCAACTCTACTTATCAATCTCTGCACCTTCCAGGAGAGTAAAGTTAAAACTCAGGTTTCATATCTTGATTCTTTCGGTTTATATGTGGTGTATTCTGTTCTTGGTACTAATGGAGTTTCCCTTAGCTACTTTCACTATAAGCACACTGTTATGGAACAGAAGGTCATTACACAATTCCTCTTTTTTTTTTTTTCCTTCTTTTTTTTTTTTTGCATCTAAATGACTTAAATCTTCAAAGATAATTCTTGTGATGTTGGCTCTTCAAGCAGAATCACTTTCAATTCCAAGATTTAAAGTATCATAAACAATAAGACTCACATAATTTTGCCATGGCAATCTTGCTTGTTCTTGTTTAACGATTTTTAGAAGCCTTTCCATGATGTTAACACATCCTGTTTCTGGAATGACAATGTTGTCTGATCATGCGAGTTCAATTGGTTCCAGGAAGATGTACAGCTCATGGAAGACATTGGCTTGGAAGCTTACAGATTTTCCATTTCATGGCCAAGGCTGATTCCTAGTAAGCTGTGTCTATGATGCTAATTGACTGCACACAACTTTTCATACTTGTATTAGAAATTCTCATATGTCGATTCATTCTCTAAGCAGATGGAAGAGGACCTGTCAATCCGAAGGGGTTACAATATTACAACAATCTCATTAATGAACTTCTCAGCCATGGTTAGTAAAAATATGTTACAGACAAGTAGTTATTACTCAAAAACCTGTACAAGACTATTACTAATACATGTTAAAAAGAACTGAATCTCATGAAGACCTGGAAGACGAACTAACAAATACAAACTGCTATTTATTCGCTCAGTGGAATTCTTTTCCTCAGTGTACTTTATCTTTCTATATTTGGCATTGTGCAGGGATTCAACCACATGTTACATTATATCACTGTGACCTACCACAGGCACTTGAAGATGAATACGTGGGATGGCTTAGCAGAAATATAGTGTTATGTTTTAATTTTTGATTATCCTCATCTCATGCCAAACTTACATGATACACTCATGAGACAACATGATTGACTGAAAAACAATTGTTTCTTCTTACTTCAGGAAGGACTTCACAGCATATGCTGAAGTGTGCTTCAAGGAATTTGGGGACAGAGTTTTGCATTGGACTACCATAAATGAGGCAAACATACTTGACCTGGGTGGTTATGGGCAAGGAGTGATACCCCCAAAGCGTTGTTCTCCACCGTTTGGATTCAATTGTACCGGGGGCAACTCATCAACTGAGATTTACATCGTAGGTCATAATATGTTGCTCGCGCATTCTTCTGCAGTTAGACTTTACCAGAGGAAATACAAGGTATCGTGTTGAAACATGGTAGAATTGACACTAAGCTGAGAAAATCATAATTTACCAAATATAGTCTATATCAAACATAGGTATTTAGGCCCTTGGTGAATCTTTAGTACACAGAAGATTATGAAAACTTTCAAACAGACATAAGGAAAAAATGTTTTTTAATTGGAATGATGTGTTCTACTGCAGTCAATTCAGCAGGGTTTCGTGGGAATTAATGTCTATGCTATTGGATTTCTTCCTTACACAAACTCAGAGGCTGATTCACTTGCAGCCCAACGAGCCCTTGATTTTTACATTGGTTGGTGAGTTGCATATGCTCTGATATATTTTCTTCACCAGGATTGATACCCCTCAAGTCAGTATTTTCTTAATAAGTGAAGCAATTGTCAACTTTTATTTTCTTCAATTTTGTAATATACTCCTATGTAAAAGTGGTTGCTAGCTCATTGCAGGTTTATTAAACCCCTGATATTTGGAGATTACCCTCAGATAATGAAGAAGAATGTTGGATCAAGACTTCCCACATTTACCAAACGTGAATCAGATCAAGTTAAGGGTGCACTAGACTTCATAGGCCTGAACCATTATAGTCAAGTATACATCAGGGACAATCCCAGCTACCTCGAAAAGGATCTGAGGGACTTCAATACCGACATAGGAGTGGAACTTATATGTATGAAATACAATGCTTGTTAAGTTAATGTTGTTTAATCCAAGTTCAATCACATCTCTATTTCTTTCTTGTCTTCTTTAGAAAAGTGCTGCTAGCAAGATCTTGACTTAAATTGTTTAAGGCTAGCTCCCTTTTGTTCGAACTCTTCTTACTCTTCTTTTCATATTCTTTTGGTGGAGGGAGGGTATAACTCTTGTAATATTGCATTTTAATCAACCATTATCTTTGACATTTCGACTACTCAATTTATTAGATTTTAGCTACCATGATTGGGTGGTGTAAATGCCATCCGATTTCCAATTTGTTATCAATGCACTCAATGCCTTTGTGTGACTGTTTCAGTTGAAGGATATAAGCCAGGCGAGCCGTTCTCAGGACAGGTGAGTTCAGGAAGGAGTTTCTAGTTCCTACTTGTTCTTGGTTTTATTTAATTGGTGCTCAACAATCTGTTTGACTCAGATGTATCCAGTGAGACCGTCTGCACTTAGTGGTTTGTTGGAGCATTTTAAACAAGTTTATGGCAACCCACCTATCTATGTTCATGAAAATGGTTAGCTTCTCTCTCTCTCTCCCCCTCCTCTCTCATGCGCGCACGCACATGTGCACTCTGTTGTACATACATGCTGGCATACACTTACATTTTATCCATGCTTCTGCACAAACTCATATATGTTGATATTGTACTTGACTAATGTTATGGTTTTGGATACTTTTCAAAAGCAATTTGTTTTTTTAATCTTCATTAAGGAACTGGATGTTTTTGAAGAATCATAGCTACTAGCTTTGTTCTGTCCTAAACATCTCTTCTTGTTTCTCATTTGGAAGTCTAATGAGGCCTCCATATTCCTTCTCTTGTTGCTAAAGTCGGCAGTTTGAAGAATAGTAGGAAGGAAAAACTTCCCACAAGACGCCATGATTTTGATCACTTGCTCTTGCTAGTTATAGTATTAGACACAACCGAGAGTATATGAGGGAAGATCTTAATATTGATTTAGTAAATACCATCTCATCTATGTGACCTGAGTTTTTAAATCCAGTCCATGGAAGAGGATTTAGGAAGCTTTCTTCTTATTCTGAGTTAGGTTACATGTTTTGGCAGGTCAGCAGATACGACGAAATGAGACACTGAATGACACAGAACGTGTGGAATATTTGCATGCTTACATTGGGGCCGTGCTTGATGCTCTGAGGTAAGCCCCTTGTGTCCCAGTATCACTAGTGAAAAAAAGAAAAGTTGGCTACACATGGGCATTTACACCAAATTAAACGAACATATGACATATGTCTTTTACATAAACTTCTGTAACTCAAGATTTCACTTAGCCATGATTACTTGATGTAGTTTGGTGTAAATAGTAGGTGCGAGTAAGTGTATTCTACATCACCAGTGAGTTATTGCAGGCTTAAGTGTTTAACGTTATGTCTGCTTCGGGCATTTACTGATAATAGTTTTACAAATCGCATTTGGATAATTGAGGTTCATTTCGTCATTTTTATATCAAATTTTGCAAACCTGCCTTTCATGGTGCTAAGTTTTGGTAAATGTATGTGCTTGAATTTAACTTTTATAACTTAGTTTTATAACCGATCTTGATACCGCCTTATTTGATGGGCTTTTCTCTAGTTTATTTGTATCCATGAATGCTTATGTCCACCAGGAATGGATCGAACACAAGAGGGTACTTCCAGTGGTCCTTCTTAGATGGTTTGGAGATATTGAGTGGATATAAGACATCCTTTGGCCTCTACTATGTAGATCTTGATGATAAAGAACTAAGAAGATACCCAAAGCTTTCCGCATTTTGGTACTCCAAATTCTTAAAGGGAAGAAGCTCAAGAACAAGCTCAATTTTTGAAGTTGGCAACAAAGTATTTGCTTCTGCTGAATCTTAAGTTTTACTGATAAAAGGGGCAGTCTTCTGTGCAATTACCATAGATGCATATGTGATGCATGTGAATATTTTCCACTCACTTTGCACGAGATTCGACCCCTATTGATTGGTCGCAGTCTCACAGAGGTGCTCTATTAATTCATTATTGGTCTATGCATGTTTATAAAAGATTTAATTTGAATTATATATTATAGTAGTAGATGTAGATAATTAATTTTTCTTTGAATTCAAATTCATGAAATAATTTGGGCTATATAATTAATTCAAGACATCTTAGTCCAAATAAATATAAATCTTGTGGACTAGTATAATTGGATTAATTAGTCAAGTCCAATGATGAGCCCAAAGTCCAAATGACTATTAGCCTATTTCAAAGCCCAAGCCCATGCCACGTGTCAAGTGACGTGGCAATCCCGTCAAACAAATGAACCAATGAGATTATGCCATGCGTCAAGAAAAGATGACATGTCAAGCCAAATCATGGCCAATAGGATTTCGCCAAGTGTGCCAATCAAATCATACTTCAACTACCTTTTACTACTTAAATAGAGCGTCTCATTAGTTCAAACGGAGGAAGAAAGTTGATAACAAGTGATAGAAGAGAGCTCGTGGATCAAAGTTTACAAATTCTCTACAAGCTGTTGGCGTTCAAGCAAGTTCATCCAACTTTCAAGTTCAAGAACAAACAAGTTCAATTTCGAAGTTGAAGAATTCAAATTCGCCATTCATGACAATCGTACAAATGTTCGTGACAAATAGAAAAATTCAAATTCAAGACACCGGTTCAATCAAGCTTTTCAAACCCTTGAATAAAGTTTCAAATCAAGTTCAAATATTGTTTATATTTCTTTTGTGAAGAATCAGGAGAGAATTAGAGATTGTAACATCATTATATATTAAAATCAGATATTCTTTGTGATAATATTTTTCTTGCTTTGATTATTATTTTCTGGAACGAAAATCTTTTGTTTACAAATTTTGGCATGCATGGTGGGATAATCTCTACCTCTCATCTCTTCATTTCAATAACACTAAGATGACAACCATAAAAGAACAACTTGTAATTTTAACCAAATCAGTTGAAGGCTTAACAAAGTACATACAAGATCAAGATGCTCAAATGCTAAGTCAACTAATATGGTGGAGAGCATGGCAGAAGGAGAATTAAACCAAGCACATGCGAAGCTTCCTAAAGCAAAAGAAAAGGGTGAATCCTCCACAAGGCAAATGGTTGGAGCCAAGGAGTTCCAAAATATTTTCTGAAGGCCTGATTCACGTGTTGATCAATTGAAAGACTTCATAATGGGGGCAATATATGATAACATGGAGCCACAAGCCAAGTCTTCCTCACATATGCAAAGCCATACACGTAAAGAATTGACAACTTGAAGATGCCTGATGGTTATCAACTTCACAAACTTCAACACTTCGATGGCAAAGGAAATCCAAAACAACATGTAGCGCACTTCATCGAGACGTGCAATAATACTGGAACTTATGGAGATCACCTTGTCAAGCAGTTTGTTCGATCTCTTAAAGGAAATGCCTTCGATTGGTACACAAATCTCGAGCCTTGTTCTATTGATAGTTGGGAGCAACTAGAGAAAGAATTTCTCAACCATTTCTGCAGAACAAGACATATCGCCAGCATGATTGAACTTACAAGTTCTCGCCAATGGAAAGATGAATCCATCATCGACTATATCAATCGTTGGAGGAGCTTGAGCCTTAATTTCAAAGACCGCCTTAGTGAAACTTCGGGCATTGAAATGTGCATTCAAGACATGAATTGGAGTCTTCTCTACATCTTGCAAGGTATACGGTCCTTCCCAGTTTAGAGCCAGTTTGCCTGCACCTAGCCTCCTTGGACGAGATCTCTTATATTGAAAGAACGTAGATTATTCCTGTCATTTTGATTGATCAAAAGAAAAATCTACTTCAATCGATATGCCCTTAGGTACAGCCATACAAACATAGAAATCACACTTAGAAAGGGTGGACAATTAGCTAGAGCAACATTGTAGTACTGCTCCACCCGTTGCTTTTGCGCTGCGAGGCGTATGGCTTCTATATCCCGTCGCTCATCCAAGGTATCAAGTGAAACCTTCAAAGCCTTGTTGTTTGATTCTTCCTCAGAAAACGGCCGTCGCAGGCTGGACTCTCTAATTTCTAAGGAAATTAATGCTTCGGTTCCATATGTTAATGATAATAGAGTTTCCCCGTGCTGGCTTTGGACGTAGTCCGATAGACCCATAAAACTTCTGGCAGTTCCTCTTGCCACTTCCCCTTTGCTTCCTTAAGTCGCTTCTTCAGGCTTTCAACGATCGTTTTATTAGAAGATTCAGCTTGACCATTAGCCGAAGGGTGATACAGCATTGAGGTTATCCTCTTTATCTCCCATTCCTTCAGGAAAGCGGTAATCTTGTCTCCTATGAGCTGAGGTCCATTATCACAAGTGATTTCTGCTGGGATGCCGAAACGGCACATAATGTTCTTCCATATGAATTCTATCACCTCCCGCTCCTTGGTTCGAGCATAGGTCGCATCTTTGACCCATTTAGTGAAATAATCTATCATAATAAGCAAAAACTTAACACCTGGCGCTTTAGGCATGGGCCCTACGATATCCACCTCTCATTTCATGAAAGGCCAAAGGCTATTACTGGGTGTAACAGCTCTGCTGGTTGATAAAATATATGGGAAAATCACTGGCAACTGTCATATGCTCGGACAAACTTGTTTGTGTCATCTTCCATTCGGGGCCAGAAGCAGCCCGCCCTGATTAGTTTGCGAGCTAGAGATTGTCCGCCGGAATGGTTTTTGCATTGCCCTTCATGAATCTCCCTCAACGCCTAATCAACTTGAGAAGGTCCCAGGCATTTGGCCAAAGGGCCGCTAAACATCTGATGATACAGCTCCCCGTTGATCTGACAATAACGGGCTGCTTGGACTCTCAGCTTTCTGCTCTCCTTTTTATCACCTGGAAGTATTACCTTATCGAGGTATTCGATGGTTGGGTGCCTCCAATCCCATATCAATGCCGTGACGTTGACTTCGGCGTTTGATGTCCATGTAGGTTAACTCAATAATAGATCCCAGGCTTGTGTGGCAAAAATACACTACCTATTGTTACGGGGGATACGAGTCCAGCTGACGAGACTAGATTTATTGTACAAGTCACCGAGCACTGAGGATATACGCCCGCTCCTAGAGCCCACGACCGTTTAGGCAGTTTGGTCATTGTGCAGGGCACAACCCCATCGCCTAGGGTTTAGTAAGCCACCACCTTGAGTTGTAGGTCCATGGCCTTATTAGTATTTGTATTTTACCTTATTTAGGATTGGGTATCACTACTATAAATACCCCTCCTTATATTGTATTGTACACAAGACACAAGATACAATTCGCCACCAAACTCGGTTACTCTCAAGGAATAAGAATTACTTTGCTTTCTCTATTATTTCTTTCTCAATTACTTGTCTTTACTTTCACTGTATTTATCAACTTTTTCCATCATAATTTATCGTATTGCTTGTGACCTCATTCATAATCAATTGTTTAACCTAGACGTACAAATTTAGGCATAAACAGTTTGGCGTCTACCGTGAGGCCAAGGCAATTGTAGGTATCATATAAAGGAAAAGGCGCAATCATGTTTGACGACGACATCAACGTTCCAAATAACACCGCTGATTGAGTGGATGAATTTGCGAAGGATTTTGATGATCCCGGCGTCTAACAAAAGGATTTAGCCGAGAAGCCAAAAGATTCTTCTAGAAAACCGACCCCTGTCGCCAGTAATGAAGGGATGAACCGCCAATTTGAAGGTAATCCTGAGTTCAGAACTTTCATCACTGATCTCCTCAAAACTATGATGGAAAAGCCGGAACAAAACTCCAACAATGTGGTCGAGAGGTATCTCGCAAAGTAGGCATGATGTTTATAGGATCGTTTCAGAGGCCAGTGCCTCTACGAGGACTAACGCCTGTAAATAATTCACCAGCATTTGTGCCTAGTCGAAGGCTTAACATAGATACTGCTCCAGGAGGCTCATTAGTGATCAACAAACAAGATCTTAAGGGAGCCCTGTCATTCAGAATCTCATAAAGGAGATGAAGGCCATCCATGATTGGATTGGTAACGTGCCGGGAGCTCTACTCTAAGTTACCACGGTAGACGAGCAAAAGTTTTACAAGCATGCTTATAAGGCAAGTGCTGCACCGGTCCGCACACCAAAGTACTTTCGCGTGCCGAATAATTTGAAGTATGACGGAACGACTAATCCGGATGAGCATATTGCTGCGTACTATACGACTGT
Source organism: Petunia axillaris subsp. axillaris (assembly GCA_029990575.1). NCBI lineage: Eukaryota > Viridiplantae > Streptophyta > Magnoliopsida > Solanales > Solanaceae > Petunia > Petunia axillaris. Next base: position 11,500,392 of record JARKNS010000006.1, read on the forward strand.
GAAGAGTAACAAGATTACTGAGGAAGAAATCTAGTCTGCTCTAGTGAAGTGGTTTGGCTCAACTCTGACCAAAGGAGCCCTTGCTTGGTACACTTAGCTACCAATGGGTTCGATCGAATCATTCACTCAGATGCAAGATTTATTCAAGAAAGCGCATTTTGGTGCCCGCAAGCAAGAAAATCCATGGAGAACATCTTTGAGATCCATCAGCGAGACAACGAGCTGCTCAAAGATTTTCTCGACAGGTTCCAGAGGGAATGCATGGAGCTCCCTCCAGTTCCCGACAATATTGCTATGGTAGCCTTTGGAAAAAGTTTGAATCAAAGGGATCTCTAGCCACCAGAGAGTTGCAGTGGAGTCTGACTCAGCACCCAGTGTCAACATAGAACGCCCTGCACCAGAGGTACACCGAGAAGCTTCGTCTAGAGCTTGGGGAGTCTTCTGCTCCCGAGAAAGTTTGAACGGCTATCCAAGACCTCAACTTCTAAGGACAAAAATGGGGATACGTAGAGGAACCTCAAATGGGGGAAAAAGGCAAGCAAAATAGGAAAGACAACAGGGACAATTTTCCAAAGCAGCAAGATGGTCAAGGAACATCAGGCTCATTATCCAAAGGATCGCTCAACGTGGAGTGGGTCCCTAACCGATTCGAAGAATTAGGTCTGCGAGTCAATGCCGTTGAATTTGTAAGAGATCATATGAAGAACGCCCAAATTCGTTCGCCAAGCAACCTGAGAGCAGAACCTGGCAGGAGAAACAAGGACCTTTACTACCACTTTCATAAGGGCCACGAACATGACATGGCCGGGTGCAGAGCGTAGATTTTAGAGGTCATGAGTTTGTTGAACAAAGATTACCTCAAGGACCTGGTTACCGATAAGGGAAAGAAGACCTTCACCAGAAGCGAGAACCAGGATGCACTGCCAAGTCTGCCCAATCCTAAAAGGTCCATCAATGTGATAATCGGGGGACCAACATTGCTCAGGGGGTCAAAGGATATATCGGTAGTGCCCGATAAGGGTCTTGCCTGAGATGAGATAATCCTATTAAGTGAAGAGGATAGCATCATCTGCAATACCTCGCACTATGATGCCCTGGTCATAGCACTTAGGATGGAAGCCACAGACGTGAAACGTATAATAGTCGCCGCCGGTAGCACCGTAAACCTCATCAGATGAGATGTCCTGAAGGCGATGGTACTGGGGATTGAATTATGCTGAGCGTTTACACGCTCGCAGGCTTCAATAATTCTTGTTAGAAAGCTATAGGCGAAGTTAACTTAACTACCCGCTTGCCGGGGATAGATTATGTTTCATCTTTTCAGGTAATCAAGGGAGACGTTCCTTACAATGTGGTCGTCAGGCGACCATGGATTCATCAAGTCAAAGCGGTACCATCCACCTGGCATTAGAAACTGAAGTATCCTACTTAATGTGGGATAAAAGAAATGAATGGTAATCAGGAGGCAGCAAGGGAATGCTATATGGCCGCAATCCTTGGAGCAGCTATCCCCGAGCAAGTGCCCGAGGTGAATATTCCAAGAGACCCCAAAGACCTCGAAGCCGCAATCAACCAAGACTGTGATTCAAACGGTATGGTTGATTGACGTTTTTCGGAGGTGAGGGGGGGGGGGGGGAGAAGAAGTAGGGATAATTTGAAGTACTTTTCTTTTTAGAATTTACTTAGCACATTAGTCTTGCTCTTAGATTACAATATTTTCATACTTTTTGGACATGTTACGGGTTTTCACCCACAACATCGTATGCTCTGCGCTTTTACTAATAAAACTACTATCTTACATAGTCATTTTTACTCATTTATTTAGATCCATCCACGATCCAACTATTTATAGCCCCGGTCACATATAAGTTGAAGTAATACACCCAATTTTCGTGACAAAAGTAGGATACACTAGTCACTTAGAGCTAGACCACGTCTAACTCAGCAACCACACATTAATCGAGAGTTGAACTCATTAAATCTATAATTGCACTTACATGCCGATGGGGACGCCTGTCCGTGTAGTGCCAGAAAGTCTTAAATACTCGAGTAACTAAGCAAAGACGTTCTATCTTAGAATGCAAAATGACCGTTACCATACGGACTAAAGTCGTCTCATTGTGGGCGCAAACAACCATCTGCTATGGATGCAACCTAGCCGTGCACAACGGACGTAATAGCTCAAGGCAGGCGCATTGACACACGTTCTTAAATAACTAGAACAGCCAGGACGACCGGAAGCCATCTAATTCTTAGGTGAAAATGCCTACAGAGGCATAACTTAGCATTACTTATTGTTTACGGCAAAAAATGAAAAACATCACAAACAAAGGCACAAGTAATTTAAGTTAATACGCCACAAAACGGGCCCAAAATTTGCATTAAACATCCACATATGCGGATAAATGTCTAATCACCAGATGCATAAAAAAGAAAGAGCATCAAACCGGGGGAGAGGGGGGTGAGGATTTTCATTCCTCTCTCGGGGGACTTCCTTCATTGGAAACACTCCGTGAAGGTCCTGTTGAACCCTCCCGAAAAATGCACATAAGTATGCATCGGGACATATTTCAACAAAATGGGACTCCAAAGGGCTTCTTTAGAGTCGCCACCTGATTTAAGGATTATTAGGAACCTAAGTTAACTAAAGAGTGCAATTTATTCTTTATTTAAAAGAAATTAAATTCAGAGATTCTAGGTAAGTGGTTCTTTTAAATTCGAAAGAAGGTCCCTAGCGGGAGCACTTTCGAAAATCCGCTAAATGCGGTTAATCCGGCGGTTTTCACGAATTTGTTAAGAATAATAAGTATATAAAGCTAATTTTATATAAGGATAATAGGAATAATATAAATAAGATAAGATTTTAATTATGCCGATACTTAGATAAATAAATGACCTAATTTAAGATTAATTAAATGGATAATGAAATAATGATCGATTGATTAATTAATAGAATAAGTAAAAGTTAAATGAAGTTAGATAATTAAATAAAACAAACTAGATAAATAATTAGATAATAATGAAGGATTAATTAATTGACTGAATAAATAGATAAATAAATAAGCAAATAAATAACTTAATTAAATAAATGAATACTTATCAATTTTAATTAAATAAAGGAGTAAATGAATAGTAATTGATTAAATAAATAAATATTTAATTTATTAAATAAATGATCAATTGAAATCAAATAAATTAGATTAAGTAAATAAATAAATAAAGGATTAAAATTTAATTGATTAACTAAATAAATAAATTAGATTAGATAAACTAAATAATTGAATATTTAATATAATAAATAAAGAAGCAATTCAAATGCAAATTTTGACGAGGGTACGATTTTTTAGTCGAATTTGATTTTGCACTCATTAATTGACAAATGATTCTAAACATCCATAAATTAATTGGCGATTCGCAAAGAAATGATACAAAGCATTCATATAAAAATAATTCAAGTAATTTACAATAATTATTCACAATTGAAATACCATTTCTATTCTACAGGGCTCCTAAAACATGTTTTTCTAAATGGGACGGGAAAGAGGGAGTTTAGAAGGTAGAACCCGGATTTAGCAAACTCAATCATTGAGCCTTCAATTTATAAGTTTTCAATTTTATTTTTGCATTTTTCGGGGATCTCAAGTCCCGAAAATGTGAAGCGGATCGAATGACTCCAAATGCAAATAGCCATCCCAGTTTGTGAGTTTTAACCAACTCGCCCTAAGATTCATGCAAAATAGACAAGAGATAAGAAGAAAAAGCAATTAGTATCATATAATAATTTTCAGAAAGTAAGTAAAGGAAATGACATATAAGCAAGTTTATGCTATTCGATTCTCTTATTCTAACTAAGAGACTACAGTTTTTCATTTTCAGTTTGAAATTCTCAAAATGACCATAGCAGACAATAGCATTTACATCTTGATCATGACACTAACAGAATGAGCCAAAGCGGTGCTTGAACTAGGAACTTGGGACAATATAAATGGTCACACTGAAGCTGCTGAAGACAAAAGAACTTGGAAACTGGAAAGGAAACTAGAGGAGGACATATACCTAGGAGGAAACAGAGAAAGAAGTGGAAACAGGAAGAAAAGATAGCTTTCACAAGACAGAACAAAAGCCTCTCCTACACTTCTCCAGCTTCTATACATACACTGACACTAGCAGACATCTAACACCACCTTAAAGCTACTATGACACCCTCCAAGCACCCACTGAAAACAACTCTACCCCTACATTTCAATGCACACCCTGCATACTACAGAACTAATCAGGATATCAAGAATGCTGCAAACTTACCAATTGCAGCACCCTGATTCTATTTCATACACACTTGCAAACCCCCTAAACACCCTCAGGACTTAAGCTTCCCACACACACACTGCTTCTTGAACAGCAAAATCATCACAGATCCCCCTAGAGCCTGGAAACAAAATCAGGGCACTCACACCTTATAACAGCCTGCACATATACACTCCTAACTTCTGCTAACACAGACATACTCACCACCCTCTCAGAGACACACACAAGCCTGAACTACATCTCCTTTATCTTGAACAGACCAGAAACAACTAAAAACAGGCCCTGAACCATCCTGCACACCACCAAGAGCAACCTCAGAACCACCAGAACTTCTAAAGACAACCCTCACACTGCAGCCCCATAAACTTAACCCAAACAACACCTACTACACTCACAGACCCCTCCAGCTCACTACACAAACCAACAGACCTCTCTAAGAACCCCTGCATGCATAACAGAGTCAAAGACCTCATCTACTACCACTCTCAACAACCAAGCTCCCAGGAAACTGCCCTACAAACCTCCAGGAAGCTAGAACAAACCTAGAAACATCCTACATACCCTCTCATTTATCCCTCGCACAACAAACCAACTGAGCTTTAGCACCTTCAACTAACTATGCTCCTGCCTGCTATTACTCGATCACTATCCTTCAAGACTTGCAGCCTTTGGCAACCTACATATACGCAAGTCTCAGACCAAGCATCAAGACTCCATCACAAACAAATCAGCCCCCTTTTCCCTCCTGAAACCAACCTATGCACATCCGCACACACTTCTACGACCAACAGAATACCCTAAGACATTCCCTAACCTTCACAGATCCTACACTGTCCCAAACAGACCCCTACTCCACCATAAATGCCACCCTAAACCTGAACACACTCACAACAAAAAAAACCAGCAACATATAGCCTAAACACCTGCATACACACTCTCCTACCAACAAGAAGACGCTCTCTAAACTCCCATCACACACATAAACATCCCTGAAAAACTTGGACCAGATACAAACCATTACACCCCTGATTCCACTACTACCAGACCTCTTCACTGTTTACTCCCTCCACTCACCAAGAACTACTCTAAAACAGAAGCCAGATACTGCAGCTTTCTCTCAACTCCCTCAAACACCCTGAACTACTTAACACTCCAAGAACCTCCGAACAACTTTACAAACCACCTTTCAAAATCAGACTGCAAGACTACACTTATTTCAACTAATTTAAGCACATACAGACTTGACGAAATTATAAACAAGACAGACTCTCTATTTCCCTAGCAGAATATTCAATTTTATACTCTAAAATATGCAAAGACTCAAACATTCAGCAAGAATAACCCTATCAGAGATTTTCCTATGCTTGTTCTATCATTTTAAACTAATAGGACACCAGTTTTAAGCCAACAATCTTCAAGTTCACATAAGTTATTAACCTCAGCTCGAAACAACTTTGTTACAACTTACCAATGAACTGAGGTTTCTAAAACAACTTCATATCAATACACAAACGAGAAAAGACATTACATTAATAAAAAATTCAAGCTTTACGCAAAGAAATATCAACTTAAAACGGTTTCATACTTATAACATCAACAAAGTATCACATTTATGCAGAAAAAGAAGTTAAAGCGAGATTGTTACCGGCTGCGGTGCAATGAACTAGGGCGAGGAATCTGTAAAATATAAGCTCGAACAAGAGCGATGCGACGACTCGAACAATAAAGCGACAAACGAATCCGAAACCAAAATCAAACTAGGAAAATAGTAACACTAAATGTGTTTTTTAACTTAAAACTGAGCGAAAACTGTATATGCATATGCTATTGTTTTCATCTCATATTTTCCCTATAGGAACTCTCTATTTCCTATTGCCTCCTTCCCCAAAAAAACTCAACTCCCAAAAATGAACATAAAGTGATCTTAAATACCTGAAAATTTAGGGCTTCCGCTTCAAAATTCCCAAACGAACCCTACTCGATTTTTGACCTTTCCTTTTGAAATCAGGGTCAAAAGAGTCTAATCCCTCTGGATCGTACCCATTTCACTCTGATTTTAAGGGAAATATGAACGTTGCTTGACTCACGGCCTAAATGCGACTCTCGTTCAAATTGAACGATCGAGATTGATTAAGCTTTGTACGGAAAAAGTTAAAAGGGAACGTGGAGGGGACCAGTGTACGAGTTCTTGGATGTTTGTGGTAGATTTTGGGGGGAAAAGAAATGAATCGCGGGTCGATCGGGTCAGGGGAAGAGGGAAACGTGTTAGGGATTTTGGGGTTGAGGGGAATCGGGTTAAGCAGAGGGAAAATGGGTGTATGTAATGTATATATGTTTTAATATAGGATTTATAGAAATAGGCTGGATTGTTAGGTTAGGAGCAAATTTAGCCCCATTTTAGGATAGGTTAGGAAATAGAGGGGTTGCATGGGTAGAATGGAAATTAGGCTACGCTTTTATAATTTTAGCCCTTTTCTCTTTGAATTTAAATTAATTACTTTTGAATATTCAGTATTAATTTTAATTTAGAATAATTAGACTTTAATTAACACATCCGGGACAAAATTGGGTGTCAACAGGTCCTGCTTCACCAGCTCTAGGTTCCCTAGTCGACGTATCCTTTCTTTCTCCACTCATCTCTTCAGAGCCTTCCTCAAGGTCAGGACCAAGTTAAGCATCTTCCTGAGCGACAAGGCTAGTATACGAGGTAATCTCAGCGGCCAAATCAAAATTAGGGTCATCACGAACCCGGAGAAGAGTAGCAAGAGCATCTGCAATGTTGGCACGATCAACTTCTTTTATACGACTAGCATTCAAAGCTTCTCTCTATTGATCTTTCAGGTGGCACTCCTTGCAAAGGTTGTCAAGAATCCGTTCAAGTGACACCACTTTACCTTTCAGCCTGTCATTCTCGTCTTGAACGTCTTGAAGGAAGGCGGAGAGACCTTGAGCATCTGAGACGTACTTCTCAGCGGCATTCATTTTTCCTCCATATCAAATAGTTGCTGCCGCAGATCACTCACGATCCCCTCCAGATGACTCACGTTGCTGAGATGAAGCTGCTCTGAGACCTTGACATCTGTAGGGGACGACTTGAGTGCCTCCACATCCTGCTTGTGCTTGCGGACTTCACCAGCCAGCGCCTTCTCCAAATTCGTTCTCTTCAGAACTTCTGTGTGGTAGGCCTTACGAGTGGTCTGCAGCTCACCTTCCACAAAGGGCCGCAAGCTGGCTACTTGTCCAAATAGAGCATCTGCTTCCTTGACCAGATTGCCTTCTAAGTCTCCCCGGCGGAGTATCTCACGATACACTATCAATCCCTGGGTAATGGTAGGAACAAGAGTTTGGTAACGGAAAAATGATGTTGAACTTGACATGGTGGTGGCACGAAACTTACCCGAAGGGAGCATCCGGTGGCAACCTCGACCAGCTCGTGACTGCTGTACCCAGAGAGGTGTTCTTGTTCTACAAGGCCGATCAGTTCAACAGTATACACTATTACACCCATGAAGTCTTCGCCATGTTAACCCCCGCAACAATAGGGATTACAACCTCCTGAGCTCCACCTACGGGTTCATACACGGCCTCTACGACCACTTCTTTTCCAAGTCACTGCTGAAAGGAGTCAGAGCCTTCAGGATTCGAAGTAGCGGAAACAGGTTCTAAACATAATTAGATGATATCAGCCTTTTGAAGTCAACAAAGAAAGAATGTTATTTAATAAAAAACCTAGAAATTGCAGATCAGAATGTATGGTAGGAAGGAAGACACCGTCCTCTACACTAGCCTCTTCTCGGCTATGGGGGTCTCTTCAATCAGATGTCTATGCTTTCGTGAAGAAGGATCGACTTCAATAACAGTAGACGAGGTTGTTTCAACAGCCTCGGGCACAGGCACTTGGAGGACTTCTCCCTCACCATCAGAGATCACAAGGGTTTCACCAGCATTGGGCACGTTAGCTGGCCTAGAGGACCTCATTCTCTTCGAGAACGAGATTTGCTCGCCTTCTCCAAAATTCTTCTACTAGATGCCTGCACATCGGGTAAGGGAGCAATATACGGGGCAACGATCTGAATCTCCACTAGCGAAGACATATCACGACGAGAGACCCCTGGAAGCAACGGTGAATCAAAATATAGCAGAAATTTTGGGTAGAAAGAACGGCTCAATAATTACTTGCTGTGGTCTTCCGCCTGCCAGCCATTTGCGTTTGCCAGGGCTGAGAATTTCAGGGGTTCATGATGATTCCTCGAAAAGATGGTGGTGACTCACGCCATCAGTTCATTGTGACTCAAAGAAATGGTGGACACTACGTTTACTGCACAAAAGAAATAAAATTAGTTTGAAGCAACCATAGTCGAAAGCAAAGAGGATAAGTTTCTGCGGACTTACGCTTTCTGTTGAAGACCTCTAGAAAGGGAAGAGAGGATACTAAATAGGTTGTTCGCATAGCCACGTACCTGTATACCCAACTACGACATTTGGAATCTTCACTATTGGGGACTATACCTTTCCTCCTCCATTTTATGAACATCAACATCCCAGCTTTATGAAGACGACGGGAGTAGAAGGCTAGAAGATGATCAAAGGAAAATGCAACCTGGGCATAGTTAGCCAAGTGATCAAGTACGGCCACTAGTCGTGATGCAGCCCGAACACGTGCTGATCAAGTGTTCGATCCACCGAGGAGACCGATGACAAGAAGCCAAGCCAAGCTGCTGCACGATGTGCACGTTCACTTAGCCTGGCCGAAGGAAAACAATTGCTCCGAAGCTGAGTGGCCGAGCTCAAGAATCGAAGGCATTATCTTCAGATTTGAGCCCGATGGCAAAGTGACCGAGGACAAGGAGCTCGAAGACAATTGAGTGTCCGAAGGCAACAAGTGTGTGTTCGAGCAGACAAACGAGAACCGAAGCCAAGGCTTACCGAAGTCAAATCTGCCGAACACATTTTAACCCAGCCCTGCGTGGCTTATTTCTATTGGTCAACTGTGACCTATTTACTAGTTTACCCTTAGTATTTCCTATATAAACACTGTTTCCTTTCATTTGTAGACACCTAGTTTTTGAACATTGAATATTAATGAAAGTGCCGAGCACATTTCTTGTCTCCGTCGTGAGCAAAACCCTGTGAGGGATTTATGGACTTGTGGCTTTCGGTTAATCCGATTGAACATTCCTCTTTGATCATTCATATTGCAAGAGGCATGTTCTCTTGAGGATTGTTGCATAGTTTAGGTGATTCTTGTATCCCTTTCGATCGAGCTTTGAGACAGGTTCCTCACTGTTCTTTCGAAAGAAGCAAGTTTTGTCTTGCTTCTATCTTTTATCTTTTCTTGTTTATCTTCCGCGTTTGTGCTTAGCAACTCCTTCGGATTTGCATTGCACCATCTTGGTATCAGAGCACGGTTTGGGCTTGTTTCTACAACCCCAAATCCTGTTCACTTTATCTTTATTTTCGTGCGTCTGTGTCTCTGTTTTCCATTTCGAATTCTGATTTGATTTTTGTTACTGTTGGTGTTGTTATTTTTACAAAAAAAAAAAAAAAGAGTGTTAAAAGAAAAAAAAAAATTCAAAAATTGTGTTTGATTGTTGGTTGTTTGGGAAAACAACCATAGATTCTTGTTCACCATCGAGTTCCGAATCCAACAAGTACCCGACGTACAAATTTCGTGACTAGGGTTTCTTGGAGAATTTTTGGACTGTTTTGAGCTTTAATGGTGACTGAAAACTCGAACCCCACTGTGTTTGGAAGAAACCGGTGAAGATTGGTGGTTTTTGAGTGATTTGGGTTTGTTTGTTGCTTAAGAATCGAAGTTCTGAGTTTGAATCGTTGTCCGTACGCTGGAAAATTGTTACAAAAATTGTAACAGTGAACGACACGAACGAGCTGATTTTTAGTTCGAAGAACTTCGTTTGATTTCCTCCGTTGTTGTCTGGAACCGGAGTCGAAAGAGCAACTCAGATCTGTTGAGTTTCGTGGTCAGTGAACCGAAGTTGTTGTGTCCGTACGCCGGAGCAAGGTCACTGTTCCATTGAAGAAGAAAGGGGTTAAAATTTTAACATCAAAACCCCAGGTGAAAATTGTCGGCTGAAAAAGGAAAGTGGATAAGGTAAAACCCTATCCGTACCAAGGAGGGACCACTCTTGTACGGACAGGAGTGGGTGTGATCGAAAAAGATTCCAAAAGGGAATCAAAGGGTAGATTCTCCTAGGTTCTCACTTTCTTTCGTGTCAAACTCTAGTTGGTGGATCTTTGAGTAATTGTCCTACTCGAGGTCGTACTAACTCTTTTAAGCTGATAGGAATTCGTGCGAAGGGGTGACCGAAGTCCAAACTTTCGTAGACATTCTTTTGACTCCCCGAGCTCAGTTAAAAAGCGTCCGTTCCATCGAGTCGAACATCACTTCACTCTTCCCGAAGAGGCAGTAACTATTGTCGAACTTGAAGGATCTTAGAGGACCGATCAATTGGACGAGCCACTGTTAACAAGTCCTTGAGTGATCAAAAACCGAACCCATAAATTGAGTGGACCCGAGTGCCACCCATCAAAGGTGAGTGAGTGTGTGAGGTGATTTCTAACCCTAACATTTGTTTGATCTTTGACTTGTGCAGGTACAATGGCTGGAAACGATGGCAAAAGCATTGAGAAGCCCGAGTTGTCGTTAGCCGATCTCATGGCTGCGATACAAAGTGTCAGTGCCGATGTGAGAGGAGTGAGTGCTCGAGTAACTCAACTCGAACAAGGAAGTGCGTCCGTGGCCATGAATGGGTCCGGCGCTGGAACTAGCCAAACCACTCCGATGAAACCTGAGCTGTATGCTGAGCTTTTACGACAGCATCAGTTGACAAGTGAAGCAATTCGAAGAGAACTTAACTTGGGCAATCCCCAAGCTGCTTACCAAAACTTGGGCATTCCCCGAGGAGAAAGAATACCACCTCCAGTGGCCCGAAGAGATCTTGGAGCCGTTGCCGAGGAGGTTGATGAAGAGGAATTTCCCGAGGACGAATATGAGCGTGAGCCGCCATTCGCTCAACGAAGGCAAGCTCACCGAGGACGTGGAAATTTCCGAGGTCGAGGCCGAGGCGCAAATGTTGAAAGAAATATTGAGCGTGAGGCTGATGACCAAAATGATGAGTATGTCGAACAGGTTCGTGGTGTTCGAGACTCAAACTTGAACAGTGTCAAGATCACTATTCCACCCTTTAAAGGAACTAGTGATCCCGATGAGTATCTTGAATGGAAGCTTAAAATGGAGCGCATCTTTGAAACCAATGAGATGACCGATGAGAGAAAGGCTGCCCATGCCATTGCTTCGTTCGAAGCTTATGCATCAACATGGTGGGAATCTGACAAGAGGCATCGAAGAAGAAATGACTATCCAGTAGTCAATACGTGGCCACAGTTGATGAGAGCAATGGATGCTAAGTACTTGAGTGCCAAGTACAGGCAGACTCAAATGCAAAAGCTCTATGAGTTAAAGCAAGGGTCCAAGTCTGTCCAAGAGTACCACGATGAGTTTGAAAAGGTTCGATTGAATCTTGATCTGGTCGAAGACGAAGAGCAAGCCATTATCAGATTCAAAAATGGCTTGGCTAGGGATGTGTCATCACAGTTGAGACTCCACGTGTACCACACGTTGGAAGATTTGTTTGATGCCGCCACCGAAGCTGAAAAATTGGTGAAGGACGACAAGGCAAACCGGTATCGAGGAGTCACTACTTCTACTCCTTTGAACCGAGGTAAAGAATGGAAGAGTCCAAACCAAACAAGTGCTAACACTGTTCGAGATTCGAAGAGACCCTTCGAAAGAGGTGTGACCGGTAACCAACCAAGAGAAGTGGGAGGTAAAGTGCAACTAAACTCTCCAAGTGCTTCAAACATTCAGTGTCACAAATGCAAAGGTTATGGTCACATGGCAAAAGAGTGTCCAACTCGCAAGGTTATGCTTCTGCTCGAAGATGGAACCGTCCATGAGCAAGCGAGTGACACCGAGGAGGAAATTATCGAGGAGACTGATCGAGCTGAAGTTGATGATGATCATGAGGCTGCCGAAGCTGATCATCCGGAAATGTTTCTTGTGGTTCGAAGGAATTTGAGCTGCATGACTCTTGAAGAAGAGGACAACCAAAGAGAAAACCTCTTTCATGCCCGATGTCGAGTGAGGGGAAAGGTGTGTTCGATGATCATTGATTCCGGTAGTTGTGCCAATGTAGTGAGCCAAACTTTGGTTTCACAAATGGGATTACCTACGATGAAGCATCCCCACCCTTACAAGTTACAATGGCTGAATGAGTGTGGAGAATTGAGAGTTGTCAAACAAGTGTGGATCAAGTTCAAAATCGGAGAGTATCAAGATGAAATGATATTCGATGTGGTTCCGATGCAAGCTTGTCATTTGCTATTGGGTCGACCATGGCAGTATGATCGAACAGCTATTCACAATGGCAGATCCAACACTTACACTGTGAAGCTTGATGGGAAGAGTTTCGTACTCAAACCCTTGTCTCCAAAACAAGTCACCGAGGACTATAAACGGATGAAAGAATTGAAAGAAGCGGCCAAAGCTAAGCTTCCGATAGGAGCAAAATTGGGGCCCGAAGAGACAAACTCACCGATCGAAGTGAAAGGAATTTGTGCAATCATGCAACCCGGTGAGATCTTACGAGGCAACGACCACGGTCAGATGATGATTTGCCTCGTGCACAAGGGTATCTTTCTAAACTCTAATGATGATTTTTCTAATGATAACCCTTTGCCTTTGTTTGTTCGTAAAGTTTTGCAGGACTTCGAGGACATGTTTCCCGAGGAAATGCCAGGTGGATTACCTCCGTTGAGGGGAATCGAGCACCAAATTGACTTCGTACCAGGGTCTCAAATCCCTAACAAACCTGCATCCCGGTGTAATCCCGAAGACACCAAAGAGCTCCAACGGCAGGTTGATGAATTGCTGAACAAGGGCCTCGTTCGAGAGAGCTTGAGTCCTTGCGCCGTTCCTGTTATCCTTGTCCCGAAGAAGGATGGAACATGGCGAATGTGTGTTGACTGTCGAGCAGTTAACAAAATAACGGTAAAGTATCGTCATCCTATCCCTCGATTAGATGACATGCTAGATGAGTTGAGTGGTTCTTCATGCTTTTCGAAGATAGACCTCAGGTCCGGTTACCACCAGATCCGAATGAAACCCGGGGACGAGTGGAAAACCGCATTCAAGACCAAATTCGGTCTCTATGAATGGTTGGTGATGCCTTTTGGCTTATCCAATGCACCGAGCACATTCATGCGACTGATGAACCATGTGCTCAAACCGTTCATAAACAAGTTCGTTGTCGTTTATTTCGATGACATACTTGTTTATAGCAGAACCGTGGATGAACATGTCGATCACCTAAGGCAAGTGCTCGAAAAGCTTCGAGAAGAGAAGTTGTATGCCAACTTCAAGAAATGCGCCTTTGGTGTCGATCGTGTAGTCTTTCTTGGATTTGTTGTCAGTGCTAATGGTGTCGAAGTCGACGAATCAAAAGTCGAAGCCATCAAAGATTGGCCAACTCCAACCTCGGTATCACAAGTTCTGGAGTTGGGATCGGAGGAGTGCTGATGCAAGACTCGAAGCCGATCGCTTACTTTAGCGAAAAGCTTAAGGGTGCAACTTTGAATTACTCTACGTATGACAAAGAGTTGTATGCCCTCGTTCGAGCACTCGCCCATTGGCAGCATTATTTGTGGCCTCGAGAGTTTGTGATCAAAAGTGATCATGAGTCTTTGAAACATCTCCGAGGTCAGGAGAAATTGAATCGAAGACATGCCAAGTGGGTTGAATTCATTGAAAGCTTTCCCTATGTAATTCATTACAAAAAGGGAAAAGATAATGTTGTGGCCGATGCGCTATCAAGGAAATTTGCCTTAGCGACCACTCTCGCCTCTAGGCTCATGGGATTCGAAAGCATCAAGTCGATGTACGAGGACGATCCCAAGCTGAAATGTGTTCGAGACGCAATCTTGAGTGGCCGAAAGGTTGAGAAATATCAGTGGCATGATGGCTACCTCTTCAAAAATGGGAGGGTTTGTGTGCCAGTGTCATCGTGGAGAGAGCTCTTGGTTCGAGAAGCTCACTCAGGTGGACTAATGGGGCACTTCGGTGTCGATAAAACTCTTGGTATCTTGACCGAGCAGTTCCATTGGCCCAAAATGCGACGAGATGTGGAAAAGCTTTGCAACGCTTGTCTCGTTTGCAAGAAAGCAAAATCGAAGTCCAACCCTCATGGTTTGTACACCCCGTTGCCTGTGCCTGATCGACCTTGGGTTGATATATCCATGGACTTTGTCTTGGGGTTACCGAGGTCGGGGGGAGGACATGATAGCATCTTCGTTGTGGTTGACCGTTTTTCAAAAATGGCTCACTTTATTCCTTGCAAAAAGTGTGATGATGCACAGCATGTAGCTACATTGTTTGTTTCTAACGTGTTAAAATTGCATGGTGTACCTCGTACTATTGTAAGTGATCGAGACTCGAAGTTCTTGAGTCATTTTTGGAAGTGTTTGTGGGGTGCCCTCGGCACCAAGCTACTATTCTCGACGTCTCACCATCCTCAGACTGATGGACAGACCGAGGTAGTTAACCGAACCTTGGGATCTTTGCTTCGGGCAATGACCAAAGGGAAGGTTGGAAACTGGGCTGATCGTTTGCCCATGATGGAGTTTGCATACAATCGAACGGTGCATAGAATGATCAACATGACCCCGTTTGAATGTGTGTATGGCTTTAATCCTTTGATTCCACTTGATGTAACCCCATTGCCTCGAGATTCTGTTCTTGATTTTGATGGTACTCGACGAGCAGCTGCCTTGATCGAATTGCATGCAAAGGTGAAGAAGAACCTCGAGGAGGCCTATGCAAAGGTTGCCTTAAAGAAAAACAAGGGGCGTAAAAAGTTGGACTTAAAGAAGGGAGATTGGGTTTGGGTTCACTTCCGAAAGGAACGCTTCCCGAACCAAAGGAAAGGAAAGTTGGCTCCTCGAGGGGATGGTCCATTTCAAGTGTTGACCAAGATCAACAACAATGCCTACGTGATCGACCTCCCTGGTGAGTATAACGTGTCCAACACCTTTAATGTTGCTGACTTAGTTCCTTGTGTTGTAGGTCCAACTTCGGAGGACGAGGAGGGCTTGATTTCGAGGACGAAATCTTCTCAAGAAGGGGAGGATGATGCAGCCCGAACACGTGCTGATCAAGTGTTCGATCCACCGAGGAGACCGATGACAAGAAGCCAAGCCAAGCTGCTGCACGATGTGCACGTTCACTTAGCCTGGCCGAAGGAAAACAATTGCTCCGAAGCTGAGTGGCCGAGCGCAAGAATCGAAGGCATTATCTTCAGATTTGAGCCCGATGGCAAAGTGACCGAGGACAAGGAGCTCGAAGACAATTGAGTGTCCGAAGGCAACAAGTGTGTGTTCGAGCAGACAAACGAGAACCGAAGCCAAGGCTTACCGAAGTCAAATCTGCCGAACACATTTTAACCCAGCCCTGCGTGGCTTATTTCTATTGGTCAACTGTGACCTATTTACTAGTTTACCCTTAGTATTTCCTATATAAACACTGTTTCCTTTCATTTGTAGACACCTAGTTTTTGAACATTGAATATTAATGAAAGTGCCGAGCACATTTCTTGTCTCCGTCGTGAGCAAAACCCTGTGAGGGATTTATGGACTTGTTTCCTCTTTGATCATTCAGTTTGCAAGAGGCATGTTCTCTTGAGGATTGTTGCATAGTTTAGGTGATTCTTGTATCCCTTTCGATCGAGCTTTGAGACAGGTTCCTCACTGTTCTTTCGAAAGAAGCAAGTTTTGTCTTGCTTCTATCTTTTATCTTTTCTTGTTTATCTTCCGCGTTTGTGCTTAGCAACTCCTTCGGATTTGCATTGCACCAAGTCGCCACACGGAAGGGACGATTTGGCCAAACAAACATTGTAACGGCGACATATGTCCTCTATGATCGAGTGGACGCACTTGTTGAGATGAAGAGTGAAAGGGTACGTGTGAACCATTTAAAAGCCAGCTCAATGGGAAGAAATTCTTTCCTTAGCGCCAGTAGCAAGAACGACAGCGAAATCAGGCCATTTGCATTTATATATTATTGATGCGCATAATACCCTCCATGAATGCAAAACGGTAGAATTCAATTGAGAGATTGTTTTTTTCACCCTCTTGCTTAGGGGTTTGGCCCATTATGCGGTCATCGTTTTCAAAATTGAAAGATTTGTAAGGTAATCTTGCGCTCCAAAGTTCACTGGGAGAAAGCTTGGACCTTGTGCTATGATGATGATATTAGAAGGATTGGAAAAGAGATTATCTTTTGAAGAGGAGTACTTGAATATCTCTTGAAGATTGTGAATAAAATTTCTCACTTACGACGTATATATATACGCCTGGGCTGCAAACATAAAGAGGAAGTGGAATGATCTCAATCACGTGGGGTTGTAATTATGATTACTTCAGTTTAAGTGATATGTATCCTCATAATTACGGGATGTGAACTGAGCAGCAACAATATTGGGAAGATACGCGAAAAACCCATCCAATCATTAGGGGACATGTCACTGTACTAAGAAATTTTCATTTAATACGACGCACACAAAGAGGCAAGAAGGCGACCATCAGTACCTTCGCACCTTTACGTCTGCTATCATGCCTTTTTCACTTCCTGACTGCTTGCGTCAGCACTCAGCAAGTGGGGGGATTGACTATGTGGGGGCAAATACGCCATCTATTGTTACGGGGATACGAGTCCAGCTGGCGAGACTAGACTTATCCTACAAGTCACCGGGCACTGAGGATATACACCCGCTCCTAGAGCCTGCGACCGTTTAGGCGGTTTGGTCATAGGGCGCATGGCACACATCCCGTCGCCTAGGGTTTAGTAAGCCACCGCCTTGAGTTGTAGGCCCATGGCCTTATTAGTATTTGTATTTTACCTTATTTAAGACTGGGTATTACTACTATAAATACCCCTCCTTATATTGTATTATATACAAGACACAAGATACAATTCGCCACAGAACTCGGCTACTTTAAAGGAATAAGAATTACTTTGCTTTCTCTATTATTTCTTTCTTAATTACTTGTCTTTACTTTCATCGTATTTATTAACTTTTCTCATCGTAATTTACCGTATTGCTTGTGACCTCGTTCATAATTAATTGTTTAACGTAGACGTACAAATTTAGGCATAAACAAAGATGTCTGCACTCATGTCTGTAGTGGCCGCTAGATTGATCAGGGCATTAGCCTCCGTGTTTTCTTCCCTTGGTATTTGGTTGATCTTCTATTTTTTGATAGTTCTTCAAACGCTTTTCCACTAAGTACTGCTGCATACGGGTGTCTTTGGCAGCATAGGCTTCAGTTACTTGATTGGCGACCAGTTAGGAGTCACTGTTGAGACTGATCTCCCTAGCCTCTAATGTGTAAGCTAATTCCAAAGCTTCAACTACTGCTTCATATTCTGCTTCATTGTTAGTCATCGCCAGGCAGCTAACAGCTTTCCAAAATTTGTTCTCAGTTGGGGATTTGATCAATAAACCAAGCCCGACCCCCTTTACATTTGAGGCCCCGTCAGTGTGGATCACCCATTCTCCGGGGCTAACATCATTCATTGTTGTGCACTCCATTTTAGATTTAGGCATTAAGTCTGTACTGAAGTCGGTGACAATGTCCGCGAGCACTTAAGACTTAATGGTCGTACACGACTGGTAGATGATATTATATTCTCCCAGTTCGACGGCCCATTTTTCTAGTCTACCCAAGAGTTCGGGTTTGTGCGAAATAGTCTGCAAAGGGAAAGATAAAACCACAATAATCGTGTGGCTCTGAAAATATGGTCGTGACTTCCTTGCTGCCATCACTAAAGCGAATGCTAGTTTCTCCATGTGCTGGTACTGGGGTTTTTCATCCAAGAACGATTTGCTGACATAATATATCAGTGACTGCACTCCTTTTTCTTCACGTAGCAAAAAAGCACTAACGCTGACTTCGGACACTGCGAGGTATAACAATAGCAGCTCTCATTTGCACAGCTTTGTTAGCAACGAGATATTGGCCAGATACTGTTTCAATTCTCGGAGCGCCTTGGTACACTACTATGTCCACTCGAAGCTTTTGTTTTTCTTCAAGACGTTGAAGAACTGATGGCACTTTTCGGAAGATAGCAAGATAAAATGGCTAAGTGCGGCGATCCGACCGTTGAGCCTTTTTAACTCTACTTCGTTTTCAAAATTTCTAGTATGACCTCGTTCGTTGAAATTTTCATTGGATTTTCTTCTATGCCCATATTGGAGACAATGAACCCAGGGAACTTCCCGAAGGATACGCCAAAGGCACACTTTTTCGGGTTAAGCTTCATACCGAACTTGTCCAAGATGTTGAATGCTATCTTCAGATGGTTGATGTGATCCTTGGCGTACTCTGATTTCACCAACATGTTGTCGATATAAACCTCCATAGTTTTTCCAATTTGTTCTTTGAACATAAGGTTCACTACCCTCTGATAAGTTGCTCTCGCATTTTTAAAACCGAAAGGCATTACCATATAGCAATAAGTCCCCATGTCTGTGATAATGGAAGTCTTCTCCTGATCATCCGGATTCATGAGGATCTAGTTATATCCCGAGTATGCATCTAGAAAGCTCAAAGCCTCATGACCTGCTGTTGAATCGATGAGTTGATCGATGTTAGGTAATGGGAAAGAGTCATTTGGACATGCTTTATTCAATTCCACGAAGTCAATACACATCGTCCACTTCCCATTCTTTTTTAGGACCACCACATCGTAGGATAACCAGTCGGGGTAATGAACCCCGCGAATGGAACCGTTGTTCAACAACTTCTTAATCTCCTCATACTTTGCCAACCCCCTTTTGCGGCTGATTGGTTGTTTCTTCTAATTGACCGGCTTGAAGTTAGGGTCAATATTTAAGTTATGTGTAATTACGCTAGTCGATATTTTTGGGCATGTCGGTGTGTGTCCAGGCGAATGTACTCAACCGAGCTCGTAGGAAGTTAGCATATTTTTGTTTGGCTTCGGCCAAGAGCTTGTTCCCCACGTAAAATTTTTGTCGGGGATACTCTCGTCGAAAATTAATGGATCCGGGTCGTCGACCGTGGCCTTGGTCTACTTTTCTTCTGCTTGGAGGTCCTAGGGTGTGATAGCCGATTCTCGGGATCCGGCTGCTTCGTAAGCTCTGAACCCAACAGGTATGCTGGTTACTAGGCAAGGTCTGAGCAGTTTGTCCAGCTTCCTTTTTTGGTTATTTGTTTCCTTCTTAACCGCGTATGTCACGACGGTTACATAATAGCTCAAAGATAGTTTCTGTTGATACCAGCCGACACTACCCGAATTCTCGGCTAGGCTGTGCGAGCACCCGACCACCTCCCCTAGACATGTTGGGCGAACCTTATTGACTGAATTGATATAAATGGCGTAGAATTACCTTGAAAATAAAATGAACCTAATCTTAACAACACAAGCTAACTCCCAAGGATATACATATATACCAATTGTCTGAATAACACAACTAACTACCCAAAATACACAGGTTTAGAGGTTTCCAGATCAAACATCTAAGAAGCCCAAAAGATATATACATCTCCCAAATAGAGAAAACATAATATAAACTATAATATCTAAAGCTGGTGGCCTCAATGAACAAGGTGGCTCACCATAGACAGCTGAGAACGTACTGCTCCTCAATCACGATGCAGTTGGCTGGGTCCTGGAGCAAAATCTGCTGAACAAAAAGAAAACACCAGAACAAATAGGAAGTGAGTCATAAGGACTCAATAAGTGAGAACAAACTAGCGACCTCAAAAAATAGCTACGATGGTCAGGGAAACAGAAGCCATAGCAGTCAACCAGATAATTCATTCACATATAATCAATGCAAAAAATTCATACAGCTCACAAAACACATATAAAGATATGAAATGAATGTATCATGATGCAATGGGGTCACATTTGCCCGAAATCTATCTCCGGTGCGGGACTCTCATCGACTATCGGGAAGTATATGTAATAATAACCCTTCAACGGCACGAGATTCTCATCGAGTGCCGGGAAGTACATATCAAGCTCATAACTGGAGTACAATGCTCATATGCTCATTGCAATACCAACAATAGGGCATAACATATAGTATACAATGTAAATCCAAAGCTAAGGTTTAATAAGTACGCCTATCAGCAGCTACACACGTAAGGAACATGTGGTAGAATATCCACAAGGCCAAAGGCCACCAAAAAATGGATAATATCACTTAACTTGTTCCAAAGTGAGCACCGCTACTCAACAACCATTTTTTTCCTTTGGATTCACTGCTAAATGATCCCGCTCTATTCAATAAGCAGAAAAATATATCAAATAAGGCTAAAGGCTTAATTCCTTACAGCTTTGAACAATTCGATCAGGAACCTGACACCCGATTTGCATACGCGATACGCAGTCCAGGCCTACGTACATGGTTCAAAATCACATAATTAAACCCTAAATAAATTACACTTATGGGTAGGTTATAACTCCCTAAGTTCAAATATATAATCAATTCCATTATCAGGGTCCAATTAACCCTTTAAACTATCAATTTAACTCATTAGAACGGTGTCTAATATCTCAATTCTACCGTCAAAATATATTCAAATACACGTAATAAAATGAAATAATGAATTAACATCATTACCTGGATATTTTGGGGTGAAAATTCTATTTTTTCCTTCTTATTTTCCCTTCCTCTCTATTTTTTGGTTTTTTCTTTTCCTTCTCTGGTTCTCTCTATTTCGTCGCCTTGTTCTATTCCTTTTACTTTAAGATAAAATCAGCTAAGGGATAAAATCCCTTAGCACCGCCTCTATCATTAATAATTTTTTTTAATCTTTCTCTTTTTTTCTTAAAACTTGTTATTGTGATGAAAATTAATATGGATTCCTACAAAACTTGGAATGATCTCAAATATTAAATCATATTATATAAAATTTATGTGACGTACTCGCTAAGACGGATCTCGAATCAGATTCCCGGAACTCAAGATGTGAATTAAACGGAAAGAGATCAAATTCTCAATTTTCAAAACTTTAGCAGAAACTATCCGAACAACCTCAAAATATAATTCTGAAAGTTCATACATGTTCAAATGACCATACGAACCTGACGAAGCTTTTGAATTTCAAATCAGAGCTCATTCGCCAAAATCAAGCTCAAAAACCTCTTTTTGAGATTTTCATACAACGAAAACTGAAACCTTCTTCCGATACCTACCAATCGAGGTCTGATTTAGCTAAAATTTTATAAATTGGTCCTTAATCCCTAAGGAATCGAGTATTTAAAGATCTGATGAAGTGTAGGCGTCACTACGCGTACTTCGTGAATCCAGGGTCTTCCCAAGAAAATATTACACGAGATATCGCATGTCATCACTTGGAAGGACGCTACCCTCACTGCCCCTGGTAGGTGCACCTTAAGGATCTCCCCTAGGGATTTTTTGCTGGAACTGTTAAATTTGGTTATAGTGTATGGACTGGGGATTACCTGATTTTGCATCTCCATCTGGCTGACGATGTTCCAGTGAATGATGTTCACCGCACTACCGGGGTCTACCAGCATGCGTTTCACCTAAGCATCATGCACATGCAAGGTAATTATAAGGGAATCGTAGTGGGGGTATAGAACTTGCCGTGCGTCTTTGTTATCGAACTCGATGGCGCTGATACGAGGTTTCTTAGTTATCTCCTGATGCACCTCACATACCATGATAGTTCTGGTACTGGTACTGCTAACTCCGGGTCCCCCAAAAATCGTACTGGGCCCCCTGGACCGCCAGTATCGCTCCTCCTACACCACTATAAGGCGCGGTATCTTGGCTGGACTCCGACCATGACAGCGAATAAAAGGACGTTGGTCTTGGAGATCCGTTCATAATTTCAGCCGTATTAGCCAGGTTATGAACCATTTGTCAGATCTCGATACCGACATCCTGTGTGGTATAGCTACTGTTCTTTGACATGACTGCGCTTTTCCTTGTAGAATATCTATAATTGCATGGGCCCCACGATGGGCGCCAAACTATTTATGCCTAAATTTGTACGTCTATGTTATACGCTTAAATTTATGAAGGGGTCATGATCCATGCTCAATCCACTCACCACGAAAGGTGTGGGGCGGTCATTAAAGATAATAGTACCCAACAAGAGTCGGGGTTGATTTCCATATGGAGCTAGCAAAGCAATCTATTAATCTTAGGATGAATAGTAACAGGTTCTAAGAATTGCCGTATATTCCTAAGGAGTAAAAGTAGAATTATTTTAACTTCGACTACAACTAACATAGAACAAACTAAATAAATATGATTGATGTAAACGATGAGAATGAGCTCGGGGTTTACCCAATCCAACTAGATTCTCATAACCAAATACTTGTATTAATATCATAAATCACATAGGTAACGTTAATGGTTGGACCTCTAATGTATTCGTCAAAACCCTCTCGATATAGGGAGGATTTACCTCATCAAGCCCGTTAGGGTCAATAATGAAGTGCTAGAAACTCTAGTCCAAAGACCCGAGCGAGGATGATCTTTTTAGGTCTTCCTCTTTAGATGGGGTAGACCGCAACCAATATAATCCAAATTTTTGCTAGTTTCCATTAACCTACGCTTTCAACCCCGTTAGGATGATGAAAGTAAAATAGGGTTAGGTTCAAGTACGACCATGCCTTAAACCCTAGTTAAGAAAGTACAATGGAGAACTAGATTTATGTTAACCCATTGATTTCACAAGATTAAGTACAAGATTTAAGCTAAGATAACAGAGTTTTCATGAATAAATCGCTAGTATGAGTTTAGCTACTCATACTAGGGTCTAACACACACATAGTAGAAGATGATTGAAATCCTTCTTTAGCTTCCAAGAATATTAAAAAATGTGTAAGACAATATTCTAAGCTTAAAAAAGGTCTCTTTGCTCGGAGGCATAACAACCTATTTATAGTCATGTGTTTTAAAACTAGTCTAATATTTACAAAATTTTCATTTTTCCTTATTTTACGCAAAACCGCAGAATATTCGGCGAGTAGCCTAATGAACGGCTAGCTCGCCGATGACATATTTTACTGATCATTTTATTTGAATAGTGATGCAGGTTTGGCGAGGCGCCCTTGTGATTGCAGACAACTCATGGACTTCGCAGATATTCCAGACTCTCTGTGAGCAGCGGCGGGTTCGCCTCTTCTTCTGTAGAGTCGCCACTTGCCTTCAGCATTCCATTCGGCGTTCCGCCCTTTAGTTGGCTGGAAGGCTTGATTTCTTTCCTCCTTTAGAAGATGGCTGACCTCTTGAGCCACAAATTCGGCGAGGCGCCGATCCAATTGCTGCTTTATCTCCATGTTCTTCAATTTGTAGCCAAAGTGCACTGTTTTTGCTCTTTTTCGCATTTTCTTTGGCTGTGTATATCAATTTCTCTTAATAACCTGAAACACAGAGAATAACATAAGATTCACTCTAATAATAACGCTTTTGCTTAAGCTTTTTGTCGCTCCAAACGCACACGCAAGTATACGCGGTCGATCAAGTAATAAAGTGATAAGAAAAGTATCGTTCCCACGAGGACTATTGATTAACTACTAACTAAATCAGACAATTCCTTATAATCTAAACAAGAGGGATTCAATAGTAGCTAAAATTAACAAATTAAACCAAGAAAATAATAACAAGTAAAACACGATTTTGGATTCAAGAAGGGATAGTAGCCTAGGGTCATGGGATATCTGCCAATCCTGTTGAATTCTTCAGTTAATCTGACTAAATCAATTTATCTGGGTTACTAATCACAGGGTTAATATTACTCACAGGACTCTTTCGATACCCTGCTCACCTATTCAAGCCAACCTAACGCCTATATGTCTATGGAATTAGAGTTAACAAGAATGCATGTGCTTCCCCTGTATACTGACTAAGCGTGACTGTTAGGTATATTTCTATCCTAACTGCGAAACCATTCCCCAATGCCCAGGTTCAGGAACACGCTCTATTCAATCCTATTGCAACCTGTGGTTCCCACTTTCGAGTTCAACCCTAGGTTCATAAATAGTATTCAATTGGTGATCAAGCAATCAAATAATTAGGCTCAGGATACGAATAAATAACCCAATAGTATAAATCAATAAAATCAAATCAACATCCGAAAATCAACATTCATGGAGAATCCCACAACTTTAGACTAACAAACTATGTAAAGAAAAGGAGAAGAAAACTCAATGCAGATGTTGAGCTCCAGCCCATCTCTAGCGTTTCTATGCCTCCCAAAGGTTCTTGCCTCCAAAAGTACGTAATAGAATGAGAAAATCCCGTTACAAGGGTTTTTTCCTCGGAAATATGCCTATTCCCACGTTTTTAGCTAGTCCTGGCAGCTCTGGGATTAGTTTACGGCGCATACACCGGAGCATGCCAAGCATCCGTGGCTGTATGCGCTATTTCTCTCAATTTCTTCAATATTTGCACTCTTCCCAGTCCATACAGCCTAGCATGCCAAGCATCCATGGCTGTACCCATCGCTTCTTCCTTGTTCTTGTATAAATTACGCTCCAATTTCCTTCAATTCGCTCCTAAAACATCCAAACACCTCAAGTTAGCATTTTACTATAAATCACACATTGTTGGGCACATAATATACTGAAAATAACTCAAAAGATATAAGAAATCAATGCCGAGACATAAGATATACGCCCAACATCAACACCCCACACTTAAACTTTGTTCGTCCCCGAACAAACAAACCCAACACACTTATACTCAAGAACTTCAAGGAAGCGCACCTATGAAATAGGTTGATACCAACAATTAGCCACTAGATATACAAGCACACAACTCCCCATATTTGCACACCACACATTTAGAAAACAAGAATTATCAAGCAGTCAAGTAGCAACAACCAAGCCTCAAGAAACGACTCTTCACACCAACTTACTCACGACATGTCCACTCGCTCAGGATTAGGGCCTAATAAAAGCTCCAACCTCTCATAATCCATGTGCCCTCACCAATAAAAGTCTAGTCCCAATTACACAAAAATATATCAACTGAATTATAAGGGACTTTCAAGATAGGAAGAATACGCTCACCCTAAAAAAGAATCTCAAGTGCCACACAATGGTACCATAGGCTTGCCCGTAGTGTAGGACTCCACTAATGTAGGCTCGCTCCTATTCGGGATTAACTAGGACTTTAAGGGTTGTAATGTAGGCCAAAGGACGGGTAATGGTTAAATGACTACCTCCTAAGCACTTTAATACATCACTTTCACTTATATAGCTCAACTCTTCACAAAAACAACCGAGCTACCATCCGAACATCAACTCAAACACTTCCATCCCTTTAAGTATTTTTTTTTCTTTCAATGTGCACAACACTATCAAGGATTGAGAATTTTTTTCTTTTTGCTTTCTTTTTATTTTTTTTCTTCACTTTTGATTTTTTTTTCTTCTTTTTTTTTTCAACATTTGTCAATCAATTTTTTTCCTCAACCTTGCCAATGTACTTTTCCTCAAAAATACCATCACAAATTTATTCTTATTGACTCCACTCAAAAGTCATTAATTTCCACCAACCACAACTCCATTAACAACAATCTTTTCAATTAAAGTGCTCTAAGGAGTACGGGTTCAAAAAGAAGGTAATTAAGAACAAAGGAAATAGGCTTGTAATGTGGGTGTCAAAAAAAACTAATAGGCTCAAAAAGGATTACAAGGGATATATATGAACGGGTAGGCTAATCAAGGCTGCAAAAGAAAGGGTTTATTAAAGAAGGCCTGTATCATCTCCCGACTAAAGCAAACCTAGGATTTCGCTTTGAACACACGCGGGGCAAGTTCTAGACCAATAATGCAAGCACGAGAATAAAGAAAAACACCTCACCACTCATGGCACATGAACTACTCAAGGCGAAACAATTCCAACACCTAACAAAAAATAAGTGAGACAAGTCATGCTATTCAGTCAGCACTCAGAGTTAGAAACCTGAGCCGAGGAGTCACTAACAAGACTGACTATCAATCTAATATCTAACTCACACAAAAAATCTTTAGGGAAGTTCAACTCGCATGTAAAGGACTAAATATGTCAGTATCAAACAATTCACAGAGAAGGCAAAGGTCCTTACCACTTAGCTACTCCTATTTCCTAATTTTTTTTGTATTTTAAATATCTATTTTTTTTCATTTTTATCTAAAAACACCCGGTTCAAAACAAAAGGCATCCTCGGGAAAGAACCGTGGCTTGAAGAAAACCCAAGGATTATGCCACTAATTTTTTTAAAAAAAAAATTTAAATGCAGTAAAAATATACAAGTACAAATCATGATACCCCACCCCACACTTAAAATAGTGCATGGTCCCCACTGCACAAGTACAAAAATAATAACAAGAGTGGGTATCAAGAAAGCTCCCTCAAACCGCAGAGTCTGGAGGTGCTTCAGACCGGTCTGAACTCGCGGTCTGAGCAGTGGAGGGATCCAACAAGGTAGTGCCAGCTGCATCCATCGCATCAATCAGCGACCCCTCCATAGTAGTGGCAGTAGCCGGAGCTGGCTCTGCAGCAGTGCCATCAGTAGCACTCAAATCCAGAACAATGTGAAATTAGCCAATGAGTTATTCCCGAGCTCTTTAAAGTAGCTAGAAACTAAGCCAATTCAAGCTAGTCGTCTACTTCTCATTGGTGCACACACCCCACACTTAAAGCTCAAGTGTAATCTACAAGTAATCAAGTTATGCTCATAGTACGCTCATTGTAACATTCGCGAGGTACTCAGACTTCCCTCGACGCGCACTTCCTTATTCGAAACAATTCACATGGTTAAGATTCAACAAAGTGTGCAAACGGGGTCTCCACACCCCACACTTATGCTCTACTTCATCTCAAAAATATCGAGGAATAGCATTTTAAGCAAAACAATAAAATCAGCCCGTGAATTGCACAACGGGGCAATGGCTCGCTCAAGTAAAGCGCAAAACAACACTTCTAGTGTAGGAATAAAGTACATTGAGTGTCGTTCATAAGAAAACACTTTAAAATCAGCCCCATGTCCTAATTCTAACTAATATATGTTCAACTTATGCCCCCTGATTGATTTGGCTACTCAGACTTTGCCAAATACCTCAAATTGTTCATTGGGGAATTTTATCAAACACCTTATGTGCAGTAAATTGGACAGCTTGTGTATGCACTTTTTGTTATTGTTTGGACCTCCCAACTCCGGGAGCTTACATATATACACATCATGGTGCATCACCGCACCCCCCCACAGCAAATACCAATAAAAAAGAATCAATTTTTAACATGTTTTCATCACAACTTGAAGTAAAAACTAAACGTAAGGGGAGAGGGAAATGGGAACTTCAGGGATGAGGGCGAAGCACAAGAAGAGAAGAAATCATACCTGGGAGTTTGAAAGCAACCAAAAGAAAATTCAGCCGCTAGCTTTTCCTGTTTTCTTTTTCTTTCCCGTTTTTTCTGTTCTTGTTTGTGTTCGTTTCCTGTTCTTTGTTTTCTGTTCTTTTTGTTGTTTTTATGTTTTTGCTTTTGTGTGTTGTGTGTGTTTATAGCAATTTAAAGGAGTTGTAAAAACTTACCTCAGCATACAGTGCCCAGCGCTGTTATCCCACGACACTGTTTTGTTTTTGTTTTTTTTTTTCCAAAAATCGCAGCGAACACAGCGCCTGGCGCGAGGCATGCTCGGCTGTTTCACCTGGTTTAGCAGCATACAGCCTGCCATGCGACGCATGCAAGGCTGTATGCTCTTGTTTCTTTGAATTCCGCTTCTGTTATGTTCGGGGCAGGCCACTTTCACTGTTCCAACTGTTTTCTACCCTCGGGAACCTGGAAAAACACTACACAAACACATTAATCTCATCAAGGTTCCGTTCTTTTTGTTCTTTTCTATTTTTTTTTTTAATTAATTATATGAAAACACGGATTAACCAACTAGAGAAAGCGATAAAACATGGGTTGCCTCCCATGAAGCGCTTGATTTAACGTCGCGGCGCGACGTGTATAAGTATCACCACTTTTTTCTTCCACTTTGAAGATATGAATTTTCTCCGTAAATTGAATTCAAGCTGACAACTATGCTCTTGGGGAGGTGACATAAAACCAAAATAACCAAGCAATGAATGTCGCATCTTGCACCTCTTGGCTTTTAAATGAGGGATGTCGTTTTGTCTTTTCGGCATCACAAATTTTAGAATATAGGCACAGTGTTCCTCATCCCATGACTCTTCTATTTGCTCAAAAGGCTCGATCTTCATGTCGCCATCAAAACTAAATATTGAAAAGTGCTTGGAATGAGGTCTTATGCGGCTTAACTCCAGATTTTCTTCACTTTTGACATCCTCATTTTTACACACACTAGAGTCTTCTAACATTATATTTTTCACTTCCTCACTTGACTCTAGTGCTAATTTTTCAACTTTGGCATCCTTAACTACTACTAGGTCGAATGGTTGGAACTCCACACTTAGCTTCTCAAATTGGCTCTTAAATTCCTCTTCAACTTCATCCACTTCAAATATACTATCCACAATAATTGGTTGTTGAGACTTAGACGCATCAATCTTTTCAATCAAATTAGCCTCAAAGTCGTGAATAGCTTTGCCAAATCGGTCAATCTCTTGTTTGAGCACACTTTTCCATTCTATAGAGCATTTAGCTGCACTTGTAATATCATCAAGAAGACCCCCAAATGCATCTACCCATTGAGATTGTTCCATTAGCCAAGTTTCGCTCACAATCTCCACCTCTTCGAAATTTTCCTCTTGTTGTGATGCATCCTGCACTTTGTTGCTCCTATCAATCTCACAAGCAAGGTTAGTATTATCATGAATATTACTTGAAGAAGGAGTACGACACTTAGGACAATCATTCCACAGACCACCACACAATTGACAACAGTTTCGATCAAAGGTTGTAGAGGAACAACTAGATAAATAGTTTTGTAGGACATCAAGATGACGACAATCTTCCCACAAGTGACGTCCATTACAAATTATGCAGGGAGCACCAAAATAAGAGTAGCCAAAATTCGACCAATTTTCATTAAAAGATGCCATGTTAATAAGTAATGAAATAAACTAAACTAAACTAAACTAAACTAAACGAAAAACTTGAATAGACAAAAGTAAAAGTCTAATCTAGAAAATGGCTAATTCTAAGTCCCCGGCAACGGCGGCAAAAACTTGTCGCTCCAAACGCACACGCAAGTATACGCGGTCGATCAAGTAATAAAGTGATAAGAAAAGTATCGTTCCCACGAGGACTATTGATTAACTACTAACTAAATCAGACAATTCCTTATAATCTAAACAAGAGGGATTCAATAGTTGAGAATTTATCTAGCTAAAATTAACAAATTAAACCAAGAAAATAATAACAAGTAAAACACGATTTTGGATTCAAGAAGGGATAGTAGCCTAGGGTCATGGGATATCTGCCAATCCTGTTGAATTCTTCAGTTAATCTGACTAAATCAATTTATCTGGGTTACTAATCACAGGGTTAATATTACTCACAGGACTCTTTCGATACCCTGCTCACCTATTCAAGCCAACCTAACGCCTATATGTCTATGGAATTAGAGTTAACAAGAATGCATGTGCTTCCCCTGTATACTGACTAAGCGTGACTGTTAGGTATATTTCTATCCTAACTGCGAAACCATTCCCCAATGCCCAGGTTCAGGAACACGCTCTATTCAATCCTATTGCAACCTGTGGTTCCCACTTTCGAGTTCAACCCTAGGTTCATAAATAGTATTCAATTGGTGATCAAGCAATCAAATAATTAGGCTCAGGATACGAATAAATAACCCAATAGTATAAATCAATAAAATCAAATCAACATCCGAAAATCAACATTCATGGAGAATCCCACAACTTTAGACTAACAAACTATGTAAAGAAAAGGAGAAGAAAACTCAATGCAGATGTTGAGCTCCAGCCCATCTCTAGCGTTTCTATGCCTCCCAAAGGTTCTTGCCTCCAAAAGTACGTAATAGAATGAGAAAATCCCGTTACAAGGGTTTTTTCCTCGGAAATATGCCTATTCCCACGTTTTTAGCTAGTCCTGGCAGCTCTGGGATTAGTTTACGGCGCATACACCGGAGCATGCCAAGCATCCGTGGCTGTATGCGCTATTTCTCTCAATTTCTTCAATATTTGCACTCTTCCCAGTCCATACAGCCTAGCATGCCAAGCATCCATGGCTGTACCCATCGCTTCTTCCTTGTTCTTGTATAAATTACGCTCCAATTTCCTTCAATTCGCTCCTAAAACATCCAAACACCTCAAGTTAGCATTTTACTATAAATAACACATTGTTGGGCACATAATATACTGAAAATAACTCAAAAGATATAAGAAATCAATGCCGAGTCATAAGATATACGCCCAACATCACTTTTGCTTGTCCTTGTCCTCAAGCGACATTAAGAACTATCTCATGTTTTATTTTCTTGTCACCGTGATTGAGTTCAATAATGGAATGAGACAAGAAGAAGTTTACGACTGCGGTTGATACTAACACTTAGTTTCACACATGAGAATCCAACCAATCAACCATAAGCGCCAAAGTTACAACTACATCTACTAGAGCTTCTAGTGGTAACTAAAGTATGTGTAGCATAATTGCTTTCTCAACTCACCTAAGGCTCTCTTGGTTGCACCTTCAAGTCTCAAGTTTCTTAATTCTCTCACCACAAAGAATGGGTCCCTATCTCTTAATATAATTTAAACAAAAGGGACCCTCAAGTTTAACCTCTCACTCAAAAAAATGGATGCAAGTTAAGCACATATAATGTCATAGGCTTTGCCTTAGTGTCACTTGTCATTTTCTTTCATGTCAATTAATGGAGGATCAAATAGGACTTCTAAGGTTATAATGTAGGCTTTTGGATAAAGGTAGAGTGACTAAATTCCCTCCTTGGGCACTACATCATCTTTGCAATCATTTTACTTTGAGCTTTCTTTTCACATTTAGCTCTTATTCCTCTTTTTCATTTTTGATTTTTTTTTGTGGCTCTTATTCTTTCATTTGCTTCTCTTTTCTATTTTTGTCTTTTTCAATTTGTCTTTTGCTATTTTTGTATTTTTCTTGATTTTCTTCTTTCTCTTTTGCAACTTTACTACACAATCATCTTCCTTTTCGAAGAGCCACTTAGCTTTCATTTCTTTGTTCCCCTCCCCCAATTAGTCTAAGTTGCACGTCTTTCAATACCTCAATGAGGTAGGGCCAAGAGAAGGTTAGTGATATTAAGCACTCGAAATTGGCTCGGGCTATTTGCGTGGCTATCAAAAGAAAGGATATTCAGGCTCAGAGTTGGCTAACTGAGGATTAATTTCATTTGGTGGCTTGAAAGGCTCAAACGGGTCAAAGAAATGCCTATCATCCTATCCAACCACTAATTTGACAGTCCATTCACTTTCAAGGATACATAAGCCAATTTCTAACATGCATATGCAATTAACAAGCTTTAAGTAAGAACTCACCTCGCTAGCATAAGGGACAAGAGACAAGAACATCAACTTTCAAACACTTAAGGTGAGGATTTAGCCTATACTACACATACATAAAGTCATCAAAAGAACCCAAAGGTTATAGGTGCAACTCTCAACAAACAATCCACAAACTTTCTCATAAGTTCTCTTAATATGTTAGTATCAAATAGGTCACAAAATAAGGA
This sequence comes from Petunia axillaris subsp. axillaris, assembly GCA_029990575.1. Taxonomy (NCBI): domain Eukaryota; kingdom Viridiplantae; phylum Streptophyta; class Magnoliopsida; order Solanales; family Solanaceae; genus Petunia; species Petunia axillaris. The sequence goes on from JARKNS010000006.1 coordinate 11,532,459, forward strand.
TGACACTTCTATGGTTAAAGTCCTAAAAGTGCTTGGTTCAAAAGAATTGCATTCTTAGGAAAAGAACCGAGTCAAAGAAAATCAAGAAGGTTATTTACTAATTCAAAGCTATTTACAAAAGTGGTATTTACAATGGGGTGGTTGTTGTTTTGGGCCCAAGTAAAAATGACTTTCACGAGGATTGCCTACGTATCACATCAAGTGCGAATCAGAAGAGAGAAGACAACATCCCAAGTGTAGTTCACGGGAGTACCTTTGGAGTCTTTTCTTTTTGGGATTTTCAATGTTTTTTTTTGATCTTTTTTTATATAACAATAGTTACACTATGAACATAAAGACAAGAGTTTAAATATAAACATCACATAAACATCCTACATTAAACTTCCTAAGTTAAACATCCATAAAACACATAAACATAAACATAGTTTAGGACATATCAAACAAAAGATTAATTACTCTACCCCCAACATGAGACGTTGCTATGTCCCAAAGCAACTAAATAAAACAACACATGAGTTTAACAGGTAAGGGGTTAGAGTGCTCCCTAAAATGGTCATGAGAATGGTGGTGGAGGTTTGTCCTTCTCAAGTGGAGTTGTTGGTGGTTCTTTCTCACTTGTTGGACTTTAGATTTTGTCAGTGGAGCCGATGATGATGTTGTAGCAGGTTTACTAGTCAATGCCTTTCTGTTTGCTTCTTCTAACTTGGCTAATTGTTCTTTCCTTTCCTTTTCTGCCTCTACTTCTTGTTCTTGCACTTCCTTCCCTTCTTCTTCTATTCTCTTCTTGTATACTTCTCTTTTGACTCTTTCTTTGTCCTTCTTTTTGGCCTCCTCTTCTTCTGGTTCTCCGTCTTTGTTACCAACTCCTTTTTCTCCTTCTTTTGCAATGTCATCCAGTTTCCTTTTTCTCACATATGCTTTAGGGTCTTCTTTGGAAGCTCTTGCCTTTTCATCCTCTTTTGGCTTAGCTGTCACTTTTTCTTTCACCTCATCTTCTCTCTTTTGTTTCTTCAATTCAGGGCCTTCATTGCTTACTTTTTTTTCTTCTTCCTTTTATCTTTTGATCTCTTTTTTCCTTTTGAATTTTTCTTCTTTATGAGCCTGGAGCCTTGCCATCATCTCCTTAGAAGTTTCTTGCACCTTTGTTGTAGTGTTTACTCTTTTTGGTTCCTCTTCACTCCCTGCATCTTCCTCTTCACTATCACTAGGAACCTCTTCCTCTTCACTAGTGATGCAAGATTAACAACGAAAACGAAAATAAAGGATAAAAATCAAGACACTCAATGATCTACCAAGAATTGCAAGTATGAACTAGTCTACTTACCTTCTTGATGAAGCCAAGGAGGACCTATACTAAGGAACAACCCTCAAGACAACTAGGAATTGAAGGTTGAATGATCAAGAAGAAGGAAGTTTTCAATTCGATTTCACACAAAATGAACAAAAATTCCCACATGAACTAGGTTTTTAGCAAATCTGCATTTTGTTTAATAATGAAGTAAGGTGCTGAAAATAAACTAAGTGTTAGGCTTATACAGATGATCCTCACACGCCTAAAAGATAAAGAAGTAGCCTCCAAATGGGCTAAATGTCAATAGCCACACATGGATAAATAAGCGCCATAAAATAAATAAGTCTAGCTATGCAAAAGCATGAAAAAGTGCTAAAAATACAGTGCATTAAGGCCAATAAACGAGCCCTCCACGCCGCTGAATTGTATAGAAAATATAGGCCGCGTGCCACGCGAGTATCATGCGCCAAACATTCTTCTAGAATGCCCCTTTTCCAATGCTAACCAACGAATCCCGAAGCTCTCCTACCATACGACCGGACAAATGTTTACCACAGAATTTTCTCCAAGCTATCATCCAAGATTGATGAAGGTCTGATAACCCCTTAGCCCGACTCTTAGAATCATCCTCAATTTAGACTACATCATCCTTCCCTTCTTGAAAGGATTTCGTCCCCGAAATCAAACCATAATCAATACAGCAACAATGGATATTTATCTTCTCTCCTCCATGGGTTACATCTACATCATTCTCCCTCTCTTGGGAAGGATTCGTCCTCAAATCTGATTCCTGCAAAACATGGACAACAGTGAATTTAGATAACTCCCAAGTCTCAACTAGGCAATAGACAAATGGCCCCACAATACCAGACCCATGAGATAGCACAAGTGCGCCACCAAACTGCCCAAAAATGATAACATTAATCACCATGGCTTTAGAAAGCCCAAATATAAGCATAAACCAAGAAAACATACCATCCTCATGGAGTTTACAAGTTTGGGTTGCATACCACAATAACTCCCACGGAGCATCTTTCCAGAAGCCCTCTACTTGTATTACTTTCAAACACATAGAGTGCTTTTCAAGGTTACACATAACACTAGTAGGACATATCAAACCAAAACTCGGGAACATCTTACCAGCCCATTCCAAAGCCATTAAGTCAAGTAAGTGACCAATTTTAAGCTCAATTCCTAGGTAAAAAACCAACGAGGTCAACACATCAAACATGACATGTGCCTTAAGAAATTCATATTGTAACAACAAGCTGTAGGAACAAGGATGTATCCAATCACCACAATAGTATACTAGAGAAGCATGAATCATGAGATACAAACATTTCCCATCCTCTATCCTAGAGTAAGTAAAAGCATCAAGACATGTGTAACAATAAGAATTTTCACCCTTCTCACAAGAACTCCTAACACCCTCATGACCCTCATCATAGGCAAACAAATAGTAAAGAAATGTATTTTCTAGTGTAATTTCATCAATGGTGCCCATTTCAATAAGCATACTTTCAAAATCAGAACTACAACCATGCTCAAAGCTATCATTTGGACAACACAAATAAGAAACAGGATTTAAACAAGGATCCACACTTTCTTTCTCATGACATTCCTTCTACCAAGTGAACTACTATCAAACAAGGAGTTACTTCCATCACAAGAAAGAAACTTAAGAAACTCAACTCATTATCTAAACAACAAGCCTCCCCAAATAAGAATAGTTTCACAAGAAAAGTCTCACTTAAATTCACATCACCATTGATGTCAAAAGTACCAAACTCATCACATAATTCAATATCATTACCATGGTCCATTTTGACATCAAAAAACTCGAAAAGGACTCTACACCTTCAATTCCAGGATCAAACAAGTGATGTTTAAATTCTACTTCTAGGACAGCATGCAATCTTTCATCAATGACATCCCTAGAAGCATTACTTTTAATACCTAGACCCTCAGCACAAGTGTCAACACTAGTTTTCATTACATCAAACTCACAAGTAGTTTTAATTTTGGGAGCACATTCAAGATCAACTAGTGTACCGTCACAAATTTTATTCAAATGTCCATTACAAGGCAGCGACAATTTAGGGTCCAAAAAAAATTACCACTACTCATACTGTCATCATTAACTGGCTCTTCACTAGCTCCTAGAGTATTAAGTTTAGTAGACTTACCTTGAAGGTCACAAGATTGACCTTGTTTACCTTCATTGTCTTCCTCAAGCTTAGAGTCAACATGGCCAGACCCTATATCACTATGGGCAGCCCCTAAAACGCCCTCATATTGTACCTCCAATAAGTGGTGTTCACTCCCAAGCTTGTTTCCAATGGTACATGCAAGAGATTTTAAACAACTAGAGAAAAAAGAAGAATTACAAGTGTTAGAGTAAAAATCTTCCCCTCTTTTCTTTTCTTCTTTCTTTTCTCTCATATTCTTTTCAACTACATCCTCTTGTCTCTTTGGTGGCAGCCCAACTACATTATTCACCCCAAACTTTCCCCTTTTGATTATTACACTCCTCCACGTGCATAAAAGAGGCATAGGCACTACTGCGACATTTCTTTCTAAGCAAGAATGGCATTAGAGGCCATCCTTCGTCGTCCACCACATGTCTTATCCAATCTCGCACATATGGAACATTGTATGTAAGAACCATGGCTGCCCGAAACAAAGGTCACATGTTTGAATAGGATACATATCACACAAAACCGTTTCAAGGTATTCTCATCGTGACATTATTACCTTGACCTTCTACTCAAACTTATATCCATCATAGAGATATGTATATCTTCGTCTCACCCATGTTAAGTGCAAAAGATTAACCACTTCTGGTGAAATAAGCATGGCTTCACTCAAGCCGTCAAGCTCTAGATTGAAGCCCTTATAACCATAAACATTCACCTTTAACTTGTGGAACCTCGGTTTTGGCGTAAGTACTTGGGGATTGCCCAAGTTTGGCTCATTAAAAGAAGATTTTGGAGTCAAAGATGGCTGCTCCTTTTCAAGCTTATCAACTCGGGCTCCCATTCTGTCAATATATTGCCCTAACTTCGCTTTCATTACTCTCATCTCGGCCCAAAGATCAGCCAAAGTAAGCTCGAGAACACCCTCTTGTTTATCAACTACTCCAACCATGTACCTGCACACAAACAAAGACTACAAAATACGTTAAGATTAGCAAAATACCTCACCCGCTCCCTCACGTTGAATGACACTCGGGTTCACTCAAATTTAAGGTAGGATCTCACAAACTTGTTCCAAATGGCTTCTTCAAATTGATCAAGTTCTTCAACGACCTTTCAAGTTCACAAATTCACTAGTTCTCTTCGGGGTGAGTGAATTTATGAGACTCTATAGGCGGACAACTTTTAAAGTGAGCAGAGGAAGTCAAAGAATTAACTACGAAAGTTGGAAATTCTGAGTTTTAGCACGAAGTCCTACAAGCTCAAGGATTAGTAATTAACTTAAGTAGAAGAATCACCTAAGAATTACTAATTAGAAGAAATAAGAAAATCCTAAGGAAATATGATTTTCTACTCTTAAATAGGCCCTCAAGACAAGCCTTATTTGAGTAGGCTAAATTTTCCCTATTTTCCCTTGCTTTCCAACTCAAACTTGGACAATTTTTACCACTTTTTCCACCTCCTTTGACACGCCTAATATGCTGATTTTTCCCTTAGAAAAATGTGGGAAACCTTCTTCTAAAGCCTAAGGAAAACTAAATTCCTTATATGGAAAGTGGGTAAACTTCTCCCCTTTGAATTGTGATTTATTTTCTTCTTGAATTAGGCTTAGGTTTTCCTCCTTGTTTCCCCTATATGCAGCCATTATTTAAGCCTCCTTAACACCGAAATTTTCAGCAAAAAACAAGATTAAAAATGTGTAGAAAGGCTAAGGATTCAAGATCAAAAACAAGTTCTTTCAACCAAACTCAAGAACAACAAGTTGTTGTTCAAGATCTAACAATTTTCTACCAATCATGTTCCAAAGGGCTTAAGAATGATCAATACACGCTGCCCTAATACTTCTTACAAGGTTTTAATGATTTCAAGTATTCTTCTTCAAGAAAAATCAAGAATCAAGCAAGAACAGATGAAAATCAAGAAACACATCAAGAATCTTCAAGAATCGTTTCAAACTTCAAGATTCAAACAAACCACTTCTTTAGTAAAGTTTTCTTGTACCCTAGGTATGTATGATTATCCACAACAATAAACACGACTGATTTTTTTTCGCATTTTTTTCTTTTTTTTAAATCAAAAATGAAAATTAATTGAAAATCTAAACTAAGAACCTAAACTAAGGCACGAAGAACATGATTGGGGATGTAGAAACAACCCTTTCCAAGCTCTGATACCAACTGATGCAATATGATCTAAGAAAAATAAGAAACAAGATAAAAAGAAAGACACTCAATGATCTACCAAGAATTGCAAGTAGGAACTAGTCTACTTACCTTCTTGATGAAGCCAAGGAGGACCTATACTAAGCAACAACCCTCAAGACAACTAGGAATTGAAAGCTAAATGATCAAGAAGAAGGAAGTGTTCAATTCGATTTCACACAAAAAGAACAAGAATTCCCACATGAACTAGGTTTTTAGCAAAGTTGCGTTTTGTTTAATTGAAGTAAGGTGCTGAAAATAAGTGTTAGGCTTATATAGATGAGCCTCACACGCCTAAAAGATAAAGAAATAGCCTCCAAACGGGCTAAATTTCAATAGCCACGCAGGGCTTAATAAGCACCATAATATAAATAAGTCTAGCTATGCAAAATCATGAAAAAGTACTGAAAAATCCAGCGCATTAAGGCCAATAAACGAGCCCTCCACGCAGCTAAATTGTCTAGAAAATATAGGCCACATGCCACGCGAGTATCACGCGCCAAACATTCTTCTAGAACGCCCCTTCTTTAATGCTAACCAACGAATCCCGAGGCTCCCCTAACATACGCACTATTAAAAATCTGATGTTTTCCCACCGCAAATTTCAGACCGAATTTCGGTCGAGGAGGGCTATCGACCGACGCGGTCGAACAAAAAAATATAATTTTTAATTATAAATTAAAACTGTAAAGTTTCCGACCGCGGCGGTCGAACACTAATTAAATAAAATTTTCTTTTTCTTTTGTCCCACCGCCGCGGTCGAAGAGTATTAAATATTTTTTTTTTACTTTATCCGACCGCGTCGGTCGGACAAAAATAAAGAAAAACGGGAATAGACTTATTCTTTCCCCATTCTCTTTCTTCTTCTTCCTTTCACTTTCTCTAACCCCATCTTCCCCAACCCGTCCCCTACCCCCAAATCTCACTAAAACACTTATTTTTTTCCAATTAACCACTAAATCTTCACACACTAATCCTTTTAGGGTAAATATTTGTTAAAATTTTTATATTTTCCATTTCTTTCATCCCAAACTTTACAAACCCTAACCTTTTTTTTTTTTTTTTTTTTTTTTTTTTTTTTAATTTTTGCAGATCCTGCGAGATAACAGCGGACCCGCACGGAGCATTTCACTTTTGAATCGCAGGTTTTTATTTTATTTTTGTATTTATGTTTTTATGAAAGTTTTAAGTTTTAAGTTGGTATATAAAATGAACATTGATAGTTCTAAGTTGGTATATAATAGTTGTTAATTTTCATGGCAACTTGTTGGATTGGTTGTAAATTGTTGTTTTGGATTTTGATAGAAAAATGGAGAAAATGGAGTTGTTAGCGCCTTTGGATTAGTTGTAAAATGTTATTTTGGGTTTTGGTTAGCCTTGGAGTTGTTATGGAAAGTTGAATTGTTAACTTTGTAGGCGAAAATTGATAACGAGAAAGAGAAGAAATGATGGGGATATTGTTGGAGTTAATATTATTGTTTAATTGAAATAAAAAATTAGATAAATTGAAAAGTATATCATATAGTCTTGGTGTTGGGGTTGATATTATTAGATAATTTGAACTTTGTTGTTGTATCATAGAGAAGTATAATGTAGATATTAAAATAGAATTAATAGTTATTATGATGTGCTTTACTGAACTAGCTAATAGTTAGAGAGTTAGGTACATAGGAGAAAGTTAGGTTCTTATTTTCTACTAAATTGTTTAGAATGAAATATTTATTTTACAAAGGGACAAATATAGAACTTTCTTGTAGCATAAATTGTAAGTAAATGAACTACTATCACACTTAACGATAACTTAAGAGACATTAGCTTTAAGTAATATAGTAGTTACACAACTTCAAATGTCTTAATTATTTTCGTAAATCCATCTAAATGAAATAAATTATTTTCAAATATTCATTGTTTAATCTTTTATTCTAGTTCATTTGATTCTTGAGAAGTATTACTAATTACTAAATGATAATCTTAGAGAATAGATTAGTCAGTAATATAAAAGTAACTGACTTAGAAAATTATACAATTACTTAATCTTATGAAAATTGGTAAGAGTATCAAAGTAATTTTATTTTAATCTTTTCAATTGAATATATTTCTTAAACTTGCAATGTTTGTGTAGATATGGATTATGGAAGCCGTAGTTGGATGTATAATAGAAATAATCCCGGTCGGCGGGGGATGAGGGAAGAATTTGCTATAGGAGTTACAGAATTTATTGCTAAGGCAAAAACACATGATGATTTTATAAGGAATGGCCAGATTAGGTGTCCTTGTGTGAAATGCAAGTGCAAAAAAGTAAAGAATTTGGATGAAGTAGAAATGCATCTTTATGAGAAGCGTTTTATGCCAAATTATTTTGTTTGGGTTTATCATTGAGAGTCTCGTGAGATGCGCAGTAATGTTAATTTTCAAAATGTTTGTGGCGGTGGGAGTGGTCAATTTGTAGATACCGATCTTGATAATTATCGAATGAACGATATGGTTAATGATGCTTTTGGGATGTACCCGGATGAGTCATCGCAACCGGATACATCGCAGCCAAATGTTTAACACGTTTCCAATGATGAGGCAAAGCTCTTCTATAAACGGTTGGAGGAAGCTAGTCGTCCATTGTATGAAGGCTCGGTGCATTCCAAGTTGTCAGTTGCAGTTAGATTGTTAAGTATTAAATCCGATTTTAGTATATCTCAAGTAGCCATGGATTCCATCATTGGCCTTATGAATGAACTCAATCCGACTAACATGGCATTACCAACTGATTATTACCACACTAAGAAGTTGGTTTCCATGTTAGGCCTTTCTGCACAGAGAATTCATTGTTGTGTCAACGATTGCATGTTGTTTTATAAGGATGATGTAGAACGAGAGACTTGTAAATTCTGTGAGGCGCCTCGTTACAAGCCGGTTCTAAATGCTAAATAGAAGCCGATCCATGTTAAGTCGATGCATTACTTACCCCTTATATCTAGGTTAAAGAGGTTGTATGCGTCGATGAGCTCCGCTCCTCATATGAGATGGCACCATGATCGTACAAAGCAGCCGGGCATTCTAACCCATCCGTCAGATGGTGAGGCTTGGAAACACTTTGATCAGGTGTATCCATCATTTGCTAGTGAACCAAGAAACATAAGGTTGGGTCTATGTTCAGATGGGTTCACTCCTTTTGATGTCTCGTCTACACCCTATATTTGTCACTCCGTACAATCTTCCGCCCGAAATGTGCATGACTAGTCCTTATCTGTTTTTGAATTGCATAATCCCGGGTCCACATAACCTGAAAGCCTCGATTGATGTATTTTTGCAGCTTTGATTGATGAGTTAAAGTTACTGTGGTATGAAGGTGTGGAAACATATGATATATCAACGAAACAGAACTTTCAACTGCGTGCTTCTTTGATGTGGACTATAAATGACTTTTCGGCTTATGGAATGTTGTCTGGGTGGTCCACTGCAGGTAAGCTCTCTTGCTCTTATTGTATGGAAGATATAAAAGCCTTCACTTTGAAAAATGGCGGTAAGAACACATGTTTCGACTGTTGCCATCGATTCTTGCCAATGGACCATCCTTTTAGGAATAACACTAGTGCATTTATGAAGAATTAGGTTGATTTTGAGGAGCCTCCGCGAAGACTGTCAGGAGTAGAAATATGGGATAGGGTTAAGGAGTACTCTAAGGTAACTGACCAACGGCCATCTAAAGCACCTGGTTATGGTATTGATCATAATTGGACTACACAAAGTATCTTTTGGGAGTTGCCTTATTGGAAGGATAATCTTCTTCGACATAATCTGGATCCCATGCATATAGAGAAGAATTTTTTCGAGGCTTTCTTTAATACTGTGATGGATGTCAGGAACAAGACAAAGGATAACGTGAAGGCCAGGTTGGACCTTCAGAAACTTTGTAGGCGACATGAGTTACACGTATCTCAAGTAGGCAACACGATTTGGCTGCCTAAGGCTAGTTACACATTCAGATTAGATGAGAGAAGAATGATTTGTGAATGGGTAAATAATTTGAGGATGCCTGATGGATATGCGTCAAACCTAGAAAGGTGTGTTGATATGACAGACGGTAAGTTGACTCACATGAAAAGCCACGACTGTCACATCTTCATGGAAAACTTGCTCCCAATTGCATTCAATGGCTTGCCTGATAAAGTTTTGAAACCCCTCACAGAGACGAGCCTATTTTTTAAGGAGATGTGTTCTAAGATATTGATGGAAGAAAATCTTAAGTCTTTGGAAAGTAACTTTCCTGTTGTCGCGACTAAGTTGACAAAAATCTTTCCCCCTGGGTTCTTTAATGTAATGGAGCATCTTCCAATTCAACTCGCGGAAGAGAAATGACTGGGAGGCCCGGTGCACTGTAGATGGATGTACCCTTTCGAGAGGTAAGGTTCCTTCCTTTACTCAGTAGCTTTGTTTTTTAATTCATCTGAAGTAAAACAAGTTCCTTCATTTTGCAGAATTATTGGCAAGTGTAAGCGGGACGTGAAAAACAGGAACCAAATTGAGGGGTCAATATGTGAGGAATATCTGTCTAGAGAAACTTCTCATTTCTGTTCGTATTATTTCAAACAGATTGTGCCATGTTTGCGGAACAGGCCAGATCGGCATGATGTCGGAGACAACAATGATCCAAATTACCCACCATTTTCTATATTAAATCAATCTGGGAGAGGAAAGTTAACGACTGAAGTATGCAAGTTCACTGACCGGGACAGCAAAGCAGCTACAACACATGTGTTGTTGAATTGTCCCGAGATCACGCCTTTTTACAAGTATGATTTATTTTGCATTTACACCTAACATTCAAGTTTCATCATTATTCTAACTAATGAGAATTTCTTTGGCGCATCATCCAGTCACTTTGTTGGTGTTTTTGGTGCTGATGCTGTTTATGAAAAGTTTTCAGATTGGTTTAGAGAATTTGTAAGTGTTATATAAAAAAATACTTAAGTTTTTTCCAGCTATATATGTGTATATATATTAATGTGTACAACTATATTGAATTTGTATATAGGTACTCAATCCGGATAATGACATAAACTTCTCATTGTTGCGTGATATATCTCACGGGCCATATTGCAAATACAAGAGGATGTCTAATACTTTGTTAATGGGTACAAGTTTCATACTAAAATATGGGCTGAGGGGAAGAAAACTAACAACAGCGGTGTGTGTGTAAAAGGTGGTACTGGTGAGCAGGATATAGACTTTGATTACTATGGTGTGATTGAGGATATTTTAGAGGTAGAGTTTACAGTAGGTTGGCCTCATAAAAGATTGGTGCTTTTTCGGTGCAAGTGGTTTGATCCGAGTCCCAGGGGTATGAGGGTAGACCCATGTTCTAAAGTAGTTGAGGTTAATCAAAGAAGGTCATATGGACATTATGATCCTTTCATCATTGCCCAGAATGTGAAGCAAGTGTGGTACATTCCTTATCCACCGACAAAGAACAAAGCCAAATCCAAAGCCAAGACCAATTGGTGGGCTGTTCTAAAAGGAAAGCCGGTGGGAAGAGTTGAAGTAGATGATGTATTAGATGTTGGATATCAAAATGAGGTTTCAACCGTTCCCTTGATTGCGGATATTAAATTAGCTGACCAGTTGCAACATAGTGAAGGCATCTATGAACAGTTTGATGAATCGTGGTTAGACGTGAAAAAAACACGACTAATTTTGGAGAAGGAACATCTAGGGCAAACGAGGAGGATGTGGAAGAATTTATCGATGACGATGAGGAAAGTGGGGAAGAAGAAATAGCCGATGATCTTGACACGAATGATGATGAATGACATGTTCGTACAATTAACAGCACTACATTATAGATGTACTCCGTTCTAAATTTATGTTTTATTTTCATTGTGCTAATTTATTGTGCTTATTTTACAGATATGGCATCTACGGGCAAGGGTAAGGGAAAAAAAAGGGTCAAAGTACCTCTTCTGCTTCTGGTCATATTACTCCTCCGGCTTCTGTACCTCATATGCTTCCTACATCTTCCCCGTCGACATATGATCCTGGATTTTTCACTCCACCCGGATTTTTTCCCCCGGGCATGCCATATCCTACATCGTCCGGTTATGTTTTCTTGTGCATGGCTGCCCAAGTTCTTCCATGCCTTCTAGATCTTCCAGTCCATCTCCGTAACCTTCATCATCTACTTCTTTTGGATCTACTGTACCACCTTCTGAGACATTTAGCTGTACTGTACCATCGCAGACTATACCATATTGGCATGCGAGCTCGCCCTATTACATTGGTGAAGCAGGATCACATGACGGAGGCTTGGTGATTATTTATCCTGAGGGTAATAAAGGGTAAGTATTATTTTTGTAAGTTTTTAACTATTTAATCTTACTTTGAAGTTTAATTTTTAGTATATTTATTAACTCTGATTTTTTTTTAATCTAGTTTTACTCCCTCGCATGTGGCTACGCCCATAGTCATTACATGCATAAGATCTAGCTGGACTAATGCGTGGCCGTCCTGGGGTGCGGTACCTTACCCGGTAAGGCTGAACATGTTTGAAGATTTTAAGGTAATAACTATGCATAAGATTTATTAATAATTTAGTTAAGTTTTACTTATGTTTAAATATAATATTTTTAATTATTTCAGACAAAGTGTAAGTGGCATGTTGCCTTTGATAGCCTTATCCGAAGCAATTTCCTCAAAAAATGCGGTGATCTAGTCAAGGGCTCCATGTATACTTGTCGAGATAGAGGACAGAAGCCCGACTGGATATTTGAGCCTCAGTGGCTACAACTGATCAAATACTGGGACAGTGATGAATTCAAGAAGAGGAGCGCCCAAGGAAAGGCAGCGCGAGCCTCATAAAAGGGTGGATCGCTGCACAGCGGGGGCTCAGTTAGTTGCGCGACTCAGCGGATGCTATTGGTAAAGATCTTTAATTTATATATATTGTTTTTAATGTAACTCTCGTTAATTTTCTATCTAACTTGACCTCTTCTAATATTTGTAGGAAAAGAAAGAAGGGCGGACAGTACCCCAGCCCAAAATGTTTAAGACTAGACATATCTACACGAACAAAAAAGGGGAAGAAGTCTGGGTCGAGCCGCGCGCTAAAGAGTTGTGGGTAAGTTATTAAATTCAAACTTCTTTGTATAATCCTTCAATACTTATACATCTAATTTTTTTTTTATTTTTTTTTTTTGGAAAAGGCTTCAGCGGCTTATGAAGCAAGGTTGGAAAGTCAAGCATCCGAGTGTGGAAGTAGTACCCCAGCTCCAATGACCCTTGAGGAGGAAATCGCACTATGGTTGGAGGTGAATGGAGGGGGTAAAGAAGGGATGTGCTTACGGTCTTGGTTCCCAGTATGCCTCGGATCGTCTGAATCCAGGTTTGTTTAGCTCTTACACTCCTACTAGCTCAGTTAATCCATCCGTGGAAGCTCGACTGCAAAATGAAATTGAAGAGCTTAAGAGAAAGAGTGAAGAAGAACGTTTGCGCAATGAGGCAAATGTGAATGCCATGCGGGAAATGATGCAAAACTGGATGGCTAGTCATTCTGAGAAGGGAAAGAAAAAAGACAAGGGCAAGAGCAAGAGGAGTAGCAGGAGCGGGGGAAAAGGCAAGACCAAACGTCGATACATATCGTCGTCCGAGTCTGGATCCGAGTGTAGTTCTGAGGCAACCGAGTAGTATAATGGATTGTTCATCATGTTAGACATGTGTTAGACTTGTGGATAGTTTTTGTTAAGCTTCTTTGATTATTTCGAGACTTATAGTTGATTTGTTTGAGTTGTTTAATCATTGTGAAGTCTTGAAATTATGTATTTTGTTAGACTTTTAATTTAAAGTCAAGTTTAGGCTAATATTAAGGCTTGGTGAAGCCTATTGTTTATATGGCGCTGGTTTTTCTGCGTTTACAGGTGGTCTAGCTCTAATTACAGCTTTTATATTGCAGATTTTTCCAGAATTTCGACTGATTCGGTCGAAATGTTGAATAAATTTTTTCAGAAATTCATCTGTTCGACCGATAATTAAAAAATTTTCAGAAATTCAACTGCTCGACCGATTCGGTCGGACAGTTGAATTTCTAGAAATTTTTTTATTCAACTGTCGACTGAATCGGTCGAACAAAGAAAAAAAAATTATTTTTCAGATGTTCATCTATTCGACCGAACTCCCACCGATTTTCGGTCGAACATTCGACCGAAGCAGTCGAACAGTCTTTTCCCACCACCTTGTCTTCGACCACCTATTTTGGTCGATCATCGGTCGATTGTCAGACCGATATCCGACCGTTTGGGCGGTCGGAAAACCCCTGATTTTTAGTAGTGTACGACCGGACAAATGTTTTCCAAAGAATTTTCTCCAAGCTATCATCCAAGATTGATGAAGGTCTGATAACTCCTTAGCCGGACTCTTAGAATCATCCTCAATAGCCTCCAATAAGTTGCCTCCAATAAGTTCACATTAACCCAATAGGTGAGTTGCATGAGTTGGTATCTTATTTGATTTGCTTGGTTCAGCTTTGGCTCGATTACCCTCCATTTTCTTTTTCATCTCAGCCTCCCTTTTCTGATCTGGGTGGTTCCCTTGCTCCCTCTTTTTTAGTCATTTGTTTCTTCATGATTACCTTGGGAAAATCAACTCCAAGAGAAGTGTTAGTTTAAAATTCAATACACTATTCTACTCCTAACTAGGCTAAGATTAAACTAAACTAGCACATGAAGTTTATGAAAGGTGGTGGAACACTTTTTAATTTCAAAATAGATTTTTGTATTGCAACCAAAATGGCGGGCATCACAAGTAACGGCGAGCTCGCATACAAGCAGAGGCGGCCCACAGAACCAAGTGCTGAGAAGCACTGTCGGGGTGCCACTTGAAGTGCGAGAAGCCAGTGCCAGTCGTAGAAATTATCAACATTCTGTGAGTCGGCGACTCTGCAAAAGAAACTGAGGGTCCGTCGAATCATTTCTCCTTTAAACTTACGAGGGGTAATTTACTGCGGCGACTCGCATAACATATTGTGGACAAGGAGCGGCGAGTCGCCTTTCAAACTACGAGGGGCATGCCCCACTAGCAAAAATTTTGAGCTCACTGATGACACCGGCAGCCTCGCACTTGATATTTCAGGCACGCCGAGTGTCTTCCGCACTATTTTGCGGGGTGATACCTCATCGGCGGCTTGCCGAATCCTAGGCCTATTTTTAGTACAGTGCACAAGTTTTCCAATCTCACATTCCTTGACACCCCCCCCAAAACACACTCCTTTGTGGTCTTTTCAACTTCCTAACAGTTTCAAACGCTCTCTCAAGAACGAGACCACATTTTCACCCAATTTTCATAAAAATTCAACCAAAAATCATACCAAGGTCAAGACTTTTTCAAGTTTTGAAGCAAACAAGGTATGTTCGAGGTTTCATTCAAGTTCAAATTTTGGGTTATTTTCTTTTATTCTATTCTTCTACTCCTTTCTTCACTTAAAACACATCAAAATCACGCAATCTAGAGTTTCAATTTCATGAATTAAAGTTCTAAGAACAAACCCTAAAATAAACTTAACATGGATAACAAGTTAATCATAAAACACCACCCCCAACATGATGTTCTTAACTACCCCACATGTAAAACATAAAAATTTAAAGCAAGGGGTTGAGTGTCTTACTGGATCTGAGATGAAACTTAAATCGGGTAGAGGGAATAGTGGTGGTTCGGTGAGATTGAGTGTGCAAGGGTGATTTGAAGTGTTGTTCGGGATGGTGGTGTGTCAGAATAGTGATTTCCGGCGATGAGGTGTGTGATTTTTACGGTTTGGGGTGAAAAGTAAAAAGAAAAACTTACCTTAGGGCCTTTTATAGTAGGGTAACCCGACCAGGCCCATGAAATTTGTGGCTCGCCGAATCCTCAGCGTGTAGGACTTAAGTCCTCATGTTTGCGCACAAATGGGTTGGACCGCAGAGAGTTTTGCGGAGTTGGATGTGCGACTAGCCAAATGAACGGCTGAGTCCTTCTCCATTCCACAGAAAAATCTTCCTCACTGATTAATCCGGTGGCTAGCACTTCAGTTGATGGACCGCAGTTTGGATTCCGCACTTCATCGACGGTCTTCCTCACTTTTCAACTTCCTTCGAATTTTCTTGCTTTCCAACCTTTGCATTTTCCCTGCACTAACACCACTTAAACCAAGATCAAATACAATCATTACAAAACTTCTCATGAAATTTTTACACTAACTACATTGTTAAACTAAAAATGCAAAAGGTAAAACTTGGGTTGCTTCCTAAGAAGCGCTTGATTTAACATCGCGGCAGGACAGTGTTACCTCATCCTTCAAGGATCCAAGAGATATATGCAAGCGACCTTTCTAGGTTCGGCTTCACATCCCAAGTAAATGCTTCACTCATTGGCCATTCACTCGAAAAGTTTTAGAACTTCCCTTCTCTTGCAACTCGACCCATCCATAAGGTGATATTTCCACCACTTTGAAAGGTCCACTCCATTTGGATTTCAACTTCCCGGGGAATAATGCAATCTTGAATTGAACAATAGCACCATATCTCCCGCCTTGAATGCACGGTTCCATTTCTTCTTATCATGAATGATTTCATCTTCTCCTTGTAAAGCTTTGCATTTTCATAGGTAATAAATCTCATTACCTCAAGTTCATGTAAATTCTCCACTCGGGACTTGGAACTTCTTCCCAATTCATGTTGAGCTTTTTCAATGACCAAAGAGCTTTATGTTCGAACTCCATGGGGAGATGACAAGCTTTTCCAAAGACTAACCGAAACGGTGACATCCCAATTTGAGTTATGCCGTGCGATATGCCAATAAGGCATCATCTAACTTTTTAGACCAATCCGTCCGGTTCACATTAACTGATTTGGCTAGAATTTGTTTGATCTCTTGATTTGACACTTCTACTTGGCCACTTGTTTGGGGGTGATAAGGTGTAGCAACCTTATGTCTTACCCCATATTTCTCCAATATAGAGCTAAAGGCCCGATTGCAAAAGTGGGTTCCCCCATCACTTATGATGGTGCGAGGGGCGCCAAATCTTGTGAAGATCCTTTTCTTGAGGAAGGCGGTGACACTTATAGCTTCATTGTTCGGTAAGGAAATTGCCTCAACCCATTTAGATACATAATCAACCGCCACTAGGATGTACTTCATGCCATAAGAGCTTGGAAAAGGACCCATGAACTCGATTCCCCATACATCAAAGAGTTCAACTTCCACAATGGGGTTTTGGGGCATTTTATGCCTTCTTGAGATTCCCCCAGTCTTTGACATTGGTCACAACTCTTTGTGTAATCATAAGCATCTTTGTATAAAGTAGGCCTAAGAAACCACATTCAAGTACATTTGCCGCCGTTCTAACACTTCCACGATGTCCTCCATAAGAAACGGAGAGACATCCTTCAAGAATAGCTCCTTGCTCGGCTTCGACAATACATCTTCTTATCATTCCATCGACACTTGCTTTTAAAAATAAGGCTCATCCCAAGAGTATTATCGGACATCTTTGATCAACTTCTTCTTTTGGTTGAGTGAGAAATCCTCTGGGATCTCTCCACATGCAACATTATTAGCTAAGTCCGCGTACCAAGGGATTTCCACCCAACACACCGCCAATAACCTCTCATCTGGAAAAGAATCATTAATCTCAAGGGTTTCTTTTGGGCGAACCTCCTCCTCCAAACGGTATAAGTGGTCCGCCACTTGATTCTCGATTCCCTTTCTATCAAGTACCTCAAGATTAAATTCTTGTAACAAGAGTACCCATCGAATCAACCTTGCTTTTGAATCCTTCTTGGCCATCAAATATCAGATTGCAGAATGATCGGTATGCGCAATGACCTTAGATCCAACCAAGTAAGATCGAAAATTTTCAAAGCAAAATATAATGGCTAACTCCTTCTCCGTCACCGTATCGTTTTTTTGAGCTCCATTCATGGTCTTGCTAGCATAGTAGATAGGATGAAATATCTTCTCAACCCATTGGCCAAGCACGATCCCCAATGCGACATCACTAGCATCGCATATAAGTTCAAATGGAAGATCCCATTTTGGACTCACTATTATCGGTGCGGTTGTCAATCTCAATTTTACCTCTTCAAAGGCTTTTAAACATGCCTCATTGAATTCAAAATTAGTATCTTTTTCCAACAAATTGAACGATGGGTTAACAATCTTGGAGAAATCTTTGATGAAGCGGCGATAAAATCCTGCATGTCCCAAGAAGCTTATTACTCTTTTGACGGTTGTAGGAGGTGGATGTTTAGAGATGACGTCAATCTTTGCATGATCCACTTCAATTCCTTTCTTGGACACCTTGTGCCCGGGAATATTCCCTCTTGAACAAGGAAGTAGCATTTTTTCCCAATTAAGCACAAGTTTGGTTTCTTCGCACCTCTCTAAGACTTTCTCCAAGTTAGATAAAAAATCTTTAAAAGAATCACCCACTATAGAGAAATCATCCATGAATACTTCCAAGAAGTTTTCCACCATGTCATGGAAGAGTGCAAGCATGCACCTTTGAAAAGTATCCGGGGCATTACAAAGTCCAAAAGGCATTTTGCGGAATGCAAAAGTACCATAAGGGCATGTGAAGGTTGTCTTATCTTGATCATTTGCTTCAATTGAGATTTGATTGTACCACGAAAATTAGGGGTGGGTATAAAGTCCGAAATACCGAATTTTGCACCAAACCGAATTAATTCAAAATTTCAGAATCAGTATTTCGGTATTCCGTACAGAATTCGGTATGAAATTTCGGTATTTCGAAATTTTAGTTCGGAATATGGTAAAAGGGTCTCAGAATTTCAGAATTTTGAAATTCCGAAGTTTTTTTGGGTATATTTTGTACTTTTTACAATACTAAGTTAATAACCCATGCAAGCTTGAAGCTCCAGCCCAACGAAATGGCCCAATCCAACTAAAATTCAGCCTACCCATCTAACTTCCACTTTTCATTTTCATTCAAACCCTCAATCACTTTTCGCTTTTCCATCAAAGCTGCTACTTCTCTCACCACTCACCCCGTCGTCACCCTCCAGTTTGTAGGCCGCCCATCGCCGCTGTCACTTCTTCTCTTTGCGGTAAGTTCTTTCTTCTCATCTTCTCTGAATGTGACTTTTAGATACTCCTAATATGGAATAGGAAGTTGTAGTAATGGTCAAGTCTTCATCGATCAACTCTTTGGGTTTGTTTAAGTATTTTTTAATTGTCAGGTGTTCTGCAGCATATTTTCAGAGCCTATATGAGCAGGGAATCCCAGAGAACAGATTTCTTGAAGTACTAGTTTTTGAAGAAGAGTATATGCATATTTATGTACATTAAGATTTGTACTTGTTTCTGCTGAAGCTATAAAGCATTGAAGTGTTATGATGATATATACAGTGACATTGTTGGAAAACATTTAGAAATGTTGTTTGCTTGACGGCTGTTTTGTGGTTGAGTTTTTTGTTATGGAATGACTCCAATAGGAGAAGACAGAATTATCATCACAGCTTGCACGGGTCAACAACTAATCAGTGACTTGTTACTAGAAAACCAACTTCCTTTCTTTGTCCTCACCATACTTCATCATATGACTTTGGGTTAAGATGAAGTACCATTAATAGAAATGGCAAGAAAGATCCTTTTATATGTTCTACCGAGAAGTATCCCTGGATCCTTTCTTGAAACTTTTCTTAAGTCTGAAGATGAAAATAATGAACATTTACTTTAAATATTATATTACATGTCATGTTACCCTTCAGATAGAAAAACTAGTGTAGCTAGGAATCCGAGCATGGAAGAAATTAATGTTTGGTATACCGAATACCACTCCGAATAAAACCGAACCGTAATACAAAATACCGAACCGTACCGAAGTAGTTTGGTACAGTATTTGATATCCACCCTTTGAGAACCATATACCGAAATACCGAACCGTATTTAATAAAACCGTTTCGAAATACCGAACGTCCTCCCCTACCGAATATCCATCAAGAAAATAATAGTAAGGATGGCCCTCCAAATGATCAAGCATTTGGTCGATGAAGGGTAGGGGAAAATGATCCTTTCTTGTTGCATTGTTAAGCTTATGGTAGTCCATGCACACTCGTCAACTGGTCACAGTTTGAGTTGATATAGCTTCACCCTTTTTATTTTGAACTACCGTCATCCCTCCCTTTTTGGGCACACATTGAATGAGTGATACCCATTCACTATCAGATAGTGGAACAATCACCCCAGCATCTAACCACTTTATGATCTCCTTCTTGAAAACTTCTTGAATTGGAGGATTCAACCTCCTTTGATGTTCCACTGTTGGCTTACATCCTTCTTCAAGAAGAATCTTGTGAGTGCAAACTCCTGGTTCAATTCCCCTTATGTCTGTAAGAGTCCATCCAATTGCTTTAATTCTCCTTCTCACCACTCCAACTAATTAGTCTTCTTGCTCTTTAGTTAAATGTGAGGATATGATAATGGGAAGGGTGGAGTTTTCGCCTAGAAAAGTGTATCTCAAGTGGCTTGGGAGTACTTTGAGTTCAAGGCCTGGAGGTTCTTCAATGGAGGGCTTTGTGAGAGGAGTTGTTCGGATTTCAAGATCAAGGGAAAGCTTTTTGGGAACATAAGGTTTAGTGCCAAGTCCTTCCAACGCCTTCACACACTCGGCAACACTCTCTTCACTATCAATATTCATGTTCCCAATCACCGCGGCCAATGCATCCGCTTGACTCACTAGAACACTCTCTTTTTCCATAAGTGCATCCACAACCATGTCCACATAAGAACAAGTGGCTTCCTCCTCCATAGGTTATTTTAATGTTTTGCATATATGAAATACAACCTTCTCATTATTGAATCAAAAAGTGAGTTCTCCCTTCTCTACATCACAAAGTGCTCTCCCGGCAGCTAGAAATGGACGCCCAAAAATAATGGGGACATCAAAGTCCACCGGGCAATCAGGTATCACAGAATCTGTCGGGAATATGAATTTATCCACCTTCACTAGAACATTGGTGACAACTTCAATTGGTTGCATCATGGAGCGATCTTCCATTTGCAAATTCATATCTGTAGCCTTCGGAACATCCTTGGTAGTCAAAGTCTTGTAAACCGCATACAACATCAAATTTATGCTTGCTGTAAGATCACATAGAGCTTTAGGAAAATGTGTCCCTCCAATTGTACGTGGAACCGTGTAGGCTCTGGGATCCTCCATCTTCCTTTTCATATGCTTTGAGACAATTGAACTACATTGATGAGTTACCTTGATTGGCTCATAATCCTCATAATTCTTCTTGGTCACAAGATCTTTCACAAACTTTACAATATTTGGTATTTGGCTCAATGTATCAACTAAAGAGAGGTTGATGGATATTGATGCTATCTTATCCCAAATTTTTTTGGCTTGAGATGCTTGTTTTTGTTTCACACTCTTTCGTGGGAAATGAATTGGGAATGGAGATTGGACTAGGAAGGCTTTGTTTGGGTGGTGGAGTTTTCTTTGATTTGGCATTTTGAGGGGAAGTGACTTCGGGACTTGGTTCTTGAGGGACTGCCTCATCATCAACTTCATGCTTTGGACTCTACTTTCACATCATTTGCTTCATCTTGACGTAACTCCTCCTCCTTGTTTTTCTCTTTCTTTTGCATTTCTACTTCATCACCATCTTCTTTTGATTTAGGATCTTCCCATGTTTTTCCACTCCTTGTCATAATTGCCATCACATGATCTTTCCCATTCCTCTTAGGATTCACTACCATATCACTTGGTAATGCTCCTTCAGGTCTTTAGTTCACTTGGTGAGAAAGGGTGGTCATTTGAGATTCAAGAGCCTTGATAGAAGTGTTATAGGAATTGACCGTTTGCTTGATCTCCTTGATATCAGTGGTATAAATCTCTTGATTCTTGAGGACTTACCCCATCATTTCTTCCAATTTCGATTGATTTCTCCCTTTATTCTCACCTTGCTTGTAAGGAAATCTTGGTGCATAATTTTTAGAGCACCAACTCCTCTTCCACCTTGATTGTTCCAATTTTGTCTACCTTAATCTTGCCTCCATTGGTCTTGTTGATAAGGCCTTTGATAACTGCCTTGTTGGTAAGCCACAAAGTTAGCTTCTTCCTAATTATAGACATTGAAACATTGTTCCGATAAATACTCCTCTTGCCCTCTTTGAAGAAGGGTTAGAGGTTGGCCTATGGGGTTGACATACCCAATTGAAGCCACTTGATGGCCGACATTTGTAACTTGAAGATTTTCTATCTTATTCACTTTTTTCTCCTTCTCTTCTTTGGCACCTAAAAGAAGCTCAATGTTGGTGATGATTTGGGCCATTTGTTCCGCTTGATCCTCAAATCTTTTCATCATTATTTGGTTCATTCCTTCTTCACCACTTGGGTTTTGAGCTCTTGATTTCCAATCTTGAGATTTCTTGGCAAATTTATTGAGAGTTTCCTTGACCTCTTGAAAAGTATGGTCCATGATAGCACCTCCACATAAGTTGTTCACGGCTGATTGGTTATTCTTGTTGAGCCCTTGATAGAAATATTGTAAGAGCATATCATCTTCAAAACCATGAGTTGAGAAATATAGTAAGACCTCTTGGAAAGCTTCCCAAGCCTCATATAATGAATCGGTAGGATCTTGCTTGAACATATACACCTTGTCTCTCATTGAAGCTTTCCTGCCTTTGGGATAGAACTTTTTCAAGAATTGCTTCACAAGTTCCTCCAAGTGTAATTTGAATTCTTTGGTAGCTTGTTCAACCATGCCTTAGCCTTCTCCGATGGAGAATAGAGAAAGCCTTTTAGGCGCAACGATTCTTCAGTACAATGTGCCGACTTGTAGAGATGACATGTTTGCACAAAATTCCTCAAACGTTCACTTGGGTCATCATGCTTACTTCCACTAAAAATTCCATTTTGATCAAGTCCATGAAGAATCACTTGTGGGGTATTAAAAGTCACATTCACACAGATTGGTGGTGGTACAATGGCACTTGCCAAAGTGTCAAAATTCACTTCCTCTTCCGAATCTTCCAATTCTTGAGCATGTTGATTATCATTTCGACCACCCCTTGCATTCCTTTGGCTCCTATTGTCATTTCGAACATTCACCGGATTGGCATCGACTCTCCTATTAGCTTGAGCACCACTACCTCCTCGATTTGCACCTCGGCTTCCTCTATTAACATTATTGCCTCTTCGGTTTGAATTATCCGCAACACTATCATTGTTACCAACACGAACTCTCTCATTGGCTTGAGCATTTCCATGAGGAATTCCATCATTTGGGCTTCATTTTCAACTTGAGGGTCTTCGTTCCCCTAAAAGACATCACTAATTCCATTACTCTCCTCACTAAGGAAGTGCCATCATAATCTTCTTCGGACTCTTCATAATAATCATTCAGAGCAATTTGAGCATTTGGAAATGGAACTCCCTCATTAGCACGATTGTAGAGGGGATTCCTCATAGATCTATTTGGATTTCTTCTAACAACTAACAAGACTAGAACACGAAATATTCAACCTAATATGTGTACCTTAGCTCCCCCGAAACGGTGCCAAAATTTGATCCACGCTCAATCCACTCACCATGAAGGGTGTGGGGCAGTCGTCAAAGATAATAGTACCCAACAAAAGTCAGGGTCGATTTTCACAGGGAGCTAGCAAAGCAATCTATTAATCTTAGGATGAATAGTAACAGGTTATAAGAATTGCTGTATATTCCTAAGGAGTAAAAGTAGAATTATTTTAACTACGACTACAACTAACATAAAACAAACTAAATTTTCACGACCCGTTTTCTAAACAAGCTGTGACCGGCACCCGGTACCTAAGCTTGACCGGGCGAACCACCTGTACTTATCTATCCTGTCTTAACCCTAAGAATACATGCAACTTAAACACTCTCTTCAACATAAATATTCAGAAAAATAATAATAATAAAACTATTATTAAAATATTATCCTTGAAAATATTACGGTCAAATTACGATTCCGAGCAAAACAATGCGAGATTGGACCACAACCCAAAATACCAGACTGTCTATGAAGCCTCTACTGATAAACTGACGCACTGCGCAGGACATGAACTTCCTGGCTAGTTCACAACGAAATAAATAACTAAATAAGGCTGACTCAAAAGGAAAGTACTCTACGAACGAAAGCAGAGCTCACCAATAGCACTGGAAGTGAGGAGAAAATCCTAGCTTGTCGTCTGAGTATCTGCAACGCCGGTTCCTACGTTGCGCCATAGGACAACGTAGGTTCCCAAAAGAGAACGTCAATACACCACGATGGTACTCAGTGAGTCTCAACGACCCCCACTAAAGCGGGAACGAGATGCTTGAAAGAAACTCAAAATACACATAATTCATTAAAACCATGAGAACTTAAAACATTTAAAGATAACTGAAATAACTTGAAACAATAAAATCCTGAACTTTAAACATAAATATATATCGTTTCTTTACTTTTGGGGAGTACTAATTAACTCTGACATAACATGAATACATAAAGTCACCGTGTGATCGGCACGGGTTCGATCCTCGCCTGATTGAATAGGCCCCTTCACTGTGGCGCCACACAGTTCCAGGTGATAGCATGCTGCGCGTTTTGTGCCTTGGCCATGTCAGACAATATTATCCTATATCCCACTCTGGCACGAGTAGTTTCAGGGTCAACATTAACCACCAATGGTCACGAAGCCCTTCTCAGAATCTCAAGGTAACTCTCAAAATATTTTTATAAAACTCTACTTGACCACTTTAAGGTCCAATACATTCCTTGAACATAATCCATGAGCATAACCATAATAATCTTGAGTAAAACTTGACATGAATATATTTTCAAATATTCGTTAATCCATAAAATTTGACATATAATATAACGTAAATTAACATAATAAAATATGAAAAATCAATGTAAACTCTTGAATGATAACTTGAATGGGGTTTATCTAATATGCACTCTCTCGCTCCAATTAAACACATATTAGCTGAAGATATTTTATCAAACACTTTACATGCGGGATTTTGTGAGTAAAACCTCTTTAGTAAAGGGTTATATCAACTCACCTCAAATTAGTGGCTTTATTTCACCTCCTTGAATTATCTCGAGTGTTCAATCAACCGAAATCTACAATTTAAATAGTTAAGGTCATTAATACGAACTTTACTAGTTCAATCCTCCACGAACTCATGTTAAAACCATCCATGGTTGCCCTTATTATTACCACCAATAATTTCCATTACAATTGAATTTAATAATCATAAGATGCTCCAAAAATTACAAATTGGATAGCTCAAGTATTGGGGATTACCTTTGGAAGAAATTTCTTGAACCCTAGCCTTTAGGATTATTAATAAAATTTTGAAATTGGTAAATTCTTGAACTAGTAGCACTTAAGCTTTTTGACTTAGTTGAGAAACTCTAAAAGTTGCAAAGTTGGGGTCGGATTGAGGTATAGCAGCAACAACAAACTTGAGCAGCATCTTTTGCTCACAACGTGGGGTAGTCTGCTAATAAAACTTTAGCTTGAGCTCTAATCAAGACCCCTTTCTTCAATCCAATAATTCCCACTAGCCTATTCACACGTCAGAAAGGATTTGAGCCCTTTTATTTTGTTATAGTTTCGTCTCACTATATGGCCAAGAAAACTGACATTGTTTTAAGGGATAGCTTGCCCCTTATGGCCAAATTTTAAGTTAACTTGAGTTTCTGGTCTTTTACAATATCTTCTTCCACTTTCTTTATAATTAAATATTTGTACTCCATCCAACATTAATATTTTAACTTATTTCCTCTATAAACTTCATACTCAAACCTCACCATAATATTTGAAACGGCTTTACGTAGATAATTTTTCATGCCAATAAATATCCTAAAACTTAAAAAATTTTGGAGAACGCCACATAAATAAATATGATTGATGTAAACGATGAGAATGAGCTAGGGGTTTACCCAATCCAACTAGATTCTCATAACCAAATACTTGTATTAATATCATAAATCATATAGGTAATGTTAATGGTCGGACCTCTAATGTATTCCTCAAAATCCTTTCGGGATAGAGAGGATTTACCTCATCAAGCCCGTTAGGATCAATAATGAAGTGCTAGAAACCGTAGTCCAAAGACCCGAGCGGGGATGACCTTTTTAGGTTTTCCCTTTTAGATGGGATAGGCTGCAACCAATGTAGCCCAAATTCTCACCAGTTTCTATTAACCTACACTTTCAACCCTATTAGGGTTAGGTTCAAGTACAATCGTGCCTTACACCCTAGTTAAGAAAGTACGATGGAGAATTAGATTTATGTTAACCCATTGATTTCACAAGATTAAGTGCATGATTTAAGCTAAGATAATCAAGTTTTCATAAATAAACCCCTAGTATGAGTTTAGCTACACATACTAGGGTCTAACACACACATAGTAGCAGATGAAAATGGTAAGAATCATGTAAGAATATATAAAAGAAAATAGGATCCTTACAATAAAATCCAAGTTGAATCCCTTCTTTAGCTTCCAAGAATATTCAAAAAATGTGTAAGACAATATTCTAAGCTCAAAAAAGGTCTCTTTTCTCGAAGGCATAACAACATATTAATGGGTATGGGTTTTAAAACAAGTCTAATATTTACAAATTTGCCATTTCTCCTTGTTTTACGCCAAACTGCCGAATATTCGGCGAGTAGACTAATGAACTTCTAGGTTGCCGATGACATATTTTACCGATCATTCCATTTGAATTGTGATGCAGGTTCGGCGGGGCGCCTTTGTGATTACAGACAACTCATGGGCTTCGCAGATATTCCAGACTCTCTGTGAGCAGCGGTGGGTTCGCCTTTTCTTCTGCGGAGTCGCCGCTTGCCTTCAGCATTTCATTCTGCGATCCGCCCTTTAGTTGGCTAGAAGGCTTGAATTTTTTTCTCCTTTTGCGGATGGCTGATCTCTTGAGCCATAGATTCGGCGAGGCGCCGATCCAATTGCTATCTTATCTCCATGTTCTTCAATTTGTAGCCAAAGTGCACTTGTTTTTGCTCTTTTTCGCATTTACTTCGGCTTTATATATCAATTTCTCTTAATAACCTGAAAAACAGAGAATAACATAAGATTCACTCAAACAATAACGCGTTAAGATACAAAAATTAGTTGAAAAGAGTTGTAAATATGCACAAAATACCAACACATCAGGTCACAAGCAATACAGTAAAATACGACGAAAAGTAAGTAAACAGAGAAAAAAATAATAGACAAAAAAGTAAAGAGTTTTTTCCTTGAGAATTATCGAATTCAATAGTGAATCACCTGATGTACAATACAATATAAAGAGGGGTATTTATAGCAGTGATTACCCAGCCTTAATTATGGTAAAATACAAAGACTAATGAGGCTCGTGGACCTATGAACTCAAGGCGGTGGTATATACGAAACCCTAACTAGGGGACTGTAACCCTAAGACGGCTGGATGTATGCCTTGCGTCCTTGCAAGAATGCCTTGCGGTGATTCGAGAACGTTAAAACTTGATCCCGAACTTGATGGATTTGATTTGATTCAAGGGCTTTTGAGCTTGATCTTGAATTTAAGGGATTTGATTTGATTCAAGGGCTTGATAACTTGTTCTTGAATATATGGATTTAGTTTGATCATGAACGTGGCGGCAATATGCATGGAGTCTTCTTAATTTTTTGCATGAGGGAAGGCTTCTTGATGTATGTGACACGACCAAAAATCTGGTTAGGCCGTGCGGGCACCCGACATCCTCCCCTAGACCCATCGGGCGAACCCTTATCGATTAAATCAGGAAAATAAATATAACAATTCACAAATAAGGACAAGACTTTTAAAAAAAAAATTACAGACATACTAATACCTCTAAGCTGTACAAAAGAAATTACAGCTGACTACCCAACGTACTAGGTTTAGGGCTATCCAGACTAGACATCTAAGAGTACAAAATAAAACAGATACCTCTTGAAGGGAGCAAACTGCAACTGAAATAATAAACAATAAACTGGTGGCCATCTGGAATAAACCTGGCTCACCCTAACAGCTGGAGCCGTCTTCGCTCCTTCACCACATGGCGAACTCAATCCTGGAGCGAACCTGCCGAAACAAAATAGATAGACAAGAAACAGACAACAAACAAGGGTGAGTCAAAAGGACTCAATAAGTGAGGCAGACTAGCCACCTCAAAGAATAGGATAGCTAGCCAGGGAGAAAAGAAATAGATAGACCAAATTCTTTTTATTTAAATTATAAAAAGGCAAAGCCAGATAACAACCAGAAACACGTAAGAAACTTATAAACTCAGCCAAGGATGCGTGCCAGAAACAGATCAACAAATAAGCAATGCACATATAAGAAAAACAGTAGTCATGTACCGCAAGTCTACACAATGGTATGAATTGAGGTGAAATGAAATGAAGTGAGATGAAATGAAATATGATGCGAAGGGTCACATGTGCCCGCCATCCCATCTCGAAACGGAATACTCCTGCATTCGAGGGGAATCCAATCTGATAATCAACTGGAGCGGAATACTCCTGCTCCTGGGGCGGAATACTCCTGCACCCGATAAAATATGAACCAGAGGCGGAATACTCCTGCACTCTCTTGGGGCGGAATACTCCTGCACCCGATATAATGTAAAGCTGAGGCGGAATACTCCTGCACTCTCCTGGGGCGGAATCCTCCTACCCTCAATATGATACAATGGAGCGGAATACTCCTGCTCCTGGGGCGGAATACTCCTACCCTCAATATGATACAATGGAGCAGAATACTCCTGCTCCTGGGGCGGAATACTCCTGCACCCAATATGATATGCAATGTAATGTATATGAATGACATATAATTCATATGAATGCAATATGATGCAATAATAAACCTTCTCCGGCGCGGGACTCTCATCGACAGCCGGGAAGTAGATGCCAACTCAGAGCGAGAGCACAATGCTCAAATCCTCAATGCAACACCAACAAAATGACATAACATACAATATATAATGTAAATCCAAAGCTAAGGCGTAATGAGTACGCCTATCGGCAGCTACACACGTAAGGAACACGTGGTAGAAAATCCACGAGGCCAGGTGCCTCCAATGGATATAAACACTTACCTCTTCAAAAGTTAGCATTGCTAATCAATAACCGCTTTTATCCTTTGGTTCCATTGCCAAACGATCCCACTGGGTTCAATAAGCAGAAAAAAATATCAAATTAGGCTAAAGGCTTCATTCCTCACATTTTAGGGCAATCCGGTTAGGAGCCTGATACCCTATTCGCATACGCAATACGCAGGCCAGGCCTATGTATGGGGTTTAGGGTCACATAACCAAATCCTAAACAAATTACATTTATAAGTTGCCCATAACTCCCTGAGTATGAATATATATATTCAATTTCGTTATCGGGGTCCATTTGACCCTTTAAACTATTAATTGAACTTATTAAAACGATGTATAATATTCCAAGTTTACCGTTAAAATATATTCAAACACACGTAATAAACTCAAATAATATATTAGGATCATTACCTGAATGTTTTAGGGTGAAAATTCTACTTTTTTCCGGACCTTTTTCTCATTTTCTGGCATTTTTCTTCCTCCCCGTCATTTTGTTTTCTCCCTGTTTCATATTGTTTATAATGCTCTGCTTTCTTTGTTAATCACTTGAGCTTTTATAAGCTCAAGTGACCACCGCCTAACTATTTTGTCTCCTTTTCCTTTTTTTTTTTCTTTCTTTTTCTTTTAAAATTTGTTGTTACGGTAAAAATTAAAACGGTACCCTACGATATTCAAAATAATTCCAACTTTTGCATACAAGTTATACAAAATATATGTAACATACTCTCGAAGGCGGATCTCAAGTTGGACTCCCGAAACTCAAGATGCGAATTTAAATAGAAAAAGTCAAATTATTTAACTTTCGGCATTTTAGCGGAACTAGCCGAACAACATCGAAATTCACTTTCGAAAGTTCACAAAAGTCATAAATAATCATATGAGCCTAACGACGCTTTCGGATTTCGAATCGTAGTTCGTACCGAGCTAAAAAAATCTCTTTTTAATACTTATTGTCAATAAAACTAAAACCTTCTTCCGATGCCTACCAAGAGAGGTCTGATTTAGCTCAAATTTTACAGATAAGTTTTAAAATTATCGGCACGCCAATCAGAGTCCTAACTTTCGAAACGACTGACCGAGGTCGTTTCAGTATGGAATGCTTCTTGATATCTAGTAGAATACAAGACTTTTATATCTCTCATTTGATGATCTTGTGACCTCTATCTATAGTTGTAAGGTAAGAATCTATGTGATAAATATACATATTTTTTCTCCATTCTAATTGGTCAGCTTGAGTCATCAAAACTATCACAAAAGCTATGTGATAAACTTGTATTTGATTGGTCGTAACTGTGTCATTTGGACACTTGGAAGGTTTTGATTGGACATGCTGCCTTATTTATGCACGTGACATGATTTCATAGGTCCTTTATTGCGCCTGTTGCTCCCGAATGCACACGCAAGTATACGTGGTCGACAAGTAATAAAGTCATAAATCGAGTATCGTTCCCACAAGGACTATTGTTACAACTGAATCCTAGCAAACAATTTTCTAAAGACTATTCAGGGATCTTTTTCAATGATGGTTGAGATTTTTACTAACTAAATGAAACAATTAAAAGCAAGTAACTGAAGTCAAGTAACAGAGCAAATTCTAGGTTGTTATCAATAAAAGAGAGACGGTCCAGGTAAGAGTTACGAACAATCCAGTTGAGTTTCCAATTGAGTCTACTTCTTGATTTCCTAGATTGCTATCTAACATGTTAATTATATTCGTGAAAACCTGTTGATTCTTCACGAGTCTA
This sequence comes from Petunia axillaris subsp. axillaris, assembly GCA_029990575.1. Classification (NCBI taxonomy): domain Eukaryota; kingdom Viridiplantae; phylum Streptophyta; class Magnoliopsida; order Solanales; family Solanaceae; genus Petunia; species Petunia axillaris. Next base: position 11,563,003 of record JARKNS010000006.1, read on the forward strand.
TGCAAGCTACTCTAACGCCTATATTTCTATGGAATTAAATCACATGCATGCATTAACGAACTCTGTATTTAGCTAAGCAAGGCGAATAGGTATATGTCTATCCTACCCTCAAATCGATTCCCTGATGCCCAGGTTCGCAATCAAGCCCTATTCTTTCTTATTTACGTTTACAAGTTCCCTCTGTCGAGTTCAACTTGTAAACCGTAGATAGTGTTTAATTATCGGGCCCTGATAACCAAACAATTAGGCTCAAGAAAGAATAAACAATCCGTAATGGTAAATCAATAGGAAGAATTCAACTTTCAAACATCAACCTTCATGTATTTGCTCTAACCCTAGAACAATAGGTTTAGCTACTCATATTCATAATAACAACACAAGAATTCATGGAAGAAATAGGTAAAATGGCTAAAGTCCACCTTGAACTATGCCATTTTTTTTCAAAATGACATTTCAACTTTGCGGGCGTCCTAGTACCCCCTTGAACAATTTTGAATTGGTATTAAGGCCTCCTTCCGAGGTAAGACCAGTTTTTTACAAAAAGAGTTGATTGGCACGCACCAATCATTGGTTGACACGTGTTAAATGCTTAAAAAATTAAAATAAAACAAAAAATCCTTTGTTTATTCACACCTCCACTCCTAAAATTTCTTTCCAGCAACCCCACTCCTTTTCATCCCCTCCCCGTAACCCCATTTATGTCCCTCTCCTTATTTACTAAACATAATCTCCAACCCTTTCAATGGAGCACAAAAAGAATTAGCATTTTTAAAGGGAAGAACATTATTATTTCAAGAAAATAACTTTTCATTTAGTTTCTGATTTCATATATGAAGGCCAGTAAAGAATTTTCAGATCGGAGCTCCAGTTAATTACCAATAATTTTTTAAATACTTTAGCATAAAATTAAATTATGATGGGTGATGTTCTTTGTGTAGTTGCCTCACCAATATTATAAAAATTGAATCAGCGAATTTTTCGAAGCTTCATGAGCTTTTCGAATCTGATGTGGTGTAGAATGTGGTGATCAAGGTGGTGGTGGGTATGATTTTAGTCTCTGATTGAATAAGGAAAGTGTGACATTTTTTCTTTTTCTAATTTTTGGTAGTGATTGATATGGAGAATTAGAGATGGTGGAAGTAGTAGAGGAGACCACAGGTGGAGGAGATGGCAGTAGCTTAATGGAGAAGAAAGAGAAAAGAGAAAAGAACAAATTAAGAAAATGAAATAAAAATTTAAAAAAAAAAGCAAAAAAATTACACTAAAAACATCTTACCGGGTATTAATTATTTTTTATTTTTCTTTTTCATCCCTCACTCTCTTAAAGAGACTGATATACACTCTTCATACCACGTGTGCTCGGAAGTGGGTATTAATACCAATTTGAAATTGTTCAGGGGGGTATTAGGACCCCCGCAAAGTTAAACTGTCATCTTGGCAAAAATGGTATAGTTCAAGGTGGACTTTACCCATTTTGCCGAAGAAATATAAAAGATTGTAATAGATGATGAAAAAGGATTAAACCCTTGGTTCAAAGTGTAAGAACTCCAAAACTTGCTCTAGAAATTCGACCTCCCTCTAAGGAAACGAAATAAATAAGATTTTATAGTGTTTACAAAGTGCTAGGATAAGCTAAACCAAAGCCTAATCTAATTGGGAAAACTTATGTTCCGTCACTCTCAAAGCTTTCATGGAAGCCACGCTTCCACTATAGCTTCCAACTCTTCAGGGCTTTCGCTGAAGCCTTGCTCCCAGTATAGCTTCCAACTCTTCAGGGCTTTCTTGGAAGCCTTGCTTCCACCATAGCTTCCAATGCGTTCATTAACTCTAATTTGATTGTTCTTGTCTCGAATTCATCCGCACCATTCCTAAAATCACAAATACGATAAGTGAGCACAAGAAACACAATTATCACATATAACAAGCACATAAAGTACCGAAATGTGAGGAGATATTAAGGTAAAATAGGCAATTATTTCCAAACATCACCACCCCACACTTAGACCTCTACTCGCCCTCGAGCAATCATCAAAAACCAATTTCCCAACTAGATCATAACACTCAATATAACAGGTCTACCTATGATTATGGTTGATACCGACCATTAGAAAAGTGCATATACATACCATATGACCCACAATTTACCAAAAATTCACCAAATTTTAAAACACTAGAGCAACCAACTCAAGACATCTCAGTCTCAAAAACCGACTCAATGAAACCAAGCTTTCACAAAATCACACCCATTCACTCAACCAAGAAGTCATTAACTTCACCTATCTCGCGCAAACCATGTGCCCTCACCAAAAGTAATCAAGAGAGCGTCTCAAATATCACACAAATAATATATTTCAAGAATAATGAGGGACATAACATAGGAAGAATTCACTCGCTCTCAAAAAGAAGTTCACGTGCCACACACAACGTACCATAGGCTTGCCCATAGTATATGACTCCACTAATGTAAGCTCACTCCTATCGGGATTAACTAGGACTTTAAGGGTTGTAATGTAGACTAAAAGACGGGTAGGATAAACATGGATAAAATAGTGACTACCTCCCTAAGCACTTTAATACATCACTTTAATTTTTATTTTCACCATTCTTCTCAAAACCAACCAAACAACCACCCAAACATACACAAGAAATTCCCTCTCAATGTAAGCAATTTGCCAACACTAGCAAGGATTGAGATTTTTTTCTTTTGTTTTCTTTATTTTTCTCTTTTTCATTTTTTTCCTTTCAATTTCATCTCTTTTTTTTTTTTTTTTCAATAATTCCCAATCTTGCCAATGTATTTTTATTCAAACTGCACCATATTTTTCTTTCATTGGTTCCACTCTAAAGCTACCCAGTTCTCCAACCACAGCTCCGTAAACAATAATATTTTTCTATTAAAGTCTCTAAGGAGTACGGGCTCAAAAAGAAGATAATTGAGAACAAAAGGGATAAGGCTTGAAATGTGGGTGCCAACAAAAAGGTCAATAGGCTCACAAGGGCTTAATAAAGATAATATTAATGGGTAGGCTAATCAAGGCTAGAAAGGCTTATCAAAGAAATGCCTGTATCATCTCCCGACTAGAGTAAACCTAGGATTTCGCTTTGAACACACACGGGGCAAGTTCTAGACATCAATATGCAGCACGGAACATAAGAAAAGATAACTCACATCACACATGGCACATAGTTCACTAAAGACGGTTTCATTCCAACTCTCAGTTTAAGCAAATAAGGTGCAACTCTTGAAATTTAAGCACTAAGGCGCAATGGTTCACACAAGAGATCAAGTAGTTGAACCTAAGCGTCTCAAGAAGGTCATTCAATTTTTTTCTAAGCATGCATCACAATTTTAAAACCAAAAAGGATTCACAAATAGCAAGTGCTCAAGTCTAAATCCACCGGTATCAAACAAACTAAAGGCGCCTAGCATTCTATCAATTTTTCTAAAATACTCTGCTAACTACTACTACTACTAAACTACTCCTAAAAATAAAAATTACCCGGTTCAAACGTCTACCCATGGAAAAGAACCGATGCCATAAGAAAAACTACGGGGCGGATAACCGTACCACTAACTAAAATTAAAAATAAAATCTTTTTGGAAATTTTCATTAGTTTTCTAATTTTTTTATTTTTATATATTAAAGCAAGAAACAAATAAAAATAATGTCAAGTGACAAAAATAAAAAATTGCTAAAAAGAAATTTCTAATGGTACAGTCATCCATAACCTCAAAAAGAATGGAAGTTACCTCGCCCCACACTTAAAACCAAGCAATGTCCTCAGTGCGAGAAAAATAAAGTGCTAGAATAAAAGAAACTTCCCTGAATGCTAAACGATCTAGCCTTTAGTGCTAGCAGTGGCACCATCTCCGTTACGAACCCACCAAGCATCCGTAGAGCAAGGAGTACTCAGACTTCCCCCGACATGTCGTCATTTTAAGGAATTAAGGGGTGCAACACCCCACACTTGAGCTCGACATCGCCAAAACCTACAAAATATGTAACTATGCATACGAGAACAATGGGTCGTCGTGACGACCCCACACTTACTCCCAATTACACTACTAAGGAAGTAATTCTAACTAACTACTAAAACTAGCACAAGAAAGCCATGGAGGCAGCAAGAAGGATTCAAAAGGTCAGGATTTGGCGACGACTAGTATGCGACAATGGCTATGGTACACTTTAACTCATATTCAAGTCAAATTTAGCTCAAGAACGACTAATTAAAATTCCGAAGAGCATCATAATGTTCACTTAATGCCTATATATGTAATTTTGCTACTCAAGATTTCACAAAAAATCAACTTTTACTCACTGCGGCATTTCATCAAACATGTTATGTGCATTAGTTTTAAGCTTCAGTTTCATGAATATGTAGAAGGAAATAACACTCCCAAATTTTCATGGGAGATCGCTCACAGATTCCAGTACAATCCAACAATGATTCAGTGTTCATACACTCAAAACATCAAAGGTTCTCACACTGTTTAAACCAAAGGAAACTGTGACTAAGGGTAAGGGATGAAGGGAATTTCACACTGTGGATTAGCAGCAGCTGCGAGCAAAACAGAGAGGAAAGGAACTTACCTGCCTTGGTTCGTGAATCAATGAAGGAAATCGTTTACTTATCTGCCTGAGTAAATGTGTTCTCTATTTTTTGTTCTTCTCTTGGTCGTGTTTAAACAAACAGGGAGAGGTAGGACTTTGTGTGTGTTACTTTAATTCTCGCGGGTCAAATGGGTCAACCCGAAACCCGAAAAAATTCAATACTTACCTGCGATATATGAAGCGACGCCCAGCGATCGCTTTGAGCTGAGGGAACTCACTCCCTTTCTAGCAGCGACAGTGGGAGCGACGCTTTGACTGAATTTTGTGCAGCTGAGGCGTTGGGGAGGGCGACGCCTTGTGATCGCCTCGGCAGTTCTGGAGCTCACTGTGTGACTCAAGGCTATGCTGGAAGCGATGCTTTACTTTGGTTTACTCCGATTCTCAGCCAAAATTTTTCTAAGTGTCACGAGATGTCGATGCTTTCCCTAGGGCAACACTTCACGGATTGCTTCAAGCAGGTCTGGCACAATTGTTTTTATAAGCGATCTGTAAGCGAGCAGCTAAAAAAAACACTTCCTAAAGACCTGGATGTTCTGTGAGCTATCTACTGTGCGTAGTAGCCAAGAAAACGTCATGTGGGTCTGACTATTTTGCCTGAACTTTGTGGAATTTCAACACTTATTACGGTTTCCTCAATTTAGTTCTAGCTGCATTTTTCTAAAATCATGGCTTCAACCGCTCCGCAACTCCTCGCCTTAGTGGTTCTGCCACTATTTGTTTTATTTCTCAATACATGACTCGCACTCCGAACCTTCCGAGCCCTACAAAAATGACAAAAAAAAATTACGTAACACTAATAAGTGAAAACGACTAAAACAATAAAACTTGGGTTGCATCCCAACAAGCGCTTGATTTGACGTCGCGGCACGACTCTTTTTGTATTTTTATCTTTTTCTATTTTTATTTTTTTCTTTTATTTTTGCGTTTACATACAAAGCTCGGGTTGCCTCCCGAGAAGCGCCTTAGTTAACGTCGTGGCACGACGACACTTTTAAGCTCACTTCCAGCATTTACGTCTCCTCTTCTTACGACGAACTTTTGTCTTCTTCCTTCCTTTAGATGAACTCTTCTTCAACTTCACAAGTAATATGCCATTGTCAACTTGTTCCACATTCCGCTCAAACACCTCTTTTGGTTTACTTTCATGTTCTTGTCTAACACAGTCTATCAAAGAACACTCTTCAAACTTAGCCATATGATCATTTTCATTATAAACCTTGAAAGTAACCTTTTCTCCATAAGCTCTCACAGTCATCTCCCCAAGTTCCATGTCAATAATTGCCTTCGAGGTGATTAGGAATGGTCTTCCCAAAATTATTGGGGCTTCTTGATCCTCTTCACAATCTAGGATAATAAAATCTGCAGAGAACGTAAACTTCCCAAATTTAATCAACACATCTTTCACCTTACCATCGGGGCAAGTGAGTGATCCATCCGCCATCTTAAGAGTAACTAAAGTAGGCTTGATTTCTCCTAAGCCTAACCTTTTATAGACAGACATAGGCATGGGATTTATACTGGCCCCCAGATCACACAGTGCACCAGAAATATTATGACCACCAATAGTGTAAGGAATAGTAAACTTCGTAGGATCTTAAAGTTTTGGAGGTAATTTACTCAGGATTGTACTACACTCTTCCGTCAACTCGATTGTATCAATCTCTTGTGGCTGTCTCAGAATCTCTTTTAAGAACTTCACAAATGACGACATCAGTTCAAACACATCAGTCAAAGGAATGTTAACCTGAAGCTCTTTCATCATACTCACAAAATTTTGAAATTGAGCCATATCATTTGATGGTTGAAGTCTCTGTGGGAATGGTGGGGGCGGTAGAGGTGCCTCCTTTTTCTCTTCTTTCTTCTTTACTTTTTCCACTTTTTCTACTTTCGCTTGGCCATCAACTCTTCACCTTTAACTAGAGTTATAGCAAGACAGTACTCAACTCCCTTTAGATTAGGATTCGATTCAACATTACCAGGAAGTGCTCCATGTGGTAAGATCTTTTATGGCCTGTGCCTGAGCAGTATTGTCAGCTATAATTCTCTGCTGACCTGCCAACATCTGCTTTATCAACTCTTCAACTGAACTGTTTGACTGCTGTGGTTGAGCCTGAGGATGTGAATTCTGGTAGTTATTCTGAGATCTTGTATTACCTTGAGCGGCTTGATTATCACTCCAAGAGAGACCATGATGATTTCGTGAATTAGGATTGTAGCTATTACCGAACTGGTTCTGATTTTGTCCCTGAGACTTATTTTGATTCCCCACGTAATAAACAGACTCTGGATTGGAGGGGCAAACATCAGTAGCTTGATCTTGTCCACATACCTCACAAAAACTTTGAAACTGCTGCACTTGCTTAACTGATTGCACTTGTTTCTGAGTTGGTGGCAATGCTAGCTATCTAATTTGGTTAGCTATCACATCCATCTTTGCATTCAACGCTGAAACCGCATCCAATTGAAGTACTCCAACAACTTTTTGACTTGGAGCTCTACCATCACCCTGCCAATCAGGATTGCTCTGAGAGAATTTATCCAATAATTCATAAATCTCATTAAAATTCAAAGCCAAGACTTGGCCTCCAGCAGCAGCGTCCACCACGATCTTGGTATGGGCATTCAAACCTTCAACAAAAGTGTGGGCCAACACCTCATTAGATTGATTATGGTGCGGGCAATCTTTTAACAATGACTTGAATCTCTCCCAAGTTGAATACAAGGATTCTCCATCTCGTTGTCTGAAAGACATAATCTCACTCCTTATTCTAGCTGTTTTGGCAGATGGATAGAATTTAGCCAAAAATTTCTTAGCTAAAACATCCCAAGTAGTGATAGACTCACGCTTTTCAGCCTTTAACCACTTCTTTGCTGCCCCAATCAATGAAAAGGGAAAGAGTATCAATCGAATATAATCAGTTGAGACCCCTGCTGGTGTGTATGTGTCACTAATCTCCAAGAAATTCTGGATATGTTGTTGTGGATCCTCGTGCAATAATCCAGCATATTGTCCAGTCGCATGTAACAGTTGTATCATGCCGGACTTAATCTCAAAGTGTCCAGTAATTTCAGGTTTAACTATGCTCGAGGCTAATCCCTCTAGATTGGGAATAGCAACATCTCGCACATCTAAAGTTCGATCTTCTGCCATTCCTACAGGTAAGGATTAAGAGAAACCTAATACCTGAAATAGCACAAGAACTCAAAATAAAAATTAAACCTGAATAGAAAATAACAAATCGTCTAAAAAGAAAACAGTCAATTATTTAGTCCCCGGCAACGGCACCAAAAACTTGTTGCTCCCAAACGCACACGCAAGTATACATGGTCGACAAGTAATAAAGTGATAAATCGAGTATCTGACATGACCCGGAATCCGGCTAGGCCGTGCGGGCACTCGACATCCTCCCCTAGACCCATCGGGCGAACCCTTACCAATTAAATTAGGAAAATAAATATAATTTAATTCATAAATAAGAACAAGACAAAAAAAAAAAAAACCGACATACTGATACCTCTAAGCTGTACAAAAGAAATTACAGCTGACTACCCAACATACTAGGTTTAGGGCTATCCAGACTAAACATCTAAGAGTACAAGAGAAGACAGATACCTCCTGAAGGGAGCAAAATGAAATTAAAATAATAGCCAATAAACTGGTGGCCATCCGGAATAAAAGCTGGCTCACCCTGACAGCTGAAGTCGTCTTCGCTCCTTCACAACGTGGTGAACTCAATCCTGGAGCGAACCTGCCGAAACGAAATAGATAGGCAAAAACAAACAACAAACAAGGGTGACTCAAAAGGATTCAATAAATGGGGCAGACTAGCCACCTCAAAGAATAGGATAGCTAGCCAGGGAGAAAAGAGACAGATGAACCAAATTCCTCTTATTTAAATTATATAAAAAAAAACAGAGCCAGATAATAACTGGAAACACGTATGGACTCACAAACTCATCAACACCAAGAACATAGATAACCAGAACATATAGGTATCCCGAACACATCAACACTAGAAATACATCCTGTTGCGGCGTGCAACTAGATCCATATATTCATCCTGTCGCGACGTGCAACCCGATCCATATATTTATACCGTTGTGGAGTGTAACCCGACCCATATATTTATAACGTTGGGGCGTGCAACCCGATCCATATATTTATACCATTGCGGCGTGCAACCCGATCCCCGCAACCCAGAATACAAGCCAGAAATATATAGGCAAACTGAGATATGTCCACGACATAGTATGCATACCGCATAAAGAAAACACAACACAATACACACAATAGTCAGTATGCGGTGCAATAAGATGGGATGAATGCGGTACAATGCAATGCAGTCACATATGAATGAGATGGGATGAATGCGGTACGATGCACTGCAGTCACATATGCCTGATACCTATCTCCGGCGCGGGACTCTCATCGTCTACCAGGAGATATATGCAATAATGATCCTTTACCGGCTCGGGACTCTCATCGATTACCGAGAAGTATATGCAATAATGACCCCTTCACCGGTGTGGGACTCTCATCGCCACCCGGGAAGTATATGCAATAATGATCCTTCACCGGCTCGGGACTCTCATCGATTACCGGGAAGTATATGCGATAATGACCCTTCACCGGTGCGGGACTCTTATCGCCACCCGGGAAGTATATGCAATAATGATCCTTCACCGGCTCGGGACTCTCATCAATTACCGGGAAGTATATGCAATGATTATCCTTCACTGGTGCGGGACTCTCATCGCCAACCAGGAAGTATATGCAATACTGATCCTTCACCGGCTCGGGACTCTCATCGATTACCGGAAAGTATATGCGATAATGACCCTTCACCGGTGCGGGACTCTTATCGCCACCCGAGAAGTATATGCAATAATGATCCTTCACCGGCTCGGGACTCTCATCGATTACCGGGAAGTATATGCAATGATTATCCTTCACCGGTGCGGGACTCTCATCGCCAACCGGGAAGTATATGCAATACTGATCCTTCACCGGCTCGAGACTCTCATCGATTACCGGGAAGTATATGCAGTGATGACCCTTCACCGGCTCGGGACTCTAATCGATTACCGGGAAGTATGTACAATAATGACCCTTCACCGGTGTGGGACTCTCATCGCCAACCGGGAAGTATATGCAATAATGATCCTTCACCGGCTCGGGACTCTCATCGATTATCGAGAAGTATATGCAATGATGACCCTTCACCGGTGCGGGACTCTCATCGCCAACTGGGAAGTATATGCAATGCTCAAAACCAGAGTGCAATGCTCATATGCTCAATGCAATACCAACAACAGGGCATAACATATAATATACAATGTAAATTCAAAGCTAAGGGGTAATGAGTACGCCTATCGGTAGCTACACATGCAAGGAACACGTGGTAGAATATCCACAAGGCCAAGGGCCTCCAAAGAAATGGATATAAACACTTACCTCTCCCAAAAAGTTGGCATTGCTAATCAACAACCGCTTTATCCTTTGGTTTCATTGCCAAACGATCCCACTCTATTCAATAAGAAGAAAAATATATCAAATTAGGCTAAAGGCTACATTCCTCACATCGTAGGGCAATCCAGGCAGGAACCTGATACCCTATTCGCATACGCAATACGCAGGTCAGGCCTATGTACAGGGTTTAAGGTCACATAACCAAACCATAAATAAATTACATTTATATGTTGCCCATAACTCACTGAGTACGAATATATAATCAATTTCATTATCCGGGTCAATTTGACCCTTTAAATTATTAATTGAACTTATAAAAACGATGTATAATATTCCAAGTTTTACCGTTAAAACATATCCAAACACACGTAATAAACTCAAATAATGCATTAAGATCATTACCTGAATGTTTCAGGGTAAAAATTCTACTTTTTTCCTGGCTCTTTTCTCATTTTCTGGCATTTTTTTCCACTGCGTCATTTTATTTTTTCTCTGTTTCGTTTTTGTTTGTGCTATATCTTTTCTGGAATAGTTAGGCTATGGGATTCTAATTCCAATAGCCACCGCCCATGGTCACTTTAAATTTTCTTTTTTGTTTCGTATTTTTTTGTCTTTTGACTTTTTTTTTAAAAAAAAATCGATGCTACGGTAAAAATTAAAACGGTACCCTACGATATTTGAAATAATTCCAAATTTTGCATACCAGCTATGCAAAATATATATAGCATACTCGCGAAGGCGGACTTCAAATCGGACTCCCGAAACTCAATATGCAAATTAAATGAAAAAATATCAAATTATTTAACTTTCAGCATTTTAGCGGAAACTAGCCGAACAACATCGAAATTCACTTTCGAAAAATCACAAAAGTCACAAATAATCATACAAACCTAACGGCACTTTAGGATTTCGAATCAGAGCTCATTCGCCAAAACCGAGCTCGAAAATATCTTTTTAATACTTATGACAATAAAAACTGAAACCTTCTCCGATGCCTACCAAACAAGATCTGATTTAGCTCAAATTTTACAGACATGTCCTAAAGGACATTACAAATATTTTAAAATTATCGGCACGCCAATCGGAGTCCTAACTTCCGAAACGACTGACCGAGGTCGTTTCAGTATCGTTCCCACGAGGACTATTGTTACGACTGAATCCTAGCAAACAATTTTCTAAAGACTATTCAGGGATATTTTTCAATGATGGTTGTGATTTTTACTAACTAAATGAAACAATTAAAAGCAAGTAACTGAAGTCAAGTAACAGAGCAAATTCTAGGTTGTTATCAATAAAAGAGAGACAGTCCAGGGTCAGAGCTACAAACAATCCAATTGAGTTTTCCAGTGATTCTACTTCTTGATTTCCTAGATTGCTAACTAACAAGTTAATTATATTCGTGAAAATCTGTCGATTCTTCACGAGTCTATGCAATCTACTCTAACGCCTATATTTCTATGGAATTAAATCACATGCATGCATTAACGAACTCTGTATTTAGCTAAACAAGGCAAATAGGTATATGTCTATCATACCCGCAAATCGATTCCCTGATGCTCAAGTTCGCAATCAAGCCCTATTCTTTCTTATTTGCATTTACAAGTTCCTCTGTCGAGTTCAACTTGTAAACCGTATATAGTGTTCAATTATCAGGCCCTGATAACCAAACAATTAGGCTCAAGAAAGAATAAACAATCTGTAACGGTAAATCAATGTGAAGAATTCAACTTTCAAACATCAACCTTCATGTATTTGCTCTAACCCTAGACCAATAGGTTTAGCTACTCATATTCATAATAACAACACAAGAATTCATGGAAGAAATATAAAAGATTGTAATAGATGATGGAAAGGAATTAAACCCTTGGTTCAAAGTGTAAGAACTCCAAAACTTGCTCTAGAAATTCGACCTCCCCCAAAGGAAACGAAATAAATAAGGTTTTATAGTGTTTACAAAGTGCTAGGATAAGCTAAACCAAAGTCTACTATAATTGGGAAAACTTATGTTCCGTCAGCCTCAAAGCTTTCGTGGAAGCCACGCTTCCACTATAGCTTCCAATTCTTCAGGGCTTTCGCTAAAGCCTTGCTCCCAGTATAGCTTCCAACTCTTCAGGGCTTTCTTGGAAGCCTTGCTTCTACCATAGCTTCCAATGCGTCCATTAACTCTTATTTGATTGTTCTTGTCTCGAATTCATCCGCACCATTCCTAAAATCACAAATACGATAAGTGAGCACAAGAAACACAATTATCACATATAACAAGCGCATAAAGTACCAAAATGTGAGGAGATATTAAGGTAAAATAGGCAATTATTGCCAAACATATGCGCCACATCATTTGCCACGTGGCTTGGACCTTGAGCTAATGGACCAAGGTCATCATTTAAAGCCCAACAAGATGGACTAGCCTAATTAAACTAGACTTTTAATTAAATCCACGTCTTTAACTTAAAATATAGTCTCAACTATTTTACGATACAAAATTACAAATACAATAAAATTTATGTCTACTCTACGACTTCTTATTATTAAGACATGAATTTAAATTCGCATGACTTGATTTTAATACACCTCTTAACGATCAGATGTATATGAAGATTCATTCATTTTAATCTTACTAGTTCTTGGCACGCACTTTGCGAGTGTAAACCATATCGATGAAAATAAACTTTTTAAAAATGATAAGCAATAAAAAAAATATATATGAGTTACAGATTTAAATTTTATTAATTTAAAAAAAAATGATATATATTAATCCCATGAAATAAAAGATTGTTTGACAAATATATAAATACAATAAAAGAAAAATACACACCAAATAAGTTGTTATAGTAGCTTTATAGGTGCTAGTTGCATCGTACAAACAAATATTGTTTCATGAATCAGATAAAAACATATTAACCTAAACAACTAAAATAGAAAGAAGCTACTTAACTCCGTTTGAAAAATTTTCATCTAATAATTGAACCATTTTAACTTAAGTTAATAATGTTAGATAAATGGATCAGTGCATTATCCTTTCTGTTATGGCCGTCTTTTGAGAAGGGAAAAGAACCAAAGAGAATATAGTAAATAGTTGGCACAGTTCATCAATAGCATAGCACGTTGGCCCTGCTGTTTAACCTAGATCCGATTTTAGGCCAATTAACAATTAAATTTGTATTTGCGGGGTCACGATCAATAGTTGAGATTAAGAGTTTATACGATGAGCCGATATGATGGCGATATGCACATATAAGTAAATAAAAGTAATGCGTAAAATGTAAATAAGGAGGAGTAACCGTATCGTGTCACTCGTCCTCGGGGAGAGTTCTTCGATACCAATCGCTCTTCGGAAGAATGAAGCAGAGAACTAAATAAGAGCAAAGGGAATGATTGAGCAAGATCGAGAGAGAGAGTATTTTTATTGATATTCCAAATATGAAGTCCAGATCCTCTACAATCGATTAAGGCGAGTGCTATTTATAAGCCCAATAGGCACCCGTTGGGATTTTTTTGTAACCGCTGGGCGTGGATCCGCTTGGATAAGTAACTGCCGATCGTCTATCCGTTGGAGTCATAACCGCTGGGTTGTAATGACTGCCTTAATGGTCATTAATAAGTTGATCGTGGATGATCGTGTTAATAAATGCTTATTTAAGCCAGGTTGACCGTTGAAACGCTTCATAACTTCTTTAGGTCTGTTCGTGACGAATGTCTGCCCGTTGGATGTCTGTCTGTTGAGAAGTCTGTTCGTGCCACGTGGAAGACACGTGTCACCTTTTCAAGTCTGTTCAGCTTTTATCCAATACAGATAGTCCCCGCACTTCTCAAGCAGAGTATCTGTTCGAGGAGTGGATACAATTTTTGGCGGGAATCTCTTGAGAATTTTTGTCTTCGTGTGATGTATTTTGATGATGTACGATCCTTATCAGCTAAGTGACAAGCCTTCATGACGTGCGCATTTAATGCGCCGTAACAAAAAGTAATTGCAGCCGGCACGTCTGTGAGATTGCAGGTCATTCCGAAATGACTATTGCGTGCCCCAAGGGTAAAAAGTAATAATTTTAACCGCTTCAGTCACGTGCACACGTCGCCTGTTGATCGCGAGGTGACTGCTCTTTTCCAAGATAATGATGATACTATAAAGTTTTGGTGAACCCTATTCAACGGCCAAATCTGATCGAGGATTCTTTGATGGCCTCCACGTGTCTTGAAGGAAGTTGGTGGGGCTGAATTTTTACTCCTATAAATAGGGGTTTGCTTGATGAGAAACCTTTTATTCGCCTTTATTTCTTCTCTGCTGTTCTCTGAAAAATACTCTGAACTAGCTTTGAATTCTTCCTGATAACTTCATACTTTCCTTGCAACCATGTCTTTACGATCTAGGAGAAACCAGGGTGCTGATGTCGCTGGTAGTTCCTCGGCGGCCACTCCCAGGTCCCGGGCTATACAAGCTACGGCTGCGGAGATAATCCCCAAAAAATGGGGTGAACTTGAAGCGGACTGTAATGTCATGTCCTTTCATAACAGAGATGGAGATACGCGGAACTGGCCGGCGTATAGATATAAGTCTGGGATTACGAAAGAGGTGATCCCCCGAGTAAGGGTGGACTGCCACTGGGGCGATGAGGTCCCCCTCTTACCGGTCTCTGAGGAGGAGAATATTACTTCTCATAGGGCTGGGTGGACAGCCATGTACACCTACCCTTTCACCGTGGAGAGCAGCTTACCCCTGCATCCTGTGTTGGAGAGGCTCTGTCGGGAGTACCTCCTCTGTCCGGGGCAGCTGAGCCCCAGTATGTATAGAATAGTTACTCTTTTGGATTGGTTCGCAGCAAGAACCGATCAATCTTTTGGTTATGAGCAATTTATTTCTTTGTATATTATACAAATTTTCAAAGACGGCTATGTAAATGCCAGAATGCGCGGAAGCAAGAGCTTGGTGCGCAGTTCTGAGGATACCGGTGACCGAGGCTGGGCACATCGGTTTCTATTTGTGCGCTCCTCGGCCCTGACTTTTGACGACAAGGCCTACCTTCCAGAAGTGTGGAATAAGAAGCGTAAGTCCCCGAGTACTTTTTCTGACATTCTTCATGCTTCTTCCTCTTCTCGATTTCTAACTCCGTTCAATTTTGTAGCGGCCAAGCAACCCTACGACAAACTCATCTCTGTTGAAGATTTGAGGGCATGGGTTAGAGCCAATTTTGAAGGAATTTACTCCAGAGAAGAGAGAGTGGATGTATTTTGCCACTCAGAAGAGTTTGGTTGTACTCAATCATGGTGAGAGCATTTTTTTTTATGATCATTCTTCTTCTTTGAGTCCTTTCCATACCTGACCGTTTTGCCTTTTTCATAGGTTTGGGCACTTCAAGGGATTTCTTCCCTGCTCCTCCTCAAGATGGACCTCCCGAGCCTGTGGCTGACCCAGAAGCTGAAGCTGAGGATATACTAGCTTCATTGGGTGCTCTGCGCAGCAGGGAGGGAGGCGAAGAACTCCTGTCCGGTGGACTGGGCTCCTTGAAGAGGAAAAAGAGGGGCAAAGGCGAGGGCGGAGCGCGGAAGAAGTCTGTTCATAAGACTTCCGTGGCTGCCGGGAAAACCTCGTCGGCTGCCGGTGATCCTTCCCCTAGGGCCAGTATACCGGAGCCCGTGGAAGAGAATGTTGGGGCTGCTGTTAAAGTCCCCGAGTCCGGACGGGGAGAGGAC
Organism: Petunia axillaris subsp. axillaris; assembly: GCA_029990575.1. Classification (NCBI taxonomy): domain Eukaryota; kingdom Viridiplantae; phylum Streptophyta; class Magnoliopsida; order Solanales; family Solanaceae; genus Petunia; species Petunia axillaris. The sequence goes on from JARKNS010000006.1 coordinate 11,578,774, forward strand.
GTAACCAGGGAGGTTATTACTCTCTCGGACACGGAGGTTGAGGCCGATGCTCCTCTTGGGCGAATGCCTCATCTCCGTAGTGACAGGAGGAGGGCTGAGGAGGAAGCTGTCTGTACTCCGCGGGGGAGTCCCCGAGTTAATGACGGGGCGGAAGCAGGTCCTTCTCGTGTTGACAAGGGGAAGAAAAAAGTTGGTGAAGAAGAAAAAGAAGAGGTGAGAGAAGAAGCAAGAGAAGAAACTCCCCAAGAGGGTAGCCAGGGTCCTCGTGTTTATCGTTTCGAGGATCTGGAGAATGTGGCTACTGAGGGGGCGGCTCCCGTTGTTCTTCGTGAATGTGAGACCATAGACCCTGGAGCGGAAGGTGATTCTAACCTTTCCTCATCAAGGTTCATTTGGCGGTCAGCTATTGGTGGCCGGACAGAGCTGAGTGACATCAGGGGAGTGCGTTACAAGTTCGGGCTAAATTATCCCTCTGAACAGGCTTGGGAACCTAAGTTCTGCGAGAGGAAGCACACTTTGAAACTTGCTCCTGATGTCAACTTCGTAACCAGACCACGCAACTTGGCTAAGGCAGTCTCCTCGCTCATCGGTCCCCGTGAAGAATGGACTTTGAGGGGGCTAACCGATGAGGAGTTGGCTTTCTAGATTGCCTCTGACTCTGCCCGGGTAAGTTCTTTTCCATTTTGTTTTGAAAATAACTTCTAACCTCGGACTTTTAACTTTTGACTTACTTTGCTTTTTTTTTTTAGTCGAGTATGCTGGCTGCCGAGCTTATGTTTCGCTCCAGACTAAACAACACTAATCAAGTGGTTGAAGTGAAAAGAGAATTGCTGGAGGCTCTGAAGGACAACAAGACTTTGATTGAGCAGTGTGGTCTCCTTGGTGGTGAAGTTAATCGGTTAACTGACGTCAACAATGGGCGTCTTGAGCAAATTAACGTTCTCACCAAGGAGAAGGACCTTCTTCTCGAGGAGAAAGAAGGGTTCGCGCGCTCTGTTCAGGGTTTGGAAAGACTGCTTGAAGAATGTCGAAACTCTTTGAACGGTGCTAACGGAGATCGTGCATCTCTTGAGATGGATCTGCAGAGAGCTAATGAGGAATCAATTAAAGCCAGGGCTGATCTCCAGGCTGCCAAGGATCAGGTTGCTCAGTTAATGAGGGCTCAGACCGCATTAACCAAGGACTTGGTGAACCTGCGTGATCAGTCTGAAATTAAGACCAAGCTCGCGGCCCTAGAGGCCAAGCGTGCATTGCTCGTGCAGATTCAGGTTGGACAAGTTAATGTCGAGGAGATGCTGCAGACAACAAAGAACGCTGTTCGAAGAATACACCAAGCATTGGGTCTCTCCCCTAAAGAATCTGAAGGTGATGACGATGATGAAGATGAAGACGACGGTAAAAATTCAGGGAATGATGGAAGGATTGACGGAGTTGGTGCGCCGAGTCCTGGTCGGAGCCCTGAATGTTAATGCCCTTTTCAATCTGTGATTGATGTAGTTCTTATCGTCTGGCGAGAGCCAGACTTGTTTGTTGATGGACAGGAGTCCAGTAGAGGCTCTCTGATCCTCTGTATGGCCGGTTTGTTTGGCCTTTGAACACTCTGCGAATTTCTGTCAGCCGTATTCGGCATTTTATCAATTCACAAAGATAATGTATATATACTGTTTTTAGATCTATCCAGTGACTATATTTAGTTTGAACTTCTCGATCTTTTGCTTGCATATGATGTGGCTTTCGTGCCTTGTGATTGGGAGTTTTCTGAAGTAAGAACTTTGTTAAGTTCGTATCTTCAAGAGTCTGCCCGAATATTTTTAACTTAGCCTTTCGTTAGGAAGAGGTCGTAAGTTGCAAGTGGTCTGACCGAATTGTGGTCGTTTAGAGTGTTGGCCGAATCATTGCTCTGTGCGTGTAACTTTGCTTATCGTTTCGATAGTTGAAAGTTGTTGCATGGCTTTGTAGATTGGCTCTGGCCGAGTCATTGGCCTGGTGAACGACTTCTCTTATTTTTGTGGAAGCCTTGTCACGCAAAAGTTTTTGTTTCGTGAATGACTCCTCTTATTTGCTGTGGGAGTTTTATCACATGATAGTTTTTGATTTGTGAATGACTCCTCTTATTTGCCGTGGAAGTCGTATCACGTAAAAGTTTTTGATTTGAAAAACTTCAAAATTTTGCCTCTTGGTAAGGTCTTTTGCCTTTATGAAGGTCTTATCTGGCCTACAGGGGCCTCTCACCACCCTCCTTGTTTTTATGTTGGAGCACGTAAAGTGATAACATGAAAAGAGTTGTCGGTGAGTCGCATATAGAACACATATAACCAAACGAGGAGTGTGTCCGTTGTAGGATTCGAACCCACAGCCGCGAAGTTGAAGAACTTCGAGCTCTGCCAGTTGAGCTAAACGGATCTGACCTTGTTCAGGTCGTTAGTACCATTTAGAGAAAATATATAATTAAAAGTAAGAACTTTTCATAAAGATAAAAGGTAAGTGTTAGATGACTAACCGTCTTATCACTTAAAAGTGATACCTTTTGAGGTGGACCACATTCCAACTGTTCGGGACAGTAGAGCCGTCTGGTCGTGCCAAACGATAAGATCCTTTGCCGACCGAAGCAATTACTTTGTAGGGGCCTTCCCAGTTAGGACCAAGCTTGCCTGAATTCGTTTCCTGTGTGCTCTGGGAGACTTTTCTGAGTACAAAGTCCCCGACTTGAAAACTTCGTACGCACAGTCCACGATTGTAGTATTGCTCAATTCGTTCTTTTTGAGCGATTACTCGTACAAGGGCCAGCTCTTTGAGCTCTTCGAAGAGATCCAGCTCTTCGGATAGGTTGACTGAGTTTGATTCTTCGGTGGCATGTGCATATTGCAAGCTGGGTTCTCCGATTTCGACTGGGATTAGAGCATCTGCTCCATATACTAATGAGTAAGGAGTTTCTCCCGTACTCATTTTTACAGTTGTGCGATAAGCCCACAATACTCCAGGTAATTCCTCTACCCAACATCCCTTTGCCTGCTCGAGGCGCTTTTTAAGGGACTCAACGATGATCTTGTTGGTAGATTCGGCCTGCCCATTCGCAACAGGATGATATGGGGAGGAGGTGATCCTCTTGATGTGCAGGTCATCGAGGAACCTAGTCACTTTCTGGCCGACAAACTGCGGGCCGTTGTCCATGACTATTTCCTTAGGTGCTCCAAAACGACATACGACAAAACGCCAAAGGAAGTCGACGACTTCCGTTTGTCGTATCCTTGAATATGCTGCCGCCTCAACCCACTTTGTGAAGTAGTCAGTGATGATCAATAAGAAGCGCATCCCCCTTGGTGCTGTGGGGAGAGGACCAACGATGTCCATCCCCCACTTCATGAAGCGCCACGGGGAGATTATTGAATGGAGTGGCTCTGCTGGTTGGTGGAGAAGATGAGCGAACCTTTGGCATTTGTCACACTTCTTGACAAATTCGTTCGTATCTTTTTCCATCTTGTCCCAATAATAGCCTACACGAATCAGCTTTCGGGTCGGTGCCTTACCTCCGGAATGATTTCCGCAACAGCCTTCGTAGACCTCTCTCATTACGTAATTGATTTGGTTGGGTCCAAGGCATTTTGCAAGAGGTCCTGGGAACATCCTCCGGTAAAGCTCGCCATTGAGAATGGTATATCGGGCAGCTTTCACTCGGAGCTTGCGTGCAGCTTTCGCATCTGCAGGTAGAGTCCCATGGATAAGATAATTGGTTATCTCATTTCGCCAGTCCCAAGTAGCGTTGATGGTATTGACTTCGAACTTTTCTCTATCCATGGTCGTGTAGAGAAGTTGGACAACAGCTGAAGAACTAGCTGCCCCTACCTCTGCCACTGATCCCATGTTTGCAAGAGCATCGGCTTCATGATTCTCTTCCCGTGGAATCTGGACTGCTTCCCATTCGCCAAACTATGCTAGGAGTTCTTTCACTCGGGCGAGGTACACTTGCATCCTTGATTCTCGTGCAACGAAACCTCAATTAATTTAATTGACCACGAGCTGAGAGTCGCTTTTTAGCTTGACGAAGGTTGCCCCATAACTTCGGGCTAATTCCAATCCTGCATAACGGCCTCATATTCGGCCTCATTGTTAGTAATGAATGGGAACTTGATAGCATGTCTTACCGTTTCGCCGGACGGAGTAACAAGAACCAGTCCTAGGCCGGACCCTTTGATGCTCGAGGAGCCATCTGTGTAAAGGGTCCACGCGCCGGGAGCCTGCCCTGCATAAAGAATAGATTCCCTTTCTGCTTCAGGGTATATGTTAGTGCTGAAGTCTGCCACGAAGTCTGCTAGGACTTGCGATTTTATTGCTACTCTAGGCTGATAGGTGATATCAAATTCAGATAATTCTATAGCCCATTTCACCAGCCTTCCTGAGAATTTAGGTTTGTGTAGAACATTTCGCAAGGGAAAAGTTGTAACCACAGCTATCGAATGACTTTGAAAATAAGGGCGTAACTTACGAGCAGCAGTTACTAATGCCAGTGCTAATTTTTCTAAAGGTTGATAGCGTGTTTCTGCATCAATTAGAGCTTTGCTAATGTAATAGATAGGAAGCTGCTTACTTTTGTCTTCCCGAACTAACACAGCGCTTACCGATGATTCTGAGACTGCCAAGTAGATTAGCAGTTGTTCACCCTCCTGAGGTGTGGAGAGCAGCAGAGGATTGGATAGGTACTTTTTCAAATCCCTCAATGCTTGTTGGCATTCGGGAGTCCATTCGAACTCCTTGTTTTGCTTTAAGACATCGAAGAAACTTTTGCAACGGTCAGATGACCGGGAGATGAACCTGTGTAGAGCTGCTACTCTCCCTGTTAGTTTCATGACATCTTTCCTGCTGTGAAGTACATCTGGGATAGATTCAATGGCTTTAATCTGAGCGGGATTGACTTCAATGCCACGCTGAGAAACAATGAATCCCAGAAACTTCCCGGATCCGACTCCGAAAGCGCATTTCTCTGGATCCAGGATTCGGAAAGCTTCCTTCAGATGTGCCAAATGGTCTTCTGCTCGCTTAGATTATATTAGCATGTCATCGATGTACACTTCCATAGTCTTCCCGATATGGTCGTGAAACATTCGGTTGACTAGACGCTGATAGGTTGCACCTGTATTTTTTAGTTCAAAAGGCATAACTTTATAACAGTACGTACCTCGACAGGTGATGAACGCTGTTTTTTCCTGGTCTCCGGGATCCATTAATATCTGGTTGTACCCGGAGTATGCGTCGAGGAAGGTTAGCACTTCGTGTCCGGCCGTTGCATCGATTAATTGATCTATCCTGGGGAGAGGATACGAATCCTTCGGGCAGGCTTTGTTCAGATCTATGAAGTCGATGCAGACTCGCCATTTGCCGTTCTTTTTAGGTACGAAAACTACATTGGCTAGCCAGTCTGGATACTTGACTTCACGTACTGAACCAATCTTCAGAAGCCGATCAACCTCGTCGTTGATGACCTGGTTCCGGAAGGCTCCTTGCTGGCACGTCTTTTGTTTCACCGGGCGGTGGTACGGATCTACGTTCAACCTATGAGTGATGATGTCAGGAGAAATACCTGTCATATCTGCGTGAGGCCAGGCGAATGTTGTATGCCGCTCCTTGAGAAACTGGAGGATATCTCCTCGTAGGCGCCCGTTTAGCTCGGTCCCTAGATCACCTTCCGCTTTGGCTTGTCGGTGAACAACTCTTCGGGATCCAAAGCTTCAACGGTTGGTATATGGTTTTCTTTCTCGTCCATCTTTGCGATGAATTCCGGGACTTCGTACTCAGCCGTTTCGGGTGGTATGTCTGGTCCCGGCCGCTGTAATTGCTATTTGTTCTCTTTGGGAAGTTTGAGAGCCACAGAATAGCAATCTCGGGCAGAGCGCTGCTCCCCTCGAACCTCACGTACTCCCCATTCGGATGGGAACTTCAACACCTGATGATAAGTAGAAGGAACAACTTACATGTCGTGGATCCAAGGTCTACCCAATATGATATTGTAGGCTAGATCCGCATCGACAACATGGAAAGTTGTTTCCTTTGCTACTCCTTCGGCAAGAGTCGTGAGGGTAATCTCACCGAGATTCTTCTCACTAGAATTATTGAAAACGGACAAAACTCGAGATATTGGTACGATCTTGTCTGATACCTGCATCTCTCTGACAACCCGTGATTGGATAATATTTGCAGAGCTGCCTGCGTCAATGAGTACTCTCTTGACGTCGAATTTCGACACGCATAACGTTATGACTAACGCATCAGCATGTGGGAATTGCGAACCATTTGCATCAGAGTCCTCAAACGTGATTACTTCTTCTGATCGTGGGCGCTTGTTGTTTGTGATGGAAACCTTTGCATACTTCTTCGTTGTGACAGTAACAGAATCCACCTCGATCCCACCTGAAATAACATTAACTGTCCTCCTCAGAGAGGCTGCTCGCGGAGGGCCAGGTTTGTTTTACTGTGCCTTTGCATGAGTCTGATTTCCCTTCTCGGTTAGGAACTCCTTCAGGAATCCCTGTTTCAACAAATGAGCAATTTCATACCTGAGGGCTTTGCAGTCTTCGGTGGTGTGGTCGTGATCACGATGGAACTCGCACCACATATCTTGGTTTCGCTTGCTTGGGTCGGATTTCATGTCTTTTGGCCATCTGACCTTTTCTCCCATGTCTTTGAGTGCCGCTACTACCTCAGACGTTTCCACGTTGAAGCTTGGCAAGCTTGGCACTCCGTGGAGGCTTGATTCCGAACTATCTCGCCGGGATAATCCTTTGCTGTTGCGGTTGCGTCCTTTGGAATGGCTGCGTGTCTGATCAGGGTACGGTTCATAGCGTATGTCTGCTTTCTCTGACTTGGCCTTTTCGCCAGGTCCACCACTACGTGTCTGAGATCTCCCTGAGTACCTGTTCTAATTAATTTATCTTCATCGATACGTACCATAGAATTGTAACGATTGTAGATGTCTGACCAGCTGGCTGCTGGGAACTCGCGAAGAGACTCATAAAGTCTACGCGTGGCCTCCGAGCTACTGATGTCTAAGCTGTTGGTAAATGCGATTGCTGCCCATCTGTCTGGTACTTTGGGGTGCAACATACGTTCCCTCTGGAAACGATCCACATACTTGCGGAGAGATTCGTCGGGTCTTTGCTTGATCTCAAAGATGTCCTCAATGCGGGTCTCCATTTTCTGAGCACCTGTATGCGCCTTCACGAACAACTCGGCCATCTCTGCAAAAGAACCAATGGAGTTGGGTGGCAACATTGAATACCATCGCAGAGCTCCATCTGCTAGGGTTTCCACGAACTTCTTCAATTGAACAGACTCGATCTCCTTGTCGGTGAGGTCACTGGCTTTGATAAAGTTACTAAACATCATGAGATGGTCGTTGGGATCAGACGTTCCGCGATACGTAGGGATGTTTGGCATTTTAAACATTTTAGGTATCGCTTTTGGGGCTGCCTCCTTCTTCCAGGGTCGCTGTGAATAACGCTGGACATCGACTTTCTTCAGCGTGGGCAGAGCGCCTGGTATCTGATTGATTCTCTCGTGGAGAGACTTCTGAAGTGCTTCCTGGCTTTCCTTGAATTGTTTGGTGAGAGCTTCCACAACAAGGCTCACATCTGCATGCGCCATGGATCCCCCATTCTGATTTTGATTGACTTGGGTCATAGGGTCTACGGTACCACCGTTGTTCCACTCTCCGCCTTGCCTTGAGGTATGCGAGGATGGCGCATCACGACCAGGTGTCGCAGCTTCGACCCTTGCAGCCGAAGGGTTGCTTCTACGGAGAGAGGTGACTGCCTCATTTATTCCTCGGTTTACTTCTGCCTGCTCCTGCATAAAAGCAAAAAGTGTTTCTTGGAGGTTCCCTCGACCAGGAGAGAGACTCCTATGGCGCTGTCTCCTAGGTGGAGTAGTGCTTTGAGAGCGCATACGCCTGTATCGCTGCCTGACCGGTCCTTGGGAAGATTGCTGTTGCCCGTCGGACGAGTAATCGGGAGAATAATCAGGGGAATAATCAAGATGGAGGGAAGGAGTGTTTACCTGCTCTCCGCCTACGATAGTTCGTTGAGAATTGCTTTCTACCATGTTAGTTATAGAGCAAAAAGGATAGACAAAAATGAAGATAATAGCAAAGATAAACTATTAACCTACGAAGGCTATTGACCGGCTCCCACTGTGGTCGCCAAATTGTTTAACCTAGATCCGATTTTAGGCCAATTAACAATTAAATTTGTATTTGCGGGGTCACGATCAATAGTTGAGATTAAGAGTTTATACGATGAGCCGATATGATGGCGATATGCACATATAAGTAAATAAAAGTAATGCGTAAAATGTAAATAAGGAGAGGTAACCGTATCGTGTCACTCGTCCTCGGGGAGAGTTCTTCGATACCAATCGCTCTTCGGAAGAGTGAAGCAGAGAACTAAATAAGAGCAAAGGGAATGATTGAGCAAGATCGAGAGAGAGAGAGAGAGAGTATTTTTTATTGATATTCCAAATATGAAGTCCAGATCCTCTACAATCGATTAAGGCGAGTGCTATTTATAAGCCCAATAGGCACCCGTTGGGATTTTTTTGTAACCGCTGGGCGTGGATCCGCTTGGAAAAGTAACTGTCGATCGTCAATCCATTGGAGTCATAACCGCTGGGTTGTAATGACTGCCTTAATGGTCATTAATAGGTTGATCGTGGATGATCGTGTTAATAACTGCTTATTTAAGCCAGGTTGACCGTTGAAACGCTTCATAACTTCTTTAGGTCTGTTCGTGATGAATGTCTGCCCGTTGGATGTCTGTCTGTTGAGAAGTCTGTTCGTGCCACGTGGAAGACACGTGTCACCTTTTCAAGTCTGGTCAGCTTTTATCCAATACGCCTGCAATATTCATCATATTGACATGCTACTTTTCACTATTATTCTTTATAAGGAAAATTTTAACTCTATCTGAAAATTAAGTTTACTGATGGCGCATATATACAAAAATGAAAAACTGAAAGTCACGCACTTATTGAAATGAGTGTATTCTCCAATCTCCATGAGATACAATGGAGTTATAGATTAACTCTGCACTTACGAAAATCTCGTGCGAGAAGTTACCTCTCTTATCTCATTATCAAGTTAACTCGCTATGGTAAGGTCAAATATTGTGCAATGTCAAATAGAGAAAAAACAGAAAACACGTCATAAAAAAATATATTCTTGCATCAGCGGCTTACCTATGTTGACAGGGGTCATATCCCGCCTAAGCCTTCACCCAAAAAAAGACCTCAAGCTTAAGCCTATATGATAAAAGCTCTAGTGTATGCGACTCTTTGCATATTCAAAATATTTTTATCTTAGAAGGGACGGGGGGAAGATATAAAAAACCAGAAAGTGGGGTGCCTTTAATAATGAAGAGAATTTAAAAAGAACTCCAAAACATTGTATAGGTCCATGAACATGAACGACCCTTTAGTAGTAGAAGTTAAGTGATGCAATACTAACCAAATTAAAGCTCAATAAGTACATTGCACAGATAAGAGTCATTGCATTATTATTATTATATCCGGTTCAATGAGCTAAAATTATTCACTTAATAAAAAATTTCTTATTTGTTAAATAATTGAGAGTCGTTGAAGGTTGCCATTTACTTTAAATTTTATATTATAAATTGATTATTAATGGGAGTATTTTAGTAATCTAAATAATTAGTGAGGGTATTATAGTAATATGACCTTACATTTAGGGATTCTCACTTTTATAATAATAATAATAATAATATATATATATATATATATATATATATATATATATATATATATATATATATATATATATATATATATATATATATATATATGTTTTAAAATTTAATTTTTCAATTCTCAAAATATATTTTAAATTGTGCTGCAGGGGCAAAATAGTCATTTATTTTTTACTATAGAGATTGACTCTTTTAGAATAGTACTCCTTCCGTTTAAAAAAGGATGAACCTTTGCGGAGTACGAGGGTCAAATTGACTAATTTTCAACAGAAATTTGCACATCGAATTTTTAAACTTTTTTAAATAAAATTTACATATTTAGAAACTACATGAAAAATACTATAAGTCACAATAATTAGCAATTCAAAATAGTTACAAAATATTTGTAAGATATGTGTTCAAACATAATTTTGTTTGACCCTTCAAATAGTAATAGGTTCATCCTTTTTGAAACGAAAAGAGTATATATGATATGATGATTAAGCTTAATAAAAACATATGTAGCCCGACAACTAGTGCTAATTTGTCAAATATACTGTTGTAGTACTTAATTTTAGTAATAGATCAAAGCTATAGTGCTTGCAAAAGTTAAGCAACAGATGACGTGTGTTTTGTCCTATAACATTCTTTTTCCAAATGTTTTTCGTCGTTTAGATAAGTTGAGAATGACTATCGAGGCTGCTCTAACATTTTATACATAAACAAATGGCCACTTGTACATGCGAAAATTGAGAGACCTTGAGCATGTGGTGAACAACAAGATACAAAAATGGTGAGAGGCAGCGCCAGCCTTTTCACTTTATTATTATCACTATACATATATAGACTCAAACAATAGCTAGCTTTGAAGAAGGATGCCGCCAGAAAAGCAGTTCCGATGGCTCTTCGAGGCAATAGTGCTTGCTTTGCTGGTGGTGGCTGACTTGCCGGTTCTAGTTTCCGGCGCTGGTGATGTCCGGAGAACGGACTTCCCTGATAGTTTCGTTTTCGGTGCTGGTTCTTCTGCTTATCAAGTTAGTTTCTCTTAAACAAAAAATTATAGATGTGTTTATCATCTATAGTTGTAGCTGCAATGAGAAATGTGATGTACGTAGCTGTTGTTTCTGCGTTCAAATAAATTAGAACATACAAAAAACCTGTAATATATAATCTGTTAGTAATAGGACAATTCCGAGCCCACAAGTTATTTGTGTCTCCTTAAGAAATTTAACCCCTCACAATGCCCAAGGTTTACGGGCTAATTTCTCCCAGGATGGAACGGGATAACAGTTCTACCGTAGCGGCACTTCAACCGGTAGAACACGGCAAACACAAAGGAACGGAGCAAATCACACGGCTCACTTAATATGCAGAAAGAGATGGGATGCAGTAAGATATATTTTCTATCAGTGTTTCTCTCTGCCCGAGTGTTTCTATCCTCTGCCCGAGGTTGTGTCTATCTGTCCGAGTTTGAGTCTATCCTCTGTCCGAGGTTTAGTCTCTGTCTTTTCTCTCTCTCAGAGTTTCAGTCTATGTCACAAGGACTGACGAATGACCAGTTTATATAAACACCTAAGGGCAGACGAAGAGACATAGCGGCATTTAATGAGAAAACGTGGGAGAATTAATCCACCACTAATGACTGACTTTAATTTAGAGGAATTAATCTACCACTAATGACTGACTTTAATGTCGAGGAATTAATCTACCACTAGTGAATGACTTTAATGCAAAAAGGTGGAGGGAAAACGTGGAGGAATTAATATGCTGATGTCACTTCAGCTGCCCGGTACTGAACTCACTTCAGCTGCCCGTTACAAAAACGGATTAAAATATTAATTAATTAATATTTTAGTTTTGTTGGTCCAAAAATTTAAGTCAATCAATCATATCAATTGAATCCGAATCCGAATCCGAAGCCGAAGCCGAAGCAGAAGACGGACGAGCGACGGCGACGGCGCGAGGCTTCCCTTCTTCTCAACCCTTTTAAGAGCTAAGAGAAGTAAATCTCTATTTAAACCCAACAAAATCCTTTTCCTCTACCAATGTGGGAGAAAGTGCATTTCCCTACAAAAGGGAACTTTTTCACCTTTCACCCATTTCCCATTCACATTCTTCCATTAAACCCAACAATCCCCCACATGAATGGGGAATGGCTGTATTGGAAATATGCATGACAGACTTGTGTGATTTGCAAGAAAGAATTAGTTGCATCGGGATAAGTAGGTTTCCCTTTGAACTTTCCGTAGTGAACATACATCGGATATACTCGATCAATCAATAGATTTGATATCTTTGAACCGTTGAGCTTTGGTGTATACCTAGACAACGTAAGTCACACAACTAACCCTTAACCGTCTTTGGTTCTCACTGTTGTGTTCGTTTCAGCCATGAACACCGCCTGGTTTCATAAGTGCTTAGAGAACTGGCCATATCGAATTCTCCTTGAAGCGGCTTCCACTTCACACTTGCATAGGTGATTTCTAAACGTGTAATCATATAGATATACACTGTTTGATAATTACAATATCAAACTTAGATAATCATTAAAAAATGCCTCTAGCATTTTATCCTTGGTACTTGAATATTGTCTCATCACGAGAATGGACCAAACATTTAATTGACAATGTTGGACAGTCATACACAACTTTGTATTCTCCTTGAACCTAGTTCTTGGGATCTCCAGTCTCCTAGGTAGAGTTACCACCGTGATGACTTGTCCTTGGCCATAGTCTCATTCCCTTCGATGAACACTCAACTGCTTCTCTAGTTAGGCCTTTTGTAAGCGGATCCGATATATTATCCCTTGATTTCACGTAATCAATGGTGATAATTCCTCTAGATAGTAGGTCCCTAACGGTTTTATGCCTTCGTCGTATGTGACGATTCTTACCGTTATACATGACATTCCTAGCTCTTCCTATAGCCGATTGACTATCATAATGTATACAAATTGGTGTCAAAGGTTTAGCCCAGAACGGAATGTCTTCCAAAAAGTTCCGAAGCCATTCAGCTTCTTCACCGGCTTTATCTAAAGCTATAAATTCAGCTTCCATTGTAGAACGGGCAATACAGGTTTGCTTGGACGATTTTCAAGACACCGCTCCTCCACCAAGTGCGAAAATATGTCCACTTGTGGACTTAGAATCAGTTGTGCCGGTGATCCAATTGGCATCACAATATCCTTCAATGACTACAGGATACTTGTTATAATGCAATGCAAAGTCTTGTGTGTATTTTAAATATCCCAAAACACGTTTCATTGCCATCCAATGAGTTTAATTGGGATTACTCGTGTATCGACTTAGTTTACTTATAGCACAAGCTATATCTGGACGAGTACAATTCATGATGTACATCAAACTTCCCAAAATACGTGCATAATCCCGTTGCGACGTGCTTTGACCTTTGTTCTTTTTAAGAGCAAGGTTTACATCAATAGGAGTCTTTGAAACTTTAAACTCCAAATATTTAAATTTTTCAAGCACACTATTGATGTAGTGAGATTGAGACAAAGCCAGACCTTGAGGAGTCCTATGGATCTTAACACCCAGTATTAAGTCGGCAACTCCTAAGTCTTTCTTATCAAATTTGCTAGTCAGCATGCGTTTCGTAGCAATTATATTGGCAATGTCATTACTCATTATCAACATGTCGTCCACATATAAGCAAACAATGACTACATAATTAGGAGTGTTCTTAATGTAAACAGATTTGTCACACTCGTTAATTTTAAAGCCATTTGACAACATTGTATGATCAAATTTCGCATGCCATTGTTTAGGTGTTAGTTTTAGTCCATAAAGCGACTTAACAAGTTTACACACCATCTTTTCTTTACCCGGAACCACAAACCCTTCAGGTTGTTCCATGTAAATTTCTTCCTCCAAATCCCTGTTTAAGAACGCAGTCTTAACGTCCATTTGATGGATTTCAAGACCATAGACCGCGGCTAACGCTATTAACATACGTATGGATGTTATTCTGGTTACCGGCGAGTATGTGTCAAAGTAATCAAGACCTTCTTGTTGTCTATACCCTTTAACAACAAGCCTTGCCTTGTACTTGTCAATAGTGCCATCAACTTTGATTTTCCTTTTGAAAATCCACTTAGAACCTAATGGTTTGTTTCCAGGAGGAAGATCAACCAACTCCCAAGTATGGTTGCTCAAAATAGATTTTATTTCACTATTGACTGCCTCTTTCCAAAATGGAGAGTTTGAAGAAGACATAGCTTCTTTAAACGTCCGAGGCTCATTTTCCAAAAGACAAGTGACAAAGTCATCTCCAAATGAAGTAGAAGTTCTTTGACGCTTGCTCCGTCTTGGTTCTTCCTCATTTGGTAAATTTCCTTTGGTTCCTTCCCGAGGTCGTTTGGATCTTTCACCAACTGACTCACATTCTTTCTTATACGGATATATCGTTTCAAAGAATTCAGCATTATCTGAATCCATCACCGTATTAACGTGAATGTCGGGATTTTCTGATTTATGAACCAGAAACCGATATGCTTTACTGTTTATAGCGTACCCAATGAAAACACAATCAACTGTTTTCGGTCTAATCTTAACCCTTTTGGGTTTTGGGACTTGCACTTTTGCCAAACACCCCCACACTTTGAAGTAATTCAAGTTGGACTTCCTTCCTTTCCACCTTTCGTATGGAATGGACAGTGTTTTGCTATGGGGAACACGATTGAGTATTTGATTAGCCGTGAATAAGGCTTCCCCCCACAAGTTCTGGGGTACACCCGAACTTATCAACAAGGCATTCATCATCTCCTTTAACGTCCGATTTTTCCTTTCCGCAATCCCATTAGATTGAGGCGTGTAGGGGGTAGTTGTTTGATGAATAATGCCATATTCCAAACATATTTGTTCAAAAGGAGATTCATATTCTCCACCCCTATCACTTCTTATCATTTTGATCTTTTTGTTAAGTTGCGTTTCAACTTCATTTTTGTATTGCTTGAATGCGTCAATTGCCTCATCTTTACTACTAAGTAAATAAACATAGCAGTAACGAGTGCTATCGTCAATAAAAGTTATGAAATACTTCTTTCCACCGCGAGATGGTATTGACTTCATGTCACAAATGTCCGTATGAATTAAGTCTAATTGTTCCGAATCCCTTTCAATTGACTTGTAAGGGTGTTTTGTATATTTAGACTCAACACATATTTGACATTTTGACTTCTCGCAATCAAATTTAGGCAATACTTCCAAATTGATCATTTTTCGCAAGGTTTTATAATTGACATGTCTCAAATGAGAATGCCATAAATTATTTGACTCAAGTAAATAACAAGAAGCTGCAGTTTTATTCATAGTGTCAATGACCATTACAGTGAGTTTGAAAAGGCCCTCAGTCAGGTAACCTTTTCCTACATACAGCTCATTCTTAGTTATTACAACTTTATCAGAGACAAACACACACTTAAACCCGTTTTTAACGAGAAGTGCAGTTGACACCAAGTTCTTCCTTATTTCAGGAATGTGAAGAACATTGTTCAGAGTCACAACCTTGCCAGACGTCATTTTGAGGAATATCTTTCCATATCCCTCAATTTTGGCCATTGCAGAATTGCCCATAGAGAGCGCCTCATCAGGTCCAGCGGGAGCATATGAAGCAAAGGCTTCTTTCACAGTACAAGCATGGCGGGTGGCTCCTGAATCAATCCACCATTCTTTAGGATTTCTAACTAAGTTGCATTCAGAAATCATAGCGCACAGATCAATGTCTTGTACTCGTTGGGCCAATTTAGTCTGTTCAACCATGTTTGCTTGACCTTTTTCCTTTTTCCTGTCCTTCTTTGCAGTACGACAGTCTGCGGACTTATGTCCACTCTTGCCACAGTTGTAGCAATTTCCCTTGAACTTTTTCTTGCTAGGGTTGGTCTTCCCTCCAAATTGCTTCTTCCTCTTATTTGGATTATGCTCAACAATATTTGCTCCCGCTATTGTAGCATTTCCACGAGCCTTCTTTTCAGCTGATTTGTTGTCCTCTTCAATCCTTAAGCGAACAATCAAATCTTCAAGGGTCATCTCCTTGCGCTTATGTTTCAAGTAATTTTTAAAGTCCTTCCACAATGGAGGTAACTTTTCAATCATGGCTGCAACTTGAAACGCCTCGTTGATCACCAAACCTTCAAAGAAAAGTTTGTTAGCAACAATATAATTAATACTTTTAACATAAGTATTAATCAGGATCAAACCTTCAGCAAGGAGATCATGGATAATGACTTGAAGTTCTTGGACTTGGGACACAACAGATTTGTTATCCACCATTTTATAATCCAGAAATTTGGTAGCCACAAATTTCTTCAGTCCAGCGTCTTCAGTCTTATACTTCTTTTCTAGAGCATTACACAGTTTCTTAGACGTTTCAACATTACTATAAACGTTGTACAAGTCATCTTCCAAGCCACTTAGAATGTAATTCTTGCATAGGAAGTCAAAATGCTTCCAAGCCTCAATCTCAATGAAGCGTTCGTTTTCAGGTGTTTCATCAGTCAGGACTGGAGCATCCTCCTTAATAAACCTTTGCAGGCTTAAGGTGGTCAGATAAAAGAACATCTTTTGCTGCCACCTTTTAAAGTCCACACTAGAAAACTTTCCCGTCTTTTCTGCAGGTGGCATAACCGTTGCAGCAGCACGGCTAGGCCCATCAGCACCAGAAACTGTGGTAGCATTAGTACTCTCAACAGGGACAGTTGGATCCACTCCGTTTGTCATCTCTGTCAAAATGACACGAGCAGAAACAATATCAATAAATTGTTTAAACAATTGGAGTAGAAAAACCATGAAGGTTTTAGTCTCCACAAACAGATTATTTAACCGTAATTAGGAGTAGAAAAACCACGAAGGTTTTAGTCTCCACGAGCAGATTTAATATACAGTATAGGAGCAGAACACCACAAAGGTTTTAGTCTCCTTAACCAGTCTCCTTAAACAATATTTATTTAAGCGCAGAAAAATAAATAACATAGATTTCTTAAGCTTGTTGTTCCTGCGTTCAAATAAATTAGAAGATACAAAAAACCTGCAATATATAATCTGTTAGTAATAGGACAATCCCGAGCCCACAAGTTACTTGTGTCTCCTTAAGAAATCTAACCCCTCCACAATGCCCAAGGTTCAGGGGTTAATTTCTCCCAGGATGGAACGGGATAACAGTTCTACCGTAGCGGCACTTCAAACGGTAGAACACGGCGAACACAAAGGAACGGAGCAAATCACACGACTCACTTAATATGCAGAAAGAGAGGGGATGCAGTAAGATATGTTTTCTGTCAGTGTTTTTCTCTGCCCGAGTGTTTCTATCCTCTGCCCGAGGTTGTGTCTATCTGTCCGAGTTTGAGTCTATCCTCTGTCCGAGGTTTAGTCTCTGTCTTTTCTCTCTCTCAGAGTTTCAGTCTATGTCACAAGGACTGACGAATGACCAGTTTAGTCACAAGGACTGACGAATGACCAGTTTATATAAACACCCAAGGGCAGACGAAGAGACACAGCGGCATTTAATGAGAAAACGTGGGAGAATTAATCCACCACTAATGACTGACTTTAATGTGGAGGAATTAATCTACCACTAATGACTGACTTTAATGTGGAGGAATTAATCTACCACTAATGACTGACTTTAATGCAAAAACGTGGAGGAATTAATCTGCTGATATCACTTCAGCTGCCCGGTACTGCCCGTTACAAAAACGGATTA
Source organism: Petunia axillaris subsp. axillaris (assembly GCA_029990575.1). Taxonomy (NCBI): domain Eukaryota; kingdom Viridiplantae; phylum Streptophyta; class Magnoliopsida; order Solanales; family Solanaceae; genus Petunia; species Petunia axillaris. The sequence goes on from JARKNS010000006.1 coordinate 11,596,218, forward strand.
AAATATTAATTAATTAATATTTTAGTTTTGTTGGTCCAAAATTTAAGTCAATCGAATCCGAAGCCGAGACGAGCGACGACGACGGCGCGAGGCTTCCCTTATTCTCAACCCTTTTAAGAGCTAAGAAAAGTAAATCTCTATTTAAACCCAACAAAATCCTTTTCCTCTACCAATGTGGGAGAAAGTGCATTTTCCTACAAAAATCCAAAGTCGAAGCCGAGACGAGCGACGACGACGGCGCAAGGCTTCCCTTCTTCTCAACCCTTTTAAGAGCTAAGAGAAGTAAATCTCTATTTAAATCCAACAAAATCCTTTTCCTCTACCAATGTGGGAGAAAGTGCATTTCCCTACAAAAGGGAACCTTTTCACCTTTCACCCATTTTCCATTCACATTATTCCATTAAACCCAACAGTAGCCAGCCTAACTATTAGTGGTTATTTCCATGACTTGAACCAGCGGAAAACAAACTTTACCCGCCTAAGTTTCATGCACTAAGGATGTCTACCGAATTAACTATATTTAGTAAGACTAACATTTATGAGTAACCTAGAATATATGGTGTCATGTAACGGTTAAATTACAATGATAGTGTAAAGTTTTTATTATATCGTAAGTACATATAAAGAGATTATGTGTGTGCGAAAGTGTGTACTGTCTCTTTACAGTCAATCCGTCCCAAAATGAGTGTCTGCGTTTTCTTTTTTATTTGTCCCGAGCACCTCTTTCCTTTTATGACAATTCTTTAAATTTAAAATTTGTTTTGGACCAGAGGATTTAAAGACACTGGCCTACATTACACACATCTTTCATTTTAAACCACATGATTTAAAAGTCTTCCTTATTTTCTTAAACTTTATGCCCAGTCAAACCCAGACACTTATTTTGGGACGGAGGGAGTAGTAATTTTTATGCACCAACAGTGCAAAATGTACCAACACAATCTGATCATTAGAATTAAAATAAAGAGAACTTCTCTGTGAAAATGCATCGATTGATTCGCTGAAAAGTAGTACTCCCGCCGGCCCCGTTCATGCGATATTTGTTCTTTGATAACGTTATCCTTACACATTGAATAACAAATTCTTATAACTTATATTCCATCCGCTTCAATTTATGTGGCGGTGTTTTATTTAGTATGAAGTTTAAGAAATAGAAATTGACTTTGGAAATGTTCAAATTTATTCTTGAAAAAGTAAGAGATGAAAAATTTGAATAATCAAAAAGTTGTTTGTGGCTTTTAAAATAAAGATGGCCTAATAGGGGTAAAATATAGACAGTGCATTAAATAGTTAGACAAATAAAGAAATGTGATATTTTTTTTGGAACAGACCAAAAAGTAAAATGTGACACATAGATTGAGACAAAGTGAGTAGTACTTTTATGCCGTTTTTAAATATTTAAATTTTATTTTCAAAAAATCGATGTCTAAATTGGGACAGAGAGGGAGTACTTAATAGGGGTACTACGTATTAACACGTTATAACCAATTACTCCCTCCGTCCCAAATTAGTTGTCACTTTAGCAAAATGTGTTTGTCCCAAATTAGTTGTCACTTTAGGATTTCAAGGCTAAATTGATTAGTTTTTTCCAACTATACCCCTAATAATTAAAAAAATTCTCAAAAAAAGTTAATGGTGAAACATTAAATAGGGATAAGATAGTAAAATAAACACCATATTTAATGTCTTTCTTAATGGGCGTGAAAAAACTTAAAGCGACAACTAAAATGGGACGGAGGGAGTAAATACTAACAGTGTGTATAGTGTTGATTAGCAAATACAACTAGAAAATATATTTGGTACGTGTGCGACGTATAGTATAGAGTGTTGATGAGTGAGTAGGGTGTATTGAAGATACCACTAAACTGTTACTCATATATGTTTGTCGAAAGGTTGAAGGGGCAGCATTTGAAGATGGAAGGACACCTACCATTTGGGACACCTTTGCTCATGCTGGTTAGTACTCTCTTTTCTTTTGTCCTTGTGGTTCACTTTCTCTGTTAACCTCAGTATATGAATATGGTTTCTTTTAGCTGCATTATATTATGGCTGTTTTGGCAGGTTAAATTAATAGATTTGTGGTAGCAGTTCAGTTTTGCTATACCATATAACTGCAGAAGAATTTTTTCAATTTATTGAGGAGTTCATATGTATATATGGTTACGTAATAAACATACAACAAAGATTCAACAAAAAAGTGTGGCAGGTATTTGTTAGAGTTTGTACAATTACCTCCATATAACATTGGTAACATTGCACGATTTATATCATTGAAGTTGCTTAATGGTCCGTGAAGGACAATGATAACCAATAGACCACAATTTTATCTGCAGTGTATGAATTTCAAATTAAGGGGTCAATGAGAATTGAGATCATTGTCTCCTGTTAGGATATTTTTCACACCCTGTTAATTATGAATAAAAGTCACTGATGACTCTAAGTATTTTACTTCACATGTTTAATTTTCTTTCTCCTATGCAATTTTCAAATATCACTTTCAAGGATTGTTATGTTAAGGGACGGAAAAGTATATATACTCCTGTTCCTACTGCAGCAGTGGCAGACATGAAACTAAATTTTACCAGGTCCCCTGAATATTCAGGTACTTATGGGGGAGCAAATGCAGATGTAGCTTGTGATGCATACCACAAATACAAGGTCTGGACGTCTGGTAGACTGGAGTGGAGTTCAACTTTGAGTTTACGTAATTGAAGATCAATTTGATTGCTTGTTTATTGCAGGAAGACGTAAAACTCATGGCTGATACGGGTTTGGAAGGGTACAGATTTTCCATTTCGTGGTCAAGACTTATTCCCAGTAGGCTCCATTATTCAACTATGTAGGTTGTTGTTGTAAGCTTTATCTTTCTTCTCATTTGTGGTTTTTCTTTTCCTATGTAGATGGAAGAGGTTCTATTAACCCTAAAGGATTAGAGTATTACAACAATCTCATTGATGAGCTTCTTAGTCATGGTGATAATCACATTCCCTATTCATTTGCTCTTACTTTTTCAGTTGAAAATTTGAATGTAGCTTCTTGTTAGTAAGACTGAAAAATTCTTGTCCAAAATGCTTGTTAATAATGATATGTTACTTGTCTGATTGGGGCCATTGTGTTTTTATTCCCTAAATTTGTAGGAATTCAACCACACGTTACTCTATCTCATAGTGATCTACCACAAGCACTTCAAGACGAATATGGGGGATGGATGAGTCGAAAGATAATGTATGCTGAAGAGTACTTTTAAATTTAACTTATTTCATAATTAGGCTATATGTTCTTTATATCTAACAAAATGCACAAAAACTGTTTTCCTTTTAGCAAAGACTTCACTGCTTATGCGGATGTGTGCTTCAAGGCATTTGGTGATAGGGTTTTGTATTGGACTACCTTAAATGAAGTCAATGTATTCACTATAGGTGGTTATGATAATGGGATCACACCCCCAAATCATTGTTCCCCACCTTTTGGAATCATACCCTGCTCCATAGGTAACTCTTCAACCGAGCCATACATTGTAGCTCATAATATACTACTCGCCCATTCAGCTTCCGTGAGACTATACAGAAGGAAATACAAGGTACAGTATCACCTCTTTAACATCATATCAGATATTGTATGAGCAATCAAGTGTTTTAAAGCCCCATCATCTGCTAATACTGTGCATATTCCAATGCAGTCAACTCAACATGGTTTTGTTGGATTAAATCTCTTTGCATATCGGCCTCTTCCTTACACAAATAAAATGGCTGATATAATTGCAGTACAACGAGTATATGATTTCTACATAGGCTGGTAAGATGCATTGGCCTATTAGCATCTCAACAAACTCAAAATTTCACCAGTGATGAACTGTATATTCACAAAACTTCTTAAGGCCATCTAGGCTATGATTGAGGATTTAATGCAGGGAGCTTATTTGGTTCAGTATAATTTCTGTTGTCATTGCAGGTTTGCAGATCCTTTAATATTTGGAGACTATCCTGACATAATGAAGAGAAATGTTGGTTCTAGATTGCCCAAATTCACAAGACAAGAATCTGCACAAGTTAAAGGCGCTATAGACTTCATAGGCCTGAACCATTATCAAACAGTACATGTCAAAGACAGCTCCAGCAGCCTGGAAAGTAAAATCAGGGACTACAGCACTGATGGAGCATTTGAAATTATATGTAAGAATGCTGACTCATGCTTTCTAGATAAAGATATATCTTAAGGTAACTTGATCTGTTAATTGTCATTTGAAGACAATAGTCATCTTAAGTTTGGTGATAAGGTGATCTTTGAAAATAGTTTCAAAATCTAGTTAAGTGAACCAACACCAGTTTTTTGCCAAGCTGATGACTTTCTTTATATATTTGTATGATATAAATGCACTACTTCAGTGTCTTGTGTTTTTCGTAACTTCATGAATTTATGCAGATACGGATGATGATTCTCCACCAGGTCAGGTGAGGTTTTCACCATGCATCAATCTACAATCCACTTTCCTTTGTTTAGGTTTATTTAATTTTTCATTGACAATATGTTCAGACCGAGTATCCAGTGACAGAACCGGGTCTGCAAGGAGTATTAGAATATTTCAAGCAAGCTTATGGCAATCCACCTATATATATTCATGAAAATGGTTCCCTCTCTCTCACTCTCTCATCAAATACCAAAACCAATTACCTGGTTTTCAGGTCCTTAGAATGTTGGTGCAGAGGTTTTTAGGCCTGAAGTCGGAGTCGTAGAATCTCATCCTGATTTTTGTTTTGACAGGTCAAATGACACCACGAAATGGGACGTTAAATGACACAGCCAGGATAGAATATCTGCAAGTTTATATTAGGAATTTGCTTGATGCTCTGAGGTAAGCCCCCTATCTTCACATAACACATACGAGTATGTTATTTATGAGACTGTTGGCGTACAGAATATTTGCGTAAAATTGGACTAATTGTTTTATTTGAAAGTTTAAACTGTTACAGATATGGCACATAATGGGCTTAAATTTACCTCACAACTGTATTACTTTGAGGTGAAATATAAATGTGTGCGTGAATAAAATCACAAACACACTCCTCTCTGAACGCGTAGAACTAGCACTTGAGTGGCTCATCTTTAGTAATTGATCAGAAGCGTCTTTTCTGCACATGATCTGCAACTCCTTTTCTCCAAAAAGACTTGCAATCGCGAAGCAATTATGTTTAAGTTTTGCTGAGATTCTTTTAGTGTTTTGCCATCTAACCCCACATCCCTTTGTTTTTATAGGAACGGATCAAATGTCAAAGGCTACTTCATGTGGTCGTTCCTAGACTGTTTTGAGTTGCTGGATGCATATGGTTCGGGATTTGGCCTATATTATGTGGATTTGGATGACAAAGATTTACCGAGATATCCCAAGCTTTCTGCACATTGGTACTCTAATTTCTTGAAGGGAAAAATCTCCAAACATAGTGCACTTCTTGAGATTGAGGATAAACTACTACATTCTTCCCAATAAGTATTTTGTGGTTGCATTGTATCTCACAACAGTGACGGATTTAAAAAAATCTCAGCTGATTTTGTTTCCAATTCTTGAAAATAGTGATTCACCAGGTCTAAGAGCCTGTTTGGATTGACTTATTTTAAGTAATTTTAAGCCAAAATAGTTTTTAAGCTCTTTTTTTAATTTTTTGGGTGTCTGGCAAAAGTAACTTATGCTTTTAAACACTTCTTTTTAAGCTAAAAAAGTACAATAAAAAGCTAAAAGTTAGGTTTCCCTAGCTTTTAGATTTTGGTTTTTGGCTTAAAAGCATTTGTGAAAAAGCCAATCCAAACACCCTCTAAGTAAGTCGTGTAACCTTGTTTAAGGACTAATCCTAACAGTGAAATAAATGACACTTTTCAAGGCAGCAAATATGAGGAGTATCGTAGAATTAGCTCACAACGAAAAAATGTATAACTATCAAATAGTTCATGCCAAGATAGCATTCGTGAGTTGTGGCTAACTAACCTCTATTAACATATAAATCTCTAAACTGATTAAACGCCTCCGACCATAGGAGCTAATGTAATGTACCAACAGGATTTAATCTTAATCACATAAGTTGATATTGCCCGTATAAATCTATGCTTCCATTGCATTTTAAATTTTTCTTAACCAAGTGTGTATATATTACGAAAGATTTGGAGGTCCTTTACTGGAGTACTTAATTAGAATATTTATTGTTATGAGCCAAGTGAAAATCAGAGAAATTTTTAGTTAACTTAATAGGAGTAGTAAGCAAAAAAGTGTCAGTAGTTTGGTTCAGCACGATTTGTAGTGATTGCCACCTATTTTGAGAAGTTTTGAATATCTTCTAAGTTCTAACCCGATCAACCATGTCAAATCAACAGTTTGGTTCAGCAGGATTTGTAGTGATGCAAAAAGTTAAAGAAGGACGAGTGTTGGAGAGTTGGCCTTGTCATCTACATTATTCTTTTCTCCGGATGCTTTTTTCTCCATCTGGATATTCACTAGTACTGTAGTTTTTTATGTTTACATAAATATAAGGCCGTGCGAGATTTATAGTTGAAATTTCTTCATCCTTAACTCGAGATTTAGTTTAAACATCAGAATAAAATAACTTATTGGTAAGAAAACTGTTTTTAGCAGACTTAATACCGAATGATAAACAAAAACAAAATTTGCTATTGACATTTTCATCCTGAAAGAACGGGCCAGTTGTAAATATATAGTTGTATACAGCAAAATTGAGAAACCATATATGTGAAATTTTGCGAAAGCTACGAGAGGACTTACATTTGGCGAGAGGCAGAGCTTGTTTCAAGCACACACAGATGATGCCGTCAAAGCAACTCCGATGTATATTCACGGCAATGATGCTTGCTTTGCTGGACTTGCCAGTGCTAGTTTTTGGCGCCGATGTCCGCAGAACGGACTTCCCTGATACTTTCGTTTTTGGTTCTGTTTCTTTCCCGCTATTACATATTTGTATACTTATTAATAACTAGGACATGCATGTGCTATTACATATTTGTATGATAACTAGGACATGGATGTTATATGCAACTAGGACATGGATGTTATATGCGTGTGTGCGCAGTAGAGACACAGAATTCTTACCAAGGGAATTCAAAAAATATAATTGTTGTGCATGAGACTCAAACTAAGGACCTCAGTCAAAATTTTGATACTCATTCACCATCAAGTTGAAATATTTTTTGTTACTAAAGGGACTCAAAACTACTATATACCTATTTAAAAATAATTTTTTTACTTATATTTAAAATATAATTTTTCGACGAAGGAGTATCGACCTTTCAGTATATGTACGTCCGCCTCTGTAAGTGTGTATACATCAATATCTTTAGTGTCGATTAGCATACACACATCATGGATGGGTGCGCGCACTCAAACACAGAAAATAACTTACACATATATATGTGATGAGCTTAAGTAAAAGTTATCTGCATTGATTGTGTCGAAGTCACTTATAAGTTAATTACATGTAATTTCTATGATAAGAATTATCCCCTTTTTTTAATTTATGTGAAATTGTTTGACTTGCCATAAAATTTCATAAAGAAAGAAAGATTTTTTGAAACTTATAGTATAAAATAGGTGATTGAAATTTGTGTGGTTATAAATCATTTCATTAAGGATACAATGGTAAATTTGGAGTTGAATTGTTTCCAACTTTAGAAAGATGTCATTCTTTTTGGAACATACTAAAAAAAAGTTCGACTAAATAGTAATCATATTTTAAACTACATACTCTGTATATAACTTACACTAATATGTAAAAGTATGTATTTGCATGTGTTTGTCTATATATGCGGATATATAATAATTTTATTATTATTATTATTATTACTATTATTATTTACATAGTAGATAGTTTTTTTTCCATCAAATCATAATAGATAGTTGACCAATGTTATTTTTGGCAAAAGGTTGAAGGGGCAGCATTTGAAGATGGAAGGACTCCTACCATTTGGGACACCTTTGCTCATTCTGGTCTATATGTTATGGTTGTTTTAGCAGGATGAATTATAAGATTTATAATCAAAGTTTACTCTTCAAAACAATATAATTGAAAAAAAAAAAAGAAGAACGAATCGTAAATAGATAAAACTCCAGATATTTGAAATAGTTGTAGAAGTGACTTGCGGACATGTAACATTAATAACGTTGCAGGATTTGTATCTGAAGTTGCCTAATAATCCACAGAGTAACTTGTAGGCCACAATTTGAATTGCTATGTTGGAACATGAGTATTATTTGTGCGTTCAAAAATATCAGAAAATACAAAAACAAAAATATATAATCAGTGTGTATTGGACAATCCCGAGTCCACAAGTTCCTTGTGTCTCCTTAACGAATCTAATCCCCCTCACAGTTGCCCAAGGTTAATGGGTTAATTCCTTACATGATAGAACGGGATAACAATTCTACGGTAGCGGCACTTCAAACTGTAGAACTTGGCGAACTCAAAGAAACGAATCAAATCACACGACACTTACTATTTGTATGCAGAAAAGAGATGAGATAGTCAGATATTCTGTGTGTGCAAAAAGACTGATGAAAAACACGTATTTATAGCCAAGGAAAGGCAGAAAGTGAAGAGATACCACCTTTCAAGTGTGGCTGTTACAGAAACGACCACACTAATGGCTGGTTTTAATACATAACAGGAAAAATTAAAGTGGAGGAATGGATCAATCTGAATTCAGATTCTCGTTACAAAAACGGATTAATATTAAATATTAATTAATGCTTTTAGTTTTGTTGGTCTAAAAAATTAAGTCAATCAATCATATCAATTGACCGAAGCCGAAGCCCAAACGAGCGAGCGATGATGACGGCGCGAGGCTCCCATCTTCTCACCCCTTTTAAAAGTTAGAAGAAGCATTTCTCTATTTAAACCCAACAAAAGCCTTTTCCTCTACCAATGTGGGAGAAAGTGCATTTTCCTTATAAAAGGAACTTTTTTAGCTTTCCACCCATTTTCCATTCACACTCTTCACATTCCAAAAACCCAACAATCCCCCACATGAATGGGAAATGACTATATTATGGATATATGCATGACAGACTTGTGTGATTTGCAAGAAAGAATTAGGTAGGTTTCCCTTTGAACTTTCCATGGTGAACATACATCGGATATACTCGGTTAATCGGTAGATTTGATATCTTTGAACCGTTGAGCTTTGGTGTATACCTAGACAACATAAGTCACACAACTAACCATTAACCGTCTTTGGTTCTCACTGTTGTGTTCGTTTCAGCCATGAACACCGCCTGGTTTCATAAGTGCGTAGAGAATTGGCCCTACAAAATTCTCCTTGAAGCGGCTTCCACTTCACACTTACATAGGTGATTTTTACACGTGTAATCCCATAGATGTACACTATTTGATAATTACAATATCAAACTTAGATAATCATTAAAAAACCCGCCTTTAGCATTTTATCCTTGGTACTTGAATATTGTCTCATCACGAGAATGGACCAAAAAATTTAATTTGACAATGTTGAACCGTCATATACAACTTTGCATTCTCCTTGAACCTAGTTCTTAGGATCTCCAGTCTTCTAGGTAGAGTTGCCGCCATGATGACTTGTCCTTGGCCATAGTCCCATTCCTTTCGATGAACACTCAACCGCCTCTCTAGTTAGGCCTTTTGTAAGCGGATCCGATACATTATCCCTTGGCTTCACGTAATCAATAGTAATAATTCCTCTAGAGAGTAGGTCCCTAACGGTTTTATGCCTTCGTCGTATATGACAATTCTTACCGTTATACACAACATTCCTAGCTTTTCCTATAGCCGATTGACTATTACAATGTATACAAATTGGTGTCAACGGCTTAGGCCAGAAAGTAATGTCTTCCAAAAAATTTCGAAGCCATTCACTGCTTCATCGGCCTTATCTAAAGCTATGAATTCAGTTTCCATTGTAGAGCGGGCAATACACGTTTGTTTGGACGACTTCCAAGATACCGCTCCTCCACCAAGTGTGAAAATATACCCACTTGTGGACTTAGAATCAATTGTGCCGGTGATCCAATTGGCATCACAATATCCTTCAATGACCGCATGATACTAGTTATAATGCAATGCAAAGTCTTGGGTGTATTTTAAATATCCCAAAACACGTTTCATTGCCATCCAATGAGTTTGATTAGGATTACTCATGTATCGACTTAGTTTACTTATAGCACAAGCTATATCTGGACGAGTACAATTCATGATGTACATCAAACTTCCCAAAACACGAGCGTAATCCCGTTGTGAAGTGTTTTGACCTTTGTTCTTCTTAAGAGCAAGGTTTACATCGACAGGAGTCCTTGAAACTTTAAAATCCAAGTACTTAAATTTTTCAAGCACACTATTGATGTAATGAGATTGAGACAAAGCCAGACCTTGAGGAGTCCTATGGTTCTTAACACCCAGAATTAAGTCGGCAACTCCTAAGTCTTTCATATAATATTTGCTAGTTAGCATGAGTTTTGTCGCATTTATATTGGCAATATCATTACTCATTATCAACATATCATCCACATATAAGCAAACAATGACTACATAATTAGGAGTGGTTTTAATGTAAACACATTTATCACACTCGTTAATTTTAAAGCCATTTGACAACATTGTATGATCAAATTTCGCATGCCATTGCTTAAGTGCTTGTTTTAGTCCATAAAGCGATTTAACCAATTTACACACCATCTTTTCTTTTCCCGGGACAATAAACCCTTCAGGTTGTTCCATGTAAATTTCTTCCTCCAAATCCCCGTTTAAGAACGTTGATGCTAGACCATGCACAGCGGCTAACGCTATTAGCATACGTATGGACGTAATTCTAATTACCGGTGAGTATGTGTCAATGTAGTCAAGAGCTTCTTATTGTCTATAGCCTTTGACAGTAAGCCTTGCCTTATACTTGTCAATAGTGCACTTGCTTTCATTTTCCTTTTGAAAATCCACCTAGAACCTAAAGGTTTGTTTCCAGGAGAAAGATCAACCAACTCCCAAGTATGGTTGTTCAAAATAGATTCTACTTCAATATTGACTGCCTCTTCCAAAATGGAGAGTCTGAAGAAGACATGACTTTTTTAAACGTCCGAGGCTCATTTTCCAAAAAAAAAAGTGACAAAGTCATCTCCATATGAAGTAGAAGTTCTTTGACGCTTGCTACGTCTTGGATCTTCCTCATTTGGTGTACTTTCTTTAGTTCCTTCTCGAAGTTGTTTGGATCTTTCACCAACTGACTCACATTCCTTCTTATACAGATATATATTTTCAAAAAATTCAGCACTATCGGATTCCATTACCATATTAACATGAATGTCGGGATTTTCTGATTTATGAACCAGAAATCGATATGCTTTACTATTTGTAGCATATCCAATGAGAACACAATCAACTGTTTTCGGTCCTATCTTAACCCTTTTGGGTTTTGGGACTTGAACTTTTGCCAAACACCCCCACACTTTGAAATAATTCAAGTTGGGCTTCCTTCCTTTCCACTTTCATATGGAATGGAAAGTGTTTTGCTATGGGGAACTCGATTGAGTATTTGATTAGCCGTGAATATAGCTCCCCCCACAAGTTCTGGGGTAAACCCGAACTTATTAACAAGGCATTCATCATCTCATTTAATGTTTGATTTTTCCTTTCTGCAATCCCATTAGAATGAGGCGTGTAAGGGAAAGTTGTTTGATGAATAATGCCATATTCCAAACATATTTGTTCAAAAGGAGATTCATATTCGCCGCCCTTATCACTTCGTATCATTTTGATCTTTTTGTTAGGTTGCGTTTCAACTTCATTTTTGTATTGCTTGAATGCGTCAATTTCCTCATCTTTACTACTAAGTAAATAAACATAGCAGTAACGAGTGCTATCGTCAATAAAAGTTATGAAATACTTCTTTCCACCGCGAGATGGTATTGAATTCATGTTACAAATGTCCGTATAAATTAAGTCTAATGGTTCAGAATCCCTTTCAATTGACTTGTAAGGGTGTTTAGTATATTTAGACTCTACACATATTTGACATTTGAATTTTCGCAATAAAATTTAGGCAATACTTCCAAATTGATCATTTTCCGCAAGGTTTTATAATTGACATGTCCCAAACGAGAATGCCATAAATTACTTGATTAAAGTAAGTAAGAAGAAGCTGAAATCTTATTCATAGTGTCAACAACCATTACATTGAATTTGAAAAGGCCCTCAGTCAGGTAACCTTTTCCTATATACAGCTCATTCTTAGTTATTACAACCTTATCAAAAATAAAAACACACTTAAACCCATTCTTAACGATAAGTGCAGTAGACACCAAGTTCTTCCGTATTTCAGGAACATGAAGAACATTGTTCAGAGTCACAACCTTGCCAGACGTCATTTTGAGGAATATCTTTCCATATCCCTCAATTTTGGCCATTGCAGAATTGCCCATAGAGAGCGCCTCATCAGGTCCAGCAGGAGCATATGAAGCAAAGGCTTCCTTCACAGCACAAACATGCTCGGTGGCTCCATAATCAATCCACCATTTTTTAGGATTTCCAACCAAGTTGCATTCAGAAATCATAGCGCACAAATCAATGTCTTGCTCTCCTTAGGCCAATTTATTCTCTTCAACCATGTTTGCTTGACCTTTTACCTTTTTCCTTTTTCCTGTCCTTCTTTGCAACACGACAGTCTGCGGACTTATGCCCACTCTTGCCACAGTTGTAGCAATTTCCCTTGAATTTGTTCTTGCTAGGGTTGGTCTTCCCTCCAGAAGACTTCTTTCTCTTATTCTGATTAGGATTATGCTCAACAATATTTGCTCCCGCTATTGTAGCATTTCTACGAGCCTTCTTTTCACCAGATTTTGTCTTCTTCAATCCTTAAACGTATAATCAAATCTTCAAGGGACATCTCCTTGCGCTTATGTTTCAAGTAATTTTTAAAGTCCTTCCATATTGCCGCAACTTGAAACGCCTCATTAATCATTAAACCTTCAGCAAGGAGATCATGGATAGTGACTTGAAGTTCTTAGACTTGGGATACAACAGATTTGTTATCCAGCATCTTATAATTCAGAAATTTGGCAGCCAAAAATTTCTTCTGTCCAACGTCTTTAGTTTTATATTTCTTTTCCAGTGCATTCCACATTTTCTTTGACTTTTCAACATTACTATAAATGTTGTACAAGTCATCTTCCAACCCACTTAGAATATAATTCTTGCATAGGAAGTCAAAATGCTTCCAAGCTTCAATCACAAGGAAGCGCTCATTTTCAGGTATTTCATCAGTCAGGACCGGAGCATCCTCCTTAATAAACCTTTGTAGTCTTAAAGTGGCCGGATAAAAGAACATCTTTTGCTGCCATCTTTTAAAGTCCATACCAGAAAATTTCCCCAGCTTTTCTGCATGTGGCATAACCGTTGCAGTAGCAGCATGGCTAGACCCTGCAGCATGAGAAACTGTGGTAGCAATAGCACTCACAGCAGGGACAGTTTGTTTCACTCCGTTTGTCATCTCTGTCAAAATGACACAAGCAAAAAAAATATCAACAACCGGTGAAGTATTTAAATCTTCAAACCGAATACAAAACAAACTATTTAAACAGTCGGAGTAGAAAAACTACGAAGGCTTTTAGTCTCCACAAACAGATTAATTAGCAGTAAATAGGAGTAGAAAACCACAGAGGTTTTAGTCTCCTTAATCAGTCTTCTTAAATGATATATTATTTAAATTCAGAAAATAAATAACGTTAGATTTCTTAAGCTTGTTATTCCTGCGTTAAAAAATATCAGAAAATACAAAAACAGAAATGTATAATCAGTGTGTATTGGACAATCCCGAGCCCATAAGTTCCTTGTATCTCCTTATACTGTTTGTATGCAGAACAGAGATGAGATAGTCAGATATTCTGTGTACTGTTTGTATGCTTGTATGCAGAACAGAGATGAGATAGTCAGATATTCTGTGTACTGTTTGTATGCAGAAAAGAGATGAGATAGTCAGATATTCTGTGTGTGTAAAAAGACTGATGAAAGACACGTATTTATAGCCAAGGGAAGGCAGAAAGTGAAGAGACACCACCTTTCAAATGTGGACGACGACGGCGCGAGGCTCTCATCTTCTCAATCCTTTTAAGAGTTAGAAGAAGCATTTCTCTATTTAAACCCAACAAAAGCCTTTTCCTCTACCAATGTGGGAGAAAGTGCATTTTCCTTATAAAAGGAACCTTTTCACCTTTCCACCAATTTCCCATTCATACTCTTCCCATTCCAAAAACCCAACAATGAGTTCCAGCTAGGCCTTCTCTAGTGTTTTCTCAAGTCCTGAGTGTTTCCTCTTTTACCTCACATATTTTCTCTATATCTGTTTCCTTAACAAATTTATATTACTATTTATCATTCGGGACTTCTATAATAGTGGACTGAGATGACCGAACTTAAATGGAATGACATGGAGAGTAAGAATTCATATAGCCATCCACAACTTGCTTGGGATTGACGCATAGCAGTTGATTTGTTTTATGGTTTGGGATGGTCAAAGTACTTTTTGTCTGTTCCTATTGCAGTAACACGTACACTAAATTGTACCGAGTCTCCTAAATTTGCAGGTGCATATGGAGGAGCCACTGCAGATGTATCTTGCGACGCATACCACAAATACAAGGTCCGGAAGACAAGACATGATCAGTTCAACTTTTTGAATGGACTTGATCAGTTCAACTTTGAGCTCACATAAATCAGAATTGATGATCAATTTGAGTTTTCCTAAGAATTGTTTATTGCAGGAAGATGTAAAACTCATGGTTGACACGGGTTTGGAAGGATATAGGTTTTCCATTTCATGGTCCAGACTTATTCCTAGTACGCCTCTTTCATTCAGTTTCTTAATTAACACATTTGAAGTTGTTAACTTGTTAAGCTTTATCTATCTTCTCATATATGGTATTTGTTTTCTATGTAGATGGAAGAGGTCCTGTTAATCCTAAGGGACTACGGTATTACAATAATCTTATTAATGAGCTTGTATGTCATGGTTATAATTACATTTCGCTATGCACTTCTTCTTTTTTTCAGTTGATGGTTCGAATGTAGCTTCTTGATATTAAGATTCTTATAATTTTCGTCCAAAATGCTAGTTAGAGAATGATCTGTCATTCCTCTGATTAGCTCCATTCTGTTTTCATTACCCTTATTTTGTAGGCACTCGACCACATGTTACTCTATGTCACAATGATCTACCACAAGACCTTCAAGATGAATATGGGGGATGGATGAGTCGAAAGATAATGTATGACGAAGAGTATTTTTAATTTAGTTCATAATTAGGCTATATGTCTGTTATATCTAACTGAATGCATAAAAAATGTATTCCTTTTAGCAAAGACTTCACTGCTTATGCGGACGTGTGCTTCAAGGAATTCGGTGATAGGGTTTTGTATTGGACTACCTTAAATAAAGTCAATATATTCACTATAGGTGGTTATGATAATGGGATCACACCCCCAAATCATTGTTCCCCCACCTTTCGAAATCAAACCCTGCTCAATAGGTAACTCTTCCACTGAGCCATACATTGTAGCTCATAATATACTACTCGCCCATTCAGCCTCCGTGAGACTATACAGGAGGAAATACAAGGTATCACCTTTTAACATCATATCAGATATTGTATGAGCAATCACTGGTGTTCTAAAGCCCCATCATTTGCTAATACTGTGCATATTCCAATGCAGTCAACTCAACATGGTTTTGTTGGATTAAATCTCTTTGCATATCGGCCTCTTCCTTACACAAATAAAATGGCTGATATAATTGCAGTACAACGAGTATATGATTTCTACATAGGCTGGTAAGATGCATAAGTTTCTTGGCCGATTAGCATCTCAACAAACTCAAACTTTCACCAGTGATGAACTGTATATTCACAAAACTTCTTAAGGCCATCTAGGCTATGATTGAGGATTTAAGGCAAGGAGCTTATTTGGTTCAGTATAAATTCTGTTGTCATCGCAGGTTTGCAAATCCTTTAATAGTTGGAGACTATCCTGACATAATGAAGAGAAATGTTGGTTCTAGATTGCCCAAATTTACAAGACAAGAATCTGCAAAAGTTAAAGGTGCTATAGACTTCATAGGCCTGAACCATTATCGAACAGTACATGTCAAAGATAGCTCTAACAGCCTGGAAAGTAAAATCAGGGACTACAACACTGATGGACCATTTGAAATTATATGTAAGAATGCTGGCTAGTGCTTTCTAGATAAAGATATATCTGTTAATTGTCATTTGAAGATAATAGTTGATATTTCCCAAGATATACCACTTTACTGTTTAAGGCCAGTTCCTTAAAATGTGTTCCTTTACTATGTTATGTGCGGAATTCAAGCTGTAAGTAAATGAACACCCAATATTAGCATGGAAAAACCCCTTGAACTCGGGATCAAAAAACCACGACCTACTCTTCCAAGTAGGATTTCAACTTCATTATGTAAAAGACTCACTTGGTTACAAGACTACCTTCTTACTAACCTAGGACTAACTCTAATCCTTTAGTGACCTCTTTCACGATCAGTGAAGCTTTGTCAAGTACACGAATTGAACTGAAAAGATACAACTCGATAATTCCTACTACTGTTGAACTAAGACTGAACTTTTACAAAACTCAATCTAAGAAACAGGTTCTTACTTAGTTCCATGTAGCTTACTGATTACACAAATAAGATAATGACTCTTTTTAATGCTTTGCTTGATTCTTACTGTATTTGTGCATGCTTCGATAGCTGATATGCTCCTCGTTTTATAGCTTCAGCAACCAAGAAGTCTTGAGCAATTAGAACTCCAAAGCTCCCAAGAGTTTGAGTCCTAATTGAACTCTTCACTTTAAGCATCCAGATCTTTTAGCCCTTATCCATTATTTATTCAATCTTTTCATATCACGTTTAGACCTGCATAATTATCAAGATAAATATTAGTCTAAGGATAATTAACAATATCTCAGCTTAAATGATTTTGCATGAATTATCTATTTAGTTGCAGTGATTCAAAGGAACAGGTCATTTGAATCCGTTCCTTATTCATTAGTCAAAACTCCAAGCTTATCCAAGCTAACATTTTTCCCCTTTTGATGATGACAAATTCATAAGCATAACTGCATATACCTAATGTCCTGAAGTACAACTTAAAGCTCAAAAGCAATCAGTAGAGACTTATTTATCATTAAGGATCAGATTTTCAATTAGGTATAAAGTTCATGCAAAATCAGACTTAATCTTCCCCCTCTTGGCATCATTGAAAAGGTTGCATAAAATATAACTCAAGTGTTAAAATAATCAGCACATGGCCAGTGAGGCAACTCAAAATGCAAACACAATTTAGATTAAAGCAACTGCAATACAATGATATTAGCCATCGAAGACAAGTCATCATTAACAAAAGGTTAAACCAGGGGATACAAGCAAGTACTACAGAATTATTCAGAAACTAGAAAAGGAAAAGACTAAGGCACTAGAACTAGTCTAAATCCCACTGGACAAAAGATGACTTATGGCTAAGGTGATCAGGATGTGGAAGGACCAGGTCCCTGAGACTTGTTTAACAACTCAAACATCTGTTTGAGCATTCCCTCATTAGTCTCCTTTGCCTTTGTAGCCTCTGCCTTCAAGTAATTCTTCTCCTCTTCCAACCTTGCTATTTCAGCAGCCTGTATGGCAACCTATTGCCTCAGTGCCCTCACCTTGTTGTTCAAAGGCTGTCTGCCAACACCAGCCTGTGGAGGATCATCTTGAACAGGTAAGTCACAGCTGATCAATGTAGCACATCCAAACTTCTCCTTTTTGGTAGCCTTTACTACCCCCTCCAAAGGAATCTTCAATTTTGCAAACAAGTCAGTCAAGATGAAACCAAAGGGCAAAGAGTGCTTCCTCTTCCCAGCTATAACCCTTTTGATCAAATGGATCATAAACCTGGCCAGTTAATCTGCTTATCAGTGTCAAGCAGTTCCATAAGGACCAGGTCCATGAAACTGACAATTCCTCTTTTTTCCTGCCTTGGCATCACAATCTTGTTCACAAACTCAAATAGCACTTGGTGCTGTGGATGCATCTCACTTTTCTGCACAACTCTTGGTTTTTCTTCCCCTTCATTCTCAGCAAACTTCATCGTAATTCCCAATCCAGTAGGCAAGTTTGTCAAGTCACGCCATACTTTCTTGACATAGCTGTCATATCCAACAAATGGAATCCCCAACAGTTCACCAAGTTCCCTAGTGTCAAAAGTAATCACATTGTCATGGACAGAGGTGGTAATCCTGTCATCCTTGATAGAGCAGTTCTTGTAGAACTCCTGCACCATCTCCTTTGCACACCTTCCAGAAATCTGAAGGACCATGTCCCTCCAGCCCTGAACTTGTAATTCTGCAACAACCACAGAATACCCTCTTCTCCCACATCAGAGAGCACTCTTCCTTTCAACAATTTCCTAGTCAGCATGTCATCATGAACACAATGTTGTACTTCATCTCCCTCAGCCTCACTCTCACTATCATCACCAGCAAAAGATTCATCACTCTCACTATCATCAGCAGAACTTTCATCCACCAAAGTCCTTTTGGAGGACCTGGTCCTCTTAGAGGACTTTTCTGCTGCAGCTTTCATAGAGCTCTTTGTCACACGCCTCTGTGCAACTTTTCTTTTCTTAGACTGAGGCACAACCTCCTTAACATCTTCCATTTCATCATCTTCATCACCAACAACATCCTTCTCTATCACCTCAACTTCTTCCTCCTCAACAGGATCAGCAACCTG
This sequence comes from Petunia axillaris subsp. axillaris, assembly GCA_029990575.1. NCBI lineage: Eukaryota > Viridiplantae > Streptophyta > Magnoliopsida > Solanales > Solanaceae > Petunia > Petunia axillaris. The sequence continues at coordinate 11,615,009 of JARKNS010000006.1, forward strand.
TTTCCCTTTCCCTTTTCTGCTTCTTTCTAGAGCAGCAACTAAGTTCTCATCAGCAGCTTTGACAGCACTCCTTGTCCTCCTAACCCTAGAAGCAAGAGTTGAGACAGAAGGAACAGGTCCTTTTTCCTTAGAGGAACTTTCACCTTTCTTCTTAATCCCTGGCTTATAACTGTCACTAATTTTCTTTAACTTAGCAGCAATCTCAGCAGTCATTTTATCATCAATAGGTCCCTTCCTAGCAAGTTTTCTTCTTAAACTTCTAATGTTGATCAAATCAATAATAGGCCGGTCACTGTCACTTATTGCTTCCTCAACATTTATCACATCTTCCGTGGGTGCTCTAAAAGCAATCTCAGGAGACCCAGATGATTCATGCATAGGTGGTTCCAACCTTTTTACAGTTTCCCCTTCCCCCTCAGGAACAGTTCCAGACCCCTCTTCCTTTTCCCCTTCCTCCTCTACTACAGTTAAGGGAGAAGCATAATTTACCTGATACTGATAAATAATCATAGCCCGTTACAAGTCCTCAACCTGTTCAAAAATTGATTCAGCCGTGGGAACTGGTCATTCCCCCTGAATTTCTGGTTCAGGTACTTCTGGGATATTTTCAGGAATTTCAGGGTTTGGGTCTGTGGTGTCCATGGGTGAAGGAGGGTTGGGATTTTGTGGTTGATCAAAAGTTGGTGCAGATGAAGAATTATCAGGAGAAAGAGACATTCTTGCAATACGATTTAGGAGATATGTAATTATTCTTTCTGAAATTTTGAGAGTGCAATTGTAAAACAAAGTAAAAGAATAATAAGGAAGAAAGAGTGTATTTATAGAATGAAATAGGTAGTGGAGGTTGAGTATGAAACGATCACTATTACCTCATTGAAAGACATCCAGCCATTGAAGGACTCTTGGGAGTCTCCCGGAAAAAAAGAGCCGTTAGGCTTTCAAGTTACCTATTCTGAATGGGAACTGTTCCTCCGATGGGACTCTTATGCAGTTTGGATATGATTAGGATTCCTAGTGGGATTTATCCTAATTACAAGTTACCTATAGCCTTAATCATCTAAAATAAATGAATAATAAGGAGTACATACCTGATTTTAACACGAAAAAAAAAATCAGTGTCCTTCCAATTTGAAACACTTTTGTTCAATCTGAAATTCTAAGAGCATAAGGGTAACATCATTCAATTTTAGCAACTCTAAACAAAAATTATGGCATAGGAGTATACAATGAAGTATTAAGCTGGACTGAAAATTTCAAATTGACTTGAATAAAATTCATTTTATGTGCAATTTTCTAGCCAATTATGAAGTAAAACATTGATGAATTTAAGTGAATTTAATCATCCCTAATTCCAACCTAGTTCTTTCAAAATTATCTCTTCCTAAAGCTTTTGTAAAGATGTCAGCAATTTGCTTTTCAGTAGGACAAAATGCTATGGTGATCAAATATTTTTCATAGTTATCTCTCAAGAAATGATGTCTTATATCAATGTGTTTAGTTCTTTTGTGATGCACTGGATTTTTTGTCATGTTAATAGCACTAGTGTTGTCACAAAAGATAGGAACAGTTCCTACATCAAAATCAAAATACTGTAATTGTTGTTTAATCCTTAACAACTGTGAATAACATGAGGCAGCTGCCACATATTCAGCCTCAGCAGGGAAAAGTGCCACGGAATTTTGTTTCTTGGTTCCCCAAGAGACCAAACACTCACCAAGAAAATGTGCCATACCTGAAGTACTTTTTCTATCAACAAGGAAACCTGCATAGTCAGTATCAGTATATCCAACATGATTAAAACTACTACCTTTTGGATACCAAAGTCCCAAGGGACCTGTTCCTTTCAGATACCTCAATATTCTCTTAACAACTTTCAAATGAGATTCCTTAGGATCTGACTGAAACCTAGCACACAAACCAACACTGAACACAATATCAGGTCTACTAGCAGTTAGATAAAATAAAGAACCAATCATACCTCTATACAATTTTTGATCAACTGATACATGTTCATCAAGATCCAATTTTGTGGCAGTGGCAATAGGTGTGCCAATTTCCTTAGCATTATCCATATCAAACCTTTTAAGTAATTCCTTAACATATTTTTGTTGATGGATCATAGTTCCATTTGAGGTTTGCTTAATTTGTAAACCCAAAAAGAAATTGAGTTCACCCATCATGCTCATCTCAAATTCACTCCCCATCAAGTTTGCAAATTCCTTACTTAAATTTTCACAAGTAGCATCAAAGATTATATCATCTACATAAATTTGAACAATTAAGAGATGCTTACCTTTTTCTTTCAAAAACAGTGTGTTATCAATTTTACCTCTTTTATATCCATGTTGAAGTAGAAATTTTGATAGCCTTTCATACCATGCTCTTGGTGCCTGCTTTAGTCCATACAAGGCCTTGTCCAACTTGTACACATGCTCAGGGAACTGTTCATTTTCAAAGCCTGGAGGTTGCTTAACATACACTTCTTCTTTTAAGTAACCATTCAGAAATGAACTCTTAACATCCATTTGATGTAGAGTAAATTCCATGTATGTAGCAAAGGCTATGAGAAGTCTTATTGCTTCCAATCTTACAAATGGAGCAAAAGTCTCATCATAGTCGATGCCCTCCTCTTGACTATACCCCTGAACAACTAACCTAGTCTAATTTCTTGTTACCATACCATCCTCATCAAGTTTGTTTCTGAAAACCCATTTTGTTCCTATTATGGGCCTTTTCCTTGGCTTGGGTTCCAGATGTCAAACTTGACTTCTTTGAAATTGATTCAATTCCTCCTGCATAGTATTGATCCAATCTGCATCCTTCAGTGATTCTTTCATATTTTAGGGTTCAACAAGAGATAGGAAAGCACTAAAGGCACACAGATTGGGATTTTTAACTGCTGATCTAGTTTGTATTCCAGCAGTTTTATCTGAGATTATTTGATCCACAGGATGTGACCCTTGATACTTGTAAGGCTTGAGTATCAATTCATTGTCAGAGGTCCCTTGCTAAGGAACAGTTCCTGAGGGAGTGGTGCTTCTAGTTTCTGAGGTGGAACAAACATTTATTCCCCCCTGTTTCTGTGCCACTCTTACTAGTTCTGTCCTGAGGAACAGTTACTTGCAGTTCACTTCTCACAGTATCCCCATCCAAATGCTGCATTTGTGGATCAAGTTCATTATGTTTCAGCATTCCAATCTCTTCATTTTCCTGTACCTGTTCTTGAGTAAGACAGTCAGTTTCATCAAATTTAACATGCATGTTTCTTCAATTTTCAATGTTTTCTTGTTAAAAACTCTATAAGATTTACTATTTGAAGAATAACCAACAAAGATTCCCTCATCACTTCTAGGATCAAATTTTCCTAAGGCATCTTTCCCATTGTTGTGTATAAAACATTTGCAACCAAAAGCCACAAGATGAGATATATTTGGTTTTCTTTCCTTAAGCAGCTCATATGGAGTTTTTCCTATTAAAGGCCTTGTCATACACCTATTTATTATGTAGCATGCAGTATTGATGGCTTCAGCCCAAAAATTATGTGGAAGATTTCCAGATATTAGCATAGTCCTTGCCATTTCTTCTAGAGTCCTATTTTTCCTTTCCACTACACTATTTTGTTGTGGAGTTCTAGGTGATGAAAATTGTGATTAATGCCATTTTCATTACAAAAATTGAAAAATATATGATTTTCTAATTCAGTTCCATGATCTGACCAACAATATGACTATCTAGAGTTCTTTGAGCTTTCTTAGCAAAAATTGAAAATGCATTAAATGCTTCTTCTTTAGATGCAAGAAATATAGTCCATATAAATCAGGAGTAATCATCCATCAATACCATAAAATACTTCTTACCTCCACGACTCATTGGTCCACATAAATCCATATGGACCAGTTCCAAAGGTTTAGTGGTACTTACCTATTTCTTTGGTTTGAAGGAGGATTTTACCGGCTTCCCCCTGGCACATGCTTCACATACTTTTTCATTCTTAAACTTGATGTTAGGAAGACCTATCACCAAATCCTTGGACACAAGTTTGTTCAGTTGTCAAAGGCTGGCATGGCCAAGTCTTTTGTGTCATGGGAGGGGATCATTTTGTACCACACTTAAGCAACTCAAGCTTCCATCAGATAGTGTCAACAAGTCTACCTTGTAGATGTTTCCATGTCTATTTCCCTGCAAAATAATCTCTCCAGAAGTTTGGTTAGTCACAGTGCATCCAGTAGATGAGAAATTAACATTATTACCTTTGTCACACAATTGAGATATACTCAATAAGCAATGCTTCAACCCATCTACTAGAAACACATTGTCTATACTATGTGAATCAGACCTACCTAGCTTACCAATGCCAATGATTTCCCCTTTCTTACCATTACCGAAGGAAACACTTCCTCCTTGGAGGGCTGAGAGTGAAAGGAACAGTTCTTTATATCCTGTCATGTGCCTTGAGCAACCACTGTACATGTACCATTTATGGTTTTTCTCCTTCACTCTAGCCTGCAAAAGGAAACTAGGGGTTAATTTTAAGAACCCAAACTAGTTTGTGTTCCTTTCCTTGAGAAAAAGGATGAATCAGATCTCTCTTAGCTCAGAATGGTAATGGTTTCTTTGTGTGAACAGTTTTCTTTCTTACAGAGTTTTGAACTGGTTTGTAGAACCTGTTCCTCTGTGCAGCCATTTTTAAAGATTGACAATTTTCTTTCAAGTGACCAGTGTTCCCACAATGAGTGCATAGCCAGTTTTCAGGAAGTGATAAGTACTTACTCTTTGGATCTCATTTGGGTGAAGACTGTACTTTCATGAATCCAATATCTTTCCTGTTTCTACTATGATTTTCATGTAACCATTCTAATGCTTCAGAGGACTTGTTCCATTTTATAGTTTTTCCTAACTCCATTTTAGTTTTAACCAAGTCCTTTTCCAAAGATCTTATCATTTCATCTTTCTTGCACAATTCATCAACTGTGACTTTCAGTTTCTCTTCAGCAATGATCAGATGAGAATTAGCAATGCATTTACCATTTTCAACTGTTTTAACATTTTCTAATTCCTGAACAGTTGATTCAAGTGTGAGGACCTGTTCCTCAAGCATGCTAATCTTTCTTTTCAGAAAGTCATTTTTAATTACTGCCTTTTTGTATTCTGCTCCTAAACTATCAATTTCATCATGCAATTGATATTTGCCATCCCTTAGAGATTTAAACTCATTTAACACAGTATGAAATACTTTAACTAATATTTCTCTAGACATGTTTTTCACATCTTGTCTAAGTTTAGAAACAAATACCTCAGCATCTTCTTCATTATCTGAGTCTTCAAGAGCCATTAGAGCAAGATCCTCATCCAAATCATCATCAGATACTTCATCCTCACTGTCTTGCCATCCTGCAACCATTGCTTTGGGATTTCCACCTTTTCTTTCGGACATGTTCCCTAGCCTTTTTCCTTTCCTCAATATATCTCTTCCTCCATTCTCCTTCCATGATTGGACATTTGCTGATGTAGTGCTCCATGCTGCCACATTTGAAGCATTCTCCAGCATGTTTCATGTTAGAAGACCTACCCTGTCCACTAATCCCCTTTTTCTTATTTAAATATTTTTTAACATTTTTAGCGATAAGGACCAGTTTCTTATCATCGGTAGGCTTATCAGCAGCAGTAAAGGCTGGATTAGGTTCAATTTTAACTGGTACTCCTATGTTTCTAACCTTTTTCCTTAGTTCATAAGTCTTTAAACAAAAACTTGTTGCTCCCAAACGCACACGCAAGTATACGTGGTCGACAAGTAATAAAGTGATAAATCGAGTATCGTTCCCACGAGGACTATTCAGACTGAATTCTAGCAAACAATTTATATAAATTATTCAGGGATCTTTTTCCAATAGTGAGGATTTTATTAACTAAAGAACAGTAATTAAATGGTAGAAGTGAATTCAAGCAATGGAGCAAAACTTGGTAGTTATCAGTAATAAGGAGACGGTCCAGGGTCAGAGTTACGAACAATCCAGTTGAGTTTTCCAGTTGATTCTACTTCTTGATTTCCTAGATTGCTAACTACAGGTTAAATGTACCCATGAAAACCTTTCGATTCTTCACGGTCTATGCAGGCTACTCCAATCCCTATATGTCTATGGGTTGAATCACGTGCACGCATTAACGAATTCTGTGATTAGTTAAGCTAGGCGAGCAAGTATATGTCTATCCTACTCACAAATTGGTTCCCCGATGCCCAGGTTAACAATCAAGCTCTATTCTTTCTTATTGCGTTAATAAATTCCCTCTTTCGAGTTCAATCTAAAAACCATGGATAGTGTTCAATTATCAGGCCTCAATAATCAAACAATTATGATCAAGAAAGAATAAACAATCCATAATGGTAAATCAATATACAGAAATCAACTTTCAAACATCAACCTTCATGTGTTTATTCTAACCCTAGAACGAACAAACTATAGAATTAAAGGGAAGAATAAAAGAAAAAGAGAAAGAACTTGTTTAGAAGACATCTAGGGCTCCTCCCCTCTCCTCCAAAACTTGCTCCAAAGTCTGAACTCCTATAAAAAACTAAGTAAAAGAGTATTTATAGGGTTAACAAATACCTAGTAATAAGTTAGACCCAAGCCTAGACGAAATAGAAAGTAAAAATCCGCACAAGGGGCGCTATAACGGGCGCCCCGCGCCTCGCAAAGCGCTGTGACTAGCAGAACCCGCCCAACTTTGGGCGCTTTTGGCCCGCGCCACGTGAGTAAAAGCGCTGGGGCACTGGGCGCTATAACCGGCGCCCCACGTACCCCACAGCGCCCAGCCAAACTGCTCCTTTCCTTGCTCCAAAATCTCGCTCGTGTCGTGCTCTCGTGTGCTCAATCCAATCCTCAATCATCCTTCAATCAATTCTTGCTAAAACAAGCTCCTAAAAGCTCCAAATGCACTGCGTAACAACCTACATACACACGACATAAAATTAGTGCAAAACCACATTCATAAATTATAAAACGAGCGAATAACGAGCTCAAACATGCGGAAATATTAAGGAAACATTGGCATAAAATTCCAAACATCACCACCCCACACTTGAACCCTTGCTCGCCCTCGAGCAAGTCACAACTAACTTCCCAACCTAGGTAAAACAGGTCTGCCTATGACTATGGTTGATACCGATCATTGAACCAATGCACACATGACTGCTATGGATTCACAACATGCCAACACTTTACCAAAACCAAAAATATGAGAACAACCACCCCAAAATAGCTCAAATGCACAAACTCAACTTATTGCAACCATGCTCCCACAAAATCACACCTATCTACTCAACCAAGAACCATCAACTTCACCTATTTCATGCAAACCACGTGCCCTCACCAATATGAAGCAAAAGAGTGCCCCCCCTCCCCCCCAAAAAATCACACACAACAACAAATATCATGAATAGAACGGGGGAAATAACAAATGAATTCACTCACTCTCATGAAAGTCTCACATGTCACACACAACGTACCATATGGTAATAGTGACTACCTCCCTAAGCACTTTAATACATCACAATTAATTAAGCACAAATCTCATCAAGGCCACCCAATCAACAACTTTCACACACACACCTTCTCAACAAGTAGCATTTTTCTTTTCTCTTCTTTTCCACAAATTTTTTTTCTTTCTTTTCAACTTTGCTATTTTTTTTTCCTTTTTCAATTTCATTATCTTCCAACCTTGCCAATGCTTTTCACTACTTCACAATTCATTACATATTTCCCTTATTGGTTCCACTCAAAAACCTCCCAAAATCTAACCACAACTCCAAAATAACAACACAATATCAACTAAAGTGCTTAAAGAGTAAAGGGCCAAAAGAGACAATTTAGAACAAATGGGTAGGCTCGGGGTGTGGGTGCCAACAAAAAGGGTCAAAGAAATTACAACAACAATTTTTTTCAAGGTATATATGTAAGGGTAGGCAAATCAAAAGAAAGCCTTGTATCATTTCCCGACTAGAGCAAACCTAGGATTTCGCTTTGCACACACACGGGGCAAGTTCTAGACATTAATATGCAAACATGGAGCAAACAAGTATATGCCTCACACACACATTGCACATGATCCACACAACAAGGTTCCATCAACAACTCTCAACCAAGCATCTAGAATGCAACTTGTGGAAATTTAAGCACTAATGCACAAAGGTTCACAATAAAGTCAAGCAAGTGGATTCAAGCATCTCAAGGAGGTCGTTCCATTTTTTCCTAGGCATGCATCACAATTTCAAACCAAAATACACCACAAATAGCACATGCAATCAATTCAAGTCCACCGGTATCAAACAAATCAAAGGCACCTAGCATTCTACCTATTTCCTTCATCTAGGGTCACCTATACTAACTATCATAATCCTAAAAATAAAAAATACCCGGTTCAAAGGCCTCCCCGTGGAAAAGAACCGTGGCCATAAGAAAAACCACGGGGCGGATGACATGTACCACTGATAAAAACTAAAAGAAAAATCTTTTTGAAATTTTTCATTGGTTTTCTAATTTTTTTTTCATATGTTAAAGCAAGAAATAAATAAAAATAAAGTCAAGTGACAAAAGAAAATCCTACGGTACATGCATCCATAACCTCAAAAATAGATAAAAAGGGTAGTTCCCTACCCCACACTTAAACTAAGCACTGTCCTCAGTGCTAAAAAAAAGAAAGTGCAAGGTAAAGAAAACTTCCCTGAAGATTCTAGACCTTTGTGCTAGCATCCTCCACGCTTCCATATAGTATGAGGTACTCAGACTTCCCCCAACAGGTCATCAATATTAGGCAAGGGTGAGGGCACCCCACACTTAGCCTCGACATTACATGAACCTGCAATCCAAAGAATCACCCAAAGTAATATACAACTATAAAAATAATAATAAAAATAAATAAAAGTAAAGCAAACAAATTGGGTTGCCTCCCAAGAAGCGCTTGATTTAACGTCGCGGCACGACGAAGACAACTTCATCACTTTTTCCTCCACCTTGAACTTATGAATTGAATCCTCAACTTTGCCTCAAGTTTACAACTATGGTATTGGGGTGGTGGCAAAAATATAAACGGACCAAGTAACCATTGTCGCATTTTGCACTTCTTGGCCTTTACATGAGGGATGTCGTTTTGTCTCCTCAACATCACAAACTTTAAAATATAGGCACCTTGTTCCTCCTCCTTGGGTTTCTTCATAGGCTCGGGTGGCTCAATTTTCATGTCACCATCCAAACACAATGTTGAAAAATGATTGGAATGAGGTCCAATGCGCTTCAATTCTAAAGTTGCATTACTTTTGACACCCTCACTTGCACAAACGCTAGAGTCCTCAAATATGATGTTCTCTATTTCCTCACTTGACTCTAATGTGATTTTTTCAACCTTGGCATCATCAACTAATATTGGGTCGAATGGTAGTAATTCCACTTTTTGCTCCTCAAATTGGCTTCTAAGCTCTTCTATCTCAAATCTACTATTCATGACAACTGATAATTGGGCTTCAGACACCTCAACCATATCACTCAAATTCTCCTCCAAGTCGTGAATAGTCAAGCCAAATTCGTCGATCTCTTGCCTGAGCACAACCCTTTCTTCCACAAATTGCCTCGTCATATTTGTAAGTTCACTCCTGAAATTCCCATAAGCTTCTAAGATTTTGGCTTGCTCCATTAGCCAAGTTTCGCTAACAACCTGCACTTTATCGCTCCTGTCAAACTCACAAACATCAGTAGAATCATCTCAAAAATTATTGGGGGAAGGAGCATGACACTTAGGACAATCATTCCACCGACCACCACACAATTTACAAAAATTCCAATCAAAGGTGGTAGAAAATTCACATAACCAGTCTCGCAGGGTTGAAAGACTCGCACAATTTTTCCAAAAGTGATGTCCTCCACAAAGTAGACAAGAATCAATAAAATTTGAGCAACCATCATTCAACCCACTTTCATTAAAAGATGCCATGTAAACTAGTAATACAATAATAAACTAAAAATAAAATAAAAAAATTAAACCTGAATAGAAAATAATAAATTGTTCAAAAAGAAAACAGTCAATTTAGTCTCCGGCAACGGCGCCAAAACTTGTTGCTCCCAAACGCACACGCAAGTATACGTGGTCGACAAGTAATAAAGTGATAAATCGAGTATCGTTCCCACGAGGACTATTCAGACTGAATTCTAGCAAACAATTTATATAAACTATTCAGGGATCTTTTTCCAATAGTGAGGATTTTATTAACTAAAGAACAGTAATTAAATGGTAGAAGTGAATTCAAGCAATGAAGAAAAACTTGGTTGTTATCAGTAATAAGGAGACGGTCCAGGGTCAGAGTTACGAACAATCCAGTTGAGTTTTCCAGTTGATTCTACTTCTTGATTTCCTAGATTGCTAACTACAGGTTAAATGTACCCATGAAAACTTTTCGATTCTTCACGGTCTATGCAGGCTACTCCAATCCCTATATGTCTATGGGTTGAATCACGTACACGCATTAACGAATTCTGTAATTAGTTAAGCTAGGCGAGCAAGTATATGTCTATCCTACTCACAAATTGGTTCCCCGATGCCCAGGTTAACAATCAAGCTCTATTCTTTCTTATTGCGTTAATAAATTCACTCTTTCGAGTTCTATCTAAAAATCATGGATAGTGTTCAATTATCAGGCCTCAATAATCAAACAATTATGATCAAGAAAGAATAAACAATCCGTAATGGTAAATCAATATATACAAATCAACTTTCAAACATCAACCTTCATGTATTTATTCTAACCCTAGAACGAACAAACTATAGAATTAAATAGAAGAATAAAAGAAAGAGAGAAAGAACTTGTTTAGAAGACATGTAGGGCTCCTCCCCTCTCCTCCAAAACTTGCTCCAAAGTCTGAACTCCTATAAAAAACTAAGTAAAAGAGTATTTATCGGGTTTACAAATACCTAATAATAAGTTAGACCCAAGCCTAGACGAAATAGGAAGTAAAAATCCGCACAAGGGGCGCTATAACGGGCGCCCCGCGCCTCGCAAAGCGCTGTGACTAGCAGAACCCGCCCAACTTTGGGCGCTTTTGGCCCGCGCCACGTTAGTAAAAGTGCTGGGGCACTGGGCGCTATAACCGGCGCCCCACGTGCCCCACAGCGCCCAGCCAAACTGCTCCTTTCCTTGCTCCGAAATCTCGCTCGTGTCGTGCTCTCGTGTGCTCAATCCAATCCTCAATCATCCTTCAATCAATTCTTGCTAAATCAAGCTCCTAAAAGCTCCAAATGCACTGCGTAACAACCTACATACACACGACATAAAATTAGTGCAAAACCACATTCATAAATTATAAAACGAGCGAATAACAAGCTCAAACATGCGGAAATATTAAGGAAACATTGGCATAAAATTCCAAACATCACCACCCCACACTTGAACCCTTGCTCGCCCTCGAGCAAGTCACAACTAACTTCCCAACCTAGGTAAAACAGGTCTGCCTATGACTATGGTTGATACCGATCATTGAACCAATGCACACATGACTGCTATGGATTCACAACATGCCAACACTTTACCAAAACCAAAAATATGAGAACAACCACCCCAAAATAGCTCAAATGCACAAACTCAACTTATTGCAACCATGCTCCCACAAAATCACACCTATCTACTCAACCAAGAACCATCAACTTCACCTATTTCATGCAAACCACGTGCCCTCACCAATATGAAGCAAAAGAGTGCCCCCCCTCCCCCCCAAAAAATCACACACAACAACAAATATCATGAATAGAACGGGGGAAATAACAAATGAATTCACTCACTCTCATGAAAGTCTCACATGTCACACACAACGTACCATAGGCTTGCCCGTAGTGTAGGACTCCACTAATGTAAGCTCACTCCAATCGGGATTAACTAGGACATTAAAGGTCGTAATGTAGGCTAAGGGGCGGATAGGATACATATGGTAATAGTGACTACCTCCCTAAGCACTTTAATGCATCACAATTAATTAAGCACAAATCTCATCAAGGCCACCCAATCAACAACTTTCACACACACACCTTCTCAACAAGTAGCATTTTTCTTTTCTCTTTTTTTTTCCACAAATTTTTTTTCTTTCTTTTCAACTTTGCTATTTTTTTTTTTCCTTTTTCAATTTCATTATCTTCCAACCTTGCCAATGCTTTTCACTACTTCACAATTCATTACATATTTCCCTTATTGGTTCCACTCAAAAACCTCCCAAAATCTAACCACAACTCCAAAATAACAACACAATATCAACTAAAGTGCTTAAGGAGTAAAGGGCCAAAAGAGACAATTTAGAACAAATGGGTAGGCTCGGGGTGTGGGTGCCAACAAAAAGGGTCAAAGAAATCACAACAACAATTTTTTTCAAGGTATATATGTAAGGGTAGGCAAATCAAAAGAAGGCCTTGTATCATTTCCCGACTAGAGCAAACCTAGGATTTCGCTTTGCACACACACGGGGCAAGTTCTAGACATTAATATGCAAACATGGAGCAAACAAGTATATGCCTCACACACACATTGCACATGATCCACACAACAAGGTTCCATCAACAACTCTCAACCAAGCATCTAGAATGCAACTTGTGGAAATTTAAGCACTAATGCACAAAGGTTCACAATAAAGTCAAGCAAGTGGATTCAAGCATCTCAAGGGGGTCGTTCCATTTTTTCCTAGGCATGCATCACAATTTCAAACCAAAATACACCACAAATAGAACATGCAATCAATTCAAGTCCACCGGCATCAAACAAATCAAAGGCACCTAGCATTCTACCTATTTCCTTCGTCTAGGGTCACCTATACTAACTATCATAATCCTAAAAATAAAAAATACCCGGTTCAAAGGCCTCCCCGTGGAAAAGAACCGTGGCCATAAGAAAAACCACGGGGCGGATGACATGTACCACTGATAAAAACTAAAAGAAAAATCTTTTTGAAATTTTTCATTGGTTTTCTAATTTTTTTTTCATATGTTAAAGCAAGAAATAAATAAAAATAAAGTCAAGTGACAAAAGAAAATCCTACGGTACATGCATCCCTAACCTCAAAAATAGATAAAAAGGGTAGTTCCCTACCCCACACTTAAACTAAGTACTGTCTTCAGTGCTAAAAATAAGAAAGTGCAAGGTAAAGAAAACTTCCCTGAAGATTCTAGACCTTTGTGCTAGCATCCTCCACGCTTCCATTTTAGTATGAGGTACTCAGACTTCCCCCAACAGGTCATCAATATTAGGCAAGGGTGAGGGCACCCCACACTTAGCCTCGACATTACATGAACCTGCAATCCAAAGAATCACCCAAAGTAATATACAACTATAAAAATAACAATAAAAATAAATAAAAGTAAAGCAAACAAATTGGGTTGCCTCCCAAGAAGCGCTTGATTTAACGTCGCGGCACGACGAAGACAACTTCATCACTTTTTCCTCCACCTTGAACTTATGAATTGAATCCTCAACTTTGCCTCAAGTTTACAACTATGGTATTGGGGTGGTGGCAAAAATATAAACGGACCAAGTAACCATTGTCGCATTTTGCACTTCTTGGCCTTTACATGAGGGATGTCGTTTTGTCTCCTCAACATCACAAACTTTAAAATATAGGCACCTTGTTCCTCCTCCTTGGGTTTCTTCATAGGCTCGGGTGGCTCAATTTTCATGTCACCATCCAAACACAATGTTGAAAAATGATTGGAATGAGGTCCAATGCGCTTCAATTCTAAAGTTGCATTACTTTTGACACCCTCACTTGCACAAACGCTAGAGTCCTCAAATATGATGTTCTCTATTTCCTCACTTGACTCTAATGTGATTTTTTCAACCTTGGCATCATCAACTAATATTGGGTCGAATGGTAGGAATTCCACTTTTTGCTCCTCAAATTGGCTTCTAAGCTCTTCTATCTCAAATCTACTATTCACGACAACTGATAATTGGGCTTCAGACACCTCAACCATATCACTCAAATTCTCCTCCAAGTCGTGAATAGTCAAGCCAAATTCATCGATCTCTTGCCTGAGCACAACCCTTTCTTCCACAAATTGCCTCGTCATATTTGTAAGTTCACTCCTGAAATTCCCATAAGCTTCTAAGATTTTGGCTTGCTCCATTAGCCATGTTTCGCTAACAACCTGCACTTTATCGCTCCTGTCAAACTCACAAACATCAGTAGAATCATCACAAAAATTATTGGGGGAAGGAGCATGACACTTAGGACAATCATTCCACCGACCACCACACAATTTACAAAAATTCCAATCAAAGGTGGTAGAAAATTCACATAACCAGTCTCGCATGGTTGAAAGACTCGCACAATTTTCCCAAAAGTGATGTCCTCCACAAAGTAGACAAGAATCAATAAAATTTTTGAGCAACCATCATTCAACCCACTTTCATTAAAAGATGCCATGTAAACTAGTAATACAATAATAAACTAAAAATAAAATAAAAAAATTAAACCTGAATAAAAAATAATAAATTGTTCAAAAAGAAAACAGTCAATTTAGTCTCCGGCAACGGCGCCAAAAACTTGTTGCTCCCAAACGCACACGCAAGTATACGTGGTCGACAAGTAATAAAGTGATAAATCGAGTATCGTTCCCACGAGGACTATTCAGACTGAATTCTAGCAAACAATTTATATAAACTATTCAGTGATCTTTTTCCAATAGTGAGGATTTTATTAACTAAAGAACAGTAATTAAATGGTAGAAGTGAATTCAAGCAATGAAGCAAAACTTGGTTGTTATCAGTAATAAGGAGACGGTCCAGGGTCAGAGTTACGAACAATCCAGTTGAGTTTTCCAGTTGATTCTACTTCTTGATTTCCTAGATTGCTAACTACAGGTTAAATGTACCCATGAAAACTTTTCGATTCTTCACGGTCTATGCAGGCTACTCCAATCCCTATATGTCTATGGGTTGAATCACGTGCACGCATTAACGAATTCTGTAATTAGTTAAGCTAGGCGAGCAAGTATATGTCTATCCTACTCAGAAATTGGTTCCCTGATGCCCAGGTTAACAATCAAGCTCTATTCTTTCTTATTGCGTTAATAAATTCCCTCTTTCGAGTTCAATCTAAAAATCATGGATAGTGTTCAATTATCAGGCCTCAATAATCAAACAATTATGATCAAGAAAGAATAAACAATCCATAATGGTAAATCAATATATAAAAAATCAACTTTCAAACATCAACCTTCATGTATTTATTCTAACCCTAGAACGAACAAACTATAGAATTAAATAGAAGAATAAAAGAAAGAGAGAAAGAACTTGTTTAGAAGACATGTAGGGCTCCTTCCCTCTCCTCCAAAACTTGCTCCAAAGTCTGAACTCCTATAAAAAACTAAGTAAAAGAGTATTTATAGGGTTTACAAATACCTAGTAATAAGTTAGACCCAAGCCTAGACGAAATAGAAAGTAAAAATCCGCACAAGGGGCGCTATAACGGGCGCCCCGCACCTCGCAAAGCGCTGTGACTAGCAGAACCCGCCCAACTTTGGGCGCTTTTGGCCCGTGCCACGTGAATGAAAGTGCTGGGGCACTGGGCGCTATAACCGGCGCCCCACGTGCCCCACAGCGCCCAGCCAAACTGCTCCTTTCCTTGCTCCAAAATCTTGCTCGTGTTGTGCTCTCGTGTGCTCAATCCAATCCTCAATCATCCTTCAATCAATTCTTGCTAAAACAAGCTCCTAAAAGCTCCAAATGCACTGCGTAACAACCTACATACACACGACATAAAATTAGTGCAAAACCACATTCATAAATTATAAAACGAGCGAATAACGAGCTCAAACATGCGGAAATATTAAGGAAACATTGGCATAAAATTCCAAACATCACCACCCCACACTTGAACCCTTGCTCGCCCTCGAGCAAGTCACAACTAACTTCCCAACCTAGGTAAAACAGGTCTGCCTATGACTATGGTTGATACCGATCATTGAACCAATGCACACATGACTGCTATGGATTCACAACATGCCAACACTTTACCAAAACCAAAAATATGAGAACAACCACCCCAAAATAGCTCAAATGCACAAACTCAACTTATTGCAACCATGCTCCCACAAAATCACACCTATCTACTCAACCAAGAACCATCAACTTCACCTATTTCATGCAAACCACGTGCCCTCACCAATATGAAGCAAAAGAGTGCCCCCCCTCCCCCCCAAAAATCACACACAACAACAAATATCATGAATAGAACGGGGGAAATAACAAATGAATTCACTCACTCTCATGAAAGTCTCACATGTCACACACAACGTACCATAGTCTTGCCCGTAGTGTAGGACTCCACTAATGTAAGCTCACTCCAATCGGGATTAACTAGGACATTAAAGGTCGTAATGTAGGCTAAGGGGCGGATAAGATACATATGGTCATAGTGACTACCTCCCTAAGCACTTTAATACATCACAATTAATTAAGCACAAATCTCATCCAGGCCACCCAATCAACAACTTTCACACACACACCTTCTCAACAAGTAGCATTTTTCTTTTAAGCACACACTAGCAAGGAATGGATATTCTTTTCTCTTTTTTTTTCCACAAATTTTTTTTTCTTTCTTTTCAACTTTGCTATTTTTTTTTCCTTTTTCAATTTCATTATCTTCCAACCTTGCCAATGCTTTTCACTACTTCACAATTCATTACATATTTCCCTTATTGGTTCCACTCAAAAACCTCCCAAAATCTAACCACAACTCCAAAATAACAACACAATATCAACTAAAGTGCTTAAGGAGTAAACGGCCAAAAGAGACAATTTAGAACAAATGGGTAGGCTCGGGGTGTGGGTGCCAACAAAAAGGGTCAAAGAAATCACAACAACAATTTTTTTCAAGGTATATATGTAAGGGTAGGCAAATCAAAAGAAGGCCTTGTATCATTTCCCGACTAGAGCAAACCGAGGATTTCGCTTTGCACACACACGGGGCAAGTTCTAGACATTAATATGCAAACATGGAGCAAACAAGTATATGCCTCACACACACATTGCACATGATCCACACAACAAGGTTCCATCAACAACTCTCAACCAAGCATCTAGAATGCAACTTGTGGAAATTAAGCACTAATGCACAAAGGTTCACAATAAAGTCAAGCAAGTGGATTCAAGCATCTCAAGGGGGTCGTTCCATTTTTTCCTAGGCATGCATCACAATTTCAAACCAAAATACACCACAAATAGCACATGCAATCAATTCAAGTCCACCGGTATCAAACAAATCAAAGGCACCTAGCATTCTACCTATTTCCTTCGTCTAGGGTCACCTATACTAACTATCATAATCCTAAAAATAAAAACTACCCGGTTCAAAGGCCTCCCCGTGGAAAAGAACCGTGGCCATAAGAAAAACCACAGGGCGGATGACATGTACCACTAATAAAAACTAAAAGGAAAATATTTTTTTGAAATTTTTCATTGGTTTTCTAAATTTTTTTTTTCATATGTTAAAGCAAGAAATAAATCAAAATAAAGTCAAGTGACAAAAGAAAATCCTACGGTACATGCATCCCTAACCTCAAAAATAGATAAAAAGGGTAGTTCCCTACCCCACACTTAAACTAAGCACTGTCCTCAGTGCTAAAAATAAGAAAGTGCATGGTAAAGAAAACTTCCCTGAAGATTCTAGACCTTTGTGCTAGCATCATCCACGCTTCCATTTTAGTATGAGGTACTCAGACTTCCCCCAACAGGTCATCAATATTAGGCAAGGGTGAGGGCACCCCACACTTAGCCTCGACATTACATGAACCTGCAATCCAAAGAATCACCCAAAGTAATATACAACTATAAAAATAATAATAAAAATAAATAAAAGTAAAGCAAAGAAATTGGGTTGCCTCCCAAGAAGCGCTTGATTTAACGTCGCGGCACGACGAAGACAACTTCATCACTTTTTCCTCCACCTTGAACTTATGAATTGAATCCTCAACTTTGCCTCAAGTTTACAACTATGGTATTGGGGTGGTGGCAAAAATATAAACGGACCAAGTAACCATTGTCGCATTTTGCACTTCTTGGCCTTTACATGAGGGATGTCGTTTTGTCTCCTCGACATCAAAAACTTTAAAATATAGGCACCTTGTTCCTCCTCCTTGGGTTTTTTCATAGGCTCGGGTGGCTCAATTTTCATGTCACCAACCAAACACAATGTTGAAAAATGATTGGAATGAGGTCCAATGCGCTTCAATTCTAAAGTTGCATTACTTTTGACACCCTCACTTGCACAAACGCTAGAGTCCTCAAATATGATGTTCTCTATTTCCTCACTTGACTCTAATGTGATTTTTTCAACCTTGGCATCATCAACTAATATTGGGTCGAATGGTAGGAATTCCACTTTTTGCTCCTCAAATTGGCTTCTAAGCTCTTCTATCTCAAATCTACTATTCACGACAACTGATAATTGGGCTTCAGACACCTCAACCATATCACTCAAATTCTCCTCCAAGTCGTGAATAGTCAAGCCAAATTCGTCGATCTCTTGCCTGAGCACAACCCTTTCTTCCACAAATTGCCTCATCATATTTGTAAGTTCACTCCTGAAATCCCCATAAGCTTCTAAGAGTTTGGCTTTCTCCATTAGCCAAGTTTCGCTAACAACCTGCACTTTATCGCTCCTGTCAAACTCACAAACATCATTAGAATCATCACAAAAATTATTGGGGGAAGGAGCATGACACTTAGGACAATCATTCCACCGACCACCACACAATTTACAAAAATTCCAATCAAAGGTGGTAGAAAATTCACATAACCAGTCTCGCAGGGTTGAAAGACTCGCACAATTTTCCCAAAAGTGATGTCCTCCACAAAGTAGACAAGAATCAATAAAATTTGAGCAACCATCATTCAACCCACTTTCATTAAAAGATGCCATGTAAACTAGTAATACAATAATAAACTAAAAATAAAATAAAAAAATTAAACCTGAATAGAAAATAATAAATTGTTCAAAAGAAAACAGTCAATTTAGTCGTCGGCAACGGCGCCAAAAACTTGTTGCTCCCAAACGCACACGCAAGTATACGTGGTCGACAAGTAATAAAGTGATAAATCGAGTATCGTTCCCACGAGGACTATTCAGACTGAATTCTAGCAAACAATTTATATAAACTATTCAGTGATCTTTTTCCAATAGTGAGGATTTTATTAACTAAAGAACAGTAATTAAATGGTAGAAGTGAATTCAAGCAATGAAGAAAAACTTGGTTGTTTTCAGTAATAAGGAGACGGTCCAGGGTCAGAGTTACGAACAATCCAGTTGAGTTTTCCAGTTGATTCTACTTCTTGATTTCCTAGATTGCTAACTACAGGTTAAATGTACCCATGAAAACTTTTCGATTCTTCACGGTCTATGCAGGCTACTCCAATCCCTATATGTCTATGGGTTGAATCACGTGCACGCATTAACGAATTCTGTAATTAGTTAAGCTAGGCGAGCGAGTATATGTCTATCCTACTCACAAATTGGTTCCCCGATGCCCAGGTTAACAATCAAGCTCTATTCTTTCTTATTGCGTTAATAAATTCCCTCTTTCGAGTTCAATCTAAAAACCATGGATAGTGTTCAATTATCAGGCCTCAATAATCAAACAATTATGATCAAGAAAGAATAAACAATCCGTAATGGTAAATCAATATATAGAAATCAACTTTCAAACATCAACCTTCATGTATTTATTCTAACCCTAGAACGAACAAACTATAGAATTAAATAGAAGAATAAAAGAAAGAGAGAAAGAACTTGTTTAGAAGACATGTAGGGCTCCTCCCCTCTCCTCCAAAACTTGCTCCAAAGTCTGAACTCCTATAAAAAACTAAGTAAAAGAGTATTTATAGGGTTTACAAATACCTAGTAATAAGTTAGACCCAAGCCTAGACGAAATAGGAAGTAAAAATCCGCACAAGGGGCGCTATAACTGGCGCCCCGCGCCTCGCAAAGCGCTGTGACTAGCAGAACCCGCCCAACTTTGGGCGCTTTTGGCCCGCGCCACATGAGTAAAAGCGCTGGGGCACTGGGCGCTATAACCGGCGCCCCACGTGCCCCACAGCGCCCAGCCAAACTACTCCTTTCCTTGCTCCGAAATCTCGCTCGTGTCGTGCTCTCGCGTGCTCAATCCAATCCTCAATCATCCTTCAATCAATTCTTGCTAAATCAAGTTCCTAAAAGCTCCAAATGCACTGCGTAACAACCTACATACACACAACATAAAATTAGTGCAAAACCACATTCATAAACTATAAAACGAGCGAATAACAAGCTCTAACATGCGGAAATATTAAGGAAACATTGGCATAAAATGCCAAACATCAATTACCTATAAGCTCGTCTAAGGATAAGGTGGTCAGATCCTTGCTTTCTATGATAGCACAAGCTTTGATCTCCCAAGAATCTGGGCGAACCCTAGTTAGGATCTTTTCTACTCTATCTTCTACTCTATCTAGATCCTTTTACCTGACTTGTTCCTTCATGTGCAACTTGTAGAGCATCTCAAATTTCCTTTGCAGTTGTATACCCTCTAATTCTAGTGCACTCATCAGGAATGAGTCCACCAACAAGCCACTTCCTAGCTTTTGCATTCTTTTCCTATTGCCTTATGTCTTCAGCATTGCATTCTCTTCTGGTTTTGGGAACATCATTTCCCTCAGCATCCTTTTTTATTGGAATCATGGGACCTTCAGTCACTATGTCCCATAATTCATAGTCCTCAGCTTGAAGATGATCTCGCATCCTTTCCTTCTACCATAAATAATATTTTCCATTGAACAAAGGTACTCTAACCATTGTCTGACCCTCACTGTTCTCTCGTGATGTACTCATCTAATCCTAGGTGTTAGCCTTTTCAAGGATAACCCGCTCTGATACCAAT
This sequence comes from Petunia axillaris subsp. axillaris, assembly GCA_029990575.1. Lineage (NCBI taxonomy): Eukaryota > Viridiplantae > Streptophyta > Magnoliopsida > Solanales > Solanaceae > Petunia > Petunia axillaris. Next base: position 11,635,943 of record JARKNS010000006.1, read on the forward strand.
TGATATTTTCCAAGATACACCACTTTACTGTTTAAGGACCAGTTCCTTAAAATGTGTTCCTTTACTATGTTATGTGTGGAATTCAAACTGTAAGTAAATGAACACCCAATATTAGCGTGGAAAAACCCCTTGAACTCAGGATAAAAAAACCACGACCTACTCTTCCAAGTAGGATTTCAACTTCACTATGTAAAAGACTCACTTGGTTACAAGACTACATTCTTACTAACCTAGGACTAACTCTAATCCTTTAGTGACCTTTTTCACGATCAGTGAAGCTTTGTCAAGTACACGATTTGAACTGAAAAGATACAACTCGATAATTCCTACTACAGTTGAACTAAGACTGAACTTTTACAAAACTCAATCTAAGGAACAGGTTCTTACTTAGTTCCTTGTAGCTTACTGATTACACAAATAAGATAATGACTCTTTTTAATGCTTTGCTCGATTCTCTCTGTATTTGTGCATGCTTCGATAGCAGATATGCTCCTCGTTTTATAGCTTCAGCAACCTAGAAGTGTTGAGCAATTAGAACTCCAAAGCTCCCAAGAGTTTGAGTCCTAATTAAACTTTTCACTTTAAGCATCCGGATCTTTTAGCCCTTATCTATTATTTATGCAATATTTTCACATCACGTTTAGACCTGCATAATTATCAAGATAAATATTAGTCTAAGGATAATTAACAATATCTCAGCTTAAATGATTTTGTCTGAATTATCTATTTAGCTGCAGTGATTCAAAAGGTCCTTTGAATCCGTTCCTTATTCATCAGTCAAAAACTCCAAGCTTATCAGAGCTAACAATAGTCATCTTAACTTTGGTGATCAAGGTAAACTTTGATCTAGTTAAGTGAACCAACACCAGTTTTTTGCCAAGCTGATGACTTTCTTTATATATTTGTATGATATAAATGCACTACTTCAGTGTCTTGTGTTTTTCGTAACTTCATGAATTTATGCAGATACGGATGATGATTCTCCACCAGGTCAGGTGAGGTTTTCACCATGCATCAATCTACAATTCACTTTCCTTTGTTTAGGTTTATTTAATTTTTCATTGACAATATGTTCAGACCGAGTATCTAGTGACAGAACCGGGTCTGCAAGGAGTATTAGAATATTTCAAGCAAGCTTATGGCAATCCACCTATATATATTCATGAAAATGGTTCCCTCTCTCTCACTCTCTCATCAAATACCAAACCAATTACCTGGTTTTCAGGTCCTTAGAATGTTGGTGCAGAGGTTTTTAGGCCTGAAGTCGGAGTCGTAGAATCTCATCCTGATTTTTGTTTTGACAGGTCAAATGACACCACGAAATGGGACGTTAAATGACACAGCCAGGATAGAATATCTGCAAGTTTATATTAGGAATTTGCTTGATGCTCTGAGGTAAGCCCCCTATCTTCACATAACACATACGAGTATGTTATTTATGAGACTGTTGGCGTAAAGAATATTTGCGTAAAATTGGACTAATTGTTTTATTTAAAAGTTTAAACTGTTAAAGATATGGCACATAATGGGCTTAAATTTACCTCACAACTGTATTACTTTGAGGTGAAATGTAAATGTGTGCGTGAATAAAATAACAAACACACTCCTCTCTGAACGCGTAGAACTAGCACTTGAGTGGCTCATCTTTAGTAATTGATCAGAAGCGTCTTTTCTGCACATGATCTGCAACTCCTTTTCTCCAAAAAGACTTGCAATCGCGAAGCAATTATGTTTAAGTTTTGCTGAGATTCTTTTAGTGTTTTTCCATCTAACCCAACATCCCTTTATTTTTATAGGAACGGATCAAATGTCAAAGGCTACTTCATGTGGTCGTTCCTAGACTGTTTTGAGTTGCTGGATGCATATGGTTCGGGATTTGGCCTATCTTATGTGGATTTGGATGACAAAGATTTACCGAGATATCCCAAGCTTTCTGCACATTGGTACTCTAATTTCTTGAAGGGAAAAATCTCCAAACATAGTGCACTTCTTGAGATTGAGGATAAACTACTTCATTCTTCCCAATAAGTATTTTGTGGCTGCATTGTATCTCACAACAGTGATGGATTTAAAATATCTCAGCTGATTTTGTTTCCAATTCTTGAAAATAGTGATTCACCAGGTCTAAGTAAGTCGTGTAACCTTGTTTAAGGACTAATCCTAACAGTGAAACAAATGACACTTTTCAAGGCAGCAAATATGATCGAGGAGAATCTTAGAATTAGCTCACAACGAAAAAATGTATATCAAATAGTTCATTCCACGGTAGCATTCGTGAGTTGTGACAAACTCCTATGTATCATTACGAATACGAGCAAAGAGGATAAAACATTTGAAGTATCTAGACTTTTTTCAATACATAGTTAAGATTTATACAATGATTTAAAGATAGAAAAAGCACCTAATTAGTTGTATACATCTTTTGGTAGAAAAAAAGTTGGCTAGAAAGTAGGAAAATTTTGATCACTAGCCATTTTTGAACGCGCTCATTGGGGACTATCCAGCGTTTCAAAATTCATTGAAGAATAGCCAAAAATTCGCGCGCATACTTAAGCTCCATTAGCGTTGGAAAAACACCCCAGACTAGTCCCATAACAAAATACTGGGGCTTTGAACAAAACTTGTTCAAAACCCAAGTATTTTGTTATGGGACTTTATATATAAAGCTTCAGTCCCATAACAAAATGACGGGGCTTTGAACAAGTTTTGTTCACAGCCTCAGCATTTTGTTATGGGTTATGGGACTTTATATATAAAGCTTCAGTCCCATAACAAAACGCTGGGACTTTGAACAAGTTTTGTTCACAGCCCCAGCATTTTGTTATGGGACTGAAGCTTTATACAAAGTCCCATAACAAAATGCTGGGGCCTTGAACAAAACTTGTTCAAAGCCCCAGTATTTTATACTGGGGTTAGTTTACTGAAGCTTCCCACTATAAATACTGGGGCTTTGAACAAAACTTGTTCAAAGCATCAGTATTTATATTGGAATTTGTCCGGAGGTGGCTATTTCTCAGCGAATTTATTTTTGACGGCTACAAATCAATTAACGCGCGCCAAACAGGCCCCTGTACGAAATTTTTACTAGAAAGTAGGGGAATTTTCAAAACTAGGCAGCCCACAACACAAAATTACAAATGAGGGGCCACATTTCATCCATAACACCCTTTTATTTTTACATTACACAACATAGCACCCCTTATTTTCAATATTACATAACATAGCACCCATTTAAACTAAAAACCCTAGAAGCCACTGTTGCTCCCAAACGCACACGCAAGTATACGCGGTCGCCAAGTAATAAAGTGACAAAGTCGAGTATCGTTCCCACGAGGACTATGCAGACTAGTGCTTAATAAACAATTCCTGAACAAACTATCCAGGGGTCTTTTTCCAATGGTTGTAAGAGTTTTTATACTAAAATGCAGTAATTAAAGTGCTGGAATGAAATCAAGCAATGGGTCAAACTTTGGTTGTTAACAATATCAAGGAAGCGATCCAGGGTTAGAATTACGAACAATCCAGTTGATGTATTCAATTGATTTCACTTCTTAAATCCCGGGTTACTAACTGACAGGTTAATTGTAATTATGAAAACTTTTCAGTTCTTCACAATCTATGCAAGCTACTTTAATCCCTGTATGTCTACGGGTTAAATCACATGCACGCATTAACGATCCTGTAATTAGTTAAACTAGGCAAGCAAGTATATGTCTATCCTACCCGCGAATTGATTCCCCGATGCCCGGGTTCACAAACTAGTTCTATTCTTCCTTATTACGTAATTAGGTTCTCTCTTTCGAGTTCAACCCAAAAACCATAGATGATGTATAACTATCGAGCTCTAACAATTATACAAGTTAAATCAAGAAAGAATAAGTAACCCGTTATGGGATTCAATCAATGGAAATCAATCTTCAACAATCAACTTTCATGTAAATTCTAACCCCAGAACGTTAGGAAATTAGCCACACATATTCATAATCACAAGGCAAAGATTTGGTGTAATAATGAAATAAATGATGTAATAGATGAAAGAATTGGGAATAACCCTTGTTCAATGAAGTGTGTAGCTCTCAATATTGCTCCAAAGTCAAGAACTCCTTACAAAAACTAAGTAATAAACTATTTATATTGTTTCCAAACCCTTGTACATAAGTTAAACCCAAAACTAGAAGGAATAGGAGTAAAATCGCGCATAAGGGGCGCTATAACGGGCGCCCCGCGCCCCGAAAAGCGTGCAACCAACCAGAACACGCCACCAGGCTTCGTGCCTTTGGCCTGCGACGCGCCTGGCAACGCGCAGACCTCCTCGCGCTATGGCTGGCGCGGCGCGGAGGCTGCAGCGCCAGGCCAGAAATTGCTCTTTTCGCTCCAAAACTCGGCTTGTGTCGTGCCTTTGTGTGCTCGATCCAATCTTCAATCATCATCCAATCAATTCATGCTCAATCAAGCTTCGAAACGCTCCAAATGTATCGCGTAACGAACTACACACGAACAACACAACATCAGCGTAAAACCATATTCTCAAGCCACCAAACACGTGCAAAACAAGCTCAAATGTGCGGAAATATTAAGGAAAAGTAGGCATAAAATGCCGAACATCACCACCCCACACTTGAACCTTTGCTCGCCCTCGAGCAATGCACATCTCACTTCCCAACCTAGATAGAACAGGTCTGCCTATGACTATGGTTGATACCGACCATTGAACCAATGTGCACATGACTACCATGGATCCACAACATGCCAACAATTTACCAAACTCAAAAATAATGAGAACAACCACCCCAAAACAGCTCAAATGCACAAACTCAACTCAATGCAACCATGCTCCCACAAAATTACACCTATCTACTCAATCAAAAGCCATCAACTTCACCGAATTCATGCAAACCACGTGCCCTCACCAATATGAAAGAGAGTGCCCCCCATAGATCACACACAAAAACAAATATCATGAATAGAACGGGGCAATAACAAATGAATTCTCTCACTCTCATGAAAGGCTCACATGTCACACAAGACGTACCATAGGCTTGCCCGTAGTGTAGGACTCCACTAATGTAGGCTCACTCCAATCGGGATTAACAAGGACTTTAGAAAGGTCGTAATGTAGGCTAAAGGGCGGGTAGGATACATATGGTAATAGTGACTACCTCCCTAAGCACTTTAATACATCACATTTATTCCAAACACAAGTCTCAACAAACCACCCAATCACAAGTACCACACATACACCTTCTCAACAAGTAGCATATTTTCTTTTCAATCACACACTAGCAAGGACGGGATATCTTTCTCTCTTCTTTTTTTTCTTTTCCACAATTTTTTTTTTCTTCAACTTTGCTATTTTTTTTCTTTTCATTTCATTTTTTCAATTTCCTTAACTTCCATCCTTGCCAATGTTTTCCACTACTTCACAATTTTCATAAGTATTTCCCTTTTATTAGCTCCACTCAAAAGTCTCCCAACATCCAACCACCACTCCAATCATCTACACAATGGCAATAAAGTGCTTAAGGAGTAAGGGCCAAAAGAGTCAATTAAGAACAAATGGGTAGGCTCGGGGTGTGGGTGCCAATCAAAAAGGGTCAATTCAAATCACAACACAATTTTTCAAGGTATATATGTAAGGGTAGGCAAGTAAAAGAAGGCCTTGTATCATCTCCCGACTAGAGCTAACCTAGGATTTCGCTTTGCACACACACGGGGCAAGTTCTAGACATTAATATGCAACATGGAGCAAATAAGAACATGCCTCACAACACACATTGCACGCAATCCACACAAAAAGGCTCAATCAACAACTCTCAACCAAGCTTTTAGAATGCAACTTGTGGAAATTTAAGCACTCGTGCACAAAAGTTAGCAATCAAGTCAAGCAAGCGGATTCAAGCATCTCAAGGGGGTTGTTCCAATTTTTTCTTTTTCTAGGCATGCATCAAATTAAAACTCAAGGACACCACAAATAGCACATGCAATCAAGTCCAAGTCCACCGGTATCAAACAATTCAAAGGCACCTAGCATTCTACCTATTTCCTTAGCCTAGGGTAATCTAAAACTAACTATCCTAATCCTAAAAATGAAAACTACCCGGTTCAAAGGTCACCCCGTGGAAAAGAACCGCGGCCATAAGAAAAACCACGGGGCGGATGACATGTACCACTAATAAAACTAAAAGGAAAATCTTTTTGGAATTTTTCATTGGTTTTCTAATTTTTTTTTTTCATTTTTTTGCATATAGTAAAGCAAGAAATAAATCAAAAAAAAGTCAAGTGACAAAATAAAAAGTCCTAAGGTACATGCATCCTAAACCTCAAAATAAAAACTAGATAAAGGGCAGTACCCCACCCCACACTTAAACTAAGCAATGTCCCAGTGCGACAAAGAAGTAAGTGCAAAAGTAAGAGTACAAGAAAACTGCCCTGAAAGCTGGATGGTGCACGGGAGAGTGGACCTAGGCCCCCGCCTCATGATCAGTCTCATACTCACTATCTGGATCATTGGCCACAATATCGGAATCAGTGTTCTCATCCTCCCGCGGGTCCACCGTTCCAGCCTCAACCTCGCCCAACAGGACCTTCGAGGTCTTCGTCAGCGGGACCTGGCGGTCAATAATAGTCATATCAATGCCCGACTGACGGGCCATAGCCTCTATCATCAAATACTGACGCGCGGCCAAGTTGGCACTAGTCTCTCGCAAATCATCCGCCGTCAGCTTCACCGGTGCTGTGGTGATAACCCCCTTGACCGAGGCAATGTCAAAAGGCCTCCCAAAATCAAGTACTATGCGATCCCCGACCTCATCTGCGGGGACGCCCGCCTTCTCTAAATATCGGGTCAAGAGGTTCCCAAAATACAACCGACTACATGATTTTTCATACCTCTCTTGTTTCATCATTTTCAACATGTAGTACCCAATGTTCACCGGCCTCCCGGTCATGAAAAAATACACTATGCACGCCCGAGTCTTAGTGACCTCGGAATAATGGGAACATGGAAGAATCCGTGCATTTATAAACCGCATCCATACACGCGCCGGCTTGATAAAATGGGAGAAGTGCATAAACTTATGTCGCCCAGCTGCTCCTCGCCCCCACTTATGTGTGGACCCCTCACCACACAAAGTCTCCCGCAAGGCCGTGTAATCCGGTTTCTTGATGTAATTTCTCAACTCCTCATGATCGGGGTCATCTACCCCCAAGAAGGCATTCAATGCCGTGGGATCTAACTTCACCTTCACTCCCCTAACCGTCACCATATCATCATCTCTCCACGCCTCATCGGGCTCCCAGTTAGCATAAAGTTCTTGGACCATGTCCAAGTTGGCGTGCCCCGGACTCTCAAACACTGAGTCCCACTTGAGGGCAATGATCTTCTCGGCCACATCTCTAAACTTTTGTAACACCGGCCGTTTATCAATGGCTTGCTCGGGGATGTACCCCGCAAGCCTCACATTTTTATACCATGTTTGGCAATCTCCCTTCTTCACGAAAGGGAGGCCATACCGAGTCTTGCCTCCGGGACGTGGTATCGGCACCGCGTCCTTTGGAATCTTGGCCTTAGCCTTTGCTTTTGCCTTGGGCTTGGCCGGTGCCTTACCCTTTTGCTTTGAGCTTGAAGGCTCGGTTTGAGGTTCTCTCCTCGGGCCCGCAGTAGATGAAGAACTCGCCTTTTGAGATGTGGCTACCATGGTACCTACACAAACACAAACATCAATGTTAGATGTATAGCTATGCACCAAAAACAATTCAAGCTCAAGGGTACCACCCCACACTTAGCACACACTCTATGTGGCAATCACTTGTTTCAATGGCACGAGCACCCCACACTTAAACAAAACTAGCCTTGGCAAAATATGCCACGTTTTGAATTTTTAAAATCAAGCTAGTGTGGGTGCCTCATGATCAAATCTAGTGTCTATGCAACACCTAATGTTCATTGTAAGCCTAAGGAATGCATTGCTACTCAAGAATTCACAATGTCATTGATATTTCATCTTTGAGGCTTTTTCACAAACACCTAGTGTGCACAACTTTGAACTAGCAATTTCAATTGATTTTGTAATGTGCCAACCCTCCCAATGTGTTGGGAGATCTCTTTTTACAAGTCACAAGTTCTATACTAAGCATCATAAACAATTAAGCACATCAAGATTGAATTTTTATGGAAAAGCTTGTAACTAGCTAAGAGAATCACCCATGAGCAATAATGAAAATAACTTACATGTAAGTGAGAAGGAAGAGTGGTAATGGACTTACTTGATGGTGTTAGATGTGATTGCACAAGATTTGGGATGATTTCTATTGTTGCTAGTGAATTAGTGTGTGATTAGAGAGAGTTTGGAGTGAAAGTAATGAAGAAAAAGTGTAAGAATTCGGGGTTATAGGGGTTGGGAGTTTAAAGAATTTCGGGTCAACCCGTTGACCCATTTTTTCGAACCAAAAAATTACCCTCCGCGTTAAGCTCCGCGCCGCAAGCCCATCGCGGGCAATTAATTTGAAAATCTGCCTAGCCCTCCGCGATAAGGCCCGCGACGCATGCCTGTCGCGTGCAAAAACTTGAACCTTCTGCCTAGCATGGCGCGGTGGGAGGCGCGGGGCGCTCCCAACCGCGCCTAGCTTCTTTGTTTCACGTTTTCTCGCGCTTTGGGAGGCGCGGGGCACTCCCGAACGCGCCCAAGAACGTTTTTTCGCACCGAATTTCGATTCCAAGTACAAACCAAGCGTGGGACATGTCTCGAGATGTCCCATCCCCCTCAATGCATTCATTTCACCGTATTTAGCTCACCCGATTCCTGCAAAAACGACACACAAAAACAACAAAAACGTGACACTATAAAAACAAAAGAAAACTAAACTATTACAAGTACAAACTCGGGTTGCCTCCCGAGAAGCGCCTTATTTAACGTCGTGGCACGACGGGTATAAACCAGGGGTCCCTCAAAGTGATTGAAGTGCGGTGATTCACCGTACCTCCCCAATAGTGTTTCACCCGTTGACCATTAACCAAAAATGTGCTTTCAGAACCCGGGGCTCTCAATGCAACCGCTCCATGTGCGGTAACCCGAACAACTTCAAAAGGCCCCGACCATCTCGACTTTAACTTGCCCGGAAACAATTTCAACCTCGAGTTGAACAACAATACACGCTGTCCGGGCTCAAAAGAGCGATGCTCAATGTGCTTATCATGCCACTTCTTTGTCCGTTCCTTATATAATTTCGCATTTTCATACGCATGGAAACGGAACTCTTCAAGTTCATGCAACTGGAGCATCCTCTTCTCACCCGCTAAGGCCATATCAAAGTTGAGCTTTTGAATAGCCCAATACGCCTTATGCTCTAATTCAACCGGCAAGTGACAAGCCTTCCCATAAACAAGCCTATATGGAGAGGTTCCAATAGGCGTTTTGAAAGCAGTTCGGTAGGCCCAGAGAGCATCATCTAACTTCATAGCCCAATCCTTCCTCGAGGCATTCACGGTCTTCTCAAGGATTTGCTTGATCTCTCTGTTAGACACTTCCACTTGGCCACTAGTTTGGGGATGATAAGCAGTAGCCACCTTGTGGCGAACCCCATACTTAGCCAATAATTTATTGAACAACCGGTTACAAAAATGCGTACCTTCATCACTAATAATAGCCCGCGGTGTCCCAAAACGAGTGAAAATATTCTTCTTCACGAACTTCACCACCACACTCGCATCATTTGTAGGAAGTGCAATGGCCTCCACCCATTTAGATACATAATCAACTGCTACAAGGATATATTTATTGCCCATAGAAGGTGGGAATGGACCCATAAAATCAATACCCCAACAATCAAACAGCTCAATCTCCAAAATATTGTTCAAAGGCATCTCGTGACGCCTAGTAATGGTACCCGTTCTTTGGCAACGATCACATTGCTTCACTAATGCATGAGCATCTTTAAACAAAGTAGGCCAAAAGAAACCAGATTGCAGTACCTTTGCAGCTGTTCGATCTCCACCAAGGTGGCCACCATAAGGAGAGGAATGGCAGCTCTGTAGAATCGGCTCTACTTCTTCCCTTGGAACACATCTCCTAGCTAGTTGATCAACACCTATCTTGTACAAATAGGGCTCATCCCACACATAAAATCTGCTCTCATGAAGGAGTTTACGCTTCTGCTCGGCAGTTGCCCCAGGGGGATACACATTACTCACAAGAAAATTCACCATGTCAGCATACCATGGCACCTCAGCTGCATCAAGAGCAAAAAGTTGCTCATCAGGAAATACCTCTTTAATCTCAGGCCCCTCATCTACATGATCTCTATTCTCCAGCCTTGACAAATGATCAGCTACTTGATTCTCAGTCCCCTTGCGATCTCGAATTTCAACATCAAACTCTTGCAATAGGAGAACCCATCTAATAAGTCTCGGCTTGGAGTCCTTCTTTTCAAACAAATACCGGATTGCGGCATGATCAGTGTAGACAACAACACGAGTGCCAACCAAATAAGATCTGAATTTATCAAAAGCATAAACCACGGCTAGCAACTCCTTCTCAGTGGTCGTATAATTAGACTGGGCTGCATCAAGTGTCTTGCTTGCATAATAGATGGAGTGAAAAATTCTTCCAATTCTTTGGCCTAGAACAGCCCCAATAGCATTATCACTCGCATCACACATCAATTCAAACGGCAAAGACCAGTCCGGAGCAATGATGATTGGTGCGGTCACCAACCTTTTCTTCAACTCTTCAAACGCCTTAATACACGCGTCATCAAACACAAATTTCACATCCTTCTCCAACAATTTGCACAAGGGAGTGGAAATTTTGGAGAAGTCCTTTATGAACCGTCTATAGAACCCTGCATGACCCAAAAAACTACGCACCCCCTTAACAGAGATAGGTGGTGGTAATTTCTCAATAGCCTCTATCTTCGCCTTGTCAACCTCAATCCCTTGCTTTGACACCTTGTGCCCAAGTACTATGCCTTCTTGAACCATAAAGTGACATTTTTCCCAATTCAGCACCAGATTTGTTTCTTCACAACGGCTCAGCACAGCATCAAGATTCTTCAAGCATTCATCAAAAGAGTCACCAACCACTGAGAAATCATCCATAAACACTTCCACAAATTTTTCCACCATGTCAGTGAAAATAGCCATCATGCACCGCTGAAAAGTTCCTGGGGCATTACACAACCCAAATGGCATCCTCCTAAATGCATAGGTGCCATATGGACAAGTAAAAGTGGTCTTCTCTTGGTCTTCAGGGGCTATCACAATTTGATTGTAGCCCGAATAACCATCCAAGAAACAATAATACTCATGGTCTGGTAGTCTATCCAACATCTGATCAATGAAAGGGAGTGGGAAGTGATCTTTCCTGGTGGCCTTGTTCAGCTTCCTATAATCAATGCAAATTCGCCACCCTGTAACGGTTCTTGTAGGAATCAACTCATTGTTCTCATTCTTCACCACTGTCATTCCCCCTTTCTTAGGAACACATTGCACTGGACTCACCCACTTGCTGTCAGAGATAGGAAAAATTATACCAGCATCCAGCCACTTGATAACTTCTTTCTTCACCACCTCCTTCATGATTGGATTTAGCCTCCTCTGCTGCTCTATGGATGGCTTATGATCTTCCTCCAAGAGAATTTTATGCATGCAGAAAGAAGGACTAATCCCTCTAATATCAGCAATAGTCCAGCCAATAGCTCTCTTGCGCTCTCGCAATACCCGCAACACCTTCTCAACCTGCACATCAGACAACAAAGAAGAAAGGATCACGGGCAAAGTATTACCTTCACCCAAATAAGCATAACGTAAATATGCGGGTAAAGGTTTGAGCTCAAGATTAGGAGCTTTCTCAATAGACGGTTTAGCAGGAGCTAAGGTCAACGGTCTATCAAGCTCCTCAAATTTCTTCCACCCTGGGATGAATCTACTCTGCATATTAAGAACCTCCACAAATTCTTCAGTATCTTCATCCTTCAGGATATCATCATCATCACATAAGAGTGCCCTTTCCAAAGAATCAACATTAGAAGCCAAGAATGACCTCTCATCAGCAGAAACTCATCATCTATTACCTTTACCATGGACAACTCTTCATAATGAGAAGGAAGCTGGGTAGCTCTGAACACATTAAACACAGCTTCTTCCCCATTTACCTTCATGATCATCTTGCCAGCTCTGACTCTAATAACAGCATCAGCAGTAGCCAAAAATCCTCTTCCCAAGATGAGAGGAACCTCAGGATCAGCTTCATAATCAAGAATAATAAAATCAACGGGTAATATGAACTGACCCACTTGTACAAGCACATCCTCAATAATCCCCTCAGGGCATGTCAAAGATCTATCAGCAAGCTGCAGGGTCACAGTAGTGGGTCGTGGCTCACCCAGGCCTAGCTTCCTAAAAACTGAAGAAGGCATCAAATTCACACTAGCACCCAAATCACATAAAGCACGACCAACCTCATGTTCCCCAATTTTCAAAGGGATGGTAAAACTGCCCGGGTCCTTCAATTTCTGCGGAAGCTTGCTTCTAACTCTGGAACTGCACTCCTCAGTAAGTGCAACTGTCTCAAACTCAGTCAATCTTCTCTTGTTAGCAACAATATTCTTGATGTATTTAGCATATTTGGGAACATCCCGCAAAAGCTCCACCAAAGGAATATTTACCTGAATTTGACTCAATATCTCCAAAAATTTCTTGCATGCTGCATCAACTTTCTGCTTCTGAAGTCTCTGCGGGAAAGGTGGTGGTGGTCTCACAATAGCAGACTCGGGCTGCTTTTCGGTTACCTTTTCTGCTTCTTTTTCCACCTCCCTATCAACATTTGGCTCTAACTCACCAACAGGCTTCTTTGGCTTTGGGGGAACTTCCTCCAGTGCTCTTCCATTCCTCAAAGTCACTGCTTGCACAAATTCTCTAGGATTCTTCTCTGTATCACTCGGTAAAGCACCCCGAGGTCTATTATTTTGTGCTCCAGCAAGCTGCCCCAATTGTCTTTCAAGATCTTTCTGTGCATTGCTCAAATCTTTTATTGTTTGTGCCTGAGATGCTGACTCATCAATGAGCTTTTGCTGCCCTGCAAGAATTTTCTTGAGCATATCCTCCATAGTATTAGACTGCTGTGGCTGAGCCTGAGACTGTGATCCCTGCTGTGGTGCATTGTTTTGAGTAAATTGGGCTCTCTCATTACCCTGAAACTGCTCACGGGTATCCCTCCAAGAGAAATTTGGGTGATTACGCCAACCCGTGTTATAATTATTACCATACTGATTTCGGTTTTGGCCTTGTGATCTGTTCTGATTACCCACATAATACACTGATTCTGGGTTAGAGGGACAAACCTCAGTGCTATGATCCTCACCACATACCTCACAAAAGGCTTGAACTTGCTGCACTGGAGCTGGTTGTGGCTTTGCTTGGAGAGCCAGCTTGCTGATTTGATTGGAAAGCGCATCCATCTTTGCTCGCAACTCTGTGATTCCATCTAGTTGAAGTACCCCAGCAGCTTTCTGTGTAGCCGCTCTGCTAGCCCCCTCACTAAATATATTAGCTCTGCCATCACCCTGCCAATCAGGATTGCTCTGTGAAAACTTATCAAGTAAGTCATAGATCTGTTCAAAATTTAAGGCCAGCACTTGGCCTCCAGCAGCAGCATCAACCACAATCCTAGTCTGTTGGTTCAATCCCTCAACAAAAGTGTGTGCAATAACCTCATTAGTTTGATTGTGGTGAGGACAATCTCTCAATAACGCTTTAAATCTCTCCCAGGCTGCATATAATGATTCTCCTTCAAACTGCCTGAAGGACAAAATTGCACTCCTCAACCTGGCCGTCTTAGCCGACGGATAAAACTTAGCCAAGAATTTCTTAGCTAAATCCTCCCAAGTAGTGATAGACCCAGGCTTTTCAGCCTTTAACCACTTCCTTGCTGTCCCAATCAATGAAAATGGGAACAAAGTCATTCGCACATAATCAGTAGGCACACCTGCCGGTGTATAAGTATCACTGATCTCCAGAAAGTTCTGCAAGTGTTGCTGCGGATCTTCATGCAGGAGTCCACTATATTGCCCCGTCACATGCAGCAACTGAATCATGCCGGGCTTGATCTCAAAGTTCCCAGTAATAGCAGGCTTCACAATACTTGACTCTACTCCTTTCAGACTAGGAAGAGCCACATCTCGCACTGCTACTGTTTGTTCTTCAGCCATTTCAACAGGAAGAGATGCAAGTACGATTGCTAATGCTTCTCGATCTCTCGCTTCTTTCCTTGTCTTCCTCAAGGTTCTTTCAGGCTCGGGATCAAAAGGTGCGAGTGATTCGTCCTTTTTGTTCCTTTGCATTCAAAACCTATTGCCTGAAACAGCACAAGAAACTCAACAAAAAATTAAACCTGAATAGCAATTAAGTAATTGTTCAAAAGTAATTAGTCCGTAATTAGTCCCCGGCAACGGCGCCAAAAACTTGTTGCTCCCAAACGCACACGCAAGTATACGCGGTCGCCAAGTAATAAAGTGACAAAGTCGAGTATCATTCCCACGAGGACTATGCAGACTAGTGCTTAATAAACAATTCCTGAACAAACTATCCAGGGGTCTTTTTCCAATGGTTGTAAGAGTTTTTATACTAAAATGCAGTAATTAAAGTGCTGGAATGAAATCAAGCAATGGGTCAAACTTTGGTTGTTAACAATATCAAGGGAGCGATCCAGGGTTAGAATTACGAACAATCCAGTTGATGTATTCAATTGATTTCACTTCTTAAATCCCGGGTTACTAACTGACAGGTTAATTGTAATTATGAAAACCTTTCAGTTCTTCGCAATCTATGCAAGCTACTTTAATCCATGTATGTCTACGGGTTAAATCACATGCACGCATTAACGATCCTGTAATTAGTTAAACTAGGCAAGCAAGTATATGTCTATCCTACCCGCGAATTGATTCCCCGATGCCCGGGTTCACAAACTAGTTCTATTCTTCCTTATTACGTAATTAGGTTCTCTCTTTCGAGTTCAACCCAAAAACCATAGATGATGTATAACTATCGAGCTCTAACAATTATACAAGTTAAATCAAGAAAGAATAAGTAACCCGTTATGGGATTCAATCAATGGAAATCAATCTTCAACAATCAACTTTCATGTAAATTCTAACCCCAGAACGTTAGGAAATTAGCCACACATATTCATAATCACAAGGCAAAGATTTGGTGTAATAATGAAATAAATGATGTAATAGATGAAAGAATTGGGAATAACCCTTGTTCAATGAAGTGTGTAGCTCTCAATATTGCTCCAAAGTCAAGAACTCCTTACAAAAACTAAGTAATAAACTATTTATATTGTTTCCAAACCCTTGTACATAAGTTAAACCCAAAACTAGAAGGAATAGGAGTAAAATTGCGCATAAGGGGCGCTATAACGGGCGCCCCGCGCCCCGAAAAGCGTGCAACCAACCAGAACACGCCACCAGGCTTCGTGCCTTTGGCCTGCGACGCGCCTGGCAACGCGCAGACCTCCTCGCGCTATGGCTGGCGCGGCGCGGAGGCTGCAGCGCCATGCCAGAAATTGCTCTTTTCGCTCCAAAACTCGGCTTGTGTCGTGCCTTTGTGTGCTCGATCCAATCTTCAATCATCATCCAATCAATTCATGCTCAATCAAGCTTCGAAACGCTCCAAATGTATCGCGTAACGACCTACACACGAACAACACAACATCAGCGTAAAACCATATTCTCAAGCCACCAAACACGTGCAAAACAAGCTCAAATGTGCGGAAATATTAAGGAAAAGTAGGCATAAAATGCCGAACATCAGCCACTCCCTCACCCTCCCCCACCACTGCCCCGCCACCAGAAATCGAGCTTCCACTGCTGCCGCTGCCGGCCGGCGGTGGCTGGAAAAGAAAAAATTCACCGGATTTGCTTATTTTATTTGTGGATTTGTTTAAATAATTATTTTTTGATAATTTTATACAACTAAATCTATCAAAATAATAAACTATACATGTAAATACATAGAAAAATGTGTATGCAAGAAGGAAAATACAAAAATATATACAAAAAATATAAATTTTATACAAAACATCCATAAAAAGTGCACAAATCTGAAATTTATACAATTTTATTCATTGTTCATACACGCATATACAACTTTATACAATTTTACAATGCGTAGAATGTGTTTTATACACTTTCAATACGTACATATACGGATTTATATATTTTTATACACGTTTACAGAATTGTATAAACTTGTATAAAAATGTATAAAAGTGTATAAACTTGCAAAAATAATTTTAAACACTGCCTCAAGCAGATTTTACACAAAAGCTTAACAAAAATCCAAGATCTATATAGTTTTATACAAGAAAAATACTAGATCTAAACATTAAACAAAAGTTTTAACAAAAAACTAGTAGATCTCAACGAATTTTTATGAAAAAAGTGAAGAAAAAGAAGAAACTTGATAAATAAACTCCTCACCGGAGTTTTGATCGGAATATACAATGAAAATCAATATTGTTATTCAAAAAGCAAAAAAATAAATAAATAAAAAAGAAGAAGAAGAAGCAGCGACGGTGGTGGTGACCACGGCGGTGACGACGTCAGTGGCTTGGAGGAGATAGGATGACGGCGGGGGAGTGGTGGAAGGGTTGGGGGAGGGGGGCGGCGCTATTAGGTTTAATGAGAAAGAGAAGAGAGAAAAATGGGAAGGAGAGAAGGAAAAGAGAGAAAAAATGGGGGCTAGGGTTTTTTTTCTTTAAATAGGGGGTGCTATAGAGTGAAAGAAAAATTTAAAAAAAGGGAGGGGGGTGTTATGTCGAGTAAAGTAGCAAAATAAGGGTCTTTTTGATAATTTTTATGAGTGTGGTGTCTCTCAATGTAATTGTCCCTAGAAAGTAAAGTTAAAATATAGAATAGCCCAAAAGTAATCAAATTTTTAAGCAGATCAATGAAATCACATATTCTTTTTTGGTCGTTGCAGGTGAATGAAATCATTGTGCATTGGATTTGGATATTTGTTCTTGTTTAGAATCTTTACAAGAGTTGACAACTGTACAAAAAGAGAAACCTAAGTATAACCATATGAAGGAAGGTTGCATTCCGTTTAATTTGACTATTAAGTCTTGGTAATTAATCTCATGCTATGAAACAACAATTAGTCTATAACCCCTCAGTTAGTTGATTCCCATATGAATCCTCAATGTATATTTCGTTCTATTGAG
Organism: Petunia axillaris subsp. axillaris; assembly: GCA_029990575.1. Lineage (NCBI taxonomy): Eukaryota > Viridiplantae > Streptophyta > Magnoliopsida > Solanales > Solanaceae > Petunia > Petunia axillaris. Next base: position 11,653,165 of record JARKNS010000006.1, read on the forward strand.
ACCCATCTCCTTTTATATTGTAATATTAGTAGCTCTCAGACATATTCTATTAACATACAAATCTCTAAACTGATTAAACGTTTCCGAACAAATATAGGAGCTAATGTAATGTACCAACAGGATTAAATCTTAATCATGTAAGTTGATATTGCCTTCAAATCTTCGCTTCCATTGCATTTTAATGTTATCTTAACCAAGTTTATATATATTACGAAAGATTTGGTGGTCCTTTACTGGAGTACTTCAATTAGAATATTTATTGTTATGAGTCAAGTGAAAAATCATGTTTAGTTAACGCAGTGATTGCCACCTATTTTGAAAAGTTTTGAATATCTTCTAAGTTCTAACCCGATCAAACATGTCAAATCAGTAGTTTGGTTCAGCACGAGTTGTAGTGATGCAAAAAGTTAAAGATGGACGGAGAGTGTTGGAGAGTTGGCTTTGTCATCTACATTATTCTTTTTCCCGAATGCTTTTTTCTCTATCTAGATATTCATTAGTACTATAGTTTTTTATGTTTACATAAATATAAGCCGTGCGAAATTGATAGTTGAGATTTCTTCATACATGTTCATGTTTTTCGAATGTTCCATCTTACCAAAATCCCGTTGTATTCTAGGAATGGATCAAACGTCAAAGGCTACTTCATGTGGTCGTTCCTAGACTGTTTTGAGTTACTGGACGCATATGGTTCGGGGTTTGGCCTATACTATGTGATTTTGGATGACAAAGATTTACGAAGATATCCAAAGATTTCTGCGCATTGGTACTCTAATTTCTTGAAATATGAAGCTCCAAACATAGTGCACTTCTTGAATTTGAGTACAAACGTACATCATTCTTCCCAATAAGTATTGTGGTTAAATTGTATGATTTGTATCTTGCAATAGTGATGGATTTCACAAATCTCAGCTGATTTTGTTTCCAATTAATTCTTGGAAATAGTGATTCATCAGGTCTAAATACGTCATCTAACCTTATTTAAGAACTAATCATACTGTTGAAGTCATCGACATTTTGGAGGCAGCATATGAGGAGTATGTGAGCACCAAACCAATAGCTACAATAGTTAAGCGAGTTAAATGAGGTATTAATCATGATGACTAAGTCAGAATAGTGTGTGTGGAAACATATTGACATGTATCTATTGGTTTTGTGTAAACACTTGGTGCAAATTAATTTTTACTAAGAAAAGTGTATGACCATTTTTATAGTTCATTTCATCATTAAATTTGTACAATGATTAAAGATAGAAAAGGAACCTAACTATTTGGGTACATCCTTGAAGTGCCATTTTATTTGTAAGCTTATATATGGATTTGATCAAGCCCTGTATATTTGTTCTGTACTGGTCAATAGGGCTGCCCATAGTATGGTAAATACCGAACTACCATACCGAACCGAAATATTTTTTACTTTGGTAACAGCATTTTGGTATTTGGTTCGGTATTTGGTATGAATTTTTTAAAATTTTGGTATTTGGTACGGTATTCGGTATTTATAAAGAAAATACCGAAAATACCGAAATACTTAATTACATATACAAATTATATATATTATATTTATATAAATCGTAATAACTCAATTAATCTAAATATGAGCTAATAAAATTTTAAATAGAATATCTAAAACTTGTGATATGATTATATATTTAATTAAAATTTATAAATAAAATAGTATCAATACCATCAAATCTAATTTAATTCTTTACTAGAGAGTTGTCTTCCAAGCGCCGTCAAAACTCAAAAGCTTGTTGTTTTGTGTGTAAAAAATATATTAGTTTATCATAAGTAAAATTAAAATTTGAATAATGAATTTCTTTGTCTAAGCTTGTGCAGTAAAGTTAGTTTAATTAGATTTCAGCTAGTGTTATTTGTACATTGGAGCGTTGCTACATGTTTTGTGGTATTTTTGTATTTTACGCTAATGAATTGTGAAGGTTTATTGTTAATTGCTAGATGAAGTTTCTTAGTTCCTTTCGTATTTCTTTGCAACATATATATATATATATATATATATATATATATATATATATAAAATTCGAAGTCGAACAAACTACGGTTACCGACTTACCGTACCGAAATTACCGAAACCGAATATAAAAATACCGAATAATACCGCATTAATTTGGTATGGTAATGGTATGACATTTTTAAAAACTGAAAATCGAAATTACCGAATCGAAATGTGAAATACCGTACCGGCACCCCTACTGGTCAAGCATGTGTGTGTAAACCATTAAAACTTTATTAAAATTATTGAAAGAGGAGAAAAACAAAGGATAACAGACAAAAATTCGCCCTTCTTATAGAATAGTCCGAGAGTAATCAAGTTTTAATATTAAATATAGAGTAGTCCAAGAGTAATCAAGTTTTAAACCAGATGAATGAAGTTACATATAGTTGTAGATCGAGTTTAGAAATGCTAACACCCTTTGTACTTACATGTGAGCATTTTGTTCATGTATAGAATCTCTACAAGGGTAACAAATATACAAAGATACATACCAGTTAAAGAAACGTACCTAATTAGATCATATATGAAGTAAGGTTGCATTCGGTTGATCTATTAAGTCTTTGGTAGTTGACTGATTCATTGTCACAAAAACATTAATTAATCCCATGTTACAAAGACGATGACAACAACAACAATTAGCCTGACTACAAGTCTCCCAGCAAACATAGGAGCAAATATAAATGTACCACAGGATTAAATGCCTATATAAATCTTTTGCTTCCATTTAAAGGTTTGTATATATTTGGAAAGATTTGTAGGTCCTTCAAGTAGTTAGAGTAGTTATTGTTATGACTCGATTGAAATATCAGAGATATTAGTTAACTTCAGAAAGTAAGAGGACAAACAAATGAAAAGGTCAGATACGACAAATTGGGACCATGTTGACTATGCCACCAATTTGGAGTTTTGAACTTCTAACCCGATCAACCATGTCAAATCAGTAGTGTTGTTCGACACGATTTGTAGTGCTTACAAAAAGCTTAGACGGACAGAGACTTTAGCTTTTGTCCTCTAATAAATTTCCGAATACTTTTTTCTTCTCAATGCACACATTTGTTGGTAGTTTGATGTTTACAAAATTGGGAATAGTTTAGGATAGTTTTCGAGTTTGAGCCGAAAAGTTGGATAGAAAGTAAAGTTAAAATATAGAATAGCCCAAAAGTAATCAAATTATTAGCCAGATCAATGAAATCACATTCTTTTTTTATCGTTGCAGGTGAATGAAATCACATATAAATGTGAGGATTTTGTGCATTGGATTTGGATATTTGTCTTGTTTAGAATCTTTACAAGAGTTGACAAATGTACAAAGATACATACAAGAGAAACCTAAGTATAACCATATGAAGTATGGTTGCATTCCGTTTAATTTGTCTATTAAGTCTGGGTAACTAATCCCATGTTATGAAAGAACAATTAGCCTAACCCCTTAGTTAGTTGATTCCCACATGAATCCTCAATTATATTTCGTTCCATTTAGACCCATCTCCTTTCATATTATAATATTAGTAGCTCTCGACATATTCTATTAACATACAAATCTCTAAATTGATTAAACGCCTCCGAACAAACAAAGGAGCTAATGTAATGTACCAACAGGATTAAATCTTAATCACATAAGTTGATATTGCCTGCATAGATCTTAGCTTCCATTGCATTTTAATTTTTTCTTAACCAAGTTTGTATATATTACGAAAGATTTAGAGGTCCTTTAAGTATTACAGTACCTCACTCAGAATAATTATTGCATGGCTCGAGTGAAAAATCAGAGATATTTTTAGTTAACTTAGAAAGTTAGCAAAAAAAGTGTCAGTAATCAGTATAAAGGTCCTTTACTGGAGTACTTCAATTAGAATATTTATTGTTATGAATCAAGTCAAAAATCAGAGATATGTTTAGTTGACTTAAAAAATAAGCAGAAAAAGTGTCAATAGTTTGGTTCAGCACAATTTGTAGTGATTCCCACCTATTTTGAAAAGTTTTGAACATCTTCTAAGTTCTAACCGATCAAACATGTCAAATTAGTAGTTTGGTTCAGCACGACTTGTAGAGTCGGGGTGAGCTTAAAAGTAATTTATAAGCTTACTAGTAAATGTTTGGTAGCAGCTTAAAAAAGGCTTTGTGGGGTCCACCCCAACTAATAAGAAAACTAATGAAGAAAAAGAAAAAAAATAGATGGTTGGTGGGACAAGTTGGTAAAGGAGGCAACAGCAAGTTGGTGAAATTTGCAAGAATAGATCATTTTGATTGGCTTAGAGGGTTGGCAAGTTCATCTATAAATAGAGGCATCAGTTTTCTATTTCAGTACACCAAAAACAAAGCAACGCAGTAGTTGCTTAATGTATTCCACAGACTGAAAGAAAATAGTCTGTGTAGGAAAATAGAGAGTGTGAGCAATATCATAGTGAGGTATCTTTAAAACAAAAAGAGATATTTTTTTTTAGTGTGTAGTAGTCTACGACTACAGTGTGTAATATTTCTCACTATAGTGAAGTTATTTTGCTCCTCTCAATACGTGGTTATTTAAAGTTTTTTCCACGTTAAGAAACTTGGTATCGTTGTACTCTTCAATTCTTGTGGATTATTATGGGAAATATTCCTGGGTATACTATTATTTCCCAACAACGTGGTATCAGAGCCATGGCAAATAATGGTACACTCGCTTTTCAATAACCTCGTCTCACAAAAGGAAATTATGAAAAATGGCGTCTACGATTGAAAGCCATTCTTGGCTCTCAAGAAGTATGGGAAGTTGTACGTAGTGGGTATTCAATACCCGATAATGAGAAAGCTCTGTCTCAAAATAAAAAAAAATGTCTTGGTAAAAATAAGGAAGAAGGATTAACAAACTCTCACTCTCATGCACCAATGTCTGGATGATACCATGTTTGAGAAGGTGGCCGATGCTACCACCTCAAAAGAAGCTTGCGAGATTTTACAAAACTCTCTCCAAGGAGTTGATAAAGTGAGGAAGATAAAACTTCAAGCTCTAAGGGCTGATTTTGAAGTTTTGAAAATGAAGGAATCCGAATCCATTTCGGATTATTGTTCAAGAGTGAAAGCTGTTGTAAATCAACTAAAAAGGTACGGAGAAGAAATGGAAGAGATTCGTGTGGTAGAAAAGATCTTTCGGTCTTTAACACGTAAATTTGATTATGTGGTGTGTGCTATTGAGGAGTCTAAAGATTTAGACTTTATGCTGACGGAGCAACTGGAGGGTTCTTTACAAGCCCACGAAGAAAAGATCAGGAGGAGACAAGAAAAGCCATTGGAGCAACTTCTTAAAACCAATGCATCCTTCAAAGATGGAGGTGAAAAGAGTTATAGAGGAAATGGACGAGGAAGAGGTCGTGGTGGTCGAGGAAGAGGAAGAAGTAATAGTAACAACTTCAACAATGAAGAAAAAAGTTTTCAAGCATAGAGAGGTCGTGGTCGTGGACAAAGAGGAGGAAGAGGACGTGGTTACTATCAAGAGACAAATGGTAAAAGGTATGACAAATCTAAAATTGAGTGTTACAATTGTCATAAATTTGGCCATTATTCTTGGGAATGTCGTAGTAATGTTGAAGAGAAAGTCAACCTTATTGACGACAAAGAACAAGATGAGTCAATATTGTTGCTAGCACTCCAGGAAGGTGACAAGGATGATTGCAGCTCGTGGTACTTGGACAATGGAGCAAGCAATCATATGTGCAGATGCAAAGACAAGTTTGTGGAACTCATTAAAAGAGTGAAAGACAATGTGTCTTTAGGAGATTCCTCAAAGATCCAAATTGAAGGGATAGTTACGATTCTAATCTCCTCTAAAGATGGTGGCCATAAAATGATTAAAGATATTTATTATGTGCCAAAACTAAAAAGTAATATTTTGAGTTTGGGCCAACTTCTTGAAAGAGGATATGATATTCATATGAAAGATATGCATCTTTGGCTTAGAGATTCAAATGAAAAATTAATTGCTAAAGTTAAAATGGCAAAGAACAGATTGTTTACTTTGAATCTTAAGACAATTGATGCAAAGTGTTTGAAGGCTAATGTGCAAGATGAGTCATGGTGCTGGCACATGCGATTTGGGCATTTGAACTTTGAAGTGCTCAAATCAATGGGAGAAAAAATGATGGTGAAGGGAATGCCTTCAATCAACCATCCTAATCAATTGTGTGATGCTTGTCTTCTTGGCAAACATGCAAGGAAGAATTTTCCGAAGGAGGCCACGTCAAGAGCAACCAAGCCACTCCGGCTTGTTCATACCGATATGTGTGGACCAATCAATCCACCCTCTTTTGGTAAAAGTAAATACTTTCTACTATTCATTGATGATTTCAGTAGAAAGACCTGGATTTATTTCTTGAAGCAAAAATCTGAAACATTTGTTGCTTTTAAGAATTTTAAAGCACTTGTGGAAAAGGAAAGTGGCCATGAAATAAAAGCTTTAAGGTCCGACAGAGGAGGCGAATTCACTTCAAAAGAATTTAATGAATTTTGTCAATCTCATGGAATTCGTCGCCCTCTAACGGTACCTTACTCACCACAGCAAAATGGAGTTGCTGAAAGAAAGAATAGAACAATTCTTAATATGACTAGACGTATGTTAAAAGCTAAAAGTATGCCCAAGGAATTTTGGGCCGAAGCTGTTTCATGTGCAGTTTATTTGAGCAACAGATCTCCAACAAGAAATGTTAGAGATCAAACTCCTCAAGAAGCATGGAGTGGAAGGAAGCCAAGTGTCAATCACTTGAGAATATTTGGGAGCATAGCCTATGCTCATGTGCCACATCAAGGAAGAGCTAAACTTGATGATCAAAGTGTCAAATATGTGTTTGTTGGATATGACACGAGTTCAAAAGGCTACAAGTTATACAACCTTGGTAATAGCAAAGTGGTGGTGAGTCGTGATGTTGAATTTGATGAAGAAGCGACATGGAATTGGGAGTCTCAGGAAGAAAATACATATGATTTTCTTCCATACTTTGAAGATGATGAAGAAGAAGCACAAGAGGCCGAGGAACCCTTACAAGATACAACTCCACCTCTATCCCCAACCAATGTTGCATCTCCTTCGTCTCCAGGAAGTTCAAATGAAGCACCTGAAAGAACAAGGACAATTGCAGAACTATATGATAATATAGATCAAATTACTAATTTTGATTTTCTGTATTGTCTCTTTGCTGATAGTGAACCGATGAACTTTAATGAAGCTGTTGCAGACAAAAAGTGTGGAGGAGGAAATCAAGTCAATAGAGAAGAACAACACTTGGGAGTTAACAACTCTTCCAAAGGGTCATCGAGCAATTGGAATAAAATTGGTATACAAGGCAAAGAAGAATGCTGATGGAGATATAGAAAGATACAAGGCAAGACTTGTGGCTAAAGGATTCAAACAAAGGCATGGCATTGACTATGATGAAGTCTATGCACCTGTTGCTCGCATGGAGATGATCCGATTACTTATCTCTTTGGCAGCACAAATGAAGTGGAAGATCCATCAACTAGATGTCAAGTCAGCCTTCTTGAATGGCTATCTTGAAGAACAAATATATGTTGAGCAACCATTGGGCTTTGAGGTCAAAAACCATGAAGATAAAGTTCTTAGATTGAACAAAGCATTATATGGATTGAAGCAAGCTCCAAGGGCGTGGAATAGTCGCATCGACATGTATTTTCAAGATAATAGGTTTACTCGTTGTCTCCATGAATATGCTCTTTATATTAAAGTTCATACTAATGGAGATATTTTACTTGTCTGTCTTTATGTTGATGATCTTATTTTTACTGGTAATAACCCTAATTTGTTTGAAGATTTCAAGAAAGCTATGTCCCGTAAGTTTGATATGACGGACATAGGGCTTATGTCATATTACCTGGGTCTGGAAGTGAAGCAGATGGAGGAAGACATTTTCATATCTCAAGAAAGCTATACAAAAGAGATATTGAAGAAATTCAAGATGTTTGATTGCAACCCTGTAAACACACCAATGGAGAGTGGGACAAAGCTGTCAAAGTTTGATGATGGAGAAAAGGTGAATCCAACCTTTTTCAAAAGTCTTGTGGGAAGCTTAAGATACCTAACTTGTACGAGGCCGGATATACTCTTTGTGGTTGGCGTAGTGAGTCGCTTCATGGAAGCTCCTACCTCAACTCATTTGAAAGTTGCTAGAAGAATTCTCCGTTACCTCAAAGGTACAATTGGATATGGGCTATTTTATTCTCCTACTAATGATTTCAATATTGTGGGATTTTGTGATAGTGATTTTGCGGGAGATATTGATGATATATAGAAAAAGCAGAACTGGCTTTGTCTTTTTCTTGGGTAATTGTGTTATTACCTGGAGTTCAAAGAAACAATGCATTGTTACTCTCTCGACTTGTGAATCTGAATATGTAGCAGCAACATCTTGTACGTGTCATGCTATTTGGCTGAGAAGATTGTTAAAGGAGCTCAATTTGCCTCAAATTGAAGCCACAACAATTTGCATTGATAACAAGTCCACACAAGCACTTGCAAAGAATCCAGTGTATCATGATCGAAGAAAGCACATCGACACAAGGTATCACTTCATCAGAGAATACATTAACAAAAGGGAAGTAGAGCTCAAGTATGTGAAGTCTCACGATCAAGTTGCAGATATCTTTACAAAGCCACTCAAATTTGAAGACTTTCGGAGAATGAGAGCATTGCTTGGAATGAAGAGGAAAAATCAAAATTAAGGGAGAGATTTGTGGGGTCCACCCCAACTAATAAGAAAACTAATAAAGAAAAAGAAAAAAATAGATGGTTGGTGGGACAAGTTGGTAAAGGGGGCAACAGCAAGTTGGTGAAATTTACAAGAATAGATCATTTTGATTGGCTTAGAGGGTTGGCAAGTTCATCTATAAATAGAGGCATCAGTTTTCTATTTCAGTACACCAAAAACAAAGCAACGCAGTAGATTCTTAATGTATTCCACAGACTGAAAGAAAATAGTCTGTGTAGGAAAATAGAGAGTGTGAGTGATGCAGCCCGAACACGTGCTGATCAAGTGTTCGATCCACCGAGGAGACCGATGACAAGAAGCCAAGCCAAGCTGCTGCACGATGTGCACGTTCACTTAGCCTGGCCGAAGGAAAACAATTGCTCCGAAGCTGAGTGGCCGGGCTCAAGAACCGAAGGCACTATCTTCAGATTTGAGCCCGAAGGCAAAGTGACCGAGGACAATGAGCTCGAAGACAATTGAGCGTCCGAAGGCAACGAGTTCGAGCAAGCAACCGAGCACCGAAGTTAAGGCTGCCGAACACATTTTAACTCTGCCCTGCGTGGCTTATTTCTATTGGTCGCCTGTGACCCTTTTACTAGTTTACCCTTAGTATTTCCTATATAAATCTTGTTTCCTTTCATTGTAGAAGGTAGTTTTTTTTAACATTGATGAATTAATGAAAGTGCCGAGCACATTTCTTTTGTCTCCGTCGTGAGCAAACCCCTGTGAGGGCTTTTATGGACTTGTGGCTTTCGGTTAATCTGATTGAACATTCCTCTTTGATCATTCAGTTTGCAAGAGGCAATGTTCTCTTGAGGATTGTTGCATAGTTTAGGTGATTCTTGTGTCCCTTTCGATCGAGCTTTGAGACAGGTTCCTCACTGTTCTTTCGAAAGAAGCAAGTTTTGTCTTGCTTCTATCTTTACCTTTCTTGTTTAAATTCCGCGTTTGTGCTTAGCATCTCCTTCGGATTTGCATTGCACCATCTTGGTATCAGAGCACGGTTTGGGCTTGTTTCTACAACCCCAAATCCTGTTCAAGTTATCTTTATCTTCGTGCGTTGTGTCTTTGTTTTCCATTTCGTGTTCTTGATTTGGTTGTGTTACTGTTGGTGTTATTACTTTACAAAAAAAAAAAAATGTTAAAAAGAAAATTCAAAAATTGTGTTTGATTATTGGTTGTTTGGGAAAAACAACCATTGATTCTTGTTCACCATTGTTTCCTGATTCCAACAAGTACCCGACGTACTGATTTTGTGACTAGGGTTTCTTGGTGAAATTTTGGACCGTTTTGAGTTTTAATGGTGACTGAAAACTCGAACCCCATCGTGTTTGGTTGAAACCGATGAAGATTGGTGGTTCTTGAGTGATTTGGGTTTGTTTGTTGCTTGAAAATTGAAGTTCTGATTTTTAATTCGTTGTCCGTACGCCGGAAAATTGTTACTAAAATCGTAACAGTGTACGACACGAACGAGCTGGGTTTTAGCTCGAAGAACTTTGATTTCCTCCGTTGTTTGGAACCAGAGTCGAAAGAGCAACCCAGATCTGTTGAAATTTGTGATCAGTAAACCGAAGTTGATTTGTCCGTACGCCGGAGCAAAGGTCACTGTTCCATTGAAGAAGAAAGGGGTAAAAGTTTAAACATCAAAACCCCAGGTGAAATTTGTCGGCTGAGAAAAAGGAAGTGGATAAGGTAAAAACCCTATCCGTACCAAGGAGGGACCACTCTTGTACGGACAAGAGTTGGTGTGATCGAAAACGATTCCAAAAGGGAATCAAAGGGTAGATTCTCCTAGGTTCTCACTTCCTTTCGTGTCAAATTTCTAGTTAGTGGATCTTTTGAGTAATTGTCCTACTCGAGGTCGTACTAACTCGTTTGAGCTAATAGGAACTCGTGCGAAGGGGGTGACCGAAGTCCAAACTTTCGTAGTAATTTCTTTTGACTCCCCAAGCTCAGTTAAAAGCGTCCGTTCCATCGAGTCGAACATCACTTCACTCTTCCCGAAGAGACAGTGACTATTGTCGAACTTGAAGGATCTTAGAGGACCGATCAATCAGATGAGCCACTGTTAACAAGTCCTTAAGTGATCAAAAACCGAACCCATAAAATTGAGTGGACCCGAGTGCCACCCATCAAAGGTGAGGGAGTGTGTGAGGTGATTTCTAACCCTAACATTTGTTTGATCTTTGACTTGTGCAGGTACCATGGCTGGAAACGATGGCAAAAGCATTGAGAAGCCCGAAGTGTCGTTAGCCGATCTCATGGCTGCGATACAAGGCGTCAGTGCCGAAATAAGAGGAGTAACTGCTCGAGTGACTTTCCTCGAGCAGGCAAGCGCGTCCGTGGCCATGAATGGGTCCGGCGCTGGAACTAGCCAAACCACTCCGATGAAACCTGAGCTGTATGCTGAGCTTGTACGACAACATCAGTTGACAAGTGAAGCCATTCGAAGAGAGTTTAACTTGGGCAATCCCCAAGCTGGTTATCAAAACTTGGGCATTCCCCGAGGAGAAAGGATACCACTTCCAAGGGCCCGAAGAGATCTTGGAGCCGTTGACGAAGAGGTTATCGAAGAGGAATTTCTCGAGGACGAATATGAGACTGAGCCGCCATTCGCTCAACGAAGGCAAGCTCACCGAAATCGTGGAAATTTCCGAGGACGAGGCCGAGGCGCATGTCGAAAGAAATATTGAGCGTGAGGCTGATGATCGTGGTGATGAGTATCCCGAACAGGCTCGTGGTGTTCGAGACTCAAATTTAAACAGTGTAAAGATCACTATTCCACTCTTTAATGGAACTAGTGATCCCGATGAGTATCTTGAATGGAAGCTTAAAATGGAGCGCATCTTTGAAACCAATGAGATGGCCGATGAGAGAAAAGCTGTCCATGCCATTGCCTCGTTCGAAGCCTATGCATCTACATGGTGGGAATCTGACAAGAGGCATAGACGAAGGAATGACTATCCCGAAGTCACTACTTGGCCACAATTGAAGAGAGCAATGGATGCTAAGTATTTGAGTGCCAAGTACAGGCAAACTCAAATGCAAAAGCTCTATGAGCTAAAGCAAGGGTCCAAGTCCGTCCAAGAGTACCATGATGAATTTGAAAAGGTTCGACTGAATCTTGATCTGGTCGAAGACGAAGAACAAGCCATTATCAGATTCAAAAATGGCTTAGCTAGGGATGTGTCATCTCAATTGAGGCTCCACGTGTATCACACGTTGGAAGATCTGTTCGATGCTGCCACCGAAGCTGAAAAATTGGTAAAGGACGATAAGGCAAACCGGTATCGAGGAGTCACTACTTCTACTCCCTTGAACCGAGGTAAAGAATGGAAGAGTCCAAACCAAACAAGTGCTAATACTGTTCGAGATTCGAAGAGACCCTTCGAAAGAGGTGTGACCGTTAACCAGTCGAGAGAAGTGGGAGGTAAAGTTCAACTTAACTCTCCTAGTGCTTCAAATATTCGATGTCATAAATGCAAGGGTTATGGTCACATGGCAAAAGAGTGTCCAACTCGCAAAGTTATGCTTCTGCTCGAAGATGGAACCGTCCACGAGAAAGCGAGTGACACCGAGGAGGAAATTATCGAGGAGACTGACCGAGCTGAAGGTGATGATGATCATGAGGCTGCCGAAGCTGATCATCCGGAAATGTTTCTTGTGGTTCGAAGGAATTTGAGCTGCATGACTCTTAAAGAAGAAGACAACCAAAGAGAAAACCTCTTTCATGCCCGATGTCGAGTGAGGGGAAAGGTGTGTTCGATGATCATTGATTCTGGTAGTTGTGCCAATGTAGTGAGCCAAACTTTGGTTTCACAAATGGGATTACCTACGATGAAGCACCCCCACCCTTACAAATTACAATGGCTGAACGAGTGTGGAGAATTGAGAGTTGTCAAACAAGTGTGGATCAAGTTTAGAATCGGAGAGTATCAAGATGAAGTGATATTCGATGTGGTTCCGATGCAAGCTTGTCATTTGCTATTGGGTCGACCGTGGCAATATGACCGAACAGCTGTTCACAATGGCAGATCCAACACTTACACTGTAAAGCTCGATGGGAAGAGTTTCGTACTCAAGCCCTTGTCTCCAAAACAAGTAACCGAGGACTATAAACGGATGAAAGAATTGAAAGAAGCGGCCAAAGCTAAGTTTCCGATGGGAGAAAAATTGGGGCCCGAAGAGACAAACTCACCACCCGAAGTGAAAGGAATCTGTGCAATCATGCAACCGGGTGAGATTCTACGAGGCAACGCCAACGATCAAGTGATGATTTGCCTCGTGCACAAGGGTATCTTTCTAAACTCTAATGATGATTTTTCTAACGATAACCCTTTGCCTTTGTTTGTTCGTAAAGTTTTGCAGGACTTCGAGGACATGTTTCCCGAGGAAATGCCAGGTGGATTACCTCCGTTGAGAGGAATCGAGCACCAAATTGACTTCGTACCGGGGTCTCAAATCCCCAACAAACCTGCATACCGGTGTAATCCCGAAGACACCAAAGAGCTCCAAAGGTAGGTTGATGAATTGCTAAACAAGGGCCTCGTTCGTGAGAGCTTGAGTCCTTGTGCCGTTCCTGCTATCCTTGTCCCGAAGAAGGATGGAACATGGCGAATGTGTGTTGACTGTCGAGCAGTCAACAAAATAACGGTTAAGTATCGTCATCCTATCCCTCGATTAGATGACATGCTAGATGAATTGAGTGGTTCTTCATGCTTTACAAAGATTGACCTCAGGTCCGGTTACCACCAAATCCGAATGAAACCCGGAGACGAGTGGAAAACCGCGTTCAAGACCAAATTCGGTCTATATGAATAGTTGGTAATGCCTTTTGGCTTATCCAATGCACCGAGCACATTCATGCGATTGATGAACCATGTGCTCAAACCGTTCATAAACAAGTTCGTTGTCGTTTATTTCGATGACATACTTGTTTATAGCAGAACCGTGGATGAACATGTCGAACACCTAAGGCAAGTGCTTGAAAAGCTTAGAGAAGAGAAGTTGTATGCCAACTTCAAGAAATGCGCCTTCGGTGTCGATCGTGTAGTCTTTCTTGGATTCGTTGTCAGTACTAATGGTGTTGAAGTCGACGAGTCAAAAGTCGAAGCCATCAAAGATTGGCCAACTCCAACCTCGGTATCACAAGTTCGTAGCTTCCATGGCTTAGCTAGCTTTTACCGAAGGTTTATTCGTGACTTTAGCACCGTGCCAGCTCCTTTAACCGAGCTGGTGAAGAAAGACCATCCATTTGAGTGGGGAGAGCCCCAAGAAAGGGCTTTCCAAGAGTTGAAACGGAGGCTTTGTTCTGCCCCGTTGTTGCAACTCCCTGACTTCGGCAAAGCATTCGAAGTCGAGTGTGATGCATCTGGAGTTGGGATCGGAGGAGTGCTGATGCAAGAATCGAAGCCAATCGCTTACTTTAGCGAAAAGCTTAAGGGTGCAGCCTTGAATTACTCAACGTATGACAAGGAATTGTATCCCCTCGTTCGAGCACTCGCCCATTGGCAGCATTATTTGTGGCCTCGAGAATTTGTGATCAAAAGTGATCATGAGTCCTTGAAGCATCTCCGAGGACAGGAGAAATTAAACCGAAGGCATGCCAAGTGGGTTGAATTTATTGAGAGCTTTCCCTATGTAATTCATTACAAAAAGGGTAAAGACAATGTTGTGACCGATGCGCTATCAAGGAAATTTGCCTTAGCGACCACTCTCGCCTCTAGGCTCATGGGATTCGAAAGCATCAAGTCGATGTACGAGGACGATCCAAGCTGAAATGCGTTCGTGACGCAATCTTGAGTGGCCGAAGGGTTGAAAAATATCAGTGGCACGATGGCTACCTCTTCAAGAATGGGAGGGTTTGTGTGCCAGTGTCATCGTGGAGAGAGCTCTTGGTTCGAGAAGCTCACTCCGGTGGACTGATGGGACACTTCGGTGTCGACAAAACTCTTGGTATCTTGACCGAGCAATTCCATTGGCCCAAAATGCGACGAGATGTGGAAAAACTTTGCAACGCTTGTCTCGTTTGCAAGAAAGCTAAATCAAAGTCCAACCCTCATGGTTTGTACACCCCGTTACCTGTGCCTGATCGACCTTGGGTTGATATATCCATGGACTTTGTCTTGGGGTTACCGAAGTCGGGGGGAGGACACGACAGCATCTTCGTTGTGGTTGACCGTTTTTCAAAAATGGCTCACTTTATTCCTTGCAAAAAGTGTGCTGATGCACAGCATGTAGCTACATTGTTTGTTTCTAATGTGTTAAAATTGCATGGTGTACCTCGCACTATTGTGAGTGATCGAGACTCAAAATTCTTGAGTCATTTTTGGAAGTGTTTGTGGGGTGCCCTCGGCACCAAGCTACTATTCTCGACGTCTCACCATCCTCAGACTGATGGACAGACTGAGGTAGTTAACCGAACCTTGGGATCTTTGCTTCGAGCAATGACCAAAGGGAAGGTTGGAAACTAGGCTGATCGTTTGCCCATGATGGAGTTTGCATACAATCGAACGGTGCATCGAATGATCAACATGACCCCGTTTGAATGTGTGTATGGTTTTAATCCTTTGATTCCACTTGACTTAACCCCACTGCCTCGAAATTCTGTTCTTGATTTTGAAGGTACTCGACGAGCAGCTGCTTTGATCGAATTGCACGCAAAGGTGAAGAAGAACCTCGAGGAGGCCTATGCAAAGGTTGCCTTAAAGAAAAACAAGGGGCGTAAAAAGCTGGAATTAAAGAAGGGAGATTGGGTTTGGGTTCACTTCCGAAAGGAACGCTTCCCGAACCAAAGGAAAGGAAAGTTGGCTCCTCGAGGGGATGGTCCATTTCAAGTGTTGACCAAGATCAACAACAATGCTTACGTGATCGACCTCCCTGGTGAGTATAACGTGTCCAACACCTTTAATGTTGCTGACTTAGTTCCTTGTGTTGTAGGTCCAACTTCGGAGGACGAGGAGGGCTTGATTTCGAGGACGAAATCTTCTCAAGAAGGGGAGGATGATGCAGCCCGAACACGTGCTGATCAAGTGTTCGATCCACCGAGGAGACCGATGACAAGAAGCCAAGCCAAGCTGCTGCACGATGTGCACGTTCACTTAGCCTGGCCGAAGGAAAATAATTGCTCCGAAGCTGAGTGGCCGGGCTCAAGAACCGGAGGCACTATCTTCATATTTGAGCCCGAAGGCAAAGTGACCGAGGACAATGAGCTCGAAGACAATTGAGCGTCCGAAGGCAACGAGTTCGAGCAAGCAACCGAGCACCGAAGTTAAGGCTGCCGAACACATTTTAACTCTGCCCTGCGTGGCTTATTTCTATTGGTCGCCTGTGACCCTTTTACTAGTTTACCCTTAGTATTTCCTATATAAATCTTGTTTCCTTTCATTGTAGAAGGTAGTTTTTTGAACATTGATGAATTAATGAAAGTGCCGAGCACATTTCTTTTGTCTCCGTCGTGAGCAAACCCCTGTGAGGGCTTTTATGGACTTGTGGCTTTCGGTTAATCCGATTGAACATTCCTCTTTGATCATTCAGTTTGCAAGAGGCAATGTTCTCTTGAGGATTGTTGCATAGTTTAGGTGATTCTTGTGTCCCTTTCGATCGAGCTTTAAGACAGGTTCCTCACTGTTCTTTCGAAAGAAGCAAGTTTTGTCTTGCTTCTATCTTTACCTTTCTTGTTTAAATTCCGCGTTTGTGCTTAGCATCTCCTTCGGATTTGCATTGCACCAGTGAGCAATATCATAGTGAGGTGTCTTCAAAATAAAAAGAGTTATTTCTTTTGAGTGTGTGGTAGTCTACGACTACAGTGTGTAATATTTCTCACTATAGTGAAGTTATTTTGCTCCTCTCAATACGTGGTTATTTTAATTTTTGTTAAAAGATTTTTCCACGTTAAGAAACTTGGTGTCGTTGTACTCTTCAATTCTTGTGGATTATTGTGGGAAATATTCCTGGTTATACTATTATTTCCCAACAGGCTTATAAATCCTTATATGCTTAAAAACCCAAAAGTGAGAAGTTAAGTACTATGCCTGTTTGGGTGGGCTTATAAGCAGCTTATTTTAAGTGGCTTATAAGTCAAAAAGTGACTTAAAAGCCACTTATCGCTTATAAGCCAAAAAATTTTAAGTTACCAAATATATATTAATAGGCTTATAAGCTTATAAGTCACTTTTAAGCTCACTCAAACGGGTAACTTCTCAAAAAGTGGCTTATAAGCCACTTTTGACTTATAAACTACTTAAAATAAGCTGCTTATAAGCTCACCCAAATACGCTCGTAGTGATGCAAAAAGTTAAAATGGACGGAGAGTGTTGGAGAGTTGGCTTTGTCATCTACTTTATGCTTTTTTCTCCGGATATTTTTTTCTCTATCTAAATATTCATTAGTACTATAATTTTTTATCTTTTCATAAATATAAGGCCATGCGAAATTGATGGTTGAAATTTCTTCATCCTTAACTTGAGATTTAGTTTAAACCTCAAAATGAAATAACTTGTTGGTAAGAAAACCATTTTTAGCCGACTTAATACCGAATGATAAACCAAAACAAAATTTGCTTTTGACATTTTCATCCTGAAAGAACCGGCCAGTTGTGAATATATATAGTTGTATACGACAAAATTGAGAAACCATGTATATATGAGAAGTTTTGCGGAAGCTACAAGAGTAGTTACAATTGGCAGTATTACGTAGTCATAATTGATTCAAGCACTAGGAGATGATGCCGGCAAAGCAACTCTCATGTATATTCACGGTGATGATGCTTGTTTTGCTGGACTTGCCGGTTCTAGTTTTTGGCGCCGATGATGTCCGCAGAACGGACTTCCCTGATACTTTCGTTTTTGGTTCTGGTTCTTCTGCTTATCAAGTCAGTAATTTCTTTCCCGCTATTACATACTCCATTTGTATACATATGCAAAGTGCTGGTTGGCAAATGATAACTAGGTCATGCATATGCGCCGTGTTGATTAGCATACATACATACATGCATGTGTGCACGCACACAAACACAGAAAAAACCATACACATATTATGTGGGATGAGCATAAGTCATATGCATTTATCGTGTCAAAGGTCACTTATAAGCTAATTACATGTAAATTTCTATGATGATCATTACATTAATTACTAATTAGTAACTTGGTTAAGATAATAACTAGCCTATTTATCACATATTAAACTAGAGTTGTAGTCCCCAGAAATTAAGTTTGACAAATTTATATTTGACAATATCCACCTCTTAACCATAGTTAACACATTTGGTTAATTGAAAAAATCAAGACCATTTGATATTTAAATGGACGAGTGTCATACATCTAGGTAAGAACTTGGGGAAATGGAGAGGAGCCGGATGTTTAATTATTATTAGCAGTTACACAGTAGATAGTTGACCAGTGTTATTTTTGGCAAAAGGTTGAAGGGGCAGCATTTGAAGATGGAAGGACTCCTACCATTTGGGACACCTTTGCTCATGCTGGTCTGTTCTCTTTAATCTTGTTATCGCAGACTGAAAACATATGTTCCTTTTAGCTGTATGTTATGTTTGTTTTAGCAGGATGAACTATTAGATTTATAATCAAAGTTTATTCTTTAAAACAATATAATTGCAACAAAAAGAAAATCATAAATTGATAAACTCCAGAAATTTGAAATAGTTGAAGAAGTGACTTGCGGACATGTAACATTAATAACATTGCAGGATTTGTATCTGTGAAATTGCCCAATAATCTGTAGAGGATAATCCGAGTAACTTGTAGATGACAATTTGAATTGCTATGTAGGAACATGAGTTCCAGCTAGGCCTTCTCTAGTCTTGAATGCTTCCTCTTTTACCTCACATACTTTCTATGGTTTGGGACATCTATAATATTGGACTTAGATGATCGAACTTAAATGGAGCGACATGGACATTAATAATTCACATAGCCACCCACAACGTGCTTGGGATTGAGGCATAGTAGCAGTTGATTTGTTTTATGGTTTGGGATGGGCAAGTACTTTTGTCTGTTCCTATTGCAGTAATAAGTACACTAAATTGTATCGAGTCTCCTAAATTTGCAGGTGCATATGGAGGAGCCACTGCAGATGTATCCTGTGACGCATACCACAAATACAAGGTCTGGAAGACAAGACATGATCAGTTCAACTTTTTGAATGGACACGATCAGTTCAACTTTGAGCTCACATAAATCATAATTGATGATCAATATGAGTTTTCCTAAGAATTGTTTATTGCAGGAAGATGTAAAACTCATGGCTGACACAGGTTTGGAAGGATATAGGTTTTCCATTTCGTGGTCCAGACTTATTCCTAGTACGCCTCTTTCATTCAATTTCTTAATTAACACATTTGATGTTGTTAACTTGTTAAGATTTATCTTTCTTCTCATACATGTATTTGTTTTCTATGTAGATGGAAGAGGTCCTGTTAATCCTAAGGGACTACAGTATTACAACAATCTCATTAATGAGCTTGTCAGTCATGGTTATAATCACATTTCTCTGTGCACTTCTTTTTTCAGTTGATAGTTCAAATGTAGCTTCTTGATATTAAGATTCTTAGAACTCTCGTCGAAAATGCTAGTTATAGAGTGATCTGTCACTTCCCTGATTATCTCCATTCTGTTTTTATTGCCCTAAATTTGTAGGCATTCA
Organism: Petunia axillaris subsp. axillaris; assembly: GCA_029990575.1. Classification (NCBI taxonomy): domain Eukaryota; kingdom Viridiplantae; phylum Streptophyta; class Magnoliopsida; order Solanales; family Solanaceae; genus Petunia; species Petunia axillaris. Next base: position 11,672,574 of record JARKNS010000006.1, read on the forward strand.
ACCACATGTTACTCTATGTCACAGTGATCTACCACAAGCACTTCAAGACGAATATGGGGGGTGGATGAGTCGCAGGATAATGTGCGATAAATTGTACTATTAATTTAATTTATATTTTAACTACATATTCTTTAAAGCTAACTGAATGCAAAAACTTGTTCATGTTTTCCTTTTAGTAATGACTTCACTGCCTATGCGGATGTGTGCTTCAAGGAATTTGGTGATAGGGTTTTGCATTGGACAACTTTAAACGAAGTAAATGTATTCACTCTAGGTGGTTATGATAATGGGATGACACCCCCAAATCACTGTTCTCCACCTTTTGGAATTAGACCCTGTTCCATAGGTAACTCATCAACCGAGCCTTACATAGCAGGTCATAATTTACTACTCTCCCATTCAGCTGTGGTGAGACTATACAGGAGAAAATACAAGGTATCACCTTTAAACATCTATGGCAGATTATTACTGGTGTTCCAAAGCCCCCCCCCCCCCCCCCCCCCCCAAATGTTTGCTAATAGTGTGTAATGTCCCAATGCAGTCAACTCAACATGGTTTTGTTGGATTAAATCTCTTTGCGTTTTGGTCTATTCCTTATACAAATACAACAGCAGATATAATTGCAGCAGAACGAGCTAATGATTTTTATCTGGGCTGGTAAAATGCAGAAGTTTCTCGTCTTATTAGCAATTTAGCATCTTGATAATATCAAACATTTAGTACTAATGCACTAGATTTTCACAATCCTTACAAGGTCATTTGGACTATGATTCAGGAAGTAATGCTTGACTGAGCTTATGTGGTTCATATTAATTTATCATCCTTGCAGGTTCGCCAATCCCTTGATATTTGGAGACTATCCTGATATAATGAAGAGCAATGTTGGCTCTAGATTGCCCATATTCACAAGTCAAGAATCTAAGCAAGTAAAAGGCGCTGTGGACTTCATAGCCCTGAACCATTATATGACAGTACATGTCAAAGACAGCTCCAGCAGCCTGGAAAATGATATCAGGGACTTCAATACTGATGCAGCATTTCAATTTATGTGTAAGATTAATGACAAAGGCATCATAAATTAATATGAAGTGTTCCATTTAATTTGCATTTAAAGATGATATTCAGCTTAAGATTTAGACGACTGAACCGACGCCAGGTCTTTTCGGTTTGGAACACGGTGACTTTTTCTCTGTTAAATATTAGCTTGATGTCGAGATTTAATGCTTCTTTCTTTATGCAGTCACACAAGCTGAGGCACCACCGGTACCAGGTCAGGTGAGGCTTGTGATTGCATCGATCCTACATGCAACTCTGTCTTCTTTATGTTTATATACTTTTCCGTTAACAATTTGTTCTGATTCAGTATCCATTGACACAACCGGGTCTGCAAGGAGTACTAGAATATTTCAAGCAATCTTATGGGAATCTACCTATGTATATTCATGAAAATGGTTCCACTCTCTCCTATACCTTCGTTGTAAATTTTTAGGCCTAACAAGTTGGTTTATAGGCTTTTTCATCCCCACCGAATATATAGTTTTCTTTGAACCCCTACAATCAAGAAGTTTTAGAAAGCATGGCCTGCTTTGTTTTGGCAGGTCAAATGACACCACGAAATGGGACGTTAAATGACACGGCTAGGGTAGAATATCTGCAAGCTTATATTGGTAATTTGCTTGATGCTATGAGGTAAGGCCCCTATCTTCACATAATAGCCTCCAGTTTAAATATGTAAATCAAGCACTTGATTAACTCATCTTCGCAATCTCTTTATTTTTTCCCCTAAACACTTGTAACACATAATGTTAGTACATTTATTTTTTTTTTTGAAGTAACTTCAAAATATGTTGCGCTTAGGTATTTTTGAGACATTCTTTTAATCCTTTTGTTATTCTAGGAATGGATCAAATGTCCAAGGCTACTTCACGTGGTCATTCCTAGATTGTTTTGAGCTACTGGGCGCATACGATTCGGGATTTGGTCTATACTATGTTGATTTGGATGACAAAGATTTACGCAGATATCCAAAGGTTTCTGCACGTTGGTATTCTAATTTCTTGAAGGGGAAACGCTCCAAACATAGTGCACTTCTTGAGATTGAGGATGAAGTACTTCATTCTTCCCAATAAGTATTTTGTGATTGCATTGTATCTCACAACAGTGATGGATTGATATTTGGAGATACCATAGGGTGTGTTCAGCCGCCATTGTGTAGTTATTCCCCTAGTAATTACACAGCCAAACACTAGCACATTATAATAAATTCAAAGATCCGAATGCTTGTCATGGAGTAATACATTGTAATTCTCCCCCTCATGTTTGGTTGCACTAACGGTACTTACATTGCTAGATATTTTCAAATTTAAAGCGAGTGATTGTGCAAATGCCTATGAAATATTCTGTTCTATTACTCCTATCAGTGTCTTAACAATTTGGTTCTGCTTGCTGCAAATTGTACAATGAAAAGGAAAAAAATAGAATGGTAGCACTATTATCAATCTTTAATGTAAGTTTTATTTTCGTCATTTTTTCTTTGTCCAAGACTCATGGATCATATTGTGGGCGTTCCCAAGCAAAATCGAATTTATTGCACTTGTAGAGTAGCTTTGCCTAAGGCAGTCAAGCATATAATGACATTTCTTGGACTAATCGCACTTGCTTCTTACTTACTCCCTCCGTCCCATTTTAGTTGTCGCTTTTAGCTTTTGCACGCCCATTAAAAAAATCAATAAATAGATTATACATTTTACTATGTTACCCCTATTTAATATATGACTATTAAATTTTTCTTGAAAATACCTTTAATAATTAAGGGTATACTTGGAAATAATGAGCAAAAAATGTCTTGAAATCCTAAAGCGTCAACTAATTTAGGACAAACGAATCTTGCAAAAGCGTCAACTAATTTGGGACGGAGGGAGTATAAATGAACCTTCATAAAAAATGGTGACAACTTTATGTGTTTAATTTATTAACAAGGATAATTTGAAAAATCAAAATAAATAACATCTTGATGTTTGAAAAAATAAATATTTTGGACCTAGGAAAAAAATAAATATTTTGGACTCCAAGAATCAATGCCTTAAAAATGATATTTTTGTGGTTCCACTCTATGTGAACCTATTCTTTTTAATTCCAATCCATGACCCTGTCTAAATTTGAAAATAACTCAACTTTTAATTTAAAGATAATATTCAAAAATCCCCCTAAACTATCATTTTTTGTTAGTTTCATACTTAAACTATGGATTTGTTACGTAGACCTCCTGCAGTGTCAAGTGGCATGGAGATTGACTTCACCATCTTTGTTGTATGTGGGGAAATAAAGTAGACCAATAAAAAACATTAATGTGTCATTTCTCTTAATTTTTTAAAATTTAAATATTCTTTTACTTATTTATTATTATTTTGTATTTTTCCTTTCTTCTTTTCTAATTAATTATTTTCTTCTTCATAACTCTACATTTTTTTTTTGCCAATAACAATAAACTAGTTGAGACCAATTAACCTTAAAATAATAAGAGTACTAAAAATAATTTAATCAAATTTGATAAATTATGTTGCAATTTACAACCAAATTTGTCAATAATGGTCATCTTAATTAAAAAGACATAACCTAAACATGCACGGTAATATTTTAATACGCAAGTTCTCAGTTGAGCAAATTCAGTTCTATATAATAATTAAGTTTACTATTGTTGGTTAATATTTATTATTTTAGAAATATGGGTTTTCAACTAAGGTAATATTTTTTATTTTGACGAAAAATTAAAAGAAAAAATTAATAAATTTTAAAAAAAACACCAAATAATAACAATTACTTTAAAAAATTAATTGTATGGATGCTCTATAAAGAGACAGGAAGATTTTGAATATGAAAATTGATAGTTCAGAGCTAACTAACCAACTCATAGTTTAAGTATGAAACTAACAAAAAAAAAAGTGATAGTTTAGAGAGATTTTTTATCACTATCTCTTTAATTTATCACTGTACTCTTAATGAGATTTTATAGTCACACAAATATAAGACCGCAAGTTTTTAAAATTCCTTCTATATAATTTTCTATTAATGTTGTCTGTTTGCTCCAGAAAAAATTAAGAATTAACAAAAGCCAGCCATTAAGAATGATTCTTCAAAATCTGCAAGGCAAATTCTGCTTTCCCGTGCTGCTTGTTTCTATCCAATGTTTACTTGTGATAGTGTGTGGCACTGATCATTATAGCAAGGCTGATTTCCCTCCCGGCTTTGTTTTTGGTGCTGGAACTTCTGCCTATCAAGTAAGTATAAAGCTTGATGAACATGAGTGGTCGTTTGGTTCACGGACTAGTTGTGCTGAGCTTATATTGTTAAGCGGTGAATAAGCGGATTGTTATGCAGTAAATCGTTTACTTCTATGATTTTCTTGCTTTAGTTGCTCTTATCCATGGATTAGATACAAATATTCTTATTCCATAGTTTATCATGCATAAAATAATACCCAAATTTTCGCATAATTTATGGTATTTGCTATGCATAGATTAATAGGCCAACGAATTGTTCATTTAAGTTAGTCGTCAGTTATTTTAACTTGTAGGACAAACCAAACATTGTATTACCTATGCAGAATTTTTGTTGTGATTCTTTTGGTTATGCTGTAGAAGTAACGATCTCGACATGTTAACTATTGGATTGGTTATATTTGAGAAAAGGTTGAAGGGGCAGCATTTGAAGATGGAAGGACACCTAGCATTTGGGACACTTATGCTCATGCTGGTTTGTTTCTCATATCTTTCCAATTCTGCCTTATGCCTTATTCTCAAGAATCTTGCAATTGAGCTTAGTTGATGCTTTACCACTCAATGCAGGAGACTTTATTAGGGTCTTTAACAATTGCCTCACTGAATTACTTCACTTTTTGAAATAATCACAAGCTTCTTCTTTACCTCTATGGTAATGGAGAAACCAAAGACAAAGGAAATTTCGATTCTAAGTCTAGCTTTACTCTTCAACAATTCAATGCACAATCGTAATATCTGGCGATGTGAGCAATTTCATCTCTTGACCTTAACAAGTCCTCCCGTCTATCAGATGCGTGACAACTGACAACCAATGCGTCCGCTTTCTATTTTCTGCCTAATTATAGAATTTCTCTCATCCTCTAAAGTTCCCTTGCTTCTCACCAAACCAAGGTGTGCACAACCAGTAACTGATTATGGTGCAGAACAACGGTATACTACTAGCGAGAGTTGTATTTTGGTCAAAAGGAAATATACCACTCTTAGACTATCATTTACATGTGTAACATTCTTTCGTTTAGCAACTTAAAATCTTTTTATTAAGAAATAATTAAATGCTACTAATTAAGTCAGTGCAGATCTTCACATGATATACCAAATTTTTTTTTTTTTTGTTTCCAGGTTTTTCGAATGGAGCCAACTGAGATGTAGCATGTGATCTGTACCACAAATACAAGGTGTGTATATTCACTCTGTTTCAATCTGATTGCGCATGAATTTACCTCCCACTGCCCTCTATGTTGAACTAACGTGATTCTAAGTGCATAATAACATATGGTTCAGTACTATCAAATATCAATAGTTAAAGGTGAGGGGTAGTTTGTGTTGAAGTTTGATTGGTGTCAGCGATAAATATACAAGTACAACAAGTGAATAATAGATGTATAATTAGTCGCTTGCTGAATACCTTTGAAAATCACTGAATAGACTGTTCAGTTCCATGCTTAGGATTTGGAATCAATTTAACTAAATCTTTGCCTCTTTAAGCCTTACTCTAGGATCATGTTTGTTTAAGCATTTTTCAAATTAATTTTACATAGTTTATGTTTTGCCCAATAAGGTTTTTCCTAAAGAAAAGCAGTTTAAATTCATCAAATTTCTGCCGTAGGAAGATGTCCAGCTCATGGTTGACACAGGCTTAGAAGCTTACAGGTTTTCTATTTCATGGTCTAGACTTATTCCTGGTAGGTTTAGCCTGTTGATGATACTACATGAAAACAACTCACAAAATTTTCTTATACTTTGATACCCTTTGATGCCGTGCTTGTTTTCTTTCCAGCTGGAAGGGGACCTGTAAATCCAAAGGGTTTACAATTCTACAACAATTACATTGATGAACTTATTAGCCACGGTCATAACTAAATTACTTCATGACCATCAATTTCTGGAATTACACATAATAGGAAGAAGAAAAAAACAAAAAACTGCACTTCCAATTTCCTCAGAGGATTGCATTTAAAGCCTTACATATCTGTCAATATTGCAGGCATTCAACCACATATTACACTATTTCACAGTGATCTACCACAGGCACTTGAAGATGAATATGGGGGATGGTTAAGCCGGAAAATCGTGTATGTCTATAGTATATTATTTACTGGTATACTTATACATCAGTTTTATTATCAGCAGGTCACAAATATGATTAACTTCAACAATAGAATTTTGTGTTTACTTTAGGAAGGACTTCACTGCATATGCAGAGGTATGCTTCAAGGAATTTGGAGACAGGGTGATATATTGGACCACCATAAATGAGGGCAATATATTTGCTATCGGAGGCTATGATAATGGACTCACCCCTCCAGGATGTTGTTCCTCACCTTTTGGATTTAATTGTTCTATAGGAAATTCATCTATTGAGCCATATATTGTTGGTCATAACTTGTTGCTTGCACATTCATCTGCAGTGAAACTCTATAGGAGAAATTACAAGGTACGATCCAAAGATCTCAATCTAGAAGCAAATTGGTGACTGAAATGACTTTCATCTGTATCTTAATGATTCACCATTTACAGTTTTATGTTGTTCTGAAGTAGCTCAATAATAATTTATCAAATATTGTATGTACGTAGTTATTTCAGTAACAATTAACATATACAATTTTTGTTCTCTGTACATGCAATACACATGAGCAAACTAGTTTAGCTGGCGATTTAGTTTGTAAAGTTAGAACATTTGGCATAAGATATAGAGCCTTGAGGAAACCTTCTTCTCCGCTCTCTCTCTACTCCTATTTCTTTGACAAAAATACTGGTTTATGTGGTTCATTCAAGAATATCTTTTTTCATTTCTAGTTACTCCTATAACTTGTGCGTGAACAACTTTACTTTAAGTCATGTGCTTACAACTGACAACAAAATTTTGCAATGCAGTCCACCCAACATGGTTTCATGGGATTTAACATATATGGTTTGTGGGAATGTGGGGTGCTCCTTACACAAATGCAAGGGCTGATGTAATTGCAGCACAAAGATTCAATGAATTTTATACTGGTTGGTGAGTCTTAGAATTTCAACTGTTGATTAGTACATTTCATCTGACATGTAAACTCTTGCCTAGTAGCCATATCAATCTTATAGTTTTTTCTTTTTTCTGGTTGAAAACACAGTTAATATATTAATGTGTACTTTCTATAATAGCTTAAACTTTTAAATAACATACTCACATAAATCAACATGGTATGAAGCATACATAGATTTTGGCTTCAAGTTCATTGCCATTCATTACCCAAACAAAACAAAAAAAACACTAAAACTAAATCCAAACAAAACTAGAATCCATGAGTTTTGGTCCATGAAAAAGAATCGGGACCTCCACGTGAGGGAGCTTGTTGGATGTATAAAAGTGATCTCTAACAGTTCTTTTTAGATGAGATGATCGGACTGTGCAAGTAGCCAGCTAATTTCCATGTCCAACTTTGGCTGCAGGATAATGAATCCTTTCGTTTTTGGAGACTATCCCTCTTTAATGAAGAAAGCAGCTGGGACAAGAATTCCAACCTTCACCAAATCTGAAGCTAAGCTAGTTAAGGGCTCAGTTGACTTCATAGGCCTAAACCACTATACAACTGTATCTGTACAGGACAGCGCTTCCAGCATTGAAAAGCCTAACAGGGACTTCACTACTGACATTGAAGTTTATGTCGAACGTATGAAATCCAGTACTTACTAAATAAATATCACCCTCTCATATTTTGACCTTTAGCTAACTCAATTTCGTGAATGCTTATCTGAATTATTTCCGCTAAATTATCTTTTCCATAGTGTTATTATATTATCTGATTATGATGGATTAGGTGATGTTAATGAGCTCATAAATTTTATCTTTTTTGGTTTCTGCAGTTGGAGCATTGGCAGAAGATGAGGTGAGGCCTCTAATATAAGTTCTTGTGTGAGGTTTTTCCAGATCTATGCGTTATTGTCACTTAAATGTTGCCTGACTGTAGTATCCAGTGATATCTTCTGGTCTCTATGAACTTTTGGAGTATCTTAAAGAATCTTATGGCAACCCGCCAATTTACATTCATGAAAATGGTACGTTCTCCCCAATAATGTCCCTCTTTTGATTCATGTTATGCATCGAATACAGTTTGTGGGTTCCGACACCTATGTGTGCTGTATTTCTTTTCTGAGTTTAAATTTTATTCACTGACAGTGCAAAAAATCACACAATTGAGCCACTTTTTAAAGTTAAAATTAAAATAGGTAGATTTCTATAATAAATGTCAACGTGTAATTTGTTATAATTGATAAGTGACCTGCTATCACATGTTAAACTACACTGATAGTGTAAACAACTTGTACACTGTTAGTGTATCTAACTTAGATATTTGCAGTATTCAGTTCATAAAGAGCATGATGCGTGACTGCTATAGCTAAATCTGGCCCTACAACTTGGAAATCTACCAACTCCGGATAATAAACTCAAAGCACTGAATAACTTAGCTTCAATTCGTTTCAAATATCAGCCTTTCTTCATAAGATGTTTCCTAGGAACACTGCTTCCTCGATTTTTGACTTATCAGAATACGAAGCTTTATCCATATATTTCCGTTTTCAAATTTCAAGAACTTGTTGATTTTATGATGATCTTGGAGGCTTGATCTCCCTTAAATTAAATAACCACCTCAAACCCTATACTCCTCCCCGTCTCCTACCACACTTCCTGTTATGGGGTATTTCAGAAAAATATGATGACGTTTGCAGCTGAAAAGTATGCTACTATAATATTGTAGTTTCCTCTGAATTCCAAACATGTTACTTTGTTCAATTCCTGAAGTGAAAAGCATTAACAGATGCTTAGAATTATGATTTGTTTTGGCAGGTCAAAAGACTCACCGTAATGAGACATTAAATGACACGTCAAGAATAGAATATTTGCATGCCTACATTGGGAGTGTTCTTGATGCTATTAGGTAACCTCTTACACCAATGCATATAGCATCTTTGATTTCATCTTTGGAAGAGATGGAAAGTTCAGTTTATTTGCCTCTTGAAAATTTTACCTATCAAGTCAAATCACTTAAAAGGTAGTTACATCTAACTGTTTATAATAAGTAAAAATAGTAACCTAGAAAATAAGATATGTAACAGACTTTAACAAGTTAAACATACTGATGCAGGAATGGGTCGGATATAAGAGGGTATATCGCCTGGTCCTTCTTAGATAGTTTGGAATTTCTTGGTGGCTATGGACCAAGCTATGGCCTTTACTATGTAGATTTGGATGACAAGGAATTAAGAAGATATCCGAAACTTTCTGCACACTGGTATGCCAACTTCTTGAGGGGAAAAGGCTCGAGGGACAGTGCAATTTTCCAAGTAGGGGAGAATCTTCCTATCCACAAATCCTAGTATCCTTACTACATTGGCTCTTCTTTAAATGATTTTACCTGCAGGATTACATTTTGGTCAACCCTTTGCAAATAAATAAAAATTATGATTATATGTGTACAAGATGTTTAGCTCCCGTTTGGATATAGTTTTTGGATGGATTTTTTTGGGAGTTTTTGGGCCAAAAAGTGTTTGTTTATGTTTTTTGAGCAAAATTTGTGCCGAAAACTCTAAAAAACTGGCCTTGAGCTGTTTTTGGGCCAAAAACTGACATTTACACATCAAATTTCATTTTCATAAAAGCTCAAAGGCTCTTTTGAGCCAAAAATTTGTTCCCAAAAAGTGTTTCTCAAAAATATTTGGGAATCTATGTCCAAACGCTAGCTTAATATGATTTACCTACACAAAATTCTCCATATAAAGTCATCCTTTCCTTTTACAGTTGGACATTTTTCCACAGTTGTATTACAAAGCCAAATTTCACCACCAGGTATTGACAGTTGAGCCATCAGCTCAACTCACAATCAACAAGGATGTCATCCTCTATTTGTAGGAGTATTCACAAATTTATTCTGTCGTTCCTTTCACAGCCCCAAATTCCAGAAAAAACCAGAAAACGTCTCAGGCTTTAGTCTTTGGCAGTGTAATCATCACCAATGCAGGGATCATCAAGACATTTCTGCAGGAGAAATTGCAGACAAACTATTCTCAGGAGATCTACTAAGGATAAATGTTAATATTAAATCATACAGTACAAACAGCGATTACAAATAAGTTTTCCGAAAGAAGATGCATTTGTCAACTACAAAATCCAGGAGATCTGGCAAAAGCTTCAATATAGCATGTAGAAATATAAATTAAAGGTCCATGCTCTTTTCTTGATGTGTGGGAAAGTGACCTGCCTATGATTGGCAATTAGAGCTTATATAAAAGTTATTGTCAAATTTCAGAGAACACCATACACATGCCCAGTGTAATTCCAACAAGGTTGGGGACCTAAATTAGTACTAGTATAACTTTAAGGGGTCGTTTGGTACGTGAATGAGTCATAATGAGATTATAATTTCGGGTAATAATCACGGGATTATATAAAGGGTGTATTTTTATTGGTAGATGTTTAGTTCATTAGATTAAAAGTCGTGCTTACCGAATATAATATAAAACATGTGTTTGGTGTAAAGTGGATAAACTAGGATAACCTATTATTTCCAATTTTGATCTTAACTTGCTCAAAAACTTTGGAAAAAGATCTTTTCTGACAAATAAGTCATGTTGATATTAATCTCAGGATTAGTAATCCCGGGATTATAATCCCATATGGAGTGTGAGATAAACATAGTACCATAATTGTGGGGCAAATAATTCTGGGATTGGTAATCTTGAAATTAAAAACTCACATGAGATAAAATAATCCCAGATTTGATCTAGGGATTATAATCCCTTATCCCTCGTACCAAATGACCCTTAAGTTTAATAAATGGATTGAATTACTTCTACCTAGTAAATTGGGTTATTTTTTTGGACACAAAACCAAACCAAACTAAATAATGTTGGTTTTAAATTTTAAAACCAAACCCAAAAACTTATCGTTGTTTAGTTGGTTTTGTTCGGTTTTCGTTTTGGATTGATTTTTAACCGAACCATTAACACGCCCAATTGCCCCTAAATACTTGAAGCATCACTCTTGGGAATGAGTTGTATATCAATCCCCCTAATTCCTCGTAAATACTTGAAACATCATTCCTTGGGGATGACTTGTCTATCAATCCTCACTTCCATATCCGACTCATGTGTTGTGTTATTGAACTTACATTCCATGTACTTTGTTTTAGTCCTGCTCAACTTGAAACCTTTAGAACCTAGAGTCTTTGATATATTATTAATTCCACTGCACGTCCAGGGGCGTAACCACCCTATGGCAAGGGGTGTCACGGGACACCGCTGCGCCGAAATTTTTTACTATGTATACGTATGTAAATATATAAAAAAAAAAGCATAATATTCAGTATAAATAAAAAAAAGTGACACTGCTTGAAACACCATGAATTAGCAGTCTAGTGATTTAGCACCTTGAAAAAGTCTAGAATTGTGAGAATTTGAATCCCGCTTGTAGCACAACTTAGTTTTTTTCATTAAATTTTTTTGAATGTTTATCATTTAAAGTAGGAATTGAATTTTTAACATTTAGCTAAGTTAAAAAGTACGAAACCACTTGTAAATAATAAAAAACTTATTTAAAGGTGACACTGCTTGCAGAAAATCCTGCGTTCGCCACTGTGCACGTCTCATCAATTAAAATTATGTCATCTGCAAATAAGATACATGATGACACCTCCTCTTGAGTCTTGACCATAAACCCAACCCTAAAGCCAAATTTCAGAGAACATTTCAGTAAAATGATATTTTTCAAATAGGAACCTGTTTGAATGATTGTTGTTTCTTTTAGAAGCCTTACAAATTTTACGCGGAAAATATGTTAAAATAAATTTGAATAAATTATTGACCGTAGCCTACCAATTAATTAGAAATGCAGAGAACTTCTCTTGACGGCTTATTTGTTAGAGACGATTCTCAAAAATTCTCTGATGGTCCTTCATATTGTCAAAGACTAAAAGGTTTGAAAAGATCTAAGCTAAGATTATTCAGTCACCCAAAAGGATATTGAAGGGTCGGTGCTTAGACTGCTTTTCATTTGGCCAGAATTTGCGGTCTTCTGTTAGTTTAATTAATGTTTGCTCAAGGGTAACGTCTAATACTCCAAATATTTTGTCGCAAGTTGAAGTTTGATGTCACGTGATAAGAACATGTAATACTTACTTTTAGAGCCGGAAATTTGTATAAGAAGATATAGAAAAATGTATAAACACCACATCTACTATTGGACGGGTTCAACAACTTTTATATATACAAATAAGCAAATTATTTTTATCTTTTTTATACTTGCACGGTGTATTTTTCAATAAAGGGAATTTATTTAAACTCCCTTCACAAGGTAGCTACACCGCTGAATTGGAATCAATCAATGGCTTGACGAGGTATCTTCTTTTTTTTTTTTTTTTTATCTCCAAAAAGGAAATAAAATTAGATAGAAAAACAACGAGGGAAACCAAATCACCTCTAATATTCAAATATTTTGTTGCAATTTGCAGTTTGATGTCACGTAATATGCACATGTATGGTTACTTTGTAACCAATCAATAGCTTGATGCGGTATCTTCCTTTTGTTTATCTCCTCAAAAAAAAAAAAAAAAAAAAAAAAAAAGACAGAATAGGCAAATTGACACTTGTACTTGTACAAGTTTCTATTCCCGGCCCCTAAAGTTTATGAGTTTTCATTCAAGCACTTCAATTCAACCAAAATATATATTTCAAACACCTCTAACTTCACGTGATTCTTACTTGCCTGACGTGGACGACACATCATTTCCACGTCAGATAAATTACTCCATGTCATCATCGTCATCTTTTTTTACTATTTTTAGCATACATCATCTTCTTCACTAAAAAAAAAAGGAATTCACCATTCTAACAGATGAAAAACCCAACTTTGAAATTCCACCATATGCAAGTAATTCCTGTGGGTTAGAACTGAGGAAACTACAGCCTGAGGATCTTCAAGATCTGAAAATACATGAATGAAAGAAGCCGCTTTATTATAATCCCCATTTTCCCAAACCCAAATTTCACAAAAAATTTCCAAATCCACTAGCGGTTTCTACCATTGGGTTCCAAATCGTAGAAGGAGAGAAGTGCGACAGAGCTGATGAACTCGATGATGAACTCGCTGCCATGTCCGAAAAGTCCACCCTTTTCTCCTCGATTGAAATGCAGACAATTTCTTAATTATCTCTCAATTTTTTGTGACTGTGGCTAAACAAGTGGATTTTTGGTGGAACGGTGAGGAATTTGAGGTGAATTTTTCGATGGTGTTTGTGGATTGATGTTGAAGGTGAAGAAAAATGATGGAGAAAACAAACTGATTTTTTTTGTTTGAAAGGTTTTGGTTATGGAAGTATGGTGAAGATAAGCATGAAGTGGGGTGAAGGAGGTGGTGGCGGACTGATGGTGGTGGCCGAAGAGAGGCAGCAACAGAGGGTGTTAGAAGATGGGATGGGTTAGAGGGTTGAAGATAGAATTGGGGAAAAGTATCAGTTTTTTAATTTTTATTTTTTTTTTGTAATATTCTTTTACTTTTCACTCGTGATTTTCATTTTTTAAATTAAAAAACGACGGTTCACGCTCTTTATACGCGTGGTATACAACTTATTTGTCCAGTTCAACCTTAAAAAAGCCACATAAGCTCGGTCAATGGTCAGAGGTGTTTAGAATAAGAGTTTTGAGCATGTTCAGGTGTTTGGATGAAAACTTGTAGAGTTTGGGGGCCGGGAATAGAAAATTGTGCAAGTACAAGTGTCAATTTGCCTATTCTGCCAAAAAAGAAACAAGGAGGGAAACAAATCAAGCCCAAAATGAGAGACGGTGAGAAATGAAAATAACAGTCAAAATTTATCACTGAAGATTGTGGTAGGGTGATAAGTGTTCTTTCATTTTTTATTAAAAATCTGAGTTCGAGTCTCAGAATGAAATCGTATTTAATATGAAGTGTCAAAATCTAAATTTGTCGGGCTTAAAACAGAACACTAATAAAAGAAAAAAAAAGTCAAAGTGACTACCACACGATCGAGCGAAGAAGTTATGAACTGGAATTCTACTGTCACTCATCAACAAAATATTATCGATCAAACAATTCAATAAAGCCTATTGGTGACATCTGAAGGTTAAAGAGCTCATGGAATCAGAGCTTAATAGTCATGTAAATAAGAGGTGAATAAAAGACTCAAAATAATAGAATTGGGATGGGACAAAGCTTTATGACCTTCCCACTAACAATGGTCAGCTTGTATTTAGATTATTGGTGTATATTACAGGCCATTAGCACAAGCCCATGACGAAAGTATAGAAAGTGAAAAGGAGCAATTTAATCCAGCACTACAATGTAAAGTGTTGCTTTTCAACCACCCATATCAGGATCGCAGCTGCCCGTCCATGATATTTACGGTCTAGTCAATTCCGAGACCAACCATTAATATCTTTCTTTGTGTGTGTACTTTCTAAGATTTTCTTACACCCTTTAACAAAGATATTAAATAGATACTACAATATTTATTGTATTGGTAACAATTGGCTCGCTTATGAGTCGCCTCGGCAAGACAAGTGGGCAGCCGCCGAACGTGTGACGACGAACCAGTGACCGAAGCAATGTGATTGATCACCGGAGTCAGTTACCGAAGTCGTCGCCGAAGGCGAGCCGTAAGCTGAGCTTTGGTGACGTCCACCTCGGTCGAATAGCAAGGCCTCACCACCGAGGTCACATACTTGTACCTCGGTGAGTCACCTCGGTTCCAGCGGCTTTGCAGCCCACTAACTCCTTCCATTAATGTCCACAACGTGAGTTTCAGCATGATTGATAGTGGAGATCGTGTGTAAGACCCTTAAGCCTATAAATAGTATTCATTTTGTATTGTACGCATTCAGAAATACATACAGAAACTCTGCCAAATTTTGTACTCATTGCAATATATTGAAATCCAGTTATTTTCTCACATTTTACGCTTATTCTTGGTATTTTATCGACTTTGATACGAAGTTTTGCTTATATTCTAACCCAAATTCGATTTGTGATCCTAAACTGATTTAGGTCCATACAAATTAGGGCCGTCTGTGGGGATATAAGCAGAAACGCTTTGTTCCAAAGCTGAACGCCTTTTTTTTTTTTTCCGTCAGAGCCTATAATTTACTCAACAACGATATGGCTGACAACAGTAGAGATCTAGACGATCAGGCTAACGTTCCGTCGAACCAACAATCCTCATCTCCAATGACAACTGAAGCCTTTCAAGCTTTTGTTGTTGCTTCGCTCAAAGCCCTTCAAGAACGGAAGGATGAGCAAGCACACATCAACGCCGAGTTCCGTGCCTCATTGGAGGCGAGGAACAGTTCAGCACCGAACGGCACCCAGCCTTCGATTCCAAATGAAGGCATCCCGATCTTCGTTCATACGGGTGCGATAACAGGGGGACCTCCCAATGGGGCCATGTCTGGGGGTTCGGGAAACATACAAGGCGCAACGCCACATTTCGGGACGATTCCCACCGTGGCAGAAACAACATCTTCGGTCGACGTTGAGAGGTTGACCAGGGAGATTGAGGCACGCGTCGAGGCGCACGTTGAAGCTCGCATCGAGGCACGCGTAGAAAAGCGCTTCGAGAGCGTACCGGGGATAACAAAGACCGAAGACGAGCTTGACATAGATCAATACATGGAGTTGCCTTTCAAGCCCGAAGCGGCTCCAGTCTCAACTCCTAAGAATTTTAAGCTCATGTTCTTAAAAAAGTATGATGGGACCACCGATCCCAAAGAGCATGTAAGGGAATACATGGCAGTGGTAAAGAGCAATGACTTAACGGCAATAGAGCTCGAGTCAATGTTCTTAAAGAACATTGGTGAATCCTTGGAGAAAGGAGCATTGCGCTGGTACATGTGTCTACCAGCGGGGTCGATTTCCACCTTCAAGAAAATGACCAACGCCTTCGTTAAGGCCCACACTGGGGCCCAAAAAATTCTCCAAAGGAAGGAGGATATATGCGAGGTCAAACAACGGCCCGGTGAGCCACTTAAGGAGTTCCTTGAGCACTTTCATGCTGAGCGCATGGAGCTACCTCGGATGGATGATACTTTGGCCATCATGGCATTTGAAAAGGGTATCAATGTTCGCAATTTTGATGCCGCTGCTGAATTGCGAAAGAAGCTCCAACAATACTAAGTTTTGACATGGGAAGATCTACACAAACGGGCTAACTCCAAGATCAAGTTGGAGGAAGCTGAGTTTTAAAGCCGAGGTTACAATTACAAAAACCGAGGCGAATCCTCACATTGCGCCGAGGCGTCGCAAGAAAATCCGAATGGGAGGTATGAACCATACACCTCTACAAGGCAGCCTATCAACCAAAGGCTGGGAAACTCCTTGGGGAACTCATTCACAAGCCCACACATAAACCAACGGCTCGGAGGATAGGTTCACTCCAACACGAACCAAAGAAATTCATCGGGCCCAGCTTCGGCTTCGAAGAAGGAACTACCTCGGATCCCTAACTACAATTTCAACATATCGATCTCGGAGCTGGTCAACGTAGTCAAGGGGACTGCCGGGGTAAGAGTGCCCAAAGACATGAGAACTCCAGCGGATAAGAGAGACCAAACTTGCACTGTGAGTTCCACGGGGATTATGGCCATCGAACCGAGGATTGAAAAGCATTGCGCCTCGAGGTGGCTCATTTGTTGAAGAAAGGGGTGTTGGCCGAATTCCTTACTGACAAGGGAAAGGACAACTACTCCAAGAACTGAGGTGATGGGCAGCCACCTCGGGCTCCACCCCCAGAGAGAGTTGTAAATGTCATCACCGGGGGATCGAAGGTGAACGGGGTGAATTTCGCAGCTGCAAAGAAATTCGCCAAATTATCAATCACAATGGAAAAGAGAACTCGAGTTGGGGGCTCGGGCAAAGAGATCGTATTTGATGATGACGATTGTGATGGGATGATGTTCCCTCATCACGATGCCTTGGTCATTATGTTAAGAATCAACGACTCCGACATCAAGCGAGTCCTGATCGACCCCGGTAGCTCGGTCAACATAATCAGCTACGGGGCCGTTAAGAAGATGTGACTCAAAGGGAAAGTTGTCCCCAAAGCAACAGTGTTGATTGGCTTCAACAACTCCACAGAGAAAATTTTGGCTAAAATTACATTCAAAACATTTGCCGAATGAGTAAGTAAGGAAACACTGTTCCAAGTGTTGCCCGAGGACATAGCCTACAATGTGACCCTCGGCAGACCGTGGATCCACTCCATGGAGGCTGTTCCCTCCACGCTGCATCAAGTGATCAAATTCCCTACGCCTTGGGGGGTTCGGTCAATAAAGGGGGAGCTACGAATAGTAAGAGAATGCTATTCGGTTGCGTTGAGAAGTGGAGCCGCCCCAATCGGGCCAAAATAATAGCAACTAACGAAACCGGGGTCAAGCGAGGAGGACCTTTGAGGAGAAATTGAAAAGATCCCGGTTTGCATCAAAGAGCCTGGGAAACAGAAAGCCGAGGACTCAACTGTTGAAGAACTGGAATCTTTCACCTTATTGAAAGATTTTCCTGAAAGAAAGGTATTTGTCGGCTCGGATTTGGACCCGGAGTCGAAGAAAGCAATCATTGAAGTTTTAAAGTCCAACAACGATTGCTTCGCTTGGTCTCATTCAGACATGATTGGTATCGATCCAGAGATCATGACCCATAAGCTGAATGTGGACCCAAAGTTCACCCCGGTGAAGCAGAAGAAGAGACCTCACGCCGGGGTTAAAAAGAAAGCCATCGAAGATGAAACCACAAAGTTGCAAGAAAATGGTTTCATAAGGGAGGTAAAGTACCCCGAGTGGCTGGCTAATGTGGTTGTCGTACCGAAGAAAAATGGAAAGTGGAGGATGTGTTTAGAATACACTGATTTGAACAAGGTTTGCCCCAAAGACTCCTACCTATTGCCACAAATAGACAGGTTAATAGACTCCACGGCTAGACACAAACTATTAACCTTCTTGGATGCTTATTCGGGCTACAACCAGATCCTCATGGACCCGAAGGACGAAGAGAAAACCTCGTTCATCACTGACCGAGCTACTTTCTGCTATAAAGTGATGCCCTTCGGTCTGAAAAATACTGGGGCGACTTACCAAAGGTTGGTGTGTCGCATGTTCAAAGAGTATATTAGAAAATCTATGGAGGTCTACATAGATGATATGCTCATCAAATCGGTTCGAATGAAGGATCATCTGAGTCATCTAAGGGAAGCTTTTGTTGTTTGGAGGCAATATGGCATGAAGTTGAACCCTGAGAAATGTGCCTTCGATGTTGGGTCAGGAAAATTCTTGGGATTCATTGTCTCCGAACGAGGTATCGAAACAAACCCCGATAAGATTAAAGCCATCGAGGAAATCCCCGAAGAGCTGACCGGGGTGAAAGAAGTTCAGCGCTTAACTTGCCGAATCGTTGCCTTAAGTTGATTAATCTCAAGATCCTCGGAGCGGTGCCAAAAATTCTTCTCAGTTTTGAGAAAGAACAATCACTTCAAATGGACACCGGAGTGTAAAGAAGCACTGAAATATTTGAAATGCTACTTAGCTAACGCGTCGTTGCTCGCCAAGCCTAAGGATGGTGAAACATTGCTAATTTACTTGGCTGTGTCCGAGGTGTCAGTCAGTGCGGTGCTGGTTCGGGAGGAAGATGGCAAGCAGCAGCCCATCTACTATGTGAGCAGGATACTCCTCGATGCTGAGACCAGTTACCCACAATTGGAAAAACTAGCACTAGCTTTAATTGCTACGGCCCGAAAACTACGACCTTATTTCCAATGTCACCCAATAGCGGTAGTTTCAACCTTCCCTTTGAGATTGCACAAACCTGAGTTATCGGGGAGGTTATCAAAATTGGCGGTAGAATTAAGCGAATATGACATCACCTATCAACCCCGAATAGCCATCAAATCCCAAGTCTTGGCCGACTTTGTAGCTGATTTTAGTGTTGGGATTCTGCCCGAAGCCGAAAAGGAGAACTCAATATCGAAAGGAACGACTTCAGGGCTATGGATACTTCATACCGATGGGGCAACTAATTCCAAGGGTTCGGGGTTAGGCATAGTTTTGAAAGCACCCACCGGGAAGAAAATCAGGCATTCGGTTCGGTTCAAAAAAGTGACCAACAACGAGGCTGAATACGAAACGGCCCTAGCAGGCTTGGAGTTGGCTAAAGAAATGGGGGTGGAGAGAATTGAGCTAAGGTGCGACTCCCAGTTGGTGGTGAATCAAGTGCTTGGCGCATACACGGCTCGAGAGCCCAGAATGCAGCTATTCTTAGACCGAGCACAAAGGATTTTGGCACAATTCCAAGAGTGGCAAGTTAAGAAAGTGCCTCGGGAGGAAAATACCGAGGCTGACGCCCTGGAAAATTTGGGTTCAGTGGTCGATGAAGCCTACTCGTGGACTGATTCAGTGGTTCGGTTGTTGTCCGCGTAAATGAGAGAGATGAAATTATAGGTCAACTTGGTGGACCATAAATGGGATTGGCGGAGTAAGTTCATCTCTTACTTCGACTAGGGGGCTTTTCCCCAAGATAAAAAGGAGGCCAAAAAGTTGAGGACCCAGGCGGCTTCATACCACTTGATCGAGGGAAATTTGTACAAGAAGTTGTATTGCGGCCCGATGGCCAAATGTCTGGGCCCCGATGAGGCTAGATATGTGATGGCCGAGGTGCACAAAGGCGAGTGTGGCAATCACTCAGGGGGAAATCTTTGGTGCGCAAGTTACTTAGAGCTGGGTATTATTGGCCCACCATCAGCGCAGATGCAAAGGCCTTTGTGCAAAAATGCAATAAGTGCCAATGCCACGCACGGATGATCCATCAACAGGCTGAACCTCTGCATTCGGTCGTGTCACCATGGTCTTTCATGAAGTGGGGGATGGATATTGTTGGTCCATTACCAAAGGAAAAAGGTGGTGTTCAGTTTATTCTAGTGTTAACCGATTACTTTACAAAATGAGTGGAAGCAGGAGCTCTCACCGAGGTTAAACAAAAACAAGTAATCGATTTCATCAAGAAAAACATCATCTACAAGTTCGGTGTCCCGAGGGAAATTGTTTGCGACAATGGTAAACAGTTCATGGGAGCAGTCATCACTGATTTCTTCAAACAATGGGAAATCAAAAGAATTGCTTCGACCCCTTATCACCCAAGTGCCAATGGCCAAGCTGAGTCTTCAAACAGAATTATAATTGAAAATTTCAAGAAAAGACTCAATGAGAAAAAAGGTCCTTGGCCCGAGGAGTTGCCAGGTGTGTTGTGGGCCATGCGGAAAACAGAGAAGAACAACACCGGTGAGACTCCCTTTTCACTTGCTTATGGTATGGATTCCCTCATCCCTGTGGAGGTAGGCGAACCAAGTCTTCGGTATGCTCACACCACCGAAGATGCGAATCAACAAGCCATGCGCATAGAATTGGACTTGCTAGAAGATAAAAGAGAGTTGGCTTTGGTCCGGCTAGCTTCTCAAAAAAGACAAATCGAGGCATATCTCAATAGGAAGGCCAAACTTAGGGATTTTAAAGTTGGCGACTATGTGCTAAAGGCTACAAACAAACGAAAGAAGAAAATGGGGGAAAGCTTGTTGCGAACTGGGAAGGACCTTATAAAGTCAAAGGAATTTTTGGGAAGGGATATTATCAAATTGAAGATCTGCAGGGCACGCCCGAACCCTTAAATTGGAACATCTCCAATTTAAAGTGGTACTACTTCTGAAATCGAGGTAAAATCCTTTGCTTATTGAAAAATTTACCCACAGCCTTGAGCCGAACAACGCTCCAAGGGCTTCGATCGAAATGTACTAACTTGCTCCTCGTTTCACTTTGCTTGACCTTTTCAGGAAGCAGATTAAACGATTTCCAATGCTCGTGTCTTCATCAGGATTCACACCCGAACACTGGGGGGAGTAAGGGGCGAGTTGCAACCGAGGTCGAAAATGCACCTCCCGACCGAAGTCCATCTATCCGACAACCGGGGACTGACACCCGAGGAATAAATTTAGTACATTGTAATTTTGCCAGGTAGTGGCACATTGTTAATTCGTTTTTTCACCCAAGGTCTGCTTCGACTTGGTTTCATGTAAAAGTCTATTTCGATTTGTTAATATTATCAATGAAATAAACTTCATTCCATAGATCTTTGTTTCTATAATTTTGCACTCCGAAGTTACACTTTAAACGCATCGACTCGAGGATGAGGCATCGTTCTAAGTTTGCATCGGTTTAATTCAATTAAGTCTTGCAAGTGAGCTACCTATTCTAAAGTGTTCGGTACATGCAAAAACTAACACTTAAGATAAAAGGTACTAAGTCATTTCATTAGTAAGCCCGAAGGCTGAAAGTATTTACATCAAAAGGACCCGAAGGTCCAAAACATAAGCATAAAAAAGCCCGAAGGCTTACACCAAAACAAGAAATGCTACAGAAGTCTAAGCCTCGGGAGCATCACCTCCCTCCTCGGAGGCCCCCTCGGCATCTTCTTCATCCTCCTCATCTTCATCATCGCTCGAGGCCTCACTTGATGGGAGGTCATCGATTATAGCTTGAGCCTTTGCTGCCTTCCCTTCGGCCTTGACAATCTCTTCTTCCAAGTTGAGCTCGCCAGCGCGGCACTTCTTGAGAAGCTTCAACCGAGACTTAATGATGGCCCATTTCTTATCCAGCTCAGCCCTCTTAGCCTTGATCTTAGCTCTATTTTTACGATTGACGAATTCGTCTCGAAGAGTTTCGACCTCGACTTCACGAGCTGAAAGTTTGGAGGTCTCACCCTCCAACTTCTGGATATGGAGCACATGCTTTCTCAGCTACTCATGGTATTTTTTGGCCATCTCCTCGGCCTTGCCCTTCGCTTGAGTCAGCTCGGCACTTAGTCTCGCAGCTTCAGCCTCCAGCCTCGAGCGTTCAACTTTGAAGCCATCATCAAGGGCTTTAATCTTCGCCTCGGAAGCGGCTTCGGCCTCGTGCAAATCGGATTTGGACTTTGACAATTCAGCTTTCAATTCTGCTATATGTGCATTGAAGCTGTCCCTTAGCTTATCCCATGCACGAGCGACGTGATGTTAGGCTAAAAATGCATATATTTTAGTATTAGTTACATCATATTTTGGTGCTTTTGTGGATTATTTTAGTGTGAACAATAGTATTTTGTACTTATATTGGGTGTTTGAATGTGTAGGAATCAAATGGTATGAAAAAGTGTTAAAGTTTGTTGATTTGGAGCAAAATTGAAGTTAATTTACAGCGTTGTAAGGTGCCAAGGCCGTGGATTAGCCATGAAAGGAATTTGAAGACGAAATGTCACGGCCCAGCCATCGTAAAGCCATGATTCAGCCATGAAGTTGAAAGCAGAATTTTCGCAAGTGCATGGCCCAGGCATCGTAAGGCCATGATCCAGCCATGAGACAAATTTTCTGGCGAAAAGTGGCGAGGGGCAAACTTGTCCACGAGTTTCACACGAGGTATAAAGGGTTTTCTAACCTATTTTCAGCCCCAATCTTGACTTGGGAGAGCAAGACCACCATTGTGGAAGCACTTTGGACTCTTGGAGGCAAGGAACACACAAGGAGGCTTGGGATTAAAGACTTGAAGATTAAGAGTTCTTTCTTCCATTATTTCTTCTCCTTTGTAGTTTATTCATTCATGATCATTCTTGATTTGTTTTTGATGACCATGAGTGGCTAAATTACCCATTCTAGGGTTGATTGAACCACTCCAATACTATGTGAATTGATTAATTGATTTGATGAATGAAACTTGATTATTCTTCCTATCTAAGTATTTACGTTTTGTTTGCTAATTGATTGGAAGGGCCCCCAATTGATTGTCCCCTTTATCCTTGTGCGTTTAGGAATAAATTCACGAGTTAGGGTTAAATGCTTAGCAATATTTCAACCTAAAACCAAGGAATTACTTAGGTTGTCAATAGGGTGAGTTGTGACCACCGAGCCCGATTGTGAACCATACTTGTAGTCCTAAACATCTTCACTAATTAATTGGAAGATTAGTTAGTGAATGTCATAGCTAGTACATGGAAGTGGTTAGTTGTGAATTTGGAGCAAGTGTTCAATAGGAAGAACCAAGTTGAATTCGTTGAATCATTAGTCAATCACATAGGTAGGAGTCGGTGTAAATCAATTCTAGGCTTCTAATATCCTTGCTTGATTACTTTTTATTATTCTGCTATTTACTTTATTGTTATTTAGTTTCTACTTTAAAACCATCATTAAAATATAAACTCTTGAAGTTGGTTGATTAGATAAATTAGTTAGATTAACGACTGAATTACGAGTGTTCTCTGTGGGATTCGACCTCGGGGCTTTAAATACCGAGCTATATTTGCCGCGACCGCTTAGTCCCTTTTATAGGGCGTAGTTGGGCGTGATCAAATTTTGGTGCCGTTGCCGGGGAACACAGTGTTATTTTAGTTGTTAGGATAGCTGAATTGTTTATTCAATTAACTTCATTTTTGTACATATTCTTTTTTTTTTTTAGATTAAAAAAAAAACATGGCATCAGAAAATAACATATGGCTAGGTGATCATTGTACTAATACGTCTTATTCTTCCCCGAGCCCCTATTATGATGATTTTTCTTTCTCTTATGATAACAGTTGGTACAATGAAGTAGAGGATGATGAGGAAGAATACGAAGCTGAACTGAAGAAGGTTTGGGACAGACGTAGAGCACAACTAAGCCAGATAGAAGCTCAAGTGAATCAGTTGGCTACACTATTGGGAATTCAACTAACTAGCCAAGAAGACGTGGAGTTAGAAGAAGAAATCATGGCTATTGTAGAAGATCTAAAGCGTGAATTTCCATTAGATGAGAGAAGGGTTGAAAGCCAACCGTCTAGCCATATGGTGTGTGAAGATGCCGATGAAGAAAATGTGGTACTAGAGTTAGACAATAAAATTAAAGCTGAAATTGTAGTTGACTCTAACTCGCACCAGAAAGATGATGTGATCGATGAATCAAAGTGTGAGCGGGTTGTACCACATTCTAGACACTTTTCTACATTGATTTTAGAAGGGGACATGGAAATTAATCCTTCTGAGACGATTGAAGAGTTGAAGGATGATGTGTGTAATGCTTACACTCTCAAATTTTTTATGCCATCTATACACGATGAAAATCCTCGTTTGAAGGCCAGCGAATACAACATAATATATTTGGTGTTTGGCCAAGAGAATAGCCAAAAATATGAAGATATTCCTGATTTAGCGGCTTCACACAGATACTTAGTTTTTAGCATGCAAGATCTTGTGCCACCTCAAGAGCATACACGGATAGGTAAATTGCAGTTGGGGAGGCAATACACAAGCTCAAGTTGGAGGAAAAAGTGTTGATAATAAGTGAAGTCGTGCCACGACTATAACTAAGGCGCTTCTCGGGAGGCAACCCGTAATTGTATACAAAAAAAAAAACAAAAAAAAAATGAAAAAAAAATATACAAAAAAAAAAAAAAATATTACTTGGTGAGTTTCTTGGTTTTGCAGGTTTTGACTGGTTTGAAGTCCTAATGTGGGGTGCTTGCAACCTCGTATAATTGGTTGAGGATGTCTTGCTTGAGGGAATTCTGAGTACCTCGTGCCCTAAGGAAGCTCACAATGATGTTCTTCGGGCTTAGAGCCCCAGGGAGTTTATCTATCACCCTTAGTTTTATTTTTAATGCATTGAGGACAATGCACAATTTTAAGTGTGGGGTGGGGTATCTTGATTTGTAGCTGTATTTTTACTGCTTTAGTTTTTTTTTGTTTTGTTTAGATTAGTGGCTTAATCTTTGGGTTTTCTTTTGACCACGGTTCTTTCTCGATGATGCCTTTTATTTTGAACCGGGTACTTTTGATGATTTTTGAATAGTAGTTAGTTGTAATAACAAAGAGAAGAAAGAATAAATTGCCTAGTCGGATTCATTGTGTCTGAAGCCTGATGACACATTGTACGATGGAAAAACGAACCATTAGGAGAGTAGAGAAGGGCCTGATTCCTAGCATTAACTCAAGCGCGCTTGACTAAGTTTAGGGTGTCCACTATGAAATTATTGAGCACTTTGTTTTCCCCTATGTATATTGGTAGTGTAAACATGACCTTTGATTAGCAAAGATGAAGAGAGTGAGCTTAAGAAAAAATCTGAGAGGTAAGTGAGTTAAAATGATTTAAAACAACCATTTGAGAGCCTATGAAAGGGTATGAAGCAAGGGGGTAGATTAAAAAGAAAGAAAAAAAATTAGAAAGAAATTGTGCAAAGAAAGAAAAAGTAGAGATGAACGAAGGATGGGGGCAATGTTCCTATGCTCGGTTAAGGGTGAATACAAAAGCCTCGAGTATGAACACGCCAAAGGCACCCTATTGAGGTTGAATTTCTAGGGCCCCAATCATCCAAATATTGTGAAATGTATGAATAATACCCCATTGTTGACCCTTGAGGCTTGAGATGGAAGTTGTAATTTGAGCGTGTGATTATGAGTAAAAATATGTTGAATTGAGCGAACTCTCTAAACACTTGCCGCTTAGGTCCGCTGTTTCATTATTGAAATTGTAGGGGGGAACGAGCACACACACACTGTGGACCCTTGAATGTATGGTACTTGCGCAAGAGTTAAGCTAGTGCATCAATCTTGTTCTCAAATGTGCTTGATGGTTTGTGATCTTGATATTGCTGAGGGCTTTAGCATTTTGAGTTAGACTAAGGTATGTGAAAGAAGAACTCTTGTGTATTGAGCATGAATGAAGCCTGGTGTGTGGCAATATCGTTTGGAGTCTTGTATTAGTGGTTGATTTGTCCAAGTGGGTTGTGAGTTAGATTGCTCGAGGACGAGCAAAATCTTAAGTGTGGGGTTGTGATGTTAGGCTAAAAATGCATATATTTTAGTATTAGTTACATCATATTTTGGTGCTTTTGTGGATTATTTTAGTGTGAATAATAGTATTTTGTACTTATATTGGGTGTTTGAATGTGTAGGAATCAAATGGTATGAAAAAGTGTTAAAGTTTGTTGATTTGGAGCAAAATTGAAGTTAATTTACAGCGTTGTAAGGTGCCAAGGCCGTGGATTAGCCATGAAAGGAATTTGAAGACGAAATGTCACGGCCCAGCCATCGTAAAGCCATGATTCAGCCATGAAGTTGAAAGCAGAATTTTCGCAAGTGCATGGCCCAGGCATCGTAAGGCCATGATCCAGCCATGAGACAAATTTTCTGGCGAAAAGTGGCGAGGGGCAAACTTGTCCACGAGTTTCACACGAGGTATAAAGGGTTTTCTAACCTATTTTCAGCCCCAATCTTGACTTGGGAGAGCAAGACCACCATTGTGGAAGCACTTTGGACTCTTGGAGGCAAGGAACACACAAGGAGGCTTGGGATTAAAGACTTGAAGATTAAGAGTTCTTTCTTCCATTATTTCTTCTCCTTTGTAGTTTATTCATTCATGATCATTCTTGATTTGTTTTTGATGACCATGAGTGGCTAAATTACCCATTCTAGGGTTGATTGAACCACTCCAATACTATGTGAATTGATTAATTGATTTGATGAATGAAACTTGATTATTCTTCCTATCTAAGTATTTACGTTTTGTTTGCTAATTGATTGGAAGGGCCCCCAATTGATTGTCCCCTTTATCCTTGTGCGTTTAGGAATAAATTCACGAGTTAGGGTTAAATGCTTAGCAATATTTCAACCTAAAACCAAGGAATTACTTAGGTTGTCAATAGGGTGAGTTGTGACCACCGAGCCCGATTGTGAACCATACTTGTAGTCCTAAACATCTTCACTAATTAATTGGAAGATTAGTTAGTGAATGTCATAGCTAGTACATGGAAGTGGTTAGTTGTGAATTTGGAGCAAGTGTTCAATAGGAAGAACCAAGTTGAATTCGTTGAATCATTAGTCAATCACATAGGTAGGATTCGGTGTAAATCAATTCTAGGCTTCTAATATCCTTGCTTGATTACTTTTTATTATTCTGCTATTTACTTTATTGTTATTTAGTTTCTACTTTAAAACCATCATTAAAATATAAACTCTTGAAGTTGGTTGATTAGATAAATTAGTTAGATTAACGACTGAATTACGAGTGTTCTCTGTGGGATTCGACCTCGGGGCTTTAAATACCGAGCTATATTTGCCGCGACCGCTTAGTCCCTTTTATAGGGCGTAGTTGGGCGTGATCACGACGCGCCAGACCTCTTCATCCCTCGAGGTCTCAACCTCGATAGCTCTCAGTGATAGAACAAAACTCTGAATGGAGATCAATCAGAAAATCAGTTGTCAGCCCCGGACCGAGGACGAAGAAAAAGGTAAAATTTAAGGACGATAAGACTTACTCTGATAGCATTGGCAGCAATGGTGTTGTACAGCTGACCTCGGGAGAAAGCCTGCACAACTTTATCTCCCTTCGGGCCTAGCAAAGGCGTGAGGCTCAAGATGTCGGCTCGGCCGCATGCCAACAAGTTCGAGGAGGATGGCACCTCAAGCTTCCGAAAAGACCCCACCGAGGATGAAATCCTCGCGGGTTCGGACTGCGCCCTAACCGCGCCGATGCCAGCCCCCTCTTCGATGGCAGCAGTCCCAGCTTCTCCAACCTTGGCCTTGCCTTTAGCTTTGGTAACTGCCGCCTCGGAGCTGTGCTCTTGGTCTTCGAGGTCAACAACCTCAACCTCCCTACGAACTAAGCCCTCTATAACTGCATCATCGGGCTCATCGATTAGCCCTCGGTGTCGTTCCACCATCGTATCGGGCCGAGGGGAAGTCGTCACCTTGGTGCGAGAAACCAAAGAACGAGAGGGCTTCTTAGAAACCGCCCTCTTCCTCTTCACACCTACAAAGGGCAGCGTAGAAAAATTTAAAGCAAGGAAGCAAAGAAGAATGAAGACCAGCAAGATGACCAATAATGGTGGTTACTTTTGGAGGACCCTTGACCAGGGGCCCCCTTTGAAACTTTTGAAGGCTTTGAAGCCTTCAACTCCTTCAGGTCACCTGCCAGACCTGTCAGACCTGACACCGAAGCCAGATCGTCATCTGACTCGGTATCCTCTTCATCTTTCTTCTTCTTCTTCTTCTCGTCTTTCTTCTTCTTGCTTTTCTTCGTGTTAATAGCACGGTTTGGAAAACCTAACGCCGAGGAGAGGGAGATCAGTAAACGAAGCAAAAATTCCAAAACAACACATCAAGTAAAACACCACAAGGAACTTACCATGCCGTTTACACTGCCAACCAAATTCGACAGCCATCTTCATCTATGTTCTCTCTGGGCGCTCACGAGCCCCGGTCATAGCTTTCACCCATTCAGTCAATCCCTTGGGAGGAACGATGTCAACCTTGTTGGCTAAGAAGCAAAAATTGAACGGGGTTAGAAAGCATGAATGGTCACCGGGGATGAAGTAAAAGCGAAGGGGCACTTACGTGTGTTGTTCCACCGCTATTGAAAATCGGGCTCGGTGGATAAAACACTAGTCTCCAAAAGGACATACACTCCAGCCTCGGTCCCCATGGTCCTCGCTCTTGTGGAGGAGCGCATATTTACCTCGGTTGTTTAAGGCCACAACCCCGGCCTTGTGAAAGTAAGGGTAATAGAGGGAGATGAGATGCTGCAAGGTGAAGTCCACCGCGGCTTTCTTGCTCAGCCAATCCATGCACTGAACAACTCTCCAGACGCCGGGGCCTAGTTGGGCCAAGCATAGGTTGTATGCTCGACAAAAGTCATCAATGATTCTATGAACAGGAAGGGAGAAACCGAGGGTGAATGGGTAAGTATATGCAAGGGATAGCCCCTCCACGTGGTAGCACACCCTACTAGTGGGGTCGGGGATGAAGACCTTCACTTCGGCTCCAAATCTACAATCCCTCCGAACCCGCTCTATGTGAGCTTGCGTTATGCGAGTTGGAGTTGTGTTCACCGGTATATTCCTATTTTTCTCCTCTTGATCTGCAGATTGCACTTGCAGCTTGATGTCTTTGCTGTTGTTGAAGTGAGAGGGAATGATTTGGTGAGGCTCCAGCTCTTGCTCGAGGGGAATCAACGGGCCCGAGGGTCCTACCTCGGCGGTACTTCCACTCTCTCCCTCACCCACGGCGTCGTCGCCCTTGGCTTCATCATCTCTACGGGTGACATCACCCTCACCTACCTCCATGGCGTCATCACCCATGAGGTCATCCTCCCCCCTCAAGGCTGACGTCCTCGCTTACCGCGGCGACGTCACACCTAGCTCTTTCCTTACGCCACTGGGCGCCACCAGCACTAGAAGTTACCTCTCCGCCACCCTCTGCCTCTATCACCTGCAAGCCCGGCACGGTGGTGATAAACTCACCACTGGCTAAAATGGCGGCGTAGCGCGCAATTTTTGCTCTCACCTGAGTCGCTCGAATCCTGCCTGGAGTGGGTGGTAGACATGATTATAGTTTGGGTTCAAAGATTTCTTAAAGATGAGAATTAATCAGAGTAGATATGGAAGCTTTTGCTTTTTTCTTGACACTGTTGTTTGTAGAGATTGAAAGTGAGAAGAAGAGTTTGTTGAGAAAATATTTATAGGCATGGAAAAGACAAGTGGCGAAGGAAGCCATCATTATAACATTGGAGGAAGCGAAGAAAACGGCGTGACCGTTCTAACAACCAACGGACAATTGACACGTGTCATTGAATAGTGATTTGAAAGGACGCGTACCGTTGACAAAATTTGAAACGCTTGGATAAGATCAAGCCAGGTTACCCTCCCACGGAATTTCATTCCACTCCTTGGTAACTTCGGTAACTGACCGAGGAGTGGGAGACTATCTGTATTGGGTAAAAATCGGCTCACTTATGAGTCGCCTCGGCAAGACAAGTGGGCAGCCGCCGAATGTGTGACGACGAGCCAGTGACCGAAGCAATGAGATTGATCACCGGAGTCAGATACCAAGGTCGTCGCCGAAGGCAAGTCATAAGCTGAGCTTCGGTGACGTCCACCTCGGTCGAATAGAAAGGCCTCACCACCGAGGTCACATACTTGTACCTCGGTGAGTCGCCTCGGTTCCAGCGGCTTTGCAGCCCACTAACTCCTTCCATTGATGTCCAGAACGTGAGTTTCAGCATGATTGATAGTGAAGAACGTGGGAAAGGCCCTTAAGCCTATAAATTGTATTTCATTTTGTTTGTACGCATTCAGAAATACATACAGAAACTCTGCCAAATTTTGTACTCATTGCAATATATTGAAATCCAGTTATTTTCTCGCATTTTACGCTTATTCTTGGCATTTTATCGACTTTGATATGAAGTTTTGCTTATATTCTAATCCAAATTCGATTTGTGATCTAAACTGATATAGGCCCATACATTTATCTCTTGCTTAAATGTCACTTTTAGTTAACATTTCACTAATCATAGTACTAAGGATAGGTTTAGCAATAAAAGAAAAAATATAAATGACATATTTTTTAACAAATTTAGTTTAATGAAATAACTATAATTAGGATAGACGAAAGTTACTAATCGTTTGAGATCAATTTAAGATAAAACACTTCCGACCAAAAATTCCTTCACGACGATTAAAATAAGAATAACTTTAATTCGGAGTAGTCATTCAACTAATGGTAGTGCCCGACAGGTCAGTTGACTTTCTTCCTGATTTGTTTCTTCTTAAAATTCACAATATTGGGTGAAAGATAAAGCTTGAGCTGTTAAACTATTTGATTCAAAGCTTAATCAATAGCCACAATGAATGTCGACTGAGGTGGAAAGGTGAACATCTCTTCCAATTTGTCAAAAAGCATGATCCAATTAGATGAGGATTTGCATGCAACTAGTTTCTTATTAAAACATTGATTAAGTCATGATTTATGATTACTTCTCCTAGTGTTTGAACCTATCTTACGTTGCTGCCTTATCATATTGAACATTACGTGCGCAAACTTCTCTACTCTGAATTTCATTATCTATGATTCAGAGAAATGGACGTCTTTTTCTCTAACAATAACTTACTTCATTTGTCATTCTATTTATGGGTAATCACTCAAAAGATATTTAATTTATGGGTGAACTTCTATTTAAAATGAGATCTATAATCTTAAAACAAGTCATGTGTTATGTGTTGCAACATGTAGAGACGTATAAAAAAATTAACATTAACAAGATATATATAACTTAAACTTTTTTTTCTTCAACAAAAGCATCATTCTATCTTTAATGCCATAATGAATTTAGTGGGAAACAAAAGCAACAGGTATGAACCAAAATGGGCAAGTGCGCATTCTAGGTAAACGTAGCTGGTTCAGGTATAACAACGTAGTTGTACAAAACCTCAAATTAAAATAGTAATTCATAATGTTATAATTTGAGCACCTTCTATAAACACTAGTAGGGGTTAAATAGTGTCCTTCAATTTTCGTCGAAGAACCAGATTCTTATCGTCTAGAACACTGTCCTTGTCGCAACAGTTTTCATGGCAAAGACCACAGCACACACAAATTGCAAACTTAAGGAGCACTATGTTTTTACGTGGAAAACTCCTTGCTCAAGGGAGAAAAACCACGACCCACACTCTGAGATTTTTGAATCAATCCACTAACACAAAGAGCAAGTTTTAGATTACAAAAATCTGTAACCAAGGGGCTACACTCTAGACCCTAATCACTCAACAAAGCTAAACTCTAGCTTTACAAACTAATCTCACAAGATTCACCTAATACAGTTGCTTCTAAATTAAGCATGTAGGTAAAAACAGTTTTAGCACAAGACTACGACAACTCCAAACAAGAACCTAGACAGAATATTTAAGTTCAACTATTTAACCTTCAACCGTTGTCTTCACCAGTTAAGTCACTTTAATCTCACAAGATCGCCTTTTGATTGCTCTCAAATCTGGTCGTGAATAACTGAGTTTCAGCTGCCTCAATTACTAGCTTTTATAAGAGCTTCGTAACCCTAGTAGTATTCTATAAGGAAACCTTGTAAATATGGCAAGGCGAGATTCCCTGTGACCCTTTCCTTGTTTAGTTCCAACTCCTATTCATACTTCAAAGACACAGCCACGGCACAACTTCTTTTAGCTGACTAGGATGCATAATAGTTCACGCGCCACTATTCCTAGTTTTGCAAGGATTTATATTCCATAATCTTTTCGATCAGTCGTGCCCTTCTTCATAAGGACCAAGTTCTCCTCCAGAACTAATAGGTAGGTCCTTCTTTTGTCATACTTGAAAACATTCAGCTCAATAAATTCCTCCTTTTTGGTGATGACAAACAAATGTTGCCAAGGAACCTGTACAAACAAAAACACCAATGACACAGAAGCAGAATACATTTGAAAATTTTAAAACATATGAGTTAGGTCACAAACACCCCAATATTTCCTTCTTCCCCCCTTTTGGCATCATCGAAAAGATTCAAAATCCTCCAAGAACAAGTTAATAACATCCAGTCTAGAGCACAAGGCAATCAAGTCAACTAAGAACACATGAATGAAACTAAGGGCCCAACCAGAACCAGATATATCATAAAACGACCCAATTCCAACAAAAGAAATTTAAAAGCAATTATCCAGGGCGTGACAAACACACAGCCCAATAAGTACATAACCAAAAACCAATTGTCTTAAAAATACACATCAAAGGGGGACAGGATGGAAGGGAAAGTAAGAGTTTGGATAAGGACATAGAAGGAAATGGGCAGGACTCAGATCTTCAGGTTGAGCCGTTGAGGTGCTTGACAAGTGCCTCAATATTCTTTGAATTTTTGGCGCTTTCTACTACCAACTCGGCATCATGCTTGTGGCACTCAATCTTCAAGCGATCAATTTCTTGATCCTTCACCTGTACCTGCCTCTTCAGTTCATCATGTTCTTCATCTACTTCCAACACATGCTGCTCCAATTCCTTCACAGCTGCAATGGCTTCATAAGGTCCAAAGTCTTCACTTTCCTCAGGCTGCTCTTGCTTAACCTGCACTGGCCTCTTGGATGTCTTCTTCTCCTTGAAGAAGTCACAGTTCTTCAGCAAATCTTGACCAAACATCTGATGTAGAGTTGGCTTCTTTCCACATTCCAAGGGCACCCCAAAATGCTCAAAGACCTGCTGCAGGATGTAGGATTGCACTAAGGAGTGTGACTTTTGGTCAGTATCTGCAATCCTTTTTATATGTCTGATAATCAGACCAGGCAAATTGATCTTTGTTCCTATATCTAGCAGATCCATATATGTTAAGTCAAGAGAACAAGCCTCACTGTTTCTCTCCCCTCTAGGTAGCAGGAATCTATGGACAAATTGAAAGAGCAACTGATGTGTAGGTTCCATCTGCTTCTTCTCAACCTTTCTTTCCTTTCTGAGTCTAGTTTTAGCAGAGAATTTCTTCACAACACTCAGAGAAGTAACACCATCAGTTCTCTTAGGCCATTTCAGCTTGATGTACCTGCAATATCCTTCAACAGGAACCTCAAGAATGACTCCTAGCTCCTTCCTTCCAAACTTTAGCTCCACTCTCTTTAACCACCGAGAACACCCTTCTTGCAGCTACTCTACAATTAATGTAGAATTCTCTGATCTCCTCAGCATATAGGTATTTGTTCTCCTTTTCAAAGAGGTTCGGCCAACCTTGATCCTCTACTTTCCACAACAGGGGCCTCATATTATGCTCTTCCAAGTCACTCAATATGCTCCCAGCTAGTATTTGGTGCCCAGCAAAGAAGGCTGCCCTGTCAACCTCTTCATCAGCCTCTTTCTTTTTCTTCTTTCCCTCTACTTCACTATCAGTGTTAGAATCACTTGGGTTAACATAATTCCCATCTTCATCACTCTCCATCTTTTCTTCAAGCGTATTTTTCTCCTGCTTCTCTTCTACCTCCTTTTTGCATTGCTTCTTCTCAAGCTTTGAAATTATTTCTACCTGTTGTTTCAGAGCAGATCTAGTAGCTACCCTTCTAGGTATTGCCTGTACAGTAGGTCCCTCGCCACCTTCATTTTCACCCTGAGAGTCTTCATCACTCTCATCTACCAGCCTGCTTTTGGACACAGTTTTTCCACCTTTTACCAGTCTTCTTCTCTTTTCTGTCATTGGCTTTGTTTTACTAAGAAAAATTACTTTATCTTCTTCCTCCTCTCCCATCAACTTCTTATCCTCCTCACCAATCTTCCTCTTCACACTTTTCTTTGGTTTATCCATAGCTTTCTCACTACCATCCTCATGTCTGACTTTTTTCTTCTTTGTTTTCCTCAAAATCGGTCCAATCAAGTTCTGCATCCTCAGCTACAGCAGGAACTGAGGTAGAACCAGGTTCTTGCCCCAATTCCTTCGTAGCTTCAACAGAACTAGGTCCTTCACCCACTAGACCTTCCAACACAGACTCCACTTGAACTTTCTCGAGGGGAGCAGCCTCCGAACTAGGTTCGTCGACTGGGCCCTTTTGAGACTCTATAAAATCCTACTCTCTTAATCTTTCTAACATATTTTCAACTACATCAATCTCCACCACTTTATCAGTTACTATAGGGACGTGAAAACCAACCCTAGCTACAAAGTCCTCTAGTCCAACTTCCAAATTTTCCTCACTAACTTTCCCCTATCAGTTGTGTCACTAGGCTCTACTGTTTCTACAAGTTCATCTAACCCTTTTACTAAATTTTCAATGCTCAATTTCCCAGGGCTTTTGACCAAATCTAAAGCAGTAGAAGTAGCTTGGGTCGAATCATGTCTTACCTCAACTGATTTTTCATCGGGAACTGGTGATACCGACGTCGGAGGTGAGGGTTTCACAACAGCTTTCTTGGGAACCTTCTTTCCCATCGTTTTGTGGAATTTCAACCTCGCTTTGGCAATTCTTTCAGCAAGATTAGATGCAGGGGGTTTAAGAGTGGATTCTTTGGAGGTGTGGGTTTTCGAGGTTTTTGCCGGAGAGGCTGATGATGAATGTGCTTGAGATATGGTGTGAGTTTTGTGTAGGGTTATGAGAGAAGGGCTTTTCTTGTTTTGAACTTGAGAGAGAGAGATAACAGAGTAGAAAGAGTTTTGCAGATGTTTCTCTTTTTCTTACTTCAGATGAGTAGTAGAAGAGGGTAACAGTGTGTTTAAGAGACTCTAGGGAATAGGCCGTAATGATGGTGTAGTAAAGTAGAGCAGATTTTTAGAGTTTTGGGAAACCGGGAAAGCTTAGGATTTGACGGTTATTTGAACTGGCTCATTAAGACTTCTAGAATAAGTGGGGCAAGTTGAGATTTAAAATATGTAACCACAAAAGGAATTTCCTTAGATTTTAGGCGGTTACACAAACATGGAAGGTTTCCTTGATGCACGTACACAAGTCAATCAATTTTAGTTATAGTACTTAACATAAATGGTTGTATAGATGTACCCGGACATGGTTCCTCAAGCTTGTAATGGTTCCTTCTACGTACTCAGTTGGTTCTTCCATGGGAACACATTAGACCACTCAAGTGGTACTTAGTTGTACAAGTATACTTAATCAAAGTACAAAATTAGACTGGACAATAGCAACTATATTTACAAGCAGAATAATGAATACTTAACTAGCCAAACTTTTGGAGGACAGGTGCTGGGTCATCCATGTATTTTGGTCATCCCTAACTCCAACATATTCCTCTCAAATTGAACTTTGTTCAGTGCTTTGGTAAAGCTGTCAGCAATTTGGTCCTCAGTCCTGCAAGAATTCATGGTGATTAGACCCTTTTCCATATTATCTCTAAGAAAGTGATGTCTAATATCAATGTGCTTGGTTCTTTTATGTTGGACTGGGTTCTTGGCAATGTTCACAGCACTTGTGTTATCATAGAAAATAAGCACACCTCTATATTTTATTCCAAAGTCCTCCAGCTGTTGTTTGATCCATAGCAATTGAGAGCAGCATGATGCAGCAGCTACATACTCCGCTTCTACAGTAGATAAGGCTACTGAATTCTGCTTCTTTGTAGCTCAAGAAACTAAGCAAGGACTAAGAAAATGTGCCATCTCTGAAGTACTTTTCCTGTCCACCAGATGACCTGCATAATTAACATCAGCAAAACCAATCAATTCAAAAGTACCACCCCTGGGATACCATAGACATAAATCCTGAGTTCCTTTCAAGTATCTCAAGATCCTCTTCACAGCTGCCAGATGAGACTCCTTTGGCTTGGACTAAAATCTGGCACATAGTCCCACGCTATACACAATATCAGGTCGACTATCTGTGAGATAGAGGAGTAAACCTATGATTCCTCTATATTTTGTCTCATTTGTAGAAGGACTTAATTAATCCATATCCAGCTTTGTCCCAGGGGCAATAAGTGTAGATATTTCTTTTGCTCCTTCCATATCGTACTTATTTAGAAGCTCCTTGACATACTTTTGTTGATGAATCATAGTTCCTTCGGGGGTTTGTTTAATCTGCAATCCTAGGAAGAAACTGAGTTCTCCATCATACTTATTTCGAATTCACTCCCATTAGCTCAGCAAATCCCTTGCATAATTTCCCCTCAGTGGCTACAAATATAATGTCATCAACGTATACCTGAACCACCAATAGATCTTTTCCTTTCTTCTTCAGGAACAATGTGTTGTCAATTCTTCCTCTTGAAAATCCATTTTTAAGTAAGAACCCTGATAATCTCTCATACCAAGCTCTAGGAGCTTGTTTCAGCCCATAAAGTGCTTTATCAAGTTTGTAAACATGACCGGGAAATTCACTGTTCACGAAACCTGGAGGTTGTATCACATAAACTTCTTCATTCAGATATCCATTCAAGAAAGCACTCTTCACATCCATCTGATATAGTGTAAACTCCATGTATGTAGCAAAGGCAATCAATATTCTTATAACTTCCATCCTGGCTACTGGTGCAAAAGTCTCATCATTGCCAATTCCTTCCTCTTGACTGTATCCTTGAACTACCAGTCTAGCCTTATTTCTTGTCACTATACTATGTTCATCCAGTTTATTTTTGAACACCCATTTTGTTCCGATAATTGATTTGTCCTTTGGCTTAGGAACCAGATGCCAGACTATGCTTCTTTTAAACTGATGTAGTTCATCCTGTATGGCTAGGACCCAATCAGGGTCTTCCAAGGCTTCCTTTACATTCTTTGGCTCCATAGATGATATGAAGGCAAAGAATGCACAAAAGTTCTTCAAAGCAGATCTAGTCATAATTCCAGTATCTAACTCAGATAACACATTCTCCAGAGGATGAGAACTTTGATGTTTCCATGGTCGAGGTTGTATGTGATGAGAAGAACCTTCAACGACATCTAGAGTGGGTTATTCTGATTATTTGATTCATCAATTTTATCTGATGTTCCCCCTGACATATTGACTCCTTGTTGCCTTTGAGTTAGATTTCCATCTTCTTCGCTGGATTCTTCTTTTTTCTCTGAGACCTCAGTATTACCTGTACAATCTTCTCGAGCAAGACCAATGACCTGATCATCCACTTCCTTTTCATCAATTTTCTTGTTTGACTCATCAAATACCACATGCATGCTCTCCCTTGCCGTTTGTGTTCTTTTGTTGAACACTTTGTAAGCCTTGCTTTGGGTAGAGTACCCAAGAAATATTGTCTCATCACTTCTAGCTTCAAATTTTCCCAAAGGTTCCTTGTCGTTGTTGTGGACAAAGCATTTACACCCAAAAGGCCTCAGATGTGCAATATTCGGTTTTCTTCCTCTAAGAAGTTCATAGGGGGTCTTGTCAAGAATGACCCTTATGGAACACCTGTTCAGCAAGTAACATGCAGTGTTTATAGCTTCAGCCCAAAAATTTCTTGCAAGACCACTTGATAGCAGCATAGTTCTTGCCATATCTTCTAGAGACCTGTTCTTCCTTTCAACTACTCCATTTTGTTGTGGAATTTTTGGTGCAGAGAAATTATGATCAATACTGTGTTTGGTAAAATACTCAGAGAATTTTATGTTTTCGAACTCCGTGCCATGATCAGATCTAATGCTGACCAGTTTCAGATTCAACCTTTTCTGCACAACTCCGACCCAATCCTTGAAGCTATCAAAGGCTTCATCTTTAGATGCCAGGAACAGGGT
The DNA here is from genome assembly GCA_029990575.1 of Petunia axillaris subsp. axillaris. Classification (NCBI taxonomy): domain Eukaryota; kingdom Viridiplantae; phylum Streptophyta; class Magnoliopsida; order Solanales; family Solanaceae; genus Petunia; species Petunia axillaris. Next base: position 11,710,853 of record JARKNS010000006.1, read on the forward strand.
CCATATATACCTTGAATAAGCATCAACTATCACAAGCACGAACCTCTTTCCTCTTCTTCTTCTGACTCTGATGGGTCCACATAGATCCATATGTATCAACTCTAGTGGCTTTGACGTACTTAACACCTTTTTGGATTTGAATGATGATCTCACATGTTTCCCTTTAACACAAGCATCACACACCTTGATGTTTTCAAATTTCTTGTTTTGCAGTCCACGAACAAGCTCCTTCGACGCTAACTTATCGAGATGTGACAAACTCGCATGTCCCATCCTTTTGTGCCACAGCTGAGAATCACTTTCTTGAGCATTCAAGCATGTTAAATTATTTTCAGGCAGTGGTTTCAGTGATGCTTTGAACACATTATTTACCCTTTTTCCTTCCATGATAACCTCTCCACTCTGTAGGTTCTTCACAATACACCTTATAGATGAGAAGCTCACTTCATTTCCTCTGTCGCACAGTTGAGATATACTCAGCAAATTGTGTCTGATACCATCAACACAATATACATTTTCAATTGTATGATCTAAGGATCTCCCAACTTTTTCAATTCCCACAATCTGACCACTTTTTCCTCCTCCGAAGGCTACACTGCCTCCTTAAATGCTGCGAGTGAGAGAAAATTCCTTATGTCTCTAGTCATATGCCTTGAACAACCACTGTCAAGAATTCAGCTTGGGTTGTTCACTCTCACTCCAGCCTACAAACAAATCAAATGTTAGTTTTAGGAACTCAGACAAGCTTGGGTCCCTTCTTATGAGAAAATGGATAAATCAAATCTTTCTTAGCCCATTCAGGTAAAGTACTCCTCTTGTTTTTGGTCTCTGCCTTTCTTGCATCCATGCACCTTTGTCTGTAATGCCCAGTTTTGCCACAAAAGGTGCACAACATGTTACAAGGCAAACCCACATACTTACTCTTTGGAATATATGAAGGCAAGGGTTTCTTGAATCCTAGCCCTTGTTTTCCTTTGTTCTGGTTTTCAAGAACCCAATTCATTGCTGCCTCAGAGGATTTGTTCCATTTGGTTAATCTTGTAAGCTCATAGTCAGTTTGTTCAAACTTTTGTTTGAGAACCCTGTTTTTCTCAATTTCCTGATACATGATCTCATTTGTTCTTTTAAGCTCATCTTCAAGAAAAGTTTGAACTTCACTAATTACTTGCTTACCATTAACCAATTCCTTTAACTGATTTAATTCAATTTCAAGTTCTGAGATCTTAGAGTTTGACACAATAGCATGTCCTTTTAGAAGAGCATTAATTTCTTCAAGTTCAAGATTTTGCTCTTGCAGACCCTTGTGTCTTGCTCTTAGATCACTCATATCTTCAGTTAGTTTATCTTTCTCAGGTTTTTACCTTTTCATAACCCTCAATTAAGGTGGCAGTTATTAAAATCAGGTTTTCAGTTGAGTATGTGTGCAGATTTTCTTTTAGTTCAGAAAGACATACCTCAGCTGAATGAGCAGCTTCTTCTCCATCGGTTTCCATGAGGGCTGATTCCTTCTTCTGGTCATCTTCTGAGTAGCTCTTTTTCAACTTCTCCCAAATTTCTTTGGCAGATTTGTACTCCAGTACCTTTGTTAGCACATCAGTTGTCATCCCTCTTCTCAAGTATAACACGACTTTGGCATTTTCTTGCAGCCAATCTAATTCGTGAGGATCGAGTTCTTCTACCAAATTTGGGACCAAGGATCCATTTGCTACTCTCTTCACAGGTACATGAGGTCCTAATTTTACTATCAGCCAGAGACTGTAATCCATCGCTTGAAGAAAGACTTTCATTTTTTTCTTCCACCATTTATAGCTTGTTCCATTAAATACAGGTGGCTTGAAAGGATCTCTTCCTCCTCTGAACTCCCGTGGATCTTCCTCATCTGAGTTCTCACCTGACACTCCCATCAAAGCTAGTGGAGACTCATCCCTAGATTCCTTTTATTCGTCAGATTCACTATAAGTAGGTCCCTATGTAGCATAGAAAGCTTCCTTTTTCTTCCTTCTTTATGCTCTGAAGTTTGGAGGTCATCTGAATTTCTTTTTATCTTTATTAGTATCTTTTGATGCCTCCTTCTCCTTTTCCTTTGTAGCTCTATTCTTCATCCACTCAAGTTCCCACATTGGACAGTCCACAACTGCTTGGTCCTTCTTGAAGCACTTAAAGCACCCTGAGTAGTCTAGATTGTCAACTATGTTCTTTCTACCAGAGTTTTCTTTGTTGTTCTTTTTGAACCCCTTGAACTTTCCCAGATTAAATTTCTGCCTCAAGGCACTAACCATAGCAGCTTCAACTGATTGCAAGTCAACATATTCTTCGGATTCATCAATTGCTTCAAGTGCAAGAGTCTTGTCCTTCTTGGGTACTGGTTTACTCTTTGATTCCTTCATCATTTTATGTGTTTTCAACCTTCCCACAAGTTCTTCAAGTTTGATAGATTTGAGAGGTTTGGACTCAATGATAGCAGTTATTTTGGGTTCCCAAACGTCAGGAAGTACATTTAGAACCTTGTCCACAATTTCAACTTCCGGCAGCTCCATATCTAGAGACCTCATCTCGTTTGTGATAATAGTCAACCTTGTCATCATATCTTGTATTGACTCCTTCTCTCCCATGGTGAACAACTCAAATTTTCTTTTCAACATTCTTCTCTTGGAATCCTTAACTTCAGTAGTTCCTTCATGCGCAACTTCCAGGGCATCCAAATTTCTTTAGCCGTCTTATAAGATGAAACTCTATTGAAGTCTTCAGGACCAAGCCCACAAATTACCAATCATTTGGTTTTGTGGTTCTTTTCAATCATCTTGTAGTCAGCTTCATTGAACTCATATTTTGTTTTAGGTTCTTCTCGAGCAGCAGCTTCTTCCCCAACAACTTTGATTGGTATCAAATTTCCTTCAGACACAATCAACCAGAGTTGATAATCTTCAGCACAAATATAGTTCTCCATTCTGTTCTTCCACCAAGCATAGTAGTGCCCATTAAACTGTGGGGGCCTCAGAACCGACTGTCCTTCAGTAATAGTAGGTGGTGCACTCATGATTTGATCATTCTCAAGGTGTTAACCTAAAGCAAGAAGACCCGCTCTGATACCACTTGTTATAATTTAAGCACCTCCTATGGATACTAGAAGGGGGTGTTGAATAGTGTCCTCCAATTTTCGTCGAAGAACCAGATTCTTATCGTCTAGAACATTGCCCCTGTCGCAACAATTTTCACGACAAACACCACAGCACACACAAATTGCAAACTTAGGAATACGGCATTTTTACGTGGAAAACTCCTTGCTCAAGGGAGAAAAACCACGACCCACACTCTGGAATTTTTGAATCAATCCACTAACATAAAGAGCAAGTTTTAGATTACAAAACTCTGTAACCAAGGGGCTACACTCTAGATCCTAATCACTCAACAAAGCTAAACTCTAGCTTTACAAAGTAATCTCACAAGATTCACCTAATACAATTGCTTCTAAACTAAGCATGTAGGTAAAAACAGTTTTAGCACAAGACTACGACAACTCCAAACAAGAACCAAGACAGAATATCTAAGTTCAACTATTTAACCTTCAACCATTGTCTTCACCAGTTAAGTCACTTTGAAAGTTACTGGATCGCCTTTTGATTGCTCTCAACTCTCGTCGTGAATAACTGAGTTTCAGCTGCCTCAATTACTAGCTTTTATCAGTGCTTCGTAACCCTAGTAGTATTCCACAAGGAAACCTTGTAAATATAGCAAGGCGAGATTCCCTGTGACCTTTTCCTTGTTTAGTTCCAACTCCTATTCATACTTCAAAGACACAGCCACGGCACAACTTCTTTTAGCTGACTAGGATGCATAATAGTTCATGCACCACTATTCCTAGTTCTGCAAGGATTTATATTCCATAATCTTTTTTATCAGTCGTGCCCTTCTTCATAAGGACCAAGTTCTCCTCCAGATTTAATAGGTAGGTCCTTCATTTGTCATACTTCAAAACATTCAGCTCAACACATACAATATTTGGTACGTCTTACAAGATAAATATTCAATAAACTTTTTCTATAATTAAACTCAAAAAAGTAATTTTGTCATCGTGCTTCTAAGGTTGCAACTTGCATCTTTAATTTGTGTATGCATGCAATTCTTGCAAGCCCAAACTGTTTCTTTTTGTTCATAAATATGTCGCTTCTTTGTGTTTTCTTTTCCTTGAAGAAGAAGACAGCTCTAAATGACAAGTGAGGATTGCCCAGATGATAAGCACTCTCCACCTACATTCAATAAGTTGTTGATTCGAGTTACCATAGGAGTAAAAAACGGAGGGGAGGGGGGGATTTTTTTTTTTTAAAAAAAACAGCTCTAAATAAACTTCAAATTGGATTCTTTATAGTTTAATAGCATTATTTATAATTATATTTAATTGAAAAGCCATCATCAAAGCATGTAAATATCAAAACAGTGATACCTCTTTTTAAGTCATTGGAAAAGAGATGTATATAGAGGGAATAAAATATAGGGTGAACGATTTTCGTTTCTTCTTTCGGTTGGTTCGAGACTAATGTGAAAAATAGATTACAAACAGAATATGCATGACTCATTAATTTGCTAAATTACGTGACCTATATGAGATGACTGGCTGATTAAAGTAGTACTTAGTGGTCTCTTAACTTGCGTATACACAAAGTTCAAAGAAATATATCGATAATAAAAGTACTCTTTTTGCCATAGAAAACAAAAACTTTTTTTTAAAAATAAAATTTTGAAGTTAAATTGAGAAATTGTATTTGGAAGTTGAAATTACGTTTTGGACATATAATTTATTTGAAAAAAAGTTGAAATTTTGTGAGCGTAGAAAATTTTATTTTTGGGAAACTTAAAATATGCTCAAAGCCACTTTTTCAAAAAATCTCTGAAAATTTACAAGTATCATGGCCAAATAATTTTTTGGAATATTTCTTTTTAAACAGAGGGAAAAAACTAAGGCCAAACGCCTAAGTATTGTAAGTTATCAGCACACGAAAGAAAGTCTCATAACTTGAAAATGTTTGCAATTTACAACTTTATCATAAGGATGCCACTTTTTTTTCTTACACTTCTTGGAGAAGAAGCATCCCATTTAAAGATGGGAAAAACGATTCGAAGGAACGTATAGATTGTCTAATCATAGAATATAAGACTTTTGGCAACATCTTTGTTTCTCTTCTCTAAAGTTCAATTTTTATGTTTTGCCATATTATTTTTCTTTTTGCTTGTCATGGTGCATGGAAGTTTCACATAATACATTGAATTAAATGGATTTAAGTTAATATACATGACGTTAAAAGAATATTTAAGCCTTAAGAATCTAACTGCTATTATAGGATGTTTCACTTTATATGTCATAGTTTAAATCGAAAAATTTTTGAGACTTGTAATTTAAAATAAATCTTAGGTATTTGCATGATTATAAATTATTTAATTAATGTAAATTAATAATTTGAACGTTAAGTTGCTTCCAAATTTATATGTGGTCAATTTTTAGAACAGACTAATAAGGAAATACTGCCACATAAATTGAAATTAATGGAGTATAATTTTTCACATTATCATAGTGTAATCAACTTAATTACATAGTGTAAAAAATTTATGCACCGCTTAAACATGTATTTACTTTGGGTTAAATATTTCTTACATGTTCTCCTTTTATCATATGATTTCGATCAATTCCACAAAAAGTCAAAAAATGGAAAGGAAAAAAAAAACTTTACTAGACCTTTATACCTCTATTATTTCCGATATTAATTGGTCATACAATTAATCAACTTGTGAAATAATCGAAAAAAGATTAAATTTTTATTTGATTACACAAAAATCACTTTACTTAAGCTGTTGCACGTTGGCAGCTTAGAATGCGTGTCGGGCAGTATGACTATCAAGTATCCACCAACCCATTTTGCTTTTGTAATTTTGGAAGAAATAAGGGACAGGTCACACGATATTGGCCTTTTTGGCTCGAAATACAAGTCTACCTGTATTTGAATATAACAGATTACTTTCACATTAATATCGGCGCTAAAATCCCAACTGCCTTTATTAACACGTTATGCCGCATCACCTTTGTATAATTTTCCCGTGAACTTCTCAAACTTTCCGTCAGCGTCTTTTTTTTTTCCCTCAAAAGTTTCCGTGATCATCACATCATACATATGTCAGTTGTCACTATTCACGTTATTTAAGGGATAAAGTTAGAATGAGTAAATGAGTGAATATTCAGTCATTGCATATCTGCATTGAATCTCTTAAAATATACCTATACTAATAGAATAACTTAATTTAATTTCTTTTTTTTTTTAAATGAAGTCCTGAAACAGTGGGCGTATGTTCACCATTTTATAAGTTGGATTCATTTCTTCAAAAAAATTCCATACTTATCAGAACAAGACACTACAGAGAATACTTTTCTATAACAATTTTGAAGATGAAATTCTGCAAGAAATATGAGGAGTATATGGAGGGACAATGCAAGAATAATAAGAAACTACCAAGGGTGGGTCTTAAGAAATTAAAGAAAATCTTGAAAAGGTGTCGAAGGTGCCATCAATCAGCAGCCCTTCCTGTAGATGCAGTTACTCACCACGACAGCTCCTCCACTTGCCCCCACCAATGCCCAGGTTTGTAAGTTTGGTAATCTATTCAGTTAAAATTGCTTAGACATGTCTAAATCTGTGGTTGATTCACTCTGACTAGCAAAATTTTGCTGCTTTGTTTGATTCTTGAATTTAGATTTATTTGCATATTCACATTGATTTAGTATAGATAGCCTACGTTGGTAAGGTATAGAGGCGGAGTCAGGATTTTATACAAGGAGATTCAAAAATATCACATATGGGATTTGAACTTGTGATCTAAAGTGTTTACCACTTTATTAGACGTTTCCCTCATTTCAAGGAGATTCAATAGCTTAAGTATACGAAAAAGAACTAGTTTTTACCCTATTTACACTGTAAATTTTCAGCGAAGTGGGTTCAGTTGAATCCCCTTGGAACAAGGTAGCTCTGCCCTAGTAAGATAGATGAAAAGATAGTCACCGCTTTTTGAGTTTGTGACAATATATGCACTAGGCTAACTTCTAAAGCTTGTAATTGTTAAATCAAAAAAGTTTTTTCAATCATCTCATAAGGTTGTTAAGAATATTTAGAATATGTGGTTGGTTGCATCTCGATTGAGCATATTTTTTGAATTAGCTTTTGATTAATTTTTAGTATTGATGGCTTGAATTTGGTATAAAGGCAATGAACAAGTCCATCCCTTTTTGAGTATTTTACAACACATGAGCTAGGACAACCTTTAATCTCTGGTTACTGCATCTCTATGTACTGCTTGCATGTGTCCGTTCCTTTTCAAGGAAACAAAGAAATTCTCCCCCTTTGAGTTTTTGACGATTCATTGATTTATGTAGTAAAACAATGTTTAAAGCTTGTAATATCTAAACTTTGTCTTTATTCCTTAATTTATTTTATCTCAGTCAGCACTATACGGTTTTAATTAATTTTTACTCTTCTCTGTAGTTTGTGATGGAAGTTTTTTTCCATCTCTTGTTAAGGAGATGTCTGAAGTTGTTGGCTGCTTCAATAAACGTGCACAGAGATTGCTTGAGTTGCATCTCTCCTCGGGTTTCCGCAAGTGCCTTATCTGGCTCAAAGATAGAGTACAAGGAAACCATACTGCTTTAGTTCAAGAAGGCAAAGACCTAGTCACCTATGCAATAATCAATGCAATTGCCATGCGAAAAATACTTAAGAAATATGACAAGGTATTTCCCTTTTAAGCAATCAATTCAACATATTTACTGAGTTTCGCTCCTTTTATTAACTACTTCTGTCAATCTGTAGGTTCACTATTCTAAGCAAGGCCAGGCATTCAAGTCACAAGCGCAAAGTATGCACATTGAGATCCTTCAGTCTCCTTGGTTATGTGAACTTATGGCTTTTCATATCAATTTGAGAGAAAATAAGTCAAGCAACGAGAAGGCTCTTGCACTTTTTGATGGTTGCTTCCTGATATTCAATGAAGGGAAACCATCTCTCACTTGTGAGCTCTTTGATTCAATCAAGCTTGATATTGATTTGACCTGTTCTATTTGCTTGGTACGTCCTCACTCTTTCTCCATATCTTGCCTTTTATGTTATCAGCCCCCCCTCCAACCCTCGAAATTGAGTATCACATTCATAATTTCACTTGAAACACAATACTGGAAAAGGCTAACTTCTTGGTGCAAGACACATCTTCTTTGCTTTATAGAGAGAAATTATCTATAGTGACTTGATAAATATAAAAGCTTTACATATGAAAAGCATCAGATTTTGGATTTAATCAATATAAACATCCTTCTTAACATTTTTTAAGTGCTGTCAAAATGTTCACTTTAGACTTTCAGGTTGCAAGCTTGTCTATGATCTCTATGTCCGAACAAAGATATAGTTGTTCTTTAGCTTTTGAACTTTTTTTTGGTTGTATAGGTGGTTTAATTCTAGATACTATAATATGAAATCTCTTAGTACTCAGTAGTTGTTTGGTTTCCATGTAGGATATCCTGGTATTATGCTTCTCTATGATTTGGGGTATGTATTATGAACTGAATGTTGTCTTTTTATCTCATGTTGAGTACACTAGATAAGTAATAGGATATCAAGCTAGTAATCCCATCTATTTGAGTCCAACTTTTTTCCTGTGAGAGCCAACTTCACTGGTTCACATGGCTAGGACATCTACAATCAATATTTCCGTCTCTACTATGGATATGTAATTGATATACTGTTGAAACAAGAAGGAAAGAAGAAAGTGGGCGGAGGAATTTTGCATACATACAAATAATATAGATTCATGTAACAACAGAATGAAAAGAAAGGTTTTCTAAAGCTTTATCTTAAATTTATTTTAGTTGCTCAAGAATCCAATTATAAAATCTATGTAAAGAATCAGCAATTCTAAATTCGTGCAAATTCAAAAAACCAGAAAGCAACTTTCATTTATTCTGCAATCGAATGCAAAACTTAACATAATTTATGAACACTGGACAGAGCAACATTGACATTAGAAAACCAGCAGTGTACCTCTCAGCACTTACTATGAAACATCATTAGTTAGCCCCGAAACAACATATACCGTTAATAGATTATTAGAGACCATTTCTCATTTGCTTATTTGTACAAAGAACATCTCCACCTAATGCTTCATCAGATTCAATCCCATTGCAGCTGTAAGCCAGTGTACATGGAGTATTGCCCTTGCAACGGCAGGGAGTAGGCCTGGGCATAGAGCTGAGCCGGCTCGGAGCTCGGCTCGGCTCGATTGCCTTTTAGCTTGACTCGGTCTTATTTAAAGTTTGGCTCGGCTCGGCTCGGTTAAAGCTCGATCAAGCTCGGCTCGGTTAAAGCTCGATCAAGCTCGGCTCGTGCAAAGCTCGGCTCGACACGATTCACTTGATTAATCGTGTAACTTTTTATTTAAAATATAACTTCCATTCATTAGGCTTAATTACCAAAAAAAATTAGAAGTTTATGTGTTATTTAATATTTTAATGCAATAGCTAACAATTGATAAACTAATACTTTTATCCTTATATATGATTATGATCAAAAGAAAAATTAAAATATTATTTTTTATATTATTAAATATGGGGACCCAAGAAAAAAAGTCGGCTCGGGCTCAGTCAAACTCTAGCAAAGCTCGCTCGGGTTCGGCTCGGGCTCGGGCTCGGGCTCGGGCTCGGGCTCGGCTCGGTATATATAAATCTCGATTAGGCTCGGTTCGAGCTCGGCTCCCTCGCTCGATGCCCAGGCCTAGTAGGGACTAATATCTCCTGTTTGATACAAGTATCTCCACATATTCTCTGATTAGTGGAAGGAAAAGTCTTGTGGCAGCATTACAATATGACCTTTGAGTATAAATAACTTTTTACTTAGATAACTGAACCACGAACCAGACTGTTGGCAAGTTTGACCAACACGAATTTTTTGGAGGAAAAAGCTGCAAGGAGGTGAGAATCTTCTGGAGCGAAATGCTGTGAACAGCACTTTCCAATCCCTATTCTTGCTACTAAACTAGTGAATATTAAACCTAGGAAAGTTTCTCTATATCACACCCGAGATGATATTGGAAATACGTTTCTTGTTGTTTTGGCTTCAAATGCAGTTGTACGTCAGAATTTGTTAGTGTGGTTTAGCTAAAAGTTGGGATCTCTTTAAGTTTCAGCACAATATTTGCTCTCGAGTAAAAGTATTATTGCCTTTTATCCTGTCGTCAATGCAGAAACTCTCCAATAGAAATTATCACTTGTCATCCATTTACCTGGATGCAGGACTAAAAAGCAGATATTAACTTTAAAAGTATCACCGAAAATAACATTAAATTAAATTTAAAAGAGAAAAGAACTTTGAATGTATGCTTCTTCTATGAAACTGCTGTTAATACGTCTATATGTGCAGGATACCGTATTTGACCCAGTATCTCTCACTTGTGGCCATATCTTCTGCTATATCTGTGCTTGCAAAGGTGCATCAGTGACCATAGTGGATGGACTGGAGGCGGCAAATCCTAAGGAAAAATGCCCTCTCTGCCGAGAGGTTAGTTAAGCTTTCCATCTGTATTCTATGGCTTAAACATCAGGCAAAGTCTTGTACTTGTGAATTATTTGTTTAAAAGCACCATTTTTCTTTAAAACTAAATACCAAATTGCCAATGTTTAATGGATTAGTACTGTTGCATCAGAGGATACAAAGTTTCTTGAAATCACAACATATTCCTCTGGACTTGCTTCCTTTGGTGAAAATAAGCCGTTTTCCTCACCCCATCCCACCCCTGAAACTAGGAAAAGAATTTCATATGGATTTTTGAACCCATGAGGAACACAAAGAAGATGAAGCTGCTTGACAAGATTAATTAACAATAAAAAGATTATTTTTCTTAAGCAAGTTCCGGAGATTAATTAACAATACAAAGATTATTTTTCTTAAGCAAGTTCTGGAGCATTATTTAGTGAGCGGCATAAGTTGCAAAAGAAAAAACAGTCAATAATATTTATTCAGTTGTAATTGATCGCTCTTTTTTCTAGCTTCTGCACCGGCTTATTTCTTTTATAATTCTGATTTTACTTTTTACTGGTATTATATGTTGCCTGGTGTAGCCTGGCAGGTATCTCATATTATGTGTTATGTGATTCAGGAAGGCGTCTATGAAGGTGCTGTGCATCTGGAAGAGCTCAACATATTACTGAGTAGAAGGTATTCTTTCTTCTGTGATGCATGGTTGTTTTAGTTAATCTATTACCGTTAGTTCTAATTCACTTCCACATTTTTGAACAGCTGTCCTGAGTATTGGAAAGAGCGCCTTCAGACCGAGAGAGTAGAGAGGGTTCGGCTTGCTAAGGAGCATTGGGAATCTCAGTGCCGGTCATTCCTTGGCGTCTAAGTTATTAATATCTGTTTCATGTTGGTACTAGAATTGCTTAGTGGCATTTTGTATTCCTGCATTTTCTTGCATTCTTACATGTACCTGTTGTACATGTCTGAACAAATACTTGAATCTGTAAATAACTGCACAATTTTGTCAGTATACGTGTTTTTTACTGTTTGAGCAAGTACATTCATGCTCACTGGTATCGGGTCATACCGTCATGCAACATAGGTTGTAATTAAGTAACCAAGGTAGTAATACTCACTTTCCAAATATTTTAAATTCCAGAAATTTCAACTTTGTGAGTTCTTGCCTTTAACATTTACTTATTTGATAAAAGCATTCCGCGATCATGAGGGAAAAGCAGAAGCTGTGAAAAATTCTAATTTCACTTGTAAAACTAGATACAGTACGTACGCTTATGCCCTTCATCACAAAATGTAATAGAGTTACGCAGAGGTTAGTATGTTTTAAGCCTTTTCAAATTTTCTTTACATGGTAAAAGTAGGGGAAGGCTGAAGTAAAGTACCTCTGAGAGTGGAACTTTCACTTACATGGCAGAAGGTTGGGCAGCCAACCAAACAGTCGCTCTGTATTTAGCTCTGGTTTTTATCGTAACCTAGTATGACGATCCAACTCAAAACTTTAAGATACTCAAGTAGTTCAGGATATAATAAACTCCTTCAGAAACCTTTGCATAATCATTGAAGGACAAGTGTGTTGATGGAGAGCCAAAGTTTAGGAAGATTTTCTGAGGAGACTTATCACTAGCACCATCACTTCAGTACTAACAGGTTCTTATCAGTTGCCATCTATCCTTGTTGAGGGATTGCAGATTGAGTGGTACATCAATGGATGCGTTGTTGAATTCACCAAGACAGAACGGAGTTACAAAAGCTTATATTATAGATCCTAATTGGTTAAACAGTAGTAATACTTGCTGCAAAAACACGCCATTCTTTTTACCATTCATGGGAAAGTTCTCAACTGGGGAAGCATTTGGATGTGGCACCTGTAATACATGGCATTTCTTTGCTTTTTGCTGCATACCGTTCTTATAGTCAGGTAGAAACTCAGAAGGGATTATATTCTTGCCCAGCTAAAAGTACAAAGTGAAATCGAACTGAAACCAAGCATACGTATAATATTGCTGCATACCGTTCTTATAGTCAGGTAGAAACTCAGAAGGGATTATATTCTTGCCCAGCTAAAAGTACAAAGTGAAATCGAACTGAAACCAAGCATACGTATAATATTGCTGCATACCGTTCTTATAGTCAGGTAGAAACTCAGAAGGGATTATATTCTTGCCCAGCTAAAAGTACAAAGTGAAATCGAACTGAAACCAAGCATACGTATAATATCCATTTCATTCCAAGAATTTGACAACCTTTTCAGAATGATTTACTTTCAACCATAGACAACTTTGAGAACAGAATGCTCCCACAGACCAATTCATCAGTTAATGGTTCGTCCATTGGCAGCGTGAAAACAAAATCTCACATTGACTAAACAATACGTTATGCCATTGAACCAACATGTAAATAATACAGCCATCTGTCTGATATGTAATCTCGTTTTACAATGAAACACAAAATTCAAGCAGGAAATTCTAAAGATATCAGCAGAAAGGGAATAAGCTAAAGTACTACATCCGGGCTCTCTTCATTTCCATCACTGCTGTAAATGCAGCCTAATACAATCATACCAACTGCCTGCTTTTCCATTCAAAATCTATAAATCAGAAGAAAAGGAAAATCACCAGATTAGCCTGATTAATGACCATATCCAATCCTGGACTAGCTAGTACCATATTGTCATCATGCTATCTGAATCAACCTGAAATGTCTTCAAGTACCAACAAGTAATGGATTTTTATCCTTGTACATGTGATATCTTTTGCACAGTTTCTCTAATGTTGCTATAGAATGCTGCATCTTATTGAGTTTTGTGTCCATGAACATGCTCTGCAAAGGGTGGAATAATCAGTTTCCAGTAAGAAGTAAATAACAAAGCAAACACATGTTCAAATGAATTTGTTAATCCCCATTGTTACCTGATAATCATCTCCATACTTATCCACAAGCTTGCCAATATGGACTCGTTGTAAGGAAGTCAGTGGTTGCAGAGGAGCACGTTTTCCATCCCTTCGCTTCTTTCCAAGTGCTGACTTAAGATCTAAAGTTCAGAAATATCACATTTTAATACTATGGAATATATGATATGATAAATGAAAATACGAGGGTCGAAAATTTTAATAAAACTTAAATTGACTCCACAGCTATATATTATTTGTAATATATGTAATGCTTCACCCACTATATTCAATCAACAGCTTTCTGTTTGTCATGTTTGTATGCGAAGGAAGAATAAAACAGGAACAAGTTAATTACTTGTTATTCATCCTAGAAGAATATTTTAACTGGTCGTGGTTTTTCCTCTCTAACTATCCCTCTCTCTCCCACTCTCCATAGATGAGCTCCTTCCTGAGCTAACTGCCAGGCTCCTCCATGAAGCATAGATCGTGCCTAGTGCTTTTAGTTTTCTAATTGACGTCAGAGATTACCAGTTAGAGCTAAGCATGGAATCCTAGCTTCCACTTATCACGTAAAACATTACAAAGGTGTTGTTGAGACCCGTAGCAGAATGCTACAAAATGATTTCCTTCAAAAAGAAAGGAGTAAAAAAAGGACCTAAAGGTATTTTTCTTCAGCAGAAGGCTTGCAGACTCCTTTTATTACTAATAGTTTCTCTTTCTGATGATTCAAAATATATGCTTTTCAAATACTAATAGCCCAGAAGTGCTCCAACAAACTCAATAACCAACCAAAAGAAATTCTCCCGAGTGCGCAGATTGTATAACTTATGAGAGCTCTTCATGCCACCATAATAGTGCCAAACCTATGCATTCAATATATCAAATAATGTTCCATTATGATATTGGTTGCACTATCCCATCCTAAAATTAGTTCATCAGCTCCTACCATAGTGAACTTTTAGCTTACCACAACCTTTTCCAGAGTAAACAATATAGCAACACCAATCAATAGGGTATAAAGCTTAATTGTATTACATTTCCATAAGGTGCTCACTCTTTCGAGAAATCCACGAGCACCAGTGGCATATAGTTCAAAACTGGGGGATAATCGAACCGCCCCTCAACCCTTTAAATAACAGGGTATTACTTGTAGCCCGTTGAAGTGCGCCTAACCCAATCTACACATCACGCATTGGGCTCTCACCACTAGACCAAAGCCCTATACCTGTGTATCCTCATTCCATTTCTTGTCAAGAGTCCTTCTATTCTAGCTAGTAGGCTTTCTATGTCAGTGCAGGTTCAATATGAGATTTAAAGCCTAAAAGACCAATTATTTAATATGAATATGCAGGACACTGAAAAAGAGCAAAAATGTATACAAAGTATTGATGCACAGTCATCTACCCTTCAAATTACAACAACTACTACGCCTCAATCCCAAACAAGTTGGGGATCAGTTATATGAATCCTCATTAACCACGTTCCTCCGATTAAGCTTAATTCATGTCATCATGCAACTGGTAACAGCAATTCATTAAGAGTACTGAAAAAAAAAACTAACCATCTTCTTCGACATCGCTGCCCGAACTATCGAGATCCTCAAACGCATCATCAGCATCAGCATCAGCATCATCAGAAGGAGGCAACCGTTTCCGAGGCGGCGGGACTTGAAGTGAATCAGTTTCAATCATATGAGAAGTTCTACAACGGACACCAAGCAAATTAGGGTTTGAAACAACACCAAACGACTTGTAATTGTCGATAACACTGCCCTTTTCATCCCAATGAGAGTTCACTAATGACCGGAGCTTCTGTGGCAGAGTAAACGCAGGTTTGAATATATTAGGGTTCCTTTTTGGTAAACCCACTCGTACTTTTGTTCTTGATCTTTTGTACTTTCGCCGTGAACCACCCATCTTTGAGGATGAAAGTGGGAATTAGGGTTTAGGGTTTAAGACTGGGGAGAATTGAAGTTTTGATAAACTTCTTGCACTTTGGGTTTTTTTGGATAGCTCCACCTTTTTAAGTTTTGTCCCCGTTATAAGAAATTTGTGCAAGAATAGCATTAATTTTTTTAATTTTGACGTATTGTCAAAAGTTCAATTGTTATGATTCTTACTGAAGTGCGAAACTTGCTTGTGAGTTCCAAATAGTGGCTTAAGTTCTGGTGATTCGGCAAAATTTGTGGACAAATAAATTTTTGACAATCCGTCAAAAATTGAGATAAGATTGTTGACGTGTCCACTAAAACTTCAAGCTAAGGCTATTTTTGCAAATCTCTTAAATAGGGATAAAATTTAAAACACACCCCGTTAAAAGGAACATTCAGTGAAGTTTCTAATAAGGGTGAACTTTTATTAATCACGAATAAGTGTCGAAGCTTTTGAATTATGCAAAATGGTCCAAATTTCATAAGTCCCTCATCTCTCTAACTAAACCAACATAACAATTAATTGTCTCCACTCTCAAAGATAATGCACTTCACCACCATTTCATCCTTACGACACACACATAAATAACAAACAAAATTTTCACACAAAAACCACCCAATCCAAACAATCTCTCACCCCTTCACTTTTAGTGCCACCATTTACCTCAGTCAAAAGACTACCGGCACTCAACCACTGTACCCTACCTTGATCATCATAATACTGTTGCAAATGATTTAAAAGTTAAATATTGTGTATAGGTAGCATTAGGAGGTTGACGTAGACAAGTAATGTTGTTCGTCTAACCTCTCAACAGGTTAATGAGCTAAATGTGTGGTTATTTATCTCACCTCTCAATAGGCTAATGAGCAAATTTTAGTTATACACAAATTAATGGGAGGGACGGTACCATTTGTCTCACCCACCTAAGGTTGATGAATGATGAGAGCATTGATCGCAAGAAGACCAAAACAAGTTCATTGATCAGATATGTAAGACCAAAACAAGTTCATTGATCAGATATGTACCCCCTTAAGTTTAATCTAGCAGTACTTGGATAAATACACAAGCTGCACAAGTTGGGAAGAGGAAAGAAATGGAGAATCAACCTATATAACAATGTATCGATAACATTTATAACAGGATAACCTTCTTATATTTGAGTAAATAAAATAGATTCATGAATTACAATAGTTAATGCCAAAATCTACTAGATAGACTGGTGGGAATTGGTACTATTTGGAAATCTATGTAATATTTGGATAGGCATTTCATGCTTCTACACTAGGGAACGTGGACTAATACATTGAGGAAAATTCATCTATCCTCCAGAAATAACAGATTACAGCTAAAATTAAGAGAGCCTGACTATTGTGGTTAGAGCTCAGATGATCTGTTGGCATATTCTTGAACCAAAGCACCAAATAATGAAGGCCTTTCCAGCAAACGAGATGGTTTGTCAAACTCTTTTGCTATCCCTGCATGAAAAGAGAAAATGTAAGTAAACAAGGGATCAGATAGTATAGCATAACCCTCTACTTTCACGTATGAAACAAACATAGGCAAAAGGAAAAAATCAAAACCAAATAGGCCACGAACAACTTCGTGGAATTTATTACTAGGCAAAGAGCAGGTTAATTCTTCACAAGGTTATGGTCTATGCTTGGTTTGACATATCATCATGTAAATATAAATAATCATTAAAGTCGTTCAAAATCAGGTACAAAGTAACAGGAGAAAAATCAGTACCTGCATCGACAACAAGTACTCTATCACAGTCCATAACTGTTGGTATTCTGTGGGCAATGCTGATTATTGTACAGGCTGCAAAATCCTCACGGATGATTTTCTGAATCACAGCATCTGTTTGTGAATCAACAGAGGCAGTTGCCTCATCCATAAATAGAAGTCTGCTGCGTTTTAGCATCACTCTTCCCAGGCAGAGAAGCTGTCTTTGCCCAACACTCCAATTATCTCCATTATCAACAACTATAATGATAGTATTACTTGTTAGTATGTATATATTGACAAGCATCACAGTTGGTTGCATAATTCAGCAGATGCAGTAGAGAAAGAAAAGATACCTGGTGAATCAAGTTTTTCAGGTTTCGAAGACACCACATCTTTGAGTTGGCAGCGTTCAAGGCTCTACGAATGTACAAGTTTTCATGTTAGAGAAATTTCTGTGGTGATAACAAAACAATGACCAAAGTAGTCGATTTTTCCTCACTAGCAAATAGTATGTTGCTCTTGTAGAATAATAATCCAAAAAAATCAGAGCAGACTGGATATGTTTGGCTAATTGTTCATTATCTTTTGAGTTTTTTCCTAAACTATTTCACTTTGTAAGGTAATTTACCTGCCAAATCTCATCATCAGAATATTGTCCAATGGGGTCAATGTTGCTTCTCACAGTTCCTTCGAAAAGGACTGGCTCTTGGGGAATGATCCCAAAGCGAGATCTAAGATCATGAAGTCCAAGGCTGGATATGTCAATGTCATCAATAATTATTCTTCCAGCTGCAGGCTCCACCAAACGAAAGAAAACTTGAATCAATGTTGATTTTCCACCTCCAGTACGACCAACCACACCAATCTTCTCTCCCCCTCTAATGCTGAGAGTAATTCCTTTAAGCACTAGAGGAGTGTTTGGACGATATTTGACCTGTTTACAGTAGAATAAAATATAGAGATTCAATGTAACATACAAATATGAGAATATGCATTCTTGTTAAAGCTGTTCCCTCTTCCTAACTTGAGGACCTTCTATAGTTTTCCTTTTATTAATTCACCAATGATTTATCAGATTTTTACCATGAAGAATCACATTAATCTTGATAAGCATATCTCGCTCGCCATTGGCAATTTATGAGAGCATGCAAATGCTGGCAAGGAGCAATCACAAAGTTAGTTTAGAATTATTACCTGCAAGTCTTCAAGTTCAACATTGCCATGGCTTGGCCAGTTAGGAGGTAGGACAATATCCTCTTTTCTCCACTCTGCTTCTGACTGTATGTTCGAGAACTGTTTTAATCTTTCTACAGAAACCATTTTATTTTCCACAAAGCAACTCACAAAGATGGACCAGAATAGCACACCGTTAAGGGACAAACCATATGATAGGGATAAGCCTACATTTTCTGTAGAAAAAAGAAGGAAAAGATTAGTTATCTTCAACTAAAGTTGGTCCACTGGCCTTCCTTGGCTTTGTACGCTTGGATGCAGATGAATGCACGACTAAATGCTTGACTGTTTGTATGCATTATCTTGATAACCAAGATTGTTAAAATAATATGACCACTATATTCAATCTCACCATAGAATTATTTAAAAGCACAGCACTTGGATTTACTCGACTATTTCATTCCGCAACCCTGCACTCTCTCAATGTATATGCATTTTTCACACAAGGAAAAAATTCTGTATATATATTTGTTAGAGACAACTGATGCCCGTAGATGAGGTAATAGGTGAGGTGAAGTATGTCTATTAAACTTTTGGTGACGAAAGCTGATTTTTAGTTAAGATAGAACTCG
Source organism: Petunia axillaris subsp. axillaris (assembly GCA_029990575.1). Taxonomy (NCBI): domain Eukaryota; kingdom Viridiplantae; phylum Streptophyta; class Magnoliopsida; order Solanales; family Solanaceae; genus Petunia; species Petunia axillaris. The sequence goes on from JARKNS010000006.1 coordinate 11,729,764, forward strand.
TAAAATCAAATGACTAAAGGCAGAGCTGAAGATTTTGACTTGACACAAGCCGATAGCATACAAATTAGTAATAGAAAGACAAATGCTCAATGGATACATTTTCCTCATACTCATTTCCTTTCCGGTAGTAGACCTAAAGTACAGAAGGCATATCGAAACTAAAGATTCATAATTCATCATAGATGACCCTTTGATGGTTTCATACCTGGCTTGATGATACTGCTAGGTAAGATAACCATGAACATTGCAGAAACACAGAGAAATAAGCTTCCAATCAGTTCCAGTCGGAAGCCCAACCATTCATTGGATCCATTGTTGTGGAAATCCATTCGCAGATTGTTGTTCACTCGGTTTATATTTTCTGTACAAAACATCTCCTGCTTCCTAAAGCAGCGTATAGTCATAACACCTGAGATGCTTTCAGAGAAATGATGAATAACAGGTGCTTTTGTGATCGAGTCAAGCCGAGTCAATTCACGAGATGTTGCAAGATAATATCCCTGCAAACCAGAAACGAATAGACTGTTGTTTCAACTGTACTGTACATAATTACCAGTTCCTTATTTTTTACATGTTCTGTCTATTTGCTCCAATTACTTTAACACATTTTATGTCTATCTGCCCTGAACTTCTCTTTTCTGTTTAACTTTTCAAACATTCAGGGCACCTTGCAGATACACTAGTCTCCGGCTCAAAAATTATAACTGAATGAACTGTTGAAAACTCTACTTGTAAGTTGTAACTACTGTAGATGCGAGCTTACTCACTGTCTAGTATAGTTATGAAGGAGAAGCAAGCCTGCCCCAAATTTGGATTCATCAGACTTGCAAATTATCATAAAATAGGAGACACTGAAATATGCAGTTAACATACATACTCAAGTAAAACAATTAGCTGGATGGAACAAATAGAGAAGTTGCCTTTAAATCTACATAATACCATTCAAGCATTTGTTCAGACGACTAATTGACTTCAAAAGAACGTTAAGAAACAGATTTGGGTTTGAGTTCAGACAGGAAAAAAACAAAAACACAAAAAAAAAAAAAAAAAAAAAAAAAAAAAAAAAAAAAAGGAGAGAGAGACAAAACAACAGCCGTTATAAAGAGTGCTCATACCCGATACCAGAAATTTAGCCAACCCAGAGGAAGCAAAAGCAATATAGTTGGCCAAGAATATTGGCATGTGATGATGATGATGCCGAGCAGCGTGACATACATGGCCAAAGTGAGATTCATAAAAAATGGGAGGAAGACATCAATGTTGGTCTGATCATTAGATGCCTGCAAAAATAACCAAAAACTTCTCAACATCATTGATTAACTCCAATAAAATAATCTGATATGTCATACTCATTAAGGTATCCAATTGATATTTGTCTTAATATCATCATCTAAGCAGAAAATTTTGAAATGTACATGCAAAAGCACAAACTTGTCTTCAAAAATTTACCCGACTCAGAATTCTTCCGGAAGGTGTTGTGTCAAAAAATGACATAGGAGCATGCAATATGCTGTAAAGAATCTGTCCAAAAAATATTTGGGCAGTCTTGAGCCCCATGAGTGTCACAAAGTACATCCTCAACACTATCAGCAAAGCAGAAACAATTCCAATAATACCATATATCTCAATGAACAGAGAAGGATTGAAGGACATGGCACGATCCGCTGAAGTTTCATACGCCAGCCAATAATCACTTGCCATTAGAGAACCTTGCCACAACAAAGAAAACAAGAGAACTAGCACTACGCCCCACCATCCAAAAGCTTCAGTAAGATATAGTTTGTACACACGAAGACTGACTTTTCCAGTTTCTCTTTCTTCTTCCTTTATAAGTTTAGAGTCCCCCTTATCAGATGTAGATTGTTGAGATTTATCCTCTCCATTTTCTTCCCCATGTTTAGATAATCTTCCAGAAGATTTTGATACTTCGAGGGAAGCATTGCTCCCATTGCTGGTTTCCACATCAACAAGTTCTAAAGAGGTCTCATGTGCAGCTACTAGCGCTTTAAAATCCATGCCAGCTTCTAGTATATCATTATACTTGCCAGATTGCACAATCATACCATCGCGCATGACCTTCAAGAAAGAATAAACAAAGACACAATTACGGTTTATAAAAACCGATACACCAGAGTTCTAACATTCAAGAAAAAAACTATTGGCACTTGGTTCCAAAAGAGGTTTAAGAAGATGAGAACCACAGTCTGAAACTTACAAGGATGAGGTCAACATTATGTAAGAAGTCAACTTGGTGGGTGACAAGCAAAATGGTTTTATCTTTAAGAATTCCCCTCACACATTCCTGCAAAAGAGCATGAAACTTTCAGATGGACATTACAAGAGAAAACAAGTATAAGCTTCAGAAACGAGATGGTTGAAAATACATAAGACACAAAGAGAAAGCAGGTTTGTTTCTTCTTATAGGTCCATAACTAGCAGAATGAAACAATCTAATATCTGTCTTAAATTTGATCTTCAAGAGGTATCATGACAAAACTTCTAACCTTGAAGATCTCTGAGCCAGTGTGAGCATCGACTGCACTGAATACATCATCAAGTAGATAAATATCACAGTCCTGGTAAACAGCTCTTGCAAGCTGAATTCGCTGTTTCTGGCCACCACTGAGGTTGATACCACGCTCTCCTATTTCAGTCTGGTCTCCAAACTCCATCATTTCCAAGTCCTTCTCCAAGCAACAAACCCGGGTCACTTCCTTGTATCTGTCTCTGTTCATTGGCGAACCAAAAAGAATATTTTCTTCTATCGTGCCATTCTGAATCCACGATGTTTGTGCAACATAGGCAGTTGAACCACAAACTGTGACCTGTTAGACAAGGGGTTGGCAAAAGCAAGTTAATGGATGATTAGTTCATTTAAGGAACTATTTATCAATCATATTTCTCTATATTCTACGGAAAAAAGTAAATTAGTTTATTGATTAAGTATGACGTTCCAACATAATTCCAGTGAAGCAGCAGCTTGGACAAGCTGGGGACTACACGTCCTAATTGGTCTGCTCAAGACTGAGAAGATATTTGGCTGTGCTAACCATGAGCATTATTTATCCAGAATTATAGACAATCAAGCAGAAAATGTAAAACACAGTAGAAGCGTAACGTAGTAATCAGCTAATCAATTTATACCATAACGTTTGTTTCTTAGTTCTTACATTACATGTTTCCATTGTATGCCGATGTTAATAGAAGCAAAGACTATTAAGATTTGAAAAGAAAGTGAACCACATTAGTCTGATTCTTTTGGCGAGTATACCTCTAATTAACTGGAGATAAAAAGATACACTGATGAAAATACACCAGTGCACCAATAGAAATATGTTAATATTTGACAGGCACTTGATTGATTGTAATTGTTCTTCATATAAGACTTTTAGTCTACAGATTAGTCTACATTATCTTCAATGATACATAGAAGAAGCTATACGGATACCAAAGAGAACTAAAACGTAACTGGCGCGGCGCGTTAAGTAACAGAAGGATAAGCTATAAGAATGAGAACCATACCTGACCCGACAACTTGTGCATCTCACCAAGTACGGATGCGAGGAGAGAAGACTTCCCCGACCCAACTGTCCCCACTACAGCTGCAAGGTCGCCTTTCTTTATCTCAAAATTTATATTTTTCAGCACTTCTTCACCGTTTTCATCATCCCAGCAAAAAGCTCCATCTTTCACCTGCATAGCAAGTGTACCCCCACAACCTTCAAGTCGTTCCACCGATTTATCCACCAACTCCTTACTGATCATATATTTGTCCAATCTATCAAGAGATATCATTGCTTGTGAAAGTGAGATCATGGACTGAGGGAAAGTCCTGATTGGTTCTTGCAACATTTTAAAGAGAGATGTTGCAGTGAACACTGTCCCCGCATCAAGTGGAATTCCCAACAAGATTGCACTTCCAAACGTGAGAGTGGCCACTAGAAGCGGAGTGCTCCACAAGACAATAATGTTACCAGCTATTGAGTACAAGAATTTGGACAACCATCCATACTCTGATTCACGGAAGGTTTGAATTCTCTTGTTAAAATGTTCTTCCCATGCCTGGAACTTTATAACGCGCATATAATTAAGCATCTCATTTGTTGCCTTCATTCTGGAATCACGATTCTTCATGATGTTAAATTGGAACTTGTTGTTTCTTCTAGTCCCAAACACCACAAATACTATCACTGCTGCAAGTCCCGCTAGTGTTACAATGGTTGCAGCACCAAGGTAAGTATAAAGGATGGCCAAAGCAACAGAAACTTGCAGTGGCATGAGCCAAATGGAATGTAGCTGCAGCATCATATCAGATAGCTGCTGAGCATCTACAGCCATATAATTTACAATCTGTCCAACACCATGAGCCTGTCTAGCTGAGCATGACAACCTTAAGCCCTTCTTGTACAAAGAAGTGATAAGTGTGGATCGAATAAGCATTCCAAGCTTTTGGGAGTTAAAGTTGAACTGATGAGAGGACAGGACTTCCACAAATTTGGCTATAAGGAGAGTTCCTACGAGGTAGTATGCTTCATAAGGAGATGTCCTCTTTCCTGCTGTGTAATCAACAAATCTCTGTATGAGTGTTGGCCCTACATACATCACACAGACCCTAATTACTGCAAGGATGGCAGTAAAAGCAACTTCCTTCCAGAAGCAACGCAGCAAAGTTGTTCGGATAGGATGCTTTGAGTTTTCTTCAGGTTTAGGCCAATTTCTTGCAAAGAGTTCGGACATTTTTTCTGCTCTATGCTGTGGCGAAAGTGAAGGAACTTCCTCAATCTTGAGTGGTGACTTGTAACCTTTTTGCAGCAAAGGGTTTATCCAAATCCAAAAAGCTTTTGATACTAGAGAGGCTGAAGCAAACCCACTCACACTGGATTTATCCATAATGGTTTCATACCCATTGGTTTCATCACTCATGTGAGATTCGGAGTCACTAACTACAGCAACTCCGGTCGAACCTTGAATGGCAACAATGAAGAGAACAACAGATATAGGAAATGCAACCAATGTACTTATATCATCCATTCTTAGATTATGATCAATATCTTTAAATGAGATCAGTCTTGTGACCCCACAACCAAAGAACAAAGTCATAACTACAAAGTTTGCAATCCAGAACACACGCAGGGACAGCGGATGGGAGACAGCTCGAAATCTTTTCTCATGAACTATTAATATGGTGATCACAACATGTGTAATCGCTTGAAACAACCAATATAGTCCATCTATGACCTTCAAAGGCGACTGTGAATCCCCCCCGAGAACCAAAATGCACAAAACTATAGAAGATATGGCTAAAATAGCAGACAAAATCAGCGACAGCTTAAACCAAAGATTGGTTTTAACAGAAGCTCTGTTGTGTGCAATAAGAGGCTTATCAATCCCAGAATTAGAATGGGAGTTGGGCCTCAACTTTGAGTACAACTTTTGTAATGCAAACACCACAAAAGTAAGCAAAAGCAGCACATCAATGGAAGATAAAAGAGTCCTTTGTGGACATGGAGAGAGGAAGATGAATTTTAACCAATTAATCACTGATGAATCGTTTGAAGATTGTAGTGAGGATGCAGAACAAGAAAGTGATGTTAACCAAGATTCTGAAGACATAGTGTTCCCAATATCCATGTTAAACCATAGAAGTTTCATCCTTTATGTCTTTATATCCCCAGATTCTTGCATTCCCTGAATCTCTGCACCAAAAATGAAAACATTATTCAGCAATAAATAAATAAACTTGTCCCTGAATCACGTGAGTATTGTCAGTTGTAAAAAGAATCATCAAAAGAATCGTGAATGTGAAATGTACGCAGAACTTACCCCGACTCGAGTAAGGTGGAGAAGTTGTTTGTACTAATTTAGGAGAACAGAAACATAAGAAAGTACGGATTTATAGAAGGAGAAAAAGACCACTCAGAGGTAACTAAGAATAAAAGTACATGAACTTTCATATTGCAACACAAAAGGTTCATAACTTTATATAAGGAAAATACACAAAAAACAATAGTACAAAGGGGAACTTTAGCAAAAGTGTAAAGCAATATTAAAAGGCATGATGATGATGAATGAAAAGGTGTATATGTTCTAAGCAGAAAAAGACAGTCCTGTTCATAACTTTTTAAGATTGATAAATTGTGGTGGCAATCATAAAGGCAAAAAGGAAACATCCATCCCATAACAAATAAAAAAACATAAAAACTCTCTCATAATAAAAAATGAATGAAACTTACCAGCAGAGACTTGTTTCCATAATGACCAGAAAGCCAAAGATTAAAATACTTGCAATTTCTTTGTTGGTTCAGTACTAAGTACCAACACTAGAACCATGTCAAGTAGGCTGTTTTTTTTTTTTTTTGTAGTTTCTAATAGTATCTCTGTCCTAACATTGATCAAAGTCTATACTGTAATATATTAGCAAGTCTTCCACAAAGACATGTGCTTATAACTTCCTTTATAGAAATTAAGGTACATCAATTTTCTTGGACAGAAATTAATTGGGCTATCAAAGAAAAGACGTGTAGATATGGGAAACACAAGACATAAAGTAGCTGAATCTTCTTGTCTTTTGGTGATTAATTATATTCTTGTCAGTAGTACTTGATTGTAGTAGAAAATACATTACAAAAGAATCTTCTTTTCTATGCAAATAATTAACTGCATGGTCCATATTGGTGTTTTATACGTAGCTCATAAAGTCAAGTTATTATCTTGTGAAACATTTATTTTGTGGTTTAATTTACCACCAAACTTGTCGCCTTATGATCAAATTGACAACCACTTTCCGGCCTTAATTACTACTCTTTTAGTTCTACAAAGTGTTTTAGTTTGATTTGGACCAAAATTTAAAAAATAAAAAAAATACTTTTAAAACTTGTTGTTTAAAATAAGTTATTTATAAATGTGTGATTATAACATCTCATTAAAGAAATTAAATTTGAAGTTAAATTATGTCATTCTTTTTTTAACAGACCAATAAGAAAACAGTATCATTCTTTGTGGAACGAATGAAGTATCTCAATTAGCTATGTATAAAGAAGATAAATAACAATTTATTTATGGTAACAAATAATCCGTGAGAATCTAATTTTTAATGGGTAATTATTTTTAAAATCTTTTCGATAAATAATAAATTATAATTTTATACTACTATAAGTTAAACTCATGGCTTCTCGATTGGACAACTTGCTTTATAGAAGCTTTTAGACAAAATTATCTTAAAGTTTTCTTGGTGAGATGTATGCAAACTTTACCCCTACCTCAACTGAGGTAGAAAAATTGTTTCCGATAAATATAGAAGAAACAGAAATATAAAGAATGTGGATTTATAGAAGGAGAAAGAGACCACTAAAAAAAAATTAGTTTAGTGACTATTTTAGCAATTAACTCTGGAACCAAATAGGTTGGCAATAAGTTGGCTATTTCTTTGTAGTTTCGAAGTTCTCTGTCCTAACGTTGATCAAAGTCTAACATATTAGCAAGTCTTCCACAAAGACATGTGCGTAATTTCCTTTATAGAAATTAAGGTACATCTATTTTCTTGGACAGAAATCAATTGGGCTATTGAAGAAAAAGACGTGTAGATATGGATACACAAGACTTAAAGTAGCTGAATCTTGTGGTCGTTGGTGAATACAGTAATTTTATTCTGGTCATTATTACTTTAGTAGAAGTAGAAAATACGATACACGAAAGAAGCTTCTTATGTCTTTCATTTTTCGCATTTTTAAGTGCATGGTCCATTTTGGTGTTTTATACGTAGCTCAGACAGTCAAGGTATATTCTTATGGAAAGTGAATACGACAACCATTTATTTTGGTCTAATTTACCGCCAAACTTGTCGCCTTATGATTAAATTGACAACTACTTCCACGGCCAGCTTTTCTGGATGCTCGTTACATATTGTATCGTATCGTATTGTATTATATCGTATCATATTTTGTTGTATTATTTTGATGAGTTTAATATTTGAATAGATTGTATCATTTTTTTTTTTTTGTTGTTTCATAGTACCACATACTACTAGTAATATGAAGAATGAATTTACAATATTATCAAAAAAAAAATGTAATCTACTAAGTAGAGTTACTATTAAAAATATAGGGTAAATAGGAAAACGTGACTATTAAGGGAAAAAAAAGACAAAATAGATTCAGTAATGACACAATCATACAAAATCAATCATTACATAAAATGGGACATTTTATTAGTATGTATCGATGATATATAATAAAATTTTAAAGTAAAAATCAAAATAAATATTATATTTATAGTAACAGTACGATTGTGATATGATTTGTAACAACTATCCAAAGAAGATGTTACTGCCTCAATTAGTTATACATAGAGAAGATAAAGTAACTAATTGCTATATTATCATGTCTTTTTTATTTATGGTAACAAATAATCTACGAGAATCTAATTTTTAATTGGTAACTGGAGTATTTTAAAAAACTTTTCTTTGAATAATAAATTGTAATTTTATACTACTCTCATCGGTGATCCCTAGGCTCCTCGGTTGGACAACTTTTTTAACTGAAGCTTTTAAGATAAAATATCTTAAAGTTTTCTCATTGTAATTTTGTGAGTAATCCCTTAAAGAAGTATCACAACAAATGGTTTTCTCTTCCAAAACTTTCTCCGAAAAAAAGTACTACTTTCTTTGGAAAAGTATGCATGATAGAACTAAAAGTAATTAGGCGATTGTTTGAAATTAGTATTGTTCGAACTTTCCTTTTCTATGAGCTTATTCTCCATCGTGTTATGTGTAGTGTTTAGTTCCATCTTCCAACTTCATGTTTTTCACTAAGAGATGTGTTTGGTTCAACCGTAGTACCGCAGTAGTTTTTCAGAAATACTTTTTATGAGGAAGTCATTTCTTTAATTTTATTTTTATATCAATTACTCTAGCCAACTGTAGCACAGTACTATATTATTAACCCTTGGTAAATAGTATAAACTTTACCCTTGGTAATTAAATCTTGAATATGCACTACTGAAAAAATTACTTGATGCGGAAGACAATATCGTAAAAGAGATGCCTAGCTGGAAGTGAACTGGTTTAGAAAAAACAACACATCAAGATTTACTTGTGATTATTTAATTAGATAGTACTATCTACTATAAATTATTTAATGAATCTCAAAAATCTACCTTGTGGGATTGATAGAACCAATGAAACCATTATCCTTCATCCTAATTTCGTGCTGCAGAGAGGGACAAATAAATGGTGAACATCCCGGCCCTTTAGGCATTGTAATATAATGAGTAGCTCTTTCCAACACTTTAATGTTTAGTTGACTACTGACAGATGAAAACGCCACTTCTCAAGTCGTCACAGCTGACGATACTGAATTGGCAGAATTAAATCAAATCAACTAAAAAAATACACGGTTTCAATATATGATTGTGAGTACAAATTTGGGCAAAGTTTCAGTATAAATTTCTGGATCCGTACAATATAAAATGAAATGTTATTTATAGATACAAGTCGTTATCCCACGTTCTCCACTACTTGTTCATGGCCAATCCACGTCTGGAGCATTTATGGGTAGAGTTAATGGGCAAGGTAGTGGGCTGAGGAAGTCGGCTGCAAAGCCGCTTGAACCGAGGGGATCCACTGAGGCGCGACTAAATGACCTCGGTGGCAACGCCCTGCTGCTTGACCGAGGTGGCTGTCACCGAAGCTCAGCTTACGGCTTGCCTTCGGTGGCGACTTCGGTGCCTAGCTTCGGCGATTCATTGATTTGCTTCGGTCTCTGGCTCGCCGATATGTGTTCGGTCGTTGTCAATTTGCATGACCGGGGCAAATCATTGCGGATCGATTTTTACCCAATACAGATAGTCCCCTCACTCCTCGGTCACCTTCCGAGGTCACCGAGGAGTGGAGTGAAGTTTAGCGGGAAAGTGACGTGGCTCGATCTTATCCAAGTATTTCAAAATTTGTCAACGGTTTGCATCTCATCAGGTCACTTCTCCTGGACACGTGTCATCCATCCGTTGGTTCCCCGAACGGTCACGCCGTAATTTTTGTCTTCCCAACGTTCCAATGATGATGATGTCCCACCACTTGATTCTTCCATACCTATAAATAGTAGCTTACCAAACCTTTCACTCCACTTTCATCTTGAGCGATTAACAGTGCCAAAAAGAAAAAACAACTTTCATACTTCCTTTAATCTCAAACTTCAAGAAAGCTTCAATCTCAAACCACTACCATGTCTACCACTCAATCTAGGCAAGATTCGAGTGACTCAGGTGAGAGGGTCTGAGCTCCGCTCTTGGCGGTGGCCACCGCTAGTGGCGATGTCGCTGCTGCGGCGCCGGCGGTCCCAACGACGGCGGCAGAAGGTGGAGAAGCGTCATCTGGTGTTGGGAGCCTAAAGCGCCGTAAGGCTAGGGCTAGGCGCGACTTGGCTGTGGAGGAGGAAGACGCTGATATGGGAGAGGAAGATGGCGTCATTCTTGATGACGTCATGGTGGGTAGTGTCAGTGGCGTCATCCACAGAGGTGATGATGATGGAGGTGAAGATGAAGGTGATGACGCCGTGGGCGAGACCGAGGGCGGGAACGTCGCCGAGGGGGGATCTTCGGGACCGGTGATTCCCCTCGAGCAAGAGCTCGAGCCTCACCAAATAATCCCCTCTCATTTTGACAACGGCAAAGACCTGAAGCTGTAAGTCCAGTCAGTCGATCAGGAAGAGAAGAATAGAAATATTCCTGTGAACACAACACCGACCCGTATAACTCAAGCTCACATTGAGCGGGTTCGGAGGGAGTGCCAGTTTGGACCCGAGGTGAAAGTGGTCATACCCGATCCAACAAGTAGAGTTTGCCACCATAACGAGGGGCTTTCTTTTGCTTACACATATCCTTTCACCCTCGGCTTCTCCCTCCCGGTGCACAAAGTTATTGACGACTTTTGCCGGGCCTACAACTTGTGCTTGGCTCAACTAGGCCCCGGCGTCTGGAGGGTCGTTCAGTGCATGGACTGGTTAAGCACGAAGGCTGGGATGAGCTTTACTTTTCAACATCTTATTTCACTTTACTACCCATATTTTCATAAGGCCGGGGTCGTGGCCTTGAACAACCGAGGCAAGTTCGCTCTTCTTCACAAGAGCGAAGACCATGGGGACCGGGGCTGGAATGATCGTTACATCTTGTTGGAGACAAGTGTTTTGTCCACAGAACCTAATTTCCCCAAACGGTGGAATAACACACATAAGTACCCTTCCTTTTGCATTTCACTCCTCGGTGACTTATTCATGTTAGCTGACCTCGTTTCTTTGTTATTTCTTCAGCCAAAAAGGTCGACATCGTGCCCCCTGAAGGTTTGACTTAGTAGGTAAGAGCAATGACTGGGGCTCATTTACGCCCCAAGAGAACATGGATGAAGATGGCCGCCGATTTTGGTTGGCAATGCAAATGGCACGGTAAGCTTTTGGCGGTGTTCTATTTGGTAGATCATTTTGGGATTTTGACTTTGTTTTGCTGACTTTTCTTCCCTCGGAACTAGGTTTTCTAAACTGCGCCATTAACACCAAGAAAAGCAAGAAGAAGAAGAAAGGGGATAAGAAGAAGAAGAAGAAGAAGAAGAAGAAGAAGAAGAAGAAGAAGAAGAAGAAGGATGGGGAGGAGACCGAGTCAGATGATAACCTGGCTTCGGTGGTTGGAGAATTGAAGGGGCTGAAGGCTTCAAAGTCTTCAAAAGCTTCAAAGGGAGCTCCCGGCCAAGGGACCTCCAAGGTTAATATTCATCCTCGGTCAACTTCATCGAAGATCGTTCCTTTTTTACTTCCTTGTTCCAATTTCTTCCACTATTGTAGGCGTGAAGAGGAAGAGGGCAGTTTCAAAGAAGCCCTCCCGCTCGGTGGCTCCTCGCACCGAGGCGGAAATTCCTCCCCAATCTGAGGCAGCAGTTGAGAGGCGCCGAGGACTGGTCGATGAGCCCGACGATGCAGCTGTTGAAGCCTTAGCTCGGAGGGAGGTTGAGTTTATCGACCTCGAGGATCAAGAACCTGGATCCGAGGTGGCAGTTGCCAAAGCTAAGGGCAAGGCCAAGGTTGTGGAGGCCGGCACTGCTACATTTGAAGAAGGAGTCGGCACCGGCTCGGTCAGGTCGCATTCCAAACCCGCGAGGATTTCATCCTCGGTGGGGTCTTATCGGAGACTTGAAGTGCTGATTTCTTCAAACTTGTTGGCTTGTGACCGAGGCGACATATTGAGTCTCACGCCTTTGTTGGGGTCGACCGAAGACAAAGTTGTGCAGGAATTTTCCCCTGGCCAACTATACAATACCATGGCTGCCAATGCTATGAGGGTAAATTTCATCGCTCTTGAGTTATGCTTTAAAAAAATTTCCAAATCTTTACCTTCGGTTCGTAGCTGACTTTGATTCTTTGATTAATCCTTGCTCAGAGCTTCATTCTGTCAATGAGGGCTATCGAAGTTGAGTCCTCGAGGACTGAAGAGGTTCGGCGTGTAGCTCGCCTATGGGACAGGCAAAAGGACAATTTCAACGCACAGATAGCTGCACTGAAGGCTGATTTGTCCAAGTCCAAGTCCGACCTGCATGAGGCCGAGGTAGCTTCCGAGGCTAAAATCAAAGCCCTCGGTGATGGCTTTCAGGTTGAGCGCTCGAGGCTGGAGGCCGAGGCTATGAGACTAAGCGCTGAGCTGACCCAAGCAAAGGCCGAGGCTGTGGAAATGGCCAAAAAGCATCACGAACAGCTGAGGAAGCATGTGCTTCATATCAAAAAGCTGGAAAGTGAGAACTCCAAGCTTCCAGCTAAAGATGCTAAGATTGAAGCCCTTCAAGATGAAATTGCCGATCAAAAGAGTAGGGCTGCAATCAAGGTCAAGAGAGCCGAGCTGGACAAGTGATGGGCCATTATCAAGTCTCGGCTGAAGCTGCTCAAGCGATGCCGCGCCGGGGAGATCAACTTGGATGAGGAGATTGCAAGGGCCGAGGTAAAATCAGCGGAAGCCCAAGCAATCATTGATAAACTTCCATCAAGTGAGGCCTCGAGCAGCGATGAAGATGAAGAAGATGATGAAGATGCCGAGGGGGGCTCCGAGGATGGAGGTAATTCTCCCGAGGCATAGACTTCTGGCTTTCGGGCTTTTATGCTTGTATTTTGGACCTTCGGGTCATTTTTTGATGTAAATAATCTCAGCCTTCGGGCTTTTTTAATGAAAGGTCATTTGTGCTTTTATTTCAAGTATTGGCTTTTGTATATCACCTTGTTAAAAAATAAATAACTTGCTTGCAAGACTTGAATTTAATCGATGCAAACTTAGAACAACGTCTCGTCCTCGAGTCGATGCATTGTGCAGCTTCAGAGTGCAAGATTTACACAGATAAAATAGATATGAGATCAAAGTCATTTCATTGATATCAACGAGCCAGAAATCGGCTATTTACATAGAACCAAATCGAGGCGGACCTTGGGTAAAAAAAAATTGATAAAAATTGACAATATGCCGCTACCGGGTGAAATTACAATGTACTAAATCTATTCCCTAGGCGTAAGTCCCCGGTTATCTGATAGATAAGCTTCAGTCGGGAGGCTCGATGTCGACCTCGGTATCAACCCTTCCCACTCCCCCCAGTGTTCGGTTGTGAATCTTGATGAAGATCCGAGCACTGGAAATCGTTCGGTTCGCTTCCTGAAAAGGTCAAGCAAAAAATAGAACGAGGAGCAAGTTAGTACATTTCGATCGAGGCCATAGGAGCGTTGTTTGGCTCGGGGCTGTGGATGAATTTAAAAAGATTGAAAAGCATTTACCTCGACTAGAAGTAGTACCGCTTCAGATTGGAAATATTCCAATTCAAAGGTTCGGGTTCACCTTGCAAATTCTCAATTTGATAAGACCCCTTTCCAACGATTGCCTTGACTCTGTAGGGTCCTTCCCAATTTGCAATAAGCTTTCCCCCGTTGTCTTCCTTTGTTGATTGGTTTGTAGTTTTTAGCACATAGTCTCCAACTTTGAAGTCTCTGAGTTTGGCTTTTCTATTGAGGTACGCCTCGATCTGCCTTTTTTGGGCGACTAGCCGAACCAGAGCTAATTCTCTTTTTTCCTCGAGCAGATCCAATTCTATGTGCATTGCCTGTTGATTTGCATCCTCGGTAGTGTGGGCATACCGAAGGCTTGGTTCACCCACTTCTACGGGGATAAGGGAATCCATGCCATAAGCAAGTGAGAAAGGAGTCTCACCGGTGTTGTTCTTCTCCGTTGTTCGCATGGCCCATAGCACCACGGGCAGCTCCTCAGGCCAAGGACCTTTTTTCTCATCGAGTCTTTTCTTGAGATTTTCAATTATGATTCTATTTGAAGACTCAGCTTGGCCATTGGCACTTGGGTGATAAGGAGTTGAAGCAATTCTTTTGATTCCCCACTGCTTGAAGAAGTCAGTGATGGCTGCCCCCATGAATTGTTTACCGTTGTCACAGGCAATCTCTCTTGGGACGCCGAACCTGTAGATGATGTTCTTCTTGATGAAGTCGATTACTTGTTTTTGCTTTACCTCGGTGAGAGCCGCTGCTTCCACCCATTTTGTGAAGTAATTGGTTAGCACTAAAATGAAGCGAACACCACCTTTTCCCTTGGGCAATGGTCCAACAATGTCCATCCCCCACTTCATGAAGGGCCATGGCGATACCACCGAGTGTAGAGGCTCAGCCTGCTGGTGGATCATCCGCCCATGGCGTTGGCACTTATCACATTTCTGCACGAAGGCTTTTACATCGGCACTGATTGTGGGCCAATAATACCCAGCTCTTAACATCTTACGCACCAAAGACTTTCCCCCCCGAGTGGTTGCCACACTCGCCTTCGTGCACTTCGGCCATCACGTACCTTGCCTCATCGGGACCCAAACACTTGGCCATCGGTCCGCAATATAACCTTTTGTACAGATTACCCTCGATCAGGTGATACGAGGCTGCTTGGGTCCTTAACTTCTTTGCCTCTTTTTTGTCTTGGGGAACAGTCCCCGAGTCGAAGTAAGAGATGAACTTACTCCGCCAATCCCATCTGTTGTCCATTGAGTTGACCTGCAACTTCATCTCTCTCATTTGTGCGGACAACAATCGAACCACTGAGTCAGTCCCCGAGTGGGCTTCGTCGATCGCCGAACCCAGATTTGCTAAAGCATCAGCCTCGGTATTTTCCTCCCGAGGCACTTGTTTAACTTGCCATTCTTGGAATTGGGCCAAGATTCTTTGTGCTCGATCCAAGTATAACTACATTCTGGGCTCCCGAGCCGTATAATCACCGAGGACTTGGTTTACCACCAACTGTGAGTCACACCTCAATTCGATTCTTTCCACCCCCATTTCTTTAGCCAGCTCTAGACCCGCTAATGCTGCCTCGTACTCGGCCTCATTGTTGGTCACTTTTTTGAACCGAACCGAGTGCCGGACTTTCTCCCCGGTGGGTGCTCTCAAGACTATGCCTAAACCTGAACCTTTGGAGTTAGTTGCTCCATCGGTGTGAAGTATCCATAGCCCCGAAGAGGTTCCTTTTGCCATGGAGTTTTCCTTTTCCGCCTCGGACAGAATCCCAATACTAAAGTCGGCCACGAAGTCAGCTAGGACTTGAGACTTAATGGTTATCCGAGGTTGATAGGTGATATCATACTCGCTCAACTCTACCGCCCATTTTGATAACCTCCCCGATAACTCAGGTTTATACAGTATACTCCTTAAAGGGAAGGTTGAAACTACCGCTATTGGGTGACATTGGAAATAGGGTCGTAGTTTCCAAGCAGTAACAAGTAAAGCAAGTGCTAGTTTTTCCAAGTGTGGATACCTGGTTTCAGCGTCGAGGAGTGTCTTGCTCACATAGTAGATGGGCTGCTGCTTGCCATCTTTCTCCCGAACCAGCACAGTGCTGACAGACACCTCGGACACGGCCAAGTAGACCAGCAACGTTTCACCCTCTTTTGGCTTGGCAAGCAACGGTGCGTTAGCCAAGTATTGTTTCAAATATTTCAACGCTTGTTTACACTCCGGTGTCCATTCGAAGTGATTGTTTTTTCTCAAAATGGAGAAGAACTTGTGGCATAGCTCCGAGGACCTTGAGATAAATCGACTCAAGGCGGCGACTCGGCCAGTCAAGCGTTGAACTTCTTTCACCCCGGTCAGCTCCTCAGGGATCTCTTCGACAACTTTGATTTTGTCTGGGTTAGCCTCGATTCCTCGTTCAGAGACAATGAATCCCAAGAATTTTCCTGATCCAACACCGAAGGCGCACTTCTCAGGGTTCAATTTCATGTTGTATTGCCTCAAAACAGCAAAGGCTTCCCTCAGATGATTCAAATGATCCTCCATTCGGATCGATTTGATGAGCATATCATCTATGTAGACCTCCATAGACTTTCCAATATACTCCGTGAACATGCGACATACCAATCTTTGGTAGGTCGCCCCGGCGTTCTTCAGAACGAAGGGCATCACCTTATAACAGAAAGTACCTCAGTTAGTGATGAAAGAGGTCTGCTCTTCGTCCTTCGGGTCCATGAGGATCTGATTATAGCCCGAATATGCATCCAAGAAGGTCAATAGTTTATGTCCAGCCGTGGAGTCTATTAACCTGTCAATTTGTGACAATGGATATGAGTCTTTGGGGCAAGCTTTGTTCAGATCAGTGTAGTCTACACACATTCTCCACTTGCCATTCTTCTTCGGCACGACTACCATATTGGCCAGCCATTCGGGGTATTTCACCTCTCGTATGAAACCATTTTCTTGTAACTTGGTGGTTTCATCCTCGATCACCTTCTTTTTTACCCCGGCATGAGGTCTCTTTTTCTGCTTTACCGGGGTAAATTTTGGGTCCACATTCAGCTTGTGAGTCATGATCTCCGGATCGATACCCGTCATGTCTGAATGGGACCAAGCAAAATAGTCATGGTTGGACTTCAAAACTTCAATAATCGCCTTTTTCGACTCCGGGTCCAACTCCGAGCCGACAAACACTTTTCTATCGGGGAACTCTTTCAATAGGGTGAAAGATTCCAATTCCTCAACGGTTGAATCCTCGGCCTTTTGCTTCCGAGTCTCTTTAATACAAACCAGGATCTTTTCGACTTCCCCTCGGGTGTCTTCCCCGATTGACCCCGGTTGCTGTCGTTGCTATTGCTTTGTCCCGATCGGGGCGACTCCACTTTTTAACGCAACTGAGTAGCACTCCCTCGCTACTCGTTGCTCCCCTTTAATTGATCGAACTCCCCAAGGTGTAGGGAATTTAATCACTTGATGCAAAGTGGAGGGGACAACCTCCATGGAATGGATCCATGGCCTTCCAAGGATCACATTGTATGCTAAATCCTCGGGCATGACTTGGAACAGTGTTTCGTTAATAACCCCCTCGGCGAATGTCTTGAGTGTGATCTCACCCAACGTTTTCTCCGTGGAGTTTTTGAAGCCGGCTAGCACTGTTGCTTTGGGGACAATCTCCCCTTTGAGCCACATTTTTCTAACAGCCCTGTAGCTGATTATGTTGACCGAGCTACCGGGGTCGATCAAGATTCTCTTGATGTCAGAGTCGTTGATTCTCAGCATGATGACCAAAGCGTCGTGATGGGGAAAGATCATCCCATCACAGTCATCATCGTCAAACACGATTTCTTTACCCGAGCCGCCAATTCGGGTTCTTTTCTCCATGGTGATGGATAGCTTGGCGAATTTCTTGGCCGCGGTGAAATTCACGCCGTTCACCTCTGATCCCCCGGTAATGACATTTACTACTCTCTCCGGGGGTGGAGCCCGAAGTGGTTGCCCTCACCTCGGTTCTTGGAGAAATTGTCTTTCCCTTTGTCAGTAAGGAAGTCGGCCAAGACTCCCTTCTTCAGCAAGTGGGCTACTTCGAGGCGCAAAGCTTTGCAATCCTTGGTCCTGTGGCTGTAATCTGCATGGAATTCACAGTGCAGATTATGGTCTCTTTTATCCGCCGGGGTCCTCATGTCTTTGGGAACCCTTACCCCGACAGTCCCTTTGACTACATTGACCAGCTCCGAGGTCGATATATTGAAGTTGTAGTCTTGGATCCGAGGTAGATCCTTTTTTGTAGCCGAAGCTGGACTTGAGGGATTTCTTTAGTTCGTGTTGGGTTGAACCTTCCCTCCGAACCGTTGGCTTATGTGTGAATTCGGGTATGAATTACCAAAGGAGTTTCCCAGCCTCTGGCTGACATTCTGCCTTGTCGAGGTATATGGCCCATACCTCCCCTTCGGGTTGCTTCGCGACGCCTCGGCGCGGTGCGAAGATTCCCCTCGGTTCTTATGATGATAACCTCGGCTTTTGAATTCAGCCTCCTCCAATCTAATTTTGGAGTAAGTTCGCTTGTGCAGATCCTCCCATGTTAGGACCTGATATTGTTGGAGTTCTTTTCGCAATTCAGCGGCAGCGTCAGAATTGCGAATATTGATACCTTTTCAAATGCCATGATGGCCAAGGTATCGTCCATCCGAGGTAATTCCATGCGCTCGGCAATCGCTCAAGAAATTCTTTGAGTGGCTCACCGGGCCTTTGTTTCACTTCGCATATATCCTCCTTCCTTTGGAGGATATTTTGGGCCCCGGTGTGCGCCTTGACGAAGGCGCTAGATATTTCCTTAAAGGTGGAAATCGACCCCGCTGGCAGGCACATATACCAACGTAGAGCCCCCTTCTCCAGGGACTCACCAAATTTTTTCAAGAACATCGACTCGAGCTGTATAGCCGTTAGGTCATTGCTCTTCACCATTGCCATGTATTCTCTCACATGTTCTCTGGGATCGGTAGTCCTATCATATTTCTTCAAGAACATGAGTTTGAAATTCTTGGGGGTTGGGGCTGGAGCCGCTTCGGGCTTGAAGGGCAGCTCCCTGTATTGATTAATATCGAGGTCATCTTCCTCCTTTGTTATCCCCGGCACGCCCTTGAGGCGCTTTTCCACGCGCGCCTCGATGCGAGCCTCAATTTCCCTGGACAATTTTTCAACATCGACTGAGGATGTTGTTTCAGCCACGGTGGGAATCGTCCCGAAGTGTGGCGTTGTAGTTGGATTGTTTCCCGAGCCCCCAGACGTGGCCCCGTTGTGAGGTCCCCCTGTTATCGCGCCCGTAGGAACGAAGAGCGGGATGCCTCCACCAGGAGCCGAAGGCTGGGTACTGTTCGGTGCGGCACCGTTCCTCGCTTCCAACGAGGCGCGGAACTCAGCATTAATGTTAGCCTGCTCATCCTGTCTATTTGGAGAGCTCTTAACGTAGTGACAACATAAATCTGGAACTCTTCAGTTGTCATTGGTGAGCCGAGCTGTTGGTTCAGTGGAACGCCAGCCCATTCGCTATTGTTATCGCTATTATCAGCCATAACGTCGTTGAATTGTAAGCTTTGATGAAAAATGACATGAAACTTTGGAACAAAGCGTTATTGCTTATATCCCCACAGACGGCGCCAATTTGTATTGGCCTAAATCAGTTTTAGGATTGCAAATCGAATTTTGGATTCGAATATAAGCAAATCTTCGTATCAAAGTTGAATAAATACACTAAATAGATGTAAATGCGGAAAAATAACTGGATTTCAATATATGATTGTGAGTACAAATTTGGGCATAAATTTCTGGATCCGTACAATGTAAAATGAAATGCTATTTATAGATACAAGGCGTTATCCCACGTTCTCCACTACTTATTCATGGCCAACCCACGTCTGGAGCATTTATGGGTGGAGTTAATGGGCAAGGTAGTGGGCTGCAAAGCCGCTTGAACCGAGGGGATCCACCGAGGCGCGAATAAATGACCTCGGTGGCAACGCCCTGCTGCTTGACCGAGGTGGCTGTCACCGAAGCTCAGCTTACGGCTTGCCTTCGGTGGCGACCTCAGTGCCTGGCTTCGGCGATTCGTTGATTTGCTTCGGTCTCTGGCTCGCCGATATGTGTTCGGTCGTTGTCAATTTGCATGACCGGGGCAAATCATCGCGGGCCGATTTTTACCCAATACACTTACTCAACGAGATTTAATATTACTCCATCTGTTTAGATAAAAGAATTGGTTCGTGCAGTTTATTCGCAGATATTACGTGAATCAATTGTTTGCGGACAAAGTTACCCAAGAATTACAATGTAAAATTTGTTATATCAATTAATAACTATTTAATTATTGAGTATGTAGTACTATGTTTTATGTTTTTTAAATGAGATGCACGAAATATAATATAAAATTATAATTTATGATTTCTTAAAGTAAATACAAAGTAAAACAATGAAATCAATTATATTTTAATCATTTAGATATTTATTCTTAAAAGTTTATTTTCAAAGAAGATGACTCATATTGAATCTGGTTTTAAAAAGTAGTATTGAAATTGCTATTATAAACTATTACATGTATTAATTTACACCGCAAGTGGAATATCAATTAGGAACAAACATAATAGATATTTGTTTTTATTTCATATATTCTGCGTAAAAAAAAACTGAAGCTTTTTTATATTGTGTCTCACTACTATGATAAATGGATCAATTAATGTCTGAAAAGTTTTAGAATGATTCCTTCATTAAATTTAGCAGTATAAACTTGATTAGTAAAAATGCAATTGACCTCAACACATTAGTTTGCATTTAAAGTTTTTAAATTAATTCTTGAATTAGATTATACGAAATTTTAAGACGCTTTAATTCGAAACCTTTTTATTTGATATTTATTATACTAGCGTTTTGCCAACACCAATGAACAGACGCAGTCTTTAGGCATTAAATTTATTCGAATCCAGATATTTGGACACGAAATGTAAATGTTACCGTAAAAATTAACTACACTTACATAATAGTACTAATAGATCTAAATTCTTAATTTTAAAACTGAA
This sequence comes from Petunia axillaris subsp. axillaris, assembly GCA_029990575.1. Taxonomy (NCBI): domain Eukaryota; kingdom Viridiplantae; phylum Streptophyta; class Magnoliopsida; order Solanales; family Solanaceae; genus Petunia; species Petunia axillaris. Next base: position 11,750,618 of record JARKNS010000006.1, read on the forward strand.
ATTAGATCAGCTTTAAGAATCTCAAAAGCATCATATTTATCTTACGAGTCGCCTCTAATAAAGTTAGAAAAAGGTAAAAGAGGTTCAGCAAGAAGTAGGCCGTCCTCTTTTGCTCCCTCTCTCAAGTCTCAATAGATCATGTAAAAATTTATCCGTACCCGATGTTTACACCAAATTAATAAATGCAAGTCATGGACATTGGATATAATCTATTACCTACTCATAGTTAGATGATTTAAATTTTGTACTTTAAATTTTAATTACTATAGTTAATTTGCATAGTTTGGTACAAACACGTACTGGAATGTATTTACAGTAGATGTCACATGACTCACATGTCCTCCATCAGACAAAAAGTTATATTGGCCTGCTTTCATTGTACTACTGATTCCGTGATGATTCTGTAATTGACTTTTCTGTTTTTTCGGTATATGCTTTTTGTGGGGTTGGGGACCCTGGGTATCAAATCTTCCAACCCAATCTAACTGTAGTATTGAAATTTTTAGACCCTAAAGTCTATCCAATTAATATAAAATGACAATTAATCCTTGTATGAGGTTTAAAGTTTGTGTTTTCGAAAAATAAACAGTTGGATATATTTTTTTCCAAATAGTCTATGTGAGGATGTTTGGGGATCGATAAAGTCCTTTAAAAATAGTAAATATTTGTGGGTTTTTTGAATATGTTTAGTTCATGAGGAGCCCGCCAAGTTGAATGGTAAATGGTATCTTTGGCGCTTTTAAGACCTCAATGCATTGATATATCAAAGTTGTTCGTGAAAAAAAATCTTTAATCCAATTCATTTGATAAAACTCCAACTAGAATTAATTTGAGTTGAGTATTCATTAGCATTAGTTTTACAAATGCTATGAAATGCGGAATGAAATCATGAGCGAGAAATATAATAAAATTTGAGATAAAAATTTCACACCCGGTCACTTATGTCATAGTTGAAACAAAAGATGATTTATTCGGATCACATTCAAAAAGAAGAAAAGGTTTACCTTACAATTTCAAACACAACTTTTTAACATACGAGCTCAAGTATTTTCAAATGAGTAGTTAAAACCTTCACCTTTCTCTTACAAAATTCAACTTTCAGAATTATTATTTTTACAGTGAGATACAACTTCAACTTTTACAAACTCTTCGTGTAACTCCAACTTCACCAACAAATAAACTATTTCTAATAAATCTTCATGACTCCTTTACTAAGACAACGAGTTTCCTGACTTTCTCTGCTAGGAGTTGGTGAACACAAGAAAGCGAAGTGGATAAAATTAAAAATAAGTTCCAATTTTTTTGAAATATACTTGGACAGAAATCGGTCTACAAGACAGAAAACAGCAACCACGCAAAGAACATTTTGTTTTTTCATTCTTAATCGTTTTATATCTGTAGCTCTTAATTAACTAATTCTCTTTTCTTCTTTTCTTAACATTTACTACTTATTACAGACGAAACTCTTGGCAAATGAATGCGTTGGTATATATTGGTGTTTTATTTGTTTGTGACAAGGACAAGCAGAAAACTAATGCAATTTAGTGGTTTTGTGGTCTACTCGACACTTGGCAGTTGGCACCTACTACTGAAATAAATGACATTTTGCCTCTCTCAATTTAAGACTAGCATTCCACTTCGTTGATAGTATGGTAAAGCTTTTTTTGTAGCAGTCATTTGTTATAGTAATACTTTATCATATACTCTCTTTCATCCCAAATTAGTTATCACATTTAGTTTTTTTACGTCTATTAAAAAAAGTATTAAATAGAGTATGAATTTTACTATGTTACCTATTTAATTATTAAATTTTATTGAAATTTTTTTTTAATTATTAAGGATGTAGTTGGAAAAAACTGACAATTTTAATCTTGAAATTATAAAGTTTCAACTAATTTGGGACAAATTGTTATTGTTAAAGTGTCAACTAATTTGAGACGGATGGAGTAATAGTTATCTATACCTATAATAATAGTGGCATTAATTATAGCGATATATTTTTTGTAAATTGTCTATCTCGAATATGGACCTACTCGAATATTTAGTTTTGCTTTTTCATTATGGTGATGTTAATTCTGTTGACTTTATTATCAAATGTACGTTCTTGCTAATTTTACTATTCCCTCCGGTTCATTTTATTTGATCACTTTCCTTTTTTAAAAGTCAAATAATGTAAACTTTGACCAACATTTTGAGATATATTTCTTCACCATATTAATATGACAAGAATTGCAACTTGTAGTACTTTTCGTATAGTTTTTTAATATCTAAATTATAATTGTAAAATATTGACTAAATCTAGTTCAATTTGAATTCGAAAATTGGTCAACTTAACTCTCGAAAAGTTAAAAAACATCAAATAAAGTGGACCGGAGAGAGTATCATATAGAAGATTCGGTTGTTAGCTCTTAAATTGCCTTTAAGAAAAGGCTATTAAATATCCTCTTGCTCAAAGTTAGGATAGAAATCTTCACCAAAATAAGTGTTATAACTAGGGGTACTCATGATATGGTTAATACCAAATTAGTGTAACGAATTTTTTTTTTTTTTTTTTGGGTGTGTATCGCCACTTTAATACGGAAATTGGTATATATGCTTTTTCTAAAATTTGGTATTTGGTATGGTAATCAATATTTATTAAAAAAAGTATCGAGATAGTACCAAATACCGTACCGCACTGAACTACTTAATTACATATACAAATCATGTACTCATGTATTATATTATTATATAGATAGTAATAATTTAATTAATCTAGTACTAATAAAATCCTAAATGTAGTTGATTAGAGAATATTAATATAATATAATTATAATTTTGTGTAATCCGCGTAGTTGAACTGTGTTTACTTTTGAATTTTGCTAGTGTTGTTTGTACTTTGGAGCTTTGGCTACTTTATTTGTGGTCTTTTTGTATTTTGCGCCAACGCATACCCGAGTTTCATGGTTAATTAAATGAAGTTTCTTAGTGTTCTAGTATTTAGCCCTTTTCTTTAGCATTTTTTGCAACATATATCTCTAATAAGTCAAAGTAAAACAAACTACAGTTACCAACTTACCATTCTGCAGGTTTTCGAATTCGAACGCCGAATTACTGAACCATACCGAGTTAGTTTGGTATGGTAATAGTGTGATATTTAAAAATTAAAATTACCTAACCAAAGTATTCAAAACCAAATCATACTGTACATGGGCACCCCTAGTTATAATCACCCTAGCAAAGAGATTGAATTCATTTACCAAATATCCTATACAAATATAGATTTCTTCATTAAACTTTTCTGAGTTTTCAATTAGTTTTAAATACATAAGTGACTGAATTTATTAATAATGTATTACTATCTACGTTCCACAAAGATGTCATAGTTACTATTTGAAGAGTCTAAGGGATTTTTTTTAATAATGAAATATGAATGTTTATCAAGACTTTAAATTTAATTTTTTTTTTCATTATAACATAAAAAGTATAAAAACTTAGATTTTTTTTTGTTGTAAATTTTAGCTATATATCAGCTAAATAAGATTTAAACGTCAAATGTCATTATATAATGACACCCACTATATAGTAGAGATGATATTTTCAAACAAATACAACCATTATAGAGCGCTCTCACAACATTATTAACTCCTAACATGGATTCTATTAGCTAGGTCCTACTCTTTTACAAAACTTTTCTTTTCTTTTCCTTTTAAAAGGATAATATTATATGTTAAAATCTTACCAGACGCTAATCAAACATTAAAAAAATATTACATTATTACAACTATCATTTTTTGATTTCTTACTTGATACAAGGTATCGATTTAAGTCTGACTGACTTAAATAGACAATGAAAAATTCTACTTTAGGGTAAAATGTCTTTGAGGGCTTTCATAAACTCAAACTTGAGAGTTGAGACTTTTAATTAAGCACGGAATAGTACTTAATTATTACCCGTCACATAATGCTAAAACAAGAAAGGAGGGAAAAATATTTGGGGTAAAATCTCACCTTTTCTATTAATGAATAACCTTATATATACAAGTGAACAAAAAAAACCTAGCTTGGTCCGTAAATAACTCCTAATGGGTTTGACCCAATTTACATGAATAGACCTAAATACAATAATAATATTCATTACCCCACCTCAAGTTGGAGCATGAGAGTTCTGGATGCCCAACGTGCACAAAAAATAGTCAAATTGCGCTCGTCCCAGAGCCTTCGTATAGATATCGACCAATTGTGTGGTCGTTGGGCATGTCCCGGTCGTATGGTGCCCCCGATAATTTCATCATGGACAAAATGACAATCAACCTCAATGTGCTTGGTCCGTTCATGAAATACAGAATTTCGAGCAACGTGCAGAGCTGCTTGACGATCACAATTTAACTGAGTCGGACACTGATGAGATATGCCAAGAGACCATAATACCCTTTTAACCATTTTAATTCACTAACGGTCATGGCCATCGGCTGATATTCAGCTTCAGAGGACGAGCGAGACACAATATGTTGTTTCTCTGCCAAGAAAGAGGCGTGTCTTCGAGTGAAATATACCAGCCCGTGAGAGCTCTGCTAGTCAACGGGCACCCCGCCCAATCAGAATCACATCATCAATATAAACAGATCACAATGAGAACTCATCATAATACCTTGTCCCGGACACCCTTTCAAATAGCGCACTGTCGGAAGAGCTGCATCCGAATGCTCAATAAACTGAGATAACACATGCACACTATAAGGCAAATCTGGACCCGTAAAACATAAGCAGATCAGATGAGATATTGTTCAGGGTCATCAATACACCGTCCGGTGGTAAGAGCCAAATGATGATTATGCTCCATAGGAGTACCAATTGGACGTGCTCCCAGCAGCCCGACCTCAGAAATGATATCCAAGGCATATTTTTGTTGACATAGAAAAATACCTTTAGGACCTCTAGCCACTTCGATACCCAGAAAATATTTGAGGAATCTCAAATCTTTCATATGAAAACATGTGGAGAGATACAACTTAAAGAGACGAATAGCTTCTGAATCATTGCCTGCAATAATCAAATCATCTGCATACACTAGCACACTTATAGTGACGGTTTCTTTACGAATTGTAAAAAGGGAATAATCTGAATAAGATTATCGAAAACCATAAGTCTTCAAGAAGGCTAATAACTTTGCAAACCAACACCTTGGTGCTTGTTTCAAACCGTACAATAACTTTCGGAGGCGGCAAATATTATCGTAACTGTTAGTTTGATACCCCGACGACAGCTTCATATAGACTTCTTCATGTAGATCACCGTGCAAAAATTCGTTATGAACATCCATTTGATGCAACTCCCAATTCTTAGTTGCAGCAATCGCTAGAAATATCATCATGGTCACCATTTTAGCGACTAGAGCAAATGTTTCCGTATAATCAATGCCTTCGACCAGATAATTGCCAAACATAACCAAATGGGCCTTGTATCGTTACTGATCCATCGCAATTGTATTTGATCTTATACACCCAACGACATCCGAGTGCTTTCTTCCCAGGCGGTAAGTAACCAACAACCCAAGTTTTGTTATCTTCTAAGGCTTGTAACTTTTGTTGCATAGCTTTTCTCTATTTTTCATCTTTCACTTCCTTAGAGAAAGAGGTCAGTTCACGCCCCTACGTAATAGCTGCAAGAAAGCTTACATGTTTCGGAAAAAAATATTATATTTAATATAGTGTGTAAGAGGATAAGGCGCACCTGAGGCTCGTTGTGGCTTGGATGAGCGATCTGTCTTTTGGACACATGTCAAAACCTGATGACTAAATTGGTAACAAAATCTCGAGGAAGAACATTGTGCTTCTTAACTCACTTTCCACAGCCTAATTCCTCCACAATATCAGCACTAGGATTATCGGGCACAACTTTTGTCACCGGATTACCTATGTCTGGTGCAACTGTCTCTGTATTCTGTTCCACTAGAATATTATCTATTTCATCCTCATGGGCGTTTGACAGATTCGGGGGCTCAACGCCCCTCCCCCCTCCTTAATCTAATAGCTTCATCCTCTGCAAGCGCTTTCGACCTGTGAATCAAAGGTGGACTCGGGGCTCAACAACTTTAGTGAAAAGAAAATTCAATCTCATAAAATTTAACATCCCGGGAGATCAAATATTCCTTTGTTTCCAGGTCATATAACTTCCAACCTTTCTTTTCATATGGGTATCCAACAAACGCACACCTTATACTCTTACTCTCAAAACATACCCTCCAAGCGTCCGTGCTTATGAGCATAACAAAGATAACCAAACACTTTTAGATGATCGTAATTCAGTGTCACATCAAACAAAATATCATAAGGAGTTTTTCCACATAAAACGGATGAAGGCATCCGATTAATTAAGTAACAAGCTGTCAAGACACACTCTCCCCAAAATTCAATCGAAAACTGTGCTTGAAATCTAAGTGCTCGGACAACGTTTAAGATGTGTCTATGTTTTCTCTCAACTCTCCCATTATGTTGTGGTGTACCAGCACTAGATGTTTGGAACACAATTCCCTGTTCATTGAAATAAGTTCTCATGCTTGTGAATTCTGTTCCATTACCACTGCATAATCTTTTTATTTAGTTGGCATTCCGCCATAGTAAAGAAATGTTTCAACATCTGGCTTACTTCTTTCTTACTAATTAACAAGAACACTCATACTGCCCGAAAATAATCATCAACAATTGTCAAAAAATATGATGCACCACATGAAGATTCAATTCTATACGGACTTCATAAATCACAATGTACTAAATCAAAAACTGCGGAAGCTTTATTATCACTTAAAGAAAATACACCCCTCGTTTGTTTTGCCCGGTGGCATACATCACAAGTCTTTTACATTCAAACTACTACTATTATTTCTAACATCTTGAACTGGAAGAGATTTTGTTACTTGAACCGAAGGCCACCCTAACCTACGTCCACTCTTAAAGCCTACAATTGAGGTACAGTCCAGAAGTAGTATAGTCCATCCTTTCACTCACCCGCACCAATCAACGTCCCCGTGGTCGGTCTTGCATAGGACACGAGGTATGAGTAAACTGTACATTACAATTAAATTGATCGATTAAGCGAGAAACATAAATCAAATTGCAAGTCATTCCCGACACATAAAGAACTTCTCAGAGAGTCAAACACTCATTCATTCTAACCGATCCCTGTCCTGTAGCAAATGAACTGCTTCCATTAGTAGACCCACCAGACAATGTGGTATCTCCTTTAGATTTCTCAAAAAATTTATCTCTCTGTTTTCATGTGATTCGAAGCTCCCGTGTCAATTATCCACGAGGACTAATGATCTTACTATTGGCTCGGTCACTAGCACCCGATTTTTCTTGATTCAGCAGTCCAACTAACATTTGTCATTGCTCATTGCTGAGTCTGGGGACACTCGACTTCCCGGATTCCACACTCACTTCAGGCTCTGGGTGAGCCACATTAGTAGGGGGAGGTCCACGTCAACGTCCATGGCCGCGTCCACGGCCAACATTATCATTTACACCTCTTCTACGTCCTCCTGATTTGTTTTTGGTTCTAGGCGGATAATTCCATCAGTCCGGATACCAAACCTCAAAGCACCGCTCCGATTGGTGACCATATCAATCACAATGTGGACACTTCGATCTGGCTCTAAAATTTTTACGAGGAGCGGAGTCAGTTTGCGCAGCAAAGGCCATCACTTCCCATTTCTCTTTTTGTACACGTGCAACTCCCTTCACTCTTTCATCCTGTACCAGCTTCTGATACACCTTACTCAACGAAGACAATGGATCCTGAGCCAACAAATTTGAATGCACTGTTGTAAAGACATCCTCATCCAATCCCATCAGAAAAAGATGCACTTTATCTTCTTCTTTCTTCTTGTCCAGCGCAGCCCCCAGATTACACGTACACTTTCCACACGAACAGATTGGGAACTGTTCATAATTTCCGAGCTCCTCCTAGAGGGGCGTCAACTTTCCATAGTAATTCACTATGGACCATTTTGTTTGCAATCGGTCAGTGCTGCTAGGAGTGTGCATAAATTGGTATATACCGAATTTCAAAACCAAAACCAAAAATTTTGGTATTTGGTATTCGGTATTTTGGTATTTGGTATTTGGTATAAGTAATGGTATAAATTTTGTAAAATATTGGTATTTGGTTTTCTTTAAGAAAATATCAAAATACCGAATACCATACCGAAATAATTAATAGATATTATTATTACATTATATTATTTATAGATAGTAAAAATAGAATATAAATATTGATGACTAGTGGTAAAAATTGGTTGTTGGGCTACTAGTTTGAAAGTTTTTTAGTGTTTCAGCTTTGCATGATGTGATCTTCTAGTAGCTTGTTTGTTAATTGGAAGCTAAGTTAAGTATATATAGATCGTTTAAATATGAGGTAGAAACTTTGTTATCATTTAGTATGAAGCAAGGTGTTAAATAGACCTATTTAGCTCAAGAAAGTTATATAGTTTTATGCAAGTTTATTAAACATAAAGGCAAAAGAAAACTTAATTTAATTAATTATTTTCTATCTAAGGTTCAAATCGAACAACCAGAATTACCATATCGAAAAAAATCGAAATTGAAATGAGAAAAAATCGAACCATACCGAATTTAATTTGGTTTGGGATTGGTATAATATTTTACGAAACTAAATACCGAAATTATCGAACCGAAATTCGTTAATACTATACCATACCGACCCACGCTCACCCCTAAGTGTTGCCTTTAATTCCTGAATTTTGGGTCCATTTCCAACAGAAAACTATTCCCATATACTCTCCCACAAATCTCTGGCTACTTCCATAAGAGAGATAGTAGACCGGAGTGCGGTTTCTATCGATTTGCATCCAAGATACCAACAATGAATTAATAATCCACCAATCCTTTAGATCTGATGAATCTTCAGCCGGTTGTTTCAAGGTTCTGTCAATAAAACTAAATTTCTTCCGAGCACGTAAGGCCATTCTTATAGACCTTACCCACTCATCATAGTTTTCTCCTGTCAAAATTATCTGAGTGATAATGAGGTCGGGATTATCAGTGAAAGTAATAGCATATGGAGGTATTGTCTTTGTTGCAGCTGCTCCGTCAGCAGATGCTCCGTTTCCGGGCGAGGCTAACACCATGTTTATAACTTTTGATTTAAAATGGAAAGTTTCACAAAACTTTCTTCAAGGATCGGGCGCTGGCTCTCGTACCATGCTAAAACAAGAAATGAGTGGAAAAATATTTGGGATAAAATCTCACCTTTCGATTAATGAATAACCATATATATATAAGTGAACAAGAAAAATCTAGTTTGATCCCTAAGTAACTCCTAATGGGCTTTGCCTAATTTACTTTCAACCTAAACTACAATTCACATGAATAGAACTAAATACAATAATAACCTTCATTACATAATACTATTACTAATACTACTTGACCCTTATAGTAGATAGTATAATCAATCAAACAAAAAAGGCAGGATTAATATAACTAACTAAACCACTTTGAACTTTGATCATTGGCCAATAAGCGTAATGTGATAATATTAGTATTAACTTCTCCTATTATACACTTAAGCCCTACATGAGTCAAATTAAATATAGTAATATTAAAACCGAGAAAATTGAACATCTTTTTTCTCAAAAATACTTTATGTGATCTACCTTCGAATAATTATTCATTAGTTCTACAACAGCAAAATCCCAAATTCCACTTATGAGAACATATTGGGTTTTTTTTATTGTACTACCATAGCAGAAAATTAATCCTTCTAATGAGCTTGACAAATTTTAATGTTCTGTATTCGAATATATTATATTATTAAAGATTGTTACACAAACTCATTTGTTTATAAAATTTGGGGGCACTTTTTGAAAAAATATTTTGATAAAGCTATTTATTTATACAATTTCTCACTTTTTGAAATTAGATCAGTTTTTGGTAATTTTTGGGAATAAACATTTTCCTCACTCACAAAACTTCAAGTTTTTTACAAGTGAAATGTATGTCCAAACACAACTTCAAGTTTCAAACATTATTTTTCAATTCAACTTCAAAAACTCTTTTTTTTTCAAGTTTCTAACCAAATCTACCTCCAAACCTAGCTAAACTCAAAATATTTGAATTCTTAACTTGGCATGGCACATAGTGGGACTGACAAAAGTCAAAACAATGTCTCTCGCACGAAACATTCGCGTAGCTTAGTCATAATAATTGTGTGTAGACTCAAAAGTTGACTTGTTAATAAACAGCCAAGTGTGGTACTATCACTACTGAAGTCGTCACAGCTGACGTTACTTTATTGAATGAGATCTTTACATAATAGTTCAATTTTTAAAAATTATTTATAAAATATAGCAATATTTTGGTAAAATTATCCAATATAAAAGAAAAAAAAAGTTAATTACAAAACATAGCAATATTTTCCCATAACATAGCAAAATCTTACATTCTTCCTCTCATTTTTTCCAATTTCACTTTTTTTTCCCATTCAAAATTTTTAAATATTTTTTAGCCGAGGGTCTGTCGGAAACAGCCTCTCCACCTTGGTGGGGGTAAGGTCCGCGTACATCTCGCCCTCCCCTAACCCCACTTGTGGGACTACACTGGGTATGTTGTTGTTGTTGTTGTTGTTCATTTTTTCCTCCCACCATTTTCCCCAATTTCACTTTTACTCCTCCTATTTCCCCCAATTTCACTTTTCCTAATCCTATTTCCCCCAATTTCACTTTTCCTCCTCCCATTTCTCCCAATTTCACTTTTCCTCATTCTTTTTTCTCAACCACCTCGTATCTCGTTGTATCTCGATGTTTCTCAACTACCAACCATCTCGTATCTCGTTGTATCTCGGTGTATTTCAATTACCAACCATCTCGTATCTCACTGTATCTCGATGTATCTCAACTACCAACCACCTCGTATCTCGCTGCATCTCAACTACCTACAACCTCGTATCTCGATGTATCTCAACTACCAACCGTCTCGTATCTCGTTGTATCTCGTTTTATCTACACTACCAACCACCTCGTATTTTGATGTATCTGGTATATCCCAGCTACCAACCAGCTCGTATCTCGTTGTATCTTGATGTATCTCAACTATCAACCACCTCGTATCTCGATGTATCTCAACTACATACCATTTCGTATCTTGTTGCATTTCAACTAGCAACCACCTTGTATCTCAACTAGCAACCACCTCGTATATCGTTGTATCTCAACTACGAACCACATCGTATCTCGCTGTATCTCAACTACCAGGCACCTCGTATCTCGTTGTACCTTGTTGTATCTCGTTGTATATGCTTTGTTTTGGACTGTATCTAACTATTTCTAGACTGTATCTAGTTGTTTCTAGACTGTTTCAACATTGTTTCATCCTGTTTGTGTGTTGTTTCTCACTGTTTCTAAACTATTTCACCTTTTTTTACGTTGTTCCCATTATTTTTTACATTTTGTTTCAGACTTTTTCACTAGCTATTTCAGATTGTTTCAGCGTTGTATCTCGTTGTATTTGTACTAATTTTGCTCCGTATCTAACTGTATTTACGATATTTCAGGTTGTTTCAGCAATGTTTCAGGTTGTTTCATCGTTGTTTTTCTATGTTTTTAGACTATTTCACCATTTTTTGCGTTGTTTTACACTATTTTTTACATTTTTTCAGACTATTTCAGCGCTGTTTCAGACTATTTCAGCGCCGTTTCAGACAGTTTCTTCGATGTCACACAATACAGATCGAAAAAAGGCACAAACTGTATAATGTCTCCTCAAAGATCCATACGATGCAGTGTCTGTAGCATCCGTTCAAAATCATCAGAATGTTGTATATGTTTAAAATACAGTCTGAACATGCAAAACCACAACAAGACCAGCTAGTCAACAAAACATATTCAATAAATAACAACATTAGCAATATAACCAATCAATACAAAGAAAAGCAATATAGAAAAAGATAAACAATTGCATCAATAGCCGGTGAACATATTTTGCGGGCATGAAGGCAGAACCAAAACCCAAATGGTATCAAACCAAGTTCCTCAAATAAACAGAACATTGACCAAGGAACAGGAACACCTACGTCGGAACTCGGCGCTTAATCGGCGAGGCAGAAACGACAGAAGCGGAGCAACAGTGACGTCGCTACCACTCCCCCATTCTTTTTTCTCAGCCGCATTAGGAAATCAGAGAGAAAAGAGGACCAGGAACGAGGAACGGGGGTCTCCGGAGATGGGTTTCTTGTCAATTTCTGATGGTGGTGGTTGTGTGTATATCTGATAGAATTCTGGCGGCGGAGATGGCGGAGAAAATGGTGGATATTAATATGGGGTGTATTTGGACGGGTTTTAGGGCGAAGGAAGAGAGAAGGAAATGAGGGTAGTGGCTGGTTTGTTTGGGGGAAGTAGAAAATGTTTAGGATTTTTAGGAGAATGGGGTGTAAGTGTAATTATCTAAAATAAAATGTCTTGATTATTGTAAAAATGTGTTAGGAAAAATAATGTTATGTATTGTAATTTAAAAAATACTGTTATTTTTTTTTATAATATAGGAATGTATGTTTGTGTGTGCACATATATATATATATATATATATATATATATATATATATATATATATATATATATATATATATATATATATATGTATGCATGTATGTATATATTGTAATTTAAAAAATACTGTTATTTTTTTTATAATATAGGAATGTATGCTTGATATGTACTACGCAGTAGTTTACATTTTTTTTAGGTTGAATGTTTGAAAGAAGAAAAGTTTATTACCGATAAATAGTAGTAAGTCATAATTAAAAGACCAACAGATATAGAAAATATTAGAAATATTGTTGATGATATGTTATGATCTGGGCCAGAACTTTAACTAGGGTGAAGGTCAGTTGAACAGGTTTCACTGGAAAGCTATGTTGTATTTACAGATCAAATACAATCTTTATATATTAGCACCCCTAAAGTTATTTCTTACTTCACCATTATTTATTATGACTCTTTATGTTCTTACCTCTTAGGATCGTTTGTCCACAAGAGTATTTAGTTTTTCTCAAAAAAAATTTGGAAAATATGTTTGCCCATAAAAACTTAGTTTTTGGAAATACACATTTTCTGGAAAAATCAAAAAGTGCTTTTGACTATTTTTTCATCTTTTTTCAAAAAACTACTTTTCTCCACTCAGAAAAATTTAATTTTTTTCATGTAAAATTTACGTCCAAAAATAACTTCAACTTTCAAATACATTTTTTCAAATCAACTTTAAAAACTCTTTTTTCAAAATAAAAAACTGATATGTATGATCAAACGGCCACGTAAGAAGAACCGACACACCTTTGATACTTCACCACTATTTAAACTGATATGTATGATCAAACGGCTATTTAAGAAGAACCGACACACCTTTGATACTTCACCACTATTTATTATGACTCTTTTTATTCTTAAGAAGAATCGACACGCCTTTGACATTTTATAAGTTCATCCTCTTCTTTTTCACTTGCTATATGTCTTCTCGAGCCGAATTCTTTCACATCAAGTGGATAGCTTGGCGATATTTGACAATATCGAGATTCATGTCCAATGATAATGGTTGTTACTCTTTCAATCCCAACTTATGTGACACTATTTTTTTAGTATATACCGTAAAGAATGTCACATGTCTATACATGTCCAATGATAATAGTTGTTACTCTTTCAGTCCCAATTTATGTGATACCATTTTTTTTAATCTATCCCGTAAAGAATGTCACATGTCTATAAATAAAAATAATTAACGTTATGAAATGATTTCCAGCCACATAAATTTTTATGAATATTTTTAGCACGAATATTAAGTTTTTTGTCCTTAAACTTTGTGTCAAATCAGATCTCGCCGCATAAAATAGGATGATTGAGTAATAGATAGCGAAGTGTATATCTGCAGCATGTAACAATACCTTGTTGAATCAAGACGGCTGATTTGCAGAAATATGACACGGGAGCCATTGGTTTGCAAAAATGCCCTTGCTAATAGTTGTTCAGCATAAATTTCCTCCATTAGTTTAATGAAATATTTTTCGGACAAAAATACCCCTAACAACTAATAAAAAGACCATCCCAGTCCCTCCCCTTCCTTTTCTCCATTCACGTTATCTACAGACTCTAAAAACTCATGACTTTTACATATTCTCTCATTCTCCTTAAAAGCATTGCACGCTTGCATAAACCAACAATTAAAGTGATGACATATTTCTATAGACCGTCAAAAGGATGATATAGACACATTTTTTCAGATAATACAAACAAACATCCACAAGACTTCTTGGCAATGGGCACCTTGCAAAGACTTCTTGGCATTTGTGAAACTTTAAGTCCTGTTGCAATGGGCAACTTGTCTCTGCATGTCTTGGCTAAACTAAGAGTTTAAGTTCTGGTGCAATGGCACCTTACACAGACTTCCTGGCAATTGCCAAGACTTCAAGCCCTATTGTAGTGGCCAACTTACAGAGAAAGTATCTGCAAGTCTTGGTTATTGCCAAAGTTCAAGCTCTGGTGCAATGGGCACCTTGCACAGACTTTTTAGCAATTGCCAAGACTTCAAGTCCTGTTGCAGTGGGTAACTTGCAGAGAAAGTCTCTTCAAGTCTTGGCTATAGCCAAGAGTTCATGATCTGGTGCAATGGGCACATTGCATAGACTTCTTGGCAATTGCCAAGACTTCAAGCTCTATTGCAGTGGATAATTTGCAGAGAAAGTCTCTTCAAGTCTTGGCTATTGCCAAGAGTTCAAGCTTTGGTGCCATGGGCACCTTACACAGACTTTTTGGCAATTGCCAAGAGTTCAAGCCTTGTTTCATTGGGTAATTTGAGATAAAGTCTTTGCAAGTCTTGGTTATTGCCAAGAGTTCAAGCTCTAGTGCAATGGGCACCTTAATTAGGAAATTAAAGTGGAATCTAACACAAGAAAAATAAAAACAAGATTGAATGAAAGTTGCGAACATCGACATTAAGGGTCAACTTATCACTGGAAAAATCAAGAAACCAACTTTTTTTTATCAATGGCAACACCACTCAAGTGATGTTACCGAATTCTCTGCAAACTTTTGGCAATAGCCAACACTTTAAGGTCGGGTGGAAGGGGGCAACTTGCAAGGGAAGTCTCTAAAAGTATTGGCAATTGCCAATACTTTACGTTCTGGTGCAATAGGCAGCCTGCAAACAAAGTCTCTACAAGTATTGGAAATAGCCAAGACTTTAAGCTCTATGCAATAGGCAACTTGCAGAGAAAGTCTATTGCCAAGACTTTAATCTCTGTGCAATAAAGGCTACTTGCAGAAAAAGTCTTTGTAACTAATGACAATAGCCAAGACTTTAAATTCGCAATAGCCAAGACTTTAAACTCTGTGCAATAAAGGCTACTTGCAGAGAAAGTCTCTGCAACTAATGGCAATAGCCAAGACTTTAAGCCCTGTGCGATGAGCAACAACAATATCTAATTGCTATTGCCAATTTAAGAACCTTAACATCATCTTAATCAAGCATAAAAAATAAAAATAAAAATCATATGAACGTCAAATTTAATTCGAATCAACCAAAATGGAAAAAACTTACAGATAAGCATATAAATAATAATTACCAAAAAGAAATATAAAAAAATAAATATAAATAAAGGATTAGGCAAAATAAAAATTACATTGTAACACAAATTAAAAAAAATAATAAAGTAAATATAACTTTTACAGATGACACAAAGAAGAAAGAAGGAAAGGAAGGAGGAAAGAGAGAAGAAAACCGTTGAATGTAAATTAGGTTTAGTCAGGGGTAAAATAGTTCTTTACTATAGTGAAAAATGATGTGGAGAATATTTACTTAAAATATGTGAAAGTGAGGGCAAATTAGTAAGACCACCGCTTACGAAGGCATCACATGAAATTTTTTGAATCAAGATTGCATGTCACATGATAAACTTGGTCGTTAAATATATAACTAAAAGGTATAAGAATGATTGCTTCTTTAAGTTTTCTATAGCCTTATCCCACTCAACTGAGGTTCTGCAGTCCTCCCTCGTCATAAAAAGTTGTCGGCCTTATTAGACGATGATAGGTAATGTATTGATTCTGTAATAAATGGTGTCCATTATTTGCTTTTACTCTTTTAGTTGGGTAACAACCAAACGTACACTAATCATTGAGATCTATAAATTGGAAAATACAAAGAAAATTAAGAGCTATTAGTGTATGAATTCTTTCTTGAAAACGACATATAAAAAAAAGTTTTATATATATATATATATATATATACATACATACATACCTACATCTCTATATTATAAAAAATAGCAATATTTTTCAAATTACAAGATATAGCATTATTTTCTCTAACACATTTCACAATAATCAACACATTTCAACTCGTACCATCAGAAAAATCACAAGACTCGCTAGATGGCGATTTCTTGCTCCATTTCGACCCGATACGGCTGAGCTGCCGTGATCTCCGCCATCTACCGCTGTCAGCTTTCTCCTCTGTCTAATTACATAAACAAACAGTAGATAATCCATCCAATAATGAAAATTAATTATTTTTATACACCGTCGCAACAATGTTAAGAACTCCTTGGAACTTTCCAGAAAGTCGCCGAATCTATACAACAGTAGATGCTGGCATCGCATTACTGGTTCCACAATTCGCTTTTACACAACTGCTTATTAAGAGACGAACGATTGCCGATGAGAACATCTTTAATAACACCGACGACGTAAATCTCAACAGAGACGCTGAAAGTGAACTCCGGCGAAACACGAAAAAGGATTTTATCGTTCCAAGTGGGGTTTTCACCGCCGAATTGATCAGTTTTCGTGCGCAATTTAGTGAATGAATCAACCAGAGGTTGGCGTATGTTTGCATACGACGCAATTCAGCAGTGGTAGTTTTCAAGGATTGAGCGGAGATTAAGTTGATTTCAAGAACTTGACCAGAACATTCTTCTTCCATTATTGTACTTTCTTTTTTGAAACTCCGCTTTCTAATTATACATTTTTAGAGAATTAAGTGGAAATTTGGTGGACTTAACAACAAACAAGAATTGAAAACATTTTTCTCGATTCAATTTTTCAATTAGAGATGGAGCAAAAATAGTGCAAATACATCGAGATATAACACTAAAACAGTCTGAAACAGCCTGAACAGTATTGAAACGACGCAGAAATAATGCTGAAACAGTTTGAAACATCACATATACAATTAGATACGGAGCAAAAATAGTGCAAATACAGCGAGATACAATGCTAAAACAGTCCGAAACAGCTAGTGAAAAAGTCTGAAATAAAATGTAAAAAATAATGTGAAACAACACAAAATAGGTGAAACAGTTTAGAAACAGTGAGAAACAACATACAAACAAGATGAAACAATGCGGAAACAGTCTAGAAAAAACCAGATATAGTTAGATACGGTGCAAAACAATGATAGATACAGCGAGATACGACAAGATACAGTAAGATACGAGGTGTCTGATAGTTGAGATACGAGGTGGTTGGTAGTTGAGATACAACGAGATACGAGGTGGTTGGTAGTTGAGACACAGCGAGATACGAGGTGGTTGGTAGTTGAGAAACATCGAGATATGAAGTGGTTGGTAGTTGAAATACAGCGAGATACGACAAGATACAGTAAGATACGAGGTGTCTGATAGTTGAGATACGAGGTGGTTGGTAGTTGAGATACAACGAGATACGAGGTGGTTGGTAGTTGAGACACAGCGAGATACAGCGAGATACAAGGTGGTTGGTAGTTGAGAAACATCGAGATATGAAGTGGTTGGTAGTTGAAATACAGCGAGATACGAGGTGGTTGGTGTTGACACCCAATTTTATCCCTCCTTTTCAGATAAGTGGCTATATTTAACTTAAAGGTACAATATTAGCCGTTTGAGCAGAATTCTCCATAGAAGACATGCATTTATCTGTGTTATCCCCTATTTATACATTATATATAAAATTATGGCTATATTACATAATTTTGCATCATTTAGGCTATTCGTCAAAACTATGATTGTTTGTGAAATTTAGCAAAAAACTTCACCCAGTGCCCTCAATAAGACATGGTCTTACCTAATTTTCCCCACTTACAAATATTTTAAGTAAATGCCCTCCACATCATACCCCCTTATGAAAGGACTATTTTGCCTCCAACTGTGTTTAATTCACGCAACAGGCTTCCTTCTTTCTTTCCCCATTCCTGGCCTCCTTCTTTCTTCTTTGTGTGCTGGAAATTTGAGATTTTTTATTCTCTCTTTTTCGTATATTTGTTCCTGTTACCTTTTTATACTCATTATTTATATATTTATCTGTTAGTTTTTTCCATTCCGATCTATGATTGTTGAATTAAGTTTGAGGTTCCTGTTGATTCTTTTTCTTGTGCTTGCTTGATTCTAGTGATTTGAAGGTTTTGATTGCCTATAGCTATTAGATATTCATGTTTTGCATAGAGCTTAAAATCTTGACCATGGCCAAGAGTTGCATAGACTTTCTCTGCAAGTTGCTTATTGCAGTAGAGTTTAAAGTCTTGACTATTGCCAATACTTGCAGAGATGTTCCGTGTAAGTTGTCGCTTCCACCATAACTTAGAGTCTTGGATATTGTCAAGAATTGCAGAGACTTTGTCTCCAACTTGTTCACTGCAGTAGAGGTAGAAGTCTTGGCAATTGCCAATACTCTTGGAGATTTTTAGTGTAAGGTCCCCCTTGCAGCAGAACTTAAAGTCTTGGCTATTGCCAAGAGTTGCACAGACTTTCTCTGCAAGTTTTGCACTGTAATATAGGTAAAAGCCTTGGCAATTGCCAATACTTTTAGAGACTATTTGTACAAGTTGCTCCTTTCACTAGAGTTTAAAGTCCTGGCAATTGTCAATACTTGCAGAGACTATTTGTATAAGTTGCCCCTTCCGCTGGAGTTTAAAGTGTTGGCTATTGGCAATAGTTGTAGAGACTTTTTCTGTAGTTGTAGAGACCATGGCAACAGGGCTTAAAGTCTTGGTAATAGGCAAGAAGTCTCTACAAGCCTCCCATTGCAGTAGAGTTTAAAGTCTTGGCTATTGTCGATACTTTAGAGATTTTCAGTGTAAGTTTCCCTTTGCAGCAGAACTTGAAGATTGCCAAGACTTGCAGAGATTTTTTTTTTTCTGAAGTTGGCCAGTGCAAGAGGGCTTAAAGTGTTGGCAATAGCCAAGAAGTCTCTCCCAGGTACCAATTGCACCAGAGCTTAAACTCTTAGCTATAAGCCAAGGGTTGCAGAGACTTTCTCTGCAAGTTGGCACTTGCAACAGGCCATAGAGTCTTGGCAATAGGCAAGAAGTGTATGTAGGATGCTGATTGCACCAGAGCTTAAACTCTTGGCAATAGTTGTAGAGAACTTTACCCTTGCAACTTGAAGAAATCTTACGTTGAAACTTCTCTTGAATAGAGCAATCTGTAAAAGGAACGGGGTTTTATAGTTTTCTTGATCGCGTGAATGGAGAAAAGGATGGGGAGGGACTGGGCGGGTCTTTTTATTGGTTGTGGGGTATTTTCGTCCGGAATAAGTTTCATTAAACTAATGGAGGGCATTTTTGCTAAACCACTGTTATGAGGGCATTTTGGCAAACCAAAGCTTCTCGTGTCATATTATTGCAAATCTGTATTTATAGCATTTAATAAATAGTTGTGGCTATTTATACTTAGTTAATTTAATTTGTATCCCAATTTCCTTTTATATGTGCATTTTTGCTTTTTATTCATTTTATTTTATTTTATACAATATACAAATACATAATTATATATTTATTTACTTGGCACCTTTGAATAAATATTGTCAGAATAAAAGACCAGTTCGATTTTTATTCTTACACTGCATTCATTTGAAAATTTAGATTTTTGATAATGTGTATAATTTCTCTATCACTACCAAATTTCACATTATTTTTTTTAAACCCTTTTCACTTTGAACCTAGGCCAAATACATCACCTTAAATTATTCTATTATTTTTTTTATTCCTATTTTGAAACTATTGACCAAATACAACTCCTCAACATTCAAGAATCTGATCCCACAAAATCATCTCCCTAAAATCCCCAACCCCCGTAATCTCCTACTCCTATCTCCCCAATGTTCAGTAAATCCCCAATTTCTCTCCATTACCTCCTTTGAATCATTCTCTCCAATCTCTCTATAATCCCACTCCTACATATCACTACTCTCAATCCCAGATAATCAGCAACTCCTTTAACTTACTCAAATCACCCAATGATCCTCTACTTATTTTTTCTTTAAGTATACAGATACAGAGCACATAATCAGGGAGGATCCCTCATACACGCCTCTCCATCTCTTTCTCATTTTTATTCATTCATACAGACAGGGATACACATCAATACCCTCTCCTCTCTCTCCGTTACACACCACCCCACACACGAAATACAAATAAGAACAGAGACGTATACCAATACCCCTCATCTTCTTCTCCTTTCTGCACACACACACCATCACTGGTGGAAATAATACAAATCAAACACACATACTCCACCGGTCAAAAGGAGATGGGGTAACAGGGAGGTCGAAGCCAAAAGGGAGATCGGGATTGGGCGGGAACCATGGGAGGGAGTAATTAGAGCGATAAAACAGTGGGACCGGTAGCAGCAACACCTCCGGAGTTCCTCGCCGGAGCTCAGGTCGGCAGTCGCTCCCTTCTTTTTTCTGTAGGAAATTGGTCACCGGTGCTGTGAATCTACTCCTATGGTTCTGGCAACGGGCTTTAAGTTTTTTTTTTTTTTTTTGGAGTTTCGTTAATGGGTTATCCCTTTCGCTATACTTTTATCGGCGATGGACTTCTGGCTTTTATCATGGCTGTACCACCGTGGCTTTATTGGAAATTGGGTTGAAAAATTCAACACCGGCAACTCCCTTGACTCTGTTTAATTGTTGATCCGCTCTACCATTGTCCTTACTCCTGCTTATGCTATTTTTTGGATATATATACGGCTATTAATTAATGTTTCTTGGCTCTGTTTTTGCAAGGACTCTATCGTGGCTATAGCTTTGTTTCAAGCTGGTTGACCGCTTCTCTAAGTTGACTGTTGGTTTACTGATCGGAACAGACGATATACTGTAATTGTTTGCCTATGAAAATGTTATATTTGAGGCATACGGACTGATATTGAACCAATACTACATAGGCCAATGACATTTTAGAGGTCAATATAAGTCCTGTCCCGTTACGTATACAATATCCCTTACGTGTCCCGAAAAATAAAACAATAGGCGATGACGATACGTATTACTTTGCAAAGTAAGCGGTGGAGTAGTGGGATTGGTGGTACTTAGCATGGCAACCGGCCGGCCACCGTGTTTGTAGCCGTACCGACATCCCTAACCTCTACTTGATGCACTACAACAATCTGAGCCTAAACTTTTACAAAATTCATTTCTTCCTTTTATTATTATTATTATTATTATTATTATTATTATTATTATTATTATTGTTGTTGTTGTTGTTGTTGTTATTACTTTATTTTACTTTTATTTTTTTCATTTCATTAATCATAATACTAATTCATTTTTTATATTTTTGCGAGATAAATTTGGATGAAAGACGACGCTCTAAAAATATTTTAAGTTCAACTTATTATTGCGTTATTTTAATTTCTTGTCTTATCACTATTTTCGGCATACTAACTAATTTGTTTTATTTTGCAAGGGTTCTTTTTTGTTGAAGTTCTCTAAGGAAGAAAGCAATTAGTGAAAAATAACCTTTTATTTAATTTTAGTGATTATGTGTCTCGTACTTGTATATTATAGTAAAAATTCTTTTGTTAGATTTAGTTTAATTTATTTCTCGAATCCCAATTGTTTAGTCCGGCCGGGAACCACACTTAGTGGAATCCAAGAGGTGTCTAACACCTTCCTCTTGGGTTAATTTGAACCCTTACTCAAAATTTTCGGTTCGTAGATCAAGTTTCGGAGTTAACATTAAAATTGGGTAGAAACCAAATAGGTGCCCTAATATGCCTAGTTAAAAAATATGTTAGATGGCGACTCCAAATCTTATTCGTGAGTCCCAATAAGTCGAATCATGTTTGAAACTTTATGACCGGTTTGGAATAAATGGGGTGCGACAGAATGGCGACTCCACTGGGGATATCAAGGTTCTAACCATAACAGACTTTATATTGGGATTCTTTGCTCTTATGTCTTTTATTGTCATTTTTAAAGACTAACTTTTTCCTTTTGCTTTTGCAGGATTGAAACTTGGTTTTCTTGGCGCTTTTTCTATCTTTTAAATTTTGTTGGGTTGTTTTTTCTTTGCACCTTCTTCCACTCTTGAAAATTTACACATACACACACTATGAACGATAACGTGGATCTCACGGTCGTTCCACTCTCAAAACGCCCTTTAATGGCCTTTAAGGGGAACGGTTTGAAATCTAGTCGGTCCGTGGTACAACCAATAATTCTAAATATTCCCACCCCTCTGTTGTCCGCCTGGAGAACCATGTCCTGTCTAGGAACTCATTCTTAGAAGTTTCTGTTATGAATGCATTATACACTTCAACGGTTTTTAAATCTTGCACAAGTTGCTAAAAAAAAATTCTAACGGTTTCCCTTCATGATTCTTTTTTGCGATTTCAATATTATTTTGCTTCAATTATTCTATTTTTCGAAACTAACCTGTTTGTTTTGTTTAACTTTTCACTCCTCTTATATTTTTTGTGAACTATTTCAACGTATGTTTTTTTCAAAACTTGTACATTTTTAAAACTTGTGCATTAAGCCATACATTCCACCTCTCCTGGCAACTTCAAAATCGTGCTTTGAAAAAAATGCGGTGGTTACGACTGCCTTTTTCCTCACAAATTGCCCTTTTAGGGGGAACAACTTGAAATCTAGTTGATCCGAGATGTTTCCGCTCCCGAGTCGTCCACTTGCGAGGATAAGAAAACTCGGTCTAAGTCAAGTCAACTCTAGTGGTTACGCTAGGACCATACATCATGACATGTCATTAGTCGACTTGTTCTCAAGTCCAAAAGGCCAACTTGTTCAAACAATCCGAACGTATTTTTGACCCCCAAAGAGTGTTGAACATGATTTATGTGCATTTACTTAAAGGATCTGACGTGCAGATGTTGGCCATTTATTGGGATTATTCTGCATTCAATGTCATTCAAAGGCAAAGAGGCATTAAAAGCCCAAATTGAAGCAGAAACTATCATTTATTTCTAAATGGTCAGAATTATTCTGTGTTCAATGTCATTCAAAGGCATAAAAGGGTAGCTGAAGAGGTATCAAAAGCCCAAATTGAAGCGAAAACGATCATTTATCTCCAAACAGTCGGAATCATTTTGTATGCAATGTCATTCAAAGGCACAAAAGGTAACCGAAGAGGCATTAAAGGCCCAATTTCAAGCAGAAACGGCCGCTTGATAGACGGGATGACACATAACACACGTCCATCCTTTAGATTATATAAAGACTTGACATCCGTGGTATAACAAAATTCTATTCAACCTTCGTCTAAAGTTTCCAAAGGGTTCTCAACCCGCAACGGCACATCCCTTCATATTCTATGTTGCACTATTTTCAAAAAGCTATTGCCACACGTTGATCGTTTTGCTTGCAACTAAGAAAAATTTTAGGCACTTTCTTCTCCTTTTCTCCTATCTTCCTTGACATTTTCCAAAGATCAGGGCCACTAGAACATTCGACATGGTTGTTGAAGTCCCTCAGTTTCTCAAAGATTGGTGGGAAAACCTAAGCATAGATCAACAAAATCAAGTCAAAATAGTATTGGGGAATCTGATTTCACCAATGGAGCACACTGCAGTAAAAGAGATAATCGAAGCAGCAGTACACTATTAGGATGCAAACCGAGTGGTTGCTGGAAGAAGTAGGCAGATTGACTCTACTCCCATTTGATAGTGACGAGATATTGATGCCTAAGAACATTACACCCGAGTACTTTTCGAAATGGAAAGGTTTAAACCTGAATTATACACAGACAACGTAAGGAAGTCGGGAATCTCTTTGACTTCCCTCTACATTAAGTTCGGGTATGGAGAAGCATTTCAAGAATTCTAAGATAATTTCAGTATTAACAAGGCAGATTGGCAAGAGCGGAGGGTACTCATTTTTGTTACCAGCTTTTTAGGACTGTCGTGTTTCCAGAACACAAAGGATGGGTTGATGTTTGCGTGATATCGATTGTTGATGATTTACTCAAGGACTTTTATAGGAAATACACTTTGATACCTATGATTGTTGCAGAAATATACCGAGCTTTAGAAAAATGCAAGAATGGTGCTGATTTTTTCGAAGCTTGCAATTTGCTTTTACAAATTTGGCTGATGGAGCATTTGCAAAAGATGAATAACACAGAGCAAGTTTTCCATTTCATACCAAGAGAAAACAACATCTTGACTCATACTGCTACCATGGACAGTGCTATTGAAAAGCGGGATCGGCCAATAAGTGCCGAAAGCTGGCACCACATGTTTTGTCAGTTGACATGTGCAAAATTATGATGGATGTTTGACTACATTCCCAATATCACAGTTATCACATGGTAGGAAAGAGCTTCATTTCTAACCTTGGTTGGGTTTAGAGGATTTTACCCCTATACTCTTTTAAGGGCACTTAGACAAGTAGGGATAAAGCAGATTGTACCCCAAATGGCAGACATCAAAAGTTTCAAAGCATATATTTTTTGAGGAATGATACCATTCCAACATAAGATATTAGAACTTTGGAAAGCAAGACATCGAATGGAATTCGATACTATTGAATAAGACAGGTTTGATGCATGCTATGATGAAGACTTATCCGGACTGGCTCAGGAAAGACATAGCAAGGGCGGTGCAACCAAGAGCAACAACGAAAAGGAAAAGAAATGTTGATGAGTCAGAATTCGAGTGCAAGAAGCTGTGCAAACAACTGGCAAGGGCACGAGAGAAAATAGTAGAAAATCAAAGTTTGGTCGAAGCAAAGAGCAAAGAGAAAAACAAATAACGCAATAAGACAAAACTCCTAGCAAAACACATTGAATCTATAGGTTTATGGGCTAGCGAAGGAATGAACTCTCTGGCTGACAAAGAAATGGAAGAGAAAGGAAGGAAGGCTTGGGAAATGTTGAAAAATCTTACATTTGGCATATCCCGCCTCTTAACCAGTGGAGCCAATATCATCTTCCAAGGAGACTCATCAGAGGCAAGCTTGTCTGAGGGAGCCTCATCCGAAGAAGAAGATGAATCTTCCGGGGATGAATCAACATGAAAGATGTTCACCTAGCCATTATTTAGTTTTCTAGCAATGTTTTTTCCTTCTCTTACATTGTGTCAATATCCGTCAATGTAATAAAGATTGTTTCCCACAAATCAATATTCTCTTTTAATAATAACTCCGTATTTTGTTAGCAAACGAAATGATACATGTGGCTTGAACCGCTTTTCAAATCATCGTGCATAAATCGGTCTTTCGCATTATACGATGAATTTTTATTTACTATATGTGCATTACGTGAATTGTCTGTTGCTCTAGGTCTCTTTCTACCTAAATGAATCCTTTCCCAAATTTGATCTCCTACCAGAGCACCTCATCTCCCTATTTTATGCCCAAATCCTGATTTCGGAAATCTTTCGCATGTCCTGATAATTCCTTATCACTTACCAACTCAAAACCTATTATTCAAAAGGTTGGCTTAAGTTGAATACCAAGGCTAAAGATATGGTTAAGCAAAGTGAACTTGTCGGGGATTTGTCAATATAAGAAATTTTTTTTACATCAAGTACTATGCACATGGAGCGGAATATTGGCGGAACAAGAGATATGTTGGTCAAACTCAAAAGCACACATGACTTACCACAATATCTTTTGACATAATGTCCGAGGATCATTTTGTTGCTCTAGTCTATATGTAATACATTGAAGGCGATCCAAAGTATTTTCAAACTTGCACCTGTTCATGGTCAAAATGACATTCAAAGGGTTATCCGAAAGCAATAAGGAAGTGAGAAATGAGGGGGACTCGCTTGATGTTACAAAGATTTATGCATAACAACCAAAATTAGCAGGCTGATTCAATTTGGAAAAGAATGCGAAGACACAGTGACAAATATTCCATTATATGACGGAACCTAAAACTCCATGAGTATTTAAAAGCAAATCTTTACTGACTAAATTGAGACAAGACGATGAACTCAAGATTAAGTTATTTGAGACACTTACAAGACCAGTCATTGATTTGATTCAAAAACACGGGCAAATAGACTTATTGGAGCAATTTTGGTCGAAAGCTTCATTGGAGTGGTATGAATTCTCATGACAACAACTACATTGAATAGGAAAAATACAATACGACCAACTTCTAAAATGGTCTTGACCAAAGCAGCTATCTAAGAATATACATGATACGTAAGCGAGTTACATCGGGTTTGGTCTCTCCACAATAAAATCTTACCCAACAAGGAAAAGTGGTGTAAAGATTGAATTAGATCAGTCCGGTCGACAAGGATGAAGACGTTGGGAATCTCTTTCAAAGACACATAGGCATCATGACAGACAAATTTGCAGAGAAAGTGATGATTGCACCCAAGGCTTTGGTGTTCGACAAAAGCCAACCTTTTTTTCCGATCACACCACACTCAATCTATGCTTTGCATGACCTCAGTGTCACTTCTCACTAGCATTCAACTGTTCATCTCTTGCTTAAGCAAGCATCATTCGTTTAACAAAAATCCTTGCCTTGACTGCTACATAAAACACTCAGGCAATCTTTTGTGATATCTATACATGCTATCATAGTCTCCAACCCAAAGGCTAATCTATCATCTGCAGTCTAGGCATTCTCTTAAGCTCTATGTGTCATTTTTGCTTTAAACTTGCTAATGTGCTAACTCTGTTTTGTATATGTTGTCACTTTATTACAGTTGCTTTGCATCTGAACACATAAATTAGTCGAGAATCTGCATTCAAAAAAAGCCGAAATGGCAAACCGAGCTGAGAACATTTTCTTATTGAACAGAGTCTTTTGAACCACCAGCATGTGACACTGAGAGAATTCGGACAATCCCAAATCCACTTCCGTACAACTTGTTGTATGGCCGAACAAAATCAGTTGGCATTATACCCACACAAGAATCGCAAAAAAGAAATCCATCTTTACATATAAACACTAGATACATAAAACCAAATAAAAACAACCACATCAGAAATAATACAAATACAAAACACTAATAGAGCCCCAAACATATATAACACTAAAGAAAGACTCAATATGAATCCCATACATAAATATGCAGATAACTTAATCAATAAACCAAAGCTACATGCACCACAGTTGTACATATGCACAATAAGCAGAAATAAAGACAAATAGGTAACACCTCTTCATATATGAACCAAAACAGCACCTGAATGTTAAACCGAAATGATTACAGACCATCATCACTTCAAACAACAACAACAACAAAAGGAAAAAACACACACTCTACCCATCTTAATAAAATAAACAAAACATACATGAAGCAAATAAGAACAATAAACCAAATACATATAATAATGCATCAATGCATATACACAGACAAATAAGAAACACAAACAATATGGCAGCACCTGCATAACTGCATTATACAGCAAATGATGATGAATCACTATCAATTCACACAATACAAACTTCACAGGCTAAAAACGATGGAACGGATAAACTTTAAAACACAACTGTTGCTAAATGAAGGCGAATTGTCAACACTACGCAAATCCAGGAAAAAACAGACATAATAAAACTCCGAAATAGCTTCATCAACAAAAACACAAAAACAACAGAAAATTTCGAAGAAACAACCGCAATACCAGTAAAAACAACAAAAATAACACAAAAACTACAAAAATTTTAACAAAACAACAAAAAAATAAAAACCAAAAACTAAAAAACAAAGAAAATGAAGAAGGAAACCTGAAACGAAGACAAAATTAAAAGTGATCGAAGGAAAGATATCGCGACCTAGGATTTCATTCAGAGAGAGAGTGAGAGTGAGTTTCCACTAAGCTGTAAAAGGGAAGAGAAAATAATGAATATAGGGCATTTATATGCGAGGGGCAAAAAAGTCATTTCATATAGGAAAATTTTAAAAATGCTTAGGCTTTAAAGACCAGTAAAAAATAGCTTAACAAATAAAGATCACCCCAAAAGTGCTCACCCCACATAAAAAAATGTATAATTATTTGTAAATATTTTCCATGAGAGCCTATTTTAAGTGTGCTATTTAGGTTTTAGTTAGATTTTAAAAAAGTAGTATTTAATTTTAGCCATTTTATTAACTTCATGCCTGTCTATGCCGAAATTCAGATGCTGCATGAATATTTTGATATTTTAGGTTTGGAGTTAAGACCCGAAGGTCTCAAGTTCAACCTAGCGGCTACAAGTAAATTGTTTTTACGAGCTAGTTAGAACTTAAATGGAAGGCATAAAATAGACTTTTTCTACACTTCCGCCAAATTATTTGGTCCCATCATGATTTAATTGGAATGATTTTGATGACTAGCCAGTTTTTAAACCACTAAAGAGAAATAACTAATAATTATAAATTCTTAAAAGAACTAACCATATTTGGAAAACACACGATTTATTGAAGACTAGCCACAAAAGAAAATTATGAGAATTTGAACTAAACTCCAAGAGTTCATATTTTAGCTCAAAGTTTCCAGAAGCTTCATATTTGCAGTCTAGAGAAAATTCCCCGGGCCTTTGAATAAAAATTTTCTAAGTTCCAGAAAATTTTTCTGGGACTTTATATTTGGAATTACCCATGAAATTTTCTAGGATTTTAAAAATCTTATTTCAATAGCCCAGGATTTTTTTTTAGATTTTCTGTGTTTCTTAAATATAGTTATTTTCTAAATTTTTTCAAATGCTAGCTAATTCCCATTTAGCGCAGTGTAAATTGGCTAGGGGTCAAATTCTTATAACTGCAGGCCTCATCCATGTGGCCCAGTTGAGTAAAGGAAGGATATAATAGGAGGTTTAAGCAAAGACATGAGGTGAGTGCACTTTGTTTCTAGGGTTTTTCACAATCTCTACCTCTTTTACCTTCTCTTCTCCTCTCCTCACTAAATTCAAACATGAGGTAATCCACTCCACGCTTCTTTGTTTTAATTTTCATAAGATCTCACCATATTACTGACTTTATTATTTGGTTTTTTAAAAAGTTGTTTATAATTATCATTTTCACTATTATTCGCCATGTATTTGACTAGTTGTGGAATCTGTAGAGATGGAATATGGCTTGTTTTGGTTAATCTTCTTATAGTATTACTTTTGGGGAAAATGTTACTTATGGTAAATAAGTAAAAGAAGCAAACCCTAGCATCTTTCCCGAATAGTCTATCAAAGGCCGCCGGGAAGTGGTAATCTTTAATAGCATTAGCTTCTGGTCTAGAATTAATCCGATCCACTCGGTCTCGCTAGTAAGAAAGAAGATTCTTTATTTCTTACTTCAAGTAGTTCGCAATGTTATTTTTGTTGTTTCGTGTAATTGTACATTCAGGGACTAGTCATCGTTCATGCTCTCTGAGATTGACTATGGAACATTAACTTTCAGTTATCTCGGTTCTTCTTTACTTTAGTAGCTCATTAGGATGCTGAATTTTCTTTATTAACTAGGATAGCTTTAAATGGACGCTGGCAGGTAGTTGATAAGATTCAGGCTGGAAATGATCTAGTAGGGTAATCATGTTTAATATCTCCTGTATGGAGGAGTTGAAAGTTTCTTTAACATTACTATAATAAAATAGAATCCCCTTTTACTACGTAGCTGAGGTTGGTGATGCCGTGATTTTTGGTTGCTTGAGGAATTTATCTTATCGTCCTCTCTATATGAATATATTGTGCACAAAACCATGCATATGTATAATCTATTCGTCTAGCTAAAGCAAATTTTCTTTGTTAGCAGCCTCCATCCAGAAGTCAAGTGGGCTCAGAGGCCTGATGAGGTGTTTCTCACCGTGCAATTAGCAGATGCTAAAGATCCAAAAGTGAACTTGGATCCAGAAGGAGTTTTTACCTTCTCTGCTACTGCTGGGTCAGGAGACCGTCTCTATGAGTTGAAACTCGAGCTCCTTGATAAAGTTAATGTTGAGGTAGGATGCATTTCTTGGATTTGGCTACAGCATGAGATTGGTTTGAATTTTCTAGTTAATCATACCTTGCTTTTCCATCCATATTAAGTTTCCAATCGGGGCAGGTTGGTAGAGCTAGTGTGGCAGAAATGTTGTAATTTGTAAATCTTGTCTATAGAGGTCAAAACATAAGGGTACTAGAACATATGAGAAATACAAATCTATAATTTAGTTACCATTACATAAACAAGGGATGGCAGTTTATGCAACTGAGCTATCATAGTTACTAAGAAATGGTGAAGAGGAACTGGGTAATTATACCTTACCCCTACCTTTAATCTAATCGCTACACTTAGGGTTGTCAAATATTAGCCCATGAAAATATAATCCACCCAACCCATCCAAGTATGGGCTGTTTGGAATAGACATCTATTCATTGAAGCGGATAGCCCTAATTGTTCATTGGAGTTTGAATTTTCTTTTATGGCTGTAAAAGAAAAATAGAAGCTTTTATTAGTTTGAAGTGGTGGTTATCAAATTATAATAGAACAAGAAAATGAACAATGTTTTTGAGTTGGGTGGGTTGGGATATGATCGCTGCTTATTCCATGTTTGACCGGAGTAAACTTTGGGTTGGTTATGGATCAATCTGTTTATTGATTCAACCCAGTAATCTGTCAAAATATAGCCCACACGCCCATTTGACACCCCTAGTTATACTGGTCTAATGCATTATTTGGAATTGCATTATAACTTGCAATTTCTTTCTGAAGGAGAGCAAAATAAACATTGGCGTGAGAAGCATATTCTGCGTATTGCAAAAAGCAGAGTCAAAATGGTGGAATAAATTATTGCGTGCAGATGGGAAAACACCGCATTATGTCAAAGTAGATTGGGACAAATGGGTGGATGAAGATGATGATGTTGAGACTGGTATAATCTCTATCATGCTTTGAAAATCACTTACCATAGTTGTTCGAATACATGACAGAAACTGACTTAATTACTGCTTCGTACAATTTTAGGTCCAGGTGATCTTGATATGAATTCAATGGATTTCTCGGTAAGAATCTACTGCATTACTTTGTATTTACATGTTTAATTTGGAATATCTTCTGATCTTTCTCTTCACTGGTGTAATTTGTAGAAATTTGGTGATATGGGTGGAATGGGCGGAATGGGTGGAATGATGGGTGGAATGGGTGGTATGGGAGGTATGATGGGTGGAATGGGTGGGATGGGTGGTGATCTGGCTGGAATGATGGGTGGTATGGGTGGAATGATGGGCGGAATGGGAGATGATGCAATGGGGGATGACCTCGATGATAGTGATGATGAAGGTAATTTCGCAGCTTTGAATCATATATAGATTTTCCATGTTTGGTTATGTTGATGTGTTGATGGATTTGTATGATACATGATCTTTTGGCCTTTCTTCTTTTCTTCTTTCTGCATTATTTTTTTGTTCTCTCTTCCTCTCCCGAATGCACAGGGTGAGGAGAGTTTGATAGGAAACCTATTCAGCATGTTGAGTTTAAAGACATCATTAATTAAATATAAAAATGATCAAGGAATATATCATTATGTGCAATAATATTCATGCCTGGTATAAATTGAAATGGTGGAATTTAGCCTAAACTTGTTCTACTTGCCATTTCTTGTTGTATTCTGTTCGACCTTGGAGTAGGTTCATAGATTATGGCCTTGCAATTGCAAGGTCAAACAGGTCGAAATTATTTGTTCATGTCTATTTTGGCATCCCTCACTCATCCCCTATCTGGATTTTTCTAGAGGAAGAGTTGGATGCTTCACTTTAGGCTAATTGTTATATAAAGGAGTAATTCAAAATACTCTGTTAGTCTGTCTATATATATGCTGTATATGTTTTAAGATTTCCCTTTGGTATACCTCTAGCTTATAAATGGCCTTTTCTTCTTGTCAAAGTATCAAAAAGCTCGATATCGTTCTCTTTTGCAGAGCAAGAAGTCACAAAGCCTTCAGATAAAGCTGATGAGAAGGTAGATGGAAAACCTAAGGGAGAAGACAGCAGTAAGGCAGGTGAGTCTGCCGCCTAGTGAAGCAGTGCGTGTTCAGCCAGGCTCTTAAGTGCATTAGTAGTGGCTGCCCAGAGATCCGTAGGCTTGCTTTCAGCAATGTGCTAGCTAGAGTGACATTGCCGATGCCTGTGAGTTCATCCCTTTCAGTTCATGAAAGTGAAGACGCTTATTGCGCATGGGAGCGTATGCGAGGGACACTATCATTCCATCCACCCGAGTTGAAGAACAAATTTCTGCGCTCTAAAATTTGGGTGTTGTACTATTGTTTTAACTTAGATTGAAACTGGTGTTTGAATGACTTGGATAAATCTCTACAATTTCTCTGGTCTTGCCTTCTTTCCCTTTTCGATGCTTCTGCTTCAACTGCGTGGTCCTTAAGAAGATAATTCTGCATATATTCTGGAAGAAGTAAAAACTCGTTTGATGGATCTGCACACTCTTATCATTTCAGTATCAATTTAAACCATGCGAGCAAATTTAGAGGGAAAAAGCAAACTGCGGAGTTTCGATTTGCTTTACATCTGGTTGATGAATGTGGCATATCAATTCCTTCACTTTGTATTTTGGCTGGAAATAGTACCCTTTTGAAAATAATTTGAGCAATAAGGAACATTTATGATTGAATGCAACAATTTTCTAGTTAGATAAAATTGGAAATTGTTAGAAGTGATGATTTGGAAAATTGATCCTAACTACTCCCTCCGGTCCATATTAATGTTTTGGATGTTTTTACGCGTATTAAGAAAATCACTTTTTTAGTATTAATTAGCAATGTAATTGACTATATTAGTCATTCTTCAAGCTATTATTACTTAGTATTTTGTTTAAAATCATTTATTAGCAAGGGGTAACATTGTAAAATTTCATCTTGATTTTCGAAAAGATCAAATATTGCGGACAAAAAAAAAAGCTAAAACATCAAATAAAATGGACCGGATGGAGTAAATTAGAAAGAAGGTATAATTAATTGAGTTAATGAATTAACATTACCTTAAGAAAAACCATTCTAAGGGGTTAATAAAAAGATATGAAAATCTTGGATGACTACTAAGGTGATATATTTGTGAATTGAACAAGGTATATATTATGCGAGCAAATTGATAGGATAGGTTGATAACAAATATCTAGTACTTAAAAGTTAAACAATCAAGATACATACTATATCACTAGCTTCTAAAGAAAAAGAAAAAGTGAAAAGACAGTAGTAATTCATGTAGGTGCTAAGTCCAACATTATTTATGTCCAAAGCCCAAACCTCCTAAACCCTTGTAGGTTTGCTGTTGTTTTTCATTCATCCTCGAAACAAGAAAATGGATGAAATGGAAATAGAACAAGAACAAGAAACTGTCCCAAATCCGAAGCGCTTTGGTATCAAAAATTGTATTCAGACAAATTTCGGCGACGATTACGTTTTCCAAATCGTTCCCAAGTAACTATTATCTTCCCTTTTTCACCTTTATTAAATGTGTTATGTTTTTTTCGCCTTTTTTTATTATATAAAATACTGATTGAAACAGGGATGATTGGACATCAATGGCTGTATCACTTTCAACTAATGCTATTAAATTCTACTCTTTAGCTACTGGTCACTTCATTGGCCAATGTAACGGCCATACATCCACCATTAATCAAATTTCCTTCTCCGATCCTTCATCCCCGCATGTGTTATACTCTTGCTCCGATGATGCTACTCTTAGAGCTTGGGATACTAGGTCTTTTCACCAGGTGTTCTCCGTAAGTGCTGGCCCTTCTCAAGAAATATTTAGTTTCTCCTCTGGTGGAGCCAATCACAATCTGCTTGCTGCTGGATGTAACTCTCAGGTACTACCCCGAATTAGCAGTGGTTCATTTAGTAGAGTTTTAAGTTCATTCCAAGAACCGGTGCACCCACTAAACTACTACGTATGTTTAAACAAAGAGTTGGTTTGACAATATACTCCTTCCGTCTCATTTTATGTGGCACCATTTGACCGGACATGGAGTTTTAAAGTTTCAATTTTACTCTTGAAAAAGTAAGATAGAGAAGATTTGAGTAATAAAAAAGTTGTTGGTAGCTTTAAAAGTACGTAGGGCCCAACAACGGTAAAATAAAGATGGTACATTAAATAGTTGTCAAATAAGTAAATGTGTCATTCTTTTTGGGACAAACAAAAAAGGAAATGGTGCCACATAAATTGGGACAGAGGAAGTATATGGTTAAAGCCTAGGACAGTGGGTGGCACCTGCTACCCATATGCTATACCTGGACCGTGGAAATTATTAGTTTAGTCTGTCATAAACTATTTGACTACTTGCATCAGCATACATTAAGAAATTCAAATTGCTTGAAACCAAAACAAATTTCTTCGGAATATATAGTTTGTAAGACTTCTTCTATTACATGAGAGATAATTTGTCTTATTCTTTTGCTGGAGGCACATGAAATGATCGAACTCTGTTTAGTGGCATGAGATACATGGCAGTTAACATTGCATTGTGGTTATTTTGTACAGCTACTCTTCTGGGATTGGAGGACCAAGCGTCAGGTAGCATGTTTGGAGGAATCTCATACAGATGATGTTACTCAGGTATGTTACTACAATACTTTATTGACTCATTTCCCCGTGCACATCTTGTCAGTAAACCGTTGAATATATCTCAACGTTCATACAATTAATGTTCTATAAGATTATAGAGAAAATTTGAGCTTGGTCTAGCTTTCTGAAATATTATGTACACCTGAGTTGCTCTTTGAGTATTTTTCTGATGTCTAATAGAAAGATAAGATAAAATTATATTAGGTATTTGTATTACTGTAGATTATTAGCATGTTGTGAAGTTAGTATGTTTTAGACTTGGTTATACTATTAAGGGCTAATTTTTTCATCTCGTGATTATAATCATTATAAAATTGATTGATAGTAGTTGGAAGTTGTGCTGAACCTGCTTATGACTGTCAGTCATCTGATTGCTGCTCCACTATATGCAGATGTGGTTGTGATGTTCCTGGCATTGCTTCATTAACTATCTAAGTGAGAGTAGAGAAAATTAATGACTGACCTTGCTGGGATGCAGCTTGTTATGCTTTTGATACTAAATGCATAACATTTTGGAGCCTTTTATCTTCTTTTTTTCCCACGTTATGAAGTCTCTTTTCTTGCTTGTGGTTGCTTTTAGGTGCACTTCATTCCAGGCTATGATGATAGGCTCATTTCTGCATCAGTGGATGGATTGATGTGTTTATTTGATACTGGTGGAGATATCAATGAAGATGATCACTTGGTATCAGTATGTCAAAAAACACAACTTTTGCTGCACTTATAATTTCTGTTCATTTATTTCATTTAAAAACTGCAACTAAGAGTATTTTGAAATGGTGCAGTTCTCTGAACACTTAAGGTGGGAAAGTGTACAATAGCTGTAGATCAATATAATGTTGTGTGTCTTGCCGTACCATTAAGCTTCTACTGAAATCCATGTTGTTATCCCTATAGAGATATGCCAGACTGCTACAGAAAACTTTCATGAGCTTTCTGCATATTCTTGTTGTAAATTTTCTGGCATCTCTTGTTACAAGATTGCTGCCTCCGTCCACGTTCAAGATATGGCACATTGTCTTCTTCCCATGATGATTTTGGCTCATCTTTATCTTTACTTTTGAAATTGCTAGTTTTTCTTCATTACTTGCCAAAAAAAAAAAGAAGAAGCTAGTTTAACGTCAGTGCACTGCAGACATTTAGCCAACTTTGCAAAACCTGGATAATGCAGTTTTAATCTTCCTGGATATTGTAGTTTTATAGATTAATAATCGCTGCCAGTGTTTTCTTGTTTCTATCTTGTTTTCAGTAGATTTAAGTTCCTTTTTTTTTTCAAACATCTTGAATGCTACTTATACCAAGATGCAATTGCAGGTGCTCAATGTGGGAACCTCTATTGGGAAAGTGGGATTTCTTGGTGAGAAAAATCAGAAGCTTTGGTGTTTAACACATATTGAGACTTTAAGGTATTATAATTTCCATATGATCCTAATATGCTCCATTTGCTTCATGCTTATTGCCTTTAATGCTAAACTCTTGGTCCCTTTAGCACAGGCGGTGTCGTTTGCATTTTCTTGTGCATCTCTTCTTGTTGTAGTTATCTATGTGATGATATAGCTGTATTTACTTTTTGAAGGTAAAATCTGAAGTTATCGCCCTCTTTATTTTATTTATATCTTATCCTGCTGTAGTGTCTGGGACTGGAAAGATGAAAGAATTGAGGCCAGCTTTGAGGATGCTAGGTCCTTAGCCTCTAAGAGCTGGATGGCAGACCAGGTATGTAACCTGTACACCTATCATTTTCCCTAACAGCGGAAACTAATTTCTTTGTTCTTGTTAAAAATTTAATGCCTGCATGTGTTAAAAAAAACGAAGAGAAACTAATCTTAGTTTTGCGGTTGCCAATGATTTAACCTTGATACTTGCCGATTGCATTGTTCTTGCGCATGGAAGTTCTATGAAAAAAAAAAAAAAAAAAAAAAAAAAGATATTAGATATCAGTTAACGTGGAAAAACTGTTAACCCAAATTGCTGCACTGTTGAAGGCAATAGTTCTGGGTTCAGATGGAGCATAAGTTGACTACACTTGGTTTAAATTCTGATGGCAGGTTGACTATTTTGTTGATTGCCACTATTCAGTGGAGGAAGACCGATTTTGGGTGATTGGGGGGACGAATGGTGGTTCCTTGGGTTATTTCCCTGTAAGTTACAAAGAGATGCGAGCTATTGGTCCTCCAGAAGCAGTTTTACATGGTGGACATGAAGGCATCGTTAGGAGTGTCTTGTCGGGCGTGCCAGGTGGTACTATGGATAACCATGGTGTCTTTGGGTGGACAGGTGGTGAGGACGGCCGATTATGCTGCTGGTTGTCTGATGTTTCTGGTACAAGCCAATCATGGATCTCGACTCTTGCTCTGAAATCACAGAAAACCCGTAGAAAGAGCAGACATTCCCCGTATTAGCAATTTTTCCTTGGATGGGGGGTTTATGTTGTATATTAGTAGTTCTTTTTCCTTGTCATAATTTTATTGGCGTTGTCATAATTCATCAGTCAGGCTTGCTTAATTTGACACTTCTTTTCTTATTAATTTTGATCGGATGGTTTGAGCTTGTCTAAGGCTGTGAGGGCTATCAAGAGCTCTGTATGTATAAGTCACATCTTTGGAGTTTGGAATATCTGATTCCTGATGCTTCCAGACTTCCAGTAATTTATCACATCACTGAAATTTTGATTGTCTGTTCTGCCTTTGAACCTTCGAAAGTATATTTGATCCAATTCCCTGAAAGTATATTTGATCCAATTCCCTAAAAGAAAGGGTATCCACGCCAGGTGTCTATAATCCGAAAGCAAGGGTTATGTTGCAGTTATGATAGTTTGACAATAAATGTTAAATTAGTTATCTACTATGAATCCGTTGAATGTTGAATAACAGAGCAAAAAGTTCAAAGCTGATCTAATTCTAATGTCCGCAACTTATCATCCTCCCATCTCAGAACGAAGAAAAAAGTGTTTACAAGGGAATGGCTAAGAACAAAAGAAGTGTTCTTTAAAGAAAAGGTAAAAAAGGAATGGTATTAACATGGAATAGATGGAAAGGCATACGACTCATGTGTTCTCAATTAATTTCCTCGTCATTTAGATAATTCTAATTCCATATGCAAAACATACAGTCCGGATTTACAGGAGTCTAATAATTTACAGAAGGCAGTCCCCGCTTCCCTTCAGTGGCAATGTTACCAACTGGAGTTTATAAGGTGGTCTCATCCTCCACTTCTATTCTTCTATGTACAGTCCTCAAATCGACCAAATGACGCATTGTTGGTCTGCCATGTGGACAGTTCCATGGAGACTTGAGGCGCGAGAGATTGTCAAGTATCTGAAACATTAAATTTCACAACTCGGTTCATAAAGCCTACCAGAGGGAAGCAGAAGAATGATAGAGGTTAAGCAATAGGAGGGTGACAGATGGAAAGCCAGATTTCAGTGTAGCTGATGACCATGCATCCTCAAAATCGACAAATTGACAGGCAAATAACACTTTTACTTTATTCAGTGCAGTAAATTATTCTCTACCAATTGGTGGTCAAGAACTAATTACTGTATACATGAAGGTTGAAAATTGCTGAAGTGTTTTTAAGTAAAAAGCAGACATGGTGATATCTAAGATACAAAATACAAACATAACTTTCAAGAACATGGTAAAATGAACAAAAATACCTTTTCCATCTCATTTCTCCCAAGTGGATCTCCAACAACGACAGATGATTTGCAGGCACGTGATGCCAACATTGCACGAACTCTAGGAGGACATAATGAATCTGCACTATCATTCCTATAAGAACCGATAATGGAACATTCTTCCTGACTATCGGCAAGGATGGAAATGAGTTCTTTCACATCTGCAAGGGCAATAAACTATTACTCCCTCTGTCCCAATATATGTAACACTCTTTCCTTTTTAGTCAGTCGCAAAAAGAATGACACATTTATATATTTAGTAACAATTTGACTTTATGAGATGATTCAAATCCTCATAAATTTTAATGATTTATTTGAAGCCACAGATTTCAAAACTCTTCTTTTATTTCTTAAACTCCATGCCTAGTTAAACACCTTCACATAAATTGGGACGAGAGGGAGTAACAAATTAGCAAAAGTTCCTTGATACAATAAATGAAATGTTGCATAACCAAAATAAGTAAATAAATTGATGATTTTCAAGTAATATCCTATAGATGTGGTTCAAGTTGCTAAAATTTGTCCTCCCTTTCATTCTATAGCTTCCATCAGGCCCAACTAACTGCCAATAGAGAGACTAAAGCGAAATGTTTTCCACTAATGCAAAGCGCATTCCACACAGTGAAGTTCTCTACAGTTATTATTATTTTTTTGTTCAATGAAGATCTTCTTTAGCTATCTTATCACGTTCAGATATGAAATCCCTACCCTAATTACTAGTAGATGGTCTGTAGCAAAGTTGGCAACTTTTGTGTGGTCGTATGTGAAGTTGCAGCATAAAGATGAAACACACACCAATGCCCTACAGACCTTCAACTTCACAGAAGGTATGAAATGCCTCTGGTGATTACCTGCGACTCCAAAAGTTATATTTTTGCTAAAGGGAACTGCTTTTAGGTTAAAACGAAACCCTGGCGGAGCATGCAGATCCTCTTCCAATAGAAATCCATTTTTCCTGCGAGCCCAAAGATAGAAATGATATTGTCATCACTCCAAGAGAGGACATATGACACCAAATAGTTTTAAGCTATTACTTGGTAGTTCATCAAACAGAGAAAAGAGCAGCATGCTACACTGCTCTGTTACTCACAAGCTTGGCACACGTGCTTTAACTTCTCGGGCACGGATTGAAAAATCAACAACAGATTTCCTTCACCGCCGGAATGAAAAAGGATTTGCTAAATGTTAAAGAAGGCGTGGAACACCATTCCTGCTGAACATGGTGAAGTATATCTAGAGGAAATGAATAAGATGTTTTGATGATCAAAAGAGCTCAATCTGGAAGACCCTATCTGACTGTATCTGTTTGGTGTAAAATGCGTATAGCTGAGGAGGCGAAACCCTGTTACAGTTCATAGTCTCTTCTGTATAAGATAATCAAGGTTCACTTTTCTTTTGCTCTTTGGATGTTCACAGCACTTTCTTAGTGCTGGTTTTGACATCGATACTATTTACCATTTCAAAAATATAAGAAAAGTAAAGGACCACTTATCCCTGTCAACTAAGTGTGTGGCCTAAGCAATAGCGGAGTCATGCTTTTGACTTTTCAAACAGGTTGATAAGGTAAGTACAAAATGCAAAGGTTGAATCATGTCAACTTTACTTCAGAAGTTGAAGATAAACATACTGCAGATTGTTCAGGAAGCGACACAACTAAATGTTGAAAGATGCCAATAAGAATTCACAATGAACAAGAGCAATAAGGATTCTTAAGCACCTGAAAGTATCATTGTGGATGGAAATAACTATTTCTTCTTCAGGAGACAACTCCATCTTCAAGGGCCTGGATTAAAAGGGAAAAAAAATAAAATGTAAAGCCAGGAATCAACAATTCTCAAGCAGTGCAGAGAAGAAATATTACATCATCATCCTTCAATTGAACATATTTACAGTTTGGTTCATTAAATGTGTCTACCTAAAATAACAGCTTCAAACCACTACACTTCTACTATGTAACATAGCCTCGTGCATTCCTACATAACTGATTATAATTACATCAGCCAATAACCCAACCCCTGCTGCCAGAGGGAGAAAACAAAAGATATGGGAGACAGCTAAACGTCTGTAATCAAAGCATTGGTTATCATGCATTAATAGCTTATAAAGACATGACTTCACCTACAATATTCCAAACAGGTTGCAATGCTCTCACATAGAGAACTTACACCAGTACAAATAGTAGAGACAAGCACTTTGGACTTCCTTCTTCGAAGAAGGGGAACATACTTAAAAGAAATATCCAAAGTTTTCAGGGCAAAGATGTAAATGAAATTGAGGAACTGTACTCCATTTTGAGGCCAATACAAATGCTCATTTATCGTTTTTAGCATGATACATGATTGGATCAGTTAGATCTTAAGTTCTCGTTTTACAGACATACGGAAAAGGTTGAAGTATGAGGAGTACAATTTTGATAACTAGCATTCTGCGAGCCAAATTATGACTTCTAATTTAGGATTCAAGCATTAAGATATGATTTGACATGGAAGTGGTTTAATCGCTTTGAGTAGAAGTAGCTCAAATTTCCCATTTCGAAGCAATTAAAGAAACCAAACACAAGTTTTTTTTTTTAAAAAAAAGTCTTCTATGACAGCTTAAACAATTATGCGGCTCTTTTAACTGCGCAAAACGGCTTATTTAGAAGGAAGAGAAGCATTGCCATTATGCTTTTGTTCGAGTTAAGTAACATCAGTATAGGTTTAGCTTAACAAAAGCATATCACTTTCCAGCTACTATTGTGTTGGAGAGATTGCATCTATCTTGATCCATTAAAATTAAAGACAATCTTGGACAAAATACATAGCAGTAGTATGAAGACCCTCACCGAAGCAGAGGTTGCTGATTCAAGATAGTCGATTGTGACAGACGCTCAAAATTATACTTCTCGTCTGCGGCATGCTGCCAACCAAAGAAAAATGAGAGAGAGAGAGAGAGAGAGAGAGAGAGAGAGGAGAGAGAGAGAGAGAGAGAGAGAGAGAGAGAGAGAGAGAGAGAGAGAGAGAGAGAGAGAGAGAGAGAGAGAGAGAGAGAGGAGAGAGAGAGAGAGAGAGAGAGAGAGAGAGAGGAGAGAGAGAGAGAGAGAGAGAGAGAGAGAGAGAGAGAGAGAGAGAGAGAGAGAGAGAGAGAGAGAGAGAGAGAGAGAGAGAGAGAGAGAGAGAGAGAGAGAGAGAGAGAGAGAGCGAGAGAGAGAGAGAGAGAGAGAGAGAGAGAGAGAGAGAGAGAGAGAACCTTCAACAACCATAATCAAATGATAGACTAATTTATTATCAACTATAGAGAGGTCGATACACAGGCAAAGGAATAATACCTGATCAACAATAAAAAGGTCTTGATCTAACCTGCCTACAATAAATCCAAGATTGAATTGCCCGATCACCCTGCATAACCAAATAGTGAGTTGAGAATTTTCAAATGCTGATACTAAAACTCTGCATTTCTGCTGAAACTGCTGATGACAAAATTAAACATGGACAAGGAATGTTAACGAATTGCATGTCAATAAACTAGTACTCGACCAACCAGATTTAGTGCTGGAACTGGAAGTATGACAACCAGATATCATGCAAACAAAATTCATATGTTGCAGATGTATAGCAAAACAGCTCTGCAGCAAATATGCAGAAGTCCAAACTGTGGGTTTATATTTGCATATCCAAGAGAGGCAACAGAAATCATTATTATGGACTAAAAATCTGTTCGAATATTTAAAGTCAGAATGCTGAAACATGGTGTGGGAGACAAAAAAGAGAACAGGCAAAATTCTGCAGTTAAAAATAAAAATGAAAATAGTGACTCCTAGCATGCCTTGAATTGGAACGATTCTTAAAAGGCTGCCTTCTTAAAAGGAACAGCCGAAAATGAGTACTCTTGCCGTTCCAATTTATGTGACACTAGTTCCTATTATTCCGTTTTAAAAAGAATGACACTTGTATGATTGAAAAATATTAACTTGAACTTCTATCACACAAATGTTATGATATGTTTGAGATCACAAATTTCAAAATTCTTATAATCACACAAATGATATGCCTTCTAGGACCACAAGTTTCAAAAGTCTAGATTTCTATCCTAAACTTTGTGCCGAGTCGAACTATGTCAGGTATATTAGAAAGGAGGTTAGCGCTAAATGAGGAACATTTCAGGACTGCACTTAAGAATAGAGAAAGGAAAGAGTTAGATTAAGAGTGTAAAAATGGGTTCATAAGGTACAATTAAACTATCCCTTTTCCCAAAAATAATAATAATTTTATTCTCAAAAATAAAAAATAATAATAATTTATCAGTCACATTTAAGGAAGTAGATTTTGTCAGACAGAAGAAAGAGGTGGACACATTCAATTTAGGACAAAGGGATACTAAGAATTTTACTGGGTGTTTATAGTGCTTTTGACTGGAAAAAGATAATGAAGAGTGAGGACATCCATAGTAACAGGAAATGAACTTATTGGAAAAATCAAAATAAACAAATTCACTTTCCACGGAGATAATAAACAAATTTACTTTTCCAGAAACAGGAAATAAACTTATTGGCAAAATGAAAATGACAATTACAGGTGTGATTTTGAATACGAACAAATGGATGAGTTTTGGACCTTCATTTTAGTAAAATCTTCTTTCTTGAAAAGTCTCTCCAACTCACTGGTAGCAGCAATCAAAGCCCTTGTCTTGCCCTCTTCATTTGCTGATTCAGAGAGCTCCAGGGTAGCTGCAGCATAATCCCTACACAAACAATTAAAATATAATTGTTCAAAAAAAAAAAGTTAAAATATTTTTTATTAATTGAAAGACCAAAAGTTCTTTTCCTGAAGCCAAGGGAAATTACTGTCAAGTACTTTTTGGTATTCATTCTTTGAGATGTACGACTAAGGAATTGCAATCTTGACAGTCGCTGGTTTCTTCTTGATATTAGGTCTTTCACACTAAATTGCAATGTTGAGCCAATCTTTATATCAGATGAAGCCCTAGGAGCATCCAAAGTCGCAATAGAAGGCTGTTCAGAAGAAGCAGCATCTACTAAATTTTCTGACACATCATGAATGTTGTTGCAAGTAGAATCAACAAGCTCTGATTGAGTCAAACACAGTTCGTTCATTTGAACCTCCTGCTCCTGAAAATGAAATGATTCAAACCTAAAAGGACCGACTGAAATAGAAGATTGTCTTCCGTTGTAACTATCATCCTAATCACATTCCACTGAACAACAAAACAAGGAGAGTTAAAACCACCCAGAGAAGTAATTTCTATTAGTTTCCTCATACCTGCTCGAATATTCCTCTT
Organism: Petunia axillaris subsp. axillaris; assembly: GCA_029990575.1. Classification (NCBI taxonomy): domain Eukaryota; kingdom Viridiplantae; phylum Streptophyta; class Magnoliopsida; order Solanales; family Solanaceae; genus Petunia; species Petunia axillaris. The sequence continues at coordinate 11,794,313 of JARKNS010000006.1, forward strand.
TGTATACTATTTTGAGGTGGTGACAAATTATTTTGATCAGGGACTGTACCCGTTCTTGAGTGCTTCATTTGATGAAGAAATTTATCTATCTTTGAGAACTTGGAAGATCCAGACTCATCAATAATCACATCAGCACACTTATCAGCCCTAACTGGATTATGTGGAGATCTTAAGGATGTGGTATCCTTCATAGAATCGTCTTCTCCTGACGGACACACCGTCGATCCATTTCTCAGAAGAGGTACCTCAGTTAATGTAGTATTGATACTCTCGTGCTTTCGCTTATTTACTGTAACAAATTTGGTGAGTGATGACTGGAAAATGCTTGCACGATCCACACAATGTGCACTATTGGTCGAGCTTTTATCTGTTGATCCAGGGGTGAGCACATGTCTATCAGTTTTAGCAGTAGTCAGACCTCCGACTTCCTTTCCCGAGCTTCTGGAACTGCTATTGTCTTTCTTCTTTGCATGGAATCGAAGACTGAAGTCTTTCTCCAATGACCTGTTTCCATCATTTAGCATCACCTCCGAGACGGACGTATCTTTTAATTCCTGTTGAACCTTTTTGAGAAAGCGACCATCTTTACATGGTTCTCTGACAGACTCACCTCCCTGAGTATCATCGCTATCTGACAATAATTGTCTGGATTGAAATTGAAAGGCATCAAGATTGGAAAAAGTGGATGTATGTTTTTCTTCCGAAACGTCTTGGAAACTATTAATAGCATAAGTAACATGACTAGATGAGTATATCTTTTCTAAAGCTTCTCTCAAAGAGTGTAATATGGAGCCTTCATCAGACAGAAATATTTTCCTTTTGTCAGGAGTTACATTGACATCAAATGCTCTTGGAGGGATGGAAAAGTTCATGATTGCAATGGGATATTGCCGAGAGTTTGCACCTCTGTACAACTCATTAACAAGCTTGCTAACTTTTGGCATATCTACTGGGCGTCCATTCACAAAAAAGAGTTGTCGATCTCCTAAAGTGCGTCCACTACCATGGCCAGACTTGGAAATGAATCCTTCAACAGTGCAACCATCAGACGTACATACTTTGAGAGGCTCCAGACAAGTAAAGGTACTCATACCAAATACCGTAATGATGTTATCTTTCAGAGATCCACTTCCCTGAGTCTTCAGAACAACATGCTTTGCATTTTTTCCAGCTCCGTTGGTACAAACTAGTCTGACTCCCTTAGAAATAAGAGCATAGGCCTAGAAAGTGCAAGAAAGGAAAATACCAATAAATAACTTAAACAACAAAAGCATAAAAATACATCTTCAACAGGATACCGTGCCTATAATCTCGAGATGAACAAATTATATATGCAGCCTAACATGGTGGAGTTAGTATCGAAGTTGAAGCACAACGCGACTTAGAATTGCCAGAAGCAAACTTTTTTATGAAGTAAATCAATTTCATCAAAGTGGAAAAACTTCCGTAAATAAGAAGTAAACAAAACAAGAAGAGACCCCACAAATAAAATGGTTCTCTACAAATTGCACCCGATCTTTTATATCGAAGTACCTTATTTTACAAGTCTCTGCTCTGCCCCTCCCCCCCCCCCCCCCCCCCCCCCCCCAAAAAAAAAAAAAAATAAACCACACCTCCCACTTAGAGCTTGACTTCATAAAAAGACTCAAATTCACTCAGGTAGTTTCCAACTTACGTTAAGCTTTTCCAATTGAGAAAAAAATGAATAGCAAAGGAATCAGCAGAGATATAAAGAATATCCAGAAAAACACTGCAGCACCAATACAGCACAACTGCTATAACATAGAAATTCGTCTCTAACGGTGTCAGTTAGATGATATTCATAATCGAGATACCTCATATACAATAACAAAAGAATATATTCAATATGATTGAAGAAATTCTCTTCGTTTACCTCCTTTTTTTCCTTCTTTAGGTTGCAATAGGTGTGGTCAACAGATTCTATGCTTAAAAATCAAATTCCTCCAAACAGTAAAGATGGACTGCTACTACAATAACAAGACGCACTGCTACTGTAACATATAAAAGTTTGAGCTTTGAAGTTTAAACCAACTTGAACCAAATTGATTTATGCCATTACGAAGTGCCCCACAGATTTGAAGGCACCAGTTGAAATTTCTTTCTTCAAATACTTAGTTGCAGTACTATTAAATCATCCTGAGAAAATCAATAGCCAAAGGAGAATAAGACAATAAAGATAAAGGCATCATACATTCAGCAAGGTAATAAGCTTTCCGTATTCCTTACGGATGTTACGGTGAAACTCTTTACTTCGGACTGGTAAAGAGGAGAACAACTTCTTAACTGTGACAGTGGTACCAACTTGGCGAGCTGTCTTCCTTTCATCTATCAGAAGACCTGAATGATCAAAAGTCAAGTGTGTCGCAACTTGCTCATTCTTTGTTCTTGTTTCAACCGTCAAATCTCCTAAAGCACAAAGTGAACTCAATGCCTCCCCTCTAAATCCAAAAGTAGCTAATGACTGAAGATCATTTAGATCTGATAGTTTTGAGGTATGATGTTTTAGCGCCAGTACCTTCAAAAGCAAACAAACACCTGTTAGTACCAAATTAGACCAATTTACTATCAACACGACAAATACTGCACTTAATCAGCATACACCAAGAAAAACGAAACAGACAGTGAAAATCAGCATCAAGTAAGCTACAGCAGAGCAGAGACAACCTTGCTTCAAAGGTACAGATGAGATGAGTATAGCGTGCACGCATACACACAAATATACAAATCGAAACAACCTTAATTGCAAATAGAAAGTACAGTGAAAGTTTAACATACAAATATGAGCATCGAGACAACCATAATTGAAAATCGAGTGTATAGAGATAGTTTCTTAGCAGTAAAAAATACACATCGAAACAAAGTTAATTGGAAATAGAGGATATAGAGAGTTTATAAGCAGGCACACTCAAACAAATATACACACCGAAACGATCTAAGACTGACCCAATTCTAGTGACACAAGTTCAATAGAAAATAAATAATATAGAGTTACCTATTTCAAAAATAAAAAAGAGTATAGAGAAAACCCACACACATAGACATGCACAAGTATGTGTACACCTGTATATATCTATATATACATATCACACACACACACACACACACACACACACATATTGTTGGGCTCAACCAGATACTCTTAACATGGTGTGATATTGTCGGCTTTGGGTTTTCTCCAAAAGGGGAGAATACATAAGGCTTACAAACACACATACAGAAATTTTAGGGCTCGGAATGTAGAAAATAAGACCTTGAAATTGGGAGGAGAGATGCCACAGCCGTTATCGATGACTTGGAAGGATTCAGCGCCATAGTCTTTGAGGGATATTTCGATGCTGGTGGCGCCGGCGTCTAAGCTGTTCTCCACCAATTCCTTGACAGCGGAGGATAGGTCGAAAATGACTTGACCCGCACAAATTCTGTGCACTACGCCCTTGTTTATGGGCTTTATAGTTGACGACTCCATTTCAATGGCGCCTTAATTACATCAAGAAATGAAGGATATTGTAAAAGCAGTAACTGATCCACTAGTTGAGCTTGAAGAACCAGAAATTCCCCCCGGAGATTAACAAATTTTAGTAAACTTCCATAAACCCTATGGTTTTAATTGCTAATTAGAAAATCTCTTATTTGCCGCCAAAAAACAACCATCTTACACTAATACTACTTATTAAATTCTCTGAAACTGAGCATCATCGAGGTGTCGTGGTGTAGTTGGTTATCACGTCAGTCTAACACACTGAAGGTCTCCGGTTCGAGTCCGGGCGACGCCATTCTTTTTTTTTTTTTGGGTCTATACTTTTGGGTGTTGGCTTGGAGCTAGAAGTTAGAAAACAGAAATATTGCTCTTCTTTTTTCATGTTTTTTTACTCTCTGCTTCGATTTGTTCGTCATGTCTCTTTTTCTCTTTATAATCAACCCGTCTTATTAGAAAAGATTGTTACATAAAAGTAGTACATTATCATTTGTTACTGCTTGATATTGTAGGACTTGGGAGTTGGCAGAAACTGTAATTTGAAAATGAGTTCTTTTTCAAAAGAACGTAGGTTTAGGCATAAAATCATGGCCCCTTCCCCGGAAAATGACCGAGTCTTCATTGGAAATGGATTATGGAGAAATTCTAGTTCTACTTTTATATTTACCAGCATAAGAATTTAGACAAAGGAACCGCATTACCAACTGCATACATAGAAGTACCGCGAACATAAGAACTTTGATAGAGGAAGCAAAATGAAAATATAATAATTAATTCACTTTCATATTTCATTTTGGTAAAAGAATTATGTATACAAAAGATTAGGAAACCACTAGACCAAATGCGCCTAGCAAATCAAACGATAAGCAGAAGTCGACCATCAAAGTTAACCTGCTCTGAGTACTCTCATTCTCAAGTCACCATGTTGTTTGTTTCCCTAAGACTGCACTGCAATAAAGGAACTTGATGCCAAAAAAACTGCTATGTGCCAGCACACAATTGGACTGGAGTACTAAGAATTACAGAACTCCGACATTTCTAAAACTCTGGTAAAATATTTATCCGGAAAGAATTGAACAGTCAACAACCACTATTCATCCAACAAACTTTGGTAGATAGGCTCCTCATTTGTCTCATCTTCAGCTGCATCCTTCATTCTTTTTTGATAGAAATTGTCCATAGGAGATGTGATTCAGATTGCACTATAACTATGTTCTCTTTCACAATATTTGATGTACTGACTAAACCACCAAATTTCATTTCTGTATTGTCTGAATAAAAGTCAAGTAAAAGTAAATCAGCCTAGCAGGAAAACGAGATAACTACTAGTACAATGACATAACCATAAAGTTAGCACAGGGTATCTGGAGAAGCTCGTCCCTTTTGTAATTGAACTAATAGCTAACACAGATGTGCAAGACATCAAGCATTAGCCGGTAGGTGATAACATTAGTGGTAAGGTTGAATCTATACCTCACTATAAAATTTAAGGAAATAGTAGATGGAGCAACTCACCTAGATTCCATTGAAGACCCGTTGTCGTGGTTCTTCCAGCAGCCGTTCCAATGGGTATGAGTCCACAATGTGGGCCCTCAACTGAAGGCTGAATATGAATCTTGTGCTGATGTGTATTTGGAAGAAGTTGGATGAGGCAATCATCAGAGAGAAGAATAATCCTCATGGATGGAAAACGGCATAGGACATTAATATTTCCCATCTCATGATCGAACCTTCCACCAAGTGCTCCAGTTGCTAGGATACACAACTGTAATATACACAAATACAAATCAATCCCACAGAAACTGTATTATTACGGCATTACCAAGCAAATGAGTCCTACATTCTTCTAATTTCTCTGAGAGTATTGCATCAGTTTGTTATCTAATAGTGACTTTTTTTGTAAGAATCTAATAGTGACTTTTCTCAAATGTCAGTAGTTTCACTCAAATAATAATATCATAAGAAAAGACAACATACAGTGCTTCATTTAATACCACTTCATTTAACAAAAGTACTTCTCTATCCTGTAAAGTGGTAATAATCAAAACCTAACGTGCCAATTTTAAATTTCACACTGCATGATGACCTTAACATAATCTACAATCAAGACCATAAAGAGTTTAAAAAGTTAAAATATATATTGTCGATTACTCCAACTTGCTTCACTTTACATATATCCACACTTTCCTGAAGATTGTTAATGTAATGGTGTCCGTGGTAACTAGTTCCACTTTTATTTCAGACTGAGGAAAAAGAAGCAGTGGATGTAGCTTATCATAGATCCAAATTGAATAATATCCGACAACCAGTAAACCATGGTGGACTTTTCAAATGAGCTGTTAATTTCAAATATCCATTCTGAAAGGGTAATACTGATTATTGGCAGTAATCAGAACAGTGAAACAATTAAATTACAGATATCCCACAAGGAAAAGATCGAAATATGGTTTGAGCAACAATTTACTGTGCCAATACTTTTGACAAACATAAACTAGAATATTAACATCTTGATAGACATGGAAAAAGGGTTCCTATGTAATATGGTTATAAAAAAACATGGAAAATGTGTAAACATTTCCAGAGTTAAAAAAGCGTAGCTTAACTTACATTTGGATGTTCTGGGTTTAGCAAGTCACGAACATATGCAACGCATTTATGAAGATCCGTGGTATCTTGATCCTGAGACTCATCAATTATCTTGGTGCCCTGCATGTGGTCAGCAAGCTAGATATCCTCAAAATATGGTTCTAACATGCTTTGTAATGAAAGCACAAATGTATTGCACAAGAACAAGACCGCAAAGAATGATTTAGAGCAACCTGCTAATTACTGTATATCCAAAAGTGCAATAACCTATGGTACCTAGCGCCCAAAAATGAAATATACATGTAATGCCTCATCATAATGTGGCTCCCAAATGCTTGAAAATGAAAAAAAAATGCATGTACGATTGTATACTGCTTGCAAACAATTTGAGTAAAACCACATAAGTGTCTTGATTTCTACACCAAAACTACTAAGTAAAAGTGTAGTAATGGCTTGTATGCACCACAAGATCTCAAACTTAATAATGAATGTGGGAGCCACAAGGTTTTAACAAAGTTGGCTTCTTGGCCAAACTTAAGAATATAATTACATCATTGTACTGTAAATAAAATTCTCATTCTCAGATAGAGAGGAAGACAGGGAAGCCCTTAACACATCATACACTAGTAAACTGTCACAACCTATCGATTCACCACAAAGGTTCTGTAAGGCCAAGGATTCGACCACCAAATTCTTTGAAGGCTGATGTCCCTGGAGGCAGACATTTAATTGAAAGTGATGATTCAATTTAAAGTAGAATAAATCATACTAGTCTTAAGGGATGATTTCTGAATGTATGCCAATCAACTACACCTCCACCCCAAATTAGTTGGGATTAGCTATATGACTCCTCTGTATCCATTCTGCCGCATTATTTAGGTTTCATTTCATTTCAATACTAAATAATCTGTCTTTTAAGCAAACTGTGGATTCTCTAGAACTAGAAGTTCTCTACATTTGACACTTACCCCTACACGAATGTACAAATCATGATGATTTAACTTACAGAGGAAATGCTGGGCAACACAGTATTTCTTTACAAAAGAAAATTACAGAGCGAACTGCAGAACCACCAAAAACAAATTCTGAGCTTACCAGGCCTCTATAATAATCAAGAACTTCAGTTCTGATTGAATCCATGTCTCCTTTGATAGCATACGGCTTGTACCTGCAATCAAATCATGATTTAGGCTAATTCGATCTAAGATGATAAACTAAAATTCCAGGTTTAAATGATCGTACTGTAGCCCAAGAACAAAAGTCCTGAATGTTTGTTTACATTTCGCCTGCCTGTGCTTTAACTCACTCATAGCTCAAAACCAGGGGTAGTAGTCCTATGTTTATGGCATGAAAGTTCTGAACTAGTGACTAAAACTAATTATGTCCTGTACAAATCCATTTTTTGCCCATTCTCCCTAGGTAAAAAAACACAAGACCCACATGTGACAAGAGTGGGTGATACCTAAATAAATAAAAGTAAAATCTTTCTAATAGGTTAATAGCTAAAACTATTAGACGAGGTGATTCACACCATTCAAAGCTAATGTAAAGTAAATCAGTTTTAACAGTGGCTAAAGTAAATAAACTCCTAGAAGAATGTTGGATTCATTTTCTTCTTCCAATTCGCGCATATGAGGCCCACACGTGATGCAAGTGTTGCAAACCGAAGTAAATAAATAAAGTAAAATCTGTATGCCAGCCAAAATAAAGCTAATATAAATCTTTTTTTAGCAAATATTTGCTCCTATTGAAATCCTTGTTGCATTGCTTATTATTATTCCTAATAAGTTTAAGAAGTATAAATTGAAGGATGAACAGGCAATAAGTAACGAGAACAATTAGTTAATACGTACCTTTTACGAATATCGGAAGGCTCCTGATGAGGAAAAAAGCTAGGCAATTCATCATACACCCTATTCGCACCACCATCAGCACAAATATGAACCTGTGCTGTTCTAAACAACAAAGCATACGCACAATATTTTAATATCTCGAGGGTTCAAGGGACAAGTGACAAAAAAGGAAGGTGCAGGGATATTACCGTGCCTCCAAAGCAGAGGAGTGAATCGAGGAAGGCGTTGGTTAAGGATAACAAGAGCGTAGGTTAGAGAAGGTCCGTTGTCGGTAGGAAGATTTGGGAGGAGGAAGGTAGAAGAATGAGACACCATCCCCATCGTTCTACTAACTTGCACCTCTCCAAATCACCCTCCTCTTTTCTCTTCTCAAATTATAACAACACAATACCATGTGATGTGAACATCATTATATACCTGTCATGCTGACTATTTGATTTTTTATAATAATAATAATAATAAAGCTAAGGTATACCGATATAAACAAAACATAAAAGAAAAAGAATTATGAACCGTCGAGATGGAAGTGAGTTAGATAGTATAGTTAGTAGTTAATTAGGATCGACGCGTGAAGGTTGCCCAGATGGTAACTACTTTTCACATACAATTAAGGTGTTCACAGTTTGGTTTGCCAAACCATTATATTCGGTTTTTAAAATTTTAAAATCAAACCAAATCAAATAAAATTTATATCCATCGGTTTGGTTCGGTTTGTCGTTTTTTTTTTTAATACAAATCACAATGACTGTTGGATCTATTATAGTATTTATTTGTTTATAGAATTGATCATTGACTAGCTGGAGTATTGTTGAATATTGATTACAACATGAGAAAGATAAGTGTGCATAAAACTATGGCTTCAATGAAAAAAGTAGCAGTAGTGTGCCAAATTGCAAATCATACAACAACTTACTACTAACCGCTAAGGTTTAGTTCACCATTAATTATTAGACTTGATTTTTCAGATCGCCAAAGGTACGGGTTTTCCAAGATTGTCACGTTTACTCCAGTCCAGACCCATCTAATTTTGTGGGGAGCTGAGCAATTTTCTCAACGATTTTCATGTCCTCGGGCAGCATGCAACTGAACCTCGTCTTACTTCTGGATAGAATTCAAAGGGAATTGAGTTGACTGATGCTCCTTGAGCATCAAGAGTTCCTTATAACAAAGCTCACACAATATCTCATCTAAGTATCTTTCTAGAAAAAAATAATAAATATCTCATTGAGTATAAAAGAAGATTCGAATCCTGGTCCAGAAACTAGTATGTGCTCTGACAAATGATGTCTCATGAGTAAGCCTAAATCTTGAAGGATCTACAAAATCCATGGTCAAGGAATTAGTTCTTATGAGATATTTTTGGGTTGGATAAAGGGTTACTAAATAGGTCACAGACTCAACACTATGACTACTTTGTAGTTTTTTTTTTTTTTTTGGGTTTCCCACCCGGTGTCCGTTGCCCTCATTGGAGCCCCGACTAATCCGGATTCGCACCGCGTAGGGCCGCATTCAGAGGGGAAGCGCTCCCTACCAGTGATTTTTCCATACCCAGGGCTTGAACCCAAGACCTCTGGTTAAGGGATGAGTAGCCCCATCCGCTACACCACATCACTTGGTGGTATGACTACTTTGTAGTTACTAGTTAGGCTTAGGCCTATTTCCATTTGTATTTAGTGTAAGTATAATTTATAAACTATCATTCTAATTTGAAAATATATAAAATACTTAAAAGTTTATATAAAATATTAATTTATTAATGTATATAATTATAAAAATTAATATTTATAATTGTTGGTTCGGTTTGGTTAATTCTTCGGTTTTTTTTCCTTAAAACCAAACCAAACCAAATATTTTCGGTTATTGAAAATTCAAAACATACCAAACCATATCCAACAAAATGTCGGTTTTTTTTATCGGTTCGGTTCGGTTTTCGGTTTGGTTCGGTTTTTATCCAAACCGTGAACACCCCTACATACAATCAATAAGTTGTGGATTCAAGTTAGGGTGTTCATGGGGGCAGTACGGTTCGGGTTTGAGCTTATCAGTAACAGTATATCGGTTAACGTTATGTAATTATGTAAAACCAATACCGTACCAATAAGCTATCGGTTATTGGTTCTTAACGGTTCGGTAATTAACAGTTCGGTAACGGGTACACCGAAGTAATGCGTGAATTCTTGGAGGATGGTTGTCAATAGGTACTCCCTCCGGTCCACAATATATGATGTTTTGGGTGTTTTCACACATATTAAGAAAATCACCTTTTTAGCATTAATTAGTAATATAATTGACCATATTAACCCTTATCCAAGCTATTATTACCTAAAGTTTTGTTTTAAGTCATTTATTAGCAAGGGTGATATGAGAAAAAACCTTCTTGATTTGTGTAAAGATCAAATATTGTGGACCAAAAAAAGTAGGCCAAAACATCATATATTGTGGACCGGAGGAAGTAATATTTTTTAATTAATACGAATATGACACGACCCGAAATCCGGTTAGGCCGTGCGGGCACCCGACATCCTTCCCTAGACCCGTCGGGCGAACCCTTACCAATTAAATTAGGAAAATAAATATAATTCAATTCATTAATAAGAACAAGACTTAAAAAAAAAAACACCGACATACTGATACCTCAAAGCTGTACAAAAGAAATTACAGCTGACTACCCAACATACTAGGTTTAGGGTTATCCAGACTAGACATCTAAGAGTACAAAAGAAGACAAATACCTCCTGAAGGGAGCAAAATGCAACTGAAATAATAACCAATAAACTGGTGGCCATCCGGAATAAAAGCTGGCTCACCCTGACAGCTGAAGTCGTCTTCGCTCCTTCACAACGTGGCGAACTCAACCCTGGAGCGAACCTGCCGAAATGAAATAGATAGACAAGAAACAAACAACAAACAAGGGTGAGTCAAAAGACTCAATAAGTGGGGCAGACTAGCCACCTCAAAGAATAGGACAACTAGCCAGGGAGAAGAAATAGATAAACCAAATTTCTCTTATTTAAATTTTAAAAAGGCAGAGCCAGATAACAACCGAACACATGTATGAAACCATAAACTCATCAACAACCAGGAACATAAGATAACCAAAATATATAGGTATCCCGAACACATCAGCAATCAGAAATACATCCTGTTGCGGCGTGCAACCCGATCCATATATTCATCCTGTTGCGGCGTGCAACCCAATCCATATATTTATACCGTTGCGACGTGCAACCCAATTCATATATTTATACTGTAGAGGTGTGCAACCTGATCCATATATTTATACCGTTGCGGCGTGCAACCCGATCCCCACAATCCAGAATACGAGCCAGAAATATATAGGCAAACTGAGATATGTCCACGATATAGTATACATACCGCATACATAAAACACAACACAGTACACACAATAGTCAGTATGCGGTGCAATGAGATGGGATGAATGTTGTACGATGCAATGCAGTCACATATACCTGAAACCTATCTCCGGCGCGGGACTCTCATCGTCTACCAGGAGATATATGCAATAATGACCCTTCACCGGTGCGGAACTCTCATCGCCAACTGGGAAGTCTATGCACTGATGAACTTTCACCGGCTCGGGACTCTCATCGATTACCGGGAAGTATATGCAATGATGACCCTTCAGGCTTCACCGGTGCGGGACTCTCATCGCGAACCGGGAAGTGTATGCAATAATGACCCTTCACCGGTGCGGGACTCTCATCGCCAACCGGGAAGTATATGCAATGCTCAAAACCAGAGTGCAATGCTCATATGCAATACCAACAATAGGGCTTATCATATAATATACTATACAATGTAACTTCAAAGCTAAGGCGTAATGAGTACGCCTATCGGCAGCTACACACGTAAAGAACACGTGGTAGAAAATCCATGAGGCCAAGTGCCTCCAAAGAAATGGATATAAACACTTACCTCTCTCAAAAGTTAGCATTGCGACCAACAACCGCGTTATTTTTTGAATTCATTGCCAAACGATCCCACTGTGATCAATAAGCAGAAAAATATATCACATTAGGCTAAAGGCTTCATTCCTCATATCTTATGGCAATCCAGGTAGGAACCTGATACCCTATTCGCATATGCAATATGCAGGCCAGGCCTATGTACAGGGTTTATGGTCACAGACCAAACCCCAAAGAAATTATATTTATATGTTGCCCATAACTCACTGAGTACGAATATATAATCAATTTCGTTATCGGGGTCCATTTGACCCTTTAAACTATTAATTGAACTTATTAAAACGATGTCTAATATTCCAAGTTTTACCGTTAAAACATATTCAAACACACGTAGTAAACTCAAATAATATATTAGGATCATTACCTGAATGTTCCAGGGTGAAAATTCTACTTTTTCCCGGCCTCTTTTCTCATTTTCTGGCATTTTTTTCCATTTCTGCGCCATTTCATTTTCTCTGTTCATGTTTCTTGTTTTGTTTCTGTTCGTCTCCTGATTTTGAATTGAAGACAAGGGATTAGTAATCCCTTTGTCCACCGACTCACTTTTTATATTTTTGTCTTTTGTCCTTTTTTTTTTAATCCGCTACTACGGTAAAAATTAAAACGGTATCCTACGATATTCGAAATAATTCCAACTTTTGCATACCAGTTATACAAAATATATGTAATATACTCGCGAAGGCGGATCTCAAATTGGACTCCCGAAACTCCAGATGCGAATTTAAATGGAAAATGTCAAATTATTTAACTTTCGGCATTTTAGCGGAAACTAGCCGAACAACATCGAAATTCACTTTCGAAAGTTTACAAAAATCACAAATAATCATACGAACCTAACGGCGCTTTCGGATTTCGAATCGGAGCTCATTCGGCAAAACCGAGCTCGAAAATCTCTTTTTTAATATTTATCGCCAATAAAAACTGAAATCTTCTTCCGATGCCTACCAAACGAGGTCTGATTTAGCTCAAATTTTACAGACAGGTCCTAATGGACATTACGAATATTTTAAAATTATCGGCACGCCAATCGGAGTCCTAACTTCTGAAACGACTGACCGAGGTCGTTTCAGAATAACCACTAAAGTAAGTAATAGACAAACAATTCATACAAACTAAGTAAACAAGTGCAATCAACAAGTCTTAACAATATGCTAACATAACATAAAATAATGAAATAGAAAAAGAAAAGATAAGAAAGTCTGATCAATGATCCGAGAAAGCAAAATTAATTATAAAATAGGTCGGACTCATTAATTAAAGTGTATGAGTATTGACATATAACCACCAAAAATAATAATAATAATAATTGAAGTTTAACCTATAAGTTAATGTTGTAAATTAAGAGCTTAAATGACTTAATATACTAATAATAAATAAAATAATATATATAAAAATTATAAAAAGAAATTTTATCGGTTATCGGTACGGTAATGGTAAAGAGATATAGAAATCATTACCGTACCAATATCTTATCGTTATTGAAAATTAATACCATTACCAAACCAATAACCGTTATACCGATACCGTTACGCTTATCGGTAGCGGTAACAGTTCGGCTATCGGTACCGATTCGGTTTTGCGCACCCCTAATTCAAGTCACACTAATAAGTAAAAGCAAAAGGTAAGAAGGACCCTATATGTACCAAAAAAGAGGAGGGATGGAGTTTATTTTGAAAAAAGATTAGGATAAATAGAAGAAAAAGGAAAATGAATAGACAAACCTCATAGAATAAGCTTTGTTGGAATATATTAGTTGGTCAACACTTTCATAGACTAGAGAAAACTAGAAAAAATGGTGCGTCATTGACAGGCTGCACAGATCAGATCAAACTACTATTCCACCGAAGTAATTGATACGGAAGAACTTTGTAGACTTCTAAAAAATTGAAAATATGCACGGCAAAAAGATTGTGATAAAGTGATTAGATAATTCACACGGAATTGATAGTGAGTTTTTATACATTAAAAATAGGATTAACTTTATGTTTAATCCCCGACATAAAACAGTCCAATTGAGCCCCAATGCATATACCAGATAGTCAGAAACAAAATCAAATTTTTTTTTTTTTAGAAAATATTCGAAATTGAATTTCTATGGAAATAATGAATTGGTCAACTCTTCATAAAGGAAAAAAACTACTCCAGAATGAGGGGTCACACCCCATTAGGACTCGAGAGGCCGTGGATAAAATTAGATATGATCATTAAATATTTGATGTTTCCACACAGAGACTCCAGACAAAATTTCTAACTGCACTTTGCTTAAAAAATCCTACTTGACAATAAAAATATCCTCCAAGAAAGAAGTAGCCACAAGATTCTTGGTATTTTTGTCAAATTTTGGTAATTTCCTTTGAAAGTTACCTCAATTTTGTCATTTAGGTGCTTTCAGCAGCGACCGGGAAAAGTAATATTTCCCCAGAGGTATAAGGTACTCTACTTGCTTGACCATTCCAATGAAGTTAACAATTCCCCCGAAAAATATTGGGTAATTGTCACACAATATTGAGTAATAGTATAGGATGGCCGAGCCAACACTTACACGGATAAACATGAGGGCAAGAAGTATGTGCTCAAGCCCTTGATGCCAAAGCAAGTGACTGATGACTATAGGCGTATGAGGGAGTTGAAAGAAGCAGCTAAAGCTAAGTCCCCCGTGGTGACTAAGCCTTTGGCCAAGAGCCCTACCACTCCATCATCTATCACCGGTAATATTTGTGCCATGATGCAACTGGGTGAGTACTTGAGAGGTAATGATGGCACCAAAATGCTCATTTGCCTAGTGCAGAAAAGTATGGTTTTAAATTCTGATTGTGATTATTTTTCTAACCCTAACCCTTTACCTAGTGCTATTGAGAATGTTTTGAAGGTATTTGAGGACATATTTCCCTAAGATATGCCGAGTGGTTTTTCTCCATTGAGGGCAATTGAACACAAAATTGATTTTGTCTCGGGGTCCCAAATCCCAAAGAAGCCGACCTATAGGAGCAATCTCGAGGATACCAAGGAGTTGCAAAAGCAAGTGGATAAGTTGCTCAACAAAGACTTGGTTTGTGAAAGCTTGAGTTCGTGTGTCGTACCGGTCATTCTTGTGCCAAAGAAGGACGGGACATGAAGGGTGTGTGTTGATTGCCGAGCGGTCAACAAGATAATAGTAAAGTATCGTCATTCCATTCCTAGACTTGATGACATGCTTGATGAATTAAGTGGTTCTAGTATCTTTTCTAAGATAGATCTTAGGTCCGGCTACCACCAAATCCGAATGAAACCGGGTGATGAGTGGAAGACCGCATTCAAGACCAAGTTTGGTCTCTATGAATGGTTTGTGATGCCTTCTGGCCTCTCCAGCGCACCTAACACCTTCATGAGGTTGATGAACTATGTCTTAAAGCCGTTTATCAACAAATTTGTGGTTGTCTATTTTGATGATATCTTGATATATAGCAAATCAATAGATGATCATGTTGGCCACTTAAGTCAACTCCTTGAAGTGCTCAGAGCCGAAAAGCTCTATGCCAATTTTAAGAAGTGTGCCTTTTGTGTTGAAAAAGTTGTTTTTCTTGGTTTTGTTGTTAGTGCAAATGGTGTAGAGGTTGATGAGTCTAAAGTTGAAGCCATTAGAGATTGGCCTACTCCTCCCACTGTATCTCATGTGAGGAGTTTCCACGGCGTTACTAGTTTCTATAGGCGCTTTTTTAGGGACTTTAGCACCATTGTCACACCACTCACCGAGTTGTTGAAGAAAGACAAGGTCTTTGTGTGGGGAGAGCCTCAAGAGAAGGCTTTCCAAGAGTTGAAAAGTAGGTTGAGTATCGCCCCTTTGTTGCAATTGCCCGACTTTGAAAAGGCATTTGAGGTTGAATGTGATGCCTCAGGGGCGTTGGGGGTGTTCTCATGCAAGAAGGGAAACTCGTTGCCTACTTTAGTGAAAAGTTGAAGGGCGCAACCTTGAATTACTCTACGTATGACAAGGAGTTGTATGCCCTAGTGAGAGCTCTAGCTCATTGGCAACACTATCTTTGGCCTAGAGAATTTGTGATTAAGAGTGATCATGAATCACTCAAACATCTTAGGGGCCAAGAGAAGTTGAACAAGAGACATACCAAGTGGGTGGAGTTCATTGAGTCTTTTCCCTATGTAATTCATTACAAGAAGGGAAAGGATAATGTTGTAGCCGATGCACTTTCTAGGAAGTTCGCTCTTGCTACCACTCTTGCTTCTAGGCTTATGGGTTTTGAGAGTATAAAGTTGATGTATAAACATGACCCAAAGCTCAAGAGCATTCATGATGCTCTAGTGAGTGGGGAGAGGGTAGAGAAATACCAATGGGTAAATGGCTACATTTTTAAGAATGAGAGAGTGTGTGTGTCCCCCGAGTCCTCTTGGAGAGAATTGCTAGTGCGAGAAACACATTGTGGGGGCTTGATGGGTCACTTTGGGGTGGACAAGACTATGGTCATACTTAAAGAGAAATTCCATTGGCTGAAGATGAGGCCTCTTGTGGAACGTTTTTTCAATGCTTGTTTAGATTGCAAAAGGGCTAAGTCTAGATCCAACACTCATGGCTTGTACACTCCTTTTTCCGTACCTACTAGTCCATGGGTTGATATTTATATGGACTTTGTTATGGCTTTACCTCGAACTAGAGGAGGACATTACATAATTTATGTTGTCGTTGATAGATTCTCCAAAATGGCGCACTTCATTCCGTGCAAAAAGAGTCATGATGCACAACATGTAGCTTCTTTGTTTATTGATAATGTGTTAAAGTTGCATGGGGTGCCTCGCACCATTGTTAGCAATAGGGACTCTAAGTTTCTTAGCCATTTTTTGAAGTGTTTGTGGGGTGCTCTTGGCACCAAATTATTGTTCTCTACGTCACACTACCCTCAAATCGATAGGCAAACCGATGTGGTGAACCGAACCTTAGGAGATATACTTAGAGCTATGACCAAAGGTAAGGCCGGGACTTGGATTGATAAGTTACCACTCATGGAGTTTGCATATAACCGCACTTTGCATAGAATGATTGGCCTGACTCCATTTGAGTGTGTTTATGATTTTAATCCTTTGATTCCGTTTGATCTTACCCCCTTTGCCAAGGGATACGGTTGTTGATTTTGAAGGTAAAACTCGAGCCAAGGCATTGCTCGAACTTCATGCCAAGGTGAAGAAGAACTTGGAGGAGTCCTATAAAAAGATTGCAACCAAGAAGAACAAGGGAAGGAAGAAAGTAGAACTCAAGAAAGGAGACTACGTGTGGGCCATTTCCGCAAGAAGAGAATTCCAAACATTAGAAAAGGGAAGTTGGCACCCCGAGGAGACGGACCATTCCAAGTGCTATCCAAGATCAACAACAATGCATATGTGATCGACTTGCCCGGTGAGTATAACGTTTTTAGCACATTCAATGTTTCTGACTTGACTCTTTGTGATGTAGGTGACGATACCTTGGGGGATGACGCTTTAATTTCGAGGACGAAATCTTCTCAAGAAAGGGAGGATGATGCAACCCAAATTTCATCGAGACCATTCACTCGAAGTCAAGCCAAGGAGATTCAAGATGCTCACTTACACTTGGTTTGGAAAGGCCTTGATGATACGAGCTCCGGAGATGATTTGGATAACATGCATTTAAGATCAATTGAAGGAAGGAAGACTACGCTTCAGGACCAGGCAGAGTGCCTAGACTTAGGAGGAGCGCCTAGCTCCTTGATCATGGAGGCGCCCAAGAGGTGCGCCTAAAAGCCAGGCGGAGCGCCCAGATGCAAGGAAACCAGGCAGAGCGCCTAACCAACCAGGCAGAGCGCCCAGCCTTTTGGTTAGTAGCTCCACCGAGCGGAGCACCTGGATTCAGGCCGAGCACCTGCATTGCTGATTTTCTAGACTTTTTGTGTGAACTTCCTATTCTAGCCCTAAGTGTTCTAATGTATTCTAACCTAGTTTGAGGGCTATTTAGACTTTTCATAACATGTAAAGGGATGCTATAAATACACCCCTTCATCATTTATTGCCATTAGCTTACATTGAATATACTACATTGATGAGAAACACTCTCTCTAAACCTTGTAATTTTGGCTTGAAATCAATTGGAAGAATCCAAGTTGAACTTCAATCCTCTTTGATCATTCTATTTGCAAGGGCCAGGCGTCTCTTGAGGATAGTTGCGTAATGTAGGTTCTACTTGACTCGAGTGAGGGTGTATCGAAACATCGTTCTTCGGTGCTACCTCGTAAGTTGTTTAAGTTGCGTCTCATTTTTATCGTTACTTTTATCGCTTCCGTGTTTACATTGCATCATCAACCTCAAAATACACTAATTTACATGTATAAAACTGTAGTGAATAAAAGTGTTACGAAAGAACGAAATAAACCTAAAATCACATAGAACAAAATTGTCTTGAAAAACTTGCAGTATTTGTAAACTTAGGAAATATATTTTCATGGAAGAAAAAAATCAATATAAACACCCACCAATTAGTTGAGAAAAGTTTCTTGGTATCTATTTTTTCTGTTATAGGATTCTCACAAAGGTAGGGTGTGTAACCGACAGTTTGGTTATAGTTTGGGAGTGTTTTTGCTTTTTCACAATAATCATGTCATTGTATTATATGCTTTCTAGTACTTCAATTTTATTTATTTTTTATAATATTGACCTGCAATAAATTTAAATGGAAACAACACAGTCATTAAAGATTCACATAGAGCATTGTCAATATTGTGAAAAATCTTTTAAGCTTAGCACTCCAAGCAATTCTCAAAATTGCCTAGGAGAATTGGTCAAAGCAGCGAGAGACAAAACCACATTATCTAGCTAGGCGAAGTTAGGTTGGTCAAGTAGTTGTGACAGTAAACACGACACCAATCAGCAATGGCTGGTATGAATTTATGGTCATGGCAGCCAAGATCCACAATAAAAGAAATGACCACCAGGGAAAAATGTAAAGTGGGAACCATAAAAAAAGGGCAGAATACATAGATGGCCCCTCGAAGTTGTACCCAATTCCCACTTGAACACTCCAACTTTTCCAATGACCAACTAGACACCTCTTCTAGTCCATACTGTATCTCCGGAATACTGACGTCTGACTTGGCATTGTGTGTGAGTTTCACTAAACTTGGAGCGCGTGAGAACCTCAAATTGTATCTTTTTTATGTTGTTAAAATTAAAATAAATTTCTTCAAGTGACCCCACTCCACCATTTTTAATTCCACCATCTCTTTCATTCCTCCACCGTATCTCCGCCCGGATCTACCATCTCCATCATTTTTTCTCGTCAATAATAACAGACTCACAACTAATTTCACAATCTAAAACACTTACCAAAAGAATCAATGAATTTCTATAAAGATTAAGAATAAATTGAAGGAAAAGTATGAATCCGTGAAGAAACGTCATCGGACACTAACACTTGTTTCTTTCATTTTTTTTTAAAATACACATAATTTACAGTCAAAAAATCAGAGAGAAACACACACGACACCACGGTGGCAATACAAAATAGAGAAGACGCAAGAACTAGAGCATTATAGCTCTGCCTCTGATGTGCTATCAGTTGATTGCCATGTTGAGTTAGTGTCTCCTTCACTGATTCGTTGGAGCAATTAGAGGAGCAAATGTAATGAGCGTAAATCAGGAATCACCATGTTTTGGTACTAAAATAAGCATATTCCAACAATGATGCAAATGATAAATATTGTCAAACTCCAGTAAGTTCCTCAAATTGGATTTGCAGCATACCAACATTATACGGAAGTCCACTAACATGAAATTGAGTTGTTGAACAGGGGAGTAGTTGCAAAAACATACACCACCACCACCACCACCAGTAGTGGTGGAGATGGCGGTGAAGTAGAGAGACACCGGTAGCAGCAGTACAAAATAAGTGGAGATCGGGTGGGGAATAGGCGATGGCAAAATAGCCACCACCGCTAGGATCTTCATCGAAAACTTGAAGCAGAGACTGAGGCGTTGATAATGGCAGAAAGTCACCGGAATCTGTGAAGAAACCTTCATCGCGGGCCACCCATTTCCTCATCTTGATTCTTGTTAATTCTGCTATTGAAATAAAAATGGAGACAGTGGAGTAGTAGAGAATAAGGAAAGGGGAAAGAGGGTGGGGGTGTGGGAACAATGGCAGTATGATTGCTGACGAGGAAGAAAGGGGGTGGGGGGATTTTCTTTGTTTTATTTGTTATTTTTCAATTAAATTTTTTTCTTTTTTCTTTTTTTTTTTATAAAAATTACACGTGTCAAACTATTATTTGTTACTTTTCCACGTCATTGGAGAGTGTAACTCACGCATGAAGTCTGCCAGACGTCAGTGTTCCGGTGATACAGTATGGACTAGAAGAGGTGTCTAGTTGGTCATTGGGAAAGCTGGAGTGTTCAAGTGGGAATTGGATACAACTTCAAGAGGCCATCTATGTATTCTGCCTAAAAAAATCCTTCATAGGAGACTGTTTTACAAAAGCATTTATAGGAGTGTCAACGGTTTGGTTCGGTCGATTTTTTCATGAAATTTATATCATACCAATTTTTCGGTTACTCTATTATGCGTAAGCAAAATAAGACTTTTCAAAACCGTCTCATTCATGTCGGTTTTCCTTCGGTTCGGTTCGGTTAATTTTTGGTAAATTTTTTTAGAACTCTGTGGTAGAGTCATACCATTATTAGAATGTACCATGTTTATGTAAAATACCTATTAATTTAAGATAATATTTGAACAAATAATGACTCTTAAATGATCGTAACTAATAGTTAAGTACTCGACATATTTTTGTTCTCCAGTATCGAGCTACAAATGATTGTCACTCTCTATTAAGTAGATAATAGAATACGATACCATATGCATGACTTTGATAAAATTTATTTATAAGGCAATTAATCAAAAGAACATTATTCTATAGTGATATTATAAAATCAATTAAGCAAAGATAAGAATTCTAAATAACACGAGTTGACAGATATTGATTAAATATAACTCAAGAACTAGAATAATAAAATATTAAGTATATGCTAAGAAAAATTTAAACGAGCAGAAAAATATTTGATATCTTGGTCACTTAGTAGCTTGATATATGCTCAAGTTTATTAGTGGTACCAATTGAGTTAGTTTCAACAGGATTATATGAGTGCGGATGAGTTTAGTAGTTTGCACTTTTGATGCTAATTTTGCGACATTGTGTTTCCATCACCTCAAGGTCCAAAGTCTCGACTAAAAACGTTTGCTTATATTTATTTTTAGACTTAACACATAAAACACACACACACACACACATATATATATATATATATATATATATATATATATATATATATATATATATATATATATATAGTATGTGTAAATATATTTGATTCGGTATTTTTTCAATTTTTTTATTTTTAAAAAACATACCCTAATTATTCGGTAAGGTTATAAAGTTATATTCAAACCACCAGTTTTAATAGAAATAACCTAAGAATCGGTTCGCTACTGTTCGATCGATTTTTCGAAAGCCATTGACACTCCTAGCACTTTATATTCATCCTAGTAGAGTTATTTGTCCACTGCTATAGCAAGGTTTATTATAGAAAACATATTATACATCATAACATAAAGATTCAATTCCAAAGACAACTTTGTTTGTATACTCAAACTATATTATAGAGAATGATCATTGTAGAGAGTTTTGACCGTAATATGTAAGAGCTAGTGTTATTATAGAAAACCTATTTTACATCATAACCTAAAAAGTCAATTCCAAAGAAAACTTTTTTATTATAAATGATAGGTTGTTATAGTCCTAACCATAATACGTACGATAAATTAACTTTGGAATCAATAACTTTACCACTAGCCTAAAAGAAAATTACACACATCGATGGAAGGTGGGGGCGGGGTTTTGTGGAAATGCAATAGTCAGCGAAGTCAAATACGATCTCATAAAAAGAGGCCAGTGTCTTTACTCCTCCAGCTAGCCCCCACCAACATTTTGCCCACTGCGTCAAACTATACAAAATTCAATACAGGAGAAAAGAATAATATAAGCATATGCTTCTTGAATTACTCAACTCGTATATACAGAGAAAAGACCTACAAAGAAGAAAATTGGGTGGGACAAGATTAGGCTCATTAGGACATACAATTGCTGAGATTCTTGTGAAGTAAATATGATACACATTGGCTCGCAATGGAAGAGAGGTAAGAGAGGTCCTTTCTTTCTTTCCTTGGGGTCGGGGCAGTTGGGGATTGGACTGAGGGGAACCTGGAATTGGTTGACCGGCACCATCTGAGGTAGCACAACCTAAAATAAATAAACTGATCCTATACAGTTTGTTTCCATATCTCCTCTACATGAAGTAGCTAAGAGATGCTTTCTTTCTTGATCCACCTTCTCCATACAATTCATTCCACTGCACAAGCTCATTCATATTTGAAGATTCGGATGATACACTCGCACATACCTGCATTTGGTAAACACATAAACAAGTAATGAATCTACTAAATGCATACACAATTGCAGTCCATAGCAAACTGTTCTAGACTATTATGATAAAGCTAGGAAAAAATACAAGGGCCCAAAACAATAATTTTCCACAGAACAAGTAACGATTTCATTTGCACAAATTGGTACAATGCCTTCAGCTCCCTGTAGGTAAAACTGACAAAAGCTCACGATAACAATATGATATCAGCGTCCATTATCACCAATGCAGCAAGGCATTTCTCAAAAGAAGAACCTGATATTTAGATTGAGGTTATTTAGATTGATATTTAGCAGCTACCATGCAGCTGCTGGTTAAAAAGGATTAAACCATGAGAAGCTATTAAAGTTACATTCAGGCTACCTGAGCGAAAGCACAAAATGTTGTCGTGGTCTTTTGTGCAACCACATGATCAAAACTTACACTACTTCATCAGTAGCTGTAATAAGACATGAGGGACCAACATGATTTTACCCTTAATCTTGTGACAACAGCTCCCTAATCCCATATTTGTATCTTCCACCAATTTTATATATATATATATATATATATATATATATATATATGAAAAACCAATCAGTTCAGTACATATTTATCTGACATTGAAATTTGCAACAGGCGGAACACTTCAAGTGACTAAAAGTAGCTGATAAGTATCACGTCCTGAAAAGTACTTTTAAGTGCTGAAACTGATTTTACCAACCAAAAAAAAAAGTTATATTTGTATAGAAGTGCTGAAACAGATAACAAATGTTTGGTAAAAAGGTGCTAATAAGTATTTCTTTCCCTGTTGAAATGACCAAAATGACCTTGAATTATCAACAAAAATATAAATTTAGAAGTACTTGACATGACAGAGGACAAATATTTAAATGTAATGAAGAGGGAGTTGGGCATTCTGTTTTGGGAAGGTTAGTTTGTAGATTATAAAATAACTTTAGGATAAAATAGTAAAAGACTGTCAAAGTTCAAACCGATGCTTATAAAGCGAAAAACCATAAGTTGGAAGTGACCAATTTATAGCTTATGGCTGATTTTGGTTTATAGCCACTTGACTTGTAAGTACTTTAGGTGGTTGCCGAACATGTAGATAAGCTAAAAAATGCTTGCAAGCAAGTTAACCAGCTTATAGCCTTATACCCAGACACTCTCATAGGAAAGGATCCATGCGAAAGCCTCAAAAGTTCAATTGGCAGTTGATGAAAGTAAAGCTACTAACCTTTCTACTAAACCCCCAACAACCTTTGTAAAGGAAGTAGAATGCAACACACAAATCAGGTTAAAACCCACAAGATGTGAAAAGAGAGTACCTGTTCGTGTGCATACTTAAAATCATCCATGTTAAGAGGACGAATGTCTGCGCTACTATGCAATGCTGGAGATGGCCTGTTCTCCGCAATTGCCGACGTTTTCTCCTGAAATCATGCCCCAAAAGCAAAACAAAGAAAATAACTCAATAAATCATACTATTATAAAAGAGTCAATCCCTATAACAAAAAGTAAACGACTATTTTGCCCTTCAAAAACTAAATAATGCCTTTGATTTTAGTATATACAAGTTTAGCTATAGGGTTAGTCTTGAAAATTTGAATTATGTCTTGTGATTTTCATTGAACTATTAAGATACATGTATTTGTAATATTCAGAGTATACAAGTTTAATTTTTTTTTATTAAGATTCATGTATCACTTTCAATAAGTAACTTTTCCAAATGCAATATTTTTCATAAAATACAAATGTTCAAAGTGTTTTGTGATTAATGCGAAAAAATGAGTTTTACATCTAAGATTTACTCCACACTTCCTTTTTCATGTGTCCTACTGTTATGCCGTTAAGTCTATCCCTTCTCTTATTAATATCAACATTCAACACAATGCATACTTCAATCTTTTTGCTTAAGAGTACTTATTTACATCATCAATAGCCTTTTGTTCTATCATCTTCTATTTCTTTAGTTTTTTCAATCTAGAGAAAGATGATTTTCCATGCGGGACTACAAGAGATGCTTGCCATTATCGGGATGGAGAGTGACTTAATTCTACTGAGGTAACTTTAATCTCTTCGTATTTTTTGCTTTCCTTTTTGGTCCTTATTAGATTCTCATGGTTTGAAATAATTTTGCACGTACGTGATAGGTAGAAAATAATAAGTTAGTAGCATATAACTTTGACATGTTAGAAAATATAATTAGACATTTATTAGTAGTATATAACTTTGACGTGTTAGACAATATAATTAGATATTTATCTGTCTATTCAACCACTTTCAACCCTTCATGACAATCTAAAAGTACATTCATATCATTGAGTTAAAAATTTATCTTCATTTTATCATGGTTTCTGATAGCAATATCTCTATTTAGGTGCATACGCTTGCGCTTGTATTATTTTTAGAAAAGTTTAGCTTTGACAATACATTAAGAAATTTTTTTGTCAAGTAAACATATAACATTCAGAAGCCATTGCCGATCGAGAAATTGATGGACTATTCAAATAATAGTCACCAACATATACTCTTTTATAACCCAAACACATTTTATGGTAATATTTATGTATATTTAGAAGTTATTTTATTTATATCTATGGGCCTCACGCGCGTGGCGCGTGCCCAAAGACTAGTTCAGCAGATTAAAAGTGTAAATACACTTTAACAGAAGATGATGATGATGATGATGACACTAATAATTTCAGAGTCAGGACACCAAAGGAAACACATCATGAAGTATGTTGTGGATCCGGGTCACCAATTCAACCAAATGTTGGAAGGTTACAGAATTATAAGGAACAACTAGACTGAACTCAGTTTACTGACCTTTTTCTCCTTCTCCAAAATTTCTCTTATAGGGCAATGCGCAGCTGTCACACATAAATTCTGGGATTGGAAATTTGAGAAAGCAGTAAGTATGCAACATAGAACAAAAAATGCAGTTAAATTGAAGGAGGGATTCCAAAAGCTAATGAAGGAAGTACAAAATCTGGATCCAGACCTTTAAATCGCTCCCTGAGTATCCATCTGTCATATTAGCAATAGCTTCTACATCTACGTTTGGCGCTAATTCTTCCTTCGCCAATATCACTCTCAAAATTTTCTCCCTGTTTGGAGCATCTGGCAAGTTTACCATCAACCTGCATAAAAGGTACATTAAATGGCATCACTACCCCTAAATCATTTATAAATCATCATTGATCAATCAGTTACCCAAATCTAATTATATTTTACCTACGGGGAAGCCTCCTAATAACTGCTTCATCAAGGTCGAAGGGTCTATTTGTTGCAGCAAGTACAAGCACTCGTTCCTTGTCTTTTGTCCGCAAACCATCCCAATTAACCATGAATTCATTCTTCATTTTCCGCATAGCTTCATGCTCTCCAGGATTTTCGCGTCTTCCTAACATGCTGTCCACCTAGTAGGCAAGAAGAAATGAAGGGAAAAGGACAACATAAACAAAGAATAACATAAAGAACAAACTTTGCAGAGAAAAAAGGAAAATCTAACTTTCTCATCTATTTAGGGAGAAAAAACTTGCCCAGCAATGGCTGTGCATCATGGAGAAAATGTTACCAACCTCATCAACGAAAACAACACTGGGCGCTATTTTACTTGCTAGTGTGAAGACTGCTTTGACATACTTCTCTCCTTCACCGAACCACTAGTAAGAGAAAGTTGTCAGCCATGTTAAGAACGGCCAGTCAGATACCACGACAGAAAATAGATAGCAGTAGTACCTTTGACGTAATGCTTGACATTGATATATTTATAAAGTTTGCACCAGCCTCAGTAGCAACAGCTTTTGCAAGCATTGTTTTACCAGTACCTGGAGGTCCAAAGAGCAATATTCCCTTGCAAGGCTGTATATAGCATCTTGGTTAGAAATGTAAGTGCATAATTGATGACCACTTCTAATAAACTCAACCACTCCCCCCCCCCCCCCCCCCCCCCCCCCATAAAAAAAAAAGGTCCAAAAAGAACACCTCAATGGAGAGGATCAGAAAGTGAGAGGATCCAAATAGACCTCAAAAGGCAATTTCTTTTACCTTGGTCAGCTGTCCTTTACAAAACAATTCTGGTCTCTGAAGAGGCAACATCACCAATTCTTTGAGAGTATCCTTGACAGTTTCCAAGGCCCCAATGTCATTAAACGTAACACCAATATCACTAGGCGGAATTACGTCCCCAAGAAGTTTCTTCTCGAAGTCATTCTCAGTAACCACATCCTGAAAGTTAAGTATCCATCTCATGTCTCGGGTATTCAGAATGAAGAAGCTCCTTTTTTCAAGAAGTGAATTTGCACAGTTGAGAATAAAAACCAGGGGGTTCACCTTGAGGGATTTCTTCAAACTCTTGGTTTCACTCTGAATACCTTGCAAGATATTGAGTCCATACGCAATGCTGCAAATAAAAAGACATTTCAGTGACATGCAAACCAACCCAAAACAACTTTCAGCCCCTAAAGAAGTGAAATAGGAGGACTTATTGCTCTATATGTTACAACATTATGGAGAAGACATTGAAAATTAAATTTGACCTTTCACTGGAGATAGCTAGCTTGGCCTCTTTCACAGAAGACTCAGATTTATGCATTAAGTGATGACTCAAAGCCCAGCCAATTATCTTTTCAACACCTTGACGACCACATCAAGAAACATGAGAGACTATTATAATCAAGAAAATGATATCTGAATAAAAGGCCAAAAATTAGGAGGGATTACTGACTTTCATTCGGTAGTGCTTGATCTTTAATGCATAAAGATTCAAGGTCAGGACAGTCAATTCTGATTCGATTCAAAACCTGAAATCACACATATAGTTAGAACAGCTTAATAATTCAGTTATTGAGGATACAATTCCATAAAGCATCATAGTCGTTTATCTTTCTTACACGAATCACACCATAAACTGTCAATTCTAATCATTATTTTTATGCTTAAACTCCATAAATTGTGGGAAAAAAGTAACTTCCTTTTCTCGCACAATGATGAGAAGATGGTTTCAGCCTTTCGCATAAATCCAGAACAAGACAGTAAGAAGATGAAAATTAAGTGCTAAAGGAATGTGCATGTGTTAGTTTAGTTATGTTAAGTAAATAGCAGTTAGACTTCACAGAAAGCAATGAAATTTTAAGATATGCAAAGTATCTTATATGGTCTACATAGTAACCCGAAAACAATGGAAGGATCTAAGAAAAGAAGGTTTTTGCCCTTAGCTGGTCAGAATTGAGCACTCACATTGCGTATGCTTGCTATGTTTGACTGAGATTTCATCGTCTCCATATCCCGATCTAACTGTTGCTTCCAGTCTGATAATAATGTTTCATCCTGCCACCAAACCCATATTAATGCTTCCATCAAAATTAACACAGTTGGCAGTCAAGCATAAGCTGAAAGTTACCTGAGGGATCTGAATGGTAACTTTGTTGGGAAACAGACGGGTGAGCTGCTTCATCGTCTTAGGGGTTTCTTTGCTTCTATCATGCAATCTACCAAAATTATCCTGGAAGGAAAGGCCATTCCAATGCATCAACATCAACCATTTTACAGGTGCATGTACTTCTAGAATGCTATCCTTAATAATTAGTTCACCTAGAAGCCTCACGGAGATGCCAATAATAGTAATAACAATGAAAACTTAGCAAAATGATACAATAATAAGGATGACTCTCGAGAAGAGCTAGCAAGTTAAACCCAAGTAATTAGGCCCATCCATACCTAACACATATGAACCATATAAGTTCATAAAAAGAGATTCTCCATACAATGGTTAAAAAGGTTTCAGATTTGAGAAACCACATTTTTAGTGAGTTGGATATGGGTTTAAGAAATGCCATGTGTCCTTTGGGGGAATCGGATTAGGGGGTGGTAGGAGGGAAGGATAAAGGATTTGGTAACAGAAAAGTCACATAACCATATCAACATGAAGTCAATTTCTTTTGCATCCCGTCTATCACCCTCTTATTCTCAAACTACCTCAGTAAAAGAAACTTAGAACTTCCTTCTTGCTGCTGCCTGTAGCATTTTCTTTCTATAACTCCTCATACATACAGACGCGTCATACATATACAACAACAAAAAAAAAAACCCAGTTATATCCTACAAGTGGGGAAACTCGTCATACATATACTTAGAATTTCCCTTTGCCTCTCCTCTCCTTTTCTTTCTACAATATCACTCGTACATACACTTCATACATATGTATCTCTCTCTCTCTCATTATATATATTGCTAACCTACTACATGAGTGTAGTAGATTAGCATTGTACCCAATTTTGCTTTCACATAAATACCCTCAAGAGTCCATCATGACATTAAGCTAAGAGAGGGATATTATGGTCTTTGCACAAAAATTTAAACCAATCCTCTTCCCTCTTCCATCGTTTCCCTCTCCCTCTCCTTTCTTGCAAAAACCCAGATCCCATCTCCCCCTTCTTTTCTCATGTTTGATTAGCTTGTATAATGAGAAGTCAATCGGGTTTTTAAATTGTAATAGAGACAACACAAAATTTTCACAAGTGAAAAGAGTCACATGGAGAAGGAAGGTTATTGTCCAGTGCCACATCTAACATTGAAAAGAAAATGTTGTGTTAAGTTTATCTAATTAAGAAGAAAAAGAAAAAGGAAATAAAAAAAGAGAAAGACAAGGAGGAACTCTGTGCTGATAAAGAGACACTCCATAGACACAATTAATCAACCAGGCCACAGAGATAACATAATAGTAAAAGAGCTTTTGATGCACTCATTTGTTTCTCTTTCACTTCTTAAAAAATGAGCTCAATAGTTTGAATATTCAAATACTTATATGTATGAGTAATCTTGAATTCTTACTGACCATTAACAAAATGGGTCACTTTTATCAATTCAAATAGAGGCCTAGAGCCTATTGTTAAATGACAAAATTTTCCTAAAATTAGTGGTATCAGCTACTGCTATTGTTGCTCGATTTCATCAACCAAAAGATTAAGTGAACTCCTAATTGTAGTTGGGACTCACCATTAGTGGAAATGTGAAATCAAGAAACAAATGAGGGAAGGGTGTGAGGAAGTAGTGTATTTTGCAAGAAGACCAAAGTGCCCCCACACTTAATGAGTAGACAATTTAAATGGAAGGGTATTTATGTGGAAGCAAAAATGGGTACATTGCTAACCTACTACACTCATGTAGTAGGTTAGCAAAACGCTATATACACACACACACACACACACACATAACATATACATATATCATATACATATGCATATATTTATATGTGTGTATAGATACACACACACGTTTGTGAAAGAAACTCTCCAGTCATAGTTGGTGGGTGGTAGTAGTTTCGGTGATTGAAAGATGAGAAACATGGGTAAGAGTAGAAAAGTATGTCCGGTTAACAATTGACATAGATAAGAATGGAGATGTTTGTGTTGTATGAGAAGAAAGAATGAGCACATGGCTTAAATGGGTGCTGGTGGGTTGGGTAAGGTCTGTAACTGATTACTCAAACTCAATCTATACCTACCCATATCTAATTCCAACCCAAGCCACCAATTTGGCATCCCTATGCCTGAAAATTTCATATAATAAGCGTCATACTTTCAAAACCTAAAGTCAGCCAAAGGGAAATAAAAGATTTAGAACATTAAAAAAAACCATGAATTTCGCGACTTCCCATAAGCACACATCACAACCTTTCTAACAAGAAATTGGGTAGGAATAAGAACAAAGAATGAGGAAATGAGTTAAATGGGTTTTGGTCGGTTGGGTAATACCCACTGTCCATTTTCTGAAAACCCAATTGATCAAGCATATTATATCATGAGGAAAAAGTTTGTTCGGAATCATATGCATCTATACAACTGGTAAACGACCGTATGCAACGGCTTTGGTAATCCATAGTGTCAGTTGGGGATTAATAAAATAAAAGCTAATCCATATTAACACATACAACAATCCCTCAGATATGCACATAGAGTGCTGACAATTTTTCGTAATTTTTAGGTACAAAACTGAGAACAAGAAATGGGATAGAAACTAAAGGAAATGATCGAAAGTGCTTTACATACTGGGAAAGCAAGGTCAAGCAATGCCGTCTGGTTACTTCCGAATTTCGTAAATAGCAGGCCACCAGGATGCGACTGTTAAGAATAAAGTAAGGCCATCAGAATCACAAGTCAAATTTTTATCCTGCAAAAAGAAAAAAAAAAAGAACCCTTAGCATACTTTCTCCTTTCTGCTGTCCGACTGGGTATGGGAAGCTATGGCAACAACATTGTCTGGCAAATGTTCAAGCTTAATCTTGAAAGCAGCATAGGTCTCGGGATTTCCCACCATAGACTTTTCAATGTCTTTGATGAATAAAACTAGAGGAGTACTTTTACTTTCTTTTGAAGCAACCTGCATAGGTTAAGGATAGTAAATAAATCAAGGGCGTTCCATTACAAACTGGAATATAGTATCAAGGAGAGGTATATCAGAAAATACCTCAAAAAGTTCATTGATAGCAAGTTTATCGATTTCATCACCGCTCGAGCTCTCTAGGCGGAGCAAGTCAGCTGCAGAAAGATCAGACCACCAAAAAGACATGCTCAGTTATTCGAAAAGGCAATGCATAGCTAAGCCAGGCAACAAAAATAAAAGACGAAAATTTCTGATATAAACAAGGCAGCAGAGGACTACCAGCACAAAAGAACCCGTGATCTTCATCACACAGACCACCGAGATCATTTCCCTCCGGAATCGATCTATCAAATCTGACACCAATTTTTGAGGACCCATTTTCCTCAAATGCAAGAACCACTTTGCCCCTGTAACCATATGATGGACCCCTGCAATCATGTTCATGCCTAATTTTCAAAATACAGGAGTGACATAATGAAATATCAGAGAAAACTTAGGTTACATGGAAGTCAGTCAGTCTGCTCATATGAAGATTAAGCAGTAAGATTTGATGGACATGACTCAAAATGCATCATCAAGTGTAGCAAGGATGAGAATTAAAGATAGTCATAGTATTGAACTAACATCTCAAAGGAAGAAATTTAAACAGAACTTAATGCAGTTACCTCAATGGTGTTTGCAACGAAGAAAGGCCTGATGGTATAGATCCGACATACTTCACTCTATCACCTGTCAATTAACAGGTCTAGCATTAAGCACAAACTTTACACCAGAAAAGGATATTCTCTAACCAATATATATATATGAAGTGATATTGCGTATCTTTATCAAAGGAAGAGGGTGAGAGAGAGACTCTAAGAAGGAATTCTCACTATGAAAGCAGATTACCTTTCTTGAAAGTGTATTTTTTTGACGAGGCAGTAGATGCCTCCTGCTTGGGCTGAGCATGAGAACTTATCGTTGAACCACCAGTTATATCGGCCTCAACACTAGAAGCTGGCTTCTTATTAAGATGTAGTGCCACCGCTTGCGCAGCACGTTTGGCAAATACACTAGCCCTCTCTGGCTTTGAACTTTCTTTCACCGGGTCGGCATCTTTGGCAATTGAACCCTACATAATATTTAAGAAATTTCAATAGCATAAACCTCTTCTTACATCAATAATAACAAAACTGTTATGAGTACCCGTCCCCTCCCATTTCACTTAACACTGCACAATAACTCTTTTGCAATCAGCCAGCAGGAAAGTTTAAAAGACTCTTCAAAATGCCTGGCCACCATCAGTGCGATCATTACAAAAACTTGTGCAAAAGTATAGAGGGGATCCCTTGAGCCTGTCATCATGGGCCCCTCCGCTTACTTATTTCGCTTGCAGTGCGCAATGTAGGTTTTCACGTTAATTTTTACAAGCAAACTAATAAGATTACTAAGGGAAAAGGAAAAGGGTAGAGGGACATCCTATCCCCAAAAAAAAAAAAAGGAAAAGGGTAGAGGGACATCCTAGCTGCAATTGAAAATTCGCGGCCAACATCTCAATCACATTCTTTAATTGCCCATTGAAATGATTCACTATTGTTCTCGAGTCTCGAACCAGAATGCTTTCCTTTACCCCCCCCCCCCCCCCCCACACGGTGGTTTTCTCCCCTGATTTTCACATTGCATAAGAAAAACAGAGATGCTAGTGGAGTTTGCTTAAAATGGAGAAACGATAAGGAAGTGAGCTACTTTCAGTTGAAAAGATTCAGCTACTGCATCTCATTTAAGCACAGTAGAACTTCAGAGTAGGCTCCCTTAATGGTTACAATAGGAAGCAACATCTTTCCATTCTGCGAAGGAGCTAACGGTCTATACTATTTTTAGAGAGAAGTTTGCACTATTTAAAATGTTGAGCCCCACAACGGCAGTGGGATGAGGTTGTCTTCCCCCTTATATTGTCTTCAGCAATCCTCCCTTTGGGATCGAGTTATGCCCAAGGTCTAAGTTTTACCGTGGCATCAGAGCCACAGCCATCCTATTTCCTAATGTACCCGATGTTGGCCCCATATTGTGTTGTCGAGTCCCGAGCGTTCAGGGATTTTGAGTCTCACACCAGTAGTGGGATAGGGTCGTTTTCCCCATACATGGTCTTGCAGAATCACCCCCCATCAAGCTAGGTTTTGAAGTTGAATTAGGCACAAGGTCAATTTTCTTATAACTATAAAAATGAACTAAAAAACTGGAAATGGCATGTGATCCAAGCATAGTCTTAGCTTGTTTGCATTTCTTTTCCAGCTTTCGACTACATTTCCACTTTTCATGAAATGAGTAGGTAGTAAATAGCCTTCTTCAAAAAAAAGAGTAGGTAGTAAATAGCACAACCCGAGGGGTTCAAGTGGTAAAAACATATGAACCCTCCAAATGAGAAGTATACGTAGCAATATGAGCAAAGTAATAGAAGATACTTACACCAGGCAGCAAAAGAGATTCAACTATCAGTAGCTTAGCACCAAAGAATTTAGCAAGTGCTTTGGCCAATGTCTCTTGATATATTTCTGAGCCTGTAAGCAGTGAATCAAGATATTGAGGGCTGTATTAAACTCACTAAAACTAGATAAGAGACTTCTGTCAATGTGGGCAGTAACTACCTGCTGGACCTGATAGCAATATCCTAGGGCACACCGTAGGGAGATCTGACGTATATTTTGCAAACTTGTTACACTTCAAGTGTATGTAAGTGGAAGCAATTAGAATACTCTTTGTGTTCTCACTGTCATAGGAATAACCAATAATAAGTACAGAAATCATCAATCAAACAAATTCCAGAAGTACACCAGGACCAACTTTAACTTCAAACAAAATGAATGTTGCAAGAGAAGCAGTGAAGAAAGCACTGAAAGCAATATCAACCAGAAAATAAAAACTTGAAACATAAAAATAATTGAAACCAATGTTCACCTTAAATAATATGGAAAATTTTCAAATGAGACATCAATATTGTCGCAATCAAGTACTCCTTGTTGTAAGGCATTTTTAAATGCTTGGCGCCTAGTTAAAGCTGAAATTGGAGGATCAAGATCCTTGAATAGTACTCCCCTTTGCTCCTCAAGAATTTTGGAAATGCTACCACTTAAATCGAACTCAGAAGCAGAAGATCCAGCAAGTACTTCCAGGAGAGGTCGCACTTTCCCGATCTCTGCATCAACTGAATCTAGTGCAATGTTATCAAGATTCAAGTTATCATTTGCAACGTCAGGAGATATCACATCATTCTTCTCATCCACCAAAACACCAGGTCCGTCATTACAATCAGAAGCATCCTTCATATCAGTATCTAAATCATCTTTCTCTGCCACTCCACTGATAGCGGGTACTATTGGCACCTCTGAACCTTGTTTCACATCCTTACCACTTTGAGCTGATGGTGGCAGAAGGGACAACTCTTTCGGAAGATTTGACAAAGATGCCAGGGTCGATGCAACTGCTACAGTAGAGGGATCCCCAGACCTCGTCTCAAGATGCAGTCCCTTGATTGCTCCACTATGAGCTTCCAATATGCTAACAGAATGAGGCAAAGTTGCAGCAGATAAAGTGTCATCAAAGATCTAAAAGCATAAGTCAAGGAAACACTGGTAATCCCCGTTCTGATAACCAAATTAAATTTCACGTCTTTTACATTAACATAAACTCTAAAAACAATAATTAAGGATACATAAGAATGTTGACCGGATGAGCCGAAAACAATCTCATCACCTCCTTTGAGAGGGACAGTAGAATTTTTAGGGTAGACGTTGCCATTGACTTGCACATCGCCTTTTTTCCCCGTAATTTCAAGAAGAGTGTTGGATACCCCTTTCTAGCATTAAAAATACATAAAAAATGAATAATGTGAGTTTTTACCATAAGTGGGAAACAAAGGAAAACAATGTTAACCGACGAAGAAAACCAGGACAAAGTAGCATTTTCAGAAAAAGTCAGGTTTACCTCCGTCTCAGTATGCTTGAGATTACATAAAGTTTTACTAACAGAGGAATCTCCAATCCACAAGTCACTGCCATGACCTTGACCTACAGTATAAGTGTGGCGGTGCATGACAAAATGAGGATTCTGCAAAAGCAATAGAAGCTAATTTAGGTGGTTTAATTCAGAATCAAAAAGTAGGAATATAAGGTATTGTTGATACCAGTATGGTAAATATGTGAAGTGACCCTGCCCATTTTTAAAGTGAAGAGAGCTCGACATTATGTGCAAGCATTTTAATCTTTAGAAGCTTAATTTTTTTTAACAATATAAGGAAGAGATTTAACTGTTAACTTTCATACGGCTAATGTTTAAAGATAGCCAATGGAGTTGGCGAGGGCCAAGCCTTGTCTCCTAAACACACTAGAAAGCAGAATCCTAACCCAGACTCCATACCAAAAGAAGAAATAATGAATTATAGCTGGGCTTAAGAAAGTGAGTCGCGAACAAAGCAGTTTGGAGACAAATATATGTTTCACCTTTGAGTCTTAAGTCTTGACTCAACTTTTGACATTCCAACACCAACCCGTATCATGTCTATATCTTTTCTTTCTCTGTATTTCAGAAGTCATGTCACCCACCTGGGACAGTTGTATTGGTTCATTGGACAACAAGGAGACACTATTTCACAATCTAATGCTTTTCTAAAAGGTTTATTCCAGAAGACAACACAAACTTCCTACAAGGGGAATGGAATCTTGCAAAAAATGCGACATTTAAGAATCTCAAATCACCCCTTCTTTAAACAAGACTTTACTCATTTTATCAAAAGTTGCATGTGGATTCATGCATTCCCGCATTTAAACACTGAATAAACATAAGAAAATCGTACAAGATCAAAATCAAGATATCCAATTTGAATGGAAGGAACAACTCATTTTCAGAAGTAGAAGGGCAAACATGGATGCAAAGGTCCAAGCTCTATGCTAATCAAAAATCATTTCATTGAACATGAACCAAGACGATGCCAAGTGATGCAAAGTGTTTAGCATTGAGCTTCCAGAAAATCAACTCGGCTATCCATACAAAAAGTTCTTTAGCCGAAGGTATATCGGAAATAGCCTCTCCACCTCTGTGGGGGTAAGGTTTGCATACATCTCACCCTCCCCATACCCCGCTTGTGGGATAACACTGGGTATGTTGTTGTTATCTATATAAAAGTAGGTTTTCTTCATGCCAAAGTATAAGTAAACAAAAAGAGAACCCCTGATCATTCATGTAGCTTTTCAACTCTTCAAACAACCTTTCTTTATCTCTCTCCACATCTTACTAGACCAAAGCAGGCTAGAGGGGCCCAATAATATTTAAGACATCATTCCAAATATGTCCCGGCTCCCCTACCCACTTCCCTCAATAATAAGATGCTAACATTTACATTATTCCTTCTATGGGCCTTAGTCATCCTACTAAAGAACTTTGCTTTTCTGTGAACCATTTTATTGTGTGATTTTATTTCTCTCATATCTCTTAAGCCACGCCCTACACAATACATTGCTTTTTTGATGGTTTCTCTTCTACTCTTCTCATCAACACTTTGGAACGTCCTTCCTTCCTTTAAATCCAGTAATTTCAACTCCCAATGCTTATTATAGGATTGAAATTTCAATCTCTCATCACTCCAAATGCAACTTCCTTCTATTTTGACAATTATTCTTCTGTGACTTTACTTTTCTCACCAATACAATCAAGCCATTCCACCAATATTTCATGCACTCCTTAAATTTCTGATGTTCTACCTACATATTCTCATATCTGAAGAAGACTGGAGCCTAGTCCAATACTCTATTAAGAAATGACAACAGCGATCTGAAGATCGAGCTAGTCAATCCTTCCCAATGGAAATGAGAAACTCTTCATCCAATTTTGTGGCAATTAGAGAATGGTAAAATGTGGACTCTCCTCTTTCTCCATGTGATATTTTGCCTCAACGCAAGTTAAAAGCTTTGATTTCCTATCTTCCACATATCTAATAAAATCCCCCACTATTTCCCATGAAAGCCATTTTCATCGTACGCCATATAGTTTCTCCCAAACCTCCATCTTCATTGTCCAGGTATGAAGTGTCCCTGTAAATCCTTCAAAAAACCCAAAAGTCTCTGACACATTTCCATAGTACATGTCAAAGAATATACAGTTTCGGGCATCCTTCTGTCCCACTTTATTGTCGCTCCTTCATCTTCCATCTGTGTCTCTCGTAGACTTACAAAATTTGGTCCCACTTTCTTCAACTAAGCCTTTCACTACTACCCTTTTCAGTAGATCATTCAGACTTCTTGTGCTCCACGTCATAATTTTCATCTGACTGTTCAAAGAATACTTTAATCCCCCACCCCCTCCCCACTTCTGCCCCTCCTTATTTACCTCAGAAGATTAATCTTCTGCACTCACTCCCTTCTTTATTCCCCAATTCATATTTTACCACATTCCTAAATTTTATATGGTTACTCTAAAATTGGAACTTATACTCACTTGCTCACTCGCCTAACTTCGTAACTTTGGTCCAAACCTTGTATATGTCTTAAAAAATTATTTAACATGTACCAATTATTAATTTAAACCTCCCTAACTTATAAAGGACTAGAACCCTGAACACCCAAGCTTCAAAACCTAGCTACGCCTCTGGCCATAGCAATGCATAACATAAAGGTTACAACTCCAGTTTCAACATTTTGATCAAGATCACAGTTTTTCCAAATTCTTCTAGAATCTTTTACTACTTTACCAAGCGCAAAAAATATAAACATATGGTAAAAAACTTAAAGAATTAAAAGCCAACCTGAGAACACTGAGAAACAAGTTTTCCCCACGCAGCATTACCGACATTAGATTTCAGCGACCGCTTCTTTCCCTTATTATTATTCAATGCAGTCGAGCCATTCGACTTCGATTTCTCCACATCAATCACAGAATCACCTAAAACCCCATCACACACAAAAAATTCAACAAAACCAACAAAAAAGATCAAATTTTTAACACATGCAAATACAAATAATTATACCTAAAGTCATAGGCGAAACCAAAGGCTCATTAGCCCCTTCAATTTCAACAGATTTCTGTGACACGTCAGCAGCAGGACCTGCCAGATCAGCAGATCCAACCCCTGATTCATTCACCCCACCACCCTGTGTTGTATCATTACTTGATGATAATGCTTCAGCCGCCTAAATTATTAATCAAGAAAACAATTAATTTAAAAAAAAAAACTTTAATTTGAACCCTAAATCTGAATTTTAATTAAATTGGACAAATTAAAAACCCTAACCTTTGAGCGTTTGTTATTAGTAATAGGAGAAGATGGGGAAGAAAGGGAACGCTTGGAAGAAGAAGAGCTACGTCTAGTTTCAACCATGTTTATTTTGACAGATCTAAAGAATTGAATTAGGATTGTAAAAATAAATTAGAGAGTTTGTGTGTGAAAAAATGGGGGAGAAGGTGAATGATTTGCGTGAATATCAGTTATCTCTGTATTTATATATGCTGCCGATAGCTGTGTTTAAGCTTTAAAGTGGTAAGGACCAGCTGCTAGTTGTTCAAAGTGTTTAGGGGTGTTTGGTTTGCCGGACTAAAAAACACCGATATATCACAAATTTGAAATTATAATTATCCGAAATTATAGTCTCGGTATTAATAATCTCACCTTCTACAAAGATAGGATAATACCTCAATTTGGTATAAAAGTTGTCCTAGCTTATCTAATCCCACCAACCAAATATGAAATAAATATAGTACCAAATTTAATCACGGATTATCAATCCTTAACAAGAGATTTTTGTATTTAAGGGAAAAATTATTTATATGAGGTCTTTAATTCATATTAATCAAGCGAGATAAATTTTGAATACCATATGTTTAGAAAGAGAAATTATATAATAGATCAGTTTGGTCTCAACGATTTAAGAGGATATAAACTAGAATCGTCATATGAGATTTGGTGAATCTCTGTTTCTTAAAATAAGCTTTCACATATTACAATTAAATTTGTATTTAGTTGAGCCACATGCGATCGATTTATATCAAAATTCGATGGATGATGCTAATCTTATGTCCACAAGCTTAACCATTTTAATGTATATTTAAATGAATCGAACTGTAAATATATTCGAACAATAGCACGACACGGCAAGTGACAAGCAACGATTTAACGAAGAATATATTAAACGATTAATGGCACGAACAATGTAAATTTGAACGAGTTGAATAGATAGATTTACTCGACCGGACACAAAGATATGAATATTCACTTAAAGAATAAATGAATGATAGTTGTCTACGATACTAGATTGAACGGATTGAATAAACGAACAGTTTAGTCGACGGTATATGATAATAGTTGAGTGAGTAAACGACCACTAATCAGCAATCTAACAAGCGATGAACATGGACGTAAATCGATATTTAGTCAAAGCCTACGTTCAAATAAGGTTCCGATCAGAGTGTATTTAATGATTAATTGTAATCACAGTGATTAGAAAATTAGTATAGCAGACGAATAATCAAGCAATCAAATAAACAATTATGGAAATAATAAGAGGAATAATAAAGCTTATTGTATTTGAAGATCAAATACTCAGGCTCTGTCGAAGAAGATAAAGCAAAGCTTGAGTACAATTGAAATAACAATTATGGTTGCGGCTGTGATCGCTTAAGAAAGAGTTATGTTCAAAAGAACGCAACCTTACAATAGGAAAATGGGGAATCTATTTATAGGTACAAGACTTCAACCCTAATCAAACTCCACTTCACGCACGTCTCTCCACGATCTGATAAGGTTGTTATCCACATCCAGCGACTTCTAAAAATGAAGGGATTTGGTTAACCATGTTTATCTACTTTCCTCTTACGTCTTCGAAAAAATCGACCTCGATCGATGAAAACGGACAGTCATCCTCGATCGTCAATCGTCAATTCTTTGTAACAACAGCTGACTTGTCTCCGATTTTAGATCTGAGCTCGCCACGTCAACGAACACGTGTGATCGTTTGTTCGGACGAATTTCGATCAGTATAGATAGTCCCCCACTTGCTGAGTGAGTGTCCGTAAGATCTTGGCAAGTGGCATGAAATTTTAGGCGGAAAAATATGTGGAGCTCCCTCAGCTGCGAAATTTGAAATGCCAAAACGTAACTTCGCCTCATATCAAGACACGTGCACGCCATCGTGCGGGTGGCAGTTTTCGCCAGTTACCGAGGTAATCATTACCTTACTCCCTATAAATATCGCTTCTAAATCTCATTTCCAAACTTTTGCTCTACAACTCTCTTCAAATTCTTAGAAAATTTCTACGATTTCTCCACTTCTGATTGCAAATCTCTTGTATTGAAATTGAAACCTTATTTTATATTTTGCTTATGTTTGAAATTTTCAAAAAAAAAAAATGATTGCTGAAAAACATCTACTCCAGCGATCACCACTGATATTGCTGCTTCCACCGTTCCTGCCGCCGGATCCTATTGCTGTAGTTGAACAGCTAACGTTACTGGTCCTTCTGAAGTCAAAGGGAAGGGGAAGAAGCGAAAACCAAAGAGTTTTGGCCCGGAGAAACTTTACACTGAGATTCTCCCAAAGGAATTTAGTTATGACGACGATTGTAAAGTCAGTCACCAAAGTGCCGTTCAGGTGAAGAGGAAGAGGAATATTCCTGTTGACACTATGTTTTGCGCCATTACTTCGGATTCTATGACAAGAGTTCAAGAGGAATGTGGATAGAAAGAGGATGTGGTCGATATTGTGTGTCCCACAGAGAAGATGACTTTGACCTCTCAAAACTCAACCACTCTGTCGTGTTGACATATCCTTTCATGATTGGATTCACGCTCTCGATCGATCCTTTGATCGACGTGTTTTATCGCATGTGCAGAGTTTGTGTTGGACAAGTTTCTCCAACGATTTGGCGGTTGGTTTCCATGATGCGATGGATCGCCAAGAAAGCTGTAATGAAATTGACATTTCAATACATTCTCTATCGTTACTCCCCTCGTGTTTACAAGGCTGGAGTCATTACCGTGCAGAAACGGGGTCAAAGGGCTCTGATTTCAAAAAATGATGATGATCTCCGAGGTTGGGATCAACGTTATATTTTCATCCCAACCGATCAACTAATTGCTCCGGGGGCAGATCTACTCCTCGACGTGTGGAACCGAACTTGTAAGTGCCCATTTTTGCTTTTACTTCTGTATATTTCCTTTTAATTAGCTCAACTGTATTCATATTTCAGGCAGCAAAGTTTTGTTCGAGCTAGTTCCAGATATCGATAGGTGGTTGATCAAGGTGTTGGACAAGACCACTAATGATGATAGAGCTTGGAAGCTTATAACCTCTCTCTTGAAAGTGAAGGCCAAACACCATGGTATGTCTTTTTTTTTTTGTTCCCTCCCGTTCTGTATGAGTAAAGTTACTCTAGCTAAAAGATGAAAATTTCGTTAGGCATTATGGGTGCCGGAGGGGAGTCGAGCGGAGAGGACGACGTGGAAGCGCTCGATGGGGAGAAACTCAAGGAAGCTCCTCCTCCGAAGAAGAAAAAGTTGAACTACCATGGAGTTCGAGCAAGACTCCTTGCCAAAACTGCTCGAAAGGAGAAAGAACAAGCGGAGAAAGAGGTTGGTGCAACGAATGCTCCCGAACCCATAAAGGACATAGTTGCAGGCGTAGTGATGGTTGTCGATGTTGTTAAAGAAGCCAAAGAAGGTATGCTTGTTCGGTTCGATCCCGATCAGGAGACTACTGAGGAATCGGGCTCTGAGCAGCCGTTGAGGCACCCAAAGAAACTGAGGAAAGAAAGGATGCATGAGGCAGCCGGGTAGCTAAAGGAGACCGATGAGTATAATGGAGCTCCTGTTATGGAGTTTATCACTGATGGACTCCCCAGTTTCAGCTTCCACTTCCTTCGATATTGGAAGTTTTTTCAGGCTCGGGGGATAGAGTTTAAAGGTTGGAGGCTTCTCTTGTCGCCGAGGAGCATGAAGCAAGGAAAATAGGAAGCTATCCCTTGATCGAGAGGTGGAGCCGATGAAATCAAAATTTACAGAGAGTTCAGGTTCATCGTTCTTTATTGCAGATCATGACGACCCTATAACTTCATTGCCAAGGGGCGAGGACGCGGCTTCGTACGCCGCTTACGAAATGGCTAATGCTGCTGGGGAGATAAAGGATAGATTGATCAATGTAACAGTTCCCTGCAACATCGATCTGCTCAGATTTTCAATGCATCTTTCCGATTACATGTATGACGTCACTGGGCCAATGGAGAGGTCCCGAATGAATTGTCGAAGTGACTTGAACCTTGCCTCACATGCTGCCTTCGATGCCTTTTGGGTAATCTCCTTTTTTACTTCGTGAATAATTTTTTATTTTAATTTTCCCTAACTTGGTTATTTTCTTACTTCAGACAACTATAATGGCGATCGAATCAGTGAACCGCATCCGACAACTTAAGGCCAAAATCGAACGCTTGTATAAACGTGCCATTTTTTTGGCATCTGCTGGTAGCACTTGCCACCAAAATCTCAAGGTCCTGAAAGTAAAGTACTCTGATCTTGAAGCTGATGCGAATAAAAAGGCGGCCGCTTATGCTCTCCGTGAATCAGAGTTGGAGCCGCAGATTGTGGCGCTGAATGAATAGCTCGAGCGCTATGAAGCTGATGTGGGAAGCAAATGTACTAAGCTGGAGTTTGAGCTATCGAACATGAACTTGGAGTTTGCTAAGCTGAAAGATGATCTCCATGCCTTGCAATGTGACAAAGAGGCTTTGGTTACTGAGACCAAAGATTTGACTGAAAGGAATCGAAGCCTTGTGAAGCATAATCAAGACTTGCCGCATCGAGCTGGGTGGCCGGAAGAGATCAATGGAAGATGAGTTCGAGAGCCGTAAAGAGTTTATCGTTGCTGAATCTCATCGAGATGTTGGAGCGCACAGTTGATGTGGTTGTTGAATTGGAGGAAGCCATTCAGACTGTGAGGCTTGCTCGTGAAGACCTCAGCCTTCCTCTAAGTTCTTCTGAAGAAGAGGACTCCGATGAAGAAGACTGATCCCTTAGCTTCAGCTAGTGTTTTAGTTTTAGTATTTTCGACCAAATGTTATGTCATTTTTGTAAAGACAATGAGGCATATGGTCGTTTTTAATGAAAACTCTTCTTTCCGTTGTCATTGCGTATGTTGATTTCAAAGATAGAGTTTATGTTTTATCGTTTCGGAAGTTCAATGACTCAGTTTTGAGTATGGTTTTTCCAAAATACAAGTTATGTTTTCATCGTTCGTTTCTTTAACAATTCCGCTTTTGTTATCGAAAAGAGTCGAGTAATTGGGGCTCAATGTAAATAGTGCGTAATGAAGAATGAAGTCTCATTTTCATGCAAATGCACTCCTCGAACATTTAGTTTAGTTTGAAAAATTATTTTGAACACAGTCATTTCAATTAGCATAAAGAGTAATGCCAAATTTTTGACAAGTGTGTTTTATTGATTATGATATCGACTGCTATCGGGGGCGTTATACATGTTATCCGACCTACTGTTACGATCGGTTTCAGAACATGGTAGTTTTGAGGCTTTTTGAATACACTATCTTGGCTGCTAACGGATCGTTTACATTTCATTTAATCTAAAATCTAAGTTTCGAACAGTCCCCAGTGTGAATGCATATTCTTTATCCGTAAAAGCGTAATCTTCTTCGATGGGACGGTTTGGGGCAGTTCCCAATATCTTCCAAATAATTGCCAACTTGATCTTGGGGCAGTCCCTAGTGTTCGGGCAGTCCCCCGATATCTCTTCGAACAGTCGTCAACTTCAGACTC
This sequence comes from Petunia axillaris subsp. axillaris, assembly GCA_029990575.1. Taxonomy (NCBI): domain Eukaryota; kingdom Viridiplantae; phylum Streptophyta; class Magnoliopsida; order Solanales; family Solanaceae; genus Petunia; species Petunia axillaris. The sequence continues at coordinate 11,837,857 of JARKNS010000006.1, forward strand.
GGGCAGTCCCCAGTCCGCAAGCAATTGGTGAAAAATCTTTCCTCACTCTCCATACCCCCCAGTGTTCAAGTGTGAAGTATGAGGGGTCGGACACTGGTTTGACGTCTCCGTTATGTGATCTTCGTGTTTCCTGAAACAACGATGCGAAGAAGAACGGAGTGGACTTAAAGATGAAGACCGCGTTAGAGTGTTCGTCAAACTTATCGACCCCAACTGAGAGCGTTTCGAGCTCATTGTGTTCGTGGGTGATGTATGTCATAATTCGATTCCAACTATACCTATCATCTAAAAATGTTAGTACCAAAAACAATAATGAGGTATGTCCGAATTGGAATGACTAAAAATGAATGTAAAGAGTAAGGTTACACGATACCGAACGTTTTTAGAAGTGGTATTTCTTCAATTGGGTGATATTTCAATTGTACTCGACCAGTTTCGAGTCTAAGGTTTCCAACTGATAAGACCCTTTATCGACCGCTGCTTTGACCCGATAGGGTCCCTCCCAATTTGCTCCCAACTTGCCTTCATTGGGTTCATCCTTCTTTGGTCGCTTCTTCTTCAGTACATAATCACCTGCATTAAAAGTTCGATACCTAATCTTTTTGTTAAGGTAGTTTTCGGCCATTTTTTTTTGTGCTTGAAAACAGATAAACACCATGTCTCTCTTACCTTCGAGAAAATCCAAGTCTACTAACATGGCCTCTTTGTTAGATTCATCGGTGGAATGAGCGAACCAAAGGCTTGGTTTGCCAACTTCCATCGGAATCAATACTTCCGCTCCATAGACAAGTGAAAATGGAGCCTCGCCAGTGTTTTTTTTCACCATTGTTCGATGAGCCCACGGCGCACCTGGGAGTTCATCCGGTCAATTGCCTTTTGAATCGTCCATCTTCTGTTTTAGATACCTCAATTATTATCTTGTTGGAAGACTCAACCTGTCTGTTTGCGCTGGGGTGATATGGAGTTGATGCAATTCGTTTGAACCCCACTTTTTGAAAAAACAACTGTGATTCACTTCCCAACTAACTATTTGCTGTTGTCGCAGGTGATCTCCTTCAGGATGCCAAATCCACACATGATATTCTGATAGATGAACTTGATCACTTCCTATTCTCGAATTTTAGCTAAGGCAGTTGCTTCTACCCACTTAAAAAAATAATCAGTTAAAATCATAATAAATTTTACCCCACTGGGTGCTGTTGGAAGCGACCCGACCAAATCCATCCCCCATTTCATGAACGCCACGATAATGTGACCGAATGAAGGGGCTCTGCTTGTTGATGAATAAGATTGTCATGTCGTTGACACTTGTCGTATTTTTGGACGAAGGACTTTGCGTCTTCTCCCATTGTTGGCCAATAGTAGCCAGCTCTAATCAATTTTCGCACCAAAGACTTGCTTCCGGAGTGGTTGCCGCACTCTCCTTCGTGTGCTTCCCTCATTACATAACCTACTTCCCCTGGTCCCATGCATTTCGCCAAAGGGCCATTAAATATTTGCCTATAGATATCCGGCAGCTTTGGCTTTGAGGGCTTGGGCAACTTTCTTGTCCTCGGGAAGAGTACTTGTCTGCAAATAAGATAGATATTTTTTTCTCCAATCCTAAGGTTTACATTGTTTACCTCATTCCGAACTCGATTAAGCGATGATTCGTACAGGTGTACGACCGACTCGCTAAGATTGCCCTCGGTATCGACCACCGAACCATGGTTGGCTAAGGCATCGGCCTCGATATTTTCCTTGGAATTTGCATTATTTTCTATTCCCAAAAAGAAATTAAGAGATTTTGTACCTTGCTAATAGTTTCTGCATTCTTGCATCTCGAGTGTTGAATTCTCCTTGGACTTGGTTCACCACCAGCTGGGAATCGCTCTTGATTTCCAACCGTTCGATTTTCAAGTCCTTGGCTATTTCAAGACCTGCAGCGAGGGTCTCATATTCGGCCTCGTTGTTAGTTTTGGCATATAATTTAATGACATACCTTAGTTTCTTGCCCGTTGGGGTAATGAGCAAAATTCCGAGATCGGTCCCTTTAACCTTTGAGGCACCATTCGTATAGAGTGTCCACACTCCAAGGTTTGGGTCCCTCATCATTAGCTCCTCTTTCTTCGCCTTCGGAAGAATACTTGCGCTAAAGTCTGCTACAAAATCAGTCAACACTTGTGATTTGATGGCGGTGCGAGGCTGATAAGTGATGTCATACTTACTCAGCTCGACCGCCCATATCATTAACCGGCCAGATAAATCTGATCGATGTAAAATGCTTCGTAAAGGAAATGAGGTTACAATAGATACAGCGTGGCATTGAAAATATGGCCTTAGTTTTCGTACAGCTATAACAAGTGCTAGTGATAGTTTTTCTAAGTGTGGGTATCTTGTTTTCGCATCAAGTAGAGCTTTACTAACATAATAAATAGGGAATTGTTTACCTCCATCCTTATGAACGAGCACTCCACTTACGGCCACTTCTGATACAGCAAGGTAAAGAAGCAACACCTCCTCATCCACTGGTTTTGAAAGCAACAGAGGGTTTGATAGATATTGCTTTAATTTTTTCAAGGCCTACTTGCATTGCGGCGTCCAATCAAAGCTTGTGTTTTTATTTAAGACTGAAAAGAATCCGTGACACCATTCGGATAACCTCGAGATGAACTTGCTGAGATAGGCTACTCGACTGGTCAAACGTTGAACATCCTTTGCAGTTGTGAGCTCGTTTGGTATGTCTTCGATTGATTTGATTTTGGCCGAATTTGCTTCGATCCCTCATTGTGATACGATGAATCTCAAGAACTTGCCAAATCCGACCACAAACGCACACTTCTCTGGGTTCAGCCTCATGTCGAATTTCCTCAGAATTGCGAATGTCTCCTTCAAATGATCTAAATGATTTTTGGTTTCTAATGATTTTACCAACATATCATCTCTATAAACCTCCATAGTTTTTACGATCAAATTCTTGAACATGGTCGTGACCAACCGTTGATAGGTAGCCCTGGCATTTTTGAGACCGAATGGCATGACCGTATAACAGTAGGTCCCCCTGTCCGTTATGAATGACATTTTCTCCTGATCCTCTGGCTCTATCAATATTTGATTGTATCGTGATTATGCATCTAAAAAACTTAGCATTTCGTGCCCTACCGTCAAATTGATCAGCCGGTCGATGTGAGGCAGTGGGAACGAATCCTTTGGGCAAGCTTTGTTTATATTGGTGTAGTCCACACGCACTCTCCACTTCCTATTTTTCTTTGGGTCTTCGACCGTGTTAGCTAGCCACTCCGGATATTTCACTTCTCTGATAAATCCGTTTTTCAATAAGTTATCCACTTCATCATCAATGACTTTTCTTCTAAATTCCTCATTAGGTCGCTTCTTCTACTTCACCGACCGATGTGATGGATCGACATTCAACTTGTGAGTAACAACTTTTGGGTCTATCCCCTTTATGTCCGTGTGGGACCAAGCAAAATAATCAACATTGTCTTTGAGGAAAATGATTATATCCGTTCTCATGTCGGGGTCCAACTCTGCTCCAACATACAGTTTCCGCTCTGGTTATCTTCGAAAAGAACAATTTCTTCCAATTCTTCTATCGTCGAGTCCCCAGCTTTCTGTTTATTTGGCTCCCTAACATACGCCGGAATTTTGGTGAAGTCCTTGTCCGTTGGGCTTGGTTCCGTTTCATCTTTTTCGGCCAAAGATTCTAGTGACTGTAATTGCTATTGTTGGGTGCTCGAATCAGCACCTCCCTTCATGGCCACTAAATAACATTCTCGGGCGGTCTAACTTCTCTTATTCCCCATAGGGTAGGAAACTTGACAACCTGGTGCAAAGTCGATTGGACAGCTCCCATGGCGTGGATCCACGGTGGACCCAAAATCACGTTGTAAGCCATATCTCCTCCCATTACTTGGAACAAACATTCTCGACACCTTCTGCGTAAGTCTTTATCATAATTTCCCCCATCATCGTTTCACTTGAATTATTAAATCTCGATTAAACATGTAGATCTGGGTATAATCTTATCGATCAGCTGTAACTACTCAACCACACTTGATTGTACTATATTAATCGAACCGCCTGCGTTGATCAACACTCGTTTTACGTCGGTGTCATCCACTCTCATTGTGACTACCAGGGCATCGTGATGGGGATGTATCCTTTCATCGAAGTCGTAATCCCCGAACACAATGTCGTCATTCATGATTTCTCGCGTTTGTTTATCTCTTGTGAATGGTACTTTTGCATACTTTTTCGTTGTGTACGTTACCCCATGGACCTCAGCCCCTTCAGTGATGACATTCATCATTTTCCTTGGAGCCGGAGCCTTTGGCGGTTGATGGTTTTTCTTGTTAAAATTTTCTTTTCCTCTTTCAGTCAAAAATTTCGTCAAGTGTCCACTCTCAAGCAACTTAGCTACCTCATAGCACAGAGCCTTGAATTCTTCGGTCGTGTGCCTATGATCATGATGGAAAGCACACCACTAGTTATCGTCCCTACTGTTCGGATGAGTTTTCATACAACAGGCGAACTTCACCACTTTTTCTCCCATTCCCCTCAATGCATTCACCAAGATTGCTGTCAAAACACAAAAATTATACTCTACAATCTTTGGAGGAAATCGTCCTTCAGAGCCAAAAATGGACCCGACTGCTCTTCTTCGGCTGACTACTTGAACTACTAACCTTGTGCCCATTTCTACTTTGACAAGGGAAACCGTAGGGCTCTAACCGTTATTAAACCCTGGAATTTTGCCTGTCATTTTTTACCCTCCGCGAATCCGGTCGCTCATATCATTGGTTGTAAAAGGACAATTATTATAACTCTTCCTCCTCTGCCCTGATCTTTGGCTCACATTCACAATGCAAATCATCAAAAGTGGTTGGAGTGATTTCCTTCAACCGATCTTTCAATTTCATGCATGCCTTCAATGTATTGTTGCTCAAATTGTTTATAAAAGACAGACAAGCCCATCTCTCCTCGACATGTGGGATGCTTAACTTTTCTGCATTAAACTGTTCCAAAAATTATTTGATCGTTTCATTGGGCCGTTGCCTAATGTTCAATATGTCTTCCACTCTCCGTTCTATCTTTTTAGCTCCAGTGTGTGCCCGAATAAAGTTGGCTGCCATATCATCAAAATTTGATAACCCTTTTCGGGCAACTACATGTACCACTTCAGCGCTCCTCCTCTTAGCGTTTCACAAAATTTCTTTAGGCTCACCAAATTTATCTCGTCTTCTGTCAAATCATTCGACTGTATTGCGATTGAAAACATATATATGTGATCCCTTTAATCACTAGTTCTATCGTACCTCATACTCTCCAGCAGCTCTTAGGAATCGGTAGTGGAGCTGCACTCGGTGGAAATGGCCGCTTTGAGATTGACTTCGTAGCGGCATCCTCCGATAACTTTGGAACTCCTGGCAACTTTTCCATAAACGACTTCATCTCATTAAACCTCTTCTCCACTGTGTCATTCAATGTCTGCATCGTAGCCAACATCGGAGCTCCCGTAGCCATGGCGCCCATACTCGACCCTCCGAGTCCCACTACTTCTTCAGGTCCCCCTATTACTGCACCCTGAGGAACAGAGATCGTAGTGCCCATGGGGGTGTTGGTGGGAAGGCGAGCACTCTATGACTTGCAGAGCCAGATAGTAGCTGCAAGTGCTCACTTATCCTTTCTATCTGTTGATTTTGTTTAATAAAAAATTAAGGCAACAAAGTGTTCATATCAACTGACGTTGCTTCGATCGCGGGTTCTTTGCCCGGTCGACGTCCTCGAGGCACGTTCGAATGTGAACCGGCCACAGTGACGTTCGAGGGCGGATCATGTTCATGGTAGGATGATTTACCGACCTCCTCTTCAGCGGCTGGAAGCTGGACCCCATCAGCGAGGTTAGGCTGAAGCGCGTCGTCTCGGACGGTGGTGTTAACGTTGTTGGCGTTGTTGGCATTGTTGCTCTAATCGTCTGCCATTGCACACACAAAAGAATAAACGTAAGTAGAATCAACGACAAATTTTGAAACAAATCGATTGTCCAGTCCCAATGGTGGGCACCAAATTATATTTCCTTAAATAAGCCTTCAGGTACTACAATTAAATTTATATTTAGTTGAGCCACAGGAGATCGATTTATATCAAAGTTCGATGGATGATCGCTAATCTTATGTCTGCAAGCTTAACCATTTTAATGTATATTTAAATGAATCGAACTGTAAATATATTCGACCAGTAGCACGATAGACAAGTGATAGGCAACGATTTAACGAACAATATATTTAACGATTAATGGCACGAACAATGTAAATTCGAACAAGTTGAACAAACAGATTTACTCGATCGGTCACAAAGATATGAATATTCACTTAAAGAATAAACGAATGATAGTTGTCTATGATTTACTAGATTGAACAAATTGAACAAAACGAACAGTTTAGTCGACAGTATACATCAACAATCTAACAAGCGATAAACATGGACGTAAATCAATAATTAGTCAAAGCCCCTACGTTCAAATAAGGTTCCGATTAGAGTGTATTTAATGATTAATTATAATTACAGTGATTAGCAAATTAGTATAGCAGACAAATAATTAAGCAATCAAATAAACAATTATGGAAATAATAAGAGGAATAATAAAGCTTATTGTATTTGAAGATCAGATGCTTGGGCTCTATTAAAGAAGATGAACGTCTCCTCCGAAGCAAAGCTTGAGTACAATGACGTGATGGTGATTAGTAAGTGACAATGTTGGTGGTGGAATATAAATAACGGTGGTGGAAATAACAATTATGGTGGCAGCTGTGATCGCTAAAGGGAGAGTTATGTTGAAAAGAACGTAACCTATGATGGGGAAATAGGGAATCTATTTATAGGCACAAGACTTCAACCCTAGTCAAACTCCACTTCACGCATGTCTGTCCACGATCTGATATGGTTGTTATCCATGTCCAGCGGCTTCCAAAAATGAAGGGATTTGGTTAATCATATTTATCTGCTTTTCTCTTACGTCTTCGGAAAAATCGACCTCGATAGATGACAACGGACAGTCCTTCTCAATTGTCAATTCTTTACAATAACATCTGACTTGTCTCCAATTTTGGCTCTGAGTTCACCATATCAACGAACACGTGTCACCGCATGTTCAGACAAATTTCGACAGGTACAAAATCCTCGTACATTATCTCTTGCTTTTGTTTGTTTGGATATCCAATAATTGGATTGATTTAATTTTTGTTACAGTACTTCGATCATCATCATCCTCATTTTTTGGCAACAAAAACCTCAAAAAAACATGAAAGGTAAACCCTAACTTAAAAGTTTACGTTTTTGTATAGTTGTTTGATGACTATGATATTTAGAGAAAATGTAGGTCTTTTAGGGTGTTTCTAGGCTGAGAATTGGATCTTGGAACATACGGTCTTTGATGGAAAAATCTATAGAGTTAGTAAACATCCTCAAGAAGAGGAAGATTAGCATAGCTTGTGTCCTGGAAACCAGATGGGTGGGATCCAAAGCTAGGGATGTAGACGACTATAAGTTACGGTACTCATGAGTCTCGAGGGATAGGAATGGAGTAGGTATCCTAGTTGTCCAGGACCTTCGAAGGCAAGTGGTGGCGGCCAATAGGGTGAATGATAGGATGATGGGTATTAAGTTAGTTTTTGGTGGGTCTACCTATAATGTTATTAGTGCATATGATCCCCAAACGGGTCTGGATGATGCGGCCAAGAAGCAATTTTGGGTTGATTTGGATGCGGTGGTTCGAGATATTCCTAGCACCGAGAAGCTTTTCATAGGTGGTGATTTCAATGGCCATATCCAGACATCTTCAGTGGGCTATGATGATGTGCATGGCGGCTATGGGTATGGAGATAGAAATAATGGAGGAGTTTCTCTCCTAGAATTTGCAAAGGCGTTTGAGCTAGTGATAGTTAACTCGTGTTTCCGGAAGAAGAAGGAGCACTTGGCCACTTTTGCTAGCAGGGGTTCGAAGACTCAAATCAACTTCCTAATCCTAAGAAAGAGCGATAAAGGTATGTGTGCGGGTCGTAAGGTCATTCCGAGTGAGGACCTTGTGACCCGACATAAGCTCTTAGTTATGGATCTTGAGATCCAAGAGAAGAAGAAGGAAAGGGCGCTAGTTGGTCGGCCTAGAACTAAGTGGGGGGCTTTGACCACTGAGAAATTGCAAAAGATAGGAGAGAATCTATTGGATATGGGGGCTTAGGAGAGTAGGGGTGATGCGAGCAGCATTTGGGCTAAAACAGCTGGTTGTATTAGATAAGCAGCTAGAGTGGTGTTAGGGGTATCAAAGGGAAGGCCTATTAGGCTAAAAGGTGACTGGTGGTGGAATGAAGAGGCTAAGGAAAAGTAGAGGCCAAAAATGTTGCTTTCATGAAGTTAATGGGGAGCAAAGACTAGGAGGAGAAGAGATCAAACAGGAAAGAATATAAGACCGCGAAGAAGGAGGAAAAACTTGCAGTGTCAGGTGCTAAAACGACAACTTTTGAACACTTGTACAAGGAAATAGCGGACAAAGGTGGGGAAATAAAGTTGTATAGGCTTGCTAAATCGAGGGAGCGACGGGCAAGAGACCTGGACCAAGTGAAGTGCATTAAGGATGAGGATGACACTATTTTGTTGGAAGATGATTGCATTTAGCGGAGATGGCAAGCTTACTTCCATAAACTCTTGAATGAAGAGAGGGACATGAGTATTGTGTTGGGTCAGTTAGAGCACTCTGTGAGTATTTGCGATGTTAGTGATTGCGGATGTATAAGTATTGAAGAGGTTAAAAAGGCGGCTAGTATGATATGAGGGGGTCGAGCAACCGGGGCCTAACGAGATCCCTGTGGAATTTGGAAGGGTGCAGGCATAGTAGGTATGGAGTAGCTAGCTGAGTTGTTTTATGTCATCTTCAGGACGGGTAAGATAGCTGAAGAATAGAGGTGGAGTACCATGATACCGTTGTATAAGAATAAGGGTGATATTCAAAATTGCAACAACTATATGGTATCAAGCTCCTAAGTCATACTATGAAAATATGGGAAAGGGTAATAGAAAAAAAGATAAGGAAGAAGGTGGAAATCTCAAGAACCAATTTGGATTCATGCCGGGGCGATCAAATACGGAGGCCATTCATCTTCTGAGGAGGTTAGTTGAGCAGTATAGGGACAAGAAGAGAGACTTACATATGATGTTTATCGATCTAGAAAAAGCATATGATAAAGTCCCTAGGAAAGTTTTGTGGAGATATTTGGAAGCTAAAGGTGTACCTGAAGCATGCATTTGAGCAATTAAGGACATGTATGATGGAGTGAAAACACGAGTGGACAGTAGGAAGTGACTCTGGTCACTTTCCCATTGAGATGGGGTTACACACCAGGGGTCAGCCCTTAGTCTGTTTCCATTTGTTATGGAGATGGATGAATTAATCAGGAGTATTCAAGGCGAGATACCATGGTGTATGTTATTTGCCGACGACATAGTCTTTGTCGATGAGACCCGCAATGGGGTCAATGATAAGCTGGAGGTGTGGAGGCAGAATCTATAGTTTAAAGGGTTCAAGCTGAGTAGAATAAAGATGGAGTACATGGAGTACAGGTTCAATGATGTTCCCTAGGAGTCGGATGTAGAAGTAACACTAGATACACAAGTCATCCCCAAAAAATGGAGCTTCAAGTATCTTGGGTCAATTATCTAGGGTAATAAAAAAATTGATGAGGATGTCACTCATAGAATAGGAGCTGGTTGGATGAAGTGGAGGCTAGCTTTTGGTGTCCTATGTGGTAAGAAAGTGCCTCATAGGCTTAAAGATAAGTTATATAAAGTAGTTGTAAAATCGACTTCACTGTATGGGGCGGAGTGTTGGCTAATAAAGGCCACCCACATCCAGAGGATAAGTGTAGTAGAGATGCGAATGCTTAGATGGATGTGTGGGAACACAAAGATGGATAAGATCAAGAACGAAGCCATTCACGACAAGGTAGGAGTGGGCGTAGTGATGGACAAGATGCGAGAAGCGAGGCTGAGGTGGTGAAACCACCTTAGATAGTCGTTTCGGGAGTTAGAAATCCAATTAGTGTGACGACAGTCTTAAAGCTCCGTAAGGTCCATTAGGACCTGTCTGCAAAATTTGAGTTGATTTGGACCTCGTTTGGTAGGTTTTCTGAGAAGATTTCCGTTCGGTTGTCCGGAAAGGCTAAAAGAGGTTTTTCCGAGCTCGAGTTGAGTAGACGAGCTCCGATTTGAAATTTGAAGGGTGCATTAGGTTTGTATAGTCATTTTTGACCTATGGGAACTTCCTGAAGTAAAATTCGAGGTTGTTCGGATAGTTTTCACTAAAGCTTTGAAAGTCAAGAAATCGACCTCTTTCTATGCGACTCACATCTTGAGTTCCGGAGATCCGATTTAGGATCCTTCTTCACGAACATGTCACAAAAGTGTTGTATGACTTTTGTACAAAATTAGAGGTCATTCCGAGCTTTATAAGGTCATGTTCGGACCCAAATTCAAGCACCAGCAGGCGCTGGTGCAGAATTGTGCACCTTCCAGACAGTGCTGCACGATCGTGCGCGCGGGGGAGGGGGCGTCTGCGCTTGTTTCAGATGGCTCAATGCGCGATCGCGCATCTGGTAGCACCACATCGAAGAAGGGGTGGCGCGTGGGCGCGCGGGGTAGCGCGGATGCACTGATTTATGGGTATGAAATGACCAAGTCAACAGATTTTACTCCTTGTCCAATTCTAAGTGTTTCCAAGTGATTCCTAGTGAAATTTAAGGTACCAAATCAGAGAATATCATCAGAGGAAAGTGGTTCCACGAGTCATCGGGGAGGAAAAAAGTTTGTTCAATAGTCCATTCGGCTCGAGGTTAAAAGGTAAGTGGTTTGATTCTTTCTTTGATGGCCTTCGACATTGTGGATGTTCTACGCACGTATTCTTCACATGTGTAGCCGCCAAAGAAGCGTACTTATTATGCCAGAGCTTCATTAATAGCTATTATTATGTTGTTAAGTATTGCTTTGTGTTTACTGTGTACTTGGGAGTTTGATACTCCGGCTGTAAGCATAACGGGTTCTGTGTTCTTGGTATGTGTGTTAAGATGTACTGTAATATTTGCCGAGTTATGGATAGGAGATTCATTTTTGTTATGAACACTAATTGTGGAGCTATAAGCCTAAGATTATGAGTAGAACACAATGGTTAGACTGACTATAGAAATTGATTGAATTAAAGTTTATCATTTTGCGATATGCTACCTTATGGTAAGTGTACACATTAGGCTCAACATTGAATTATGAATAGAAGTATCTTGTTGGAAAATGAACCTGAGTTGTTAGTCATCGGCGCGTGAATGTCACACGAAGATAAAGGCTTCAATATATCTAGGAATATCTATTATTGAGCTATAAGCCTAGTATTGAGTTGAGAAGGTAAGTCCGGTTATGATTATGAATATAAATTAGAGGATAGAACTATCCTATATGTTGAAAATCCTTATAGGATCATAAGGCTTATTTATTGTGTCATTATTTGAATTGTGTGGCATTGCATATCGCATCTTTATGGCATAGCTTTAAGCATAGGAGTTTTGTACTCCAGTGATGGGTTTGATATGTACTCCACGGCAGACGATGAGAGTCCACGCTGGAGATAAGTGTTGGACTGTTGTGTCGTCTGAGGGTAGGAAGATTCCGCCCTAGGAGCAGGAGGATTCCGCTCCTTGCATCACATTGAGGTTATGAGGATTCCACCCTGAAGTAGGAGGATTCCACTCCATTCGTTGGGTACATGTGACCCCATTGCATCATATTGCATTCATTCCATCTCATTGCACCGGTTGTTGTGTACTGTGTGATTGTAGTACGATGTGTTAAGTATGTTGTTATGTATTTCTGATTGTTGATATGTTTCGAGTTACCTATATGTTTCTGTCGATCTTATGTCCCTTGTTGTCTATGCGTTTATGGTTTCTTAGGTGTTTCCAGTTATTATCTGGCTCTATCCATTTTATAGTGGGAATAAGATGAATTTAGTTTACCTGCTTTTCTTTTCTCTGGCTAGCATATCTGCTTCTTCGAGGTGGCTAGCCAGCCCCCACTTACCGAGTCCTTTCGACTCACCCTCTATTTATTTCTTGTATATTATTTCGTTTCGGCAGGTTCTCTCTAATTTTGAGTTCGCCACGTTGTTGAGGAGCGAAGCCGACTTCAGCTGTCAGGATGAGCCAACTTTTGTTCAGGATGGCCACCAGTTTTATGTTTTTTTATCTCAGTTGTATTTTACTCCCTTCAGAAGATGTTTATACTTCATTTGTATTCTTAGATGTCTGTCTGGATAGATCTAAACCTAGTACATTGTGTAGTACACTGTAACTTCTTATGTACAACTTATGTATAAGTATGTCCGTGTCTCTTTAGGTCTTATTTCATACTACCTCCGTCCCAATTTATGTGGCGGTGTTTGACTTGGCACGGAGTTTAAGAAATAGAAGTTGACTTTGTAAATGTTCAAATTTACCCTTGAAAAAGTAAGAGAGAGAAGATTGTAGTAATCAAAAAGTTGTTTGTGGCTTTTAAAGTAAGTAGGGCCCAATAGGGGTAAAATAGATATAGTGCATTAAATAGTTGACAAATAAAGAAATGTGACATTCTTTTTGGGACAGACCAAAAAGGAAAGTGTGACACATAAATTGGGACAGAGGGAGTATCTATAAGTTGATTTTATGTTTATTTTTGTAAATTCAATTCAAAAGGGTTCGCCCTATGGGTTTAGGGGAGGATATCGGGTGCCCGCATGGCCTAGCTGAGAACCCGGGTCGTGTCAAGTGGTTTGGGCATGTGAAGAGGAAGAGCACAGATGCACCGGTGAGGAGGTGCGAGGGGTTTAACACTGCGGAGAGGTTGAGATAGACAAAAGAAAATTTGGGGTGAGGTGATTAGGCGGGACATGTCCCACCTCTAAATGGCTCTGGATTTTATTTGTTATTGGTGTTGGTGTTTGTGTTTATCTTGAACATGTTTGAGTGCTTCCTAGCAGTATTTATTTCATTTATTTGATATTGTCATCTTGTTTCTCTCAAATATGTTTCTCACTGGTGTTATTTAGCTGAGGGTCTATCAGAAACATTCTCTCAACCTTGGTGGAGGTAAGGGCTGCGTACATCTCAGCCTTCCCAGACCCCACCTTGCTGGGATACCACTGGGTACGTTGTTGTTGTTGTTGTTGTTGTTGTTGTTATTGTTGTTGGGTTTTTATGAAAATGTAGTGTTTTTAGAGTAAATGTAGGGTATTTGATATTTGGTGATATATGCCTATATTTCCTTAATATTTCCTTGCATTTGTAGTACTTTGCCCGTTCCTTTTAGGTGATACATATGGGTTTTGCACTTATTTTTGTAATATTAGTTGTAGGGTGTGAACGAGTGTAAACAGAGCAAAAATGGATACAAACGAGCAAAGAGTTGATGAACTTAGAAAAATGTGGGACATGGTATTAGAAGGCAAGGCTATGGTTCAAGCTGTAGATCTGTCATAGCTTCAGACTATGGAATGCTGTCTTTCAAGTGATGCCTTCAGTATAGCTTGCAATATCAAGGTGCCATTTGGCATGCGTCGCTTGAGCAATTACCTGAAGCTACTGTTTTGGCAATACGATTGTGCATGCGACGCTTGGAGCACAACTTGAAGTCTAGGGAACCCAACTTGAAGTCTAGGGAACCCAACTTTTCCAACTTAGTCTAGGAATTGGTTAAACTTAGCTTAGTATTTTGTAAACACTATAAATACATTATTAGGATATCTTTTTAAAGGGTTGGACGTGGAGGAGAGCAGAGAAGCCTAGATGTCTTCTAAATGATTTTCTCTCTTTCTCTTTAATTCTATAGTTTGTTCGTTCTAGGGTTACAGCAAATACATGAAGGTTGATGTTTGAAAGTTGATTTCTATATATTGATTTACCACTATGGATTGTTTATTCTTTCTTGAGCTTAATTGTTTGGTTGCCCTGCGCCCTATAATTGAACACTATCTACGGTTTATAAGTTGAACTCGACAGAGGGATCTTATGAACGCACATAAGAAAGAATTGGGCTTGATTGTGAATCTGGGCATCAGGGAATCGATTTGTGGGTAGGATAGACATATATCTATTTGCCTTGCTTAGCTAATTACAGAGTTCTTTAATGCATGCATATGATTTAATTCCATAGAAATATAGGCGTTAGAGTAGCTTGCATAAACTCGTGAAGAATCGACAGATTTTCACGAATATATTTAACCTGTTAGTTAGCAATTTAGAAAATCAAGAAGTAGAATCAACTGGAAAACTCAACTGGATTGTTTGTTGCTCTGACTATGGACCGTTTCTCTTTCATATTGATAAAAACTTAAAACTTGCTCTCGTTTGATTTCATTACTTGCTTCGTTTTATTATTGTTTCTTTAGTTAGTAAATTTCACAACCATTGAAAAAGATCCATGGATAGTTTATAGGAAATTGTTAGCTAGGATTCAGTTCGTTAAGAATAGTACTCGTGGGAACGATACTCAACTTATCACTTTATTACTTGTCGACCACGTATACTTGCGTGTGCGTTTGGGAGCAACAAGTTTTTGGCGCCGTTGCCGGGAACTAAATAATTGACTGTTCTCTTTTTGAACGATTTATTATTTTCTATTCAGGTTTAATTTTTTTTATTTAGTTTATTATTGTGTTACGTATTGATATGACATCTTTTAATGAAAACTAGTCGAATGAAAGTTGCTCAAACTTTGATGATCTCTGTCTATTTTGTGCAGGAACCCACTTGTGGAAAAATTGCTCAAGTCTTTCAATCCTACGGGATTGGTTATATGATGTTTCTACAATCTTTGACTGGAACTTTGTAAATTATGTGGTGGTATGTGGAATTCTTGTCCTAAGTGTCATACTTCTTGCTCCATCAATGTTTATGGTGATTCTAACAGTGTTTGCGAGTCTGACAGGAATGAAGACGTACAGGTTGTAAGCCAAAATTATCTAACAAAGCAGGCCAACCTTTTAGATAAATTTGAAGATTTATGAATTGAAATTACAAATATGACGAGACAATTTATGGAAGAAAGAATGGAGCTGAGACAAGAGATTGATCAATTTGGCTTAGTTATTCATGATCTAGAGGCAAATTTGAGTGATATAATTGAGGTGTCAGAAGCCCAATTATCAGTTGTCGTGGATAGTAGATTTGAGATAGAAGAGCTTAGGAGCCAATTTGAGAAGCAAAAAGTGGAATTTCTACCATTCGACCCAATATTAGTTGATGATGTTGAGGTTGAGAAAATTACATTAGAGTCAAGTGAGGAAAAAGAAAACATCATATTGAGGACTCTAGTGTTTGTGCAAGTGAGGGTGTCAAAAGTAATGCAATTTTTTAATTGAAGCGTATTGGACCTTATTCCAATTATTTTTCAATATTATGTTTGGATGGTGACATAGAAATTGAGTCACCCCAGCCTATGAAGAAACCAAAGGATGAGGAACAAGGTGCCTATATTTTAAAGTTTGTGATATCAAAGAGACAAAAAGACATCCCTCATTTAAAGGCTAAGAAGTGTAAAATGCGACACTGGTTACTTGGTCCTTTTGTATTTTAGCCACCACCCCAATACCATAGTCATAAGCTTGAGGCAAAGTTGGGGACTCAATTTATAAGTTCAAGGTGGAAGCAAAAGTGGTGAAGTTGTCTTCATCGTGCCGCGACGTTAAATCAAGCGCTTCTTGAGAGGCAACCCAATTTGCTTGCTTTACTTTTATTTTTATTTTTTATCATTATTTTTATGGTTGTATATTACTTTGGGTGATTCTTTGGATTGCAGGTTCATGTAATGTCGAGTTTAAGTATGAGGTGTCCTCACCACTGCCTAATATTGATGCCCTGTTGGGGGAAGTCCGAGTACCTCATGCTATACGGAAGCTTGGAGGATGCTAGCACCAAGGGCTAGAGGTTTCAGGGAGTTTTTTTACCCACTTGCAATATTATTTCATTTACTTATTCGCACTGAGGACAACACTTGATTCTAAGTATGGGGTGGGGAAACTTCCGTTCTTTTTTAGGTTATGGATGACTGTACCATTAGGAATTTCTTTTTATCAATTTTTATTTTTGTCAGTTGACTTTATTTTTATTTGTTTCTTGCTTTATTATAAAAAAATAGAAAACTAATAAAAAATTTCAAAAAAAAAAAAAAAAGATTTTCTTTTTAGTTTAGTTAGTGGTACATGTCATCCGTCCCATGGTTTTTCTTATAGACTCAGTTCTTTTCCATGGGTAGAACTTTGAACCGGGTAATTTTTATTTTTAGGAGTAGTATAGTATATTAGTTAGTAGAGTATATTTAGGAAAAATGATAGAATGCTAGGTGCCTTTGGTTTGTTTGATACCGGTGGATTTGGACTTGAGCATTTACTATTTGTTAATCCCTTTTGGTCTTAAAATTGTGATGCATGCCTAGAAAAATTTGAATGATCTTCTTGAGACTCTTAAGTTCAACTACCTGGCTCTTTTGTAAACCATTGTACTTTATTGCTTAAATTTCACAAGTTGCACCTTATTTGCTTAAACTGAGAGTTGGAATAGAATCGTCTTGAGTAAACTATGTGCCATGTGTGATATGAGGTATCTTTTCTTATGTTCCGTACTTGCATATTGATGTCTAGAACTTGCCCCGTGTGTGTTCAAAGCGAAATCCTAGGTTCGCGCTCGTTGGTATTGAATCCCCAAAAAATTAACCCCGAAAGGCTAAATTTAGGAATATCAACTGAATGGACTAACTCTTTTAGAGGTTTTGGAGTCACCACCCAATTTAAGGAAAATACGGAACCAAATAAGCAAATGCGTGCAAAACTCCATTTTTGAAAAAAAGACAGTCTTTCAGAGATTCTAAGTAAGAGGTTTTCGAAAGAATATTTTTAAGGCACTTTCGAAATTTCGTTAACAACGGTTAATCCGATAAATTTCCAAATTAATATGCAAGTGCTATTTATGCGTTTTTCTAAAAATAATAAATTGAACCATTAGTTAATTCAACAAATTAAATTTAGCAAGTTTTCAAAAAATCTACGGTTTATTTGAACTTTAACTGTGTTTCAAAAAATAAAATAAAATAAAATAAAATAAAAGCGCATTTTCTTTTGAAAATGACTGATTTGATCGTCCTAATTTCTTTACCAACTCGTATGTGATAGCGCATAAATGTCACTTGCTTAATTTCAACTTTAAAATCCGAGTATCTCACCATAAGATGGAACTTAGATTTCAAGTCGCTTTTTGCAAAATCGTTTCCGAACATTTAGAAGTTAATTTAAACTTCTTTATAAATTTTGAATTTTTTAAAAGAAACTACTTCGTATCAATAAAATTGAAGCCTTTTCTTATAGCCTTGTATTAATCATGGTTTTGAAATTTTATGAAATTTTGCACGCATTTGCTTAAATGGCCTGATTTGCAATAAATTAAATAACAACTCCATATTAAAAGGGATTGAACATAAAGTATACCAATAACTCAAACAGTCAAACGTATATTATTCATAAATAAAGTATTCTCAAAACAGTTTGCATATTCTATTGAATATTTAACTAATAAAAAGAATGAGTTTCAAAAAGAAAGAACCCGGAGAATGACTAACTCACGGGAGCATTGAATTCCTAAACTTTCTATAATCTTGAGAACTTGAGTCCGAATCTTGATGCCAATGCAACTCCAATCCAATGAGCCAATCCCATTTGGTGAGTTTAGCCAAACTCATTCCCAAGTTCATACCAAAGAAAGAAAGGTACAAGAAGGATTAGAACGCAAATAACGGCAAGATGGGAAACAAGCAAAACAAACAAAAAGAAGAGACAACTAGGTAAGTAACATTTTACAGAATAATCTCAACTACTTAAGGGGTACCTTAACACCTAAACTTTAACAGAATGATATTCAATGGAAACAATTAACACCAGGAGTTCCAACTCAGTTCTCTAAGTCAAAACTGGATCATACGAGCTAATTAGACAGAACTTACAAGATCAATTGATATAAAAAATGAAAACATGAAGGAACAAGAAACTGATGCAGGCACACCTTTACCTTTAGACTCAGATATAGAGGATATATAGACTAGAAGAGGCTTAAGAAAAAATTGAACAGAGCAGAGCATTCTAAATGCTGGAAGACAATTAAGATTTTCCTACACCAGACCATACCCCTCTCATGCTTGCTATTACTGCTATGAACAGCTCCTGAATACTTCACACACATGCATAGCTTCACACACACACACACACACACACACACACACACACACACACACACAAAAGTAGGTATTCACACATACAAACAGACACCAACACACCCACACACCCACAAGCAGACACACACATTACTAACCTTTCACAAACAAACACACATACCTAAAACTTAAGCTAACAGACTACTCACACACAAGACCTACAAATTACCAGGATTAGCTACTGATCCCACCAACCAAAACATCCCTCACAGACCCTGAAACATTACAAGACTGCCAGCAACAACTGCAGCTCCTGAAACATTCAAACCAAACTACAAGCACCAAAAACTGACCTACATCCACTGCAATATTGGAAGAAACTAAGCAACAGATACTTAGGCAGGACTTGGACTAAAATTAATTTGGACTTGGTGGAGGAGAAATGCAAGCAGCTTGATCCAACTTAAAAATCACCGAGTCCCAAAGTAAACTCATCCCATGACATTTCATGCAAAGAAAAAACAATAGTAAAGCATTAGTATATGATCAATACCCCAGAACTATAAGCTAAAATGCATGGATTTTAAAAGTTAAACAGAAGTACCAACTCAAGTTTCATAGAATGCGGCTAACATCTTTAATAAAGTTAAAATGGCAATAGGATCAATACTAATCCCATCACTGCCTTGCCAAAAGAATTTAGCAGAATAACTACTAATTATCATTAAGGTAGAACCAGAATAAAGTACACATGAGTTGCAGCCTAATGCAGACCCTAAAGCATTGCAGCATTACAACTTCCCACTGCCCAGAACCAGATTGTCTTGCTTCCTCCTTTATTTATCATTCAATGCTAACCAAACAAAGACTTCTATACACCCCTGCTTCTCTTACTTCTACTAAAACTACTGCAACTCATCAAACAAATAAACCAGGAAAGACAACCTTCCCTAAGCTCTTAAACCCCTATACTACTAGGAAGACCATAACTAAGATAATATCCACAACAAACATAGAAGAAAAACTCACTTGCCATGACTAAGAAAAATTAGAAGAGGAAATCCAATTATCATACATCACTGCATCACTAGAAGCTAAGGAAAAACTAGGCCAGCTTGAAGATTTAACCTATTAAAATGAATTGGAAACGGAGCTACTACTTCAATTCATTTTTCTGAAACTTAACCAAGGTAAATGCAACTTATGAGGATGAGAAAACAACCAAGATATTGAACAACATAAGAAGGAATAGAAAAAAACTCTATAACATTCATATTATAATAACCACTTCCCTCACACCCTTACAACTCTTCAGGATACCAGACCCCTTTACACCACTCCCGGACTGAACCAGAAACAAGGAACAACCTCCAGCACTCCCTGAAAACTCTAGTAACCAAAACTCAAACTCCCACACTATACAGATCCTCTCATACCTAACTGCAGAACCAAATAGGCACCAGAACCAACCATTACAACAAAACAACATCAGAACAACCTCAAACACCTACAGACCAAGGAACAACCAAGCAACAAAGGACCTGCACAACTCCCTTTCACTCTCCATGCAGATTAACTCTTTCAACTTAAATGCTTTAACTTTTAAAAGGTGTTAACTTTAAATGAAAATATAAGAAACCTCTTAAACTCAATACTGCATATACAATGGATGACTAATAATATTCATCAACGAAAATAGCTAGGATAATCTTCTTTCATAGATACCTTATAGGAACGACGGACAATAGACAAAAGCAGCTTAGAATATAATCCCTACTATGCATAAGACTTCATTTTTATAACATTAAGGAAACAGAACCGATATTCAACATTAACAATAACCATAAATTATTCAAATAGTGCTGAAAGTAGGAAATTTAAATGAGGTTAAGATATTACTCTTTTGCAAGCAGTGAGCCGGGGCGTTGGAT
Organism: Petunia axillaris subsp. axillaris; assembly: GCA_029990575.1. Classification (NCBI taxonomy): domain Eukaryota; kingdom Viridiplantae; phylum Streptophyta; class Magnoliopsida; order Solanales; family Solanaceae; genus Petunia; species Petunia axillaris. Next base: position 11,858,052 of record JARKNS010000006.1, read on the forward strand.
CAAAGGATGCGACTCGAACGAGGCGATGACTCAAAAGACGAAATAGCGATATGCGATACCAAAAATCAAACTAGAACAGTAATAACTCTAATTTTCTTTTAAAACCTAGAACTCAAAAAAGAATGTATGCTGCAGCTTTTTAATATTTTCCTCTATGTTCTCGCCACTAGCTGCAGCTGCTTCTCTCTCTCTCTATATATGCCTCTAGAACCCTAGAACTCTCTGCCGCTGCCCATCTTCCCCCCTTTTTTTAAGATTTTAATCGATATTTATAGGAGCTCCCTTAGGGTTAGTGTTCTTGAGAAAATTAAAACCATTAGACCAAAACAGCCCTCCCAACGGCTCCAAAGAGATAAGGTTTGTACGGAGATGGTAATGTGGAGGCCAAGGGGGACCAGTGGGGTAAGATTTGGCGGATTGTGGAGTTGGATTTCGCGAGTTAGGGATAGGGGAAACGGGTCGGGGTTTTAGGAACTGATTAGGGGTTTTTGTATTGACTGAATTGGGGTAATGTATTATATGTATATTTTGCATATATAAGCTAGGTTTAAGCCCTAGGAACGAATTTAGCCCCTTCCTTTTAGAATAAGTTAGGGTAGAATTAGGGCCGCATTGCATTTTTAGCCCTTTTCTTCCAAATTTCATTAATTCGCCTTAAAATTTGAAAATGATTTTTATTTAAATAATTAGTATTAATTAAAAAATTTGGGACAAAATTGGGTATCAACAGTTGAGAGATGATACATGCGTTTCTTTGATAAGCCTTTTTAGCCTTGATTAGCCTACCCTTTAATATTATCCTTATTAAGCCCTTTTGAGCCTATTGACATTTTTATTGGCACCCAGATTACAAGCCTTATCCCTTTTGTTCGTAATTGTCTTCTTTTTGAACTCTTACTCCTTAGAGCACTTTAATTGAAATATTTGATGTTATGGAGTTGTGGTTGGAGTAACTGGATAGCTTCTAAGTGGAACCAATGAAGTGAAAATATGGTGCATTTTGAAAAGAGTACATTGGCAAGGTTGAGAAAAATATTGAAAAGAAAAAAAAAGAAAAAAAATAAAAAAGAGAAAATAAAAGGAAAAGAAATCTTAATCATTGTTAGTGTTGTGTCAAATTAAAGAAAATGCTTAAAGTTTGAATTCATGGGTGATGTTTGGGCGGTTGCTTGGTTGGTTTTGAAAAGAGTTGAGCTACAAAAAAGAAATATTGAAGTGATGTATTAAAGTGCCTAGGAAAGTAGTCACTATTTTATCCATATTAATCCTACCCGTCCTTCTGCCTACATTACAACCCTTAAAGTCCTAGTTAATCTTGATTGGAGTGAGCCTACATTAGTGGAGTCCTACACAATGGGAAAGCCTATGGTACGTCGTGGGTGGCACGTGAACTTCTTTGTGAGAGCGAGTGAATTCTTCCTATATTATGTCCCTAATCTATTCTTGAAATTTATTGTTTGTGTGATTTTTGGGGCGCTCTCTTGATTCATTATTTTTGGTAAGGGCACATAGTCTTCGCGAGATATTTGAAGTTATTGACTTCTTGGTTGAGTGAATGGATATGATTTTGTGAAATCTTGGTTTCATTGAGTTGGTTTTTGAAATTGACATGTCTTGAGTTGGTCGTTCTAGTGTTTTAAAATTTGATGAATTTTTTGCATGTTGTGGGTCACATGGCATGTATTTATGCTCTTGTTTAATGGTTGGTATCAACCATAACCATAGGTAGACCTGTTCTATCAAGTGTTGGCATTTAGTTGGGGAGTTGTTTCTGGTGATTGCTCGAGGGCAAGCAAGGGTCTAAATGTGGGGTGGTGATATTTGGTGATATATGCCTATATTTCCTTAATATTTCCTTGCAGTTGTAGTACTTTGCCCGTTCATTTAGGCATACATATGGGTTTTGCACTTATTTTGTAATATTGCTTGTAGGGTGTGAACGAGTATAAACGGAGCAAAAATAGATACAAACGAGCAAAGAGTTGATGAACTTAGCAAAATGTGGGACATGGTATTAGAAGGCAAGGCTATGGTGCAAGTTGTAGATCTGTCACAACTTCAGACTATGGAATGATGTCTTCTAAGTGACGCTTTCAGTATAGCTTGCAACATCAAGGTGCTATTTGGCATGCGCTGCTTGAGCAATCACCTTAAGCTACTATTTGGCAATGCGATTACGCATGCGATGCTTGGAGCACAACTTGAAGTCCAGCGAACCCAACTTTTCCAACTTAGTCTAGGAGTTGGTTTAACTTAGCTTAGTATTTTGTAAACACTATAAATACATTATTAGGAGGTCTTTTTAGGGGGTTGGACATGGAGGAGAGCAGAGAAGCCTAGATGTCTTCTGAACGAGTTTCTCTCTCTTTCTCTTATCTTTCTCTTTAATTCTATAGTTTGTTTGTTCTAGGGTTAGAGCAAATACATGAAGGCTGATGTTTGAAAGTTGATTTTTATATATTGATTTACCACTATGAATTGTTTATTCTTTCTTTGGTCAACTTAGAGGGAGCCCGCCTCCTCTTCAGACGTGTCCTCGACAACCTGGCGGTTCTTTGGTCTCCGCTTTTGAGCTTAATTGTTTGGTTATTAGGGCCCTATAATTGAACACTATCTACGATTTATAAATTGAACTCGACAGAGGGAACTTGTGAATGCACATAAGAAAGAATAGGGGTTGATTGTGAACCTGGGCATCAGGAAATCGATTTGCGGGTAGGATAGACATATACCTATTCGCTTTGCTTAGCTAATTACAGAGTTCTTTAATGCATGCATGCGATTTAATTCCATAGAAATATATGCGTTAGAGTAGCTTGCATTGACTCGTGAAGAATCGACAGGTTTTCACGAATATATTTAACCTGTTAGTTAGCAATCTAGGAAATCAAGAAGTAAAATCAACTAAAAAACTCAACTGGATTGTTTGTCGCTTTGACTGTGGACCGTTTCTCTTTCATATTGATAACAAATTAAAACTTGCTCTTGAATATTTGATTTCATTACTTGCTTCACTTAACTATTGCTTCTTTAGTCAGTAAATTTCACAACCATTAAAAAAGATCCATGGATAGTTTATAGGAAATTGTTAGCTAGGATTCAGTCGTTAAGAATAGTTCTCGTGGGAACGATACTCAACTTATCACTTTATTACTTGTCGACCACGTATACTTGCGTATGCGTTTGGGAGCAACAATATTTGATAATTTGGTGAGATGATGGTTGTGTCAGAACTATTGAGGGCTTTTGATAGTGTTTTTTGATTTTTCCCTTTGTGGGTGTTGTTTCATAGTGTTATTTCTAAGGTCGATGGGTTTTTAACCAACCTAAGTAGATAAATTTGAAGTTAATTATTTTTTATTTCGGTTGCATGGTTGTTAGTATGTAATTGTACAATGATTAGTTATTTTAATCAACAACCAGCATTAATTTAAGATAAAAGTAAAATAGATGAACTATGTGCATTGTGTCAATCAATGATGAAACCCTCGTTAATGATTGTATATAAATGAGGTATATATATTGGATACCTTTAACTTGAATGTTGGGTTATGTTTGTTTTGTTTACATTATGTTAGATACTTGTACTTAAATTTTCTGTAAATGATTGAACATCATAATGTTCCTTTTATGTATATTAAATGGCAAGGACAAAGAGGATTTCAATCCCGGACAAAGTTAAGACAATTAGAATGCTGAATGCTGCTTCCAAAAAAAGAAGAAGAAAAGGAGCAATTAGAGCAGTACTCTCTGATGAGGAATCCCTTGAACACTATGGAACGAGATGTTCTATCTTTAATGCAACATAAATCTACTGAAAAAATAAATGAAACCTCTTGTGAGGAAGTGGAAAAAGATGAAGTCTCTGGTGAGGATGACTTTGGTGATGAAGAGGGAGAAGATTCTTGTGGTGGGAAGAGAAAATGATGAAGACTTGGGTAATGGAGAGGGAAAAGATTGTGGTGGTGAGAATGATGTAAATGATGAAACCTTTGGTGATGTAGAGGAAAAATATTTGTCTAGTGGTGATAATGTGGGAAAGGATAAAGCCTCTGGTGAAGCACTGGGAAAAGATGGTGGCAAGGAAGGCCTTGGTGATTTCTCACTTTCTGAAGAAGTATATCTTTATTTTTTTGAGTCTATTTAGCAGTTATTGGATGACTTACAGAATATGTTGATTTTTTTTTATAATTCTATTTTTTGTTCTGAAATTCATACTTGTATGAGGAAAAAATAGAGCATATTTCCCTTTTTTATTGGCAAATGATCTGCCAAAAAATAGTATAAAAACTACCGACTCAAATTTTATTAACTAACACTAGGTCCAGTCCATTGAGTCAGTTTATTAATCAACTCTGGGTCGATATTTAAATGTACATTTTTTTGTGATTTGATGTTTGTGCAAGTACTTGTGTTGTCACTTACGTATATTTATGATTTTATTAATTTAATGAACAACCTGATAAAGTTGTGGAAGATCATGAGGAGTTGGAGGATCCAGAAGCTCTATCAGTTGCTGAGTGCCAGAAGAGTCTTGATCTATTAAAATACAACTTGAAGACATATTTGGATTTTCATCAACCTTTTCCTACTAAGGTTTCATTAAGATCTTCAATGAAAAAAAATTTCAAATTCAAAGAACAGTTAGCAACCTCAAAATTATTAGAAGCCTTTACAAACACTTGTTTTTGTCACTTCTTAAGCTTTTCTGAGCATTGGAATTACTTCAATGGACAGCTTGTACACCCTCTTCTTCTTCGCAAAATTAGGTGTGCAAAGTTGTATGAGATCTGGTGCATATTGAATGGCAAACCTATTTGCTTTGGGTTGAGATGATTTGCATTAGTTACTGGATTGTATTGCAGAGAATACCTCTCTCAAGATGAATTGGACAAGGTCCATGAGAAAGGTGAGAGATTCTATGCGAATGTGACGAAAGGATATTATGGTGGGTTGTCAGGAGATGATATCCTTGGATTGATGCAGTAAAAAAAAATTCAATGTTGTGGAAAAAAACAAGCTAAGCTTGTTGTGGTTTGTTCATTCGATATAAGTAGCGAGTGATGATTCGAAACATGTCGACAAAATTGGATTAAGATGGCTTATAGTTTAGATGTCTTCTTTAATTTCCCATGGGGAAGGGAGAGCTTTGAGTTAACTGTTCATTATCTCAGGAAAGATGTCATGTCCCTATTAGTTGAGGCAAGGGAAGGCAAGAAGAGAAAAAGAAATTGCAAAACCAGCCCAAATTATTCACTTGGCTTTCCTTGGGCTTTCATTGTAAGTATTTTAACAACTTTCATTGTAAGTATTTTAACAATATATATTTTTTCATAATTTGGTAAGTACTGATTTTTATTTTATGCAATGTGGGCATGGCATTGGAAGAAATATACTCAGCTGAACAGTTAGCTATCAAATCAAGTAAGAAGTCATTGTCCTTGCTGAAGATGTTAAGATGGGTCAATCCCAAAGCTCCTTCATATGTGGATGCATTTCAGCAATGTGCATAGGGAGGTAAAAGATCTTATTAGCAATGGTTCTTCAAGATGCATTTAAGTTTAAAGTATTTTATTCTTTTCTTAATGATTTTGTTTCTTGTTAATTTAGATGGTTCACCTTTTCATATACCCTACTGCACATGAGGCGAAGCTGAAGTACATGTCATCTATTAAATCATTTGATAACGAAGAGCTTGAGGATGGGCCAATTGATAGGTTAAGAGTTATCTTGGAAGGGGTGACATCTATCAAGAATGCAATTGATGAGATAGAAACAATTAGCAGTAGAAGTAATTACCGGACAACGAAACAAGCTCCGATAAGCCGAGGAAAACAGGTGGTAGGAATGGATATTGTTGGTAGTGGAGGAAGGTTTTCTTGGAGAGATGTTGGTCATAGAGGTGATGGTGAAGGTACCTCATATGGCAATATGATATGCAAGAATTGTGGAAGGCAAACCAATGATGAATTGATGAAAAGGTTTGACATCTTGGAGCTTAAATTGGATGAGGCTTATAAGGTTGTTTCTGTCCCACCGAAAATGGTGCTTTATCCTAGTAAATACCAAAGATCTCCTTTTGGTGTGTTGACTAAGTTGAGGAAAAAGAAGGCCTTGGATTCTTCTGCAAAGAAGAAAATTTGAAAATGATGAAGGTTGATGTTTTTAGGCCAAAGAAGATAGATGATAATAGAGCTTTTTATTAGTGGAAACAGAAAGGAAATCGTGACAAGGAAGTGCTTGTCTGGATCTTTTGGTTGGGAATATTTTGAATCATTGAGGCAGATGGGTCCCTGGGTAGAAGATGACGTAAGTAGAGAATACTAGTTTAGTCTCTTCTCATACATATTATCTGATTATTAAGGGATTTTTATCTTCCCTTTGTATTACATTAATGAATTGATTGCCCTGATGCGGCTGCGACACAAAAAATATCCACGCCATTATGATCAATCATCTATGATTGTTGATTTGCTATTCTGTCGGTGCTTGGAAAAAATTTGGAAAGAATTGAGGATTACCAATGAGAACGAAGACAAAGACTTTGATGTGATGCTAAGTTTTTATCAGTTTGATAGCTGTGTGATGGACTATCATAGGGGTGCTCAACCAGCCCCATATGGACGAAACAGGAAGGAGGCAAAACGCTTTATTGTGTCTGGAACATGAAACACAAATATTTTGTCACCATTGTGTTTATCTTAGAGGAGGCATTAATCAAGATATACGATTGCAACTAGGGGTGCTTTAATGACGAGGCGGTTGGTGAGCTTGTGCAGCCCATTGCAGAATTGATGCCTAAGTACCTCAAACAAAGTGAAAATTTTGACCACCTGGGTGACGATGTGGTGTTGAATCCATAGACATGGAAGCGCGTTCTGGATGTCTCAAACAATGAGCATGCATAAGGAATTATTTAACTACTAGCCTTCATTCTAAAAATTCACTTCATTTTTTGACAAATTTGTGAAATTTTATGTAGTGAATCTTGTGGAGCATATGTAATGAAGTTCATTGACTTCCTCATCACTGGTACCTCGATGGACAACCTGCATGACAACACTATGGAATAATCTCGTGAAAAAATTGCAATTGATATCTTCAATGGGAACAGAACCATGATCTCTGTTGGATGCTAGTTAGATGTTGGTTGTGAAGTTCTGGACAATATTTTTGTTTCTAACTTTTGGACAATATTTATGGTTTGTAAGTGATCATGCCCAACTACGCCCTATAAAAGGGATTAAGCGGTCGGAAAAATATAGCTAAGTATTTAAAGCCCCGAGGTCGAATCCCTCCTAGAACATTTGAAATCTAATTGTTAATCTAACTATCTTATCTAATAAGTTAACTTCAAAATTATGATAGTTTCAATCTAACAACTAATTAGCAATATAGTAAATAGTAAACCGGTAAGAAATAGATTAATTCAAGGGTTTCGGAGCCTAGGATTAATCTACCCAATTCCTACTCATATGTTAGAACAATGGATTAATGGATTCAACTTACTTCTTCCTTTTGAACCCTTGCTCCAAATTCACAACTATTCACTCCCGTATAATAATAGTAATTTTTACTAACCAATTTTCTAATTAATTAATGAAGATACGTAGGACTACAAGTACGGTTCACAATTGGGGTCACTGGTCACAAATCACCTTTTTGACAAACCTAAGTAATGCCTTTATTTTAGGTTGAAATTTTACTAAGTATTTAACCCTAAATCATGAATCTATCCATAGATGCACAAGAATAAAGGGCATAATCAATTGGGAGCTCTACCAATCAATAGCATACAAATCATAAATACTTAGATAGGAAGGTTAACAAGTTTCATTCATTAAAGCAATAATTCATAACACATAAGTATTGGAGTGGTTCAATCGAACCTCGAATGGGTCATTTAGTCACTCATAGTCATGTTCAAACCAATAAAATAACTATAAGCATACAAAATCACAAGAATATGGATGAATGGATGAGCTGGAGCCTATAATCTTGCTCTTCTCTCTTCATTGCTTCATTTCGATGTAAAATAGGCCAAAAGTTCTGTTTTGGAGCGTGTTTTAGAGCTTTTATATCGTCCTCATTGACCCACATAGCTCTGAAATCTAAAATAAATTCAGAATCAACATGTCAGGAAATTAAGCCTACCGTGTCGCGCAGCGCATTGCATGGCGCGATGTGGTAGGGCTTTTTCTCCAGGTTTTCCAAAATTTCAATTCTCTGAAACTTGACCTTGTTGCGTCGTGCTATGCGGTGCTCAGCGCGGCGCGATAGGCATATTTTACTGCTCCTCTATTATTTTATTATTTTTTCATCCATGCCTTGGTTTCCAGTCAAATCTCGGGCTTCTACTCAGACTTCAAAACCCTTGATTTCATCTAAATTTTGCTCTACGGACGCCTTATATCATCAACATTGTTCCTACAACATGAAACACATTAAATGAGAGAAATTCAATTCAAAGTACTAATAAATATTCCAAGTAGAAGCATACATTATGATACGAAAGTATAGAAAATATAGTAATATGTAGCCTCGTATCAGTAAATATTTCGGTTGTTGAGAGTCCCTTCTATATTGAGGGACTATTTATGGCTGTCATGACAAACAATATGATGGATGTTAATATTTTTGCAATTATGGGTATATTTCGAGTGGTCAATGGAATGCTGAAAATGTTACCCTTATTGTACTTGTGTTTGAAAATATCGCTTTGTAAATATTTGCTTTGGTTTGGGGCAAACAAGGCTGTCAAATAAGATGTAAAAATCATCAAAATAACTAAAGTCTATTAATCAACTCTAGGTCTATGGTCCAAAGACTCAAAGTCTATTAATCAATTCTGGGTCGATGGTCCTAGACTCCAAGTTTATTATCAACTCTATTAATCAACTCTACGTCTATGGTCCATAGACTCGAAGTCTATTAATCAACTCTGGGTCGATGGTCAATAGACTCGAAGTCTATTAAACAACTCTGGGTCTATGGTTAATAGACTCAAAGTCTATTAAACAACTCTGGTCGATGGTCCATAGACACGAAGTCCATTAATTGACTCTAGACCAACTTATCATAATAATCTAATGTTTAACCATAGCTAATGATCCTATAATATTGTTAATCAACATATTAATGATCTTACAACTGTTGCTAACTTATTTGCATCAATGACTAAACACAATTGAACGTGTGTGTTAGGTGATGTATTAGTAGTGTGTATTAGGAAAACTTGTATTGTTATGTATTAGGTAATCTATAATGTAAGTGGTTTAATTACTAGTGTTTCTATAATGCTGTCAATCAACTTATTATGATCTCACAATTATTTTGGCTAACATGATTGCATGAATGACAAGCATAAGTGAATTGTGTATTAGGTAATGTATTTGTAGAATGTTAAGTGATCAATAATGTTATTAAATTATTAATGATATAATGTATTGCTAATCAACTTGTATAATCTCATAATGATAATCAACATATTAGGTGATCAGTTATGTTATTGAATTGCAATTTAAAGATTAATCCATAATTAATCTATATAATCATCATACTAATTGTATTTTAAGGTATTATCATCATTAAATCAACATAATTATTTAAATGATTGTAATTTAAGGATTAATACATAATTTAAAAACCTATATATTAAAGGTAAATTATATTTTAAGGATTGATCCATAAGTTTTCAATATAATTTAGTTGTATTTTAACATATAATCCATTATTATCTATTTTAAGGTTTTAAGTGTAAGAGGGGTGACCAAATCTTAAATTTAGTCTAGCGGGAGGCAAATTTGAATTTCAAACGACCCTGTAAATTAAATGTTGGCCCCATTCCCAAATCAAAATTTCTAAAATCCCTAATTTTCCATTTTCCCTTACTCTCTGAATTCTCTCTGTTCAAGAACCCTAATTTTTTCTTTCCACTTTCTCTTCGAATTCTCTCTGCTCAAGATGGAATATGTACCATTGTGTGAATGTGGAGATAAAGTGTCATTAAGAACATCATGGATGAATACTAACCCTGGTCATTGATTCTTCGGTTGAAGATATTTTGGGGTAATGCTTTAAAGTTTAATTTTAATTTTTTGAGTTCAATTAAATGGTTTAAAGTTTAATTCTTTACAATTTGCAAAACATTGGGACTGTTGCTTGCGGCTTCTTCTTGTGGTGTGACCCATCCATTTCTGAAGCATGCTAAGGAAGTGATTTTGGGGCTTCTTAGAAAAAAGAGATTGATGGAATCTAAGCTTAACGAAAGAGCAAATAAAAAGATTTTCTTAAGGAAGATTCTGTTGATATTAGTACTACTTATGTTGAAGTTCATTTTTGCCGGTAATGGTGGTACTTGTTATCTATTTTGAAGAAGGAAAATTGCAATAGCAAAATAAAAACAGGTAAATAAATTAAATTTCATTCATTCATTCATTGATAAAGGGGCTACTGGGAAGGAGTACATAATCAAGACTTAAAAATAAAAATAAATTTTAATTTGCAGGGCTCCTGGAGGATGAGGAGGAGAAGGGGGAGGAGAATTCAGAGGACCCATGTAGTCGTCCATGTCTTCCCCAACCTTTGTAAGGAGAAGACAGAGATCCTAGCAATCCTCCTAATATTCATCTCTTGGCGGTTTTTGTCGTCAGCATGATTTTGCATAAGTTTGTTTATCTCTTTTCTCATTTGTTCAATTTGATCTAGGAATGTTCAAATGGTCGACTTGAAGCCCTTTGTGAAACAGGCCTTCGTGCCATTTTTGTTGTTGTTGTTGTTTCAGATGTTGTTGTTGTATATAAACTGGAGTTGATGTTGTAGTATTGTGGATGTTGAACCCTCCCAAAATATGCACACACAAGTATGCATCGGGATTTGATCTCAACAAAATGGGACTCCAAAGGGTTTCTTTGGAGTCGCCACCTAATTTAAGGATTATTAGGAACCTAAGTTAACTGAAGAATGCAATAAGGAATATTCAGAGATTCTTAGGTAAGTGGTTCTATTAAATTCGAAAGAAGGTCTTTATTACAAGAGCACTTTCGAAAATCCGCTAAAAGCGGTTAATCCGGCGATTTTCACGAATTATTAGGATAATAACTTGATTTGTAAAACTAGATAAAGTAATAAATATAAATAAGGTAAATGAATAAATGGTTAATTAAGCGGTTAGATAATCAGACAAGTAAATAAGGTAAGTGAATAATTGCTTAACTAATTAATTAGTTGATAATAAATAGATAGAATAAAGAATTAGTTGATTAGTTAATTAAATGAATAATTAAATATATATAATTGTAGATAACGGATAAATAAATTATTACCTAGATAATTAATGAATGAGGAGCTTCCTTAGTTATGTTATATAAAATAGAGATTAAGCCCAATTGCTTACTCAAATTAAATAATAAATGGACAAATAATTGTGTAGATAGAATAAGAAGAGATGAATTACTTCTCTTAATAAATTCAGTAAAAATAAGTAATGAGTGAATAGATAAACCAATATTAGTTAATTGAATAGTTGATTAAATAATCCAAACATCGTTAAATAAATAAATGAGTTGTTGATTAAATAGCTAGGCAATTAATAGTAGACTATTCAATGATCAATGAATTAAATTACTTAATGGAGAAACAATTAATTGACACAATTGATTAATGAACAAATTAACTAAACAATAATTGACAAATTAAGTAATTAATTGACTAATTAACCATTTTATAATTAAATAGATAAGTAAAACAATATGAATGCGTATCAATTATTATTATTATTTAAGTAAATAGGCATTAAAGGGAAAGCGTCATTTTAATTGTATTTTATTTTGCACTCATTAATTAACAAATAGTTTGCAATTTCTAAATTAATTGGCAAGTTCCGAAAAAAACGATACAAATGATCCAATAAAAACTACTATAAATATTCACAAGGAAATTTATTTCACAAAATTCTATCCTAGTCCGATTTCAAGGATCCTAAAACATGTTTTTCTAAAGGGGATGGGAGAGAGGGAGTTTAGAAAGGTAGAACCCGGATAGCAAATTCAATGCAAGCCCTGTATTTCACAAGGTTTTCATTTTTTCTTTTACATTTTCGGGGATATCAAGTCCCGAAAATGCGGAGTGGATCAAACAACTTCCCAATGCACGTAGCCATCCCAGTTTTGTGAGTTTTGATTCAACTCGATCCCAAGTGTTCATGCAAGGAAAAACAGTAAAATAAAGGATTAGCAATTACTCTAGGGAAAATTCACAGTGATTTTACAATTTTGACAATATAACTTATAAACTACTAACTAAACATGCTGAAAAGAGCAAACAGGAGTTACAAAATGATATTCTTCAGCTAGTCTCACAACCAGATTCAATGAAGCAAAGGAAATCAGTCAGTGATATTCAAAAGAAAAGGGAGCTGAGATGAGTTCGATAAAATAGATACTAAATTATCACAAGCCGAGGTAATAGAAGCCTAAAAGAATCCAACTAATCCATAGTTGAAGATGAACAGTAAAAGATTCACACTTTAATTCCCTATACATTAAGATGAATATGCTGCTACTGAAGTGGTCAAGCACATAGGTTGAATAGAATTAAAACCCTGCACGAAATAATTTCTAAGCTCATGAAGGCATCCATCCAATCTACACCCTTTACCACCCTGACACACCTCTAATTTACACCTGAACCTGCAATAACCCGGAACAACATCTAAAAAACTCCCCATCCTCCCATAATACTCCGCAGAAACCAAGCCAACTAAACACTTCTAAATACTTCCCTGAACTCACTGAATACATACAGAGGCTTGAGCCCCTCACTGCCTGCTCTGCGCACACACACGCAGATACACTCACACACCAACTGAACTTCTTGAAAAACCACCAGACAACCCCTCACTACCTTGAAACTAACTACAGGACCATACCAGATCTATGCCATGCTCAACAGCTACCTCTTTCATAAGCGAAAGGGACCAGACCCCTCAAAATAACCTCACACCACTCCCAAACTAACTACCAGGCCACCAGAACTCACACTAAACCCCTGCACAAAAACTGCAGCTTACAAAATCCCTGGATACCTCTTTAACTCCCTGCTATTACCTGCAGCACCTCCACATACCTAAGAACTGTTGGACACCTAAATTACAGCACCACACTTACATTTCTGCACAAGATACACTCATACACATGCTCACACTCATAGATCCCCATGGACATCCTTGCAAGCCAAGGACAAAATCCAACACCTACCAACACCCTCTTGATTACTACAACACCAAAATCAATCTAAAGGCCACTTGCTAAGCTGCAAAACTCCAGAAATGATCTCCCTACACCAGAGACACAAACATATGGTTTAAGAATGAACCAAACTACTGAACCAGCATATACCAGACCCTACACTTCACACACTACCTATCAGAAACATACCCTACAATGCTACCAGACCTGAACAACCCCTAACAGATTCCAGAAACAAGATCAATAGACCCCCTAGAAACACCCTCCTTACTCCCTCACTGACATCCTGCTGCATACTCCCTCACATAAACTCCAGACACACACACACACCACTACAAGGACAGAAAACAGAGAAACTGGATCCCACCATAACTGACAATCACAATAGCCTATCCCAAACACACACACACACACACAGCCTCCTACACAGACATGCTGATTTAACATCCCTGCTGCTACCCTGAACAAATTCCACACTGCCTAAATCAACTCACCTGGACCTCTGCAGACCCTACTACACCTACACCACTTAAAACTGCTTGAACAATACCCCCTACACTCCCTCTCAAACATCCAGGAAGCACAAACAATCTCCTTTACTGCCACATGACTCACAGTACCTAGGCAACATACAGACTTCCTTATGACTCCCTGAACTAAGCTGCACACACTCCCTTACTCAAACTAACTCCCTCAACTCCTCTATACTAGCTACAAACATTCTGCACCCCTTATGAACAACACAAAGACATTTACATACCTGCACACCTCCAAAACACCATAGCAGACTCCTATAAACTAACCTGATCTCACCAACCTACAAACCATGAGGCCACCCCCTCATTTTACAAGAAAAAAATAGAGCTAAGAAATCATCTTATTATCTCACAGGACATCCTTTTCACACTCTCACCTCTCAAACTCCTGAACTTCTGCCCACCAGAACCAAAACTACCTCACCTGCACACACAGGCTCTCCTAACCTAAACTGAACACTACATAACCTTCACACACCAAAAACAAACACCAGAGAAAGACCAGAACAGAAATTCAACCTGAACAACCCCTGCTATCACATCAACCTTCATCCATAAACAGACTCACAACATCCATCTAAATCAGAACTACTACCTCCAAACCTGACCTATCACCTACAGGAACAACCTTATACTAATCTGCATAAAAAAATACACTTGATACTCTCTCATGAAACAACACCAGAACATTACTCATTACCTCCAGATTGGGCAGACATGAACAAACTTACAGCAGGCTATCCAGTCTCCTAAGAACATACTTTTAATGAAGTTAAAACTAAACTAATCCTTTAAAGACTTGATTTTTAAGCAAGGCTACAACTATGACACTTCATATGCAGGCAAAGATCTCAACTGATAAGGATTTAAACTTTACTTGAACAAAGTTGCTAATGTATATTATATGGCATGACTTTTATGTTTTGATCAAACTCAAAATCTCAAACAGTATATAACCTATAGTAGTCTCAGGTAAGATCTCATCATACTTCAAGTTCTAGGTATTAATATCAGTTCTTATGCACACACAACTAGTGCATTTATCAGAATCAGCTCCTAAGTTACAAAATAACTACAAACTATATTTAACATAACAAAATCATATAACCAGTAAAATAGAAAGAAAAAGAGAAGTTCAAGTGTACCTTTCTAAAAGCAGTAAACCAAGGCGACAAGCTGAAGCGATCGACTCGAACACGACGACGACCAAAAGAAAATAGAGCGTATTTCCAGAAATCAGATTTAACTCCCAACTCTATGAGCTTAATATGTTTTTAAAAGGAAAAGAATGAGTAAAGAAAATTTCTCTTTCTGCTGCCGTTTTTCAGATCCAAAAATCCAAAAAAAAAAAATCCTCTAAACCCTAACTTAAGCATATATTTATAGGAAAACTTCTCTAGGGTCGAAATGAAAAGACTAGTATGACTTTTACATACCTTTTACAACGTTCTGATTTCAACTTTTTTTACAAGCTTTTGAAAAGAAAAATCAGAAAACAAAAAAGGAATCCGAATCAAATCGAATATTCCTTTTTCGATTCTAATTTTTAATTCAAAAGCCTATTTTCCTTTGATCCGAGCCCTTGATGATAGTAGGAGGGGGAATCGGACGCGTGAGATTGGATTTACACGCTGTGGGGTCTTGATTTCGGGGAAAACAAAGGGTCGCGGCTCAGGGGGACCATTACTATGTTTGGGATGTCAAGGGAAGTGGGGACGAGGGGATGGTATGGCCGAAAATGGCAATGGAGAGTGTGACGAAGATTAGGGTTCTTGGCTAAGAGGGGAAATGGGGCGGACTGAAATGTGAAGGTGTGAGTTATATGTATTGTTTGCACGAGTAAGCTGAAATTAGAACCTGGGAACGAATTTAGCCCCATATTAGGTTTAAACACTTTAGATGAGGAATTACATTGGTAGGCCGAAATTGAGTTTGTGCTTTGCATATTTAGCCTTTTTATTTTCAGATTTAGTCAATTGCCACTTTAAAATCTCAAAATTGACTTTAATTTGTAATAATTTAGACTTTAATTAGTCTTCCGGGACAAAATTGAGTGTCAATAGTGGATTTGATGTTGTCTTCTCTTGTATTTATAATCAAACAAATTGCATTGTGGCCACCTTTCTATTAAATTAATGATTTGGTTGTTGCACTTCTCCATAATCGAGTTCATTTCATTTTGCAAGAGTGTTCTATGTTCATGTCTGTTCATTGTGTGAAAAGCATTAGACAAAAATGTTTGTTCACGCTTAACACAGAAACAAAATTAATAACAACAACCATTGATTGTGGGATAATCTAGAAGTCTATTAAACATCGATTGGTTGATGAACAAAACAGAAGTCTATTAATATACTATTAGTTGTTTGAACCAACAATTAGTTGCTTTAATCAACTAGATTACGATACTTAGCTAATACTGACAAGATCAATACTCAATTAAATGACCAACATCACACAAGTGTCTTACAATATCCATCAAATAAGGCCAAAACATGGCCAGCATCACAGTCTTAAAAATAACATCAAATAAAAATTAGAGTTCTTAAAAACAAATACGAACAACACTTGATAAAACAACTTTAAAGGTACTAATGCAAAATTTCTAGCTTTTGAGGGAGTAGGACATGTGGTCCTCTTGTGGTCATATCATTTGCAATTAGAGCATTCATTTCTCCTCTTCCCAGCTGTAAGCACTTCTCCTGTAGATGGCATCCTCATTACCTCTTTCTCCCCCGTGCGCGCTTGATGAAAGGTGAAGGAATTTTTCTTTCTAGAACATCTTGAGGAAACTGTCATTGGTCTTCTGAAGAAATTCAGAAAATTGGTTCTGCATATGCAAGCATGTACATTTGTGTCCTATAATATGGAGAGGTGAATTCATAAAGGCTCGAACTATATCTAGCTCCAAAGTGAGCCCTCAGTGCTGCCATTACGTATTTGGAAGGAATTTTCTGATGTCTAACTCTTTGCAAGTACAAGTTCTGTTGTGGAGCTTGATGTCTTCCTTTCCTTCATCACTGATGATATTAAACTCCCTAGTGAATACTCTGCTCACCACAAGTGCATTGCCAGCTTCCATGTTTTTCCTCATAACATCTTTAGTAGATTTGACTAAGATTATGGTTGCTTTGCTTATCGTTGTACGCCTCTCATGAAACTTCTCAAAAAACTTACTGTCAATTGCATCAAATAAAGCAGTGATGTGGAATTCTTTTTCGTCCCTGGACATTGAGTTAAATGACTCCGTTATTTTTGAGATCATCACCTCAAACCTATTCCTCGGTAAATAGGCTCTAGTCCATTTATCAAATCCAATATCCTGAAGATAATTAGCTAGCTTCTCATTTTTACCTCTGATCTCTTTAAAATGTTTGTCAAACTCTTCAATGCAGTAAGCCTTTGATGCTAAATAATATTTGTCTAGATAATCTCCACACTTGAACTTTACCCTGATATTTATAGCAAGTTGCCACATACAAAAACTATGATGAGCTCCAGTATATTACTTGGCAATCCCATTTTCTATGCCTGCATTCCGATTAGAGATAATGCACAACTCTCCAGTGTTAGGGACTATATCAAGCAATTGTTCAAAAAAATAACCCCATGACTCATCACACTCTTGTACACCACACAAATGCTAGCGGATAAATGTGGTTTTATGTATCTTGCGCCACAACACACAACAACACTCCACCATACTTGCCTGTAAAAATTGTACCATCAATAGCTATAACATTTCTCATATTAACAAACCCTCTTATGCAAGCTCCAAAAGTAACAAAAAAGTACTTGAACTACCCTTTTCCATCAAGCCTCAAATCAGTCTTACTTCATTGATTTTTGGTTTCAAGAACACGACGATATGCCTCTATCACATCATAACCCTGCTCTGGTGTTCCCCTTACCAAAGATTTTGATATTTTATCTCCCATCGAACACTTCCAATAACTGATTTTACAACCCATACCTGCACGAACAGAACTCAAAATGTCTTTTGTGGAAGGACCTTAGCAGTTAATAAATCTATTCTTCACAAATTCACCAACAACATCGGCTGATGCGTGAGAATAATGACTGGGAAGGTGTTGCATCCCATATGTGTGGTTACCATTATATTTGGTAATATGAAACATGTCAGAAAACTTGTACTTCATGGCTCGTACCCACCACTTGCAAACTGGATCAATACATTTGACCAGATACAATTTTTTTTGTACTCTTCAGAGTATTGAAAAAATATGACTTCTTCACTTAAGCAAACTTAAGACAAACAATATATTCGCACTTGCCTTTAAAAGTTTTACCTTTGTAAATACATGTCCTATCAACAAAATTATGGCTGCTTTGCGTACCCAAATATTAACAATTGGATTGCTCAAACCATTAGGAACCCCTACTTCTTCTTCAACATCACAATTTAAATTTGTTGGATTATGTCCATTGAAATGGCTGCCCTGATTATAGTCATCACAACCATTATCTCTATTGAAATCAACATATGCTTTACCCTATTCTGCTACAGGTGTTGAAACCTCAGCTGATCATCCCATATAAGGAGTAACATCAAAAGCATTTGCAACAGGCTCATTTGATGCTTTATCAGACCTTTCAACTACAGATATCCTCAAGGTGGGCCTAGAACCATCACTTGCAAGATCAAGAAGATAGAGTTCCACATCATTATCCGTCTTTATGATCGAATTAGCTGTCTTTTCCTTTGCGTGAGCCAGACAAAGCATATAAGTAATTGACACCTCCCTTGGCTCACATGTTAATTGGCCACTTGCAATGACATGCTTAACCAACTCATTATAATCAACTTCCCGACTCACAAAAATAGGTACGGTAACCTTAAACTTAGAATGACGGGTCCAACATTTAGGCGTCTCCACTCATTCCCCAAAATAATCACCACCTAATAGTATAGAGTCACCCATTAATAATGGACAACCTATTCAATCAACAAATGCTCTATTCAATACGACAAATTGTGTAACAAAAAACTGTAACTTTCAAGTCAATGGTATCAACTAAGAGCAAAATATTCAAAAAACAATCAAATCTGCACAGTAATTAAGCATTCTTCTCACTTACCAGCTGAAAAGAAGGTTGAAAGTACCAAACAAGTGATACCTAGCAATATGCACTATAGAAAATCGAGATTCGGTTTTGTCCTTATTTTTGCCATTATATAAAATGTGTACAATATGAATCAAATTTTGGAGAAAAGAGGATGGAAAAGAAGGAGAGATGAATTTTCTGCAATTTGTGGTACTTTTTGATGAAAATCCGACCAAATAGAGATTGTATCGGCGGCGGGTACGGTAGAGAAGGCTGGAAGAAGAAAAGGGAAGTGGTGGTGGTTTTTGTTTTTTTTTTCAAAAAAACCATTTTTGGCTATTATTTCATATATATTGAGGAACCATTGTGCAAATAAAAAAAGTTTGAGGACACCCCTACCATTAGCTTTTAATTAACTAAATATGAGCTAATGTGTTGATTCTCCCTAATATAAGAAAATGGTTATTCTATTAAGAAAAAAATTAGAGGGTTAATCTCTTAAAAAAGACTTCAAATGTCCCTTTTAATCGAAGGGCTCAACTTAATGGGTCTTTGTAATTATGATTACAAGATGATAGATAATTGATTACTTTCATATTTTAATGCGAATTTGCAAAGGCCAATATGAATTCAAGCTCATTTAACCTTAAACATACTTGAAGATAGTTTTAGGATTTGATAATGTAATCAATAATATAAACCATAATCAATGAGACATCAGTTGATTTTAGCTAAGGGGTTGAGGCCAGAAATAAAAATACCTTAGTTGGATACTAATCAATCGGACCTGATGGTACTCACCCATATCCGAATGGATCAAGTGAGTTCGATTAAGTGACTCTCGAAAGATCATTCACTAAAATCTTATTGAATACCATATCAAATCCCAAACTACTAATGCGCCTTTAATTCTTATGACCCGCTAAGATTATAATTAGGTGAGGTGAACAACCCTAAATAATAATTTCAATCGTTAAAAAATCAATAGTTAAAATTTAAAGTGTTCAATAGATTGTATTTTTTGTAGTATTAATGATGAACTATCAGATTTAGGAAACAAAACTGAGTTACTTAAACTCTAGCTTTTAAATCGCTACAATCAACGTAATAGCTCATTTTGATTCGATCCCAAATTGTTTTGGGTAAATTGATACTTATCAAAAAGATCAGTCACTACTAAAAAATTCGAGAATAATCCCAGCTATATTTCCCTAGCTTTTTCTATATCCATTCTCTCGGGTAATAATAATAAATTTCTTATCCCCGATCTAGCATTTTATCTTTATGATAAACTACATTTGCTATTACAAAAATTGAAGGTTAACAATCTGTTACTTAAATTATTTAGTCTTGAGAATTGTTTCATATATTTAGCTATTAGTTGAACTATATTCTTATGTGCCAACGTATTAGTACAACATTCACCAATCTTGAATTGTCACATTTGATAATTCTACAAGCTCACCAGGTATGTTATGGTTTAATCCTTTTCATCAACGACATTCTAAATGAGAATGATTAACAACATCACTATTTCATTAATAATATTATATTCTTTTAAATGAATACTTTTAGTATGAACTCAAATTAACTAAACAATAAGTTTCAAATATCATAAATTTAGAAAGAAAAAATCATAGAATAAATCAATTAAGGATCATAGATCTCAGAGAATAGAAATTAGAATAATTACGCTAAAAGACATACTAAACCACTTAATTACATAAAATACCAATACTTTTACATAACAACACTTTTCATATTTTACTAAATATATACAATTTTTCATTTCCTTCCCATCTTTCTATCCAAAATCCTAATTTCTCCCTCTCTCTTTCTTTCCTCTCCTCCACCCACCCGCTCACCCTCTCACCGTCACCCACTCCCCCCGCGCCCGTGTTGCTGATGTTTTCTTTCAACACCGCCGAACGACGTCGTCGCTGCTGCTGCTGCACTACATTGCGGCGGCTCCGATCTCTATTTTTCGCGTATTGCAAATCTAATCCTCCTCTTTTATTTTTTATATGTGTGTATGTTTCAGATCTGCTTCTACTCCTTTCTTTTTTGTTTTTATTTTATTTTGTTTTGTTTTTATGTGTATATTCGCGAGTATGTGTATGTCTTTGGTGGTTGTTGGTGGTTGTTGGAAGATGAAACATACTGTATGTCTAGTTTTTACACAGGTATATGAATCTGTATTTTTGTGTATGTACATGATGTGCATAAGTGTATGTACGTGTATATCATTGTATGAACATGTATGTCAGTATATATATATTGTATATTTTTATATGTATTTTTGTGTGTATGTCAAGTAATAAATGTCACACACATAAATTTGTATGTTTCGTTTGTAGATTTGTAGATCCGTGTATGTATGTGTGTGTTTAGTGTATGTATAACACAATTTTTTTGTGTATTTACATGTATTTTTGTTTATATGTATTTTCCAACTTCAATTTCAAAGAAAAATCAATATTTATATGTGTATTTATGTGTATTTCATTTTTTAGATTCAAAAATACCAAAAAATCCGGTGGTAGATGGCGGCGGCCGGCGGCGACGCCGCCTGGGGTGGTAGCAGTGGGAGGGGGTGTAGTAGGAAGAAGGAGGAACCCTATATTGTTAGTTTTGTTGATTTTGTATATAATGTGTAAAAAAATATTGACATTTTTTGTAAAAATGGAATCATGTTGGTATTTTTTATAATTTTAGTGTCAGGGTTGTATATATTTGTAAATAGCCCTAGAAATTAGGAATCAGCAAAGGAGACTTGTGAGTCCTCTGTTAGGAAAATAGGAACAAACAAAACGGGAATTGAAGAAGATGACTTTGAGGCACGAAGATCGCTATCTTAAAGAGATATTGCACGTATACTCTTGAGGAAAATTATAGGCTAATTCTCTCTAGGATACAACAAAACCATGGTATGCTGCAAATTATCTTAAACTACTTCAGGAGAGTCCTTCTATTTATAAAAGATTAGAGATGACTTTTCGTAATAGTCACCCTCTTTCACCAATAGATATGTCTATTCAACTTAAGACCTCCAAATATTACAAACTATTTCCAGTAATCCCCCACTAGTTTGTAATACATCTCATAACATCATGCATACCAGAAAGTATCTTATATAGATTTGAACTTTCTATTAGTGTAAATACTTTAAAGTCTTGACGAAGTTATTGGTATCATGGAAAATTTGAACCACAACTCCTAGTGTCAAAACCGAAAATATTACACACATGATATTATTTAGTAGTTAAGTAATCCAGTATTTTGCTCTTAGCACGTTTCTGGCCATGTGCTTATCCCGATTTCATGAATATTAACAAGATCAACCCTTTAAATCTTGCTTGAAGCGGCACCACTTCTATATTCATATAGGTGGAATTTAGACTCCATGTCCCTGTTACTACAGACATTTGCTAATTCCATTAAGAATTAAATTCAACCTCTTCTTGTAACAGTTTGCACCTTA
Organism: Petunia axillaris subsp. axillaris; assembly: GCA_029990575.1. Taxonomy (NCBI): domain Eukaryota; kingdom Viridiplantae; phylum Streptophyta; class Magnoliopsida; order Solanales; family Solanaceae; genus Petunia; species Petunia axillaris. The sequence goes on from JARKNS010000006.1 coordinate 11,880,383, forward strand.
GAATTTGTTATTATGCCTCTGTTATAACAACTATTTAACAATTCCTTAACTCCTCACATAACAGTAAACAATACATTTGAATCAAGGCTCTAATAGAGGAGATTTGTGCGTAAACAATACAAGTAACTTGTTATTACCCGTTGAACTTATATTGTTAGAGTGTATACTAACTCAAAGTTGGGTTTCCATTACGTATGTTAAATTTAAAGATTTTAGCCTCATTCATTCTCAAGTTTATTGTATTGTATTTCTTGTAAAGAAATCTCGTAAGATCAACGATTCAATATTAGTCATTGTCATGAAAAATTCAAATCTTTCATATGCCGTAGACCAATATGTCTAGACTTTAAATCACATATTCAATTACTACACTTAATGTAGCAACAATACAATAATAGCTAGAATGGTTGGCATCAGTTGTGGCCACAACCTTTTAACATTTAACATATTTCTCAACCATTCCGCCTTTTCTAGCATTTGTATGCTATATATTCTTATTCCAAAATGGAATACCAGTCTATTTGATGCCCAATTTATTGCACCCTTATTCATGACACAAATCCAACTCACTATGGATTTTTCTTATTATCAACGGTTGGTTCACCACAATATTGATCAATGTACTAATGCACCTGTTCATGAACAGTGATATCTATACAAATTTTGTCTTTCAGCATACACATCTTTTCATGAAAAGTCATAACCTTTCAAGTGACACTTTTTCATGAAAGAGCATAACGTTTCAATATTGACACTAAACCAACCTTGAATCCATAATTTCATTAGCAAGTTGTCTCCATTAAGTATTTTGTGGGGTTTGAAGAACTAGTAAAATAAGTCAATTTATATCTCAAGTTCTTCAAGATTTTAATTGAATACAGTTCAACTTTTGACCATAAGTTTACCCCCATATTTTAACTATTTCAATATCATATTTCATCAGTGATTTAGAACAGAATTTACTAATCAGTCATTCTTGCTCTCACTTAATGAAATGAAATGCTATCAGATATTTCTAATGCATTCAATCTTTCACTAGTGGAACCGATACCAAACAGTGAAATATCATTTTATATTCATGATCACAAGGTGATCTAAAACTTCCAAGTACATACGTGACATGCTCCTTGTAGATAAGTTACTTAATTGTTATCGTCTCACAACTTGAAAATAAAGCCCAATTGATCTTTATGCATCATAGTTATATCAATTTAACACACCAAAGCATATCAAATATGTCATTCCTATCTAACCATGAATTTCAAGATCATCACAAAGGGGGTCTTCTACCCAAATATTTATGGATATAAGTTTCACATAAATCACTATAGGTAGAAATTCACCAAATAAATAATAAGTAGAGTTAAGAAAGTAGAACCCAATAGTTGCCACTTTCTACTAGACTTGTTGATTTGAATATGGAGAGATTGCTGACTACTTGTAACAGAGTCTGTCTCTTCCCTTCGCCACTTTCAGTTCGATTTATCTAGTCGTGATATTTTGAAGTAGTTCCGACAATCATGCTTAACCAAAGCATAGGTGACTCCAGTCAAACTAAGATGGATGATTTCATAGGATCATCTCAAAAATTAAATTTGTTTCTCGTGGAAGAAGATGGGTCTTTCATCTTTGAGTAATAAATTTCAAATCCTGAGAATTCTCTTTTCTACGTTAAATACAAATTCCCGAAAACATACTGTTGCATCAAAATTGAGTATACGTTGCATCACCATACTTCAAATCATATCCTCAATAATTGCTTTTGAAATGAAACTCTCAATAAGATTCCAAACTATTATCACTGAATGCAATATCAAATTTTCACTGAATAAGTTTGAATAACTTTCCAGCTCACAATGGCACCAAAATCTGCTTCACTCAATTCAATATCTCCTTTACAACCTTTCTTCCATTCTTCTCCAATATTCAATATCTCTTTAAATTGTTAGGAAAATAGGAACAAACAACACAAGAATTGAAGAAGGTGGCTTTGAGGCACGAAGATCGCTATCTTAAAGAGATATTGCCCGTATACTCTTGAGGGAAATTACAGGCTAATTCTCTCTAGGATACAATAAAGCCCTAGTATACTGCAAATTATCTTTAACTACTTCAGGAGAGTCCTTCTATTTATAAAAGATTAGAGATGACTTTTCGTAATAATCATCCTCTTTCACCAATAGGTATGTCTATTCAACTTAAGACCTCCAAATATTACAAACTAAATCCAACATCCTCGTACACTATCTATTTATTTGTTTGCTTTAATTATCGATCTAATTTGTGTTACAATCTCTACAAAATCTCCTCATTCACAGATTAATTATAGTTTTCTTTGCTTAGAATCCTTTTTAGATATTCAGAAGATTTATATTCTACTATTTTTTTATTTACTTGCAAGTCTTAAATGAATATATTATTTAAACTTGTACTTTAATATCCACAAAATCTTGTCTTCATATATTACTTTTTTTTTAAAAAAAAATATCGATTCAAATGAGGCGTTGAGATTCTTTATGTACTAGTAATATCTAACAATCTCGTAATTTATGCATTACATTTTTGTTTTGGTTTCTTAGAGACCTAAATGAGGAATGTGGGTGAGTTTAACTTTTACATGTTGGCCCTTTTCTATTTCTTTTTCCATTTAAATTTTTGACCCTTATAATAATATTTATCAATACAAGATTTGACCGGCTTGAGGCTTGTTATACCATTGAGTTCGGTCTTGAAATTAATATACCCATTGGATTTTAAATTAGTCCATTGAAATCTGTGTGTCTGCTATATAAAGTAACCAAAGTTGTGTGTGCAAGGCTCGAGAAGCCAAACTCAACAACTTTTGTACATTATTCTCATGTGTCTTCTTTTTCACAAATGCATTTTTTGCTTTTGTGATCTAAACTCTTGCCGGCTTCAGGATCATATGTATATTCGTAAGAATTTAAATATTGAATTTCAATTCCCAATGTGTGATATAGTACTTGAGGAGAAGTGAGAAGACTCTGTATTGATGCAAAATACAGGCAATTTTCAACCTTCTGCCTTTAACAATATTGATTAACTCACCACATGCATCTCTAATGGTACAAAAAGAGTATCACCCATCCATGTAAAGATTTTAAGATGGGGGTGACCCAAGCGACTGTGCCACAACTGACAGGAGACTTTGGTAGAGGTGAAGTTGACAGAAGGCGGTGCAGGTGGCCACTCATAGAGTCCATTCTTATTTTGACCTTGTACCAGCAATTTCCGAGTGCGCAAATCCTTCACAAAAAAATTTGATGGAAAAAATTCAATGGACGTTAGATTATCACGACAGAACTTTGCGATAGAAATTAAGTTTTGTTTAATGGAAGGTGCACAAAGAGTGTCAGAAAGCTTGAACGCAGAGTTAGATGCTTTTATATGAGTTAAACCAGCATGAGAAATAAGAATAGTTTTACCGTCACCATGGAAATTGATTCAGTGCCTGAGTATGCTGGAAGGTTGGTGGGATCTGCAGTGACATGATGAGTGGCACCAGAGTCAACAATCCATGAATTATCTTTGGAGCAAGTATTGGCTGCAAAGTTAGCCTTTGCTTCATAATGATTGTGTGACCTCGAGCGACATACATCTGCAGTGTGTCCCATTTTTTTGCATAACTGACACTTTACAGTCTGTCTAGGTTGTCGGTGCTGGTTGCCAGAGTATTGTTGACGCGGAGACTACTGTGAGTTTTGATTGCCACGATTATTTCTGTAAGATTGTTTTTTGGAATTCGTCTTTTGTGCAGCAGTAGCTGTGATGACAGTAGTTGCTTTGTCAAGATCTTCATATTGAAGAAAAAGTTTGTGATTCGTGCGTTTGTGAAAGAGTTCCTCAAAGGATAGAGGAGAGTCTCGTGCTCGTATAACAGCCGAGATTTCAAGATACTCAGGGCCTAGCCTACTCAATATCTTAACTGCAACTTCATCATTAGCAACTAGGGAACCGGCGACAGTGAGGGCATCAACAATAGATCTAATCTCCTGCATGTACTCAACAACTGTTTTGGAGGATTTTTTAAGATTTTGCAATCGATCCCGCAGGCTAAAGATACGAGTATGACTTTTATTGGTGTAAGCCGTATGAAGTAGTTCCCAAGTCGTCTTGGCCGAGGAAGCAGTGGCAACAGTTGGAGCAATGGTAGGATCAACAGACGCCATCATTGCCTGTTGGATTAACTGATCTTGACAGAACCAAGTCTCATAGTCAGGATTAGAGACAGTACTATCTGTATCAGTGATAGTTTGCGGTGGAGCGGATTTTGTACCATCAAGGTGGCCTATGAGCTTGTGACCATTTAGAAGCATTACTAGTTGGGCTTTCCATGTTGCAAAGTTTAGGTTACCGTGTAGTTTGATAGGTAACTGGGCAGCCGGATTGAACTGTACCACATGAGTGGTAGGTAAAACTGCAGCTAGAGTACCACCATTAGCCGGGGCTAGAGCCATGAAGGAATGAATGATATGTAATAAGAGAGAGGGAAAAAAATTTGGATCTGACTCGTGAGAGTTTACAAGGGCTCCGATACCATGAAGAGTTCAATAGAAGAAGCAATTGAACAATGATATTATTAGCAAAGAGAGCGCCTATAAATACATGTATATGTGACTTGATAGAAAAGCTAGGAATAAGATAAGACCAAATCTAAATACTAGTACTAATAGAACACTAATACTATAACAAGACTAGAAGTCTAGACATAACCAACTACTAAAACTAGAGCTTATCTCAATACCATGAAATGGTATTCCGAAGGCTTTAATCTAGATACTCATTAGGTTTAGTCATCTCTAACCAGGTCAACCGAATACCAAAAATTTAAAGTTAAACGCTTACCATTCCAAAAATATTTTCTTGTCATGACATGAACTGCCTCTTGCCTCAAAGGGAGTCCAGATAAAAAGATGTTATCTTTCAAAGTAATGACTTTGAGATATGTACACACCATTCATTTGTTTATAAATCACTTCTTGATCAACTTCAAATTTGGGCATTGGTTAAACTTGATGACCATGAAACGTGATCCATTATAAATCTTATATTTGGGGTATTTATTTAATTGAACCCTTCTCTCATTCCTTTGTTTGATCTATATGGTCGTTGTTATAACTCTAACAACATTTACATACGATTTAACAAGTTGATTGGAGAGTTGATTATGTGGCTTGCTAGTCCACTTAGAAATTAAAGATTATTTTTCGAGCTATATCGCTCCAACCTTTATTGTAAACATCATTAGGGATCATGCCATCAATTTTCTGTTTCTATAGTCATTTCTATTCTAATAAATCATAGTTGATGTCACCCAAATCCAAGGTTAATGGCATAATTACCTCCTACTACTAAAAACAGCCAAGAAATTAGGAGAAAAAAATCAATGGATACAATCGATCATGCTTTTCCGATTGAAGAATCGACGGAAAACATCAGTAAAATAATTTTTTTGCTTTTTTACTTTTTATTTTTTAGAAATTGACAGACACCTATTGGTATTTCAACAACATACCCAGTATGCTCTCGCAGGTTGGGTATGGAGAGAATGATATGTACGCAGACCTTACTCCTACCCTAATAAGATAGAGAAAGTGTTTTCGATACACTCTCGGCTCAAGAAAAATATTGTTGAAAATATGTTTGAAAATTACAGTAGTAAAAGTTAAGATGCAAATATATTGATAAAGAAAAGTATTAAGCAATAAAAATATTAAAAATAATCACCATAAAATAAATGACAATAAGATAAAAATGAAGAATAAGATAATAATAAAATACTAACAATATATTATGCGCTCTCATAGAAAATGAGGAAGAAAGTGCTCTACTACCTAATAATCTTCTATCCTAATCCTCAACCTCCATGCTCTCTTGTATAGGTTCATGTCCTCGGTGATCTGAGAACACAGAAGAAAAAAGTCCATCGCTATTTTTTGTGCAAAAATATTTTTTCGATAGACTCCACGAGTATGTTTTGCGTGGAAAAATATAGTGCCCGTCGCTTTTTTAAATAAATTAACGGAAAAGGGTCAAAACTACCTCTCTACTATCGAAAATTGTGTAAAGCTACCCTCAGTTATTCTGATCGATCAAAAATACTGACCCTGTTACTATTTAACAAATATACCCTAAGTTAACGGAGGTGCCACGTGGTGGGAAGTTAAGCCAATGGTCCATCCGGTATTACTTTTATACTTGCTCGACCCCAACCAAATACCATTTGACATGTAATTGTCGGTTCCATCCAACACTTAACATTACTTTACCACCTCAAAATCAACTTAACCCTTGATTTATATTTCTTGTTTTTTTTTGTCCAAACTTAACCATTAGTGATGTAAAACGCAGAATGAAATATATACAATAAAAGGGCAGCTCGGTGTACAAAGCATCCCGTGTTCACGTATGGTCCAGGAAAGGGATCCACCCCAAAGGATGTGATGTATGCAGCCTAACCTGATGCAAGCATCAATGGTTGTTTTCAAGGCTTGAACCTGTGACCTATAGGTCGCACAAAAACAACTTTACCAGTTGCTTCAATGCTCCCCTTCTATACACAAATACAAGTAAAAGTAATATAGATGAGAAATTAAGGGACATATAAAAGAAAGAAAGAGTTGCCCTACAATTGAAGTAAACTAGTAACATATATATAGGGTTTTGCTAACCTACTACATGAGTGTAGTAGGTTAGCATTATACCCATTTTTTGAGTGCACCAAAATGCCCTTGTTTTTGTCAACTCATAAAAACAATTGGCATTTTCGTCATTTCAACGCAAATTTAGTTCCCTCCATAACTAGAACTCCTTTCTCTGTACAATTCATCTTTCGCATACTAAACCCCTAGCATCTTTGTTCCAATTTATATTACAGTCGCCGACCTCATTTCCCTAATTCTTGATAGATGCACATGTTGTTATATGTCTGCATTTTCGATAATGACCAACACAGAAATAAGATGAAGTAGAAAAATTCCAAGCCAACAGTATACACTGCTTGTCCTTAAGAAATCTAATCCCCTCACAGTTACCCAAGGTTTGTGGATTAATTTCTCCCAGGATAGAATGGAATTATCCTCACTGTGATAGCGGTAATTCAAATCACAGTGAACAGCGAACTCAAATAATGGTAGCAAATCACACTGACTCAGAACTTACTTTTGTTTTGAAAACAAATGCAAAAGGTAATGAGAGAGAGAGTATGAAATTTTTGGATGATCAAAATGAGGCAAAATGCCTCTCTATTTATAGCCACAAGATTTGGAGTGAAAAGGCATGAAGGTGTCTTTTGGTGAAATGGCTGTTCATGAAAGGCAGCCTTCAAGGTGGCTGTTCAATGAAAAGGCACCTTTTCATTGGTGAAGTAGCTGTTCATGAAAGGCAGCCTTCAAAGTGGCTGTTCAATGAAAGCACCCTTTCATTTGGAATAACTTTACAGCAGCCCACCTTTGGAATATTTGCATAAATAGTCCATTTTTTAATTTCGTTACGAAAACGGCTCCATATCAAATATTAATATAAAATATTAATATTTATTTCATTTCCCATTCACACCACTTTACCTTCCTTCCAAATCCAACAATCCCCCACATGAATGGGGAATGGCTATATGAAGAAAACATGCAGAAAACTATGTGATTTGCAAGTAAGAATTAATTGCATCTGGATAAGTGGGTTTCCCTTTGAACTTTCCGTAGTGAACATATATCGGATATACTCGGTCAATCGGTAGATTTGATATCTTTGAACCGTCGAACTTTGGTGTATACCTAGACAACATATGTCACACAATTAATCCTTGACCATTTTTGGTTCTCATTGTTGTGTTCGTTTCAGCCATGAACATCGCCTGGTTCATGAGTGCGTAGAGAATTGGCCTTACAGAATTCTCCTTGAAGCGGCTTCCACTTCACACTCACATAGGTGATTTCTAAACGTGTAATCCCGTAGATCTACACTGTTTGACAAACCCCGTATCAAACTTAGATAATCATTAAAAACCGTCTTTAACGTTTTATCCTTGGTACTAAACATTGTCTTATTAAGAGGATGGGTTGAGTTGTTTGACAATGTTGGAGCGGTCGTGCACAACTTTGTTTGAGCTCCTTGAACCTAGATCTTGGGATCTCCAGTCTTCTAGGTAGAGTTACCGCCATGACGACTTGTCCTCGACCATAGTCCCATTCCTCTTGATGATCTCTCAACATCATCTCTAGTTAAACCTTTAGTAAGTGGATCCGATACATTATCCTTTGACTTAACATAGTCAATTGTGATAATTCCTCTAGAGATAAGTTGTCTAATGGTTTTATGTCTTCGTCGTATATGACGATTTTTACCATTATACATAAGGCTCCCAGCCCTCGATATTGCCGATTGACTATCGCAATGTATACATATAGGTGTCAACGGCCTAGGCCAAAATGGAATGTCTTCCAAGAAGTTTCGGAGCCATTCAGCTTATTCACCAGCTTTGTCCAAAGCTATGAACTCTGCCTCCATTGTAGAGCGAGCAAGTAAGGTTTGTTTGGATGATTTCCAAGTTACCGCTCCTCCACCTATTGTGAAAATATATCCACTTGTGGATTTTGATTCTTTTGAGCCGGTGATCCAATTTGCATCACAATATCCTTCTATAACAGCGGGATACTTATCATAGTGCAAAGCATAGTCTTGGGTGTACTCCAAATAACCCAAAACTCGTTTCATAGTCATCCAGTGATTTTGTCCAGGATTACTTGTGTATCGACTCAGTTTACTTATAGCACAAGCTATATCTGGTCGTGTACAATTCATGATGTACATTAGACTTCCCAACACTCTAGCGTAGTCTCGTTGAGACGTGCTTTGTCCTTTATTCTTTGTAAAGGCAAGATTAACATCAATTGGAGTCTTTGAAGTTTTGAAGTCTAAATACTTGAATTTTTCCAGGACATTTCTGATGTAATGAGTTTGAGATAATGCCAAACCTTGAGGAGTTTTGTGAATTTTAATACCCAAGATTAAATCCGCAACTCCCAAGTCTTTCATATCAAACTTGCTAGTTAGCATACGCTTAGTAGCATTGATGTCAGCAATATCTTTACTCATTATTAACATGTCATCCACATATAGACAAACAATGACTATATGATTTGGAGTGTTCTTAATGTAAACACATTTATCACACTCATTAATTTGGAAGCCATTTGACAACATTGTACTGTCAAATTTTGCATGCCATTGTTTAGGTGCTTGTTTTAGTCCATAAAGAGACTTTACAAGTCGACATACCTTCTTTTCTTTCCCAGGAACCACGAACCCTTCAGGTTGTTCCATGTAGATTTCTTCCTCCAAATCTCCATTTAAGAAGGCTGTCTTTACATCCATTTGATGGATTTGAAGATCATACACGGCGGCCAAAGCTATTAGCATCCGTATGGATGTAATTCTGCTTACCGGAGAGTATGTATCAAAATAATCAAGGCCCTCTTTTTGTCTATAACCTTTAACGACCAGTCTAGCCTTGTATTTGTCAATAGTACCATCAGCTTTCATTTTCCTTTTGAAAATCCATTTGTAACCTAAAGGTTTGTTCCCAGGAGGAAGATCAACCAACTCCCATGTGTGGTTGCTTAAAATGGATTCAATCTCACTATTGACTGCCTCTTTCCAATATGGAGACTCTGAAGAAGCCATTGCTTCTTTATAAGTTTGAGGTTCATTTTCCAATAGGAAAGTCATAAAATCTGGTCCAAAAGAAGTAAACGTCCTTTGACGTTTACTACGTCTTGGATTATCATTATTTGGCATACTTCCTTTTGTACCTTCTCTTGGTCGTTTTGTGCCGACACTTGACGATTCATATTCACTTTTATACGGATATATATTTTCAAAGAATTCAACATTATCTGATTCCATAACCGTATTAATATGAATGTCAGGATTTTCTGATTTATAAACCAGAAAACGATATGCCTTACTATTCTTGGCATATCCTATGAAAACACAATCAACGGTTTTTGGTCCTATCTTTTCCCTTTTAGGTTTAGGAACTTGTACCTTTGCCAAACACCCCCACACTTTGAGGTAATTCAAGTATGGCTTTCTTCCATTCCACTTTTCATATGGAATGGATTGTGTTTTGCTGTGGGGTACACGATTAAGTATTCGACTAGCTGTAAGAATAGCTTCCCCCCATAAGTTTTGGGGTAAACCCGAACTTATCAACAAGGCATTCATCATCTCCTTTAAAGTTCTATTTTTCCTTTCCGCAATCCCATTAGATTGTGGCGTGTAAGGGGCAGTAGTTTGGTGAATAATGCCATATTCCAAACATATTTGTTCAAAAGGAGATTCGTATTCACCGCCCCTATCACTTCTTATCATTTTTATTCTTTTGTTAAGTTGTGTTTCAACTTCATTTTTGTATTGCTTGAATGCATCTATAGCCTCGTCTTTACTACTAAGTAAATAAACGTAGCAATAACGAGTGCTATCGTCAATAAAAGTTATGAAATACTTCTTTCCACCGCGAGATGGTATTGACTTCATATCACAAATATCCGTATGAATTAAGTCTAAAGGTTCGGAATTCCTTTCAAGTGATTTGTAAGGATGTTTCGCAAATTTAGACTCAACACATATTTGACATTTTGATTTATCACATTCAAATTTAGGCAATACTTCCATATTTATCATTTTCCGCAAGGTTTTATAATTAACATGTCCCAAACGTGCATGCCATAATTTATTTGACTCAAGTAAGTAAGAAGAAGCTTGAACTTTATTATTGATAGAAACAGTCATTACATTCAGCTTGAAAAGGCCCTCACATAGGTAACCTTTTCCTACAAAACTATCATTCTTAGTTAATACAACCTTGTCAGCAACAAAAACACACTTAAACCCGTTCTTGACGAGAAGTGAAGCTGACACTAAGTTCTTACGTATTTCTGGAACGTGAAGAACATTGTTGAGAGTCACAACCTTGCCCGAGGTCATTTTTAGGCCTATCTTGCCATAACCTTCAATCTTTGCTGTTGCAGAATTTCCCATGAAGAGTGTCTCATTAGGTCCAGCGGGAGCATAGCTAGTGAACGCATCTTTATTTGCACAAACATGGCGGGTGGCTCCAGAATCAATCCACCATTCTTTCGGATTTCCTACCAAGTTACACTCAGAAATCATTGCACAAAGATCTATCTCTTGCACTCCTTGGGAAATAGTATCTTCTACCATGTTTGCTTGACCTTTATTATTTTTGGCATTCTTTGGGGCACGACAGTCTACAGCCTTGTGTCCATATTTGCCACAGTTGCGGCAATTCCCCTTGAATTTCTTCTTTTTCGGCTGATTGTTTGGTCCAGAAGGTTTCTTCCTTTTGTTGTTCTTTGGTGCATCATTTGTCTCAACGATATTTGCTCCCATTACTGTTGAACTTCCACGAACAACCTTCTTCTCTGCAATCTTGTTGTCTTCCTCGATCCTCAAACGAACAATGAGATCTTCGAGTGACATCTCCTTGCGCTTGTGTTTCAAGTAATTCTTAAAGTCTCTCCACAAAGGTGGTAACTTTTCAATTACCGCAGCCACTTGAAACGCCTCATTGATGACCAAACCTTCAATGAGAAATTTATTATTAATAGGATAATTAATACTTCTAATATGAGCATTAATTTGGATCATACCTTCAGCAATGAGATCATGAATGATCACTTGCAGCTCTTGGACATGACTTATGACAGTTTTACTGTCCACCATCTTAAAGTCCAGAAATTTGGCGGCTACAAATTTCTTCATCCCAGCATCTTCAGTTTTGTACTTCTTTTCAAGAGCAAGCCAGAGCTCCTTCGAAGTTGCAGCAATACTGTAGACATTGTATAAGTCGTCCTCCAGTCCATTCAGAATGTAGTTTTTACATAGAAAATCAGAATGCTTCCATGCCTCAATAACAACGAAACGTTCATTTTCAGGAGTATCGTCTGCCGGGACAGGAACATCCTCCTTAATGAATCGTTGCAAACTCAGCGTGGTCAGATAAAAGAACATCTTTTGCTGCCACCTTTTGAAGTCAATCCCGCCAAACTTTCCCGGCTTTTCAGCCGGTGTTGGCGCAGGGGGCGGTGCAGATCCAGGGCGGCTGGAGCTTGCACCAATAGAAGCATTTGGTGTACCAGAAACACCGTTGTTATTTTCTGTGCTCGTCATTATTCTGTAAAAACAAAATAATACGGTCAGATTCAAACTATCTGATTTAATGTACAGTGAAGATTTTATATCTTCAAACTGATTTAATGTACAGTGAAGTTTTTATATCTTCAAACTGCAAATAATAATATAAATATTTTAATAATCCGAAAGTTTTTAATCTTCTGAACGGATTAAACACACAACAATTTTAATAATCCGTTGAAGTATTTAAATCTTCAAAAACGGAATATTAAATTTGGAGTAGAAAATCTTTTCAGATTTTAGTCTCCACAAACAGCCTATTATCGATTAGCAGACCAAAATACAAATTAGATTTCTTAAGATTGTTATATGTCTGCACTTTCGATAATGACGAACACAGAAATAAGATGAAGTAGAAAAATTCCAAGCCAACAGTATACACTGCTTGTCCTTAAGAAATCTAATCCCATCACAGTTACCCAAGGTTTGTGGATTAATTTCTCCCAGGATAGAATGGAATTATCCTCACTGTGATAGCGGTAATTCAAATCACAGTGAACAGCGAACTCAAATAATGGTAGCAAATCACACTGACTCAGAACTTACTTTTGTTTTGAAAACAAATGCAAAAGGTAATGAGAGAGAGAGTATGAAATTTTTGGATGATCAAAATGAGGCAAAATGCCTCTCTATTTATAGCCACAAGATTTGGAGTGAAAAGGCATGAAGGTGTCTTTTGGTAAAATGGCTGTTCATGAAAGGCAGCCTTCAAGGTGGCTGTTCAATGAAAAGACACCTTTTCATTGGTGAAGTAGCTGTTCATGAAAGGCAGCATTCAAAGTGGCTGTTCAATGAAAGCACCCTTTCATTTGGAATAACTTTACAGCAGCCCACCTTTGGAATATTTGCATAAATAGTCCACTTTTTAATTTCGTTACGAAAACGGCTCCATATCAAATATTAATATAAAATATTAATATTTATTTCATTTCCCATTCACACCACTTTACCTTCCTTCCAAATCCAACACATGTGTCTTCCCTTTTATCAAAAGCAAATAGATAAGCAAGTACTACGAATTGTTTATTGAAAAAACTTATGTTAAAATTGTACAATTTTATCAAGAAGTTCGGGTGGATCTGATAAATTCAAGAACTAATTTTAATTCTTAGATGTAATTAAATTTGGGAAGAATAAATTAAATATGAGCAGGAACGAAAATCACCATGGGGAATAAGAAACTTTCTGGGTATACTTTTCTGCCGGAAGAATTTTCATGGGGTGATGAAAGCTTTTAATGGTTAACAATAACAACAATTAGCAAGGTCAATAGTTAACAACGATATTAGTATTTCTCTGGTTCGTTATGCTTTCGTGCCACTAACAATGGAAGAATTTTTTATTTGTTCTTTGGTTGGATCTCTAATGAGGACGTAAGGAATGAGGGAAAGAGGAGTTAGAGATCTGATAGGAGAATTGTGTTTGTTTGCCTAAAAAGGCCAAAGTGCCCCTTCCATTAATACATTGTTAAGGTATAACTAGGGATGTTATAGTGAACTAAAAAATGGGACATTGCTAATCTACTACACTCATGTAGTAAGTTAGCAGGGATTTTTTGGTGAGAAGGACTCCCAAATTTTTTATTAGTTATAAGGGACTCAAGTCTTGAAAAATAGGTGAGAGGGACACTTTTAAAATTAGTACTAATAACTAACATTTTAAAAGCCCCTCAAGTTTTTTTATTTACACAAAGCTCCCACCTCTCATCACCCACCCCATCGACCCCTTAGCCCCCATCTGGCCCCCACCCCTCCCCCATCCCGCCATCCACCATTCCACCACGACCCTCACCACTCACCGCCACCTTCTACCTCCCTCCACTACCCACCACTACCTTCTATTACCTTCCATCAGCAACCATCACCTTCCACCCTCCACCACCACCCACCACCCTACACCACTCTAATAAAAAGATGTGTACACATCCGACGAGAGGTGTGCACATACACATATATACACATATATTATATGTACGCACATATTATTATAATATGTGCACATATAATAATATGTGTACACATATATATGATAAAAGTGTTACACATCTTGTCATATGTGTACACATATAATAATATGTGTACACATTTTTTTCAGCCGTGAAAACATCTTCAAAGTGTATAAACATATAGAAAATATGTTTACACATCTGAAAATATGTATAAAATGACTAGAATTAAAAAAATAAAACAGGATAAAACGGGGATGAAGAAGATACAAAATGGATACGAAAAAGAAGAAAGAAAAATAACATAAATGGTGATAAAATGAAATTTGAAAGGAAATTTAGAAGAATGAATGAAAAGGAAGAAGAAAAAAGAGGAAGAAAGAAGAGAAGAGAAGAGAAGAGAAGAGAAGAGAGAGAGAAATAAAATTTGAAATGATTTGAATAAGGAAAGAGAGTGTAAAAGTGGGTGGGAAAGGGGGAAAATGAAAATTTTGAATTTTTTGAAAAGTGAGGTGTTTTCATAAATATGAAAACTTTTAATTATACCCATAAGTTTTAAACAATATACTTCAACCCTCACTTAAACTAATTACCCTTTGACTTGGTCTTGTCCCCTATCCTTCTATTGAGACTTATGGGACCTTTTCCATCTTTTCTCTCAAGTTAGCAAAACCCATATATATATATATAAATAAATAACTATAAAAGTAATCATCTGAACAAACAGTTACAAGATTCATTCTAAGGGAGAATAAAGTTGAACTCATGCATGAAACATCTCACTAAGAAATATTCACGAGAATAGCAATGAAGAGATAAAGGGATAAATCCCACACATTCACAATGTGCTCAATCATTCATCAACATAAACTAAATTAAAATGAAATTCATCATGTGCTATTTATAGTTAGGGTTATCTAAGGTGGAAAGGTCTAAAGTACCCTTAGTTACATGCCAATCTAGTAAATGGTCAAAAATGACTATTGTTCTTGGTTTACGCTCTATTGAAATATTCGATGCTCTTGATATCAAGTAGATATCCTTCTAGTCGATAATTGTTTTTCTGGCTTACATTAATTAGTTTCAGCTAGTGAAAAGACTGGATCAACTTGATCTTTTTTTTAAAAAAAAATCTTCCAACAAGGATATTAACAGTCACTGGAGTAATACTTACCCTTAATTTTGTGGGTTTCAGTTTATATTTGTTTACTAGGAGTTATTTTACGTCATCAGCTGGATAGAATTTTAGGGGAGTTTTGATTAGTGGAATGTGGGCATTATCCGGTGTTTGAGGAATTGAAAAGGAGGAGGTTCTTTTGAATAAATGGTGAAAATCGTTCCATTGTGATTTTATTTTTACTCATCTATGCTGGCTGATGAGAAACCATTCATATAAGAATATCGCATACCCCCAAAAGTTGATGTTATAAATGGATTGCACCACTGCCCCCCTTTCACCAACTTTCGTACAAAATTTTACTCCATTATTCCAAAAAAATATAACCCTGCCTAACAATAAGCATTAGAAAAGGATAAGAGAGTATGCGTATGTATTGGTCGATTTATGTTCGACCACGCAAAGGACACGTGGTTGACTACGTGGCAAGATTATAACAGATTTCGAAGACATTGTGAGGCGAGATCGAAACAGAAACAGCCTCGGCCACTGGTGTGATCGATTGCGTTGTATTGAGATCGGAATGATTCGAAGACGATTGTTCCAGCAGATAACCTTGGTTTATCTTATCCTTTTTTTTATCGGAACTAATCCAACGCAATATGTGGAACGTGGGCAACTGTTGAAGAGACGTGGGGAAGTGGAGTTCTTCTAGGGTTGGGAACTCCACACTTTAGCTAATATGTAAATAGGCCCCCATTTCCCCCATTTGTGACTTACGTTCATCAGAGAAAAAAGCATCCCTAGTTCATCAGCTACATTACACCATTATTATTAGCAAATCTCCTACTATTAACGTTACAATCTCAACTATTGTATAAAATATCAATCGCGTTTTGGTTCAAACTTGGAGGAAGATTCATCTCTTTCATCAAAGCGACAACCTCTGATTCTTCAATACGATAAGCTTTACTGCTTTATTCATTGATTTATCATTGTTTATCTCATTATGTGCTTGCTATTTCCATTGTTGAACATATCTGCTTATCGTCATTGGTTTCGTTAATTCCCTGTTATTGTACTAATCGTATGATTGCTTCATTAAGTGTGTTTATTTGTTAATATCGGTCACACTAAAACGATTGTTATTATTGTTTGATTCGTGATATTAATTCGATAAAGTCCGTTTCATCAACTGCATCTCTGTCCTTACATTTATATTTAACATCGGTTAAATCACATAATCTTGCATATTTGTCATCGATAATTTAATCCTATCATAGCTTTACTCGTCAAATCTGACTAAAATAGCTTATTTGGGATAAAGTAAAACTAATCAATTTGACTGTGTTCGAAATCGTACTGCATCGATTGCTTGTGTTCGTTTAATTTCTTGTCGCGTTTAGTGATTGTCGTTTAATTTTGTATCCGATCATACCTGTCTTCAAATTGGACTTGCAGCATAACTTCATAGAATTCGTTATTCCATTCATTAGAACTTGTTGCATCGTTTTTACGATTAGTAGACAGAAAATCGATTACTTGTCAACATAAACTGCTTGTCGATCGATCAAATTGTGCAAACGATCGCCTAAGATTCAACTAAATGCAAATTTAATTGTAATACCTGAAATACATTTCTAGAAAATAAAGAGTGATTTCTTATAATTGAGTAAGGTTCAAAGAGGTAGTGATGAAAGATGGAGAAATCAGGGGAAGGGAGGTTTGGAAGGAAAGATTTAGTTGTTCAAGGCGGAATAAGAGAAATGGTGTGGGGTTTGTGGGGGTTACGTGATGAAGGGATAGGAGGGTGGGGAGAGAAACGAAGTGGGAGGATTAAGTTATTTTATTAGGTGGGATCATTATGGGTAATTTTGATCAATAGTCATTTTTGGATGCGCTCTTTGGGGACTATCAACCGTTTCAAAATTCATTGAAGAATAGCCAAAAATTCGCGCGCACACTTAAGCTCCATTACCGTTGGAAAAACACCCCAGACTAGTCTCATAACAAAATACAACTTGTTCAAAGCTCAAGTATTTTGTTATGGGACTGAAGAAGTCCCATAACAAAATAATGGGACCTTGACCTAATATGTTCAAAGGTCCCATTATTTTGTTATGGGACTTTATCCCATTACAAAATAACAAGTCCCATAACAAAATAATGGGATTTATTCCCATAAAAAAGGTCTCATCAAAGGGATAAATCACATTATTTTGTTATGAGACTTTATATATAAAGCTTCAGTCCCATAACAAAATGCTTCACAGCCCCAGCATTTTGTTATGGGATTGAAGCTTTATACAAAGTCTCATTATAAAATGCTGCGGCCTTGAACAAAACTTGTTCAAAGCCCCAGTATTTTATACTGGGGTTAGTTTACTGAAGCTTCCCATTATAAATATTGGGGCTTTAAACAAGTTTTGTTCAAAGCCCCAGTATTTATACTGGGATTTGTCCGGAGGTGGCTATTTCTCAGCGAATTTATTTTTGACGGCTACAAATCAATTAGCATGCGCCAAACATGCCCCTACACGAAATTTTTACGATCATTATAAAAACTCTGAATGGACCAGTCTTAAATTGCCGTCATGTTGCACCTCCGTTAAGTTGGGGGTATATTTGTTCAATAGTAACACGGTAGGAGTATTTTTGATCGATTAGTACAGCAGAGGGTACCTTTTTTTTTAAAAAAAATCGATAGTAGAGGGGGTATTATTGACCCTTTTCCGTAAAAAACTATATTATTTTTTCATGTACTGATAGTAACTGACGATTTATTTAGTAAAATAGAAGGGAATTGACGAGTCCAAAAAGTATAGAGTATTCTTGCTCGTGTTTGTCAAATTCTAGTATAATTTATGATGTCGTCTACAAAGATTGGATAGTCTATGCTACAGATTTGAAATATTTTAATTATATTTGAGAGAGTCAAACTGATGAAAATTGTATTTTTTAATTTTTTAATTTAATTTAACTAAAACAAATAACTTTCGGAAGGTCTAAAATTTGAAAAGTATTGGGAATCATTGGATCTACTTGATAACGTAATCTCAACTTTAACATGTATTTTTCTACAAAATAATTGCTTATTGCTAATTCATTTATGTTTTGCTCACTAAAAAATGGTCAATTAATATCTTCCATGAGGTTATGTAAATGAATTGAGTTATAACTAGTGAGATCAAACCGAAATATGTTTTTGCTTGAATTGTACTAAAAAGTAGCAAAAATTACATGAGAATATCTTTATCAAATATTAATAATCTTACCAACAATAATTTCTCTGTGAGAATTAAAACTGACGTAAGCAACATAAGGAACTTAGAATGATAAAATACATAGATATGATAATAATGATTAAGTTAAAATTATCATGTTATTACAACATGAAAATATAATTAGAAATTTCAAACCATGTTTGTATTTAAAATTGAGATAAGTATTATAAATATATCCAGCTTCATCAACTATCCGAACAAAAAGAGACTACTCCATTATGGAGTAAGAAAAATTATAAATGACTTTAAAAGATTAAGAATATTTTTACTATCAAGAAGCGAAAATCCAAGGTTAATTTTCGTCTAGCTAGAGAGAGAGAAGATGAAAAGAATTATAATGGATAAAAAGGGATTGATATTTCACACAAAATGAAATGGTTATTTATAGCCAAAGATTACTTCTCACTTACAAAAAAAGTGAGATTTAAATTACCCAATGACATGTCTTTTCCTTCAAATCCCACACGATAATCCACACTTTTGCCAATTTAGATGGCAGTGTAGCTTGCTTCCTTCAACTCTCATGTGCTAGAAATATTTGATATAGTTAGGTTGCTACTTTGATAAATATGACTTCTTTCTTTATATGTATTCATGTGCTACCAATTTCCACTTTACTTTGGCCAATGTAAAAGACTAACATGTTTGGCCAAACTTTTAAAACTACTTGCTTTGAAAAGTCATGTTCTTCGAAAGTGCTCTCAGTAAAAGTACTTTTGAACAGTGATAGTTTGTGCTTGACCAATTCAATTAAGAAGCAATTTTGTTAATAGTTGAATAACAATTTGTGTTTGGACAAACTTTTCTTAAAATATTTTTGAGTGTTAAATTGCGAGTAAGAACAATAAAAAAAGAAGAAGAACGTATTTTATTAACTTATAATCATTAGTCTAATAAATAGGCGTAATTAGGTATATAGATATTTTTGGTAAGGATGTTTTTGTATTGAAAGAAAACATGTCTACTTTTGTTTTTGGGAGAAGCTATTATTTTCGGCTTGTTCACCATAGCAAAAAACAGCTCCTGCTGCAACTCAAAAATATTTATTTTTTCCTAGAAGTTTGGCCAAACACCTTCATTTTCCCAGACAAGCACTTTTTGAGAAAAATTAGTACTTTTGGCTCCCTATAAACTTGACCAAACAGACTTTAAGTAACTTTCTCTTCTATTTCTCACATGCCAAATCCCCCTTTTCTATTTAGAATTTATTTTGCTCAAAATGATTGTTCCTTCTTCCTTTTTAATTTCAGTATGCCAATTCCACCTTTAGCTATGTAGGAGTCATTCCGCCTTTAGTTTGACAAAAGTGGATTCTCTATTCTAGCTTATTGATCTTTCTTTTTCAAGTATTTATTTTTTATGCAATATTTGATGGAAATAATGTGAGAATAGAATACAATTATTTATTTTTTTATTGAAAATTATATTTTTATATATTGAAAATATATGAATTATTTATATCTATCATAAATCAAAATTATTTTTATACTAATGGCGTCCCTCATTAAAAATCTTTGGCTATTAATTGAACATATTATTGTTATGTGGCCAAAGTATGAATACATTGTTCACTATCCTCAGATTGGAAAAAATTTCGCCCAGCGGCCACTTTTAACACCGGTATGTAGTTTGAGACCACTAGTTTCTTTGGTCTTACATTAGAGGCCACTTTTGGACCTTTACTAAATAAACATTGACTTAAGTTCTGGTTATTAACTGAAGTTCAGTCCATACGGCCCCTGGACTGAAGTTTCATCTTTAAAGACTGAACTTCAGTCAACATGGCCCTGGACTGAAGTTCTATCTTTAAGGATTGAACTTCAATACATATGGTCCTGGACTGAAGTTCAATTTTTAAGGACTGAACTTCAGTCAACATGGCCCTAGACTGAAGTTCAATATTTAAGGACTGAACTTCAATCCGGCCCCTGAACTGAAGTTCTATCTTTTAAGCAAAAGTAGGTACAAACTAAATATTTTGGTATTAGTGGCCTGTGCCCAAAGACCAGTGGCAAAAGTGGCCTTTCGTGCACTTTCCCCTCGAATTGCCTCATTTAACAATTTTACAAGCTACACTGCGGGTATTATGATCTAACCGTTAATGAAAAACTTCTAAATGAAAATGTTTATTATGACAAATAATATTTTAGAACTATTAACAATATCATGGTCAATAACTCACACTATATAAAACATTTGTCTATTTTAAGATTGACTAATAATGTCAATTAGTATCATTCAATATAACTTTGATATCTTTCTCTTTCTACTGATATCTAGCCTTCGGAGAAAAGCGACAAGTACCACTAGCAAATCACTTTTGGAATCACCTTTAAGGATCCTCTTACAGTGAAATGCCGGAATGATGCGAGGATATCCCGAGCGAGTCAGCTAAAGAGAGACGGAAATCTTAGTACTATTCTGGCCAGTGTATGCTTGTTGAATTGAAGGCATACCGCACACTGCTTCAAATAGAAAGATATTGGTTTAATCCCAAAGCCTCGCCTGAAGACGTTCCACAAAAGCATTATTTCATCTTGTTCCTTGAGCAATTGAGGAAGCGAAGCGGGCTGCTTGTCTTGCCTCGAGCTGCCAGAGTACGATTAACCTTTGGAGAAATAGAAGGAACATGTATCACACGTGTAAAATCTGAGAAAGTCCCACATGAATATTCTACCCTATATATATATATATATATATATATATATATATATATATATATATATATATATATATATATATATATATATATATATATATATATATATATATATATATATATATATATATATTCAGACTCATCAATTATTTATAAAGTAACTTTAATATCCATACTTAAGATTTTACGTGACAAAAGAGTATAATATTAATTTGATATGTGTATTATATAAGGAAGAAACTTTCAAAAGAAGACATCACAAGAATTTATGAAATCTGGTGAAAATCGTAATTGGATGTATAATAGATTTTATGAAAATATGGGTTTGCGGAAATCATTCATAGAAGGTGTTGAGCGCTTTATTTGTAAAGCTAAATTGCTTCCGGAATATATGAGAGAGGGTAAAATCAAATGTCTTTGTTTGACATGTAAGTGTAGCAATGTGCAACGAATAGAGGTCGTTGTTCTACATCTTTATAAAAAAGGATTTATGATCTTTATAAAAAAAATTTATGCCCAATTATTTTATATGGACTGCACATGGAGAGTCTAACCCTAGTGTCGATAAGGTTAACAACCAAAATGAATATGTTGGGGTTAGCGGTGCATATGTCGGGTATAACTATCCTATGCATGAAATGATAAATGATGCATGTGGGATATACCAAGGGGAACCATCTCAACCTACTTTTGAGGAGTTACCAAATGATGAGGCGAAGCTTTTTTACGAACAGTTGGAAGAAGCTAGCCGCCCATTTTACGAGGGGGCGACGCATTCTAAGTTGTCCGTTGCAGTTAGGTTGCTTCGTATAAAATCAAATTATAATATATCTCAAGGAGGCATGGATGAGATCATTGGGCTTATGAATGAATTAAACTTAAGTAACTTGGCGCTGCCTACCTCGTACTACTATTCAAAAAAATTGGTTTCATTTTTAGGGTTATCTTCAGAAAGAATTCACTGTTGTAAAAAGGGTTGCATGTTATTCTATAAGGAATATGCGAGCTTTGAATTTTGTAAATTTTGTGGTGAGGCTCGTTATAAGCCGGTCAGAAATGCTAAACAGGAAAAGATTTTTGTTAAAGAGATACATTACTTACCTCTTATACCAAGGTTAAAGAGGTTGTATGTGTCAATGAGCTCTGCTCCTCATATAAGATGGCATCATGAACGTGCAAAACTACCTGGTATTCTATTTCACCCATCTGATGGCGAAGCATGTAAGCATTTTGATAGGGTTTATCCTGGATTTGCTAGTGAACCTAGAAACATCTGGTTGGGTTTAAGTTCTGATGGGTTCACTCCATTTGCTATCTCTGCCGCCCCATATTTTTGCTGGTTTGTATTCGTCACACCGTATAATCTACCACTAGAAATGTGTATGACAAGTCCATATATTTTTCTAACTTGCATTATCCCTGGTCCTAGTAACCCAAAAAGCTCGATTGATGTATTTTTGCAGTCTTTGATTGATGAGTTACATATATTGTGGCACGAAGGTGTGGAAACATATAATTGTTCAACTAAACAAAATTTTAGTTTGCATGCTTATTTGATGTGGACAATAAATGATTTTCCTGCGTATGGAATGTTGTCTGGTTAGTCCATTGCCGGTAAGTTTTCTTGTCCTATTTGTATGGAAGACACAAAAGGATTTTATTTGAAAAATGGACGTAAGCACACATGGTTCGACTGTCAACACCAGTTTCTGCCAGATGACCATCCGTTTAGGAGAAACACTATTGCATTCATGAAAAATAAGGATGATTTTGATGACCCTCCACAAAGGTTGAATGGCCATGAAGTTTAAGCCAGGGTTCAGGGGTATCCTAAGGCAAAGGAGCAACAACCATTTCCTAGAATCCCGGGTTTTTGTGTTACACACAATTGGACGAAGCAAAGCATATTCTGGAAACTTCCTTATTGGAAGGATAATCTTCTTCGACACAATCTGGATCCAATGCATATTGAAATTTTTTTGTTGATGCTGTCTTTCACACTGTGATGGATGTAAACAACCAAACAAAGGACAACTTGGAGGCAAGGTTAGACATTCAGGCATACTGTCGGCGACTGGAATTGCACCTACAATCAGATGGGGTAAAGATTCGAAAGCAGACTGCCAATTACACTTTTGACTTGGATGAGAGAAGAAGGATTTGTGAGTAGCTACAAAATATTAAGTTTCATGATGGTTGCGCTTCGAATATATTCAAATGTGTGGACATGACAGAAGGTAAGCTGATTGCAATGAAAAACCATAATTGTCATGTTTTCATGGCAAACTTGCTGCCAATTGCATTCAATGGGTTGCCTGATACAATTTGGAAATTCCTTACCGAAATGAGTGTTTTTTTTCAAAGACTTGTGTTCTGGAACATTGAGGGAGGAAAATCTTCTGATGATGGAAGCTAATATTCCCGTGATCTTAAATAAATTGACCAAGATCTTTCCCTCTGGTTTCTTCAATGTGATGGAACATATCTCTATGCACCTAGTGGAAGAAGCAAGGCTTGGACGTCCAGTTCAAGGTAGATTGATATATCCCACCGAACAGTTAGACATCGCATGTTCGAACAGTTTAAGGTATTAATATCTTTGGTATTTTGGCATTTTACCACTAAACTTTATTTTTAGTTTTCATTTATATTATGTTGTGTTTCAGAACAAGTATTCATAGGACTCTGAATATGATGAGTTTGTTCGGGGAAATTTTGAGAAGAAAGTAGCGTAAAGGCTGAGTGACGGATTATCAAAATTCAGACTTAGAGGAATTGTTCTGAACTGGATTTATCCCCAAAATTGGGAAAGACTCAAAATATATTGGAAGTCCCCAGAATTCATAGCCCAGAGCGAGCAAGCGAAGAAAAACCGAGCATCGGCGAAGGGTGGCTCACTGCATACTTATGGTTCAGTTAGTTTGGCAACCCATCGAGCTAGATATGTAAGTCTTTATAAAGTTTAATCCAATTATAAACTAATTAAAAGCTATTTTTAAGTTTTCTTAATCCGTTTGCATTGTGTAGGAAGCGGAACGCGGGCCTGTAAGTGATATTGAATTTTACCGGTTGTTCCATTATGTTTATGATGATAATGAAAATGCAGTCAAATGGGTTGAGCCACATGCCCAACAACTAGATGTAAGTATTCCTAACAATTTTTGAATTATTTATCACAATTATTAAAGTAATTGTAGTAAAGATATATATTTTGTTATAGGAAAACTATAAAGCTGCTCACGAACGATGGGTTGAAAGCCAAGGATCAGGGGTCAAAGAAGGTGCTGCTAAACCCACCCCGAAAGAAGAAGCTGCA
Organism: Petunia axillaris subsp. axillaris; assembly: GCA_029990575.1. Classification (NCBI taxonomy): domain Eukaryota; kingdom Viridiplantae; phylum Streptophyta; class Magnoliopsida; order Solanales; family Solanaceae; genus Petunia; species Petunia axillaris. The sequence continues at coordinate 11,904,941 of JARKNS010000006.1, forward strand.
ATGTTCGTTGAGGCGGGTGGTGGCTACGACAACAAAAATAGAGCCTATGGTCTTGATCCTTCGCGTTACAAGAAGCCGTCACGAATAGGTGTTGTTAATACTTACGCATCTTCTTCTTCTTCTTACAATAATCAGTCTACCTATGCAACATTGTAGTTTCTTCTTCCGGTGCTACACAGAATGTGGATTCAGTTTTGCAAGCTAAATTAGAAGAGATAGAGAAAAGGCTAGCGGAACAAGAAAGGAACGTAAAGAGATAGAAAAAAGGCTAGCGGAATAAGATCTTGAACGCCAAGCTGACCGAGAAAATATGGCAAACTTAGAGTCCATGGTGTCGAGCTATATTATGGGAAGGGGACATGGAAATGAATCTCGATAGTTTGCTATTTTTCTAGAAATAAGGATGTCCCTCGCCAAAATAGCTCTACTACGAATATTTTTGCGAGGCTCCTGCAGAGAGGGAGTTCCCTCTCAAACGCACTTTTGGAGAGGGAACTCCCTCGCCAAACTCCCTAGTAAAACGCGTTATTTCTAGTAGTGATAATTTGCCAAAAGTCTGAGTTGTGGTGCTGGACCACCTTTATTTTATTTTTGCACTCTCTTTCTTTTGATTAGTATTATATATGGCACATTATGATAATATATTATTATTGGCACAATTATGAATGGATGAGATGTTGTCTGGACACAATCATTGTATATTGACAGCAATCTATATTTTTTGTGAACAACTTGATCTGCATGAGAAGTTGTGAATTCATCCAGTAAGTTGGCCTTTGACAGAAAACATAGCACTGTTATCGCAAATTGCAGTATCTTTAATTAATTATCAATGAAGAATTACTGTCAGAGGTACAACAGCTTTCGTCCACTAAATGTGCAAGTAGTTACATATGAAACTTCTTTTAATTATTCTTTTTGTTTTGTGAAAGAAAAAAATCTTCAAAATAATATATAGAATAGTCTTTTGTTTTATTTCTAGAGCAATATTTTTTAAAGATCTCCATTTCCAAGATCTTTCTTTGTCTTTATTCTATTTTAAGTAGGAAAGTAGGTTTGAATTAGAAATTAGTTTTGACTTAAAGTTTGGTTTATTGTAAACTATTAAAGTACTTAAAAGTTGGAATCCATGAGAATCTAAGTAAGCCAGCTTATAATAAGTGAAAATTTCAAAAATAAGTTTAAAATCTGTTAAATTTGTCATTTTCGGAAATCATTTTATTATATTATATATTGTTTAATCTAGATTCGATTTTAGGCAAATTAACAATTAAATTTATATTTGCGGAGTCACGATCAACGGTTTAGATTAAGAGTTTAAATGATGAACATTGTTAATTACTAAAATAGCAATATATTCGTAATTCTCAACGATAATGATACGGGAACGAGATATAAGCTGAAATTAACAGAGTTAAAGCGTAAGTAAAAATAGATAGGAGTAACCGTGTTGTATCGCTTAACCCCGGTGAGAGTTCTTCGGTACTAATCGTACTCAGAAGATTAGAGAGCAAAGCGCTTGACAAATGTAACTAAAGATCAGTATTTGAGCCAGAAGGAGAGAATATTCTTATTGATATTGTAGACAAGAAGTAAAGTTGTGTTACAATGGCTTAGAACAAATGCTATTTATAGGTCTGATAGGCATCCGTTGGGTTTTGTAACCGCTGGGCACGTATGGATACGTAACCGCTGAGTTGTAATTACTGCCTTTATGACTATTCATTGAGTGATCGCATATGATCAGGCTAATAATTGCTCATTCAGATCGTGTTGACTGATGAGACGTTACATAATTGCTTTGGGTCTGCTCGTGATAACTGTCTGTCCTTCAAATATCTGTCCGGTGGAACTTCTGCCCGTGCCACGTGGTGGACACGTGTCATCTTTTAGGTGATGTCAGCTTTTATCCAATACAGATAGTCCCCGCACTTCTCGAGCAGAGTATCTGTTCGAGGAGTGGATGTGAATTTTGGCGGGAATTTTTGCTTTGTAAAATCCAATCTTTGTATGACGAAGCTTAGTGACGCATGTATCTTATCAGCTACGTGACAAATCCCTGTGACGTGCGCATTAAATGCGCAGTATAAAAAAAAGTAACTGCAGCTGGCATGCTTGCACGTCTGCAGTCCGCTCTGAAGTGACTACTGCGCGTTCCAAGAGTAAAAGTAATGATTTTAACCGCCTCAATCACGTGCACACGTCGACTACTGATCGTGAGGTGACCGTTGTTCTTCAGGGTAATGATGATACTGTAAAGGTTTGGTGAAACCTACTTTCTTCTTTTGACGGTTGGATCTAATCGTGGCCTCTTGGATAGTCTCCACGTGTCTTGAAGGAATTTGATGTTTCGGATTTTAACTCTTATAAATAGGGGTTTGCTGAGTGAAAAACTTTTTACTTGCTTTTGTATTCCTTTCACTAAATCTCAAGAATTCTCCGAGCATTTTTCAACTTTTCTTTCGAACTCCTCAATTCTTCTGAAATTATGTCTTTAAGAGCTAGAAAGACCCAAAATATGGATGTAGCCGGTAGTTCTTCGACGGCCACCCCCAGGCCTAGGGCCACTCAAGCTACCGCTGCGGAGGTCATCCCTAAGAAGTGGGGTGAACTGGAAAAAGATTGTAACACTAAAGCTTCTAGTAACCATCATGGGGATATACGCAACTGGTCGGCGTTTAGATTCAAATCTGGGATTACATCGGAGCTGATCCCACGAGTCAGGACGGATTGCCACTGGGACGATAGGATTCCCCTCTTGCCGATCTCCGAAGAGGAGAATATTACTTCTCATAGGGCTGGGTGGACAACTATATGCACCTACCCTTTTACAGTAGGATGTAAATTGCCCCTGCATCCTGTGCTTGAGAGGCTCTGCAGGGAGTATTTACTCTGCCCGGGGCAATTGTGCCCTAGTGTATATAGAATAGTTACGCTCTTGGATTGGTTTGCGACGGAAACCGACCAAATTTTTGGATACGAACATTTTATTTCTTTGTACAGTATACAAATTTTTAAAGATGGTTATGTAAATGCCAGGATGCGCGGGAGCAAGGGCTTGGTGCGCAGTTCTGAAGACATAGGTGACCGGGGTTGGTTACACCGATATGTGTTTGTGCGTACCTCGGCCTTGACTATCAATTCTAAGACCTATCTTCCTGAAGTTTGGAACAAGAAGCGTAAGTCCCCGAGTATTTTTTGGAATTTTTCGTGCTTTTTCTTCTCTTCTTATCTACTTACTCCCTTTGACTCCTTTTTGTGGCGGCCAAGCGACCCTACGACGGGCTCATATCTGTTGATGAGCTGATGGCATGGGTCGAGGCGATTTTGAAAGAGTTTTCTCCTGAGAGGAGAGAATGGGCGTACTTTGCTGCGCAGAAGAGTTTGACCGTGAAGACTCACGGTGAGAGTATTTCTGCTGTTGTAACTATTCCTTTCCTTTGTAGCTTCTCCGTGTCTGACTGTTCTACCTTTTGCAGGTCTGGGTACTCAGGGGGACTTCTTTCCTCCTCCCCCTTAGGCCGTGCCTTCTGAGTCTGTTGCTGATACTGATGATGAAGCCGCATCTATACTAGCTTCAGTGGAGGTACTGCGCGGTAGGGAGGGTGGCGAGGAACTCTTATCCGGTGGCCTTGATTCTTTGAAGAGAAAGAAAAAGAGCCAAGGTGAGGGCGGAGCACGGAAAAGGTCTGTACGTAAGACTTCCATTGGTGCCGGGCAAACCTCAACTACTGGGGGTGAGCCCTCGCCTAAAGCCAATGTACCAGATTCTGCAGAAGAAAATATTAGGACTACTACCGAAGTCCCCGAGTCTGCAACGGGAGAAGGTTTAGACAAGGTGGTGATTGATCTTTCAGATACTGAGATTGAAGCCAATGAACCCCTTGTGCGAAAACCTTATCTTCGGAGTGATAAGAGGAAAGTCGAGGAGGAGGCTGCCCGTACTCCGGAGAGGAGTCCCCGAGTTGATGACAGGGTGAAGGCGGCTCCTTCCCATGTGGTCAAAGGGAAAAGGAAAGTAGGTGAAGAAGAAGAAAAAGAAGAAAAAAAAGAAACAAGGGAAGAGGTTTCCCAAGAGAGTGGCCGAGGTCCTCGTATTTTTTCGTTTCGAGGACCTGGAAAATGTGGCCACTGAGGGGGCGACGCCTGTTGGTCTTCACGAGTGCGACACGATAGATCCTGGAGTGGAGGGTGACTCCAATTTATCAATAACAAGGCTCATTTGGCGGTCAGTCATCGACGGCCAGACCGGATTGAAGGACATTAGGGGTGTGCGCTACAAGTTTGGGCCAAACTATCCTTCTGAACAGGCTTTGGAACCCAAGTATTGCGAGAGGAAGCATACCATGAGACTATCCCCTGACGTTAACTTCATATCCAGGCTGGGTGGTTTAGCCAAGGCTGTCTCTTCACTCATTGGCCCTCGGGAAGAATGGACGATGAGGGAAATGAGTGATGAAGAGCTAGCCTTTCAGATTGTTGTCGATTCTGCCCGGGTAAGTGTTTACCGCTCTGCGTTGGAAGTAACTTTGACCTCAGATTTCTAACTTTTGCTTACTTTGTTTTTTCAGTCAAGTATGATGGCTGCCGAACTCATGTTCCGCTCCAGGATCAACAACGTCGATCAAGTACTCGAGGTAAAGAAAGAGTTGCTGGATGCTCTGAAGGAGAACAAGATTCTGGCAGAGCAGTTTGGTCTCCTTAGGGATGAAGTTAATCGATTAACTGAAGTTAACAATGAGCGACTTGAGCAGATTAACGAGCTTACCAAGGAGAAGGACCTTCTTTCTAGAGAGAAGGAAGGGTTCGCACGCTCTGCCCAGGGTCTGGAGAGTCTACTTGAAGAATGCAAGGCTTCGCTGAACAGAGCTATTGACGATCGTGCATCTCTTGAGATGAATCTGCAAAGGGCTAACGAAGAATCTGCTAGGGCCAGAGCTGAGCTCCAAGCTACCAAGGACCAGGTTGCTCAGCCGATGAGTGCTCAAATCGCACTATCTAAAGACTTGGCAAACCTGCGTGATCAATCTGAGATTAAGGCTAAACTTGATGTGCTCGAAGCTAAGCGTTCTTTGCTTGGGTAGGTCCAGGCTAAGTAGATTAATGTTGAAGAGATGCTGCAGAAGACAAAGACCGCTGTTCGTGGAGTAAGACAAGTATTGAATCTCTCTCCTAGGAGTCTGAAGGTGAAGATGAAGATGAAGAGGAAGACGATGGCGGGAATTCGGGGGACGATGGCAGAATCGACGGAGTTGGTGCGTTAGGTTCTGATCGTAGCCCTAAAAACTGATGCCCTCCCCCAATCTTTAAGTTGCAAGTTTGTTCATCTGGCGAGAGCCGGATTAATTGGTTGTGGACAGAGGTCTCGTAGGGACTTTCTGATCCTTGTATGGCCGGTTCTATTAGGCCTTTGATCACTCTGTAAAACTTCTGTCAGCCGTTTTCGGCACTTTATCATTTTACAGGATTATGTATATATTACTTTAGATCTTTTCAATGACTATTTTAGCCTGAATTTCCGATCTTTCGTTTGTATGTGTTGTGACTTTCGTGCCTTATGTTTAGGGGCTTTTGAAGTTTGAACTTTATTAAGCTTTGGTCTCCAAAGGTCTGCCCGAATTTTTTAACTTAGCCTTTCCCAAGGAAGAGGTCATAAATTGTGAATAATCTGCGCAGATATTTTTATTCTGACCGAGTCGTGGTCGATAGATTTTTGGCCAAATCATTGCCCTTTGCGCATAACTTTGCTTATCATCTTGATAATCGAAAGTCGATGCGGGAATTTGTAGATTGGCTCTGGCCTCGTTGCTGGCCTCGTGAACGACGTCTCTTATTTTTGTGGAAGTTTGTCATGTAAAAGTTTTTGAAAAGTTCGCCTTTTAGCAAGGTCTTTTGCCTTTATGAAGGTCTTATCTGGCCTACAGAGGCCTCTCACCACCCTCCTCCAACACGGAAAGTGATAACATAAAAAGAGTTAAGGCAAGCTGCATATAGAAGAACACATATAACCAAACGAGGAGTGTGTCCGTTGTGGGATTCGAACCCACAGCCGCGAAGTTGAAGAACTTCGAGCTCTACCGGTTGAGCTAAACGGATCTGACCTTGTTCAGGCTGTTAGTACCATTTAGAAGAATTATAATAAAAGTAAGAATTGTCATAAAAGTAAAAGTCAAGCATAGAATAACTAATTGTTTTACCACTTAGAAGTGATATCTTTTAAGGTGCATCACGTTCCAACTGTTCGGGACAGTGGAACCGTCTGGTCGTGCCAAGGGGTAAGATCCTTTGCCGACTGAGGCGATTACCTTGTAGGGGCCTTCCCAGTTAGGGCCTAGCTTCCCTGAGTTTGCTTCTTGTGTGCTATGGGAGACTTTCCTTAGTACAAAATCTCCAACCAGGAAACTTCGTACGCGCAGTCCCCGATTGTAATATTGTTCAATCCGTTCTTTCTGGGCGACTACTCGTACGAGGGCTAGTTCCCTTCGCTCTTCGAGGAAGTCCAACTCTTCGGAGAGGTTGACTGAGTTGGATTCTTCAGTGGAGTGTGCATACCGTAAGCTGGGCTCTCTGATTTCGACTGGTATTAACACATCTGCACCGTACACTAATGAGTAAGGAGTCTCTCCAGTACTCATTTTATTGTTGTGCGATAAGCCCATAGTACGCCAGGTAACTCTTCTACCCAACACCCATTTGCCTACTCCAGGCGCTTTTTGAAGGATTCAACAATGATTTTGTTGGTAGATTCCGCTTGTCCATTGGCAACGGGATGGTACGGAGAGGAAGTGATTCTTTTGATGTGCAAGTCGTCGAAGAACCTAGTCACTTTCTGGCCGACGAATTGTGGGCCGTTGTCCATGACTATTTCCTTAGGTGCTCCAAAGCGACACACGACAAAGCGCCAAAGGAAGTCGACAACCTCTGTTTGTCGTATCTTCGCGTATGCTGCCGCTTCGACCCACTTGGTGAAGTAGTCAGTGACGATCAACAAGAAGCGCATTCCTCTCGGTGCTGTGGGAAGAGGACCAACTATGTCCATTCCCCATTTCATGAAGGGCTACACAGGGATTATTGAATGGAGCGGTTCTGCTGGCTGATGGAGAAGATGTGCGGACCTCTGGCATTTGTCACATTTTTTGACAAATTCGTTCGTATCTTTCTCCATCTTGTCCCAATAATAACCTACGCGAATAAGCTTTCGGGCTAATGTCTTGCCCCTAGAATGATTTCCACAACAACCTTCATGGACTTCCCTCATCACGTAGTTGATTTGATTCAGTCCGAGACACTTTGCGAGAGGTCCTGCAAACATTTTGCGGTAGAGATCGCCGTTGACGATTGTATACCGAGCAACTTTTATTCTGAGCTTGCGAGCGGCTTTTGTATGAACGGGCAAAGTCCCATGGAGAAGATAGTTCGTTATTTCATTCCGCCAGTCCCAAGTGGTGTTGATGGTATTGACCTCGAACTTTTCTCAGTCTATAGTCGTGTAGAGGAGTTGAACAACAGCTGAAGAGCTGGCCGCCCTCATTTCTAATACCGACCCTAGATTCGCGAGAGCATCGGCTTCATGGTTCTCTTCCCATGGAATTTGGAGTGCCTCCCATTCATCAAACTGTGTTAGGAGTTCTTTCACTCGGGCGAGGAACACCTGCATTCTAGATTCTCGTGCAATGAATCCTCAAGTTATCTGATTGACTACCAGTTGAGAATCACTTTTGAGTTTGATGATTTTTGCTCCATAACTTCGGGCTAGCTCCAATCCTGCAATAACGGCCTCGTATTCGGCCTCATTGTTAGTAATAAACAGGCACTTGACGGCCTGCCTGACGGTTTCTCCGGATGGAGCAATGAGAACCAGTCCAAGACCAGACCCTTTGACGCTCGAAGAGCCATCAGTGTATAGGGTCCATGCGCCATGGGCCTGCCCAGCATATAGAACAACTTCCTTTTCTGCCGCAGGATATATATTAATGCTAAAATCTGCCACGAAGTCTGCTAGAGCTTGTGATTTTATCGCTACCCTGGGTTGGTATGTGATATAAAATTCACTTAATTCTATAGCCCATTTTACTAACCTTCCCGAAAATTCAGGTTTGTGCAAAACATTTCGTAAAGGAAAGGTTGTTACCACAGCTATTGAATGACTTTGAAAGTAAGGGCGTAACTTACGAGCATCAGTTACTAGTGCTAATGCCAATTTTTACAAGGGTTGATAGCGCATTTTTGCATCAATTAGAGCTTTTCTAATGTAATAGATAGGAAGTTGTTTACTTTTTTCTTCCCGAACTAGAACAACGCTTACCGACGATTCTGAGACTGCCAGATAAATCAGCAGCTGCTCCCCCTGTTGAGGTGTAGAGAGCAGTGGTGGATTGGACAGATACTTTTTCAGATCCTTCAATGCCTGTTGGCATTCAGGGGTCCACTCGAACTCCTTGTTTTGCTTTAAAACGTCGAAGAAACTCTTGCACCGGTCTGATGATCGGGAAATGAACCTTCGCAGAGCCGCCACTCTTCCGGTCAATTTCAAGACGTCCTTCCAGTTGTGGAGCACGTCTGGAATTGACTCAATGGCTTTGATCTGAGCGGGATTGACTTCAATTCCATGCTGAGAAACGATGAAGCCCAGGAATTTTCCTGATCCGACTCCAAATGCACATTTTTCCGGGTTCAGCTTCATGTTGTACTGATCAAGAATCCGGAAAGCTTCCTTTAGATGCACTAGATGGTCCTCTGCTTGTTTGGACATGATCAGCATGTCATCGATGTACCCTTCTATAGTCTTTCCGATATGGTCATGAAACATTCGATTGACTAGGCGCTGATATATTGCACCTGCATTTTTCAACCCAAATGGCATAACTTTATAATAGTACGTACCTCTGCAGGTTATGACCGCTGTTTTCTCCTGGTCCTCGAGGTTTATCAATATCTGGTTATATCCAGAATATGCGTCGAGGAAGGTGAGCACCTTGTGCCCGGCTGTTGCGTCAATCAGTTGGTCTATCCTGGGAAGGAGATATGAATCCTTGGGGCAGGCTTTGTTTAGATCTGTGAAGTCAATGCAGACTCGCCATTTACCAATTTTCTTGGGTACAACGACCACGTTGGCTAGCCAGTCTGGGTATTTGTCTTCACGCACAGATCTGATTTTTAACAGCCGATCGACCTCATCATTAATGACTTGGTTCCGAAAAGCTCCTTGTTGGCGCGTCTTCTATTTACCGGGCAATGGTATGGGTCGACATTCAACCTGTGAGTAATAATGTCTGGAGAAATACCTGTCATATCTGCATGAGACCAGGCGAACGTTGTATGCCACTCCTTGAAGAACTGGAGGATATCTCCTCGTAAACGTTCGCTCAATTCGGTTCCTAAGTAGACTTTCCGTTCCGGCTTGTCTTCGAACAATTCTTCGGGTTCCAAAGCTTCCACGGTTGGCATGTGGTTCTCTCGTTCGTCCATCTTTGTCATGAATTCCGGGACCTCGTACTTTGTTTCTTCATGTGGCATGTCTGGTCCCGGTCGCTGTAATTGCTATTTGCTTTCCTCAGGGAGTTTGAGAGCCACTGAATAGAAATCTCGGGCAGAGCGTTGCTCTCCTCGAACATCACGTACCCCCCATTCGGATGGGAACTTCAATACTTGATGATAAGTTGAGGGGACAACTTGCATATCGTGGATCCAAGGTCTCCCCATGATGATATTATAGGCCAGGTCCGCATCAACAACATGAAATGTTGTCTCCCTCGCTACTCCTTCGGCGAGAGTTGTCAGGGTAATCTCGCCAAGAGTCTTTTCACTCGAGTTGTTGAAACCGGAGAGAACTCGACATATCGGTACGATCTTATCCGACAACTGCATCTCCCTTACAACTCGTGATTGGATAATGTTTGCAGAGCTGCCTGCATCGATGAGCACTCTCTTGACGTCGAATTCCGCCAAGCGTAATGTTATCACTAACGCATCAGTGTGTGGGAATTGCGAGTCGTCTGCATTGGAGTCTTCGAATGTTATAATTCCTTCTAATCGTGGGCGTTTGGTGTTTGTGATGGAGACCTTTGCATACTTATTTGTTGTGAAGGTGACGGAATCTACCTCGATTCCACCTGAGATAACATTAACTGTCCTCCTCGGAGAAGATGCTCGTGGAGGGCCAGGTTTGTTTTGCTGCGCCTTTGCATGAGTCTGCTTCCCCATCTCGGTCAGGAACTCCTTCAAGAATCCCTGTTTCAACAAATGAGCAATTTCATACCTTAGGGCCCTGCAGTCCTCGGTGGTGTGACCGTCGTCGCGATGAAAATCGCACCACAAGTCCTGGTTTCGCTTGCTTGGGTCGGTCTTCATGTCCTTCGGCCATTTGACCTTCTCTCCCATATCTTTGACCGCTGCCACTACTTCACACATTTCCATGTTGAAGCTTGGTAGGCTCGGGGCTCCACGGAGGCTTGATTCTGAATCATCTCTCCGGGACAGTCCTTTGTTGTTGCGGTTGCGCCCTTTGGAATTGCTGCGTGACTGGTCAGGGTAATGCTCTCTGTCTCCACTTTTCCGCCGGAGCCACCGTTGCGTGCCTGAGCCCTTCCTCGGGTACCTGTTCCAATCAACTTATCTTCGTCAATACATACCTTTGAGTTGTAACGATTGTAGACATCCGACCAGCTGGCTGCTGGGAACTCGCGAAGAGACTCGTAAAGTCTGCGTGTAGCCTCTGAGCTCCTGATCTCCAAATTGTTGGTAAACACGATCGCTGCCCATCTGTCCGGTACTTTGGGAAGCATCATACGCTCTCTTTGGAAGCGATTCACATATTTGCGGAGAGACTCATCGGGCCTTTGCTTGATTTCGAAGATATTCTCTACGCGGGTTTCCGTCTTCTGAGCGCCTGTGTGTGCCTTCACGAACAACTCAGCCATCTCTGCGAAGGACCCAATGGAGTTTGGTGGCAACATTGAGTACCATCGTAGAGCTCTATCTGCTAGGGTTTCCACGAATTTATTCAATTGAACAGATTCGATCTCTTCATCGGTGAGATTGCTAGCCTTTATAAAGTTGCTGAACATCATGAGATGATCGTTGGGATCAGATGTCCCACGATACCTCGGAATGTTTGGCATCTTAAACATCTTAGGTATCGCCTTTGGGGCTGCCTCTTTCTTCCAAGGCCGCTGGGAATACCGTTGGACATCGACTTTCTTCAGCATGGGCGGAGCGCCTGGTATCTGATCGATTCTCTCGTGGAGAGACTTTTGAAGTGCTTCCTGGCTCTCCTTAAATTGTTTGGTGAGAGCTTCCACAACAAGGCTCATTTCTGTAGATGCCATAGATCCTCCATTCCGATTTTGGTTGATTTGGGTCGTTGGATCTACAGTCCCTCCGTTGTTTCGCTCTTCACCTTGCCTTGAGTTATGTGAAGAAGGGACGTCACGACCAGGTGTTGCAGCGTCAGCTCTTGCAGTCGGAGGGTTGCCTCTTCGGAGAGAGTTGAGCACCTCGTTTATCCCTCGGTTGACCTCTGCCTATTCTTGCATAAATGCAAAGAGCGTTTCCTGGAGATTCCCTTGGCCAGGGGAGAGACTCCTATGGCGTTGTCTCCTGGGCGCTCTGAGAGCGCCTACGCCCATTTCGCTGCCTGACCGGTCCTTGGGAAGATTGTTGCTGCCCATCCGACGAATAGTCGGGAGAATAATTGGGACTGGGTGGAGGAGTACTTACCTGACTTCCACCTAAAATAGTTCGTTGTGAACCGCTTTCTGCCATGTTAGTTGTGGAACAAAAAGATCGATGAAAAGAGATATAATACTGGAAAAGACAAACTATTAACCTATGAAGGCTATTGACCGGCTCCCACTGTGGTCGCCAAATTGTTTAATCTAGATATGATTTTAGGCCAATTAACAATTAAATTTATATTTGCGGAGTCACGATCAATAGTTTAGATTAAGAGTTTAAATGATGAACAGTGTTAATTACTAAAATAGCAAAATATTCGTAATTCTCAATGATAATGATACGGGAACGAGATATAAGCTGAAATTAACAGAGTTAAAGCGTAAGTAAAAATAGATAGGAGTAACCGTGCTGTATCGCTTAGCCCCGGTGAGAGTTCTTCGGTACTAATCGTACTCAGAAGATCAGAGAGCAAAGCGCTTGACAAATGTAACTAAAGATCAGTATTTGAGCCAGAATGAGAGAATATTCTTATTGATATTGTAGACAAGAAATAAAGTTGTGTTACAATGGCTTAGAACAAATGCTATTTATAGGTCTGATAGGCGTCCGTTGGGTTTTGTAACCACTGGGCACGTATCTGTTGGATACATAACCGCTGGGTTGTAATTATTGCCTTTATGACCATTCATTGAGTGATCGCATATGATCAGGCTAATAATTGCTCATTCAGATCGTGTTGACTGATGAGGCGTTACATAACTGCTTTGGGTCTGCTCGTGATAACTGTCTGTCCGTCAAATATCTGTCCGGTGGAACTTCTGCCCGTGCCACGTGGTGGACACGTGTCATCTTTTAGGTGATGTTAGCTTTTATCCAATACATATATAACTTAACATTTTAAATTAGATCTAATCTATAATGTAAAGTTGTTATAAAAATAGTCACTAAGGGATTTTTCTCTTAGTCACAACAAGCATCTATTATGAGATAGTATGAGATAGTTGTTGTCATTATTTACTCATACATGTTTATAACTAAAATCGATCGTCTAGGTTAAACAATCAATTTAGAATGAGGTCACAAGCAATACTGTAAATACGACGGAAAAGTAAGTAAATAAAAAAGGGAAATAATGAGCAAGAAATGTAAAGTAGCCTTATTCCTTGAGAGTAGCCGAATTCTGTGGTGAATCGCTACGTTGTACAATACAATGCAAGGAGGGGTATTTATAGTAGTGGTTACCAAATCCTAATTAAGGTAAAATACAAAGACTAACAAGGATATTGGCCTATAACTCAAGACAGTGGTATATACGAAATCCTAACTAGGAGACTGTAATCAAAAGGTGGCATGATGTATACCCTTCGTCCTATGCCTGTACCGCCTGAATGATCGTAATTCGTAGAACAGGTGTGTATCCTTTGTGCCAGGTGATTTTTAAGATAAACCTAGTCTCGCCAGCTGGACTCGTATTCCCGTAATAGTACGTGGCATATTTTTGCCCACACAATCAGTCCCCCCCACTTGCTGAATATTTTCACAAGCAGTCAGGAAGTGAAAGCGGCGTTCAAGATGGATGTGAAAAGATATCTCACTGACTCCTTGAGACTCGCAGTCTCTTTGACTGTCTCTTTGACCAGGAATGATGCTGACTTCTTCGAGAACCCCGCTTGCTTTCATCTGATCGGTTGATACCGATTCTATGCATCTTTCCAAGAACTGCTATTAACTGCTCTGTCATTTCATATCTCCAGCAATAATGACATTTGACCGTTTCATGTGTCATCCTTATCTCTTTTCTGCCTATAAATAGGCACTTCGTGACAGTAGAAAAATCACAAACTGCTCTTTAGGAAAGATTTCTCTTCTTCAACAATAAGTCGCACCAAATGAGCTGCCTTGAGGAAGGACCTCAAGGGCCTGCCTGGACATCTTCTTATGATAGTGAGAAACTTTTCTTTCCCCAAAAATGTTTACCTCGATCCAGGTTTGATATTCCCAAAAAAACTTCTTCGTTCCGAATGGACGATGCATGAGGTAACTATAGGAGGAAACTCATTCGCAGTGTCCGCGAAGGGACAAATGAAATCCCCCGATTCAAGAAGTTTGATCAGGATTCTAACGACGTCCTTTGGGATGTATTCATTTTCATATGCACTAATTATAGTGCACTCATCTTCGAACACAGTGGTTGCTGTGATATTCTTTTTGTCATCGGGGGTCATAACGCTTAGTTCTTTAAGTTGTCATGCGGCTTCTCTGCCAGGATTTCTCTTGTGCTTAGGTTGCCTCTTTGACGGAGTAGGGTTGAAGCCTACTTGTCTGACCCCTTTTCATGGCAGGCAAGAGGATACAACTTCACGTCGTTAGGTGATTAAGGTGTCACTGAGCTTTGGATCCCTTTGTAATTCATAGCTTTCACCTTGGTTATCTGCTTCAGCTGAACAGCTATTGCAATGCTTCAACAGTCGTTGGCTGCAGGATACTCAACGGAAGAGGCTCCTTTGTGGTAGGTTCCCAACTTACGCCTCTCCATCCTTGGTGAGCTCCTGTTTGTGCTTGAAGATCTGCGGGGATGTACACTCTGGTTTGACCAATTGAGGTTGGCTCGGACGGTCAAGTTTTCTTTCTAAGCTCTGCGGCGAGTCTTCAAGTTTCTCTTCGACTTCAGCGAGCAAGATGGAGGAGGTTAGGCCTGTATTCAGACACTTCTGAGGTCCCTTGCTTTGATCAAGTAAATGGGCTTTGGTTGCACCAACGGCCGCGTGCTTGAAGGATTGCTCGGGCCGACACATCTCGAGCTGCCAAAAGAAAAGAAGAACTCCGAACTGTTTATGGCTGGTAGCTAATCCAAATGAATGATTTTCAGCCATGTTAATCATGAGGAGCTCTTTTGTTTTAGTCTTCCCTTTTCACTTTTTTACAAATGTTATGAACAAATGTTGAATTCAGGAAGAACTAAGTGTATATTATGAGCCTACGGGTTGTTTATTATTAATGAATCGGTCGTTCATCAATAGTTTTATACGTACTTGTGTAATTATATGTTGCGTAATGTATAGCCAAGAAATATATTTTGTATGCCTTTCTGGACTAGTATCTTCAAGAGACGGGTGTGCGCATTAGAGGGCGGTTCATTTGCGTCAATAGGTGACTGCTTAAGTTGCGCCCATAATGGGACGACTTTAGCCCGTGTGGAAACGGGCACTTTTGCATCCGTCTCCGAATGTCTCTGCTTAATGACTTGAGTATTTAAGATTTTCTGGCACTATGAAGACAGGTGTCGCCGTCGTCATGTAGGTGCAGTTTTTGATTTAATGAGTTCACCGTACGAGTAATGCCTGGTGGCTGAGTTAGACGTGATCTAGCTCTAAGCGAGTAGTGTACCCTACTTTTTGTAGCGAAAAGTGTTTGTATTACTTCAACTAAGGTCTGGCCGGGGCTATGAATAGTTGGATCATAGATGGATCAGAATAAGTAAACTAACTAAGTAGAAATAGTAGTTTTATTGATAAAGGGGCGCTAGGCCTGAGATGTTGTGGGTGAAAATCCATAACATGTTTGATGAGTATGAAAATACTGGGATTAAAGTTAAAAAGAACTAAACATAAAAGTAAATGCTTTTAGAAAGCGAAAGATACTTTATGCCCGATCCTCTGAAGGTTCGAGGGCATGTACTTAGGCTTCCCTACTTAAGGGCACTGAGCCTGGAGATGTTACCTCAGGGCCACTGACAACCCGATAGTATATTTTTGTACCAATCAAACAATAATGAAAGGCTTGCTTTCACATTTGTCTGCTTTCTAATTTGTCTTCGAGGAGGATTCCTTTGCTCAGGTAGTTGATCAGCGTGTGGCGCTGTCCTGTGATGGATCTTATGTCTGGAACTTCAAGGTTCATCAGGTTGATAGGGGTTCAGTCAATCACTATCTGCTGGTCCTATGGATCCTTGGACGCTTCGCCATCACTTGAGCTTCCTTCCCGATAGACAAACTCCCATGCCTGAAAATTTTTCAAGAGTGCTTTCATTCTCTTCTGTCAGTCCGGCGTATAGATGCCTTCTGTGGTAAAAACTTCGTTGACTTGGCCGACAACTAGTTGGGAGCTGCTGAAGAGGGTGACCTACTTGGCCCCCAGTATGTAGACTAAGTCAAGAGCCTGAATTATGGCTTCATACTCTGCGGTCTTGCGGAAGACCATCCTAGTGGGTGTCTTGACCCACAGATCGAGGTCGGCTTCTTCCCATTTGAGATCTACATCAATGCTAATTTCCCAATGCCCGGGCTCGATCGTTTCTTCGCTCCTGATTGACTCCTCTACCTTTGGCTTCAGTTTCTCCACGAAGTCTGAAGTAAAACCTTCCAAATCCTGTGACTCGATGATTGTTTGGGATTGGTAGATAATGTCATACTCTCACAGTTTCTGAGCCCATTCAACCATCTCCTTTGAAATTCCGGGCTTAGACAATATGTTCTGTACCGGTGTGGAGGAGACTATGCTGACCGTATGGTCAAGCAAATATGAGTGCAACTCCTGGGTTGCCATGATCACGACCGCAGTAAACTGAAAGAATAAAGCAAAAACCTATCTCGGTGTGAAGGTCTTTTGCCGGCGTACTTCACGGGAAATTTCCTCTCATTTTCTTCTCGTACAAGGACTGCATTCCATGTTATTTCTCAGATCGAGACATACAGTAACAGATGCTCACATGGCTTTGGCTCGGTTATCATTAGAAGCTGAATATTTGTCTGACCTACGGTTAGGTAACTCTATATCAGCCATAGGGGTCCCCCTTGTCTCCACAGCACCTCAGAGAGCTGAGATACCAATTCTGTCGCTTTAGGGACTAGTTGATCTATCACCTCCCATCGATCCCATAGTTCGTTGATCTGTTCTCTGACTTCTCGTTCCATGGCCTCAAACTCGATGGACTCCTCTTTGGTCATATTTACTTTTGCTACTGGCCGGACACCAAGATCCCCCCCCCCCACAAGATAATATTCTCCAAGTGAAGACCACTCACCCCGTAAGTCATTAACCCCGTGAGAAGTTGGGTATCTGAAGACTTGACGGAGTGTTGAGGGTATTCCCTTAACTCTATGTATCAAAATCCGTCCCAAGATGACGTCATAAGACATATTGCAATTAAGCACCTAGAAAGGAGTAATGCTCATCACGACCGATATATGGACCGGTATAGCTAGTTTCCCGATAGGTTCTTCTCGACAGCCATTAAAGCTAACTATGTTCCGAGGACTTGAAGTTACTTGGTGGCGTTGACGTGAATTCTACAGCATCTCCATCCGAATAATGTTCACGCTATTCCCAGATCGATCATAGCTTGCTGGATGCCCAGGTCAGACACGTCTACGGAAACGAAGAGGTCGCTCTGGTTCTCTTCTTCTTCCTCTGGGCTGAACGGGATTGGACCGAGCAATTCCCCCGACTCTGTAGTCCCCTAGGCTGTGGTTGGTTCCATAATCGTGAAGATGACATTGATGGCCCTCAAGTTTTCAGAATCTGGCGCTCTCGAACGTCATTGTCCTTCTTCAATCAAGTCGTTGAGGTGTCCTTCTTTCAATAGATGCTCGATTTCGATCATCAGGGCCTTGCAATCAACCGTTGCATAGTCACCGCTGCGATGAAAATCACAATAGGGCATTGTATTTCTTCCCCTTGCTCCTTCTATGGTAGGCAGACATCGGACCCTCGGACCTAATTTTCAGAATTGATTGGCAACTAAATCCATGACGTTGACTCGCAAACCAAAATCTCTAAAGCTTTCAGAATTTTCCTGCTTTTCTTGGGATCCAGATCTCTGGGAACTACTCTGCCTTCCGCTTCTCGACTGGTTCTGGACCTTTGCTTTTGTTTTCCTTCCGTCCTCTTCACTTTCTAGAGAGGGAGTCCTGCTATCTTCTTCATTCAACTTTGGGGTTCTGGAAATGGTCTGGCTCCAAATGAAACTTTTCAGGGTACATCTGATACAATGCGCTCGATGTTGTCATAGGATGTTGAGTCAAACTCTATTGCATTTCCTTGGTAGCTAACGACCCTTTCGAGTTCAAAATTTTGCCAAAGGCTACCACGACAATATTATCGGGGACTCGAGGAAGCTCCATGCGTTCCCGCTAAAACCTGTCAAGGTAGTCTTTCAGCAGTACGTCGTCATGCTGACGGATCTCGAAGATATCCTCCATGCACTTCTCCCGCTTGCGGGCACTAGAATGCGCTTTCTTGAATAGGTCCTCCATCTAAGTGAATGATTCGATGGAGCCCATTGGTAGCTGGGTGTACTAAGTAAGGGCGCCTTTGGTCAAAGTCGAGCCAAACCTCTTCAATAGAGCAGATTAAATATCCTCCCCTTCTTGAGAAGATTTCATCCTCGAAATTGAGGCATCATCATCCACGACCTCGTCATCACCTACATCCAAAGGAACCAAGTCACAAACATTGAAAGTATTAGAAACTTGATACTCACTTGGCAAGTCGACCACGTAGGCATTGTTGTTTATCTTCGAGAGCACTTGGAATGGGCCATCTCCACGGGGTGCCAACTTCCCTTTCCTAAGGTTTGGAAACCTTTCTTTCCGGAAGTGCACCCACACATAGTCACCCTTCTTGAGTTCCACCTTCTTGCGGCCTTTGTTTCTTTGAGGCAACCTTTGCATAAGCCTCCTCCAAATTCTTCTTTGCCTTTGCATGGAGTTCAACCAAAGCCTTGGCTCTAGCTTTATCTTCAAAATTAACAACCATTTCCCTTGGCAAAGGGGTTAGATCAAGGGGAATCAAGGGGTTAAAACCATAGACGCACTCAAAGGGAGTCATGCCAATCATGCTATGCAATGTGCGATTATAGGCAAACTCCATAAGAGGCAAACGATCGATCCAAGTCCCGGCCTTACCTCGGGTCATGGCTCTAAGAAGAGCACCCAAAGTTCGGTTTACCACCTCGGTTTGGCCATCCGTTTGGGGGTGGTAGGACATGGAGAACAAGAGCTTGGTGCCTAAAGCACCCCATAAACTCCTCCAAAAATGACTTAGGAACTTAGTGTCCCTATCACTCACTATAGTTTGAGGCACACCATGCAACTTCAAAACATTATCAATAAACAAAGTAGCAACATGTTGTGCATCATCACATTTCTTGCATGGAATAAAGTGAGCCATTTTGGATAACCTATCCACAACAACATAAATGCTATCATGGCCCCCCTAGTCCTTGGTAATCCCATAACAAAGTCCGTTGAGATATCCAACCATGGACTAGTAGGTACGGGGAGAGGGGTATACAACCCATGGGGGTGGGCTTTGGATTTAGCACGCTTGCGCTCAAGGCAATTGTTGCAAAACTTTTCCACTTGCACCCCCATCTTTGGCCAATGAAATTGTTCTTTAAGAATAGCCAAAGTCTTTCTTGTGCCAAAATGACCCATGAGTCCCCGCAATGTGCCTCGTGCACAAGCAACTCCCTCCAAGAGGACTCGGGTATACACACTCTACCATTTTTGAAGATATATCCATTAACCCATTGGTATTTCTCAACTCTCTCCCCTTTCTCTAGAGTGTCATGGACACTCTTTAGCTTTGGGTCATGAGCATACATCAATTTAATGCTCTCAAAACCCATGAGCTTAGAGGTGAGAGTGGTGGCTAGAGCGAACTTCCTAGAAAGTGCGTCCGCCACAACATTGTCTTTCCCTTTCTTGTATTGGATAACATAGGGAAATGACTCAATGAATTCAACCCACTTGGCATGCCTCTTGTTTAGCTTCTCTTGGCCTCTTAAATGCTTGAGTGACTCATGGTCTCTCTTGATTACAAATTCTCGAGGCCAAAGGTAGTGTTGCCAATGGGCAAGGGCTCTCACAAGGGCATACAACTCCTTGTCATACGTAGAGTAATTCAAGGAGGCCCCTTTCAATTTCTCACTGAAGTAGGCGATGGGTTTGCTATCTTGCATTAAAACACCACCAATTCCCACCCCCGAGGCATCACATTCAACCTCAAATGCCTTTCCGAAGTCGGGCAATTGCAATAGAGGGGCGGTACTCAACATACTTTTCAATTCTTGGAAGGCCTTCTCTTGAGGCTCTCCACAAACAAAAGGTTGGTCCTTCTTCACCAATTCGGTGAGTGGAGCGGCAATGGAGCTAAAGTCTTTCACAAATCATCTATAAAAGCTAGCAAGACCATGAAAGCTCCTCACTTGAGTCACGGTAGTAGGAGTAGGCCAATCACGTATGGCCTCTACCTTAGACTCATCCACCTCCACTCCTTGGGCACTCACAACAAACCCAAGGAAGACTACCTTCTCAACACCAAAGGCACACTTTTTAAAATTAGCATAGAGCTTTTCGGCTCTTAACATTTCAAGCACTTGCCTAAGGTGATCAACATGGTCGTCTATTGATTTGCTATAGATCAATATATCATCAAAGTAGACGACCACAAACTTGTTGATGAATGGCTTTAGAACATGGTTCATTAGCCTCATGAAAGTACTAGGTGCATTGGAGAGCCCAAAGGGCATCACCAACCATTCATAGAGACCAAACTTGGTCTTGAATGCGGTTTTCCATTCATCACCGGGTTTCATCCGGATTTGATGGTAGCCGGACCTAAGGTCAATTTTGCGAAACACACATGAACCACTTAATTCATCTAACATATCATCAAGTCGGGGAATGGGATGATGGTACTTTACCGTTATTTTGTTCACGGCCCGACAATCAACACACATCCTCCAAGTGCCGTCCTTTTTGGGAACAAAGATCACGGGTACGACACAAGGACTCAAGCTCTCCCTCACCAAGCCTTTAGTGAGCAATTCATCAACTTGCTTTTGCAATTCTCTTGTATCCTCCGGATTACTCCTATAGCCGGCTTGTTTGGGATTTGGGATCCCGGGACAAAGTCGATTTGGTGTTCAATACCCCTCAAAGGAGGTAATCCATCCGGCATCTCATCCGGGAACATGTCCCCAAAATCCTTCAAGACATTCTCAAACACACTAGGTAAAGGGTTAGTCGAAAAATCACAATTAGAGTTAAGGATCATACCTTTGTGCACTAGGCATAGGAGAAACTTTGTGCCATCATTTCCTCTTAGGATCTCGCTCGGTTGCATTATGGCACATATGCCACCGGTAGAAGAAGAAGGTGGGATTGCCACCATATTTTTGGACAAAGGGCTAGTCTCAATGATTGACTTGGCCTTTCCCGCCTCCCTCAACTCCCTCATCCGATTGTAGTCATTACTCACTTGTTTGGGAGTTAGGGGCTTCAACACAAATTTCCTTCCTTCATGTTGGAGCGTGTAAGTGTTGACACGTCCGTCATGAACCGCTTGTCAATAAAATTGCCAAGGCCTTCCAAAGAGAAGGTGGCAAGCTTGCATGGGCACCACGTCGAACAAGTGTTCATCCACATAACTACCCATTTTAAACTTGATCATTTCTTCCTTCACTACCTTGAGCTCCCCACATTCACTAAGCCATTGCAATCGATATGGCTTGGGGTGTTTCACGGTAGGCAATTTCAATTGGGCTATAAGTGATTGACTCACAACATTAGTACAACTTCCCGAGTCAATGATCATAGAGCATACAACACCCTTGACACGACACCTAGCATGGAAAAGATTTTCCCTTTGCAAGGTTTCGCTATCCTCCACAATCATAGCTCCTAAGCTCCTCCTCACTACTAGAAAAGTATGAGGTTCCTCATCCTCCACCGAGTCATCTTGACCATCCTCCTCTACTCCCTCATCTCCCTCTACTCCCTCATCTTCCTCTGGTTCACTCTCTTGTTCATAAGCATTTTCACCAACAACAACCATGGTCCTTTTCGTAGGACACTCCTTAGAAAAGTGTCCATACCCTTTGCATTTGTGACATTGAATTGAAGAAGAAGTAGGAGTATTCAATTGGGTTTTAGAATTACCTTCAACATTAGGCGTGTACTTCTCAAATGGCTTCTTCACTTCTTTGCTAGCACTTGCTCCACTAGGGCCACTTGCATTTGTGAATCTTGCATTGGGAGTAGGATTTTTCCAATCCTTTGGCTTGTTCATGGAAGTAGAAGTGTTGCTCTTGTAACGGTTGGACTTTTCTTTATCAAGCCATTGCTCGGCTTGAATAGCGGCATCAAGTACTTCTTGAAGTGAAAGATAAGAATGCAATCTCAATTGTGAAGCTATACCGTAGCTCAAACCATTCATGAAACGGATCACGGCTTGCTCCTCATCTTCGGTGTCCATATCCAAGGCCATTCGAGTTCTTTCAAACTCATCATAATATTCATGCACCGTCTTGACACCTTGCTTCAACTCATAAAGTTTCTTGAGTTGCTCTTGACGATATCTAGGAGTGATGTACTTGATACTCATGATACCCTTCAAGTCATTCCAACCCACATTCACGGGGATTCCCGCTCTTCTCCTTGATCTCTTGACGGATTCCCACCAAGTAGACACATAGGATTCAAAGGATGAAATAGCATAAGTGCCTTTCTTCTCATCGGTCATCTCATTTGTGTCAAACAATCTTTCCATGAGTAGCACCCATTCAATGTAAGCCTCCAGATCACAATTCCCCTTACAGTTTGGGAGATTAAGCTTCACACTATTGAGGTTGGTATTGTCACGACCCCCACAGAAAGGCTCCGGTTGGCCCCCGTACTGATCTTCATTCACACCATACTCCCTTCTAGCATTCCCACCAACATACCCCATAGGTGGCCCTCGACCTCGGCCCCTACCTCTATCCACATTTCGACCCCAATTCATACCTTGCCTCGGTTGAAAGTGATCATCAAACCCATACATATCATCACCATATTCGGCTTCCTCCCCTTCTTGAGCTTCATCGACTTTCTCAAGAGGTTGCACATTTCGGATGGGTCTTGGTAGTGGAATGTTTCTTGGGGGGTTGTCCAAGATACGGGGAATGCCCGTTCGTTGGGTATTGCCCAACACTTGATCAATTCTCTCTCGATCCTCCTTTACCCGTTGTTGATTGAGCAATTCAATGACATGGCTAACTTGCTCCGGGGTAAAGTTAGGAGTACTCGAGACTTCAACTTGGACACTCGGGGTCCCTTTCTCAACTTGGATACTCGGGGTCCCTTTCTCCGATTGGACATTGGAAGTCCCTTCCTCAACTAAAGCACTTGAGTTCACCCTCTCAAGGCTTTCAATCCTCAAGTTCATACTATCCAATTTGGCAAGGATAGTAGCAAGCGCACTCTTAGCAAAATCTTCTCCTTCGGTGGACATTGTACCTACACAAGTAACAAATGTTAGCAAAACAACCTCACACTCTCCCTCACTTGTGTTCACTCGGATCACTCGTTTAGTGGTGGTGGATATTTCACTCGACTTGTAATCCAAAAGCTTCACGTAGATGAATATTAATCCCTTAACTCAACCAAACTATTCACGAGTCAAGCACACTCCGGGGTGAGTGGAGTTAATGGGATGCAATGAACGCTAGGCACTTTGAAGTGAGGACTTGAGTTAAAAGATTCTACGCTTCTTCTTAGAATTCTACTCTCCTATCTAGGCACGAGTCACCTAAAAGCAATTAAAAGGGCTAGTACTAATCAAGTAGAACGGTTACTCAAAGTAGTACTAACTAGATGTTATGCAATCAAACAAATGGGAAAACTTACGAAAATCTACCCAAAACAACTCCTTCAGCACTCAGGAGGGGCGCCCAAGATTGCAGTCAAACAGGCGGGGCGCTTGGGACCTAGGCGAGGCGCCTGGGTCCAATGCAGAAATTTTGCTAGGCGGGGCGCCTGGCCTGAAGCTTTTCCCAACTCGTTTCAAACTTGTTTCAAGTCGATTTCCAAGCCTCAAATCCGATGTTTCCAACTTGTTTTCACAATCCAATGATACCCAAAGTTGTTTTTGTTCTTCCTTAACAAAACCCAATCAAATTTATATCCAAACAATCAATCAAATCAAGTCAAGAAACTCAAGAACACAAGGGTTTATCAAAAGGGTTTCAACAAGGATTGTGATTCATCAAACTTGGTGTTAAACATATTCAAATCCCACAAAATTGGTACCAAATCATTTGTTTTTCAGTGAAGATCAATCCCCAATATCAAGCTATCAATCAAACATCCAATCAATCCAAGAATCAAGCCAAAATCATCAAGAACAAGTTCATCAAGGGTTTAAGGAAAATTTGGGGTTTCAATTTTTCAAACTTCACCAATCCAAGTAATTTTGGTACCCAAGCAACGGGAATTCAATCACGATAAAAAATCCATAACACCCATATCACGAATCCAACAAACCAACAAATAACACCAAATTTTTGAATTTTCGAATTTTTCAATTTTTTGTGATTTTCTTTTTGCAATAACTTCAACAACAAGAAATCTAAACAAACTAACCTAGGCACGAAGAATCAAGGGTCGGGGGTTCGTAGAAACGATACCCGAACCTTGCTTTGATACCAAACTGATAAGAATCAAACGCGGAAAGTAAAAAGGATAAGAACGAGACGTAACTCGATCTCTAATCCCAAGTAGCAACGGAGAACTTGTTCCGTTACACCCCGAGAGAAGGAAAAGAACACCTACGCTAAGCAACTACCCTCGAGCTAACGTGAGCACGCAAGTAGAATGGTCGGGGGGAAAGGAAGTCATCTAGATCCGCTAGAAGAACAACAAGTCCCACAAACAAGGTTTCATTCAATACCAAGAGCTATGCTCATGTTCAATATTCATCAATCATAAACTAAGTTTAAAATAGGATAAGCATGGCTATTTATAGTGTTTCCCAAGCTTGCACAATGACTAAAATATCCTTACTAATAAGGTTCACAAAATAGGCCACGTAGGGCAAAACGGTAAAAGAAACATAGGCTTTCACAGCTGGGAGGGGCGCCTGGAATATTCTTCAGCTGGGCGCCCAAGCTGGGAGGGGCGCCTGGGTGGGGCGCCTGGCTGGGCGGCCCGCCTGTGCATTTTGCACCTCCTATGCAGCGTGTTGGCCAGGCGGGGCGCCCGGGCTAGGCGGGGCGCCTGGCTCTGCTGTGCCACCTTCTTCCTTAGGCGTGAGGCCTAGTGAGATCACCGGGAATGGCTTCCACTCGCTTCCTTCTTCGAGGCCTCTCTTTACCAAGTGTAAATGGACTCCTTGGATCTCCTTAGCTTGGCTCCGTGTGAAGGGTCTTGTGGGGGTTTGGTTCTTATCACACAGATAGTGTTGCAGTCGCACAAAAGAATATCCATAGTCCATACAACCAACTTCTCAACTGTGGGAAACAATATTTGGCGCTCTTACAGCTCAACAACAAGAGTGATTTGCACGGTTAACGACAACAATCTCGAATGGGAATGCTAGGACTCCAGCTTTAGTACAAAAAGGGGCTAAAAGAGATATACTTACTGATTCCTAGATTGGAGTGCACGTGATTGGCGCAAACCCTGAGGGTGGCTCAGGAGGCACTGGTGCAGGCGAACCATAGAGTTCTGGGGATACAAACTTAATTATCACCGCAACAACGCTTAAGGAGTTCCAGGAGTCGCCTCACAAGGAACTTAGAGGGGAACTCAAAGAATATGTGGATTGTATCAATCAGATCCTGGGGCTCCACCCATTATCAAGGGAATCGATTTGGATGTTTATTCTGAATTACCTTGAAAGCTGAGTGCAACGCCATTACAATCCCTAAGAAGTTCAAAATGACCAATTTACCAAAGTACGACGGTACAACTGGCCCTCGTGATCACGTAACAGCATAATCTACCAGAATAAATGGAAATGATCTTACAAGGGAAGAAACAAAGTCTACTTTGGTTAAGAAATTTAAGAAGACTTTGACGAATGGGCGTTAAATTGGTATTCTCTTATGCCTAAGGAATCTATCGGTTCATTAGCAGAAATAGCAGACGCCTTCATAAAGGCGCACACTGGGCTCAGAAGGTAGAGATGTGATGAAAGATATTCTCAAGATCCATCAAAGAGATGATGAGCTTCTTCAGGAATTCGTTGATAGGTTTCATCGGGAGCGGATGTTGCTATCCAAAATGCCTGACAATTGGGTAGTTATTGCATTTGCTAAGGACATCAATCCAAAGAGTTCTGAAGCTACAAGAAAGTACCAAGAAAGTCTCAAAGAATACCCTGATAAGACATGATATGATGTATATTATCGTTATTTCTGAAAACTTTTCATTGAGGATGATGTGGTTCGGACGGGTAGCCATTAGAGAAGTGGAGGACACGAGATTAGGGTTAAAGCTGAAACAATCTTGGCTAGTTATTTTAGGATTTAGGACTCTGATTGGTGTGTAAACAATTTTAAAATCTCTCTGAGATCCATTAGGACATGTCGACAAAACTTGAGCTGAATCGGACCTCGTTTGATAGGTCTTGCAAGACTATTACAGATTCAGTCGTCGGTAAAGCCAAAAAGAGATTTTCAAGCTCGATTTAAGTAAATCAGCTCCTATTCAAATTCTAATACCGTTAGGTTTATATGGTTATTTGTGACCTATGTGAACTTTCAGAAGTTAAATTTGAGGTCGTTCGAAAAGTTTTCACTATAGTTTTGAAAGATAAGAAATCGACCTCTTCACGTAGAACCCTTAACTTGAGTTTCGGATATTCGATTCGAGATCCGTCTTTGCGATTATGTCATACAAGTGATGTATGATTTGCGTGCAAAGTATTGGGTCATTCCGAGTCTCGTAAGGTCCTACTTATACCCATAGATCAACTGGTGTATTGCCTAGCTCTTTCCTTGCGTGATCGCGCCATGTAGCGTGCAAAGGCGCTGGTTTCTGCTGCTCTTCATCGCGATAGTGCCCATGGCAGTGGGAGGGTGAAGAAGAAGTGGCGCGACAACACCCTGATTGGTTTTCGGGTATATAAAGGCCTTAGTCGGCTTATTTGTTTCTTATCTAATTCCAATCGTTTCTAAGAGGTTCCAGCTAAATTGTTGCTAACAAATCATTTAGAATCACCAGGTATCATCCCAATATCTTCTAATTGTGTTAATTCAATTCTGTGAGGGTTAAATTATATAAAAAATGAATTGGAAAATTGTGCTTAGAACCCTTAGTTTATGGAATTTGGGTAAATGGGTGGAATTGAACCCAAAAATATAATCCAATTGTATATTTGCATTCACTAGACTGCAAAGAGTTCGAAAATGTATAATTTGTGAGCGTTCGGCTAATCCCGGTATAAGGGTATTTTTGTAATTTTTTCTATCTCTGACTATAAACTAAATATTTAGTTTGTAAGCGCTTATATATGCGGTTTCTCTTATTTGGCTTAGAGGAGGGCAACTTCAAGAGGTGTCGGGAAGGAAAAGAGCTTGTTCAGTAATCAGTTCAGCTCTAGACTAAGGTAAGTGGTTTCATCCTATTCTTTGATGGTCTTTGGCCTTTATGGATTTTTCACCCACATATTCTTCTCGTTCATAGCTGATGATAAGGCATACTTACTATACTGGAGCTTCGTGTATAGTTTTTTATTATGTTGTTATGTGTTATTTGATGTTTACTGTGTAACTAGGAGTATTGCACTCCATCTGTGAGCGTGACGTGTTCTGTTTGCCTGGTATGTATATTAAAATATATTGTATTTCTTCTGGAGTTTAATATAGGAGAGCTATGTTCGCTACGAATGCTAATTGAGGAGCTATAAGCCTAAGATTATGAATAAAATACAAAATTTTATATTGGATTATGTATATTGATTGAATAATTGATTATTATTTTGTGATATGCACTCTTGTAATAGGTGCATTATATTGGGCTTGGTGTTGAAACTAGAATAGAAGTATCTTATTGGAAATATGAATTTGAACTGTCAGGTTATGACGCGTAAACTCTACTTTGAGGATAGAAATTCTAATATGGGTAAGAATACCTATTGTTGAACGGTAAGTTTAGTAATGAATTGAGAATGGAAGTCATGGTGCGATTACGAGTGTAATGTGGAGATAGAAGTATTCTATTAGGTTGGATATCCTTATAGGGTTGCAAAGCTTACTTATTATGTGATAGTTCAGATTGTATGGTATTGCATATCATATCGTCATGGCTAGCTTGGTGTAGGAGCAGGGGTATTCCGCTCCAGGAGTAGGAGTATTCTGCTTTACAAGCAGGAGTATTTTTCTCAGATTGTATATTATATCGCTAGACTCGATGAGTGTCCAGAACCGTGGCAGGTTAATATTGAGTTTTGTATGTCACGCTGGCGATGACAGTGTCACACCGATGAGGGTTATCATATATTTGGGCACATGTGACCCTGTTGTATCATACTGCATTCATCCCATTTCATTACGCTGGCTGCTGATTATTGTATGACTGTTGCACTATGTTGTGTGAATGTGAAATGTATATCAGGTTGTCGATATGTTTGGGGTTTATATGTTTCTGGCTTTCTTATGTCCCTGGTTGTTTATTTGCTTCAGTTGCTCACATATTTCTGGTTAATATTTTCTCATCTCTTCTCCCTAACTAGCTTATTTATGCTTTGAGGTGGCTATTCAATCCCCACTTATTGAGTCCATTCGACTCATCCTTGCTTATTTCTTGTTGTTGCCTGTTCGTTTCGGCAGGTTTCGCTCCAAGAGCTAGTCCGTCGTTCGGTTGAGGGGCAGAGACGAGTTCAGCTGTCAGGGCGAGCCAGCTTTTACCCAGAATGTCCCAAGTTCTAGTTTTGTCTTAGTAGCATAGACTTTCTCCCATTGGGAGGTGTATGTATTCTTTGTAATCTTAGATGTCTCGTCTGGATAGCCCTAAACCTAGTTCACTGGGTAGTTAACTGTAATTTCTTATGTGCAATTTATATATATCAGTATGTTTTTCCTTTTTCCGAGTCTTGTTCTTATTTATGGATTGATTTTATATTCATTTTTCTAACTGTTATTTCCCAAGACACACCACTTATTACTTAAGGAACAGTTTCTTAAATGTGTTCCTTTACTTGGTGGAATGCGAAATTAAAAATGTAAGCAAATGAACACTTGATGTTGGCATGGAAAAACCCCATTAACTAGGGATAAAAAAACCACGACCTACTCTTCCAAGTAGGATTTCAACTTCACTATTTGAAAGATTCACTTGGTTACAAAACTACCTTCTTACTAACCTAGGACTAACTCTAATCCTATAGTGGTCCCTTTCACAATCAGTGAAGTTTCTCCAAGTACAAGACTTGAATCCAAATGATACAACTCGATAGTACCTACTACAGATGAACTAAGACTGAAATTTGACAAGACTCAATCTAAGAAACATGTTCTTTACTTAGTTCCCTATAGCTTAATGATTACAGAAATATAACGAAGACTCTTTCAATGCTGTAGCTCGATTCTCTCTGTATTTGTTGCACACTTCAACAGCTTAGAGGCTTCTGTTTATATATCCTCAAAATCCAAGAAGTCTTGACCAATTAGAACTCCAAAGCTTCCAAGAGTTTGAGTCCTAATTGGACTCATTTGCTAGGATGACCGAAATCCTTTTGCTCTTATCCAATCTTATGCAATCTTTTCTTATCTCTTGCATCCCTGCATAATTATTAAGATAAATATTAGATTTTAGGATAACGATTAACTTTCCCGCTTAATTGATTTTGCATGATTATTTATTCAGCTGCAGTGATTCAAAGGAACATGTCCTTGGATATGTTCCTTAGTCATCTGTCAAAACTCCAAGCTTATCCAAGCTAACATTTCCCCCCTTTTTGATGATGACTCATAAACTT
This sequence comes from Petunia axillaris subsp. axillaris, assembly GCA_029990575.1. Taxonomy (NCBI): domain Eukaryota; kingdom Viridiplantae; phylum Streptophyta; class Magnoliopsida; order Solanales; family Solanaceae; genus Petunia; species Petunia axillaris. The sequence continues at coordinate 11,934,362 of JARKNS010000006.1, forward strand.
AGCTTCCTGTCCTTAGTGTCCTAAACCACAACTTGTAACTTAAAAGCAACATCAGTAGAAACTTATTTCATTATTAAGGATCAGGTTCTCAATCAGGTTATAAATATCACAAGCAAAATCAAACACTTACTCTTCCCCCTTTTGGCATCATTGAAAAGGTTTCATAAGTTAGAATTTATCAAGTAAAAGAACAAGCAGCTCATAGCCATTAATCCAACTCAAAATACAAGCATAATTCAATATAAAGCAACTGCAATAAAACAATACTAGCCATCAAGATAATTCATTATTAACAAAAAAGAGTTCAACCAGGGGATACAAGCAGATACTACTAAACTATTCAAAAAACTAGAAAAGGAAAAGACTGAGGCACTAGAACTACTCTAAATCCCACTGGACAAAGATGGCTTTTTGGTTCAGTTTATCAGGAGGTGGAAGGCCAAATTCCTGAAACTTTTCCTGCTGCAGCTCAAACATCTTTTTGAGCATCCCTTCATTTGTCTCTTTAGCCTTAGTAGCCTCAGATTTCCAGTAGTCCCTTTCCTCCTCCAACCTCTTTATTTAAGTAGCTTGAATGGCAATTTGTTGCATTAAAACCCTCATTTTGTTGTTCAGAGGTTGTTTACCAACTCCAACCACTGGAGTATCAGCTTTAATAGTTAAGTCACAACTGATCAGTGTGGCAACACCAAACATCTCCTTTTTAGTAGCATTTTTCACCTCCCCCAAAGGAATTTCCAACTTTGCAAACAAATCTGTCAAGATAAAACCAAATGGCAAAGAATGCTTTTTCTTCCCAGTAACAACCCTCTTAATCAGGTGAATCATGAACCTAGGCCAGTTTATCTGCATATCACTGTCCAGCAGTTTCATTAGGACCAGGTCCATAAAACTGGCTATCCCCCTCTTCTCCTGCCTTGGCATCATTATCTTATTCACAAACTCAAACAACAACTGGTGCTGAAGATGCATTGCACTCTTTTGCACATCCCTGGGCTTCTCATCCTCAGGATTTTTAGCAAATTTTCGGGTGATTTCCAGATCAGTGGGAAGGTTAGACAAATCAGGCCAAACCTTTTTATGCAACTCTCATACCCCACAGAGGGAATACCAAGCAGTCACCCAACTCCTTTAAGTCAAAGCTTATTTCTCTGTCTTGAATGGAGCTAGTTATCCTATCCCTATTGATAGAATAATTTTGGAAAATTTCCTGCACCATAGCTTCAACACATCTCCCTTTGATTTGAAGGACCAAGTCCTTCCAGCGTTGAGCTTGCAACTTTTGCAACAGCCAGAGCATACCTTCTTCCTCAACATCAGACACCACCCTGTCTTTCAAAACCTTTCTTGTCATAATATCATCATGCACACATTTTTTATCTTCATCTCCCTCATCCTCACTTTCACTCTCCTCACCTACAGCAGACTCTTCAGAACTGGAATCAGAACTTTCATCAACTAAAGTTCTCTTTGAGGACCTGGTCCTCATGGAAGATTTTCCAGCAGTAGCTTTTACATAACTTCTTGTCACACGCCTTTGAGCAATGTTTCTCTTCTTGGACTGAGGAATAACTTCCTCCAAATCCTCCATCACATCATCTTCTTCATCATTAACCTCCCTTTCTTTCTCCACAGATTCAATTTCTTCTTCAACAACAGGATTAACAACCTGTTTGCCTTTCCTTTTCCTACTTCTTTCTAATGCAGCAACCATTCTTTCATCAGCAGCTTTTACAGAACTCCTATTTCTTCTGACCCCACTAACAGGGGTAGAAGCAGAAGGAACAGTTCCTTTTGCCTTAGAAGAACTTTCACCCTTTTTTTTTAAGACCTGGCTTATAGCAATCACCAGTTTTCTTCAACTTTGCAATAATGTCTGCAGTTAACTTAGCATCAATTGGACGCTTTCTAGCTAATTTTCTCCTTAGACTTCTTATGTTTATAAGATCAATTATTGGTCTATCACTATCACTTAAAACATCATCATCTACATTCACTGCATTCTCATCCTCTATGGGTGCTTTAAAAGCAACCTCTGGAGACACATGCATGGGAGCCTCCAAATGTCTCAATCCACTTTTTCACCTTCCCCCTCAGGAACAGACCCAAACACTTCTACCATTTCCCCTTCATCATCAACTACATTTAAAGGTGTAGCATAGTTTACCTGAAAGTGGTACACAATCATGGCCCTTGATAAGTCCTCCACTTGTTCTAAAATTGATCCTGCAGTGGGAACTGATCCTTCCCCCTGAATTTCAAGCTCAGTATTTTGTGGAATTGGGTTTTTAGGGTTTGGTACGGTTGTATCCATGGGTGAAGGTGGGTTGGTGGGGTTGGATGAGTTTTTTTCAGGTGAGATATACATGGCAAGTATACGGCGTAGGAGGTAATTCACTATTTTTTCTGAAATATTGGAAAATTTGAAGAGAGCAAAGTGAAAAGATTTTGTGATTGTATGAGTTTATAAACTTTATATAGAGTGAATTAAGTAGTGGAGTTTAAGTATAAAAGTGATTCACTTACCTCATTGATTGAATTTCACACGTTAAAGGACTTTTGGACTAAAAAAGAGTCGTTATGATTTGAGATACCTGATGGGACTGGGAACTGTTTCTCTGAAGGGACTCTTATGCAGAACGGATAAGTTACCTAGTGGGATTTATCCTAAATTCAAGTAACCTATAGCACTTATCCTTTAGTATAATTTGAATAATAAAGAGTACATACCTGATTATTATCACCAAAACAGTGTCCATCCCAATTTAATCAAAATTGCTCAATCTGAAATTCTAAGAACATAAGGGTAACATCAGTAAAATTTAGCGAACATTAGAAGAATTCATGGCATATGAGTATATAATTAAGTATGGAACTGAACTGAAACTTTAAATTGACTTAGATAGAATTCATTATTAAACCAAATTTTCAAGCCAAATTAGAAATAAAGCATATGTAGATTTAGGTGAATTTAATCATTCCTAATTCTAATTTGTTCCTTTCAAAATGATCTCTTCCTAAGACCTTTGTAAAAATGTCAGCAATTTGTTTGTCAATAGAACAAAAGGCTATGGTAATCAAGCCCTTCACATAATTGTCTATCAAGAAGTGGTGTCTTATGTCAATGTATTTAGTTCTTTTATGATGCACTAGATTTTTTGTCATGTTTATAGTACTAGTGTTATCATAATAGATAGGAACAGTTCCTACATCAACACCAAAATCTCGTAATTGTTGTTTAATCCACAACAATTGTGAACAACATGAGGCAGCTGCCACATATTCAGCCTCTGCAGTGGAAAGTGCCACTAAATTTTATTTCTTGATCCCCCATGGAACCAAACACTCACCAAGAAAATGTGCCATACCTGAGGTACTTTTTCTATCAACCAGGAAACCTGCATAGTCAGCATTAGTATATCCAACAAGATTAAAGTTACCACCTTTTGGGTACCAAAGACCCAAGGAACCTGTTCCTTTCAAATATCTCAATATTCTTTTAACCGCTTTCAAGTGAGATTCCTTAGGATCTGACTGAAACCTAGCACATAAACCAACACTAAACACAATGTCAGGTCTACTAGCAGTTAAGTAAAGCAAAGAACCAATCATGCCTCTGTACAATTTTTGAACAACTCAAATTCCATGTTCATCAAGATCTAATTTTGTGGCAGTGGCAATTGGTGTATCAATTTCTTTGGCATTATCCATGTCAAACCTTATAAGTAGTTCCATAACATATTTTTGTTGATTGATCATAGTTTCATTTGAGGTTTGCTTGATTTGTAAACCCAAAAAGAAATTGAGTTCACCTATCATGCTCATTTCAAACTCACTCCCCATCAAGCTTGCAGATTCCTTACTCAGATTTTCACAAGTAGCACCAAAATTTATATCATTCACATAAATTTGAACAATTAAAAGATGTTTACCTTTTTCTTTCAAAAACAATATGCTATCAATTTTACCTCTTTTATATCCATACTGAAGGAATTTTGATAGAATTTCATACCAAGCTCTTGGTGCCCGCTTGAGTCCATACAACGCTTTGTCTAACTTGTACACATGTTCAGGGAACTGTTCATTCTCAAAACCTGGTGGTTGTTTGACATAGACTTCTTCCTTTAAGTAGCCATTCAGAAAAGCACTCTTAACATCCATTTGATGTAGAGCAAATTTTATGTAAGTAGCAAAGGCTATAAGGAGTCTTATTACTTCCAGTCGTGCTACTGGAGCAAAAGTCTCATCATAGTCAATGCCCTCCTCTTGGCTACCTGAACGACAAATTTGGCTTTATTCCTGGTTACCATACCATCCTCATCAAGTTTGTTTCTGAAAACCCATTTTGTTCCTATTATGGACCTGTTCCTTGGCTTGGGTTCCAGATGCCAAACTTGACTTCTTTAAAAAATTTTCAACTTCTCCTGCATAGCATTGATCCAATCTACATCCTTCAGTGCCTCTTTTACATATTTGGGCTCAACAAGTGATAAGAAGGCACTAAAGGCACACAAATTGTGATTCTTGACTGTTGATCTAGTTTGAATTGCAGTAGCCTTATCTGAGATTATCTGATCCAAAGGATGTGAACCTTGATACTTGTAAGGCTTGTGTACAAGTCCATCCTTAGAAGTACCTTGCTGAGGAACAGTTCCTGATGTAGTAGCACTACAGGTTTCATGGGTAGAACCAGCATTTATTCCCCCTATTTCTATGCTACTTTCTACAGATCTATCCTGAGGAACAGTTCCTTGTGCTTCACAGCTCACAACATTTTCACCTAATGTCTGCATTTGCTGAGGACCAGGTTCATCATGTCTCAGCATTCTAATTTCTTCATCTTCTTGTACCTGTTCTTGAGATAATTTTTCAGATTCATCAAACTTAACATGCATGCTTTCTTCTATTTTCATATTTTTCTTATTAAACACCCTGTATGACTTGCTATTTAAAGAGTAGCCAACAGAGATTCCCTCATCACTTCTAGGTTCAAATTTCCCTAATGCATCTTTCCCATTATTATAAATGAAACATTTACAACCAAAAGGTCTAAGATGTGTAACATTAGGCTTTCTTCCTTTGAGTAATTCATAGGGGGTCTTTTCCAGTAAAGGTCTTGTCACACATCTATTTATTATGTAGCAAGCAGTGTTTATAGCTTCAACCCCAAAACTTTGTGGAAGGTTTTCAGATAATAGCATGGTCCTAGCGATTTCTTCTAAGGTCCTATTTTTCCTTTCAACTACTCTATTTTTTTGTGGAGTTCTAGGTGAAGAGAAGTTATGATCAATACCATTTTCATTGCAAAAGTTAAAGAACATTTGATTCTCAAACTCAATACCATGATCTGACCTTATAGCAACAATATGACTATCTAGTGTTTTCTGAATTTTCTTAGCAAATATTGAAAATGCATTAAATGCTTCTTCCTTAGTTGCAAGGAAAAGAGTCCAACTAAATCTACAATAATCATCAACCAGTACCATTACATATTTCTTACCTCCACGACTCATTGTTCTCATTGGTCCACAAAGATCCATATGGACCAGTTCCAAAGGTTTGGTAGTACTGACATGTTTCTTTGGTTTAAAGGATGACTTTAACTGCTTCCCCCTAGCACAAGCACTACAAACTCCTTCTTCCTTGAACTTGATGCTGGGAAGACCAATCACAAAATCTTTGGAAACCAGCTTGTTTAATTGTGAAAGACTAGCATGACCAAGTCTTTTGTGCCATAGGAGGGGATCATTTTGCACTACACTCAGACAACTCATGCTTCCATCGGCTAGTGTCAATAGATCTACCTTGTAGATATTTCCATGCCTATTTCCCTGCAAAATAATCTCTTCAGAAGTTTGGTTAGTCACAGTGCAACCAGTAGATGAAAAATTAACATTATTATCTTTGTAACACTATTGAGATATACTCAATAAGCAATGCTTCGGGCCATCTACTAGAAACACATTGTCTATGCTATGTGAATCAGATTTACCTACCTTTCCAATGCCAATAATTTTCCCTTTCTTACCATTACTGAAGGAAACACTTCCTCCATGAAAAGCTGAGAGTGAAAGGAATAGTTCCTTATGTCCTGTCATATGCCTTGAGAACCAACTGTCCATGTACCATTTATGGTTCCTCTACTTCACTCTAGCCTGCAAAAGAAAACTAGGGGTTAATTTTAAGGATCCAAACTAGTTTGGGTTCCTTTCCTTGAGAAAAAGGATGAATTAGATCTCTCTTAGCCCAGAATGGTAATGATTTCTTTGTGTGAACAGTTTTCTTTGTCATAGAGTTTTGAACATATTTATAGGACATGTTCCTTTGTGCAGCCATTTCCAGAGATTGGCAATTTCTTTACAAGTGACCAGTGTTCCCACAATGAATGCATAACCAATTTTCAAGAAGAGTTAGATACTTACTCTTTGGATCCTATTTGGGCAATGACTGAGATTTCATAAACCCAATACCTTTCCTATTACTATTATGATTTCCCTGTAACCATTCTAGTGCTTCAGATGACTTGTTCCATTTTACAGTTTTTCCTAACTCCCTTTTTATTTTAACTAAGTCCTCTTCCAAAGATCTTATCTTTTCATCTTTCTTACACAATTCATCAACTGTGACATTCAATTTCTCTTCAGCAATAAGCTGATGAGAATTAGCAATGCCCTTACCATTTTCAACTGTTTTAACTTTCAATATCTCATTTTTTAGTTCCTGAATAGTTGGTTCAAGTGTGAGGACCTGTTCCTCTAGCATGCAAATTTTCCTTTCAAGAGTGTCATTTTTAATTACTGCCTTTTTATATTCTGTTTTTAAACTTTCAATTTCATCATGCAGTTGATCTTTACCATCCCTTAGAGATTTAAACTCATTTAGCACAATGTGAAATACTTTAACTAATTTCTCTCTAGGCATGTTTTTCACATCTTCTTTAAGTTTAGAGACAAATACCTCAACATTTTCTTCATTATCTGAATCTTCAATAGCCATTAGTGCAAGCTAATCATCCAGATCATCATCAGATTGCTCATCTTCACTATCTTGCAAACCGGCAACCATGGCTCTGGGATTTCCACTTTTCTTACAGACCTGTTCCCTAGCCTTTCTTATTTCCTCAACATATCTCTTTCTCCATTCTCCTTCTATAACTGGACATTTGCTGATGTAGTGCTCCATGCTTCCACATTTGAAACATTCTCCAGCCTGTTTTATGTTAGAAGTCCTACTCTGTCCACTAGCCCCCTTTTTCTTATTCAAGTATCTTTGGACACTCTTAGCTACAAGAACCAGTTCCTTGTCATCAACAGGATTATCAGCAACAGTTAAGGCTAGGTTGGGTTCAGTTTTAACTGGTTCTCCTATGTTCTTAACCTTTTTCCTTAGTTCATAAGTTTTTAGATTACCTATAAGTTCATCTAAGGACAGTGTGGTAAGATCCTTACTTTCTATGACGGCACAAGCCTTAATTTCCCAAGAGTCTGGAAGAACTCTAGTTAGGATTTTTTCAACTCTATCTTCAACAGTTAAAACCCTTCCTAAAGAGATAAGTTCAGAAGAAATAACATTAAATCTAGTGTACATATCAGAAATTGATTCTCATTCTTTCATTTTTAAAACATTCATATTCAGCAAAAAGTAGTGTACCTCTAGATCTCTTCACTTGACTTTTTCCTTCATGAGCAACCTGTAAAGCATCCAAAATTTCTTTTGCAGTGGTATACCCTCGAATCTTAGTGCACTCATAAGGACTGAGTCCACAGACAAGCCACTTCCGAGCATTGGCATTATTTTTCCATTGCCTCAAGTCTTCAGCATTACAATCCTTTATGGTTTGGGGAACATCATTTCCCTAAGCATCTTTCTTCATTGGAATCATGGGACCTTCTGTGACTATGTCTCATAGCTCATAATCCTCAGCTTGAAGATGATCTCTCATCCTTTCTTTCCACCATGAGTAATATTTTCCATTGAACAAAGGTGCACTAACAGTAGACTGACCCTCACTGCTTTCTTGTGATGTAATCATTCTAATCCTAGGTGTTAGCCTTTTCAAGGATAACCTGCTCTGATGCCAATTGTTATTTCCCAAGACACACTACTTATTACTTAAGGACCAGTTTCTTCAATGTGTTCCTTTACTTTATTGAATGCGAAATTAAAAATGTAAGTAAATGAACACTTGATGTTAGCATGGAAAATCCCCCCACCCCCTATTAACTAGAGATCAAAAAAGCCACGACCTACTCTTCTAAGTAGGATTTAAACTTTACTATTTGAAAGACTCACTTGGTTACAAGACTACCTTCTTACTAACCTAGGACTAACTCTAATCCTATAGTGACCCCTTTCACAATCAGTGAAGTTTCTCCAAGTACAAGACTTGAATCCAAATGATACAACTCGATAGTACCTACTACAGAAGAACTAAGGCTGAAATTTGACAAGACTCAATCTAAGAAACAGGTTCTTTACTTAGTTCCCTATAGCTTAATGATTACAGAAATATAACGAAGACTCTTTCAATGTTGTAGCTCGATTCTATCTGTATTTGTGCACACTCCAACAGCTTAGAGGCTTCTGTTTTTATAGCTTCGAAATCCAAGAAGTCTTGAGCAATTAGAACTCCAAAGCTTCCAAGAGTTTGAGTCCTAATTGGACTCCCTTGCTAGGATGACCGAAATCCTTTTGCTCTTATCCAATTTTATGCAATCTTTTCTTATCTCTTGCATCTCTGCATAATTATCAAGATAAACATTAGATTTTAGGATAACAATTAACTTTCTCGATTAATTGATTTTGCATGATTATTTATTCAGCTGCAGTTATTCAAAAGAACATGTCCTTGGGTCTGTTCCTTAGTCATCATTCAAAACTCCAATCTTACCCAAGCTAACACTAACGCAGTTGAAGAGTACGGGTCTAGAGACGGATATCGGGTGCCTACAGGGTCGTGCCGGAAGTTCGGGTCATGTTAGAAGTACCTTTAAGGTAGAATAGTGGCGAGTGCAGAGATTTTGGGATTCGCTATGAGCCTTACCAAGTATCTTCACGGGCAGAAAGAATGGGAGATAAAAATCATTTTAGTCGAAATTCAAGTCGAATGAGTGAAGCATGGTCTTCGGAGGCAAGGAAAAATGAGGATATTCCTCGATTGGCTAATAGCAATTTTAGCGTCAGTACATCAGAATTGATTAACACCCTTTGCCCTATATGTGAAAAGGTTACTTGGCCTCCGGTATGAAGTCAAATCCTGACAAAAGACTACAAGAGTTTTGGTGTGAGTTCCATGAGGACCATAGGTATTTAACAAAAGATTGAAAGGCATTAATATGAGTGGTGGCCCACTTGCTCAAGGAAGAGTTGTTGGGGAATCAGACATACTCAAGGAACCGCGGAGGAAGCCAGCGTGATGTAGATCAGCATGAAGTAGATCAACCGCCCAAAGCCTCAACTCCTAACCAAATTGTAAACATGATTACAAGAGGGGCAGAAGTCAGCAGAATCACATACAGAATATTTATTAAGGTTTAGGTGACACACACTGAATAGCAGAAACAACAAACAGGAAGCAGAGTCCGGACATTACTTTCAGTGACTCATATACTGATAAACTGTTGTTACCGCACCATGATGCGCTGGTAATCACTTTACAAATTGTTGATACAGGTGTCAAACGTGTTTTAGTAAATGTAGGTGGCTCGGTCAATATTATTTGAGTAGAGGTTGTTGAGGAGATGCAATTATCAGTTAAAATTGTGCCAAAATCTATGGTGCTCTTCGGGTTCAACAACTTAAGTGAAACAATTCTCGGTGAGATAGTGTTGTCGGTCTGTGTTCTTGAAGTGAATAAAGAGACACCATTTCAAGTCTTGGCAGGAGACATGACCTACAGCATTATAGTATGGAGGCCATAAAAGTTGTCCCTTCAACACTCCATCAGGCCATCAAGTTCCTAACTAAGTGGGGGAGTTTGGGGAGTCACTAATGAAAGACCCACAACTACTCAGTTACGTCATATGAAATAGAGCTGGCAGAATGAAAGGGTAGTCAATGCTTATCATAGGCTTGCCGCTAGTAGAAGAACGGTTAAAGTGTCTAAACTTTTCTTTCTTAATATTTAATCAGTTATGAGTTTAGTATATTTCTTTATATTAGTGGATACTAACAAATTTGATATAAGACTGTTGAGGAAATGTTTTGAAGAATGACAAACGAGAAGGACCAAGAGGAGAACTTGGTCCTTGTATAGAAAGGCATGACTAATCGAAAAGATTGAAGGTTGTAAATCCTTGCAGAGCTAGAAAAAGTGGCGCGTGAACGAGTATGCATCCTGGTCAGATAAATAAGGTTGTGTCGTGGCTGTGTCTTCGAAGTAAGAATACGAGTTGGAACTAAACAAGGAAAGAGTCACAGGAAATCTTGTCTTTCTATAATTACAAGGTTTCCTTGTGGAACTCAACTAGGATTCTGAAGCCCATATAAAAACAAGTAGTTGATGTAGCCGAAACTCAGTTATTCACAAACAGAGAGTTGAGAGCATACATAGGCGATTCATCAACTTTCAACGTGACTTAACTAAAGAAGACAACTGGTGGAGTCAAGTAGGTAGAGTCTATATATTCTATCTAGGTTCTTGGTTTGTAAGTTGTCTTGTTTGATACTATCATTGTTGTTACCTATCTGCTTGTGTTAGAAGCAATTGTATTAGGTGAACTTTTGAGAGATTACTTTGTAAAGCTAGAATTTAGTTTTGTTGAGTGATTAGGGTCTAGAGTGTAGCCCCTTGGTTACAGAGTTTTGTAATCTAAAACTTGCTCTTTGTGTTAGTGGATTGGTTTGAAAATCCCAGAGTGTGGATCGTGGTTTTTCTCCCTTGAGCAAGGTATTTTCCACGTAAAAACACTGTGTTCCTTGAGTTTGCTGTTTGTGTGTGTTGTGGTGTTTGCAGAAGAAAACTGTTGACTCAAGAACAAGGTTCTTGCCGGTAAGAATCGGGTTCTGGAGAAAAATTGGTAGACAATATTCAACCCCCCTTCTAGTGTAGATAGGAGGTGGAGGTGCTTAGATTATAACACGTGGTATCAGAGCAGGTCTTTTTGTGCTAGGTTAACACCTTGAGAAGGATCAAAATCATGAGTGCACCACCTACCATCACTGAAGGACAGTCAGTTCTAAGGCCCCCACAGTTCAATGGGCAGTAGTACTATGCTTGGTGGAAGAACATAATAGAGAACTACATTTGTGCTGAGGATTACCAACTCTGGCTTATAGTATCTGAAGAAAACTTAATTCCTACCAAAATAGTTGGAGAAGGAGCTGCTGCTCAACAAGAACCTAAGTCAAAAGAGGAGTTCAATGAGGCTGACTATAAGATGATTGAAAAGAATCACAAAGCCAAACGTTTCTTAATTTGTGTCCTTGGTCTTGAGGAGTTCAATAGAGTCTCATCTTATAAGATAGCCAAGGAAATCTAGGATGCCCTGGAAGTCGCACATGAAGGAACCACTGAAGTGAAGGACTCCAAGAAAAGAATGCTGAAAAGACAATTTGAGTTGTTCACTATGGGAGAGAAGGAATCAATATAGGATATGATGAATGGGTTGACCATCATCACAAACGAGATGAGATCTCTGGATATGGAGCTGCCAGAAGTAGAGACGGTGGACAAGGTTCTGAATATGCTACTTGACGCTTGGGAACCCAAGATGACTGCAATCATTGAGTCCAAACCTCTCAGATCCATCAAGCTTGAGGAACTGGTTGGAAGCTTGAAAACACATGAGATGATGAAGGATTCAAAAAGTAAACCAGTACCCAAGAAGGACAAGACTCTTGCACTCGAAGCAACTGATGAACCTGAGGAATATGTTGATTTACAATCAGTCGAAGCTGCAATGGTCAGTGCTTTGAGACAGAAGTTCAATCTGGGAAAGTTCAAAGGTTTCAAATGAAACAACAAGGAAAGCTTTGGGAGAAAGAACATTGTCGACAATCCAGATTACTCAGGATGCTTTAAGTGTTTCAAGAAGGACCATGCAGTTGTGGATTGTCCAATGTGGGAAGTCAAGTGGATGAAAAATAGAGCTACAAAGGAGAGGGAGAAAGAGGTAATAAAAGAGAATTACAAAGACAAGAAGAAATCCGAACGACCTCCAAACTTCAGAGTAGAAAGAAGAAAGAGGAATAAAGCTTTTTATGCTACATGAGGACCTACTAACAGTGAATCTGATCAACAAAAGAAATATGAGGATGAGTCTCCACTAGCACTGATGGGATTGTCAAGCTCAGACGAAGAGGATCCTAAGGAGTTCAGAGGAGGAAGGGATCCATCAAAGCCACCTGTGTTTGATGGGACAAGCTACAAGTGGTGGAAGAAACAAATAAAGGTCTTTCTTCAAGCGATGGATTATAGTTTCTGGTTGATGGTAAAATGATGACCTCATGTTCCTGTTAAGAGAGCAGCAAACAGAGTTCTGGTCCCAAAGTTGGTAGAAGAACTTGATCCTCAAGAACTAGACTGGCTGCAAGCAAATGCCAAAGCTATGTCATACCTGAGAGAATGGCTGACAAATGAGGTACTAGCAAAGGTACTTGAATACAAGTCTGCCAAAGAAATTTGGGAGAAGCTGAAGGAGATATACACTGAAGATGACCGGAGGAAGGACTCATCCCTTATGGAAACTGATGGAGAAAAAGCTGCTCATTCAGCAGAGGTATGTTTTTTTGATCTAAAAGAAAAGCTGCACACATACTCTACTGAAAACTTGATTCTAATAACTGCCACCTTAATTAAGGGTTATGAAAAGGTAAAAACTGAGAAAGATAAATTGACTAATGACATAAGTGATCTTAGAACAAAACACATGAGTCTTCAAGAACAAAATATTGAGCTGGAAGAAATCTATGTTGTTTTGAAAGGGCAAACTCTTGTGTCAAACTCTAAGATCTCAGAATTAGAGATGGAATTGAATCAGTTGAAGGAGAGTGTTAATAGTAAGCAAGTAATAAGTGAAGCTCAAACCTTTCTTGAAAATGAGCTTAAAAGAACAAATGAGATTCTGTACTAGGACACTGAGAAAAACAGAATTCTAAAACAAAAGGTTGAAAAATCTAACTATAAGCTTACCAGATTAACAAAATGGAACAAATCCTATGAGGCAATGAATTGGGTTCCTGAAAACCAGAACAAAGGAAAACAAGGGCTAGGATTCAAGAAACCATTGCCCCCATACAATCCTAAAAGCAAATATGTGGGTTTGCCTTGTAACATGTTATGTACCTTCTGTGGTGAAACTGGGCACTACAGACAAAGGTGCATGAATGCAAGCAAGGCAAAGACCAAAAATAAAAGGAGTGTTCTACCTGAATGGGCTAAGAAAGATTTGATTTATCCATTTTCTCATAAGAAGGGACCCAAGCTTGTCTGGGTTCCTAAAGCTAACCCTTGATTTATTTTGCAGGCTGGAGTGAGAGTGAACAACCCAAGCTGGATTCTTGACAGTGGTTGTTCAAGACATATGACAGGAGATAGAAGACATTTTCTCTCACTCGCAGCATTTCAAGGAAGCAGTGTAGCCTTTGGAGGAGGAAAAAGTGGTCAGATTGTGGGAATTGGAAAAGTTGGGAGAACTCTGGATCATGCCATTGAAAATGTATATTGTGTTGATGGTCTCAGACACAACTTGCTGAGTATCTCTCAACTATGTGATAGAAGAAATGAGTGAGTTTCTCCTCTGTAGGGTGTATTGTGAAGAACCTACAGAGCGGAGAAATTGTTATGAAAGGAAAAAGGATGAACAATGTATACAAAGCATCACTGAAATCATTGCCTGAAAATAACTTATCATGCTTGAATGTTCAAGAAAGTGATTCTCAACTGTGGCACAAAAGAATGGGACATGCTAGTCTGTCACAGCTCAACAAGCTGGTATCGAAGGAGCTGGTTCGTGGATTGCCAAATAAGAAATTTCAAAACATAAAAATGTGTGATGCTTGTGTCAAAGGAAAATATGTGAGGTCATCCTTTGAATCTAAAAAGGTTGTGAGCACATCAAAGCCGCGAGAATTGTTACATATGGATCTTTGTGGACCCATGAGAGTCGGGAGTAGAGGAGGAAAGAGGTTCGTGTTTGTAATTATTGATGATTATTCAAGGTATATATAGACTCTATTCTAGGCATCCAAGGATGAAGCCTTTGATAGCTTCAAAGATTGGGCTGGAGTTGTGCAGAAAATGTTGAGCCTGGAATTGATCAGTATCAGATCTGACCATGGCACAGAGTTCAAAAACTCAAAATTCTATGAGTATTGTGCAACACATAGCATTGATCATAACTTTTCTACACCAAGAACTCCACAGCAAAATGTTGATAGTTGAAAGGAAAAACAGGTCTCTGAAGGATATGGCAAGAACCATGCTGCTATCAATTGGTCTTGCAAGGAACTTCTGGGCTGAAGCAATAAAAACAACATGTTATTTGTTGAACAGGTGCTCCATAAGAGCTATTCTTGACAAGACTCTGTATGAACTTCTCAGAGGAAGGAAACCGAATATTGCTCACCTGAGGCCCTTTTGGGTGTAAGTGTTTTGTCCACAATAACGGCAAACAACCATTGGGGAAATTTGATGCAAGAAGTTATGAAGCAATATTCCCTGGGTATTCTACTCAAAGCAAGGCATATAAAGTGTTCAACAAAAGAACACAAACAGTAGAGGAAAGCATGCATGTGGTATTTGATGAATCAGATAAGAAAATCGATGAAAAGGAACTAGACGATCAGGCCATTGGTCTTGTTCGAAATGATGGTACAGTTGACTCTGAAAACCCAGAAGAAAAGGAGGAATCATGTGAAGAAAGTGAAGATTCAGTTCCAGGAGAACAAGGAGTCAACATGTCAGGGGGAAGAGCAGATGAAGTTGATGATTCAGCTAATCAGCAAGGACCTACTCAAAATGATGTTGAAGGTTCTTCTCATCATATACAGCCCAGACCATAGAAACATCAAAGTTCCCATCCTTTGGAGAATATGTTATCTGAACTGGGTACTGGAATTATGACCAGATCTGCCTTGAAGAAATTTTGTGCATTCTTTGCCTTTCTATCATCCATGGAACCAAAGAATGTAAAAGAATCCTTGGAAGACCCAGACTGGGTGCTAGCCATGCAGGATGAACTACATCAGTTTGAAAGAAGCAAAGCCTGGCATCTAGTTCCTAAGCCAAAAGACAGGTCAATCATAGGAACAACGTGGGTGTTCAGAAACAAACTGGATGAGCACGGTATAGTGACAAAGAACAAAGCTAGATTGGTAGTTCAAGGATACAGTCAAGAAAAAGGAATTGACTATGATGAGACCTTTGCACCAGTAGCCAGGATGGAAGCCATAAGAATGTTGATTGCTTTTGCTACATACATAGAGTTTACACTATATCAGATGGATGTGAAGAGTGCCTTCTTGAATGGGTACCTTAATGAAGAAGTTTATGTAATACAACCACCAGGTTTTGTGGACAGTGAATTTCCTGATCACGTTTTCAAACTTGATAAGGCACTCTATGGTTTGAAGAAAGCCCTAGGGCCTGGTATGAAAGGTTGTCAGGATTCTCGCTGAAGAATAGTTTCTCAAGAGGAAAGATCGACAACACATTGTTCTTGAAGAAGAAAGGAAATGATCTATTGGTGGTTCAAGTATATGTTGATGACATCATTTTTGGTGCCACTGATGAGGAACTATGCAAGGGATTTGCTGAACTGACAGGTAGTGAATTCGAAATGAGCATGATGGGAGAACTCAATTTCTTCCTAGGATTGCAGATCAAGCAGACCTCTGAAGGAATTATGATACATCAACAGAAGTATGTTAAGGAGCTTTTAAAGAAGTTCGACATGGAAGGAGCAAAAGATATGTCTACACCTATTGCTCCAGGAACCAAGCTGGACATGGACGAACTAGGTCCTTCTACAAATGAGACAAAATATAGAGGAATCATAGGTTCACTTCTCTATCAAAACAGCCAGTCGACCTGATATTATCTACAGTGTCGGACTGTGTGCTAGATTTCAGTCCAAGCCTAAGGAATCACATTTGACAGCTGTGAAGAGAATCTTGAGATATTTGAAGGGAACTCAAGATCTATGCCTATGGTACCCCAGGGAGGTACTTTTGAACTAATTAGTTTTGCTGATGCTGACTATGCAGGTCATCTGGTAGACAGAAAGAGCACTTCAGGGATGACACACTTTCTTGATCCTTGCTTAGTTTATTGGGCTACAAAGAAGCAGAACTCAGTAGCCTTGTCTACTGCAGAAGCAGAGTATGTAGCAGCTGCATCATGCTGCTCATAATTGCTATGGATCAAACAGCAGTTGGAGGACTTTGGAATTAAATGTGGAGTTGTGCCTATTTTCTGTGATAACACAAGTATAGTGAACATTGCCAAGAACCCACTCCAACATAAAAGAACAAATCACATTAATATAAGACACCATTTTCTTAGAGATAATGTGGAAAAGGTTCTGATCACTATGAATTCTTACTGGACTGAGGATCAAAGTGCTGACATCTTCACCAAAGCACTGACAAAGCTCAATTTGAGAGGAACAAGTTGGAGTTAGGGATGACCAAAATACATGGATGACTCAGCATTTGTTCCCCAAGGATTGGTTAGTTAAGTGTTCATTAACTTGTTTGTAACTATAGTTATTACTGTCCAGTCTAATTCTGTACTTTACTTAAGTATACCTGTTCAACTGAGTACCATTGGAGTATGCTAGTGTGTTCCCAAGAATAAACCTACAAAGTACATAGAAGGAACTAAGACAAGCATGAGGAACCATGTCCAGGTACATCTACATAGCTATTTATGTTAAGTGTCATAACTGAAATTGATTGTTTGATAAACGTGCATCAAAGAAACCTTCCATGTTTGTGTAACCGCTCAAATTTATAGGAACAATTCCTTTTGTGGTTATACTTCTATAGGACTCAAACTGACCCCACTTATTCTAGAAGTGCTATTTGGGTAAGTGTTAATAACTGTCAAATCCTACACTTTCCCGGTTTCCCAAAATTTCAAAAAGCTGCTTCTCTTTTCATTGTCATCATTACTACCTATTCCCTAGAAAAACCCCAACTCACCGTTACTTCCTCTCAAAATCAAAATGCAAAGGAAGTAATACACTTGCAAAACTCTCACTATTCTGCTCTCTCTCTCTCTCTCTCTCTCTCTCTCTCTAAAATACAAAAAAAGAATTTCCCTTTTAGAAACCCTAACCAAATCACCATGTCTCAAGCACAATCATCATCCGTCTCTCCGACAAAGACCTCAGAGACCCACAATTCTAAATAATCCACACCAAAACCTCCTGCCTCTACTCTTGCTGAAAGAATAGTCAAAGCTAGGGTAAAATTCCTTAAAAGAGCAGGAAAGAAGGGCTTCAAGAAGACGGTTGCCAGACCCTCGCTTCCGATGCCGGCAGTACCAGTCTCCGATGAAAAAACCGGTCGAGATAAAGCATGACTCTATCCTAACTGACTCTACTACTTTAGACTCTATAAAGAGTCCTGGAAAATTAATTACTGAAACTTTGGTTAAAGGACTAGATGAAATTGTAGAAAAAGTAGAGTCTGGTGGTATCACTGATAGGGGGAATGCTAGTGAGGAGGACTTTGTGCCTAAGATTAGTTTTCATGTACCCTTAGTGACTGATAAAGTAGTGGAGGCTAATGTAGTTGAAAATTTGTTTGAAAAATTGAGAGAAGAGGATTCTGCTAAATCCCAAAATGACCCAGTCAACGAACCTAGTTCGGAGGTTGTTCCTATTGAGAGGTTTCATGGGATGTCTATGCTAGAAGGTCCAGTAGTTGGAGGACCAAGTTCTGTTGAGGCTGCAAAGGATTTGGGTCAAGAACCTGGTTCTTGCTCAGATCCTATTGTGGCTGAGGATGCAGAACTAGACTGGACTGATTCTGAAGGTGAAAAAGATGAGAAACTCTAGGATGGAGATGGTGAAAGTGAAAAAGATGAGGATAAAGTTGAGGAAAAGAAAAAGAAGAGAGTAAAAAGTAAGTTTGGGGAAGAAGATGAGAAGTTGTTGGGAGAGAGTGAAGAAGAGGAAGCTGTATTTCTGAGTGAGTCAAAGCCTGAAATAGATAAGAGGAGAAGGCTACTGAAAGGGGGAAAAGCTGTGTCCAGAAGCAGGTTAGTGGATGAGAGTGATGAGGACTCTCAGGAGGAGAAAAATGAGAGTGATGATAAGACTACTGCTCAGCCAGCACCTAGAAGGGTGGCTACTAGGTCTGCCCTGAAGCAGCAGTTGGAAAAGGTGGAAAAGCTTGAAAAGAAAGTTAAGAAGGTGAGTGGGGAGAAGTAGGAGAAGAAAAATGAGAAAAATGTTATTAAGGCAAAGAAAGAGAGTGATGAAGCATGGAGTTTTGTTGAGCCCAGTGATTCAGATACAGATAGTGAGTTAGAAAGCAAGAAGAAGAGGAAAGATGCTGATGAGGAGGTCGACAGAGCAGCCTTCTTTGCAAGGCACCAAGTATTGGCTGGAAACATCTTGAGTGACCTTCAGGAGCACAACATGAAACCTCTACTAAGGAAGGTGGAGGATCAAGGCTGGTTAAACCTCTTTGCTAAGAAGGGCAGGTTTCTGTACTTTGAGGAGATCAGGGAGTTTTACTCAAAACTGTATAGTGGCTGCTAGAAGAGTGTTTTTAGTTGTCAAGGGTTTAGAGATTGAGTTTGGAAGGACAGAGCTGGGAGTTATGCTTGATGTTCCTGCTGAGGGATATTGCAGGTATATCAAGCTGAAGTGGCCAAAAAGGACTGGTGGTGTGACACCTCTAAGTGTGGTGAAAAAATTCTCAGGAAAGACCAAACTCAGAAAAGAAAGAAAAGTTGATAAGAAAGAAATGGAGCCGACCCATCAGCTACTTTTTGAGTTTGTTCATAGTTTCTATTGCCTAGGGGGAAAAGGAACAGTGAGGCCAGTGCTCTTGACTTGACTTACATGGACCCGCTGGACAAAGGAGTAAGGATCAATCTATTTGGTCTGATCATCAGACACATACAAAGGATTGCTGATACTGATCAAAAGCCTCATTCTTTGGAGCATTCCTACATCCTACAGCAGGTTCTTGAGCACTTTGGGGTACCTTTGGAAGCTGGAAAGAAGCCTACCATTCATCAGATGTTTGGGCTAAATGTGATGAAAAATTGTGATTTCTTTAAAGAAAAGAGAGCTTTCAAGAGACCAGTGCAGGTCAAGCAAGAGCAATCTGAAGAAAATGAGGACTTTGGACCAGATGAAGCAATTGCAGTAGTAAAGGAACTGGAGAAGCATGTTCTTGAAGTGAATGCAGAAAAAGTTGAATTGCAGAAGAAGCTGGAGTTGAAGGATAAAAAAATTGATCGCTTGAAGATTGAGTGCCACAAGTATGAGGCCGAGCTGGTGATGGAAAGGGCCAAGAATACCAAGAATATTAAGGCACTTGTCAAGCACTTCAACTTGAAGACCTGAGTCCTACCTTCTTTCCTTCCTGTCCTTGTCAAAATCCCTCCTTTATCTCTTCCTGTGTCCTTCCTTGATTTGTGTTCTTAAGAAAATATTTTAAAGTTGTGTACTTAATAGGGCTGTGTGGTTGTCACGCCCTGGATAACTGGTTTTAAATATCTTTTGCTTGCATTGAGTCTGTACTTAATATATGTGGTTCTAATAGGGCCCTTAGTCTTATTCCTGTGTGTTTGCTTTCAGTTGACTTGATTGCCCTGTGCTCTAGACTGGATGGTACTAACTTGTTCCTGCAGGATTTTGAATCTTTTCGATGATGCCAAAAGGGAGAAGAAAGGAAATATTGGGGTGTGTGTGACCTAACTCATCTGTTTTAAACTTTTCAAACTGTATTTTTGTTTTTGTGTTCTTGGTAATTTTATCTATTCATGTTCTTTGGCAACATTTATTTGTCATCATCAAAAAGGGGGAGTTTGTTGAGGAAATGATTTGAAGAATGACAAACGAGAAGGACCCAGGAGGAGAACCTGAACCTTGTATAGAAGAGCACGACTGATCGAAAAGATTGAAGGTTGTAAATCCTTGCAGAGCTAGGAAAAGTGGCGCGTGAATGAGTATGCATCCTAGTCAGCTAAAAGAGGTTGTGTTGTGGCTGTGTCATAAAAGTACGAATACGAGTTGGAACTAAACAAGGAAAAAGTCACAGGAAATCTTGTCTTGCTATAATTACAAGGTTTCCTTGTGGAACTCAACTAGGGTTCTGAAGCCCATATAAAAGTAAGTAGTTGATGCAGCCGAAACTCACTGATTCACAAACAGAGAGTTGAGAGCATACATAGGCGATTCAACAACTTTCAACGTGACTTAACTGAAGAAGAAAACTGGTGGAGTCAAGTAGGTGGAGTCAAGATATTCTTTCTAGGTTCTTGGTTTGTAAGTTGTTTTGTTTGATACTATCATTGTTGTTACATATCTTCTTGTGTTAGAAGCAATTGTATTAGGTTAACTTTTGAGATATTACTTTGTAAAGCTAGAGTTTAGCTTTGTTGAGTGATTAGAGTCTAGAGTGTGGCCCCTTGGTATAATCTAAAACTTGTTCTTTGTGTTAGTGGATTGGTTTGAAAATTTCAGAGTGTGGGTCGTGATTTTTCTCCCTTGAGCAAGGACTTTTCCACGTAAAAATACCGTGTTCCTTGAGTTTTCTGTTTGTGTGTGTTGTGGTGTTTGCAGAAGAAAACTGTTGACTCAAGAACAAGGTTCTTGCCAGTAAGAATCGGGTTCTGGAGAAAAATTGGTAGACACTATTCAACTCCCCCCCTCCCTTCTAGTGTCAATAAGAGGTGCTTAGATTATAACAAAGACCTAGCTAATACACATGATGACAAACTTACTTACAATCATCTATCAGAACTACAATAGTTCTAATATTTTCATCATAAAAAAGCCTCGCCCCCCCTCCTTTTCCACTATGGTCATCACTTGTTCAAGAAGAAAAAAATTGGTTTGTCGGGCGGAGTGCTACTACAATCACTCGGAGACTGGCTACATCTTTCAATACCCGACCTATCGTGCCCTAAGCTCAAATATTTGAGGGGACTATACTACATAGGATCCAGAACAAAAGAAGAATAAGATAAAGAAGCTCAAGCAGTTATCTATTTTGTATTTACAATCTAATAAGCAGCTATCTATTTCATAAATTGAATTGTTTAAATTTTGAATATTTTGTACATATTTTGTTACAACGATCATGCCTATACAATTTATGTATCACACCCAAAATCAGCTACTTCTACAAGTAATGAAATTCAACTTCAAACAGTTTCACATTACTTTGCTATTCAAAAACTTAGCTTTTCTTTTTGTTTTCATGAAAATGGTGAGACCATTATTCATTCACACTTATATCAGGCTCGCGTTCCATTCATAATTGTCAATCACTTACGACTCGACCACTCGAACTTGAAATGCCTCATTACGGCAAAAACATGTAAAAAACTAAATTTGCCTAAAACTTAGAAGAAAAAAATTCATAACACAATGCTTCAAAGACAAAAGAAATGTTTATTAACAAAGCTCGACATCCCAATTAAGGTTCACTGCGCTTTGGGTTCGAAGCTCCTCAAGATTCTTTTCAGTACCCTCAGCTAGACCTTGCTAAAGCAGCCTCTCACTTTCATTAACGGAGGAAAAGTCTGCAATTTCTTTAAGATGTATCTCAAGATCGTCTACTTTAGCCTCCAACAATGAGTACTCTTTCACAACCGCAGTTTGAGCATTGCTGCAAAGCTCAACTAAACTCTTGTGGTGTTGAATTTCCTCTTCAAGTTTAGCTTGCTCAGAGGCAAATACAGCCTCTTGGTCTTACTAAAACTTTTTCAAAGGCTTAAAGTTGTTCGTGACCATTTGCATCCTTCGGCTCAAAGTACCAAAGTTCATTCTGAGTTGGGGAATCTTATTTGCCTGCACAGAATTGGTTGTCGGAAGATGGGAAATGGTATCATCGGCTTTTCTTGCACTTTTCCTAGCCACAACAAATAATATTTGCTATCAAAGGAAAAAATAAGGAAGGAATTAGCTTATTCAAATGAGGAGTTAAGAAAAGACATGGGATTAATATTATTTACCTTAAAAACGGTAGCAGCAAGGAAATTTATAAGCTCGTCTGTCTTTCAACTCTTGAACCATTCAACTTTAGGGGGACTGATGAAAGGTTCAATCATATAAGCAACACGGGAGGGGCTTTCCATGAAATTTATTCCTCTCAAAATTGTGGTATTTAAATGATGCGCCTAGCCTCCTGGAGCAAACGAGGGCCCAACTTCATTTGAAGTCAAAATGATAGGTGAAAGAGTTGGATCAACCCTGTAGTTTCTCTAGAACCCACTCGGGGAGAAGCAGATCATTCAAAAGCAGCTTCCTTCACCGAGGATGGGGTTAACAGAGAAGCTTCTAACTCGGCAGATTGGCTTCTTGAAGAGTTTCGTTATTGGCTTCCTCTTGAGGAAAAAGCTCAACCCGACTAAATTTAGTTAAAAGAAGGACCTCATTGGCATCCTTCTCACCATTAATATCGTCCCCGGGGTCTACTATTTCTAACAAATTTTGAGGACTCACTCAGGGGCTGGACTATTAGTAAATGATCCCCTTAAACTTTTAACCAAGGATTGCTTCTTTTTAAGGGGATTGGCGACATGCATCTTGACTTCTTGTCTTTTTCTTTTGAGCTTCTCAAGATTGGCCTGAGCTTGATTAGGGGTCAAGGGTTCCTCAGATACGCGGATACTAGGAACAATAGAACCACGAAAAGCACGAGGATTTTTAGGCTTAAACATCAGGAGATCTAAATACAAGATGAGTGATATTCAGCGAGAAATTCATGTTTAGAGCCTTGTTTTGCCTCATATTTTTAGCTTTTTTTTGCCTCATATTTGTAGCCTTTATGCATTAATTAAGTTGTTATTTTAGAATTTTTTGCATTATTACATCATTTTAATTGTGTAAGAATTTATTTGGAAGAAATTGAGGATCTGGAGCTAGAATGAGAAGAAACAGAGCTTTGAAGCCCGAGTAAAAGCCCTATACATGGCCCGGAAATCAAGGCGAGGACGTAAACCGAGAGAAAAACCTTAGGAGCAGTACATAAGCCTTGTCGCACAACACTGGGCATCGCATGGACGACGGCTAAGGGAAAAATCCACAGAGTTGGAGATTTGCAGTCCTTAGACAAAAGGCTTACTGCACTCCGCGACGCGCCATGCCTTGTGGTAGGCTTAAATTAGTGGCATTTAAACTCTAATTTATTTTGGAGTCCCAATTTGTGTGGGTCACGACGAAATAAAAATCCAAAAACATAACTTTTGACCTGAGAAGGAGTATTAAGAGGCATGAGCCATGGAGACTTTAAGAACACAAGAGTTCTTTTTGAATTCTTCCTTTCTTCTTGTAATTTATTCATCTGTTTTTGAGTGGCTAAGTTATCCCATCTAGGAACCAATATATAGGATGATGTGATGAATATTTTATTAATTATATTATTATTATTCCTGATTATTCAACTATATTTTGATTGTTTTCAATTGTAGAGCTAACAATTGGATACTCCATTTATTCTTGTTAACCCTTGGAAGAGAGTTTTGAGTTAGAGTTAGTTGAATGATGATACTTTATCTCATACAAGAAATTGTTTAGAGAAGAAAAGCGGGGTGAGTTTGGGAACAACGAACCCTTGTCGTGGTAAATTGGGCAGTTCATTTTATCATTTTGTGTGAACTTAAAAAAGTAACCCAGGATAGTTATTACTTGTTATTGGAGAATACTAGTGGTAAACTAGGAGCTCACGGTCATTAGGGATAGCCAAGCGTGATTGAATGCACTTCGATAATTGGGGAAGTCCAGCCCTAAGCCTTTTATTCCTCTAATCTAGCTGTTTTATTACTTGTTATTAGGTAATTGTTGTTTTTTTCTAGTTTACATACATAAATTATTATAAATTGTCCCTAAAGTTATTTAAATAAAAAAATTGGTGAAAATACGGTTACAAATTAATGTTACTCTTCGTTGGATTTGACCCCAAACTTACTATACCAGGTTATATTCGCATCAACCGCTTAGTCCTTTTTAATGGCATAGTTGGGCGTGATCAAAGAGTAAAAAAAATAAAAGAGCAGTGAAAGAATAAAAAGGAATTAAAAAGGGACAGATGTAGAAACAAAAGGGGGTGACTTATTGTGCTCCTTACCATGGCTGCTCGTTTTAATCTCCAAATATGAAGATATGAACTTGAACTTGCGGCTGACTGCAGTAGAAGTATCTTTTGAGGGATGTAGGCGGCTAGGTGAAAGGAAATCATGTTAATACAATAATGAAAATATACGAGCTGGAGAGAATTCATAATGCTTACGGCTGAAGTTTCACTCCTCTGGGAATGCAACTTTGTGATTGGGGTTGACAACGACAATTGGTACGGTCACATATCGTTCATACTACTTCTAGTCATTGATATCCTTCATGTCGTTGACTAAAGCATTGTTAGCATGAATGTAGAGTGTAACAACTCCTCACTGAAGAAATATAGGACAGTAGAGGTGGATGAGATGATGAAAAGTAAGAGGAACACTAGCCTCTTGAGTCTGGTGCTTTACACTAAAAACGACCCTCCACACTTGGGGTCTAAGTTGTGGCGCACATATTTAGTAAGTACATGCTCCATTAGAAAGCGGAACTCAAGTGTGAAAGGGTAAGCATAAATAAGGAGTAGGTGGCCTTGTGGTTGGTGAAGCAAGATTTCTTAGGAGCGCGACGAACTGCTAGATTATCTTACCACTCACATTCAACTTTAATTTGTGGGATTCTATCTTTCTTGACAACAGAAGCAATGTTGGTGATGTCTTCACCTTATGAGTTTATGGGGATAAAGCCATGATGCCACGACCATTTTTAGCAACAAACTTAGTAGCCCCTCCTCCCTTCTCAAATTCCTAGGGCGCACAATCTTTTTCTTCTTTTTAGGCTTTCTGCTGGATCGTCAAGGGTTTAAGCTTTACCTTTACTCTTATTTTTCTTAGTCAGAGAAATACTAAGAGGAGCATTGTCAACCTCTGTCTCCTCGTAGTCAGAAGGCTCAAAGTTATTATAAGGAGACTAGTATGAAATGTTTTAAGAAACGGCATTTGAGAAGCCATGGAAATAAAGCAGCAAAGCGGAAAAATGCAAAAAGCAGTTTAGGGATTACATAAGAACATGAAAGGGGTTTCCTTCCAAAGTCGCAAAATAAAAGATTTTTCAAATCGAGCCTAACAAGGAATACCTATAGGCCACGAATTTATGATTACCTCGATTAACGCTTCATGGAGAGCAGTTAGCAGTCATCCACGTCTGCAAAAAGCAGAAGGTGAAAAGACTAGAGTATTTCCCATTTCACCAAAAAAAAAAAAAAAAAACTGCGGCGACAGTCACGTCAACTTTCCTGCCAAAGATACTTGAGCGAGGATTAATTCTTCTCCTTACCAGTTGCAGCATTATCACATTTGTCTTTTGATAAACTTAGCATTTCTGCAATCCAAGTCCGCTATTTGATAACCCAACATGTTGTTCTCAAAATCCACGAGGTCTTTCTGATTTGCTGGCTTTGATCACCAACCGTATCTTTGTGTCTTATTCTAGAAAGTCAACCAAATATTTAGAGAGAATTACACAAAGAAAAAAAATTGAGACATTTTTTACGAAATGTTTAGTCAATTGGTCATAATTAAAAAAATATAGAGGAATTGATTACTTAATTATAAAATATAGCAAAAATATATAAACACTACACATAGCAAAACTCTAGCCTCCTCATCCCATTTTCACTCCCTCTTCCCTTGCCAACTCCTAATCTTCCACCGAACTCTATCCCCACTGCCGCTGCCGGACCACCTCCCCCACTACTGCCGCAGGAAAACTTCCCCGCCTTCGCTAGAGAAATTGCCACCGTAGAATCTTTGAATAATTTTTTTTTTTTTTTTTGTAGATCTGTTGATTTTAGGTTTCGTATTTTTTCGTTTAAATATGATGTTTTTTGATCAAATTTAATATTTTTTGACTAATATTTGTTATTTTCTAGCCAGATTTGATGTTTTCCGGTCATATCTGATAATTTTTTCATCTTTTTGTTTTATCGTATCTCAATATTTCCACATTTTATCTAAGTGTTTTCGGCGTTTGTGTAATGTTTATGCATTATTTTTTCGTTTTTGCATAATTTCTCCACTATTGTTTGCTTGAATCTGTACTATTTCTGCAATATTTCTACTTTTCTGCATCGTTACTGGATTTTGTTGCACTATTTTTGCAAATCGACGGCGACAGCAGAGGGGACAGCATGCGCAGGGGGAGGGATGGGAGATGGAGTTTACTGTTTTTCTTTTTAAGTTATTTCTAGCAATTTGTATATAATAATATTGCTATATTTTATAATATCAATAATACTGCTATTTATTTTTAATAGAGGATGCAAAATTATATTATAAGTGTTAAAAAAAACCCTATTTAGGTTAGTATCTCAAATTTTAAACCAACCAAAAAAAAACTCATGGGACCAAATATCAGCCTATTTGCAAAAATATGATAGCATAAGCAATGATTTGTCTTTTTGCCCGCGCTAACACGATTTTGCAAAAATACACCTATTAAGGTTTAATGAAAAATCCGGACGGAAACAGCCCTGTCAAGTTTTTATGTCGGTTTCAAGACTTGCCTTTTATACCTCTCAGCTTTTCAGCACTTATCCCTTCAAGTGTTAGCAAAAGGCAATACTTGTCGCACTTCGTCGTAAGTCTTGGCAAAGGCCAAGACTTGCCTCTGACCCCTCTATATTTGCCAACTTTACCCTTAAAGTGTTGGCTAAAAGCAACATTTGCCGCACTTGGTCGTAAGTCTTGGCAATTGCCAAGACTTGCCTCTTCCAGTCTTTCCTTGCATTCTCGCCATCTTGCCCTTGAAGTATCGACAATTTTCAAGACCTATAAGATTTTTGCCTTGAAGTATTGGCTTCAGCTAAAAAGGTTAATTTGCTAAAAAATTATTTAGCGCGTGCATTTTTGCAAAACCACTCCTTATGGAGGGCACTCGAAGAAATTTTTAGCCAAATATCATGCTAAATGGCCCAAGTTGAAAAACATGAGTACAAGCCCCTAATGTTGGAACTAGACTGATTTGCAATAATATGACACAGGAAGCTTTGGTTTGCCAAAATGCCCTCAATAACAGTGGTTTAGCAAAAATGCCCTCCATTAGTTTAATGAAACTTATTTCGGACGAAAATACACCTCACAACTAATAAAAAGATCCGCCCAGTCCCTCTCCCTCCTTTTCTCCATTCACGCAATCAAGAAAATCATAAAACCCCATTCCTTTTACAGATTGCTCTGCTCAAGAGAAGATTCGACGTAATATTTCTTCAATTTGTAAGGGTAAAGTTCTCTGCAACTATTGCCAAGAGTTTAAGCTCTGGTGCAATCAACACCCTACACACACTTCTTGCATATTGCCAAGATTCTATGGCCTGTTGCAGGTGCCAACTTGCAGAGAAAGTCTCTGCAAACGTTGGCTTATAGCTAAGAGTTTAAGCTCTGGTGCAATGGGCACCTGGGAGAGACTTCTTGGCTATTGCCAAGATTTTAAGCCCTCTTGCACGGCCAATTTTAGGAAAAAAATCTCTATAAGTCTTGGTAATAGCCAAGAGTTTAAGTTCTGCTGCAAAGGGAAACTTACACTGAAAATCTCTAAAGTATTGGCAATAGCCAAGACATTAAACTCTACTGTCTATTGCCAAGACTTTAAGCCCTGTTGCCATGGTCTCTACAACTACAGAAAAAGTCTCTACAACTATTGCCAATAGTCAACACTTTAAACTCCAGCGGAAGGAGCAACTTGTACAAATAGTCTCTGCAAGTATTGACAAGTGTCAGGAATTTAAACTCTAGCGGAAGGAGCAACTTATACAAATAGTCTCTGCAAGTATCAGCAATTGCCAAGACTTTTACCTATATTGCAATGCAAAACTTGTAGAGAAAATCTTTGCAATTCTTGGCAATAGCCAAGACTTTAAGTTCTGCTACAAGGGGGACCTTACACTAAAAATCTCTAAGAGTATTGGCAATTGCCAAGACTTCTATCTCTATTGCAGTGAACAAGTTGGAGACAAAGTCTCTGCAACTCTTGGCAATAGCGACAACTTACACGGAACATCTCTACAAGTATTGGCAATAGCTAAGACTTTAAACTCTACTGCAAAAAGTAACTTGCAGAGAAAGTCTATGCAACTCTTGGTCATGGTCAAGATTTTAAGCTCTATGCAAAACATGAATATCTAATAGCCATAGGCAATAAAAACCTTCAAATCACTGGAATCAAGCAAACACAAGAAAAAAATCCACAGGAACCTCAAACTTAATTAACAATCATATATCGATATGGAAAAAACTAACAGATAAATATATAAACAATGAGTATAAAAAGGTAACATGAACAAATATACGAAAAAGAGAATAAAAAATCCCAAATTTCCAGCATACAAAGAAGAAATAAGGAGGCCAGGAATTGAGAAAGATAGAAGGAAACATGTTGAGTGAATTAAATACAATTGGGGGTAAAATAGTCCTTTCATAAGGAGGGTATGATGTGGAGGGCATTTACTTAAAATATTTGTAAGTACAGGCAATTAGGTAAGACCATGTCTTATTGAGGGCACTGGGTGAAATTTTTTGTTGGAACTAAGTTCATAGAAGTTTTTGTATGAAATAAACATTTTTGGTGCCGCTACATCAATTTTAACCTTCATAAGAAAAATCTTAAAAAAGTAACCCCTAATGGCGGAGCTCGCATGCTAGATTGGGGTTCGACTTTGGCCAAAGTTTGAAGTTTTGTCTAAAATAAATATTTAATATGTATTAATTATTAATTTAGAACCTTCTAACTTAGAAGTACTAGAATTATGAACATCAAAACTTCAAAACCTGACTCCACCTTCGGAAATCCCCATTAGAAAATATTTTTGGTGACCGCCTGGCGCTCTTTGGGTCTTTGCTAATAGAAGGATCTGGCGATTGCCAAAAACTTTGTTATGAGGATCATTTTGTAAAAATATTCTTACGGTAGTCAAGTGTCTGACAGAGCGTCAAAAAGTGTCCTATTTATGTTAATCTCCTAGGTTTATATGTTCTACTAGTGTTAGAAGACCCGTGCCAGCACGGGCCCAAGTCTATGACATAAATTTATTTAATTCTTATTGTTTTGTCAATATTGTTATTCTTTTATATTAAAATTTCATGTTAATTATGAATAATTTGAATAATCTCTCTAACAGTCTAAAAAGTATAACCAAAGTTTTCCCCATTGGACAATTTGAACTGTTGCTATGAAAAAATAAGGACTTGGTGTCCCCCCTTTCCCCCTAATATTCATGATATACGATGATTGATGCCTATCAATTGAGTTAATTAGTCATTTGTTATCTATCATAAAGTTCAATCATTTGTTACTTGACAAAATATTAATTTTAATACTATCTACTGAACTGAAGAGTTACTTTGTTAAATCATTAAGTCAATTAAGGATATATACAATCAACACAACTCATGAAGATAAGTTCGCACTTAAGTAAGCACCTCTATGTTTCACTTCTATGATAGTTGCAAATAATCTTGAAAAACATATGTTTATCTGTGTATGTATAATAGACGAAGTAGAAAATCAAAAAGTCTCAAGCACCCAAAAGTTATATTTCTTCGCATTTGAAATATTTCATCACATTTTGAAGTTGCGATTATATATTTTTTACCTGCTTTGCTTTATTGTATTCCAACTATCAGCCACAAAAGTGCTCACGTGGTTGCAAACTAGTTTGGCTATATCCCATTAACAGTTTGACTACTTAGTTGACAAATTGTGTTATTAACAATTTCAAAATTATTACTTAGTTAGAGAATAACCAAACATAGAGTTTCTTCTTATCTATTGTTGATGTGATTCATCTTAAATTTTTGCTAGTCATTTTTTGTTTAAGCGATTGTTTGAGTGGCTATTTTAATTAATTTATCTAATTTTTTTACCAACTCTATGAAATTACTCGTAAATATGAGTTAGATAGCTCAAGTACTTTGATGACACTGTTTGAACTATTTTTGTCAAATAGTTCATAAAAAACTAACCATATTCTTATCATTAGCGGTGAAAAAGGCTCTCTGATTGGCAAGTTTTGCAAAAGCAATTTTGAAATTTCACTTAAAACAATGTAAACTCTGAAATTTTTTTTTAAAGTTCATGTTAAACTACTTAATAATTCATGAATTTCAGTAAGACAATTGGTGTTTTCATCTAATAATCTTAAATGTGACTATTTAGTTGGCAAGCTACGAAAAATATTGTTTTATGTTTAAGATTTGCAAAATTGACTAAGCTTTAATTTATAGTTTTTGAAGTGGCCCCTTGGTCTACAAGCGATTTTTAAAATGACTATGTTTTTAATTTGTAATCATAAAGGTGGCTAATTAGTAAATCATAAGTTAGGCAAGAAAACTGACTACCTCTTCAATGGAAAGACAAAAGGTGGCTATTTTCTTAATTCGGCTGCACACGCCCATAGGCAGCACGACCCGAAGCTGCTGCAGTTCACGTTTATAGGGCGAAGTGCACCAAATGCCATTTTTGGCAGTGATCTTTGGTTTGAGGCCACTTCTTTTTATTGGTTTTACATGAGAGGCCACTTTTTGGAACTTCAATTCTTTTGGGTTGAACTTCACACAACTTCAGCCCACAAGGATTGAAGTTCAACTTCAGCCCACCACATGGATTGAAGTTCGGGAAATTTTGATCACTAGCCATTTTTGAACGCGCTCATTGGAGACTATCCACCGTTTCAAAATTCATTGAAGAATAGCCAAAAATTCGCGCGCACACTTAAGCTCCATTAGCGTTGGAAAAACACCCCAGACTAGTCCCATAACAAAATACTGGGGCTTTGTTTTGTTCAAAGCCCTAGTATTTTGTTATGAGACTTTATATATAAAGCTTCAGTCCCATAACAAAATGTTGGGGCTTTGAACAAGTTTTGTTCACAGCCCCAGCATTTTGTTATGGGTTATGGGACTTTATATATAAAGTTTCAGTCTCATAACAAAATGTTGGGGCTTTGAACATGTTTTGTTCACAGCCCCAGCATTTTGTTATGGGACTAAAGCTTTATACAAAGTCCCATAGCAAAATGTTGGGGCCTTGAACAAAACTTGTTCAAAGCCCCAGGGTTAGTTTACTGAAGCTTCCCATGTTCAAAGCCCCAGTATTTATACTGGGATTTGTCCGGAGGTGGCTATTTCTCAGCAAATTTGTTTTTTAAGGCTACAAATCAATTAACGCGCGCCAAACAGGCCCCTGCACGAAATTTTTGCTTGAAGTTCAACTTCAGCCCACAAGGGTTGAAGTGTACACATCTATACCTAAAAGTTCAGCCCTTACAGATTGAAGTTGAAACTTCATAATTTAGGCACGAAGTTCAACCATAAAGATTGAAGTTCCAAAAAGTGGACTCTCATGTAAGACCAATAAAAAAATGACTTCAAACTAAATACCAGTGATAAAAATGGTCTGTGGGTGAAAATTTTACACGTTTATATATTAGTATACTAATAAAGAGCCCAAAAAGAGGAAGGAGTTGTAGATTTTTCTTCTATTTTCATTCGAGGAAGATAATTTTTGGAGTTTGGAATTACATGGAAGCTGGAAAATAGAAGGCCATACATTGGAGATGAGGAAGCAGAGGTCCACAGAGAGCCAGTAAAACTCACGTTATGGCAATTTTTTTTTTATTTTTTTTATTTTTTGAAAAGCGAAGGGAACATATTCAAACAAAAAAAAGGTTTTGTAAAAGATATTATCATCATCGCCATTTGCATCCAAACAAATATGCAAATCCAAATCTTCAGTTAGATTGTGACATTCCTTAAGTCCTTCAAAAACCCTAGCGGCTAGGTTGCCATTGTATCTTGTTAGCATACGACAGTAGATCTTTTCTTCTACCCCATCCGAGACAATTTATATGTCTTACTTTTCTCCTTATATTCTTAAGGCACTCTTTTGTATAAACGTGACATGTAGATAAAAAGATTCAAATAATACTTTTGGAATGTCACATACACAACTTTAGTTTAAGGCTACAAGATTTCTAGATTTTTTTTTAATATTCTTAAATTTCGTATTTAGTCAATCTAAAACTCATAAAATAAAAAGAGATACAAGAATTTGATCATTTACCATAAAAAACTTTAATTAAAAAAAATATTTAGTTAAAATATAAAACATAAAGTAAAAGATGCAACTTTAAGCTATTGAACAAAATAAAATATAGTTAAATCAAAGTGATAACGGAATTGAGAATTTCTAGTAATTACTTACTTTTAAAAGATGATTTAAAGAATAGGAGATCGTATATACGGTTGATAGAAATTCTTAGAAATAAAAACTAGTCCTAAGAGGGAGAGAATTTATAAAAGTGCGTAGTAGAAAAAAAAAAAAGAGAGAAAAGAGAAATATAATTTTATTTTGAAAGAGGTATGGTCAATTAATAAGGAATAATTTGGTAAATATGGATTTTTTGTAAGGATATCTTTGTTTTGAAAAAATTAATAAACTGCTTCTGATTTTACTTCTTGGAAGAAGCAGACATTTATAGTTTCTCACTGCTTCTTCCAAAGTACTTTTTTTGGTTGCCAAACACCTTAGAATTCCAAAAAAAGTACGTTTCTTGAAATAAAAACACTTTTGACTTTGGAGAAACAATGTCAAACAAGCTATAAATATCGGGCATAACTCACTCCAAAAATAGTTCATAAGTAAAGATGGTCTAAGATCAATTAAGGGCCTATATTCTTCAACTCACGCGAGACATTCTAACACCTACATGTTCAAAGTTGGACATGCGAGACATTCTAACCTACATGTTCAAGTTGGACATGCGTGTACAATATATAATTAATACTGGAGACAATCGTTGAGTAAACCGTTAACTAGGAGTATTATTTTCTTCAACCATTCCTTCTACTAACGCGAGATTGAAACAAATTATTTTTTTCCATCTCTTTTTAAGTTAGAAAACTTTTGGAGTGTCAATTTTAAAGTCATATTGACTTAACATCCTACTTTCTATATATTATAAACGATTTGGTAACTAAACTAAGTAAATCCTACTACTAAGTGAACTTGCATCATTTATTTGGACAAAGCCTGTAATACAACAGTAAATTATGGGGTCTATTAGGAAGCTATGAATGTAGTAATTAGCTAAGCCAGAGAATTTCATTGAAACAATGAAGCAATTCATTTCTTCCCTCTTTGGCCATTGCTGAAGGGCCCTACTTTTTTGAGTATATGTATGCATAATTGCATATTTCCTTTCATTTGAATGGTTATTGCTGGATTTCTTACACACCAGCTTTGCGTCCCCGTGAATGGTAATGTAGGAGTATTTGTTTTTTGCACAAGACTCTCCAATGCATCAAAAAGTTCTCAAAAGTGTTGCTTTCCCTTTCCCCTTTCCCCTTTCCCCCATACACACATATTGGAAAAACTTAAAATAAAAAGGAGAGAAGAAAACAAGATCATTTAGATTTATTTTATTTGAATATGATGAATAATAAGCTATAAACTATTATCGCTTATTTCATCGCCATCATATGAGTTTTTTATTTGACATATTTCAAGATTATAAACAATGATCCACTAATTTCTCATGCGGCTCAAACTTTCAACTATCATGAGATTCTTCGACACTATTTTCTATCGCATTATTTTTTTTCAAATTTAAAAAAGACTCTTTCACTGTTAGCTTATGAACAGATCTAATATATAGTACATCTTTTCATTATATAAGCCCCCGAAACAAAATCGAAACAGATAGAAAACACAATTAGGTTGTTTATGCATAGATGATCTTTTGCAAAATGGCGATTGAATGCCACAGCTAAAACAAAATGAAAAAAACTACTTACATAAAAAACATAAAATAAAAATATATTAAGATTTTTAATTAGTAAAAATAAAGCTAAACCAAAATGGAATAGAAAAATATGATTTATTTTATATTTGAGTAATATGTTGATTAACTTAATTAGAAGTATATAGTCGAGTATAAAAGATTTAGTAAGTATATTTTTGTCTTGAAAAATTAATTACCTTCTTCTGAGAAAAAACAGAAACTTATAGCTTCTCCCTAACGGCAGAAAAATTACTTCCGATTCTCCTAAAAAATACTTTTTTATTTCAACCAAACACCTCAAATTTTCTCTAAATTATTTTTTATTCAAAGAAAAAAGTACTTTTAAACTTGTTGTGAATTGCTATTACCCTTTATGGTGTCTCATTTTTTTCAGTACAATTTGAGAAAAGTTTTAAGATATTCACCACAATGATGATAAATGAAGATACCTGTACTTATATGTATGTTCATCTTATGCTCATCCTTGTTTGGTGTAGCCCTCCTTTAATTCGACGTACGACATGGAAAAGATTTGAGGAATAGATTTCCAGAAAATCTTAACATATTGACAAAAGAAAGTGGATATTCCCAAAATAGTCATCAGATAATCAGAAATGAAACAACTTTAAGATTTACTACGTGAATGTTCATTCCATCTTTAGTGAGATGCGCAACAATTCCATCATTTCCCATAAATGAATCTAAATATCCGGTAAGTAAAATAAAATTACCATATATATCATGGTTTCTATGATGAAATATATTTAGTTGAATATCTGAAGAATCTTAGTTAAAGAAGTTTGTCCACTGCATAAATTGTTAAAATGTCATTCATATACAATTTAAAAAATAGATATAGTATCTACAACTATCTTGTTAAAACTACTGTATCAACAACAATATATACAGTGATATTCTATCAATGTGGGGTTTAGAGAGGGTGAAATTTACGCAAATCTTACTCCATCAAGGTGGAGATGATGTTTTCGATAGAGTCTCCACTAACACGATAGAGGAAAACATAATATAGAATTTAAATATATTTGAAGAAAAACAAAATAAAAATATCATGATAAAAACATTAACATGAAACTTAAAAAATACTCAAAGTACGCAAACAACACCAATAAAGACGCAAAAGAGAACATATAGGACAATACTACTGCTATGATTCGACTACTATCTAACTTGCTACCCTAATCCTCGACCTCCATGTTTTCCTATCTAGGGTCATTTCTTTGGTTATCTGGAAGTGAGCCATGTCATATCTAATCAACTTGGCCCAATTCTTCTTAGATCTACCTTTACCTCTCCATAGATTAAACAGTGCCAACCCCTCGCACCTCCTTACTAGAGCATTTGTGCTTCTTCTTTTCACATGTCCCGAACCACCGCATCTTGTCCACCATCGATGCCACTCCCACCTTGTCATGTATGACCTCGTTCCTGATCTTATCTATACTAGTATACCCATACATCCATTTGAGCATTCTCTTCAAATTACTGTATTAACTTTGTGTTTTTCTAAAAAGAACAATATAGTTACCACCAACGATTATGGTAATTGACACGTGATAAGTACCACTTTATCAAGATTTTTGAGTTGAGCTATGTGAATTAAGATGTTTATAATAAAGTGTTACTTAACTTTCAACGCGGGAATCCAGATTAGTCGTGCCGGTCTTACTAACATGCGGTTAATTTTGTTATAATTTTATTTTTTTCACATTATTAGTAAAAAGTTAAAACTTTAATTTTCTTTCTAAAGAAAGTGAAAATCTGAAAAACCCCAAAGCCCATAGAGGTGCCTAATAGAATTGCAGCTACACTAGTAGTATAAACCTTATCGTCTACTCTTATCTCCCTCCCTTCTCTCTCACAACACCAAAACCCCCTCTTCAGTTCTCTCCCCAGAGAGAACTCCCCTTATCTCATACACTTTTTACTTGAAGATTATAGTGGAGTTGTTATTTGAAGGCATGGACTCCAAAGAAGCGACGTCGTTTGTATCTTCCCCAGGTTCTTTTCCTCCTATCAACAATTCTCCTGATTCCCAAATTGAAAATGATGTTTCCAAAATTAATATTTATGAAAACAATGATACCACCAATAAGATTATTAATAATAATACTAAGAGTTATAGTAGTGTTGTTGTTAATGGGGTTAGTGATGATGGAATAGTTGTGAGCGGTCATCAAGAAGGGTCTGAAAACCCAGTTCTTGATGACCCAGATGAGAAAAAGTTAGAAAAATCCAATCTTGATGAGCAGTCCAATGAAAATTCGATGCTTAAGTCAGAGAAGCCTGTTTCTGAGGTTTCTGTGATTGATGGTGTCGAAAAAGATGATAAAGTTGAGAACTTTGAGGGAGAAAAGGGTGAAGGGGTTTTGTTGAATGAGGATTCTGGTGGGGTTGGTGGAGATGTTAGTAATGCTCCGGGGACGGGAATTGAGGGTTCCGAGGGAAAAAGTGAGGAATTAGGCTCGGTTGATAAGTCGAATTCAATTGAGGAGGCGAAAGAATTGAAAGAGGATGAGGATAGGTCCATTCAGGGGGAGGTGAAGGAAACCGAGGAGAATGGAAAGGTTGAAGCTTTAACAACTAGTGTTGCTTCATCTAATTTGAAAGAGGCTGAGGAACCTATCTCGGTTGTTGAAGAGAGTGCTGTTTGCAGTGATGATGCCGAAAAACTTGATAAGGCGGTTGTTGAACCGCCAGAGTCTTTACCTGTTGAAGGAGATGGTGAGAAATTCACATCAGAAGGAGATGCAGTTGTGGATGGTATTGATGTCAATGTGTCGGGGTCAGGGGTTGCTGTTGTTGGGGATGTGGAAGAGAGTAAGGAAGTGGAAGAACGTGTTGAAAGTACTACTGATGAGAATTTGGCATCGGTAGATGGTGTTGGTGAAACAAAACAACTTATTGAAGAAGTGGCTAATATGACAGTTGATGACGTAGATGCGCAGAACCCTAAGTCTGATGAGGCGGCTGTCGAACCGTCTGAGTCTTTGCCGGTTGAAGCAGATGGTGAGAAATTTACTTCAGAAGGAGATGCAGTTGTGGATGCTATTGATGTCAATGTGTCCGGGCCAGGGGTTGCTGTTGTAGGGGATGTGGAAGAGAGTAAGGAAGTGGTAGAACATGTAGAAAGTACTGTTGATGGTAATTTGACATCAGTAAATGGTGTTGGTGAAACCAGACAACTCATTGAAGAAGTGGCTAATATGACAGTTGATGAAGTAGACGCGCAGAACTCTAAGCCTGCGGTAGATGATAATGTTGCAGCTGCAGAATCAAATCCTGTGGACAACATGGTTGGTGCTGGAAGTGATGGAAAACTAGATGCTGAAGGCATTCAGACCGGTGATGCAGTAGCATCTACAGAGGAGATCAAAGAAGCAGATCCTGAAACAGGTTACAAAAGTCTGGACGTGAAGGATGTTGAAGAGGAACCCAAGCAGGCAGTATCTGAAACCATATATGCCAATGGTGTCCATTCCGGAGAAAGCATTGAGGGGGATGTAGTGGAAGATGAAATCTCTGGTCAGTCATCTATCATATCAAGGTCAATCACTGGCTCGGAGCAAATAGCGGAAGCAGATGGAAAAGCTGAAGACCAAATAGATGAAGAAGCTGACCTTGAAGGCTCAATTTCGGATGAAGAGACAGACGGTATGGTTTTTGGAAGCTCTGAAGCTGCCAGACAGTTTATGGAGGAGCTGGAAAGGGAATCTGGTGGTGGTTCTTACACTGGCGCCGAGGCTTCGCATGATCATTCCCGGGAGATTGATGGTCAGATCGTCACAGACTCAGATGAGGAGGCTGATACTGATGAAGAAGGAGATGGGAAGGAGTTGTTCGATTCAGCCGCCTTAGCTGCCCTTTTAAAAGCAGCAACAGGTGCTGATTCTGATGGTGGCAACATCACTATTACATCCCAAGATGGATCAAGGCTATTCTCTGTTGAACGTCCTGCTGGTCTTGGGTCATCACTCCGGTCACTGAGACCAGCTCCCCGACCGAACCAGCCCAACCTTTTTACTCCTTCCAGTCTTCAGAATAGTGGAGAATCTGAGAACAACTTGAGCGAAGAAGAGAAGAAGAAGCTGGAAAAACTACAGCAGATTAGGGTCAAGTTTTTGAGGCTTATCCACAGGTTGGGGCTTTCTTCTGATGAGTCCATAGCTGCACAAGTTTTGTACCGACTGGCGCTTATTGCACGAAGGCAAAACAGTCCACTTTTTAGCATGGAGGCTGCCAAGATGAGAGCTCTCCAGCTTGAAGCAGAGGGGAAAGATGATTTGGACTTCTCTGTGAATATCCAAGTTATTGGGAAATCTGGAGTGGGTAAGAGTGCTACCATAAATTCAATCTTTGGAGAGGAAAAGAGTTCAATCAATGCATTTGGACCTGCTACCACTAGTGTGAAAGAGATTAGTGGTGTTGTAGACGGTGTCAAGATTCGGGTATTTGATACACCTGGCCTCAAGTCCTCTGTGATGGAACAGGCTTTCAATCGCAGAGTGTTGTCTTCAGTACAGAAGTTTACAAAGAAGAATCCCCCTGATATTTTCCTCTACGTTGATCGGCTAGATGCCCAAACTAGAGATCTCAATGATCTTCCTATGCTGAAGACTATCACAAGTTGTCTTGGCCCTTCAATATGGCGAAGTGCCATAGTTACTCTCACACATGGAGCTTCTGCACCTCCAGATGGACCTTCTGGGTCCCCTTTAAGTTATGAGGTGTTCGTTACCCAGAGATCTCACGTTGTTCAGCAGTCTATTGGGCAAGCAGTAGGCGATTTACGAATGATGAGTCCAAGTTTGATGAATCCTGTTTCTCTAGTAGAAAATCATCCATCTTGTAGGAAGAATAGGGAAGGGCAAAAGATACTACCTAATGGCCAGAGCTGGAGACCTCAGTTACTGCTATTATGTTACTCAATGAAGATCTTATCTGAAGCAAGTGCACTTTCAAAACCTGAAGATCCATTTGATCACCGTAAGCTCTTTGGTTTCCGCACACGCTCACCACCTCTTCCCTACATGCTGTCTTCAATGTTGCAGTCACGTGCACATCCAAAGCTTTCTGCTGAACAGGGTGGTGATAATGGTGATTCAGATATTGACTTGGATGATTTGTCAGACTCTGACCAAGAAGAAGAAGATGAGTACGACCAGCTTCCTCCCTTTAAGCCTCTCCGGAAGGCTCAACTCGCTAAGCTCAGCAAAGAACAGAGGAAGGCGTATTTTGAGGAGTATGACTATAGGGTTAAGCTCCTTCAGAAGAAGCAGTGGAGAGAAGAGCTAAGAAGAATGAAAGAAATGAAAAATAAGGGAAAAGAGGCGGCAATTGACTACGGTTATGCAGAGGAAGATGCTGATACGGGGGCTGCTGCCCCTGTGGCAGTTCCCCTACCTGACATGGCCCTCCCTCCTTCTTTTGATAGTGATAATCCCGCCTACAGGTACCGCTTCCTGGAGCCCACTTCGCAGTTTCTTGCAAGGCCTGTTCTGGACACGCATGGTTGGGATCATGATTGTGGATATGACGGAGTTAACGTGGAACAGAGTTTAGCCATTGCAAGTCGTTTCCCTGCTGCAGTTACTGTGCAGGTCACCAAGGATAAGAAAGATTTCAGTATCAACTTGGACTCTTCTATTTCAGCTAAGCACGGAGATAATGGATCCACCATGGCTGGCTTTGATATTCAAAGCATAGGAAAGCAGCTTGCCTATATCGTCCGGGGAGAAACCAAATTCAAAAACTTGAAGAAGAACAAGACTGCTGGAGGAATCTCCGTTACATTTCTAGGTGAAAATGTGGTTACTGGACTTAAACTTGAAGATCAAATCATCTTAGGCAAGCAATACGTTTTAGTTGGCAGCGCTGGCACTGTTCGATCCCAGCATGACACAGCTTATGGTGCAAACTTTGAACTGCAGAGGAGGGAGGCAGATTTTCCAATTGGTCAGGTGCAATCTACATTGTCCATGTCCGTCATTAAGTGGAGAGGTGATTTGGCTCTAGGATTCAACAGTATGGCGCAGTTCGCAGTTGGACGTAATTCTAAGGTAGCTGTTCGAGCAGGAATCAATAACAAGCTCAGTGGGCAAATAACTGTGAGGACAAGCAGTTCAGACCAACTCTCTCTTGCACTTGCTGGTATAATTCCAACTGCACTTGCCATCTACAGGAAACTTTGGCCTGATGCTGGCGAGAAGTACTCAATCTACTAAATTTCATTTTCATTTCAGCACCGCATTCTTGGTTTATTAAACTTTATGACAGCGTATTATCATGTCATTTTATTGAATAATGTTTTTGTCATTTTCCCATCTATCTAGGATTCCTATTGTTATCAGTTGAGAGTCAATTTTGCGTGATTAAATGTACTTTTACAAGATGAAATCAAGAGTTGTTGCTTAAATGCTCCTTACTATTGATCATTGTGGTTCTTTTTTTTGGTCGAATTATGGAATGTTCAACGAAGCAAATTTAATTTGCTGTGCTACCTTCTGCTTTTCTTTACTGGTAGGAGTTCATTCTAGTATTCAAGTTGATGTCAATTAAATAACTTTTATTCAACAAATCTTACAAAGAGACTCCACGATGACATGACAAAAAGCTTCCTTTGATTCTTCTGATATGTGTATAAGATGATGTTAATTGATCCAATTTGAAACTTTTTCGATTGGTCACAGTACAAGGTCGAAAACATGGTCAGGCCTTGGAGAGATGGAGAGCATAGTTAAATGGAATGCGTTATAGAAGCATTTCGAATCACATGACTCGAGTTTCCCTGATATTGCAGATTACCAATAAGCAGAGCAGTTGATTAGTTGATCCGTCATACTCTTTCATGACTTTTTACTAACCAGTATTGTTTTCTATTTTCTTGCTGTTGCCAATCGGGTTCCCTCTTGTGAACTGAACCAAAATTTTAACTGGTAGAGCTTAAGAATAAATTATCCTGAGATTATTTATTTTCATCTAATTAAATCTTGAAGGACAGCGCTACAACTTGTGCTGCTAGGAGGTGCACAAGTTGATCCGAGCACCACAATTATAAAGAACAATAAGAGAAAAAAAGAATCACGAAATTTGTTTTGCTAAACGAAATCTCTATTCCCAACCAAATGCTAAGTGAAACTTAACATCAATATTTTAGAAGTCAAAATTCACTTTGAGTAATTGGCTCAACTAGCGCATAAAATGGTTTCGTTGTATAATTTAAAAGTGTGTGACTTAGAACAATATCACATATTATTTTACTAATTCTCAATCTTTCAATTATCCCGAAGCTAACGCCTCTCCCTATATATAAGACTAGTTTCTCGGCACATGCATTACACGTGTACGCCGAATCATATGGTACCTAATTTTGTAAAAGTCTATAGATGTTTCTAAGACAAAGCTTTTGAGAAAATAATGATCAGGGTGTATCTTCGTATGACTACTTGTTTGTCGATGTTTAATTAATATAAGTGATTTCAGTCAGTTTGATTTTGGTAGGTACAAACATGAAATTAATGAAGCATGTCCTAACATGCAATATATTTGTAGGTTTTGTCAACTCTACTTCCATTCCCATCCTGACTAAACTTGAGATGATTACGTTTCAAACATACCATTAAGATATGTCAAACAGTAACTTCATTGTTGAGTAAAATCTCCCCTACATTGTTGTCTAGTAACGAATACCCCATCCGTTAGGAGTACCTTTGCGAAAAAATAGGTGATATGCAGAGATTGTAAAATGGAAGACATAATAATAGTATATAAACAAATATCACTTTAGTGCGATGCAAAAGATTTGGTGGTGACAAAGAAAAGAAATAGGCTCAAACTCATTTTATTCTTTCAAATCCTATAAAGTTTGACTATCACATTATACTTGATGTTGACTACTTAAGATAAGTCAAAAAATGCTTATAAAGTGGTCAAACTAGCTTATAAGCTTAGTCAAACACTCTTTTATTACCGCACAATGCTCATTTTGGACACAAGTTAAAAAAATTGTCGTTTTATCTTAAACTTCATGTCAAGTCAAACTATGATTCATAAAGTGAAATATATGGAGTATTGAGTTTATAGAATCACATCTTGATTATCATTTCAGATGGATTCAGTAAATCGATCTTCTATGACCCTGAGAGAGCAAATTAGCATGCACTTTTGCAAAGAATTTTACATATTCGAGCTATAATAGGAGAACTTTAAAAAATAGAAATGTCAAGATCAGTTCAAACACGAAGCAGTAAAGAACAACATACGAAAGAACAATCTCCAATTGAAGAAAACATAGTTTCAAGTCATCATTTAAGGACGAACATGAAGAACTAAAGAACATGGCAGCTATAAATGCTTTTCTGACCAAGCTATTCGCGAACATCTAAGCTATTAAAGCAACATATGCCCAATTGCAATTTGCTAAATCTAAATCTGCTGATGAGATAATAGTGATCGAGCTGAAAAATAAAATGTAAGGAGAAAAAATAAATTATTAGAATCCCTAATTAGACAAGTGAAAGAACACATGGATAAATTAAAAAACCACAAAATTAGTGGAAAAAAAGAAGCAGACCAACAATAATTTTGAATTGACCATTAATAGATGAAAAAAAGAATTGAAAAAATGTGATTTTTTGATTGTCTGCTCTTTATATTGGGTATTTGAAAGGAGAACACAATATTGTACATTTAACTGTATGAAACTCGAACCTTCAAAAGTTGAATACTAATCTTAATCTTGTTCTATCAATGGAGGATAAGAAGACAAGGGGACGCTAGAAATATCAATGATTAAAATAGAAAATGAAGACGATCAATATGCAACAATTTCAAAGTGTCGATCAGGATTATACAAAAAAGCAAGTAAACTTGTTTCGTATAAACTTATTTCATACATAGCCTAACAAGTTCACTTGCCTTTTGTATAAACCTGAACAACACATTGAAAACATGGGATATCAATGTTTTCGTTTTCTATTTTTTCATTGAAACTTTCTAACGTCCTTTCGCCTTTTATCCTTCATTAATAGAATAAGGAAAAGATTATTGATCAACTTTTTTCAAGCGACACTTATTAAAAATGAAATATTATGATTATTTATATGCATATGAACTTCTTTTGCGGTAAATAATTAATTTTCTTGCCAAATGTAATAACAGAAAGTAATCTTCTCCATTAAGAAAACAATAGTTACAAAATGAAATTGATTGGATACTTAAAATGTTACTTTTTAGTTAGTGACTTCAATATAATTGGAAACTTTAAGTTAAATAGTAAATAATTTAAGAGCTTAAATTCTATGTACAGTTGGTGTATAAATTTTTTTACAACATCAGGTAAATTTACCTATTATTAAGGTAACATTCATAATCAAATTAGGAAAAAGCTATTAAAGACATTAGAGTCCTAATAGTACTCTAACCAAATTAGTTATTTCCTTTCTGACTCGAATCTGATTTACTTCTTTCATTGTTTTATCCTAACTTTTCCATGGTTTTTCCCAATAAGATCTAGTTCTAACGTTTCCATTGGTTTTTTCTCAACAAGATCATCATTACAGCGAAGCAATACTTAATGCCTAAAATATTTGTACAATGTAATTATACAATGCCTCAGACCATTGTTGATCTTGGCAGATCATTTGCTTCAAACTTTCGCTATTATTATATGTGAGTGCTCTATAAATGAAATATTTCATTTTTTTCTCATTTATTTTTATTTAAAAGCATCTGAATCCACAGATATCACATGAAACAATGCATCAAAATCTTGAAGTACATTAAGTGCTTGATGGAAAAGGGAAAAAAAAAAAAAAGCAAAAGAATGAAGTGCTTCACTCACAGTATGAATATCACAGACATATATGAGGTTAGACCGAGAATGGATGATGAATGTGGAGTAATGACCGAATTTGGAGGAGGATTTGGATTAATGCACGTATTGTTTAATTTTAGAAAAAAAGAAGAAAAAAGTTAGAAAAAGTTATGGACAGCTAAAAGTAAATATTTGTTGATGGGCGGATATTTATGTAAACGTCCCAAGTATTTTAATACACTTCTCAAAATAGTGTGAATGTAATCAGAAGAGCAGAGACTGATTCAAACATTGTTTATGAGTTCTGAAACGCAATATTTTTTACCCACTATATATATACACACACACGTACTCAACATCCCCATTTTTTATTACCTAAAATATCCTTATATCTCCTGTCTAACATATTAAAGATGAGGATTTTTTTGTCTTTTACTAAATTTCACAAATTCCTTCGCTCCAAATCTTAGCTGACGCAAGACTCCGGCCGCAAACACTATCTGAACTTCATCTCCAGAATTTTTATTCTTTCATTCTCGTCTTTTGTATGGGATAAAAATCAGCTTGCCTACGTGCCACCTCAGTGACATGACAAGATGGTGACCGAGCAAGTGTTAGCAAGCTGCAAGCCAAGGAGAATCACAAGCGGCTGAAGTCAGAAACCGAAGCTTAGGACCGAGGATAGAAAGTGAGGTGTTTGCCTCAATGAAATGTCACTTCGATCGATTGTTCAGTCATGCACCCGAAGTCAACAATCTATGCCTCGGTAAATGAGATTGTGTGCAGTCAACTGTCGCCTTCAATTTCGGCCCACTAACCCCACTACTAGATATGGTGATCGTGGGTTTAGGCATGGCTGGTCGTGGGAAATGTGGGCAAGGCCCCTTGTATCTATAAATAGCTCCTCATTTTACATTGTACATATTTAGAAAGACATACAGAAAC
Organism: Petunia axillaris subsp. axillaris; assembly: GCA_029990575.1. Taxonomy (NCBI): domain Eukaryota; kingdom Viridiplantae; phylum Streptophyta; class Magnoliopsida; order Solanales; family Solanaceae; genus Petunia; species Petunia axillaris. Next base: position 11,979,168 of record JARKNS010000006.1, read on the forward strand.
TCTAGCAAAATTTGTACTCATATACATATATTGAAATCACTGTTATTTCTTGCATTTTCGCTTATTCTTAGCACTGTTTCGACTTTGATACTAAGATTTGCTTGTGTTCTTAACCCAAATTCGATCTGTGATCCTAAATCAGTTTAGGCTCATACAAATTGGTGCCGTCTGTGGGGATGCAGGCATAAACACTTTGTTCCAAAGTTGAACGTCTTCTTCAGTAGAATTCATGTTTTTCACTCGACATACTCGACGATATGGCTGACAATAGCAGGAATCCCGCTGATTTGCAGTTAACTCCCGATGGACAGACTAGTGATCAATCGAATCTGAATTCTTCAGCTCCGATGACGACCGAAGCTGATGGATATAAATTATTCATGTATTTTTAATATAAAAAATAAATATTTCAAAATAAAACATGAATATTTATATCATATTCTTGCATATTTTTCAACAATTCTTCAAGAAAAAAGAAATACTTGGAAAAGAAAAAAAAATAAAGAAGTTAGAAAAGAGAAGCCACTTTTGCCAAAGTAATTTTGTTTGGGAGATTTCTAGCGAGGAAAGAAGTAAAGTCACTTTGGGCAGACAAACTCCAAAAAAGTAAATGTGGAATTGGCATGTGGGAAATAGAAGAAAAAATTACGTTGGTCTTTCACTTTTGCCAAAGTAAATTGAAGAATGCTAGCAAATGAATAAGAATGAAGAAAAAAGTCACATTTGTCAAAGTAGCAACTAAATTGGGAATGTACATGAGATTTGAAGGAAGAAAAAACTAATTTGTTCTCCACTTTGCCATAGTAAATTAAAGATAGCTAGCACATGAGATGTAAAGGTAGAAAACTACATTGCCATCTACATTGGGCTAAGTGTGAGCTAGTACATGGGATTTAAAGAGAGAGATATTATTTGGCCAATTTACATCTCACTTTGCCATAAGTGAGGAGTCATCTTTGGCTATAAATAGCCAGTCCTTCTACACAAGCCCTTTTTATCCATTGTAGTCATTTTCTTCTTTTCTCTCTAGCAAGACAAGAATTACTCTTGGTCTCTCTCTTCTTGATGCAGCCCGAACACGTGCTGATCAAGTGTTCGATGCACCGAGAAGACCGATGACACGAAATCAAGCCAAGCTGCTGCACGATGTGCACATTCACTTAGCCTGGTCGAAGGAAAACAATTGCCCCGAAGCTGAGTGGCCGGGCTCAGGAACCGAAGGCATTATCTTCAGATTTGAGCCCGAAGGCAAGGTGACCGAGGACAATGAGCTCGAAGACAATTGAGCGTTCGAAGACAATGAGTTCGAGCAAGCAACCGAGCACCGAAGTCAAGGCTGCCGAACACAAACTTGTCTCAGCCCTGCGTGGCTTGTTCTTATTAGTCACTTGTGACTATTTACTACTTTACCCTTAGTGTAGCCTATAAATAGTCCATTTCATTTCATTGTAGGGGGACAGTTTTTTTGAGTTTATGAAAAACATAGCAAGTGCTATTGTGAGTCTCCGATGGAGCCGAACCCCGACGTGGGCTTTTAAAGAACTTGTGTCAACCGGTGTTATTCGTTTGAATAATTTCTTCTTGATCATTCAATTTGCAAGAAGCGGGTCTTTCTTGAGGATTGTTGCATAGTATAGGTGCGTCTTGATTTCCCTTCGATCGAGCTTTGAGACAGGTTCCTCACTGTTCTTTCGAACCGAAGCAAGATTTGTCTTGCTTCTATCTTTACCTTCTTGTCATTTTCCTCCGCGTATTGTGTTTAGCATTTCCTTCGGATTTGCTTGCACCATCTTGGTATCAGAGCAAGGGTTGAGTTTGTTCTTACAACCTCAAATCCTGTTCACTTAATCGTGCTTGTGTCTTCTGTTTCAGTTTTCTTCCATGTGTTTGATTGTTGTTGCTGAGCGTTTATAAAAAAAAAAAAAAAAACAAAAATAAAAAGTAGGAAAAAACAAAATTTCAAAAAAAAATTGTGTTTGATTGTTGGTTGTTTGGATTAAACAACCATTGATTCTTGATCACCATTGTTTCCTGATTCCAACAAGTGCCCGACGTACCAGTTTCGTGACTAGGGTTTCTTGGTGAAATTTTGGACTGTTTCGAGCTTTAATGGTGACTGGAACTCGAACCCCATCGTGTTTGGTTGAAACCGATGAAGATTGGTGGTTCTTGAGTGATTTGGGTTTGTTTTGTGCTTGAAAATTGAAGTTCTGAAGTTTGAATTCGTTGTCCGTACGCCGAAAAATTGTTACGATTTGTAACAGTGTGCGACACGAAGGAGCTGAAATCTTAGCTCAAGAACTTTGTTTGAACTCCTCCGTTGTTGTTTGAAACCGGAGTTGAAAGAGCAACCCAGATCTTGTTTAATCCGTACGCCGGAGCAAGGCTTCACTGTTCCATTGAAGAAGAAAGGGGTAAAGTGTAAAGATCAAAAACCCCAGGTGAAAAGGTTGTCGGCTGAGAAAAGGAAAGTGGATAAGGTAAAACCCTATCCGTACCAAGGAGGGACCACTCTTGTACGGACAAGAGTTGGTGTGTTCGAAAAAGATTCCAAAGGGGAATCAAAGGGTAGATTCTCCTAGGTTTTCACTTTTCTTCCGTCCGAAATTCTAGTTAGTGGATCTTTTGAGTAATTGTCCTACTCGAGGTCGTACTAACTCTTTTGAGCTGATAGGAACTCGTGCGTGGGTGACCGAAGTCCAACTTCGTAGAAAATTCTTTGACTTCCCGAAGCGCAAGAGTAAATAGCTGTCCGTTCCATTGAGTCAAATCAACTCACTCTTCCCGAAATAAGACATCATAGCTTGTCGAATTCGAAGGAATTGAGAGAGGTTGATCAACCGAGGAAGCCATTGGCTACAAGTTCTTGAGTGACCAAAACCGAATCCCTAAATTGAGTGGACCCGAGTGCTACCCATCAAAGGTGAGGGAGTGTGTGAGGTGATTTCTAACCTCAACATTTATTTAGTCTTTAATTTGTGCAGGTACCATGGCTGGGAATGGAGGCGATGGCAAAGGCATTGAAAGGCCCGAAGTGTCGTTAGCCGACCTCATGGCTGCGATACAAGGCGTCAGTGCCGAAGTAAGAGGAGTGACTGCTCGAGTAACTCAACTCGAGCAAGGAAGTGCGTCCGTGGCCATGAATGGGTCCGGCGCTGGAACTAGCCATTCCACTCCACTGAAACCTGAGCTGTATGCTGAGCTTGTTCGACAACATCAGTTGACAAGTGAAGCAATCCGAAGAGAACTCAACTTGGGCAATCCCCAAGCACAACTAAACTTGGGCAATCCCCAAGCTGGCTATCAAAACTTGGGCATTCCCCGAGGAGAAAGGATACCACTTCCAAAGGCCCGAAGAGATCTTGGAGCCGTTGTCGAAGAGGAATTTCCCGAGGACGAATATGAGAATGAGCCGCCATTCGCACAACGAAGGCAAGCTCACCGAGGTCGTGGAAATTTCCGAGGTCGAGGCCGAGGCGCAAATGTTGAACGAAATAGTGAGCGTGAGGCTAATGATCGTGATGACGAGTATCCCGAACAGGTTCGTGGTGTTCGAGACTCAAACTTGAACAGTATCAAGATCACTATTCCATCCTTTAAAGGAACTAGTGATCCAGATGAATATCTTGAATGGAAGCTTAAGATGGAACGCATCTTTGAAACAAATGAGATGACCGAAGAGAGAAAAGCTGCCCATGCTATTGCTTCGTTCGAAGCCTATGCATCAACATGGTGGGAATCCGACAAGAGGCATAGAAGAAGAAATGACTATCCAATAGTCAATACTTGGCCACAGTTGATGAGAGCAATGGATGCTAAGTATTTGAGTGCCAAGTACAGGCAAACTCAAATGCAAAAGCTCTATGAGCTAAAGCAAGGGACCAAATCAGTTCAAGAGTACCATGATGAGTTCGAAAAGGTTCGATTGAATCTTGATCTGGTAGAGGATGAAGAGCAAGCCATTATCCGATTCAAAAATAGCTTGGCTCGGGATGTGTCATCTCAATTGAGGCTCCACGTGTATCACACGTTGGAAGATTTGTTCGATGTTGCCACCGAAGCTGAAAAATTGGTGAAGGACGATAAGGCAAACCGGTATCGAGGAGTCACTACTTCTACTCCCTTGAACCGAGGTAAGGACTGGAAGAGTCCAAACCAAGCAGGTGCCAGCACTGTTCGAGATTCGAAGAGACCCTTCGAGAGGGGTGTGACCGTTAACCAATCAAGAGAAGTGGGAGGTAAAGTTCAACTCAACTCTCCTAGTGCTTCAAATATTCAGTGTCACAAATGCAAAGGTTATGGTCACATGGCAAAAGAGTGTCCAACTCGCAAAGTCATGCTTCTGCTCGAAGATGGAACCGTCCATGAGCAAGCGAGTGACACCGAAGAGGAATTTATCGAGGAGATTGACCGAGCTGAAGGTGATGATGATCGTGAAGCTACCGAAGCCGATCATCCGGAAATGTTTCTTATGGTTCGAAGGAATTTGAGCTACATGACTCTTGAAGAAGAGGACAACCAAAGAGAAAACCTCTTTCATGCCCGATGTCGAGTGAGGGGAAAGGTGTGTTCGATGATCATTGATTCTGGTAGTTATGCAAATGTGGTGAGCCAAACTTTGGTTTCACAAATGGGCCTTACTACTTTGAAACATCCCCACCCTTATAAATTACAATGGCTGAATGAGTGTGGAGAATTGAGAGTTATCAAACAAGTGTGGATCAAGTTCAGAATCCGAGAGTATCAAGATGAAATGATATTCGATGTGGTGCCGATGCAAGCCTGTCATTTGCTATTGGGACGACCATGGCAATATGACCGAACAGCTGTTCACAATGGCAGATCCAACACTTACACTGTAAGGCTCGACGGGAAGAGTTTCGTACTCAAGCCCTTGTCTCCAAAACAAGTCACCGAGGACTATAAACGGATGAAAGAATTGAAAGAAGCGGCCAAAGCCAAGCTTCCGATGGGAGCAAAATTGGGGGCCGAAGAGACAAACTCACTGCCCGAAGCGAAAGGAATCTGTGCAATCATGCAACCGGGTGAGTTACTACGAGGCAATGACAACGGTCAGATGCTGATTTGCCTCGTGCACAAGGGTATCTTTCTAAACTCTAATGATGATTTTTCTAATGATAACCCTTTGCCTAGTGCTGTACGAAGTGTTTTGCAGGACTTCGGAGGTATGTTCCCTGAAGAAATGCCAGGTGGATTACCTCCGTTGAGAGGAATCGAGCACCAAATTGACTTCGTATCGGGGTCACAAATCCCCAACAAACCTGCATACCGGTGTAACCCCGAAGACACCAAAGAACTCCAACGGCAGGTTGATGAGTTGTTGAACAAGGGCCTTGTTCGAGAGAGCTTGAGTCCTTGCGTCGTTCCTGTTATACTTGTCCCAAAGAAAGATGGAACGTGGCGAATGTGTGTTGATTGCCGAGCAGTCAACAAAATAACGGTAAAGTATCGTCATCCTATCCCTCGATTAGATGACATGCTAGATGAGTTAAGTGGTTCTTCATGCTTTACGAAGATAGACCTCAGGTCCGGTTACCACCAAATCCGAATGAAACCCGAAGACGAGTGGAAAACCGCATTCAAGACCAAGTTCGGTCTCTATGAATGGTTGGTGATGCCTTTTGGCTTATCCAATGCACCGAGCAGATTCATGCGACTGATGAACCATGTGCTCAAACCGTTCATAAATAAGTTTGTTTTTGTTTATTTCGATGACATACTTGTTTATAGCAAATCTGTGGATGAACATGTTGAACACCTAAGGCTAGTGCTTGATAAGCTTAGAGAAGAGAAGTTATATGCTAACTTCAAGAAATGTGCCTTTTGTGTCGAGCGTGTAGTCTTTCTTGGATTCGTTGTCAGTGCTAATGGTGTTGAAGTCGACGAGTCAAAAGTCGAAGCCATCAAAGATTGGCCAACTCCAACCTCGGTATCACAAGTTCGTAGCTTCCATGGCTTAGCTAGCTTTTACCGAAGGTTTGTTCGTGACTTTAGCACCGTGGCAGCTCCTTTAACCAAGCTGGTTAAGAAAGACCATCCATTTATGTGGGGAGAGTCCCAAGAAAGGGCTTTCCAAGAGTTGAAACGGAGGCTTTGTTCTGCCCCGTTGTTGCAACTCCCTGACTTCGGCAAAGCATTCGAGGTCGAGTGTGATGCATCCGGAGTTGGGATCGGAGGAGTGCTGATGCAAGAATCGAAGCCGATCGCTTACTTTAGCGAAAAGCTTAAGGGTGCAACTTTGAATTACTCTACGTATGACAAAGAGTTGTATGCCCTCGTTCGGGCACTCGCCCATTGGCAGCATTATTTGTGGCCTCGAGAATTTGTGATTAGAAGTGATCACGAGTCCTTGAAGCATCTCCGAGGTCAGGAGAAATTGAACCGAAGACATGCCAAGTGGATTGAATTCATTGAGAGCTTTCCCTATGTAATTCATTACAAAAAGGGTAAAGACAATGTTGTGGCCGATGCGCTATCAAGGAAATTTGCCTTAGCGACCACTCTCGCCTCTAGGCTCATGGGATTTGAAAGCATCAAGTCGATGTACGAAGACGATCCCAAGCTGAAATGTGTTTGAGACGCAATCTTGAGTGGCCGAAGGGTTGAGAAATATCAATGGCATGATGGCTACCTCTTCAAGAATGGGAGGGTTTGTGTGCCAATGTCATCGTGGAGAGAGCTCTTAGTTCGAGAAGCTCACTCTGGTGGACTGATGGGACACTTCGGTGTCGACAAAACTCTTGGTATCTTGACCGAGCAGTTCCATTGGCCCAAAATGCGACGAGATGTGGAAAAGCTTTGCAACGCTTGTCTCGCTTGCAAGAAAGCTAAATCGAAGTCCAACCCTCATGGTTTGTATACCCCATTGCCTGTGCCTGATCGACCTTGGGTTGATATATCCATGGACTTTGTGCTAGGGTTACCGAGGTTGGGGGGAGGACATGATAGCATCTTCGTTGTGGTTGACCGTTTTTCAAAAATGGCTCACTTTATTCCTTGCAAAAAGTGTGATGATGCACAGCATGTAGCTACATTGTTTGTTTCGAACGTGTTGAAATTGCATGGTGTACCTCGTACTATTGTGAGTAATCGAGACTCAAAATTCTTGAGTCATTTTTGGAAGTGTTTGTGGGGTGCCCTCGACACCAAGTTACTATTCTCGATGTCTCACCATCCTCAGACTGATGGACAGACCGAGATAGTTAACCGAACCTTGGGATCTTTGCTTCGAGCAATGACCAAAGGCAAGGTTGGGAGCTGGGCTGATCGTTTGCCCATGATGGAGTTTGCATACAATCAAACGGTGCATAGAATGATCAACATAACCCCGTTTGAATGTGTGTATGGTTTTAATCCTTTGATTCCACTTGACTTAACCCCCATTGCCTCGAGTTTCTGTTCTTGATTTTGAAGGTACTCGACGAGCAGCTGCCTTGATCGAATTGCATGCAAAGGTGAAGAAGAACCTCGATGAAGCTTATGCAAAAGTTGCCTTGAAGAAAAACAAGGGGCGTAAAAAGCTGGAATTAAAGAAGGGAGATTGGGTTTGGGTTCACTTCCGAAAGGAACGTTTCCCGAACCAAAGGAAAGGGAAGTTGGCTCCTCGAGGGGATGGTCCATTTCAAGTGTTGACCAAGATCAACAACAATGCTTACGTGATCGACCTCCTTGGTGAGTATAACGTGTCCAACACCTTTAATGTTGCTGACTTAGTTCCTTGTGTTGTAGGTCAAACTTCGGAGGACGAGGAGGACTCGATTTCGAGGACGAAATCTTCTCAAGAAGGGGAGGATGATGCAGCCCGAACACGTGCTGATCAAGTGTTCGATGCACCGAGGAGACCGATGACACGAAGTCAAGCCAAGCTGCTGCACGATGTGCACATTCACTTAGCCTGGTCGAAGGAAAACAATTGCCCCGAAGCTGAGTGGCCGGGCTCAAGAACCGAAGGCATTATCTTCAGATTTGAGCCCGAAGGCAAGGTGACCGAGGACAATAAGCTCGAAGACAATTGAGCGTCCGAAGACGATGAGTTCGAGCAAGCAACCGAGCACCGAAGTCAAGGCTGCCGAACGCAAACTTGTCTCAGCCCTGCGTGGCTTGTTCTTATTAGTCACTTGTGACTATTTACTACTTTACCCTTAGTGTAGCCTATAAGTAGTCCATTTCATTTCATTGTAGGGGACAGTTTTTTTGAGTTTATGAAAAACATAGCAAGTGCTATTGTGAGTCTCCGATGGAGCCGAACCCCGACGTGGGCTTTTAAAGAACTTGTGTCAACCGGTGTTATTCGTTTGAATAATTTCTTCTTGATCATTCAATTTGCAAGAAGCGGGTCTTTCTTGAGGATTGTTGCATAGTATAGGTGCGTCTTGATTTCCCTTCGATCGAGTATTGAGACAGGTTCCTCACTGTTCTTTCGAACCGAAGCAAGATTTGTCTTGCTTCTATCTTTACCTTCTTGTCATTTTCCTCCGCGTATTGTGTTTAGCATTTCCTTCGGATTTGCTTGCACCACTTCTTCTCTTTGTAGTAAAAATATTTTTAGTCTTTTTAATTTCTTTTTAGTTTTTGTTATGAATGGGGAAACATCATCCCATATAATCATCATCATAAAAAACTATTTCTTTAGTCGAACCATCTCTACGAGTCTTCTTCTCTATGGTAATTGAAAGTTTCACACATTTCTTCGCAGCAGCGAAGTATACACCATTCATCTCTGATCCCCCTCACATCCACGACTCTCCTAGGGGATGGAGCCCTTTGAGGCTGATTACCTCCCCTATTCTTGGCAAAATTTTGCTTCCTCTTGTGTGTGAGAAACTCTGCCAACAACCCCTTTTAAAGTAGATGAGCTACCTCGAGACGAAGAGCTTTGCAGTCTTCGGTAGCGTGTCCATAATCAGCATGGAGCTCACGGTGTAGGTTTTGATCTCTCTTTCCGAGGAGTGTCCTCATATCCCTCGGTAACCTTGCGCCTTGATCTATCATCCCTTTTATTGCATTTACCAGCTCCGTGGTAGAAATGTTGAAGTTATAATCTATGATACAAGGTAACTCCTTGTCCTTGGACACTAGAGATGGCCCTGAGGAATTCTTTTGGCTAGCATTCGTGTTGACCTTCCTTCCGAGCCTTTGAGTTATAGGTTGCTCGCTGAGGCGTTGACTCATACCGAACCCTCAAGTTTCCACATGGTGTGTTGGCGCACCGGGAAGACTCGGGATGATTTCTATAGGCATTGTGTTGTCCTACCGTCCTCCATTTTGCCTCTTCGAGCCTAATTTTTGCAATGGTTCTATCATGCAACTCATCCCACATTTATGTTTGCCACTGTTGGAGCCCTCTCTTCAACTCGGCAGCGGCCTCAGAGTTGATGACATTTATATTTTTTTTAAATGCCATAACTGCCAAGTCATCACCCATTGTTGACAGATCCATCCTTTCAGCCTGGAAGAGCTCGAGGAAGTCCTTGATAGGTTCGAGGTAACCTTGTTTAACCTCGAAGATATCCTCCCTTCGCTTGAGGATTTTTTGAATCCTAGTATGAGCTTTGATAAACAAGTTGGCCAATTCCTCGAAACTTGAGATTAATTCAAAAGGAAGGTGCATATACCAACGCAATGCTCCCTTTTCGAGGGTGTCCTCGAACTTTTTAAGGAACATACATTTTTTTCTACCGGGGTCAGATCGTCACTTTTGACCATAGCTATGTACTCAGTTATATGATCGACTGGATCAGTCGTTCCATTATACTTCTTTAAGATTTGCATCTTGAAATGCTTGGAGATGGGGGCAGGAGTAGCCTAGGGCTTGAAAGGCTGCTGCATGTACCTATCAAAGTCCAACACTCGCTGAGGTTTCCTGACCCCAGGGATATTTTCGAGCCGCTTCTCAAATTGGGCTTCAAAATATTTCTTCCATTTTTTTAGGTCTAACGAGACGCTAGTTTCTGCCACTGTAAGGACTATCCCGAAGAGTTGGGTACCCATAGGGGCAGTCCCCAAGCCTCCAGATGTGTCTCCATTTGGAAGCCCCCAGTTGTTGCGCCTATGGGGACAGCGATCGGGATGCTTCCATTAAGAACAGTAGGTTGAGTAACAGTGGGATTTACTGTGTTCCTTGGGTTTCCAGAGATAGTTTGCAATGAATTACGAAATTCAGCATTGAAACCTTCTTGCACAACAAACTGTGCCTGAATTCGTTGTAGGGTAGGGTCATTTGATGTAGATGAAGAGGGATTAATTGGTGGGGTAACGTCAACTAGTGGAATTGAGCCAAGTAGTGGAGTTGTACCAATTGGTGGAGCTATTCCAATTGGCGTTCCATTGCCCGGTTGGGTTGATGGAACTTGTGTTTCATCTGTAACTTGCTCAACCGTGTTAGTAGTGTTATCATCCATCGTTTAAAACTAGCAAAGAGAAAACAGGTAATTGCGGTACGTAACTTTGGAATAACACTATTTTTTATTCCCTACAGACGGCGCCAATTTGTATTGGTCTAAATTAGGTTAGGACAATAAATCAAATTTTTAATAGGGTTAACAAGAAATTTGTTGTATCAAAGAGAATAATTAACCATAAAAATGATAAACCAAGACAGAATTAACTGGAAGGAAAAGTAGTAGATAAATTTCTATATTTCTATATTGAGTTTTGAATGAGTTTACAATCACAAGGCTAAATAGCCGATTCTAAAGATAATTAATGCATTAACTGCACCATTATAGCCACTTCCCCATGTTTCATGATCATGGCTTACCCATGATTATACCTATTAAATGATGGGTTAATGGACGACCGTTGTGAGGCCATTTATCTTACTGAAGTATAACCATTTTTCGGGGCGTAGTCTCCACTCCTCGGAGAGTCGAGCTCCCTTTCGCCGAGGTGAACATCTGCCGAGGCGAGATTAGACCCCGATGTTAACGCGCCGGAGAACGAGTCTTATGCCTTGGCAATTCTTTCAACAAGTTCCCGTTGATTCTTATCTCGAGCCATACACCGAGGCGTCTTATCTCGAGCCATACACCGAGGCGTCACGTGTACAGTCAAATTTTTACCCAATACAAGAAGGATGAAAACATATCTTGTATTAGCACTAGCCCATTGGCTTCCATCAATTGCATCGGACTATGATTTTCATTTCTTTCAAAGCCTATAATGACTTAGAGACTCGTATTGATAACATGATGTAAAATTAAAAAAAATACTACAAAACTACAGACAGAAAATACGGAGAGGGAGAGAGGAGTTTATCTTATTTTGTTCAAGTATATTCAAGTGTGTTCTTCAATAATGAAGAACATTACAAATTATAGGATGAAAAGAGCCATTAAAAGGTTACAAATATTAAGTTGCCTACTTAATAGGTACATGTAACATACAATAGGTTCATGAATAGGATGTAAATGGACATCCACGGTTAAGTGGATTTATAACACTGCTTAAATCGTTAATAAGGAGGAAATACATTTATGTGTTCATTACTACAGTATATAAATGAATGTGAAATGACTTTATGTTATTGACTTTATGTTATTGACCCATTAAGCCTAACAGACCCATTCCCCGTCTATCCAAACGTCATAAAACTGGAAACAAAAGATTTGTCATTGCGCCAAAGCAACAGAATCGCCACCCCTTGTGGAAATCGGAACACCATTCTCTGCGGCGTCGCCGCCGTCAAACACCTTAGCGATTCTCTCCAAAGGAATAATCGGAAAATAACACGCCACCGCATAACGTCTCTCCGTTGCACAGGTCACCGCTTGATTATACTTTTCGCTCCAGTAAGCAGCCGTGGGCACTAAAATCTGAGCCACTTGAGCGAACAAAGGAAGCTTGTTCAATGATCGCCATGCTAACACTGCATGTTTTTCGGCTACTGGCTCGTATTTTGTGTATAGTGACTTGGCTGTGGGTTCGTACTTTGTGTAGAGCGCTTTGGCTACGTGACTCGCTGTGTCCACTAAGCCATCGCGCTGTACCTCGCTGGCGAGTTCTCGAGCTATTTCTGGAGTCTTTTGAGCTACCAATAGAGCTTGGTATGATCCTTGCTTTAGTAGAGAAGGTACATGGCGCTCTACTTCGCTCATCAACTCTTCCACCTGTATATGTCATCCATTAATATATTATATAATCTGTCATTTCAATTTAGATGTCATAGTTCCATTCCGCGCGAAGTTGAAAGAATATTCCAAAATTTGACATAATATTTGTATAATTAAAAGCTTTACAAAATTTGTGATATTAAACATAGTGCATTATTTAATCGTTTGTGTTGCTCATTTTGAAACGAACTAATACAAAATCATGTAAAGGAGTGGAGGGATGAGTATGTATAATGGTGGCAAATGGTCAGATTGGATCGGATTTGGATCGGTTGAAAATGGATTGAGAAAAATGGGTTGGGTTGTAACCCACCCATATTAATATAAGTAAAAAATGGGTTGGGTAAAAAGTAGGTTGGGTAAAAAATTATATTCTACTATTCAGTTGAAGGAAAAATTCAAAGTGAAAGAAGAGGTTTGACAGGAAAATTGTGTGCTCTCTTTTATTCTAGTTTTCTAACTAGATCATCATATAAATATAACAATATTTCAACTACATTATTATGTCAAAATCAATTCCAGAACAACACATATGAAAAGAAAGTAATACAGTTAACTAATTACCAAAAAGAAAATTAAGCATAAATTTTATTATTATTCTTGAGTTTCAATAATTAAGATTTTATTTTCTCAATTTCAACAAAACCCATCTAATAAACTCCACATACAAACAATTTATTCCAAAAAAAAAAATTGAATTTCACAGTTGAATGGGATAGAGTTTGGGTTGTTGGAAATAAAAAGAAAAAGAAAAAAGAAAAATAAGAATAAGAGAAAACCAGAGAAAGAGAAAAGTGTGAAATGAAAGTTGTATTTAAGACCACAAGCACAGAAGATAATGGTATAAAGCCATAGAGGAGAAATAAGATGCATTTGGGTTACCCATATTTTACCCATTTATATCCACAACTTTTATGGGCTAGATAAGGACTTCAACTCATATTTTGTCCAGCTGAAATGTTACTCATCCAACCAAGTACAATATGGATCCAAATGGGTAATATATGGGTTCAAATTGCCAGCCCTAAGTATGCAGAGGTGGAGCCAGAAGTTGATACGAGGGATTCAAAACTATCACATCTAAAATTTGAATTAGTGACTTAAAGCAATTTCCAAATCCATTTGACACTTTACTAGAAATTTCGTTCATTCCGGGGGAGTTTCAATATCTTATGCGTTGTATATAACCAAAAAAAAAAACTAGTTTCTATCATAATTTCAACAAAGGGATTCAATTGGACTCCTTGGAGCAAGGTAGCTCCTCCCTTGGGAGTACGTAATAATTTATAGAAGCAGATCTTGGATATGAACTCAATTTAGCTGTTACAAACAAGTGCTATCAAAGGTATAGTGTGAATAATATGAGTAAATTTCATTTATCAATTGGTATTAAGTGGTGAAGAAAGAATGTGAACTTTTTTCTTTTTTCTCAAAGAAAGGTAACAGAGAAGAATGTGAACCTTGAAGTCGATGAACTTGAGGAGATCGAAAGGGACGTCGTGGAATTTCTCGTAAACCGGTCCAATAACGGTTATAACTGTGGCTTGTACGGCCTGGACACCAGGTTTTAACGGGCCGGAGTTTTCTTTTGCATATTCATATACAGCTGAGAAGCAAACTATTACATAGATCGCTGCGACTTGAACGAATTCCATATATTTGAGTTTCCTCTCCTCCTCTGCTACCTACAGTTGAAAAAGTAAGTACAAAGTTAAAACTAGTTCTTCTAAATCTCAGCATATGGATATATATATATATATGTACATGTGCAAACATGAGGTTGAACTCAGGGACGGAGTTAGGATTTTACACAAGGATACAGAACTTTTGTCCGAGGAATTCCATAACTTATGTATCATAAAAAACTTTCTCTTTGCCTTATTTGGGCAACATAAGTTTTCGACAAAAGGAATTCAATTGAGCTATTTGCATCCATGAAGTTCTGCCACTGATTATATTGGAAATAATAAATATATTATGGCATTTGTGAGAGCATGAGGAAGAAGGGTTGTGTACTTACTGCATCAGTAGTAGGTGGCCTGGCAGCTGCCTCAGCCATGGTGCAGAAAATGAGATATATATGAGTGATGGAGAAAAGTAGAGCAGCAGAACAGGGCGATAGAGATGCACAAGGAAGCTTCGAAAAGAGAGGTAGTTACAATATCCCTTTTTATAGGCGGAACATGATGATGTGCGGAGAACTCTATGATAATTTACCCTATAAAAATCATCCTACGGTTGAGGAAGGTTACTCTTAATGGAGTTGTAACTATGTTATTATTCTCACGTGATTGGCTAGCTGTTCCAACATCTTGACAGAGTCACGCATATTCCCTTAGTATTTGTTTTTAAAATTTTTGACCAATTGAAATATTTTTATTTTAATAGGATCCGATTCGGGGTACCAACTTTTAGCAAGATTCAGTTTAGCTTCTCTAGATCTAAACTTGATTCCATTTGCCATTAATTTTTTCTTTTAAAATGACATTAGCTAGTCGAAATGGCTGCAAATTAATGCTGCTTGCAAAGTTTTACTTTTCCCTTTCTTTTATGTAGTTAACAAGGAAATAAGCAAAGCTAATAAACTAGGCAACACCACTTAGGAACACCAAAACTCAAAACTTGTGACGCGATATTTCAATTTCTAGGCAACTAAGTTTTATCACTCTACTTTTGAAATAATGAAAATATGTATAGAGGTTAAACATATATAAACTTGAGTAGGCACAAAGCGAGCTAATTATTGATACAACCAAAAGATAACAATTTGAACTGCGATGAACGTACCAATTAACTACTCCCTCCGTTCTAAAATAGTTGTCATAGTTCGGATTCCGAGAGTCAAATGAGTTCATTTTGATTATGAATTTAAATATATAATCTTTAAGTTTTTTGTAACGATGTTTATATATTTAGAAACTACATAAAAAGTACTATAAGTCACAATTAATTAATAATTCAAAATATTTAAAAGACATATGAAAGTATTACGGTCAAAATTAAACTCGTTTGACTCTCGAAATCCAAACTATGACAACTATTTTGGAACAGATGGAGTACTGCGTTTATTTAATTAAGCCTGCCTAATCCAGATTGAAAATATATATTGAAGCGGCTTAACTAATTATACGAAAGATGGGAGCTAGTATAGTATATTATCAAAGTAAGGCCGTTGGCCGCAGTACCCACGGATTGGTGATGAGTGATGAGGTTGGACAATTGCTAAAAAATACTATAATGCCGCGGCACGGTGATCGAGGTTTGTGTGTGCCCTTACCTCACTGGCTTTACCATTTCATTATTATAATCGCCATCCGATCCAATCTTTCCTATGGGTCCAACCTAAACGTCTTCTAGAGGGTGATGGGGATGGGCTTATTCTGATCTTGTGTCCCACTGCCCCTTGCAGTTGCCGATAGCGATAACGTTATCTCTTTTTTCTTTTCCTCTTCGACTCTTTCTTCGTCTTCTCTTGTGCATAACTTTCTTGATAATTTTACTTGAACACTGTTTCATCTTACTATATGTATAAGTACATGGGTAGTGGGGAACGGAACTCCATTAGAACAAAAGCTCACTGGTTAATTGTTATGAAAATAGGAACAACAAATGGGAATAAAAGAAGAATGACTTTGAGGCATGAAAGATCACTATTTTAAAGAGATATTGTCTGTATACTCTTTACGGGAATTACAGACTAATTTTCTCTAAAATATAACAAAGCCTTAATATGCTGCAAATTGGCTTAAACTACTTATATTTATAGAATTTTAGAGGTGACTTTTCATAATAACTAGTATAGTACCCGCGCGATGCGCGGTCAAAATTAACATAAACTAATCGTAGCAAATTTTATATATCGAAATAGCAAATACTAGTGAATGTGACCGTGCTCGCACGGTCCTTAAAAATTTTAAAAATATATAGCTAAATAATTATTAATATAACTTTTATAATAACATAATGAATGTTTAGTCTTAGATTATCTTATCTTCAATATATACTCCGATCGTAACATTGATTAAAAATATAACTCAAACAGAAGGTAAAGATAGAAGAGAAAATGAAGAAAAATATAACTCGAACAGAAGGTAATGATCATTGAACAAAAGCCACTATTTAAATATATTTATTATCGCTTAAAAATTATCAAACTCAACCTCGTTATATTGGCTTTCTCAGAGATAAAGGGATGATCGAGAAATCAAATAGTTGTTGGTCAAGTGTCGTTCTTAGTTTGAAAGAGTTACACAAATGATAAACCAAATGGCTGTTTTAGGATTCTTGAAACCTAAAAATAAATATGTATAAATAAAGGAGAGAAATAAAAATTTCACCTGTATAGATAAAGCCATCGTCGTTATGATGTATTAATCAAACAGAACATAGAAATTTTTCTTACGCATAAGGTGTAATTTGCATTACTCTGCAGCCTCTTTGCTACTCATACATTTGAAACTTTTGAAAGTTTCCATAATAAAAGAACTACACATCGAAGAAAGATAATAACCAATATCCTTAATAAACCACCTAAAACCCTTTTTAATAGCTACAGCAATCTCCCTTGAAGGATTGAACTTGCACGTATACAACTATTTATAACATTGTATTTGAGAAGGATGGAGTCACTCTAATTAAGGAAAAACATGCGTAACAGAAAGATTGGAAGAAAAAGGACCCGTAACGTTAAGCACACTTCTATTGTTCATTATGATATTTAATGTTAATTGTCTTTATGGACCATTATGGAAATAGACGTTCAGGAAAATGAGTAAACCGAAAAGGAGAACAAAGTGGAGGACAACTGCAATTGAAGGAGTGAATTGAAAATGAGCAAAAAGAGCCAAAAATGATCAATCCTTGACATTTGAGCTATGCCACATCACTCTTTTATGTTTCTCAATTAGTAGATATATAGATATGATTGGTTTTACCATTGTGGTTTCCTATTTTTTCTTTCGGTTGAAAACGACTTCATAGACGATATTACGATAAGAAAATATGAAATTAATTAATGATGCATTCATTCAAATGACAGAAAATTTAGTAACACAAAATAATCATATAATTTGTAATATAAATATTTGAGTGATCATATAGTTTGTGATGCAATTAATATGAATTGATTAATTAAAATAATAATATTTAGATAAAAATAGATTTGGAATACTATTTAGCTGAGATGCAAAACCTCTCTTCTTGAAAAAGAGACAATAAGAATAGAAAATAAAACTACTATATGCGTAAAATTGTCTATAGACTTCTTTTAAATTTCAATTTTATCATAGAAGTAAGTGTTTGTTCTTTCAAAGTTACGTGCTTACGAATTTTTTTTACATGGTATCATGAACAATGTTAAATATATAAATAATTATCTTTAAATGCCTAGATACCATATTGCTCATAATATTACAACTCAAAAGACACAATTACAATCTTAAGAGTAAAGAATAAAAGATATAAAAATATCTTTTAATTTTTAGCATATTCTAAAATAAAAATACAATTAATCAAAAGACTACGATGTAAAAATTATATTTAAGAATTATTGTTTCTCAAAAGTTAAGCTTCTCTTATATGTCTTCAAACACAAACTATTGACCTTACAATCCCATGAATACAAAATATTCACTTCAAACGTGTAAATTATGTGAAGCTTTTAGTTAATATATAGAAGCAACTTCCTATCTAAGCCCCTTCTTCCTCCAAGTAAAACGAATATAAGTAATTCAAAAAGATACAACACCAACAATAAACATCATTGACACTATCTCAGCCGTAAAGAGCTAAGTGTTTGTCTTTGTCATTTGGTCTTTATTTTTTTATGGTTGCCTAAGCTCACTCGGAAGCTCCTAAACTCGATAACCATGGCTCAATGTATACATAATATTTTCTGACTTCTCATTAACAAAGTGGACCACTTCTCTTTTCCAACTTCGCTTTTGCAAGCATTGTAATTTACAGGATAACCTCATCTTCTCCCTCCAATATTCAACTCCAAATGGACAGTGATTTGTACATGATAGTCTTGCAAAACTTCCATGATAATCTTAACTTTATGAAAATTGTGCTCGTAATAATCCTGGTATTTTAGTGTTGATCTTCGAGCCAAAACTTTCATCCAAGTATAAAAAAAAATGTAAGTATAATTTATCTTGAAACAACCAAATCCATTGATTATGACGATATAGTTTATGCAAAACTTATTATATTAAAGAAAAAATACTGTTAGCAAATAATGATCTTGCCCATCTGAGCATTTAAGTTTTATAGTTCTAACAACATGAAATATCATCATGAATTTTTTGACTTATCCACAAATACAACACTTTATAAAATAAAAAGAAACGAACCATAGATTCATTAAACGGCCTTTTCTTTGATAATACTTAATATCAAAACGATATAGTTTTTCTTTGATAATACTTATTAATATCAACACTATATAGTTATATGGTAAAAATAATCTGAAGTATTACTTAGTTCACAAAATAATTGAATGAAACTGTATTAAATATATCAAAATTATTTAATAGCACATTTCTTTGTTCATTTCTTCTTCGCCCAATTATTTCCATGGAAACAATAAAAGTCATCTTAAAGTATAAGCTTCAAGATATTCCTAACAAAATTTTCCTTTTTAAAGATGGCAATGCAGACTTACCTCACTCTGTATCTTATATATGGATGTATGTCATGTTGAAGATCTTCCTGCAAATGACAGAGCAGGGTAACAACTTAATTTATAAGAGCATGTCTTTTGTTTATAACCTACGTACAACACCAGAGCATGTTAAGATGAGGGCTAATCGAGATGCGATTTTTGATATACTATGGCAAGTACTATAATTTAGACCAATAAAAGTTCATTACATGTAAGGGAAGGGAAATGGGAGGGGTTCAACCGTTTGTAACATATTTCAATTAAAAAAACACCATTTCAGAACTTCAAGAAAGAAAACCATCGTAAATATTCTTCCAAATTCCCACGTTCATCATGCGGAAACCCTTGAAACAATTGATAATTCCTAAGAGTTGATATTCTAAGATAGGATTCACTTATCACATGCATAGATGTTGAATTCTAAGATGAAATCTCTAAATAATTCAGTTAAAGAGGGACATTCAGTTTTGAATTTTTTTTTTTTTTTTGATTTTATCAATCAGATAAATTCTATAGAGATTAACAAAATTAAAAATTACTAAAGAAACAAAACCTCAATTGATATTACCCAACTCTTTCATCTAGAATAGATACTTCATAATTTCTTATCAATTATCAAGAAAAAGTGAAAATATGAAGAAAATACTTTTCTATCTCTTAGTCCAAAAAAGAAAAAGTTATAACAAATCTGAAATATTAAATTTAAAATACTATCATTTTGTTAGTATTTTTCAAAAATTGGCTGCCAGATAGACAAAAACTCCTTTTTGAGAGGTCAACTACTCGACATTTAATGGTGAAGATAAAACATATGATAAATATTTTAAGATCAAGATACTCCTCCATATTCTCACATGTCACCTCTTTGGGCTCGACATGAATCCTCTATGAAATGTACGAATCCTCAATACAAATTCCTTCCATGTCATGTGTATGATAGCCTTGCAGCAATGGTAAATTTATGGTCAAATATCTCATGAATTCAACAGAAAAAGAAACATGTTGATGACAAACTAAAATAAAATATGAAAAATATATTGCAATGCCAGAAACTGAAGCAACATATAAACCTTCTTCCTGCTAAAACTTTTGCCATGTTTCCAGTATTATTGGTGGTAAATACATCACTTTCATCACACATATGAAATCATCGATCAAATTGTATTGTAGAAGAAAATGCAGAAAATGGTTCCAACTCTACCTTTCTGGCCATAGTGTCGTTAAGAGAATCATCACATACATGAGAATTCACACAACGTAAGAGATTTTTTAGGAGGAAATAGGAGAATTTGTAGGAGTTAGTAGAACTTATTTTATAAACTGTTGCATTATGAAAAAAATTAGTAGAAGATTGGAGGAGTTATTCCTATCATGGGAGTTTTTATACATAAGTTTGATTCAAAATTTCAAAAGTAACTACACGAATTGTGATATTTACAAATTTTTTAGAGATATTATTTGAATATACCGAAATAATAATAAAAACTAACCTCTAAAGGCAGATAAGTAGGTTTCCGGATAAGATTTGCATATAAATTCATGCAAGCAACTTTTTAGAAAGATCCTATCATGGTGAAACTCTTAGTAGTTTCACATAAGCTATTTTTAGGAGGATTCCATCATAGATGAAACTCGTCTATGTGAGCATGATTCATCCACCAAAAAATAGGAACGTGATATATGTTCAAAAATGGGACGTGGATCAAAGATTTCATGTGTAGATCATTTTCAAGAGAATTTTGAGAATATTTCACAATAAATTAATCAAATATAACTATATTATATAAATTTTGTAATACAAAAGCATCGGATTACCTGTATTTTGTACTGGTATCTCTTTAGTTTTTGCACTGGAAAAAGAAGAAGATTTAAACAAAAAGTCTTCGACTCTTTCTTCTCATGATGCATCTGACAGGAAAAATATATATTAGCCAAGAAAAACATATAGCAAAGCAGAAAGTGAAGCAACATACCTTGGTTCTTGCTAAAAAAATTTTATAACAGTTAGGAACATTAAAATTCAACATCAAGCAAGTAAAATGAAGAAATTAGTGTAATTATTTGTACGTTTTGCTTAATGACGGGAAGTATGGCTGAATATACCCACACATTCTTCTAATTCATTATGGATACTTGTTCCACATGATAAGAAAATATTTTATAATCTGAATTCCCAATTCATGGAAGAAACAAAGTGCAAGTTATTTTTTTTCGAAATATCAATCCTTATGTCACCAAATTAGAAGGAAAATCCCCACGTCTGTATTAAAGGTTATTTCCCAAAAAATAGGAGCAGTTAAAATGGAAGTTTCTTTCTGCCAAAATTTTCCGCCTAGTTTTATCTATTAAAAAATTATAATTTATTGGACTCCTATATTTTGGGAGTAGTGGTTAAAAGTGGGATACATGGTTATCCTAAATAGGGCAGTTACACATTGATTCATTAAACTTTATCCTTTTATCCTTTTTAATTATTTTTTCATCCGTTGTTTGTTGATTGGTTGTAGTTTAAAATAGAATCAGTTGTGTTGTTTAATTTAAAATGTGGTTATCTTCTAACTAAATCACCTAATTTAACTATTTTGTCCTAAAAACTAACACATGGCCTTTTTTTTATATGCCACTTGGCTAATTATTAGTGGCCACTACTTTCCTTTTAATATATATATATATAGATTACTCTCTTTCACCAATAGATGTGTCTATTCAATTTAAGACCTCCGAATATTACAAATTATTTCTAACATTAATTCTATACGAAAGTATGTTTCACGGTGCATCAAACGGTGAACTATATCATGGCCGAATTATCATACCCCGTCTTATCTGAACAACACAAAAGTGGGCATAGTTAATGTTTAATACGTTTGACTTTGTTCATAGTTTCAATCTGAGTACATTTTAATTTCTCCATGTGAAGTGTTTGACATTAACCTTTACAATTTAAGCATGTCCAAAGACATATATAGAGCATGCAACAGCACAACAAAAATTAAACTACAGCAGCTTATCTCCCGCTATTATTGTCATTTTGTCGTGGATGAGTATGTTTTTGAGTTTGGTTGGTCTTATAAACACTACTAAAATATATAAGATTGACTAGATGGGGTACTCAACCAGAATGAGAAATTTGTGCGTATGAACCTATTGTTGTTTTTCATTGTTCTGATGATGTTCATGCTAAGAAAGATGCAGAAACTAAAGGTGTTGGTGTTTTGGACAAGAACAACAGTCTAGTTTTCTATGTCTATTTTCAATTTGGAGTAATCTTGAGTGCACACGTGGCTGCATCTGCTTTTGTGTATAGTTTCAATTATTTCTATTATTTTGTAGATAATGTGTTAGGCAAATTAATTGTTGTATTTATCTTTAGATAAGTAGACTACTATCAACTCTATTGTAATTAGTAGTAGAGTCCTAGTCAAATTATGACTATGCTATAGGAGTTTTGTATATATTGAACATTTAACAATGGAATAGAACACACGAGGAAAATCTCCTTTACAATATTCTTTGTTTTCATTTCCAGTTCTTTATGGTACCAGAGCTTTTTTAAAGTAATCCATAAATTTTTGTTTTCATTTTGTGTTTAGTTCAAATACAATGGCAGACAAGTCGCCAACTTCTAGTTCCCTCTCTTCAACTCTCACCTATACCTGTCAATCAGGCCGGGCTAGCTCGGTACCAGACCGGATCATTATAAACGGTCCGGAACAAGGAGGAAGCGGGTTGCAGGTCGAGCCGGGCTTAAGGAAAAAGACCGGTTAGCCCGGACCGGTAAAAGACCGATCTTTGGCCCACCAGTGGACCGGACCGGAATGATTTTTTGATAGAAAAATTTTACTATATGTCGAGGGAATGAGACATGCTTTTGTAAAGAATCATACAAATCTAATGTAGCATTTAGTCCCTTTTAGAATCCCTCAATATACAGTAGTATCAAAGATATTTTTAACTCCATTAGGTACAATAAATGAACATATTCATTTATTATTTTTCCATTGCTAAGCAGCAGTCAATAAGTTAGACCAAGTAGTAGAAATCAAGAATATATATTAATTAAGTATTTTATACAACTGATATTCTTGGTTGTAAGAGAAATTGATAGTCTCAGTTTCTCACCCTTGAGTTGTAGTATTAAAGTAGTATATATTTGACTAGGCGTACTATAGTAATGATGAGATAGTACTTACTTAAAATAATAACAGTGATCTTTTACTTCATGAGTAGTGCATCAAATTAACATAGTGATTAAACTTGATTTTCATCAATGAGTCAAAGTATATGATTCTCAAGATGTTTTGATCTTTTCTTTACTGCTTTCACCTTCCTTCTCTTTTTTATATAGGATTATATATCCTTCCAATTGCAAGTACAAAGTGACAGGCTTAGTGATGCAGGGAAATAAGGAAGCGATAAAGTCAAGGTAAAAGCGAGACGTGGCTCGAACGAATAACCCAAGTAGCACAGAAGAACTAGCTTCGATACACCTCGGGAGATTGTCAAGGAACACCTACACTAAGCAACTACCCTCGAGTCACACGAGGAACCCGCAAGTAAAATGATCGGGGAAGGGTTGAAATTCATCTAGAATCCACTAGAAGAAAACAAGTCCCAAAATAAAAGGGTTTCATTCACCAGAGGAACCATGCTCTCAATTCATCAATATTCAACAATAACTAAGTAATGAAAATAGACTAAGCTAGGCTATTTATAGGGGTTCTCCAAGCTTAAGTAAAAGGTCTAATTTGCCCACACATTAGGCGTTAAATTAAAAGACCATGCAGGGCCAAAAGAGTCATTAACTACTCAAAAACTCGGGTGTCCAGTGTCTTGGGCGGAGCGCCCGTTTCCTAGACGGAGCGCCTGCCTTGTTGATCAGTGAGCTGGGGTGGGCGGACCGCCTGGCCATTAGGCGGAGCACCTAGGCCATGTGTATCTCAGGTGGGGCGCCTGCTTTGCCTAGGCGGAGCACCTGGCCTGGGAACTTCTCGATGCGTCTTCAATTCACCTCCAACGCTCTGGACTTCTAGTCCTTTGCATCCTTCAAGCTTGGTACACGTTGGAAAGTGTCTTGGCTCGATTTGCCCCGCATCATCCTCCCCTTCTTGAAGATATTTCGTCCTCGAAATCAATGCGTTCTCGTCCATGGCATCATCATCTCCTCGGGGTGCCTAATGTTCTCCTCCCTTATACTTCTTGAATGTCACTTTGACATAGGCTTCTTCCAAGATCTCTCTTGCCTTGGCATGGAGCTTAGGACCTACAAGCAACGACAAGCAAACTTCCTACTTCGAAAGTATGAAAGTAGGTTAGTGCAAGAAGTGTGAAAAACACACTCTTGTGGTATAACCAAGCATCAATAATAAGCACAAATATCAAGTCTCCAAAGAGAACAACAAGTTCTTGGTTAAATAACAACATGCACTCAACACAAGAATGAGCAAATAGATCATGGAAACATGGAAAATACAAGATTAAGCTATCAAAATTCCCTTGATCCTTAAGCTCACGATCAACTCTCCAATCCCTCCTCAAAGTGTGATCAACATGTGGAGTGGAGTAGGTCAAATAACCCAACCTACAAGTAACATCAACTACTCCACTCTCCTTCTTTAGAGCATAATCACTTACACAAAGGGATTCTTTTTCGCCTCCAATTTCATCACTTATGCAACTCTTCTCAAAAGACAAGCTCTCAAGAAAGGTATTGATACTGGCCTCTTCTTCATCATAATCTCAACAAGCAATAGTAGGGTCACTCAAAGAGTCATTTACCTCAATCAAGTTTTCATACAATGGGTTGCCTAAGGAGTCAACCCTTCACACCATGGAGGTTCCATTTTACTACTTACCCTAGTCCGATATAAGTCATTACCACAAATGAGGATGCTTTCAAACGATGGATTAGTAAAAACATGCATCTCAATTTCATGATTTCGCAGAGGCAAGATATCAAAACTAGGTTCATTACTCTCACTTGAGGAGTCATCATAGACAACCTTGTCCTACTCATGCAATTTGGACTCCTCAAGGTCACTTTCATCCTTACCACAACACATTGGTCCACCAAATAGAAGCATATCAATAAGGGTATGATCTACTATTTCATCTTCCCCTTTGTCAAAGATTGGTGGTGTGTCATAGCAAAGGTCACAATCAAAGTCAACTTTCATATCTACACTAGAGAAAGATTCACAAAATAATGAGCTCACATCATGATGTGGCTTAGCATTTCTCTCAACTAGTGATACACAAGCACACTTAAGTTGACTACTAGACTCTTCACTAGTGGCATATTCACTAGATGCATCACAAGCACCAACTAGTGGTTGAGTCATCACAAGACAAATAGCTAGTAGGCTCATGAAAAGGTGAAGTAACACTTACATTTGTAGTACTTCCTTGGTCACTCTCAAGGCTTGAAGTGTCATATGCAACTCCTCCTTCATAAAGCTTACATTGAAGATTTTCCTCCTCTTATCTTCTCTTCCAAGCACATGGTTGAGGCTCCAATGGCTTGTCTTCAAATGTACCTACACATGAGCTAACACAAGAAAAAGTAGAAGATGAAGAATTGTTAGAACATTGGGTGCTCTCACTCTCAATTTTTCTTTCCTCACCTCTCCTTTCTTTCATTTTCCCTCAAGGTCAAGTGTAGTTTGTGGTGACAATCCACTCACATCTATCCTCAAATCCTCTCTTTTTTCCTCTCTTGGATTGTCACCGGTCGCTCCCTCACTTCTCTATTTTGAAGTGGAGTGACTCTTACTTTCATCATGTAATGGCAAGACAATAAGATTGTTTGCTTCGGGTTCAAGTACAATGGGTGACTTTGCTTTAGC
Source organism: Petunia axillaris subsp. axillaris (assembly GCA_029990575.1). Lineage (NCBI taxonomy): Eukaryota > Viridiplantae > Streptophyta > Magnoliopsida > Solanales > Solanaceae > Petunia > Petunia axillaris. Next base: position 12,004,808 of record JARKNS010000006.1, read on the forward strand.
CGCTTCCTTCAACTCCTTCATACGCTTATATCTTCCTTTATTTGCCTTGGAGTCAAAGGTCTAAGCACATATTTCTTCCCATCATGCTTAACCATGTAGGTGTTGTCTCGGCCATTCTGCATCACATGTCGATCAAATTGCCAAGGCCTACCAAACAAGAGGTGGCAAGCTTGCATAGGCACTACGACAAACATATGCTCACCCATATAGTTCCCTATCTTGAACTTAATAATTACTTGTTTCACCATCTTCAATTCACCACACTCACTAAGCCATTGCAAACAATAAGGATTGGGGTGTTTCAAAGTGGGTAACTTCAATTGGAAAACTAGTGTTTGGCTAAGCACATTGGCACAACTTCCCGAGTCAATAATCATGGAACAAACAACACCCATGACTCGGCATCTAGCATGAAAGAGGTTTTCTCTTTGATCATTTTCCACCTCCTCTTCCATGAATATGGTACTCAAGCTCCTCCTCACAACAAGGAATGCATGAGGATCATCATCCTCAACCGTATCCTCTTCCACCTCAACCTCTTCCTCCCTCTCTACTCCCTCATCCTCCGGATCACTATCTTGTCCATACACCAATTCACCTACCACAACCATTGTCTTTCGAGTAGGACAATCTTTGGCAATATGACCATTTCCCTTGCACTTATAGCATTGAGTAGATGTAGAAGTAGGATTGCTCAAGCGAGTTTTAGAAGTACCTTCGAAATGTGGTGTAGACTTCTCATACGGCTTCTTCACATCTTTGATAGCACTTGCACCACTTGCACTTGGAAAATTTTCATTTGGAGTCTTCCACTCCTTTGGCTTGCTTGTGGAAGTAGGAGTGTTGCTCTTGTAGTTGGTGGACTTCTCTCCCTTAAGCCAATTCTCGGTGTCAATTGCGGCTTCAAAGATATCTTGAAGTGAGAGGTAATGATGCAACCTCGATTGAGAAGCTATACTATAGCTCAAGCCATTCTTGAAATGGATCACAGCTTGTTCTTCACCTTCGGTATCCATATCTAATGCCATCCGGGTCTTCTCAAATTCATCATAGTACTCATGAGCCGTCTTGACACCTTGCTTTAGATCATAAAGTGTCTTAAGTTTCTCTTGACGATACCTAGGAATCACATACTTAGTATTCATAAAGCCTTTCAACTCATTCCAAGTCACATTCACATGCACACCGGCTCTCCTTCTTGACCTCTTTATGGACTCCCACTAAGTAGAAGCGTAGGCCTCAAAAGATGAAATAACATAGGTGCCTTTCTTCTCCTCGGTCATTTCATTTGTGTCAAACACTCTCTCCATGAGTAGTACCCATTCCATGTATTCCTCCGGATCTCAAGTTCCCTTAAAGATTGGAAAATTAAGCTTCACACTATTGAGATTATTATTGTCACGACCTCCATGGTAAGGCTCCGGTTGGCGTCCATAGTGGTCACCATATACACCATAATCCCTCCTAGCATTCCCTCCAACATATCCCATGGGTGGCCCTCGACCTCGGCCTCTACCCATATACAAATTTCGCCCCCGATTCATACCTCGCCTCGGTTGAAAGTGATCTTCATACCCATAGGCCTCATCACCATACTCGGCTTCCTCTCCTCCTTGAGATTCAACAACTTGCTCAAGAGGTGGCACATATCTCACGGGTCTTGGAAGTGGAGCATTTTCTTGGGGATTGCCCAAGTTGTGGGGAATGCCCACTTGTTGGGGATTGCCCAACACTCGCTCTTGTGGAGCTCCATCATTCTTTAGCTCATATTTTTTTGCTATCTCCGCAAAGTGTCCGGGATTCATAGGAATGCTATGACTTGTGCCTTCTCCGGATTCAATTGGAATGCTCGAGGTCCCTCTTTCAACGATCTCAAGACTCAAGGTTATGTCTTCCAACTTGGCCATGATGGTAGCCAAGGCATTTTTCACGAAATAATCTCCTTCGGTAGCCATTGTACCTACAAAATGAACAAATGTTAGTGAAATCACCTCACACACGGCCTCACTTTTGTTTCACTCGGTTCACTCGTTTAGTGGTGGTGGATATTTCACTTAGACTTGATTCTAAAAGCTTCACATAGATGAATAATAATCCTCAACTCAATCAAACTATTCACAAGTCAAGTGTACTCCGGGGTGAGTGGAGTTAAGCACTTTAAAGTAAGGACTTGAGTCAAAAGATTCTACGAGTCTTCTTGGAGTGCTACTCACCAAACTAGGTACGAATTACCTAAAAGCTCAAAGGACTAGTGCCAATTAAGTAGGGAAGTTACTTAGATAAGCACTAACTAGAGGTTAAGCAAGCAAAAAAGCAAGAAAACCTAGGAAAACTACCCGAATCACACCCTTCACCACGTAGGCAGAGCGCCTGGGGACTGGGCGGACCGCCCTGGGCTGAGCTTCCCTTGGTGAGGCGGAGCGCCTGCTCAAACAACCAGTGGGGGAGGGCAGGCGGAGCGCCTGGAGCTCGGGCCTCTGCTCTTCCAACTCTGTTTTTCTTCGATTTCAACCCAAATTTTGGATCGATTCCACTATATTTTGCACAAATTCAAGTTACCCAAAGTTTTATATTGATATTATCTTCAAACCCCAATGATTGTCACACCCAAACACCCAACAATCAAAGCACAATCATCAATCAAAAGTTCAATGTGGGTTTTCAAGAAGGGTTTCAAAAGTGGGTTTGATTCTTCAAATTTGATGTTATACAACTCCAAATCCCACAAAATTGGTATCAAATTGTTCGTTTTTCAATCTAGAACAAACCCCGATAATCAAATCCACAATCAATCAATTAATAAACCCATCAATCAAGCAAAATCATCAAGAACAAGGGTTTAAGAAATTGGGGTTTTTCAAACTTCAAATTTCTTGATACCAATCCAATCCACGAGATTTAGGTACCCAAACGATGGGTTTTCAAAAAGGATCAATCTCCAATAACACCCATAGCATGAATCAAACACATCAAAAAGTTATGTCAAATTTTTGGATTTTCAACTTTTTCAATTTTTTTGTTTTTTCTTCTTTCTAATAACTTCAAACACAAGAAACTAATAAGAAAAGCTACTAGGCACGGTCAACCAAGGTCGGGGGTTTGTAGAAATAAAACTCAAGTCTTGCTCTGATACCAAACTGATGTAGGGAAAATAAGGAAGCGATAAAGTCAAGGTAAAAGCGAGACGTGGCTCGAACGAATAATCCAAGTAGCACCGAAGAACTAGCTTCGATACACCTCGGGAGATTGTCAAGGAACACCTACACTAAGCAACTACCCTCGAGTCACACGAGGAACCCGCAAGTAAAATGATCGGGGAAGAGTTGAAATTCATCTAGAATCCACTAGAAGAAAACAAGTCCCAAAATAAAAGGGTTTCATTCACCAGAGGAACCATGCTCTCAATTCATCAATATTCAACAATAACTAAGTAATGAAAATAGACTAAGCTAGGCTATTTATAGGGGTTCTCCAAGCTTAAGTAAAAGGTCTAATTTGCCCACACATTAGGCGTTAAGTTAAAAGACCATGCAGGGCCAAAAGAGTCATTAACTACTCAAAAACTCGGGTGTCCAGCGTCTTGGGCGGAGCGCCCGTTTCCTAGGCGGAGCGCCTGCCTTGTTGATCAGTGAGCTGGGGTGGGCGGACCGCCTGGCCATTGGGTGGAGCACCTGGTCCATGTGTATCTCAGGCGGGGCGCCTGCTTTGCCTAGGCGGAGCGCCTGGCCTGGGAACTTCTCGATGCGTCTTCAATTCGCCTCCAACGCTCTTGACTTCTAGTCCATTGCATCTTTCAAGATTGGTACACGTTGGAAAGTGTCTTGGCTCGATTTGCCCCACATCACTTAGCTAAAATATGAAAAAGAAAAAAGAAAAAAAAATTGGACCGGACCGAGGCTTAATAGGCTAGGGCCAAGCTGGGCTTAAAATTTTTGAAAAAAAAAACGATTCGGACCGGACCGGTAATGGCCCGGACCAGACCGGGCAAGTACTAGGACCGGTGAGCTGACTCTTAAAGAGCTGGTCCGGGCCGGTCCTGGCCCGATTGACAGGTATACTCTCACCACCCAAATCACTCAAACTTCTGCAGCCATAGATGCAACTGACCCTTTGTTCCTTCATGTCTCTGATTATCCAGGGACCTCCCTGGTTAATTCTTCTTTTGATTGGAAAGGATATGGTGGATAGGGCAGATCCATTCTGATAGCTTTGTCAGCAAAAAATAAGTTGGGATTCATTTATGGGAGCTGTAAGATTCCAAACTCATCCTCTTCAAAATTCAATCTTGGAACAGGTGCAATGATATGGTGTGGTCTTGGTTGCTGAATTTATTCTAAGGAGACAGTGTGATTTATTCAAAAACTGCTAAAGACCTTTGGACAGACCTTGAAGTGAGGTTTGACAGTCCAATGGAGCAAAATTTTATTATCTGCGGAAAGAATTGAATGATTTAGTCCAAGGATCCTCTTATGTTACAGGATATTTTACAAAGATCAAGAAGATCTGGGATGAGCTTGATTTTTAAACCCTAATATACATTGTAGTTGTGCTTTTGTGTGTGAAGGAAAGGGAAAAATGACCAAGTCACTTCAGGATGAGAGACTTATTTAGTTTCTCATGGGTTTGAATCATTCATATGCCTCAGTGAAAAGCAATATTTTAATGATCTCACCTTTTTCTTCTGTTAACCAGGCTTATGTCCTCCTTATGCAGGATGAGAAATAGAGAGAGGTTTATGTAAGCAATCCATATCCAGAAGACTCTTCCTCCTTTTTGGCTGTGAATCAGATAAACAACAATCAGAGAATCAATAGCACTAACACTGATTTTAAGGGAAACAATGTGATGTTTGTCCTCTTGCTAGACAAACCAAAATCCCTTTTCAATTAAGTTCTATCAAGACTTCTCAAATTTTTGAACTTAGTCATGTTGATAATTGAGGACCATATAAAGCTTCTACACATAATGATTTTAAGTATTTTCTTACTATAGTGGATGATTATAGTAGAGAGACTTGGACTTACTTACTAAGCACAAAAGAGAATGCATTCAACATGTTGAAATATTTTATTGCAATGGTAGAGAGACAATTTGGACTCAAGGTTAAGAAAATAAGAACTGATAATGCCTTGGAATTAGGGTCGAGAAAGATTGCCTCTGCTTATTTTCTTTCTCAAGGAATTGTTCATCAAACATCATGTATCTACACCCCACAACAAAAAGGGGTGGTTGAAAGGAAACATAGACATCTTTTGGAGACTTCAAGAGCTCTTCTTTTCCAATCTCAAGTGCCTATATCTTACTGTGGAGAGTGCTTACTTACTGCCACTTTCTTGATAAGTAGGTTCCCTTCTAGAGTTTTAAATAACAAATCACCCTATGAGATATTGTTTAATAAGACACCTGAAGTTCCTTCCTAAAGAGTTTTGGGTGTCTTTGCTATGTTTCTACTTTATCACAGAATAGGAGTAAACTAGACCTAAGGGCTACTCCCTGTGTTTTTATAGGTTATCACTATGGAAAGAAAGGATATAAAGTCCTAAATCTGCATACCAAAGTAATTTCAGTTTCAAGGAATGTTGTTTTTAATGAAAACAATTTTCCATTCAGTCATATATCAAAGCCACCTAAATCTATCTTCCCTAATTCTCCTTCTCCTAGTTTTGATTCAAGAAAGACAAAAATGAGTTTTCCCTCATCTTTTATTCCACCAACCGTCTTTAGTCATTCTCCAGATGATTCTATTCACACAGCTATATCTAATGACTCTACAGATATTTCAGTTGAAAATTCAGATTCATCTAGCAAGTCAGACAACTCACTTGCACCTTCTCCCTCACTACAAGACTCAGTTTCCACATCTCCTGTCTATTCCCCTGTATCTTCCCCTTCTCCAATTGTTAGACAATCTGATAGAATAAAGCATAGACCATCTTATTTAAATGATTTTGTTTGCAACAACATTTTCTTAATTGATCTAGACAAAAGTTGTTTTCACATTCAATTACAGGCACCTGTCTATTCTTTGTCTTCCTTATCTTCTTCTAATCATCAACTTTTTCATTCCATCTCTACTATTGTTGAACCTTCTGGCTATGCTCAAGCCTCTTTACACCCTGGTTGGGTAGAGGCTATGAACAAAGATCTTGAAGCTCTTGAAGAAAATAAAAAATGGGATGTAGTTACTTTACCACCAGGAAGAAAAATATTGCCTTGCAAATAGGTGTATAAAGTAAACTATAAGTCTGATGGAAGTGTAGAAAGGTTAAAAGCAAGATTTCTTGTGAGGGGTGACATTCAAAGAGAAGGGATTGACTACAATGAGACTTTTTCTCCGCTCATTAAGATAACTAAGATGTATCATTGCTATTACTATCAAGAAAGATTGGGAAATTTTCTAACTTGATGTCTACAATGCATTTATGCATGGTGACATTCATATGAAGTTCCCTTTAGGATTATCACCTCCTAGTTCTAATCAAGTGTGTAAATTGAAGAAGTCGCTTTATGGTTTGAAGCAGGCCTCGTGTCAATGGTATGCAAGGTTAACTGCAGCTTTGAATTTTAAAGGGTTTTCATCATCTTTGAATGACTATTGATTGTTTTTCAAGAGGAAAACTAATTCTATTTCTATTGTCGCGGTATATGTTGATGACATCCTATTAATTGGGTGATAATCTTAAAGAGTTTGCTGAATTAAAGGCTTTTTTGGATTGTGAATTCAAAATCAAGGATCTTGGTTTACTTCATTACTTTCTAAGACTGGAAATTTTCAGAGAAAAATTTGGGATTATCATGTGCCTAACACAAGTACACGACAGACCTATTGAAAGCCAGGTTAGTCACTTACCTCCTGCCTCATCTCACTTGACCCTTCTTCGAAACTCAGTGAAAATTCCGGTGATCTTCTTTCTGATCCCACTGTCTATCATGGCTTATTGGAAAGTTAAATTTTCTCACCAACACTCGACCCGATATCAACTTTGTCGTTCATCACCTGAGTCAGTATATGCAGACCCCTCGCCTTCCTTATTTTTTAGCAGGACTTCGTGTTCTCCGTTATCTACATTCCAACCCCGGTAAAGGTCTCTTCTTTTCCTCTTCCCAAAATTTTGATCTTGTTTTATTTTGTGATGCTGATTGGGCATCGTGTATCGACTCATGATGATCTGTCAGTGGGTATTTCATTAGCCTTGGGGGATCTCCAATTTCATGGAAATTAAAGAAACAAAATTCTGTCTCTTTGTCTTCTGCTGAATCTGAATATCACTCAATGCGATGTATCGTCGCTGAGTTAACTAGGCTTTCCCGTCTTCTCTCTAATCTTTCAATGTCACCAAACCTTCCAATTCATGTTCTTTCTGACAGTCAATCGGCGGTTCACATTGCCCGTAACCCCGTTTTCAACGAAAGGACAAAGCACGTTGTGCTTGACTGCCATTTTGTCCGGCAACAACTTCTCAACGGTCTAATCTCTCTCTCTCTCTCTCTCTCTCTCTCTCTCTCTCTCTCTCTCTCTCTCTCTCTCTCTCTCTCTCTCTCTCTCTCTCTCTCTCTCCTTTATTCCCTCTTCTTCTCAGCTCGCAGATCTCTTCACAAAACATCTTTTTGGGCCTTCACATAATTCTATCATCAGCAAGTTGGGTGTACGATCTCTCCCCTCCAACTTGAGGGGGTGTTGGTTTTCATTGTTCTGATGATGTTCATGCTACGAAAGATGCAGAAACTGAAGGTGTTGGTGTTTTGGACAAGAACAACAATCGTTAGTTTTTTATGTCTATTTCTATTTTGGAGTAATTTTGAGTGCACACGTGGCTGCATCAGCTTTTGTGTATAGTTTCAATTATTTCCATTATTTTGAAGATAATGTGTTAGGTAAATAAATTGTTGTATTTATCTTTTAGATAGGTAGACTGTTCCCAACTCTATTGTAATTTGTATTAGAGTCCTAGTCAAATTGTGACTATGCTATAGGAGTTGTATATATATTGAACGTTTAACAGTGTAATAGAACACACAAGAAAAATCTCCTTTACAAAATTATTTGTTTTTGTTTCATGTTCTTTACCTATACCAATTACTTCATCTTTTATAGTGTCCATCCATTAAGAATGATTTATTTTAATTTGAGCAGAAGATTTTCAATTGGAATAATTCAATTTGGCCAAATTCAATGACCACATTCTAAAAACGTCCAATACATTTAAAAAAAAAGTTATCATATAATATTTGATTAAGTAGATATAGCCTTCAAACGGTCTGTTAACAGATATTCACAAACTAATGATTTTTTCTACTATTGTTAAACAGTTTCAATACTTATTTTTAGTGGATACAAAGAAATATGGTACTACTCCCTTCTACAAGTTACTATTAGAAAAGTTTGTTAACTTTTCAAGATAATTGTTGAGAAAAAAAACTACTCCTTAATGTGACAACATTTTCTGATTAGTCTATTTAAAAAAGAATGACAACATTCTAAATTTGGAAGCAATTTAACTTCAAAATTATTATTTACTATTACTGAAATGATATACAATCACACAAAAATCTATGTCTTATTTTGGACCACAAGTCTCAAAAATATTCATTTCTTTTTTAAACTCCGTGCTGATTCAAACTATGACACATAAAGTGGAACGAAGGTAGTATAAATTGCCACAACATACTCAGTATAATTAGGGGTCGTGTTAACTTGAATAAGCTTGAAGTTTTGACTGATGACTAAGAAACGGATCCAAGGACATGTTTCTTTGGATCATTGTAGCTGAATAAATAACTATGCAAAATCAATTAAGCGGAAAAATTAATTGTTATCCTAAAATCTAATGTTTATCTTGATAATTATTCAGGGATGCAAGAGATAAAAAAAGATTTCATAAGATTGGATAAGAGCTAAAGGATTTCGTTTATCGTAGTTAGAAGTTCAATTAGGACTCAAATTCTTGGAGGCTTTGGAATTCTAATTGCTCAAGACTTCTCAGATTTCAATGCTATAAATAGAGAATAATTTCAGCTGTTGAAGGCGTGCACAAATATAGAGAGAGTCGAGCTATAACATTGAAAGAGTCTTCATTGTATTTGAGTAGTCATTAAGCTACATGGAACTAAGTAAAGAACCTGCTCCTTAGATTGAGTCTTGTCAAAGTTCAGTCTTAGTTCATCTGTAGTAGGATCTGTAATCACCTAATTTTGGCACCAAATTCAAGATAAGTGCTAAAATTGACGTGCTAATTTAGCTAAGAGTTTTGCTTATTTTTTCTTAGATTTTTGTCAATTTCTTTGGCCATTTCAGTTATTTAATTAAGCAAAATTACCGATAATTATCTCAAAAGGACATTTGGTTGATTAGTTATGTATGTGATAATTTAGTTAAGTGTGACATTTATATTTTGTGTGTGTTTTACTAGTTAATTAGGATTTAGTTTAGTTGAAATTGAGTACACTTTGTATGGTATTAAACCATAAAAGAATTGGCCATTGGGCCACTTGAAAAAATCAGAAAAAATGGACCAGCCCACTACCATAACCATTAGTCAACCCGTTAGCCCAATCCTTAGTCAACCCGGCCCATTTCGTGAGTAAATCCAAAATGTTCCTACATTTGTCCATTTTCCCAATTTTTTCAGCAAAAACAAGTGAAACCATGGCCAATTTTACACCACCCGCCGGAAATCACCTCCACGGCGGAACCACCGGTCGGCCGCCGCCAACCACCACCGGCCGGCCACCGGAAAAACCAAAAAATACATATTCCGGCTCGCCTTGAGCCCCTCTATCCATTTCCACCATTAATTTCCCCAAATTCACAATGATTTTTGCGAAGATCGGGGTTCGAATCACGGGCAAAGCTTTTCCGGTGAGTCTTTTCATTTCTCTACTGATTTTCGCGTGTATCCACCTCTCCCTCTCTCCTCTTTCCGTTCTTTATTTAGGGAAACGGGTCTGAACGGCTAACGAGAGGGTCGGGTTTATGTCGATTAGGTTTTAGACGAAGGGGAGGCTAAGGCGAGTGTGTCGAGGCAGCGGAGAGGGTGATGTTGTGTGTGATTGTTTGTTTACAGTTGATTGGTGGTTGATGACGCTGCGACGAGGGCTTAGCGAGGCCATGGCCGCGAGTTAGTGTTGATCCGATGCTATGGCAAATCAATGGTGTCGAGGTGATATTGAATCGACGAGTCAGTGATGGTGATGCTTGGATTGCAGCGTCGATGTGTGAGACGAGGGGCTGTAATTTTATTTGTTTAGCGAGGGCGGGGATGTAGTAGCAGTAGTTGGGGCCGTGTGTTTGATAATGGTATTTGTTTCATTGGCGAGGCGTTTGGTAATTGCTTGGAGGCTGCTTTGATGGTAATGCACTGAGGTACTTCGAGGCGCTTAGGCAGTGGTGCTATCGAGCGAGGCTGCGACAGTGATGTCGTGTGTGAGGACTGAAATAGCTTTTCCCAGGCACGATGGTTGTGATTATAATAGATTCAAGGGATGTGATGTTGCTGCGATGATGAGGATACGGTTTGAGGCAGTAGCTCAGGGCTGACAAGGCAGCGGAGCATTGAAGCAGTGGACGATCAGAGTCGTAGTGATGCAGCGGCACGATGATAGTTCGGGAACAATTAGCAAACTGGTTAGAGTTAGAAACTCTATTACTTGATTTCTTTCTTTTTAGTCTTGAAAAGAAAAGGAAATAGAAAGAGTAAATTGTTTCAATTGTTGAGAAAATAGGTTGGTCCGACTGTGAAAATCAATATATACATGCTGTTGTTTCGTAATTATGATCTCGTGTCGAGTTATGTTGAATCGTGTATGCATATGATTGTTCATCCGAATAATACTCAGTTAGGTTGTAGTTTGTTCAAATGCTCATGTTTTGGTTGAATAAATCTGTCCGATTTGTTTGTTTATTCATAGTCTAAGTGTATAAGTTGGCGTCTAAAGCACGAAATTGGAATGGAACTTAGTTGTTGACTGTGTATTTGATCCGTATGTTGATTTAGTTGTTCAAAATGTTCAGTCCCATGAGTTTAAATATACAGTTGTGATCAATCTTTGTTCCAAGCGTGCAGGTGTGTATGTATGTCTCTGATTGAGTTGTTCAAAGTCTTTGTTTCAAGTTTGGTTGTGAACTCTATTTAGTGTGTGTGTATGAATAAATTTGTTGCTGTGAATTGTTTGGTGCCTGAGACATTTTGTAGTTGGGAGGAATGAAGTAGCTCCCTGGTTCATTTTGGTTTTTTGAGAGCCTGGGATTTGTCTAGTTAGAAAGTAGGGAGTCAGAGGTGGTTGGTCTTTTAGGAGCTTTGTTTCAGGTTTTATAAATTTGTTATCAGGTGGACTTAGTCCATTCATGTTTAGTTTGATCATGGTTGTTGACTTGTTGAGATAATTTAGATGACATAAGATGGTTGATGTCAAATGAGATGCCAAAGAATGAGTTAGGGAGGTACAAGGTGGCAGCAGAGTGCTGCCCTTTTCTGGGTTCTGGTACAGCCCTGCAGAGGGAAATTATGAGCTGAAATCTTAAGGATTGAAGGGGGGGCACATGGGCTAGTCCTTGGCACTAGTACACACCCACTCCCCTCTCTATTTCAAGGGAGTTTTCACTCTCTTTTTAACAGGAGAACACATAAAAGCTGAAACAAAAAAGAGCAACAGAGAATAGAAAAAACAAACAACAGAGCGAAAAAGCTAAAACAAAAAAAAAGTGAAGAAGAACAGAGAGTGGAAAACAGAGAAGAGGGAGAGCATCAGAACATCAAAACAACAGAGAACATTAACAATACAAGAAAAACTACCAGCACTAGGGAGTTTCTTTGGAAAGAAAATATTTTGAGTAAGAAAAGTGAAGAAGTAAGAAAGAAAGTAAAGAAAAGAGATAAGAGATTAGTAAAAAGAAAGAAAGTTCAGTCTGGGTATTTGAAGCTTAAGGTTGGGTAAGCTTGTGGCTGATTGTTCGTTGTCTGGCTCGCTTAGTTGCTGTTGTTGCTGACTCGGTTGAGGTTCGGGACTCACCTATTTCTATTGGAGTTTGTGCTATTAGGTATTTTATCCTAACCTTTGTATGTTTTAATTTTGACCATGTATAATTAGAACTTGATGGTGAATGAAGCATGTTACTGTTCATTACTGTTGCCATATCTAGCCTTAGTCATGTCCTCGCGCTACGTAAATAGAGAAAGGCCAGATCTGAAACTAAAAGTTAAAAGGGACTGTGAGCGCAAATTTTTTTTTTTTAAAAAGAAACGTACGTGTTCTAGAGTTAAAATTGTCTTTTAAATTTATGAAACTATTTTAGATAGAATGTATAGTTTCAAAATGTATTATAGTTTCAGGCTATCTATTTAAATCAAGTTTTCAATTTATTAAGAAAGGAGCCCTCCTGTTAAATAATGTGAGACATGCTGTTAAATCTGAACATCCTAAGCTGAAAGAGTAATGGTGCAAATCTTGGAAATAACATGATATATGTTTGGTTTCAAGTCTGGTTCATTTTTTTTAATAAGTAAGTTTAGTTAAGAGTGAGCTTAGTACTACAAGCTTGAAAGTGGATAGAGAATGATGCTGAAAGCGTAGCAGTAGGCAGAGAATCAATGAGTCCATGATATGAAATTTACAAAGTGATCTGTTTTCGAAGAGCTCTTCAGTTGGGGTCCTAAATTTAAGATATAAGGCCAATGACAATATTTTTCTAGAATAATGGCTGTTTGCTAACAAACATCTTGAAAATCAAAGAGAAAGCGTGTGAGAGTTGGGCCAGATTGTAAGGGCTATCCAATTTAAGATATGGCCTTTAGTTTAAAATTAAATCTCAATAAAGAAAATTAGCCATCCCATGAAAGGAAGCTGAAAAGGTGGCTATTTATTCTATTTGTAAATAGTGCTGCTGTTTCTTTTTTTAAAACGTTACAGTATTTATTTTATTTATTTAATTTTTAAGTCTAGAATGAAATTTAATCTTGTTAATATCAAACTTTTTTTTAAAAAATATCAAAGAGTAACAGAACCAGGCAAACTGCAACAAATATTTTCAAAAAGTCCAAATGCGATAAGTAAAGCAACTCTGCTTGGCACAGGATTCGAGGGTGCCTAACACCTTCCCGAGAATCAACCGAGGTACTTACCCGAATCTCAAAACGCAGGCCTTTGACGAGTCAAAAGGTGTTCCAAGGTACCTTTGGTGACTTGGCACACCCTTTGAACTTGTCAAGTGGCGACTCCGTAAAAATAATATTTTTGGTACCTTTGAACACCGTCACTTTCTTAAATGGAAACCCTTTTAATAAATAGCGCAGAAAATCAAATCAAATTCCACAAAGCGCTGTTAACCGAGAATCAAGCGGGCGCGCGGAAAAAAGGGGTGTGACAGCCTTGGCGACTCCGCTGGGGAAAAAAGTGAAAACTGAGAACCTCAGGCTTAATAAATTGTCGTTTTTTGGCTTTTCAAATTATTTTGTTGTTATGTTGCCGTGATGATATGAAAAACCTTGAATGTTACTATTTTGATTTTACTTGAATTGTAAATATACACAATTGTCTTCTCTCATACACCTTTGAGTCTTCTGGAACACTGCACACATGCACGCCAGTTTCGCTTTGTCGGCTGGAATTTTCTGTCGTGTCTTCGGGCACAAAAAGTTAACCTTGTTTTAGGAGGAGGTGCGTTGGGTTAGGCCGTTAGACGTTGTCGACCGGTACCCCCGAGGCACTTCCAAATGGCTGAATCATTAGATCATAAACCCATTGAGTCACCTAGAGTTTGACCCGCTCTAATTTAGGCCGAATTATCTGCATATCATTGGATTTAGTGAGGTACGGTAACCCTAAGTACTGTGCCTGTCTAGGCAGACTCCTTCGGTTCGAGTGGGCCTTCAGGACCCAAGCATGCTATGTGTTGCATTTAGAAAGGCGTTATGCTGACCGTTAGTCGAGGAAAGCGGACTTATTTGAAAAAAAAATGAAAAAAAAGGGGACAAAAAGAAAAGAAATTGGGGAAAAGGAGGTTGTTTTTTAAGAGGGGCAATTTCAGATTTTTGTTTTAAAAAAAATTTTAGTAATTGTTTTAATTTTGTCACCTTTTCATTGACAAATTTTTTTTGAGTCAATTTCTCATGCCGTTATAATGACCAAGTTCATGTAAATTCAATCCGGATTTTTGTGTCATTGTCATAGCCAATTTTAGCCAAAAGAAAAAAGGGAGAGTATCGGCAGGTATATTTAGTGTCGTTATGATGGCAAACTTTTTTCAAAAAATAAAAAATGATGAATGAATTTTTATTGTCCGGGTTAGTCAATTGTGTAAATATTTTTGTTGGGTTTTGCCCGCCCCTTTTCAAATTATTCTACAATTTGTCCAAGTTTGCATAGTCCTAATTTTATTTTATTTTTTAATAAAAATAGGTGACATGACTGCATCATCGTCTAGAGTAGGGAAGAGGAAATTTCCCGAGGGTTCTACGCCACCAGCCATTAGGATGGTTGATGAGGCACCTCTCGATTTGAGGAACTGGTGGTATAATATGAACGATTCAAATCGGATGAATGTCAATGGTAGGATGGGTGAGATGTCGCATCCTTTGAGACCCGGGTTTCCCCCGCGCCGGGAACTAATTAATGTCTTGATTCAGCATTGGGAGCCGTCTCAGAACACCTTTGTATTCCATGGTTTCGAGATGACCCCCACATTAGAGGAGATTGCAGGATTGATTAAGAAAGAGTTGGGCAAGCAGTGCATAGTGCCTCGATTTGTACGTAGGGAGAAGTTCTTGTCATACATGCATCTGCGCCAGGATACACAGATTGATGTATCGTCAGGATTTATCAGTTTGGACTATCTTTTTGCTCGTTATGGGAAGGCTGACGGTTACACGACATATCTACCAGAGTTCGATCTCAAATGGGGGCATAAGGAGTGGCTTACATTCAGGGCAAATGCATTTGTTCTCGCTTTCTTAGGTACTATGGTCTTTCCGTCGGGAAATGGACAAATATCTATCCATCTCAGCTGGGTGATGAAAGCTTTATTTGGAGGATTGAGAGATGTCACTATTGTGCCCATGATTCTGGGTAGTATCTACCGTGCTTTGACCCGATGCAAAGAGAGAAAGGACCGATTTTTTTAGGGTTGCAACCTGATGTTGCAAGTTTGGTTCATCGAGCACTTACTGGGACGTTCTGACCCTGCACTACTCCCCGATGCGCCCAAATGTCATTTGGGCACCCATCACTGGCGCATTAGAGATGTTGTCTTACCGGTGAGTGTAGATGATTGGACACAGTATGTGGAGGCGCTTACTTCAGAGAGCATCCGGTGGCAGGTTAGCTGGTTCCCTTCGGGAGAGGTAGTTTATGGTTGTGTCGATTATGATAGCAGGAACCATCCATTTCTTGTACTTTTTGGTCATAGAGGTACTGAGCCTTATTGCCCTACACGTGTGCTGCGACAGTTGGGGCGTGTTCAGGATGTCCCAAGGGTTGAGGACGTGAGTAGGTACTCCTTCGAGCCTATTACTTTTGAGTTTCCTGAAGCTAGGCAGTGGTGCGATCTCTGGAAGAATATGAAGAGTATGCCCCGTACCACACAGATCTCGGATCGATACAGGGGCATGGTCACCCCTGAGTATGTTTTCTGGTATGGTCGGCAACATGTTTTTGTAGCCTTGCCTACAAAGCCAATCAAAGGACCCTATGATGAAGTGTGCAAGATAGAGGTGAGGATGGCGATGCACAGAGCAGATGTTGAGAAGGAGTACTCGGCTTTGGTCCACCGTCTTCGCACGGAGAGGGATGCCGCTCGAGCCGCCCAGTTTGAGAGTGATGGTTTGGCACACCAGCACCTAGATACAGTTAAACGACTCCGTGAGTTGCACTCTGAGGCATTGGCAGCGAGGGATGCCGATAGGGCAGCTTTATCCGAGAGCATGAGAAGGGAGGATTATCATCGTCAGGATGCCATGGATGCTCGAGCTCGACTCGACAGGGTACTGGAGCAGGGAGAGCAGCTTAGGGAGCTAGCACAGAGCCGACTTCAGGATATACAGGCTGCAGGACAGACTATCAGTGTAGTTTATCGGCAAGTTTATGACTCTGCTGTATATGTTGCACAGGCTATCAGTGACTATAGGAGGTTTCCCGCGGAGGACCTACTTCCACATGTGCTTCCCTTCGTCACCAGAGTTGCAGAAAATTTGGCTGGATTGCGCCGCACTTTGGTGGAAGGCCCACCAGCAGATCCCGAGGAGCCACCAGAGGAAGATCTCGACGAGCCATTTGAGTCAGATCCAGAGGAGCCAGCTGAGGCAGGGCCCGGATCACCTTAGCAGATATATGCTAGTCTGAGATGATGCAGCTCATTGCCTTTTGTCATTCATTTAGCATCTTGGACAGATTGTAGCTTTTACTATGCATTGGTATTTCTATTTCGAACAGTCGGTCTAGTTTGTTTATTTTAATTTGTAGGAGTACTACTATTGCGCCATGTTGTCGGCGGGCTTTTTATATTGTACTGTTTCGGCATTTATGAAAAGGAAATCAGAAAATCCAATATGCATTTTTTCTTTCTTTTCAATCTGATTTTGGACCCCTCTTACATTTGAAAGATATGTGAAAAAGAAAAAAAAAAAAAGAGGAAAAAGGAGAAAAAAAAAAGAAAAGAAAAGAGAGGACCCGCTTTGCCTTGATTCGGGATGATGCATGACGACTTTAGGCTTGTAGGCGCGCTTGGCTCATAAATATCATGTTTCCTAATCTGTTTTGTTTGCAGACAAGACTAGATTACCAGTGATTTGGAGCAGCGCTCTGGCATTACCCCACTCTCACACAACTAACTCAAAGGGACTTGAAATTCCATTTGGTAGCATGGCCACTGAAGGAGACAAATCTGATGCCGGTTCCGAAGAAAATGATAGGACGACAGAAGAGGCCCTGACTCTGAAGAAATTCCTGGTAGACATGCATCATGCGATAACTACGGGACGGGCACCTCCTCCCATGCCAAACCTCCTGGAAGGGCTTGTGCCAACAGCTAGCCAGCGAGCACCAGGCACATCTACGGCGGTCGAGGATCCGACCTATCCCCCTGGTTTTTGCCCTAACCGTGGTGCAACGAAAGAAGCTGAAGTGCACCCTTATGCGCCGCAACCACCTCCTCCACCACAAGGGCAGTATGGACAACATCCACCACAGGGACAGTATGGACCACCTCCCCCACAGGTTCCAGTTTTTCGGGGCCCAGCTAGGCCTGCCATGGCCAGATCCAACAGTGAACCAAATCTCCAGGCTGGGGATCATCATTATGATCAGCACCATGAACCCAATTTCCGACACAGTGACTCATATGATCAGGGGTTCCATTGCGAGTCTCAAGTTTAGGTTGATCGATCAGGAAAGCTTGATGAGAGCGAGGTTCTGAGAAAGATGAAGGGCTTATAACAAGCAGTAAGGACCATTCAAGGATATGGAGATCATACTAACATCTCTTTCAAGGATCTTTGCCCCTACCCTGAATTGCAATTGCCAGATGGGTTCATAGTGCCAAAGTTTGATCTATACACCGGACAAGGAGATCCAAGGGTTCATATGAAAACCTACTGCAACAAAATGAGAGGGGTCAAGAAAGACAAACTGTTGATAGCCTATTTTTCTGAAAGCTTGGGGGGCGCAGCTGCCGAATGGTTCATGAGGCAGGATCTAACCAAATGGTTGTCATTTGAGGATATGGCACAGGCATTCTACGACCAGTACAAGTACCACATTGAAGTTTTTCCAGATCGATCCTCTTTGGATGCGATAAAAAAGAAGCCAAGTGAAAGCTTTAGGGAATACGCCCTCAGATGGCGCGAGCAGGCCGCTCGAGAGAGCCCCGCAATCCCGGACGATGACATGGTCCGTTTGTTCATTGAGGCGCAAGATGAGGCGTTCTATGGTTCATTGATCGCCGCCTTTGGGAAACCGTTTAGTGAAGTCGTCAATATGGGAGAAATGATTGAGAGAGGAGTCAAAGCTGGCAAGATTGTGAGCCAGACTGCACTGAAGGCGACCACACAGGCTGTGCAGACCGGGGCAGCAGGGTTCGGTAAGAAGAAGAAAGAAGATGTGGCCATAGTAGGGTCGGGTACACGAAGGTGGAATGATGAGCGATACAGTCAACCTAATTCATACCAAGCTCCACAAACACCCCATTTACAACACTATTACCCACCACAAAATGCACAATACTCCATACCTCCACTCCAATACTCTGTACACGCAGCCATATGCCCCAACATCTTATCCACAATGGCGCGCACCAGCCCCACAGCCTACATATCCCATTCACCAAACTCCACATAATCACTATCAGGCGCCGCCTAACCCTACTTACCGACCAAGAGGTCCTGCAGGCTTTCGTCCAAGAGCTGAATTCAAGAAGGCTCAAGAAGAGAAAAAGAGAGAATTCACACCAATTGGAGAGTCCTACACCAGTATCTTTGAGAAATTGCGAGCTTTGAACATGATAAAGCCAATTCAAAGAAACATGAATCCTACTGGGAAAGTGGACCACTCTAGGCATTGTGATTACCACTCGGGCGCACCAGGGCATGATACAGAAGATTGCTATTATCTCAAGAGAGTGGTGCAAGATCTGATTGACAACAACCAAATTGTGATAGAGGATGCAGAAACTCCGAACATTAATCGCAATCCTTTGCCAATCCACGATGTACACATGGTGGGTATATGCGAAGGGGGATTTGAAAATGAATCTACAAGGCCAATAGTGTCAGTCGATGCAATAACAGTTGAGGTGGAAAAGATGCATATCACTTCAAAGACAAGTCCTGCTGTGGTGTCCGGAGGAACAAAGCCATCTGTCCAGTTGGATAAGCCCGTGTTAACATTGAAACGAGCTGTTGAGGAAAGGGAAGAGATGACGGAGAAACCAAAGTTGGTGATCTCAAGGCCCATCAGAAAGGAAGGGGAAGCAGATTCTGCTACCAAACCGAAGTTGGTTATAAGGAATGCACCTCGGGAAGATGATTTGAACAAAATGCGCGAGCCCATTGTCATAAAGAGGGCATCCCAGTTCCATGTGACAGATAGCAAGGCTGTCCCATGGAACTATGTCAAGGCAGTGGTGACGTACATGGGAAAGGAGGTTGTAGCAGAAACAACACAAGTGGGCGGTCTAACTCGTTCTGGGCGGTGCTTTACCCCGGAAGAGTTAAGAAAAGCAAAGCAAGCCAGGGAAAATCAGGGTCCCATCAAGGAACCTGTCACTGAGAAAGAGGCAGAAGAGTTTCTAAAGAAGATGAAAGTGCAAGATTACTCTATTGTGGAGCAGCTGAGGAAGACCCCTGCTCAAATTTCTTTGTTGTCCCTGCTGATGCATTCTGAGGCGCACCGTCATGCTCTATTGAAAATCCTGAATGAAGCTCATGTATCTGAAAAAATGACTGTTGGAAATTTGGAGGCAGTTGCTGCTCGTATCTTTGAAGTCAACAGGATCACTTTCACTGATGAAGAATTGCCTATGGAAGGCACAGGCCATAACAAAGCTCTGCATCTGACCGTTAAGTGTGACAACTCTTACGTCACAAGGGTACTGGTTGACGGTGGGTCCGGTCTGAACATCTGTCCATTGTCTACCTTGAAAAGATTGAAAATCAATGTGGACAGAATTCGAACCAACACTATGAGTATCCGTGCTTTTGATGGAGAAAAAAGACAATCAATTGGTGAGATCGAGCTGACATTGACAATTGGGCCTGTGGACTTTGCTATTAATTTCCAAGTCCTCGATATGGATTCGTCTTACAATCTACTATTGGGAAGACCCTGGATTCATATGGCGGGCGCAGTACCGTCGACTTTACACCAGACTGTCAAGTTTGAATGGGATCGTGAGATGATCATGGTACACGGAGAGGGAGATTTGTCAATCTACAAGGATCCGTCCATTCCAGTTATTGAGGTCACCAATGATAGCCCAACACTGATGTACCAAGCTTTTGAAGCAGTCCATGTAGATGAGGTTCCTGAAGGCAAGCCTTTGCCCCAAGCAAGATTGTCGGAAGCATCGGTTATGATGGCTACAGAAATGTTGAAGCATGGTTTCAAACCCGGGAAAGGTCTCGGAGCATCACTACAAGGAACGTCACATCCAATTAGTCCACTTGGCATTCGAGGTACCTGGGGTCTGGGATACAAGCCTACAGCTGCAGACAGAGCAAGAGCTAGGAAGATGAAGAAACAAGAATGGTCTCTAGAGAAGCCTGTCCCTTGCCTCGCTCAATCTTTCACGAGGTCCAACGGGGGCAAGTATATTTCCAAAAATGCTGAGGAGACTGAAGAACAGAAGAAGTTACTGTCAGACCTGAGGCACGTCTTTGGCATCAACATGGTGCAAACCGGCGAAGAACCTAGCAATGCAGAAATCCAGGACATTGGCCCTGATGTGAAGCTGAACAACTGGGAATCCATGCCTCTCCCCACTAGGAGGGGCTATTGGTAGCAAGTTTTTGTTATCCTTTCTGTATACTTGGTTATTCTAAGGGTTGTAATCCAAGTATATTTATTTTGCTCGTTATGATGTCAAACCCTTTTGTCTTTCAAATTCAATGAAAAGCAAGACCAGTTTCTTGTCTCTATATCCTGTCTCTTTATTTTCCTAATTTTTATTTCATATTTCTTTCTGTAGCTATGTTTCTGATGGCCTTAATAACATGACATGCATGCTGAAATCACGCCCTGATCTAAACACACAGTTTAACTTGGTCTCAATGAATCAACCAAAAATTGAGGAAGTGCATGATGGGGGGTGGGATGATTCTGAAATGGCAATTGAGGAGGTAGATGACATGGAAATGAGTGATAATGAAGGAAGTTTTGAGGAAGGATATGATGAAGAGGAGGCCGAGAGTGAAATAAATGGAGAGTTAGAACAATTTGAAAATAAGCCCAAGCCCAATCTCGATGACACAGAAAATATAAATTTGGGGAGTCACGATGATGTTAGGGAAACCAAGATAAGCATGCACGCTACCAAAAGTGAAAAATGACATAGTCCAAGTTTTGTTTGACTATAGAGACGCGTTTGCTTGGTCATATGATGACATGCCCGGTTTGAGCACAGATTTGGTGGTTCATAAGTTACCGATTAATCCTGGTTTTCCTCCGATCAAGCAGCTTCGGAGGAAATTCAAGACAGAAATGAGCAAGAAAATCCATGAGGAAATCATGAAGCAGCTATCTGCGAAGGTGATACAATCTCTTCAGTATTCCACTTGGTTGGCCAATGTTGTGCCGGTGCCGAAGAAAGATGGGAAGACAAGAATATGTGTTGACTATCGAGATTTGAACAAGGCCAGTCCCAAGGATAATTTTCCTTTGCCTAATATTCACATTCTCATAGACAATTGTGCCAAACACGAAATTCAGTCTTTCGTGGATTGCTATGCCGGATATCACCAGATCCTGATGGATGAAGACGATGCAGAAAAGACGGCGTTCACCACACCTTGGGGAACCTTTTGTTATAGGGTCATGCCGTTCGGTTTGAAGAATGCTGGGGCAACGTACATGAGAGCCATGACAACCGTATTTCACGATATGATACACAAAGAAATTGAGGTGTATGTGGATGATGTGATAATCAAATCAAGAACAGCAGAGGATCATGTTAAAGACCTTAGGAAATTCTTTGAAAGGCTTAGAAGATACAATCTGAAGTTGAATCCGGCTAAATGTGCATTCGGTGTTCCAGCTGGAAAGTTGTTGGGTTTCATTGTCAGCAGGCGAGGCATTGAATTGGATCCTTCAAAGATCAAAGCTATACAAGAGTTGCCTCCGCCAAAGAACAAGAAAGAAGTCATGAGTTTCCTCGAAAGATTGAACTACATCAGTAGGTTCATCGCTCAACTCACTACAACTTATGAGCCAATCTTCAAGCTGCTAAAGAAAGATGCTGCAGTCAAGTGGACCGAGGAATGCCAAGCGGCTTTTGACCAGATCAAGCAATACTTGTCAAATCCACCTGTGTTGGTCCAACCGGAGCCAGGCAGACCTTTGTTCCTCTATTTGTCGGTGATGGATAATTCATTTGGTTGTGTACTGGGACAACACGATTCCACAGGCAAGAAAGAGCAAGCCATCTACTACATGAGCAAGAAGTTCACGGATTATGAGGTCAAGTACACTTTGTTGGAAAGAACGTGTTGTGCCCTCACTTGGGTAGCACAAAAGCTGAGGCATTATTTGTTGTCATACACTACTTACCTCATATCCCGGATGGATCCACTGAAGTATATCTTCCAGAAGCCGATGCCAACAGGAAGGCTTGCCAAGTGGCAGATGTTACTCACAGAGTTTGACATAGTCTATGTCACCCGTACTACAATGAAAGCCCAGGCTTTGGCCGATCATTTGGCCGAGAACCCGGTGGATGATGAGTATGAACCTCTCAAGACATACTTTCCTGAGTAAGAGGTTGGTACAATTGAAGAGTTGTCCTCTGAAGATGATCATTATTGGAAGCTTTATTTTGATGGGGCCTCTAACTCTAAAGGTGATGGTATCGGGGCCGTTCTCATATCCCCAACAGGTAATTACTATCCGGTGGCTGCACAACTTCGTTTCTGGTGTACCAATAACACGACAGAATACGAAGCTTGTATCATGGGTCTACGCATGGCGATAGACATGGACATCAAAGAACTACTAGTGCTTGGAGATTCTGACCTACTCATACACCAAATCAAGGGTGAATGGGAAACTCGAGACGTGAAACTCATCATGTATAAGCAGTATCTGGAAGATCTTTGCCAAAGATTTGATTCTATTGAATTTAGGCACATCCCAAGAATGCACAATGAGTTGGCTGACGCTTTGGCTACATTAGCATCCATGCTTAGTCATCCTGACCAAACTCATATTGATCCTCTCGAGATTCAAGTTAGGGATCAACATGCTTATTGTAACATGGTTGAAGAAGAACTTGATGGCGAGCCATGGTATCTGGACATCAAAAACTACATCAAGAATGGAGAGTACCCGGCACTAGCTGAGATCAGTCAGAAAAGAACCCTCCGTCGTCTTGCAAATGGTTTCTTTCTGAGCGGAGGAATACTGTACAAGAGGACTCCAGACTTGGGACTATTGAGATGTGTAGACGCACAAGAAGCCTCGAGAATTCTTAACGAGGTACATTCAGGGATTTGTGGGCCACACATGAATGGCTATGTGCTAGCCAAGAAGATCTTAAGAGCAGGTTATTTCTAGCTCACCATGGAGCGAGATTGCATAGGGTTTGTGCGGAAATGCCACCAATGTCAAGTGCACGGTGATTTGATACATTCCCCTCCCTTAGAGCTCCACACAATGTCCGCTCCTTGGCCTTTCGCTGCATTGGGAATGGATGTCATTGGCCCGATAGAACCAAAGGCATCAAATGGGCATAGATTTATCTTGGTCGCCATCGATTATTTTACCAAGTGGGTGGAAGCAGCGACCTTCAAGTCGGTAACCAAGAAAGCTGTGGTCGACTTTGTTCATTCGAACATCATTTGCCGATTCGGTATCCCCAATACCATCATCACTGACAATGGGGCTAATCTGAACAGTCATTTGATGAGAGAGGTATGTGAAAGGTTCAAAATTGTGCATAGAAATTCCACACCATACCGGCCTAAAGCAAATGACGCGGTCGAAGCTGCAAACAAAAACATCAAGAAGATCCTTCGAAAAATGGTGGAAGGATCTCGAGAATGGCATGAGAAGTTGCCATTTGCTCTTCTGGGTTATCGCACAACTGTGCGCACCTCAATAGGCACGACTCCATATGAACTG
Organism: Petunia axillaris subsp. axillaris; assembly: GCA_029990575.1. Taxonomy (NCBI): domain Eukaryota; kingdom Viridiplantae; phylum Streptophyta; class Magnoliopsida; order Solanales; family Solanaceae; genus Petunia; species Petunia axillaris. Next base: position 12,028,625 of record JARKNS010000006.1, read on the forward strand.
GTGTATGGGACCGAAGCGGTCATTCCGGCAGAAGTCGAAATACCATCCTTGACAATCATTGTTGAAGCTGAGATCGAGGACACTGAATGGGTCAAATCCCGCTTGGAACAATTGGCTTTGATTGACGAGAAAAGGCTAAATGCAGTATGTTATGGTCAACTATATCAGAAGAGAATGGCAAAAGCATACAACAAGAAAGTGCGCCAACGCAAGTTCAATGAAGGCCAATTAGTCTTAAAGCGCATCTTTCCACATCAGGAAGAAGCAAAGGGCAAGTTTGCTCCAAATTGGCAAGGACCGTATGTGGTGAAGAAGGTGTTGCCCAATGGTGCTCTATTCTTGACAGACATCGAAGGCACGATGGCTGAAATGATTGTTAATGCTGATGCAGTGAAGAGGTACTACATTTGATGTTCTTGGATTGGGATACCGAAAGTCTTTGTTTCCCTTATCCAGATAATGTATCCCTTTTGTTAGCCTTTGGCTTTGTACTGCTTTTGTGAACCCTTATTGGGAATCCTGTAATTGAACTGAAATGAAATGAAAAGAGAAAATTCGAAATTTGGCATTAAATTGCTAGAGCTACGTCTGACCTGATTCCTCTCAAAAGGATATGTAGGCAACCATTCAGGTGCGGTCATATCAGTGAAAGTTCTAAAGGTTCCCTAGCTTCATAACATGGGAAAGTTCATATTTTTTCCCTGTTCATGTTGACGCAAAACTTGCCTCCAAGTTTGCGGCCAAATTCAAAAAAAATCCAAATCCGCAGTTTCTGCTAAACTGGGGCAGAAGTTTGTTTTTATTTTATTGACATTATTTTATTTGTCAATAAAATAAAAACAAACTTCTATTATTCTTACCATCTTTGCACATGTTCATGGGACGTTTGGAATTTTTGTCTCGAAGTCAGGAAGAGGCTCAAAGCACCCAAGACATTATCATCAAAGAGCGAAAAAAATAAAAAATAAAAAAGAGAAAAAAATGAAAAGAAAAGAAAATGAAGTCTTGCCGGTGAAAACCTGAAAGGGCGTCGCATGACAAACAGTGAGATAAAAGAACAATGAGAGAGGTTAGTTGGTGAAAACCCCAAATGGGGCACCACTAGCCGAATGAGAGATGTTATATTTGTCGTCAAGCTGGGCTTGGCAAGTAGTCATTGCTGAATGTTCGAACTGAGGGAGAGGTCGAGGAAGAGCTGTTGTGAATGGATCAGGGTTCGAGGCCAAAATGCATGTCATGTCCATTGGGGTCATCATCGTTTTGCCTCCAGATAAGTTCATTTTCATCTTCTAAAGGACATCTCTTGTCCAGAGTCCTTTGTCCAGATTCTTTTCCATTTTTCGACTCTCAGTCAAAATAACATCAAAACGAGCAAAAGAAAGTTTCGCAAAAGTTGTTTACCGGTTTTGCAGTTGTAGCAGAGCACAGTCAGGACCCGCCTGGATAATGGAAGCCAACATCACATCTCGATAGCAAGAATGACACATCGAGAATTTGCACCATTGAAAGACCAACAAGGGAAGCCAAAGGGAATACACAGAAACAGAAAGAAATAGGAAAAGAAGGGAAATAAGGAAAGCAGAATCTGGAGTACATTTGAAGGACTCAAGGCGCCCACCTGAAGAATTAGGGAATTCATTTCAAGAAGGTCGAGGCACCCACCTGAAGAATGAGGGAGTAGTTTTGAGAAGTCGAGGCACCCACCTGGAGAATGAGGGAGTAGTTTAGAGAAAGTCAGGGCACCCACCTGAAGAATGAGGGAATATATATCAAGAAGTCGAGGCACCCACCTGGAGAATGAGGGAGTAGTTTAGAGAAAGTCAAGGCGCCCACCTGAAGAATTAGGGAATTTATTTCAAGAAAGTCGAGGCACCCACCTGGAGAATGAGGGAGTAGTTTAGAGAAAGTCAAGGCGCCCACCTGAAGAATTAGGGAATTCATTTCAAGAAAGTCGAGGCACCCACCTGGAGAATGAGGGAGTAGTTTAGAGAAAGTCAAGGCGCCTACCTGAAGAATGAGGGAATTCATTTCAAGAAAGTCGAGGCACCCACCTGGAGAATGAGGGAGTAGTTTAGAGAAAGTCAAGGCGCCCACCTGAAGAATGAGGGAATTCATTTCAAGAAAGTCGAGGCACCCACCTGAAGAATGAGGGAGTAGTTTTGAGAAGTCGAGGCACCCACCTGGAGAATGAGGGAGTAGTTTAGAGAAAGTCAGGGCACCCACCTGAAGAATGAGGGAATATATATCAAGAAGTCGAGGCACCCACCTGGAGAATGAGGGAGTAGTTTAGAGAAAGTCAGGGCACCCACCTGAAGAATGAGGGAATATATATCAAGAAGTTGAGGCACCCACCTGGAGAATGAGGGAGTAGTTTAGAGAAAGTCGAGGCACCCACCTGAACAATGAGGGAAGTTAATTCAAGAAGTCGAGGCACCCATATGAAGAATGAGGAAATTCATTTCAAGAACTCAAGGCTCTCATCTGAAGAATGAGGGAATTCATTTCAAGAACTCTAGGCGCTCGCCTGAAGAACGAGGGAATCTATTTCTGCAAGAGCAAGACCCACCTGAACCAAGAGCGGTGGCTTTATTTTCGACAAATGAGGGGAGTAAGAACCAAGAGGCCATCTCAGGAAGCATGAAGAAGTTAGCTTAGGAATTGTAATTTTGCATTTCATATGTTGTATTCCCATTTTTCCTTTGTAAAGCAGTGACCACCAGCCAGCTAGCCAGCAACCAGCGATAGTGACCAGCAGCAACAACTCTAGTGTGCCAAAAGTGTTTTGTGTCAGTCCGGGTAAGTCTAAGAGCGTCAGGTCAGTCCCAGTTGGTTTTGAAAGTGTCTAGATTTAGTCTGTGTATCTCTAGAGAGTGCTTAGTGTTAGTCTAGGAGGGTTTAGTGTCCGTCTAAATGTGGTAGTCCCAGCTATCGCACGGGAGGAACTACATTGACTTGATTCCTTTGTCCGGGGATATGTAGGTAGCCTTGTTCTTGGTTAGAACCGAAAGTTCAAGGTACGGTCACAATTTTTAAGAGCATGCTCTCGCCTAGAACCGAAAAGCCAAAATTAGTTGTTGATTACGTCTTTGTCCGAAAACTCTTCGTGTTCTCGAACAAAGAGGGGCAGCTGTAATCACCTAATTTTGGCACCAAATTCAAGATAAGTGCTAAAATTGACGTGCTAATTTAGCTAAGATTTTTGCTTATTTTTTCTTGGATTTTGTCAATTTCTTTGGCCATTTCAGTTATTTAATTAAGCAAAATTACCGAAAACTATCTCAAAAGGACATTTGGTTGATTAGTTATGTATGTGATAATTTAGTTAAGTGTGACATTTATATTTTGTGTGTGTTTTACTAGTTAATTAGGATTTAGTTTAGTTGAAATTGAGTACACTTTGTATGGTATTAAACCATAAAAGAATTGGCCATTGGGCCACTTGAAAAAATCAGAAAAAATGGACCAGCCCACTACCATAACCATTAGTCAACCCGTTAGCCCAATCCAATTAGTCAACCCGGCCCATTTCGTGAGTATAAATCCAAAATGTTGCTACATTTGTCCATTTTCCCAATTTTTTCAGCAAAAACAAGTGAAACCATGGCCAATTTTACACCACCCGCCGGAAATCACCTCCACGGCGGAACCACCGGTCGGCCGCCGCCAACCACCACCGGCCGGCCGCTGGAAAAACCAAAAAATACATATTCCGGCTCGCCTTGAGCCCCTCTATCCATTTCCACCATTAATTTCCCCAAATTCACAATGATTTTTGCGAAGATCGGGGTTCGAATCACGGGCAAAGCTTTTCCGGTGAGTCTTTTCATTTCTCTACTGATTTTCGCGTGTATCCACCTCTCCCTCTCTCCTCTTTCCGTTCTTTATTTCTTCTAACTGAAACGACCCCAAATGGGATCGTTTCCGTTAGAAGAAAAAGGGAAACGGGTCTGAACGGCTAACGAGAGGGTCGGGTTTGTGTCGATTAGATTTTAGACGAAAGGGAGGCTAAGGCGAGTGTGTCGAGGCAGCGGAGAGGGTGATGTTGTGTGTGATTGTTTGTTTACAGTTGATTGGTGGCTGATGACGCTGCGACGAGGGCTTAGCGAGGCCATGGCCGCGAGTTAGTGTTGATCCGATGCTATGGCAAAGCAATGGTGTCGAGGTGATGTTGAATCGACGAGTCAGTGATGGTGATGCTTGGATTGCAGCGTCGATGTGTGAGACGAGGGGCTGTAATTTTGTTTGTTTAGCGAGGGCGGGGATGTAGTAGCAGTAGTTGGGGCCGTGCGTTTGATAATGGTATTTGTTTCATTGGCGAGGCGTTTGGTAATTGCTTGGAGGCTACTTTGATGGTAATGCACTGAGGTACTTAGAGGCGCTTAGGCAGTGGTGCTATCGAGCGAGGCTGCGACAGTGATGTCGTGTGTGAGGACTGAAATGGCTTTTCCCAGGCACGATGGTTGTGATTACAATAGAGTCAAGGGATGTGATGTTGCTGCGATGATGAGGATACGGTTTGAGGCAGTAGCTCAGGGCTGACAAGGCAGCGGAGCATTGAAGCAGTGGACGATCAGAGTCGTAGTGATGCAGCGGCACGATGATAGTTCGGGAACAATTAGCAAACTGGTTAGAGTTAGTAACTCTAATACTTGATTTCTTTCTTGTTTAGTCTTGAAAAGAAAAGGAAATAGAAAGAGTAAATTGTTTCAATTGTAAAATAGGTTGGTCCGACTGTGAAAATCAATATATACATGTTGTTGTTTCGTAATTATGATCTCGTGTCGAGTTATGTTGAATCGTGTATGCATATGATTGTTCATCCGAATAATACTCAGTTAGGTTATAGTTTGTTCAAATGCTCATGTTTTGGTTGAATAAATCTGTCCGATTTGTTTGTTTATTCATAGTCTAAGTGTATAAGTTGGCGTCTGAAGCACGAAACTGGAATGGAACTTAGTTTTTGACTGTGTATTTGATCCGTATGTTGATTTAGTTGTTCAAAATGTTCAGTCCCATGAGTTTAAATATACAGTTGTGATCAATCTTTGTTCCAAGCGTGCAAGTGTGTATGTATGTCTCTGATTGAGTTGTTCAAAGTCTTTGTTTCAAGTTTGGTTGTGAACTCTATTTAGTGTGTGTGTGTATGAATAAATTTGTTGCTGTGAATTGTTTGGTGCCTGAGACATTTTGTAGTTGGGAGGAATGAAGTAGCTCCCTGGTTCATTTTGGTTTTTGAGAGCCTGGGATTTGTCTAGTTAGAAAGTAGGGAGTCAGAGGTGGTTGGTCTTTTAGGAGCTTTGTTTCAGGTTTTATAAATTTGTTCTCAGGTGGACTTAGTCCATTCATGTTTAGTTTGATCATGGTTGTTGACTTGTTGAGATAATTTAGATGACATAAGAGGGATGATGTCAAATGAGATGCCAAAGAATGAGTTAGGGAGGTACAAGGTGGCAGCAGAGTGCTGCCCTTTTCTGGGTTCTGGTACAGCCCTGCAGAGGGAAATTATGAGCTGAAATCTTAAGGATTGAAGGGGGGGCACATGGGCTAGTCCTTGGCACTAGTACACACCCACTTCCCTCTCTATTTCAAGGGAGTTTTCACTCTCTTTTTAACAGGAGAACACATAAAAGCTGAAACAAAAAAGAGCAACAGAGAATAGAAAAAACAAACAACAGAGAGAAAAAGCTAAAACAAAAAAAAGTGAAGAAGAACAGAGAGTGGAAAACAGAGAAGAGGGAGAGCATCAGAACATCAAAACAACAGAGAACATTAACAATACAAGAAAAACTACCAGCACTAGGGAGTTTCTTTGGAAAGAAAATATTTTGAGTAAGAAAAGTGAAGAAGTAAGAAAGAAAGTAAAGAAAAGAGATAAGAGATTAGTAAAAAGAAAGAAAGTTCAGTCTGGGTATTTGAAGCTTAAGGTTGGGTAAGCTTGTGGCTGATTGTTCGTTGTCTGGCTCGCTTAGTTGCTGTTGTTGCTGACTCGGTTGAGGTTCGGGACTCACCTATTTCTATTGGAGTTTGTGCTATTAGGTATTTTATCCTAACCTTTGTATGTTTTAATTTTGACCATGTATAATTAGAACTTGATGGTGAATGAAGCATGTTATTGTTCATTACTGTTGCCATTTCTAGCCTTAGTCATGTCCTCGCGCTACGTAAATAGAGAAAGGCCAGATCTGAAACTAAAAGTTAAAAGGGACTGTGAGCGCAAATTTTTTTTTTTAAAAGAAACGTACGTGTTCTAGAGTTAAAATTGTCTTTTAAACTTATGAAACTATTTTAGATAGAATGTATAGTTTCAAAATGTATTATAGTTTCAGGCTATCTATTTAAATCAAGTTTTCAATTTATTAAGAAAGGAGCCCTACTGTTAAATAATGTGAGATATGCTGTTAAATCTGAAACATCCTAAGCTGAAAGAGTAAGGTGCAAATCTTGGAAATAACATGATATATGTTTGGTTTCAAGTCTGGTTCATTTTTTTTTTAATAAGTAAGTTTAGTTAAGAGTGAGCTTAGTACTACAAGCTTGAAAGTGGAAAGAGAATGACGCTGAAAGCGTAGCAGTACGCAGAGAATCAATGAGTCCATGATATGAAATTTACAAAGTGATCTGTTTTCGAAGAGCTCTTCAGTTGGGGTCCTAAATTTAAGATATAAGGCCAATGACAATATTTTTCTAGAATAATGGCTGTTTGCTAACAAACATCTTGAAAATCAAAGAGAAAGCGTGTGAGAGTTGGGCCAGATTGTAAGGGCTATCCAATTTAAGATATGGCCTTTAGTTTAAAATTAAATCTCAATAAAGAAAATTAGCCATTCCATGAAAGGAAGCTGAAAAGGTGGCTATTTATTCTATTTGTAAATAGTGCTGCTGTTTCTTTTTTTAAAACGTTACAGTATTTATTTTATTTATTTAATTTTCAAGTCTAGAATGAATTTTAATCTTGTTAATATCAAACTTTTTTAAAAAAATATCAAAGAGTAACAGAACCAGGCAAACTGCAACAAATATTTTCAAAAAGTCCAAATGCGATAAGTAAAGCAACTGTGCTTGGCACAGGAGTCGAGGGTGCCTAACACCTTCCCGAGAATCAACCGAGGTCCTTACCCGAATCTCAAAACGCAGGCCTTTGACGAGTCAAAAGGTGTTCCAAGGTACCTTTGGTGACTTGGCACACCCTTTGAACTTGTCAAGTGGCGACTCCGTAAAAATAATATTTTTGGTACCTTTGAACACCGTCACTTTCTTAAATGGAAACCCTTTTAATAAATAGCGCAGAAAATCAAATCAAATTCCACAAAGCGCTGTTAACCGAGAATCAAGCGGGCGCGCGGAAAAAAGGGGTGTGACAGGATCTATTGAGTTGTACTATTTTACTTTCATAGAAGTTTTGTAAGAGTACACATCATTCAAGTCTTGTACTTGGAAAAACTTCACTGATTGTGAAATGGGTCACTATAGGATTAGAGTTAGTCCTAGGTTAGTAAAAAGGTAGTCTTGTAACCAAGTGAGTCTTTCAAATAGTGAAGTTGAAATCCTACTTGAGAGAGTTGGTCGTTATTTTTTTATCCCAAGATAACGAGGTTTTCCACGCTAATATCAAATGTTCATTTACTTACGGTTTATTTAATTCCGCGCTCAAGAAAGTAAAGGAACACATTGAAGAAACTGGTCTTTAAGTAATAAGGGGCCGTTCGGTTGCTCGTTTGTGGGATTAATACCCACATAAAATTCCGCGTTAATTTAGCGCATCGTTCGGTTGATTTTCTATGAAATTTTAATACCCGCATAAAATTAGTTCAACGTTTGGTTGCGTTTTTGTATATTCCGCATTATTAATACCCGCATTATTAATGCGGGAATCTATGTATTATTTTATGCGGGTAGAAGGTGGTATTAATAATGTGGATATTAATAATGTAGGTATTGAAATTTAAAATGACAAAAGTAACCCTCATTATGAGGATATTTTAAAATTTTATGTAAGGAGTAAATAAATATTTTAAATAATAATATTATTTGTTAATTTGTAATATATCAGTGATTCAAAAAATAATCCCTCCGTTATAATATATGTATGGATAATACCCGCATAACTAAACCCCGCGCTAACTAATACTCGCATTATTAATACCTACATTATTAATACATACATTACTAATACTCACATTACTAATATCCTCATTAATAGTTAATACCCAGCGTAAACAATACCTTCAACCGAACGACCCCTAAGTGGTGTGTCTTAGGAAATAACAGGTCGTTTGGTATGCACTAGCACTAAGTTAATACCCTCATAAAGTCTTGGTATTACTAATACATTGTTTGGTTTCTCCTTTGATAGTATTTAGCATTACAATACCATGTTTGGTTGGTCTTTTCTTTCTCCACATAAAATATAGCATTACTAATACAATGTTTGGTTCACAATTTCTTTTTCCGCATAGCTAATACCTGCATAAGTTATGCGGGAATCTATGTATTATTTTATGCGGGGTAGAAGATGGAATAAGTAATGTGGGTATTAGCAATGCAGGTATTAAAATTTAAAAGGACAAAATTAACCCTTATAATGATAAAAATATTTTTAAATTATTTAAAGAGTAATTAAATATTTTAAATTATAACATTATATATTAATTTGTAATATATTAATGATTCAAGAAATAATCCCTATATTATATTAGATGCATAGCTAATACCTGCATTGCTAATATCTATAATTATTACCTACATAACTAATATTTGCATTACTAATATCTGCATAACTAATACTCGAATTGTTAATGCATACATAACTAATACATGCATTGTTAATACCTTCATAACAAATATCTGCATAACTTGTCTCCGTACCAAACGACCCTTAGTGTTACCACAAGTGGGGTGAGATGTAGATAAAACTTATCCAGCAAAATGGATAAGCTGTTTTGAATTTTGATAGAGCCTCAATTAAAAAAAATATTTTGAAAACATGTCAAAAAAATGTATAAATTAAAAGTAAAATTTGTTTTACTTTGGTATTAGGCAACAACAACAACAAAAATAAAAAATAGTCCACCAAATTCGTAACTTTTCCAAAATAGAACAAAACGAGAAAACTTGGTACTCCCTGGAAATGTAAAGAGAGAAGAATATGGAAGAAGTGCAGAGGATTTTAATGGAAGCATTTGGCGAGTCATCAGAGAGCGAAGGCGAAGTTGGTGATGGTGATGCTCATTGTGTAGAGAATCACGATAATGGAAAAGCCCTAATCGGGTCAGTGTTTGGAGCAATCCATAGTTGGGAAAGAATCAGTGAAATTGATGGTTTGTGGTTGTGCAAAAACTTCCTATCTATTGATCAACAATCAATGCTGTTGTCATCAATTCAACAAGGTAAACTTTAGGAATTTTCCAATTTATTCATACATAGTTCAAGCATAAGGCAGTAAATATCATGTTAAGTTAACTAGTAAATTACCTATCAAACAGCTGCTAGAGTTCTATGTTTAATTATCACTCATCTCTTTTAAGGAAAATAAATGTTAGTAGTAAGACAAGTTGGGCCGACGGTCTATCAAAAACGGCCTCTCCACCTTAGTAGGGGCAAGGTCTGCCTATATTTCACCCTCCCTGACCTCACTTGTGGCATAACAGTGGGTATGTTGTTAGTAAGATAAGTTGGTTTTATCAAAGCAAAGTCTCATTATATGCTTCATGATTGTTGTGGTTGCAGAACGATGGTTTGCCGAGTCTTCAAGCAATCAGGTCTTTGTTTCCTCAATCTTCATTACATTTTTGTATAATTCTCTCCGTGTCAACTCCTGAACTTTAGATGTATTTAGTGTTGTTTAACATTTTATTGTTATGACATTCAGCTGAACATTTATGTAACCTAGTTTTCCATGCTTAAGCCCTTGAATATCGAAGGGACCTTGTTATGTTTCATTTGAAATAAGACGATTGCTCTCGTTTTTATGTTAAATGATGATTCAACTTACTGTTGCTAAACTAAACCTGAGAGATAAGAACACTATAAAACACGCAGGCACCATAGTTGGGGATAAGTCGGCTATAGTTTTGATGCTTTTCTGTAAAGTTGTTGAACAAAGTAATGCCAATATGTCTTATTTTTTCTTATGATGTTCTCAGTTGACAATCCTACATTAGAGTCTTATTCAAAACAAGACTTCATTAATATGAGATTTTGATAAGGAAAATTTATCAGCTCCAGATGCTGGATGTGCAAGTCAATGTAGCTGGATTGGCAGGTTATTTGTTGTGCAGTTGATCCCATGTGATTTTTGTGTTTCAGGCCATGAGGTTTGGTGACCTTCCCGGGTGGGCAATTGAGCTCACCAGCTCTATACGTGAGGTGATTCTTTTAGGTAATAATGTTGCAGACTTGGAAAACTGTGAAAATGGCAAGGAACCATGCATTTTTCCACAAGATCTGTTATGGAGGGAACCTCTGTTTGATCAACTAATAGTTAACATGTACCAGCCAGGTGAGGTGCGACTTGATCTTTACACAGGACATACATTATATGTTACAAAACACTTCTCATAGTGACCTTATGCTGCTAGTATGCTGATCGTTCACTGTCTAACTAGTGTGGCCATCATGTTAGATGAATCACTCGAAGATTCCAGCAAAAAATGTTTAGTATCTTCTGCTAGCATGCCTCGGGAATTGGATGTACAAAAATGCTGCCTCATTAGTTAAAATTTCAGCAGGGTCTCTAGTTTATGAATGGAAGCTGGTGTCATTACAACGCATCTTCGTGGTCGACATTGTATAGAATCGTCTAGCCTTTAGAATATCTGGTCTATGGGTTAGGTCCTTGATGATCAAAATAATGTGGTCCAGTGTCAGACGAAACTATAATAGACGGTAAAGCTAGATACTGTGAGGATAAGGTGCCTCTCTGTTGTAGATTTATGTTATAAAAAAGTTGAGCTGGTAGTATTATCCATAGTTAGGCAGAGCAGCAATTAAAGAATCGTTCTTTCCTATCATGCCCTTTTAGAGGGCAACACCAATTATTTTAGGAAAAATAATATACCATTCTCTTTATTGTACCTTATTTGTCCCTCCCCTCTTGTACGATATCACTGGGTATGTTGTCGTTGTCTCCCTCCCTATGTGCCTGTAGAGGTATCTTTCATGTTGTACATTGATTCATGCATATTCTTCATCTTTTTATCTCATTGTGGATGCATATTATGGAATATGTGCGCAAAAATAGAAAAAGAATGGTAGGGGCTGAAACTATCGAAAACATTTGGGAAAATGCTTAGGCTTACAATCATAACTGCTTAGGAGCACTTTTGATTTAAATTGATAAATATTGCTAATTTTTTTATTAGTACATTGAACAACATTGGATTAAATTGATAGGTTTCATCATTACAGTCTGTATAATTTAAACTAGAGGTTGACTCCTTACAAAATTATCACTGCTTTGGTTTAAACAGGGGATCTGTCCGCATGTTGATTTAATGCGCTTCGAGGATGGCATTGCTATCGTTTCTCTGGAGTCATCCTGCGTCATGCATTTTACTCCAGTCGAGAGTGTAACATGCAGAAACCTAAGTCCACCGCAAAAAGTACCTGTGCTTTTGACCCCAGGAGGTCTTATTGTGATGTGGGGACAAGCACGCTATGTTTGGAGACATGAGATAAATCGAAATCCTGGATTTCAAAAATGGGAAGGCCAAGAAATTAACCAAAAGAGGAGAATATCCGTGACTCTGAGGAAGCTCGGTAGCACCGACTAGAATTCAGCGGTAAAACATCATTGTGTCATTTTCGTGGCCCGGGGGATGAAAGTAGTAGTATCCTCATAATTGGTTCCAAAAACCATTATACGCTCGGACAGCAGCTCTGGCTATATTAGTACTACTTTTGAAGTTAACCTATGCTTATGATCACGCAGCAACACATTTCCGCCCAATTTTTTGTGGGAAGCTTCACGATTTCTGTGCTGAATACTCTCTCTCTACATTTTACTTAGGAACACCTGTCCCTTTTAAGATTCTTATTTTCTTTAAGTTTGGGTTTACACTTTATACCACAAGCATAATAAAGGTAATGTAATGGTTACAGTCATCGTGGTTTTGATCAAGGTGGCGATTCATTTCTCAATCCACTAGTGCAAACTGGATCTTTTGTTCAGAGATTGCATGCATTGCTCTGTTTTATAAGGACCTCAAGGTATTGAATGCGATCTGCAAGTTTTTATTTCGTTCTAGGTGCCAGGTAAGGATCATGCTTGAAACTTGAAAGGCTCAGATTTTCTTGCAAAATTCTGAATATTTTCGTGTACTCGCCAATTAATGAAGTTCCAAATGACTCCTTCAAGAATTTACTACCAGCCCCTGCAAAACAGTTCCCCTTCCTCTTGTCGCCACTGATACTCATTTTTCAATGATCATGAAGTAATGTAATCTCTATTAACTCCCTCAAAAGAAAACAGAAATGTCATGTACATACAAGGAACAATTAAGGGAAAACTATCAACCAAAAAAGTACAACATATGACAAATTACTGTGACAAAGCAGAACACGATTCATGCCATTAGAAACTCTACATTGCACAAACTTAAGGATGTGAAATATATAACACTAAATTACAGTACATAAAAGCATCACAAGAGAAAAAAAAGTGCATACAGCATCTACGTAGGTCATCATTCCTAGTGGAATGCAAGCTTAAAATTTGCAAGACTCAGAAGCACAGCCCATCCGAGGCACGGTTTAACCAGATCCCCGGCTATAGGATTCACTGTTTTAAAAGCTCTAGAACATGCAATCAAAACTCCAAATAAAGCCATACACAATATCAACCCAACTCTCGTAGCTCCTGCTTTGAACACAACAGGATCCCAAGCCAAACTTAATCCCAATTGGCTAAGGTACAAAAGCATAGCCATAGGTTGACGATGAAACCCACCTTCCGCCCAAACAAGCCAAGCTGAAAGTCCCATCAGAAAAGCTGAAACCAAACAAGCCAAGTGCAAAGCCCACAAACGTGGAATCCAAAAAGGCTTCTCCATTGAAACATACTGGTAACTTGATCCAAAAAGAGAGATGTCTAAAAGGGTTAAAGAAAGTGGCAAAGCTAAAGCTATTCCTAATGACTTGAGACCACGTTTGGCTTTTTGATTTCTTGTTGATTTGCTGCTTCTGTCCATTTTTGTGTTTTCCTCGGTTTGTACTTCTTCTTTTTCTTCTTGTCCTTTGGTTCTGTGTTTCAGCTCTTGAGAAGCCATGATCCGATTATTGCGTTTATTGTTTAAGAAAAAGAGTGCAAGGTAGTAGGAACTAGACTCGGATACAAGAAGGGTCAGGAGATACTTCAGGTGATGGAATGATATGTTGGAAGGAGTCGAAGCCACTATTTATACATATTCCATGAGTTCGTGTAATTTTTATATGATCGTGCATTTCAAGTTGTTGTAACAAGTAATTCCCTGCTTTATTTTTCCAACTTACTACTCCTTATAAATTATTAAAATTTCAGCTAACTAGTAATCATTTTTGGAGATTACAATGGTTCAGTATTTCGTTGATTTATTTTATAAGTTGGTACTGTATTATAGCCCATCGTTTAAAAAAGAAAGACAAGCTTTTAATTATTATGTCATATATAATATTTGAACTTAAGATTTTAAATATACTTTATAGAAGTATATCATTATGTGTAAAATTAAAAGCTCTCCAAGTATAAAATAGGCATTACAATTACTTCTATTTGTTTAGAACATATTTTAAATATAATGAAATAGATTAAACAAAAAGGTCATATAGGAGTAAGTTACAATGAATGGTATGTTTAGATGATTTGATTTTGTAAATGTTATACTGAAATTAGCTAAACTCGTTTTATGTACATATCTTGCTAATCTTTTAATTAGCAATAGTTGCAAAGAGAATGGGAACGCACTGATTGTGGATAAGTTAAATCCTGCGTGAAAAGTTTGTTTAGCAGATTAACATTATAAGCAGGATTCGACTAGAGGACATGTGGCTAAACAAAGTGATGAAGAGTGGAGGGTTGCAGCACACGTGGAAAGAAGTCAGTGCAAAGTGATGGCTTCTGTTTTCGTCTTTCTATCAAACACTTTGCTTCTGGTCAAAAGAATAACATGTCTATCATCTTATTTGGCTAGCGTCGACACTGATCCAGATGTTGCACGCTGCATGGATGCGGTGGCTTCTAGTCCGTAAGAGCAATAATATTGGTTTTTTATAAGTTTGATTGATGCTGATATTAAGAGCTATCTTCTTATGAGTCATATAAGTTAGAAAAAAAAAAAAGACCCCATGGCTTTACAGATTTTCTTTTATTTGATAAAAGATAAATGTTACATGTAAGGAAAATATACTTGTTATACTTTATATAAGCGTGGTAAGTGTCCTGCCTCCGGTTACAGGATCCGATTAGAAATTGACGCGTAGCTATTCTTTTGGAGTCTAATTAATGTATGGCCTGTTTAAGTTTGACCCATAGCAATTTATTTAGATTTTAATTAACGAATAGCCTATGTTTGCCACATATTTAATAATAGCCAATAGTGGTAGTAGCTGTTTTGCAATATATATTTTTTTGTTTGATCCTGACCTAAAATCAAGAAAAATTGGATAAATATTAGAAAATAAATTTTCTAAACTGGACAATCAACAATAACATACCCAGTATTATTCCACAAGTGGAGTGTTGCGGGTGAGAGGTACGTAGACCTTACCTCCACTAAGGTGAAGAGACATAAACTGGACAATCGAGTACATAAAAAAATGGCGACGTTCTTGATTAGCCAATCCTTTAATGTACATATCCAGATTTTAACCAATGATTATTTATCCTAGGATATAGTGTCAGGAAATTTTGAGCGGAACTAAATTTCATAAAGCAACTAAAAATGTAAAATAAAGTCATTAGAGCAGCTAATTAGTTTGACGAAAAGAAAATGAAAATTTACATGAAATAGCCGTCATAGTCAATATGTATAAAATATACATCTATAATAATTCACATAATATACATAAAATATGCATGAAAAGTATAATAAGAAAATAATTATTATTTGTTTAAGTGGTCTAGACGTTATTCCGACAACGTAAATATTTTAAAAAAAATACATTTACTTAAAGTAATATTGGGCCCGTGCTGGCACGGGCGTACCAGAACTAGTATACATGGTAAACTGAAAATAATATTATAATCATTTAATTTGTACATATGATGTGCTAGGTAGGGGTGTCAACGGTTCTCGAAAAATCGATCGAACCGTACCGAACCGTACCGAACCGATTCTTAGGTTACTTTACCAAAACCGATGGTTTGAATATGACTCTATAATCGTACCAAATAATTAGGGTAGATTTCTTTATAAAATAAAAAGACCGAAAAAATACCGAACCGGACCGAATATATTTACACACACAATATATATATGTTTTATGTGTTAAGACCAAAAAATAAATATAAACAAACATTTTTACTCGAGGTCTTGGACCTTGAGGTGATGGAAACACAACGTTGCATATACGAATTAGCACCAAAAGTGCAAACTACCGAACTCAACTGCACTCATATAATCCTGCTGAAACTAAATCAATTGGTACAACTAATAAACTTGAGCATATATTAAGCTACTAGGTGACCGAGATATCAAATATTTTTCAAACCGTTTAAATTTCTCTTAGCATATACTTAATATTTTATTATTCTAGTTCTTGAGTTATATTTAATCAATATCTGTCAACTCGTGTTATTTAGAATTCTTTTGTCTTTGCTTCATTGATTTTATAATATCACTATAGAATAATGTTCTTTTGATTAATTGCCTTAAAAATAAATTTTACCAAAGTCATGTATATGGTATCGTGTTCTATTATCTGCTTAATAGAAAGTGACAATCACGTATAGCTCGGTATTGGAGAAAGAAAATATGTCGAGTACTTAAATATTAGTTACGACCATTTAAGAGTCATACTTATTCAAATATTATCTTAAATCATACTTTATGTGTTATATTAAATTTATAGGTATTTTACATTAAAAAATGGCACATTCTAATAGTGGTACGACTCTACCACAGAGTTCAAAAAAAATTAACCGAAATTAACCGAACCGAACCGAAACCAAAGGAAAACCGATATGAATGGTACGGTTTAGAAAAGTCTTATTTTGGTTATGTGTTATAGAGTAACCGAAAAATTGGTATGGTATAAATTTCATGAAAAAACCGACCGAACCGAACCGTTGACACCCTTCGTGCTAGGAGCACATTCAGTGACAGACATAGTAGTAGTAGGAGTTAAAGCATTAGCTCTAAGTACAGTCATATTGTCATAAGTGGCCAAAATATATTGCCATAAGTGGCCAAAATATTGCAGATGAGATAGTCCTAATATAGTTAGTAGCATCTTTGTCTGAAAGAGTTGCATCTCTAACAAGCTCAGTTGGTTGTTCATATATCTGTAGTTGTGATGGCGCGGGAGAGAGTAAAGCTTGTTTAGCCAAAAAATGGGCAGCTCTATTGGCTTCCCTGAAGCTATGTCGTATCACTAGGTTCTCCAAAGTCTGGAGCACGAACCTGCATTGAAGAAGGATATTAGCATACATAGCATTATCATGATCCAGTAGCTTAAGGAGTTCAACAGAGTCAGTATCAATTTCTAGGGGTGTAAGGTGATATTACAAGGCTATACGAAGGCTTGTGAGCAAGGCCATTAGTTCCATGAAGACAACAGAATGTCCTTTGAGTGCCATGCAGAACCCTAAAATTCAATCTCCTTTATGATTATGAAACACCCCTCCCACTCCCTCTTTTTTATTTGATGGATCAAAAGCTCCATCTATGTTCAATTTTAAATTAATGCCAGAGGGTAGTTGCCATGAGAATAACACTGTGACTTTTGATTGATGAATTTTGGTGCTATCAGTTAAAAATTTATACTCTAAAATACGCATGATAACTTGAGGTGTGGATGGGTATTTAAAGGTCTGTTGATGAATATTATTATTCCTAATAATCCATGTAAGATGGCAGATGGCAAAAGGAAAAAAAATTATGCTATGTAAGATGAGGGTTTATAAAGGTGTGGTTGACATGTAAGCACCAGAAATCATACAACCAATGGCTATTCGAAATAAACTAATCAAGAGTGATGTTTAGTGCATTCCAAAAAGCATAAGCAAGTTGACAATGCAGGAATATATGTTCAATAGTTTCAATATCATTATAGTGGTAACAATGTGGGTCAGTACTTATACATAAGGTATGAAGATTATGCTTCGTGGATAATTTATTATGTTGGATTTTGCCATAGGGGGAGTTTTATTTTTGGAAGTGTTTTCAGTTGCCAGATCCAAGTGAAATTTAGGGTAGAAGATGATTGGTGTTGTAGGAGCTGATAGACAAATTTTGTATGAAAAAACCCATTTGAAGTGAGGCACCAAAAGGGTGTGTCTTTAACAGATTCATCTTGTTGATGCATGCTTTGAAGAATTTCTATTTTTATAATATCAGGAAGATTAAAAGAGAGTAATTTCAAGTTCCAAGGTGAGTGTTCCTTGATTTGAGAAACTGTTAGTTCAGTTTCAGGTAGGGTGAGAGGACCATAAATAAGAGATCTTAGCGGTTTCATAGAGTTTACCCACCTGTCTTTCCAGAAATGTATATAATCTCCTTTTCCTAAATGCCATCCCAAACCTTTTTTGCAAAGTTGCCAACCTTTTTGTATGTTTTTCCAGATAAAAAATGGTGGTGATGGTCTTCTATTTAACTTATATTTTTGGGATAGAATAGATGCAAATGGATGGTTAGGGTTTGAAAACAATCTTCATGCTATACTTGCTAGCATTGCCAAATTTTTATGGCCATATTGTCCAAGTCCTAGGCCACCAAATTGTTTTTGTTAGGTGATAACTCCCAACTGACATAATGCATTTTCCTATGACCAGCAGAATATCCCCAAATGAGATCCCTTTGTATTTTATCAATAGAGGATAAGACCTTTTTGGGTAGAAGATGGTACTACATTGTATGAGTAGGAATGATATTTAGAGTTGCATTTGCTAAAGTGACTCTTCCTGCTAGAGTAAGGAAATTAGATTTCCAAGAAGAGAGCCCATAATTTAAGTTGTTAATAATGTATTGGAAATCTGTAGGCCTTGGGTTTATATTTAGTATGAGAAAATCCTAAGTATTTACCAAAAGCAGTAGTGTTAGTATAGTTGAGAATATTGTTAATAGCTTGTTTAGTATTATTAGGGCAGTTAGAAGAGTAAATCAACCTAGTTTTATTAGCATTAATCTTTCGAGGAGATAATTTAGAAAATAAAGTGAGGCATTGATTAATAGAATTTGCAGATTTGATGTTAGCCTCAGCCATTATAGTTAAATCATCTGCATAAAATAGATGTGTTATGGGATGGCCATTTGGACATATTGATGGGATCCCATAAAGCATAATCAACATAGTGGTTTATCAGGTTAGATAATAGTTCCATACATATGATGAAGATGTAGGGGATATGGGGTCACCTTGCCTAATGCACCTAGAAGGTGAGAAGAAGTCTGTTAAAGAGCCATTTACCATGATGGCAATTGTATTAGTACAAAATACATGAAAGGGTTAATTTTATGATATTAGGAGGAAATTTGAAGTACAAAAGAGTGATAAATAAAACTTTGAACCTTTAAATCCCAAATCTTGTAAGTTACAATATTCTGAGCAGTTTGCAGAACAGGTCTTTCTCCTAAGATTAATCCTCCTACCACCACACTTTTCATCTTTGGACATTATATCATTGAATCCCCCCTCCCCCCTAAAAAAATGGACCTTTATATGCATCATAGATTTTGGTTAAATTATTCCATAATTCTAGCCTAGTATTAAATCTAGGACTTGCATAAATAGCTGAAAAAAGACAAGGTGTGTGATTAGGTAGTACCTGGATCATTGGGTAAATTTCCTGGTCCTTAGTCTAGATGTCAAAGAGATTAAGCATATGAGTTTTCCACAACACCATCATCCCCCCTGATCTGTCTCTAATAGGAATTTCTATCATCCTATCAAACCTATAGTAGTTCTTGAGAGCTACATGAGTTACCATTTTGGTTTCCAGTAGGGCAAAAAGGCAAGATTGTGGTTTTTTAACAACTCCCCTAAGTTACTTCTAAAATCATCATTGTTACCTCCCCTAATGTTCCAAATTATAAAACTTGTCTTGTTATTCATTGTTAAGGGATTGGTATGATGTTTGTGAAGATGAACACCCTCCTCCCTAGCTAGTATATGATTTCTAATAATTGTGGGGTTTAATACTGCTGCATATTTCCCTACATCCTTGTTCACTATTGGAAGTATGTCCAATGAGCATTTGAAGAGTGTGGGAGGCAAGATTTGGATGTATTTCTTGTCCTCTATTTCTGGAAACAGCATGCATGTGGCTACGCACAAGTTTGAAATTTCTGTGAGTGACCAGTGGTGGATTGGAAGCCCCCCACCACTTCTTCCTCTTGCAAGTCTTGATCTTATATTGTGGGGGAGCATCTTCCTCGTTCAGGATCTCCTCTTGATTTTGGACTAGCTGGTTGGGTTGTGGATTCTAGGAAAATGGTCGGTCCATTGGAATTATGGGGGGTTGTTCCTGGTTCATTGGTGGGTTCATGTTCATTGGTTGATTCATCAGTGGATCTTGTGGGTTCATTTGGTGGGTTCATAGGTGGTTGCACTGGTGGTTGGGGGTGAAGTTGTTGTGGCTCCCATGGAAAGAAGAGTGGTGGAGCATTGAGGTCCAGAGGAGGAAAAATGGAAGATTGTGGATAGGATTGACCATTGATGGGAGATTGTGTGGTAAGTTCCAGTGATTGTGTGGAAAGAGGGCTGCAGCTAGAGCTTGTGCTAAAGGGTCTAGGATAGTCATCATCCATATATGCTGAATGTAGTTCTCCATGGCTAATCTCATCCCTTCTGTTATTAGTTGTTTAAGAAAGAGTGGGTTTTGTAGGAGGAGGATTATTTCCTGACCATTCAAGTCTATGTTAAATGAGATTTCTTGACCTATTAGAGATTGTTCCAACTAGGATATTGATTGGTGATTGGGAGGGAGTGGAGGAGTAGCAAAGATGAGTGGTGGTGGTGGGTTGAATTTTAGAGGAAGAACATTGTTTACCATTCTGTAAGGATGAAGTCTTCTGAGAACAGGGATTAACACCACCCTCCTTTTGTACAATCGATGCTGGTGTGGAAACATCAGAGGTGATGGAGTTGTTATATAAACTAAGAGAAGATATGTCTGGGTTTTTGGAAAGATCTTTTGCTTGTTGATCAATATGCATGGGAGTATAAGGATTGGCCAGGGAATTTATATCATTATTTGCCTTAGGCTTGTTAGGAAGTTGCATTTCCACTTGGCCAGCTGAAGTTGCTATTTGTTTAGTGATAAGAGTCAAATCGAGCTTAAAGTACTTACCATCAAGAGCCGGGATTAGAGGATGAAAAGGATGGGAAGCCAAGAGCTTTCGGAGCAATTTGAAGGAGTGTTGAAAGCAACCAGGCCCAGGCGCCCCGCCCAGGACCCTAGGCGCTCCGCCCAGAGCAAGAGGGAGCCAGGCGCTCCGCCTCCAAGGTGGGCGCTCCGCCCAGCCTACTCCACTGACCACTTTTTGAGGTGCCCCGCCCAAATGCTAGGCGCTCCGCCTACCTTGCAGTCAAACCAAGACGAGACTTCTATTATTAGCCTAGTATTATTTACTAGTTTGACCCTGCGTTGTATTTGTTATTACACCCAACTTGTAGGGGTTACTTTAGACTTTATTTAGAAAGTGTAGAAGCTCTATAAATACAAGACTTAGGTCATTAGCTCATTAGTTAGTTAGTTAATGTTGAATTGAATGAATAGAAGATAGAATAGGCTTAGCCTTTCTTGTTGAAGCTTGGCTTCATGTATCTCTTACTTGGAATCCATGGTGGATCACCGCTAGTGTGACCCCGTTAGTGGTTCAAGTCTCTTTCTCCCTATGAATCAATCTACTTTGGTTAGTTTGATTCTTTCTTTCTTCTATTTTTTGTTCTTCCCCATCCCTATTTCGTGGTTATCGTGTCTTAATTGCTTCCGCCTCTATTTTACTTGCTTCCATATTTTTAATCCTTATCAGTTTGGTATCAGAGCAAGGCTCGGGTTTCGTTCTTACGAATCCACGTTCCTTGTTCATCGTATCTTTACTTTAGTGTTCTTGTTGTTGAAGTTCTTAGAAAGAAGAAAAAATAAAATAAAAAATTGAAAAAGTTGAAAATCCAAAAATTGGGCATAACTTGTTGGTGTGATTGGATCTTGATATGGGTGTTATAGATTATTGATCCTTGTTGAAAACCCATTTTTTGGGTACCAAAAACACGAGGTTTGGATTGGAATTGAGAAATTTGGAATTTGAAAACCCCAAAATTGATAAACCCTTCTAAAACCCTTGTTCTTGATGATTCTTGGATGATTCATGGGTTGGATGGTTGTTGATCGTTGAGTTGATTATCGGGTTTGTTCTTCATTGAAATACAAACAATTTGAAATAAATTTCGTGAGATTTGGAGTTGTATAACACCAAAATCGAAGAATCAAAATCCAATTTGAAACCCTTTTGAAAACCCACTTTGAATCTTTGAATGATGATTGTGTTTTGATTATTGGATGTTTATGGGTGAAATTCATTGGGGTTTGTTGAAAATAACATTATCCAACTTTGGGTACCATTGATTTTGAAGAAACAGGGTGAAAACGTTGAAAATTTGGGTCAAAAACCCATTTTCGGGAAAGCTGGAGCACCCACCCATGCGGACCGCCCACCCCCTAGGCACCCCGCCCACTTAGGCTACTGGTCCAGACCCTAGGCGGACCGCCCACCCACCCAGGCGGACCGCCCAGTTCACTGGTTGGCTCAATTTGCTTCGTTTCGTGGTTTTTTGTGTTTGTTTCGATTCCGAACTTCTTGGTTAGTGTTTCTAAGGTATTAGTCCTAATTTATTGACACTAATCTTTGATTGTTTAGGTTTTTGTGTGTCTTGGAGTCTTTAATTAAAGTCGTAGAACTTGCTTGCTTCAAGTGCGCATTAAAATAGCTTTCGTACATCAAGTCACATAACTCCATTCCGAACCATTACTTGGGTGCATTAGTTGATTGATGTTGTCATTGTGATTACTAAGAGACAAAAAGGTCTTGAGTGGAAAAAGGCTTGAGTGGTGAGAACAATAGAGTGTGGTCACAAAAGCCAACGACCTTGAGTGTATATACAAGTGGAAATAAAATTGAGTGACATCTTTTGAGTGATACACGTGAGTGAGTGAATTTGTGAGGTCCTTAACTCTTTGGTTACAACTATGGCTTCAGATGATAATTGTGGAGAGTACGACTCATGTGGGGATGATGGCGACTATGGTTCCTATGGTGATGATGATGGGTATTGCTATCACGATTCGGGGAACCAAGGCTCATATGATGATGAAGCGGGTCACTATGTTGGTTATGAAGATGAAGAAGACTATGAGGCTTGCGAAGATGAATGTGAAGAACCTTATGCTTCTAGTCAAGAATATGAAGATGGTGACGCTTCAAGGTATGATGATCCTACTTACTCTTCTTGTGATGACTTTGTGCATGATGATAGTGACGTAGAGAGAATTGATGATGAGGTTGATTATGAGAATTGTTCATTTTTATCTTCTCTTGGTGTTGCTAATGGTGTGCAAGGGAGTAGTAGAGGTCCTTCCATTAGTATGGGAGGAGGTGGTGGTTGTTCTATGGGAAATGAGAGGTTTGCAGCTTCTAGTTGTGCTAAACGACATAATGCTCCTAATTCCCATGTGAAGGGTGGATTGAGAAGTGGCGTTGCTCTTACTACTAATGGAATATATTGCTCTAGTAGTAGTGGTAGGAGTGGTGCTATGGGCTATGGAACCAAGGCAAGAGGCACTTATGGATTCCATAGTGGTACTCCTTCCCCGACTTTCAACAGCATTTCTAATGTTGGAAGAGTGACGGGAAGTGGAGGTTATTCTAAAGGTGTTGCCACTAGAGGAGGAATAAGGAGGACCCAACTTGATGGTGATGTCTTTCCTGTACTTCCAAGCTCCTACTTGGATGATCCTATACAAAACTTAGGTATGAGAATGTTCATTGTTACCGTGAATGATGATGGAGGATACTCGCTCAATATTGGTGGCACCGATGCCAATTACATTAGCACTTCGTTGGTTACTGAGCTAAGGTTACCATGCTATGCTCTAGAGATTCCATATGAGTACAATGGAGTGTAGGTTACCAAGAAAGCTTGGGTATGCATATCTCATAGGAATTACAAGAGTTATGTTTGGTGTGATGTGTATCCCATGAAGCATTGTGATGTGTGGCTAGGTGAGCCATGGTTGCAAGACAAGAGTGTGCGATATAGTGTTGTTAATGATATGTATTGGGTGAGCAAGGGTCAAAGGACTTATGACTTTGAGCCTCTTCGGGCAAAGATCAAGTTACCTCTACCCTCTTTGCCTATGCAAAGGAGAAAGGAGCAAGAACTTCATTCCATGATTGAAAGAGTGCAATCAAGAAGTCCTACAAATACAAGAATTAGTGGGACTAGTGCTAGAAAGGAGTTGACAAGTGTTAACAAGGTGAACCCGAACCCACAAGCTTCAAAGCCAAATAGATCACCAACAAAGAAGGAGGAGATCTCTAGTGATGAGTCTCCAAGTCCTAGATTTCGGGTTGATGTTAAGAGTCCACCTACTCCGGCTATGGGTATTCTTGGGCCTCGTCCCAACTCACCCGAATATGAGAGACAAAAGATTGAGAGAAGTAAGGGAGTGACCGGTGACATTCCTCGAGTAAAAAAAGGAGAGGATGTGTTGAGTGATGTGAGTGGGATGTCACCACCCGAATCTACACCCGACCTTGAAAAGAAAATGAGGGAAAAGGAAAAATTGAGAGTGAGGACACCCCTTATTCTAACCTTAACCCTTTATCTTTTTTTTCTACTTGTGTTAGCTCTTGTGTAGGTACTCTTGGAGGCAAACCAATGGAGCCTCAATCATGTTCCAAAATGGAAGGACAAGGTGAAGAAGATCTTCAATGTGAGCTTCAAGGTAAAGGAACAATTCATGAAACTTCAAGTGCATTGAGTGAGCAAGATGGCCACTCAAAGGTATGTCAAAGTTCTTCCCTTTAGCATGTTACTTCTTTGTCA
The DNA here is from genome assembly GCA_029990575.1 of Petunia axillaris subsp. axillaris. Classification (NCBI taxonomy): domain Eukaryota; kingdom Viridiplantae; phylum Streptophyta; class Magnoliopsida; order Solanales; family Solanaceae; genus Petunia; species Petunia axillaris. Next base: position 12,052,865 of record JARKNS010000006.1, read on the forward strand.
TGTGATGGTGTTTGTGAAAACTCTATACTAGTTGATGAATTATGTGATTACAATGTGTTTGCAACTAGTGTAGAGTCGGTTGGTCAACTTGTGTGTGATTGTGAACCGCTAGTTGAGAGGGATGATAAGCCACATCATGATGTGAGCTCGGTTTTCATTGAACCTCTCTTTAGTGAAGAATGTGTAGTTGAACTTGCTTATGAACCGTGTTATGACACCCCACCTATATTTGACAAAGGGGAAGACGAGTTGAATGAGTATCATATTCTTTCCCTTGATGAATTGCTTGATAATGGTGGACCTATGTGTCGTAGTGAGGATGATTGTGACCTTGAGGAGTCTTTAGAGTATGAGATGGATCGATTTGTATTCGATGACTCCTCGAGTGAGAGTGAAGAACCTAGTCTTGATACAATGCTTTTGTGTGACCATAAATTTGAGGTGCATGCTTTTACATTTCCATTGTTTGAAGATAATCTCATTTGTGGAAGTGAATTGTATCGGACTAAGGTTGGTAGCAAAATAGAACCTCCATGGTTTGTGAAGTTAGACTCTATGGATGATCCATTGTTTGGAACTCCAAGTGGAATGAGTGGTCTTGATATTGGTTGTATTGAACCATCTTCTAGTAGTCCTAACCTTCATTGTGTGGACTATAATGATGAAGGATCTATTTTGGAGACCTTCCTTTGGAGTTTGTCAAGTGAGGGAGATTGCCTTGGAGTTGGATTTGGAGGTGAGGAAGTCACTCTTGGTGGGTGTAAGAGTGCTTCTAAGAAGGGGAATGGAGTATTTGATGTTAGTTTCCAATTGAACTATTTTGTTTACTCCACCCCATATGTTGATCACACCTTGGGTGTTGAACATGCCAAAGCCAATGAATCATATTGTGATAGTAATGCATTGAAGGCTTGGTGTGTTGACCATAAGCTTGGAGGTCACAAGGAACTTAGTTGCTTAATCTTGCATGTCCCATGTCTTATTGATCTCTTTGCTTGTTATGGTAGTGAGTGCTTGTCATTGTTGAGCCAAGAACTTGTTGTTTCCTTTGGAGACATAAGCTTTTTGATTAGTATTGATACTTAGCTCTATCACAAAAGTGTGATTTTCACATCACTTGCACTCACTCTTGTTAGGCTTGCCTACTCTTGTAGTGGGAAGTTTTGGTGTGTTCTTATTGGACTTAGAGATCATATGAATTTTGATAGCTTGATCTTCCATATTCTCTACCCTATTGATCTCTTTGATGAATCATGTATTGAGTGCACCCATTGGGGAAGCCAAGTACTTGTTGTTTTCTTTGGAAACATGTGCTTTATCATTGTCATTGATACTTGGTTATACCATAAGAGTGTGTTTTCCACACTACTTGTACTAACCTACTCTTGCAGTAGGATATTTGGCTTGTTTTTGTCTTTGATTGTAGGTCTTGATGGTTTGATTTCGAGGACGAAATCCTTTCAAGAAGGGGAGGATGATAAGGGTCAAATCGAGCTTAAAGTACTTACCATCAAGATCCGGGATTGGAGGATGAAAAGGATGGGAAGCCAAGAGCTTTCGGAGCAATTTGAAGGAGTGTTGAAAGCACCCAGGCCCAAGCGCCCCGCCCAGGACCCTAGGCGCTCCGTCCAGAGCAAGAGGGAGCCAGGCGCTCCGCCTTCAAGGTGGGCGCTCCGCCCAGCCTACTCCACTGACCACTTTTTGAGGTGCCCCGCCCAAATGCTAGGCGCTCCGCCTACCTTGCAGTCAAACCAAGACGAGACTTCTATTATTAGCCTAGTAGTATTTACTAGTTTGACCCTACGTGGTCTTTGTTATTACACCCAACTTGTGGGGGTTATTTTAGACTTTATTTAGAAAGTGTAGAACCTCTATAAATACTACACTTAGGTCATTAGCTCATTAGTTTGTTAGTTAATGTTGAATTGAGTGAATAGAAGATAGAATAGGCTTGGCCATTCTTGTTGAAGCTTGGCTTTATGTATCTCTTACTTGGAATCCATGGTGGATCACCGCTAGTGTGACTCCATTAGTGGTTCAAGTCTCTTTCTCCCTTTGAATCAATCTGCTTTGGTTAGTTTTATTCGTTCTTTCTTCTATATTCTGTTCTTCCTCATCCCTATTTCTTGGTTATCGTGTCTTAATTGTTTCCGCCTCTATTTTACTTGCTTTCGCATTTTTAATCCTTATCATTTAGTAATATTAGAGGAAAATGAGGAGTTGCCACTTTTTGAGTTGTTTAAGTTTGCAGGTGTATATGATTTGTCCTTTATATTTTTATTAGTTGGATTTTGTAAAATAACTTGTTCACTGTATGCTAATGATTGAAATGCATATCCCACTGCTGACACGTTTTGTGCACGTGGAGCATCCACAATTTGAGACACAGTATGTCTAATTGTGGTGAGGTAATTTCATTAGGTGCAGAGGTAAAAGAAGGCAGTGTTTGGGGAATGTCTTCTAATAAAGTATTTAGTGCCTCAAATTTATTTGAATAGATATCATTGGAAACAGTGATTAAAGAGGAAGTGGTCAAAGATTGCTTTTTTGGATTCAATAGTGTTATATTTATTGGATAAAGTCCCTGCACTACTTGTATCTAATTGGCCACGAAACAAACTATCCTTGTCCTTCGTATAAGCATATTTATTCTTAATTCTATAGTAAGAATAAATAGGCAAGTATTTATCTGGTCTAGGAGTAATAGTAGAAGTGGAAATACCTGACTTTGGTGAAGAAGAATTAAAATTAGGCACATTACCAGGAATAAGTCTCCTTCTTGGAAAGCTAACTGTCTGCCAATTGTAAATTATTTGGGATGTGGAAGACTCCTTTTTGTTTTCCTAAGGAGAAGTATGAATGGTTTCATGTTCTAAGAGTCAAGGCAGGTTAGTAGAACATGACATATTATGGTGTCCGAAAAAGCCATAAGAGGTACACATGAGGCCTTGGCCTTCATAAAGAACATGTTGTTTATGAGATCCACCATAATAAACGATTTAACTGATTTTTGTAAAGAAATTCCACACAACCTAGCATATCTACCCCTTAAGGTTGTGCGAGTACAAAAATAAACTTTTAATAGTTTTTCGATGGCTTGGTCGATGCGTTTGAGAAATTTTCCATAATAAAATTCAGTTGGCATTTGGGGGAGTCTAACCCAAACTGCTGATGTAAGTTGCTTGGAAGTGCTAGAAATAAAATTAGGTTCCCACCTCCGAACAATGAGGTACAACCCATTAACAAACCAAGGACCATCAGATAGAACTTTGATCATATTTTCTTATTTATTAAACTTAACGATATAGTAATCATATCCTAAATCGATTAACAAAATATCTTCAGTTGGTTTCCATAGTTCATTTATTTTAATCTTTAAATATTCATGCATGATTCTTTTGACAAAAAGCTTAATGATTAGAGAATACCTACACGACTCGTAGATTCATTGTTTATCCTCCTTGGTAAGCTGAATGGCCTCCATAGCTTCAGATAAAGCATTTGGTTTCGATATAGGAATCGTTGGATCATTTGATTTAGAGATATGAACCGTTGTATCATCACTGTTGGAGTAAAGATTTGTTGATATATTGAGCGTATCTGAATCTAACATTTGTGTATCTTGAACGATGGTAGTACAAAACTGTTGGAAAGTTAGAAGTTTTTCCTTGAAAGATTGTTTTGGGTCATCCGATTGTAGAGAGAATGAAGGGTCAGGTGGTTGGGAGGAATTATTTTTAAGTTTGTCTTTTGATTTTTCATTGTTCAATTGACCAAGAGTGGCTTGGAAAATGGAAGAGACGATGTAGTAGACGAAAAGTTTTTTCCGAAAAACTAGAGAGAAGCTGCTATACTTCCAATATATGACAACAAACATCTTTAAGGTAAAGCGAGATAACTATTTTAAAATTCATTCATCTGCATGGTCTTGTGGATTTATTTTCGTATCTAGCTTGTTAATCAAGAAAAAGAGTTAAGTTAACTTCTTATGTGTTCCTTAAGCTTCAGAGAAGTTGAAAAGACTTATTAGTTACGAGTACTTATAAAAGAGTAGTACTCAATGGAAAATAGATGATGAAGTCAAGCAGAAAATCTTAAATAGCAGTAGAACTTTATGTGAAATAGGTCAATAACTAAGAGAAAATTTAGGTGCCATGTATGAAAGCTTCCGGCGACATTCTGCCTTATTTTCTTCCTTTTTTATTTTACCATGTAGTCCAAATATAACCGAACATTCAAGACACTTCCTACTTTTATTAGTTAATTTGGCAACACATAGCTATTTAATTTATTATTGTCCCTATTAATAATTAGTAATTAATAGTACAAAATTATTATAGAAGACGGTGTAGTAGACGAAAAGGTTTTTTTGAAAATTAGACAGAAGTTGCTATACTTTCAATATATAACAACAAACATCATTAAGGTAAAGCGAGATAACTGTTTCAAAATTATATTTTTGACGAGTCTTGAAACGAGGCGGACTAGAAATGCATTAGAGTCAAATAGGCAGAATGCAATCAATCACAGGGCTTCCAACAGTCCGATCATTCACCCAAATTGAAGTCAAAATTATTATATTCGTCAGAGTAATAAATTAACTCAAAATCTATTCTAAATACTAACCGTAATTTCATAATTTTTTCTCTTAGTCGTTTAATAAACAACCAAAATCATCTTTTTAACTCTCGTCCGCAAATTACGAAGTCCAAAATGTAAAGCTAATGTCATTATGTATATACCCTTCTTTGTACATACTCTATTTTCAAGTTTTTCTTTTCTCTCTTTTTACTATTTCTTCTCAAGTTGATGTTTGACTCTAGAAGTACATTCTGCTAGATTAAGAGTACACTTGACACTGGGGTGAATTGGATCGTTAATGCTTTTCGCCTCTTTTTAAACTTTAACTATATTTTTTCAAGATTATGAATTACTTCAAAGAACCAATTTCAAGTGGTATTCAAACTTAGTTTTAGCAAATCAAAAGAGACAGAGCACACCAAATATTAACGTGAAAAATACCTCGACGCAAAGGTATAAAAATCACGACCCACATTCCTGTAGAAATTTCAACCAATTCACTAAAACACATGAGTCAAAGTCGGATTACAAAGGTAACCCAAGGACTTACCTCTCAGCTCTTTACAATAATCCTAGAGTGTTGCTACCTTTCTAAACTACCCTAGCTTGGAACAAAAAGAACTCAGCTCTAAGCTCTTCACCGAGTGGGATTTTAACTCCAAATATAACCTTAAATAGTGCTTCTGAAAAAGCTGAACAAGATTACAATTTAATGTCTAATACAAGAACTAAGAACTGGACTCCAAATAATTCAATATCACTTGATAAACACTCGTTTAGAACTGTTCCAGCACCCGTTTCAAATGCTTCAGATCTTTTCTTTCTTGAATGCTCAAACTCTCTTTTGCTGAAGTGTTTTGGATGCCTTTTTTCTATATGTACGTGGACTGCTTTTATAGATAAATACTTGATGAGTAAAAACATAGTCCAAGCATTTCAGGGATAGCCATATAACTTTAATTCTAAATCTTTCTCCTTATCACATAGTTTTTCTTAGAATCCTACTGCATATCCAACTTCTCTCTAGCCAAGTCTTGTAGAAATCAAATCATTAAAGAACATATCAAAAATACTTTGGCCAATCCATAATCCAGCTGTACAAAATTCCACCAAAATTAGCAGTCAAATTACATTCACCAACTTTCCAATAATTTCTAATACTATTTTTTCAAGAAAAATAGTTCCACAAATAACGGATCAATTTATTCATTGTAACAAGTACATTTTATTTATCATCTTCAAAACATTACATACTCAAAGGATTCTCCCTTTTTTATAATGACAAGCAAAATGTGTTTGTTTCACTTTGATAATCACAACAACCTGACTTAAGACAGTTAAGGATCAAGTATGAAAATTTTTATTTATCTAACCATGCATAATGATTTTTCCTCCCCCTAACAAAAACACATACAAATACAAGTAAGGAAAAATGAGAGAATTAAAGTGGAGTAACTGACAGTGATATTATACAACCTAAGCACAAGCACATATTACTCTTCTCCATTTTGGCATCATCGAAAAGTATCAACTATTGTTAAACCAACAATGCAAAATATAAGAGTAATCAAATATGTCATATCCATTGCCATTGGGGCAGCATCTCATGTAATCATAAGCACAAACTTCTCAAGTATTGATACTGAATGATATTGGTCACCCTTTTTGAAATCACGATCCATCAAAACAATTACCAAAGGACAAAACCAAATTTATTAAAGTTAAGCTTATAAGCAAAAATAAAAAGCTTAGTGCATAACCTTGTCATAGGAAATAAATAAAAAAATAGGCTAAGGAATATGACATTGAACAGGTTCAAGACTTGGCATTGAACAGGTTCAAGCTTGGGCTGATATGGGTGTAAAGTTAAGAAAAGAGTTACGAGTTTTTAGTGGTGCTTAGCTTATATTCCCCCTCAACTTTTGCTCAATATAAGATATCAAAGTTGCATCCTCCTCTATCTCAATATAAGATATCAAAGTTGCATCCTCCTCTATGAGACTTCTCAACCGATTCTCTAAAGGAATATTTAAACATTATTTTAAGAGACGATTACTAGATCAAAATTAGAACCAGGTCCATCACCTGTTCCATCATTTTCAGCAAAAATTTAATGACGTTGACAAGCTTGCTTCTTGTTGTCAGATCAATCTTGACAGGAGATCTGTAACATTTGTCTCAAAATTTTTTGCATCAAACATCACCTCCACATAAATATTTTTCACACTTATAGGAACACTCATTTTTTTCACATTCATTCTTGAAACGACCTCAGTTAGTCGTTTCGGAAGTTAGGACTCTGATTGGCGTGCCGATAATTTTAAAATATTTGTAATGTCCATTAGGACATGTCTGTAAAATTTGAGCTAAATCAGACCTCGTTTGGTAGGCATCGGAAAAAGGTTTCAGTTTTTATTGTCGATAAATATTAAAAAGAGATTTTCGAGCTCGGTTTTGGCGAATGAGCTCCGATTCGAAATCCAAAGGCGCTGTTAGGTTCGTATGATTATTTATTATTTTTCAAAAGTGAATTTCGATGTTGTTCGGCTAGGTTCCGCTAAAATGCCAAAAGTTAAATAATTTGACCCTTTTCCATTTAAATTTGCATCTTGAGTTTCGGGAACCCGATTTGAGATCCGCCTTCACGAGTATGTTACATATTTTCTCGTACGCAAAAATTGGAATTATTTCGAATATCGTAGGGTACCGTTTTAATTTTCATTAAGAAAAGAAAATAAAATAAAAGAAAACAAAAAAAAAAAGGGAAAAAGACAAAACGTAAGAAAGAGAAAGAAATGAATGGCGGTGGGAATATATACTAAGTACTCCCTCTGTCCTAATTTATGTGTCACACTTTCCATTTTGGTCTGTCCCAAAAAGAATGTCACATTTCCTTATTTGTCAACTATTTAATGCATTATCTTTATTTTATCCTTATTGGGCTCTACTTACTTTAAAAGCCACAAACAACTTTTTGATTACTACAATCTTCTCTCTTTTACTTTTTCAAGGGTAAATTTGAACATTTACAAAGTCAACTTCTATTTACTTAAACTCCGTGCCAAGTCAAACACCGCCACATAAATTGGGATGGAGGTAGTAGCATATATGCTAATTATGAAACAACAGAAACAAAAACAAAAAAAAAAAAAAAAAAAACAAAAAAAAAAAAAAGCGAAACAGAATCAAAGAAAATGAGAAACAGAGAAAATTATCAAAAAAAATGCCAGAAAATGAAAAAAGAGCCGGAAAAATAGTAGAATTTTCACCCCGAAACATTCAGGTAATGATCCTAATATATTATTTGAGTTTACTACGTGTGTTTGAATATGTTTTAATGGTAAAACTTGGAATATTAGACATCGTTTTAATAAGTTCAATTAATAGTTTAAAGGGTCAAATGGACCCCGATAATGAAATTGATTATATATTCGTACTCAGTGAGTTATGGGCAACTTATAAATGTAATTTATTTAAATTTTAGTTATGTGACCTTAAACCTTGTACATAGGTCTGGCCTGCGTATTGCGTATGCGAATAGGGTATCAGGTTCCTAACCGGATTGCCCTAAGATGTGAGGAATGAAGCCTTTAGCCTAAATTGATATATTTTACTGCTTATTGAATAGAGTGGGATCGTTTGGTAAGGCAACCAAAGGATTAAGCGGTTGTTGATTAGCCGTACTAACTTTTGGAAGAGGTAAGTGTTTATATCCATTTCTTTGGAGGCCCTTGGCCTTGTGGATATTCTACCACGTGTTCCTTACGTGTGTAGCTTCCGATAGGCGTACCCATTACGCCTTAGCTTTGAATTTACATTGTATATTATATGTTATGCCCTGTTATTGGTATTGCATTGAGCATATGAGCATTGCACTCTGGTTTTGAGCATTGCATATACTTCCCGGTAATCGATGAGAGTCCCGAGCCGGTGAAGGGTCATTATTGTATATATTTCCCGGTTGGTGATGAGAGTCCCGCACCGGTGAAGGTTCATCATTGCATATACTTCTCGGTAATTGATGAGAGTCCCGAGCCGGTGAAGGGTCATCATTGCATATACTTCCCGGTAATTGATGAGAGTCCCGAGCCGGTGAAGGATCATTATTGCATATCTCCTGGTAGACGATGAGAGTCCCGCGCCGGAGATAGGTATCAGGTATATGTAACTGTATTGCATCGTGCCGCATTCATCCCATCTCATTGCACCACATACTGATTATTGGGTGTATTGTGTTGTATTTTATGTATGCAGTATGTATACCATATTGTGGAGATATCTCATTTTGCCTATATATTTCTGGCTTGTATCCTGGGTTGCACGTCGCTACAGTATAAATACATGGATCGGATCGGGTTGCACGCCGCAACAGTATAAATATACGGATCGAGTTGCACGCCGCAACAGTATAAATATACGGATCGGGTTGCACGCCGCGACAGTATGAATATACGGATTAGGTTGCACACCGCGACAGTATAAATATATGGACGGGTTGCACGCCACAACAGGATGTATTTCTGATTGTTGATAAGTTCTGTCTACCTTATGTCCCTGGTTGTTTATGCTTCCATACGTGTTTTCAATTATTATCTGGCTCTGCTTTTTCATAATTTAAATAAGAGAACTTTGCTTTACCTGTTTTTCTTCTCCCTGGCTAGCTATCCTATTCTTGAGGAGGCTAGTCTGCCCCACTTATTGAGTCCTTTTGACTCACCCTTGTTTGTTGTTTGTTTCTTGTCTATCTCTTTCGTTTCGTCAGGTTCACTCCAGGATTGAGTTCGCCACGTTGTGAAGGAGCGAAGACGACTTCAGCTGTCAGGGCAAGTTAGCTTTTATTCCGGATGGCCACCAGTTTATTGGTTATTATTTCAGTTGCATTTTGGCCCCTTCAGGAGGTATCTATCTTCTTTGTACTCTTAGATGTCTAGTCTGGATAGCCCTAAACCTAGTTTAAAGGTAGTCAGCTGTAATTTCTTTTGTACAGCTTGGAGGTATCAGTATGTCTGTATTTTTGTTTTAAGTCTTGTCCTTATCTATGAAGTGTTATATTTATTTTCCTAATTTAATTGATAAGGGTTCGCCCGACGGGTCTAGGGGAGGATGTCGGGTGCCCGCACGACCTAACCGGATTTTGGGTGCCCGCACGACCTAACCGGATTTCGGGTCGTGTCAGTTGGTATCAGAGCCCGGTTTAGAGTCTATCCAGACTAAGACAGTGTCTAGTAGAGTCTCGCTGATGGGTACGTAGACGTCCGTACTTATCTACGAGAGGCTATGATGGCATTTTGGATGCTTCACTTTCTTCTTTTTTGATCGTGTGTCATTCTAGTATGCAAAATTATTTTCGTGGTAATTGTGAAACCCTCGTGCGACAAATCAGCAAATGGTATGAGTTCAAGACGAAGCAGTCTGGCCTGGGGTTAGCACTGACGAAACCCTGAGAGTTTTTTATCGTGCTGACGATCTAGTTGCGGAGGTCCCAGTTGTACGAGCTCGCGATGGGCAAGAGAGTTGGGCCTTGTGGTTCCCTTGGCTCTCTACGATGCTTTTATGAGAATCTTGGCGATGCAGATACCGTAAGAACCTATCATTTGCTAGGAAGCTTATCAGGTTGTCGCAGATGCAGATGTTCAGTCTCAGGGAGCTTCTATTCCAGTTCTTAATATTGCCGCAGTAAAGTATGTTCTGGAGGCAGCATCTGTTGCGCCTCTAGTTATTCTGGCTAGTTAGCTAGCCCGAGTAATGGCTCGGTCCGAGTATCTGCATTATTTTACCCAATTGAACCTTCCGATATTCTTAAGCCATGCATTAGATAATCCTTGCTTAAATTTTTTAAATAAAATGATGTCAGCGTATCCTTCAGGCTCTTGATTATATCGAGCGGTATGGTGTTGATTATTCTTCTTTCCAGTTTCAAGGTCCAGCCCTGGATTGGTGGAATGCTCTCTTATTAGCTAATTTGGTTCGGTTTTTCTTCTAGATTCGTGGAAAGGTTCCTTTCGAGTAGCGAGTGAGATGAAAAGTGTTGCCAGGTTGAGTGGATTAGACAGGGTAGCCTGTCGGTTAGCCTGTTTGGTATTTCAGAATATGAGATTAAATTCTATAGAATGGCTGAATATGCATTAGAACTAGTCCATGAGCCTTTCGAGAGATTTAAAGATTTATTGATGACCTTTCTTTTTCCTTGAGATCCCAGATGGCTCGAAAAATTGAGGTTGGGACTTCATTTGACGTCGTTGTTGATATTGCTCAAAGGTATTAGGCATACCATAAGTTAGAGGGGGAAGAGTTAGAGCGGGAGAACAGGAAATTCCGTGGCCATGGCGGACAACCATGGTACCTCATTTGGAGGTAAGAGTTCTGATTATTTTGAGAGGTCACCTTCCAGGTTATCTCTGCTTGTAGAGCGTGATTCTCAAAGTGCGCGAGTAGTTTATCAAGATTAGACTCGGTTTTCTCTTTGTAGCTATCAGCAATCTTTCCTGCTTCCATTTTTACTGAAAAGGTGTTATCATTATTTGTGAGCCTGTCATCTTTGGAGGAGTTTTCCCTTACTCCAGCAAGTAGGCAGTCGTCATTTCTCTCGTCATCAGGCATCTGTGCAGTCGCAGGGGATTTTATTTAGATCTCAATCAGCAAAAAAAAAATGCCACCATCCAGTAGAGGTCGAGAGCATGGTGACAGTGGTTCTTCAGAAGGTGATTATCAGGGTAATGGCTCAGTTCAGCTGCAGAGGCAGTTCTATGAACTTCCAGTCTGGCAGGATGCTGAGGTATCTGATGTAGTAGACCCATGTATTTCTTTTTCCATTAAATGTGAGTAAGATTTGATTCTTCCGGTCAATCTGGAAATGGTTTGTTATATTATTTTTCCATGGTTTCCTTGGATATTGTTTCTATTAAGAATCGGTTGCGGTAGAGGGGTGAGCTTCTGGTATGATTTATTCATGGCATTTGTGATGACCCTATTAGTTTATCTGGTCTAAAGGTGAGAGATTTTGAGTGAATATCTGTATGGTTTGTTTGGCATCTTGTCATGCCACCTTCTATTATTATATCAAATTAGTATACCTCTCTTCTTGGAATTCCGTGTTGATAGGATAATGAGATCCTAATTCGTCACTATCAGAAAGTATTATCGTTTCTTCCGGTGTAAAGTGGTTAGTAAGTAATATTTGATCTATGTGTCTTCCATCGGTTCAAGATGTTTGTAGAGTCATGTTATCCCATGAGCTTATCTGGGTTATAAAAAGATTTCTGGTAAATTGTTAGAGTTTCCTTCTTATTGGGAGATTAAATTGACATAGATTTTCTTCCACAAAGCTCATTTAATGTCTATTTCTTCAACTGCAATTTTTGGGTTAGTCTGACTCGGAAGTAGTCTAGCTCTGGTAGCCAAGCAAATAAGAAGATGAGCTTCCTAAAGATCTAATTGTTTCCACCCTCAGTTTACTGCCATTTCTTCTTCTTCCGATACTAGTGAGCTTGGGCGGTTAGTAGCCGCTTGTGATATTCCCTGTATTGAGCCAGAGTGCGTGTCAAGGTAGCCGGGTAAGCACGTTGTTGTGTTTTAAAGCTACAAAGGGTAATGAGAGGTGTCATTTGACCCCCTGAATTGAGCTATCGAGCGGTGATGCTTATGGAAAAGGTGTGGAGTTATGAACTCGAGAGTTGCAGCTGTTTGGCAACTCGAAAGGGTAGTTGGTAGCTTAGGTCTGCCTATGTTCAGCTTTTAGCTAAATCTTCTTTAGTCCAGCAGACTGTGTAGATTCCTATTCAAATAGCTACATGAGTTTGTGCTTTAAGTGAAGGAGTCTTCTTCCAAATACTGAATGGTAATACTAAATCTCTAAGGCGTTGATACCACTTTTGTCACGACCCAACTTAGGGCCACGACAGAAACCTACAATGAGTGTCGATCATTTCTAAACCCACTAACAATCTATTAATGCTAGAGATAAGCTGGCAACCTAATCATATATACGTACCTATCGGCTGAAAGTATAAAGTCTGGAAAGATGACACGACTTTAACTTGCCGGCGATTAGAACACTGTGCCACAAATTCTGCTGTCACACTTCATTTCGTCCCACCAATAAATCTGCTTAAGATCATGGTACATCTTAGTCGAACCTGGATGAACAGTGTAGTTGGAATAATGTGCCTCTATCATAATCTGTCCACGTAAATCTGCAACACCAGGGACACAAAGTCTTTCTTTATACATGATAACACCGTCAGTAGGAACCCTTTATGGTGACTCCGATTTTCTTCTGGCTATCTCTGTGTATTCAACTAGAACTGGATCCTCATACTAACGTTGTTTTACTTCATGAAAATTTAGGGATAAAGGTCTAGCGCAGCTTGTCGTCCATCCACCATTGGCATATCTCCTTCACACCTCAACTCTTTAAGAAGTTACTTTAGTGTTATAAGTCCACATGTAATCAACTTTGTTGCTGGTATTATGCCTCAGCTCATGGTCCAACTATATATCTCTTTTATTTTCACTTTTTCAAGTCATAATACTTCCAATTCAAAGACAATACCCTGAAGCAGATGTTCAGTCTGAAGATCATTCCTAGTCTGCATTATATTATCCAGTAGTATTTGCATGATCATTATCCTTATATGATAGAGTCTGTTTAGATGAACCTTTGACATACATTAGAATATGAGTAACTACATTCCCACGAGGAGCTTGCGGAACAACACTAACATCAACTGAGATGTTGCATAGTGCGTTCGTAAAAATAATATAGCTAGCATCAAATCTTCTATAGTGTGTAACGACAAGGTACTTCAAAAGCTCCCCTATTGCATCAAGCGTGAGCTAATTCTTAGTTCCATCGACTTGTTCTATATCGAAAGGTATATCGAAGAGGTGATCATCAGCTGAATCATGTTAACCCATTCAAAGTTCCGTCTATCTTTTCTTCGAAAATGTAGAACTCTGTTCTCGTAATCGAAGAAGGATCAGCTTAGTTAGAATAAGCTGTGCAACGGTATTATCATATTATCCTGATTTATTTTGTTCCAAAAGTTTGATATTCATGTTATAATTCTGATCCTGTAATAGGGAAATAATACCCGTGGAGTAGCTCATGAAGGTCGTGCAAGTTCTCTTGTTATCTGCGTGAATCTTGCTTTAGACTTAGGCTCGTTCGAGGACGAACGAGAGTTTAAGTGGAGGAGAATGAAACGACCTCGGTTAGTCGTATTGGAAGTTAGGACTCCGATTGGCGTGCCGATAATTTTAAAATATTTGTAATGTCCATTAGGACCTGTCTGTAAAATTTGAGCTAAATCAGACCTCGTTTGGTAGGCATCGGAAGAAGGTTTCAGTTTTTATTGTCGATAAATATTAAAAAGAGATTTTCGAGCTCGGTTTTGGCGAATGAGCTCCGATTCGAAATCTGAAGGCGCCGTTAGGTTCGCATGATTATTTGTGACTTTTGTAATTTTTCGAAAGTGAATTTCGATGTTGTTCGGCTAGTTTCCGCTAAAATGCCGAAAGATAAATAATTTGATATTTTTCCATTTAAATTTGCATCTTGAGTTTCGGGAACTCGATTTGAGATCCGCCTAGCGAGTATGTTACATATATTTTGTATAACTCGTACGAAAAAGTTGGAATTATTTTGAATATCGTAGGGCACCGTTTTAATTTTCGTTAAGAAAAGAAAATAAAATAAAAGAAAACAAAAAAAAAGGGAAAAAGACAAAACGTGAGAAAGAGAAAGAAATGACTGGTGGTGGGCAAGTAGCATATATGCTAATTACGAAACAACAGAAACAAAAAAAATGAAACAGAATCAGAGAAAACGAGAAACAGAGAAAATTATCAGAAAAAAATGCCAGGAAATGAGAAAAGAGCCGGAAAAATAGTAGAATTTTCACCCCGAAACATTCAGGTAATGATCCTAATATATTGTTTGAGTTTATTACGTGTGTTTGAATATGTTTTAACGGTAAAACTTGAAATATTAGACATTGTTTTAATAAGTTCAATTAATAGTTTAAAGGGTCAAATGGACCCCGATAATGAAATTGATTATATATTCGTACTCAGTGAGTTATGGGCAACTTATAAATATAATTTATTTAGGGTTTGGTTATGTGACCTTAAACCCTGTACATAGGCCTGGCCTGCGTATTGCGTATGCGAATAGGGTATCAGGTTCCTAACCGGATTGCCCTAAGATGTGAGGAATGAAGCCTTTAGGCTAAATTGATATATTTTACTGCTTATTGAATAGAGTGGGATCGTTTGGCAAGGCAACCAAAGGATTAAGCGGTTGTTGATTAGCCGTACTAACTTTTGGAAGAGGTAAGTGTTTATATCCATTTCTTTGGAGGCCCTTGGCCTTGTGGATATTCTACCACGTGTTCCTTACGTGTGTAGCTTCCGATAGGCGTACCCATTACGCCTTAGCTTTGAATTTACATTATATATTACTAGTATAGCACCCGCGCGATGCGCGGTCAATATAAAAACCAATTAATCATATTACTTTTATATATATAATTAACAGTTATATAACATAATCACAATTGAATCTTTAAATTCTCGCCTACTTACCGAGTGTTCAGTTATTCAATTTCTCATATCTATAATATTTGTTCTTATTCTTGTACTAATTGGTTTCCATTCGTTTTTTTTTTTTAAAAAAAGATCTTTTGATCCTTTAAGAATGGACTTGTTTTTTTCTCTTTTCTTTCCATTTCTTTTTCTCTTATTCTACTACTAAATTGTTATTATACTTTCATCGGAATTTGTTGCTGATATAACATAACATAGCAAGATATATTATGTACATCTAATAAGGTATTATAGTGAAAGCTTACATGCATACCATATATCGACACACAAATTTGAGCGTACTTAACATCAAAATTCGATAAATTGAAAATATATAAAAAAAAATTGTCTGCATCCCATATATCGACACACAAATTTGAGATTTGGTAAAATCAAAATGTAATAAACTAAATACATCTTAAAATGCTAATTTGTTTCCTTTTTTTTTTCTTAAAGAAGACTAACTACTACACTTATCATTAAATCTCTAGTTAATAAATTGGATACATCCTAAATCACGATTCCAGTAATAATTATTATCCATAATCAAAATATGTAGAATGAGTGTGGAGGTGCAATCCAAATTTCAATAAAATATTTTACAATCAAATACATCATGGTGTCTTTTGCAACAAAATACATGATCATGAACGATTATAAATCCTCCATGAAAATATCTTTTGACCTCAATACATATTATTCTCCTCACAGTTTCGTATTCTTGTTCATGTTTACATAATGAACTTGATTAGCTAGATTTGGCAACAATATATGTGTGCACAAACAGACAACAATGTAAATAAATGTTAGTTAAAATCTTACAAACATATGAAGATATACATGAAAATTATTCAAATGAGAGATGAATAACGTAAACCAAAATGAAGTAGAATAAGTAATAAAATCATCAAAAAATAAGCTTTGTAATGCCTGACTTACACTTTGGTTGGAGGAGAATAAATAGAGGAAAGAGAGAAGGAGATATAACTCTCCATCAAAGACATCATTTTTTTCAAAAATAAGAAAAGAATATGAATATAAATATAAATATCAAAGACTCAAATGCTTATGAATAATTTTAAAAGCTTCGATGACGTACACTTGTCTGAGCGAGAATAAGTTATACCTTAGATCAGCAATTTTCAAATTAAAATTGAATGAAATATACCTGATATCAACAATGTCTTGAGAGAAGTTAAACTAATCGGTTATTTTATTAATTAAAAAGGAATTATTAAGAAAGACTACTGATTATGAAAAAAATCAAGACCTCTTATCAAAGTTTGGCTTTAGGCCACCAAATTTGTTGGTCCGATAAATATTCAACTTGTCTGATTACCACTTAAAACTTAGAGATACTCTCCATTTTATTTTCTACTCCCCTATCAAGAAAGTTGGTACTGAAAGCTTAAAGGATTCTAAGCTTATTTTTCTTCTTCATTCGTCCTTTTTCCATTCATCTTAACCTATTTGGTACTGAAACTTTATTGTGTACCTATACTTTTCTTCTCTGCATAACCTCAGTTAATACCTCAGGGTTGTACTCTTTATATATCTTACATTTTTCTAGTTTCTTTCCTTGCAATACTTAATAAGGCTTAAAAAGTGGATCTTTTTTGGCTATTCCCTATCTTCCAAAGAACAAATAAGAATACATAAAAACATGATTAACAACAAAAAGAAAAGATTAAAGAAATCTATATGTTGCTTGGAGGGGTATATATCTGAATATTAGAACTTCATATAATATTAGATTTAATGTTGCTAATGATGGCATAAAGAAGATACAACATATTATGTTGGAGATATATTGTGATAAAAACAGATCTGAAATCTTATTACATGATTTATAGCACCTAAAAATGCATATTAATTAAATGAATAAATATATATAATAATTCTTCTAATTAATTATCTACTTAAAAAGTTCACCAATACATAACAGAAGCTAAAATAAGCAAACTCCCCCCACTAACCCGTTGTATAAATATCTAACAAAACAAACAGAGGGTCGTGGTATAATGTACATTTTAGCAAAAAATACTGATCACCTAGCCATTATACAATATTTCATCTTCCACTACAACATGAATACGTGAAAAACAAATATGCTTCCTTTGAACTGCGTAGCCTATGTCAAATGTTAAAGACTATCTCAACCATTTGTAATCCTAGAGGTTAGATGTTACTATGCTTCCACATTACTTCTTCCACGTCTCTGTCATAGTATTCCAGCAACGCTATCACATGACGTTACTAACAAATTCAAAGAATAGGTTATCTTGCAAGAAAATCAAAATAAATACAACCATCACCAAGAGTTTATTTTTCTTGCAAAAAGTGATGAAAAATAAGTATCATTAATAGCCTTATAAATTCAGAAAAGTATGAAGATGTTAAATATAGAAACTTTCCTATAACTAATGTTATTCGCAAGTATCCTTATTCCTTCCCAACTCCTATGTTAAAACATATCAAGAAATTGCACTAAGTTTTGCAAGATAATATAACAGATAAAAGTTTAATTGCTAGATCTACTCTGTAAAAAAGAAAAAGAAAAAGATAAAATGAAGTGTTTGTAAAAATTTTTTTTACGTGAAAACATCAAAAGTAAATGAAGATACTAAACCTCGAGACTGCATTTACAGATATACACTAAATCAGGAGGAGCAAGCAATGACAACATTTTATAGATGAGCCAAATATTATTGGACGTCGAGGACTCTATTTTGATTTGAGCCAACAATATACCTGTCCAACAACAGACGACAATGAGAACAAACATTAGGTTATTTCAAAAGTATATGAATCCGTACATGAGAATCAAAATAAAAATAAAAAGGCTTATATTAGCATAAAACAAAGAAGAACAATAAGAACTTCAATAGCTTCATGAAATTTGTGATTTTTGTGAATGTTTGACTCCCACTTTAGGTTTGATGAGATTAAATAGGGCAATGAAAGGAGGGAGATAAAAATATTATGTTTAAATTTAAAATACATGATGAAAGGATAAATCTTGGAACCTCACCATAGCTTTTCAAATTTTAAATTAAATTCGAATTGTAACAAACTTTTTAGTCTTATCTCTTCGTTAATAATAGTTTAAAAATTATAAACATTTATTTACGTGATTTGGGAGATTATCATATCACATTACCATATGACGTGATTTTGGTAGATTACCATATAAATTCTTTTAGCTGATTTTGTGATATTTTTCCATTCAAATTCAAAAAGTGGATAATCTGCTAGCTGTGATAAGACTTTAGGTTTTATCCTTAGCAAAATATTTATCTTTCCATTTAATTTTTTTTTAAAAAAATACTTATCTTTCAACAACTCATAGTTAAGATAAGATAAGATAGTTTAAGATAAGATAGTAGGTTTTATTTTTTCAAAATATTTACTATCTTTCCATTCAAAATTTTTTCAAAAAATAATACTTATATGTTAAATTTAAATTTGGATAAATGTCATTACAAAAGTTGTCCTAATGTCCAATCCTACATTTTGTCCTAAGCGTTCTTTGCTTTTATATATATATAGATAGATAGATTATAAAAAATAAAATAAAAAATAAGTTGGTTCTATCTTTCCAAAAAGATTTACTACCTCTTTATTCAAAATTTAAAATTATTAGTTAAGATAAGATAGTAGGTTTATCTTTTTATTGAATTTAAAAATTATCTTTAGATTTAAAATTTGGATTTGGATTAATGTCATTACAAATATTGTCCTAATGTCTTATCCTAAATTTTGTCCTAAGCGTTCTTTGCTTTTATATATATATAGATATGTTATGCCCTGTTATTGGTATTGCATTGAGAATATGAGCATTACACTCTGGTTTTGAGCATTGCATATTCTTCCCGGTAATCGATGAGAGTCCCGAGCCGGTGAAGGGTCATTATTGTATGTACTTCCCGGTTGGTGATGAGAGTCCCGCACCGGTGAAGGTTCATCATTGCATATACTTCTCGGTAATCGATGAGAGTCCCGAGCCGGTGAAGGGTCATCATTGCATATACTTCCCGGTAATTGATGAGAGTCCCGAGCCGGTGAAGGATCATTATTGCATATCTCCTGGTAGACGTTGAGAGTCCCGCATCGGAGATAGGTATCAGGTATATGTGACTGTATTGCCTCGTACCGCATTCATCCCATCTCATTTCACTGCATACTGATTATTGGGTGTATTGTGTTGTATTTTATGTATGCGGTATGTATACCATGTTGTGGACATATTTCAGTTTGCCTATATATTTCTGGCTTGTATCCCGGGTTGCACGTCGCGACAGTATAAATACATGGATCGGATCGGGTTGCACGCCGCAACAGTATAAATATACGGATCAGGTTGCACGCCGCGATAGTATAAAAATACAGATTAGGTTGCACGCCGCGACAGTATAAATATATGGATCGGGCTGCACGCTGCAACAGGATGTATTTTTTATTGTTGATAAGTTCTGTCTACCTTATGTCCCTAGTTGTTTATGCTTCCATACGAGTTTTCAGTTATTATCTGGCTCTGCTTTTTCATAATGACTGGCTAGAGGTGTCATTTTTTCGATCTCCATCAATGCATAAATATTTGAAATGAAAAAATGTCTAACTCAATTCTCGTGCTATAACATACATGCTCTCATGTCATGAGTTTTATTTTTTCTCTTGATATCTAACAATATTGCCCTTATTTTTCTTGTTTGATTCACACATTTGATAATATAAAAAAGGGATGAGTCACTTTATTAACTGTTCTAGATCTGTCTCCAAAAGATGAGTTGTACATATCTTGTTCATAACGAGTTTGTATCCTCTTCCAGCCAATATCCTCACAACCAGCTTATATTCTCTTTTGTTAAAAATTATTATCACTAAAAATAGGGAATGTCATTCCATTTTCTATCAAACCCTCACTCTCTCATATTTGACCTTAAAGAACTTCCAAAAAAAAAAGTTGCAAATGAGAAAATAATATGAGCCAGTTTAGTTTTGCTGATGTTGATGAGTCTAATGTTTAGGGGGACAAAAAAATGAACTATAAAAAAGGAGAAAAGTAATTTTAAAAAAAAGGAAAAGAAAAAGAAAAGAATTGACACGACCCGAAATCCGGTTAGGTCGTGTGGGCACCCGACATCCTCCCCTAGACCCGTCGGGCGAACCCTTACCAATCAAATTAGGAAAATAAATATAACAATTCATAGATAAGGATAAGACTTAAAAAAAATACAGACATACTGATACCTCTAAGCTGTACAAAAAAATTACAGCTGACTACCCTTTAAACTAGATTTAGGGCTATCCAGACGAGACATCTAAGAGTACAAAGAAGATAGATACCACCCGAAGGGGGCAAAATACAACTGAAATAATAACCAATATACTGGTGGCCATCCGAAATAAAAGCTGGCTCACCCTGACAGCTGAAGTCGTCTTCGCTCCTTCAAAACGTGGCGAACTCAATCCTGGAACGAACATGCCAAAATGAAATAGATAGACAAGAAACAAACAACAAACAAGGGTGAGTTAAAAGGACTCAATAAGTGGGGCAGACTATTTACCTTAAGATGTCCTTCACATAGTGCTTTAGTTAATATGTCAACATTCTCCCCCTCCCCCCCCCCCCCCCCCCAATTGCTAAACAAAAGATAGAAAGAATGACATACATGTAGTGATATATTGATCAACTAAGAACACCACATCACCAATATCAACATACCTAAAATTCAAAGTCATACTTGTTGCAATTTAGAGGATGTGAGTTTTGTGCTTGCAAGGATTAGTTGTGAGTTGATGTGTGGGGACCGTGATTGTTCCAGATTGTGCCTATTTTCAGAAGGACCAGTTCTAAGACATATTCTTTCGTGCTTGACATTTGTGACATCTTTATCACTAAAAGTTTAATTGAGACCAGTCTGAAAGCATCATCCTCACATTCTTTTTAGCTTAAGCATTAAAGAAAACCACGTAAACAACTTGTC
This sequence comes from Petunia axillaris subsp. axillaris, assembly GCA_029990575.1. Classification (NCBI taxonomy): domain Eukaryota; kingdom Viridiplantae; phylum Streptophyta; class Magnoliopsida; order Solanales; family Solanaceae; genus Petunia; species Petunia axillaris. The sequence goes on from JARKNS010000006.1 coordinate 12,074,017, forward strand.
AAAAACTTGTAATTCACAATTTTACAACAACTATGAAATTAAACTTTGTTCCAATGGCCACATAATTGTGAACTATTTAACAAACTAGTCTCTAAAATATCAACCGATAAAGAATAGGAAATATAAAAAATCTACCTTTCTTACCTTCGCCAAGTGTCACACTTACTTCATTGAAGGATATTAGTGAGAGAAATTTGATGTTATTCCAACAAATAGCTTCGAGCAACCACTACCCAAGTACCATAATTTGTTGCTCCCTCTCACCGTAGCCTGCAAAACTGGCTTAAGTGTTAGACTTAAGAACACAAACCTTTTTGGGTCCCTTTCTTTGAGAAGAAAAAATAAAATATTTGTATACAATATTATTGGATATCTTTCAACTTATTTTATATTTTGAGAAAAACATACATAGATCATTTTTTATACATATTAAAAATACAAGTAATGTCCAACTTTGTATTGGCCTAAATCGGTTTAGGTCAACAAATCAAATTTAATTGGGTTTAAAAGTAATGCCAAGTATCAAAGTTGTGTTAAAACAATAAATCAAAGTAGATAATTGGATAAAGAACAGTAAATCGTTATATTTCAATAATATCAAGATTGAGTACAAATTTTGACAGAGTTTTGGTATGTATTTCTGGATTCTTACAACATGAAATGAAATGTTATTTATAGACAAATGAATACAAGTTATCTTCCCCATGTTCGTCCACTGCTTTATCCACATTGCACATCTTTGGAAATGGAGTTAGTGGGTTGAGATCGTGGGCGGTCTTCCCTCTAAAGCTGGGACGATCCACCGAGGCTCAAGCCACCGACCCCATGGATATGAGCTGGCTATCGACAATGGTGATCATTCATCGAGGCGATCGTTCACCGAGGTGTGCTATAAGCTGCTACTTCAGTTAACAACTTCGGCGATCTTGTTGCTTGCCTCAGGCTCTGGCTTACAAACATCTCCTCGATGCACTTCGAATTCGGCGCCCGAGGTATCGCATATGCGAGCTAATTTTCAGCCAATATAAATAGTCCCCCCACTCCTCGGGCAAGTGCCAGAGTTACCGAGGAGTGGAATGAATTTGAGAGGGAGAATGACACAAAGAAATGTACGCCAAGGATTTTAAAAATGATTCAATCACGTCAGCTTCCCGTTGCGGCTTACGTGGTGACCATTGATTAGCTTCAAATGGTTACGCCTTTTCGTTTGCTCTTCCCAACATTTTAGCAATGATGACCCTTTACCTATAAAATACTTCCACTTGATCACGTTCTTTCTTACCTAAATATTTGAAGCAACAGTAAAGTTTTGGATACTAAATCCTTCATCTACTCTTCTGAGATTAAATCCTTCATCTATTCCTCTTTCACTTTTTCGTCACAATAAAAAATTCTCAGTTGATAATCATGATATCTGCAACAAATTTTCGCTCAGGGTTCTAGTGGTTCTTCTGAGAGAAGGATTCTTCTCGCTGACACCATGATCGTCGGCGGGGAGTTGGTGAATGTACCCTAACCTTTGAACATTGTCACATCAGTAGAGGGCGATGATGAAATAATGTCGCAGGTGAGCGGTCTGAGGCGGCACAAGCAGACCGCCGGTCGCGATAAAATCGTTGAATGAGAAGACGATGGTATTGAAGGTGATAACGTTGAGGATGATGGTGTCGAAGGTGATGACATTGATGCTGAGGATGATGAGGCCGACATCACCCCAGAGGCCGATATTGAAATGCCCAGCACCGAGGGGCCATGACGCCGAGGCTTGGCTTTCGGGGCCAAAGAAAATGAAGAAAATTCCCCTCGAACAAGAATTTGACCCTCATCATATCATTCATTCATCTTTCAAGACGGACAAGGACCTCAAACTACAAGATCAGTCGGTTGATTAGCAATAATTGAACAGGAACGTGCCAGTGCAGAGCACGCCTTACTTGATTACTCAAGCCGTCTTGGACTTAGTTCGAACAGACTGTCGATGGGGGACCGAGGTCAAAATTGTTGTCCCCAACCTGAACAGCAGATGTTGTGATCATGTAGAAGGGCTATCATTTGCATATACTTATCCATTTACCATCAGGTTCTCACTTCCTGTTCATAGAGTAATAGATGAATTTTGTCGAACATATAATCTTTGTCTAGCTCAGCTCGGCCCCGGGGTTTGGAAGATTGTTAAGTAGTTAGATTGGCTGAGCCAAAAAGCCAAGGTGCCTTTTACCTTTCAACATCTCATTTCTCTTTTCTACCCATACTTTCATAAGGCTGGGGTTGTCATCTTGAACAACCAAGGAAAGTACTTGATTCTCACGAAGAGTGAGGATCATGGGGACCAGGACTGGTGTGATCGCTACATCCTTTTGGAGACCAGCCACCTATCTGCCGAGCCTAATCTTCCGGAGAGGTGGAAGAGAGAGCGTAAGTGATTTGCTGCAGTTAATCCCTTCGGTTGTCGTCTTTTCTTCTCTCTTTTTTTATTTATTTTGTTTTATGATTCGCTCCTCATTCGCAGCCAACAGTCCCTATTGTTCCTCCTGAGGGCTCGTTGTACTGGGTCAAAGCTCGCAAGCGTCCTATTAGATCTTGGGTAAATATGGCTGCTAGTAATAGTTGGGCGTGCAAGAGGCTAGTGAGTATTGTTACAATCTTGATCCAGGGGGTATCGCCCGAAGTTTCTTTTTTATTGCTAATATTTCTTCTTATGCTAGGTTTTCCCAACAGGGCAGCTGATACCGAACCAAAAAAAAAAAGAGAAGAAAAAGAGCAAGAAAGGGAAGGGGAAGAAGAAGGAAGAAGAAGAAGAAGAAGAAGAAGAAGAAGAAGAAGAAGAAGAAGAAGAAGAAGCTTCTGATGCCGACGACTATGTGGCCTCGATTGTGAATCTAGTCGGTGACTTGAAGAAACTCAAGGCCTCCAAATCTTCCAAGCCCTCGAAGGGGTTCTCCGGTCAGGGGACCTCAAAAGATGATGATGACATCTTCCTGGGTCACTTCACTTGTGTTTAACTTCTTCTCATTTCTTTGTTCATAAACTTTCCTACTCATCTTTTACAGATTCAAAAAGGAAGAGATCAGCCTCGAAAAAGTCTACTCGTTCGATCCGCCCTCGTATCGAGACGGCGACTACCCCAGGCCTGAAGCTATTGTTGAGCGGCACCGGGGGTTGATTAATGAGCCTATCGATGAAGGCCTTGAGGCTCAAAGAGAGACTGAGCTGATAAACCTTGAAGAGCTAGAGCATGAACCTGATGTGGTTGTAACTAGGGCTAAAGTCAAAGCCAAGGTTGGAGAGGCTATGGCCCCTACTGCCGAGGAGGAGATAGCTACAAGAACAGTTCAGGCACACTCCGACCCTGTTAGAGATTTAGCCTCGGAGAGGCCTTTGAGAAAGTTGTCAGTTTCAGCTCTGCCAAACCTCTTGGAGTGCTCTCACGAAGACATCTTGAGCCTCATGCCGTTGTTAGGGCCAAAGGAGGAGGCTCTTGTCTAGAAATTCACTCCAGCGAAGCTGGCCGCCACTGTTGCTGCGAATGCACTTCGGGTAAGTTTTTATCATCTTCGTTCCCTTTTCGTTTGAACATTTCTTCCTCTTCGGCGACCTTTCTTTAAGATTTCCTTCTGTCTTTGAGGATTGTTAAACTCCAAACCACGAGATTTGAAGAGGTTTAACGCATTGCAAGTGCTTGGGACAAGCAGAAGGACAGCTTTAATGCCCAAATCGCCAAGTTGAAAGCTCAGCTGACTAAGTCCCGCTCCGATCTATAAGAAGTTGATGTGCCTCCAAGGCCAAAATTCAAGCCCTGGGCGATGGCTTTCAGGTGGAGTGCTCAAGACTAGACGCCGAGATCGTGAGGCTTAATGGTGAGTTGGCTCGAATTAAGGATGAATTCATGGAGGAAGCCAATAAACACCACGATAAGCTGAAAGAGCACGTGCTCATGATCCAAAGGCTGGAAGGTCAAACCACAAGCATCCTAGTTCTTGAAGCCGCGGCTGAGCAACTATGGGGCAAAGTTGTGGACTTAAAAGCGAAGGCCAAGATCAAGGCTAAAAGGGCAGAGCTGGACAAACACTGGGCTGTCATCAGGTCTCGGTTGAAGCTGCTTAAGCAGTGTCAAGCTGGCGAGCTTGATTTGGAGGTTGAAATTGCTAAAGCCAAGGATAATGCAGCCAAAGCCCAAGCTGCGATAGATGAGCCTTCTCGAGTAAAGGTTAAGGCGATGATGAGGCCGAGGATGAAAAGGACGAAGGTGAGGAGGATACCGAAAATGATTAGGATGGGACATCCAAGTAGGGAGATGGTCCCAAAACATAGCACTTTTCTTTTTTATGCTTCTATTTTTTGTTGCGTCCAGCGAGCCATTTTTGTTCGATCAACTTATTGTGGCTCGCGGGCCTTGTTCAATGTATAGTTTCTAAAGCCTTCGGGCTAAGTTTAATGATTTCTCTTCCATTTCTAAGTGTATATTTACTTTGCTTTGAAAGTATTCGACTAGGGACGTATATGATAATTTTGCTTGCAAGACTTGATAATATTCGATAATCGGTGCTAGCTTAGAACGACGTCTCATTCCCAAGCCAAGACATGTTAGAGTAATCTTGGTTGATCAATGATATTTCAGTAAACTAAGCTCTGAAATAAAGAGAATTTGAATCAGGTTCATTTCATTGATAACAATAAGCTGCGATAGGCATTACACAAGTTTCAACCTAGTCGAAGCTAGACTTAGGTGAAAATTTGAGATGAAGCCACTATCGGGCGAAAAATACAAGATACTACATTACTCTTTGGGTGACAGTCCTCGGTGTGAGAGGCTTCATGTCGAGCTTGACTGCACACCGTCTCCTACATCCCCTAGTGTTCTAGTATGAATTTTGATAAAGACCCGAGCACAGTGTGTTGTTCCCTCCGCTTCCTGAAAAGGTCAAGCAAAGTAAAATGAGGGGTTAGTTTCGTCTCGTAGCTGTAGGCAAAAATTTATTGATCAGGGGTAACGTACCTCAATGTTAGAAATAATACCGCTTCAAATTAGAGATGTTCCAATTCGAGGGTTCGGGCTTGCCCTTCAAATCTTCCAATTGATAATATCATTTTCCAATGATTGCTTTGAGTTTGTAGGGCCCTTCCCAATTCGCAACGAGTTTCCCAGCATTTTTCTCCTTGGTTGATTGATTTGAAGTTTTCAACACATAATCACCAACTTTGAAATCCCTGAGTTTAGCTTTCCTATTGAGATACACTTCGATTTGTCTTTTTTGTGCTTCTAGCCGAACCAAAGCTAGTGCCCTCTTTTCTTCAAGTAAATCATACTCTATACGCATAGCTTTTTGGTTTGCATCTTCGGTGGCATGAGCATACCAAAGGCTAGGTTCGCCAGTTCCACGGGGATTAGTAAATTCATCCCATAAGCAAGGGAGAAATGAGTTTCACCGGTGCTGTTTTTCTCCGTGGTTTGTATTGCCCACAATACCCCGTGCAACTCATCGGGCCACGGGCCTTTTGCTACATCAAGCTTTTTCTTTATATTTTTTATGATCACTATGTTCGAAGACTCAGCTTGGCCATTTGCACTTGGGTGATAAGGGGTTGACACTATCCTTTTTATGCCCCATTGATTTAGGAAATAAGTGACCCCTGACCTTATAAATGGAAGGTCATTGTCACAAATGATTTCTCTTAGGACACCGAACCTGCAGATGATATTTTTGTGGATGAAATTCTATCACCTCCTTCTGTCCAACTTTGGCGAAAGCCTCCGCTTCCACCTATTTGGTGAAGTAGTCAGTTAACATAAGTATGAACCAAACACTTCCCTTTGCTTTTGGCGGGGGGACAATTATGTCCATTCCCTATTTCATAAACAGCCATGGCGACCCAACTGAATGTAGAGGCTCGGCCTATTGATGATTCATTCGAGCGTGTCGCTGACATTTTATCATATTTTTTCACAAAGGCTTTGGCTTCTGCGCTCATAGTCGGCTAATAGTATGCAGCCCGAAGTAATTTGCACACTAAAGTTTTTCCCCCTGAGTGATTTCCACATTCGCTTTCGTGAACTTCCCTCATCACGTATTCAACTTCTCTCGGGCCCAGACATTTGTCCATCGGGCCACAGTACATCCTTTTATACAACTTTCTCAAAATTAACGAGTATGAAGCTTCATGAGCCCTTAATTTCTTTGCCTATCTTTTATTGGTTGGGGGAGTCCCTGATTCCAAGTAAGATATGAACTTGGTCTAATAATCCCAAGTGTGATTTACCGAATTGACCTCCAACTTCATACCTTTCATCTGCGATGAGAGCAACCGAATAACAGAATCAGTCCCCGAGTGCTCTTCCTCAACAGTTGAACCTAGGTTAGCTAAGGCGTCGGCCTCGGCATTTTCCTCATGGGGTATCTGTTGGATCTTCCACTCTGGGTACTTAGCCAAGATTTGCTGTGCGCGCGCTAAAAATTGCTGCATTCTGGGTTCGCGAGCCGAATATTCCCCGAGCACTTGATTCACCACCAATTAAGAATCACATTTTAACTTAAAGTTTTCCACCCCATCTCCTTAGACAGTTCTAAACCTGCTAAAGCAACTTCGTATTCGGCTTAATTGTTGGTTACCTTTTCAAACCTGATCGAATGCCTGATCCTTTCCCCCGTTGGGGTCACCAAGACTATTCCGAGTCCTAAACCTATTGAGTTGGTCGCCCCATCAGTGTAAAGTGTCCAAACCCCTAAGGTTTCTCTTTAGACATTAAATTCTCCTTTTCAGCCTAGGGAGAATTCCCACAATAAAGTCAACCACGAAATCCGCTAAGACCTGAGATTTTATAGCAGTTCGTGGTTGATAGGTAATGTCATATTCACTTAGTTCTACTACCCATTTGGATAATCTCACCGATAACTCTGGTTTGTGCAATATGCTTCTCAAGGGAAAGGTGGTCTACGCCTATTGGGTGACATTTAAAATAAGGTCGTAGTTTCTGAGCAGTAATAACTAAGGCAAGTGCCAATTTTTCAAGATGTGGGTACCTGGTTTTGGCGTCGAGGAGTGTTTTGCTCATATAGTAAATGGATTGCTGCCTACCATCTTCCTCTCGAACCAACACAACACTTATTGACACCTCGGACACAGCCAGGTAGACTAGCAAGGTTTCCCATCTTTTGGCTTGGCCAGCAGCGGCGCGTTAACCAAATATTGTTTCAAATCTCTCAACGTTTCTCAACACTCCAGTGTCCATTTGAAGGCATTATTCTTCCTTAAGACTGAAAAAAAATTGTGGCACCGCTCTGAAGACCTCGAGATGAATCTACTCAAGGCAGCGATTCGGCCAGTTAAGCGCTGGACTTATTTTACCCCGGAAAGCTCATCGGGGATTTCCTCAATAACTCTAATTTTTTCTGGATTAGCCTCGATGCCCTGTTCGGAGACTATGAATCCTAGAAACTTTCCCGAGCCTACGCCGAAGGCATACTTTTCGAGATTTAATTTTATATTATACTGCCTTAGAACATCGAAGGCCTCCCTTAGGTGATTTAGATGATCTCTCACTTTAACCGATTTGACCAGCATGTCGTCTATGTATACTTCCATGCTTCTGCATTCTTGAGCCCGAAGGGCATCACCTTATAGCAATATGTACCTCGTTCTGTGATGAACGAGGTCTTTTCTTCGTCCTCCGGATCCATAAGGATCTTATTGTACCCTGAATAGGCGTTCAAGAAAGTTAATAGTTTATGTCCAGCCGTGGAGTCTATTAATCTATCTATTTGAGGCACTGGATAAGAATCTTTAGGACAAGCTTTGTTCAAATCTGTATAATCCAAGAATATTCTCAACTTGCCATTCTTCTTGGGCACGACTATGACGTTAGCTAGCCCTTCGAGATATTTGACTTCTCTCACGAAGTTATTCTCCTATAACTTCTTAGTTTCATCTCCAATTACCCTTTTCCTTATACCAGCATGCGGCCTCTTCGTTTGCTTCACCGGGGCATGGTGTGGGTCCACATTTAGTCTATGGGTCATGATCTCCAGATCGATGCCGACCATATCGGCGTGGGACCATGCGAAGCAATTACTATTGGACTTTAGCAACTCGACAATAGCTTTTTTTTTTTATTCTGGGTCCAACTCCGAGCCGACAAACACCTTTCTATCTGGGATATCCTTTGACAACATGAAGGATTCCAATTCTTCAATAGTTGAATCCTCGGGTTTTTGCTTTCGAGGTTCTTGAATGCACACCGGGATCTTTTCTACTATTTCTTCTCGGGGATCCATTTGGAGAACCGAACCCTCCTCTTCGCTAGACCCTGGTTGCTTTGATTGCTATTTCTTCGGTCCACTCGGAATGACTCTACTCTTCAATGCAAGCTCCTTCTTAATCGAACGAATTCCCCAAGGAGTTGGGAATTTGATGACCTGATGAAAAGTGGATGACACGACTTCCAATGAATGAATCCACGGTCTCCCGAGGATCACATTATAAGCCATGTCCCTGGGCATGACTTGGTTATTTCCTTAACAACTCCTTTTGCATATGTATTGAGCGTGATCTCGCCCAACGTCTTCTCTATGGAATTGATGAAACCGGTTAAGATGGTTGCCTTCGGGACTATTTGGTCCTTCAACCACATCTTCTTAACAGCCCCGTAGCTTATAATATTGACTGAGCTACCGGGGTCAATCAAGACTCGTTTGATATCTGAGTCGTTGATCCTCAGCATGATGACCAAGGCATCATGATAGAGGAACATCATCCCATCACAATCGTCATCGTAAAAAACAATCTCTTTGCCCGAACCTCCCATTCAGGTCTTTTTTCCCATTATTATTGATAGTTTGGCAAACTTCTCGGCAGCGACAGAATTCACACCATTCACTTCGGACCTCCCGGTTATCACATTCACAACCCTCTCGAGGGGTGGTGCCCTCGGTGGCTATTCGTCCCCTCTATTCTTTTCATAATTTTGCTTTCCTTTATCGGTGAGAAATTCTCCCAACATGCCTTTCTTCAATAGGTATGCCACCTCGAGGCGAAGAGCCTTATAGTCCTCGGTACAATAGCCATAGTCAGCGTGGAATTCACAACGCAGACTCTAATCTCTTTTCTCAAGGGCTGTCCTCATATCATTTAGCAATCTCACCCCCTTGTCTATCATCCTTTTCAAAGTGTTCACCAACTCCGTGGTTGATGCGTTGAAGTTGTAATCTCAGGTATGAGGCAAGTCTTTATCTTTGGATACCAAGGCGGGCCCCGTGGTGATTTTTTGGTTAGCATTGTGGTTTACTCGGACTCCGAGGCGCTAGCTTATAGGTGGTCCATCGATCCTCTGACTCACATGCTATTTTTGTGAGTTGTATGGCTCATATCGACCCTTTGAGCTCCCCACGTGGTGCTTCGGCGCGTCGTGATAACTTCGGGCGATTTCTATAGCCTGAGCTTTGGCCTGCAGCTCTCCATTATGCTTCTTCCAACCTTATCTTGGTGATAGCTCTATCGTATACAAGAGAACCTATACTAATTGATCCTCAATTAGTCAAGTCTAATTGCAAATCAAGAAAATAAGTGTGCTTAAGCAAACAAGCTTAGCCAAAATTCTCACTAGGTTTAATATCATCAAAATCTAAGTAAAACTAATGACAATAAGAACTTATATAGTATGACACAATTTGCCTTAATTGCCCCTTAACATTGGGCCTTCAAAGTCATTAGCTGAAAATGGGCTTCTGGTCCTCGTCTCAGCGCGTTTGTGCAAGAACTGGCGCTATCGCGAAGAGCATTAAATCAGAGCCTCGCGATCGCGAAGGGTGTGGGTCCTCAACCAATATCAGCCTCCTACGCGATCACGTCTAAGGACACGCGATCGCGCTGTTCTGCATTCCCTTTTTGCGCGATTGCGTCTGATGGCGCGCGATCACGATTGTCTTCTTTTTGGCCTTTTGCGATCGCGTCTGTGCACTCGCGATCGCGATGAACACTCTCAGCTTTTGAGGCAGAAAGTAGGCGAAACTGCCCTGAAGCTTCCAGCACTTGCCCCAGCAGCTCCAATTGTGCAAAACATGGACTACAACTGCTGCAACTCCCGTGCTTGGCTCCTTGTAAATAGTTTGCCCGGGCATCGGGTTGCATCATTCTCCCCGTCTTGAAAAGAATCCGTCCACGGATTCGCTTGCTCTTCGACTTTAAAAGGAGACAAGTCACACACGTTGAAAGTATTGTGCGCTTGGTAATTGCTTGGCAAGTCCACCTTGTACGCGTTGTCATTGAGGCATTCAAGGATTTGGAATGGGCCATCGCCTCTAGGCATCAATTTTCTCATCCGCTTGTTTGGAAATCTATCCTTCTGGAAATGAACTCGCACCCAATCACCGGGCTCGAAGATAACTTTCTTCCTTCCCTTATTCGCTCTTTTGGCAAATTCTTGATTTTTCTTCTCGATTTGTTCCTTACTTGTTCATGAAGTTGCTTCATCTCTTGAGCTCTCACCTTGGCATCTAAGCTTAAGACAACATCACTATACAAAGGCGTAAGATCCAAGGGGGTAAGGGGGTTAAAACCATACACAACCTCGAAAGACGTCATGCAAGTAGAAGTATGCATGGTTCTATTATATGCAAATTCAATCAAAGGTAGGTGTTCTTCCCAAGAAGCTTGTTTCCCCTTAACCAATGCTCTAAGCATGGCACCCAAGGTTCTATTGACAACCTCGGTTTGGCCATCGGTTTGGGGGTGGCAAGAAGTGGAGAATAATAACTTAGTACTAAGCCTCCCCCATAGTTCTTTCCAAAAATGACTAAGGAACTTGGGATCCCTATCACTAACAATAGTTTTTGGGACCCCATGCAATTTAAGCACATGTTCAACAAACAAATTAGCTACATGAGATGCATCATCAACCTTATGACATGGAATGAAATGAGCCATTTTGGAAAATCTATCAACTACCACAAAGATGCTATATTTTCCCCTCTTGGTCCTAGGCAATCCAAGCACAAAATCCATAGAGATATCAAGCCAAAGACCTAAAGGAATGGGGAGGGGTGAGTACAAACCATGTGGAAGTAACTTTGACTTAGCTTTCCTACACTCCAAGCATTGGCCACACTCCCTCACAACATCCACCTCATCTTAGGCCAATAAAATTGCTCCTTAAAAATCTCCATGGTCTTGCCCACTCCAAAATGCCATATTAGTCCCCCACTATGTGCCTCCCTCACTAGCAACCCCTCCAAGATAAACTAGACACACACAACTTCCCATTCCTAAACAAGAATTCTTCAAACTTGTGAAATCTCTTTTTCTCTACATCACCACTAGGTTCCTCTTCACCACAAATTCGACTAATTCTCCTTTCTCTTTTCTCCAATTCACAATTAGCATAAAGTTCCCCAAACTCCGGATCATTAGCATACATCTCGTTCATACTTTCAAAACCCAGGAGTTTGGACCCCAAGGTATTCAACAACAATTGCCTTCTTGATTGAAGCACAAACTTTCTTGACAAAGCATCCGCCACCACATTCTCTTTCCCCTTTTTGTAACGGATGAAAAAAGGAAAGGTTTCAAGGAACTCCACCCATTTGGCATGTCTCACATTCAATTTCTCTTGGGATTTGAGGTGTTTCAAGGATTGGTGTTCGGTTCTAATGACAAATTCTTTGGACCAAAGGCAATGTTGCCAATGAGCTAATGCCTTTACCAAGGCATACAACTCTTTATCATAAGTGGAGTATTTAGTGGTTTGCCCCTTGAGTTTCTCGAAAAAATAGGCAATATGTTTTTGATCTTGCATCAACACGGCTCCAATTCCTACCCACTAGCATCACACTCAATTTCAAAGGTTTTATCAAAGTTTGGCAATTGAAGAAGAGGTGAGAAACTAAGCACTTCCTTCAATTTTGCAAAAGCCTCTTCTTGCTCTTTCTCCCATACAAACGCCTTATCCTTCCTTATCACTTCGGTCAATGGTGCGGGTAGATTGCTAAATCCCCTCACAAACCTCCAATAAAAGCTAGCCAACCTATGAAAACTCCTCACATCGCCAATGCTTTTAGGAGTGAGCCAATCCCTAATGGCCTCCACTTTATCCTCATCTACTTCCACACTATTTGCACTCATCATAAAACCAAGGAAAACAATCTTTTCAACACAAAAAGAGCACTTTTCAAATTAGCAAACAATTGTTCCTTTCTCAAAACATCAAACACTTGTTTCAAATGATTAGCATGCTCATCAATGGATTTGCTATAGATAAGGATGTCATCAAAGTGAACTACAACAAATTTTCTAATGAAAGATTTGAGCACATTATTCATCAACCTCATGAAGGCTGAAAAAGCATTGGACAAGCCAAAAGGCATGACAAGCCACTCATAAAGACCAAAGTTAGTCTTAAAGGCCGTCTTCCACTCATCACCCAATTTCATCCGGATTTGGTGGTATCCACTCCTCAAATCAATTTTAGAGAAGACACAAGATCCACATAACTCATCAAGCATATTATCTAACTTAGGGATAGGATGAAGATACTTTACCGTGATCTTGTTGATGGCTCTACAATCCACACACATGCGCCAAGTCCCATCTTTCTTTGGCACTAAAATGATCGGGACCGCACATGGGCTCAAGTTTTCTTGCACAAGTCCTCTCTCAAACAACTCATCCACTTACTTTTGGAGCTCTTTGGTGGCCTCCGAGTTGCTTCTATAAGCGGCCTTGTTGGGAAATTGGGAACCCGGAACAAGGTCAATTTGATGCTCAATGCCTCTTAGTGATAGCAATCTACTAGGCAACTCATCGGAGAAGATGTCTTCATAACCTTGCAAAAGAGATGAAATAGAACTAGGAAAAGAAGGGGTTAGTTTATTAGTAAGCAAAACAAGGTCCTTGTGTAGGAGGAGAATCATGGGTGCTCCTTCCTCCACATCTTTCAAACACTCCTTCCTAGACAAGAACAAGTTCACTGCCTCTTTTGTTTCCTCACTCTTTTGTATGACAACTCCCACTCTCCTATCCTCCACACCTCCCTCTTTATTTTCTTTCTCTCTTTTCAACTTCAACTCTCTCATCTTCCTATATCCCTTACTCACTTGCGTGGGGGTCAATGGGTTGAGAATAAAATTCCGACCCTCCACTTCTAAGGGGTATTTGTTAGTCTTGCCATCATGCCTTGCCAAGTGGACATATTGCCAAGGCCTACCAAGAAAAATGTGACAAGCTTGCTTGGTCACCTTTAGCTCACCGCACTCATTCAACCATTGTAGCTTGTAAGATTGTGGACATTTCTTAGTGGGTAGTTTGAGTTATTCAATCAAAATGGTGCTCACCACATTCACACAACTACCATTATCAATAATTAGAGAACAAGTAGTCCCTTGAACCTTACAATATGCATGGAACAAATTCTCCCTTTGAGTCGACTCCTCCTTCACTTGCACCCCCATTATTCTTCTCACCATAAGAGTAAGGTAGTCTTCCTCTAATTTCTCAACTTCTATCTTGCCCTCATCAAAATCATCATCACATGGCATACCCCTATCTATCCCCTCTTCATCACTACCACCCGTTTCATAGCCCCCATCACCCAAAGCAACAATAGTTCTCCTATTTGGACAATCTCTCGTCATATGGCCTCGACCATTACACTTATAACATTGAATGTTAGACAAGCTTTCAAGTTTAGCTTTGTTACCTCCCACCTTTGGCTCTTCTTTGGGCTTGGCTTTTTCAAATTTTCCTTTGAACTCTCGCTTGGGCTCCTTTGCTTTGTCCCATGGGGTATAGGCCTTCACATTGTTCCAAGTGGAAGAGATGTTTTTGGACTTGTAGGACTTGTCCAATTTAATCCCTTTCTCCACCTTAAGAGCCTCTTGGAAAGCATCATACAAGCTTTCATATCGGTGCAATTCTATGGGAGAAGAGATTTCTCTATTCAAACCTCCACAAAACATTGGTATGAGGAACCAATCACCATCTTGAACATTGGCCCTTGCCCTTGTCTTCTCAAATTCATCAAAGTACTCCGGCATACTCTTGCTCCCTTGCCTCAAATTGTAGAATTTCTTGATCAACTCATCTTCATAGTTTGGCGGTAGAAATCGGGCCTCCATCATGGTTTTCAAAGCCGCCCATCTCACATTGGCAATTAGCCCTTGAGTTTCTCTTTGCCTTCGTTTGGACTCCCACCAAGTAGAAGTATAATTCTCAAATTTAGTGATGGCATACTTGACCTTTGTAGCTTCTTGAACATTGTTGATTTGAAAGATTCTCTCCATCTCGACAACCCACTCTAGATACTCCTCGGGATCACTTTCTCCTTAGAAGGTAGGTAGGTTGATCTTGATAGTGTTCGACCCTCTATCATCATCATGATGTCTCCAATGTCCACCATAACCCCCGTAGTCATAGTAGTCCCCTTCACGCTCCACTCTCCCTTGGTAACCTCTCCCAAATCGACCACCTCGACCCCTGGCTCCCCGTTGTCGTGCATCCCCGAATAGTGAAAAGGGTCGTTATCATAGTTCTCATGTGCATGAAAAGACTCATCTTCATGTGGTCTTGGAGTGTCATCCCTTGGTGGTTCATTTCTTGGAAGATCATGAGTGAGATCCCTTACTTGTGGAGTGTCATTTAGAGAATAGGTGTTTGGACCACCGTGTGAGAGTAGTTAGCCCGAGAGATTCGGGTAGGTCCATCACTCCGCATCCCCACGGTTGGAGGTGTTTCACTACTTGCTTACCCCATTTCCCGAAGCCTATCTTTTCAGGATAGATCATCAACTGTCTCCTTCATTCCTTTGAACTCATCAGGCATTGAGTTGACACTTACCAACAAGGCTTGCATCATAGTTCTAAGTTCCATGTCCGCCTCGACTTCCTTTTGAGCCATCGTACCTATAAACAATGAAATAAACAAGGTTAGTAGAAAAAGTCCTCACCGAGTCGCTCTCTAAGTGTTTACACTCAAATTGATGGCACTCAATTCACTCGTGTTTACACTCAATGATTGGCTTTTACTCGCTCTAACACTCTCACCACACTTGCCTTGTTCCATTCTTGGCTATTGCAAGTTTGTTCTTCGCACATAAATCCGACTTGACAATCAAACTCAAACTAATTCGGGATGGAAAGGAATTGTTGTGACAAGAAACGGACAATTGAAACTAACGGACAGAATTTAGGAAAATTCAAGGAAAGGAAAGAAGAAAGACACGAATCGAATTGGCACGAATTGGGTTCAGATTTGGATGAAATTTTATTTATGATCTATAAACTCACTATACTTAATGCTGAAATTGGGTCCCAGTTGGTTGGAAACTGTTTCGGGCCTGTTGCGAGCAATCTGTCTAAGAAACTGTTTTTTCGGAAATTGTTGTTCAGTGCGATCGCGTGAGACACGTCGCGATCGCGAGGGCTATTCTGGAAGTTCTCGCGCGATCGCGTAAGACATTATCGATCGGGTAGGCCTTTTAATTCTTGGCCTGCGCGATAGCGCTTAGTAGCACGGGTTCGCGTAGGCTTCTGGGCCTGAAGTAGAACCCGATTTTCAAACCCTCTTTTCCACTTGAATCTTCACAAATCACCGTATTTTTGCTCCAAAATTGAGATTTATACTCCTTGTTGGTCCATGAACAAACCCAGTAGTTGAATCTTCAATAGCAACAATCAATTTCAAAAAGGCCAAATTTCTTGATTAAGAACCCTAATTTTTTAATCTTCAAATCAGCACCCAAATTGTTGTTGTGTGTTCAATTTCTTCTAGGAATAGCTTCTAGAAATCAATATCTTCAGTTGGTAACAAAAATTTCACCCAAAAAAAAACCTAAACCTAAGACTCATTTTCTTGAATTTTTGGATTTTTGATTTTTTTTGTGTGATTTGAGGAACAAATTTGGGTTAGTGATTGTAAGAACAAACACTAATCCAGCTCTGATACCAAATGATACGAAAATTAAAGACACGAAACAAAAAATCAACAAGATTGAAAGCAAGACCCAATTGATTAGAAAAGGATTAAAGAAGTAGATTAGGGAAAAGTAGCCTAATCACCCCCTTAATGGTCTAAACAAGAGAACCTACACTAATAGATCCTCAATTAATCAAGTCTAATTGCAAATCAAGGAAACAAGTATGCTTAAGCAAACAAACTTAGCCAAAATTCTCACTAGGTTTAATGTCACCAAAATCTGAGTAAAACTAATGACAATAAGAACTTGTATAGTATGGCACAATTTGCCTTAATTGCCCCTTAACATTGGGCCTTCGAAGTTATTAGCTGAAAATGGACTTCTGGTCCTCGTCTCAGCGCGTTCGTGCAAGAACTGGCGCTATCGCGCAGAGCATTAAAACAGAGCCTCGCAATTGCGGCTATGGTCTCGCAATCATGAAGGCGTGGGTCCTAAACCAATATTAGGCTCCTGCGCGATCGCGTCTGAGGACACGCGATCGTGTTGTTCTGCATTCCCTTCTTGCGCGATCGCGTCTGATGGTGTGCGATCGCGATTGTCTTCTTTTTGGCCTTCTGTGATCGCATCTGTGCACTCGCGATCGCGATGAATACTCTCAGCTTTTGAGGCAGAAAGTAGGCAGAACTGCCCTGAAGCTTCCAGCACTTGCCCCAGCAGCTCCAACTGTGCAAACATGGACTGCAACTACTGCAACTCCCGTGCTTGGCTCTTTGTAAATGGTTTGCCCGGGCATCGGGTTGCATCAAGCTTGATATTGTTAAAGCTCTTTCCTTAGCTCGGCGGCTGCTTCAGAGTTTTGAACATTGATGTTTCTCTCAAAGGCCATGATTGCCAAGTTATTTCCTATGGTGGGCAGTTCCATCCTTTCGGCTTGGAAGCGCTCAAGGAAGTCTTTGATGGGTTCCTCGTATTACTGTTTAACTTCAAAGATATCTTCCTTTCTTTGAAGAATTTTCTGTGCTTCGGTATGAGCCTTGATGGACGCATCAGCTAACTCCTTAAAGTCTAAGATAGACTTCGAAGGCAAGTGCATGTACTAACGCAGCGCCCCCTTTTTCAAAGTGTCCCCGAATTTCTTCAAAAGCATTGATTCTTTCTCTATATCAGAAAAATCGTTTCCTTTTACCATCGCCATGAACTCAGTCACATGTTCGACTGGTTCGGTGGTACCATCATACTTCTTTAGAATCTGCATCTTGAAATGCTTCGGAATTGGTGCTGGAGCAGCCTCGGGCTTGTTAGGCAATTGCCTACATTTGTCGATGTCCAACACCCTTTGGGTCTTTCTCACCCCGAGGACGTTTTTGAGTTTCTTTTCGACTCGAGGCTCAACTCGGGCCTCGATTTCCCTTCTCTATTTTTTGAGATCTACCGAGGAGTTAGTTTCAACCACGTTGGGAACCGTCCCTAAGGGTGGATTAGTATTCGGTGCAGTCCCCGAGCCTCCAGACGTAGCTCCGTTTTAAGGTCCCTCTGTTGTCGCGCCCGTATGAACGAAGTTCGGGATGCCTCTATTCAGAGCTACCGGTGGAGTATCAGTAGGGGTAGCGTGATTTCTCATCGAGACTGCCTCTAATGAGCCGTAAAATTCAGCGTTAAAATTCGCTTGTTCATCGAATCGCACTTGGAGGTTGTGCAAGGAGCATCTTACAAATGCTTGGAAGGGATCGTTTGACGCTGATGAGGAAGGGTCCGCTGGAGGCGGTGGTGGTACAGGCGTATTTTCTGTTGGAAGTGGTGGTACAAACATACCAGTTTGTCCATCGGGAGGTAACTAGTGGCTGTTAGCATCCTCGCTGTTGTTAGCCTTTACTAAAATAAGGTATGAATACGAACGTGAACTGAATTATCGTTCAACTTTGGAACAAAGCGTAATTGCTTGAATCCCCACAGATGGTGCCAATTTGTATTAGCCTAAATTGGTTTAGGTCAACAAATCAAATTTGGTTGGGTTTACAAGCAATGCCAAGTATCAAAGCTGTGCTAAAACAATAAATCAAAGTGGATAATCGGATAAAGAACAATAAATCGTTATATTTCAATAATATCATGATTGAGTACAAATTTTGACAGAGTTTTGGTATGTATTCGTGGATGCTTACAACATGAAATGAAATGCTATTTATAGACAAATGAATATAAGTTATCTTCCCCATGTTCGTCCACTGCTTTACCTACGTTGCACATCTTTGGAAATGGAGTTAGTAGGCTGAGATCGTGGGCGGTTTTCCCGCTGAAGCTGGGGCGATCCACCGAGGCTCAAGCCATCGACCGTAACCGAAGCGGTCGTTCACCGAGGTGTGCTATAAGCTGCTACTTCAGTTAACGACTTTGGCGATCTTGTTGCTTGCCTCGGGCTCTGGCTTACAAACATCTCCCATGTGCACTTCGAATTAGGCGCCCGAGGTATCACATATGCGAGCCAATTTTTACCCAATATAATGGGTGTACAAAATCGAACCGATACAGATAGCCGAACCGGTACCGGTATAAATTAGCATAATAGTATCGATACAACAGTATATTGGTTCCGTAATGATATTAATTTCTAATACCGATAAAATACCGGTATGGTAATATTATTCATATATATTTACAATTACCGTACCAATAACCGATAAGACATATTTTAAAATTTTTAATATGTTATTTTATTCATTATTATATTAATTATTTAAATTTTTTAATTAGTACATTAGTTTATAGGTTTAAACTTTAACTATAATTCATATATGTGGTCATTACTCTTTATGAGGCCCGACTCATTGCATACTATTGTTTCTGCTTCTAGGCTCCAGCCTTCCAATTGCATGAGACTTTATGCTTTTACCACGATTTATGATACGTAGAATGCGTCATTTAGGAGGTTATGTAGTTGGAAAGCTTAATACTAATGTTTTAAATGAGAGCAGCTTGTTGGACACTCTACGTTGCTGAGCTCATTTTTTAGAATAACATGGTTTAAGAGATTAAATGTCTCTATATGAGTTAATTTTGTATAGTGTAAACAAGTTTTGGAGCAGAGTGAAATTTGTCCACAGTCGGTGGTTGCTTGGAAGCCTCCTATGCAGCGGTACACAAATACGACCACCGAAAATTCGAGCATTACTTCGGTGGTACAAGCAATACCGGTTACCGGACCATTAGCTATCGAGCCGATAAGAACCGATAAGTCGATAACCGATAACTTATCACTGTGGTATTAGTTTAATATAATTACATTTCATTAACTAATATAACGCACTGATAAGCTAACACCCGAACCACACAGACCAATGAACACCCCATTCACCATGCCACTCAAAAGGTGAGGATAGTATTATTTCTCAAATTGAAGGTTAAGGGGGTTAAGTTTATAAATTAGGGATCCAAAAGAAAAAAGCAAAAGATGAGGTGGTCGAGTCGTATATACCGTAGTCCAAGGGGGTGATATAGCAATTTATACATTTGTTACCATGAAACGCTGCGTTTTACCGAGAAGAACAAATCTCAAACGGCGTCAAACTGCTCATGAGCCATCAGCCATGGCTGCCAAATCAGCAGTTACACGAAAAAGCTCACACAATTTAATCCAAAAAATTGTTAAAAATCCTAAAATTCCATTTGCTATTGCATTACTCGTCGCTGATTCCATCCTCGTTGCACTAATCATTGCTTATGTTCCATGTAATGTTTCATCTTTTTTTCAAAAAAATTCTTTATAGATATATCATTGTTTAATTAATGATAAGATCCTTAATTTTTTTTGTTGTAGATACTAAAATTGATTGGGATGCGTATATGTCTCAGGTGAAACTTCATTCTTATTTTGATCTTCTCTTGTTCAGTAGAATTGACTTAGTTTATATTTTTGGCATATTAAGTACCAGTTTTGAAAGGAAATGGCCCACGTAGAGTGTAAGTAGATATAGAAGATTCATATAGTGTGGTAAGAGCACCACACGTGATGTGTGGTCTACGGGGCACATTGCCGCATGGTCTAGGCACATATCTTATTTTCAAATCGTGCGGTTGACAAAAACTTGGTATTTTAATGGAGATGGGTGGGCCCATCATCCACCAAGTTTTGTATCATTCCCACTGGACCTCAGGGAATTTCGCTTATAAAAATGATTCATATAGTTGACTCCAACTAGTAAGGCATTATGGCTTAATTGATTGATATGTAGCTTGTTGATTTGGTTGATTGATTATTTTTGTTCAATAGGTAACTGGTTTTCTTGAAGGAGAGAGGGATTACATGAACCTGAAAGGTGACACAGGGCCTCTAGTTTATCCAGCTGGATTTCTTTATATTTACTCTGCTATACAATATGTTACAGGAGGTCAAGTCTTTCCTGCTCAGGTAGTGTTTCTATTTTCTCTATTTTTGGATACATATAATCCTTTGTTTCAGTGATTGGTAGTGAACTTACATAAAAAGGTGCTAACTTGAGTCTGAAAAAAACCAAAGGTTGGTTTGAAAAGCATTCAAATGCAACTAAATGGAGTTGCCCCTTTCAAATTCTACAGACTGTACCGTAGAAACACAATTAGACGGGATGTCTCCTGTGTTATTTGTGTTAACTAATAGTACAATGGAAGCATGCATCCATATGGATGACGCCAACTAGTTACCAGTGTAGGGTATGTGTGAGATTTTCAAAACCACTAATTTACCTCAAAAGGCAAATTATTTATTATTGGAATAAAATAAACCTGAATAGAACGAATACCATATGGCCAACCAGCCAATCCTAATTGATTCGGTATTGAGGCATAGTCTTTATTGATTTATTGTGTTAACTTGTGTGGACTCCTTACCGACAAAAACCTTCCGGTTTTACCTAGTGCATATTCCATGCCTATTACAATAGCAGGTGGATGATTGTCACTTATTCTTGTAAAAAAATGAGCTAATCCATTCCGCTTTCCGTTCCGCCAAGAAACTGCTCTAACATAGCAGACTACCATACTGGTGCCTAGCTGAACGATTTTTCTTGAACTTTTAAACTTTCTCTAATCCTGCTAGATGTTGTTTAACTTGCTTTAGCAGTTGTATCTCTTCAGAAGTTCTGATGCTGCACCCTGTCCCAACCCCATAAGCACTCCATCTCAAAAGATTTTGGCATATATTGTGAGGTGGTACATTCCAATGCTGGCCTGATCTCTCAGCAATTATGTTATGTCCAACAAGCTGAACTCTTGCTTATAGTTATCTTAAATCCTTTTTCATAATTTCTGAAACTCCAGCCAGCTATTCATGCTCGTGATGCATTTTTCTTTGAGGTTGCTGATTGCTTTGAGGAGTATAACGTCTGCTGGACCATTTCTTTTACGATCAATGACAATCTGAAGCAAATATTTGATTTTACTTTAACTATGTTCCAAGTAAGAAAAAAAGCAAAGACAGATGTTCTATGCTTGTTTGGATGGCAGAAGCTGACAGAAGATTCAAGAATGAGAAAAAATTTACTAACATCTTTTGCTGGGTTTTGCGTTTTTGGGAAAATTGCACACAATACCGAAGAAGTTGTAGGTACTTATGGTAGTTAACTAGTAGGGACTTTTAAATAACGTGGGCATAATCAGCTTGTCATTGGATAATCCATGCTTCTGTTTTGTCTTTCAGAATGATTTCACTTAAACTTGCATCCCAGTTCTTTCATTTCTCTCTTTGCTTGTCAGTGCAGATACTTTTTGGCTTTCTCTACTTGCTGGATCTAGCAATTGTTGTGTTCATCTACTTGAAGACTGATGTGGTAGGCATCCTCTTCATGTATGAGTGGCTCTTCTGAGTTTTGGATAACCTTTCAAGCTAATCTATTCCTGGAAAAAAACTGTTATTTCGACTGGAACCAGTGGTGAAATTTGTTAGTATTGCGGCTGTACTGTCTACTTTTATCATTCCTAGAAATTGCACTTTTGATAGAGTGAGTTTCGAGTGCAACAATTTGAGACCTGGTGACATTTTGCATCTGCATTAATCTGATTTGTCTGCAGCAAGAGATCTCTTTTTCCCCAAAAAGGAGCTATCTTGGTAAACGATAAGTCAAAGTTGAGCTTCAATGGGATTTTGAAGGAAAAATTTGATGAAGCCAAGGTGTTATTATGTTCCTGGGAGGAGTTTCTAAAAAACCAAAGAAGAAAATACTCAACTTTGGGACTGTAGTGAGATCATTTATCGATACCATTCAAATCTCGTGACAAGGAAATCAAGAGTTTTTGTCAATTTAGTCCACATTTAAATAGACGTACTTCAGAGGATGTTTGAATGTTTAATTTCTGAAAAAAAAAAATGTGTAGGGTATAACTTAAGACATCCTTGATAGTTTGTCTAAATATCATGAAGAAGAGTCTTGACCAAAATTTTGGGGATTTATACTTCTTACTGAATTCAGGATTAGGTTTCTACTTTACTTAGAAAAATGTCTAATGTATGTCTTACTTTCTTCTGCTTGCCATATTTCTCTCTTTTTCTGATTATTTTGCTTCTCGTTGAAACTTTATATTTTAGTTCTTTGTAAATTTCAGAATTCATCCTCTTTGTACATAGTAGGAAATATTTTAAATGGACAGACCACTTCTTTCTGGAGTTATGCTATGAATAATAGTGTTTGTTTAGGAAAGCTTCCTTTGCAACATAGTTGATGATAAACTGCTTTGCAGGTACCTTGGTGGGCTCTCTCCTTGCTTTCTCTGTCTAAAAGAGTTCACTCTATCTTTATTCTTCGATTATTTAATGACTGTTTAGCCACTACTCTCCTCCATGCTGCATTGGTGTCAATTATTTGTCAAAAATGGCATCTAGGGCTGATAATTTTCAGGTATATTCTTGCTTGCTTTGAAATTTTTATTTTTGGATTAATATTGATTTATATCATTAGACCAAAAGCCATCAGTTAAGATTGATTAATGTTCTTCTGTTTAGTACAGCGGAGCTGTTTCCGTAAAGATGAATGTGCTCCTCTATGCACCATCTCTGTTGCTCCTTATGGTGAAGGTATAATACTGAGTTTCGTTTTTCTGTTAATATCAGTAGGACATTGAATGCATTTCTGAGTTATCTCTTGCATTATTGGTGGATATTTTGAAATGCAGGCAATGGATATTGTTGGAGTAATATCTGCTTTAGCAGGTGCAGCATTAGTGCAGGTGGGTATTCCCAAGGTTTTGTAATTCCCAATGCAATGATATAACGGATAGCATGCTATTTATCAGCTCGTCTTGTCATTTCTTTCCATTACTGCTGTTGTGTTCTTTGGGAAAATAGTTTTAGCATGTTCCCTTGTTTTGGCGAGGAAAGGTTTCTGGTTGCTCCAGGATCAGGGCATGACCTTCTTCTACTTACTTATGAATGACATGACGTTTTAACTTTAACGTTTGCTTGTGTATCCCATCTTGATGCGATTGAATATGTTTTCAAATCTTGAAGATCCACTTATGAGTTTGTCTTTGTCGTTCATATGTGTAGGTAAGTCAGGTGACAAGTGTAATTCTGTGGGATGAAGCTTCTTCTGATCAAATTGTTTCCTTTGTCCATGATGACTGGTGATTGGTGCAGATTCTCATTGGGCTGCCTTTTATCCTGTCATATCCAGCCTCATATATATCAAGAGCTTTCGATCTTGGTCGTGTTTTCATCCATTTCTGGTACTTTTAAGCGCAATATGTGTGCATATTGGTACACTGATGCATCAATTTGAAAACATCATGCAACCTTAACATGCTGTTTTTCTTTACCTATCCAAAACAATGAAACATTGCTGCATTTCTTCTTTCTGGATTTGTTCAGATTTAGATAAATCCTTTGGTTGTCAAGAGGAATAAACATTAATCACGGACTGTGGTGATAAGAGATTCTGGAACTATCAACTTGACAAGATTTGTATGAACGTATATTAGCATAGTATGAAGCAGCTCTGTTGTATCATTCATGCCCCTTCTACTTCAAATGCCTTTAAACAACACATTGGTGTTTTCTGCTAAATGTAGGATTGTAGGAGATAAATGTTCTTACTTGCCGGCTGTAGTTTCTTCTCTATCTCATCCCTTTTTCTAGTTTGGGTGGGTGGCGGGCTCATTTTCTTTCACTGCATGTGGATCGCAGAAAACTTTTGTCCCATTTCCCTTGAATAGGCCACTTCTCACCTAAAGGCTAAGCCTACCATGATCATCAAACTCCACTTGTCACCCTAAGTCTGCCGTGATCTTCAAACTAAGTTTATTCTTATCTTTTTGGATTCTAAGTTGTCTTTCATACCTTTTAGAGTAACCTGCTGTTGAGAACTGTATTTCTCCCTTCTGTGTTACTGAAAGATTGTCCTCATATGATATTTTTTGTCCCTTCAGCACATACACTTTATAGTAACTCTCTGCTTTGTTGCAGGTCTGTTAACTTCAAATTTGTTCCTGAAGACATCTTTGTTTCTAAAGCTTTTGCGCTCTCTTTGCTAGTT
Source organism: Petunia axillaris subsp. axillaris (assembly GCA_029990575.1). Lineage (NCBI taxonomy): Eukaryota > Viridiplantae > Streptophyta > Magnoliopsida > Solanales > Solanaceae > Petunia > Petunia axillaris. The sequence goes on from JARKNS010000006.1 coordinate 12,098,413, forward strand.
GCTCAGCTCAGTCTGCTATTGGTTTTTGCTCATTACAGATGGTGCAGGTGAGTATTTCTCATATTATTATTATAGCTAGAGTAGTGGCATTGCTTTCCCAAAGTGTTGAAGTGGGAGAAGAAAAGTCATAATATGACACTCATAGTAATTCTAGTGTAAGCTCAGGAAAACCATGAAAAATCAGGCCTTACTAATTTTGAGTTGTAGGAGCACATTATCATGACATGACTTCTTTTTCTCTATCCACAAGCGTAATCAGTTAGTGGTTATTGAGCTGCATTTATCCTCTTTCATTTTTTTCAGACATGAAGGGGGACTGTTTGCTGTCATGCATTCAAAAATCATTCAACTTAAGCTCAGAGTTGCTCAGAGAAATGCGTCTCCAACCAACAAGGTCCTTCAAACTGACCGTAAGTTTTATGCCCAATCTGTTTCAGGTTTTACTCTACTTAGAGGCCATCAAGTTGTTTAAGTGTCAGTAGGTTTTGCTTAGTTTGACATGATTTATGGTTCCTGAATTGGAGCATCTCTATTTCATTTGTTCAGATATTGTGACGACTATGTTTGTCGGGAATTTCATTGGCATTATATTTGCCCGATCCCTACATTACCAATTTTACTCTTGGTAAGTTCTGCAACTCATTTTTTTCTTTAGGTCGTGGATTCTCTCATACATCTCTCCTAACTCAAATGTCTTGATGTGGTTATTAGGGTTAACTAAACTGATATCCGGAGTGAATTAAAAGAAGCTTAAATTATTTGTTCAAATAAATAAGTGATATAAAAACATGTAACTCTTCACATTTTAAATATTCGAAAAGCTTTAGTAAATGATAATTTAGTTTCACTCGTGGAATAGTTAACATAACATTCATGCTCGTGATAGAAGCATGCTTTTATCATCTCATGTTTGTATCGATCTTAGCTCAGTTCTGGCGGAAACTGCAGATAAAATTATAGCAGACAACAGGATGTGATTCAATGTAAAAATCCTTTTATGAGGAACCAAATGCTAAGAATTTTATTTTTATGATAAACTGTCATATTCTAACTTAATCATTGTGAGACACTAAAATGATAGAGCTTTTCAGGCTGACGAGTATTAAATTTCAGATTCATCCCAGTGAAGAATAGAAAGTTAGGGATACATTATACATGATTGCAGTCTATACTTATCTCAAAGGGGGAAATTTTTTATTTTTTAAACTGCTCGTTGAGTAGTTGAGGATCTCTTTATGGATTTTTTAGGATGAATCAGTCGCGCACACTTCTACAGGAAGAGAAGAAGATCGAAAAAACTCAGCCCCCTTCTCCCCTTTTAGCATGGTACCAAAGCAAGGGTTAAAATGCCTCGACTAACATTTGCCGAACAGATGGAAAATTGCTCCCTGTTGCATTGTTTTCGTAGATACTGTATCAGGTTTCAATTGTATTAGGACAACCATTGATGTTTGACCTAAATCTTATTTGCAGGTACTTTTATAGCTTACCATATTTATTGTGGAAAGCACCATTTCCAAACCTCCTGCGGTAATTTGTTTGACACTCTAGCTTTTTAGTTGTATGGTATTCTCTGTTCCAAAAAATTTCAAGATTTAGTGCTCTTCTGCAGTTTACTGTTGTTCGTAGCTGTGGAGTTCTGCTGGAATATTTTCCCCTCCAATGCTTACTCATCAATCACTCTCCTGTGTGTCCATTTAATCATACTTGCCGGTCTATGGATCAGTTCACCTGAATACCCATACATAGAGAAAACAACTGATAATTCAACATCTGAGAAGAAGGCCAGATGAAGTACTAATTGTTTACTCTCGTTCAAGAATTGGTGATGCATGCAAATGGCCAAATTACCTTCCTTGTCTAACAACCACCATCAACCTTAAAATCTAATGATCTAACCAGAAAGAGTCGTTTGGTTATACTGGAAAGAGCTAATTTTTTTTTTCCATTTTCTTTCTTTTTTTATGCATAATATTTAGGAAGTACGCGAAGCTACAAAGCTGGTCACGACCACCTTAGATTCTAAATGCTCTGCAGAATACCCCCTGAAATCAAATATTATGGTTTTTTCGTACATCGATTAAAGTAGCATAAATCTGAATTATACTTGAAAATCTATGATGTCAGGCTTCTAACTTTTAGTGTTGATGTATATGATGTATTTGTTATCAAGTCAGCTTTTGGTGACAGTCATATTATCTTTCCTTAAGGTTTGTCCCTCATAATCTGTAAAGACAAGCTAATCACTAGCATAAGGTCCAAACTAATCTGAAGTGGTAACATCTGTGGCTATAATATCCTGTGAAACGGCCCAGTTCTTAACCCTCTTGTCATTTTCAGCAAGTTCTTCAGTTATCATGAATGGCTGCCAGAGCTTACTGAAACCATCTGGAATAGATATATCAAAAACTTATGAGAACGACATCTATTTGTAAAGCGTAAAATTTTTGGTTGACTGCAGGGTTAAAATTTTACCCAAGCTGATTATTCATTATGGCAATTGCCTTTTTATGGCAAAGCACATGAAGGGAAATAACAAGCAGTAGTTAATAGTTCAAGGACATGTTTTAGCTTTCTAAGTTTTTATTTTTTCAAGGACCTGGTTGCTCAAGGTTAAGCTAACTGTAACCTATTTTTAAGAGTGGTTCACAACTTCTTAACCCATGAGTCGGACAATCACTCTTTTGAGCCAGTGATAATATCACCCCTTGAACCTTCTCGTGTTTTCTCTTTCACAATATAAGCCCCTATTTTATGCTGTTCCGAAGAAGTGGATTCATGGGCTAAAATTTAGAAGTCGACAAGCTTCAAAAAGGAAATTTTGTTCGCCTCTTTCCTAATATCTTTCATAGTAACTCTTTTTAAAATAATGGAGTAGTGCACGATTTTACACTTGGTGAACGATGAGTCTCTTTCTTTATTCCTGTCTACTAATAGGTGGTGTATATCTAACCACATTGCACACTCTTTTACCACTAAATTATAGTCCTTGGTAAATCATCCTGTACTAATTTTTAACTACATAGGAGCGGCACTACTTACAAAGCTACCAATCAGTAGAATCATCACGGTTTTGTTTAGCTACCTCTCATATTACTTCTCGAGTTTGCTGGTTGTTGTGCAATACGCACCGGAAAGTTGGAAAATAAAGCAAACGTACGGTATGCCTCGCTGAAGTCTGAACCATGTTAGTTAAACAACTTTACATAGAAAACCAGGTCAATTTGCAAACTAATCTCGACATTAATTGATTACTATTATTTTGTAAAAACAAATTTTCATATTCAGAACTAAATGACACATACCATGACAACTTTATGTTAGTTCAAATTATTTGAATTTTGAAAACTGTAGTAGAATGAATTTTACAAGTACCCTTGAATATTGTATTAAACAGGAACACAGCCGGAGCAATACTTTATTGGAATCAACTGGAAATAAAGTACTAGGAGTATGTTATAAAAACAGGATTTTCATATGCATACCAGGTTTATTCTAATAAAGAACCATAAAATGCTAGTATCAGTAATACAAACAGTAAAAAAAAAAAAAAAAAAACAATTACACTTACTAATTACTAACAAAGAGCAAATGAAAAGAGATTTAATTTCATGATTAACTCCTGCAACGAGTAATAGCACTGCAGCCACGGGTATAAGGATTAGCTTCAGCACCTGGTTGGCAGTTATAATAAGAAGCACCTCTTCTTGAACACGGCACAGTGTTCCTCTGCAGTGCACCATAGCTTATATAGTTTGTAGTTGCTAATATGCGCCTGTTGATCTCTGAATCCATTTCAAATTCACCAGAGGCCATACACTCCGCTATTGAACCTTCACAGCTGTCAGCGGCTTTCATCGGAATCCAGCCGTCGAATTCGCCGCCCGTAGCATCGCCGGAAACAATAAAAAATGTGAGTAATAGTGAACAGATGATGAAAATGGAGAATGAGGAATTCGCCATTGCTTAACAATTGGTATGTTTTTTATGGTCTTAGTTAGTACGTAGTATTTATATATAGAGAGAAATAACAAGTTGATTTATTTTTTCTAAGTTGTAACTACTACTACTACTACCACCATCACATAGTTCAACGACTCAATAGTCAAATACTCAATAGGGCGGGATGCTAAAGTATTTTCAAGAAATGGTGTTCCGTATTTACCAATCTGCCATTCTCACAAAATATAATTCACACTCACCTAACTTTATAGTTTATGTCGTCACGTAGAGATCCATGATACTCATTCATCCTTAACTAAGGGTATCGCGTTCGAGCCTTGCGGATGAAATCGTATTTGATAAGTAGCAGCTTGTCCTTCATAATAGAATTTTCTTGTGCAAATTCGAATTAGTTGGGCCTCAAAGCTTGTACTAGAGATTAGGTGGGGAAAAAAAGTAAAATTGCATAAAAAAGTTTCTAATTTTGAAAATAAGCAAATGACTTGCTATATTAAGTAAATGTGATCTTATATCGTAAAAATTGTTTTGACATAAACAATGTATATAGCTTACATTTTTTTAATAAAAAAAACGCGTTCTTAGTATTTTATTTATGGAACTCTTTATGTAATCTCCTCATATGAAATTGACGTCAAGATTTACATTAATAAAATAGATATTGTGGTTCCATCTATATTAAGGTTCGCTATATTCGTTTAACAGAAAATAGTTCTTTATTGTCGGATAGTAATGGATACAGCAGAAAAGTGATTCATTATTTGTACTAGTATTTTTTTAAAAAAAAAAAAAACAGCCTCGCGCGTTGGAAAAGTTTGCAATAAAGGTAGATAAAGATGAAAAGGAGAAGTTTTATAGAGTTTTGAACTCCACATCTAAGTTATGTAATAACATGGAATGAGGAATGTAGTGGGGAAAGAAAGAGAGCGTGGTAATAAATGTGGAAGAGTCTCATTTTTCAAATTAATAACCTATAAATAACCTCAAATAAATTAAACTAAGATTTGTTTTTGTAATTAGCAAAACCTTATTGATACGAGTGGTCGTCCATGTGCATTTCAGATGGTAAAATTGTTTTCGAGAATATTGGGATTAGAACTATGACGGTGAATCCTTTGGATCAGAACTATTAACTATTTTACCACCAATTTCTTTATTTTCTCCTCCTGACTATTCTTTTTTAAACTATGGTACTAACCTCGAAGCTTTGCAGAAGCTAAGCATAATAAGGGGAAAGCATAGTTTATTAGAAGTATGGTGTTGATTTAATGCAAGGACAGTTAAGTTGTCTTAATCTTAGACCCAATCATAATGCTCATATCTGAAGTATACCAAATCAAGGATTGTGGTTGGAGAAAAAATAATTTCAATTGACATAATTAAGATGATAATGAGATAAAGTGGTTTATTCAAATGAACCTTCTTTCCTAATGGGTTTCCTTTTTACCAATTCAAGCGCGTTTTCATTGCTGTTGGAAAGTTTAGCCTCCTTAGACAGATGAACCTTTCAAAACCTACCAAAGAAAACGATGTCATTCTTACTACTAATTTTGTCAAAATAAGTCCTCGTGTCTTCTTGTCATCTAATCTTTTTTCCTTCTAGATTTCTAATGGAGGTAGTATTCTAAGCAATTTGCATGCACCTACTACTACATCAGATACTTGTTATTATTCATCAAGACTTAGACAAAAAGGAAAAAGATCATCAATACATTATGTTATCTCGGCTATAATTCGAACCTTGATCACAATTATTTTCATTTACTTTATCGAACGATAGGCAACTAACACCTTTGATGATCTCATCTTCTTAGTCAGAGTTGTTCGTTTAATTAAAGTGAATATATTTGTTCCACCACTTTGCTTAACGATTTGGATAGTCAACAAACGCTTTCTTGGACTACATTTCTAGTAAAACATTTTCTGAATGTTGTTGCTGACTAACAGTACTGTATCTTTCTGTTTTAATGTGTAAAATATTAACTCTAGTAAAATAAGAAATTGATATTCGAATTTATATCAACATATTAGATAAATAATACTATGGATCTCGCAAATTCGACAAAGGAAGCACTGAAAGAAAATATGTTCAAGATCCTTGTTCATTAGTAGTAAATATCAGTGAGAAGTCATCTATCCTTGAGGCTTCAAGTAGATAAAAATTGAGTTAATAATAATATAAAGTAGACAGTGATAATATTTTCATGATCCAAAAGAAATTGCTGAATCTTTAATATACAAGGTATTTTTTTTATAAAAAAAAAAAAATGCATCAAGCAGAGTGACCGTGCAGGCAAAGGAGTGAAGCCATTTGTCGGAGAGAATAGAATAATGAAAAGGCAATCATCCTTGTCCCTTATGCACAAGTCTCCCCGGCGCAGTTATTATTTTTTTTTGAAGTAGGTTTAGAATATCTTCTTGTTGAATCATTCATGCTTAATCTTTTTATTATCTAATCTCTTTTTCATAGTAAATATTCTAAAACAGATCAACCTTTTAACAACTTATGAACCAAAACTTAGTTTGAACGTACGCAAGAAAATATTTTATTTCTCAAAGAAGTCAACTACCAAAGGAGAAATCACTTCTCCCAACTTCTTAGAATTGCTTCTCCTGTTTAAAATTTTCCTGTCATAAAAATGTGATAATTATAGTGTTACATCATGTTCCTTTATTTAAAATCATGGATCCACCTCTGACTTCAATGAATAACATCTGTATTAACAGTATAATCAAACAAGAGCTAGTTTAGTTCCACAGTAAGATTTCCCATTTATGTGACATTTCATTTTTCCTTGATATTTCTATAGAACAGTATATGTTCGTGAAAGAATGGAACAAAAAGCTATTAAGAGCTCGACAGCCATCAATAAGTGCCCTGTAAACTTAATGAAAGGAGACTGACCCAAAATACACCAGGTGGTGAAAAGCTTTTAGGACACAGGTTACATATGCACAACCAGAGAAACTTGTATTATCTTTCTAGCTTGCTTAATATTGCTTCCATTGGAGGCAGCTCCTTCACAATTTGAGACCAATCAGGCATCCCCTGCAGAAATGATCAGCGTTAAACTCCCACAAAGAATTAGGCAAGAAAATGAAAGGTAAACGATTAACAGCACAAACACGAATATTTGTAAGCCATCTCAAATGCATCTTACGTGACTTGTGGATATTACAGTTATCCATGTCATGTCATGAGCAATTATTATGCTAACTACATATGCATATAAGCACATTATTGTATAACCAATGGAGCAGATAAGAGAATTGCAGCACAAAGAAAAAAATACTACAAGAACTGACCCTTCCTGATCGTCGAACACGACCATCTAGACGAAGTATAATGTAGACATCTTCACCAGGAGTAACACCTTCAGACTTCTGTTGATCCCTTATCCACCTGAATCAGATTGAGGTTTAAATATCTATTGATCAACAAGAAGTGGGTCTTCCAAGCTCCAGTAAGGGGACAAGGAAAAAGTTTCAGATGATCAAATTTAGTGCGGCAGGACATCCTTAAGATAAAAGTGGCACAACCTTAAATGCCCATGAAGATGATGAACAGTTTCAAGTATAACAGAAAAAGGGTGATACCTTTCCCACTCTGCAGGTGAAACCACCTCCGCCTTGAACCGGATCTCTGACTTCAATTTTGATTTTGCAATTATTGACTGAGTTCTCTCGTCAAAATCTTCCTGCAGTAGCAACGGGAGAAAAATTAGAAACCCTGAAGGACATGCAGCATTAAGATTATTGTCGACTTTTTTTTTTCCAGCAAAAAAGGAACGGCTTTCAATAATCGGTAGCATTTAAAATGTCTCTTTTGGACTTTGACCAAATGGTAAGCACCACTATGTACTTGATTCGCATGTACTTTAAGATGATCATTAAGTGCTACTAACTCTTCAATCTTACCCCTATAGATGGGAGAGAAGCGGCTGCCTTTTGAGAAAGACCAAAACCTTTCTTCTCTACTTTTGTTTTTCTATCTTCACCCCAAATAACAGGAACTAGAAGGACTCCTCGTTTAAGTAGCTCAGTGCGGAATCTCTCAGCATTTCTCATCGCCAGAGAGACTGTCTCTTTCTTTCCAGCCAAAATAACCTAGCAAACAAGCAACTGGTCAAATTCCAAGAAAGACGAACCAATATATTTGAGAGAGGAACAAAAGGCTATCACAAAAATGTAATAAAAATAATGAAAAGTAAATATAAAAAGGAATAAAACTCAACTGATAGTATCTTTTATACTCGTGAAACAATGGTATTTTGTTGCAAACCTAGCAAGACATGGAACTAACTTTCTGGCTTCATCATTCTTCTGATAATGTAAATGTGATGGAAGTAGTTTCGTTGGTGTTACCAGGGGAATAAACCATATTGTTATATCTCTAAAGCAGAATAATTAGCGATAGGAGCTAGACATGTGACGTAAAAGTTATACAGGCTTTTCATCTTTAAGTGAAAGATTATTGGACTCCTGACATTTTCCACTCAACTTCTGCTAACTTTGGATTGAAAAACAAGAAGAGTAAAGGGAAGTTGTCTCACTAACAGGCCTCACGGTGTCTCTTAGCTGGACGAGTTCAACGATCCTGTTAGTTGAAAGGCACAAAGGAAGCCTTGATAGTGTTTCATCACGTGATATTTGTGCCAGCTGTTCCTCCTCTTTTTTGTTTTCCCAGAGGAACAAAGCCACAAAAACAACAATACCTGCAGAGTGCTGGTTCAAGAGCTTAATCATTTTTTAGAAACAGTTCATTTCCATTGAGAAACCTTAGTAGTAACGTAGCGAGCAAATATCATTTAACTATACTAATCAAAGCGAAGGCAAGTCATTATTTACCAATGATATTTATAGCAACATTTCCTGCAGTCTCCGAAATATCAGGAGCACCATCTCCACCTTGAATTGCACGGAATAGCCTGGGTAAAGTGAAAAAAGTAGAAATTCCAGCAGCAGCAGTGAATGCCACATAGAAGAATCTTCTGACCCCCCTAAATGGTGCTTGTACCTCACTAATCAGCTTAAGGTCTCGACGGAAACCGTAACCTATGTCTTCCCCTCCTAACCTAGCCTGTGAGGTAGTAAAAGACTATGAGATTCAGAAACTATGAAGCAAAGCTAGAGCCTTGCTAAGTTCAGCAGATACCTGTAACATAATCAATGTGTTGAAGAATTGAAACTAATTCATACACCCAAGCATGATGAGAATTAAATAAATATATACATCATGGGGAAGTGGGAACAAACCTCTTCCTGTAGTTCCTTAAATTCAGGCAATGCTCTGAAGGAAGCCAAATCCGGATCATTAAGGATTGTGCCAAACTTTAGGTTATACTCTTTCAAAGCAGTGCGTAAACAGTCAGCAGCTTTCTTCCCTTCCCCTCTTAAGTAAATAAAGAAAACAAAATACATATATAAATAATAAAAGAGTGAAGAAGAAGAAGAAGAAGAAGAAGAAGAAGAAGAAGAAGAATGAAAAACGTGAAGCTCCATAAGAGGCGTTCATAGAAGTTTCAACACTGTTTTAAGTGATCCTTCCATTTAAACAGTTAGCTAACAACTGTGATTGAGAAATTTATTCCATTACTTATAGTTTTCAAGTTAAGTAGGGAATATGTTTTTTCAGCATGGTTTCAAGAAAATTTATGTTTATCCAGCTTAAATATTTCAACCATGAAAGAGGCACAGGAAAAACACACCTGTAAGCATGACAGCATGCTTTGTTATAAAAAGCAGCCTGAGCCTCCACAGGGTTGGGATCTAGAGTAAGTGCTGTGTCAAACTGCACAAGAGCATCTTTAACCTGTAAAAGTCAAAGTTAATGAACCAAGATGGCACATATTGCCCATATTGCAGACTGAAATCCAAACCAAAGGGGTCTGTAACCAGCTTGCAGAAAAGTGTTACAAAGACAAAACGCAGAACATTGAAAACATAATAAAGTGGGGAGTAACAAGAAACACCACCTGGACAGGTTTAAATTAGGAAATGCGCAAAAGAAAACTTCAATCAAATATTGGACAAGACAATAACGTGTTAAACCTTTTTCCAATAATAACAGCAAATCAACCTACTGGATGCTATCCTTAAGTCTATGAAGGATCAAATAGAGATCTGCAAGAAACTATAACTCAGACATACAAGCTGCTGATGTGTACAAGATTATAAATAGAAAAGCTCATTCAGTAGGAAAAAATCTTTGGATCATCATCAATCTTTTGCTATGTACAAAAGTAGACACACCTCTATGACAGAATGAATGTAATGTGGCATGCAAGGTACAGGTACTTATCCGTCATGAACAGAAAATCATTCTTCTTCGGCAGGTTTAGCTAGAATGTACTGATGTTTTCCAAAATGAAATAAATTAAAAGATGAATGCACAGAATGCTTTGCACCAAGCCGTAAAGGTAGGGAGAATGCTGTAAGCCCGTAACTACTATACAAGCTCAAAATTACAGAAATGACAGTTCCTAATCTCATGGTGCACGCATGTTCTAGATTCGATAACATGAAACGGAAGATGGCATGCTTTGCAGCATAGATAAGTACAAGCATTGCTAAACGTGGACGCCCCAATAAGCTGAATGAGAACTCCAACTGATTTTTTTTTTAAGGAAGAGGCATCAAAACTTACTGCAACTTGTTTTCTAACAAGTGTTTGTTCATCAAATTGGTTCATATTTTTTCAACTTCAATTTGAAAACATAACTTGAAGTAGAAACACAATTTTCACGAGTTTTTCAAACTTAGAATTTTATGCTTGAAGTATATCCAAGTGAAGTTCAAGTTCCAATTTCCAAGTAGCCTTTTTAACTGCAACTTCAAATTCTAGTTCATATCTGAATTTACGGGACACATTTTTCTTTTTGAGTCAAAATTTACAATCTGATAATTATTAAGTATAAAAGTCTGTTGTCAAGACTTGTATTAGCTGACATTGATATCAACCAGAAAATTGCTGATTTCTTGACTTCAAAAAAAAAAAAAAACCAAACTATGTCATATAAAATGAGACAGATGAGTACTTAGTTTTCTTTGTTATGCACTTGCAACATGAACGTGGCAAAGGCAAAGAAAACAAATTGATCATCTGCAGTCTTTATAATAGTGTTCAAAGCTATTTACAGTTAAGTCATGCAAGGGGTGATGACAAATTAGAAAGGAAGGACTTTTATTTATTTACTTTATGTCTACAACAAGAAGAATGTAAATACAAAGTTAAAAAAGCGCCGACCAGTCCACAAGGCATCTAACGTTCATGTGGGCAACACCTCGGGTGTGATTTACACAGCCTACTCTAATGCAAACGTGGCTGTTTATACGAAAAAGTTACTCGGAGCAACTGTACCCCAGTCCCCTCCATCAATAAAAGTTAACAACCATAAAACAATTACTAGTAGAATAAATAGCAGCAATATAAGGGGAAAAAAAAAGGTAAGAAACATACCCGTCCTCTAGAAAAGAGGTCGAGGCCCAAATTAACGCAAGACTCAGCAGTGGGATTGGGTTCACTGACTTGGGTCGATGGGGGAGGGGGTGAAGTAGATGAAGAACAAAACACTAGTGAAACACCATTTCTCTTTGGACAATTTAGCCATATTGTTTTTCCATTTGAATTAACTGAGAATTTGGAGAAGCAGAAATGGAGGTAGTGGGAGGCAAGAGTTGCAGTAGCCATGTCCACATTTCATGGCATTAGCAGCTCACGACATAGTTTATCTTGTCTTTGGGTGGCTTACATTAAAGGCTTTAAAATATTTTCATTTACCAAAAAAAAAAAAAAAAAAAAAAGTAGTTTATATGGAGAATTAAAATTGGTATAAAGCTTATACCTCCTTGATTTGAGATATAAGAGAAATTGATTTTCACATAAAACTTTATATTATTAGTAAGGTATTTTTTGGTGAATCCGCAATGGACAGTGAAGAGTTTTTATTAATTAATAATAACACTAAAAGAAACTAAGAGAAGACACTACAAAGTAATGAGGGTCAAATCATATCTTACCTTATTCTATCGAAGTGAAACCTCGTGCCTAGTACAAATATAAAAAATAATAACTTGCAAGTACCAAATTCACTATGATCATCACATAGTTTATAGTACACTCTATAATGACATTATATATGATGATACTAGGATAATGTAAAAGCATAAAAGCTAAAAGGTGTTAATTTGATAAAATATCCTTAGTAAAAGTAGAATCAAGAGTTTTATTTAATTTTTTTTTGTTACGAAAATATCCTTACAAAAATATTTATATGATGAATTACTCCTTATTTAAATGAATTATTTTATAAGATATAAATAGTATCGTATTCTTTTTTTTTATTCATACTCGTAAATTAATACTCAAAAGCATTTTTTGAAAAAAAATTGGCGAAATATAAACTGCTAGTATTTTGTATCATTCAAATTTTATCGGATGTCCCCAAAGGGACAACATAAATTGCTACTCAACTTTGATAAAAAGTGCTCAAATGAGTTGGCCAACTACAAACTGTTACTTTCCAAAAAAAAAAAAAAAACTTTATGAAAACTATTTTTTTTTCTAAAAAATACTTTTTAAAATAAATAGTTTTAGAAATTTGGCCAAATGTGCTCTCGGTGTGATTGTATAAATCACCCCTTTTGACATCCAATTAGGATAATATCGAAGACTAGGCGGGAAATTTTGATCACTAGCCATTTTTGGACGCACTCATTGGGGACTATCCAGCGTTTCAAAATTCATTGAAGAATAGTCAAAAATTCGCGCGTACACTTAAGCTCCATTAGCGTTGGAAAAACACCCCAGACTAGTCCCATAACAAAATACTGGGGCTTTGAACTATGAGACTTTATATATAAAGTTTCAGTCCCATAACAAAATGCTGGGGCTTTGAACAAATTTTGTTTACAGCCACAGCATTTTGTTATGGGTTATGGGACTTTATATATAAAGCTTCAGTCCATAACAAAATGCTGGGGCTGTGAACAAGTTTTGTTCACAGCCCCAGCATTTTGTTATGGGACTAAAGCTTTATACAAAGTCCCATAACAAAATGCTGGGGCCTTGAACAAAACTTGTTCAAAGTCCCAGTATTTATACTGGGATTTGTCCGGAGGTGGCTATTTCTCAGCGAATTTGTTTTTGACGACTACAAATCAATTAACGCGCGCCAAACAGGCCCCTGCACAAAATTTTTAGAGACTAGACGCAATAGGCGGTTGTCTTGAATTTATACCCCCCACTTAAATAATTTTTCAAAGATGTTACCCACTTTAGAAAATCCGCTAGGCAAAACTTGTCTTGTCCATCGAGTTATGGGCATAAAGGGAAATTTGATGCATAGCTATTTTTGGACGCGTTCAATGAGTTTTATCCACTGTTTTAAAATTAATTGAGAAATAGCTAAAAATTTGGGCGCGCACTTATGCTCCATTAGCGTTGGAAAATACCCAGACTAGTCTTAGTATTTTATATTGGGACTTTGAACTAACATGTTCAAAGTCTCATTATTTTATACTGAGATTCATGTTCCTGAAGCTTTATATATATATAAAGCCCCATAATAAAATATTGGGACTTTGAACTAACATGTTCAAAGTCCTATTATTTTATACTGAGACTTATGTTACAGAAGCATTTTCAAAGTCCCAGTATTTTATATTGGAATTAGTGTTTAAGTGATCCCAGTATAAAATACTGGAACTTTACCGGAGGTGGCTATTTCTCAGTGAATTTGTGCACGATGGCTACGAATCAATTAGCGCGTGCCAAATAGGCCACGGGCATAAATTACTGTGTATGATGTAGGAGTTCGAGATATTAGAATAATTTAGAGGCAGCAAACATGCTCAATTGGTCACAAGTTCTGCCTCAATAGCAAAAATTGCATGTGTTATCTTAATTATTCACAATTTGATTGACATACTTATTAACAAGTTCTATTGATAAAAGTTGTAGAGTTGTATGTGATGTTCATAACTTGTTCGTGGACTTAATTCATAGTAATTTTTATAATTCACAAGATAATATTCTTCAAAATGGCAAAGTATTGAGAAACTATAATTAAATTTGATCAAAATTAAATGATGAGTATCTTCTATAAAATAGTGAGTCAGTCAATCGACTTAAACTCTTGCCCATAAATATCAAATTACATTATTTTGCTGTCTAACTTACTAATAGTGTAGACACATAAATTTTATTGAATTTAATTCAATAAATCAATTTATTAAGTTCAAGATTTATTAGACCAAAGGTCCCTACCACATATTAAATTACTAGTTTTTGTGCACGCGCATTGCGCGTGTAAATTTAGCAATAGAAACGAAAGATCACTATGGTGCGTTCACGATGAATATTAGTTCAATTTAACTAATTAAGTAAAGAAAAATATTAACCTAGAAAAGTCCTTGGATTAGTGTTCTTTTATACCTAGCTGCTACTTTAGTTAGTTTCAAAGAGAACCATCAAAACTATGGCCGCAATCCAATAGCCCTGTTGTTGAAACCCGTTCAACCGATTAAAACAATTTATAAGTACTCGAGCTTGATTATATTCTTGTGGCTATTGAGGTCGGCACTACTCATTAGTTTGCTGCAAAATAAATAATTGAAAGGAGAAGAGAGACACATCTGCTAGCTGATTAAAATGAGGAAAAAAGAAAAAATTTATGGAGATCCATGTAAGACAGAGGAAACCAAGAAAAACATAAGATACAACAACAAATTGAAACATAACAAAAGATCTATTCACTCTTGTAGTCTACTTTTTATTAAGTATTCTTCACAGCTTTAAGCTGTAACAATCCAAGCCCGCTAGTGATACTGTCCGCTTTGGGCCTAGGCCCGCACGGCTTTAAAACGCGTCACTAGGGTCTAAGGCCAGTTAACTTATACACCCAGCATCTCTCCTGTGTTATGCCGATGTGGGATACGTAACCCTTAGCTGGGGTGTTACATACACCCCCTCTTATGGACTCAGCGTCCTCGCTGAGGTTTGCCCCGCGTACCGGGATTCGCCTAGACTCACTACGGAGGTTTGCCCCGCGTACCGGGATTTGCCTAGACTCAGCCCTAAACTTTGATCCACATCGACAAGGCTGACACGGAGTGGCTCTGATACCATCTGTAACAGCCCAAGCCCGCTAGTGATACTGTCCGCTTTGGGCCTAGGCCCGCACGGCTTTAAAACGCGTCACTAGGGTCTAAGGCCAGTTAACTTATATACCCAGGATCACTCCTGTGTTATGTCGATGTGGGATACTTAACCCTTAGCTGGGGTGTTACATACACCCCCTCTATGGACTCAGCGTCCTCGCTGAGGTTTGCTCTGCGTACCCGGGACTCAGCACTAACTCTGCCCTGCATCGACAAAGCTGACACGGAGTGGCTCTGATACCATCTGTAACAACCCAAGCCCGCTAGTGATACTGTCCGCTTTGGGCCTAGGCCCGCACGGCTTTAAAACGCGTCACTAGGATCTAAGGCCAGTTAACTTATATACCCAGCATCTCTCATGTGTTATACCGATGTGGGATACGTAACCCTTAGCTGGGGTGTTACATAAGCGTGGAAACTGGACAGAGAATAGATGTTCAAAATGGAGTGTAAGATTTAAGTGTTCGAAGAAAAAAGAAGAGTTAAAAAAAGTCTTCAATAAGACTTCTTATTCACCAAATTTTTGTCATGACGAATTCTATTCCTCATAATGTGTATCGTTTTCATGAGTTATGGCTGATTTTAATGAATTTAATTAAGTGAATGTACACTTGGAGATAAAAATGTATCTAAAACTCCTTTATGAGAATTTTAGATAGTGTAGTTAAAATCCATGCAAGTTTCGGAGAACTCAAAATTCAAGTACACTAACCAATAACCATAGTTGCGTCAATTTCAAAAGAAACCTTAAGTTAAAGAGTGACTCCTTATAGAATGTTTTTACCTTGTTGTAGTTAATGCAGTTAATATATCATTTAAACTCTATGTATCAATGTGTTCACAATTATATTTTATACATTAATTTTTAACTTGTTTTTAAATTTAATTTATTTGAATGTGTATTTATCTTTTTGTACACAGAAGAGTACTTAAAAGAAAGATTGTCTGGACACAAAAAGGTCATTCACATTTTACTATATAAAATTCCCAATTTTATAATAAATATTTAAATGTGTGCAATGTTTATAACAATCACATAAACACTAAAAAAATTACATTTAAGGTACAAACTAAAGATTAAAGGGAGTAGCGCAAGTCTCTTGAAATGACAGTTATTTGCAGCCAACGAAGATAAAATAGTAACTCACAAAAGTCTTAGATACCTAATTAAATTATTCATATATTACTGAATTCCACTTAAGAAAGGAGGTATTCAATTTTCTCCAGATTTCTAGCCAAATAAAACTACACAATAATACATGAAATTGATACACAAACTTCCAAAAATATATATACATCTCATTACAAAAGCAAAATTAAAAGGCAAAAAGCAAAAATTGATCAAACGTCTTAGCGAAGGCTTACTGTAATGAATCTAACTATTGTATTAGAAATATCTATGCAATGAATCAAGAATTAAAAGTAAACAATTAAATAGAGATTTTCTAACAGAAAAATAAAAAAGATTAGATATGGTCTCTATGATTAAAAAAAACTTGAAATGTAGAAGGAATTAAGAAATTTGTGATTTTCCCTCCATCGTTCCATTAGATAATCAACACCTCAATTGTTGCATATTTGCGTCTTGGTTGTCCCTTCATTGTTCCAATAGATAACCGACATTTCGAACAGTTGCATTTACTCATAGGAGAGTTCCTGAATACCCTCTGCCAATGGTGCAAATTTAGACGAAGCGGTACTCCTTTTATAATACTAAAAATCCATTAATGACTGACCATATCATGGAATTCATAAATTCATAAGTTCTACTAAATAATGCATGTACAGGAATTTGAAAAGTTACTTTGAAGTTACAAACTTTTAGATACATGAATTTATCAAAGTTCAAATGTAAACATAAATTTTCAACCACGTCTGTAATTTATTGTTATTCCAGAGTATGATTTAATCTTCTCAAATAAATATTTTAATTTAATCAAGATATTAATTATATATTGGAGGGTGAATTTTACTTTCTGCTATAGAAATCTAGTAGGAGTACTTTTAAAGTGAAGGGTAAAATTGTCGTTTACTTTTTACCTAAAGGATTCCCACTTTTATATTTATATGATGTGGCGTCAAATCAAATTAAGGACCAATAAAATCATGACGTGTGTATAAATGATGTCGCATGCCTAGTCAAAATGGATGGCCAATCGAAACCTTCCAAGTGTCCAAATGACACAGTTCTTGTCAATCAAATACAAGTTCATCACATAGTTTTTGTAATAGCTTTGATGACTCAAGTGGACCAATCATATTAAAGGAAGTCTTCACCCTCTACAAATATAAATAGAGGAGTTACATAGTTCTTTTGGCCAATTAAGAAGTTGGTGAGCATCCACCCACCACTGGAGAAATCAAAGAGGAGATACATAGAAGTCTTCCATTATGCCACTGATCAAGAAGCATTCCATACATCAAGAAGTCTTCCCTCATGCAGAAGATTAAGAACTCTTTCTATATGTATTCTGCCGCCACGTTCGTGATCAAAGTCCGCCTCCACGTTCGTGATCAAATCAAATCCATATATTCAAGAACAAGCTCATAAACCCTTGAATCAAGTCAAACTCATATATTCAAGAACAAGCTCTCAAGCCCTTGAATAAAAACAAATTCCTCAAATTCAAGATCAAGCTCAAAAGCCCTTTAATCAAATCAAATCCATCAAGATCAAAATCAAGCTTGACGCCCTTGAATTAAATCCGTGAAGAGAAGAATCAGAGGATTACATCTTTTAGATTTAAGATATTCTAGAGATTGCAACCCGCATCCTTTTTTCTTATAAATCAAATATTACTTGTGGATACTTTTTTTTGTCGTGATAATTTTCAGGCATATATTTATTGTCTACAAATTTGGCACGTCCAGTGGGAGTTGGGACAATCTCTACCTCTTATCTCTTCTCTTTGCAGACAAAAACATCAAGATGCCTCAAAAGATCATCAATGCCGTTCATTCCAAAAATGAATTGGATGCTGTCATGGAGATCATTTGATAAATCAAAAGGAGCAAAGCTAAAAAGTTGGGCCAAGACGTACTTCAAGTGTCGTCCAATTCAACTGATGCTTCTAGTTCATCATCTCCAAAAGAGGCGAGATCAACTTCGCTTATGCCTAAACGAATGGCTAACACAACCACAGTGGTGGAAATAATTGTGGCTCAACTTAGCAAATCCAGAACTCACTTCATGCAAAAGGATGATGATGTCTTGAGCACTATATCTACTTCTCTCCTCTTGGCCCTCATTCATTTATGTTTTTCCGAAGTGATGATATGTGCCATTCTTCTTCTTCATTGTTGGTCGCACAAGCAATGACGATTGAAGCCTCCATTATAGAAGACGAACTTCCAAAATTGATTAAAGCAGTTGACGATCTTACAAATCACATGAAAGACCAAGGCGCTCAAATTGCTAAGTTGACAGATAAGGTGGAGAGTATGGCGGAAGCAGAATCAAGCCAAGGACATGAAAATCTTCCTGAAGCACAAGAGAAGAAAAAATCATCTGGCAAGCAAGTGGTTGCAGCCAAATAAACTCTAGTCTCGTCTGAAGGTCGCGTCTCTGTTGATCAATTGAAGGACTTAATCATGGGGGCAATCCAAGATAAAATTGAGCCTTCAACTTAATCTTTCTTCACATATGCAAAGCTATACTCGCAAAAGATTGATAACTTGAAGATGCCTTTTTCCTATCAACCTCCTAAGCTTCAACAATTTAACTGTCAAGGAAATCCTAATCAACATGTGGCACAGTTCATCGAGACATGTAACATATAGTTAAGCCTGCTATAAAGGTTTTCCCATTGGATCTCTTTAAGCGACGGTCATTTTGTAGAGATTTTTATGGGATAAAAGTTCAAGAACACCCTTTACGGGGACACCTCAGCAATAACTTGGATCAATTATGACGATTGAATTGCAGAATTATGACACCGTAGCAAAGGCTTGCCTTTATAACCCCCATAACAGTGGTTTAGTAAAAATGATTTCCGCTTGTTTATGAATAAATTCTAGACAAAAATACCTTTATAAATATTATAATGATGCTGGTATCAATGTCATTCATTTCTTCGTAAGTACTGCCAAAGATGCATTCCTTGTCTTTGACCCTTATTTCTTAGGCAACTAAACTCTCGGATAAAGTGTTGTATGAGAAGCACTTGCCCTTCAAATCTCTTCTTGCATTCTCCGTGTTGTCTATGCAACACATTTCACTTGAACTATTCTTAAAAAATATTACTTGCTAATTGATAACTTGAAGTGTTGCCTACTGACCAAACATGGGTTATTTTGTTAAAACCATGTGAAATGAGAACAAACACGCTCAGAAGCAGTCAATTGTGAGGACATGGGGTGAAAATTTAGAATTATGATAAGGCCCAAAATAAAAGCCTTTTAAAAGTCTTACCAATTGGGTCTCCTCTTCACCATCCGCAGCTCAGTCAGGTTTACCCATTCATTCTCTTTATTCGCATTTTGATCTGTTTTCTCCTTTCCGATCTGCATATTTAAGGTTTACGATCCAAATAATTTTTTGTTTATTTCATGCTTATGTAAACTTATGTGACATAATATTTTATTGTAAATGTTATCATTTGCAGCTGAATTTACAGAATCGAAGCCTTAGTCTCCAATATTTATTTGCCATGTGAGTGATCTATTCACTATAAATTTATTATTTTTCACAAAGTTTACTTTTGCTTGATTTATGTGTCTCATTTTGCTTGAATAGAAAATTTTAAATCGGGTGTCACAGTTTATAGGTAACTCATTGAAACTTACACTCGATGATGGTGTATATCTCAATTAGTTATTTAATTATAAATTGTCTGTATAGGTTGTTAAAAACTGAAATTCCTATAATTATTTATGTAATATTTTCAACTGTAGAAATTAATAAGATAACAGGCTCAACATGTTTAGTTCATCTTTATTTTTTGATTGATTTAATTTAACAAAGAGCTAAGTGTTTGACTGAACCAATTTAATTTTTGTTTTTAATTGGAAGCTACATAACCCGGTGGAAATCCTATCGTAGAATACATTTTGTTGTGTGATTTTTTCTTGCCGAATTTCCACTGTTTAGATAATATACAAAAACCAATAGTTTGATTATACTCAAGATGGTGTTACTTTTCTAATCTGCAAATGATCTGCAATTTTAAGACATGTAATTAGGAATGGACTATAGGAGTTGACTAGCTACCAAATATTTCCTCAGTAGACGGGTGAATTATGTATCTCACGGTGAAGCTTCACATTTTGGCTGGAAATACCTTCATCGGGTTTGAGTGGAGAGTGGGTGTGAGTGTCGTAGAACCAAACTTATCCTGTTATATTTGCACTCAGGTTATGAGTTTTGGGACTTCTCCTTGGCCTTCAGTGATTGGAAGCTTACCTTACTTACCCTAATCTGAAGTTATCAGTTACACCTTTGGGCTGACTGTATATCTAACTACTAATAAGGCCCCAGGCTTCACTTTTAACTATCCCTACTGCTTAAACTCAAATCGCTTCCAAGTTTCAACTTCCAACTTCAATGTCATGGGGGTTAAAACCTTTTCAACTATGCTAACCTGCTACGTTCTGCTTCTTTTCTTGCATAAAACATTTTTAAATTTCAGTTATTCTTAATATTTAGATCATTATCTATAGAATTAGAAAATACCTAAAAACATTTCTTTTTCAATAATATGCACACCTTAAGTGTGCCACAGATTTTAGTGTGTCTGTGTGTGTGTCCACACATATCAGGCAATGACCTTTTGCATGGCACAATGCTGTGCAAATGCTGCAACACTTGCTGAAGTTTTCAGCAAGTTCTACAAGTAATTTCATTTTGTTAAACAGAAGTGCTCTGACACAACCCTTATCCTTTCTTTGGTGGAATATCATGTATTAAACTGTACTTTAATGTGTCATTTGGAAACATTAGATGCTACTGCATATTACTACCCTATAGATTGGTTCTGAATTGGTTTTTACGATTGCCCTATCCATTTATTAGCCTGTAATGGATAGTGTATAGGTTGTTTTTTAGTGTGTGAATGCTTTTGAGTGTACACTCCATGGTGAAACTTTCCTTAAGTCTATTATTGTGCACAAGTATTTGCTGTTGATATCTCATGTTCTTCTCTGTTTATGCAGCGTGTTTGTTGATGTTGCTACTTGCTAGTGTGCTTCGCTCTTTTAGTCGGCATGTATTTAAGCTTTTGCTAATTCTCATATCTTGGAATGCACTTCTGATGGTTTTGTGTGTTCAGGTCGGACGAGGAAGTTGTTGACCCCAAGGCAACCCTGGAAGTAAGTTGCAAGCCTAAGTGTGTAAGGCAACTAAAGGAGTATCAGGTGATTCCCACCGCATTGAAGTAGCCTTTCAGTTATTTCAGAGGCCTTTTTAATCCTTATAACTATTGTAACTATTACTTCTGTCTTTATTTGGGGCGTTCTGTTGATTAAGCTTGTTATTGGGATGAGGTATAACTGGGACTTCATTGTTTATGTTAGTGAAAGTGAAGTGAACTTCAATCACTCAACACCGAAGGTAAAGAGCAGCTGAGTTTTATTGAGACTACAGAACTGAAATACAATGACAGAAAGGATATTGAAACAAAAACATTAACAAGGGGAAGACGAGGGATGACATAGAGATGCGAAGAAAGGGAGATGAGGGAAATTTAAGGGTGAGGATATTCTGCTAACTCCATCCGTCCCAATTATTTCGAGAGTCAATCTTCTTTATATTTAAATTCGGATATTCAATCTTTTAAGCTTTTTGAAAAATAATGTACATATTTAGGAACGGCATAAAAGGTACTATAAGTCACAATAATTTACAATTCAAATAGTTAAAGATATATGAGGAAATCGTGGTCAAAGATTTTCTTGTTCGACTCTCGAAAATCGAAAAGTGTCACATAACAAAGAGAGTAAACAGTAGACAAACGTAGATAAACCTCTTAATACAGTTGCCAGTGCCTACCTAATTATGTCTATCTGCCTTATCCTATTGCCAGTGTTGTGAAAGGCAAGCGCCTCACGCCTAAGGCGACGAGGCGAGGCGATGGGTTCTCGCCTTTGGACAGTAAGGCGAAGTGGGTGTAAAAAGACGACTGAGGCGAGAAAAAGGCGAGAAAGGTGTCGCCGTTTTAGTTTTTGTTTTAGAGTAAGGGGCTGCTAACACTTTAAAACATAAAAAGCCCACAATTAGGGTTTCATAACACCAAAAAATAAAAGCTTATCTATTGTTTTTCTTTCTTTCTTTCTTCATTATTTTCTTTTCTTTTTT
The DNA here is from genome assembly GCA_029990575.1 of Petunia axillaris subsp. axillaris. Classification (NCBI taxonomy): domain Eukaryota; kingdom Viridiplantae; phylum Streptophyta; class Magnoliopsida; order Solanales; family Solanaceae; genus Petunia; species Petunia axillaris. Next base: position 12,120,824 of record JARKNS010000006.1, read on the forward strand.
CTTCTCTACTGTTCTTCCTCTTCTTTCTTTCCTGTTCTGCTTACTATTTTTTTTTTCCTTTCTTAAAAACAGTAAAACAACTTTTAGTATCTACTATGACTATCTATTTTTAGTTTTTAAATTGAAATGTATGCTATTATGCTATTGCTATTGAAATTTTGGTTATTTGGATATGCATTATAATGTTTTGATTTTTTGGCATTAATTGGCGCCTCACTTTAAAAAGGCGAGCGCCTCGCCTCTCGCCTTGGTGAAATTGACCCTTGTCGCCTTACGCCGTCCAAAACACTGCCTACTGCTACATACTCCCGCCGTCCCAAAATGAGTGTCTGAGTTTGACTGGGCACAAAGTTTAAGAAAATAAGGAAGACTTTTAAATCCTATGGTTTAAAATGAAAGGTGTGTGTAATGTGGGCCAGTATCTTTAAATACAGTGGTCCAAAGCAAATCTTAAATTTAAAGAGTTGCCATAAAAGGAAAGAGGCACTCATTATGGGACAAACAAAAAAGGAAAGGTAGATACTCATTTTGGGACGGAGGGAGTACCTAATTCACCCAATTCATGTTCGCTTGCTCCTAATCCGGGTTCCACACATAATTTGCTAACTTTCCAAACGTGTCCTCCACCCGCCATGGCCTCTTGGCCGTTTAATACATAAAATACCTCCAACCTAAAAGAGAGCCTTGTCCTCAAGGTTCAAGTAAAAAATTCCGCCATCATCAATAAACTAGCTGTAGCGGTATAAATAGGGGCGAGGTGCCTTAGATGGCAGGCACCTACGAATTCCTCTTAAGCAAACTTAAGAGAACAATACCAAGCTCTGTCCATGTTTGGCACAGCAATTGTGGCCGAGGTTTTTTGGGGCTATTTAGAATAGCTGGCTTTTTTTCTCGGTGGGAAGGCTCTTGCCTTTGCTCTAAGAGGGTCGGGCTTCTCTGGGGGCTATTTTACTTCATTTTGGGCGTGGACATGATGAGATATATATTATATCTCCATAGACCATAAAAACACGGTAAAGAACAGTGGAGTAACTAATGCTCTAGTAATCAACTCTGAATGATACATCTCTGCCTTCTCTTCCATTGTTCGCACACTAGTTAACTTTTCAGGCCCAGCTGTGCATATATCCCAATAATATACTGACCTCACTGCCTGTACGGTCAAAGTAGGGGCTCAAATTCTTATAAGCTCCAAGGCCACATCTCCCTTAATAAATAAAATACTACCATTCTTTGGTATTTCAAGTTAGGAGTTCCAAAAGCAACTTGCATCCGTTGTTATCAATGACAATAGATGTTTGGTCATCTGGTGAACGAAGATTCGCCAGCGCCAAAGCAACTCGGGTTTGAATAACTTTCTCCCAATGCGCATCAATTATAACAAATGGCCTAATAATCGTCCATGGGTTTTTTCTAATCTCTTCAATGTCTTCACTACACAACCTAGTTTGTTGGACAATAAATTCTCAATCTTGAAGCTTTTAGACACCCTTATTAAAATTCAGAAACATTATCCTCATTATTAGCAAACCAACAAAAAGCGAGGGCGGAGTGATGTTACAATGATCCTTTTCAAATCAAGGAGCTTCACGAATGGGACAATTCCACCACAGTGAGCAATACCAGCCTGATTTTGTGTGCCCTATGCTAACTGCATAGGGCAAAGCCTGACATTTCCTTGAGTTGACCATCTAGAGAAAGCATCTCAATTAGTGGTAGTGCAGAACCTCTAATATGAATCTTACATTCTGAATCGGTTGCTGAAATTGTCTAAGCAGTATAGCACTTTCCCTTTGGCTCTTTGAACAGGAGAAACTGAGTAACCCACTTATGCGTGGTAAAGCTCCTGCAAGAACTTCCTTCATATTTAGTGATGAGTGCACCAGATTTCCATGACTCCAACTGCTTCATAGTGTATAGCAGTATTTTCACGCCAAAGCATTAGTATAAGAGTAGAGTGCATTGCATGAAGCACTAGTATCTTCTCATCGCTCTTGCTCTATGATGGCTATTTGTTGATCTGTTTTTATCTGATTCGGCAATACTTTGGGCTAGTGCCACGTTAATGTTTATTAAATTGGACTGATTGTTTGCATTTTGTCATTAGTTTCTGTCACGATAAATTTATAACTTGCAATATTTTGAATAGTTTTGTTACCTTTAATCCTTAACTGCGTTCTTCTTTCTGTTTGTTATGACACCATTATTCCCTCTCTTTTTCCTTGGGGGTGGAGGTGGGGCTAGGTGGATTGTGAAGTCTGATGAAGACCAGCTTTCCGCAGTTGCCTGAATTTTAACTATTGCCTTCTAACTTTATAGTGGTTTTTTTCGTTTCGTGGCTCTAACTTGAGAATCTGCATCCTACAGGCATGTAGTAAAAGGATACAAGGTGATGAATCTGGGCACAAGCATTGCACTGGACAGTATTTTGATTACTGGCACTGCATCGACAAATGTGTAAGCTTTATGTCTCTTGTCGGTTTGTTTGTCCTTTTTTTTGGGGGGGGTGATTGTTTAAGCAGCCTAGGGGCCCGACAAAACTGCTTTTGAAACCTCTTGTATCTTCTCTCCTCTCTGTGGCTTTTGCTTCTTCTTCTTTCTTTTTTGCTTCTTGGTTGTTTTTTGTTATTTGTTCTCTAATCTTTTTTGTGGAACTGTGTTACACAGGTTGCACCAAAGCTTTTTGACCAGCTGAAGTAACAAGGACAAAAGTTGTTGATCCATTGCGTTTTTGTCCGTCTTTTCGTTATTGAAGCCTGTGGACTTACGGTCTTTTCAATCAATAGTCGCCGCATGAAAATTTTGAACTATGCACATCCTAAAAAGTGATTAATAAAGAATACTTGTGGGTTAAACTTTCTGCTACACTCTTTAATTTGTTCAAATTTTAAGAATCCCACAGATGTTATTCCCTGATTTTTTTCTATCAGCACTGAATATGTGCTCCATGGTTCCTTGATGGCTTCATGTGAGATAATTGTATTGTCTGGTGCCTAGTGCTGCGCTTCTGTGGGCAAGTCATAAATTCGTGATTTGTTAAAGTGCAGTTCGTCGCTTTGGATGTTTAATGTTTTACAGTCATGTATTAAAGGACAACCAAGTGCATGAAGCATCTGCTGCCACGCAGGGTGCAGGGAAGGACTGCATCCCAATGAGGGTGTAATGTTGGCGGGCTACCCTGATGAAAGCATGTATTATTAGCGACTGATTCTACGGCTTGAACACGAGACCTTTACGTCATACTAGGAGGAAAGCTTTAATATTGCCCTAAGGCTCTCCTTCTTTACCGTCATGTATTAGTTGCATTAAAATTTGCTTGCCACCTTTTAGGTTGTGAATATGAATATTTTACATGAGTTAGAGTAGACAGAAGTGCGTAGTGCAGTCAGTTGCCAGTGTTAGCTACTTCCTGGTGCCCACTTTATTTATGGGTTTCCTTTGGCACTTGAGTGACGTACTCTGCATTCTTGTTTGGTCGATGGAGAGGTAACAGGTACATACTTGGGTAAACTAGTCGATTGGGTATTAACCTGAGAGTACGCTGGGGAATGGAAGAGCCATTACAGTTAGAAGGCTGTGCTCAGGGGGTAGAGAGATAGTGATGTCTTGTCCAGAACAAATGAGTTCAGTCTGGATGTTACAGCAAAGTCAACTTAAATTTCAAAAGTTTATTGGTTTTTATCACTCTTTTTTCCTCACTCGATCCTTAATGTGTCGGCAAACCAAATTAAGTGGGGAGCGAGTCATGTTCACGTAGTGTAACGCCTTCTCTTTGTCGGGGGGGGGGGGGGGGGGGGTGGAGGCAATGAAGGGTAATAGTATTAAATAAATTGTTGGTTTGTTTTAAGCCGGCTAAAAAGATAAAATCTTACATTTGATAGGCGAGAGCGATTTGACTCCTCTCCATTATGCTTTCTCTGCATTTTCTCAAGTGCATGTTTAGATGATCGACACTTGTCAAATTTAAATTCTAAAGGCTTAGATTTAATTATTTTAACCAAACATCCCAAATTTAAATTCTAAAGGCTTAGATTTAATTATTTTAACCAAACATCCCAACAATAGTTAATATATTGCATTAGGAAATTGCTCTCCATAAAATATCAAATTCCAAAAATCACTAATTTTAAAGGGATAATTTGTGAAGTCTCGTGGTTTAGTATAAATAAAAATTCATTTGATAAACAATTTTATGTAAAAAAAATCATTTGATAAACAGTTTTAAAATGAATAAACGTTGTAATGTTCCTTACATCCTGCAACGTAAAAATAGTTAAATCAAAAGGGTTGTCTGAGAGGCAGAAAACATGGTCATATTGAACTAAAATTAAATTAGGATATAATTCCATTATATTTAAATAAATTTATAGTATAATATAAAAGAAATAATGGAAGTAAAATAAAAATAAAGTAACGGCATTAGTAATTGCCAAAATTTTGGGGATTGAGATCTTAAAGTTGTGGAGGAATTTTATAATGTAAGATATTAACTACAGTTAAGATGTTTGGTTAAATTAATTAAATCTAAATTTTTAGAATTTAAAATTAATAAATGTCAATCATCTAAGCATGCACTTGAAAAAAAAGGAGAGAGAGCATAATCGATAGGAGCCAAATCCATAGGGGAGAAACTTAACATGTAGAAGATAGATTTCATTAGACTATCATTCTTGTATTCAAAATAGTGAACCATATCAAGATTGGGAATCAAATGCAAAACTTCTTGTAGATGTAAAGATTTCAGGATGTGTAATATCTGAAAAACACTCTAGCTCTATCTATCCACATTATTTCTCTGCCATCACGTTAACCAAAATTTTACTTCAGAATAAATGATTACTTACAAAAGCACAATGCGTTGTTGCTTGATGCCTAGTCAAATGATGCATTTTAAAGAAAATAGTAGTATTACAAATTTTAAATGCGAAAGCGCAATTGCTGCCGATAGTTTCTAGTCATTTGTTTGATTATTTTCCTTTTCATAGTTGGTGTATTGGGTAAAAATCGGCTCGCGATGATTCGCCCCGGTCATGCAAATTGACAGCGATCTAGCACATAACAACAAGCCAAAGATCGAAGCAAGTAAGTGGGTCGCCGAAGTCACACATTCAAGGTCGTCACCGAAGGCGAGCGGTGAGCTGAGCTTCGGTGATGTCTGTCTCGATCGAACAGCAAGGCCTCCCCACCGAGGTCACATATATGTACCTCGGTGAATAGTCTCGGTTCCAGCGGCTTTGCAGCCCACTACTTCAGCCCACTATCCTTCCATTAATGCCAAGATCGTGGGTCAAAGCACAACTGATAGTGAAGAATGTGGGCAAGGCTCCTAGGCCTATAAATAATACTTCATTTTGTATGATGGGCATCCAGAAATACATACTGAAACTCTGCCCAAATTTGTACTCATCATAATATATTGAAATCAAGTTATTCTTTCGCATTTACGCCTATTTCTTGCGTTTATTTAGCTTTGATACGAAGTTTAGCTTATATTCAAACCCAAATTCGATTTGTGATCCTAAAACTGGTTTAGGCCCATACAAATTTGATGGGCATCCAGAAATACATACTGAAACTCTGCCCAAATTTGTACTCATCATAATATATTGAAATCATGTTATTCTTTCGCATTTACGCCTATTTCTTGCGTTTATTTAGCTTTGATACAAAGTTTTGCTTATATTCAAACCCAAATTCGATTTGTGATCCTAAAACTGGTTTAGGCCCATACAAATTTGATAGGCATCCAGAAATACATACTGAAACTCTGCCCAAATTTGTACTCATCAGAATAATTGAAATCAAGTTATCCTTTCGCATTTACGCCTGTTTCTTGCGTTTATTTAGCTTTGATACGAAGTTTTGCTTATATTCAAACCCAAATTTGATTTGTGATCCTAAAACTGGTTTAGGCCCATACAAATTGGCGCCGTCTGTGGGGATATAAGCAGAAACGCTTTGTTCCGAAGTTCTATGCCCTTGTTCGTTAAAGCTTACAGTTCAACGACGTCATGGCTGACAACAGTGATAATCTTAATGAACGGGCTGGCGTTCCGTCGAACCAACAGTCCATATCACCAATGACAACCGAAGCGTTCCAAGCTTACGTTGTCAACGCACTAAGAGCTCTCCAAAATCGACAGGATGAGCAAGTCAACATCAATGCTGAATTTCGCGCCTCGTTGGAAGCGAGGAACATCACAACACCGAACGGCAACCAGCCTTCGGCTCCAAATGGAGGCATTCCGACTTTCGTTCCTAAGGGAGCGATAATAGGGGGACCTCTTAACGGAGCCACGTCTGGGGGTTCGGAAAACGTACCAGCTGCAACGTGACACTTCGGGACGATTCCTACCGTGGCTGAAACAACGTCTTCGTTCGACGTCGAAAGATTGACCAGGGAGATTGAAGCACGCGTTGAGGCTCGCGTGGAAAAACGCCTCGAGAGCGTGCCGGGGTTGACAAAGGTTGAAGATGATCTTGATATAGATCAATACAGGGAGCTACCCTTCAAGCCCGAAACGGCTCCCGCTCCAACTCCCAAGAACTTCAAACTCATATTTTTGAAGAAGTATGATGGGACCACCGATCCCAGAGAACATGTAAGAGAATACATGGCAATGGTAAAAAGAAATGACTTAACTGCAATAGAGCTCGAGTCGATGTTCTTAAAAAAGTTTGGCGAGTCCTTGGAGAAAGGAGCTCTGCGTTGGTACATGTGCTTACCAGCGGGGTCGATTTCTACCTTCAAGGAAATGTCCAACGCCTTCGTTAAGGCACACACCGGAGCCCAAAAAATCCTCCAAAGGAAGGAGGACATATGTGAGGTTAAGCAAAAGCCCGGTGAACTACTCAAGGAGTTCCTCGAGCGCTTTCACGCTGAACGCATGGAGCTGCCTCGGATGGATGATACTCTGGCCATTATGGCATTTGAAAAAGGGTATCAATGTTCGCAATTCTGACGCCGCTGCTGAATTGCGAAAGGAGCTCCAACAATACCAAGTTCTGACATGGGAGGATCTACACAAGCGGACTTACTCATAAATCAGATTGGAGGAAGTTGAGTTCAAAAGCCGAGGTTACAGTTATAAAAACCGAGGCGAATTCTCGCACCGCGCCGAGGCATCGCGAGGAAATCCGAAGGGGAGGTACGAATCATACACCTCAACAAGGCAGCCTGTTAGCCAAAGGCTGGGAAATTCCTTTGGAAATTCATACACAAGTCCGCACATAAGCCAACGGCTCGGAGGGAAGGTTCAATCAAACACGAACCAAAGAAATTCCTCAGGCCCAGCTTCGGCCCCGAAGAAGGATCTACCTCGGATCCCTAACTACAATTTCAACATATCGACCTCGGAGCTGGTCAATATAGTCAAGGGGACTGCCGGGGTGAGAGTGCCCAAAGATATCAGGACTCTAGCAGATAAGAGAGACCACAATTTGTACTGCGAGTTCCATACAGATTATGGCCATCGAACCGAGGATTGCAAAGCTTTGCGCCTCGAGGTGGCTCACTTGTTGAAAAAATGAGTATTGGCTGATTTCCTTACTGACAAGGGAAAAGACAATTTCTCCAAGAACCGAGGTGATGGGCAACCACCTCGGGCTCCACCCCCGGAGAGAGTTGTGCATGCCATCACCGGGGGGTCAGAGGTGAACGGTGTGAATTTTGCCGCAACCAAGAAATTCGCCAAATTATCGATCACCATGGAGAAGAGAACCCGAATTGACGGCTCGGGTAAAGAGATCGTGTTTGACGATGATGAATGTGATGGGATGATGTTCCCTCATCACAATGCCTTGGTCATCATGCTAAGAATTAACGACTCCAACATCAAGCGAGTCTTGATCGACCCCGGTAGCTCGGTTAACATAATCAGCTACGGGCCTGTTAAGAAAATGTGGCTCAAGGGGAAGTTGTCCCCAAAGCAACAGTGCTAACCGGCTTCAACAACTCCATAGAAAAAACTTTGGGTGAAATCACACTCAAAATATTTGCTGAAGGAGTAAGCACAGAAACACTGTTCCAAGTATTGCCCGAGGACTTAGCATACAATGTTATCCTCGGTAGGCCATGGATCCATTCCATGGAAGCCGTTCCCTCCACACTGCATCAAGTGATTAAATTCCCTACGCCTTAAGGAGTTCGATCAATCAAAGAAGAGAACGAGTAGCAAGGGAGTGCTACTCGATTGCGTTGAAAAGTGGAGTCGCCCCGACCGGGCCAAAACAATAGCAACTACAGTAACCGGGGTCGAGCGAGGAGGACCCCGAGGAGAAATTGAGAAGATCCCGGTTTGCATTCAGGAGCCTCATAAACAAAAAGCCAAGGACTTTACCATTGATGAATTGGAATCTTTCATCCTATTGAAAGATTTTCCCGAAAGAAAAGTGTTTGTTAGCTCAGAGTTGGACCCAGAGTCGAAAAAAGCGATTATTGAAGTTTTAAAGTCCTACAACGATTGCTTTGCTTGGTCTCATTTAGACATGATTGGTATCGATCCCGAGATCATGACCCATAAGTTGAATGTGGACCCAAAATTCACTCCAGTGAAGCAAAAGAAGAGACCTCACGCCGGGGTAAAAAAGAAGGCGATCGAAGATGAAACCACGAAGTTGCAAGAAAATGGTTTCATAAGAGAGGTGAAATACCCCGAATGGCTGGCTAATGTGGTCGTCGTACCGAAGAAGAATGGCAAGTGGAGAATGTGTGTATATTACACCGATCTGAACAAAGCTTGCCCCAAAGACTCCTACCCATTGCCACAAATAGACAGGTTAATAGACTCCACGACTGGACATAAACTATTAACTTTCCTGGATGCTTATTCACGGTACAACCAGATCCTTATGGACCCGAAGGATGAAGAGAAAACCTCGTTCATCACTGACCGAGGTACTTTTTGCTATAAAGTAATGCCCTTCGGTCTGAAAAATGCTGGGGCGACGTATCAAATGTTGGTGTATCGCATGTTCAAAGAGTATATTGGAAAATCTATGGAGGTTTACATAGACGATATGCTCATCAAATCGGTTTGAATGGAGGATCATTTGAATCACCTAAGGGAAGCTTTCGCCGTTCTGAGGCAATATGACATGAATTTGAACCCCGAGAAGTGTGCCTTCGGCGTTGGTTCGGGCAAATTTTTGGGATTCATCGTCTCCGAAAGAGGCATCGAAGCAAACCTTGACAAAATTAAAGCCATCGAAGAAATCCCCGAGGAGCTGACGGGGGTGAAAGAAGTTCAGCACTTAACTGGTCGAATCGTTGCCTTGAGCCGCTTCATCTCAAGGTCCTCGGAGCGATGCCACAAATTCTTCTCTGTTTTGAGAAAGAACAACCACTTCGAATGGACACCGGAGTGTAAAAAAGCGCTGAGAGACTTGAAATGCTATTTGGCCAACGCGCCGTTGCTCGCCAAGCCTAAGGAGGGTGAAACATTGCTAGTTTACTTGGCTGTGTCCGAGGTATCAGTAAGCGTGGTCCTGGTTCGGGAGCAGGATGGAAAGCAACAACCCATCTACTATGTGAGCAAGACACTGCTCGATGCCGAAACAAGGTACCCACATTTGGAAAAACTAGCACTTGCTTTAATTGTTACTGCTCGAAAACTACGACCCTATTTTCAATGTCACCCAATAGCGGTAGTTTTAACCTTCCCCTTAAGAAGTATATTACACAAACCAGAGTTATCGGGGAGGTTATCAAAATGGGCGGTGGAGTTAAGCGAGTATGACATCACCTATCAACCCCGAACAGCCATAAAATCCCAAGTTTTGGCCGACTTCGTAGTTGATTTTAGCGTCGGTGCCCGAAGCCGAAAAGGAAAACTCAATATCGAAAGGAACAGTTTCGGGGCTATGGATACTTCATACCGATGGGGCAACTAACTCCAAAGGTTCGGGGTTAGGCATAGTCTTGAGAGCACCCACCGGGGAGAAGATCAGACACTCGGTTCGTTTCAAAAAAGTGACCAACAACGAGGCTGAATATGAAGTAGCTCTAGCAGGCTTAGAGTTGGCTAAGGAAATGGGGGTGGAAAGAATCGAGCTAAGGTGCGATTCTCAGTTGGTGGTGAACCAGGTGCTCGGTGAATACACGGCTCGAGAGCCCAGGATGCAACTATTCTTAGACCGAGCGCAAAGGATTTTGGCATAGTTCCAAGAGTGGCAAGTTAAGCAAGTGCCTCGAGAGGAAAATACCGAGGCCGACGCCCTGGCAAATTTGGGTTCGGCAGTTGATGAAGCCCACTCGGGGACTGATTCAGTGGTTCGGCTATTGGCCGTGCAAATGAGAGAGATGAAGTTGCAAGTCAACTCGGTGGACAATAGATGGGATTGGCGGAGTAAGTTCATCTCTTACTTCGACTCGAGGACTGTTCCCCAAGACAAGAAGGAGGCCAAAAAGTTGAGGTCCCAAGCAGCTTCATATCACTTGATCGAGGGCAATTTGTACAAGAGGTTATATTGCGGCCCGATGGCCAAGTGTTTGGGCCCCGATGAGGCTAGATATGTGATGGCCGAGGTGCACAAAGGCGAGTATGGCAATCACTCGGGGGGGGGGGGGGAATCCTTGGTACGCAAACTACTAAGAGCTGGGTATTATTGGCCCACCATCAGTGCAGATGCAAAGGCTTTCGTGCAGAAATGTGACAAGTGCCAACGCCATGGAAGGATGATCCACCTACAGGCCGAACCTCTACATTCGGTGGTATCACCATGGCCTTTCATGAAGTGGGGGATGGATGTTGTTGGACCCCTAACGAAGGAAAAGGGTGGTGTTCGCTTCATCCTCGTGCTAACAGATTACTTCACTAAATGGGTGGAAGTAGGAGCTCTTACTGAAGTCAAACAAAAGCAGGTAATTGATTTCATCAAGAAAAACATCATCTACAGGTTCGGCGTTCCAAGGGAAATTGCCTGTGACAACGGTAAACAGTTCATGGGGGCAGCCATCACTGCTTTCTTTAAACAATGGGGAATCAAAAGAATCGCTTCGACCCCCTATGATCCAAGTGCCAATGGCCAAGCTCAATCTTCAAATAGAATTATAATTGAAAATCTCAAGAAGAGGCTCGATGAGAAAAAGGGTCCTTGGCCCGAAGAGTTTCCAGGTGTGTTGTGGGCCATGCGGACAACGAAGAAGAACAACACCGGTGAGACTCCTTTTTCACTCGGTTATGGTATGGACTCTCTCATCCCCGTGGAAGTGGGCGAACCAAGTCTTCGGTACGCCCACACTACCGAGGACGCAAATCAACAGGCTATGCGCATAGAATTGGATCTGCTCGAGGAGAAAAGAGAACTAGCTTTGGTTCGGTTAGTCGCCCAAAAAAGGCAGACCGAAGCGTACCTCAACAGGAAAGCCAAACTCAGAGATTTTAAAGTTGGTGACTACGTGAAAGGCCACAAATCAGTCAACGAAGGAGGAAAACGGAGGAAAGCTTGTTGCAAATTGGGAAGGACCTTACAGAGTCAAAGCGATCGTCGGGAAAGGGTCCTATCAAATTGAAGATTTACAAGGGGTGCCCGAACCTTTAAATTGGAATATCTCCAATTTAAAACGGTACTACTTCTAACCGAGGTAAATATCTCCCACTCATTTTTAATATCTTACCCACGGCCCCGAGCAGAACAACACTCCTAAAGGCTTCGGTCGAATATACTAACTTGCTCCTCGTTTCTTTTTGCTTGACCTTTTCAGGGAGCAGATTAAACGATCTCTAGTGCCCGGGTCTTCATCAAGATTCACACCCAAACACTGGGGGGGGGGGGGAGTAAGGGACGAGTTGCAACCGAGGTAAAAAATGCGCCTCCCAACCGAGGACCATCTATTTAACAACCGGGGACTGAACCCGCGGAGTAGATTTAGTACACTGTAACTCCGCCCGGTAGTACATTATTAATTTGTGTTTTCATATTTTTACCCAAGGTCCGCCTCGACTTGGTTTCTTGTAAAAAGCCAATTTTGGCTTATCAATATTATCAATGAAATAAGCTTCATCCCATAGCTTTATGTCTTTATAAATTCGCACTCCGAAGTTGCACGTTAAATGCACCGACTCGAGGACGAGACGTCGTTCTAAGTTTGCATCGATTAAATTCAATCAACTCTTGCAAGCAAGTTATTTATTATAAGATGTTCGGTACATGCAAAAACCAACACTTAAGATGAAAATACCAAAGTCATTTCATTAAAAAGCCCGAAGGCTAAGTATTTACATCAAAAAGGACCTGAAGGTCCAAAATATAAGCTTAAAAGGCCGAAGGCTTACAAAAACAATGCTACCAGAAGTCTAAGCCTCAGGAGAATCACCTCCATCCTCGGAGCCCCCCTCGGCATCTTCTTCATCCTCTTCATCGTCCTCATCGCTCGAGGCTTCACTTGATGGGAGGTCATTAATGATAGCCTGGGCCTTTGCCGGTTTCGCCTCGGCCTTTACAATCTCCTCCTCCAAGTTGAGCTCGCCCGTGCGACATCGCTTGAGAAATTTCAACCGAGAGCTGATAATGGCCCACTATTTATCCAACTCAGCCCTCTTGACCTTGATCTTAGCTCTATTTTTCCAAGTTGAGCTTGCCGGCGCGACATCGCTTGAGCAATTTCAACCGAGAGCTGATAATGGCCCACTGTTTATCCAACTCAGCCCTCTTGACCTTGATCTTAGCTCTATTTTTTACGATTGGCGATTTTGTCTCGTAAAGCTTCCATCTTGGCCTCTTTGGCCGAAAGTTTGGAGTTCTGACCCTCCAACTTCTGGATGTGGAGCACATGCTCCCGCAGCTGATCATAGTGCTTTTTGGCCATCTCCTCGGTCCTGCTCTTCGCTTGAGTCAGCTCGGCACTTAATCTCGCAGCTTCAGCCTCCAGTCTCGAGCGTTCAACTTGGAAGCGATCACCAAGGGCTTTAATTTTCGCCTCGAAAGCGGCCTCGGCCTCATGCAGATCAGATTGAGACTTGGACAAATCAGCTTTTAGTGTAGCTATTTGGGCATTGAAGCTATCTCTTTGCCTATCCCACGCACGAACGACACGCCGGACTTCTTCATCCCTCGAGGTCTCAACCTCGATAGCCCTCAGTGATAGAACGAAACTCTGAATAGAGATCAATCAGGAAATCGAAGTCAGCTATGAACCGAGGACAAAGATGGGGGGAAAACCTAAGGTAAAACTCAAGAGTGATGAAACTTACTCTGATAGCATTGGCAGCAATGGTGTTATATAGTTGACCTCGGGAAAACTCTTGCACGACTTTATCTTCCTCCGGGCCGTGCAAAGGCGTGAGGCTCAAGATGTCGGCTCAGCTGCATGCCAACAGATTCGAAGAGGTCGGCACCTCAAGCTTCCGATAAGACCCCACCGAGGATGAAATCCTCGGGGGTTCGGATTGCGCCCTAACCGCGCCGGTGCCAGCCCCCTCTTCAATGATAACAACGCCAGCCTCTACAACCTTTCTTGCCTTTGATCTCTGCAACTGCCGCCTTGGAGCTATGTTCTTGGTCTTCGAGGTCAAGAAACTTGACTTCCCTACGAGCTAAACCCTTGGTGGCAGTATCATCTGGCTCCTTGATTAGTCTTCGGCGCCCTTCCATCGCTGCCTCGGGCCGGGGAGAAATTTCCACTTCGGTGCGAGGAGCCACCGAGCGAGAGGGCTTATTTGAATCTGCCCTCTTCCTCTTCACACCTATGAAAAGTAACATAGAGGAATTGAAACAAGGAAGCAAAGAGGAATGATAACTGACGAGGTGATCAAGGATAGTGGTTACCTTTGGAGGACCCTTAACCGGGGGCCTCCTTTGAAGCTTTTGAAGACTTCACAGCCTTCAACTCTTTCAACTCCTTCAAATCTCCTACCACCGAAGCTAGGTTGTCGTCTGACTCGGTCTCCTCTCCATCTTTCTTCTTCTTTCCCTATTTCTTTTTCTTGCTTTTCTTTGTATTGACGGCACGACTTGGAAAACCTGATACCAAAGGGAAAGAAGTTAGCAAAACGAAGTCAAAACCCCAAAACGACATACCAAATAAAACATCGCAAAAGAACCTACCATGTCGTTTGCACTGCCAACCAAATTCGGCAACCATCTTCATCCACATTTTTTTGGGCGCGTACGAGCCCCGATCTTTCACCCATCCAGTCAATCCCTCGGGGGTATGATATCGACCTTGTTGGCTAAGAAGTAATTGAGAAACTGGGTTAGCAAACATGAACGATCACCGGGGGGATGAAATTAAAACGAAGGGATACTTACGTGTGTTGTCCCACTGCTCGGGGAAGTCAGGCTCGGCGACAAAATGTTGGTCTCCAGCAGGACGTAACGGTCTCTCCAGCCTCGATCCCCATAGTCCTCGCTCTTATGAAGGAGCGCGAACTTACCTCGGTTGTTTACGGCCACAACCCCAGCCTTATGAAAGTAAGGGTAGTAAAGTGAAATGAGATGCTGAAATGTGAAGTCCACCTCGGCTTTCTTACTCAACCAATCCATGCATTGGGCGACCCTCCAAATACCGGGGCCTAGTTGGGCCAAACACAGGTTGTAGGCTCGGCAGAAGTCATCAATAACTTTGTGCACTGGAAAGGAGAAACCGAGGGTGAAAGGGTAGGTATAAACGAAAGAGAGCCCCTCGACATGGTGACAAACTCTGCTCGTTGGGTCGGGGATAACCACTTTCACCTGGGGCCCAAACTTGCACTCCCTCCGGACTCGCTCAATGTGGGCTTGTGTTATATGGGTTGGTGTCGTGTTTATCGGTATATTCCTATTCTTTTCTTCTTGATCGGCAGATTGGACCTGCAGCTTAAGATCCTTGCCGTTGTCGAAATGGGAGGGAATGATTTGGTGAGGTTCGAGCTCTTGCTCGAGAGGAATCATTGGGACCGAGGACCCCACCTCGGCGGTATTCCCACCTTCAGCTTCGCCTCCGGCATCATCGCCCTCGCATCTTCGTCTCTATGCGTGGTGTCGTTAGCACCACCCGTTTTCATGAGGTCACTATCCACGACGTCATCGTCCTTTTCTAGGCTGACGTCCTCGCTCACAGCAGCAACGTCACGGCTAGCCCTTGCTTTTCGACGTTTGGAGCCACCAGCGCTGGAAGTTACCTCTCCGCCTCCGTCCACCTCTATTACTTGTTGTGCCGGCACGGTGGTGATAAAATCGCCGCTGGAAATAATGGCGGCGTACTGCGCGATCTTTGCCCTTTCGCCGGAGTCGCTCGAATCCTGTCGTGAGTGAGTGGCAGACATGGTTGAAGCTTGAAATTGAGAAGTTTCGTAAAGATGGAAATCTGTTAAGAAAAGTATGGAAGTTCTTGCTTCTTTCTCTCTTAGCACTGTTGATTGTGAAAGTGAGAAGGAAGAGTTAGGTGGAGAAGTACTTATAGGTATGAAAGAGCCAGGTGGAAAGGCATCATCATTATAACGTTGAGAGAAACAAAAAATGCGGCGTGACCGTTCGAAAACCCAACGGATGGGTGACACGTGTCAGCGAGAAGTGACCTGAAGAGACGCGAACCGTTGACAAAATTTGAAACGCTTGGATAAGATCAAGCCATGTCGCTTTCCCGCTGAATTTCACTCCACTCTTCGGTAACTTCGGTTAGTGACCGAAGAGTTGGGGGACTATCTGTATTAGGTAAAAATCGGCTCGCGATGATTCGCCCCGGTCATGCAAATTGACAGCGACGGAGCACATAACAACAAGCCAAAGACTGAAGCAAGTAAGTGGGTTGCCGAAGTCACACATCAAGGTCATCACCGAAGGCGAGCCATGAGCTGAGCTTCGGTGATGTCTGCCTCGATCGAACAGCAAGGCCTCCCCTCCGAGGTCACATATATGCACCTCGGTGAATAGTCTCGGTTCCAGCGGCTTTGCAGCCTACTACTTCAGCCCACTATCTTTCCATTAATACCAAGATCGTGGGTCAAAGCACAACTGATAGTAGAGAACGTGGGCAAGGCTCCTAGGCCTATAAATAGTACTTCATTTTGTATGATAGACATCCAAAAATACATACTGAAACTCTGCCCAAATTTGTACTCATCATAATATATTGAAATAAAGTTATTCTTTCGCATTTACGCCTATTTCTTGCGTTTATTTAGTTTTGATACGAAGTTTTGCTTATATTCAAACCCAAATTCGATTTGTGATCCTAAAACTGGTTTAGGCCCATACTGTTGGGAAGGATAAAAAAGGGAATAAGAACCTTCGACCACTCGAACAAAATAACACAGCTCGTCGATATAGTGTTTCAAAATTCACTCAAAGATATCAATTCTCATACACTAAAAGCCTAGAGCACTTCAGTTAAGAGTTTACCAGAGACGCAATCAACACCACTATTACCGGCTATTCAGGGCTTTAATCGCATTGTTGATAGACTTTTATGCAAAAATGTTTGATTAGATACATTGATAATGTGAAGAATTGTTTATGCTATTAATGTAGTCTAACTAGTCGTAAAGGTTACTATACAATCTTGGGGCTACTAGAAGGAGTGTTAGATGTTATTGTAAAACACCAACTTATTCAATAAGATCCCACAAGTATGGTTTTGGAGGAATACGACGTATGCAGATCTTAGTTATACTTTGTGTAAGGTAAAACTGATGCTTCCGATAAATTCTCAAGAATTACATGTTGTAAACAATTGAATTTGATAATGTAAAATTCTTTTCATGGCAAAATCTTTAAAAACATTTGTTGTGATTTAGTTTGATTCTTTGAGGACATGCACGGTATTGCATATCTAAACGTCTATTTCTCTTACGTCACTTTGATTAAATGGTATCGTTTGTATCTGCTTAAAAGGAAAATGGATAAGCAATCTCAACAAATTCCGCGGCCGCAGGAAGGAAAGGGAATATAAGAATCTTGGATAAGGTCATTAATTTGATGTATGACTAGGAACAGAATAAATTAGACTTCTAATTGGTATATAATTTCAACTCAAGCATTTGAATCATTCTAGTCCTTCCGAAATGGTAACTTGGGGAGGAACATGCAGAAATTAAGTTATATAGAAGAAAGAAAGTTCATTTATTACAATTTTTTTTTCGGTGTTGGAAATTCACTCGGTTGACTAATTCGAATTCACATATATAAAATATAAATCTAAGAAAACGTAAAATATACCTTACCAAGAAATTTTTAGTTCTCCAAACTAAAACTTAAGACCCGTGATTTAAGGGTGGAAAAATCCCATCATACCATTACACACTGTGGTAAAGAAAGATTTTACATATATACTGATCCCTCCGTCCCAAATTAGTTGTCGCTTTAGGAGAAATGGTTTGTCGCAAATTAGTTGTCTCTTTAGGATTTTAATACTAAATTTACTAGTTCTTTCCAACTATACCCTTAATAACTAAAATAATTCTAAAAAAAAGTTATTAAACAAGGGTAACATAGTAAAATATACACCCTATTTAATAGTTTTCTTAATGGACATGACAAAACTTATGGCGACAACTAAAATGGGACGGAGGGAGTATATATATATATAAGAGAATTACATATATATAAGAGAAGCTAAGGAGATGGTTGCAGGCCTCCACTTTATATATCGACAAAGAACAAATATTCAATTAAAAGTAGTCCATATAACGTCCTATGTGATTCATTTGAAGCTAACTTTTTACGTTCAAAACTTATCAAACCCCTGAAAGATAGTTCTTAGTTAACTTGATAATGATGCAAGATTTAATAAAAAAATATGCTATGCTTACGAATAATGTGATGATTACTACCTCCCTTGAAGCACTTAATTTCTCCCTAGAATCGTGTACTGTTTAGCATGTAACTGATCCCGTTAAGTCTCGTTCCTATAGTTACCTCTACTAAAAATTCGCACTCAAAGTAACTGATGACAGTAAAAAATGGAAAAGAAAAATTGGGTGGTCATGATATTTTCAGAGTAGGAGTAATCAGAAATCAATCCTTACTAAAAACTCGCAGTGTGTAAAGTTTGAATCCATTATTAGTCCTTTCCGTGCTATTTGGATACGGAGAAAAAGTTACAAAGGAGCTAAGTAATGGAAGACAGCATGATTTGGGTGAGGGCACGCGGTGGGTGCTGCATCACATTTCATAAACTCATGCAAATTAAACACCACCAAAGTCATCAAAAATAATTTATAATTAGTAACTTACAAGCAAAAAACGAAGCAATTCAAAGCTTTTGCTTTCTGCCGCCACCATCACAAAACACTTCCTTTTGGGCAAAAAGCTTATGTCATGCAGTACTCCCACGCAGTATTGTCTGGTTAGAGTTATCCAGAGAATGAAAAGAGAAACGACAGAACAGCGAAATGACTGTATTTGCATGTCATCAATGGTGCAAAGGAAAAATAATCAATTAGCAGATGCGGCGAGCACCAACGTAACGTCCCTCATTTTCATTCGACAACTTTAATGTTTAACTTTTATATGCTAATAGTGTTAAATAATTTTCATTATTCATAATAAGTCGGATTATCAACTTAGTGAATAACACAATTAACTTGGTACAACATCTTTAGGCGGATTTGCGTAGCTATTGAAGTTTATGAGTTTAGATCTTCGAATACAATTAAACACACTAATTAGCGTAAGTTATTAGATCTGAACTTTAATACTTGAACATATTTAATAGATTGTTAATACATATATATACAAGGTCCAAGTATTGAGTTATTGGCGATCCCCAAACCCATGACTACCTCCGCCCTTCCTGATTTGGAATTGGATGCATGCATGAGCAAAAGGAAGTTGGTGATGACGCCTTATAGCCTGTTTGGCATTGCTTCTGCAAAGCCAAAAGTGATTTTTTTCAACAAAAGTACTTTTTTTTTTAGAATTTTGAGGTGTTTGGCAACTTAAAAAAAAATACTTTTAGGTAGAAGCAGAAGCAGAAGCAGTTTTTCTGCTGTTGGGGAGAAGCTACAAATATCTGCTTCTTCCAAGAAGCAGAAGCAGAAGCAGTTTATTAATTTTTTCAAGACATAAATATCCTTACCAAGAATTCATATTTACCATATTATTCCTTATAAATTAACCATATCTCTCTCAATTATATTTTTCTTTTTCCTATTTTTTTCTACTACGTACTTTTACGAATCTTCTTCCTCTAGGACTAATTTTTATTTCTAGGTATTACTATCAACCGTATATAGGATGTCCTACTCTTTAAATCATCTTTTACAAACAAGTGATTACTAGAAATTTCTAATTCCGCTATCACTTTGATTTAACTATATTTTATGTTGTTCAATAGTTTAAATCTATATCTTTTACGTTATGTTTTACATTTAATTAAATAAATTTTCTAATTAAAGTCTTTTATGATAAATATTCAAAATAATTTTTTTATTTTTATTAATCCAAATGTAAAATGAACTTGGATGTCCTTTTCGTTATTTGATACTGAAAAGTACTTTTCGTAACGATTAACCAAACACAAATTATTTATCAAAAGTACTTCTCCAATGATTTGTCCAAACACAAACTGCTTATTAGCCAAAGGTACTTATTTAAAAAGTACTTATGTCAAAAGTACTTCTCAAAATAAGCAGTTTTTGGCAGCAATCCCAAACAGGTTATTAGTTTAATTTGCTTTGCTTTTCCTTTTGGACAATGGTATTCCTTGGCACACATTCTAAAGCGTCCTTGCTTTCATGATTGTGATTTCTGAGGATAGGCTTACCTCCCTACCTTTAAATGCAAACAGTATCTATATTCTTTTCTTTTTTGCAAAGGAAAAAAAAATTCATCTCAATCGAATGCACAAAACGCGGCCGTGAAGATTGTTATTTAGTCTGTGTAAATACCAATAAAAAAACCACTAATTATATCGACAATATATAAATATGAATTTAATATAAAAATATAGTTCTAACGAAACCATATGTATATGTATACACGATATTCAAGTCAAAATATATGCACAAGATGTACGCCACTGCTCCACTAATTTTCGTAGTAATCCTAGAAAGATGCACGCCATCGCTCCACTAATTATCGTTAATGTGCTCGTTCAGCGTAGATATTAGTGATGTTTAGTCTTGTAAGTTGTTATGAATGACATTTTGATGCATCTTGTTAGCCACAAACCTAACGTTTTTCCCTTAACGAAATGGGGAACTTATAGAACAAGCTGAGGATTCCCTTTTTGTGTGATACACGTCACCTTCCTTGTTAACGAAATGGGAACATATGCCAATAATAAAATATCTTCTACAAAGATGGTTGTTATTTCTCTATTTTATTAAGCATTTCAAAAAGATGACTATATGATTTTGTACGAAGTGTAATAAAGATATAATTTTTTTAAATTTGTAGTCTAAAATAAATCATAGATGTTTGTGTAGCTACAAATCATCTCATTAAAGATGAAGTGAAAGTTCAATTCCAAATTTGAAAAGAAATCATTTTTTTTAGACGAACTAAAAAGAAAATAAATTAAATCTTTTTTTAAATGGAGTCAGTAGTATATATTCTCTATTTTGTGTGTACATTGTAATTCATATCGTACATAAACCTCTGGTTTGAGGGAGACTATCATAGTGACAGAATGGTACACGATTTTGCTTCACATTCTTGATCTTAAAAGGATAAAGAAGCAGAGATGGAAAACTAAACTTTATCAGTTATAGTAAAACAACAACATTTACCCTCTAATAGGAGTAATAGAGACCAAAAAAGATACTCTATTTATTACTCCCTCCGTTCCACAAATGATGTTGTAATTCGAGTTTCGAGAGTCAAATGAGTTTTTATTTGACCATATTAATTATTTTCATACGTTTTTTAAATATTTTTAATTATTAATTATTGTGAGATATAGTACTTTTCATATAGTTTTTAAATATATTAGCCTCTGAGTACGTATATTGCACGTGTACCCAATTATGAAAATGAATTAAAGAGAGAGTAAGTTTATGAATTTGACTATTGATCTTATTTAGGTAACTATATAAAGGAAGAAAACTTGTCCCTCAAAAAATCTCGGACTCAAAGTTGCACAAATTTGTTGATCCGAATTCACATGAGATGAAATGCCGTAGCCTTTTCACTGTTTTAAGAAGATGGCGCTGTAAGTAAAGAACGTCATAGCCATGGCAATATGGAAAATAGAAGTTTTTAAAGCTTCTTTGGGGCAAAAATATCAATGTGGATAAAGTGACATTAACATAACCATAACTTGACAAGATTGCCTTTCGGCAGGTATACATATGAACCTTGTGCTGCACTTGTTCAAATTTGTGAAGTTTTTTACTCGTACTGGCTCGGACAGTAAACATCATACGCTATATATATTGGATAAAAATCGGCTCGCTTATGAGTCACCTCGGCAAGACAAGTGGACAACCACCGAGCACGTGACGACAGACCAGTGACCGAAGCAATGGAGTTGGTTACCGAAGTCAGACACCGAAGTCGTCGGCGAAGGCGAGCCGTAAGCTGAGCTTCGATGACGTTTCCCTCGGTCAAACCCACTAACTCATTCTATTAATGCCCAGAACGTGGGTCTAGGCATGACTGATAGTGGAGAACGTGGGCAAGACCCCTAGGCCTATAAATAGTACTTCATTTTGTATTGTACGCATTCAGAAATACATACAGAAACTCTGCCAAATTTTGTACTCATTACAATATATTGAAATCAAGTTACTTTCTCGCATTTTTACGCTCATTCTTGACGTTTTACTGACTTTGATACGAAGTTTTGCTTGTATTCCAACCCAAATTCGATTTGTGATCCTAAACCGATTTAGGCCCATACAAATTGGCGCCGTCTGTGGGGATATAAGCAGAAACGCTTTGTTCCAAAGTTCAACGCTTTTTTTTTCTTTTTCCGTTAAAGCACATAATTTTCTCGACAACGATATGGCTGACAGCAGTAGAGATCTAGATGATCAGACTAATGTTCCGTCGAACCAACAGTCCTCATCTCCAATGACAACTGAAGCCTTCCAAGCTTTTGTTGTTTCTTCGCTCAAAGCTCTTCAAGAACGGAAGGATGAGCAAGCGTACATCAACGCCGAATTCCGCGCCTCGTTAGAGGCGAGGAACAGTTCAGCACCGAACGGCACCCAGCCTTTGGTTCCAAATGGAGGTATCCCGATCTTCATTCCTACGGGCGCGATAACAGGGGGACCTCTGAATGGGGCCACGTCTGGGGGTTCGGGAAACATACCAGGCTCAACGCCACACTTCGGGACGATTCCCACCATGGCAGAAACTACATCATCGGTCGACGTTGAGAGGTTGACCAGGGAGATTGAGGCACGCGTCGAGGAGCGCGTTGAAGCTCGCATCGAGGAGCGCGCAGAAAAGCGCGTCGAGAGCGTACCGGGGATAACAAAGACCGAAGATGAGCTCGACATAGATCAATACAGGGAGTTTCCATTTAAACCTGAAGCGGCTCCAGCCCCAACTCCTAAAAACTTCAAGCTCATATTCTTAAAAAAGTATGATGGGACCACCGATCCCAAAGAGCATGTAAGGGAATACATGGCAATGATAAAGAGCAATGACTTAACGACAATAGAGCTCGAGTCAATGTTCTTAAAAAAGTTTGGCGAATACTTGGAGAAAGGAGCGCTGCACTGGTACATTTATCTACCAGCGAGATCAATTTCCACCTTCAAGGAAATGACCAACGCCTTCGTTAAGGCCCATACCAGGGCTAAAAAAATTCTCCAGAGGAAAGAGGATATATGCGAGGTCAAACAACGGCCCGGTGAGCCACTTAAGGAGTTCCTTGAGCGCTTTCATGCTGAGCGCATGGAGCTACCTCGGATGAATGATACTCTGCCCATCATGGCATTTGAAAAGGGTATCAATGTTCGCAATTCTGACGACGCTGCTGAATTGCGAAATGAGCTCCAACAATACCAAGTTTTGACATGGGAAGAACTACACAAACGAGCTTACTCCAAGATCAGGCTAGAGGAGGCCGAGGTTAAAAGCTGAGGTTAAAAGCCGAGGTTATAGATATTAAAACCGAGGCGAATCCTCACATCGCGCTGAGGCGTCGCGAGAAAATCCGAAGGGGAGGTATGAACCGTACACCTCTACAAGGCAGCCTGTCAGCCAAAGGCTGGGAAATTCCTTCAGAAATTCATTCACAAACCCACATATAAGCCAACGGCTCGGAGGAAAGGTTCACTCCAACACGAACCAGAGAAATTCCTCAGGCCCAGCTTCGGTGTCGAAGAAGGAACTACCTCGGATCCCTGACTACAATTTTAATATATCGATCTCGGAGTTGGTCAACGCAGTCAAGGGGACTGCCGGGGTAAGAGTGCCCAAAGACATGAGAACTCCAGCGGACAAAAGTGACCAAAACCTGCATTGTGAGTTCCACACGGATTATGGCCATCGAACCGAGGATTGCAAAGTATTGCGCCTCGAGGTGACTCATTTGTTGAAGAAAGGAGTGTTGGCCAAATTCCTTACTGACAAGAGAAAGGACAACTACTCCAAGAACCGAGGTGATGGACAGCCACCTCGGGCTCCACCCCTAGAGAGAGTAGTAAATGTTATCACCGGGGGGTCAGAGGTGAACGGGGTGGATTTCGCAGCTGCAAAGAAATTCGCCAAGTTGTCAATCACAATGGAAAAGAGAACTCGAGTTGGGGGCTCGGGTAAAGAAATCGTATTTGATGATGACGATTGTGATGGGATGATGTTCCCTCATCACGATGCGTTGGTCATCATGTTGAGAATCAATGACTCAGATATCAAGCGAGTCTTGATTGACCCCGGTAGCTCGGTCAACATAAGTAGTTACGGGGCCGTTAAGAAGATGTGGCTCAAAGGGGGAAGTTGTCCCCAAAGCAACAGTGTTGACTGGTTTTATTAACTCCACGGAGAAAACTTTGGGTGAAATTACACTAACATTTGCTGAAGGAGTTAGCAAAGAAACACTGTTTCAAGTGTTACTCGAGGACATTGCCTACAACGTGATCCTCAGCAGACCATGGATCCACTCTATGGAGGCTGTTCCCTCCACGCTGCATCAAGTGATAAAATTCCCTATGCCTTGGGGGGTTCGATCAATAAAGGGGGAGCAACGAGTAGCAAGAGAGTGCTATTCGGTTGCGTTGAGAAGTGGAGTCGCCCCGAACGGGCCAAAACAATAGCAACTAACGCAACCGGGGTCAAGCGAGGAGGACCTCAGAGGAGAAGTTGAAAAGATCCCGGTTTGCATTCAAGAGCCTCGGAAACAAAAAGTCGAGGACTCTACCATTGAGGAACTAGAGTCTTTCACCTTATTGAAAGATTTTCCCGAAAGAAAGGTATTTGTCGGCTCGGAGTTGGACCCGGAGTCGAAGAAAGCAATCATTGAAGTTTTAAAGTCCAACAACGATTGCTTCGCTTGGTCACATTCAGACATGATTGGTATCGATTCGGAGATCATGACCCACAAGCTGAATGTAGACCCGAAATTCACCCCGGTGAAGCAGAAGAAAAGACCTCACGCCCGGGTCAAAAAGAAAGCGATCGAAGATGAAACCAAAAAGTTGCAAGTGAATGGTTTCATAAGGGAGCTAAAGTACCCTGAATGGCTGGCTAATGTGGTCTTCGTACCGAAGAAAAATGGAAAGTGGAGGATGTGCGTAGATTACACTGATTTGAACAAGGCTTGCCCCAAAGACTCCTACCCATTGCCACGAATAGACAGGTTGATAGACTCCACGGCTGGACACAAACTATTAACCTTCTTGGATGCTTATTCGGGCTACAACCAGATCCTCATGGATCCGAAGGACGAAGAAAAAACTTCGTTCATCACTGACCGGGGCACATTCTGCTATAAAGTGATGCCCTTCGGCTTGAAAAACACTGGAGCGACGTACCAGAGGTTGGTATGTCGCATGTTCAAAGAGTATATTGGAAAATCTATGGAAGTCTACATAGATGATATGCTCATTAAGTCAATTTGAATGGAGGATCATCTCAATCATTTGAGGGAAGCTTTTGCTGTTCTGAGGCAATATGACATGAAATTGAACCCTGAGAAGTGTGCTTTCGGTGTTGGATCAGGCAAATTCTTGGGATTCATTGTTTCCGAACGAGGAATCGAAGCAAACCCAGATAAAATAGAAGCCATAGAGGAAATCCCCGAAGAGTTAACCGGGGTGAAAGAAGTTCAGCGCTTAACTGGCCGAATCGCTGCCTTGAGTCGATTCATCTCAAGGTCCTCGGAGCGATGCTACAAATTCTTCTCTGTTTTGATGAAGAATAATCACTTCGAATGGACACCGGAGTGTAAAGAAGCACTGAAAGATTTGAAACGCTACCTGGCTAATGCGTCCTTGCTCGCTAAGCCTAAGGATGGTGAAATATTGCTAGTTTACTTGGCTATGTCTGAAGTGTCAGTCAGCGCGGTGCAGGTTCGGGAGGAAGATGGCAAGCAACAGCCCATCTACTATGTGAGCAAGACACTCCTCGATGCTGAGACCAGGTACCCACACTTGGAAAAACTGGCACTTGCTTTAATTATTACTGCCCGAAAACTACGACCTGATTTCCAATGTCATCCACTAGCGGTAGTTTCAACCTTTCCCTTAAGAAGCATATTACATAAGCCTGAGTTATCGGGGAAGCTATCAAAATGGGCGATAGAATTAAGCGAATATGACATCACTTACCAACCCCGAACAGCCATCAAGTCCCAAGTCCTGGCTGACTTCGCGGCAGATTTT
Source organism: Petunia axillaris subsp. axillaris (assembly GCA_029990575.1). Classification (NCBI taxonomy): domain Eukaryota; kingdom Viridiplantae; phylum Streptophyta; class Magnoliopsida; order Solanales; family Solanaceae; genus Petunia; species Petunia axillaris. The sequence goes on from JARKNS010000006.1 coordinate 12,146,518, forward strand.
AGTGTTGGGATCCTGCCCGAAGCCGAAAAGGAGAACTCAATATTGAAAGGAACGGCTTCGGGACTGTGGATACTTTACACCGATGGGGCAACTAATTCCAAGGGTTCAGGATTAGGCATAGTGCTGAAAGCACCCATCGGGAAGAAAATCAGGCACTCGGTTCGGTTAAAAAAAGTGACCAACAATGAGGCTAAATACGAAGCGGCTTTAGCAGGCTTGGAGTTGGCTAAAGAAATGGGGGTGGAGAGAATTGAGCTAAGGTGCGACTCCCAGCTGGTGGTGAATAAAGTGCTCGGCGAATACACGGCTCGAGAGCCCAGAATGCAGCTATTCTTAGACCGAGCACAAAGGATTTTGGCACAATTCCAAGAGTGGAAAATTAAACAAGTGCCTAGGGAGGAAAATACCGAGGCCGACGCCCTGGTGAATTTGGGTTCGATGGTCGATGAAGCCCACTCGGAGGCTGATTCTATGGTTCGGTTGCTGTCCGCACAAATGGGAGAGATGAAATTACAGGTCAACTCGGTGGACCACAAATAGGATTGGCGGAGTAAATTTATCTCTTACTTCGACTCGGGGACTGTCCCCCAGGATAAAAAGGAGGCCAAAAAGTTGAGGATCCAAGTGGCTTCATAGCATATGATCGAGGGTAATTTGTACAAGAGGTTATATTGCGGCCCGATGGCCAAGTGTTTGGGTCCCGATGAGGCTAGATATGTGATGGCCGAGGTGTACGAAGGCGAGTGTGGCAATCACTCAGGGGGAAAGTCTTTGGTGCGCAAGTTACTTAGAGCTGAGTATTATTGGCCCACCATCAGCGCAGATGCAAAGGCCTTCGTGCAAAAATGCGATAAGTGCCAACGCCACGCACGGATGATCCACCAACAGGCCGAACCTTTGCATTCAGTCGTGTCACCATGGCCTTTCATGAAATGGGGGATGGATATTGTTGGTCTATTACCAAAATGAAAAGGTGGTGTTCCGTTTATTCTAGTGTTAACCGATTACTTTACAAAATAGGTGGAAGCAGGAGCTCTCACCGAAGTTAAACAAAAACAAGTAATCAATTTTATCAAGAAAAACATCATCTACAGGTTTGGTGTCCCGAGGGAAATTGCTTGCGACAATGGTAAACAGTTCATGGGAACATCCATCACTGATTTCTTCAAACAATGGGGAATTAAAAGAATTGCTTCGACCCCCTATCATCCAAGTGCCAATGGCCAAGATGAGTCTTCAAATAGGATTATAATCGAGAATCTCAAGAAAAGGCTCGATGAGAAAAAAATCCCTTGGCCGAGGAGCTGCCAGGCATGTTATGGGCAATGCGGACAACAGAAAAAGAACAGCACCGGTGAGACCCCTTTTTCACTTGCTTATGGTATGGATTCCCTTATCCCCGTGGAGGTGGAAAAACTAAGTCTTCGGTATGCTCACACCACCAAAGATGCGAATCAACAAGCCATGCGCATAGAATTGGACTTGCTCGAAGAGAAAAGAGAGTTGGCTTTGGTCCGGCTAGTTGCTCAAAAAAGACAGATCGAAGCATATCTCAATAGGAAGGCCAAACTTAGAGATTTTAAAGTTTGCGATTATGTGCTAAAGGCTACAAACCAGCCAACGAAGGAAGAAAATGGGGGAAAGCTTGCTGCGAATTGGGAAGGACCTTACAGAGTCAAAGCAATTCTTGGGAAAGGATCTTATCAAATTGAAGATCTGCAGGGCACACCCGAACCCTTAAATTGGAACATCTCCAATTTAAAGCGGTACTACTTCTAAAATCGAGGTAAATATCCCTTGCTCATTTAAAAATTTACCCACAGCCTCGAGCCGAACAATGCTCCAAGGGCTTCGGTCGAAATGTACTAACTTGCTCCTTGTTTCATTTTGCTTGACCTTTTTAGGAAGCAGATTAAACAATTTCCAGTGCTCGGGTCTTCATCAAGATTCACACCCGAACACTGGGTGGGAGTAAGGGGGTGAGTTGCAACCGAGGTCGAAAATGCGCCTCCCAACTGAAGACCAACTGTTTGACAACCGGGGACTGTCACCCAAGAAATAAAGTTAGTACATTGTAATTTCGCTCGGTAGTGGCATATTGTTAATTTTTTTCTTTGCCCAAGGTCTGCTTCGACTTGGTTTCATGTAAAAGCCAATTTCTGCTTGTTGATATTATCAATGAAATAAACTTGATTCCATATCTCTTTGTTTCTATAATTTTTCAATCCGAAGTTGCACTTTAAATGCATCGCCTCGAGAACGAGACTGTTGTTCTAAGTTTGTATCGGTTCTATTAAGTCTTGCAAACAAGTTATCTATTCTAAGTGTTCGGTACATGCAAAAACTAACACTTAAAATAAAAGACGCTAAGTCATTTCATTAATAAGCCCGAAGGCTGAAAGTATCTACATCAAAAAGACCCGAAGGTCCAAAACATAAACATAAAAGCCTGAAGGCTTACACAAAAACAAAAAATGCTACAGAAGTCTAAGCCTTGGGAGTGTCATCTCCCTCCTCGGAGTCCCCCTCGGCATCTTCTTCATCTTTCTCGTCTTCATCATCACTTAAGGCTTTACTTGATGGGAGGTCATCAATGATAGCTTGACCCTTTACTACCTTCTCTTCGGCTTTGACAATCTCTTCTTCCAAGTTGAGCTCGCCAGCGCGGCCCTGCTTGAGCAGCTTCAACCGAGACTTGATAACGGCCCATTGCTTATCCAGCTCAGCCTTTTTAGCCTTGATCTTATCTCTATCTTTGCGATCAGTGATTTCGTCCTGAAGAGCTTCAACCTCGGCCTCACGAGCTGAAAGTTTTGAGGTCTCACCCTCCAACTTCTGAATATGGAGCACATGCTTTCTCAGCAGCTCATGGTGCTTCTTGGCCATCTCCTCAGACTTGCCCCTCGCTTGAATCATCTCGGCATTTAGTCTTGCAACTTCAGCCTCCAGCCTCGAGCACTCAACTTGGAAGCCATCACCAAGGGCTTTAATCTTCACTTCGGAAGCGGCTTCGGCCTCGTGCAAATCGGATTGGGACTTGGACAACTTATTCTTTAGTTCCGCGATTTGTGTGTTGAAGCTGTCCTTTTCCCTATCCCATGCACGAGCGACGCGCCGAACCTCTTCATCCCTCGAGGTCTCAACCTCGATAACCTTTAATGATAGAACAAAACTCTGAATGGAGATCAATCAGAAAATCAATTGTTAGCCACGGACCAAGGACGAAGATAAAGGTAAAATTAAAAGACGATGAAACTTACTCTCATAGCATTGGCGGCAATGGTGTTGTATAGCTGGCCTCGGGAGAAAGCTTGCACAACCTTGTCCTCTACTGGGCCGAGCAAAGGCGTGAGACTCAGGATGTCACCTCGGTCGCAGTCCAGAAGGTTCAAAGAAGTTGGCACTTCAAGCTTCCGAAAAGACCCCACCGAGGATGAAATCCTCGCGGGTTCGGACTGCACTCGAACCGCGCCAGCTTCAGCCTCCATTCTGATAGCAGCAGATCCAACCTCCCCAACTTTGGCCTTTCCCTTGGCCTTAGCAACTATCGCCCTGGTGTCTTGCTCCTGATCCTCAAGGTCCACGACCTCAACTGCTCTTCGGGCCGCTAAGTCCTCGGCAGCGACATCGTCAGGCTCATCGATCAGCCTTCGCTGCGGTTCTGCCGCAACCTCGGGCCTAGGAAAAGTTACTACCTCGGTGCGAGGAGCCACAGAGCGGGAGGATTTCTTGGAAACCGCCCTCTTCCTTTTCACGCCTGCAAAGGGTAACATAAAAGAATTTTAAGCAAAAGATTGAAGAGAAGCAAGGACCAGCAAGATGACCGAGGATGGTGGTTACCTTTGGAGGACCCTTGACCGGGGGCCCCCTTCAAAATTTTTGAAGACTTTAAAGCCTTCAATTCCTTCAGGTCACCTGCCAAATCTGTCACCGAAGCCAGATTTTCATCTGACTCGGTATCTTCTTCGTCTTTCTTCTTCTTCTTCTTCTTCTTCTTCTTCTTCTTCTTCTTCTTCTTCTTCTTGTCTTTCTTTTTGTTGATGGCACGGTTTGGAAAACCTGGAACCAAGGAGAAAGAAGTCAGTGATAAAATCAAGAAGAGTTGAGATAACCATTTATGTAGTAGATTATTGATGACTTACCATGCCTTTTGCATTGCCAACCGAAGTCAGCAGCCATCTCCATCCATGACCGAACGGGATATTTGCGGGCCCCGGTTACGGCCTTGACCCATTCGGTCAAATCTTCAGGGGGAACAATGGCAACTTTGTTGGCTGGGAAACAGGAGGACAAAATTTTTGAAATCAGCAAACAAAAAAAGAAGCAAAAAATGACGCCAAGGACGAAGGAATACTTACGTGCATTATTCCACCTCTCTGGGAAGTTAGCTTCGGTGGACAAGACGCTGGTCTCCAAAAGAACATAACGATCGCTCCAGCCTCAGTCCCCGTGATCTTCGCTCTTATGGAGGAGCGCGTACTTGCCTCGGATGTTTAAAGCCACAACCCCGGCTTTATGGAAGTAGGGATAATAAAGAGAAATGAGATGCTACAGGGTGAAACTTACCCCGACTTCTTTACTCAGTCAATCCAGGCATTGAACGACCCTCCAGGCGCCGGGGCCTAACAGAGCCAAGCATAGATCGTATGCCCGACAAAAATCATCAATAACCCGATGGATGGGTAGGGTGATGACACGACCCAGATTTCAGTTAGGCCGTGCGGGCACTTGACATCCTCCCCTAGACTCGTCGTGCGAACCCTTACCAATTAAATTAGAAAAATAAATATAACAATTCATAAATAAGGTCAAGACTTAAAACAAAAACACAGACATACTGATACCTCTAAGCTGTACAAAAAATATTACAGCTGACTACCCAACATATTAGGTTTAGGGCTATCCAGACTAGACATCTAAGAGTACATAAGAAGACAAATACCTCTTGAAGGGAGCAAACTGCAACTGAAATAATAAACAATAAACTGGTGGCCATCCGGAATGAAAGCTGGCTCACTCTGACAGCTGAAGTCGTCTTCGTCCTTCACAACGTGGCGAACTCAATCTTGGAGCGAACCTGCCGAAACGAAATAGATAGACAAGAAACAAATAACAAATAAGGGTGAGTCAAAAGGACTCAATAAGTGGGGCAGACTAGCCACCTCAAAGAATAGGATAGCTAGCCAGGGAGAAAAGAAACAGATAAATCAAATTTCTCTTATTTAAATTATGAAAAGGCGGAGCCAGATAATAACTAGAAATACGTTTGGAATGACAAACTCATTAACAACTGGGAACGTAAGATAGGCAGAACATATAGGTATCCCGAACATATCAACAATCAGAAATACATCCTGTTGCGGCGTGCAACCCAATCCATATATTCATCCTGTTGCGGCGTGCAACTCTATCCACATATTTATACCGTTGTGGCGTGCAACCCGATCCATATATTTATACCGTTGCGACGTACAATCCGATTCATATATTTATACCGTTGCGGCGTGCAACCCGATCTATATATTTATACAGTTGCGGCATGCAACCCGATCCCCGCAACGCAGAATACGAGCCAGAAATATATAAGAAAACTGAGATATGTCCACGACATAGTGTACATACCGCATACATAAAACACAACACAATACACACAATAGTCAGTATGCGGTGCAATGAGATGGGATGAATACGGTACGATTCAATGCAGTCATATATGTTTGATACCTATCTCCGGCGCGGGACTCTCATCGTCTACCAGGAGATATATGCAAAGATGACCCTTCACCAGCTCGGGACTCTCATCGATTACCGGGAAGCATATGCAACGATCACCCTTCACCGGCTCGGGACTCTCATTGATTACCGGGAAGTATATGCAATGATGACCCTTCACCGGCTCGGGACTCTCATCGATTAACGGGAAGTATATGTAATGATGACCCTTCACCGGCTCGGGACTCTCATCGATTACCGGGAAGTATATGCAATGATGAACCTTCTCCGGCTCGGGACTCTCATCGATTACCGGGAAGTATATGTAATAATGAACCTTCACCGGTGCGGGACTCTCATCGCCAACCGGAAAGTATATGCAATGCTCAAAACCAGAGTGCAATGCTCATATGCTCAATGCAATACCAACAACAAGGTATAACATATAATATACAATATAAATTCAAAGATAAGGCGTAATGAGTACGCCTATCGGCAACTACACACGTAAAGAATATGTGGTAGAATATCCACAAGGCCAAGGGCCTCCAAAGAAATGGATACAAACACTTACCTCGTTCAAATGCGACTCAACAACTGCTTTGTCCTTTGGATTCATTGCCAAACGATCCCACTCTATTCAATAAGCAGAAAAATATATCAAATTAGGCTAAAGACTTTATTCCTCACATCTTAGGGCAATCAAGTTAGGAACCTGATACCCTATTGGCATACGCAATACGCAGGCCAGGCCTATGTACAGGGTTTAAGGTCACATAACCAAACCCCAAATAAATTATATTTATATGCTGCCCATAACTCACTGAATACGAATATATAATCAATTCCACTATCGGGATCCAATTGACCCTTTAAACTATCAGTTAAACTTATTAAAACGATGTCTTATCTCAATTTTTACCGTCAAAATATATTTAAACATAAGTAATAAACCAAAATAATGCATTAAGATCATTACCTGAATATTTCGGGATGAAAATTCTAACTTTTCTCCAGCTCTTTTCTCATGTTCTGGCATTTTTTTTCCTTTCCTTGCTTTTGTTCTATTTCTCGTTTTCTCTCTGATTCTGTTCATGTCCTTAGTTTCGTTTTTATCCTAGGAAACTAACCCACCGTCATTAGCTTTTAAAAGTTGATCTTTCTCGTTTTGTCCTTTTCTTTCTTTTCATTTTCCTTTTCTTTTACTTTTCTTTTCACGACAAAGAATTAAAATGGTACCCTACGATATTCGAAATAATTTCAACTTTTTCATACAAGTTATAAAAAATATATGTAGCATACTCGCTAAGGCTGATCTCAAATTGAATTTCTGAAACTCAAGATTCGAATTAAATGAAAAAGGTCAAATTATTTAACTTTCGGCATTTTAACGGAAACTAGCCGAATAATATCGAAATTCACTTTCGAAAGTTTACAAAAGTCATAAATAATCATACGAACCTAACGGCGCTTTCGGATTTCGAATCGGAGCTCATTCGCCAAAACCGAGCTTGAAAATCTCTTTTTAATATTTATTGACAATAAAAACTGAAACCTTCTTCCGATGCCTACCAAACGAGGTCTGATTTACCTCAAATTTTACGGACAGGTCCTAATAGACATTACGAATATTTTAAAATTATCGTCACGCCAATCGGAGTCCTAACTTCCAAAACGACTGACCGAGGTCGTTTCAGGTGAATCCAATGGTGAAAGGGTAGGTATACGCAAAAGACAACCCCTCCACATGGTGGCACACTCTGCTAGTGGGATCAGGGACAATTATTTTCACCTCGGGCCTGAATGCGCCATCCTTCCGAACCCGTTGAATGTGAGCTTGAGTGATTCGGGTCGGAGTCGTATTCACTGGTATATTCCTATTCTTTTCCTCTTGATCCGCAGACTATTTTAGTAATTTTAGGTCCTTCCCGTTGTCAAAGTGAGAAGGAATGATTTGGTGAGGCTCAAGCTCTTGATCGAGGGGAATCTTTGGTAATTTCTTCTCATGACCCGAAGGTCCCACCTCGGCTTCGTGCTCCCCCTCGGCAGCGAGCAGATCACCTCCAATTCCGACTTCATCCTCGGCGTCGTCCTCGCCCTCGGCATCGTCACCCTTGTCGTCGCCATCCCTATGGGAGACGTCATCAGTACCACCTACCACCATGGCATCATCAAGCATGACGTCGCACTCTACCTCTACATCGACATCATCACCCTCCGCATCCAAATTGCGTCTAGCCCTCTCTCTACGCCGCTGGGGGCCACCAGCACTCGAAGTCACCTCACCACCACCTTCCGCGTCTACCACCTGCAACGCCGGCATGGTGGTGATGAAGTTGCCACTAGATATCAAGGCGGCGTAACGAGAAATCTTTGCTCTCTCACCAGAAGCACTTGAATCCTGCCTAGAATGTGTTGCAGACATGATTATGGAGTCAAAAGCTTGAGATTTATAACAAAGGAGAATTGATCAGAGTGGGCGATGGAATTTCTTGCTTTTTATCACTGTTGCTTGCAAATATTGGAAGTAGTGAGAATAGCTTGGAGGGGAAGAATTTATAGGTGTGGAGTAGACAAGTGGTATAGCCTTCATCATTGTAACATTGGGGAAAGCAAAGAAAACGGCATGACCGTTCTATCAGCCAACGGGTAAGGGACGCGTGTCATTGAATAGAAATCTGAAAGGACGCGTGCCGTTGACAATATTTGAAACGCTTGGATAAGATTAAGCCACGTCGCTTTCCCGCGGAATCTCATTCCACTCCTCGGTTACTTCGGAAATCAACCGAGGAGTGGGGGCACTATATGTATTGGGTAAAAATCGGCTCGCTTATGAGTCGCCTCGGCAAGACAAGTGGAAAACCACCGAGCATGTGACAACAAACCAGTGACCGAAGCAATAGAGTTGTTACCGAAGTCAGACACCGAGGTCGTCGCTGAAGACGTGCCGTAAGCTGAGCTTCGGTGAAGTCCCCCTCGGTCAAACAACAAGGCCTCACCACCGAGGTCACATACTTGCACCTCGGTAAATCGCCTCGGTTCCAGCGGCTTTTCAGCCCACTACTTCAACCCACTAACTCCTTCCATTAATGCTCAGAACGTGGGTCTAGGCATGACTGATAGTGGAGAACGTGGGCAAGGCCCCTAGGCCTATAAATAGTACTTCATTTTGCATTGTACGCATTCAGAAATACATACAGAAACTCTGCCAAATTTTGTACTCATTGCAATATATTGAAATCAAGTTACTTTCTCGCATTTTTACGTTCATTCTTGACGTTTTACTGACTTTGATGCGAAGTTTTGCTCGTATTCCAACCCAAATTCGATTTGTGATCCTAAATCGATTTAGGCCCATACACTATATATTCTAAATTGATATAAATATGGATATAGGAAGCCCATTATATTCATTCTCTTGTCTGGTGGTAAGTATCCTCTATATATCTCCCAAAAAATTCTCTATAAAGGCGAGTTCATGTCTCACTAACTTCCGAGGACATTGGGGAAGAATTAGGGGGAACACCATCTTGGCTTTCGAATTGTTTCTGCGATATAATAAGGCCAAAATCAACCAGAGAAAGAGTTTTATGAAGAAAAAATATTGAAAATCATGATGACCGCTAAAACATAATTCCTTCCTTGTTGTGTGTATATTCCCTATCAGATTGCTTGAAATAGGGGTGGACACTAAACCGAAAAAATCGAAATACCGAACCGAACCGAACTAATTCAATATTTCGGATTCGGTATTTTGGTATTTCGGTTCGGTTCGGTCCAAGAAATTTTGAAACTTCGATTTTTCGGTTCGGTCTTCGGTTTCGGGACCCGAAAAAATCGAAGCTTTTTTTTTTTCCACACATATGCCATATATTTCCTAAATCCCTAAGTTACCCATTGTCAATAAGTAACATAATTCTAAATATCGACTGATTTAATTAAAGGTTCTGTTATTTCTTCTTTTGCAGAATAGAAAAAGTACCTAAATATTCATTACTTTTTGTATTATAGTAAACCATAGCTAGGATACATAAAGTCTTTTAATGGATTGATCAGAGCCGCACAATCTCTAAGTCTGAAAGTAAAATGTGCTCAATCTATACCATTGCAAACGAAATTATGGTTTGCAAAAGCTGCGAGACCAAAAGTGAGAGGACCAAATTATGGTGTGGTCGAAGGGACCAAATTGTCCTAGTTAGTCATAGGCTATAAATTTTCTTATTCGGTCTTTTTTTTTTTGCCATAAACTTTGGTTTAAACCGAAACACCGATGTACCGAACTAAAAAATCGAACTAAACCGAAGCATAAAAATTACGGGTTTTTCTACACTTCAAACCGAACTGAAGACCGAAATACCGAACGAAGTTTCAAAAAATCGAACCGAAGTACCGCACGCCCACCCCTAGCTTGAAATAAAAATTGCCCACGTATATGTCCAAATCGAATAAGACTCACTGAGAAAAACAAAGTAGAATAAAGAATCTTAGTTCACCTAGAACATGCAATAAAAATAATAAAAAGAACGGTAATTTATTAAACAATTCAATCGTGAAGCCACTAAGAATAGGAATATTTGAATGCAGGTACGCCCTGAAGATATTAGCGAATCCAGTGGTACGTCATACCTTTCGTGAAGCAAACATGGTGGCTCATCTTTTGGCAAAGCAAACTTTAAGCATGCAGAATAGGAACCAGTTAGTTATTTTTTCCTCACCTCCGGAGCAGCTCCATAAAACAGTTCAACAAGATAAAAATATGATGTTTACTACTAGAACTATTTCTGTTAATGCTTGTAATCTTACTGCACTTCAAGGCAATGTCCTTGACACAAATGCTACTAGTAATACTAATCCTAGTATTAGTACTAATGTAATGGTACTATAGTATTAATAATATCTTCCAGTTTCCCCAAAAAAAAAAAAAAAAAGCCGCTAAAACCCGATGACAAGAAGTATTCTTGCTCTGTTGAAATCAACTATATAGGGGGGATATCTTAGGAATCTCAAAGTAATAAATATAAAGTTGATCTCAGACTCTTAACGAAAGGATGTGATTAGAAGCTTATTTAACGTAAGATATACAAGGAAAATAATAACTTTTTAAGTAATGCTAATTGGGTGAAACAACTTTGCCTAAAAAAATAGAATTTCTTCCTCAACTATGAAATAGTCATTCCTCCCCCCCCCCCCCCCCCCCTCCTTTTTCAGTGGACTTTCAAAAATTCCTATTTTATCGTCTGGATTATCAAGGCTTTCTAATTTTTTTCCTTTTTCATTAATATCATGATATATTTTATTTTATATTATACCTATATAACAAAAAAGTATTATAATTAAATTAGACAAACAATGAATAATAATTATCAAAGTATTAAAAATATATAAGTTAATGGTTTCATTAATAAAATAAATGAGAATAATAAATTATAGAAATAATTTTACTTGTACTAGTATTTTTTCGATCTTGTATTAGTACTTTACTAATAAAAATTAGAACTCATACACAATAGGAAATAAAATGTTACTAGAAAAATTATGCGGATAGAAATATATATAATATAAATCTAAAATATTATCCATTTATCTTAAATGAATATTAAATAATAATATAGATTGTATTTTATTGCAGAGGCAGATCCACATGATGGGCTAAGGTGCACGGGCACTAGCTAACTCGGCCAATATTTTTGTATTTATATGATGATTTCCTTAGGTATATTGGTTGTGTTTTTCTAAAATACTTGTATCTTTTTCTTAGTCCTCCCCCCTCTTTGAATTCCTCGACTTTCTTCTTTATTTATTTTTAATTATTTCCTACATTATAAATAGTGGCACCCGTAACTTTAGTTCACGTGTCTGCCTTTATTTCATCGATGCTAACTAATAGCCTGTTTGACCAAACTTCTCAGAAGCCAAAAGTATTTTTTTTTTTTTAAAGAAAAAAGTGTTTTTGAAGAATTTTGAGGTGTTTGGCCAAAAGAAAAAAGTACTTTTGAGAAAAGCAGAAGTAGTTTTTTTGCTGCTGGGGAGAAGCTACAAATTTCTGCTTCTCCCAAGAAGCAGAAGCACAAGCAGTTTATTAATTTTTTAAGACAAAAATATCATTATCAAAAATATTTATTTACCATACTATATTTTATTATTTTAACCAACATATTTCTTAAATATAAATAAAACTTTAATTTTCTGCTTCCCTCTTTTGATTTAACCTTATTTTTATTGATTAAAAATCATAGTATATATTTTCTTTTATGTTTTATATTTTTCCTAAACGAAAATAAAATATTAAATTATCATTTATTGAAAAAATATTTAAATCTTTGATACGTTTAAATAATATTAGTCGCATAATAAATCTTAGTAATGCACTTTTTCGTAATTTGACACTCAAAAGTACTTTTTGTAAAGATTATCCAAACACAAACTGTTTAGAAAAGCACTTATCAAATGAGTTGGCCAAATACAAACTGCTTATTCTTCAAAAGTATTTATTTGAAAAGTACTTCTATCAGAAGTACTTTTCAAATAGGCAGTTTTTGGCAGCTTGGCCAAACAGGCTCTAAAACTCAAATACCTCTATACACAATAGAGAACGAGGGTGAACGTATTTTGTGACAAATTATTTTCATAATATTAATGAACTTAAATAACTATAATAAGCTCTATACTATTTAAATTATAGATAAAATATTTTGACGAAATAAATCATAAATAAAAAATATCACATAGATGGAAGATTGAAATGCCAAGGACAAAATAGATATTATATAGGATAAAGGGAAAAAAATGACTATTTTTCATAGTTGAGGGAGAAGATTGGATTTTAAGCTAAAGTTGAGAGGTCAAAATAATTTTCACACAATACTAATTATAAGTTTATCAAATACTATGAAATTGTATTTACAGATGGTTAAGAAATCAATCAACTATCTCACCAAAATATTGTGCTTTTAATATACGCGTGTTCCTCCCATCCCCTATCAATGTATACACAATTTTTAGAATATTACATTAATATTATTTGTGATACATATAATGAACAAATCAACACATGTCATCCACACGATGCAAAACAAAAGAGAGTACGCGACGAAGCTACATGAAATGACAATTGAAATAGTAGCAAGTATCAATGAAAACTTAGTTGAGCAAAAATAAGATCAAATTTTACCTGTGTATTACAAATAGCTCGTGTGATACTACAGAAAATACAGGAAAAGAAAAAAGGAACTGCAAGATATAAGACAAACGAAAGCACTAACTGATGCCAACAAAAGCGATGACAATGTAGACAATAAATTTTGTTGCCTGAGAATAATCAAAACAAGAAAAATATCCACAAATAATATTTGATTTATAAGAAAAAGGATGCGGGTTACAATCTCTAAAATATCTAAATTAAAAATGTAATCCTCTGATTCTTCTCTTTACGGATTTGATTCGAGGGCGTTAAAGCTTGATCTCGAACTTGATGGATTTGATTTGATTCAAGGGCTCTCGAGCTTGATCTTGAATATGTAGATTTGACTTGATTTGATTCAAGAGCTTTTGAGCTTGATCTTGAACTTGATGGATTTGATTTGATTCAAGGGCTTGAGAGCTTGTTCTTGAATATGTGGATTTGACTTGATTCAAGGGCTAAGGAGCTTGTTCTTGAATGTACGGATTTGATTTGATCACGAACGTGGATTTTATTTGGTCACGAACGTGGCGTCAGAATATATATGGAAAGAATTCTTTATCACAGCCAAGAGGGATAGGCTTTGTGATTTATAGAAGACTTCTTGGTCATAGCCAGGAGGGAAGGCTTCTTGATGTATGGAATGCTTCTTGATCTCCGGCAGAATGGAAGACTTCTGTGTATCTTCTCCTTGATTTCTCCACTGGTGGATGGGAGCTTTCACCAACTTCTGAATATGTTTTCAAGAGTTATGTAATCCCTCTATTTATAGTTTTAGAGGAAGGGACCTACTTTGATTTGATTGGTCCACTTGAGTCATCAAGTATATCACAAAAGCTATGTGATAAGAATGAATTTAATTGGGCAAGACATGTCATATTGGACACTTGGATGATTTTGATTGGCTATCAATTTGAGTAGACATGATACATCATTTATTCATATGTCATGATTTTATTGGCCCTTTATTTGCCTGGCGCCACGTTATTTGACACGTGGCAGGGACCTTGGACTAATAAATCTTGAATTTAATTAATTCATTTATTGAATTAAATTCAATAAAATTAATGTGTCTACAAATGCCCCCTACTTCAAGGCTTGTGAAATTGATTACGAGTCTTGAAGTACCTTTCAAAAATTTATTCACAATGTACTTGGGAATCCTAGAGGAACCATTACGCCTCAAATAATCCCATGGCTCAAGAAATGTTTGAATTGATGTAATGACAAACCAAAGCATTTAAAGTTATGTAAGATGCCAACTCCAAGTAGGACAGGATCAAGAAATTTCTAGGAGGCCTATTAGTTGCACTTGAAATCATAGAAAGGATTTGGTTTCCTTGTGTAAGGCCACGCGGGACATAGTTCCATGTTTCGTGCACTTTGCACATTCCTTCTTTGCTTTGAAGACTTGATATCCATTTTCCAAATAAAAATTCTTATTGTATTATTTCAAAAGGATTCAACTTCTTTCCATCTTAATCCGATCTCTTCAGAAAGTAGAAGACCCACGTAGTTACAACTCTCATTCTGCTTAGAAGACAATTTTCATGTCTTCTTTCTGATAGCTATAAAAGGAGATCCATCTAACACAATCTTGTATCAGAACTTGTCTCAAGCTTCAGCATTCTTCCTCAAGTTATGCTCCTCCGTCACAATGGCTAAATGATGGCAAACGTAGTGAAGTTCCTTACCACCAACAGGGCTGTGAAGAAGCCGAAGACGGACATAAAAATTAGGTCAAAGAGTTCAAATACGCAGAAGCTTTGTTTTTTTTTTGTGCTGATTTGCCTTCCTCATTCGCTGCAAATTTATATTTTTTTTATTTTTATTTTGCAGCATTACATATCGTTCGGACTAGCAGACTTGAATTAGCAGTATACAAATGTCCAAGAACATATATTGAGCCATGAAATACGCATCTATAGTCGAATCTGGACAACAACGATGCAACGGTAGTGCCCTGATGTACACTACATCGAGCTGGAGCCAACAATGTTCATCATGCCGATTAAAAGCGTCGCGCCACCCGCACTGTCAGCTGCGCCATCTCTGTTTTATGTAGTGCAGGTTTATGAGAGAGCGCCCTGATGTCCTTGCGATTTTGTAAAGCTTAGCGAGATGTATCGACAACCTCCTGGTGCATCCACTCTCCTGGTTGAAGTTTAGGAGACATCCATTAGCTGCATCCACCATTCTTGTCGAGACTTTGGCGGATAGTCACTTGGAGCATTCACTTTCCCTTGTGGCTTTGTAGCTTTGGCGAGGAATCACAGAGTAGCCCATCTCAAGCTTTAACTCTGTAGTACAAGGTGGTGTCCATCATCCCACCCTTGGCGAGAATACATAGAGATTATCCACACTCCTTGCGGCCTTGTAGAGGACTGATTGGAGCATCTTCCTTCGTTGTGTCCTCGACGAATGAAGCACATGAAGCATCCTTCTTGCTTGAGAAACGACCTGATTGAATGCATCATGCCCCCAGTCGTGCAAAGGAGCTAGGCCTTCGGCATCATATGCAACATTAATGATGAGGCCTTCTTTTTTTCTCTTTACAGCTTTGCTGCGACCTTTATGCGTCTGAGGCGAACCACTCAGAACTCGGCATAGGAGCCAATTCATGAAATGTTTATTGCACTGGATACAAAACTTGCATAGCTGTGATGTATGTAAAAATCATTATCAAACTGTATTTTGATTTTCCCTGGCAATTTTCTGAAGTTTGCTCTGAGTCTGCTATGTTTTACTGCTCAGAATCTTGCACTTTACGAAATTCATCCTAGTTTGGTATAGGAGAGTTCAAATAACAAGCCGCTTGTTTCTGCAGAATCAAGACTCAAAGAGATGCAACATATCAAAAATCCATGTCCAAACTCCTTCAATATTAGCCGTAATTAATATCTGAAGCTGATCACACGTCCTGATGCTTCAGCTTCACAGCACTGCGCAAACTTTCCAAAAATATCATATCAAGAGCTAGGATTGTTTAAACTGCATGCAACATGTTTTCTGCTAAAACTAGACTCCACGTGCTGCGGCATATCCAAAAATCGGACTCAAACACTCTTTAGGTTGACAGGAATAAATTTTTGAAGTTGATTACGATGTCTGCCGCGCAAACTTGACAGCAGTGCGCATTCTCACGAAAAAGTTGATATCTTGAGCTAGGAGCGTCGAAATCATAAGCCGTTTGCGCCATTGGGAAGCTAACTTCTGGGAGTATAACATCTATCAAAACCATACACTGATTCCCTCTGTATTAATACAGTTTTTTATTTCGAAATCAATTCTGAATTTTGACATCGTAGTTTTCACAGCTTTGATTGTAGTGACAAGAAAAAATTCATGTCACCCTGCAGGCATGTCTTTATTGAGATCCGTCTGCAGTTCTGGAAAGAAGGTTCATAGGACAACAACTGATCTAATATCAAGGCAGAAATCTCTCAATATTTGTGCCAGTAATTTCTAAAAGTTGATCCAGCCGCAGCAAACTTTCAGATTTGCATACTTTCAGCAGGAAGTTTCATATCTCGAGCTTGAAGAGTCCTGAGAACAAACTGCACTTGATTTCTTATTCCAGTCTATTTCATGAATTAAGCTCTTTGTATAGGATGGATTTTTTTTTTCTTTTCTTCGAATCATCGATGTATCAAATTCCTCCAATATTAAAGAAATAAATTTTATCCTTCAATGCAAAATTGCCTTCTTGAACTTGACTATGTATGCCTTTGCATTTGAACGGATCAATATGGTGACACATATTGCCATGCTCTTTTTTTTTTTTTTTTTTTTTTTTATATATATATATACGACTGAACTTAGAATGAAAATCTAAGTTGCCTACGTACCTCGGTGAAGAGGATCAAGTCATTACGTAGTTCAAAAGAAGTGTGATTTTCTTTTTATGCAGTTTATACTCACGCAAAAAAAAAGAGTAACATACAGTTTAAGCTCGTGTGTCGATGAGCACTGTGACTTGCAGTTTAGGCTCGTGCATCGAGGAGCACTGCAGCTGAAATGTCTTTGCCTTCATATTCTTCAATTGTTTCAATTGTAGGATTGAATGAACAAAAGGAAAGAGAAACTTGATTCGTGCTCGCCATTTCTTCTTCTAGCAAGATTTTCCTTCACGGGCCAAGTCCATGACCTTTTCTTTGAAGATGAAGCACTTTTCAATGGGGTGACCAATCAGGCGATGGTACTTGCAGTAATTTGGACTATCAGTCTTCTCAGCTTTATTTGGTCGCTTCATCTCGGGCAACTGAATAAGTTTTAACTCAAAGACTTCTTGAAAGATGGCAGGAACATCCGAGTCGAGGAATGGATATTCCTTTGCTTGCATTTCTTTTAATGTTAAATTTTGAATTGTTTTGTCTCACATGAAAGTTGATTCAACACTTCCCTTCCTACTTGTCTTTGCGGCGAATTTCAAGGGAGAAGTGTTGAGATTCATGAATTCGTCAATTTCATCATCGGATGCCAACTTGGTCCCACTTTCGGTTTCTTGCATGTCTTCATCACCTTTACAAGCATTGTAAACAGGAGGTCCTTGATTTCCACTCGCAGCCATGCTTAGTTTCATGTCATATGCATGGGTGGCCAGCTCTTCAAATGTTTTGGGCTTTATTCCTTGCAAGATATAGCGGAGTCCCCAGTGCATGCCTTGGATGCACATTTCGATGCTGGATGTTTCGCTAAGGCGGTCTTTGCAATTAAGGCTTAAGCTCCTCCAACGATTTATGAAGTCGATGACTTGTTCATCCTTCAACTGGGGGGCATTTGTAAGTTCAACCATACTAACAATGCGCCTTGTGCTATAGAAGCGGTTGAGAAATTCATGCTCCAACTGTTCCCAACTGTCAATGGATCCAGGCTCGAGGTCTGTGTACCAGTCGAAAGCATTTCCTTTGAGAGATCGGACAAATTGCTTGACAAGGTGATCAGCATAAGTGCCAGCATTGTTACATGTCTCAATGAAGTGCGCCACATGTTGTTTGGGATTTCCGTGACCATCAAATTGTTGAAGTTTAGGAGGTTGATAGGAAGAAAGCATCTTCAAGTTGTCAATCCTTTGCGTGTATGGCTTTGCATATGTGAAGGAAGACTTAGTTGAGGGCTCAATGTTGTCTTGGATTGCCCCCATGATGAAGTCTTTCAATTGATCTATATGAATCAGGCCGTCCGAAGAAACTTGGATTACTTTTGTTGCGACCAATTGCTTGTTAGATGACTCTCCCATCTCTTGTGCTTCAGGAAGACCAATAGGTGCTTGTCTTGGTTCTCTTTCCACTATGCTCTCCACCTTACCTGCTAACTTCGAAATTCGAGCGTCTTGGTCTTTCATGTACTTTGTTAGGCCATTAACTGCTTTTGTCAATTTTGCAAGTTCTTCTATGGTAGAGGCTTCAATCATCATTGCTTGTGCAACCACTAAGGAGGAAGAAGAATGGTACGAATCACCACTTGGGCAGAGCTCGGATGGAGGTGAGCCATGAGGAGAGACTAGAGTAGATCTAGTATTGAAGACATCATCATCATTTTGCATAGAACGGGTTTTGGAATCGCTAAGTTGAGCCATATTTGTTTCTACCACCTCAGTTGTGCTAGACCTTTGTTTAAGCATGAGGGAAGATGATCTCGCTTCTTTTGGAGGTGATGTACTTGAAGCATGAGTTGAATTGGACGGCACTTGAAGTACTTGTTGGCCCAACTTTTCTACTTTGCTCCATTTGGTTTGGCGAATTATCTCCATGACAATATCCAATTCATTTTTGGAATCAATGGCATTGATAGTCTTTGAGACATCTTGATGTGTTTTTACTTCAAAGAGAAGAGATGAGAGGTAGAGATTGTCCCACCGGGCGTGCCAAATTTGTAGACAATAAATTTTGTTGCCTGAAAATAATCAAGACAAGAAAAATATCCACAAGTAATATTTGATTTATAAGAAAAAGGATGCGGGTTACAATCTCTAAAATATCTAAATTAAAGATGTAATCCTCTTATTCTTCTCTTCACGGGTTTGATTCGAGGGCGTTAAAGCTTGATCTCGAACTTGATGGATTTGATTTGATTCAAGGGCTCTTGAGCTTGATCTTGAATATGTAGATTTGACTTGATTTGATTCAAGAGCTTTTGAGCTTGATCTTGAACTTGATGGATTTGATTTGATCCAAGGGCTTGAGAGCTTGTTCTTGAATATGTGGATTTGACTTGATTCAAGGGCTAAGGAGCTTGTTCTTGAATGTACGGATTTGATGTGATCACGAACATGGCGGCAGGCTTTGATCACGAACGTGGCGTCAAAATATATATGGAAAGAATTCTTTATCACAGCCAGGAGGGATAGGCTTTGTGATTTATAGAAGACTTCTTGGTCATAGCCAGGAGGGAAGGCTTCTTGATGTATGGAATGCTTCTTGATCTCCGGCATAATGGAAGACTTCTGTGTATCTCCTCCTTGATTTCTCCACTGGTGGATGGGAGCTTTCACCAACTTCTGAATATGTTTTCAAGAGTTATGTAATCCCTCTATTTATAGTTGTAGGGGAAGGTACCTACTTTGATTTGATTGGTCCACTTGAGTCATCAAGTATATCACAAAAGCTATGTGATAAGAATGAATTTAATTGGGCAAGACATGTCATATTGGACACTTGGATGATTTTGATTGGCTATCAATTTGAGTAGACATGATACATCATGTATTCATATGTCATGATTTTATTGGCCCTTGATTTGACTTGGCGCCACGTTATTTGATACGTGGCAGGGACCTTGGACTAATAAATCTTGAATTTATTTAATTCATTTATTGAATTAAATTCAATAAAATTAATGTGTCTACAGATAAATTGTAATTAAACATAGACATTAGACAAAGAAAGTGAGAGAGGAAACAACTTTTGGTAGTTTAATTTTCAGTGGCTAACAAAAATCATCACATGTCTTACCATTAAGCCTTCCTTTTTGTTGACCTTCCGGTTGCTACCTCTCAATTAACCTGGTGCCCATATTGCCATATGATCAAAATGGTAGTGTTGTGGGTCCAACCTCATGTGAACTTATGCAAAATGAAAAATGGGATTGCTACTAGCCAGCGGCAGCTTTTTGAATTTGGCAACCGGCCAAATTTAATACAAGGAAGAAAAACCTGACATTGCTTATGCAAGGGATGAGATAGGCAAAGGAAATCTGCCACTATAAATAGAGGCAATTCATGCCTCATTTGTAACATCCAGTTTCAGAGAGTATTAGAGAGAGACACAGTGTAAGAGAGAATACACAGTGTAGGAAAATATTATGTGAGAAAAAATAAAGAGTATGAACGATTTTATAGTAAAGTGAAAAATCAAAAGAAGATTATTTCTTTTGTGAGTGCGTAGTGATATTTACTACACGGTGTAAAAGTCCTTACTATAGTGGAATTATTTGCTCCTCTCGGGCCGTGATTTTTCCCTTAGTTCAGAAGGGTTTTCCACGTAAAAATTTTGGTGTCCTTGTTATTATTTTTTATTCTCGTTAATTACCGCATTTTCAGTACTGCGTTAATATTGTTGCTATTATACCATGCATAATATTTCTATGTGGGGATTAATTTCCTAACAAGTGGTATCAGAGCACAGGTGTTGTTCATTTACAGAAATACAGTTCACGGCAGGCGGTACTATACTCGGTGAAAAAATGTCAGGAGTAAAGTACGAGTTAGAAAAATTTAACGGAGAGGGCGGTTTCTCAATGTGGAAAAGAAGGATGAAGGATCTGCTCATCCAACAAGGATTACAGAAGGCACTGGATGGAGAGAAGCCTGGACCCATGAAGTCCGAGGTTTGGGCGGAGATGGATGAAAAGGCGGCTAGTGCAATTAGGTTACACTTATCAGATGATGTAGTCAATAACATCACTGATGAAGACACTGCGTGTGGAATATGGACAATTTTGGAGAGTCTATATATGTCGATGACGCTGACAAATAAAGTATACCTGAAGAAGCAGTTATATGCCCTACAAATGGGTGAAGGTATGAATTTTTTGTCACATCTTAATGAGTTCAATGGACTAATCACGCAGCTGGACAACCTCGGAGTACGGATAGAGGAAGAAGATAAAACCATCTTGCTCCTGAACTCGTTGCCATCCTCGTATGATAATTTGGCAAAGACCATCCTGCACGGTAAAACTGCTATTGAGTTGAATGATGTCACATCGGCTATTCTACTCAATGAGAATATGAGAAAGAAGCCTGAAGGTCATGGACAGGCTCTCATCACAGAAGGTAAAGGCAGGGGTTCGAGCAACTATGGTAGATCCGGAGGTTGGGGAAAGTCCAGAAACCGGTCCACAACATCAGGTGGAAATTGCTACAATTGCGATCAACCGGGTCACTTTAAAAGGAACTGCCCAAATCTTAAAAGGGGGTAAAGGCGGATACAGTGGCTAAAATAATGAAGCTAACACAACCGCCATGATGCATTATGATGACGCAGATGCTCTTGTCATCGTAAATGAGATTAAGGAATGTATGCACTTGGCAGGTCAAGAGTAAGAATGGGTGGTTGACACAACAACATCTTACCACGTCACACCGGTAAGAAATTTATTTTGCAGATATGTAGCAGGTGATTTCGGCGTAGTGAGGATGGGTAACACGAGTTACTCGAAGGTTGTGGGGATCAGTGATGTGTGCATCAAGACAAATATAGGATGCACCTTGGTTTTAAAGAACGTGCGATATGTACCTGATTTGCGGAAGAACTTGATCTCGGGGATTGCTTTGGACCGAGATGGGTATGAGAATCACTTTGCAAATCAAAGGTGGAGACTCACCAAGGGATCATTGGTGATTGCAGAAGGAGCTGCTCATGACATGTTGTTCAAGACGAATGCAACAATTTGTCGAGGTGGAGAAAGCACGACAGTTGATGTTGCCGAGCAGGGGGAGAAACCTGATGAGATTGTTGATCAGGGGGAGCAAGACGCTCTCAAGATGGTTCAAAGGGACAAGTTCAAGTTAAGCAAAGAACTTGTCGGCATGAGCTCTATTTAAGAGATGTGACATCCCTCCTTCAGGTGCATGGGACTGGAGGGGGGAGATTGTTGTGGGGTCCAGCCCCATGTGAACTTATGCAAAATGAAAAATGGGATTGCTGCTAGTCAGAGGCAGCTTTTGAATTTGGCAACCGGCCAAATTTAATGCATGGAAGAAAAACCTGACATTGCTTATGCAAGGGATGAGATAGGCAAAGGAAATCTGCCACTATAAATAGAGGCAATTCGTGCCTCATTTGTAGCATCCAGTTTCGGGGAGTATTAGAGAGAGCCACAGTGTAAGAGAGAATACACAGTGTAGGAAAATACTCTGTGAGGAAATATAGAGAGTATGAGCGGTTTAATAGTAAGGTCAAAAATCAAAAGAGGGTTATTTCTTTTATGAGTGTGCAGTGGTATTTACTACACGGTGTAAAAGTCCTTACTATAGTGGAATTATTTGCTCCTCTCGGACCGTGGTTTTTCCCTTAGTTCAGAAGGGTTTTCCACGTAAAAATTTTGGTGTTCTTGTTGTTATTTTTTATTCTCGTTAATTACCGCATTTTCAGTACCCCGTTAATATTGTTGCTATTATACCGTGAATAATATTTCTATGTGGGGATTAATTTCCTAACAGGTAGCTCTAACTCAAATTATTTTTTTTCTCAATAAATGTAGAAAAAATGGTCAAAAATCAAAGTATAATATATGAGTTTATAATAACAATGGTTTAGATTTTGCGCAAAACGAATGACTTGCACTAATGTGAAATTGACCATATACACATAATAAACTGTCACACCCCTATTTAGGGCCGTGATCGGTGCTAGACAAGACTAACCCTACCTAGAAAGCCTATCAAATTCGCGCAAAAAATTCGACAGAGCTTCCCCTGTACCGGGAGCAAACCAAAATTTTTAAATATGTCAACAAGTAGCAGAACCAGTCTAACAACCAACTACGACATTATTACGCACATTCAGGGTCTAAACAAGGTTCAACAAAACTAAATCTACGTTGTCCACGAAAACAATTAAACTATAAAGTAATTCAACACAAACTTTTATCAAAACGACATCCCAAGACTGACTAAGGAGCAAAACTCTAGATTCAAATGAACTAATGACTAAAGAATAAATAATGACCCTCGCGAAGCAGATGCGGGGTTTACTGGATCAATCCTCAGCTCTGTCACTCGCCTTGACTCAAAGTGTCAGTCTCAACTAGCTTATCTGTGAGGGGGGTAAAGAAAGGGTTAGTCACACAGACTAAGCAAGGACAACATAAACCATAGTATTTTTATTCGGGACAAGCATATATAAGAAAACATGCATAAATAAAATACCCAGTAGTACTTGCACTGAAAACATTGATAATACCTTTCAACCATTGTAGCTCATATCTAAATAAAATAGAAGGTTCTAAGCCGAAATCGAATATTACGGTCGACACCGTGAATTTATCACGACCGTCTGACTACCCCGTCAGCTGGGTTTCCTTCTAGAGGGTGGACTAGTTCTTTCCTACTAGCGGAAGAGAAATACCGTACAAGGTGCACCAGACCTAACGATCCCGACGTTAGATAACGGCGATCTGGCTAAGTTAGTTACCAAAATAATATTTACTTATAATACAATATCACAAGTTTTATGCTTTATCTCTGACAAGTATCAAATCACAACATTTATAGAAAATCTTGAATAAATCAAGGTTTCTAAACATATCAATTGTATCACAACTCAAGTATCAAAATAATATTCGGATATAACAATATATCAGTTATACTAGGGCTTGTCCCATGCAATTTAAACAATTTAATAAAAATAATATTGATGCAATAAAGTGAGTTTCAAATATGCTATAGTTGAAAACCAACTACGGGAGATATTTCACTCACAGTACTCTTGTCGAATAGCTCCAACTAGCTTCCAACCGTCTCGTCGCCGAAGGTATCAATAATCTAAAATCACAATATAACATTCGAATATCAATTTCTCTGAATTTTCCAACCTCTATTTCGTCTAGGACTAAACTCGATACATTGCAATACTAACTCTGTTAATGAACCAAGTTATCAATCCCTATCAATAGGTTACGTTGTATCAGGTCACCGCTTTGACCATCCAGATAGCCATGCCACCAACTACCCATAAGCTCCTCATTATATGACTTTCTTTTCACCAACATGTAAAAATAGCAATGTACCTACTGTAAGTGACTACAAATTCCAAGATTCTAAAGTAAGGTTTCTCCTTTCTTTTTTTTTTCCCATGAACTCAATTTAAATTCCCACAATTGAAGCAGGGACTATAAACCTTGTTTTTTTTTTCTTCTCACTACATCTTTTCTATTACTGTAGCACTACTTGCGCGATTTAGCAAAAAGGTTTACACTTTACTCTTATGGGAAGGAGGAAACTATATTGGTAAAGTAAATAAAATTGATAAGTGAGTTAGTTATAATTACCTTTTAGCCAATTGAGAAAGTAAACTCTTTCTACGCTGCCTTGACAAATTACAAAAGCTCTATGGCGTCAATGCTTACTGCCGATTGCTAGGTAGCCCTTTTAGGTTTTATTTTGTTTTATTTTGTTTCTTTATTTTTCTTGTTTTAGTTTTCTTTTCATTTGTTTCCTTTTCTTTATTTTGGTAGAATTGCAAATGGCCCGTTAAACTTTTACTTGGCCTCAACATTACCCTAATGTCTTGATAATATTATAAGACCACTACATACCTTATATTATTATTATTATTATTATTATTATTATTATTATTATTATTATTATTATTATTATTATTATTATTATTATTATTATTATTATTATTATTATTATTATTATTATTATTATTATTATTATTATTATTATTATTCTGGGTTATTACATTCTTCCCCCCTTAAAGAAGTTCGGTCCCCAGATTTAAAATATATACGTACCCGCAGTTTCGAATAGGTGAGGATACTTGGCTCACATCTCCTCCTCATCTTCCCATATTGCTTCATTCACGGTGTGATTCCTCCATGCAACCTTTAATGTTGCAATCTCTTTTTACCGCAACTTTCTCACTTGCTTATCAACTATGTCCATAGGTTGCTCTTCATAAGCCAAGTTCTCATCTAAGTAAACATTTAGTGCCTCAAGCACGTGAGAAGGGTCGGGTATGTACTTCCGCAACATAGATACATGAAATACTGAGTGAATGGAAGACAACTCAGGAGGAAGAGCTAGACGGTATGCTACATTGCCAATGCTGTCAAGTATCTCATATGGTCCTATATACCTTGGACTCAATTTCCCCTTTTTTCTAAATCTCAAGACACCTTTTATCGGTGAAACCCATAAGAATACATGATCTCGTACCGAAAACTCTAACTCATGATGTCTCTTATCCGCGTACGCCTTCTGCCTACTCTGAGCTGCAAGCAACCTCTGCCTTATCAATTGAACTTTTTCAAGTACTAATAGTACCAACTCTGGACCCAAAGTCTTAACTTCACCAGTCTCGAACCAGCCAATAGGAAAGCGACATCGTCTTCCATATAAAGCCTCATATGGAGCCATCTGAATACTTGCTTGAAAGTTGTTGTTGTAAGCAAACTCAACCAATGGTAAGTACTTTTCCCAGCTACCACCGAAATTAAGGACGCAAGACCTCAGCATGTCTTCCAAGGTCTGTATGGTCCGCTCTGACTGCCCATTTGTCTGCGGGTGGAACACAGTACCCAGATCCACTCGCGTCCCCAATTCTCACTGAAATTCCTTCCAGAAATGAGAGGTGAACTGGGACCCTATATCAGAAATTATAGACACAAGAACTCCATGAATCTTTACGATTTCATCAATATATAACTGTGCATAACGTGCACCATTGTATGTGGTCTTAACTGGCAAGAAGTGTGCTGACTTTGTTAGTCGATCCACAATCACCCATATAGAGTCGTAACCCTTAGGTGTCCGTGACAACCCAGTCACAAAGTCCATAGTGATTCATTTCCACTTCCATTCCAGAATTTCAAGCCGCTGCATCAACCCTGTCGGTCGCTGATGCTCTGCCTTAACTTGTTGGCAAGTCAGACAGCGCATGACATAATCAGCAACATCCTTCTTCATACCTTCCCACCAGTATAACTGTCGAAGATCTTGATACATCTTTGTGGAACCAGGGTGAACCGAGTACTTGGAGCCATGTGCCTCATCGAGCACAGTTTGCCTTAACCCATCACATCAGGTACACAAATGCGCTCACCAACTCTTAATACCCCGTCATCATCAACAGTGAATTCCTTTCCCTTACCGGTACCCCTATCATCTCTGAGTTTGCACAATTTAGAATCTTGGTACTGCTTTGCCTTGATATTTTCAATCAAAGATGATTTGGCTTGCACACAAGCTAATAATGTACATGTAGTTCCCATCTCAAAATGTACTCCACTTCCCTTCAACTCTTGGATTTCCCTCGCAATAAGCCTCCTCACTGGTGTAATATGTGCCATACTGTCCATGGATTTGCGACTTAACGCGTCTGCCACAATGTTAACCTTGCCTGGGTTATACAAGATTTTACAATCATAGTCTTTTAGTAGCTCCACCCATCTTCATTGTTGTATGTTCAAATCCTTCTGCTGGAAGATATATTGAAGGTTTTTGTGGTCAGTATAAATCTCGCATTTCTCACCATACAGATAATGACGCCAAATCTTGAGTGCGAAGATAATTGCTTCCATCTCTAGATCATGGGTAGGATAGTTTTGCTCGTGTTTCTTCAGCTATCTCAAAGCATAAGCTATAACTCCATCACAATAAACTGCAAAACCTCCAGCTCCAGATGGTAGAACTAAAACTGGAGCGGTAGTCAAACATTCCTTCAGTTTCTGAAAGCTCTGCTCGCACGCGTCTGACCATTGAAATTTCACATTCTTTTGAGTCAATTTAGTCAAGGGTGCCGCTATCTTTGAGAAATCCTGCACAAAATGTTTGTAATACTCTGCAAGACCCAAGAAACTTCGTATCTCAGACGCGGTAGTCGGCCTTGCCCATTTTTGTACAGCTTCCACCTTCTTTGAATCAACCAAGATGCCTTCCTCAGATACAATGTGACCCAAGAAAATAACTCTGACCAATCACAAACCTCAGACGTGTTTCTTCATTATTCTTGGAATACACGAGGATGTCATCAATGAAAATAATCACAAATCTGTCCAAATATGGCTTAAACACCCTATTCATCATATCCATGAAGGCTGCTGGTGCATTTGTCAATCCGAAAGGCATTACCAAGAATTCATAGTGCCCATATCTGGTCCTGGAAGTTGTCTTGCATATGTCCTCCCCTTTAATGCGTAACTGATGGTATCCAGATCTTAAGTCAATCTTTGAGAATCTCTTAGCACAATGCTGTTGATCGAACAAGTCATCAATACGTGGTAGTGGGTACTTGTTGCGGATTGTGACTTTATTTAGCTGTCTGTAATCAATGCATAGCCTCATGGACCCATCCTTCTTCTTTACGAATAAGACTGGTGCACCCCAAGGTGAAGTGCTAGGTCTTATGAAACCCTTATCCAACAGATCTTGCAGCTGTTCCTTCAGTTTTTTCAACTCGACTGGTGCCATACGATATGGAGGTATCGATATGGGATGTGTGCCGGGTACTAGATCAATACCGAAATCAATTTCTCTAGGCAACCCCGGTAAGTCTTCTGGAAACACATCGAGAAATTCATTAACTACTGGAATGGTCTCTAACTCTGGCACTACCATCTTTGTATCCTTGACGAATGCCAAAAATCCCTGACAACCTTTGTTTAACATACGTGCTACATCCATGAATGATATGAAGTTGTCTTGAGTTGAACCCCATTCACCCTGTAAAACAAAGTCTAGCTCACCCGGGATGTCAAACTGGACTGTCTTAGAATGACAAGCAACAGTGGCGTGACATGAAGCTAGCCAATCCATTCCTATAAGCACATCGAAATCTGCTATGTCTAACTCGATTAAGTCTGCTAACGTGTCATTCCCTTCTACACTAATTTGACAAGAGCGGTACACCCGGTCCATTAATAAGGATTCCCCAACCGGTGTAGCAACCTCAAAAGGATCCATTAACAACTTAAGTGGTCTCCTAAACCTCGAGGCAAAATTTGGAGACACATAAGAATAGGTGGATCCAGGATCAGTTAAAGCTATAGCGTCATATGAACATACTGAGAGTATACCTGTAATTTCTATGTTAGCTTTCACACACATAAAGGGACACACATGAATAAACTAATTTAAGATCCAGTAAGGTAATAACATCAATTAAATACATCATAAGGATACCCGTGACCACCCCATTCGATGCTTGAGCATCCTTTCTAGTAAGAGCAAATGTTCGGGAGTGACCTCTACCAGCCACTCCTGAACCTTTAGTATTAGAACCCTCGTACCCAGCGCCTCTGCCTGCTGTTCCCAAATTATTCCTAGTATTCTGAGGTGTGGAAATTTTTGGTGTAGAATTTGCTGGTGCTTTGATTGTATACCCCTTTCCCACGTGGGCAATCATCCCTGAAATGCCCCATCTGACCACATCGAAGACAGGCTCCCATATTTTTCCCCAATTTTTACCCGAATTGTTCCGGTGACAATAATTGCAAGTAGATGCAGGGGGTTTCGCTTGCTCAAACGATGGTGTTGAATTTTTATAACTCTGCCCAAGGGCAGATGTACTGACAAATGAGTTAACAATAGATGTAGCCCTAGTATTTGCATTCCTGTGGTGGTTCTGTGATCCATTACCTCGGGTAGAACCAGTATTTCCTCCATAGTATCATGTGGTCTTGGTCCACTTATTCTGTGCTTGAATTGCTCTCTCTTTAATTCCTCTAGCCTCTACTTCTCTGGCAACATCCACTGCCTGAGAGTAATTGATGTCGCACTTAGTCAGGTGTGTAGTTAATGGGTTGAATAAATTCTTTTGCAAACTTCGTATGAACCTCTTAACCCACATAGTCTCTTTTTCTACCAAGCTTGGTGCATACCAGAATAACTGAGTGAAATCTCTATCATACTCATCAACAGACATCCATGCGGTCTGCCTTAATCCCTAAAATTGTATTACAAAAGCATCTATTTTGCTCTGAGGCAGAAATCGATCCATGAATGCTTCAGAGAATTCGTCCCATGTCAAGGGAGGTGAACCAATAGGACGTCCCCTCTTAAAGGACTTAAACCAAGTCTCAGCAACATTTTCTAATTGATACACAGCAAGCTCAGCAGATCGTGTGCTGGTACACTCAAGCGCATCCAAAGCTGTTTGAATTCCATCCAAGAAATGTTGTGGATCTTCTGTGTCACTAACACCTGTGAACACATGAGGTTTCAACTTCAGAAACTTTGGAAGCATATTACCAAAAGTATCCCCTCCAGGCAGTGCGTTAACCCCAGGTTGTGCTTGAACTTATTCCACCAAGCTTTCAAAAGCTTTATGCAGCAGTGTAGCTACCATATCAGCAACATTAGCGGCAACTTGAGGCTGTGGGGGTGGTAGTGGTGCCTCACTCTCCCCGTCGGCGTCGGTAACCTATATGGCTGGTGCATCATTACCTCTCTCCTATGCTCTTCACCTAAGTTCAGTGGAGCATGAACTGTTCCCTCTGATTCAGCTCGTACCTCATCTCTATTTCTCGCATTGTTCTCGGTTCTGGGAAGGAGGAAACTATATTGGTAAAGTAAATATAGTTTCATGCCGGTAGTTTCCTCGCATGAACTGTTCCCTTTGATTCAGCGGCAACGAGGGCATACAACTCCTTGTAGTTTACACTTTACTCTTATGGGAAGGAGAAAACTATATTGGTAAAGTAAATAAAATTGATAAGTGAGTTAGTTATAATTACCTTGTAGCCAATTGAGAAAGTAAACTATTTCTATGTTGCCTTGACAAATTTCAAAAGCTCTATGGCGTCAATGCTTGCTGCCGATTGCTACATATCCCTTTTAGGTTTTATTTTATTTCTTTATTTTTCTTGTTTTGGTTTTCTTTTAATTTGTTTCCTTTTCTTTGTTTTGGTAGAATTGCAAATAGCCCATTAAACTTTTACTTTGGCCTCAACATTACCCCAATGTCTTGATAACATTATAAGACCACATCATCAACATCATCATCTTCTTCTTCTTCTTCTTCTTCTTCTTCTTCTTCTTCTTCTTCTTCTTCTTCTTCTTCTTCTTCTTGGGTTATTACATAAATACTTTTTTTCAAGCTCACACCTCTCAAAGATCTTAATTTACCCTTTAAACACAGGGTGAATATTGCATCTTGATGATCAGATTGTTTGTTATTATACATGCAATATGCAACCAACAAGATGCATATACCATTGTAGACTTTATCTTTCCTAACTCACCTTTCAAGAGCAAGAATTGGAATTGCAATTGCAATTTTATATAAAATTCAGTTGGCCATGGAGTGTTATTATTCAAGTGAAATTGGACTTTGAAAATCTAGTGAAATTCAAAACCTAAATATTAGACAAAGAGTTAAAAGCTACAATACCCAAACGTAAGATTTATCTTTAGAGGAAATAATTTAGTTTTTTAAGGAAAAAATAGTCTTAAATATTAGGAAAATAGGTAAATGACAATTTTATCCAACATGAAATTAGGTTTTAAAGGGTAAAAAAGTCGGATGACATTTCACTAAGGCCTTCGTGTTTTTAGAATAGTAATATAATATGAGAGGTTTACGAAAATACCCATCAAAATTAAAATATTTATCCACCTCTATCCATAAGTTTCATATTTACAAGTTCTACCCATAAAAGTAAAGTGTACTATCGGCAACAAGAGTAAAGTATATTTACTTTACTATATGCGAGGAAACTTTATTTACTTTACCAATATAGTTTCCTCCTTCCCATAAGAGTAAAGTGTAAACTATCGGCAGCAAGCTTGAATTACTCTACATATGACAAGGAGTTGTATGCCCTCGTTTGAGCACTCGTTCATTGACAGCATTATTTGTGGCCGAGAGAGTTTGTGATTAAAAGTGAGCATAAGTCTTTGAAACATCTCTGAGGTCACGAGAAATTGAATCGAAGACATGCCAAGTGGGTGGAATTCATTAAGAACTTTTCCTATGTAATTCATTACAAAAAGGGAAAAGACAATATTTTGGCCGATGCGCTATCGAGAAAATTTGCCTTAGCGACAACTCTCACCTCAAGGCTCATGGGATTCGAAAGCATCAAGTCGATGTACGAAGACGACCCCAAGCTGAAAAGCGTCCGTGACGCAATCTTGAGTGGCTGAAGGGTTGAGAAATATCAGTGGCACGATGGCTACCTCTTCAAGAATGGAAGGGTTTGTGTGCCTATGTCATCGTGGAGAGAGCTTTTGGTTTGATAAGCTCACTCTGGAGGCTTGATGGGACACTTCGGTGTCGATAAAACTCTTGGAATCTTATCCGAGTAGTTCCATTGGCCAAAAATGCGAAGAGATGTGGAAAAGCTTTGCAATGCTTGTATAGATTGCAAGAAAGCTAAATCGAGGTCCAACCCTCATGGTTTGTACACTCCGTTACCTATTCCTAGTCGACCGTGGGTTGATATATCCATGGATTTTGTTATGGGGTTACCGAGGTCCGGGGGTGGACATGATAATATCTTTATCGTAGTCGACCGCTTTTTCAAAATAGCTCACTTTATTCCTTGCAAGAAGTGTGATGATGCACAACATGTAGCTACTTTATTTATTTTTAATGTGTTGAAATTGCATGGTGTGCCTCGTACTATTGTGAGTGATCGAGACTCAAAATTCTTGAGTCATTTTTGAAAATATCTATGAGGTGCCCTTGGCACCAAATGTCTATTCTCGACGCCTCACCATCCACATACTGGTGGACAGACCGAGGTAGTTAATCGAACCTTGGGATCTCTACTTCGAGCTATGACCAAAGGTAAGGTTGGAAACTGGGCTGATCGTTTGCCCGTGATAAAATTTGCATATAATCGAACAGTGCATCGAATGATTCGAATGACTCCTTTCGAATGTGTGTATGATTTTAACCCTTCGATTCCACTTGATTTAACCCCATTGCCGTTATTAATTTTGAAGGTACTCGACGAGCCACTGCCTTGATCGATTTTCATGCAAAGGTGAAGAAAAACCTTGAGGAAGCTTATGCCAAGGTGGCATCGAAGAAAAACAAGGGGCGTAAGAAGTTGGAGTTAAAGAAGGGAGATTGGGTGTGGGTTCACTTCCAAAATGAACGTTTTTCGAACCAAATAAAAGGAAAGTTGGCTCCTCGAGGGGATGGTCCATTTCAAGTGCTAAGCAAAATCAACAACAATGTTCGTGTGATCGACCTCCCATGTGAGTATAATGTGTCCAGCACCTTTAATGTTGCTGACTTAACTCCTTGTGTTGTAGGCCAAGCATCGAAGGCTGAAGAGTGCTCGATTTCTAGGACGAAATCTTCTCAAGAAGCGGAGGATGATGCATCCCGAACACGTGCTGATCAAGTGTTCATGTCACGACCCAACTTAGGGCCGCGACGGATGACCAACACTAAGTGTCGATCATCACTAATCCTACTGATAATATGCTAACCATTATAACTGATAAACAGAATAAGCATAAACCTAGCTGATAAGGAGTATGCAATGCAAAAAGCTGACAAGGCTAACATAAGCTGACATACATAGCATACTGACTGCACCACACAGGGACATATCTACAGGCCTCTAACAGTGATGAACTGAATATACAAAGGACGGGACAAGGCCCCGACATACCCAAGCTGGCTAACTGTACACATACCAAAGGATAAGTAACTCTGGGAGTAAGCGGAGTGACTCCAATAGCTGATAGATGGCCTACTAACATGGTCCAAACGTTGATCTATCTGCACCTGCGCGGCATGAAACGCAGCGCCCCAAAAAAGGGCGTGAGTACGATATGTACCAAGTATGTAAGGCATGAGCATATAATATATCATAGCTGAATGAAACTGTAAGGCTGGAATATAAATATGTAAATATGAGCTGGAGCATAGCAATATAGCTGGAAATCTGAAGAACGTACTAAACATGATCTGGATATAAACTGAAGTCTAGCTGAATCTGGAACTGAAGACTGAGCTGAACTATACTGATAAATAACTGTAATATGAATGATAGCTGGTTACTAGAAACTGGAACTGATAACTGTCAACTGATACTGACGCTAAGAACTGGTGGCTGATAACTGAGAACCGATAACTGGTACCGAGCTAAAACTGAACTGTTATCTGAACTGGTACCTGTCTGGTGTTATGGGCTATATCCCCCCAAATCAGGTAACTGAACATCTGAACTAGTACCTGTCTGGCGTTAAGGGCTGTATCCCCCCAAATCAGGTAACTGAAAACCGGAACTAGCCTCATGTATAATCATGCAGTGCATACTGTGGCTATATACGCATATATAACAAACCTGGTGGGTGTTATGGGCTATATCCCCCCAGCCAGTAATATCTAGTCTCTCTGGTCAGAGTGTGTGAATGACACCCGGTCACACTAGGTGTTTCAACTCCCGCCTGAACCAGAGGGGCTGTATCCCCCAGACGGGTAGTATCACACGCGACCGGACTGTGTGTCCAATGTCCAGCCTCTATGGGGGACTCCAAATCACACATAACATGATCACAATATATGCATAAGCATGTATGAGGCATAACACGTGTTGCAACAATAGATATGGACTCGAAGGAATGATAAGAAAACTCTGGATGGAATTATAGACATAACCTGAAACTTAGAATTTGTCTAACTCTTTGAATTTCTATAAAAATTTCGGCAGAGTTTCCCCTGAAACTGAATGATCCGCACAAACAGAACCAGTACTATACTATACACGGGAATGGATACTCGGATAAACTGATAACATAAACATGTTAAACGAATAACAAGATGAGACAACTGGATGACATAACAAATCCGCAGATAGAATGTCTGGACAGCACCACTGTCCTGACTTTCAACCTAATTTTTCGGAGTGCAGATAAAAGATATAGACTTCGCGGTCTGCATGAAAGTTGTAGATATATGTCTTAGGGTTCTGGGGATTTTTAAAGAATATAAATATCAATTTTGTACAAGGAGTTATGATCAATATACTAACAACTGTCCAAAGATCAAAACAATTTTCCAGATTTTGAAACGTTTTGTCTTGCTGATTTGGACATCTTTTACCTTGGATTTTAGTACCAAATTAAGTATATACAAGGTTTCCTTGGTACCATACAAGTTTCTTGGAAGAAATACTAAGTTTAGAACTAAGAAAAGCTTCAAAAGCTAAAAGATACATGCCTTGCTAAAAGAAAGGTTTAGCCTTACATACCTTTGATGTTTCTTGCTTCTAAACCTTGTTTCCGTTGAATTCCACACCTTCTAAAGCTTAAACAAGCTATAAAATAGAATTTAGGTACTTTACTTAGCCATGAAGTAATTCTAAAACTCAAACTATAGAAGAAATTGAAGGTAGCATAATGTTACCCTAATCGCGTAGAGCGTATTGACGCAATCTGTCTTCAATTTCGAATTACGATCGGCGTCCTTCCTTCAAAATCATGAAAGTGGCTTTAACCTTCATGAACACACTGTTTCTATCATGAATTTGCTGGAAATGACGAGACAATGATGAGTTTCCGCTTTTATACTTCAAATATTTCAGTTTTAGTCCTCTTTTGCGCTTATGGCGCTTTTTCTGGCCTGACTTCTGAGGCTAATATCTTTTTATATATAAGTTGTATGAACAAACCGTCAAAAGTTTTGGAAACTAAACTCCGAGACCTTTAATTTGATATATGATATATCCCCAAAAGACTTCATATAATACATGAAATTAATTATTGAAAAAGCTTCATTACAAGGCAATTCCTTAGTCGGTTTTTCCGCAACTTAAATCTGATTTTTCCCAAACTTTATATTAAACATATAAACATCATATATGGTCATATTATGACTTTAAACTCACTTAAATCATTCTTAACATGATATTATAATGATATACGTCAATTTAGACGTACGGGGTGTAACAGTTCAATCCATCGAGGTTGATGACACGAAGCCAAGTCAAGTTGTTGCACGGTGTTTACATTCAATTGGCTTGGTCTGGAGAAAGCAACCAATCCAAAGTTGAGTGGCCGAGCTCAAGACTCGAAGGTTTTATCTATAAGCTTGAGCTCAAAGAAGGGAGCGACCGAATACTCAACATCGACGCTAAAGAGTAAAGCACTAACTGAAGGGAGAACGTCCGACGTCAAAATGCCGAGCCGAGCAATCAAGCACCAAAGTCAAGTGCTCGAGCTCAAGTGTTCGAATTCGAAGTGTTCGACTGATCATATGACTTCTAACAAAAATCACATGGGTAATTGATTCAGGAGCTTCTGATCATATGACTTCTAACAAAAATTTACTTACCAATATAATGTTACTAACCATTCCTTATCTTGTGTCACTCTCTAATGGTTACAAAGTTAAAGTTACATGCACAAGATTTATTTTCCTCACAGAATGTCTTACACTCCACTATGTTCGTGCTAAGCTAACTGAAGGATTGATTCATTTGTCTCATGTCACTCACCATTCAGCAGCTGGGAAATATTATGACCAAGCCTTTACTTGGAGTTCTTCATCACAGGCTAATTTTCAATAATATGCTACCGGAAGCAATGGTTTGCCAAAATTCCCTCACTAACAGATGTTTAGCAAAAATGCTCTCATTAGTTTAATGAAACTTTTGTCGGACCAAAATACCCCTACAAACCAATAAAAAATGCCCCCCAGTCCCTCCCCTTCCTTTTCTCCATTCACGCGATCAAGAAAACCATAAAACCTCCATTCCTTTTACACATTGCTCTGTTCAAAAGAAGATTCAGCGTATATTTCTTCAAGTTGCAAGGGTAAAGTTCTCTGCAACTATTGCCAAGAGTTTAAGCTCTGGTGCAATCAGCATCCTACATACACTTCTTGCCTATTGCCAAGACTCTATGGCCTGTTGCAAGTGCCAACTTGCAGAGAAAGTCACTACAACCCTTGGCTTATAGCTAAGAGTTTAAGCTCTGGTGCAATGGGCACCTGGGAGAGACTTCTTGGCTATTGCCAAGACTTTAAGCCCTCTTGCACTGGCCAACTTCAGGAAAAAAATCTCTGCAAGTCTTGGCAATAGCCAAGACTTTAAGTTCTGCTGCAAAGGTAAACTTACACTTAAAATCTCTAAAGTATTGGCAATAGCCAAGACTTTAAACTCTACTACAATGGGAGGCTTGTAGAGACTTCTTGCCAATTGCCAAGACTTTAAGCCCTGTTGCCATGGTCTCACAACTACAGAAAAAGTCTCTACAACTATTGCCAATAGCCAGCACTTTAAACTCCAGCGGAAGGGGCAACTTGTACAAATAGTCTCTGCAAGTATTGACAACTGCCAGGACTTTAAACTCTAGTGGAAGGAGCAACTTGTACAAAAAGTCTCTGCAAGTATTGACAATTGCCAAGACTTTTACCTATATTGCAGTGCAAAACTTGTAGCGAAAGTCTCTTCAACTCTTGGCAATAGCCAAGACTTTAAGTTCTGCTGCAAGGGGGACCTTACACTAAAAATCTCTAAGAGTATTGGCAATTGCCAAGACTTCTACCTCTGCTGCAGTGATTAAGTTGGAGACAAAGTCTCTACAACTCTTGGCAATAGCCAAGACTCTAAGTTCTGGTGGAAGCGACAACTTACACGGAACATCTCTGTAAGTATTGGCAATAGCCAAGACTTTAAACTCTACTGCAATAAGCACCTTGCAGAGAAAGTCTATGCAACTCTTGGTCATGGTCAAGATTTTAAGCTCTATGCAATACATGAATATCTAATAGCCATAGGCAATAAAAACCTTCAAATCACTGGAATCAAGCAAACACAAGAAAAAATCATAAATTTCCAGCACACAAAGAAGAAAGAAGGAGACCATGAATGGGAAAAGAGAGAAGGAAACATGTTCAGCGTGAATTAAACAAGTTGGGCCAAAATAGTCCTTTCATAAGAGGGGGAATATGATGTGGAGGGCATTTACTTAAAATATTTGTAAGTGGGGGCAATTAGGTAAGATCATATCTTATTGAGGGCACTAGGTGAAATTTTTTGTTCATCACAGGCTCCTTTGTTTTGGCAAATGGCCATATTTTGATATAGGTAATTACTAGTAATTCGTATTATCATGCAAATAGAATTTCCAAGCACCCTTCTTAATTACTCCATCCATTTAAAAAAGGATTAATATTTTTGCTTTTCGATAGTCAATTTAACTAATTTTTCAATTTAAATTAGACTGTATTATTGATCAAAGTTCATCCAATTTGACTCTCAAAAGTGAAAATGTTCATATAAACTGGAACGGATGAAGTAATTAATAGGAATATTAGCAACTTAAATTAGGCAGATGAACACTATGATATCGCCAGTACTAAATGTGGCATATGCATCCCTCCAAAGTACTATAGTGTACTAGTATTAATTATCAACTGACGTCATGAACCTTTTTAGCCGTTGATTGACGTCGTCCAAATGAGTACGAAATGGGAAATATTCTATTTGATATTGCCTATGACTCATTATAAAACCATAGCCATTGGGTTTTTTTCTTGATCAAAGAGAAAATTTTCAGGATATAGCTAGCCTATTGCCAGTTACACTTCCTTTATCTTTAATTAACTTAACTAGTTTTAATTTTCATTAATCTTTTTAACTCTAAAATCATATGGATGGAAAGAAATTAGAGTACAAGGGGAAGGAGGCATTGGAAGAGATAGAGAGACTTACAAAGCACGCAGATGAAGTTCAAGAGGAAATTCTAAAAGAAATTTTAGCTCAAAATGAGGACTCTGAATACTTGAAAAAGTTCATAGTATCAAAATATAAAATTGTCTCAAAATTCAAGTCTGTTGTGCCAGTAGTTACGTACGAGGATATTCAGCCTTATATCATACGAGTTGCTAATGGAGAAGACTCCAATCTTATTTCTGGCCACCCCATCTCTGAAATGCTTTGCAGGTGTTAATTCTTCAATTTTCATTTCTCCATATTTTTTGAATGGTTTGCTTTCTTGTTTAAAATAGTTTGGTTGCTGAATTTCTGTTTCAAAATATGTAGCTCAGGGACATCTGGTGGTGAACCTAAGTTGATGCCTTCAATTGCTGAAGATCTCGATCGTCGAACTTTTATCTACAATCTCATCATGCCTATTATGAACCAGTTAGTCGTTTCATACTCACTGATCACTTATTACCACTTTTTGATTCTCCCCGTGCAGTATTTTCCCAGATTCTAGCCAATTTTTTTAGAAGTTGTCAACTTTTTTTGCATGTTGCATGTCTCATGCATTCACAAAGAGAATTTATACTCCCTCCGTTTAAGTTTACTTGTCCAAATTTAGCAAAGTCAAATTCTTAATTTACTTGTCCTTTTAGCAATTCAAGATAAAATTAGCTATGTTCTTCCTAATTTACCCTTGACATTAAATTGTCAAATTCTTTAAAATCTTTTTCCAATTAATTGGAAACTACAACAAAGTATAATAAATAAGGGTAGATTTGTCAAGTTTAATTTTTCTTATTTTGTCTTGGTTGTAGTGCAAAGTTGAATTTGGACAAGTAAACTTAAACAGAGGGAGTATATATTAATCTCGGAACTCTTTCTTTTCTTTTCTCGCTCTCTTGTGGGGGGAGAGGGGGGGGGGGGGGGGTAAGGTAGGCTCTTGAAAAGTGGGTTGGAGATGTTGGCGTGAAACTGGCCGATTTGGTACACACACAAAAGAAGCTGGCTTTCGTGACTATAAATAATGTGGGTGACTACACAATTATTCATGCAACAAATTTCAAGATAAACCCATAAATCCTAGGTGAACTTAGCTCGAGGGTAGATTGTTGAGATGAATATCTGACATACATTAAATATTGATTAGAAACATAAATTACATATAAGCTATATAAGGTATATGAATATCCATAAATTGTTTGAGATATTTCGAGAAAAAATATACCCCACAAGTTTGACAAAAAAAAAAAACAATATATTTCACACCATATGAAGGACGGTAGAAAAGAGGAGAGAGTTGGGGTTAATTACTAGAACCACACGTAAATAAGTATGCGTGAACCATTAGACCGGTATTCTAGTTCCGAATCTCCAAGAGGCCTTCGAAGTCCACGTAATTGCTTAATGCTGGAGTAGTTCTTATCCTTGGAGACATTTTAGTTTAATTTGTACTCTTGATTACTGTTTTGGCGCTCTACACTAATCTTAATTACTTAACCAGGTACATACCTGGACTTGATGAAGGTAAAGCCATGTTCCTCTATTTTGTCAAGGCAGAAATGTCAACACCTTGTGGCATACCAGCTAGGACAGTACTAACAAGTTACTACAA
Source organism: Petunia axillaris subsp. axillaris (assembly GCA_029990575.1). NCBI lineage: Eukaryota > Viridiplantae > Streptophyta > Magnoliopsida > Solanales > Solanaceae > Petunia > Petunia axillaris. Next base: position 12,185,862 of record JARKNS010000006.1, read on the forward strand.
AAGCAAACACTTCAAGTGTCGATCTAAGGATCCTTATAATGATTTCACAAGCCCAGACCAAGCTATACTTTGTTATGACAGTAACCAAAGTATGTATTGTCAGTTACTAGCAGGACTTGTCTACCGCCACCAAGTCCTTCGAATTGGGGCCGTTTTTGCCTCGGCCCTCCTCCGTTCCATCTCTTTCCTCCAACGTAATTGGCGAAATTTGTGCCGTGACATTCGAACTGGACAATTGAACGCCATGATCACGGATCTTTCTTGTCGATCTGCTATGTCAAATATCCTTTCGACTTTAATCATAGACTCTAATACTGTCGCAGATGAGATTGAGGATATTTGTAGATGCTCGTCTTGGAAGGGAATAATTTGTCAACTTTGGCCTAAGGCAAAATATATTGAGGCAGTTGTCACAGGGTCCATGTCCCAATATATACCAGCTCTAGAGTACTATAGTGAAGGAAAATTGCCTTTAATTTGTACAATGTATGCCTCGTCGGAATGTTACTTTGGTGTGAATTTGAAACCTTTAAGTCCACCAACTGAGGTGTCCTTTACTTTATTGCCTAATATGGCATATTTTGAATTTATACCATTGGGAGAGAATGGAACTTTTTTCATGAACTTGGATGAAGAAGAATTTGTTCCCCAGAGCAAGCTGGTTGACCTGGTCCATCTAAGACTCGGCTGTTACTATGAGTTGGTGGTTACCACATTTTCAGGTACATCGTCTTTTCTACCTATCTATAAACGATACTTTACAAGAATTTAACTTCTATAATTAAAAAATTACACGATCATATTACTTAAATGACGAGTACTACTTGTAACCATACACAAAAAGTAGAATTAGTAATCTGAAAAGAAAGACATTACCTAACACAACGTGACAAAAAGTTAATATATGTTGAAATTCTAGACGTTCTTTAGTGTATCCAAGTAAAGTCAGATTTACATAGACTACTGCAGAGTAGAAGTGTGGCTAGTGTTTGTAAATAGTTTCAAATTGAAATAAATTACACAATATAAAGTCTTTATTCACTAGTATCATTTTGCAAGATTGAACTAACTCACTAATTATGTTCCGTTCTTGTTTCTAATAAATGATGTTAGGACTTTATCGATATCGCATTGGAGATGTGTTGCAAGTGACTGGATTCTATAATAAAGCCCCACAGTTCAGATTCCTGTGTCGAAGAAACGTGGTCCTTAGCATTGACACTGACAAGACGAATGAGCAAGATCTTCACAGGAGCATAACAAACGCCAAGAAACTCCTGGAGCCGCACCAGGCTCTGCTAGTTGAATATACCAGTTATGCCGATACCTCCTCTGTGCCAGGGCATTATGTCATCTATTGGGAGATCGTTCACAGCCATTCCATCGTAGACAAAGGTGTTGACAACAATAATTTGACTACTACTTACTAGTATAACTCTAGCTACTCTATCTTAGCTAGTAATAAGCGCATATGACATTTAAGATCTTTTATGAGCAAGAGCATGCACCTCCCCCAACCCCCACGCCCCAAATGATTTAGGCTATTTATACGCAGAGAAATAAGGGATTTCTGCATTATCATTGCAATTCTGAGTATATCAGGTTCTTATTCTATTTTTTAGGTTATTATTGAGCTCTATAAGGATTATAGTACTATATATGTTGAAATCACACATTAATTATTACACACAAACAAATTTGTTATGTGTTATCATAAATTGTTATAAACAGCTTGTTATTACAAGTAACTAAACTTGGTTTTTGTAATAATAATTTAATGTGCACAATATTTAAACTTATCCTATGTTCATATATATCAGTTTAAATGGGACAAAAGTATTTATGGCTAGGACATACATTGTTTCACTAGAGTAACTAGAAAAGTCAGCATTTCATACCTATACAAAACTAGATAGGTACCAGAGTATATAGAGTTAGTTCAATGATTTCTTCTCTCTAACATTTCTCTTCCTCTCTAACAGATGTCACCGTGGAAGCACAAGTGCTTAAAGAGTGTTGCATTGCCATTGAAGAACAACTTGACTACATCTACAGGCGATGTCGGACGAATGACAAGTCCATAGGGCCATTAGAGATTCGATTGGTGAAGCCAGCAACTTTTGAAGCATTAATGGACTTGCTTATAAGTCAAGGAGGATCCATTAATCAGTACAAAACTCCAAGATGCATTATGTCTAATGAAGCTGCACTTGAACTTTTAGAATCTAATGTCACAACTTCTTATTTTAGCCCAAAGGATCCTTCATGGAGTGCTTGAAGTACTCTTTCTCTCCTTCCTGCATGCTAACAAACTTTATCTTTCTGTTTTTGGTTTTGGTTTTCCTTTTGATTGAATAAGCTGTCAACGAAGTTGCAGTTTGAGGGTTGTAGCTCCTCTATTTACAACCCAAAAATAGGCTTGTAATTTTAGTGTGTTCATGATTTTTGGGGAAGCTTCCTTCAATCTTTAATTAGTGATGGAGCTAATCGTTCTCTAGTAGATGCTGAAAGCTCAACTCCTTATTAAGTAGTAGTAGGAGTATTAATTAATATTTGGACTCCTCCCTTAGTACCATTTTAGAATTATTTGTTTTTGAGATAAAAAAGGATCTAATTTGGAGACGAAATTTGAAAGCTTAGTAGCATTCAACCTATAGGTACATGTAGTCGTAAAGTACAATTCATACATAACTTTCCAATTCCCATAGTTATTGGAAGTTACTCTCTTCATTTCAATTTTCATTTTTTTACTTCAAACACAAGTACTAACATATAAGGTTGACATTTACACGAACTTGAACCTTTTTTTGCGAAACGAAAAGGTGTGTACTACGCACCCTTTTTGGATAAAACATACTTATATGTACAACTTCATCTCCAACAAAGTAGAACAATTAGTGTAATTCGTAACACGGAGTAAAACACTTCCTTTTTATTAAGTATGGCTCCAAGAACCCAAAAACATGATAGTTTTGATGGGATCTTCCGCTTTAGAAAGCTTTCTTTGATTCTCTTTGCCAATATTATAGTATTCAGCTGCACTCCTTAATTCCTCAGAATTTTGCTTGGATTTAATGACCTTCATAGCTGATTCACATGCTCTGCATATCTTCTCCTTCATCGTTCTCTTTGATTCCTAAATCAAAGTGTTATCACCTGCAGGAAAATGGTGAGGCTTCAATATATATCTTGGTTTGTGGAGTTTTTTTTTTTTAAAAACAAAAATCTTAGCTTGCTCAAGATATTGAAGCTTCTAAATTGAAGACAAAGTGTAAGCAAATTTATAGAAAAGATCCATGAAATGAGAAGCATATAGCAGAGGGTATATGATCGATAATTGACTCCACTTATTAAGCATATATTCCTTTTGTTTGTGGATAGTGCGTGTATACATGTGTCAGCTTGCTCGTATCAGTTGTCATAGCCACTCCTTATCAGCATTTATTCCTTTCAAAAATTTCCAAGTTGTGTCCCATTAGGGACATTATAAAATTGAAAAGATAAAGTGAAGAATGATATGGTTATTGACTTATTGTGCAAGGATAACGAACACGAGAGATGATCCAAGTTAAGAAAGAAGAATTCCCAAGGGCTCTATACGTTCGTATTTCTATTCTCCCCTTATTCATTAAAAGTTAGTGTGGTTGCTTTTGATGGATTTCTCCCTATTATTAACAGACTAATTAAAATACAATTCTATTAACATATTGCCTTATCAACAAAAAATTAAATCACCAAGCATATGATGTCTTGAAGCATGGTGTTGTAAGTGGTCGCTGATGGTGGTTGGTGCTGATGGCATGTAGTAGGATGACTGGTGATGGTGGCCGCTGGCGATGGGGGTGGTTATGCAATATGGGAGGTGGTGGTTGTAAATACTTGTAATGACTGAAGTAGTGGACTCGTGGTGAAAGTCGCTACTTTCACAAAAAGCTTCCAGTGGATAGTCTTAATGATTTTATAACCTTGTATAAGATGTAAATGATTCAAATCTATTAGGAGGAAATAAATGATTGTGAAAGTAAACAATAAATACATTTTATAAACTAGTATCTCAATAGTTCAGATCCATATAATTTTATTATTTGGAAGCAAATGAGACATTAGTGAGCTAATATGAGGGAGTTCTAAATCTAAAAAGCAGTAGATTCCTCTATATCTGTCCAAGAGCATCCCAGAGGATTACACTCTTATCTGATACTCAATCTGGTGCGCATCAAATCCATAACAGCCCCAACTGGAGATATTCTTGTTCCAGTATTCCTCCAACACATCATGTTTTGAAGTACTATCCAATATCATACGTAACTGGATAATCAAAATTATCTAAAGTATTTCTTGATTTCTTATGATCACCTCTTGCAATTTGAATAGAAGAAAAATATCCTCACAAGTCTCATATGTTATTTTTTATCCATCTCTTGTGAAAAGGTCATATAACTAAAATAACATTTGTACATATCTCCCGTATATCTTTTCATTTTGCATTACCATTTTTTTTGCATAAAACTACTGAAAAATCAACTGTTATAATGAACTTCGATCAGTCATAGAACTATCTCTACCTCCAGCCACCACGACCAACCACATCTACCACTACCCGCCATCTTTACCACCGACCAACTCCACTGCCAGTCTCACCACCAGCCACCACAACATCAACCACTTCCACCACTAGCCTTCACCGTCAGTCACCACTACACAACCATCACCTCTAACCACTACTACCGCACAATCACTAGCACCACTGCACTGTCCGCCATCTCCAACAACCATAATGTCACTAGCCACCACCTCACAATCGTTACCGATGATGATGACCTATGCCACCAACCATCGCTGCCCTTATCTTTTAGAGTGAGTTTCATTAAACAAAGGGACACACTATAGCCCAGTCATCCAGTCTTGGATAACATCTATATAAACACAGCCATGTATTATGATATTTACAATATCTAGCGGCAAAACAGGAAAAATTATGAGAGGCTAAGTGCTAAAGCAATGGATATTTCAGATACTGATTTAAACAGAGTCATTTGCATCCCAACAAATGTTGCTAACAGCTTGAAAAAAGTAAATCACTCAAATATAGTACAACAATGATCAAAACTTGAAAATATGGTAGGTGGTGGAACGGTAAAAAGGAAGATATTCATAGTAAATCCATCTTACACTCCAGAAAGAGAGAATGTTTACTGTCAAATACATCTTACACTCGTGGAAGAGAGAATGTTCAGTGCCAGTTATAGCCACATACAGTTCTTTGTATTTTGAGTCCAAAGCCCACCTTGCCTCAATGGGGCACAAAGAAAAGGAAAAATAAAAATCAGGGGTAGCTCCTAGTGTCCACATAAATAGAGCTCTCTGAGAAAAATATCTAGTTGCACTCCTGGTATAAATATAATTATGCAAAATTCAAACATTATCCTTTTATGCACATTAAAGCATAGATACCAGAAATGTCAAACTCTATACATGTTGGAAAGGGAAGTGAAGGCCAAGATGAAGCTTAACTTAATAAACCATCTATCTCAAGTTCTCGACAGCACAATCAAGCGAATGGACTGCACTTTGGACTACTGTTATAGTTATACTTTATACCAAGAAAAGAGATAAAACAGAGGGTGAGTAACATCACAAGAGTAGAAGAATCAAAGGATTCCACTATGAAATCACAAGTAAATTGGAAATCACAAACATATAAAACAGTCATACCATATACCTGTAGAAGAGAGAGAGAAAGTTTGCTAACTCCTTGGGGAACCTCCCTTCTTCTTCTGTATTCTTTGAGTGCCTTCAGACATTGATAAGGATCAATACGTTAAGACAAAGAACGATAGGAGAGCGAGACACTTCTCGAACTCCCTTCGAAGTAACCCCGGGGAACTTGTCCCGAGATACCCTCGAATCGGCGTCTAGAAGGACCTACACTATGCAACCACCCTCGAGTCGCACCCGGGACTCGCAAGTAGAATGATCGGGTGTTGGTTTAAGACTCAACTAGGATCCGCTAGTGAATTCAAGCAACCAAGAAAGGGTTTCTTCATAACAAGAGATAAACTCTATTCTTCATTCATAAGATTCAAAGGTAAGCTAAGGTTTGAAGAGGTCATGTGAAGTATTTATAGACTTCACTTACACATAGTAAAAGCTCCAAAATACCCCTAAAGTAGGTTTAAACAATAAAGGCCACATAGGGCTATAGTTGTCAAAGCATAGCATAAAAAACTAGAAATCCCGCAACCCTTCACAAAGTAGGCGCCCAGCCTACTAGCACTAGGCGCCCCGCCTGATGTCTTGAAGGCTGAAGTAGTAGAATAGGCGCCCCTACTAGGCGGTCCGCCCACCTTGCAGAGGCGGTCCGCCCATGCCATTTCCAGAGAGTTTTTCAAAACTACGCGGTCCGCCTAGTTGGGTAGGCGGTCCGCCCGTTTCTGTGGCTTCTTGATTTGCTTCCAAACGCGCCCCGGATGCCTCTTCAAGTGGCCTAGGTGATCCACCATCCATGGCACTCAAAAGCATGATCTTCAAGCTACTCTCGTAGCCTCCATCCATGTCCCTCCAAGTCAAGTGAAGATGGGTGTCTTGAATCAACTTGGCTTGACTCCTAGTGAGCGGCCTTGAGGTATGCCCCGCATCATCCTCCCCTTCTTGGGAAGGTTTCATCCTCGAAACCATGGCTTCCTCCTCTCCGGCATCACCATCCCCTATATCAAAAGGGGTCAAGTCAGTCACATTGAAAGTATTTGTCACATTGTACTTACCGGGTAGATCAATCACATAGGCATTGTTGTTGATCTTGGAAATCACTTGAAAAGGTCCATCTCCACGAGGTGCCAACTTCCCTTTCCTAAGGTTCGGGAACCTTTCTTTACGGAAGTGCACCCACACTCAATCCCCTTTTTTGAGCTCAAGCTTCTTCCTTCCCTTGTTCTTCTTGGAAGCAACCTTTGCATAGGATTCCTCGAAGTTCTTCTTGGCTTTAGCATGAAGTTCAATCATAGCCTTTGCTCGGCTTTTCCCTTCAAAATTAGCAACCATTTCCCTTTGCAAAGGGGTCAGATCAAGGGGAATCAAGGGGTTAAAACCATACACACATTCAAATGGAGTCATGCCAATCAAGCTATGCAAAGTACGATTGTAGGCAAACTCCATAAGAGGCAATTTATCAACCCACGTCCCGGCCTTACCTCGGGTCATGGCCCTCAGAAGAGCACCCAAAGTCCGGTTTACCACCTCGGTTTGCCCATCCGTTTGTGGGTGATGGGACGTAGAAAACAAGAGCTTAGTGCCAAGAGCACCCCACAAACTCCTCCAAAAGTGGCTTAGGAACTTGGTGTCCCTATCACTTACAATGGTTTGAGGCACACCATGCAACTTTAGAACATTTTCAATGAACAAAGAGGCAACATGTTGTGCATCATCACACTTTTTACATGGAATGAAGTGAGCCATTTTGGAAAACCTATCCAGGACAACATAAATGCTATAATGGCCCCCCCTAGACCGTGGCAAGCCCATCACAAAATTCATTGATATATCGACCCACAGACTAGTAGGCACGGGGAGAGGAGTATACAAACCATGGGGGTTAGCTTTAGATTTAGCATGCTTGCACTCAAGGCAATTTTTGCAAAGCTTTTCAACTTGAACCCCCATCTTTGGCCAATGGAATTGCTCCATGAGAATGGCCAAGGTCTTGTTCCTCCCAAAGTGTCCCATCAAGCCTCCACAATGAGCCTCACGAATCAACAATTCCCTCCAAGAGGACTCGGGAACACACACTTTACCATTTTTAAAGATATATCCATTAACCCATTGGTATTTTTCAACCCTTTCTCCATTTTCAAGAGCTTCATGAATGCTCTTTAGCTTAGGGTCATGAGCATACATCAACTTAATGCTCTCAAAGCCCATGAGCTTGAAGACTAGGGTGGTGGCTAGAGCAAACTTCCGAAAGAGTGCATCCGCCACAACATTGTCTTTCCCTTTCTTGTATTGGATAACATAGGGAAAAGACTCAATGAACTCTACCCACTTGGCATGACGCTTGTTCAATTTCTCTTGGCCTCTAAGATGCTTGAGTGACTCATGATCACTCTTGATCACAAACTCTCTAGGCCAAAGGTAGTGTTGCCAATGAGCAAGAGCCCTCACCAAGGCGTACATCTCTTTGTCATACGTAGAGTAGTTCAAAGATGCACGCTTCAATTTCTCACTAAAGTAGGCGATGGGTTTCCCATCTTGCATTAAAACACCACCAATTCCCACCCCCGAGGCATCACACTCAACCTCAAATGCCTTTCCGAAGTCGGGCAATTGCAATAAAGGGGCGGTACTCAACCTACTTTTCAATTCTTGGAAGGCCTTCTCTTGAGGCTCTCCCCAAACAAAAGGTTTGTCCTTCTTCACCAATTCGGTGAGTGGAGCGGCAATGGAGCTAAAGTCTTTCACAAAGCGTCTATAAAAACTAGCAAGACCATGAAAGCTCCTCACTTGAGTCACAGTAGTAGGAGTAGGCCAATCACGTATGGCCTCTACCTTAGACTCATCCACCTCCACTCCTTGGGCACTCACAACAAACCCAAGAAAGACTACCTTCTCAACACCAAAGGCACACTTTTTAAAGTTAGCATAGAGCTTTTCGGCTCTCAACACTTCAAGCACTTGCCTAAGGTGATCAACATGGTCGTCTATTGATTTACTATAGATCAATATATCGTCAAAGTAGACGACCACAAACTTGTTGATGAATGGCTTTAGAACATGGTTCATTAGCCTCATGAAAGTACTAGGTGCATTGGAGAGCCCAAAGGGCATCACCAACCATTCATAGAGACCAAACTTGGTCTTGAATGCGGTTTTCCACTCATCTCCGGGTTTCATCCAGATTTGATGGTAGCCGGACCTAAGATCTATTTTGCTAAAAACACATGAACCACTTAGTTCATCTAACATATCATCAAGTCGGGGAATGGGATGACGGTACTTTACCGTTATTTTGTTCACGGCCGGACAATCAACACACATCCTCCAAGTGCCATCCTTTTTGGGAACAAGGATCACGGGTACGGCACAAGGACTCAAGCTCTCCCTCACCAAGCCTTTAGTGAGCAAATCATCAACTTGCTTTTGCAATTCTCTTGTGTCCTTCGGATTGCTCCTATAAGCCGGCTTGTTTGGGATTTGAGATCCCGGGACAAAGTCGATTTGGTGCTCAATACCCCTCAAAGGAGGTAATCCATCCGGCATCTCATCCGGGAACATGTCACCAAAATCCTTCAAAACATTCTCAAACACACTAGGCAAAGGGTTAGTAGAAAAATCAAGATCAGAGGTTAGAATCATACATTTGTGCACTAGGCATATGAGAAGCTTGTTGCCATCATTTCCTCTTAGGACCTCGCCCGGTTGCATCATGGCACATATGCTACCGGTAGAAGATGGTGGGATTGCCACCAAGCTTTCGGACAAAGGGCTAGTCTCAACAACCGACTTAGCCTTTGCCGCTTCTCTCAACTCCCTCATCCGCTTGTAATCATCGCTCACTTTTTTGGGAGTTAAGGGTTGGAGCACGAACTTTTTCCCCTCATGCATCAGCGTATAGGTGTTGGCATGGCCATTATGAACCACATGTCGATCAAATTGCCATGGCCTTCCAAAGAGAAGGTGGCATGCTTGCATAGGCACAACATTCATCCACATAGTTGTCAATCTTGAACTTGATCATACATTGTTTGACCACCTTCAACTCACCACACTCACTAAGCCATTGCAAACGGTAAGGATTTGGGTGTTTTAGGGTGGGTATTTTCAATTGGGCAACTAGTGTTTGGCTAATGACATTAGCACAACTCCCCGAGTCAATGATCATAGAACAAAGGAGACCCATGACTCGGCATTTAGAATGGAAGAGGTTCTCCCTTTGCAAAGTCTCAACATCCTCCACAAACATGGCTCCTAGACTCCTCCTCACAACAAGGAAGGCATGGGCATAATCATCTTCCTCCATGGCAACCTCCCCATCATCACCCTCCTCATCACCCTCTACTCCCTCTTCTTCCTCGGGTTCACTATCTTGTTCATAGACCAAGTGACCCACAAGAACCATAGTTTTCCGGGTAGGACAATCTTTGGAGATATGGCCGTAACCCTTACACTTAAAGCATTGAGTAGAAGTAGAGATTGGATTACTCAAGTGAGTTCTAGAGTTACCTCCCACATGTTGTGTAGACTTCTCATATGGCTTCTTCACATCCTTACTAGCACTTGCACCACTTGCATTTGGGAATTTGGTATTTGTTGCAGGAGTCTTCCAATCCTTTGGCTTGTTCAATGGAGAAGTAGTACTACTCTTGTAACGAAGGGATTTCTCCTCTTTGAGCCACTTCTCGGCTTCAACCGCATCTTCACATAGCTTGTAGTGATCATTGTACTTGTGAAACTTCAAGAGTGAAGCTATGTCTCGGTTTAAGCCCCCTTTGAAATGGATCATGGTCGTCTCATTATCTTCCTCATCCAAGTCTAGAGTCATCCGGACTTGTTCAAACTCATTGAAGTACTCCCCAACCGATTTGTAACCTTGCTTCAACTCATAGAGACGCTTTTGTTGTTCCACTCGGTATTGGTTAGTCAAGTACTTTTCATCCATCACACGGACCAACTCTTCCCAAGTAAGATTAATAGCCATTCCCGTCCTCCTTCTATTCCTCTTCACCGACTCCCACCACGTAGAAGCAAAGGATTCAAAGGAAGAGATAGCATACTTGGTCTTCTTCACTTCGGGCATATCATTGGTGTCAAATATACGCTCCATAGATAACTTCCAATCAAGGTACTCCGTCGGGTCACTACTTCCTTTGAAAGAAGGAATAGTGAGCTTCACACTATTAAGATTGTTGTTGTTGTCACGACCCCATTGGAAAGGCTCCGGTTGGCCTCCAAAGTGATCCCCATATCCACCAAGATCCCTCCTAGCATTCCCTCCAAAGTGCCCATGGGGTGGCCTCGACCTCGGCCTCGACCCCTATCCACATTCCGACCCCTAAATTGATAGTGAGCATCATACCCACCATCACCATAATCATCCTCCTCCCCTTCTTGAGCTTGTGCAACTTGCTCAAGAGGTTGAACATTTCGGATTGGTCCGGGAAGTGGAGCATTCCTTTGGGGATTGCCCATAAGGTTTGGAATAGTCACTCGTTGGGTATTGCCCAACAATAGGTCAATTCGATCACGATCCTCCCTTACCCGTTGTTGGTGATGAAGCAACTCCGCAACTTGTGCCGGGGTAAAGGTCGGACTACTTGTGCCTTCTCCGGCCTCAACTTGGGCACTCGGGGCCCCTTTCTCAACTTGGACACTCGGGGTCCCTTTCTCCGATTGGACATTGGAAGTCCCTTGCTCAACTAGGGCACTTGATGATACCCTCTCAAGGTTTTCAATCCTCAAGTTCATACTATCCAATTTGGCAAGGATAGTAGCAAGGGCACTCTTAGAAAAATCTTCTCCTTCGGTGGACATTGTACCTACATAAGAAACAAACGTTAGTAAAACAACCTCACTCACTCCCTCACAAGTGTTTCACTCGGATCACTTGTCTAGTGGTGGTGGCTATTTCACTGTTGCTTGAATCCAAAGCTTCACTAAGTTGAATAGCAAACCTCAACTTAATCACTCACTCAAAAGCCAAATGCACTCCGGGGTAAGTGGAGTTGATATGACTCTATTGGAACGATAAGCTCTTTAAGTGCGGACTTGAGCCAAATGAGACTACGAGTCTTCTTTGAATTCTAGTCTCCGGTCTAGGCTTGAGTTTCCTAATAGCTTAGAAGGGCTAGTACAATTCAAGTAGGTAAGATTACTCAAAGAAGTACTAGCTAGATTTAATGCAATCAAAGAAATAAGAGATCCTACGAAAAACTACCCGAAACCACGCCTCACAGAAGTAGGCGCCCCACCTGTTTTCAGTAGGTGGTCCACCTGAAATCTCTGCAAAAGAGGGTAGGTGGTCCGCCCTCTCAACTAGGCGCCCCGCCTAGTGCAAAATCCAGAGAGCTCAACAAAAAGAGGCGGTCGGCCCCTTATACTAGGCGCTCCGCCCACTGCAAGCTTCAGCACAGTTTCAAACACGATTTTCTTGGTTTTGCACTAAAAAATTCAACAATTCTCACGTTGTTTTAGCAATTCAAAGGTACCCCAATGTTATTTCAACCACAAAGAACCAACCCCAACAACTTTTATCAGACCCCAATCAAAAACAAGTAATCTACCATGTTCATCAATTTTCAAGCTTAGGGTTTCAAGTTTTCAATTTTCAAAGGGTTTCAAATTTTCAATTCTTGTGTTTCAACTTCAAATTGGGTGCTTAGGGTACCAAAAGAACGGGTTTTCAATTAGGAACAAACCCCAATAACAATCACACAACGGGTCTATCAAACCAAGAATCCATAATCATATTTTTTTGTGTTTTTCTTCTTTTTCTTCAATAACAAACAAGAACCTAATATCGAAACTAACCTAGGCACGAAGAATCAAGGGTCGGGGGTTTGTAAAAAAAACCCGAGCCTTGCTCTGATACCAAGATGATAAGGATCAATACGACAAGACAAAGAACGATAGGAGAGCGAGACACCTCTCGAACTCTCTTCGAAGTAACCCCGGAGAATTTGTCCCGAGATACCATCGAATCGGCGTCTAGAAGGACCTACACTATGCAACCACCCTCGAGTCGCACCCGGGACTCGCAAGTAGAATGATCGGGTGTTGGTTCAAGACTCAACTAGGATCCGCTAGTGAATTCAAGCAACCAAGAAAGGGTTTCTTCATAACAAGAGATAAACTCTATTCTTCATTCATAAGATTCAAAGGTAAGCTAAGGTTTGAAGAGGTCATGTGAAGTATTTATAGACTTCACTTACACATAGTAAAAGCTCTAAAATACCCCTAAAGTGGGTTTAAACAATAAAAGCCACGTAGGGCTATAGTTGTCAAAGCATAGCATAAAAAACTAGAAATCCCGCAACCCTTCACAAAGTAGGCGCCCAGCCTACTAGCACTAGGCGCCCCGCCTGATGTCTTGAAGGTTGAAGGAGTAGAATAGGCGCCCCTGCTAGGCGCCCCTACTAGGCGGTCCGCCCACCTTGCAGAGGCGGTCCGCCCATGCCATTTTCAGAGAGTTGTTCAAAACTAGGCGGTCCGCTTAGTTGGGTAGGCGGTCCGCCCGTTCCTGTGGCTTCTTGATTTGCTTCCAAACGCGCCTCGGATGCCTTTTCAAGTGGCTTAGGTGATCCACCATCCATGGCACTCAAAAGCATGATCTTCAAGCTACTCTCGGAGCCTCCATCCATGTCCCTCCAAGTCAAGTGAAGATGGGTGTCTTGAATCAACTTGGCTTGACTCCTAGTGAACGGTCTTGAGGTATGCCCCGCATCAGACATTCAACTAAATCTGCATTTCCAGATTGTAAAGATGAAGCTATTGTATGTAGTACTAACAATTACAATCTGAATTTCTTAGAATGATCTATTGCCCTTTTTTTGTCTATCCTAGAGAACATCTTATTTAATTTTTGAAGTACATCATTATGTTCCATGGTATAGTTCATAAATAAATCAAATAAAGGGATGACTCAAAGGTCTATAGTTGAAAGATAAACTTTGATATCAAAAAGATCATTTTCCTTTCTGGCAATAGAAATACCTCTATATTTTCAGATTATCAGAGATATTAGAGATTAATTTTGAACTACAACATGGCAAGGAACATAAAAAAATTAAATTAAATGCAGCAGTCTCCACCTACACCCCTCTCCGGTGCAAGAATAATATTAAACAAATTAAACAAGAAAGGAAAAGGAATATCCAAAATGTAACATCATGACATACCAAATCATCTAATCAATCAGCTGCAATTGTAAAAAATCCAGGTAAATCTAAAGAAGAAGCAACTAAACTACACCGATTTGAACGGTCTACGCAAACATTAGCCGAGTATATATTGGAAATCTAAGCTACAAAGAAGAGACAAGAGGGACTGAAGATAGAACAACAACAATCAGGTAAGGCAACAAGAAACAAATTGTGAATAGAATGTAAATCATACTTTGCTGAAATTAATGCAATGCGTATATTCTCCTGACTCAGACTTTAGCTTTACGCCCAAAAAATGTTCAGCCTTCTTATACTCATAGAAAAACCACTTCTAGGATAGCTGGTTTTTCCTGTGGTTTGATCTGTCCACTGGTTCAGCCAATCCTGCTGTTAGGGTGTTTCCGCATACGTTTTTCTTGCTTCCTCTTTCCAGGCCTTATCCCATGAAATTTATGTGAAAACAACCGAAAAGACTCCTTCCAGGTTAGAATACACCCATACTCATCTGTCCTCTCAATGTGTATTTCTTTTTCCCCTTCATGATCACCACAAACACCTTCAAGCTTGCATTTCTTCTTATCCATATTTCGACCAACCAATTCAATATCTTCCTTGAGAGTACCTCGTCCTCTTGAAAATTTGAGAGCCCCAGACAAACCCTTTCCAATTGGTTCTTCACGTATCGTCTCATCAGGAGTTATTTCTACTTCCTCTTTCCAACCATCAGCGGATTTTGGCAGCACAGTTTCCTTCATGAAAACGTTATCGCAACCATGTTTTTGTTCTTGTTCATGAAGCTGAAGACCCCAGACAAACTCTTCCATCTCTGTAAAGACAACTTTGTTCTCTTGTGACTCTCCAGATATAGAACTCGGATTATCCTGCAAGGTTGAATCGTTTGAACGTGAACTGGCAAGTGAAGCAATTGACTCTGGAAAAGTTTTTGCACCACCCTGTTGCTTTTTTAAAGCAAGTTTTCTAGCTCTTTCATAGGATTTTCTAAGGTCCTCATCATCATTATCAAATAATAATCTTTGGTCCATCTTCTCTTACCTCCTTACTGATAGTCTCGAGTATAGTACGCAGTCCGACAATACTTTCCTGTGTAGTAACAAAAAAAAAAGATTATTGATACCTTGAAGAATGAGAAAAGAAGAGATGTTGGGAATCAATTCTTATTTACACAATTATTGGGATATCTAAACCTTTCCTATATATACAAGGACTGAACTCTTGTTCTTAAGAGATATTACTACCAATTTCAGAATTCACTATATATCGGAAATCCACCACAAAAGAAGTTTAAGCATATCATTCATACATGATGACGCTTCTCAGCCATATCATCCCTGATTATATCAAACAAAAGAAGAGGAAGAGAAATAGAAATCTGGCATGTCGAAGAATAGACAAATTAAGAACAAGAGCATCATTAATGGAAAAACTTTCTAATGTCATAACAACTACTACAACATACCTAGTATGATCCTATAAGGAAGACTATGAGGGTCTTAAACCTACCAGAAAGGTTGTTTCCCATAGACCTGCTAAAATTAGTAGACCCTTTTAGTAAATAATACTTCCTTCAGTTTAGGTAAACCTTTTCCTTTTCGAGATTGAATTTAACTAATTTTTTAAACTAAATTGAATTAGACTATATTACTAGTAATTTTAGATAAAAATTAAAATATTTAAAAACTCTTCTCATGTCAATATGACTAATAAATGCATCTTAAAATATTTTCAAAATTTATATTGTTTGGCTCTCGAAAAGTAAAAAAATCACATAAATTAAAACGGAAGAGTAATTAAGAGCAGCAAATTTACATGATTATGTAATGTTTTCTCATTAACTAAACTATCTATAATATAATCTAATCAATATATAGTATATAATGAAGAGGAATCTTAAAACAGGCCAAAAATAAATCATACGTACCTTGAGAAAAATCTTACTTTACTGACTTATTATTCCTCAAAAGGCTTATTATGGTGATCTAGTTATAGTTGAAGGATAATTCGTAAAAGAGGGAAGTTGAAACTGTGGGGTCCATCCCATGTCTATATTGGCGTGAGCCAATTTTGCGAGCTAGCAAAAGTTCTTGCGGATCAAGGAAGGCAACATGGACGAATTTTGGTTTCTTTTCCTTTTTCTTTATTTTGTGCTTGAAGGTCAAGTTTGCTCTCTCGTGTGAAAGAGAGGTTTAACATCACACATAATAGTCGTTTGGCTATAATTGCCAAAAAGTTTTTGAAAAAATATTTTCGAACTTGAGTTGAAAATTATATTTGAAAGTTAAAATTATGCTTGGACATAAATTTTACTTGATTTTTTAGGGAAGGAAGTTGACTTATTTTTAAAAAAAATAAAAAAAATAGTCAAATGTACTTTTTGATTTTTCAAAAAAAAATTTGAAAATATTTCAAAAACTGGCAGCTTTTTATGGGCAAACGTAATTTTAAAATAAAAAATTGAAAAAAGTGAAAAGCATTGCATGGACAAACAGGCTCATAGTAAGAAACAATGTGAGGTATAGACGCAATAACATGTGATGAAAATAGAGAGTATGAGTGATTATAGTAAGCTAGAACTATCAAGGTTTTTTTCTTATTCAGAAAAATTATTCTCATTAAAAGCTTGGTATTATTATTATTATTATTATTATTATTGTTATTATTTTTATTCTTGTTAATTAATTAGTGTTTCGTTAATATTGTTGCTACCGTCGTTACTAATATTTTTATAACTTGAAAATAAAAAAGAAGAGATTTCCATTTATATTTGAGGTATTTGATTAAGAAAACAAGGATTATTTAAAAAAATAAAATTTTTGGGTAAGGATTTTTTTTTTTTTGGAAAAAGAATTAAATATGTTTTATTTATACTTCAGGAAAAATAAAGAATTTGTAACTCGCCGAGTCGTTTGTCCTTCAATGTCATCATCCCACGCACATGACCACACTATCCGCCCGATGCACATACATCAGGCCACAGGCACGTGTCTGTGCATTGTGCCACATCATC
Source organism: Petunia axillaris subsp. axillaris (assembly GCA_029990575.1). Lineage (NCBI taxonomy): Eukaryota > Viridiplantae > Streptophyta > Magnoliopsida > Solanales > Solanaceae > Petunia > Petunia axillaris. The sequence goes on from JARKNS010000006.1 coordinate 12,202,758, forward strand.
TCGCACATGTCTTAGCCAACACCACCATCCTTGCCATCATTGTGCTATAGCTTTGCCTGGGCACCAAGTCACTTGGGGCATTGGCATGGCAGGACTTCACAAGTTTTTTTTTTAATGGAAAAAGGCTCGAATTTTAATTGTGTAGTATAGGGTCCTCTAATTCTAAATGGTGTAAAAAGATTTAACTACCTAACTATCTAACCCCAAAGTTTTGTGTGTTACACAATAGTCCATGTATAAAAGCTAGTTTTTTGCCAAATTTGGCCATTATACCTAGATAACCCGCTGCTTATTCCCTCTCTCCTCTCCCCTGTTTTTTCCTCCATTTTTTCCCCATTCCATTCCCGCTCAAAATTCTACCATAGGTGATGAGCTTCTTTTCCAAAATCGAAATAATGAAAATTCCACCATAGCTGCTGAGCTTATTTACTGAATATCCTTTCCACTTTTAGGCAATACAAGCTGAGACCACCCATATTTGGGTTATACGGCATTTCGTTAAATTTGCCAAATCTGGTCGTTTCTTATCCATTAAAGGGGAAATATTGTTCCTCTAATTTTAATCGTATCAATCCAGTCATGTCCTGTAAGTGTACTAACTTTAGAACATGTTTTTAGCTGTTTTTGTTGATTCGAGGTTGTTACGGATTCAGCTCCTCCGAACAATCTGGCTGAAATTCCAAACATCATTTTGACGTTCCTATATGTATTAGTCGATTTCTGTTCGATCACAAGAAGGACGGACTCGTTTATATGGCAAAGCACTAACTGATTTCGAAGACGTTATGATCGAAAAGAAGCAGCTTCGTTCAACTGTGCGATCAATTATGCGATGTTGTGATCGGATAATTTCAAAGACAATGTTCCAACGGATAACTTAGGTTGTCCTCATCCCAAATTTATCGGAACAAATTTAGCGGATTCGGCGGAAGTGGATGAAGAGAGGCAACTGCTGAAAGAGAGACGTGAAGAAGTGAAGTTCTTCTAGGGTTGGGAACTCTTGTCATTTCAACCTATAAATAGGACCTTATTCCTTCATTTGGAGACACGTTCATCTGAATACCATTCTCTAAATCCCCAAGCTATACATTTCCTCACTATATTATTATTATTTTCTCATCATATCACAATCAATCTATTGTTATTGTCAAAGCAATCATTGTATTAAAACCCCAGTCGTAGTTTGGTTCAGGTGTGGAAGAAGATTCATCTCTTTCCTCGAAGCACCATCCTCCGATTCTTCAATACAATAAGCTTTAATCGCTTTATTTACTTATTTATTCATTTGTTTATTGTTGCTTATTTCGTTTTTTGCATGTTGCTTCCATTGTTCAATACTTTGATTCATCACATTCGATCTCGTTAATTTACTATCGTTACTCTGATTGCATAAGCTAATCTATCGTTTAACTTGCTTATATCGAGCATATCAAGTGAATTACTAGTATTGCTTTGCGATCGCATTATCTGATTGAATACATTTCTATCGACTGCATTTATTCATCGTTGCATCTCACTTTGTCATCAAATCTGGTTAAAATTAAGCATTCAGCCTTAAACGAAATCAACCCGTAGTTTGTCCTCGATAAGAGGTTTGCTTGAAGTCACGTCATCGTAAATTGCAAGTTCGTCATTTGTCTTAATTTGTCTGTTTGCATTTGCCTTTGAATTGTTCATTCAAACTTGACATCGTACGTGCATCCTCGAAATCGATACTTGTACTGTCTTCGAATAAAGGTTCTAAGAATCGATTATTCGCCAACGTAAACTGTCTGTCAATCGATCAGATTGAGATATAAAACGGTCGCCTTAGACTCAACTAAATATAAATTTAATTGTAAAACCTGAAGTACATTTTTAGGAAATACACTATGGCCGTAACTGTAATTCCAAACATACTGCTAGCGTTTTACACGGCGTATGTATTTATTTGAATTTTCACAGATAATGTTCGGAACATCCTACTAGGATGTTTGAGCGTTCTGTTAGCAGATTTGAAAATCTTGCATTAAGCAATAAAAAATTGTAAGGTGATGTTCAGAACGTCAGTATACGATGTTCCAAACAAGCAACATTGAGGTTTGGAACATCTTGCATTAAGCAATGAGAAATTGTAACGTGATGTTCAGAACGTCAGTATACGATGTTCCACACGAGCAATATTAAGGTTTGGAACATACTGTATGAATATTATCAATTTGATAGTAATACTAATAGTTGGTCATTCCAATTTATTGCAGGTGACCATCGATGGGTGAGGTTATATTAGGAGTTAATTATCAAGGTGAATGGGTGGAGCGCTCTAAATGTTATGCTTGGATTCCGAAGGTTAAAGAGTCAAGACCCATTCTTGTGCCCAGAGATGTTACGTATGATGTTCTACTTAACAAAATCATCGAAAGTTGGGGGATAAGAGACAATCCGAGAGAAATTTGCATTACTTACATGCTGAGTGTTGCCGCAAATCATAAGACTCCTCCTGTTACAATAAAAAATGATGATGATGTACGCCTTTATATGGCTGATGTTGATCGTAATGGTGCTAGGCCCACTCTAAGGGTAATTGTGATTTCTACGACGGAGGAATGTGTTTGTTCTAATGACCAAGAAACCCCAAATAGTGGAGGGCATGATTTAGTCAGCGATTGGATGACATACATGAAGAAGTAGAAGAAGACAAAGGAGAAGGGGTAGAAGAAGACAGAGGAGGCGTAGATGTAGATGAAGAAGAACTAGAAGAAAAATATGTAGAGGAAGATCCTTCCATGTATACCCATGTGTTTCCAACACAAAGCAGCGAGCCGATATTTCACTTCGTCGATGGCATAGGTTTTGAAAAAGGTATGACTTTCGCCAATAAGAAAGAACTGGTCAACAAATTGAAGATTGCAGCAGTTAAACATCGTTTTAGTTACAAAGCATTGAAGAATACTGCAAAGATTTTTAATGCTAGATGATTAGATGTGAAATGCAAATGGTGATTAAGGGCAATGAGGTATAAAAGTAATGATAGGTTCTACATTAGTGTTTACAATAACTTGCACACATGCGGTGTCCAACATCATTCCAGTCATAATTCACACACCTCAGCCCAGATAATTGGTGAGTTCATGAAAGGTAAATATTTAATGGGAAAAGGTCCAACCAAAAAAGCTGTCAGGGAGTCCCTTAACAACGATTTCGGTTGTAAGGTTAGCTACTGAAAGTGTCTTAGGGGCTGTCAATTTTCAAAAGCTTTGACACGGGGAACACATGAAAAAAGTATTGAAATTCTTGATGCTTATGCTTATATGGTTAGGAGTAAGAATCCAGGAACTAAGACAGATTTGAGGCTTCTAGCACAGGAAAGTTCTTGTATTTTTTTCTCTCTTATGGAGCGTGGATCAGGGGATTGACTTACATGAGAAAAGTCCTAGCTGTTGACGGTACACATTTATCTGGCGAGTATGGAGGGGTGTTGTTGTCTGCTGTTGCTCAGGATGCAATGAGTCACATATTCCTTGTTGCTTTTTGTTCTGTAAACAAAGAGTGTGACGCCTCATATAAGTACTTTTTCGAATAATTACACAACATAGTTTCAAATAGTGAAGAGTCGTGCATTGTTTCGGATAGACATCCTAGCATCTCGAAGATGGTCGGCCAAGTATTTCCTTCTGCACGCTATGGAGTTTGCATGTGGCACCTTGGTGAAAACATCCGAATAAAGTTTCAGTTTGGAATCAGTCTTCATAAATACTACACTGCATCAAAGGCATACAGGGTAGAGGAGTTCACTGATGCTATGAATGAGTTCAGGACTATTGATTGGAGGGTAGCGAATTATCTTGAAAATGTTGTTGGCTATCATAGATGGATCAGATTATATTTCCCTAAAAATAGGTAAACTATAATAACAAGGTCTGATATTACTGTCATGCTTTCAATCTGTTCCAAACGTCTCACAAGGCGTTCCGAACATATCATTAATGTGCAGAACTTTTCTAGGAAAATTTATTTTCTAACAATGTTCCGAACTTCTTATTGTCGGTCTGAACTTATGCTTTATGTTAGGAACATCATGAATGTTCCGCACTTCTTATTCCTATATCTGCACTTGTGCTTTATATTAGGAACATTTTTGGATTATTATACTATTTATTCTTTTTAATATGTTTCAAGTTATGACATCAAACATAGCTGAGTCCATTTATTCCATGCTGAATGAGCAAAGAGAATACCTCATTGCTGCCCTCTTGAAGGATATAGGTAGGAACTTTGCAGAAAAATTCCACACAGGGGCTATGAAGTTAATCAACCACCAAAATTTATGTGTTCCAGATGTTGAAATAAAAAATAAGGAAGAATAAAGAAGTGGGAGACAAGCTAGTTGTCAAGAGGAAGGGAACTTATGGTTTTGAAATCATTAGTCTAGGGTTTGAGGCAGAAGTTGATCTATATAAGAGGACATGTACATGTAAGGAGATTGATCTTGATGAGTTACCTTGTGTACATGATATGACAACAATTAGGGAGTTGCATGGCGATGAATATGGAAGTGGAGTGTATGAATACACATCTGGATATTACACAACACAAACATACATCCTTGCCTATGCAGAGCCTGTCAATGCAGTACCTCCTGAAGAATCATGGGTCGTCCCTGCTGAAGAGATACTTTATCCAGTGCTTCCGCTCCCAAAGCCGAACAACTGTGGAAGGAGAAGGGTTAACCGGATTTGATCTATTGGGGAACGTCTTCCAAAGAGAAAAAATAAATGTGGCAACTGAAAGATATATGGTCATAAAAAAAACTACATGCTCCATTGTTCGTAGTGGAACCGAAGCTACAAGTCAGCCTACAAATTGAGTTTGTGAATTGGACAAAGCATCGTCCTCGTTATAATGTTTGAACAATTTCGTTTATTTGGATTTCTATTTGAATTGCATAATGGACTTTTCGTCCTTCTTATATAATTTATATTGTGTATATATTTGCTTTACTACAGTTTTAATTTATGTTGTGTACATATTTGTTCTACTGCATTTTTTGCAATTATGTTGTGCACATATTTGCTTATTGTTCGCAACACATCTTGTGTTGTTTAGGATATTATAAATTTATGTTCCGAACGATGTCAAGGCATATGAAAGCTTGTGAGGTCCTTCTCTTTCCATGTAATAGCCTGAGGGGGCCTGTGATAGTCTTGTTCGTTCGGAACATCGGTAAAGGCACTATAATACAAGAAAATCTTAATATTCGTTCACAATTCATAGTCGTAGCATTTACCAAGTACTACCTTTGAGAAGATGTTCAGAACATCTTGTCAAGGATATTATATTATACTTGCATACGTGACATTCCGAATAAGCCATTCAAAATTTGAAAGACACAAACGGCTACAATGAACAGTTGCCCAAATACCTATACACCAAACGGCTAAAATACAAGTTGTTGCAGCAGTCACGTCAAAACACATGCACACTTGTAAATATGTGTTCATTTGCTTCGGCTACTGAAAAGGCGTGCACTACTAATGAAAAGCCACTACAAACCATCTATAAATACCCCCCCTGGTGAACTAAATTCACAATTCATAGTCTTCGCATTTACCAAGTATTACCTTCATTTTCTACATCAAGGAAGAACAAGTTGAGGTACTCGATTTTTTCAGATTTTCTAAGTATTTTTTGTGGTTTCCATATATAAAGTTTTTCCTAAAACAATTTCAAAATCTAATCTATTTATATTTCCTTTAACATAACTCCACTTTGATTCTTTTTTTTATTTTAAACAACTTGCATGTAGATGGCCAATGATGCATTGAACGATCCATGAAATAAGTAACACTGAGTCCGACACCCTCCAAACAAGTCGCTTCCTGCAAGACTGCTAGACGTGCACTTTGAAGTCGTGGACATTAAGGAGGTTGCAGATAATTGTGAGAGGTCCATTCAAACACTTGAGACAAAACTTGAACATATGCAATTGCAGTTAGATCGGATTGAGAGGCTTTTGCAAAATCACTTCGGTAAAGGCCAAAATAATAACGAAGAGGATATTATGTATTAATTGTTTAAGTAGTTGTACTGTTTATAAATATGCGTTTGTTATCTCTGTTCAATTAATATTATTATGAAGGTATTTAATTAGTATTGTTAAATTGTCTCCAAACCATCATATTTTCTTATAGTTCGCATCACATCAACTGTCGTTTAGGATATTACAATTCGATGTTCCAAACGGCAACTTGTTCTAATCTTCCATTTCTGGAAAATTTAATAAAATCATACAGTTAGTTCGGAACATAAACACTGTGTTCCAACACTAAAGTGTATGTTCGGAACGGCACTGATATGTTCCAGGGATAAATGATGATCATTATCACTATACATCACCAAATTTCCCCATTAGAGTGATAACTGATGTTCATTTTAACTAGAAAGGACCAATTATACTTGTTAGAGTGACAAATGATGATGATTATCACTAGAAATGATCCACTATAATTGTAAAAGTGACAAATGATGCTCATTTCGCTTAAAAAGACCAATTATAGTTGTTAGAGTGAGAAATGATGACAATTATCAGTAGAAATGACCAATTATACTTGTTAGAGTGATAAATGATGACAATTATCAGTAGTAATGACCAATTATAATTGTAAGAGTGACAAGTGATGATCATCTATCATAGGGTTGTTTCAAACAACCTGTTGATGTTCGTCGCATTATACTGTCGTTCCGAGTGCACAGTTTTAATGTTGCTATCTTCATCGTATTGTTTTCCAATTAGAGTTGTTAGAGTGAGAAACGATGACAATTATCAGTAGTAATGACCAATTATCATTGTTAGAGTGAGAAATGATGACAATTATCAGTAGTAACCAATTATAGTTGTTAGAGTGATAAATGATGACAATTATCCGTAGTAGTGATCAATTATACTTGTAAGAGTGACAAGTGATGATGACCAAGTATACTTGTTAGAGTGACAAATGATGATCATTATCACTAGAAATGACCAATTATACTTGTTAGAGTGAGAAATGATTATCCATACATATAGGCTTGTTTCAAACATCAAATTGATGTTTGTCACATTTTTTGTGTCGTTCCGAGCGCGGTCTTCAACTGTTTCTATCTTCATCATATTATTGCACAATTAGAGTAGTTAGAGTGACAAATTATGATGATTATATCACTATAAGTGACCAGTTATACTTGCAAGAGTGATAAATTCATCAACTTTCACCACAAAAGCACTTAGAGTAGTTAGACTGAGAATTGATGATCATTATGACTAGAAATGAACGATGATCATTATGAGTAGAAATGGCCAATTACACTTGTTAGAGTGACAAATGATGATGATTATCACTATAAATGACCAATTATACTTGTTAGAGTGACAAATGATGATCATTATGAGTAGAAATGGCCAATTACACCTTTTATAGTGAGAAATGATGATCATTATCACTATGAATGACCAATTATGGTAGTTAGACTGAGAAATAATGATCATTATCACTAGAAATGGCCAATTACACTTGTTATAGTGATAAATGATGATCATTGTCACTAGAAATGACCAAGTATACTTGTTAGAGTGACAAATGATGATCATTATCACTAAAAATGACCAATTATACTTGTTAGAGTGAGAAATGGTGATCCATACATATAGGCTTGTTTCGAACATCAAATTGATGTTTGTCATATTTTTTTGTGTCGTTCCGAGCGCGGTCTTCAATTGTTTCTATCTTCATCATATTTTTGCACAATTAGAGTAGTTAGAGTGACAAATTATGATGATTATATCACTATAAGTGACCAATTATACTTGTAAGAGTGATAAATTCATCAACTTTCACCACAAAAGACCACTTAGAGTAGTTAGACTGAGAATTGATGATCATTAGGACTAGAAATGACCCACTATACTTGTAAGAGTGGCAAGTGATGATCATTATCACTAGAAATGACCAACTATACTTGTTAGAGTGACAAACGATGATCATTATGAGTAGAAATGGCCAATTACACTTGTTAGAGTGACAAATGATGATGATTATCACTATAAATGACCAATTATACTTGTTAGAGTGACAAATGATGATCGTTATGAGTAGAAATGGCCAATTACACCTTTTATAGTGAGAAATGATGATCATTATCACTATGAATGACCAATTATGGTAGTTAGACTGAGAAATAATTATCATTATCACTAGAAATGGCCAATTACACTTGTTATAGTGATAAATGATGATCATTGTCACTAGAAATGACCAAGTATACTTGTTAGAGTGACAAATGATGATCATTATCACTAAAAATGACCAATTATACTTGTTAGAGTGAGAAATGGTGATCCATACATATAGGCTTGTTTCGAACATCAAATTGATGTTTGTCATATTTTTTTGTGTCGTTCCGAGCGCGGTCTTCAATTGTTTCTATCTTCATCATATTTTTGCACAATTAGAGTAGTTAGAGTGACAAATTATGATGATTATATCACTATAAGTGACCAATTATACTTGTAAGAGTGATAAATTCATCAACTTTCACCACAAAAGACCACTTAGAGTAGTTAGACTGAGAATTGATGATCATTAGGACTAGAAATGACCCACTATACTTGTAAGAGTGGCAAGTGATGATCATTATCACTAGAAATGACCAACTATACTTGTTAGAGTGACAAACGATGATCATTATGAGTAGAAATGGCCAATTACACTTGTTAGAGTGACAAATGATGATGATTATCACTATAAATGACCAATTATACTTGTTAGAGTGACAAATGATGATCGTTATGAGTAGAAATGGCCAATTACACCTTTTATAGTGAGAAATGATGATCATTATCACTATGAATGACCAATTATGGTAGTTAGACTGAGAAATAATTATCATTATCACTAGAAATGGCCAATTATGGTAGTTAGACTGACAAATAATGATCATTATCACTAGAAATGGCCAATTACACTTGTTATAGTGATAAATGATGATCATTGTCACTAGAAATGACCAATTATACTTGTTAGAGTGACAAATGATGATCATTGTCACTAGAAATGACCAATTATACTTGTTAAAGTGACAAATGATGATCATTATCACGAGAAATGACCAATTATACTTGTTAGAGTGAGAAATGATGATGATCATCACTATAAATGACCCACTATACTTGTAAGAGTGACAAGTGATGATCATTATCACTACAAATGACCAACTATACTTGTTATAGTGAGAAATGATGATTACTATGACTAGAATTGACCTACTATACTTGTAAGAGTGACAAGTGATGATCATTATCACTAGAAATGACCAACTATACTTGTTATAGTGAGAAATGATGATTACTATGACTAGAAATGACCCACTATACTTGTAAGAGTGACAAGTGATGATCATTAATACTAGAAATGACCAATTATACTTGTTAGAGTGATAAATGACCAATTATACTTGTTAGAGTGATAAATAATGATCATTATGAGTAGAAATGACCAATTACACTTGTTATAGTGATAAATGATGATCACTAGAAATGACCAATTATGCTTGTTAGAGTGACAAATAATGATCATTATCACTAGAAATGACAAATTATGCTTGTTAGAGCGGCAAATAATGATCATTATCACTAGAAATGACCAATTATATTTGTTAGAGTGAGAAATGATGATACATACATATAAGCTTGTTTCGAACATCAAATTGATATTTGTCACATTTTTTGTGTCGTTCCGAGCGCGGTCTTCAATTGTTTATACCTTCATCATATTTTTGCACAACTAGATTAGTTAGAGTGACAAATTATGATGATTATATCACTATAAGTGACAAATTATACTTGTAAGAATGATAAATTCATCAACTTTCATCACAAAAGACCACTTCGAGTAGTTAGACTGAGAATTGATGATCATTATCACTAGAAATGACCCACTATACTTGTAAGAGTGACAAGTGATGATTATTATCACAATACATGACCAAGTGATTATCATTATCACTATAAATTACCAATGGCAAAATACATACTTTGGTACCTAAACTTGTCCTGAGAACACAATTACACACTCTAACTTTGTGGGTGACCTAATACCCCCTTTAACATGTTCGAAGTGGTATTAATAAACACCCGAGACATATAAAACCACATGCACCATGGGATGTGGTATACACTCGCCATGTGACTTCGCCACGTGGAAAAATTGATTTTTCCCTTCTTTTATCAAACTTTTTATTTTAGTTAAATAACATTATCAAATGTACAATAAAATATAAAATAAAATAAAAAAGAGAAAAAAAGGAAGAGATCGCATTTCCCTTCCTCTGCTATCAACAGTGATAACGGGAAATTTGCCGGCAGTCTTTTTCCGAAGAAAACCTAGAGACAATAGGAAAATGGAGATTGTGAATCCATTTTTTTTCAACTTTCATTTTCTCTTTTTCTATTCTCTTCCTTTTTCGTCCTTTTCAATCGAGCACCTTGCCGGGAATTTTCAAAGCCGGCGGCCAAATTCCGTAACAAAAAACTCAGCTTCCTGCAATGCTGAACAATATGATCGTATAGCTGCGGTGTGCCTTGATGGAGCTGAACTCCTCTGTACTAGCACTGCCGAACCAACAGAAGAAGGAATCTCAAAGTATTCTTGTTAAAAAGAATGTTACTGTTATGTTAGAAAATATAGTTAATGATGTTTTTACTGGTGCCTATCATATTAGTATTACTTTTTTATACTGTGATTTTAATAATGTTGAAGGGTTGACTTGGGAAAGTTTTCTTTATAATCCAGTTAATTTCAAGAGATGTGGAGATAATGAGGGGTTGGTTCAATTTTAATGAAAAGGCTGATTTGATATTTCCAGTATCTGGCAAAGGAATTAATGATGGGTTTTGGTTTAGGATGCAAGGGGAATCGAAAATTTATGGAGGTTTTTGTGGGATTTCTTGTGGAGAAACTAAGAAAGTGAGGGAGACGACATGTTTGGAGAAAGAAAAGGAAAAAAAAAAAGGTCCTCAAATAATTATACATATATTTATCTATGCAACTTCCAACTAGAAATTGACACATGTATACTTTATTAGGCTTTAATTTTATTTTTTTGCTAGTCGCTCGCTTTTAAGAATATAAAAAAGCTCAACTCTGCCATGTCATCTTTTAAGGGCATACTAATACCACTTCAAACATGTTAAGGGGGGTCTTAGATCGTCCGCAAAGTTTGAGTGTGTAACTGTGTTTTCGGGACAAGTTTAGGTACCAAAGTATGTATTTTGCCAATTACCAATTATACTTATTAGAGTAACAAATGATGATCCATCAATCATAGTTGTTTCAAACATGTCGTTGATGTTTGTCACATTAATCTGTCGTTCGGAGCGCCATTATTTTGTTGTTACCATCTCCATCGTATAGTCTTCAAAATGTTCAGAACAAATAGCGATATGATTGAAATATGTAGTGTGTCGTGCGGAATGACTTAGGGTACAATGGTAATTTACCTTTCAACATAACAAGTTCAAATGAAATTTCTTGATCATTAGTACACAAAACATAACAATTGGAAATAAATAGAACCTAAACTATGAACCAACACTTGATCCAAGTACAGAATATGAGAACAATTAGCACCACAACTAGCACTACCACAACACCCAATTTTTTATGGCCATAATCGTGCCTCTTTCCTATCTTCTTCAACAGCTTTCAACTTCTTAGGTAGATCCCCATATTACTCTCTTCACTTGATCTGGCATCTCTTCATCATGTCATCTAAAGTAGTTGCAGTCATTTCCCTACATAAAAAAAAAGAAAATATATACAAGAGTTGAAGAAAAAAATAAATACAACAAACAAATAAATACAAGAAAAAAATAAACCCATCAACTAACCTAACCATATTTGCATCCGTAAAACCTCCTTCATGGGTTTACTTGTGTCCACGATGTTGTTAAGTTTGCATAATCTCCACATCGACAAAATGGTACTATATTGTCACTATTAACAGATCTACTAGACATTTTAATCTTGATGTTTAATTTATTTTTGTAAACTGGTTTGATAAATAATGAACGGATATATAATGTATTGGGTGGTATATATTATTATCGTTGGTAAATAAATATTGTTCACGTGCCCAATATAATAATTGATCACGAGTTTGGGCTACATCGAAAGGATGTTCGGAACATCTTGTAAAGGATAAGTAATGCGAATTATACTTATGTACAATGACGTTCCAAACTATACATTCAAAAATTGAAATACACAGACCGCTACAATACAAGTTGCAAATACCAATACACCAAACACCTACACTAGGTTGCAGCTAAGTTGCAATGATGTTCGGAACATCTTTTCAAGGATACGTTACACGAATTATACTAGGCTGACGTTCCGAACCACACGTTCAAAATTTGAAATACACAAACAGCTACAACACAAGCCGCTCAAATACCAATACACCAAACGGCTATAATACAAGTTGCTGACCTGTCACGTCCAAACAAACATTTCGGTTGTGTCACGATCCAATCTAGGGCTGCGACGGATAACCGACACTAAGTGTCGATCATCGCTAAACCTATTAATAATCTATGAATTATAGAGATGAGCTGGCAACCTGGTTATGAATACATACATATTTACTGAAACATAAAGTCTGGAAAGACGACAAGGTTATCACACGATAATATACACAACATACTGACTGCACCACACAGGGACATATCTACAGGCCTCTAAGAGTGTTGAACTAAATATACAAAGGACGGGACAAGGCCCTGCCATACTACTCGACATCTGTACCACATACCAAAAGTAGTATACTCCGGAAGAGATGGAGTAACTCCAACAGCTAGTAGATAGATAGCCTACTAGCATGGCTCAGGGTCTGATCTCTCTGTACCTGCGCGGCATGAAACGCAGCGCCCAAAAAAAAGGGCGTGAGTACGATATGTACAAAGTATGTAAGGCCTGAGCATATAATAAATCATAGTTGAATGAAACTGTAAGGCTGGAATATAAATGTGTAAACATGAGCTGAAGCATAGCAATGTAGCAGGAGATCTGAAGACGTGATAAACATGGTCTGAATATAAACTGAAGTCTAGATGAATCTGAAGCTGAAGACGCAGCTGAACTATACCGATAAATAACTGTAATATGACTGATAACTGGTAACTAGAAACTAGAACTGATAACTGTCAACTGATACCGATACTAAGAACTGGTGGGTGATAACTGAGAACCGATAACTGGTACTGAGCAAAAACTGAACTGTTATCTGAACTGGTACCTGTCTGGGGTTATGGGCTATATCCCCCCAAATCAGGTAGTTGAACATCTGAACTAGTACCTGTCTGGTGTTATGGGCTGTGTCCCCCCAAATCAGGCAACTGAAAAACCTGAACTAGCCTCATGGGTAATCATGCAGTGCCTACTGTGGCTATATACGCGTATATAACAAACCTAGTGGGTGTTATGGGCTATATCCCCCCCAGCCAGTAATATCTATTCTCTCTGGTCAGAGTGTGTGAATGACACCTGGTCACATTAGGTGTTTCAACTCCCGCCTGAATCAGAGGGGCTGTATCCCCCAGACGGGTAGTATCACACGCGACTGGACTGTGTGTCCAATGTCCAGCCTCTATGGGGGACTCCAAATCACACATAGCATGATCACAATATAAGCAAAAGCATGTATGAGGCATAACACATGTGGAAACAATAGATATGGACTTAAAGGAATAATAAGAAAACTCCGGATGGAATTATAGACAAAACCTAGAACTCAGAATTTGTCCAACTCTTTGAATTTCTATAAAAATTTCAGCAGAGTTTCCCCTGAAACTGGATGATCCGCAAAAATAGAACCAAGACTATGCTATACACGGGAATGGATCCCCGGATAAACTGATAACATAAACATGTTAAATGGATAACAAGATGAGACAACTGGATGACATAGTAAATCCGCAGATAGAATGTCTGGACAGCACCACTGTCCTGCCTTTCGACCTAATTTTCAGAGTATAGATCAAAGATATAGACTTCATGGTCCATGAAAGTTGTAGATATATGTCTTAGGATTCTGGGGATTCTTAAAGAATCTTAATATAAATTTTGTACAAGGAGTTATGATCAATATACTAACAGCTATCCAAAAATCAAAATGATTTTTCAGATTTTGAAACGTTTTGTCTTGCTGATTCGGACGTCTTTCACCTAGGATTTTAGTACGAAATTAAGTATATACAAGGTTTCCTTGATACCATACAAGTTTTTCACAAGAGACACTAAGGGTGTGTTTGGTATGAAGGAAAATGTTTTCCATGAAAAACCTTTTCCATAGAAAATGTTTTCTTGTTCCCATGTTTGGTTGGTGAGTGGAAAACATTTTCCGGAAAATATTTTCTAGTGTTTGGTTAAAAGTAGAAAATATTTTCTAGAAAATAATTACATATGCTTCTCCTACCAACCTCATACCCACCCCATCCCCCCCCCCCCCCCAAATATAATTAATGATACTTGGAATATGTAATTCTATGAATAGTAAGTACATACCTAATTTTTGTTGGTTTCTCACTCGTCCAATATTTATTTCAAAGCTCGGCTAATTCAAAATTTGATGGGATAAATCCCAAAAAAAGACAATTATATTCTTAGCCTCCGAGATATTAAATTTGTTAATGGAATGTACTTACCACCCTACTATAACTATATAAAAAAAATTATTTTTCTAATACTTGTACTAAAACTAATAAGTACACAGTAAGTGCATAACATCGAGTGAGAAACCAAAAGTTATCCAACTTGCTAAATATTACGGTATAATAAACCGCAATAAGTTGTTCATTTCAACACAAAAATAACTACACATGACAAACTACTTAGACAAGCAACAAACTCTATCTAGCTATTCTGTAAATCTATTGTGTATCATAGTGTTCTCGCTTGAATTTATCCAACCACAAATTGCGGAGAGCCTGACTTTTTACCATGAACGCCTTAGCTAACGGGTCTCTTTCCACCAAAAAATCAACAGTTTCAGATAAGAAAGCTTCCTCATAACCTTCAATTGACATAACTTCTTCATGCAACTTCTTCACATCTAATCGAGTGTCAGCTATTCTACTGATTGCAGTTGCTACTTCTCCGAGCTTTGATGATACATCAATAAACATGTCTTGCATATCAGAACGACTTTGTTTGCGACTTGTCTTGACTTGAGGAGTTTCACTAACTACGTCTTCCACCTCATTTTCCTATGATGGTCCTTGAATGTCATCGTTGTTACCTTTCTCGGAACAAGATTTCAAGCTAATATCGTCAAAAGACTTGGCACAATCACCCCTAGCTCGATCATTACCACAAACCAGAGACATTTCCTCAAACATATCAATCTTCTTGTTGATGAATTTCTCGTGTGCGGGATGGGCCTATAACACAAGACAAATATAATATTAGAAACAAGTATAACAACAGATATTCTTTTTGCATAATAGCAGTGGCAATGGCTTGAAGTAAATCAGGAATCAATAGCTCCTATAGGTAGAGAAATCAGCATTTAAAAAAGCAGTTTGTCTTCAGATGCACAAAGAAGATGCACAATACATAGAAGATGCACAAAGTATTCATGCATCAAAACATACTTGGATCCTGAATTTGTCAAAAATAAAGAAAGAGAGATTACAGTTTCTTATTATTTAGATCTAAGAAACACACAGAGAGTTGAGCCAAAAATAAGGAAGTGGAAAGATGTCTGAGTTTCAGAAATACCAGGTTGAAAAAAAATAAATGAACACAGTCTGGTGGATGAGGCAGGGTCGGACTAATTCTTGAATAAATAAAACACAGATACCACAAGAATAGCCTGGTCTGTTAATTGAGGTATCTTCACTATTAAACAAAAGAAGACAACTAATAGAAGATGTGACTCTTTCTATGTATCAGATAAATTATTTAGTTTCGAAATAAAACCTTCAGCTATTCCAAAACGTTTGAGCTCTCTGGTAAAACATCTACCATATCCCAATGCTAAATTTGGTTAGATAAATGGTGCGAAAGCTTTACAAAACCCAGACAAAGACCTTAAATAAATAAATTGCCCATTATGTTACTTTTCTTTCATTCCATATGTAATTTCGCTGCTATAGCCATCCAAAGTTCATGCATATCATCCTTTAATACAGATTACCTATGGGTGTTCTAGTGCTTTACTCACCATGGCATTCTTATCAACCCACAATAATAATCACATAATAGATACACAATGAATAGTCAGGACGATGCTAAGTTTGTCCCGATGTAGCTAATTTCATGATATAACTGGTTTCCAGAAAAAAAACAATAGCTAAAACTGGGTAAGAAAGAGAAATAAAACTAAGGAATTAGTTCTTTCCCACCCTGATGCATGACATGCAACAACACTAAAACTAGTAACTAAATTAATGTCTGAATTATGATAGAAGGACTTGAGCCATTTTGCAGATATTGGGACTAGATATTTGTGCAGATACTATGGTGGGAGATAAAATGCTGAGGGCTATAACTAATTTCAACTGGACTAGACAGATCCACTACCAATTCCATTGTGAATTCCAGAAACGTAAGCACTGAGCTTGCAACCCCATTTGACAAAAGCAAAATCCACCCTGCTGCTTTGACTACTCAGAAGTATGGTATAGGCAAGAGACAGCTTTGAAGGTTTGCGCTGATAAGAGAATGAGTTACCAAAAGTACTAGTCAGACCTCTAGATTGTGTCACATTCCCTATCTCGTGTCTCACACCACTAGCAAAAGTGACAACCAAGAGGTAACAGACAACTAAAAGCACAGTTTTCAGTCGATCCATCATCCTCATATGTGAACAGATTATAAACAAACCTAACACAACCTTTAAACCTCTACACTGTCTCTTGGATATAGCCCAGAATCAATCAAAGAAGGAACATTTTACCTGAATATGGGCATTATAGACGCTGGGACTAGCGGTAATCATCTTGTAATTATCATTCCATCCAAGACCACTTTTATTTAGTAGAGTTTGCACCGTATTCCATGTATTTTTTATTGTTTTAAGATGGTTTTCCACATGCTTAGGTGAACACTCCACTCCAAGTCGTTAATTAATGGCCTCCGCAACACGATCAAATGAGATCGCCTTGAATTGAGTAGTTGATTTATTCCCTTGCTTTACTTCATCGGCTAGAATCTCCAACATTAAATACTCCATTGGTTTTGTCCACTTAAATTGCTTCTCTCCCTTTTTCCCCATTTGTTTACTGTCACAAGAAAGCAAAACAATTCTTTTATCAGTAAGAGATTAAACTACCATATCAAAATGCAACTATTGCTTCAGTAAAACTATTCATGTAAACAACTTTGCGACTATGTCTACAATAGATTAAAGTTTGACATCCAATACATCCTGATCAGATATATAAAGATCATTGTTCAAGTCTAATTTTTCAAGTTTAACACAAGTACCTAGAGTGATAGGTATTTGGCCCCTCAACTTGTTATCAGACAGGTTTAAGTAAGCCCAACTCTTGCAGATTTATCAGGTCTCTTGTTTCTGATGGAGTTTCACCATGGAACCTGTTGTAAGCCACAAAGAAAGCCAGTAGCTTCTTGAGATTGGATGTCCCTATTGAGATTGAATTTTGAGCTATTTGCATGATTTTGCAAGAACATACAGAGTTACCGGATTTGGCATGAAGGAATTCATAGAAGAAAATAAGGTGCAATACTGAAATCCAATAATGTGTAACTAACAAAAATCAACTAAAACACGAATCAAACAAGAAGTTAGTTCAGTTTGACCTAAATGACGATGCCAAAATAAAATTGAATGCTATGAGCAATACTATTATGGTTTTACACATGACCAACAGGAGATAAATCTCAACTAGAAGCAATCAAGACATTCTGATTGAGCCACATATCAAGATTCACTTCTAGGACACAAATTTTGCCTGTTTCTTCAATTTGCGATTGGAGGAAGCGTTTTGTGACTTCAAATTGATCAAAACACCTAAATCATGAGATATGAACTAATACTAGTAACTTTCCTGACAAGAGCTTAAACAAAAAGTAAAAAGGAATAACATCACCATAAAGCTGGTAAAACTCCAAACTAAAAAATATGTTCCATTACCATTGAAAGGAAGCAACAAGTTGTTCGCTGCAATCAATACATGACCATCCTATGCATAAACTGAACTTTAGACAAGCAAGCTGAAGCGATTACCATTTTCAGTCAATATCATATTATTTAACTGAAAATTAATATACCTAGTAAAGAGTTATCTGCCAATTCAAAAACTCGTTAAAGTAAACTGAAAACCTAGATTTTTTACCTAGGGTTTTTTAAGAAGCAACAATATCAACCGTTCAGAAAAAGGAAATAAAAGACAGAGCTTAATAAAGCGATGAAACAGAGCATAGAAAATACAATGAAAAGTTCAAAATCGTGAGGTCGAAAAATACCTTTGTAGGTGATATGTGAAATGCCAGTAGCTAAGCTAGCGGAGAGTGGCAGAGATCAGCGGAGAATGGTGGAAAGCGGCGGAGAGTGCAGAGAGAGGTTTTTTGGAAAATGTTTTTCCAAGTTTTTGTAGGGAAAATATTTTCCTTTTTTTTTAGGAAAATGAGTACTTTGAGAAAATATTTTCCTAATTATATATATCAACCAAACAAAGGAAAATGGAAAAATATTTTCATGAAAATGTTTTCCCTCATACCAAACACACCCTAAGTTTAGAACTAAGAAAAGCTTCAAAAGCTAAAAGATACATGCCTTGCCAAAAGAAAGGTTTAGTCTTACATACCTCTGATGTTACTTACTTCTAAACTTTATTTCTTTTGAATTCCACACATTCTAAAGCTTAAACAAGCTATAACATATAATTTAGGTACTTTAATTAGCCATTAAGTAATTCTAAAACTCAAACTATAGACGAAATTGAAGGTAGCATAACGTTACCTTAATCGCGTAGAGCGTTTTTACGCAATCCATCTTCAATTTTGAGTTAAGATTGATGTTGTTTCTTCAAAATCATAAAAGTGGCTTAAACCTTCATATAATTACTATTTCTATCATGTAGGTTCTGGAAATAACGGATATGAAGACATGTTTTCCTTTTATACTCGAAACATTTCAGTTTTAGTCCTCTTCTGCGCTTATGTCCCTTTTTTGGCATGATTTCTGACACTCATATCTTTTTATCCAAACATTGTCTGAACAAACCATCAAAAGTGTTGGAAACTACATTCTAAGACCTTCAATTTAGTATATGATATGTCCCCAAAAGACCTCATATAACATACGAAATTAATTGCTGAAAAAGCTCTGTTACAAGGCAATTCCTTAGTCGGTTTTTCCGCAACTTAAATCCGATTTTTTCCAAACTTTATATTTAACATATAAACGTCATATATGGTCCTATTATGACTTTATACTCACTTAAATCATTCTTAACATTTCATTAGAATGATATACCTTACTTTGGATATACGAGGTGTAACAGGCTGCCTCTCTTTACTCCTATAAATACCGAACAATTCAAACAACTTCAATCCATATTCATCAACTTACAATTCAAACCATTTCAATCAACATTAATCAACTAATAATTCAAACCATTCATCAACAAAAATGGCACGTCAACCATCTTCAAGAGGAGCACGAACAAGAGGTGGCTCCATGACTAGAGGAGCCTCCACGGCTAGAGGAGCCTCCACCTATAGGCAAAACACTGATGTTGCATTATCATTTCCAGACTCACCACAAACTAAAAGGACAATTGACATATTGGAACAACTAAGGGCAGAAGTGTGGGGTTGGAAGTTCCAGTCTGAGAGCTTCCTACATGGCTACAAAAAGGACGTCAAAAAGATGAAAAAGGAAATGCGAAGGATGAAAAGAATGCTCAAAGGGGTACTTGCTAATAAGGGGATGCATTACCTTGACTTCTACTACTCTCCTTCACGCTAGATTTGGATGTTCATATTAATGTTAATTATATAATTTCTTTTTGAATGTTTATCATCTAGTTTCTTTTGTTTGAATGCTATTATAACTAGCATTTCTTTTGTAAAGCACTGACAATGATGTGCAGTTTCTCTGTTTGAATGCTAATATAACTAGCATTCTTTTTGTAAAGCGCTGACAATGATGATCAATGAAGGATATGTTTGCCAAGTTCCTGTAAATAAGTGTATAATCCGTTTAGAACATCTATATGTTCAGAACATCAATGTTATGTTCAAAACGTTTTTCTATCATTCTGGAACATAAAGATCTTTCATACAATGAGATATTCATGCTTGAACATCAAACTTACGCGAGGAACACCATCATGTCGTTCTGAACAAATGATCAACAATTTATATACTCTGTTCATTTTCTAAAAAAGTAATCCATCTATAATTAAATAAGCACAATATCCTGAACGACATTTCAATGTTACGAACTTCAAGTTAAATTCTAAAAGGCACAACGGTTACCTAGCAGTTGCATCCTCGTTTGAATAGTACATAACGGTTACGAGTTTCGTCAAAAGTCACTTTCCAGAAACCATTCCCAACAGACTCGTCAATTGGCACTTTACTCTTATAAATACCCAACAGTCACACATTGATTCATGACATTTCAAAATGACTCGTCGACCAAGAACAAGGGGAGCACCGATAAGAGGAGCATCGAGTTCAAGATGGCTTAGAGTTCCTTCCTCGAGTTCACATTCTGATTCTGAAAATTCGAACGATGGCTTGGACCAACTAAGGTATGAAGTGTGGGAATGGAAATTCAAATTCGAAGAATTCTTCCAAGATTACAGAAGGGACATAAGAAGGATGAAGAGAATGCTTAAAAGGTTGCTTGCTGAAAAGGGAATTGATTATGTCTCATACTCCACACCACCAGGAACACAACCTGAAGCACCACCACAAGTTCCACAACATGCA
Organism: Petunia axillaris subsp. axillaris; assembly: GCA_029990575.1. NCBI lineage: Eukaryota > Viridiplantae > Streptophyta > Magnoliopsida > Solanales > Solanaceae > Petunia > Petunia axillaris. The sequence goes on from JARKNS010000006.1 coordinate 12,223,739, forward strand.
CTCTAAGTTCGATTGCTTATGTTTATTTTAGTTATAATTTCATATGTTTATTATGTTATTGTGCCGTTTGTGTCTCGATATAATATGTATTTTGTATTTTTTAAAGAACATAAGTAGAGGAGTCGAATGACGTTGGTAACATCAGTGGTTATATTAAGGAACGACTTATCATTCCAGAACGACTTATTATCGTTCCATGGTAAATTTAAATTAATGCTGCAGATGTTTGGAATATCCCATTATTTTTTAGGAACAACAACATGTCGTTCTGGAGCATCAGTAATAATCGTCTAAATTTTACTATGTCATTTTCTGTTCAATGCTGAAAAACTGACCAATATATTTGAATGTTTGTTTTAATTGCGACTAATTAAGGTATCCTTTTAAGCACATCAAAAACTATTACTTGTCTAAGAAAATAAAAGTAATCCATACCTAATTACATAACCAAAATAAAAGTTAAAAGATTATCCAAATATTACATTTACCCAAATCAAGGTTTCATTTTGCCGTCAAAAATACAAACGGCAAAATGTTGCCTCTACCGATCAGCCTCATTGTCACAAATTTTGTCCATGGGGGTGTTTGTAATAAGATGCTCAATGTACATCAACGCGAACACTCCACATGATTTTGCTGTTAGATTTTGTGGACAAAGTGATCTTGGAACTCTCTCAAACGACCACATGTCTCCTTCCTTACACTTCGGATCCAAGTCTTTGAATAGCTTAGAATTTCTGACATAGATCAGGAACATGTAGAGAATGGGGATAATTATTGGCAAGAAGTGTTCATCACTATTAACACCATTATTGCAATCATACACCCAAACCTTCGCTTCAACTATGTCAAACACCACCGTCACGTAGTGATTGTCGTTGATGTTGAAGACGGTGAAGATCCTCTTAAAACCAGTCCAACACCTACCCCTTGGGTAGGGTAGCCTTCCATCTGCATACTTCAGAAAATCATCATCAAACTCATACGTCTTCAACGCCACATCAAGTGGTAGCTTATCTTCTTGCGCATCTACTTCCAGTTGGTAGTAGCATTTTTTCATGTTTGTCAAGAATGCCATATCTGAGGTCACTTTGGTTGTAATGATAAGGGTAATTCAAATGTCTCTCCCGCATCATTGTCATCACAGCTTCAACATACTCCAGAACATATAAGGGACGAAAATAAATTGGGGTATAAGTGAGTGAAGGAAATGTCTGTCTTTCCGAACATCTCGCCATGTTCGGAACGAGTGTGCGATGTTCTAGAAATTTATGAGAAGTTAGAAATGTGTGAGTTGTTCCAAGCATAAGCACGATATTTCGAACTCAGTTAGTATGTTTCGTACAACTATGTGAAGTTCAGAAAATTATTCAAAAATAAACTTACAATGTCCCACAGCCACTCATTCTTGTTCATCAGCGTTTTGAAATCCTTGAAATTCATCGGCAATCCAAGAAAAATATCTTTGTGTTGCTTTCTCTTTTTGATAAATGCGTTCATAGCCTCCATTTTTTTTCACTTCAATGGTTTGTAAATATCCACTGGAAACCTCAGAGCAACTTCTTCTTGTTTCTTCTTCTCTTCTGTTTGTGGTGATTTCACAGACTTTGCAGGTTTTATAATTGTTTTGCTCTTCAACTGCTCAATCGTCTCCTACATTGCCGCCATCTCCATCTCCATGCCTTTACACCAATCGGTGCAATCTTTGCAAATGCAACTGCTACATTTGGAGATGTCGAATCCATCTCGACCAGAAGAATCACCTTTGCTTTGCTCAGAAGCCACAATATTTGTCTCATAAGCCACGATCTTTTGCTCATAAGCAAGAATCTTTTGCTCCATTGCTTCTCTCCATCTGTTGCATTCATCACATTTGCAGCCTGTGCAATTGGAGCTCCTCTTCACGGTACCAACTTCAGTGATACCAGCAACTTCAAAATCACGAGCAACTTCACCATCAGCTTTGTTTCTAATGTCAATATTTACATCTTGCAGGCCATCAATTCTCTCTTTATTATATTCACTATCACTTCCAAACATCATCGTTTCTTCTCCTTCCTTAACTTTAATTTCTATCACTTGTCTTGGAGGGGTTGCAGGATCGTTCTTGAAGATACAAATTATAGCGCCACCAACAAGGCCAACGCTGGAAGCATCCGCCAACACTTTACAAAAAGGATCCATAATGTCGTCCTTAGAGTCTTCAAATGGCACAATGTCTAAAAAGAAATCCATCTTCAACTCATCATCAGTAGGAATGAGGAAAGGGTGAAGAACCTGTTAATATACCCCCACAACATTAAATAAATATCAGCTAAATTTTAAAAAGCTTTTCTAAGTTGTTTGTTCCCTCAACTGAATTTTAAAAAGCTTTTCCAAGTTGTTTGGAACAAAGTTGAGTTGTTCGAAAACATCAAGCCATGATGTTCCGAACATCGTAGAGTGAAGCAGTTGGTGGTGCTTCATGTAGATGTTTCGAAACACAATTAGAAATATCTCAACAAACACAAAGTTGTTCCAAACATTACATAACATATATAGAAAATGGAATACTTACAGGAACATCATGTTGCTCAAACAACATGTCTGTATCTCTTTCACAAATTTCAGTAAGCCTGTTTATGATCCTTGGGATTGTTTTTTTCTTTTGGCAAATCCTTTGGCCTCAAGGCAGATATAGCTTCATGAGTCCAGGCCATGAATGCCCATGGAAAGCCATAAAGATTGTAAGTCTGGCTTCTTTCTGCACGAGGTTCCATTGGCTTCATCAGATATTCCATTGTTAATTCAAAACTCATCCTACCCCAAGGATAACGCTGGAATGCCTCAAGATCGGCGGCCAAGCACACCACCCATTCCTCTATTCCATATTTGTAATCCCTCGCATAAAGAATAGTATGAACAAACCAAGCCATGCACAGATTTATATACCACTTCTTGGGACAGGTTCCAGAACATACCAAGTCAAGCAAGTCACCAGACTTCACAGCTTGCTTTTTCTTCGGTTGCTTTTGTTTTTTGAGCTTGTTGAACTTCCTCTTGGCGGGTGAAGGTGAGGGCGAGGGCGAGGGTGAGGATGAGTGTGAGTGTGAGGGTGAGGGTGCGGGTGACTCCTCCAATTTTTTCTTCCCCCCTTCCCTTCCGCTTCCCCCTCCCCTTCTCCTTTTCCTTCTCCTCTTTTTCCTTCTTCTCCTTCTCCTCCTTTTCCTTTTTATCTTTCTCCTTCTGCTTCCTCTTATTCTCCTTGAAATAATCAACAACAAACTTCCACGATTCCTTCCCCTTTTCTTTCATTTCTTCCGTGTACTGTTTATCTGGATAGGCACCACAGTTTAGCCCTGTCATTAGTGCAAACTTGGATAGGCCAAAATGTGCCGGCAATTCATTGAAGGATATCCAAACCTCTCTCTGCTTCTTGCAAAGAATCCTTCGCATGAGGAGGTTATGCACCAACTTGGTGCCAAACAGTGGATATTCCCGTAATTGCAAGAAAGGACCGAAACAACTATAGGAAAATCCCTTTCTCACCTGCAATTTTTTCAAAACCTCCTTGAACTGTATCATACCCCTAGCCAACGAAGATCGAACAGTAATCTTCCCATTAAAAGGTTCATTGTTGGTCAGGAATGTCTTGTAGAGACCCTCAACATTACTCTTAAAAATTAGCATGACCAACGTCTTCATACTGCACATAATTTTAGCATAAAATTAATAAAATAAATTACAATAATAGTAAATCATATTAAAGGAAAAATTTAAATGTTCGGAATATGTTTATGATGAGGTTCTGAACGACAATAACAATCGTTTGGAACATCACGTAATGTGTTCAGAACGACAGCTACCAGCCTTCATGCTGATGTTGGGAACATAAACATGTCGTGTAAAATATCAACATAGTTGTTCCGCACAATCACGAGTTTCAATTCAACTATCACCTGGTCTTCCTCCAGTTTCAATCCAGATGTTCCTTCAGTTTCCTTCTCTTCACCTGCTTACTCTTCAACATTTCCACCTGTATTATTTACAGCTTTTCCATTTATTTTAACACTTTTTACACGATCTTTCAGAAAGTTGCTTTTTAAAATTACATCCTCCGCTTCTCTTCGACTTCTTTTACTGCTTCTTGGACACATCCCTAACTTATCTGCTTCCCCCTCTACTTCTTCTCCTTTTTCTCTACTTAAATCATCAGCTTCTTTATTTTTTTTTACCACCATCGTTCTCTTTATTTTCACGATCACTATCTTCCTCTTCAGTCCTCAAAAAATCACGTTTTAACAGTTCATCAATACCGACGCCATCTAAATCCACCCTTCTTTCACCCTCATCTGCAGCCCTCTCCAAATCCTCCCCACCTTTACTTAAATCGTAACTTCATGCTGGAATTTGGCTTTCTTCTTGTTTATCACCTTTGTTTTGTGGACCTACTACTTCTCCTTGGCTGTCGTTACTCTCCATAACTAATTTTCTTTTAGTTGTTCTTGGGCGTTTAGGAGTAGGTTCTAAATATGTAGGAGTACGTTATGAATCTGAAGTAGTAGGCTTCTCAAGTTTTTTTCTTTGGCGAAGGGCCCTTTATTTTAGAAATTTCCTTCTTGGGAGTCTTTGTAGGCTTCTTCTTCTGCCCATCTTTATCTTTCAATGTTAAATTTTTCGGTCTTAAATGTACCATTTTTCTGCAAAGCAAAACAAAGGGGATACAAAATTTAGTTACACAAAATCATGAACATCCAATGAGATGTTCAGAACCTCATATGAACTGTTGTGAAGCTACTATGGTGTTCGGAACATCAAGACACATAACAGCAATAACTTCAATTTGCAACTAAATAAAGCAGCGTTGGTTCGCAGATAACCCACAAATCATCACAATTTAACCAACAAATGTAAAAAGCCTAAAACTTTCAGTTGAGCATTGAAAATCTCCTTTGTAGTTCGGAACTGTTTTACCCATTAAAACACATAATACCAGTCAATTTTAACATAATATTACACTTTTTGTACAAAAAACAAACACCTAAAGCAGCGTTAATCACTGTCGGCAAAAAATTTAAAAAAAAAAAAAAAACCCCTATGTTCAAGATTTACACCACAGTTTAAATGATCATGACACTATTTACCTTTTATATTTAATACTTTGTTGTATTGCTGGTCGGATTCCTTGAAAAACCACAGAGAAGTTGAGAGTATTTGGTTGAGACTTCGTGCAAGAGAAGATGAAGTGAAGGAAGATGAAGAGAAAGCCACGTGGGGGAGGGGAGAGGTTATGTTGTTCCCAATGTTTGAAATGATTAATATATATGTTTTAAAAAAAAACCTCAAGTTTTAAAAATATTAATTCGGTCCCTGATTAGTCTTAATCAGCTTTAGAAAAAAATGGAAAAGAAAAGGCGTGACCCTTTTCTGCCAAAAAAGACTTGAGGAGTTCCTGAATGCCCATGCGCACAAGTCACTTTGCCTTGATGCCCATTTACCTTTTTAAGTCGTTTGCCAACAATTCGACACATTTTCCCCCACTGAAGGTACCATGATGATAGTAAAAGATGTCGATTAGAAACCGAAAAATTGAATTAAATCGGAAAAAATAACCGACAACTTACTGGTTTGGTTTAGTTTTGATTTTTAATTTCAAAAAATAAAAAAACTTGGTTTGGTTTTGATTTTAAGCAAAACATAATTGAAATAACCCAACCAAACCGATTGGATACCTACTTAAAATTATAATTACACATATAATTATGTGTATTTTTATGTAAATTTTTATGAATTTACACTATATATTAATTTTTTGCACTCTTAAATTCTAGTCTAGTTCCTTATCTATATAGTTTTTGCCTTTGGATTCTAATTTGCATTCTAGTCTTTATTTTGATAAGTTAAACAATCAGTTGCATATTAAAATTAACTTGTCTTGTAGTCCTTCATTGTTGGTAATTTAATATCATCAAGATATTTTGGCAAGTGGTATCTCTTCACTTTTTCAAATACAAAAGAACTATTGTAAGATGTTTGATTAAGTTAATTTGCATGAAGCTACATATGTAACTGGATTACATATATAATTTATTCTTTTCTAGAGAGTACTTGGCTTGGGTATGTCATGTTGGAATATAGTCGTTGTAATATGGGTTTGATCCTTGGAAGTGTACGTCACATATTTAGAGGGAGAAAAATCGATAAAGAACCGAACTAACCGAAATAATCAACAAAACTCGAATAAGTGAAAACCCCAACTTAATTGATTTGGTTGTAGTTTAAGTATTTGAAAAATTGAATTAATTGGTTTGATTTTCTTTTTAAAAAAATCGATTCAAATCGACCCATGAACAAGTGCCAGTATTGGCACTGTATTGGCAGGAGATAGCTGATATGGCTTCGTGGCAACATTGCAACGTCGTTTGTCAAGCTTCCACATTCGTGTCTTGTCTCCCACAAGGCATTTTAACAACTCCTACACAAATGCACCATTATCGCACACCTGCATTGACCTACGGTGAGGAGCAACATCCCAAATGCTCGCCACTACCGCATCATGCTAAATCAAAATATTTAAGTGGCTAATTAAGTAAGGGCTTTAATTACTTTTTTTGAAATATAAAGGATGTATTATAAACGAAAACAATTGTGCAAATTGAATAGTAATTAATCACAAGGTAAAATGAAAATAAAATAAGGAACATTGTTGATTTATTAAATTTTGTATGTGGCGTTAGAAAATAGTAATAAAGATATTAAAGTTTATAAAATGCAAATGTATTACTATAAGCCAAGTAATTGGTGCATTTTAACAACGCATGATTATCAAGTCCTATTTTTTCTGATTACAGATTTTGTATTTCCTTACCTTTAGGAATCTGTTGTAACTTGTTCCACTTCTTTAGCTTCTGTTAGGATAGTCCTTATCTTTTCAATTTTAGTCTCCTGATTAAGTTGTTGTATCAGCTGTACAAACTCTATATATATGCTCTGAATACTATCAATAAAATCAAGCTTCCATTTATTACTTTATATGGTATCAAGAGCAGGTTAACTCTCACTAGTTCAATTTTTTTTCAAGCCCTCCCACCCTTCCCACAAATGGCCACAACCGTTCCTTTCACCAACACAGATGCTAATACCAATTCAGTTGTTGTTCAATTTAATCCCATGACTCAGTTACCAATCAAATTAACTGGCAGCCACAATTTTTCACTTTGGAAAGCTCAAGTTTCAATGCTTATGCGTGGTCACGACATCTATGGCCACCTTGATGGTTCTCGCCCTGCTCCTACTCGCACGGTGTCTCAAAACGACCGAGACGTCACAAATCCTGACTTCACTGTCTGGTATCGCCAAGATCAACTCATCTAGAATGCTATCTTGGCCTCAGTTGATCCAACACTTGCTGCAACAGTCGCTGCTGCAGACACTGCCAAAGCTGCGTGGGATGCTTTGCACACTGCTTATGCTAACAAATCTCAGACGAGAATATTCAGTTTGCATGATCGTCTGGCTCGTCTCTCCAAAGAATCACTGTCTGTTGCTGATTATCTCCACCAAGTTCGATCTCTCTGTGATGAACTTGCCACTGCTGGAGCTCCTATATCTAATGAGGAACTCATAGTCAAAATTCTCATTGGACTTGGAACTGATTTTCGTGAATTTTCTGCTGCTATCCGTGCAAGATATTCCACGATCTCTTGTGCAGAACTTTATGAAAAGTTAGTTGATCATGAACTTTTCCTCAAGCATGAAGAATCCAAGAAGCCGCTACAAACACTCCTCGCCAAGGTACCAACTTTAATCGACGTTCAGGTACAAATGCCCCGAACACCAATCAGTCATCTCGTGGCCAACCTTGGCGCCCAAGAAGAAACAATCAGCAACAGCCCTCTGACTACATTCTCAAGTGCCAGTTATGTGATCGTGTTGGTATTTCTGCCAAAGATTGCAGATCCCAATCACATAATCACTCCCAAGCCCGGGCAAACTTTGCTGCTCGCTTTTCATCTCCAGAGGCTCCTTGGATTGTTGATACAGGAGCCACTCATCATATGGCGTCAGGTGATCAAAATTTCACTGCACTGCAGGACTATCACGGTCCTGAAGAAATAGCGCTGGGAGATGGTAACACCATTCCAATATCTCATACTGGTAACACTAACATAAGCGCATCAAATCACCAATTTAAGCTTCTTAATACCTTATGTTCTCCTGCTATAAAAAATAATCTCATATCTGTTTCACAATTTTGCCAAGATAATCACACATCCATTGAATTTTTTCCTTTTCATTATTTTGTGAAGGATCTGAGTACTGGGCGCCTCTACTTCGCGGCAGAATAGAGATGGGCTGTATGAGTGGCCAACTGGCAGTACGCTTCATTCCCCTCAATGCAATGTTGCTGTTCCTCTACACCTGTGGCATCGGCGTTTAGGTCATCCTAATCGCCATATTTTAAATAATATTTTGCACAAGTTTTCCATTCCAGTTAGTCATTCTAAGAAAATTTCGGTTTGTAATTCGTGTTATTCAAATAAAATGCACAGGTTACCATTTTATGACAATTCATTGAAAAGTCAGCGACCATTGCAAGTTATTTACAGTTATCACCAACTGCCAGAAGCTCTGCCAGTACAGTCCACATCTCCCAACTCAACTGCTACCGTATCACGAGGCGCTGCTGCTACATCAGGTAATTTGCAAAACATTACTACTACTTTTCCAAGTACATCTAACCAGCACCTATCTGCTGCTACGTCACCTTCCTCTCACTTATTGCCACCCACAGGCTTGCCAACCACCATAACTGATCAGCCTACATCATCAAAGGAATTAGTCACCTATCAACGCCGAAATCGGGCCCAACCCACTCTTTCTACCCAGGCAATGCCTACTCCAATTTCATCTACTCCTCCAGTAACAACCACCTCCTCAACCCATCCAATGGTCACACGCATAAAAACAAACAGCCTTAAACCGAAAAAATTCAATGTCATTGTTCAAACCTCACCAAACTTTATCCCTCGTTCATACAAACAAGCCATTCCCCATACTCATTGGAGAAAAGCTATGCATGATGAATTTGATGTGCTTGTTAGAAACCAGACATGGGATTTGGTTCCAGTTGCGCCTTCAATGAATGTGGTTGATTGCAAGTGGTTGTTTCGTATAAAACATAAACCTGACGGTTCCATTGATAGGTATAAAGCTCGCCTAGTTGCAAAGGGATTTACGCAGCGTCCAGGCTTAGACTACCATTCCACCTTCAGCCCAGTAGTCAAACCGACAACTGTTCGCTTGGTACTTATCATTGCAACACAGAATAACTGGACAATCCATCAACTTGATGTAAACAACGCCTTTTTACAAGGTCGTCTGGAAGAGGAAGTTTACATGCGGCAGCCACCGGGGTTTGAAGATCCTAATCTATCCACTCATGTCTGTAAGTTGAACAAAGCCATATATGGCTTGAAACAGGCCCCTCGTGCTTGGTACACTGAGCTCAAAAATTATTTGCTCACTGTTGGATTTTTCAAGTCCCAATCGGACTCTTCACTATTTATCTTGCATAATTTTGGATTTACTGCTTATGTACTTGTCTATGTGGATGATATAATCATCACATGAAATCAGATTCGTGGGGGACATCATATAATAAATGGTCTCTCTAATCGATTTTCCTTGAAGGACCTTGGCGAGCTACATTATTTTTTAGGTATTGAGGTTCTCTCGTCTTCAAATGGTCTATTTTTGTCCCAACATAAGTATATTGTGGACTTGTTGAATGATGTTGGCATGCTAGACAGTAAGGGGGTTCCTACTCCAATGACTTCCACTACTGTATTGTCTCCTTCTGCGAATGATGGTCCGGTGATGGGACTATTTATAGGCAGGTAATTGGAAAGCTGCACTATTTATCCTTTACTCGTCCTGATATAGCATTCATAGTTAGCAAGCTTTCACAGTTTAAGCACAATCCATGCCAAGTTCACTGGAGAGCAACCAAGCGATTACTTCGCTATCTTTGTCAAACTTGTCACTTTGGAATACATATTGCCAAAGTACCGGATTCCCGTTTGGTAGTCTATTCTGATTCAGATTGGGCGGGTGATCCAACTAATCGAACTTCCACCACTGGCTACATTATTTTCTTGGGCAGCACACCAATTTCCTGGTCCTCAAAGAAACAACGCTCGGTATCTCGTTCATCCACAGACGCTGAGAATAGAGCTGTGGCTACTGCTGTTGCAGAAACTAACTGGCTCACAAACCTTCTCCGTGAACTTCGCTTTTCACTTGCAGGTGTTCCGCAGATACTATGTGACAATGTAAGCACTACCTACATATATGCCAATCCAGTTTTCCACAGCAGGATGAAACATGTAGCAATTGATTTTCACTTTGTCCGTGAACAAGTTCAAAATAAGGAAATTGAAGTTAAACACCTTCACTCTGCTGATCAAGTGGCAGACATACTCACAAAGCCACTTCCAAAACTCTCCTTTGTCAAGCAATTTCCCAAGTTGGGCGTAGTTGACACCACCAACTTGCGGGGGCGTAACAACGCATGATTATCAAGTCCTATTTTTTCTGATTACAGATTTTGTATTTCCTTACCTTTAGGAGTCTGTTGTAACTTGTTCCACTTCTTTAGCTTCTGTTAGGATAGTCCTTATCTTTTCAATTTTAGTCTCCTGATTAAGTTGTTGTATCAGCTGTACAAATTCTATATATATGCTCTGAATACTATCAATAAAATCAAGCTTCCATTTATTACTTTATACGTGTTAGCAACCTTTATATTTTTTTATTTTAGAGATTTCAATGGAGGATCTGAAATCTCATTAATTAGAGAGTATTACACTCATAATTAATTTTTCTGAATATTTTGATGTGCGGAAGAAAATGTATGCAGACATGGTGCGCGCATAAGCAACTTCATAAGCAGCTAAACATAATTATCTTTTAAGTAATGTGACAAAAATACTTTACATGTATAAGTGTCAAACTCAATTGAAAATTAAAAGAAGGGCACGAGAGTCGCACTGGGTACACCAGATGATTATATTATACCATACATATCAGTACAAGTAGTAAATGACATACGATATTACTATATATGTTTATTGTATTACAAGGCAGCTAGCTTACACTTCAGACTGGAAACACAACACATATGAGACCAGTAGCTCATGTTCTTTAATTTTTCATCTTCGCCAAGCCCTTAACCCAAGCTGACCTTGCCAAAATATCAGCACACCAAGCACTCACACGAGGACGTGAATCAAACAGTGCCTTAACTTTTGTACCCATCAAGTAATAGATATTTGGCAAATGGTGCAAATCAACTAGTGTAAAAGAGTCTCCACCTAAGTATTTTGACTCTGCCAAACGAGCTTCGTAAATGTCAAGAACTTTAGACAATTGCTCTTCACTCTCTTTAACAGCAGCATCATCAGTAGTCATGCCAATCATTGGTTTTACACCAAGTTCCCAGGTTAGTTTTGAAGAAGGTGGTTCAAATTTTTGGCCTTCAACTTCCATCCACACTGAAATGATGGACATCTTCTTTGGATCTTGGAGTATCAGTTGGTTGCCATTGCTAGCATATACATGAGCAATGTATTGGGTAATTGCCCTTGATTCTGCCATACAAGTTTCCAGCGTTAGAATTTGTGGACTAGTACATCTATAAATTGTATCTTGTTTGCATTCAGAAAATAAGTCTTGGCCAAATTAAGAGTAGTGTTTTATGTGTAGAAAATGTAAATGGCTGATGTAATTTCTAATTTAATGATTGACTAAATTGGAAATAAAGAAACTATATGCAATTATAAATTGGATAATGGTCTCAAATTGGAGTTTTTTCTTTTCTGATAATTCATCGTCCAAAGAAAAAAAAGTCACCTTCTCTGAAAACCATACAACTGCATGACTGCATAAGTATTCATGACCCAGGCATATTTTTGCGTCTAGTTTATTTCATGATAATTTGATATGACAAAAATATTGGAGGATGGCAAGAACACTTACCAAAGAGCTTCAAGTCCCCATCTTCGAATGCAGGTACTTGACCAAAAGGCTGCATCAGTTAAAAAAAATGTCATATATAGTGAGGGCATGAATCCATGACGCAAATTAAAGTTAAAGTTGCCGAAAAGGAAAAATAAGCGTCTTTAGAAATGGTCAATTGCAATATGACTGGAATGTAATGATGATAAGGAGAGGAGGATGTAGACTAATAATATGACTATATTCAATGCGTTCAAGTGAAGGTATGTAATGATGCAAACAAAAACACCAAAACTAGGGTTAACCTTTCGTGATTATGCTTACATTGAGGGAAAGGTAAGGGTGTTTCTTGTGCTCGCCAGAGCCCATATCAACAGGGACAAACTCGAAATCCAGATCCTTTTCAACAAGGCAAGCAGCAACTCTCATGGTTGCAGTTGACATTGGGTTACCATGGAGTTTGATAGCCATAATTTCCAGATTAATAAAGATCAAGAATAATCAATTGATGTTGTGACAAATTGCTCGAATTAAGCTGATGAATCAAAGTTATATTAGGGTATTTATAGGCTATGAGGTAAACTTTTTTCAATATAAATTGTTGCAAAAGTCTTGGTCGATAAACAAACCATTTAATGTTTCAGAAAAAGAGGCTAGTACTATGATTATGAAATGGAGAAAGAACTATTAGTAATAATTATATGATTAGGTAAGTAGTGACCGCACAAGTCTCCTCATATTGTTTACCAAATGAAATTTTTTAATGGTTATGGTACACCCCCTTTACCTGCTGCATCTTCCTTCCAGGAAAGCACTTGGGTAATTACATATCTGCTTCTGTCAGTATGCAAGTTATCTTTTGATATTTTATATCTGAGAAAGTCGATCACTGGTGCAAAGATTTAAAAGCAAGAAAGAAAAGATAAACTATCTTATTTAAGAAAATTAGAATAATTAAGTGTAATTTGAACGTTGATAAACAAGGGATCGCACCGCTTGACTACTTCAAACTATAGCAGAAGTTCTAAAGTTAAAGGTTCACGAAGTAAAGGAAAGGGGAGAACAAGCAACAATAATTTGCTAAAATTTCGTCAAACGCTAAGGTTTGGTATAAAATCAACTTTAGCACTTACAAGTACTTTTTCAACAATTAATTATTATCAGCTACTTCAAATCAGCTAACCTGGATGAGATCTTACACTTGACGATTATCAGCTAACCCAAACGGGCTCTTACAAATGCATGTATTTGCTTAAAGAAAGCTCTCAATAGAAGGAACTTACGAGCGGTCTAATGGCATAGGGGTTGACTTAATTTCGCATGAACTCTTGCATAAGCATTAGATAACTTCGAAAGCTTAATAATGGAATGGAATTTATGTGGATGTGGCTAATGGAAGCTTAAACTGCTAACCTTGTTCCTCCTTTTTAGACAATAGACACTCAAATCACAGATTTGATGACCAAGCAAAGCTCAGCAATGGAGAGAGTCTATTTATTGACATATGTATATATATCATCCTAGTAGTAATCACAGGTCAAATTTACTTGGATTTACTGATTCTGCAACTCAAGACCCTAGGGCTGAGCTGGCCTCGCCAAGATATCTGCACACACAATGCGTTTAGATGACGCCAAGAATTGAACACTGCCATCAGCTTTAGTAGTATAACTGGATATGGTGCAAATCAGCAAGTATGGCCATCTCCTCTCACATATTTTTATTCCCTCATTCTTGCCTTGTATACGTCAAGAATCATTCCAATATTGCCTTTGTTCTCTGTAACAGCTGCATTGCCTGTCACCGCGCCCAACGATGGCTTAGTAGCCAGCTTGAAGCTCAGTTTGGAAGCTACAGCATCAAACTTTGTTGATTCAACATCCATTCACACTGACATGATGGCCATTTTCTTTGGCTCCTGCCCTAACAACTGATTTCCCTTTCCTGCATGAGTGTGGGCAATGTGTTGGCTAGGATCCATGATGAGCCTACTTAAAGAGCATAGAAAGTCGGGACCAGAACTCACATTAATCCTATGAGCTTCGAATTAAATAGGACATGATTATTTCATGCATTATGCAGTAGCATTGGTAAATTCGATTAAAAGAGGATAAAATGAACTTCTATGTTATACTCTATTAGAGGGCAAGCGCAAAGTATAATAAAAAAGTTATCTCAAGAAACTTTGATATTACCTTGGTAAGGAAAGTGATCCAAGGACTAAATCTGAGAGAAATATGCACATAATATGATAGCCTCATCTTTCTCATTCACATGTACCTCCTTCCTGCACCAGAAAAAGCTACCCTCAAAAAAATCATTTAGCATTCTTTAAGCAACAAATAAGTTAGTAAAAGGTGCACATTCTACCAACATGAAGACATTGGCATATGCACATCGACAAGACTGGTTTAAAGAATACTATCTCAGGATAAAGCAAGAACTTTCCTCCAGACTAGGTGGGGCTAAAATCAATTTAGCTTTGTTAGCTAGTTTATTTTGATCAAAATATAGTTATTTAGCTTATCAAAAAGGTGCTCTATGCATTTCAACCATAATACTTTAGATTGGGTTACCAAATAAAGAGTAGCTTTTTTTTTCCCAACAAAACAAAATAAAAAAATATTGAAAATAGAAATATTTGAGCTGCTCCTACCAAGGTCGATGTATGCGGATAAGATTCCCTATTTCAAGCTCGACATCTTTACAGATTCTTGAGCTAAAAATGATAATTAACTTCCTTCCTCCAGTACCCTTTCTATTTAGAGGATTGCTCAGATATTCAGAACCCTGCAAAGAAACATAAAAGTGTAGATAGCATTCATCCAACAACATAGATCTATTCTAGTTACCAATGAAACCGCTAACACCAGCCAGATGAGGAATAAACAGTTAATAAAATGCTTGGACCACTTTTCGTTCTTATAAATTCCCATAATAACGAAATGACCAGCCAGACGGTAAGAAACTTCTATCTTTTCATTCTAGACCTTACTCGGGGTATGAGTACTGGTTAATGTTTGTTTGATTTCTGAGAGTTCACTTTTATTTCCTCTTGTGTAAACACAAAGTGTAAAACCTATATAATTCAATTATTCAATCTGCATCAGATAATCTTCCACCACAAACTTAATGCGTGGCATACACCTCTATTTGTGAAGAATTACACTGCAAACTATGTCCATGGATTGTAAGCGACCAGTTAATGCTAAATCGTAGGTTAGACATTTGGACCATGGGCAAGTTCTGGCCCTAAGTTTGCAAGTTCTTGGCGAACTTATATTTTAAGAGTCAAAACTCTCTCATCCCAAACAGGATTTCACTTCTTCTGATTGGATTTTCTAAATTTTGCACTTTTTTTTAAGGAAAGATACATCTCATATTATGTGCATATGATAAATTTTGAATAGACCTACTTTCCCTTCAGTATTCCAACAGAAAAATGGGTTGTGGTCTTACAAGGTTCAACCTGAAAAACAATGTGTGTTTTCCCTGTGTCACTATCTTGATAATGCAAGTATAGATACTGGACCAAGAGAGTTACCCTCTTACTCTACGGAAATAAATGGTTTACATTCTGAAAAGATCAAGGCTGGTGACATGACCGAAGTGAGACTATTCAGCCAAAGCACACCTTGGATAGCCGTTTTCCCACATAACACTACTGAACTTACTATCATGTTTCCATCCCTAAACATTGCATAGCCGAACCCACATAGCCATTCATGCTGCATTTTTAATCCTCAATACCAACTGCTAAATCAAGCCTGACAAAAGACTCCATACACATTTGAGTGTCACAAAACCCAAATTCACTTCCCAATTAAGATTCTGCTAATAATGCAGGATGACCTAGAGATAGAGCCAGAGGAGCTAACTTCCAAGTCCAGTGTGCAGGGATGGACATTGTGATTCCAATGAAGAAAAGAAAGCAAACTTCAATTTATCCTTCTTGTTTTTAAACTCAGATCAAAACCCAGCAGCAGAAAACAAGAACTAAATAAGAGTTTTAGAGCATGGAGGATGACATATATTGACCAGGGACAAAAAAAGTTGTACAACAAATAAAAAGTCTCCACGGTCCCTCAGTTATTTGAAGCTCCAAGGGCACACATCTACTCTTCTTAACAATTCCTGAAACTAAAAGCTACCATGGAAGAGAAAAGTGTATGTACCTAGTAAAGGAAAAATAGGAGTTCAAGACAAAACTTATTGAGGAACCAGCTAAAGTAAACCATACCGATCTTCACGCGAAAGGTGCTATAGCCAACAACGGAAGCACCATTTAGTTCTGATTTCCTTTTCTTCAAAAAAGAAAAAAGAAAAAAAAAGGAAGGCACCATTTGGCTTCTTTCATTTATATAATAGTGGCAAAAGGAAGCTACTATGACTCTTCTTAAAAAATACAGTAGACTTGAGTCGAGAGGAGCAGGGTGAGATGAGAATCTAAATATCTCATGCTTGGACTCTTGGAGAGTCAAGCACAGTCTGTAAATAGTAATACTACAAGGAATACATTTCTGGAAGAGTTCACACAGATGCCAACACATTAAATCACAATAAACACCATATTAATCAATGATTGCAATTCTTGGAAAAAAACTGAATATACTTTAAGAGTGAGCTGCAACCATTTCTACCAAAAGCCATAGCTGATGGTAGAGGCGCAACTCACATCTTATATCGCCGGATCAACCCCAAATCGAGGTCCGTCCCCGACACCATCATGACCACTCCGAGCCACGCAACTCCTCCAAGGGGTGGACCCCACAACGGGCGACTCCCGAGGATGTGGAACCCACGACGGGCGGCCCTACTACATCATCCCCTTTTTTTAAAGCAAGTTCGTCCCCGAACTTCGCATGGTGTAGCCAGGAATTGAACCCGGGTTGGCTCTAATACCAAACTTTAAGAGTGAGCTGCAACCATTTCTACCAAAAGCCATAGCTGATGGTAGAGGCGCAACTCACATCTTATATCGCCAGATCAACCCCAAATCAAGGTCTGTCCCCGACACCACCATGACCACCCCAAGCCACGCAACTCCTCCAGGGGGTGGACCCCACAACGGGCGGCTCCCGAGGATGTGGACCCCACGACGGGCGGCCCTACTACCAAACTTTAAGAGTGAGCTGCAACCATTTCTACCAAAAGCCATAGCTGATGGTAGAGGCGCAACTCACATCTTATATCGCCGGATCAACCCCAAATCGAGGTCCGTCCCTGACGCCACCATGACCACCCCGAGCCACGCAACTCCTCCAGGGGGTGGACCCCACGACGGGCGGCTCCCAAGGATGTGGACCCCACGACGGGCGGCCCTACATCATCATGTAAAACCGAACACACCAAGAAATCGAACATGTAAAATCGAACACACTCACACGAGAGGAATAATATTTAGGTGAAAACTCTTGCTTTCATTGATGAAGGGAGCCCCCTATTTATACAAGAGAAATCTAGAGAAAACCTAAACCTAACTTAGGAACCAAGTAAACTTAACGGGCTTGGCTCAATATACAATTTACATAACTAACTAACCTATTTGCATATCTAACTTATTCACAATATAAACTTCATTACCCCCCCCCCTCCCCAAGTTAAAGCGTGAGGGTTCCTTATGCCCAACTTGTTAAGGAAGTACTCGAACTGGGCACGTCCCAGCGCCTTCGTAAAAATATCAGCAAGTTGTATGGTTGTAGGATCATAGCTGGGACGAATGATTCCTCCGATAATTTCATTCCGAACAAAGTGACAGTCGACTTTGATGTGTTTAGTGCGTTCGTGAAAGACAGGATTCCGAGCAATATGTAACGCTGCTTGACTGTCACACTTCAAATTCATCGGAGAATTGTGATCGATTCCAAGGTTCCATAATATCCCTTTCAACCACTTCAATTCACACAGTCATCACCATCGATCGATACTCTGCCTCGGCGGAGGACCTCGACACAATCTGTTGCTTCTTCGTTCGGCAAGATATCGGTGAGTCCCCTAACGACATATACCAACCTGTTAACGATCGACGCGTCAACGGACAACCTGCCCAATCGGAGTCACACCATCCGTGCAATCTCATATCACACTGAAAATTAAATACGATACCTTGTCCCGGACAGCCTTTCAAATATTGACAACCCTAAGTGCCGCTTCCATATGCTCAACACGGGGACTCTGCATGAATTGCGACAACACATACACACTATAGGACAAATCCGGTCGTGTCAAACATAAGTAAATCAATCTTCCAACCGACGCCGATAGGGTTCAAGATCTTTGACAAAACGACCAGTTGCAAGTGCCAAGCGATGGTTCTGTTCTATCGGTGTACCAACCGGTTTGGCTCCCAACAAGCCTGCTTCCGATATGATATCCAATGCATACTTCCTCTGACACAAGAAGATTCCCTTCGGAGCCCTTGCCACTTCAACTCCCAAGAAGTAATTCAAGGCACCTAAATCCTTCATATGGAAACATGTCGAGAGATACAACTTAAAAATTCGAATTGCCTTCGAATCATTACCAGATATGATTAGATCATCCACATAAATAAGCACATTCAAATGCACATTTTCCTTCTTCATCGTAAATAATGAGTAATTCGAATATGATTGTCGAAACCCATATTGCTTAAGAGCAGCAGACAACTTCGCAAACCAACACCTGGGAGCTTGTTTTAAACCATACAATGATTTGCGAAGGCGACACACAGTTCTTCTCCCAGACATGCGATGGCCGGGAGGCAATTTCATATATACTTCTTCGTGAAGATCACCATGCAAAAATACATTGTGCACATCCATCTGATGCAATTCCCAATTTTTGGCAGCTGCTACAGCCAGAAAAACTCGGACAATCACCATCTTTGCAACCGGTGCAAATGTCTCCGTGTAATCAACTCCTTCGATTTGATGATTCCCAAAAATCACCAGTCTTGCTTTGTACCTTTCAATAGTTCCATCCGAGTTGTACTTTATCTTATATACCCATCGGCATCCGAGGGCCTTCTTCCCCATAGATAAGCGAACTATCTCCCAAGTTTTGTTCGCTTCCAATGCCTTCAATACTTCCCCATGGTTGTTCTCCATTTTTCATTTTTCACCGCCTCCGAATAGGAGGTAGGCTCATGTCCTTGCGTTATAGCTGCAAGAAAACTCACATGTTTCGAAGAGAAATTATCACAATTGACATAGTGTGTTAGAGGATAGGGCTTACCAGAGGGTTGTTCAACTTCGGGAACAACTTCAGGTTCAGCTTCCGGAGTCATCACTTCGGGTTCAATTTCCGGAGTCATGACTTCGAGCTCAACACCCCCCCTTCGTCGCACACTCTTCTCTTCCTCCTCCAATGCTACGGTGACAGGAACCGTATCATGTCTCCATTTTTCGTCCTCAGTCTCCTTCGATGCGAACGAAAATTCCTTTTCGTAAAACACCACATACCTTGAGAACACAAACTCCGTTGCCTCCAAATCATACACTTTTCACGCTTTCTTCCCATTTGGATAACCCAAAAAACCGCATCGACGACTCCTACTTTCAAACTTGTCACTTGTTCGTCCTTGATTGCGAGTATAACATAAGCAACCGAACACTCTCAAATGATCATAATTCGGTGTCACACCCATCAAGACATCGTAAGGTGTCTTCCCATTCAACAACTTAGTGGGTGTCCGGTTAATCAAATAACATGCCGTCATCACACATTCTCCCCAGAAGTCAATTGGTAAATTGGCTTGAAAACGTAGCGTCCGTGCCACGTTTAAGATATATCTATGTTTCTGTTCAACTCTACCGTTTTGCTGGGGTGTCCCTACACAAGAAGTTTGGAACAAGATCCCTTGTTCGAGAAAATACCCTCTCAGACTTGCAAATTCGGTTCCATTATCACTCCGAACGCACTTAACCCGTTTATTGAATTGTCTTTCTACCATTGCAAAGAAACCTTTCAATTTTTGTCCGACCTCTCTCTTATCAACTAACAAGAACACCCATACTCCTCGTGAACAATCATCAACAACAGTCAAAAAATATGATGCACCACACGAAGACTCAGTTCTATAAGGACCCCACAAGTCACAATAAACTAAATCAAAAGGTTCAGCAGCTTTATTATTACTCGAAGGAAATACATTTTTAGTTTGCTTTGCCCTAAGGCATACATCCCATGTTTTTTCTTCTAAGCTACCTTTCCCACTATCTTCTAAAACTGAAAGAGATTTTGTTACTTGCATCGAAGGATGTCCCAACCTTTGATGCCACAAATCTACCACACCGACCTTCACAGCTTTCACCACGGGTATCGTCCGAAAGTAGTAGAGTCCGTTCATTTGTTCACCCGCTCCAATCAATTTCCCTGTAGCCCGGTCCTGCATAACACAAAAATTATTAGTGAAATTTACATTGCAACCAACTTGATTAATTAATTCAGACACAGAAATCAAATTGCAAGTCATTTCGGGCACATATAACACTCCGTGAAGAACCATGTCTTCGTTAAATCTGATGGATCCTTACTGAGTCGCCATCGTACTGCTTCCGTTCGGCAAACCTACCGGACACTTTGGTATTGTTCGTAAATTCTACAAAGCACTTATCAGACCGGTCATGTGATTTGACGCCCCCGTATCAATAATCCATGAAATATGAGTTTTCTTACCAATCAATGGTTCACTTGTGCTTGCCTTCTCCTTTTTCAGCAAATCGAACAGCATCTGCAACTGATCACCTGTTATTCCGGACAAGTTAGTTTGTCCGGGCACACTCATGTGTCCGTTTTCTCCATTTTCGAACTCAGCTTGAGCAGCATTTGCTCGATTATTGCCACATCCTCGACCAGCATTCGAACCAAACTGTTGATGTCCACGACCTATTCCACCTCTGTTACCTTCAGCTCTTCCTCTACCACGTCCTCCATTCGAAGAACCTTGCTTCGGATAATGCGCCCACCCCTCCGGATAACCAATAACTTCATAGCAGCGTTCCGGAGGATGTCCTCCTCGATCACACAAGTGACACTCCTTATAGCCTGTCTTCGGTGGCTGTGATCGTTGTGCAGCAAACGCTGTCACCTCTCCTCGTTCTTCCTGAGTTCGTGCCATCCCTTTGACCCATTCATCTTGGATTACCTTTTGGTAGACTTGATTCATCGATGGCAACGAATCCTGAGCCAAGAGATTGGAACGGACGGTTCCAGACCCATAAGAAATAAGTGAACCCTATCATCTTCCCTTTTCTTCTCCAGTGCAACCGTTAGATTGTAAGTGCAGTTTCCACACGAACATGTTGGAAACTTATCACAATTTCCTAGTTCTTCCCACAACATAGCCAGTTTTCCATAGTAAGCAGCAATAGTTAATCCTTTTTGCTTACAACCGGCCAAAGCCGCTTTCAATTCCTGAATCCGAGGTCCATTTCCCACGGAGAAACGTTCTCGAATACTCTCCCACAGATCTTTCGCCACTTCCATGTGCGATATGGTGGTCCGAAGAGTAGGCTCGATCAAATTCCTAATCCACGACACCAGAAGAGAATTGATAGTCCACCAGTCCTCATAATCGATCGACTTTTCATCGGGCATCTTGATCGATCCGTCAACAAAACCAAACTTCTTCCTTGCACGCAGCGCCGTTCTAACCGACCGTGCCCATTCCTCATAGTTTTCACTGGTCAACTGGACCTGTGTGATAATCAAACCAGGATTATCATTCGAAGTGATATCGTACGGAGAGATTGTCTTCCGTACGACTGCAGCATCACCTTTTGGAGCTTCCATTACTTTTCTACTTGAAGAGTTTCGCGATGGCTCTGATACCATGTAAAATCGAACACGCCAAGAAATCGAACATGTAAAATCGAACACACTCACACGAGAGGAATAATATTTGGGTGAAAACTCTTGCTTTCATTGATGAAGGGAGTCCCCTATTTATACAAGAGAAATCTAGAGAAAACCTAAACCTAACTTAGGAACCAAGTAAACTTAACGGGCTTGGCCCAATATACAATTTACATAACTAACTAACCTATTTACATATCTAACCTATTCACAATCAGTGTTTTGGAGAGCGTGAAGCGGAGAAAAGCGACAAGGACCCATAACGCTTAAAGTGTGAAGCGTGAAGCGAAGCGCCCGCTTCATCAAAGTGAAGCGAATTTTTAAAAAAAATAAATAAAAAATCAAATGAATAAAACAACTAAATAAACCAAACAAACTCAACAAAAACAATAAATAGGCAAATCTTCAATATAAATTTACGTTTTTTTATATGCTGATTCTTATAATCAATTTATCAATTTACAAGCTGATTTTAGAGAAAACAAAAAAAAATATTAATCAATTTATAAACTGCTTTTCATAATAAAATAAATGATTTGCAAAAACAGAGAAATAAGGTAAAAGATATAGCTTTATAAGCCAGGAAAAAACAAAGTCAGAAGGTAAACAAATATAGCTTTGTAAGCTACTTGGAAAAAAAAAATAGAAAAAAGAAGGGTAAAAATAATATCTTTACAAGATGCTGGAAACAAAAAAGAAGTGAAACTCCACTTATTATGGCTGGCTCGAATTCTTATCTTTTGCCCTTTGGAACCTATGGCTCAACCGTAATAATAATAATATAAACAATTTGGATAAATCATTAAAATATGATCAAGTCCACTCTAAAACTCTTGAATTTATCCTCCTCACCAAAAAAGATATCAGAAATAATCGCCAACTTAACATCACAATATCATGGTTTCCTCCTCCACGTGGTATCTTTAAGCTTAACATAGATGGAGCTTTCTCAAAAATACATAATAGAGCCAGTGTCGGTGGTGTTTTTCGTAATTCAAATGGTGATTGGATTCTTGGCTTCCATAAAGAAGTTCTAGGCCAAAACCATTTGCACGTCGAATTGTTAGCTTTATTCCATGGGCTAATCCTAGCAATTAAGCAAAATCTAACACCATTAGAAGTAGAATCAGACTCCTCTGACCTTCTAAGATTAATAGAGAAACCAACCCCAACTTATGCTTCTCTTATTTTAACATGCAGGTCAATGATGACCCAACTGAACGTGCAAACATTCAGGCATAGCTACCGGCAAGGGAATAGAGTGGCTCACCTCTTGGCAAAAGGAGCTC
The DNA here is from genome assembly GCA_029990575.1 of Petunia axillaris subsp. axillaris. NCBI lineage: Eukaryota > Viridiplantae > Streptophyta > Magnoliopsida > Solanales > Solanaceae > Petunia > Petunia axillaris. Next base: position 12,246,862 of record JARKNS010000006.1, read on the forward strand.
CCCATCAGTCTGCAAACTTTTCTAGTCATTATGCACTACCTCCGGTTTTTGTCCAGCATTGCTTGTTGGAAGATAGAGAGGGAAATGTTGTTGTTGTTAGATCTTCGAAAAATAATTGTGTTATGTTGTCTACCTTAGGGAACCTGAATGCGCTTCGTGTCATTTCTACCTCCCGCAATGTTTGTTGTAATAATAATAGCAATACGGCTCCATGTACTAGCCGTATTAACGCTCTTGTTACTGTTACGTAACTGTTTTAATATAATGTCATGTTTCTACCAAAAAAAAAAAAAAGAAGAAGTGAAAAAAGGGGCTGCCAGCAAAACCCTAGCAGCGAATAAATACATAGCTTCCAGAAGAAAGAAGAAAAATTATTGGAGCCATCTTCAAATCCTAGCAGATATGAGTCGCCTATTTCAACAAAATGATATTTAACTTTCTTTTATTTTAAAACAGGTCTCGAACTTTCCCATTTTCTTCCAAAAAGTCAACTTTTATTAAAAAAAGAGACAAAGTGAGACGAAGCGCACGCTTCGCATCTGCTTCGCTTCACGCTTTTGTCCATGAAGCGACGCTTCATTGAAGTCGCCTCGCCTCAGACCTTAGAAGCGCCCTATGCCCGCCTCGCCTCGCTTCATCGCTTTAAGCGGTGAAGCGACCGCTTTTTAAAACACTGTTCACAATATAAACTTCATTAGCAATTACCCAATAATATGAGGAATATAGATCCAAAAGTTCTTCACTGATTACATACTTCAAAGAACACTACCATAGTTGTTTGTTGGTCTTGTTTCTTACCGTTATTCCAAGGGAAATGGTCTGAATAAAGTTAAGAAACTATGACAGGTATTTGAAAACTCCTACCTAAAATGGGAGTTTTGGTTCAAAAAGGAAGCAGAAAAGTGAACATTCCCCACCCCAGAATCCACGGTCCTATGCCACTCTACTAGACAGTTTGTGCCATGCAACACCCTGATTTTGATTTTTACACATGAGAAGGCAATTGTCTCACGTATCCTATGATTGGACTGTCATCAAAACAAGTACCAACATGTTCTACCTAAAAAGAAGCTAGTGAGAACGAAAAAATGCATGCTCGTGAGCCTCAAAAAGTTGAAAGGAGTATTGTATAATAAAGGAAGATGTCGTCATATTCTTAACCTTCTGTTTAGCATATGTACAATAGTTAGTTCAGTTACCTCTTCATCTCCATTTAAAGCACAAAAACAAACAGTCAGCTTGGCCTCTAAAGAACTTGACAAAATTCTCACATCAATGAAGCTTTTTGCATCTGAAATAACAGCAGAATAGAAGGTCAGAAACAAGCAAGAGGGCAGAAGATAAACAAGTTTGGCCTTTTACCACTTGAAGCATCATGTCTTTGTGACTTCTCCAAGAAATGTGTATCTCTGTCCTTTTCACATTGCATTATGTGCTGCAACTTTCCAGATAATCTGCATGACTTGTCAACATAAGTGAGTAAAGATGAAACTGTAATTTTTTTTATGTTTCATTTTGTTCCTACAAAACATGCAGAATATGCTCATAACTGACACATTCTAGTTACATGACTAACCCAAATTGCTTAGGTCTTGCAATAGATAGCCTCTCATTTGTAGATACAGCTCCTAATGCTTGATGAAATTGGTCAACCATGGTCCTCTGAGGTTTATTAGACTTCAAAATCTGGGGAATTTCCTGGAAAAAAAGATAAGCGCTAAGAGAACTACCTATGGCAACTGATCACTATGATAAAACAGTAGAAGATTAACTACATATTACATCCTCATTGCTTGATGGGTCAGTATCTAGTGTCTCAGGTTGGTTGCCATTGCTCATATTTCTGTCACCGAGCAGCAATAAGTTGCTCTTCCGTAAGAACCGTGATCCTTGTCTTTTTGTTTGCAGCTGCTGGAGAAAGCATGTTTCTTACATTCACAACATAATTGAAATGGTAAGATGGTAATACATAAGTACAAGGAAGATCTTTAACATAAGAGATCTGGAACAGAAGTACAAGGAAGATCTTTAAGATAAGAGATCTGGAACAGAAGAAAGCAAACCATTCTAGAATTGCCTTGCGGTAGGGAACTTGTATGCTGAAAGTGATCCAGAAACTCAGCCATGGAACGCTCATTTGGATCATGCACAACGGCTACTTCAGATGGCACCAAATGCTTCTCAATCTGTTGTATTTCATTTCCACCAAAGTCCTCCAATAAATCATCCAGTGACTCTGTATTTTTTCTTTGCATGTCTAAATCTACATTTAGGGGAAGAACAGATAAGGGTGTGCTGGTTTCACAACTATCATGGACAACCAAAGCAAAATCTTTCTTCTGCTGCCGGGATTGGAACAAAAATTTTGGCTTAGTTTTGCCCCGGCTTCCTGCAGTTGATAGCAAAAAGCATTACATAATTACAGCTTGAAAATCTAATAAATCACAGATCTCATGTAAGGAAGAGCCATCAGAGATGTAAGACTGGGACTGAATATTGTGATGTATCCATTTCTTTTCAATTTTGCTTGGAGTCCATGAGCTCATGTTCTTGAGAAGCACCACTATCACATACGTTATGCTAGTCAGTGACAGCCTAGTCCAAGACAACTAAATTAACTATGAGGTGCCATAGTTGATTACTTCTCAGTTGAGTTGACGATACCACTAGTATCAAGACAGAGGCAAAATAGGGGAATGAAGTCAACAGAAGTACTAATACCTTTAGATGATCTGTTCAATTTGGATGAGGTACCATACAACAATGAACAGCCATATTTATTGAAGAAAACTCCTGATTTGCGATCTGCACTTATTTTAGGCAATGCGCTTTTAACATCTCTTTTTAAATTTGCATCAGTAGAAGGACCCATCTGCAAAATATTTTAACCTCCAAAAGAGCCACTTAGTTTTTGTTCAACACAAAATTAAGTATTCAAGTTTTAGTGACATCAATTTTGTAGGCATAGAATGTTGCACGGTCATACCTCATCATCTGACATAATTTCCTCTTCTGAATTACAAGTGGATGTCATTCTAGTAGAGCGACCAAATTCGTCATCTAAACAGCAGGACGGCACCATCCAATGATCATTTTTGTTGATGAAGTCGCCATTCTGACTCTTAAAAAAAGGCACCTCAACGTCATCTTCCATGCATAAGCCTCTTTCTCTCTGCTGGAAAAAATGCAACTGGAACTATAAGAGAAGTTCATCATTCGGACCTCTATTGTTTAATCACTTTTGTGTGTCTCCATTAGAAAATTGATCCCCTAGTAGATGGGATACATATTGTGACAGTGCTGGCCTCCCGCCTCGGTTTACTAAGCTATGTTCCTTAAACTAGATGATTTGAAGAGAATATCTTTTCTTGAACTCCCCATCAAAAAGTCAATTTCTATGGCGAATTCTCAACCACCATGACCCCATTAATGTGGACTAGGAAATAACTCCTTAAAGGCATATTTAAACCCCCAAAAAAACAAGGAAAACGAAAAGGACCAATAGAAAGAAAGAAACAAAGGAAGGTAAAGCGAGAAAAAAGGAGGTGAATTCAATCAAATACCTGCTGATGGGAATTCATTGTCTGGGTTGGATGATGAAGTCTTTTGACATCTGCACAAGATTAACATGGATAACTTTCCAAATGTCCTTTTAATTTCCTTTTTATTCTTTGGGGGAGGGGGTGGGGAAGAATGTATATAAATGCAAGCGGAGAAGTTAGCTGCTAGATATCCATTGAGAATACCTGTGAGAAGTTCAAGCTGGGAAAGGACTCCTATACCTCCCTGACAAACAAGAAACACCAGACTCTAGGGCATCATAAAGTATTCATGAGCAAATCAATAAACAAAATAATGAAAGGCAAAGAAGAAGCAAATAACCGTAAGTAATTTACGCAGAACACATGCCAGTCATGGAATGGTGAGCAAAAACTAAACAGATCATCTCACCCCTATAAGTTATTTGGTAAGGATCCAAGGCCAAGCAGAAACCTACTCCTCAAGGCATTTCCATAATTTCTTTTCAGCATATGTAAGCAAGACAAATGTGTCAACACATCAGAAAGGGCAACAGACTTTTTAACAATCGGCCAATCAACTAGACTAGTAAACAATTTGTACTGAAGAAGGAGATAAAATAGAGATTCTCTAGAACATCACAGAACGCAATGGGCGTGTTAACCCAACAAAAAAAAAAGGTGAGAATGTGAAAATGTAAGCAACAACATTCATGAGGCATTAGCCCCCGACACTATGGTCTACTGGTAAGACCGTCGCGTGTGGATTATGCGCATGTCAGGGGTTCGAATCCTGCCACATAGAAAAACTTAGTTGTATATAAGTGGAGAAGGGTGAACGGAGGGTCCATTATCTACCGAGTATCGAAATGTGAGCCATTGGCTCTCGATGATTTCTAGGTCATAAAAAAAATAAAAATCATGAGGCATTTTACCTTGTTACCGGAGGGTGCAGTAAGAGAATTGTCATTTGTCAGCCATTTGTCATCCATATCTTCTTCCTCTTCTGATAATTTCATATCAAACAAGATAAAAAAGCAAATTCAATTAGAAAAACAAACTAAGCTACTAGGTTTATTAAGGAGGAGAAAAATACCGGAAACACTCTGATCAGAATCATGTTTTTCCTACATCAAGATTAGATAAGGTAGACAGTTTAGATTTATGGAAACATTGAAAAGTAAACGAAAACCTGTACTATGAAAAGGGAAGTAAAGAACAATTTGGCATACCTGAAAAAATGTCCTAGCGGCAGCTGCGCCTTCCTCTTCCATAGGTGGTAGTAGGCAAAGAGCTAATTGGGAGAATGGCGGGAAGTTTAGACTAATCTCCTTGGAGCACTATTTTGTTGTTGTACACCTTTACCGAAAATAACAAATTTTATTTTGAGTTTAATAAGTGATCATTTTAAGGAATTTTTTCTGAAAAGTACATCTTTGAAAAGTTAATTATAAAACATAGATACATTTTTGCAAAAATACCCAATATAGAAAAAAGAAAAAGTTAATTACAAAATATAGTAAAAAATAGTATAACATGGCAAAACCTTGCATTCATTCTCTCATTTACCCCCAATTTCACTTTTCCTCCTTCCTGCACCAAATTTCAGTTCCTCCCAATTTCTTTTTAGCATCAAAGATTAGCTGAATTTTTACGTAAAAGTTGTGCCTACCCAACTTACACCATAAAACCAACCACATTGTATCTCGTTGTACACTATTTTTGCACTGTATCTAACTTTTTTTGGGTTTTTGCATTGTATCCAACTGTTTCTAGAATATTTCTGTATTATATCTATAGTTGTTTCAAGACTGATTCAACATTGTTTCGTCCGGTTTGTGTATTGTTTCTCACTGTTCCTGAACTATTTCACCCTTTTTTACATCGTTTCAGTTTTTCTATGGTTTGTTTCAGCAGTTGTTTCAGACTATTTCAACTTTGTTTCAAATTGTTTCAGCGCCATTTCAAAATGTTTTATTGATGTTTCAGTGAAATTTTTTGTACAGAATGTGTGCCTCCACAAGTGGCTGAGCCAAATCAGAAGCTATAATAATAGTAATCTTACCGAACTCGTCTTTAATCACAATAATTAATAATCAAATTATAGAATTACATTGATGCCCCACTGCTTCTTTTTCAACCTTTGAAACTATTGAGGAAATGGCCTGAGCAGCCTGGTTCGACCCTCTGAAACATTTCCATAGTCGCCAGAATTTTTTTGGGCGTCGGCGACACTGCCAGCTTAGATATGGGAGCCAAAAATATTGCTATGTCTTGTAATGTATAATGTTGCTATTTTTATTGTAATATAGAGGTGCAAATTTATATATTTGCGTAAAACACTCTTATTTTAATAAATAAATAATTGTTCACGCTATCATGTCAACTAGTACAAATATTTATGGGTTATATATAATCTTGAAGCTAAATTAAAATAATTTTCTACAATATGTAAAAGTGATCTAATAGTTTCCTTACACTAACTTACCACAATGGTTCTCTACTTTTTTATTCTTTACTATTACATAAGTGTATTGGGTAAAAATCGATGTGCTCGGACAGCACTTCGGTGTGATAAATCGAGGGCAATCGAACTGCTGTTCCGAAGGATGAAGATTGAAGCAAACAATAGAACTACCGAAGTCGAGTGCCGAGGTCATCACCGAAGGTTCACTTCAACTGAGCAGCAAGGTCGAACCACCGAAGTTATGTATTTGGGATTCGGTGGCATACCTCGGTTCTAGCGGCTCAGCAACCCACTAACTCCACTAACAGATATGCCAAACGTGGACTTGGGCATGATCAGTCATGGGAAACGTGGGCAAGGCCCCTTGTACCTATAAATAGCATTAGCTTTCATATTGTATTCATTCAGAAATACTTACAGAAACTCGGGCAAAATTTGTACTCACTAATATATATTGAAATTGTGTTATTTTTCTTACATTCTCGCTTATTGTTGATATTATTTCGACTTTGATACTAAGATTTGCTTGTATTCGCAACTCAAATTCGATTTGTGATCCTAAATCAGTTTAGACCCATACAAATTGGCGCTCACCGTAGGGATACGAGCATAAACGCTTTGTTCCAAAGTTGAATGTCTTTTTCGTATGAATTCACGTTTTTTACTCGACAATATTGGCTGACAATAGCAGATATCCCATTGAACCGCAGTTAACTCCCGATGGACAGACTAGCGTTCAATCGAACCCAAACTCTTCATCTTCGATGACAACCGAAGCTTTCCAGGCTTGCGTTGTTTCCACACTGAAAGCTCTTCAAGAGCAGCAAGCGAGCAGGCTAATATTAATGTTGAATTTCGTGCCTCGTTAGAAGCGAGGAACAACTCAACTTCGAATGGAGTCCCACTTGTGGTTCCAAGTGGAGGCATCCCGCTCTTCGTTCCTACTGGCACGATAACAAAGGGACCTCAAAATGGGGCCACATCTGGGGGTTCGGGTACACTACTGAGCACCACGCCACACTTCGGAACTAATGCGGGACAAGTCGAGCAACCATCCAAAAGCACCATCCAAGGCCAAGGAAGAGCTTATGCATTGGAACGCCATGGAACGAGGAGCATCCGAGACACATTTCGAGGCGTTTCAAGGCTTCCCAGGAAGGGGCCGACCGCCCACTTGAAGGTTGCTCTCTAGATCTCTGGCCGCCTACTAAAGGGGCGGACCACCTGCTTGGGGTGCCTACTGGAGACTAGGCGGGGCGCCTAGTTGCTGAAGAGCTTGCGGGATTTCTAGTTATTATCCTATGTAATTGTAATTCCTATTATAGCCCTACGTGGCTTATGACTTTAGAATCTACTTAAGGGGACTTTAGGCCTTTTATTAATGTCTAGATGAGGCCTCCATTAGCCTTTCATTTTACTTAGTAAGCTCTGATGTATGAATGAATGAACAAGTTCAAGAGAGAGAGTCTCTTTGAATGAAAAACCCTTGAGTTGGTTTGAGTCTTCTAGGTGAGCTAGTTGATCCCCAAACCCCCCCGATCATTCTACTTGCGAGTTCTTTGTCGACTCGAGGGTAGTTGCATAGTTGTAGGTGAATCTTGACACCGATACGAGGGTATCACGGAACAAGTTCTCCATGGTTACCTTGTAGGGAGTTCGAGACAAGTTTCACTCCCTTATCTTTTTATCGTGTTTATTTTATCCCGTATCATCTTGGTATCAGAGTAAGACTCGGGTTTTATTTCTACAAACCCCCGACCCTTGATTCTTCATGCCTAGGTCGGTTTCCACTTTAGTTTTCTTCTTGTTGTTATTGAAAAGAAGAAAAACACAAAAAAAAAAAAAAAAAAAAAAGTTGTAAACACCAAAAATTTGGCCTATCTTGGTCGTTTGATTGATTCGTATTGTGATTGATATTGGGGTTTGTTCCTTATTGGAAACCCGTTATTTTGGTACCTAGAAACCTTGATTTGAAGTTGTTATCCAAGATTTGAAAATTTGAAACCTTTTGAGATTTGAAAATTTTGAAACCCTAGCTATGAACATGATGAACGTGGTGGATTGTTGGATTTTGATTGGGGTTTGATAAAAGTTGTTGGGGTTTGATCTTTGTGATTGAAACAACATTGGGGTACCTTTGGATTGCTAAAACAACGTGAGATTTGTTGGATTTTTGGGTGCCAAAGCCAAGAAAAACGTTGTTGAACTGTGCTGGAACTTGCAGTAGGCGGACCGCCCATCCTACTCTCTGAAGTTCAAAGGCGGACCGCCCCTGTAACTAGGTGGACCGCCCACTCTCCACTGCTGTGAACCAGGCGGACCGCCCATTCTGGGAAGGTGGGGCGCCTGTTTTCCTGAGTTGGTATTTTGGGTAGTTTTTCGTAAGATCTCTTGTTTTGTTGATTGCATTGCTTCCAATTAGTGCTATTAGAGTATAATCCTACTTGATTAGTACTAATTACTTCGAGCTTTTACGATAATCGTGCCTAGAGAGGAGACTAGAATTCAAAGAAAACCCGTAGTATCATTTGACTCAAGCCCTCACTTGAAAGTGCTTATCGTCCAATCGAGTCCCATTAACTCCACTCACCCCGGAGTGCATTGGACTTGTGTAGTTGAGTGATTGAGTTGTGGTTCGTTAATCAACTACGTGAATCTTCTAGGCTCAAACTTGAGTGAAATATCCACCACCACTAAACGAGTGACCCGAGTGCTATACACGTGAGGGTGTGAGTGAGGTGTTTCACTAACGTTTGTTGATTTTGTAGGTACAATGGCAAACGATGGAGATGATCCCATGAAGAATTTCATGGCTACCGTTATAGCCAAGTTGGAGGACATAACCTTGAGACTTGAGTCCGTTGAGAGGAATCAAGTTGAGACCGGTGAGAGGAGGACCCCGAGTGTCCAAATTGAATCCAGAGAAGGCACAAGTCATAGCACTCCTATGACTCCCGGACACTTTGTGGAGCTAACCAAGAAGTATGAACAAAGGAAAGTTGAAGCTCTTCAAGAGTGTGTGTTGGGCAACACCGAACCCATGGGCAATCTCCACAACTTGGGCAATCCCCAAGGAAATGCTCCACTTCGAAGACCCGTACGGAATGTTCCACCTCTTGAGCAAATTGATGAAGTTCATGAAGAGGAGGAAGCCGAGTATGGCGATGAAGCCTATGAGTATGATGCTCCTTATCAACCTAGGAGGCAAATTAATTGGGGTCGAAATGTGGATAGGGGTAGAGGCCGAGGTCGAGGGCCACCCATGGGATATGCTAGAGGGAATGCTAGGAGAGAATATGTTGCTCATGATGACCATTATGGAGGCCAACCGGAGCCTAACTATGGGGTACGTGACAACAACAACAACCTCAATAGTGTTAAGCTCAATCTCCCATCCTTTAAGGGAACTTGTGATCCGGAGGCATACATGGAATGGGTACTACTCATGGAGTGAGTGTATGACACAAATGAGATGGCCGAGGAGAGAAAGGGTACCTATGCTATTTCTACCTTTGAGACCTATGCTTCTACTTGGTGGGAATCCATGAAGAGGTCAAGAAGAAGGATGAATTTGCATTTGAATGTGACTTGGGATGAGTTGAAAGGACTCATGAACACAAAGTATATAACTCCAAGGTATCGACAAGAGCAACTCAAGAAGCTCTTTGATCTAAAACAAGGTGTCAAAACGGTACATGAATACTTTGACGAGTTTGAGAAGACCCGGATGGCATTGGATATGGATACCGAATGTGTAGAACAAGCCATGATCCGCTTCAAGAATGGCTTGAGCTATGGTATAGCTTCTCAATTGCGATTGCATACTTATCATTCACTTCAAGATCTCTTAGAAGCCGCAATTGAAGCCGAGAATTGGCTTAAAGGAGAGAAGTCCAAGAGCAACACTCCTACTACCACAAGCAAGCCAAAGGAATGGAAGACTCCAAATGCAAACTTTCCAAGTGCAAGTGCTAGCAAAGAAGTGAAGAAGCCATATGAGAAGACTACACCACACTTGGAAGGTACTTCTAAAACTCGCTTGAGCAATCCTACTTCTACTTCTACTCAATGCTATAAGTGCAAGGGTTATGGTCATATTGCTAGGGATTGCCCTACAAAAAGGACCATGGTTGTGGTTGGTAATTTGGTATATGAGAAAGAAAGTGAGCCCGAAAGTGAGGGAGTAGAGGGGGATGAGGAAGTTTATTGTGAGGAGGCCATAGAAGGGGATGATGATCCTCAACTATTCTTGGTGGTTAGGAGGAGCTTGAGTACCATTTTCATGAAAGAGGAGGTGGAAAATGATCAAAGAGAAAACCTCTTTCATGCTAGATGTCATGTGATGGGGCAAGTGTGCTCAATGGTTGTTGATTCGGGGAGTTGTGCCAACATAGTGAGCCAATCCTTGATTTCCCAATTGAAGATACCCACTCTAAAGCACCCAAAACCATATCATTTGCAATGGCTTAGTGAGTGTGGTGAACTAAAGGTGGTGAAGCAAGTGTTGCTTGAGTTTAGCATTTGGAACTATAGAGATAAGATCATGTTTGATGTGGTCCCAATGCAAGCTTGCCATCTATTCTTTGGGAGACCATGGCAATATGATAGATGTGTTGTGCATGATGGTCGGACCAACTCCTACACGGTCAAGCAAGATGGGAGGAAGTATGTGCTTAGACCTTTGACTCCAAGACAAGTAAGGGAAGATTACAAGCGAATGAAGGAGTTGAGGGAGCCGTCTAAAGCAAAGTCACCCGTTGTACTTGTACCCGAGCCAAACAATCTCATTGTCTTGCCATTGCATGATGAAAATGAGAGTCACTCCACTTCAAATGAGAGAGAAAATATAGAGAGAAGTGAGCGAGTGACCGGTGATAATCTAAGAGAGGAAAAAGGAGAGGATTTGAGGAGTGATGTGAGTGGATTGTCACCACAAACTACACTTGACCATGAGGTAAATTTGAGAGAGAAGAGAGCTGAGGAAAGAAAAATTGAGAGTGAGAGCACCCATTGTTTTAACCCTTCTTCATCTTCTACTTTTTCTTGTGAAAGTTCTTGTGTAGGTACAATTGAAGACAAGCCATCGGAGCCTCAACCATGTGCTTGGAAGGAAAGATAAGAGGAGGAAAGTTCTCAATGTGAGCTTCATGAAGGAGGAGTTGCATATGACACTTCAAGCCTTGTGAGTGATCAAGGAAGTACTACAAATGTAAGTGTTACTTCGCCTTTTCATGAGCCTACTAGCTATTTGTCTTGTGATGACTCAACACTAGTTGGTGTTTTTGATGCATCTAGTGAGTATACTACTAGTGGAGAGTCTAGTTGTCAACTTGAGTGTGCTTGTGGAACACTAGTTGGGAGGGATGCTATGTCACATCATGATGTGAGCTTATTGTTCATTGAACCCCTAGTGTAGATTTTGTAGTTGACAGTGATTGTGACCTTTGCTATGACACACCACCAACCTTTGACAAAGGGGAAGATGAGATAGTTGATCATTCCCTTATTGATTTGCTTCTATTTGGTGGGCTAATGTGTTGTAGTAAAGATGGAATTTACTTTAAGGAGTCCAAATTGCATGAATTGGACAAGGTTGTCTATGATGACTCCTCAAGTGAACCTAGTCTTGATAATTTGTCTATGCTTGATCATGGCAGTGAGATGTATGTTTTTACCAATCCATTATTTGAAGGCATCCTCATTAGTGGTAATGACTTGTATCGGATCAGACTAGGGTGAATAGTAGAATGGAACCCCCATAGTGTGATTCCTTAGGCAACCCATTGCTCGAGAATTTGGGTGAGGCAAATAGTTCTTTGAGTGACCCTACTATTGCTCGTCGGGGTTATGATGAAGAAGAATCCATCATCAATGCCTTCCTTGAGAGCTTGTCCTTTAGGAAGGGTTGCTTAGGTGATGAAATGGGAGGGGAAGAGGAGTCCCTTGGTGTGAGTAAGTATACTCTAAAGAAGAGGAGTGAAGCGCTTGATCCTACTTGTAGGTTGGGCTATTTGACTCACTCCACTCCACATGTTGATCACACCTCGAGGATAGATTGATGTGTTGATCTTGAGCTTAAGGTTCAAGGGGATTTTGATAGCTTGATCTTGCATTTCCCATGTCTCCATGACCTATTTGCTCATTATTTTGTTGAGTGCATGTTGATCTTTAACCAATTACTTATTGTTCTCTTTGGAGACTTGCTATTTGTGCTTATTATTGATGCTTGGTTATATCACAAGAGTGTGTTTTCCACACTTCTTGCACTAACCTACTTTCAAAGTAGGAAGTTTGCTTGTGTTTGCTTGTCGTTGCTTGTAGGTTCTAAGCTCCATGCTAAGTCAAGGAAGACCTTGGAAGAAGCCTATGTCAAAGTGACGATCAAGAAGAACAAAGAAGGAGAATCTTGGCCACCCCGAGGAGTTGATGATGCCATGAGAGACCATGCCTTGATTTCGAGGATGAAATCTTCTCAAGAAGGGGAGGATGATGCGGGAAAAGTCGAGCAACCATCCAAAAGCACCATCCAAGGCCAAGGAAGAGCTTATGCATTGGAACGCCATGGAACGAGGAGCATCCGAGACACATTTCGAGGTGTTTCAAGGCTTCCCAGGAAGGGGAGGACCGCCCGTTTCACTAGGCGGACCGCCCACTTGAAGGTTGCTCTCTGGATCTCTGGCCGCCTACTAAAGGGGCGGATCACCTGCTTGGGGCACCTACTGGAGACTAGGCGGGGCACCTACTAAACTAGGCGGGGCGCCTAGTTGCTGAAGAGCTTACGGGATTTCTAGTTTTTATCCTATGTAATTCCTATTATAGCCCTACGTGGCTTATGACTTTAGAATCTACTTAAGGGTACTTTAGGCCTTTCATTAATATCTAGATGAGGCCTATAAATACTCCATTAGCCTTTCATTTTACTTATTTAGCTTTGATGTATGAATGAATGAACAAGTTCAAGAGAGAGAGTCTCTTTGAATGAAAAACTCTTGAGTTGGTTTGAGTCTTCTAGGTGAGCTAGTTGATCCCCAAACCCCCCCCCCCCCAATCATTCTACTTGCGAGTTCTTTGTCGACTCGAGGGTATTTGCATAGTTGTAGGCGAATCTTGACACAAATACGAGGGTATCACGGATCAAGTTCTCTGTGGTTACCTTGTAGGGAGTTCGAGACAAGTCTCGCACCCTTATCTTTTTATCGTGTTTATTTTATCCCGAATCAGGGACGATCCCCACCATGGTAGAAACTACCTCCTCGGTAGATGTTGAAAGGTTAACCAAGGAGATCGAAGCCTGAGTTGAGGCTTGCGTGGAAAAACGGCTCGAAAGCATCCCCGGGGTGACTAAGACTCAAGACGCTCTTGATATTGACAATTATAGGCAATTGTCGTTTAAGTGCGAGTCTGCTCCACCACCAACTCCAAAAAATTTCAAGATTTTCTTTTTGAAAAAGTATGATGGGACCATTGACCCCAAATAACATGTAACTGAATACATGTCAATGGTATTGAGTAATGACTTAACGGGGATAGAGAAGGAGTTGATGTTCTTGAAAAAATTCGGCGAATCTCTGGAGAAGGGAGCATTACGCTGGTACATGTGTCTACCATCGGGGTCAATTCTACTTTTAAGGAGCTTGTTAACGCATTCATTAAAGCTCATACCGGGGCGCAGAAAATCTTCCAAAGGAAAGAGGATATATTCGAAGTCAAACAACGGCCCGGCGAGCCACTCAAAGACTTCCTCGAGCGCTTTCATGCTGAGTGTATGGAGTTACCTCCCATGGATACTCTAGCCATCATTGCGTTTGAAAAATGTATAAATGTTCGAAATTTTAAGGCCGCTGCTGAGTTGCGGAAAGAGCTCCAACAATATCAAACCTTGAAATGAGATGATTTGCACAACAGGGCATACACCAAGATAAGGTTGGAGGAAGCCGAGTGGAAAAATAATGGTCGAAATTATAACTACAAGAATCGAAGCGAATCCTCATATTGCGCCGAGGCGCCACGAGGAAACTCGAAGGGGAGGTATGAACTATCCACCTCATCGAGGAAGCCTGTTAGTCAAAGGCTAGGAAACTCGTTTGGAAATTTGCATGTGAGCCAGCAGCTCGGTGGAAAGGTTTTTTCCAATACGAACCAAAAGAACTCCTCGAGCCCAGCTCTGCTATCAAAGAATAAGGAATTACCCCGTATCCCCGATTACAACTTCAACATATCGACCTCGGAGTTGATCAATGTAGTCAAGGGGACCACCGGGGTAAGAATACCAAATGACATGAGAACTCCTGCTGACAAGAGGGATCAAAATCTACACTGCGAGTTTCATGCAGACTATGGCCACCGCACCGAGGACTGCAAAGCACTGCGCCTCGAGGTGGCGCACTTATTAAAGAAGGGGGTGTTAGCTGAATTCCTCACTGATAAGGGGAAGGAAAACTACACAAAGAACCGAGGTGATGGACAACCACCTCGGGCACCACCCTCGAGAGAGTCGTAAATGTTATCACCTGGGGGTCAGAGGTGAATGGGGTGAATTTTACAGCTGCTAAGAAGTTCGCAAAGCTGTCGATCACCATGGAGAAAAGAACTCGAATTGGAGGCTAGGGGAAAGAAATTGTGTTTGATGATGACGATTGTGACGGGATGATGTTCCCTCATCACGACGCTTTAGTCATCATGTTGAGAATAAATGACTCAGATATCAAAATAGTCCTGATTGACCCCTGTAGCTCTGTCAATATAATAAGCTACGGGGCCATCATAAAGATGTGGTTGAAAGGAGAAATCATCCCTAAGGCTACTGTGTTGACTGGCTTCAACAACTCCACCGAGAAGACATTGGGTGAAATCACACTCAAAACATTCGCCGAAGGAGTTTGCAAGGAAATAATGTTTAAAGTTCTACACGAGGACATGGCATATAATGTGATCCTCGGTAGACCATGTATCCACTCCATGGAGGCTGTTCCATCCACTCTTTATCAAGTGATCAAATTCCATACCCCATGGGGAGTTCGTTCGATAAAAAGAGAGCAACGAGTAGCGAGAGAGTGCTATTCCGTTGCATTGAACAGTGGAGTCGTCCCGACCGGACCGAAAAAATAGCAACCAATGCAACCGGGGTCGAACAAAGAGGGAGAGTCAAGTTCCCAAGATGACCCCTGAAGAGAAATAGAGAAGATCCCGGTGTACATTCAAGAACCTCGGAAATAAAAAGCTGAGGATTCAACCATTGAGGAGCTAGAATCTTTCACATTATCGAAAGATTTTCTAGACAGAAAGGTGTTTGTCGGCTCGGAGTTGGACCCTGAGTCAAAGAAAGCAATAATCAAAGTTTTGAGGTCCAACAATGATTGCTTTGCTTGGTCCCATTCAGATATGGTCGGTATCGATCCGGAGATCATGACCCATAAATTGAATGTGGATCCTCGTTTTACCTCGGTAAAACAAAAGATGAGGCCGCACGCCGGTGTTAAAAAGAAAGCAATAGAGGATGAAACTATGAAGCTGCAAGAGAATGGCTTCATAAGAGAAGTGAAGTACTCCGAACGGCTGGCTAATGTCGTCGTTGTACCCAAAAAGAATGGCAAGTGGAGGATGTGTGTAGATTACACCGATCTAAACAAAGCTTGCCCCTAAGATACCTATCCATTGCCACAGATAGATAGGTTAATAGACTCCACGGTTGGACACAAATTGTTAACCTTCTTAGATGCTTATTCGGGGTATAACCAAATCCTCATGGATTCGAAGGACGAAGAAAAGACATCGTTCATCACTGACCGAGGCACTTTTTGCTACAAGGTAATGCCTTTCGGTTTGAAGAACGCCGGGGCGACATACCAAAGACTAGTGTGTCGCATGTTCAAAGAGTACATTGGAAAGTCTATGGAAGTCTACATAGATGATATGCTGATCAAGTCTATTCGAATGGAAGATCATCTAAATCATTTGAGAGAAGCCTTCGCCGTTCTGAGGCAATACAACATGAAATTGAATCCTGAAAAGTGTGCCTTCGGTTTAGGATCGGGCAAATTTTTGGGATTCATAGTCTCCGAACGGGAAATCAAAGCCAATCCAGACAAGATCAAAGCCATCGAAGAAATCCCCGAGGAGCTAACCGGGGTAAAGGAAGTTTAGCGCTTAACTGGCTGAGTCGCTGCCTTGAGTCGATTTATCTCAAGGTCTTTAGAACGATACCACAAATCCCTCGCCTTGCGTCGCCTTGGGCCACTGGCTACTGACATCGCTTCCCCACTGCCCTCTGGCTCAATGACTTGCAGCGCCGGCATGGTGGCGGTGAAATCTCCACTAGCTATTGCGGCGGCAGAGCGTGTAACCCTCTCGCCAGAGTTAGACATAATGTGAGATTTGAAGGAAGGATTTAGTTCAAAATCAGATGGGTTAATGGATTATCGGCGATGGAAGTTTTTTTTTCTCTCTCTCTACTGTGTACAATATAATCAATAGGTGAGGAAGAAGGACTCCAAATGGAGTATTTATAGATGACGCACACGTGCAAGTGGGAAAGTAATAATGATTATAACGCTGGAAGAAGAAAAAATAAATCAGCGTGACCGTTCGGTGGCAAATGAATGGTCACCACGTAGCGCGAAGCCGTAATTCGAAAAGACTTGTGATGTTTTGAAACTCTTGGATAGGGTTGAGCCATGTCATCTTCCTACTTAAAACTCATTCCACTCCTCGGTGACCCTTGCACTCACCCGAGGAGTGGGGGGACTATCTGTATTGGGTAAAAATCGACGTGCTCGAACAACACTTCGGTGTGATAAATCGAGGGCAATCGAACTGTTGTTCCAAAGGATGAAGATTGAAGCAAACAATAGAACTACTAAAGTCACTGAAGGCGAGCCATGAGCTGTGCCTCGACGATATTCACTTCAACCAAGCAGCAAGGTCGAACCACCGAAGTTATGTATTTGGGCTTCGATGGCATAACTCGGTTCTAGCGGCTCAGCAGCCCACTACTCCAGCCCACTAACTCCACTAACAGATATGCCAAACGTGGACTTGGGCATGATCAGTCATGGGAAACGTGGGCAAGGCCCCTTGTACCTATAAATAGTATTAGTTTTCATATTGTATTCATTCAGAAATACTTACAGAAACTCTGAAAAATTTTGTACTCACTGATATATATATATTGAAATTGCGTTACTTTTCTTACATTCTCGCTTATTGTTGATATTATTTCGATTTTGATACCAAGATTTGCTTGTATTCGCAACCCAAATTCGATTTCTGATCCTAAATCAGTTTAGACCGATACAATAAGTATGTACCTTGCATTGTGTATTTTAGTTTAACAATTGTATTTGTATTTGTAAGGCCACAAACAACCAGTTATATTGAAATTTTAGGACATTATCGATGTTATTATATATGATTAGGCTAATAGATCAATGATTAATGAATAACCAATGACAATACGTAGTAGACAAGTAAACTATTAACAATAATGAAATAACAAAATAAATGAAAGTAAGAAAGAAAAATCTTATTGATTTGGCCGTGCAAGGCCTCAAGCAGTAGCAATAGCATTGGTAATGAGTAGTAACAAAGGCTTAGCAAAAACAATTGAATAAAAGTTGTGTAAGCGGGAGAACGAACTGGGTACAAATAAGTGGGAGATGGAGTATTTTATAGGCGTTGGTCTCTAACTAATCTTCACTTCCCACCACCCCACATTTCTGAGTAGATAATTGTTGTGATAGAGGTCTCCTTGAGAATAGTGGAGTTGGCCGAGCCTTGATTAGTTATATATTCGCGTGTTTGTGCATTATGTCCAGATTTGTGAGTCTTTGTTTGCTATTCCATAGAAATGATTTTTTGTCAAATGCCATTACACGGTGTCTGTGTCACTTGAGAATACTTTTCTTCTTCGACTAGTTAATCATGTCACGTACTGTATGGGCCTAAATCAGTTTAGGATTACAAATCGAATTTGGGTTCGAATATAAGCAAATCTTCGTATCAAAGTTGAACAAATACACAAAACAGATGTAAATACGAAAGAATAACTTGATTTCAATATATGATCGAGAGTACAAATTTGGGCAGAGTTTCAGTATATATTTCTGGATCCGTACAATGTAAAATAAAGTGTTATTTATAGATACAAGGTGTTATCCCACGTTCTCCACTACTTGTTCATGGCCAACCCACGTCTGGAGCATTTATGGGTGAAGTTAATGGGCAAGGTAGTGGGCTGCAAAGCCGCTTGAGCCGAGGGAATTCACCGAGGCGCGAATAAATGACCTCGGTGGTAATGCCCTGTTGCTTGATCGAGGTGGCTGTCACCGAAGCTCAGCTTGCGCCTTGCCTTCGGTGGCGACCTCGGTGCTTGGCTTCGGCGATCCATTCATTTGCTTCGGTCTCTGGGTCGCCAATGTGTGTTCGGTCGTTAACGATTTGCATGACCGAGGCGAATCATCGTGGGTCAATTTTTACCCAAAACAGATAGTCCCCCCAATCCTCGGTTACATGCCGAGGTTACCGAGGAGTGGAATGAAATTTAGCGGGAAAATGACGTGGCCTGATCTTATCCACGCGTTTCAAATTTTGCCAACGGTTCACGTCTCATCAGGTCATTTCCCATGGACACGTGTCATCCATCCGTTGGTTCTCCAAACGGTCACGCCGTAATTTTTGTTTTCCCTAACATCTCAATGATGACGCCTCTCCACTTGCTCTTTCCATACCTATAAATACCTCTTCCTCAAGTCCTTTTCTTCACTTTTACCTTCTACAATCAATAGTGCCAAAGAGAAAACAACTTTCTTACTTCTTTTGATCAATTCTTATCTTCAAGAAAGTTTCAATCTCAAACCATTACCATGTCTACCACTCAATCTAGACAGGATTTGAGTGATTCAGGTGAGAGGGTACGAGCTCCGATCTTGGCTGCGGCCACTGCTAGTGGCGACATCGCCGCTGTTGCGCCGGGGGTCCCAACGACTGCCGGGGAAGGTGGAGAGGTGACGTCTAGTATTGGGGGCCTGAAGCGCCGTAAGGCTAGGGCTAGGCGCGACCTGGCAGTGGAGGTGGAATACGCTGATTTGGGAGAGGAGGTTGACGTCATGCTTGATGACGTCATGGTAGGTAGCGTCAGTGGCGTCATCTACAGAGATGGTGATGACGGAGGTGATGATGAAGGTGATGATGCCGAGGGCGATGATGCCGTGGGTGAGACCGAGGGCGGGAACGTTGCCGAGGGGGGATCTTCGGGACCGGTGATTCCCCTCGAGCAATAGCTCGAGCCTCACCAAATAATCCCTTCTCATTTCGACAACGGCAAGGACCTTAAGCTGCAAGTTCAATCAGCCGACCAGGAAGAGAATAACAGAAATATTCCCGTGAACACAACACCTACCCGTATAACAAAAGCTCACATTGAGCGGGTTCGGAGGGAGTGCAACTTTGGGCCCGAGGTGAAAGTGGTCATACCCGATCCGACAAGCAGAGTTTGCCACCATATCGAGGGGCTTTCTTTCGCTTACACCTATCCTTTCACCCTCGGCTTCTCCCTCCCGGTGCACAAATTTATTGACGACTTTTGCCGGGCCTACAACTTGTGCTTGGCTCAACTAGGCCCCGGCGTTTGGAGGGTCGTTCAGTGTATGGACTGGTTAAGCACGAAGGCCGGGGTGAGCTTCACTTTTCAACATCTTATTTCACTTTACTACCCATATTTCCATAAGGCCGGGGTCGTGGCCTTGAACAACCGAGGCAAGTTCGCTCTTCTTCACAAGAGTGAAGACCATGGGGACCGGGGCTGGAGTGATCGTTACATATTGCTGGAGACCAGCGTTTTATCCGTCGAACCTAATTTCCCCGAACGGTGGAATAACACACGCAAGTACTCTTTTTTTGTATTTCACTCCTCGGTGACTATTCATGTTAGCTGACCTCGTTTCTTTGTTATCTCTTCAGCCAACAAGGTTGACATCGTACCCCCTGAAGGTTTGACTGAATGGGTAAGAGCGATGACCGAAGCTCGTTTACGCCCCGAGAGGACATGGATGAAGATGGCCACCGATTTTGGTTGGCAATGCAAACGGCACGGTAAGCTTTTTTGTTGTGTTTTATTTGGTAGGTCATTTTGGGATTTTGACTTTGTTTCGCTGACTTCTCTTTCCTCGGAACTAGGTTTTCCAAACCGCGCCATTAACACCAAGAAAAGCAAGAAGAAAAAGAAAGAGGAGAAGAAGAAGAAGGATGGGGAGGAGACCGAGTCAGACGATAACCTAGCTTCGGTGGCGGGAGAGTTGAAGGGGTTGAAGGAGTCGAAGGCTTCAAAGTCTTTAAAAGCTTCAAAGGGAGCTCCCGGCCAAGGATCCTCCAAAGGTAATATTTATCCTCGGTCAACTTCATCGAATATCGTTCTTTTTTTTTACTTCCTTGTTCCAATTTCTTCCACTATTGTAGGCGTGAAGAGGAAGAGGGCAGTTTCAAAGAAGCCCTCCCGTTCGGTGGCTCCTCGCACCGAGGTGGAAACTCCTTCTCAACCCGAGGCAGCAGTTGAGGGGCGCCGAGGATTGATCGATGAGCCCGATGATACAGCTGCTGATGTTTTAGCCCGGAGAGAGGTTGAGTTTATTGACCTCGAAGATCAAGAGCATGGATCCAAGGTGGCAGTTGCCAAGGCTAAGGGCAAGGCCAAGGTTGTGGAGGCAGGCACTGCTGCGTTTGAGGAAGGGGCCGGTACTGGCGCGGTTAGGGTGCATTCCAAACCCACGAGGATTTCATCCTCGGTGGGGTATTATCGGAGACTTGAAGTGCCGACTTCTTCCAATTTGTTGGCCTGTGACCGAGCCGACATCTTGAGTCTTACGCCTTTGTTGGGGCCGGTGGAAGATAAAGTTGTGCAGGAATTTTCCCGAGGCCAACTATATAATACCATGGCTGCCAATGCTATCAGGGTAAGTTTCATCGCTCTTGAGTTATGCCTTAAAACTTCTTTTCGTCTCTGCCTTCGATTCATAGCTGATTTTGATTCCCTAATTAATCTTTGCTCAGAGCTTTATTCTATCGTTGAGGGCTATCGAAGTTGAATCCTCGAGGACTGAAGAGGTCCGGCGTGTAGCTCGCCTATGGGACAAGCAAAGGGACAGCTTTAACGCACAGATAGCTGCATTGAAGGCTGATTTGTCCAAGTCCCAGTCCGATCTGCATGAGGTCGAGATAGCTTCCGAGGCGAAAATCAAAGCACTTGGTGATGGCTTTCAGGCTGAGCGCTCGAGGCTGGAGGCCGAAGCTGTGAGACTAAGCGCCGAGCTGACCCAAGCAAAGGCCGAAGCTGTGGAGATTGCCAAAAAGCATCATGATCAGCTGAGGAAGCATGTGCTTCATATCAAAAGACTGGAAAGTGAGAACTCTAAGCTTCCAGCTAAAGATGCTGAGATTGAGGCCCTTCGAGATGAAATTGCCAATCGAAAGAGTAGGGTTGCGATCAAGGTCAAGAGAGCCGAGCTGGATAAGCGATGGGCCATTATCAAATCTCGGTTGAAGCTACTCAAGCGATGCCGCACCGGGGAGATCAACTTGGATGAGGAGATAGCAAGGGCCGAGGTAAAATCGGCGGAGGCCCAAGCAATCATTGATGAACTTCCATCAAGTGAAGCCTCGAGCGGCGATGAAGATGAAGAAGATGATGAAGATGCCGAGGGGGGCTCCGAGGATGGAGGTGACTCTCCCGAGGCATAGACTTCTGGTAGCATTGTTTTGTAAGCCTTCAGGCTTTAATGCTTGTATCTTGGACCTTCGAATCATTTTTTGATGTAAATACTCTTAGCCTTCGGGCTCTTTTAATGAAAGGTTTGTACGCTTTTTATCTCAAGTGTTGGTTTTTGCATGTACCGAACACCTTGTAAAAAATAAATAACTTGCTTGCAAGACTTGACTGAATTTAATCGATGCAAACTTAGAAAGAAGTCTCGTCCTCGAGTCGATGCATTGTGCAGCTTCGGAGTGCAAGATTTATACAGATAAATAGATATAAGATCAAAATCATTTCATTAATATCCACGAGCCAGAAATCAGCTATTTACATAGAACCAAGTCGAAGCGGACCTTGGGTAGAAAAAAAAAATTTACAATAAAAGCAAATTGACAATATGCCGCTACCGGGCTAATTTACAATGTACTAAATCTACCGGGCGTCAGTCCCCGGTTGTCGGATAGATAAGCTTTGGTTGGGAGGCTCGATGTCGACCTCGGTATCAACCCCTCTCACTCCCCCCAGTGTTCGGTTGTGAATCTTGATGAAGATCCGAGCACTGGAAATCATTCGGTTCGCTTCCTGAAAAGGTCAAGCAAAAGATGGAACGAGGAGCAAGTTAGTACATTTCGATCGAGGCCATAGGAGCGTTGTTCGGCTCGGGGCTGCGGATGAATTTAAAAAGATTGAAAAGCATTTACCTCGACTAGAAGTAGTACCGCTTCAGATTGGAAATGTTCCAATTCAGAGGTTCGGGTTCGCCTTGCAAATTCTCAATTTGATAAGTTCCCTTTCCAACGATTGCCTTGACTCTTTAGGGTCCTTCCCAATTTGCAACAACCTTTCCTCCGTTGTCTTCCTTTGTTGATTGGTTTGTAGTTTTTAGCACATAGTCTCCAACTTTGAAGTCTCTGAGTTCGGCTTTTCTATTGAGGTACGCCTCGATCTGCCTTTTTTGGGCGACTAGCCGAACCAAAGCTAATTCCCTTTTTTCCTCGAGCAGATCCAATTCTATGCACATAGCCTGTTGATTTGCATCCTCGGTAGTGTGGGCGTACCGAAGGCTTGGTTCGCCCACTTCTACGGGGATGAGGGAATCCATGCCATAAGCCAGTGAGAAAGGAGTCTCAGCTGTGCTGTTCTCCATTGTTCGCATGGCCCATAGCACCCCGGGCAGCTCCTCGGGCCAAGGGCCTTTCTTTTCATCAAGCCTTTTCTTGAGATTTTCAATTATGATCCTGTTTGACGTTTCGGCTTGACCATTGGCACTTGGGTGATAAGGAGTCGAAGCAATTCTTTTGATTCCCTATTGCTTGAAGAAATCAGTGATGACTGCCCCCATGAATTGTTTACCGTTGTCACAGGCAATCTCTCTTGGGACACCGAACCTGTAGATGATGTTCTTCCTGATGAAATCGATTACTTGTTTTTGCTTTACCTCGGTGAAAGCTGCCGCTTCCACCCATTTCGTGAAGTAATCGGTTAGCACCAGAATAAAGCGAACACCACCTTTTCCCTTTGGCAATGGTCCAACAATGTCCATCCCCCACTTCATGAAAGGCCATGGTGATACCACCGAGTGTAGAGGCTCGGCCTTTTGATGGATCATCCGCCTATGGCATTGGCACTTATCACATTTTTGCACGAAGGCTTTTGCATCGGCACTTATAGTAGGCCAATAATACCCAGCTCTTAACAATTTACGCACCAAGGATTTTCCCCCCGAGTAATTGCCACGCTCGCCTTTGTGCACTTCGGCCATCATGTACCTTGCCTCGTCGAGACCCAAACACTTGGCCATCGGGCCGTAATACAACCTTTTATACAAATTACCCTCGATCAGGTGATACGAGGCTGATTGGGTCCTTAATTTCTTTGCTTCTTTTTTGTCTTGGGGAACAGTCCCCGAGTCGAAGTAAGAGATGAACTTACTCCGCTAATCCTATATATTGTCCACTAAGTTGACCTGCAACTTCATCTATCTCATTTGTGCGGACAACAATCGAACCATTGAGTCAGTCCCCGAGTGAGCTTCGTCAATCGCCGAACCCAAGTTTGCTAAAGCATCAGCCTCGGTATTTTCCTCCCAAGGCACTTGTTTAACTTGACATTCTTAGAATTGGGCCAAGATTCTTTGTGCTCGATCCAAGTATAATTGCATCCTGGGCTCCCGAGCCGTATAATCACCGAGGACCTGGTTCACTACCAACTGTGAGTCACATCTCAATTCAATTCTTTCCACCCCCATTTCTTTAGCCAGCTCCAAACCCGCTAAAGCTACCTCGTACTCGGCCTCGTTGTTGGTCACTTTTTTAAACCGAACCGAGTGCCTGACTTTCTCCCCGGTGGGTGCTTTCAAGACTATGCCTAAACCTGAACCTTTGGAGTTAGTTGCTCCATCAGTGTGAAGTATCCATAGCCCCGAGGAGATTCCTTTTGCCATGGAGTTTTCCTTTTCCGCCTCGGGCAGAATCCCAATACTAAAGTCGGCCGCGAAGTCGGCTAGGACTTGAGACTTAATGGCTGTCCGAGGTTGATAGGTGATATCATATTCGCTCAATTCTACCGCCCATTTTGATAACCTCCCCGATAACTCAGGTTTATGCAATATACTTCTTAAAGGGAAGGTTGAAACTACCGCTATTGGGTGACATTGGAAATAGGGCCGTAGTTTCCGAGCAGTAACAAGTAAAGCTAGTGCAAGCTTTTCCAAGTGTGGATACCTGGTTTCAGCGTCGAGGAGTGTCTTGCTTACATAGTAGATGGGCTGTTGATTGCCGTCTTCTTCCCGAACCAGCACAGCGCTGACAGACACCTCGGACACGGCCAAGTAGACCAGCAATGTTTCACCTTCTTTTGGCTTGGCGAGCAACGGTGCGTTAGCCAAGTATTGTTTCAAATCTTTCAACGCTTGTTTGCACTCCGGTGTCCATTCGAAGTGATTTTTTTTTCTCAAGACGGAGAAGAACTTGTGGCATCGCTCCGAGGACCTTGAGATAAATCGACTCAAGGCGGCGACCCGGCCAGTCAAGCGTTGAACTTCTTTCACCCCGGTCAGCTCCTCGGGGATCTCTTCAATAGCTTTGATTTTATCTGGGTTAGCCTTGATCCCTCGTTCAGAGACAATGAATCCCAAGAATTTGCCTGATCCCACGCCGAATGCGTACTTCTCTGGGTTCAATTTCATGCCGTATTGCCTCAAAACAGCAAAGGCTTCCCTCAGATTATTCAAATGATCCTCCATTCGGATCGATTTGATGAGCATATCATCTATGTAGACCTCTATAGACTTTCCAATATACTCCTTGAACATGCGACATACCAACCTTTGGTAGGTTGCCCCGGCGTTCTTCAGACCGAAGGGCATCACCTTGTAGCAGAAAGTACCTCGGTCGGTGATGAACAAGGTCTTTTCTTCGTCCTTCGGGTCCATGAGGATCTTATTATAGCCCGAATATGCATCTAAGAAGGTTAATAGTTTGTGTCCAGCCGTGGAGTCTATTAACCTGTCAATTTGTGGCAATGGATATGAGTCTTTGGGGCAAGCTTCAAGTCGGTGTAGTCTACACACATTCTCCACTTGCAATTCTTCTTCGGTACGACCACCACATTGGCCAGCCATTCGGGGTATTTCACCTCTCTTATGAAACTATTTTCTTGCAACTTGGTGGTTTCATCTTCGATCGCCTTCTTTTTGGCCCCGACATGAGGTCTCTTCTTCTGCTTCACCGGGGTAAATTTTGGATCCACATTCAGCTTGTGAGTCATGATCTACGAATCAATACCCGTCATGTCTGAATGGGACCAAGCAAAACAATCATGGTTGGACTTCAAAACTTCAATAATCGCCTTTTTTGACTCCGGGCCCAACTCCGAGCCGACAAACACTTTTCTATCGGGGAAATCTTTCAATAGGGTGAAAGATTCCAACTCCTCAATGGTTGAATCCTCGGCCTTTTGCTTCCGAGGCTCTTGAATACAAACCGGGATCTTTTCGACTTCCCCTCGGGTGTCCTCCCCGCTTGACCCCGGTTGCTGTCGTTGCTATTGCTTTGGCCCGGTCGGGGCGACTCCACTTTTTAACGCAACCGAGTAGCATTCCCTCGCTACTCGTTGCTCCCCTTTGATTGATCGAACTCCCCATGGTGTAGGGAATTTAATCACTTGATGTAGAGTGGAGGGGACAGCTTCCATGGAATGGATCCAGGGTCTTCCGAGGATCACATTGTATGCTAGATCCTCGGGCATTACTTGGAACAATTTTTCCTTAACAACTCCTTCGGCGAACGTCTTGAGTGTGATCTCATCCAACGTTTTCTCCGAGGAATTGTTGAATCCGGCTAGCACTGTTGCTTTGGGGACAACCTCCCCTTTCAGCCACATTTTCTTAACAGCCCCGTAGCTGATTATATTGATCGAGCTACCGGGGTCGATCAAGACTCTTTTGATGTTAGAGTCGTTGATTCTCAGCATGATGACCAAAGCGTCGTGATGGGGGAACATCATCCCATCACAGTCGTCATCGTCAAACACGATTTCTTTACCCGAGCCGCCAATTCGGGTTCTTTTCTCCATGTTGATAGATAACTTAGCGAATTTCTTGGCCGCGGCGAAATTCACACCGTTCACCTCTGATCCCCCGGTAATGACATTCACCACTCTTTCTGGGGGTGGAGACCGAGGTGGTTGCCCATCACCTCGGTTCTTGGAGAAATTGTCTTTCCCTTTGTCAGTAAGGAAATCAGCCAATACTCCCTTCTTTAGCAAGTGAGCTACCTCGAGGCGCAAGGCTTTGCAATCCTCGGTCCTATGGCCGTAATCCGCATGGAATTCACAGTGCAGATTGTGGTCTCTTTTATCCGCCGGGGTCCTCATGTCCTTGGGAACCCTCACCCCGGCAGTCCCTTTGACTACATTGACCAGCTCCGAGATCGATATATTGAAGTTGTTGTCAGGGATCTGAGGTAGATCCTTTTTTGGGGCCGAAGCTGGGCTTAAGGGATTTCTTTGGTTCGTGTTGGGTTGGACCTTCCCTCCGAGCCGTTGACTTATGTGTGAATTCGTGTATGAATTTCCGAAGGAGTTTCTCAGCCTTTGGCTGACATGCTGCCTTATCGAGGTATATGGCTCATACCTCCCCTTCGGGTTGCTTCGCGACGCCTCGGCGCGGTGTGAAGATTCTCCTCGGTTTTTATAATGGTAACCTCGGCTTTTGAATACAGCCTCCTCCAATCTAATTTTGGAGTAAGTTCGCTTGTGCAGATCCTCCCATGTTAGGACCTGATATTGTTGGAGTTCTTTTTGCAATTCAGCGGCAGCGTCAGAATTGCGAATATTAATACCTTTTTTAAATGCCATGATGGCCAAGGTATCGTCCATCCGAGGTAATTCCATGCGCTCGGCATGGAATAGCTCAAGAAATTCTTTGAGCGGCCCACCGGGCCTTTGTTTCACTTCGCATATATTCTCCTTCCTTTGGAGGATCTTTTGGGCCTCGGTGTGCGCCTTGACGAAGGCGCTGGACATTTCCTTGAAGCTGGAAATCGACCCCGCTGGCAGACACATATACAAACGTAGAGCCCCCTTCTCCAAAGACTCGCCGAATTTTTTCAAGAACATCGACTTGAGCTGTATAGCCGTTAGGTCGTTGCTCTTCACCATTGCCATGTATTCTCTCACATGTTCTCTGGGATCGGTAGTCCCATCATATTTCTTCAAAAACATGAGTTTGAAGTTCTTGGGGGTTGGGGCTGGAGCCGCTTCGGGCTTGAAGGGCAGCTCCCTGTATTGATCAATATCGAGATCATCCTCCTCCTTCGTTACTCCCGGCACGCCCTCGAGGCGTTTTTCCACGCGTGTCTCGATGCGAGCCTCAATTTCCCTGGTCAATTTTTCGACATCGACCGAGGATGTTGTTTCAGCCACTGTGGGAACCGTCCCGAAGTGTGGCGTCGTAGTTGGTATGTTTCCCGAGCCCCCAGACATGGCCCCGTTGTGAGGTCCTCCTGTTATCACGCCCGTAGGAACGTAGAGCGGGATGCCTCCACCAGGAGCCGAAGGCTGGGTGCTGTTCGGTGCTGCACTGTTCCTCGCATCGAACGAGGCGCGGAACTCAGCATTAATGTTAACTTGCTCATCCTGTCTACTTTGGAGAGCTCTTAACGCAGTGACAACGTAAGCTTGGAACTCTTCGGTTGTCATTGGTGATGCGGGCTGTTGGTTCAACGGAACGCTAGCCCGTTCGCTATTATTATCGCTATTATCAGCCATAACGTCGTTGAATCGTAAGCTTTGATGAAAAAGGACGTGAAACTTTGGAACAAAGCGTTACTGCTTATATCCCCACAAACGGCGCCAATTTGTATGAGCCTAAATCAGTTTAGGATTACAAATCGAATTTGGGTTCGAATATAAGCAAATCTTCGTATCAAAGTTGAACAAATGCACAAAACAGATGTAAATACGAAAGAATAACTTGATTTCAATATATGATCGAGAGTACAAATTTGGGCAGAGTTTCAGTATATATTTCTGGATCCGTACAATGTAAAATGAAGTACTATTTATAGATAAAAGGTGTTATCCCACGTTCTCCACTACTTGTTCATGGCCAACCCATGTCTGGAGCATTTATGGGTGAAGTTAATGGGCAAGGTAGTGGGCTGAAGAAGTGGGCTGCAAAGCCGCTTGAGCCGAGGGGATTCACCGAGGCGCGAATAAATGACCTCGGTGGTAATGCCCTGCTGCTTGACCGAGGTGGCTGTCACCGAAGCTCAGCTTGCGGCTTGCCTTCGGTGGCGACCTCGGTGCCTGGCTTCGGCGATCCATTTATTTGCTTCAGTCTCTGGGTCGCCGACGTGTGTTCGGTCGTTAACGATTTGCATGACCGGGGCGAATTATTGCGGGTCGATTTTTACTCAATACACGTACCCAAACATTCCGAACACCTGGCAGCAACATGTTTGGATCGATTTTCACCTATACAGTAGGCCCACTAGGTTAAAGCCTACTCTTTGTTAGTAACTTTTTCATGTTTAAGACTCTTAACATCATATTTTTATCAAGCTCTTGTTTAGACATAACATTTTGACACATTTTTTTAAAACATAATTTAAAAACAATGTTTGTTTATAGATTTTGGCCAGTTTTCGAAATTTTGTAGAGACATGTTTTCAAATTTCAGATACTGGTTTGGATAAGGTGTTTGGGTGAACAATTTTCTCATTCACAAAAATTTAACTTTTTTTCAAATAAAATGCACGTCTAAATACAACTTCAAATTCCAAAAAATTAATTTTCAACTTAGTTTTAAAATTTTATTTTTCAAATATTAAATTTATGTTAAAACGATAAGAATAGAGTAATCCTAACCAATCCCAATATACTTTTGTTGGTGCTGTTCAACTCAAATGGCACACACCTGGACTGATCAATAAAGTAGTCTATTCCATCCTACGAATAAAGGTATCAAACTCTCATTAAAATTGAGTAGATGAATCAAACTAGGTGTTGTAGCTAAATATAATTAGTACTCCTACAAACTCATTATAATTGAGTCGATAAATCAAACTAGGTATTGTAGCTAAATATAACTAGCACATGTCAGTTACCCACGAATAGTGGAGTATAGTTTAACCAATCAAATCCTCTACCGGAGATGTTAATATTTATTTCTTGTACTCACAACATCCAATTTATGTACTCTTCTAGTTGTTTTGTTTAATTTGAACATTAAGTTAATAATTGAGGTGTTTGTAGTCTTCAAGACCAATTAATACTAAGTTATAATAAAAAAAATATTAATAAATTTCATCTTGAAATTTTAAAATGACACATATTTTGGTCAAAATATTTATAATATTCTATTGTGATAACTAAATGAGACCAGAGAGAGTATTAATCATATTATTATAAAAGTGAGAATCTACTAATGTTAAATCATATTACTAAAATACCCCTATTTATTATCTACTCTATTAAAATACCCCTGTTAAAAAAATTAGTTGCAACATAAAATAAAATACTAATTAAATGGTAGCCCCCACAAAAACTTTTTGTATTCCTAATCAGATCATCTAATGATTTCACCCTTCGTTATAATGTTTCCACCTGGGAAATCTTTTTGAATTCCTACAAACAATTAATCGTGGAGCTACTGAAAGGTTGTTTTCTGCTTTTTTAATATGTAGCTAACAAAGTTGTTGTATATCTAGTGAAAATCACTATTAGGTCCTCTAGGAAAAACCTTCAACCAGTGCACGACAATCGCATAATGTTTTGCACAGGTGCATATTCAATGATATGTTAGAAACATTTCTTACTGCTAAGCTAAAGCTAAATTGTGCCTGCAAATATTTATATTATATTTTTGATTAAATTGATTATTTACAACTCCGTGAGCTATTGTTCCGCCGGAAGAACAAGTAGATGAAGTTCTTTTTATCTGTACTTTTCTTTGACAATATTTTGTTCTCAGCTACTATGTAAAATGGAGACAAATTAAATGGTTCATATTTTCAGCAAGAATCATGGAGCCATATAGAAATAGTATTCATATTTGCTGAACCAATCAAGAGGTAAGAAATCCACGTTGAATCATTCATTTTTTGCCTCTTCCTTTTTATTTCCTAATTGGTTTTCCTCAATTACGCACACAGAGTCGGTTCAAATATTTTATCTATCATGCCTCCATTTCTTTCACTGTCTTGTTTTGTTGGAAGGTACTTTAACGAGATTAGTTTGATGTTTTTGTGCATAATTAAGAGTGAACTTTTTTGTAAGTTGGATACCAAAGAGTAATGTTCTTGCTTGTGGAAATTTTTGACTTTAGTATGATTGATCTTAATGAAAGTTGTGGAAGGATTATGATTATTATAACAATCTTAAAACTCTTAACTTTCAAGTTCTTATGAAGCTTTGGAGTTAAGTAGTCACTCTTGTTTTCACCTTTTTTTATTTGGTCGAACGACTTCCCTACGTCAATTTAGACATGTATATTTTTTCCTTTTTAACATTCGTATTACCCATCACAAAATACTCCTTCCGTTTATGTTTACTTGTCCACTTTCAGCTTTTCACTTCCATCAAGAAAAAATAAGAAAATTTAAACTTGACAAATATACCCTTATTAATTATACTTGAAATGTACAAGTTATTTAATTGGGAAGAGAGTTTGAAAAGTACAAGGTATTTAATATCAAGGGTAAATTAGAAAGAATATAGCCAATTTTATATTGAATTGCTAAAAGGACAAGTAAACTTAGAATTTGACTTTGATAAATTTGGACAAGTAAACATAAACGGATGGAGTATGTTCCAATATTATTTATATTGTTCAAAAAAGTTCGCAGCGAATAACATGGGATATACATGCAAAGCACGTGTCCAAAAACTAGTCTCTTAAATGTATAATAAATTCAATGTAGAATAAAATACATCTATACTCGTATTACAATACATCAATAA
Organism: Petunia axillaris subsp. axillaris; assembly: GCA_029990575.1. Classification (NCBI taxonomy): domain Eukaryota; kingdom Viridiplantae; phylum Streptophyta; class Magnoliopsida; order Solanales; family Solanaceae; genus Petunia; species Petunia axillaris. Next base: position 12,278,054 of record JARKNS010000006.1, read on the forward strand.
CTAATATATCATTAAAGTTGTAGTAATGGCTTAAATAACTACTTTATTTGTTCCACTATATATATCATAGTTTGAATTGACACGGAGTTAAGAAAGACATACTCCTTCCGTCTCAAATTATTTGTTCTATTCACTTTTACACGCCCCTTAAGAAATCATTCATGAGAGGGATTATTGACTACCCTTATTTAATCTTCATTGGTATTTGATCAATTATAATATTAACCAATAAGTGAGATCTTTGTGGTCTTCAAGATAGTTACTGCTATGGGTTAATTTGAAAAAAAATGAGAAATTTTACTTTGAAATCCTAACAGGACAAATATTTTGAGACGACTATTTTTAGAAAGAAGGACAAATAATTTGAGACGGAGGGAGTAAATAGTTTGTGGTTATAAACCATTTTATTAGGAGTAAATATAGACGTTGAAGTTAAATTATTTTCAAATTTAAAAAACTGTCATATTTCTTAAATTTAGTCATGACATGTCCCAGATCCAGATCACCGAGGACATGACCCAGATCCAGATCACCGAGGACATGACCCTAGATAGGAGGGAGTGGATGCCGAGGATTAGGGTAGAAGGTTAGATAATGGTTGAGTGTCTTGATATAATATGCTATATAGATTAGCTTCATCTTAGGCTCCGTATTTATATCTACTGTTTATTCTGTTTATTTTGAATATGTGTTAGTTTCATTATTCTTATTAACATGCTATTTCCGTCTTGATTTCAAACAACTTATTTTTAAACGTGTTTTCTAAAATATTTTCTCTAGCCGAGGGTCTATCCGAAACAACCTCTCCACTTTGGTGGAGGTAAGGTCTGCATACATCTCACCCTCCCCAGACTCTACTTGTGGGATTATACTGGGTATGTTGTTGTTGTCGTTATTTTTCTTAAATGAACTAATAAGGAATGTTGCCGCATAGATTACAATGAAATGAATAATATGTCGGTCTACTTAGTATTAGTATTTACCGATTACTTATTAAATCTAATTTTGGTAGTATCAAAAAGATTCGAAATAAAGTTTCAGTATTTAAACTTTTCCCTCAAAATAAATCCTCACCTTTAATAAGGAATTGAGATTTATTTATTTATTTATTTCATTTTAACTTTTCTCTTAAAATTGACCTCATTTGAAAAAATATTTTGACCCATCAAGGAATAGTGACTACTGGGTCCTATGTGAAGCCCCATACCTAAAAAGTTGCTTTATTAGCCCAAGATAAGCTTACGCAGCACGCTTACGCTTCTCGTCTCCCCGTACTGTAAAATTTGTGCACCATGGTCATTTTTCGAGCTCTAAAAAGGTATTGCAATTTGCAAAGTTCATAAATAGTCGGGGGTCGTTTGGTTGGGATATTAAATTTAAGATAATATTTATCTTATATTTGGTTAATGATATTAACTGAATTGATATAATTTTTATACCAGATTCATGGTATCATTCTAACTCAAATAAGAGATAGATTACAATCTCGGAATAATTATTATCCTAAGCTAGCATTTGGACATAGATTCCCAAATAATTTTTGGGAAACACTTTTTGGTGAAATGTGATATGAAAATGAAAAAGTGTTTGGACTTACTTTTTGAGAACAAATTTTTTGGCATTGTCATAGCCTTTGAGCTCTTATGTAAAGCTAGTTTGTACAGTTTTTGGTTCAAAAACAGCTCAAGACTACTTTTTGAGTTTTTGGGAGTTTTTGCTCAAATAACATAAACAAACATTTTTCAACCAAAAACTCCCAAAAACTATGTCCAAACGGGAGCTTAAATTTATAGCATGTCCCTGTTTTTTAGTCGCGCTAACCAAATGACCCCTCGCAGTTTTATATCGAAAAGTATTTTAAATAATAGTAGCCATTTTGATCTCAATCTAAAATATTGAGACTTATAATTAAAAAAATAAAATTTTAATTTAAAAATTGAGTTTGAGCTAAAGTTCCTATTTATATATATGGTGAATTTCATGGTAGCATATGATTTTGAACTAAATTTCGCATTTTTTTAACCCAATAGCTCAAAATCTAATAAAAAACTTGAGATTGAAGTTAATAATGTTTAATTTAAAAAGATTTTTTTGTTCTTTTGGAGCCCTTTGTTTCGGTGGAGCGTACTAAGCCCACAACGTACCATACCACCGGGTGGCTTGTCTCTATATCGAACTTAAGTTTTGAGCTAAAATTTATATTTCTATAATGAACTTTAACAAAAAGACCCGAATTTGATGTAAAATTTATATATTTTTTATTCTGAATCTAAAAGTCTAGTATAATAACTTAAGATTTTTGTAATAAAAAACTAAAATTCAAGAAGAAGGTTTGAGTTTGAACGAAAATTTAATAAGCTAGCGTTTGGACATAGATTTGGTTGAAACTTGAGAATTTGAGTTTTTGGAGTTGAGTTGAAAAATAATTTTTGGAACTTGAAGTTGTGTTTGGACATAGAATTTACTTAAAAGAATAGTTGAAGTTTTGTGATTAATTTTTCAAATTTCCCAAAAACTGCCCAAAAACAGCCTTTGAGTACTTTTTGAGTTTTTGAGACTTTTTGGAAGAAGTTTTGATGAAATAGCATAAACAAACAGTTTTTCTCTCAAAAAATCTCAAAAAATATCCCCAAAAAGGCAAAAACTATAAACAAACTGGGGCTAAGTAATAGAGTAGTATATTTCATCTTGAACTGAACATCAAGTTTCGAAGTTTCAACCAAATCTATGTCCAAACGCCTACTAACAATTGGTCAAAATTTGAAGCTTCCCGTCCCCTATATACATAGGCACCCTGGTTAATAGCCCAAAAATATAAACCCGCCCAAATTTGAAATCGCCCATCTGCTCCAATCCCCAATACTCCACTGCCAAACACTGAGACACCAGCTGAAAACAGAAAGAAAGGTAATGAAGAGGAAAACCCTAAACAAATCAAGCACAAGACGAAGAAGCAACAACAAAAAGAGTATGAACAATAAGGGTTCACTCTTCAGTATTGCCCAAATTTCACTTCCTCCACTCCCTATTAACCAACAACAACAATCCTCATTTTCATCAAATCCTTCTACATTCCACAACCTTGTTGATTCTGAAGCACCTCAATCTCATTTCCCCGATACCGATGATAAGGATTTCATTCTTAGTCAAGATTTCTTCTGGTAAATATTCTCCCTTTCGATTTTATCCGCTACTTTTTTATTTTATTTTAAATTTTAATATTTTACTAATTATTTTTTTTAATTAAATTTGGGGATGCAGTACTCCGGACTATATAACACCAGATGCACCTGCTATTTGTAATGGGCTTGATTGTGGAACGGTAATTTATTGACCTCAAAGAATAAAAATTGTTTTTTTTTCCCTTTTTTGTTTCTTGATGAGTGCAGTAATTTATTGTGTTTCTAATTATTTTCAGGATGATTATACACCTTGTCCTAAATCACCCGAGAAGCTTAAAACTGTCGCAAGCAAGAGGCAGCGACTCGGTATGGCTGACTCTCTATTATTTATTTTAGTCTGATCCAAAAAGAATGACCCGTATCTTGATTTGGAAACATTTCAACCTAGACTTCCATTTTACCCTTGATCCAAAAAGAATTACGCGTAGATGAATTATGCTCAAGTATTAACATGTACATGACAACCTAATATCTCATTCCGATATTGAAGAACATCGGAACAAAATATAATCTTTGAATGTTTAAGATACGGTGCAATGTAAAGAATGAATGTTCCTTATGTGACTATACTGTTTTATGACTTCCGAGCAGCTGAACATGTAGGTTGTATTTTTAGCTTCTCTCTTTGTTACTGTTAAAACCTTTTTTTTCTGGAAATTATTGTGTATCTTTTCCACTTTAGTATGTAATGAAGTTAGCACCATTTTGTTCCATATTTAATTGCAAAACTGTAAAGTGACTTTCTTACTGTCTCCTTTCCTGATGCCTATCTTTACAGCTGTTACATCAGTAACGTCTTTGAGTTCCAATTTCCCTGGGCAGCAACAGCTAGCAGAGATCACAACAGATACATTTGAGACAGATGAAATGAAATCAGAAAAGGTAGCTGAGTCGCAAAAGGGTCACGGTTATGTTTCACAATCTGCTATTGCTTTAAGATATCGAGTCATGCCTCCTCCTTGCTTTAGAAACCCTTATCTCAAGGATGCTTCACAGATAGATGTCGATCCTTTTGGAAACCGGAGATTAAAGTGCTCAGGTACTGTTGCTGAGTTTGAATAATTGGTGAATTCCATATAGCTTTTAAGAGTTTAGTACTTAAAAGAAAGATCGGAGTGTGATCTCCTGCTCGTTGTGGAGTCATTGTTTTTTTTGAACTATAATAATGTATTGCATAAAACCGCATAAGGTACAGCAGGTGGCTGAAAAAATTTAGTGGTAGAGTCATTGTTTTCGTTTCTGTTAAATTCCTAATGGTTCTTGTACTTGGAGTCTGTAGGTTTCAACCCTGTAAATTTTGGTAATGATGGTCTATCACGGTATCGGACTGATTTCCATGAAATTGAGGTATGTTTGATGCTTGTATCCTTAGACCCTGGGTAATACTTTATGAAGTTTTTTGGACCTATCTAAAAACCTTCTATTCTATCAGCAAATTGGTAGTGGGAACTTCAGCCGTGTTTTCAAAGTCTTGAAGAGAATTGATGGATGTATGTATGCAGTAAAGCATAGCACTAAACAGTTACATCAAGACACTGAAAGGTTATTTTCACTTCTTTTCACACTTCGGCCTTTATGATTTTACATAAAATGTTCTCCACATAGTGTATTTTTCTTGATAAATGTTTCATCTGCAAAAGTCATTTACCGAGTTTTTTTTTTTTACGTCTGTTGAACATTTAGTTGGTAGCATCTAATAGCAGTGGAAACTGGGTGGAGCCAGGGTGGTGTTTTTTTGGGGCTTTTAGAAGTTCCAAAGAATAGATATTTGTCTTTTGTTGGATGATATATGGAATAAGAATGGAATAGAAGTTGTCCTACACTCATAATATATGTATACTGTTTCTTACATTTGGCACAAAGTATTCCAAGGTGAACGCTTTCATTAGTTTTGATCACTGAATATTGGAATGTTTTCACCCAAGGAGAATATCTTATGTCATGCCAATCAGGCTGTTTATATTCAATATGGCTGTTTCGTCATATTTATGCAATTTAAATGTGTTCTTTCAGGAGGAAGGCTTTGATGGAAGTGCAAGCTTTGGCTGCTTTAGGTAGTGTATGACACTGTTACCGAGAAAATCTTTTAAATTACTCCAGATATTTTTTTTCTACCTCTTTGCTTATTTATACTTACAGGACCTCATGAGAACGTGGTTGGCTATTATACTTCCTGGTTTGAAAATGAACACCTTTACATCCAAATGGAGCTTTGTGACCACAGCTTATCCAACAAAAAATATTCTAAACGATTTTCAGAGGTAGAAGCTCTGGAAGCAATGTATCAGGTGTGGCTCTTGTTGGAATCTTAAAGAACTATCTTTGTGGCATGTATTGAGTCTGGTTCTCTCTGTGTGTTTCGCAAACCAATAATAATTTGTCTCTTCCGAAGAGTTGATTTTGGATTATCTATCTTCTGTGGAATGCTTCGAGTTCCCCTTATATATTGACCCCATTGTACTTTTTACATTCCTTTGCTTTGTCTTTGTTCTTGTGTATCTGCGTGTGTTTTTGTGGGATGAGGAGGCTGAGGAGATAGCTGTTTACAATCCTGATTCCAGGATTCTTAAGATGTTTTCTGATATGCAGGTGGCCAAGGCATTGCAATTTATACATGAAAGAGGGGTAGCTCATTTAGATGTAAAGCCAGACAATATTTATGTTAAAGGTGGTGTATACAAGCTTGGTGATTTTGGATGCGCAACTCTACTAGATAAGAGCCAGCCAATTGAAGAGGGTGATGCACGTTATATGCCCCAAGAAATACTTAATGAGAACTATGATCACCTTGACAAAGTTGACATTTTCTCCTTGGGTGCTGCAATCTATGAACTTATTAGAGGGTCTACATTGCCAGAATCAGGGCCTCATTTTCTTAACCTTAGGGAAGGCAAATTGCCTCTTCTTCCGGGTCACTCATTGCAATTTCAGAATCTACTCAAGGTACTAAATTTCCCTTTTTTACTATCTTAATTGATCGGTGGATAATATTAGTCTGTATGCTTTCTTTTTTGTCTTTCATCTTGTAAAGCCATGATGGTGTCTTGAAGGTATCAATTTTAATCTGAATAGGGTACCATATATGTTAAACCAAGTATATTTTGAAATGATTAAGCTGCAACATCCCTGACTAAGCATGATGAAACTAATCCATAGTATCAACCATTGCTGATTCTGTCCGTTCAAATTGTGAATGCTTTTAGGTAATGATGGATCCAAATCCAACACACCGACCTGCTGCTACTGACCTTGTGCATAATCCAATCTTTGAAAGATGGCAAAGAAGTGCTAACAAGTAGAAAGGCCATGTAAATCACTACTCTCTTGGATTTGTTGATCACTATTTTTGTGAAGACCCAGAATTCTAAGCTGCAGTTTGTGATGCAGCATCCAGGTGTGTAACCACTTCTGGGATAGAGATATAGCTCAAAATGCAGATGAGGAAAAATAAAAAACCAATCTTCCAAGCAGGCTGTATTCTCTTGCACCAAATTTTCCCATTTTGATGGTGCTACTTTTGCCAACTATTGTATACTTTGTATCCAGAAGGAATGTTGTATCTTAATTTGTCCGAAAACTGTGCGTTGTAACTTGTATGTCTTTGTTGAATCTTGTGCCTTTTAACCTGATTAGTTAATTATCAGTTTGCTTGGCTCGTTGATCAGATAAATATGCTAAGTACTATGTCCCATATTAACTGTGCCTTTTAACTTTTTATGTCCATTAAAAAAATTAATAAATAGAGTGTACATTTTATTATATTATTCCTATTTTATATTTGACTTTTAAATACTTTTTGAGAATTCCTTTAATTATTAAGGATATAGTTGGAAAAAATTAATAAATTTAGTTTTGAATCCTAATGGGACAACTAATTTGGGACGCTATTATTTTGCTAAAGAGACAATTAAAATGGGATGAAAGGAGTATATGACACTAACAAAAGTTTGTGTCAAGAGTTTTTTTTTCCTACGAAAAACTTAAAATTAACGTTAGAATTACTAAACCACGCAATGGTAAAAGAAGTTTGAACATTGTTTACAATTCACTTAGGAAATGTTGGAACAACGGAATGATTTATAACCTATTTGACATTGTTTGTCCAAAGCAAAAAGATTTTATTTTAATTTTTTTAAATATTTTTTTTTTTAGAATTTTGAGATGTTATGCCTAAAAAAAACTACTTCTAAATAGCAACAGAAGTAGCTTTTGTGTTGTTGGTGAGAAGCTGCAAATACTATGTGCTTATTTCAAGAAGCACAAGTAGCTTATTAATTTTTTTTCAACACAAAAATATTCTTACCAAAAATTCATATTTACTAAATTACCCCTCATTAATTAATCATATCTCACTCAAAATAAAATTATCTTTGCTCGAGGATTGGGCTTAATAAAAAGAAGGCAAAATGGCTAAAGTCACCTAACTTTTTTTTCAACTTGGCACTTTAACTTTGCGGGGATTTTGAAGTGGAAGGAGTAACATAGTGGTATGATTCTCGATTTGTTGAAAAAGGAGGTGTAGCATTGCAGGGGGATGGAGGTGGTGATGGTGGACTTGTGGAGGAGCTGACAATGGTGAATTAACAAGAAGGAAGAAGATAAAATTTTAAAAAAAAACAGTAAAATAAAACCAAAATAAATTAAAATTACATTTAACAAAAGATAGAAGTCTGGCAACTCAAAAGAGGGTAGTAATGTTAGTTTTTTTTTTTTTTTGGAGGGTCGGCTCCAACCCTAAGAATTTCCACAAATTATGTCGGCCTATGTCTTGATATCCATATAGCACTCACCATTCAGGCGAGAGTGGCATATTTAGCCAACCGACCCTTTGTAGTAATGTTAGTTCAAAATGATTTAAGAGGTACTACTAGAACCCATAAAGTTTGAGTGTCAAGTTAAAGAAAAAGTAATAGTTGCCTAAAAAGAAGTAACTGTTGGAAGAGAAGGGGGACTAATTAGAAAGCATGCAATAGTAGACAAATATAAAGAGCTTAGTTGGAGAACTACAAAAAGTCTGTCTAAATTAACAAAATTCTTACAACATAAAAATAAGACATTCAAAGTTTCTACTTTCTTACACTTGGACTGAGATTACTAGATCACTAAAATAAAACAACAACTACTACTATCTCATGTATGACGAGGGAACAGAATACCAAAAAGAAAAATCAGAACAGTAACTATCAAGGAAATAAAAAAGGTATTGGAGTATTTGGTAGCAGGAACAACGTTGGCCTTTGGTACCCTTAGATCATTGGAGTATTTGGTAGCTGGAACAACGTTGACCTTTGGTACCCTTAGATCAATGGGCTCTAAATCTGATCGGAATGGGAAAATTTGTTGAACAGTAGGACATTTTTCCAATTTCACCACGTTATAGCTCTTATCTTGATCAAACTTGTAGAACATGACTTCATTGTAATCATACATCAAAGCAATGTCTGCATTGTAAAACCCAACTGGACTTGGACGACTATTCACCTTATTCTTTAGAATTTGAATGTCTATTTCCTTTTTCAACTCCCAAACTTGTTTGCCATTGTCGAAACACCAAAGTTCCATCCCTTTTGGTGACAAACATGTAAAACCTAACTTCCCATTATACTCCAAAAGTTCGTTATATGCATAGCCTTTATATTCCAATGTAGGTATCGGAAGAAAGAATCATGGAAAAGCTTCTTCCCCGTTATAATTCATAGCCATCACTTGATAACATCCTAATTTAAAGTAAACCAAACCACTAGCATAAACTGCTGGATTAACCTTGTCAAAATTCACACCTTCAGGGAGCATTATATCTTTTGCTTCCCTCCATGCCCAAGCTTTTGAATCAAAAATCTCACGGTGACAATAATTTATCCTAACTTTTCTATAACGATGATCATTCCGAGGCGATGACAACCTAATGATCTTAAAGTGCAAAGGTTTTGACCTCAACACAATTAGAGCAATTTTGATTGTAGTATAACGTGTCTTCGGATTAGGTAGTTTCGTCCATTGTTTAGTACTAGGCTTGCACACATGGTATGTGTACTTGTGCTTTTCTGTTCTTCTAACACAACATAAGATCCCTTGCTTTGAGGAGGCCTCAATCATTACGTCACAGTGGTTGTTGAAAAATTTATTTTTAGGATTCATAGCTTCAATAGGAAGATAGAATGGAGTTTTACCTGAACACCCATTCATTGATACGAACTCCGTTACGTACTTGCCTTTATATAGAGATTGAACAAAATATCCCGAGATATTTTGGCTTCTCTTACAAAATTCTGGCATGAAGCATGATTCGTATATCAGATCGTTCCATTCCTTGCTTACTGCCTTGCATGTGTCCAATGCTTTTAAAGAAGTTCGAGTTAGTATCTCGAATATTATTTGTGAAGGAAGTGAAGACGAAGAAGAAGAAGCCAAAGCCATTGAATGGACTCAGATGACGAGAGAAAGCAAACTTTCAATGGTGATGGACGACATAAGAATTAGAGATGGCTATATATAGTAATAAGGTGATTAATTAAATTAAACTTGAAGGAAAAGGAATACGTAATTGTTTTCCAAAATGATTAGTTCAATCCTATGTTACTTCGGACACTATATATTTCTCTTAGAAACTTAGCACTCTTTCCCAAATTGATTAGGATAGATATTTTCATGAAAGCAATGAGGTAAGTGCAATATTGGGAAAATAGTGCCTTTTGCCCTTCAAATAATAAAACCATATGATTTGGTCAATATTGTTGTATTTGGTTAAGCACATTTAACCACCAATTGATTGCTTTATGCATATCTGATCCTTTTTCTTGTGAATTTTCACCAAATTAACGAACAATTAGCTGTTAAATTAAACCATTTAATACCCATGAGTTAATTTAAGTTTGTCTTGTTACTTTATACTTGATCGGATAATATAGTTTTAAAAAACAATCTAAATAATAAGTAGCATATTTCCTATGTAAAGGGACACAAACGTGGTCTAACTAACTTAAGGTTAAAAATGCTTATGAAATTAATCAAGGATCAAAGTAGGATTATCGCTAACTGAGGGATCAAAACTGCATATCCCTACAAAACTTTAGTGACATCAGACATGCATGAAATATTTAATCGTTGAAACCTAATATTACTAATAAACTTTGTATCAAGAATAATTGTAGTTTTTGTATATAGATTATATACAGAGTATTACACTATTACTCCCGCTGGCTCCAATTGAGGAAACAATGTCCTTAAAGGCGGGAGAGTCCAAACGGATAAATCCATTTGGCAGAGTTGGTACAAGTCTCATATATATCTTATAATGGATCTTAACAAACCACTACACTTCACATCTGTCTTCTTCGTTGGTTGTGCACTAAGACAATGTCTAGTCCCGTGGTGAACGTCAACTTTCTTGTCGCGGGCGAATACTACAATATACCGGCATTATATTACCATCTATGACATAGAGGATGGTGTGTGGCTCTAATACCATTGATATAATTCAGGGAGAACTATAATCCAGGGAGAATTATACTGGGTAAATATTGGTGGAGCCACATGGGGTCAAAAGAGGTCAGGCGAAGACTCTTCGCCTGAAAATTATACTGTGTACATGGTTTAATTTTAATTATTTATGACTAAATATTACATTTTGAAAACTATTAATACAACTAATAGTGCTACCTTAATAATACAGGGTGGTCAAATTTAGCTAAACAACCCAAAATAAATTCCAACTTATAAATTTTGAAGTAAGATTTTTTTTTCTTTGAAGCTTGAACACTGTCTCAAGTTCTCATACCTAGCAGTGGATCATATATAACAACCATATATTTTAAAAATTGAATAAAAGAAAATGATCATACAAAAATCCCTTATGTTGTTTCTATAAATCTCCTATATTATTTTATCAATGATTATTTCTTATGAAAAATTCTTATAACTAATTAAAATCATATATATAAAACACTACAAAACTAAATTCAAGTTCTAATTCATGTGACTCTATTTCTTACTAGGTATGACATCTCACGTACAAATTAAAAGGGTGGACATGATCTAATAAAAGTTTAAAAATGTTAGTTGAGGTTAATGTATATTAGAGAATAAAAGAAAAGTTTAATGGTCTCTAATGAAAGCACATACGACTGAAGCATCCAACCATAGAATCGTATAGACAGAATCATCATATCATCATACTACTATAAAAGCATGTCCTCAAAAAAAGTAAAAATCAGATTACCAATTTAACCTTTAAAATCCTAAAAATGCCTACTCTAAGCCAAATACCTACTTTGAAACAAGATCCCAACGGTTGCTTTAGAAGCAAAAGGCCGACCGTTTTCAATCCTTCATGACACATTCATTAAATAGTATTATAATACATAGGCAATAAGATTTTCGAAAAGGAGAAAGAAAGTAGGAGTAATATATAGTGCCGTATCCTGAAGGTTGCGTTCTTGGTTTGTAATTTACCTTTATATTTATAAGATGAGTGGTAATAATTACTCCTTATAAGTAGTAATAGAGGAAGAGAGCGGAGTGCATTTCTTATTGGATCGAGTAAGAATGTTGATTTTTCAGTCACTATGCTTTTGCACGTAATTAAGTTAAAACAAGATCAAAGTGAATTTAGGAGAAGTAGCAATAAAACCAGGTTCTATTTTCTTTACTCTACCCAAATTGAATTTTCTACCATTTTATCATATATGAAATTTAGTTTCTACAAGTATTACAATAGATGATTGCGATCTCATTATATATGTTATGTTGCATGCATATTATGATAACGACTAACTAATTTAGTTACGGAGTACTTATTAGTTGTAGTTCTTTGGTGACGTGAAAGTTGTGCTCCATGCATACTAGTATTATTTCTTTGGCGACATGAAATCGAGTAGTTGGTATACTTATTGGTAACATGGTCTTGGAAATTAGATTCTACAGGGACACTAATGTTTAACCTAGATCCGATTTTAGGCCAATTAACAATTAAATTTATATTTGCGGAGTCTCGATCAATAGTTGAGATTAAGAGTTTGAGCGACGAGCTAAAGTGATGACAATACGAGAACAAGATGTGAGTATTAACTAATAAAGATAAAGCATAAATGGAAATAAGGAGAAGTAACCGTATCGTATCGCTTGTCTTCGGGGAGAGCTCTTCGATACCGATCGCACTTAGATGATCAAAGAACTAAAATAATAGGCAAATATGAGCAAAAGGAATATCTGAGCAAGAGTGAGAGAGTATTCTTATTGATATTGTAGACATGAAGTAAAGTTGTGTTACAATCAATTAAGGCAAATGCTATTTATAAGCCTGATAAGCACCCGTTGGGATTCGTAACCGCTGGACATGGATCCGTCTGGATAAGTAACTGCTGGGCACGTATCCGTTGGAGGCATAACCGCTGGGTTGTAATGATTGCCTTAATGACCATTAATTGAATGATCGTGAATGATCATGTTAATAACTGCTCACTTAGACCGTGTTGATTGTTGAAATGTTTCATAACTTCTTTAGGTCTGCTCGTGATAAATGTCTGTCCGTTGGGTATCTGTCCGTTGAAACATCTGCTCGTGCCACGTGGTAGACACGTGTCACCTTTTCAAGTCCAGTAAGCTTTTATCCAATACTGATAATCCCCGCACTTCTCGAGCAGAGTATCTGTTCGAGGAGTGGATAGGAATTTTGGCGGGAATTTTTGTAAACTTTTGTCTTTGTGTGACGAGGCTTGGTGACGTACGAACCTTATCATCTAAGTGACAAGCCCTTATGACGTGCGCATTTAATGCCCCGTATAAAAAAGTAACTGCAGCAGGCACGCCTGCGTAATTGCAGTCCATTCTGAAGTGACTACTGCGCGTCCCAAGAGTAAAAGTAATGATTTTAACCGCTTCAGTCACGTGCACACGTCGTCTGTTGATCGCGAGGTGACCGCTGCTCTTCAGAATAATGATGACACTATAAAGTTTGATGAACCCTACTCTTTCTTTTGACGGCCAGATCTGATCGTAGTTTCTCGGATGACCTCCACGTGTCTCGAAGGAAGTTGAAGGGCTGAATCATCACTCCTATAAATAGGATTTATTTGATGAGGAAACTTTTACTTGCTTTTATTTCTTCTCCGCAGTTTATTGAAAACCTCTGAACTAGCTTTTGAGTTTTTCTTGCTAACTTCATAATCTTTCTGAAATCATGACTTCAAGATCTAGAAAAAACCAAGTCACAGATATTGCTGGTAGTTCCTCAGCGGCCACTCCTAGGCCCCGGGCTACTCAGGTTACTGCTGCAGAAATTATCCCCAAGAAATGGGGTGAATTAGAGGCAGACTGTAACATTAAGTCCTTTAATAATAAAGAAGGAGATACGCGCAACTGGCCGACGTATAGGTTTAAGTCTGGGATAACGAAGGAGGTGATCCCACGAGTGAGGATAGCCTGTAACTGGGGTGATGAGGTTCCCCTCTTGCCGGTCTCCAAGGAGGAGAATATTACTTCCCATAGGGCTGGGTGGACAGCCATGTGCCCCTACCCTTTCACAGTGGGATGTAGGTTACCTCTGCACCCTGTGCTGGAGAGGCTCTGCAGGGAGTACCTTCTCTGCCCGGGGCAGCTGTGCCCCAGTATATATAGAATAGTTACACTCTTAGATTGGTTTGCGACAGAAACTGATCAGTCTTTTGGATACGAGCATTTTATTTTTTTGTACAGTATATAAATTTTTAAAGATGGCTACGTAAATGCCATGATACGCGGAAGCAAGGACCTGGTGCGCAGTTCTGAGGATACTGGTGACTGAGGCTGGGTACACCGGTATCTATTCGTGCGCTCCTCGGCCTTGACTTTTGGCGACAAGACTTATCTTCCAGAAGTCTGGAATAAGAAGCGTAAGTCCCCGAGTATTTTTCGAAATTTTTTGTGTTCTTCTCTCTTCTTCTTGTCTGCTAACTCCGTTCAACTTCTTTTGTAGCGGCCAAGTAACCTTACGACGGGCTCATATCTGTCGATGAGCTAACGGCGTGGGTTGAGGAAATTTTGAAGGAGTTTGCTCCTGAGAGGAGGGAATGGGCGCATTTCGCTGCCCATAAAAGTTTGATTGTGAAAAATCATGGTGAGAATATTTCTTCTTTCATGATTATTCTTCTTCTTTGAAACTTCTCCGTGTCTGACCGTTTTACCTTTTTGTAGGTTTGGGCACTTCAGGAGATTTCTTTCCTGCTCCCCCCCAAGACGGGCCTTCCGAGCCTGTCCTGACCCAGATGCTGAGGCTGCGGCTATACTAGCTTCAATGGAGGTACTGCACAGCAGGGAGGGGGGCGAGGAACTCTTGTTTGGTGGTCTGGGCTCCTTGAAAAGAAAGAAGAAGAGCCAAGACGAAGGTGGAGCACGAAAGAGGTCTGCTCGTAAGACTTCCGTGGCTGCCGGGCAAGCCTCATCTGCTAGGGGTGAGCCTTCATCTAGGGCCATTGTACCGGGGCCCGTAGAAGAGAACGTCCAAGCTGCTGCTGAAGTCCCCGAGTCTGCACGAGGAGAGGGTTTAGCCAAGGAGGTTATCTATCTTTCGGACACTGAGGCTGAAGTTGATGTTCCCCTGAGGTTCGAAGTGACAGAAGAAGGGCTGAGGAGGAGGCTGTCCGTACTCCGAAGAGGAGTCCCCGAGTTGATGACGGGGTGGAGGCAGGTCCTTCTCGTGTAGACAAGGGGAAAAGAAAGGTGGGTGAAGAAGAAGAAGAAAAAGAAGAAGTGAAGGAAGAAGTTAGGGAAGAAGTTCCCTAAGAGGGTAGCCGGGGTCCTCGTGTTTTTCGTTTCGAGGACCTAGAGAATGTGGCTACTGAGGGGGCGACTCCTGTCGGTCTTCGCGAGTGCGAGACGATAAATCCTGGAGTGGAAGGTGATTCTAACTTTTCATCGTCAAGATTCATCTGGCGGTCTGTCATTGGTGGCCGGACAGAGTTGAAGGACATCAGGGGTGTCCGTTACAAGTTTGGGCCAAATTATCCTTCTGAACAGGCTTGGGAACCCAAGTACTGTGAGAGGAAGCACACTTTGAAACTTGCCCCTGATGTTAACTTCATAACCGGACCGGGTGGTTTGGCTAAGGCGGTCTCCTCGCTCATCGGACCCCATGAAGAATGGGTGCTGAGGGAGCTAAGCGATGAGGAGTTAGCCTTCCAGATTGCTGCTGACTCTGCCCGGGTAAGTATTTCCCGCTTTTGTGTTGGGAATAACTTTAGCCTCGGACTTCTAACTTTGACTTATTTTGCTTTTTCAGTCAAGTATGCTGGCTGCCGAGCTCATGTTTCGCTCCAGGATTAACAACATCCATCAAGTACTCGATGTAAAGAAAGAGTTGCTGGATGCTCTGAAGGAGAACAAGATCTTGATGGAGCAGTGTGGTCTTCTAGGTGGTGAGGTTAATCGGTTGACTGATGTCAACAATGAACGTGTTGAGCAGATCAACGCACTCACCAGGGAGAAGGACTTTCTTCTCGAAGAGAAAGAAGGGTTCGCACGCTCTACTCAGGGTCTGGAGAGATTACTTGAAGAATGTACAACTTCTTTGAATAGTGCTATTGAGGACCGTGCATCCCTTGAGATGGATCTGCAGAGAGCCAATGAAGGATCTGTTAAAGCCAGAGCTGATCTTCAGGCTGCCAAGGATCAGGCCGCTCAATTGATGAGTGCCCAGCCGCATTAACCAAGGACTTGGCAAACCTGCGCGATCAGTCTAAGATCAAGGCCAAGCTTGCTGCGCTTGAGGCTAAACGTTCATTGCTCGTGCAGATTCAAGCTAAACAAGTTAATGTTGAGGAGATGCTACAGACGACAAAGAACGCTGTTCGAAGAATAAGACAAGCACTGAATCTTTCTCCTGAGGAGTCTGAAGGCGAAGATGAAGATGAGGACGAAAATGAAGGCGAGAATTCAGGGGATGATGGCAGAACTGACGGAGCTGGTGCGTCGAGTTCTGGTCGTAGCCCTAAATATTAATGCCCTTTCTCAATCTTTGATTGATGTATTTTTTATTGTCTGGCGAGAGCCAGATTTGTTTGTTTATGGACAGAAGTCTGGTAAAGACTTTCTGGTCTCTTGTATGGCCGGTTTCATTTGGCCTTTGATCACTCTGTAAAATTCTGTCAGCCATTTTCGGCATCTTTATCATTTTACAGGATAATGTATATATGCTTTTAGATCTATTCAATGACTATATTTAGCCTGAAGTTTTGATCTTTTGTTTGCATGTGTTGTGGCTTTCGTGCCTTATGATTGGGAATTTTCTGATGTTTGAACTTTATTAAGTTCTGGTCTCCAAAAGTTTGCCCGAATGTTTTTCACTTAGCCTTTCGTTAGGGAGAGGTCGTAAGTTGTAAGTCGTCTGAACGAATCGTGGTCATTAGAGTTTTGGCCGAATCATTGCTCTGTGCGTATAACCTTGCTTATCGTTTTAATAGTCAAAAGTTGTTGCACGGCTTTGTAGATTGGCTCTGGCCGAGTCGCTGGCCTTGTGAACGACTTCTCTTATTTTCGCGAAAGTTTTGTCACGTAAAAGTTTTTTGAAAAACTTTAAAAATTTGCCTTTTGGTAAGGTCTTTTGCCTTTATGAAGGTCTTACCTGGCCTACAGGGGCCTCTCACTAACCCCCTTGTTTTTATGTTGGAACACGTAAAGTGATAACATGAAAAGAGATTCGGTGAGTTGCATATAGAACACATATAACCAAACGAGGAGTGTGTCCATTGTGGGATTCGAACCCACAGCCGCGAAGTTGAAGAACTTCGAGCTCTACCAGTTGAGCTAAACGGATCTGACCTTGTTTAGGTCGTTAGTACCATTTAGAGAGAAAATATAATAAAAGTAAGAACTTTCGTAAAGATAAAAGGTAAATGTAAGATAACTAACGGTTTTACCACTTAAAAGTGATACCTTTTGAGGTGAACCACATTCCAACTGTTCGGGACAGTAGAGCCATCTGGTCGTGCCAAGCGATAAGATCCCTTGCCGACTGAAGCAATTACTTTGTAGGGGCCTTCCAGTTAGGACCAAGCTTCCCTGCATTTGTCTCTTGTGTGCTCTGGGAGACTTTCCTGAGTACAAAGTCTCCAACCTGGAAGCTTCGTACACGCGGTCCCCGATTGTAATATTGTTCGATTCGTTCTTTCTGGGCGACTACTCGTACAAGAGCTAGCTCTCTCCGTTCTTCGAGTAGGTCCAGCTCTTCGGAGAGGTTGACTGAGGTTGATTCCTCAGTGGCATGTGCATATCGCAGGCTGAGCTCTCCTATTTCAACTGGGATTAGAGCATCTGCACCATATACTAATGAGTAAGGAGTTTCTCTGGTACTCATTTTTATAATTGTGCGATAAGTCCATAGTACTCCAGTTAACTCTTCTACCCAATATCCCTTTGCCTGCTCGAGGCGCTTTTTAAGGGATTCAACGATGATTTTATTGGTAGATTCTGCCTGTCCATTGGCAACAGGATGATATGGAGAGGAAGTGATCCTCTTGATGTGCAGATCGTCGAGGAACCTAGTCACCCTCTGGCCGATAAATTGCGGGCCGTTGTCCATGACTATTTCCTTCGGTGCTCCAAAGCAACATACGACAAAATGCCAGAGGAAGTCGACAACTTCCGTTTGTCGTATCCTTGAGTATGCTGCTGCTTCGACCCACTTTGTGAAGTAATCAGTGATGATCAATAAGAAGCGCATCCCCCTTGGTGCTGTGGGAAGAGGACCAACAATGTCCATCCCCCATTTCATGAAGGGCCACGGAGAGATTATTGAATGCAGTGGTTCTGCTAGCTGATGGAGAAGATGGGCGAACCTCTGGCATTTGTCACATTTTTTGACAAATTCGTTCGTATCTTTCTCCATTTTGTCCCAATAGTAACCTGCGCGAATCAACTTTCGGGTTAATGCCTTGCCCCCGAAATGATTTCCACAACAGCCTTCGTGGACTTCTCTCATCACATAATTGATTTGACTTGGTCCGAGACATTTTGCGAGAGGTCCTGCAAACATTTTCCGGTAGAGCTCGCCATTGAGAATTGTATACCGAGCAGCTTTTATCCGGAGTTTACGAGCAGCTTTTGTATCTATGGGTAGAGTTCCATGGATAAGATAATTTGTTATCTCATTCCGCCAGTCCCAAGTAGCGTTGATGGTGTTGACTTCGAACTTTTCTCTGTCTATGGTCGTGTAGAGAAGTTGAACAACAGCTGAAGAGCTGGCTGCCCCTATCTCTGCCACTAATCCCATATTTGCGAAAGCGTCAGCTTCATGGTTCTCTTTCCGTGGAATCTGAATTGCTTCCCATTCGTCAAACTGTGCTAGGAGCTCTTTTACTCGGGCGAAGTACACTTGCATCCTGGATTCTCGTGCAATGAAACCTTTATTAATTTGATTGACCACCAACTGAGAGTCGCTTTTTAGTTTGACGTTGGTTGCTCCATAACTTCGGGCTAGTTCTAATCCTGCAATAACGGCCTCATATTCGGCCTCATTGTTAGTAATAAATGGACACTTGATAGCCTGCCTTACCGTCTCACCGGATGGAGCGACGAGAACCAATCCAAGCCCGGACCCTTTGACGCTCGAGGAGCTATCTGTGTGAAGGGTCCACGTGCCAGGAGCCTGCCCTACATAAAGAATAGCTTCTTTTTCTGCCTCAGGGTATATATTAGTGCTAAAGTCTGCCACGAAGTCTACTAAAACATGTGACTTTATTGCCACCCTAGGCTGGTAGGTGATATCAAATTCAGATAATTCTATAGCCCATTTTACTAACCTTCCTGAAAATTCAGGTTTGTGCAGAACATTTCGTAAAGGAAAGGTTGTAACCACAGCTATCGAATGACTTTGAAAATAAGGGTGTAACTTACGAGCAGCTGTTACTAGTGCCAATGCCAATTTTTCTAAAGGTTGATAGCGTGTTTCTGCATCAATTAGAGCTTTGCTAATGTAATAGATAGGAAGTTGTTTACCTTTTTCTTCCCGAACTAGAACAGCGCTTACCGATGATTCTGAGACTGCCAAATAAATTAGCAGCTGCTCGCCCTCCTGAGTTGTGGAGAGCAATGATGGGTTGGATAGATACTTTTTCAAATCCTTTTATGCTTGCTGGCATTCAGGGGTCCATTCGATCTCCTTGTTTTGTTTTAGGACATCGAAGAAGCTCTTGTATCGGTCAGATGATCGGGAAATGAATCTTCGCAGGGCTGCCACTCTCCCCGTCAGTATCATGACGTCTTTCCTGTTGTGAAGTACATCTGGGATTGATTCAATGGCTTTAATCTGCGCGGGATTGACTTCAATTCCACGCTGAGAAACAATGAATCCCAGAAACTTCCCCGATCCGACTCCGAAAACACACTTCTCTAGATTCAGCTTCATGTTATACTGATCCAGGATTCGAAAAGCTTCTTTCAGATGTGCCAGATGGTCCTCTGCTCGTTTGGATTTGATCAACATATCATCGATGTACACTTCCATAGTCTTTCCGATATGTTCATGGAACATTCGATTGACTAGACGTTGATAAGTTGCACCTGCATTTTTCAGTCCAAATGGCATAACTTTATAGCAGTACGTACCTCGACAAGTTATGAACGCCATTTTCTCCTGATCTTCAGGGTCCATTAATATTTGGTTATATCCGGAATACGCGTCGAGGAAGGTGAGCACCTCGTGTCCGGCTGTTGTATCGATCGGTTGATCTATCCTGGGAAGGGGACATGAATCCTTCGGGCAGGCTTTGTTTAGATCCGTGAAGTCAATGCAGACTCGCCATTTACCGTTCTTTTTAGGTACGACAACCACGTTGGTTAGCCAGTCTGGATATTTGACTTCACGTATTGAACCGATTTTTAGCAGCCGATCGACCTCGTCATTGATGACCTGGTTCCGAAAGGCTCCTTGCTGGCGTGTCTTCTGTTTCACCGGGCGGTGATACGGATCGACATTCAACCTGTGAGTAATGATATCAGGAGAAGTACCTGTCATATCTGCGTGGGACCAGGCGAATGTTGCATGCCGCTCCTTGAGGAACTGGAGGATATCTCCCCGTAGGCGTTTGCTCAGTTCGGTCCCTAAGTACACCTTCCGCTCCGGTTTGTCGGCGAACAATTCTTCGGGTTCCAAAGCTTCTACGGTTGGCATGTGGTTTTCTCTTTCATCCATCTTCGTGATGAATTTTTGGACCTCGTACTTAGCCTCTTCATGTGGTATATCTGGTCCCGGTCGCTGTAATTGTTATTTGTTCTCTTCGGGTAGTTTGAGAGCCACCAAATAGCAATCTCGGGCAGAGCGTTGCTCTCCTCGGACCTCACGTACTCCCCATTCGGATGGGAACTTCAATACTTGATGATAAGTCGAGGGAATAGCTTGCATGTCGTGGATGCAAGGTCTACCCAAAAAGATGTCGTAGGCTAGATCCGCATCGACAACATGAAAAGTTGTTTCCTTCGCTACCCCTTCGGCGAGAGTTGTCAGAGTAATCTCACCAAGAGTCTTTTCACTTGAATTGTTGAAGCCGGAGAGAACTCGAGATATGGGTACGATCTTGTCCGACAGCTGCATCTCTCTGACAACCCGTGATTGGATAATGTTCGCAGAACTGCCCGCATCAATGAGTACTCTCTTGACATCGAACTCCACCACGCGTAACGTTATGACTAACGCATCAACATGTGGAAATTGCGAGCCGTCTGCATCAGAATCCTCAAATGTGATTACTTCTTCTGATCGTGGGCGCTTGTTGTTTGTGATGGAGACCTTTGCATACTTTTTCGTCGTGAAGGTAACAGAGTCCACCTCGATTCCACCTGAAATAACATTAACTGTCCTCCTTGGAGATGATGCTCGTGGAGGGCCAGGTTTGTTCTGCTGTGCTTTTGCGTGAGTCTACTTTCCCTTCTCGGTCAAGAACTCCGTCAAGAATCCCTGTTTAAACAAATGAGCAATTTCATACTTGAGGGCTTTGCAGTCTTCGGTGGTATGGCCATGGTCACGATGGAAATCGCACCACAGGTCCTGGTTTCGCTTGCTTGGGTCGGTCTTCATGTCCTTCAGCCACTTGAACTTCTCTCCCATGTCTTTGAGTGCTGCCACTACTTCAGACATCTCCACGTTGAAACTCGGCAGGCTTGGGGCTCCACGGATGCTTGATTCTGAATCATCTCTCCGGGACAACCCTTTGTTGTTGCGGTTGCGTCCTTTGGAATGGCTGCGTGACTGGTCAGGGTATGGTTCATAACGTACGTCTGCTCTCTCGGTCTCTGCCTTTCCGCCGGATCCACTACTACGTGCCTGAGCCCTTCCTCGAGTACCTGTTCCAATCAATTTATCTTCATCGATACGTACCTTGGAATTGTAACGGTTGTAGACGTCTGACCAACTGGCTGCTGGGAACTCGTGAAGAGACTCATAAAGTCTACGCGTGGCCTCTGAGCTCCTAATATCCAAGCTGTTGGTAAATGCGATCGCTGCCCATCTGTCTGGTACTTTGGGGAGCATCACACGTTCTCTGTGGAAGCGATCCACGTATTTGCGGAGAGACTCGTCGGGTGTTTGCTTGATCTCAAAGATGTCCCCTACGCGGGTCTCCGTCTTTGTAGCACCTGTGTGTGCCTTCACGAACAATTCAGCCATCTCTGCGAAAGACCCAATGGAGTTGGGTGGCAACATTGAGTACCATCGCAGTGCTCCATCTGCTAGGGTTTCCACGAACTTCTTCAATTGAACAGATTCGATCTCCTCGTCGGTGAGATCGCTAGCCTTTATAAAGTTGCTGAACATCATGAGGTGGTCGTTGGGATCAGACGTTTCGGGATACCTCGGAATGTTCGGCATCTTGAACGTCTTAGGTATCGCCTTTGGGGCTGCCTCCTTCTTCCAGGGTCGCTGGGAATATCGTTGGACATCGACTTTCTTCAGCGGTGGGTAGAGCGCCCGGTATCTGGTCAATTCTCTCATGAAGAGACTTTTGAAGTGCTTCCTGGCTTTCTTTGAATTGTTTGGTGAGAGCTTCCACAACAAGGCTCATATCCGTAGGCGCCATCGACCCCCCGTTCTGATTCTGATTGATTTGGGTCGTTGGATCTGCAGTCCCTCCGTTATTTCGCTCTCCACCTTGCCTCGAAGTATGGGAAGAAGGTGAGTCACGACCAGGCACTGCGGCGTCAGCCCTTGCCGTTGAAGGGTTACTCCTTCAGAGAGAAGTGAGTGCCTCGTTTATTGCTCGATTTACCTCTGCCTGTTCCTGCATGAAAGCAAAGAGTGTTTCTTGGAGGTTCCCTCGGCCAGGGGAGAGACTCCTATGGCGTCGTCTGCTGGGTGGGGTAGTGCTCTGAGAGCGCATACGCCTATTTCGCTGCCTGACCGGTCCTTGGGAAGATTGTTGCTGCCCATCGGACGAGTAATCAGGAGAATAATCAGGAGAGCAATTAGGACTGAGTGAAGGAGTATTTACCTGCTCTCCACCTACGATAGTTCGTTGAGAATTGCTTTCTGCCATGTTAGTTATAGAACAAAAAGACTGACGAAAATAGGTGTAATATCAAAGAAAGATAAACTATTAACCTACGAAGGCTATTGACCAGCTTCCACTGTGGTCGCTAAATTGTTTAACCTAGATCCGATTTTAGGGCAATTAACAATTAAATTTATATTTGCGGAGTCACGATCAACAGTTGAGATTAAGAGTTTGAGCGACGAGCTAAAGTGGTGACAATACGAGAACAAGATGTGAGTATTAACTAATAAAGATAAATCATAAACGGAAACAAGGAGAAGTAACCGTATCGTATTGCTTGTCTTCGGGGAGAGCTCTTCGATACCAATTGCACTTAGATGATCAAATAACTAAAATAATAGGCAAATATGAGCAAAAGGAATATCTGAGCAAGAGTGAGAGAGTATTCTTATTGATATCGTAGACAGGAAGTAAAGTTGTGTTACAATCGATTAAGGCAAATGCTATTTATAAGCCTGATAGGCACCCGTTGGGATTCGTAACCGCTGGGCATAGATCCGTCTGGATATGTAACTGCTGGGCACGTATCCGTTGGAGGCATAACTGCTAGGTTGTAATGATTGCCTTAATGACCATTAATTGAATAATCGTGAATGATCATGTTAATAACTGCTCACTTAGACCGTGTTGACTGTTGAAATGTTTCATAACTTCTTTAGGTCTGCTCGTGATAAATGTCTGTCCGTTGGGTGTCTGTCCGTTGAAACATCTGCTCGTGCCACGTGGTAGACACGTGTCACCTTTTCAAGTCTAGTCAGCTTTTATCCAATACAACTAACACGTACAGCCTGGATCACGCACATAAGTCTAGCATGTGTTCACACTATAAACATTACACTAACCATATTTATCAACTAGGCTCATGAGCTCATGTATTTCATTACTGTTAGACCGCGCATTACACTATATACAAAAGAGAGAAATGTATTTTGAAAGATGGTACTTTGTGAAGACAAGTGAGTCTCAATGACAGTAGTCATACCATTAGAAAAAGTTAATTTAGGTGGTGGCTGTTATATGTCTGCACTTTCGATAATAACCAGAAACCAGAAAAGATGAAATAGAAATTATTCTGAGCCAATAGTCTACACTGCATCTCCTTAAGAAATCTAATCCCCTCACAGTTACCCAAGGTTAACGGATTAATTTCTCTCATGATAGAACGGAACAACATTACTGTGATAGCGGTAATACAAATCACAGTAACCAGTGAACTCAAAATATGATTGCAAATCACACTAACTCGAACTTACTTATTGTTTTGGAAACCAAATACAGAAAGCAGAGAGAGAGAGAGAGAAGAATTTTGGATGACGAAAATGAGGCAGAATGCCTCTCTATTTATAGCCACAAGATTTGGAATGAAGAGGCATGATTTGGAATGAAGAGGCATGAAGGTGTCTTTCATTTTGAGTTAAGTGACTGTTCATGAAAAATAGGCTACTATGTGGCTGTTCAATGAAAACATCTTTTCATTTCATGAGAAACGTCGTGCGGCAGTTTCCACAACCATTGGAATATTTGCATCAATAATCCACTTCTTAATTCTATTACGGAAACGGCCCAAATCAAATACTCCCTCTGTCCCACTTTATTTGTCATACTTTCCTTATTAGTCTGTCCCAAAAAGATTGTCATATATTTAAATTTGGAAACAATTCAACTCCAAGTTTACTTTTTGACTCATTTATTGCCACACAAGTATCTATGACTAATTTTAGACCATAAGTTCCAAAAGTCTTCCTTACTTTATTAAACTTTGTGCCAAATCAAACTACGACAAACAAAATGGGATGGAAGGAGTATTAATATAAAATATTGATATTTAATAAATAAATATTAATATAAATTATTAATATTTAATAAATATTCCCTTCATCTCCCATTCACACCACTTTATCTTCCTCTTCTAAACCCAACAATCCCCCACATAAATGGGAGATGGCTATGTGAAGAAAATATGCAGAAAACTGTGTGATTGCAAGTAAGAACTAATTGCATCTGGATAAGCAGGTTTCTCATTGAACTTTCCGTAGTCAACATATATCGGATATACTCGGTCAATCGGTAGATTTGATATCTTTGAACCGTCGAGCTTTGGTGTACACCTAGATAACATATGTCACACAATTAATCCTTAACCATTTTTGGTTCTCATTGTTGTGTTCGTTTCAGCCATGAACACCGCCTGGTTCATGAGTCTATAGAGAATTGGCCTTACAAATTCTCCTTGAAGCGGCTTCCACTTTACACTCACATAGGTGATTTTTAAATATGTAATCCCGTAGATCTATACTTTTTGATAAACCCCGTATCAAACTTAGATAATCATTAAAAAACGTCTTTAACGTTTTATCCTTGGTACCATTGTCTTATTAAGAGGATGGGTTGAGTTGTTTGACAATGTTGGAGCGGTCGTACACAACTTTGTTTGAGCTCCTTGAACCTAGATCTTGGGATCTCCAGTCTTCTAGGTAGAGTTACCGACGACTTGTCCTCGGCTGTAGTCCCATTCCTCTTGATGATCTCTCATTATCATCTCTAGTTAAGCCTTTTCTAAGCGGATCCGATACATTATCCTTTGACTTTACATAGTCAATTGTGATAATTCCTCTAGGGAGAAGTTGTCTAATGGTTTTATGTCTTCGTCGTATATGACGATTTTTCCCATTATACATAAGGCTCCCAGCCCTTGAAATTGCCGATTGACTATCACAGTGTATACATATAGATGTCAACGGCCTAGGCCAAAATGAAATATCTTCTAAGAAGTTTCGGAGCCATTCAGCTTCTTCACCGGTCTTGTCTAAGGCTATGAATTCAGCCTCCATTATAGAACGAGCAAGCAGCGTTTGTTTGGATAATTTTCAAGCTACCGCTCCTCCACCTATCATGAAAATATATCCACTTGTGGATTTTGATTCCTTTGAGCCGGTGATTCAATTTGCATCACAATATCCTTCTATAACAGCGAGATATTTATCATAATGCAAAGCACAGTCTTGCGTATACTCTAAATAACTCAAGACTCGTTTCATTGCCATCCAGTGATTTTGTCCAGGATTACTTGTGTATTGACTCAGTTTACTTATAGCACAAGCTATATCTGGTCGTGTACAATTCATGATGTACATTAGACTTCCCAACACTCTAGCGTAGTCTCGTTGAGACGTACTTTGTCCTTTATTCTTTGTAAAGGCAAGATTCACATCAATTGGAGTTTTTGAAGTTTTGAAGTCTAAATATACTTGAATTTTTCTAGGACATTTTTGATGTAATGAGTTTGAGATAATGCCAAACCTTGAGGAGTTTTATGGATTTTAATTTCCAAGATTAAATCCACAACTCCCAAGTCTTTCATATCAAACTTGCTAGTTATCATACGCTTAGTAGCATTTATGTCAGCAATATCTTTACTCATTATTAACATGTCATCCATATATAGACAAACAATGACTATATGATTCAGAGTGTTCTTGATGTAAATACATTTATCACACTCATTAATTTGGAAGCCATTTGATAACATTGTACTGTCAAATTTCGCATGCCATTACTTAGGTGCTTGTTTTAGTCCATAAAGAGACTTAACAAGTCGATACCTTCTTTTCTTTCCCAGGAACCACAAACCCTTCAGGTTGTTCCATGTAGATTTCTTCCTCCAAATCTCCATTTAAAAAAGCTGTCTTTACATCCATATGATGGATTTGAAGACCATACACGGCAGCTAAAGCTATTAGCATCCGTATGGATGTAATTCTGCTTGCCGGCGAGTATGTGCCTAAATAATCAAGACCTTCTTTTTGTCTATAACCTTTAAGGTCTAATCTTGCCTTGTATTTTTCAATAGTACCATCAGCTTTCATTTTTCTTTTGAAAATCCATTTGTAACCTAAAGGTTTATTTCCAGGAGGAAGATCAACCAACTCCCAAGTATGATTGCTTAAAATGGATTCTATTTCACTATTGACTGCCTCTTTCCAATAAGGAGACTCTGAAGAATCCATTGCTTCTTTATAAGTTTGAGGCTCATTCTCCAATAGAATTGTCATAAAATCTGGTCCAAAGGAAGTAGACGTCCTTTAACGTTTACTACGTCTTGGATTTTCGTTATTTGGC
Source organism: Petunia axillaris subsp. axillaris (assembly GCA_029990575.1). Classification (NCBI taxonomy): domain Eukaryota; kingdom Viridiplantae; phylum Streptophyta; class Magnoliopsida; order Solanales; family Solanaceae; genus Petunia; species Petunia axillaris. The sequence continues at coordinate 12,304,869 of JARKNS010000006.1, forward strand.
ATACTTCCTTTTGTACCTTCCCTTGGCCGTTTTGTGCTAACACTTGATGATACACATTCATTTTTATACAGATATATATTTTCAAATAATTCAGCATTATCTGATTTAATAACCGTTTTAACATGAATGTCGGGATTTTCTGACTTATGAACCAGAAAACGATATGCCTTACTATTATTGGCATATCCTATGAAAACACAATCAACGGTTTTTGATCCTATCTTTTCCCTTTAGGTTTAGGAACTTGTACTTTTGCCAAACACCCCCACACTTTGAGGTAATTCAAGCTTGGCTTTCTTCCCTTCCATTTTTTATATGGAATATATTGTGTTTTGCTGTGGGGTACACGATTAAGTATTCGACTAGCTGTAAGAATAGCTTTCCCCACAAGTTCTGGGGTAAACTCGAACTTATTAACAAGGCATTCATCATCTTATTTAAATTCCTTTCCGCAATCCCATTAGATTGTGGCGTGTAAGGGGCAGTGGTTTGGTAAATAATGCCATATTCCAAACATATTTGTTCAAAAGGAAATTCGTATTCACCACACCTATCACCTCTTATCATTTTTATTCTTTTGTTAAGTTGTGTTTCAACTTCACTTTTGTATTGCTTGAATGCATCTATAGCCTCGTCTTTACTACTAAGTAAATAAACGTAGCAGTACCGAGTGCTATCGTCAATAAAAGTTATGAAATACTTCTTTCCACCGCGAGATGGTATTGACTTCATATTACAAATATCCGTATAAATTAAGTCTAAAGGTTTGGAATTCCTTTCAAGTGATTTGTAAGGATGTTTCGCAAATTTAGACTCAACACATATTTGACATTTTGATTTATCACATTCAAATTTAGGCAATACTTCCATATTTATCATTTCCGCAAGGTTTTGTAATTAACATGTCCCAAACGTGCATGCCATAACTCATTTGACTCAAGTAAGTAAGTAGAAGCTTGAACTTATTATTGATAGAAACAGTCATTACATTCAACTTGAAAAGGCCCTCACATAGGTAACCTTTTCCTACAAAACTATCATTCTTAGTTAATACAACCTTTTCAGCAACAAAAACACACTTAAACCCGTTCTTGACGAGAAGTGAAGCTGACACTAAGTTCTTACGTATTTCTGGAATGTGAAGAACATTGTTGAGAGTCACAACCTTTCCCGAGGTCATCTTTAGGCCGATCTTGCCATAACCTTCAATCTTTGTTGTTGTATAATTTTCCATGAAGAGTGTCTCATCAGGTCCAGCGGGAGCATAGCCAGTAAATACATATTTATTTGCACAAGCATGGCGGGTGGCTCCAGAATCAATCCACCATTTATTGGGATTTCCTACCAAATTGCATTCAGAAATCATTGCACAAAGATCCATTTCTTGCACTCCTTGGGAAATATTATCTTCTACCATATTTGCTAGACCTTTGTTATTTTTGGCATTCTTCGGGGCACGACAGTCTACAGCCTTATGTCCATATTTGCCACAGTTGCAACAATTGCCCTTGAATTTCTTCTTTTTCGGCTGATTGTTTGGTCCAGAAGGTTTCTTTCTTTTGTTTTTCTTTGGTGCATCACTTGTCTCAACAATATTTGCTCTCATCACTGTTGAACCTGCACGAGCAACCTTCTTCTCCGCATTCTTGTTGTCTTCCTCGATCCTCAAACGAACAATGAGATCTTCAAGTGACATCTCCTTGCGCTTGTGTTTCAAGTAATTCTTAAAGTCTTTCCACAACGGTGACAACTTTTCAATTTCCGCAGCAACTTGAAACGCCTCATTGATGACCAAACCTTCAATGAAAAATTTATTATTAATAAGATAATTACTACTTCTAATACAAGTACTAACCTGGATCATACCTTCAGCAATGAGATCATGTATGATCACTTGCAACTCCTGGACTTGACTTATGACAGTTTTACTGTCCACCATCTTAAAGTCTAGAAATTTGGCGGCTACAAATTTCTTCATCCCGACATCTTCAATTTTGTACTTCTTTTCAAGAGCTAGCCAAAGCTCATTCGAAGTTGCAGCAGTACTGTAGATGTTGTACAAGTCGTCCTCCAGTCCATTCACAATGTAGTTTTTATATAGAAAATCAGAATGCTTCCACGCTTCAATAACAATGAAACGTTCAATTTCATGAGTGTCTTTTGCTGGGACAGGAACGTCCTCCTTAATGAATCATTGCAAACTAAGCGTGGTCAGATAAAAGAACATCTTTTGCTGCCACCTTTTGAAGTCAATCCTGCCAATTTTTTCCGGCTTTTCAGCCGGTGCAGATGCAGGGCGGCTGGAGCTTGCATTAATGGAAGCCTTTGGTGTATCAGAAACACCGTTGTTATTTTCTGTGTTTGTCATTGTTCCGTAAAAATAAAATAACACAGTCAGATTCAAATAATCTGATTTAATGTACAGTGAAGATTTTATATCTTCAAACTGATTTGATGTACAGTGAAGTTTTTAAATCTTCAAACTGCAAATAACTATATAAATAATTTCAATAATCCATTGAAGTTTTTAATCTTCAAAACGGAATATTAAAATTGGAGTAGAAAACTTTTCAGATTTTAATCTCCAGAAACAGTAATACTTTGGAGTATTTTAATCTCCACAACCAGTTCAGTATCGATTAGCAGACCAGAGTAAATATTAGATTTCTTAAGATTGTTATATATCTGCATTTTCAATAATGATCAGAAACCAGAAAAGATGAAATAGAAAATATCCCGAGCCAACAGTCTATACTGCCTCTCCTTAAGAAATCTAGTCCCCTCACAGTTACCCAAGGTTAATGGATTAATTTCTCCCAGGATAGAACAGAACAACGTTACTGTGATAGTGGTAATACAAATCACAGTAACCATCGAACTCAAAATATGACTGCAAATCACACTGACTCGAACTTACTTTTTGTTTTGGAAACCAAATGCAGAAAGCAGAGAGAGAGAGAAGACTTTTGGATGAAGAAAATGAGGCAGAATGCCTCTCTATTTATAGCCACAAGATTTGGAATGAAGAGACATGAAGGTGTCTTTTCATTTTGGGTCATGAACAACCTACTAAGTGGCTGTTCAATGAAAATATATTTTCATTTCATGAGAAACGTCGTGCGCCAGTTTCCACAACTATTGGAATATATGCATCAATAATCTCTTCTTAATTCCACTACGAAAATGATCCAAATCAAATATTAATATAAAATAGTGATATTTAATAAATAAATATTAATATAAACTATTAATATTCAATAAATATTCCTTCATTTCCCATTCACACCACTTTATCTTCTTCTTCCAAACCCAACAGTGGCCTTGTGTTACAATATTGGTTCCTTATTTTCCTAGGTAAATACAATTCCTTAAGTTTTGCATATGATAGTGTCATGGAATATGATGCGTATCAGTCAGTTTCTTTTCTCCATGTTTTTTTAAGGCTATGGTGAGAACGAAATACGACATATCTTTGTCGTAGGATTGACTGACACGCTGTAGAAGAAATGATTTTTTTTATAATTTGATAAAGTACAGAGGTACGTGAATATTGTCTACTAGACGTTGGTTGTTTTTAAATCTTCGAAGCAATGATAGTCAAATAAATAAATTTGATCTAATGAGTATGTATCCGTTCAATTTACATATTGTTTATTTAATATATATAATCTAAAGCTTTGATTCAAAAGGTGCTCTTAGCAAAATGTCGAGAAATGTATGGTATAGAAGCAGGTTGTAAACTCATAAGCATAATACGTTGCTTTCCTTGGTGCCAACTGCCAATAATCATTTGATTGGCTCCTATATAGGTGGTGCACTTCTTATAATCGTTTGCGTTTGTACTATAGATGTGAAATTATATATTAATCGATACATCACCTGCTTTATTTGATTGAAATTTTGAAAAATGCACAACATACTGAAAGTGAGGCAGTTGTAGCCTTGCTTGTGAACGGAGAAAGCTGAGGCATAATCCTATTTTTCCATTTCTTAGATTCAAACGTCCAAACATTTTGAGCTCGACTAACTATACAATGGTTCAAATTGAACATTCACAAAAGTTTGCAATTTATACTTTCTATGTATAATTATTTTTTATGTTACATAATTGTATACTACATAACTCGGGATACACGTGCAACGCACGTGCCGAAAAACTAGTAATATATAAAATGTTAAACGACCAGAAAAGTGTCCATTTTCTTCAGCCATTTTCATAAAATATGGCTTAATTTCTTTAGAGCCCGAACACCCCCCCACCATCCAAAACCCCAACCCCAACGCGTCCCTTTAAATTAAAGGAAACAAGACAAGAGAGAAAAGGAAAGCCCTATCGATATGCTAAGAGGTTTGTTTTGACTTTAGTACACAATTAGAACCATATAGCTTTGGCATTGATGAGCATTTCTTTAAGAGATCCATCAACATGGAGGGATATAATATCCTTAGCTGATCCGACAAATTGACCACCAATGAAAATAGCAGGAACACTTGGTTTGCAACCTAGACTTCTCAAGGCCCACTCCATTTCATTTCCTCTTGATTCTTGGTCAAGTTCATGGACTGCTGGGCTTGCTCCAAGTTCATAAAAAAGTGCTTTGATGCTGTGACACATGCAACATGAACTCTTAGTGAATATTACTGCTGCCTTCTTTGATGCCAACTCTCTTATCTTATCCATTGCCTAGTACGTGTAAGTAAATTGAATCGAAGAATGTATAAGCAATTAGTATCGTAAGTCCTAAGATGAGTTCAACAAGAACAGAAATCTCGTGTGAGATATACAGGAGGGAGTATTGCAAGTCTATATAAAGAATTGGTATATAGCTAGTATGATGCTAGTTTACTAAGCTTTGTGTTATATTGGAGCAGATGGTAGTGACATTTGAGGTTTCATATATTGGGTTATTTATAGGGATTCTTGGTAGATATGGATTATACTGTTTATCCAGAAAAGGGAAAGAATACTAATACTCGAGCTAAAAATAAAAAAGAGAGAAATTCCTGAAGATATTTCTTCGGATATAAAGGACTACCTAAGTATGGACAGCTTAGTAAATTAAAAAAGTGCCACCACTTTGATGATTTTCTTGATTTTGACCACATGTGCTACGAACAAGTTGGCAAATAGAACCGACCATAACGATATGATTTGTTTCCTGCAATTTCCGTACAACTTTAACGTTGTTTAGAACTGTACGAGAGGTTTGAAAGGCAAAGATTTTATTCTTTGATTTTTGATTGAGAATTTATTATAGTTTAGTAGGATGCTATCGTAGATAAACTAGTATAATAGAGTATTAAATTATTTCAAGAATATTATGTTCAAAGAGTCTAAAAGCATTGCTAATGTATCAACACATGCAGAAGAATAATAAAGGAAAAAGCTCTATAATTAGTTAACGAATGGGTTAGGGCAGGAGAATTGTTTTCTTAGTTTACCCACTAGCTAGATTAAAGAGAAAAGTGTTCGATCATTCCGCTAGATTTGTTAGCACGTTAAGACGTTAAGTGGACATTCTTGCAAGGTCAAATTCTATGGAATCAAAGCAGCTAATAATTGGAAATGTTGATTCGTTACTTTTTCCTAGTGGAGATTTTCATGTTGTCAGAGTAAAGGGGTATAATACTTTTGAGTAATTTAATTACAAATATGTTCTTCCGGATGGTGGTTACATTTGGAGGATCTATACAGCTGATGTGTAAAAGATAAGAGCTTATCCAACTTGTGTTCTCACCTTTTCTTGTTTACGAGATTCATCTCATCAAGATTCTTTGTTCGTCGAGATGGTTCTCTACTTATTCGTATTAGAATGTTGACATGAATTGTTGTCTCTTACTCTTTCATTTGATCAATTCTTACTTCTTAAGCCTCCATTTGCGGTTATATTAGGCCAAAAGTCTACTAACAACAGTTTCCTCTTATGCTTTTCGTTTATATACTTGTTATGCATGGCAAGAACGAAACTCCTGTAAAGATAAAGTATGTATCTTGTCAAGGGCCTCACGGCCAAAGTCCAATTAACATGTCTTTCTCGTCGCGGAGTAAGTTCAACTGTCAAAGTATTATCCGCTCTTACCAATCTTTGGGGTCTCTCGTTTTTTCCTATAGGAAAGAATACTTGAAAATATAATTGTAATATATGCTTTAAAATAACTGACGGAGTGTAGAAAAAAAAATTATACTGTGTTCCCTGTATATTAGTTAAACTCTTTGAACAACTGCATTCATTATTCTAGTACCTTGTATGTCTCCTAGCTTTCCCCTCTCGTTTTATGATTTGTGTAATAGTGTAAGGCAAGCTTCATTACGAATTTCATTTCCAGTTCAACTGGGCAATGATCCTTGAGCAATTACAGTTCTCCCTATTCTACTTGTTCACTGTGTTAGCTATCTTAATTCTGAAGGAAGCAAGGCTCGGTATCAGGAGATATGAAAAGAAACACAAAAAGAAAGAAACATGAAGAATATTCTGCTAGCGATATATATGCATCTTTGCTTCGCCTTTTATCTGTAGAAAGCGATGCTGTTTACCCAGAAAGAACCTTTGGTTGCAAACTGTGGAAAAATTCTTCATAAGCTAATGGAATCAAATACTGCATGCTGCCTGCTGGCATGGTGGCCTATGTAAGATGTATATAGTGTTGGGAAGAAACCAAGCAATCCACAATTGCACGACAAGGTAAATGCGGAAGGAATACCCAAGTCAAAAACTTCCCTCACTATTTGAATAAGAGGAGCAAACCAATCCAAGCACAAATAAAATATGGGGCAGCCACCAACAACAATAATAGGCTAGGCAAGTAAGCAAAGTAATCAAAAGGACAAGAGACACCAATTTTACGTGGAAAACCCCTTCAATGTGAAGAGGTAAAAAACCACGGGACCAAAGTCCACCAAAGCTCCACTAATCAATCAACAAGAGTTACAAATGTTCTCCAAATTGGCCACAAACAAAGTGCCAAACACGAGCAACAATACATATACCAAAAGCACCAAAACTAGAGAAGAAAGGAGTAAAATCACCAAACACGCAGCTACTGTTCACGAGCTGAAATCTGATGCTACAGAGCTCCAAATCGATCCCTTCCAGTTCCCAGTTAAAGATCAAGATGAGAGGAACGTGCTGTCCAAAAATCAGCTTAATCAAACTAGGAACGAAGCGGGAATCGCCTTTTAAAGTCAGCTGCACTGTGCTGAATTGTGCAGAAAATTCTGCTCGTTTTCTCTCTCCTTTTCACTCACTATGGCTGCTGAATTCTCTCTTGTATATCGCCAAAATAAGACCTAAGTTGGTCTTTTATATGTGGTAATATTAGTGGGCTTAGGTCATGTAGTGGGCTGGTCCAAAAGGGTGTTTATTTATCCACATAGGAAGGGAAAAGCCCAAAAAACACCAACAATTCTCCCCCTCCCAACTATGTGGAGGAGACCGCCATCCCGGCGATCAAACAACATTCTTCAAACTTCCCTCTTGGCAAAGATTTAGTAAGCATGTCTGAACCATTGTCATTAGTGTGGATCTTCTCAAGTGAAAGGAGTTTAGCATCCAACACATCCCGAATCCAATGGTACCTCACATCAATATGCTTCGACCTACCATGAAATGTAGAATTCTTGCCAAGATGAATAGCCTCTAACTGTCACAATAAAACACATATTTCTTCTGAGCAAAGCCAATTTCCTTCAAAAATCGCTTCATCCAAAGCAACTCTTTACAGCCTTCAACAGCAGCAATAAGCTCAGCTTCTGTAGTAGATAGAGCAACACATTTCTGCAACCTAGATTGCCAAGACACAGCTCCCCCTGCATAAGTAATCAAGTAGCCAGAAGTAGACTTACGAGTATCAACATCACCAGCCATGTCTGAATCAGTGTAACCACAAAGAACAGGTTTTCCTGTACCAAAACACAAACTCTGACTAGTAGTGCCACAAAGATATCTCATTATCCACTTCACTGCATTCCAATGCTCTCTTCCTGGATTAGAAAGATAACTGCTAACAATACCAACAACATGAGCAATATCAGGTCTCGTGCAAATCATTGCATACATCAAACTGCCAACGGCTGAAGCATAAGGAACTTTCTTCATATCTTCCTTCTCAGCAACACTGGAAGGACACTGCTCTCTGCTCAACTTGAAGTGCATAGCTAACGGTGTACTGACAGGCTTTGCTTTATCCATGCTGAATCTGCGAAGTACCTTCTGAATGTACTTCTCCTTGATAACCACAATTTCTTGGCCTCTCTGTCACGGACAATCTGAATGCCAAGAATCTGCTTCGTTGGTCCTAAGTCTTTCATAGCAAAAGACTTGGTCAACTCTTGCTTCAACTTCTGAATCCTGCAAGCATTTTGACCAACAACAAGCATGTCATCAACATAAAGCAATAAAATAATGAAGTCATTATCAGAGAATTTCTGCACAAAAACACAATGATCTGAAGAAGTCTTCTTGAAACCCTGCTGCTGCATAAAAGACCCAAACTTCCTGTACCACTGCCTGGGAGCTTGTTTCAAGCCATACAAGCTCTTCTTCAATCTGCAAACATAATTCTCTTTACCCTTGACTTCAAAGCCTTCAGGCTGCTCCATATAAATTTCTTCATCTAAATCACCATGGAGAAAAGCAGTTTTAACATCCATTTGCTCAACCTCTAAATCTAGACTTGCAGCTAAGCCTAGAATAACACGAATGGAAGACATCTTCACAACAGGAGCAAATATCTCACTAAAATCAACTCCCTTTTTCTGTTTAAAGCCCTTGACGACCAGTCTAGCCTTGTACCGTGGAACGGGGTTACCATCTTCATGTTTCACCCTGAAAACCCACCTGTTTTTCAAAGCTTTTCTGTCTTTAGGAAGCTTAACCAAATCAAAGGTATGATTATCATGCAAGGAATTCATTTCATCTTGCATAGCATCTAACCACTTTTCTTTTTCTTCACTTTCCATGGCCTCTTCAAAACATTCAGGTTCTCCCCCGTCAGTCAATAGTACCCACTCACCGGGAGGATACCGAGATGAAGGTACACTCACTCTAGAAGATCTTCTGAGTGAACTCTCTGGAGCATCAACAGTGATTGGTTGCTGGCCAACCACATTATCATCAACTGGAGCATCAACAATATCATAAACCTGCTGATCATTCTGAACATGATCATCAACATGGTCATCAACCTGAATTTCAACATTTTCTTCAGGTGCAACAGTCACAGGAACTGGATCAACATCAACTAAGCTCTCACTGCTCTGAGAATCAACTTTCTCAGCCTTGTCAAAATCTTCAATTATTTGGTCTTCAAAGAACACAATATCACGGCTTCTAACAAGTTTCTTATCAACTGGATCATAGAAACGATAGCCGAATTCATCCTGACCATAACCAATGAAGATACACTGCCTAGTTTTAACATCCAGCTTTGACCTTTCATCTTTAGGAACATGCACAAAAGCTCTACAGCCAAAGACTCTCAAATTATCATAGGAAACATCCTTACCAAACCAAACTCTGTCAGGGACATCACCATCCAAAGCAACAGTAGGAGACAAATTGATAACATAAGCCGCAGTATTAAGTGCTTCTGCCCAAAAGGAATCTGGCAGCTTAGCCTCTGAAAGCAAACATCTAACCCTCTCAACAAGTGTTCTGTTCATCCTCTCTGCTAAACCATTTAGCTGAGGAGTCTTAGGAGGAGTCTTCTGATGCCGAATACCCTGCGCTCTACAATAGTTATCAAAAGGACCAATATATTTACCACCATTGTCTGTACGGATGCATTTCAATTTCTTCCCTGTCTGTCTCTCAACCAAGGCCTGAAAATCCTTGAACACATCAAGTACCTGATCCTTGGTCTTCAAAAGAAATACCCAGAGCTTGCGAGAATGATCATCAATAAAAGTCACAAAATAAAGTGCACCACCTTTAGATCTTTCTTTAAAAGGACCACACAAATCAGAATGTACCAACTCCAGCAAATCAGGTTTTCTCGAAGGCGGATGACTCTGAAAAGAAACACTTTTCTGTTTACCGGCTAAGCAATGAACACATTTCTTCAATTTTGCTTGCTTTACACCCGAAAGCAAACTCTTCTTAGCCAAACAATCAATCCCTTTCTCACTCATATGACTTAGCCTTCTATGCCATAACTCTGATGAAACATCACTCTCCACCACATTTACTGAGTCGCTAGAAATGGAGCCCTGCATAGAATACAAGTTGCTAGACTTGTTACCTCGAGCCATGATCAAAGAACCTTTAGTCAGCTTCCACTGGCCATTGCAAAATGTGCTACAATAGCCATCATCATCAAGCTTTCCGGCAGAAATCAAATTTAGGCGGATATCTGGAACATGTTTGACATTTTTAAGAACTAACCTCGAACCATTGTTAGTTTCCAAGCAAACAGTACCAATGCCAATAACCTTAGTTTCACCATCATTACCCAAAAATTACCCAAAAATTACCAGGAGTATAAGAAGAAAAGAACTCTTTCTTCGGCGTGACGTGATAAGAGGCACCTGTATCCACCACCCAGCTAGTCTCATGGCAAACAAAATTAATGACATCTTCATCATCACCGGCAAAAAGAAGATCAGCTTTGACAACAGTAGCAACACGATTATCATCGTCGCCCTCTTTCTTTTGTTGTCTCAATTCTTTCTTATATTTAAAACAAAACTTCTTAATATGCCCTCGAATGCCACAATGATCACATGTAAGATTTTTATACCTGGACCTCGACTTGCTTCTACTTTTATCTCTGTTGTTCTGACCTCTGGACTTGTTTCTCCCCCTATCTTCAGTAACCAAAACATCGGAGTGTGAAGCTGAAGAAGATGAGCCTTGAGATTTTCTTCTCATTTCTTCATTTAGAACACCACTCTTAGCATATTCCATAGTTACAACACCACTGGGAGCAGAATTAGTCAATGAAACCCGAAGAGTTTCCCACGAGTCAGGAAGAGTATTCAAAAGCCAAAGTCCCTGAATTTCTTCATCAAATCTCACACCCATACCGGACAGCTGGTCAAGGACACCCTGAAAATCATTAATATCATCAGAAATAGGTCTGCCCTCTTTATATCTAATATTCATCAATTGATTCAGCAGGAACAACTTATTATTGCCAGTCTTCGAAGCATAAAGTGTCTCGAGCTTCTCCCACAAACTTCTAGCATGTGTCTCGTTCACAATATGATTACGAACATTGTCTTCAACCCATTGTCTAATATAACCACAAACCTGCAAGTGCTCAAATTCCCAATCTTCATCAGACATAGCCTCGGGCTTGTTAGAAGCAAACACAGGTAAATGCATTTTCTTGACAAATAGAAGATCTTTCATCTTGCCTTTCCAAATATGGTAATTACTGCCATTTAAACAAACCATCTTGCTCATATTTGCCTCCATCATTCAAATAGATAAACCACAATCAAATAGAACCAGTAGCTCTGATACCAATATGTTGGGGAGAAACCAAGCAATCCACAATTGCACGACAAGGTAAATGCGGAAGGAATACCCAAGTCAAAAACTTCCCTCACTATTTGAATAAGAGGAGCAAACTAATCCAAGCACAAATAAAATATGGGGCAGCCACCAACAACAATAATAGGCTAGGCAAGTAAGCAAAGTAATCAAAACGACAAGAGACACCAATTTTACGTGGAAAACCCCTTCAATGTGAAGAGGTAAAAAACCACGGGACCAAAGTCCACCAAAGCTCCACTAATCAATCAACAAGAGTTACAAATGTTCTCCAAATTGGCCACAAACAAAGTGCCAAACACGAGCAACAATACATATACCAAAAGCACCAAAACTAGAGAAGAAAGGAGTAAAATCACCAAACACGCAGCTACTGTTCACGAGCTGAAATCTGATACTACAGAGCTCCAAATCGATCCCTTCCAGTTCCCAGTTAAAGATCAAGATGAGAGGAACGTGCTGTCCAAAAATCAGCTTAATCGAACTAGGAACGAAGCGGGAATCGCCTTTTAAAGTCAGCTGCACTGTGCTGAATTGTGCAGAAAATTCTGCTCGTTTTCTCTCTCCTTTTCACTCACTATGGCTGCTGAATTCTCTCTTGTATATCGCCAAAATAAGACCTAAGTTGGTCTTTTATATGTGGTAATATTAGTGGGCTTAGGTCATGTAGTGGGCTGGTCCAAAAGGGTGTTTATTTATCCACATAGGAAGGGAAAAACCCAAAAAACCCCCAACATATAGCTAGAAGTCTAGCTCTTTTAATTTTCTACAGTTATTAATTAAGTTCCCCATGACTTTAGTACTGTATACAGTAAAATGATTAAAAAACAATTTGAGCATCTCCAACATATGATGCAGCTGATCGTGAACTGAATATGAATAAAAGTATCTTGATCTTGTTACTTGCTAAACTCGATCCTTGGTCCGTGGTGGTAGCCTAAGTTTAAGTCCCCCTCTAACCTTCAGTGCTCCTACAATTCGAGGAATAAAATATTTGCCTTTTAAACATTTTATTTGATTTCTATCTTGAAAAAATTAAAGTACTTTGTATGAATAATGCACTTACCAGAATGCTTATATATAATACTTAGCAGAACGATAATGAATAAACTACCTTTTCCATCTAATATTTTTGTTGAATTGACATGTATATCAATTGATTAATCTATTGTGTTAATGATAGTGTGAAAGGATTTTAAAAGAAAAACATAGAAATCAAGTCAAGTTAAGCACGTGAGGTGGGAGAATGGTTGAAATTTACTAGAATCTAATGTTTATTTCAAATCAAGTAATACAAGATGGGGCCACTTCAGTCATACATAAACTTATGTGAGAAGATTTAGGTAAAAGATCCTCTCAAGTTTTCATTTAAAAAAAATAATTTTTTTTTGGTTTATTTTTATTGGGAAAAAATGTTAAATGTAGTTAAGTGGGATACGAGGGCTTAATTAGAAATAAAAAAATTTGTGGGCATAAGTGAATATTATTGAAAAGTATATAAACCAACATAAAATCGGGTTTTATCCAAATGGGTCAAAATAAAAAACGGGTTACCAAAGTTTCAAAACAAACGTGTTTTCCCTCTCTCTCAATTTTTTCGAGAACCTTCAATTTCTTCAGTTAGTTTTCTCTCCCAAACGTTGTTCAAGTTCAAATCTTGCCTAAGTTACAGGTTTTAATAACAATTTGTTTTGCTTTATGAAAGATTTGAAGTAGCAGTTGAAGAGTTTTGAAGAAATTCCAAATTCAGGTGAGAAACCCTAATATCATTATACTTTAGTTTTTCAGGTTCTTTATTCCTATTTAGAAGTTATGAATAAATGTCAATGGTGTTTTTCGAAGAAATTTAGGTTTTTTTTTATTGTCCTTCTCCAATTTTTTTTGTTATTTATTGGTTTGCTCGTGTTACTTTATTATAGTTAATCAAATGGGTTTATTTAGATTTTATTTTGACATGGTTTTGTATGTAGATACAGTAATGGTAAGGTCGAAGTTGTGTAATACAGATAGTCCAAGTGCTAGAAAGAGAAATATCATAAGAATGAAACTCAAAGGGAAAGAGACGACTAAGCAATCTGAAGAAGAGAATGTTCCTGGGATGGATAAATATTCAGCAGAAGGTGACAATCAATATCCAAGTAGTGGAGGAGATGAAATTGAAGTTGTTGAACTTGATAAACATCCAGAAGCAAATGACAATCAATCCACAAGTGGTAGAGTTCCTGATAGTGTTAAAAATCCAGCAGCAAATGATAATCAGTCTACAAGTGGCAGAGTGGTTGGAAGTGAAGTTCCTGAAAGTGATAAAATTCCAGCAGCAGATGACAATCAATCTCCAATTGAGGAAACTGGTTTAATGGATGCTGAAGTTGGTGATAATGAACCCCAGATAGGAAAGACTACCATTGGTGATCACTCTACAAAAGATATTGCGGTTGAAGAGGCCCGAGTCGAACCCCAAACTGAAGATATTGTGGCTTTGGATGAACTCTCCGAAGCAGGGAAAGGTAAGGAAAGCAGGGATTAAGGTGGTGATGATGATGGACAAAATGCTTCTCTCGTGAGGATTGAAGTGGAGATAAATCAGGAGAAGATGAAAGTGGTGAAGAAGAAACTGGAAAAGAAGGTGAAGAAGAGACTGAAGAAGAAGGTGAAGAGGAAACAAAGAAGAAGAAGAAATTGATGAAGAAACGGATCAAGAAGGGGATGAAGCCAGGGAGCCTGAGTATGAGTCGGCATGTTTATCAGTGCCTCGATGCATAAAGGAAATCAACATCCGAATGTATCAACTTAAAACTTGGCTTGATGAAATTCATTCTCTCCCGTCGAAGATATCTATTCGATCTAGCATTAAAAAGTTTTATGAATTCAACAAGTTGTTGAAAGAGTTGAGATTAAAAAAGAAATTTAAGGAGTCTGTGTTCGGGCAGTTCCTTGAAATGTCACGATTTTGGCAATTCAATGGACAGATGGACCACTCCCTAATTCTGCATAAAATAAATGATAAAAGCATTGTGAGGTTTGGTTCTTGGTTGATGGGAAGCCAACTTGTTTTAGGCTTAAGGAGTTTGGTCTTATCACTGGGTTGGGGTGTGGTGAATTAACCAGCGATAAAGCAAAAAAAAAAAAAAAAAAGGTTGTAAGGAAATGTATGGAATTTTATGAAGAATAACTCATAATTACACTGGTGACGGAAAAGCTAAAGTGACAGCGTCGAGGCTTTTGAGGTTGTGGAAAACTAGTAAAAAATTTAACAAAGAGAGCCGGTTGAAGCTGTGCCTTTTATGGTTTCTCCACACGATATTGATGGCAAAGGATACTTCAAAGTCAGTTGAGAAGGAATGAGTTTGTATGGTTGATAATCTGGAGTTCTTCTCCAAGTATCCATGGGGCAGGTTGTGCTTCGAGCTGATGATTGAATATTTGAAGCCCAAGCTTGACATGACCAAGCATTATAAAACCTGCACTGAGAAAAAAAATGTACCTGGATATGCTCTTTTTGGCTTCCCATGGGCATTTTTTGGTAAGTCTACAATAAACCAAAAGTTAGTTGATTTTTGAGTTTTCATTTTTCGTACTCTGATTAAATCTTTCATCTTAGGCCTGGGTCAATGAAGCATTTCCTGCCGTTAGAAGTGTTGAACCCTCCCAAAAAATGCACACAAACATGCATCGGGATGTATTTTCAACAAAATGGGACTCAAAAGGACTTCTTTGGAGTCGCCACCTAATTTAAGGATTATTAGGAACCAAGAATTTATTAATGAATGCATTTCTTCCTTATTTTAAAAGGAAAATAAATTTCAGAGACTCTTAGGTAAGTGGTTCTTTTATTTTCGAAAGAAGGTCTTTTATTAAAAGAGCACTTTCGAAAATCCGCTAAAAGCGGTTAGTCCGGCGATTTTCACGAATTGTATAAAGATAAAATAATTTAAAATTTTAGGAAAAATATAGGATAATAAATAAAGAAGTAAATAATAAGTAAATAGATAATAAATAGATAATACATAAATAACTTAATATTTAATAAAATGAGTAAATTGATAAATAAATAATTTACATATAAATAATGATAAAATAAAGATACAAATTTAATTGAATTTTAAGTTGCACTCAGTAATTGACAAATGATTCATAACATTCATAAAATAATTGGCGATTCGCAAAGAAAGGATACAAGGCATTCATGAAGCAATTTAAATAATTTATAATAATTATTAACAATTCAAACTCAGTTTTTATCCTACAGGACTCCAAGTCCGGTCTACGGGGAAGTCCTATACAACATGCATTTCCTAAGGGAGCGGGGAAAGATAGAGTGAAGAAATATAGAACCCGGAAATGAAACTCATAATTTGAACCTTGAGTTTTAAAAGTTTCATTAACTTCTCGGGAAACTTGAACCCGAGATGCAATAACACCAATGCAAGGCAAGCCATCCCAACTTTGGAGTTTTAGCCAAACTCGCTCCCCAGAGTGATTTCATGTAAAGAAGAAAGAAAGATAAGGATTAGAAACTAATTTGATATAGTAATCAGTAAAAGGGTAGCAGATATTGACATGATACAGTTACTAGAGAAAATGGAGTGTATCAGATAAAATGAATGTTCAATTAGCGTATAAAATTTCTGCTAGTTTAGAGTTCTTTATGATAGTTGCTTGGTCAAAGATACTTTAGTTAGGCAAAAGCAAACATGGAAACAAATTTTAAGAATGATAACTTACTGCATACACACCCACGTTTCCATAAATGTAGGTATGGTAAAAACATCAGATAAACTTCACATTTTCATTTGTTAAAGATTCGTTCACTCAACTAAAAAAAAAATCAAAGAAATGACCATTCTTTTACAAGATATCCTAGCAGCAGAACACCTCAAATGATAGTCTAATGCAACTTTACTAACAGAGGCTTTCATATCTAGACGACCGAACATTACCCTATTCAGAAGGAAATTTTGATATTCAATCTTTAAGTGAAATCATTAAGGTCTCATAACGAAGTTCATATGTAGGCACTTCTGAAACCTGGACCAAACAGCCCCTTGGAAACTAAACCAAATCCTCAAAAGAAATTGCAAACTATCCTGGACAGAACTTAAAATCAACTTACAACACCATGATTCCCTTCACACATACACAAAAGCATACTCTGAGACCTCGAGATTCTAAGAGGATAGAAGAGAAACAGGCTGATCCTATTTAACTCTATCCCTTTGGCATTTTCATTACCTCTACTACTTCAATCAACAAACCAAACATTTACCTAAAAGACACCTATTACCAGAACACAATAAACTGCTCCTTCATTATTTATGAAACAAGATCCTAACAATCAGAGTTCAAATATCTTATTGCAATCAACTAACTTTTTCAAAAATGGCTGGGATTAAAGTTATCAGATATTGAAAAGTTCTTTAGCGTACAAAGATTAAACTTGTTAAGAACAGGCACACACACCAAGCACTCTTACTAAAATTATGGGCACAAATGATTGGAAATGACCAAATACCTACTAACACAGCCTCTAACACCTCTAGAAACCGCAGATCACTACCACCAGACCTACCTCACTAAGCCACCAGACTACCAGAGGCAATAACAAAACCCGCAACAGCTATAAACAGCTAATTGGACCCCCTCACTGCCTTGCAACTCTTTCTCCCACTACCTGCATCCCCAAGCATCCACTCACACCACAAACACACTGTTGCAACTCCCTTTCAAAACAACCAAACAGCCAGAAACAATCCTCCTGATGACTCCATTTCACCAGAACACATGCACTGCAGAACACACACACACCCCACTAAAAAATAAACTGGACAGATAAAAGACCAAAAATTCAGGCATTTATCCAAGCAAAACTAGTAAAGACATGATTTATGAAAGTAGCATTAAGGTTGAAGAAACAGGGAACTCAAACCTTTTTTTTTTTTACATTTAGGATCAAGAGAATGCAATAACAAGACCAGAAAAAGGCTTTCAAGTTGAATGAGTGAAAATCAACATGAACGATTATTCCACACGTCACATTATATCAAACTAATATGTTACATACCTAAGATAAGCAGATTCGACAGTTGATAACATATAAAAAAACTGAAGAATAAGGTGGAAAGGTTGATTACCTTTTTTGGAGCAGTGAACGAGGGCGAGGGATCGGAACAACACAGCTCGAAGCGACTCGACGACGCGAAAAAGGTGAAGATTGGAATGGTGGCAATATGACACAATTTGAAAACCAGAAAACAGTGACAACGAAGATGATCTTCAAACTGGAAAATGAAACTTTTATATATTATATGCTTGGCGCATCTTTTTTCTCTTATTCACATTCACGACTCAATTTTTTCTGAACCCTCTCTGCTCTCGCCGCTGTTCCCTTCTCTATTAACGGCTGCCTCCAAAAATCCCCCTATCTTCTCAATTTATAGGAAATCAGATAGGGTTCTAGGAGTGGAAGGAAAATACCAAAGTGACCTCAAACGGTCAGATTTGGATAGGGTTTGTACAATGATGATGAGCTGGAAAGAGGGGACCAGGATTTGCATTTTTGGGTAAATTTTTTGAGAGAAAGCCGGTTGGGAATTAGAAACAGGTTTTGGGGGAAAACTATATACGGGAAGTGGAGTGTATATATGGGTGTTGCGCAGATAGGACAATTTTAAATTATAGGAACGAATTTAGCCCTTTTCTTTAAATTTACTCAATTACTTTTAACTGTTCAAAAATTTTAAACTAATTATACTTTAATTGAAATTTTCGAGACAAAATTGGGTGTCAACAACTGCCCCTCTTTACCCAAAAAGGATGAAAGAGCTTTCAGGGTAAAGGCGTTGACATAAAGTCAATTTTGTCCCGATAAAGCCAAGACTTTGATTCCAAGGACTAGAAGACAAGGCTTATGGGCATGGCCGAACACCGGTTTTTGAGTTGCCTACATATCTCGGGCTGAAAGAGAATCATGCCATATGTAGTTCAACGACACTTAAACACGAAAACTCACACGATTGACAAAAAAGGACGCACGAATAGGAAAGAACTCAAACTGACGTCCTAATCTGATACAGAAGATTAGGATATAATTTGCTTGTTCGAGTGCGACTCTTCATATCTTCGTTGATGAGTCTAGCTCATATCAACGATTTCCCCAGTTCACTGCTAAGAAAGAGTTCCACGTTTTGCCCCAAATGCTGTTACAGTACTGCCAAAATCCTGCAATGAACTTGACAAACGGTAAGTGAGCAACTGCTAATAAGCCATAATAATTGAAATGAGAAATAAAAAAAAGTGATAACATAAAATTGTAAATGCGGGTTGTGATATCATCAAAAAGTTCTTTCTTCGATCAACTGACGAGGCGCTCCGCCCAGGGAACCTCTAGGATGATCATTATTCTGAAACAGTAAAGTAAAACAAACAGTAAAGCGAGTACGAATTGTAGAACGCAATGCTTTCATAAGATAAGTCGATTAACGAGACATAATGTCTCAAGTCGACTTGTCTAACTTTATCATCTACTTCAAATATAATATGCCAATATTGCAAGACAACCAACATCGCGAAACAGTCCGAAAGTGGTGCCTCAATTTGACTTGTCCATCACTATCAATCTACTTTAAATATAATATGCCAACATTGCAAGACAACCGACATCGCGAAACACTCCGAACGTGGTGCTCCAGCCGACTTGTCTAAGACTATCAATCTACTTTAAATATAACATGCCAATATTGCAAGACAACCGACATCGCGAAACACTCCGAAAGTAGTACTCCAGCCGACTTGTCTTAAACTATCAATCTACTTTAAATATAAAATGCATATATTGTAAGACAACCGACATCGCGAAACACGCCGAAAGTGGTGCTTCAGCCGACATGTCTTAGACTATCAATCTACATTAAATATAATATGCCAATATTGCAAGAAAACCGACATCGCGAAACACTCCGAAAGTGGTGCTTCAGCCGACTTGTCTTAGACTATCAATCTACTCTAAATATAATATGTCAATATTGCAAGACAACCGACATCGCGAAACACTTCGAAAGTGGTGCTCCAGCCAACTTGTCTTAGATTATCAATCTACTTTAGATATAACATGCCAATATTGCAAGACAACCGACATAGCGAAACACTCCGAAAGTGGTGCTTCAGCCGACTTGTCTATCGCTTTCATCTACTTGAAAGAAACCTGCATATCCTATTTTTGGGTGGAAGGACCCAAAATATCCTATTTGTGGGTGGAGAAACCCGAGATATCATATTTGTGGGTGGAAGGACCCGAGATATCCTATTTGTGGGTGGAAGGATCCGAGATATCCTATTTATGGGTGGAAGGATCCGAATATATCCTATTTGTGGGTGGAAAAATCCGAGATATCATATTTATGGGTAGAAGAACCCAAGATATCCTATTTGTGGGTGGAAGGACCCGAGATATCCTATTTGTGGGTGGAAGAACCCGAGTATCCTATTTGTGGGTGGAAGGACCCAAAATATCCTATTTGTGGGTGGATGAACCCTGCATATCCTATTTGTGGGTTGAAGGACCCAAAGATATCCTATTTGTGGGTAAAAGAACCCGAATATCCTATTTATGGGTGAATGGACCCCACGATATCCTATTTGTGGGTGGAAGGACCCGAAGATATCCTATTTGTGGGTGGAAGGACCCGAAGATATCCTATTTGTGGGTGAAAGGACCCGAGATATCCTATTTGTGGGTGGATAAATCCTGCATCTTGCAAAATCTGAAATCGTCTGGCTTGTGCTGGTGATGCGATAATCGAGCAAAAACTAAAATTACAAAGAGAGAAATAGAGTTGTTCTGCATATGCGATAAGGAAAATATTCTTCGAGGAACTAATAGTTGCGAGTTCTTCTCGTTTTGCTGCTTGAGATTTCTGCATTCCAAAAAAATTGTGAGTACTATAAAATTTCTAGGAAGTCGCGTCACTTTGCGTTGCTCCTTCAACCTTGATGCTGAACTTTGCGGTAAATGCAAAATTTTTCTCTGTTTAATCAAAGAACAATTATTAGTTTTTGATCAAATAACGGTTGACTTGTTTGAACACCTAATTTGGCTTCAAATCTGCATTTTGCTTGCATGGCAATCGAATGTGTTGTTGCTGCGAAAATCTGACATTCTTGAAACTTTTCTCCTTGCACAAGATAACCCATCTTATAACTGCTTGGCTTATTTGGGGAAAATGTATTTTCATTGATTTCGGGATTAAGAGCCCAATAAAGGGTACAAGATAGTTCATTAAGTAAAGCTTCAAAAGAGTAGGCAAACATACGATAGTTAGGCAGGGAAATGGCATTTTCAAAAAAATAAAGTGTTGTCATTTGATCTTCTTTTCTAGGCAATTCTTGTGGGCGCACTATCACTTGATTTGATTAACTCCCTACAATAGGCATAATGATAAAAGTCGGTCGGCTTAAGGTTGCAGCTGGCCAAACAATTGGATCGGTAAGATATTCTTGTGAAATTTGCGGAATTATGGTATGTATAGACATTAGATAATAAGGCATGGTTAAGCAGGATACGTTGGAGCTAAAGCTGGTGTTTGGCAAAGGTTTGCTAGTGTTGACAAAGTTGACAATCCTAGTCCTTTGGACCACATGTTCTTCAACATAATCATTATGTGCTAGCAAGATACCCATACCAGAACTGGTTGCCTGAAGCTGCTTTGCCATGTTGTTTTGTCCTTGATGCAGATTCTCAGCCATTTCAGTGTTCAATGCCAGCCAACCTTTAACAAATGAATTCTACACATTGAACAAAAGCAAGTTAATACGTAAAATAGTAATGCATGCATAAGATTTTAAATATAAAATAGGCCATTAGACCGAATGGGTGGGACCAAATTCCCGATTAAATCAAAGGAGTAAAATATTTGAGAGTGCGAAACTTGATAATCCACAAAATTTGATTTTATAAGACGCGAGTTGAGAAAAACAACTTTGAAAGTTTTTGCTAAATTAGTATGCGTGCTAGACCATTTTGGCTCAAATTGCTAAAATGGTCGGCTTATTTTGAACATCAATGCTTTGCTCGACTATCGATTCTTCCTTGCAAAATGACAGTCTGCACCAATCCTAGAAAACTGCTTCTAATAACGACCAAACCAACTCAACGTCTTCAACCTGCTTTTTGCGAAATTCTACCCCAACTATGACTTCAACATTTCAACTTGCTTTGTGAAAATTTCCCAGTTATGAATTCTGATTCTTCAAATTATTTTGCAAAAGCTGCCCCCGTTACAACTTTCAATACTTTAAACTGCTTAACAAAAGCTACCCTAGTTGTAATCTCTTACGACTTCTACTTGCTTTGCAAAATTTGCCCCAGTTTCAATCTTTGGGAGATTTAAATTTAAACACTCAAGGGTCGACCCCTATGGAGGAGCCTACATATCCCTCCTTTGGAATCAGATCGTGCGTAGTTCTACTTTTCCAAGCTTGCTATGGTTGCTTGGACCCTGTTAACCTTGTCTTGGTTGGATTCAACACTTTTAGTCAAGTCAATCACAACAGTTTGACGAGCCATAGGTCCTCTTTTGATGTTCAAAATAATTAGCCCTTTAGCAACGCATACCGAATTTAATAAAATTTGTTAAAGCTGAAACTGACGGGTCAACTTATTCTAAAATGGAAAAATTGAGACCGTACTGGAAAAGACCCGAAATTTGAACAAGAAACTCATTTTGTTACAGCAAAACAGATGCGAAACGCTTGTTTAATTTTGAAGTTACTTTCAAAAGGATAACTTTCGAATACTTTAAAATATGACGCTAAACAATGTTTTGCAGAATGACAAGACTGGGGTTAAGATAAACAAAATAAATTTTGAAAGGCATTTTGGAATAACAGTATGCTTGAATTCAGATGATAGATAAATGACTTCATGATGCAACCCGACGCTCATTCAAGCCCTTCACGAGGAGCCAAGCTAGGAAGTTACAGCAGCTACATGCAATGTTTACACAGCTGGAACTGATTGGGCAACTCTTGGGGGTTCCAGGGCAGTTTTGCATGCTTACTGCCTCTGGAACTGAAAATGCTCATCGCGATCGCGCGTGCACAGACGCGATCGAGGAAGGGGAAAGAGAAGAGCTACGCGGTCGCGAGTATCAGACGCGATCGCGCAAGAGACAGATTGAAGGTTTTCCTGCGCGATCGCGTGACCATATCCGCAATCGCGTGGACACGAATTAAAGCTCAGTGGGATAGCGTGCATCACTGCGCGATCGTGCTGAGACAAGGATCAGAAAGCCCACCAGTGGCTAATGACTTGAAGGCCCATTGTTAAGGGTTAATTAAGATATTTGCCAATGTATAAATACTTGCAAAGTCTTTAGTAGACCTAATTTTGATGAATATTGATAATTGTGAGGATTGACTAAGCTTGTTTGCTTAAGCATCATTATTGTCCTTGATTTGCAATTAGCCTAGCTAATTGAGATCAATTAGCTAGGGTTCTTTTGTTTAGGTGATTAAGGCGATAATTAGGTTAATCTTTCCCTAATTAATTTCTTTAATTCTTCTCTAAATCAATTGGGTCTTGCTTTAATTCTTGTCTTTTCATTTGTGTCTTTGATTTTCATATTATTTGGTATCAGAGCTAGATTAATGTTTGTTTTAACAATCACTAAACCAATTCTTGTTCATCAAGTCAAACAAAAAAAAAAGAAAAAGAAAAAGAGTCAAAAACCCAAAAATATGAGTCTTATGATTAAGTTTCTATTGTTTGAAATTTTTGGTACCATTTGAAGATTGTGATTCCTAGAAACTAATTCCAAAATAAATTAGACAAACAACAACATATTGGTGCTGAATTGAAGAAATCAAAAGTTAGGGTTCTTCATCAAGAATTTGGGATTTTTGCATTTGGTTGTTGGAATTGAAGAACCAATTACTGGGGCTTGTTCACGGACCAACAAGAAGTATACATCTCAAATTTGGAGCAAAAATACGGAGGTTTGTGAATATTCAAGTTGAAAAGTGAGCTTCAAAGTCGGGTTCTGTTTCAAACCCAGAAGCTTACGCGATCGCACCAGCTACAGCGCTATCGCATAGGCCAATCATTAAAAGGCCTACGTGATCGCAACATCTACACGCGATCGCGCCAAGTACCACCAGCAAGTCTTCGCGATCGCGAACAACGCACGTGATCGCACTAAACAACAATTTCCAGAAAAACAGATTCTTAGACCGAATGTTCGCAACAGCCCCGTAACAGTTTTCAATCAACCGGAACTCAATTTCAGCATCAAGAACAGTGAGTTTCTAGATCAAAAACCAAATTTCATTTAATTCCGAATCCGATTCGTGCCTTTCTTTCTTCTTTTTCTTTAAACTTCCTAAAGTGCTTTCGTCGGTTTCAATTGTCCGTGTCTTGTCACAACAATTCCTTCCGATCCCAAATTAGTTGAGTTTGATTGTCAAGTTGGACTTAGTGTGCGAAGAACAAACTTGCGATAGCCAAAGAGTGGAAAAAGGCAAGTGAGGAGAGAGCATTAAAGTGAGTAAAAGCCGAACGTTGAGTGCAAACACGAGTGAATTGAGCGACATCAATTTGAGTGTAAACACTTAGGGAGCGACTCGGTGAGGACTCTTTCTACTAACCTTGTTTGTTTACTTGTTTGTAGGTACAATGACTCAAGAGGGGAATGTAGGGGACATGGAACTTAAAACCATGATGAGAACCATGTTGGAAAGGATGAACTTCTTGGAAAATAAGATTGATGGGACGGTGAAGGAGCTAACATCAAAGGAGGAGCTTTGGGAAAAGGGAAAGCAAGTGGTTGGCACGCCTCCAACCGTGGGGGTGCGGATGATGGACCAAGCTAAATCTCTCGAGCCAACGACCGCTACTCTCACATGGTGGCCTAAGATACCTATTCGCCGAACATCACTCCACAAGTGAGGAATCCTACTCATGATCTCCCAAGAAATGAGCAACCAAGGAATGACACTCCAAGGCCACTTGATATTGAGGGCTTTCATGAGAATGAGAACTATGACAATGAACCATTTCGTTATACGGGAGAAGCCCAACAAGGAGGAGTTCCTTTTGGGGGAATTAGAGATAGAGGTGGTCGATTTGGAGGAGGTTACCAAGGATGGGTGGCTCGTGATGGAGACGACTATGACCACGGGGGTTATGGTGGGCAACGGAGGTATCATGATTAAGATAGGGGTTGAACATTATCAAGGTCAACCTACCTGCCTTCTAAGGTGAAAGTGATCCGGATAAGTACATGGATTGGGTGATCTCGATGGGGAGAATCTTTCAAATCAACAACGTCCAAAATGCTACCAGGGTGAAGTATGCTATCTCCCAATTTGAAAGCTTTGCTTCTACTTGGTGGGAGTCCAAGAGAAATCAAAGAGAAACACAAGTACTCATTGCCAATTGGGGGGTGGGAGGTTTTGAAAGGCATGACGGAGGCTCGGTTTCTACCTCCACACTATGAGGATGAATTGCTCAAAAGGTTCTACAATTTGAGGCAAGGAACCAAGAACGTGGCGGAGTATTTTGATGAGTTTGAGAGGACTAGGATAAGGGCTAATGTGCTAGATGATGACCGGTCTCTCATACCAAAGTTTCGTGGTGGTTTGAATAGGGAGATCTCCTCCCCAATGGAATTTCACCGGTTTGAAAACTTGGTTGAAGCATTCCAAGCGGCTCAAAATGTGGAAAACGGGATCAAGCTAGACAAGTCTTACAAAGCCAAAAACATTCCATCCCCTTGGAACAAAGGAAAAGACAATGTGAAGGCTTATACCCCATGAGATAAAGCTAAGGAGCCCAAGCGTGACTTCAAAGGTAACTTTGAAAGAACCAAGCCCAAGGAGGAGCCCAAGGCGGGAGGTAATAAAGCTAAAATTGAAAACTTATCTAACATTCAATGCTACAAGTGTAATGGCCATGGCCACATGATGCGAGATTGTCCCAATAGGAGGACTATCATTGCTTTGGGTGATGGGAGCTATGAAACGGGTGGAAGTGATGATGATAAGATAGATAGGGGTATGCCAAGTGATGGTGATTTTGATGAGGAGGCGACGGTAGATGGGCAATTAGAGGAAAACTATCTTACACTTGTGGTAAGACGAATAATGGGGGCGCAAGTGAAGGAAGAGTTGGAGTCAAACCAAATGGAGAGTTTATTCCATGCCTATTGTAAGGTTCAAGGTGCTACTTGTTCTTTGATTATTGATAGTGGTAGTTGCGTTAATGTGGTGAGCACCACCTTGATTGAACAACTTAAGCTACCCACTAGAAAGCGCCCACAATCTTACAAACTCCAATGGTTGAATGAGTGTGGTGAACTTAAGGTGACCAAGCAAGCCTTGATTAAGTTCAAGATTGGGGATTACCATGATGAGCTTTTATTTGACGTTGTCCCTATGCAAGCTTGCCATATCTTGCTTGGTAGGCCTTGGCAATATGACCGCTTGGCAAAGCATGATGGCAAAACCAATAGGTATGCCTTGGAAGTGGGGGGTCAAAACCTTGTTCTCAATCCATTGACCCCGTCGCAAGTGAGTGAGGGTTATAGGAAGATGAGGGAGTTAAAGTTGAAAAGAGAGAAAGAAAAGAAAGAGGGAGTTGTGGAGGAAGGGAGAGTGGGAGTTGTTACTCAAAAGAGTGAGGAACCAAAAGAGGGAGTGAACTTGTTCTTGTCTAGGAAGGAATGTTTGAGATATGTGGAGGAAGCAGTACCCATGATTCTCCTCCTACACAAGGAACATGTTTTTATTGCTAACGAACTAACCCCTTCTTTGCCTAGTTCTATTTCTTCTCTTTTGCAAGGTTATGAAGACATCTTTCCCGAGGAGTTGCCTAGTGGGTTTCCACCGCTAAGAGGCATTGAGCATCAAATCGACCTTCTTCCGGGTTCACAATTGCCCAAAAGGCCGCTTATGGAAGCAACCCGGAAGCTACCAAGGAACTTCAAAAGCAAGTGGAAGAGTTGCTTGGGAGAGGCCTTATGAAAGAGAGCTTGAGCCCATGTGTGGTCCCGGTCATCCTAGTGCCAAACAAAGATGGGACTTGGCGCATGTGTGTGGATTGTAGAGCCATAAATAAAATCACGGTAAAGTATCGTCATCCTATTCCTAGGTTAGATGATATGTTAGATGAATTATGTGGCTCTTGTGTGTTTTCTAAAATTTATTTGAGGAGTGGATACCACCAAATCCGAATGAAACCGGGTGATGAGTGGAAGACGCCCTTTAAGACCAACTTTGGTCTTTATGAGTGGCTTGTCATGCCTTTTGGTTTATCCAATGCTCCTTCAACCTTCATGAGGTTGATGAACCATGTGCTCAAATCCTTCATTGGAAAATTTATTGTGGTTTATTTTGATGATATCCTTATCTATAGCAAATCAATTGATGAGCATGTTTATCATTTGAAACAAGTGTTTGATGTCTTGAGAAAGGAACAACTATTTTCTAATTTGAAAAAGTGTTCTTTTTGTGTTGAAAAAGTTGTTTTCCTTGGTTTTGTGGTGAGTGCAAACGGTATGGAGGTAGATGAGGCTAAGGTGGATGCCATTAGGGATTGACCCACTCCTAGAAGCATTGGTGATGTGAGGAGTTTTCATGGGTTGGCTAGCTTCTATAGGAGGTTTGTGAGAGGATTTAGCACTATAGCCGCACCATTGACCAAAGTGATAAGTAAGGATAAGGTGTTTGTGTGGGGGTAGGAGCAAGAAGAGGCTTTTGTGAAATTGAAGGAAGTCCTTAGTTCCACACCCCTTCTCCAATTACCAAACTTTGATAAGACCTTTGAGATTGAATGTGATGCTAGTGGGGTAGGTATTGGGGCCGTGTTGATGCAAGAGCAAAATCCTATTGCCTATTTTAGTGAGAAACTCAAGGGAGCAACCACTAAATATTTCACCTATGACAAAGAGTTGTATGCCTTGGTGAGGGCATTGGCTCATTGGCAACATTACCTTTGGTCTAAAGAGTTTGTTATTCGAACCGACCACCAATCCTTAAAATACCTCAAATCCCAAGAGAAATTGAATGTGAGACATGCCAAATGGGTGGAGTTTCTTGAGATTTTCCCCTATGTCATCCATTACAAAAAGGGGAAGGAGAATGTGGTGGAGGATTCCTTATCCCGAAAATTTGTGCTTCAATCAAGAAGGCACTTGTTGTTGAACACGTTGGGGTCAAAACTCATGGGCTTTGAGAGTATGAGGGAAATGTATGTTAATGACCCGGAGTTTGGAGAACTTTATGTTAATTGTGAATTGGAGGAAAGGGGTAGAAGAGTCAATCGATTGTGTGGAGAGGAGGAAGTTAGTAGTGATGTGGAGAAAAAGAGGTATCACAAGTTTGATGGCTTCTTGTTTAGGAATGGGAAACTATGTGCGCCTAATTCTTCTTGGAGGGAATTACTGGTGAGGGAAGCCCATAGTGGGGGACTAATGGGGCATTTTGGTGTGGGCAAAATGATGGAGATTCTTAAGGAACAATTCTATTGGCACAAAATGAAAGTGGATGTTGTGAGGGTGTGTGGCCAATGCTTGGAGTGTAGGCAAGCCAAGTCAAAGCTACTTCCACATGGTTTGTATTCACCCCTCCCCATTCCCTTAGGTCCTTGGCTTAATATCTCTATGGATTTTGTCCTTAGATTGCCTAGGACAAAAAGGGGCAAGGATAGTATTTTTGTGGTTGTTGATAGATTTTCTAAAATGGCTCGCTTCATTCCATGTCACAAGGTTGATGATGCATCTCACATAGCTAACTTGTTTGTTTACAATGTGCTTAAATTGCATGGGGTCCCAAAAACTATCGTTAGTGATAGGGTTCCCAAGTTCCTTAGTCACTTTTGGAAGGAGCTTTGGGGGAGGCTTGGCACAAAGTTGTTGGTCTCTACTTCTTGCCACCCCAAACCGATGGCCAAACTGAGGTTGTTAATAGAACCTTGGGTGCCATGCTTAGAGCTATGGTCAAGGGGAAACTAGCTTCTTGGGAAGAACACCTACCCTTGATTGAATTTGCTTATAATAGGACCATGCACACATCTACTTGCATGACATCATTTGAAGTTGTGTATGGCTTTAATCCCCTTACCCCCTTGGATCTTACGCCTTTGTCTAGTGATGTTGTCTTAAGCTTAGATGCCAAGGTGCGAGCTCAAGAGATGAAGCAACTTCCTGAGCAAGTAAGGAAATAACTTGAGAAGAACAATCAAGAAGTTGCCAAGAAAGCAAACAAAGGAAGGAACAATATCATCTTTGAGCCCGGTGATTGGGTGTGGGTTCATTTCCGGAAGGATAGGTTTCCAAACAAGAGAACGAGCAAATTGATGCCTAGAGGAGATGGCCCCTTCCATGTCCTTGAACGCCTTAATGACAACCCGTACAAGGTGGAATTGCCTAGTGAATACCAAGTGCACAACACGTTTAATGTGTGTGACTTGTCTCCCTTCGAAGTTAAAGATCAAGTGAATCCGTGGACAGATTCTTCTCAAGACGGGAAGAATGATGCAACCTGATGCTCATCCAAGCCCTTCACGAGGAGCCAAGCTAGGGAGCTGCAGCAGCTACATGCAATGTTTACACAGCTGGAACAGATTGGGCAAGTCTTGGGGGTTCCAGGGCGGTTTTGCATGCTTACTGCCTCTGGAACTGAAAAATGCTCATCGCGATCGCGCGTGCATAGACGCGATCGCGGAAGGGGAAAGAGAAGAGCTACGTGGTCGCGAGTGTCAGACGCGATCGCGTGGTGTTGAAAATGAAGAGCTGCCGCGATCGCGCATCCACAGACGCGATCGTGCAAGAGACAGATTGAAGGTCTGCCTGCGCGATCGTGTGACCATAGCCGCGATCGCGTGGACACGAATTAAAGCTCAGCGCGATAGCATGCATCACTGCGCGATCACGCTGAGACGAGGATTAGAAAGCCCACTAGTGGCTAATGACTTGAAGGCCCATTGTTAAGGGTTAATTAAGGCATTTGCCAATGTATAAATACTTGCCAAGTCGTTAGTAGACCTAGTTTTGATGAATATTGATAATTGTGAGGATTTGGCTAAGCTTGTTTGCTCAAGCATCATTATTGTCCTTGATTTGCAATTAGCCTAGCTAGGATCAATTAGCTAGGGCTCTTTTGTTTAGGTGATTAAGGGGATAATTAGGTTAATCTTTCCCTAATTAATTTCCTTAATTCTTCTCTAAATCAATTGGATCTTGCTTTTAATTCTTGTCTTTTCATTTGTGTCTTTGATTTTCATATCACTTCATCAAGCGGTTAACTTTTACAAAAGATAGGTTGAAGTAACATAACGTTAATCTTACCATACCGCTGAACAAATTCAATCACTGCGCAATCAATGCCAACAAATTTCAAGCAAGCAACACATATTTAGCAAGTAATCGCATATTAGACAGATAATTTGACATGTGGCAACTACAAGTAATTGAGCGTAAATAAAATGCAAACGCGTCCTACCCTGTAAGGTGCCTCTTTTGTGCCAGAGGTAGGCCTAATCATCAAGTTGCACGCACATGTGGATATTATAATGATACAAGCCGTTTTCCAATACAAAATTTAGATATAAATAAACTGCCATAATTGTCAACTTCCCAAATTTGACATGACAAATGGCTTGGAGTTCGTTATAATCTCCACACGATCACATAAAATGCAACCTCGTTGGGTCTACAATAACCCGTCAAAAAAGGGCGGTTTCTTAATTCTGGAAACGGTACCAAGGACCGGGTCCAAACTAAGGTGTATTTGCATGCATGTCCTGAAATCTTCTTTTAATAGTGGGTTAACGGTTGAGGCTGACTCGACCTATACGGGATAGAACTGGCCTCACAACGCAGTAGAACTGGCCATGACAAAACCAGGCAACATCAATATCCCGAACTAACTTTTGGTGACACAAAAGAAGTTTCAAAGAGTGAGGTAAGGGCAGTGCCCTTCCTGCGTAACTACCCGCCAAGTGGGTGCCCCGTGATGAAATCGAGGGGGTGAAAGAGAATTAACAGGCTCCATAAGGGAGGAAATATGAACGGAATACGAACTATGCACAAATAAAAACATGCTTCAACACAATTCACAACAATAAATTCTACGCATACTAGTTTAGGCATGCAAACAAACAAAGAGTTAAGCTACACATACATACAATCAACACATATATAAATAAAGCAAATTTATGAAAATCTTTTGGTTAGAACTATTTGCTTATCTCCAGCGTAGTCGCCACACTGTTGAACCCTCCCAAAAAATGCACACAAACATGTATCGGGATGTATTTTCAAAAAAATAGGACTCCAAAGGGCTTTTTTGGAGTTGCCACTTAATTTAAGGATTATTAGGAACCAAGAGTTAATTAATGAGTACATTTCTTCCTTATTTTAAAAGGAAAATAAATTTCAGAGATTCTTAGGTAAGTGGTTCTTTTATTTTCGAAAGAAGGTCTTTTATTAAAAGAGCACTTTCAAAAATCCGCTAAAAGCGGTTAATCTGGCGATTTTCACGAATTTTATAAAGATAAAATAATTTAAAATTTTAGGAAAAATATAGGATAAATAAATAAAGAAGTAAATAATAAGTAAATAGATAATACATAAATAACTTAATATTTAATAAAATCAGTAAATTGATAAATAAATAATTTACATATAAATAATGATAAAATAAAGATACAAATTTAATTGAATTTTAAGTTGCTCTCATTAATTGACAAATGATTCATAACATTCATAAAATAATTGGCGATTCGCAAAGAAAGGATACAAGGCATTCATGAAGCAATTAAAATAATTTATAATAATTATTCATAATTCAAACTCAATTTTTATCCTACAGGACTCCAAGTCCGATCTACGGGGAAGTCATATACAACATGCATTTCCTAAGGGAGCGGGGAAAGATAGAGTGAAGAAAAATGGAACCCGGAAATGCAACTCATAATTTGAGCCTTGAGTTTTAAAAGTTTCATTCACTTCTCGGGAAACTTGAACCCGGGATGCAATAACTCCAATGCAAAGCAAGCCATCCCAACTTTGGAGTTTTAGCCAAACTCGCTCCCCAGAGTGATTTCATGTAAAGAAGAAGGGAAGATAAGGATTAGAAACTAATTTGACATAGTAATCAGTAAAAGGGTAGCAGATATTGACATGATACAGTTACTAGAGAAAATGGAGTGTATCAGATAAAATGAATGTTCAATCAGCGTATAAAATTTCTGCTAGTTTAGAGTTCCTTATGATAGTTGCTTGGTCAAAGATACTTCAATTAGGCAAAAGCAAACATGGAGACAAATTTTAAGAATGATAACTTACTGCATACACACCCACGTTTCCATACATGTAGGTATGGTAAAAACATCAGATAAACTTCACATTTTCATTTGTTAAAGACACAATCACTCAACTAAAAAAAATCAAAGAAATGACCATTCTTTTACAAGATATCCTAGCAGCAGAACAGCTCAAATGATAGTCTTATGCAACTTTACTAACAGAGGCTTTCATATCTAGACGACCGAACATTACCATATTCAGAAGTAGATTTTGATATTCACTCTTTAAGTGAAATCATTGAAGTCTCATAACGAAGTTCATATGTAGGCACTTCTGAAACCTGGACCAAAACAGCCCCTTGGAAACTAAACCAAATCCTCAAAAGAAATTGCAAACTATCCTGGACAGAACTTAAAATCAACTTACAGCACCATGATTCACTTCACACACACACACAAAAGCATACTCTGAGACCTCGAGATTCTAAGAAGATAGAAGAGAAACAGGCTGATCCTATTTAACTCTATCCCTTTGGCATTTTCATTACCTCTACTACTTCAATCAACAAACCAAACATTTACCTAAAATACACCTATTACTAGAACACAATAAACTGCTACTTCATTATTTATGAAACAATCCTAACAATCAGAGTTCAGATATCTTATTGCAATCAACTAACTTTTTCAAAAATTGTTGGGATTAAAGTTATCAGATATTGAAAAGTTCTTTAGCGTACGAAGATTAAACTTGTTAAGAACAGGCACACACACCAAGCACTCTTACTAAAATTATGGACACAAATGATTGGAAATGACCAAATACCTACTAACACAGCCTCAAACACCTCTAGAAACCGCAGATTACTACCACCAGACCTACCTCACTAAGCCACCAGACCACTAGAGGCAATAACAAAACTCGCAACAGCTATAAACAGCTAATTGGACCCCCTCACTGCCTTGCAACTCTTTCTCTCACTACCTGCATCCCTGAGCATCCACTCACACCACAAACACACTGTTGCAACTCCCTTTCAAAACAACCAAACAGCCAAAAACAATCCTCCTGATGACTCCATTTCACCAGAACACATGCACTGCAGAACACACACACACCCCCACTAAAAAATAAACTGGACAGATAAAAGACCAAAATTTCAGGCATTTATCCAAGCAAAACTAGTAAAGACATAATTTATGAAAGTACCATTAAGGTTAAAGAAACAGGGAACTCAAACCTTTTTTTTACTTTTAAGATCAAGAGAATGCAATAACAAGACCAGAAAAAGGCTTTCAAGTTGAATGAGTGAAAATAAACATGAACGATTATTCCATACGTCACATTATATCAAACTAATATGTTACATACCTAAGATAAGCAGATTCGACAGTTGCTAACAGATAAAAAAACTGAAGAATAAGGTGGAAAGGTTGATTACCTTTCTTGGAGCAGTGAACGAGGGCGAGGGATCGGAACAACACAGCTCGAAGCGACTCGACGACGCAAAAAAGGTGACGATTGGAATGGTGGCAATATGACACAATTTGAAAACCAGAAAACGGTGACAACAAAGATGATCTTCAAACTGGAAAATGAAACTTTTATATGTTATATGCTTGGCGCATCTTTTTTCTCTTATTCACATTCACGGCTCAATTTTTTTTGAACCCTCTCTGCTCTCGCCGCTGTTCCCTTCTCTATTAACAGCTGCCTCCAAAAATCCCCCTATCTTCTCAATTTATAGGAAATCAGATAGGGTTTTAGGAGTGGAAGGAAAATACCAAAGTGACCTCAAACGGTCTCAAACGGTCAGATTTGGATAGGGTTTGTACGATGATGATGAGCTGGAAAGAGGGGACCAGGATTTGAATTTATGGGTAAAATTTTTGAGAGAAAGCCGGTTGGGAATTAGAAACAGGTTTTGGGGGAAAACTGTATACGGGAAGTGGAGTGTATATATGGGTGTTGCGCAGATAGGACAATTTTAAATTATAGGAACGAATTTAGCCCTTTTCTTTGAATTTATCAATTACTTTTAACTGTTCAAAAATTTTAAACTAATTATACTTTAATTGAAATTTTTGGGACAAAATTGGGTGCAACAGCTGCCCCTCTTTACCCAAAAAGGATGAAAGAGTTTTCAGGGTAAAGACGTTGACATAAAGTCAATTTTGTCCCTATAAAGCCAAGACTTTGATTCCAAGGACTAGAAGGCAAGGCTTATGGGCATGACCGAACTCCGGTTTTTGAGTTGCCTACATATCTCGGGCTGAAAGAGAATCATGCCATATGTAGTTCAACGACACTTAAATACGAAAACTAGCACGATTGACAGAAAAGGACGCACGAATAGGAATGAACTCAAACTGACGTCCTAATCTGATACAGAAGATTAGGATAGAATTTGCTTGTTCGAGTGCGACTCTTCAGATCTTCGTTGACGAGTCTAGCTCATATCAACGATTGCCCCAGTTCACTGCTAAGAAAGAGTTCCAGGTTTTTCTCCAAATGCTGTTACGGTACTGCCAAAATCCTGTAATAAACTTGACAAACGGTAAGCGAGCAACTGCTAATAAGCTATAGTAATTAAAATGAGAAATAAAAAAAAGTGATAACATAAAATTGTAAATACGGGTTGTTATATCATCAAAAAGTTCTTTCTTTGATCAACTGACGAGGCGCTCCGCCCAGGGAACCTCTAGGATGGAAACAGTAAAGTAAAACAATAAGTAAAGCGAGTACGAATTGCAGAACGCAAGGCTTTCATAAGATAAGTCAATTAACGAGACATAATGTCTCAAGTCGACTTTCTAACTTTATCACCTACTTCAAATATAATATGCCAATATTGCAAGACAACCAACATCGCGAGACACTCCGAAAGTGGTGCCTCAAGTTGACTTGTCCATCACTATCCATCTACTTTAAATATAACATGCCAACGTTGCAAGACAACCGACATCGCGAAACACTACGAACGTGGTGCTCCAGCCGACTTGTCTAAGACTATCAATCTACTTTAAATATAACATGCATATATTGCAAGACAACCGACATCGCGAAACACGCCGAAAGTGGTGCTTCAGCCGACGTGTCTTAGACTATCAAACTACTTTAAATATAATATGCCAATATTGCAAGACAACCGACATCGCGAAACACTCCGAAAGTGGTGCTTCAGCCGACTTGTCTTAGACTATCAATCTACTCTAAATATAATATGTCAATATTGCAAGACAACCGACATCGCGAAATACTCCGAAAGTGGTGCTCCAGCGGACTTGTCTTAGATTATCAATCTACTTTAGATATAACATGCCAATATTGCAAGACAACCGACATCGCGAAACACTCCGAAAGTGGTGCTTCAGCCGACTTGTCTATCTCTATCATCTACTTGAAGGAAACCTGCATATCCTATTTGTGGGTGGAAGGACCCGAGATATCCTATTTGTGGGTTGAAGGATCCGAGATATCCTATTTATGGGTGGAAGGACCCGAAGATATCCTATTTGTGGGTGGAAGAACCCAAGATATCTTATTTGAGGGTGGAAGAACCCGAGATATCCTATTTGTGGGTGGAAGGACCCGAGATATCCTATTTGTGGGTGGAAGAACCCGAGTATCCTATTTGTGGGTGGAAGGACCCAAAATATCCTATTTGTGGGTGGATGAACCCTGCATATCCTATTTGTGGGTGGAAGGACCCAAAGATATCCTATTTGTGGGTAGAAGGACCCGAATATCCTATTTATTGGTGAATGGACCCACGATATCCTATTTGTGGGTGGAAGGACCCGAAGATATCCTATTTGTGGGTGGAAGGACCCGAAGATATCCTATTTGTGGGTGAAAGGACCCGAGATATCCTATTTGTGGGTGGATAAATCCTGCATCTTGCAAAATCTGAAATCGTCTGGCTTGTGCTAGTGATGCGATAATCGAGCAAAAACTAAAATTACAAAGAGAGAAATAGAGTTGTTCTGCATATGCGATAAGGCAGATATTCTTCGAGGAACTAATAGTTGCGAGTTCTTCTCGTTTTGCTGCTTGAGATTTCTGCATTCCAAAAAAATTGTGAGTAATATAAAAAATCTAGGAAGTCGCGACACTTTGTGTTGCTCCTTCAACCTTAATGCTGAACTTTGCGGTAAATGTAAAATTTTTCTCTGTTTAATCAAAGAACAATTATTAGTTTTTGATCAAATAACGGTTGACTTGTTTGAACACCTAATTTGGCTTCAAATCTGCATTTTGCTTGCATGGCAATCGAATGTGTTGTTGCTGCGAAAATCTGACATTCTTGAAATTCTTCTCCTTGCACAAGATAACCCATCTTATAACTGCTTGGCTTATTTGGGGAAAATGTATTTTCATTGATTTCGAGATTAAGAGCCCAATAAAGGGTACAAGATAGTTCATTAAGTAAAGCTTCAAAAGAGTAGGCAAACATACGATAGTTAGGCAGGGAAATGCTATTTTCAAAAAAATAAAGTGTTGTCATTTAATCTTCTTTTCTAGGCAATTCTTGTGGGCGCACTATCACTTGATTTGATTAACTACCTGCAACAGGCATAATGATAAAAGGCGGTCGGCTTAAGGTTGCAGCTGGCCAAATAATTGGATCGGTAAGATATTCTTGTGAAATTTGCAGAATTATGGTATGTATAGGCATTGGATAATAAGGCATGGTTAAGCAGGATACGTTGGAGGTAAAGCTGGTGTTTGGCAAAGGTTTGCTAGTGTTGACAAAGTTGACAATCCTAGTCCTTTGGACCACATGTTCTTCAACTTTATCATTATGCGCTTGCAAGATACCCGTACCAGAACTGGTTGCCTGAAGCTGCTTTGCCATGTTGTTTTGTCCTTGATGCAGATTCTCAGCCATTTCAGTGTTCAATGCCAGCCAACCTTTAACAAATGAATTCTACACATTGAACAAAAGCAAGTTAATACGTAAAATAGTAATGCATGCATAAGATTTTAAGTAAAAAATAGGCCATTAGACCGAATGGATGGGACCAAATTCCCGATTAAATCAAAGGAGTAAAATATTTGAAAGTGCGAAACTTGATAATCCACAAAATTTGATTTTATAAGACGCGAGTTGAGAAACACAACTTTGAAAGTTTTTACTAAATTAGTATGCGTGCTAGACCATTTTGGCTCAAATTGCTAAAATGGTCGGCTTATTTTGAACATTAATGCTTTGCTTGACTATCGATTCTTCCTTGCAAAATGATAGTCTGCATCAATCCTAGAAAACTACTTCTAATAACGACCAAACCAACTCAATGTCTTCAACTTGCTTTTTGCGAAATTCTGCCCCAGTTATGACTTCAGCATTTCAACTTGCTTTGCGAAAATTTCCCAGTTATGAATTCTGATTCTTCAAATTATTTTGCAAAAGCTGCCCTAATTACGACTTTCACCGGAACACACTGCTGCAACTCCCTTTCAAAACAGCCAAACAGCCCGAAACAATCCTCCTGATGACTCAATTTCACCATAACACACGCACTAAAGAACACACACACACCCCCACTAAAAAATAAACTGGTTAGATAAAAGACTAAAAATTCAGGCATTTATCCAAGCAAAACTAGTAAAGACATGATTTATGAAAGTACCATTAAGGTTAAAGAGAAACAGGAAACTCAAACCTTTTTTTTTACATTTAGGATCAAGAGAATGCAATAACAAGACTAGAAAAAGGCTTTCAAGTTGAATGACTGAAACTCAACATGAACGATTATTCCATACGTCACATTATATCAAACTAATCTATTACATATCTAAGATAAGCAGATTCAGCAATTGATAACATATAAAAAAAAGCTGAAGAATAAGGTGGAAAGATTGATTACCTTTCTTAGAGCGGTAAAC
The DNA here is from genome assembly GCA_029990575.1 of Petunia axillaris subsp. axillaris. Taxonomy (NCBI): domain Eukaryota; kingdom Viridiplantae; phylum Streptophyta; class Magnoliopsida; order Solanales; family Solanaceae; genus Petunia; species Petunia axillaris. The sequence continues at coordinate 12,342,553 of JARKNS010000006.1, forward strand.
GAGGGCGAGGGATCGGAACAACACAGCTCGAAGCGACTAGACGACGCGAATAAGGTGACGACTAGAATGGTGACAAGATGATACAATTCGAAAACCAGAAAACAGTGACAACGATCTGGAAAATGAAACTTTTATATGTTATATGCTTTGCACATCTTTTTTCTCTTATTCACATTCACGGCTCAATTTTTTTTGAACCCTCTCTGCTCTCGCCGCTGTTCCCTTCTCTATTAACGGCTGCCTCCAAAAATCCCCCTATCTTCTCAATTTATAGGAAATCAGATAGGGTTCTAGGAGTGGAAGGAAAATACCAAAGTGACCTCAAACGGTCAGATTTGGATAGGGTTTGTACGATGATGATGAGCTGGAAAGAGGGGACCAGGATTTGAATTTGTTGGTAAAATTTTTGAGAGAAAGCCGGTTGGAATTAGAAACAGGTTTTGGGGGAAAAATGTATACGGGAAGTGGAGTGTATATATGGGTGTTGCGCAGATAGGCCTATTTTAAATTATAGGAACGAATTTAGCCATTTTCTTTGAATTTACTCAATTACTTTTAACTGTTCAAAAATTTTAAACTAATTATACTTTAATTGAGATTTTCGGGACAAAATTAGGTGTCAACAAGAAGGAGAGCTGCACTGATAGATAATTCTCTTATGTCGTGCCCTCATATGCTCAAATGGTACAAAAAAAGGGTTGCTACTTCGACCCATTCATGGAAGGAGAAGATAAATAACGTTGCGCTATTTTCATGTCATTAAATTAGCCAACTTTAAATATATTTTTAATTTGTAAGAAACAATATGAATTTGCTCAATTTCTATCCAGATTGTGCGCCCTTACTTATTCCCTACTAACAAAGATGTGCGATCGGGGTGGGAGGATTTATATATGCCCTATGCAGATGAAGTTGAGGATGCGTCGGTGGATGCCCTTAAGGCTGATTTGGGGAGGGCCACAACCATCAAGAAGACTGTTGGTGAAGATGATATGGACGTAAATGGAGAAGAAGATGCAAGAGGTGATGTAGATATTGGTGGAGCTTGTACAAGAATTATTGGTGAAGGTGAAGGTCCTTCAAGTGGTGGTGTCAGTGCTGCAGGTCTTTTTTTGGATGTTGTGCTCGCTAAGTTGAAAGTAGTGGAGGCCAAATTAGCTGATGTTGCTAAGCTGGTAGCGGAACAACCGAAGAGGTCAATACGCAAGTGCTTGTACCGTCCTTCTGCATGGTTGATGAGGCACATAAAGAGGAAGATAATGGATTGTGGTACCAATGCAAATACCACTTCAACTCTGAGAAAAAAGTGTAGATTTGATCAAGTGGATGTTGCAGTTGATGCTAAATCGATGCCAGTGTCAGCGCTAATGGCAATCCCAGAGCAGTTGATGGTGAAGTTGATGCCACCAATGACAATGCCAATGCAGTTGATGCCACCAATACAAATATTGGAGTGGAAGCAAGTGCGAATAATAGTGAAGTGCTGATGAAAAATGGTGAGGATGCTGAGGAACAATTATATAAAGTGGAGGATCCATCCCATGTTGTATTGGAATCTAACTTGAATGGAGGGGTTGGAGAAGATGTTAAAGACCCCAACTATAGAATTGCAGGTGTTTTGAAGAGACTGAACAAAGAGTTGATTGACAATGATGAGAACGAAGATTGATTTTAATTTTTCGTTTACGTTTTGATGAATAGTTAACGATTATATTTTTGAGACTTGTAAGGTATTTATTACCTTGTTTGAGTATTAAATTGTTGACAATCCATTGTAGTAATGCGCTACATGTTTCGTTGACCAACCATAATTGCTCAATTCATTTGGCTAGTGTTTAAAATACAAGCGATCGTGGATCCCTAAATAATTTGAAAAATCTGATGAACCACACCAGTTGATTGTTCAGTGTTATAGATCTATCATCGAAACAGACCTAACTATTGGTTGTAGTTACAATTTTATGCATCTTCATCTATATACTTCGATTTATTATACTATATAAGTTGGACATTGTTCGAGCATAGACCAAATATGCATAGACTGAAGACAAAATAATATTTTAATCAATTATAACAAAATAGACGTTTATTAATAGACGTGAAACTTAGCCAATAAGCTAAGTAGATTGTGCGGTAGACAATAAAAGCGTGTGGTAGAGTCTAATTGGTTCAATAAGTTGTGCCTCTTCACTAACCTTTCTAAGTCTTCAAGGTCATCTCTATATAAACCCCCCCAAATATGTGTGCCTCTCCCATTCCATTTTCAATTCAAACAATCTGCATTCAAACTATCAATTAGTCCACCAAATTGGCCGGACCACCCAACTCGCGTGATATCGCTAAAATATTATCGTTTTTGCAAAGCGAGGTTGGTTATATATGGCACAAAGTGCGGCTGAATAAAGATTACTTATGGATAGACACACATAATAGGTTGAATCAAATCAAAGCGATCAACCACAAACTTGATGCACTTGGTGTACCACCACATCCTGAGGAAAATGTCATAAAGAAAGACACATCTCTACTAAATTCACCAAATGTCATGGATGACGCTAATCCACCAAACTAGTCGTTGTGTTATTTTAGAAAGTAATGTTGTTCATTTTTATGTTTAACCTTTCTAGTTTTTTTTACGTATTGTTAATCTTAGTTTCAGTTATGTCTTTTGATTGTCCACCACTTCTGGTCTCTAAAATTTGAAATTTCCATGTTTTAAGTTTAATTTTATTGTTCCATTTGTGGTTTTGATTGTCAACCACAGATGTTGTATTATAAACATTTAACAAACAGAGCAAAAGATTGAATGGAGCACAGTGATCAATCAAACAAACAAGATAATTAAATTGCTATCACATTAACAAAATTAACTAGACCCACCATTTACAGACTAAGAAAAATACTACTCCAATAAGAAGCCTATGCACCAACTTCTTAAATCGATCCCTCCGCACCTCAACTTCCTTCAACTTCACTTGCAGTCGTTCCTTCTCTATTTGAACTTCCCTGAGTTGGGTTTTGAGAAAATCCTTCTGTTCCTCAGCCTCGAAAAGCAGAATTCTAAGAAGCTTCACTTGTTCTTCATATTCATGGATCATTTGAGTGAAATCAAACCTCGCCGCTCCTTTTGCCCTGGAGACTAATCTAGACAACACTTCTCTTATTTCTTGAAAAAGCGGACAATCATACCACCTAAAGTAATCACATCCACCATTGTCCTAAGCAACCTAGAAATTAGCAACGTTTGTTAAGTATTTAGTGATAATTTTAATAGACGAAAATAATTACCTACCTTCGGCGTACAACAACCCCAAAATCTGCGACCATGATTTGTTTGCGTCCTTGATGTTTTCAACTTCCCATTTTCACCGCAGTGGCATATATCTGGTTCCACCGAAGAAGATGATGCAGATTGCAAGGTCTGGGACATTTTGTTTTTTATTATCGCAGTTGATGATAGATGGATGAGAGAGAAATTCAATTTACTCGGCAGTTTATATTTGCAGAATTTTTTTTACCGTTGCAAACAAAAGTTACCGTTGAAAAATTCAAAATAAAAAAAATAAAAGAAAAAAACTAATTTGAAGATGCTAATCAACATAAGGTTGGTCTATTGTACACTTATTGAACAACTGTGTTTTGAAATGTCACCGTTCAGGATATTATCACGCGCGCATTCGAAAAAAGGGTTTGGGGTTTGGACTTGGGGTCCACGCGCTTGGGGTTTGGAGTTCAGGCTCTAGGGTATATGTAGGCGATTTTGGCTTGATGGGTAAATTATCAACGATTGAAATTGCACTGTTTTTTATTGTCAATATCATTCGGTTGATTGTAAACTCATATGGTTTTCCTTAAAATAATATAAAAAATATATATTAAACACTATTAAGTGGTAATTTATTGGTCCACAAACTAGGAAACCACCTACATGACAAAGTTGTTGCATAATGTATCTTAATAATGGTCAATAACATTGATAAGGAGTGGCATTAGATGACTTATATGATACAAGGTATACTGGTGCTATGGTATGAGAAAGCAAGAGCTCTTTCTCTAAGCATGGAAGAAGTTCGTAATGTGAGAAGCGAGCATTCCTTTGATTGAGTTTTATGGATTAATACAGCCTAACACTATAATGATGATAAATAACATTGGATTACGTTCGTTATTTAACGTATACAAATGATAAGGGGTATAACAAGACCTCCTTCCCTATATATTGAAGATAACCGAAGTGTGAGAAGCAACTAATCAATTGCTTTAGTTATATGGATTAATAACACTACTCACCTTTTGTAATAAATTATTTATATGTTTAGGGCCTCTTAAACGAACCAATACGCATTAACGCTTTACTTTAATCCTTAATCACTACAGTCGGTGATACACCTTAAGAAGGTATATTGTCCACCATGTACAACCCGGATGATTTGACTGGGAGTCGTTTATATTTTATTTTTATAAATCACCACATTGTTACAACAACATACCCAGTGTTATTATTATATTTGTGTGATGTTAAAATTATATCATTAGAAAAAGTATTGTCTTAGTCATATTAAATCAAGTATAGTAGTGATGATTGTCAATCCTAAATGTATGATTATCAACTACTTTAGAAATCCACATTTATTTAGAATTCCACAGTAATTTTAGAACTTTAGAATTCCAAATTAAATATTATACAAGATTTTTTATATTTATGTCTCAATTGCATACCAAATCAAATGGTGAATTACCAACTTTATAACTTCTGTATAACAGCGCTCGTCTTTATTTTGGTAGTTTGTATACTTGGCGTGGTTTATTATCCCTTTTATCAGATCTATAAGCAAGAAGACATTTTTTTCATGACTTTATGTTTAGTTGTTTATAAACTTCAGATCGTTTATTATCAAGTTCATCAGATCTTCAGAAATCTCGCGTCTATGTTTAGTTGTTTAAACACTTTAATTGGTTTATTATCACTTTTATCAGATCTATAAGCAAAAGAACACGTGGAGATCTCAGTACATACGTCTTAAATTAATTACACTTTTTCCATGACTCTATGTTTGTTTAGTTGTTTATAAACGCCAGATCGTTTATTTTCAAGTTCATTAGATCTACTTTAGGTAACGTCATAAATTTGTCCTGGTCTCCATGTTTAGTTGCTTATAGACTTCAATAGGTCTATTATTATGTTAAACAGATCCAGTTATCTTCTTCGACGAAAACAAAACAAAAATAGGAAAAATAATAACAACACAAACATGTACGCCGACAGCAAAATTCCCTCCATTCCATTCATATATTTTTAATATTTACAATATAGAGCATTCTTTAATCAAAAAGCTCTTTAAAATAACAAAAACAAAAAGCAAACTATCTTAAAACATTAAAAAGTACTTAAAATAAACATATAAGTCAAGGGGAGGGGGGGTGAAGAGGTCGTCGGAGTTGATACCGACGCGACGGCACATTTCACGAAGCATACGTGTAATGCGCCTAATGTTCATCTCTTGGCGCAACCTATCCTCGTTTATAGTTCGTATGAGTATGTCAAGTGCTTGGCAGATGAGGAGTGCATCTTGCGTGGGTGGGTGCACCATTGTTGTGGTGAAAAAAGCTTCAGAAAAGTTGAGATTTATTAGTTGAAATTATGTTAAAAAAGAGAGAGTAAAAACGGTCCTATTTATTGATAAAGAAGGTGAAGGGATAGGAGGGTCTAATAGTCATAATTAAATATTGTTCACAGAGAGACTTTTCCCTTTACTCCATTGAATCTGACGGGACATGCGACTTGGGCAGTGCACCTTTTAATTTATCCGATACGTTTACACACCGACCAATTATCTACCATTCAATATACTTAGCTTACTAATTAAGTTTGTTTTCTATTAATATACCATACCTAGTTATCATTGCGGTTGAAATATTGTCTTGTCTTTAGTCTATGCAATTTTGGTATATGATCGAATAGCCAACTTAAACGAAAAATATTCAATTTAATATAAATCCAACATCTATTTAGTGTAGTTTATACACTATTTTTTTCGTAGTTGTCCAAAAAAAATTTCAACTACAGATATCAATAAAGCCAGTTAAAGTATATTGTCAACCACGTTATGATCGATTGTCAACTACACATGACCAAAAAATACCAATTACTAGCGCATCAAGACTCTATTGTCAACATATCTAAGTATATTAAACAGTAAGATAGAGTAAACAAAGGCAATTTGGAAGCAAACATACGTAAATTAGTCAATGGACAAGTACATAACAAAGGTTCAAAAATAAATTATTACACTTAATAAATAGTAATAAATTATTATGTATTTTGAGCAAGAGGGCAAGTTGTTTTCTTGTGGCCGGGTCGTTTACATTTTGAACATCTATTCTTTCTCTTCTTGGACATATATGATTCCTCCCCCATCGATGGAATGTACTTAACTCTTTTCCTGCCCATTTTGACATCAATCTGAGGTGGCCTTATTGTTATCGGCGTATAATCGGGTGGCATAATCCATTCTTCTTCTGGAGGAATGGGACGAGTATGATGTTCATATGCAAGAAGGTACGCTTCCCTCCTATAATACTTAGAAGTGTACTGGTAAAGAAAGCTACCATACTCATCTCCAAAGGCCAAACGAATCGCTGCCGTCACATGGATGCACGAGATCATGTCCAAGTCAAATTGCCTACATGAACAGGTTTGTCTAGTCAGACTCATAATTTTCCTTGTTAGTATATCCTTAGGCTCATCGTCTCCCACAATGGCAAAATCTCAGTTGTCCGGGTTATACGCCGCAAGAACGCTGGCAAGACCCATATGATGCCTGAGCAGCTTCTCAGTTCGACGGACTAGGATGGTGTTCATCTTGTTGACAAACGCACGACACTTCATGAAAATTTGTTGGAACCTCTTATTAATAGAATTAAACAAGGTGACAATCGGGAATTCCCTTTCGTCCAAGAACATTGCCTTTACAGATTCTGAAATATTGGTGGTGATCACTTCGTACCTGTGACCTGGGAAATATGCCCTGCTCCAATTTTCTAGTCCAACACCTTCAAGACAGTCAGCAGCCACTGCATTTTTTTTCACAAAGCTCTTTTAGTTCTTTATCGAAAATCTCTTGGCTATAAGCTTTAGCTGCAGTATAATAATTATCCATAAAATTACCCCTAAACCTTTTACGAATATTATCAACAAGGTGCCTCATGCAAAATCTATGATGTGCTTGAAGTAAGGCCTTGAAATTTTGTTAGCTATGCTACTAGCGCGATCAAAGATGATGCACAGCTCCGGACTGTCTGGTACCACCGCCTGCAGGTTCCGAAAGAAGAGGGTCCAAGAATCGTCGCACTCTACATCGATCACACAAAACGCCAAAGGAAAAAATATGGTTCTCCGTGTCTAGCGCCACCGCAGCCAACATTACACCTTCATAAGGCTCCAACAAATTAGTGCAATCAACACATATTACCTTTCTCAAATAATGATATCCTCTAATCCAAGCACCAAATGATACGAAAAAAATAATGAAATGAGTAGTCATCATTCACAGCCAGTTGGACATGACTTCCGGGATTCTCTCTTTTGATTGCAAACCGATATGCATCTAAAGAAGTGTACCCGTGCTTCGCCGTCCCCCTCACCATGGCCCTTGCAATGTCCCTTGCCCTCTAAGCCTTCCAATAACTAACATTTTTTTTTTCAGATCATGAATAGCACTCACGTTCATATCATTGGTCGATGGACCCTTGTTTCCAATAAACCTATTATTAACAAGATGAGCAATGACCTCTGCCGAAGCTTGAGAATGGTGGCTCGTAAAAATATCTACCCCACATGTGCGATCACCACAGTACTTAGTGATCTTAAATGTATCAAAAGTTTGGTACTTCATAGCATGTACCATCCACTTGTATTTCAGCGATATACATGCCACATAATATAAAACTTTTGTACTCTTCTTCGTGCGGAAAGAAGTGTACCCGTGCTCCGCCGTCCCCCTCACCATGGCTCTTGCAATGTCCCTTGCCCTCCAAGTCTTCCAATAACTAACATTTTTGTTTTCTGATCATGAATAGCAGTCGCGTTGATATCTTTGGTCGATGAACCCTTATTTCCAGTAATCTATTTTTAACAAGACGAGCGATGACCTCTACCGAAGCTTGAGAATGGTGGCTCGTCATATTCTCTTCCCCACATGTGTGATCACCACAGTACTTGGTGATCTTAAATGTATCAGAAGTTTGGTACTTCATAGCGCGTACTATCCACTTGCATTTCAGCTATGCACATGCCACATAATACAAAACTTTTGTACTCTTCTTCATGCGGAAAGTATACATTTTCTTAATCGCCACTAACTTGAATGAGCAAACGAACTCATTCTTGTTCTAGAATATTTTACCCTTATAAAAACCTATGTCATCCTTAAGAATATTACTATACTCTGTTTTAGCAGAACCTCCAACAACATCGGTTTGCGTTTCAGCAATCCCGTCACGCTCAGATTCATTACTTTCATCACTGTCGGTACTCTCCTCTTTATCCACGTTGGCGGGATAATATCCACTATCCTCAACAACAAGTCTAAAAATATCATCCTATTGATCATCATCAACTGCTATAGGAGATGCTGCAGCAACATTTGAAGATGGGGCAGACCCCTCAACTATCAAAAAATAAATAATAGGCATACTTCCATTACAATATACATCTATGAGGTTTATGCACAGATCACTGTCATTCCTAATAAATGAAGAAGCTATTTTCCCCTCGTAGGCGTAGTACCAAGAATATAACTAATGGACACATCGTCCCGATCACAGGTTAATTGTCCATGTTCAATGACGCTGTCAATCAACTCGTCAAATGTACCCTCCAATTTCAATGTAATAGGTACTGTTGCACTAGAATTAGAATGCCAAGACCAGCATTTAGTCGTCTCTACCCATTTCTCTAAGAAATTAGTACCATCTACTGCATAGCTCCCCATCAGTGAACGAGTCGACAATATACTGAAATAGGTCGATGAACTAAAGCAGAGTTCTAGTGGAACAAAAACAATGACGGAGATGATAAAGCAGCTTACCACCTCAATAAAACACCGCGTATACCATAAAGAAGCTGATACCAACCCAATTATATGTCAATGCACACACCACAATAGACAGATTGGAGCTTTTGAAAAAGATGAAAATTAAAAATTTCAAACCCTTCCCACGGCAAAAAATCATGAAATGAGGACAGATTGAACATGGTAATTGGATTATGATAGCTACATAATAAATGGTATGAATTTGGGGCCTGGAACGAGGTTCAGCTGAAGAAGAAGTCAATGAACGAGCTTGAAAAGAAGAAGAGGAAAAGGGGGAAATACTGAGCGGGAAATTTGGGGAGGGAATTTTTCTTTTTGGGTATGGGCCAAAGTGTACTATTTGCAACTGGGGGGGGGGGGGGGGTTGGGATGTCTAGTTGTTTTTTTGGTCTAATTAAATCCTAAACATGATTAAATAAGAGGAGGTCATCTACCCAAGTTTTAAAACTTGGAGGTCATTTTTTTTAGTTGAAGACTTCAAAGAGGTCAAAGAGCTAAATGTCCCAACTTATGCTATAACTGCATATTCTTTCTTTTATTTTTTATTACTATAGTAAATTAGTTGTTTGGATGTAAACATTGGAAGCAAGTTGCGAGTAAGCTAGAATTTATTTCAAATAATAGCAAATAGCAGGGAGGATTAGGGCATGGAAGACACTAGTTAGCCACACTAAGAGTTGTGTTTCATATTTTTAACTACTGTGTCCTGAAATCGAAATTTGCAGTCCATAATTTAATGTTGTACTCCACCCGATTAGGGTGATCTAGGTATTCTTTTGGTCCGGCCAAAAGGAACGTGTTGTTACGACCATGACCCATGATGAAGAAATATTGATAGCATGAATCCTAATGGAAAAGTTTACATTGATAGTAACTCTAAGGAGCTTAATTACAAAACACACCTACATTCTTAAGAAATTACGAAAATAACGATATTTTTATAATTTATTTAGATATCTACCTAGCTCTCCCTCTAACACGAAACCCTTATCTCTTTCTCTCTCTTTCTCTTCCCTCTCTCCCCATTCTTCACCCACCATCAAGCGCATCCCCAAACCCTTATCCGATTCGCCGGAATCTGCCACAGTCCTGCCACCTTACTGTTGCTACCTTGAGGAAACTGCTGCAGTACTGTTGCGTGGCTGTTGTTGTTGTGTGATTTATGTTACGTTGCTGGTGCTGTTGGATTGTTGCTATGGTAGCGGCTTCCAGAGCTTCGATCGTCTTCTTCTCCTTTTGTTTTTATATGCGTATATACGTGTATACCTTTTGTATTTCCGTGTATGTGTATGTTTTAGTGGTTATGGTGGTTGTTTGAAGGTGGATGTAAATGTATGTCTAGTTTATATAAGTGTATGTGTATATATATATATTTGTATATGTATAAGAATATCTTACAAGTGCACAAGTATATATATATATGTATATCATTGTATGAATGTATGTCTTTAAGTATATATTATGAATTTTTGTATGTGTTTATGTGTGTATATGTCAAATGTAAATGTAGCACACATAAATTTGTATGTTTACATTGTATATTCATAGATCCTTGTATGTATGTGTGTCTAGTGTATGTATAACACATATCGTTTGGATGTACGTGTATGTTTGTTAATATGTATTTTGCAACAGTAATTTCAAGAAAAAAATTCAATGTGTATATGTATATTTTATTTTTTAGATCAAAAAAAAAAAAAATCACGAGGACAGCTGGTGGCGGCCGTCGGTGACTCAGTGGTGGCAGTATGTGGGATGGCAGCAGTGGAAAAGGGCAGTAGAAAGAAAGAGGAAAAAATTGGTATATTAAGGGTGAATTACACAAATATACAACCCTAATAACAAATTTACAAAAAATACCAATACTATTCAATTTTACAAAACATACCAATAGCTTCTTTACAAAACATATACAAGTTACAACAAAACCATGGAAATGAAGCTTTCTTCTTCTCCCCCAAGCCACTGCTTCAGCTTCAGGTATGCCGCCGGTGGCCGGTGGCCGATCACCACCGGCCGCCGGCGGCAGGTCGCCGGAAAATCTTTTTTTTTTTTTTTTTTTTTTGTAAATCTGGAAAACAAGCATAAAACATACAAAAATACAAATTCATACTTTAAAAAAATATATTTAACCAATAAAAAATACATAAACATACATAAATTTTAAAATATACAAAATATACATTTATATACACTCACAACATACAAAAGCTATACAAAAATGAAAATGCAAAAAATACAAAAATATACAGATACACAACAAAAAAATTCCAAACATACAATTGAAAATGCAAAAAATACAGAAATATACAAAAATATACAGATACACAACAAAAAAATTCCAAACATACAATTGAAAATGCAAAAAATACCGAAATATACAATAACAATACAAAAAATTAAATAGCCATTTGAAAATATTTTAATGTGTATTTTTACACAAAAAATACACATACACATTAATACAAAGGTATATACATATATACACATTAATACACTTCCAAAACAAACAAAAAAAGAAAAAAAAAAGAAGAACAAGAGAAGCAGATCGGAGCAGAGATCTGCTTGGCCGGAGATGGAGGAAACAGCAGCAGCTAGTCGCCGGAGATGGAGGAGGAAGGACGACGGGAGGTTTTAGTCGCCGGAGATGGAGGAGGGACGGCGGCGGGGTGGGTGGTGGGTGGAGGAGGAGAAAGAAAAGAGAGAGAAATTAGGGTTTGTGATAGGAGAAAGGGGGAAATGAGTAAATGGTATGTAGGGTAATATATTTAAAAGTATCGTTATTTAGGGTAAATGTTTAAAAGTATCGGTATTTTTTGTAATTTAGCTATTAGGATTGTCATCTAGTGTAAATTTTCCTTTTGTAAAGTACAATAGTATCATATTTTCTATAATCTGGAGTAAGATTTGAATATTGTGTGAATGTCCCAATCATATTCCAGTTAAAGCCCAATTTACAATAGTGCGTGCAATTTGTGCTTGGTATCCACTTTTGCGAGTACTAAACGATCAAAAGATTTACAAAGTTTTAAATGAATAGTCATAGCCATAAAAACTCAAATTTTAATTTTAGATTTTAGTTCAAATTTCAAGATAAAATACTGAAGTTTGAAGTGAAATTTTCAAATTTTAGGCAAAATACTGGAATTCTTGAACTCAAGTATTTTTTTTCCTAAAATTTAGGATTTTTCATTTCATAAACCAGCATTTTATTATGACATTTTGAATTTAAATTCATGAATTTTCTTGAAGTTTGAGTGATTGTGTTTATTTTTCTAAAATTTTGGAATTGTTGGTCATTCATTGTTCAGCGAATTAAAAAGTGGTTATTCGTCAATATCACCCAATAGAGTGTTGAGCTTATGAATTGGATCCAACAAAGGTTCTACTCACTTAGGGGTCGTTTGGTTTGTGAGATTGAATTAACAATCTCGATATTAAATTTAGAAATACATTTATTCTATATTTAGTTAGTGGGATTAGCTAATCGAGATAAGTTTTATACCAAAAATATGATACTATCCTATCCCATATAGGAGTAGAATTATTAATCCCGAAATTGTAATTCCAGAATAACTTTAATCCTAAAAATATGGGATATCCTACCTCTTTTATCTCGCCAACAAAACGACCTCTTACAATTTAAGTAGTGAAATAGAGTAATGAATTTACAAAAGTCTCTTGTATTTTATTTACTGTTCTTATGTCTTACTGTATTTGCTACAGATTTAAGATGAAAAAGGTGATATAATTACAATAAAATTTGTAATGGGTTACAAAAATAATCCCCGCACTCCCCAACTCAAAAATAGTTTTAAACTCTTTTGGACACATCTCAAATTGGTCTTATAGTTCTACACCTCTCATTGGTCTCACATTGTGTTGACTTAATATACGACATATTTTAATTGTTTTCCATTCGTTTCTTTTCCTTTAATAATCAACTCGTAAAATACATTCCTTTTTCATATTAAACTTTCTCTTAACAAGTACCACTAAGCAACTTAAACTGAGACGACTAATTTAGGATGATATTGTGATTGATGAAATACTTAATACACACACTATCTTACTTGAAGGTTTGTTTTTCTTTCTTTCATCGAATATTATAACTCTTAATTATTTGGTGGCAGACCTCTTTAATAGTTTGACCGTTCATAAAATAATTGTTCCTTATCATTCCATGCAACAACGGGTACAATAGCTTCATTGGATCCATTTTTTAATTTTTATTTTTTGGCTCCTTAGCTTCTCAAACTTCTGTTATTGTTTTCATTAATTTGCCTTTCTTTTAATTCGTTTTTGAAGCTGTAAAAAGAGATGAAGAGCCAGCTATGCTGATAGTATTTCTTTCGATTATATGTCACGAGGTCCCCATAGACAAGGTGCCTGGTGAATCTATCTATGGGCACAAGGCGTGATAAATTTAGTGCTTCAAAAGTCAACCGCCCTTCTTTTTAAAGTAAGCCTCATTAATAAAACTTAAATACTAGGAGCATAAGGTTTACACGAGTTATGGTGTCAGAAAGTGTTATAAAGAATCCAATTTAAACATGAAAAATCCCTTTATCCAATATTCTTCATTCATTTGTAGCTGGTCACAAATCTTTTGAAGTTTATCACCAGACAATCTAGATCGAGGATGCATCAATACCCCAAGATGCGAATTTGCTGACATAGAGCTCTTTAAGGCTAAGTAAGTTGACTTTTATGTGTTTCTTTACATTTTCTTTCTCATTAAAAATATAGACATACTACTAATTTATTTTTATTTCCTCTTTATTTTTTCTTCTGAAATTTCTTAAGGAAATCATAAAGGTAATTGTGAGGACTTCACTGACCTTGCCGTTGTCTGGAATTACTGTAAAATGAATTGAAGTATATGTGGTAGGAAATCAACCATACTTTAATTGGATCAACTTGATAGAGAAGGTTGGACCGATTGATGAAGTGCATAAGGTTTTCACTCGGGATTTAGCGGGAAAGAGGAGGCAGGTAGAGCTATATTTGTTTGGACTGGAATCAACAAAAATTAGTATTGCAAAGATAAAACAAAATTCTGCTTGTTATGTGATTAATATTCGCAATGAAATTAAAGGAAGCAAGGAAAGAACTTATGACTTCACCAACCAATTTGAGCCTAATCGTTCCTATTTACTAAATCATATCAAAGAAGCTACTTTCTTTCTGACTTTTATACCCAGGTAGCCCGCCTATTCCGGAATGGAGTGGGATGGAAAAAAAAGAAGTAAAGGGACTCTATTATGATCTTACGAATCTAAAGATCTCAAAATAGTAGACCGAGATTTTTATAGGGAGAATCAAACAAATTGTTCGAGTTAGAGAACATTTTCTAGAAACATATGACAGACGTAGCTGATTGATGTCATAAGCAATCTTCCTGGTCTAAGAGCAGCCTAAAATCGGAAGTTCACACTCAGCATGAAAGAAAGTGCTTCTACTCTCTCTGAGCCATCCGGTACTTGTGGATTCAGGGGCGGCATCAAGTCGGATTCGATTGTTTTCCAAGAATGTTGAGCCGGGTATGTAAGCCATGTATCTGGGAGGAACTTAATAAAAAGAAAGGGTTTTGTTTGAATTCTTTTTGTCTTTTAATTAAGTATTAGAATGCCCTAGGATTGGATTTATATAGAAGTCAAGCTCGACAACAAGAAGAGAAAGTCGCTGAACACTGTTCATAGGTTGCTCGATCAGGCCAAATAACTCACTACCAAAGCGTTGTCACACCTCTACTATTTTCGACGTAACGAGCTGTGATCTTCCGCTTCAGTTTGTGTTTTCCAGATAGATGGGCTTTGAATAAGAGTTGGGTGATTTATTTCCAATAATGCCAACGATGGATAGTGGGTTTAGTGCGCGCCGCCCAAACAAATAGCTCTGAAAGAAACAAAAAGGTGCATGCCACACTCATGAAGGACTTCCAGTAATATACTGAAGGAAGGTGGGGATGACAAGAAGGAATTGCCATCACCAGTGGAAGTTGAATGTCCCCGCCAACTGCTTATCTCTCTTCTTCGCATTCCATTCATGACTTAACGACTATCCCTGTTTTGGGGAGGGGAAAATTTCACGTTCGAACTTAAATAGGATTTCCTTTTCGTGCCATATGCGCTTAGAGTTTACTTTTTCCCCCTTTTTCTTCCCGATCTAATATTTGTTCTCGAAGGCCTTTCAAGGGATGTGAGGCCCTTCTCAATGTCTTCCATTTGCCAGGAGTGATCCGATTTGATATGCTGCCCGTAGAAAGGAGACCACAGCGTACCGACTAGGACTCGTGTCGGATGAGTAGGAAAAAACAAAGTCTTTGTCTAAAGAAATGTGTTGCATCCTTCAAGTTGGCTAGAATCCATTACTTGAACGAAACTAGATCTTATGGAATCATATTGAATATTTGACGATACATTCTGTACCTTGCTAGAAAAAGCACTTTGCCTAGAATCAAAAGTTGCCTCCCCTCTCTTGGATTCGTTCAAGGAATTCCACTTCTATTCTGTCTTTCTCTGTCACGTCCATGGTGAATGCAATAAGAATCGGCTGCTCGCCGCAACAGAGTGCTTTGCCCATGCTGCTATCCGCCGCCGAAGCGCTCAAGGGATTCGTGCTTGAATGTCGAGATCAGGGGACTCTATCCAATCCATGCGGCTAGGTGGAACGTTTTCAGGCGAGGCTTTGGGATTAAACCAATATCTTTCTATTTGAAGTAGTGTGCGGTATGCCTTCAATTCAACATTCGATCCAAAAAGATGCTTTTGCCATATCCTCACTTTCTTTTGACCCCCCTCCCTCCTATATGTTCCTTTCTTCGGTGCTAACTCTTTTTTTTCAAGGGATTGATCTACCAGTATTTTACTTTGCACGTTCTGGATAGACGTGCATCCTAATAGAACGAAGGGTAGAAAAGATCAAAGAAAGACTAAAGGGATCTCACTTTCGACGATTGAACTTAACTTTGTTGATTTTCGATTTAAACGTCAGCTCCAGGTTTGGGGCCTTTCCCCGTCCGCGCGTCAGACGTGCCTAAGCCGCTGGGCGCTCAGTTCCTTCCTGTTCCCAGAGCTGAGGACTCTTTTTTAAATAAAGAAAAAAGAATCAATATGCCAGCAGAGGACCATGCTCGAAATAAATCTTTAGCCTTCTTAAACAAAATGAATGAAGGCTATGAGAGAATCAGTAGCTGCCTACCTGTCATAGCCTACCAGATCATCAGCTGGAGGAGGATGGGTTCGAGAATAGGGATCTTTGGATCCGTGAGAAAAAACATGAATTCTCGATTCCAGACCAGGCTCCGATCAAGGGTTATAAAAGCACCAACCTCATCCTAAAAGGACCCCCCAAGAAAAAAAAATAAAAGATTACATGTCGTAGGTCAGGGCGGGGTACGCATAAGGCTTCAGAACAGGGTTGGAAATGAAATTATATGTTATAGATAGTTATCGGGAAAGAAGGAGCCGACTCGGCATCATCGGCTTCGTGCCAAAAATCTCTTTTTTTCCTATCCTTATCCCGATGAGCCGAAACTAAAGCTCTTATTTGTATTCTATTTTTTGCTCAACTTCAATTAAATATAATCAATTATAGATAACCACTTCAAGAAATGCTTGATTTAAACTTTGACTTTTAAGATTTTCACCAATGATTCAAATTGTAAATTACTGAACTCTCTTTAAAAAAACCATGACTTTAGAATAGAAACATCCATTCTATTTCAAGAAATTGCAGCTAAAGTTGTGGGGCGAGCATCTTAATCATCATCCAGTTAAGCTAGCAATACCGCTTTTACTTTTTCGTTGACTTATCTGTCGATAGAATTTTGTTTAGCTTTATTCATATGAGATAGGCTAAAAAGGAAACAAGGGGCTCTTTCCAAGCCCAAGAAATCTCAAGTCTCTCTCACATAAGTCATAACCTCATTCAGAGATAAAGAATCTTAATCTTGCAATGCTTAATTGATTGGATTTCGGGCACAACTGACTACGTAATATGAATTGCTTTATAATAAAAAGGATGGACACCTTTTTCTGGACAGACTAACCGACCTAATCAAATGCCTAACTAAGATATTTAAACGAACAAAAGAATCATATGAAGATAAGAACAATATAACAATCCTATTCAATGTATTTGTTTATTGTAAATAACATATCTTAATTCTCCTATGATTATGTATTAGTGGAGAATATGTCATAGGGCAGCGATTAGTGCAACGTGTTAATAAAATGGATAAATCTTGGACTAGCAGTTTCTTGTTTAACGAATAACGACCATTTTCCTTAAAGGGGTAAATCACATGTTTAATCATTTCATAGAATTTGAGATGGAATTTGACGAGAATAATATCATTGGTGGATAACATCAAGCATCCTTTTCCTCATCGCTAAATGCTCCGACATCGGTATGTCACAAGGATAATATGCATAAAAAGTCAGAAGACGAATTTAAGTTAAAAACTTTGTGTGTGTGTATATACACTATTAATTTTATTATGACATATATATACATAATTCGAGTCGAAAACAACGAGTTAAGTCTAATCATGCTCCACCCTAGCTCTGCCTATGTAGGTAGTTATATAATTTAAGTGGTGTACTTTAGTGAGCATAAGCTGAGTCTGATATCGAAAGATGGACTATTTACCGTATATCTTGTTAATTCTCATATGTAACTTAAAGAAATTTGGAAAAAAAAAATGTGTAGAGATGCACTAATACTAACCTCCATACTTTGTAATAATTTAAAAAGGATTGCATTTTGTGGATACTGTAAGTCTACTAAGGGTCTACTATCAATATCTTCAGATGCCAGCTTATGTTACAATTTCAACACTTCTGCATTACTATTTTTGGATCTCGTAGTTCAGGGTGAAAATTTTAAAAGAATACAATTGTCATGGATCAGAACTTTAGCTTATCAAAGAACCTACAATAGAATATCTTTTTAGAACATTTATTCTTTCCTTTTGTTTAGAGTGGGGGGGGGGGGGGGGGGAGGGGAATCGATGTTAGTGTATAAAAAGCTTCATCATGGGAAATCAAGTTCATCATCACCTTAACAACTTAGCTCACCTCATCAGGTATCTAACGTTACTGCATTCCTTTTGTCCTTCATAATATATACTCTTTAGTTATATACAGCATTTTCCACTAATGGAGTCAGTGAAAAAGATGGTAGCAGAAAAGCCAGTGGTGATCTTCAGCAAAAGCAAGTGTTGTATGTGCCACACCATAAAGACACTGATATCAAGTTTTGGTGCTAATGTAACTGTATATGAACTGGATGAACTTGCCAATGGCTTACAACTAGAAAGAGCACTTATGGTATTAGGGAGAAGGCCTAGTGTACCTGCAGTGTTCATTGGACAAGAATTAGTTGGTGGTACTAATGAAATCATGAGTCTCCATTTAGAAGGAAATCTCATTCCTTTGCTCAAGAAAGCTAAAGCTCTTTGGCTATAGTATACTCTGTACAATTCCACCATTTTTCATCTTTTTCTTTTTTTTTTTACATCATGTATCTGAAATATACTAATCCGACTAATTCGGATTCGCAGACAGTAAAACTACACTTCACCATAGAGTAAGTTCATATTGGTATGCATGTCCAAGAAGATGGAAAGGATTAGCTAGTCGTTTGGTTTTCGCAATGTTGTCATTTGAGCATCTTTTATCTAACATGCTCAATGAAGACTGTTTTCATAATACAAGTCCTTAATGTTTCTTAAATATTGCAATACTCATTATTGTATAATGTAATTATTGGCGATTGTGACTTCACTAAGAGTCGTCATTCCTTAACATCACTCTGTTTCACTATTTTTGGTGATTTGTGAAGCCATCCAATTTGTTGGGGGTGGGGGGTTGAGACTCTGAGCCCTACCCCTGTATGTACAGCAAACAACCTAAAAGTTAAAACATCATCAAGGAGGGGTTATTGACGTTACTAAACTGCGTGTAAAAATGGATTTGCAGTTTTGTACTCAATGTTTCGGGAGTTCTGAAACGTGAAAGACAAACCACAACTAAGTTTTCTTAAAGATCCATAGTGTGACAAATTTTATTTGCTTACGTGACTAACTTTCCCAGATTTTCTCTCCGCCAGTTTCTCTAGGTGTACAGGATTATGGATTTGATTACACGGATAATTTTAAGGACTTTTCACTTCAAGTATATTTTACTTGTTGTAGTTCTGACGGTGACCTGCCTTATTTTTCAGGTTACTAATCTCATTTTTTTATACTCTTTTCGAATAATAGAAACGAGCAGAATCAACGAATTCTAATTTCTGATATATAAAGTTCTTTTAAACTATCAGGCATCAGCTTATGAAAATTAAAGTCTAAATTATTTGATAGTATTTCACAAATGTAGACAAAAAAAAAAAAAAAACACTCGGTTAATTCCTCAGCCACACAGAAAGACAAGGTGGTGAGAAGCCCCTTCCTCTAAACTCCTAAAGCTAGGCAAACAACTTTGTATTCTAATGGCCTCAACAACAGCTCCACCAGCTTCTTTCTCCTTCCTTTCAAGGAACCAAAGCACTGAGCATAGAACCGATTGCCACTGGTTGAAAACAAAACAGAGAAGCCGCGGTCGCCGTGGTTTCCAGGTTTATGCAACAGAAGAAGGCCCCAATAAGCGACAACGCGCTCCTCCTGGTGTTGATACAAGAATTCACTGGGAGAATGAAGATGAAGGGTGGGTAGGAGGAAGTAACTCAAAGTCGAAACAAGAACGCATCAAAGCAGAAGAAAAGAGTTTCCTTGATGAAAAATTCTCTGACCTGCTCAACAGTTCATCTAATTCTCACTACCAGTTAGTTTTCATCTTCTAACTCCAAAATGTTTTCTATTATCTTATCTCTAAGTGTGTGGTTCGCAATTTCAATAAAGAGATTTCCAATAAACAGATAAGACGGGATATACATAAATATAACTCCTCATAGGAGATTATAAAGTTAAATCTGAAAATTCTAAGACCAACTTTCACTTTTATTCAGGTTCTTGGGCATATCTGCAAGTGCTGATTTTGAGGAAATTAAAGCTGCTTATAGAAGGCTATCAAAGGAGTATCATCCAGACACGACCACCCTTCCAATAAGAGCAGCATCGGAGAAATTCATGAAACTAAAAGAAGTTTATGATGTTCTGAGTGACGAGGAACAGCGTCGATTCTATGATTGGACACTAGCTCAGGAGGCAGCAAGCCGCGAAGCAGAGAAAATGAAAATAAAGCTGCAAGATCCACGAATGCAAGAAATAGAAAACTGGGAATCAGTCCCAGATATGGTGGATCGACTTGGTGGAAGGAACATGGAGCTGAGTGATCAAGCAAAATCTGCCCTCACATTCGATATCTTGATCATTATCTTTTCATTTTGTTGCATTATATATGCAATATTCTTCAAGGAACAATATTAAAACAACTGTCTATACAATTGCTTAATGTATGATATAAGTATGATACTATCGAAGTAAAAAAGCAAGAATCAATGGTATGGCATTTACAGCTCGCTCTGTCAGTCTTCTAGTTTCTGAATAAATACAGCGCAAAGAACTAAAAAAAGAACGAATTAATTTTCCAAGCACGTATGAATTATATTACCCATTCAATTGGAATAGAATTTCTAAATGCCGAAGTGTTCTTGAAAGAGAATAACGCAGATCATATGCTATAGGATTGGGTCAAGAAACCGAACAGCAAGAGCTTTAGTCTTAAACATAACTAATCAAAATTATTTCTATAAAGCTTACAAATTTACAGTAGTCTCTTCATCAGATTTTTGATAGAAAAAGAAGCAAAAGTTCATTCATATATCGATAAAATCTTTCATGATGGGGCTATGTTTCTCAATATTGGCCTGCCTTCTCCAATTACCCACGGCCTGCTTAACAGTATCATTTGCCTTCTGTATTTCCTCAGCAGAAAATTTGTGTTCCACAATGCCCAGTGGACCAGGTTGTAGTACCTTGACTACAGTTTCCGTATCCAGCTCGAGTTGCCTGTTTAAAACAAGCAGCCAAACATCAACGGTCTAAAAATAATCTTGTAAGTCATAGATTATCACTGTCAACAAGTTGAGCTCACATTTCTTGATCTCAACTATAAGAGCTGAACACAGACGATCAATTGAAGAGCATTCAAATGCATACCCTAGCAGTTTGTTTCTAAACACCTCTTCTTTCTACAATAAACTAATAACAAGGAGCTGATGAAACTCAAATGTTGTGATACATAGAAAAAAGAATTCATTATTTCTTGGAAAGACAATCCATAATTCTCAAGAGTTTGAAAAGTTCTAACATCTTACTTACCTTCGAATATCAATTGAATAAATTTATAAATCCTATCAAGTTGGAACCTTCCCTCCACCAAAAAGGAAAGATCCTACTATTTTACAGTATAAACTGGCATAAGTGAGAGTCTTTTGTCGTAAGATATTAATCCAAATTTTGGTCCATTCATCAAGCAATCTTGTTAGAGAGCTAGCTGTCTCAGAGATATCATTGTTGATTAGAAGCTTAAACAATATAAAGTAAGCAAGAATCACAAAGTTTACAAATTGTAAGGATTAAATCTAAAATCAGATGAAGTTGGTACACCTCCCAACTAAAAACACCTTTGACTGCAAGCCCCTTGCAGTTACTTTTATTTTGTAACAGAAAAAGAAGAAAGTCATGTAGTGAACGCTTATATATGAACAAAAAGAGAATACTGCAAAGAAAAACCGCTTCAAAATGGTACTTCTCCCAATTTCAAAAGAAATCCTAGCATACTTTAAGCTGAAAAAGATAATTGAAAATAGCACAGAAGAGATAATCACTACCAAAACTAAAAGGCTTTGAGATAGAACAATTGATTGATCCCTAACTTTCAAGAGAAATCAACGACATCACCTGAAAATAGTGGTTAAGAGACCCTGATTACAAGACTCATCAAATATTATAAACAAAAAATGGCAAACACAAATTTGAAGACTATACATCAATCAACTATGGTTCAATTCCAAAATAGTTGAGTAGGCTATATATTCCTCTGTGTAGTATTTTGTTTCTTTTCTTTTTAATAACTGAGCCTCTACTTTACTTCACTTAAATACCAGGCTTTTGTCGTATGAACCCATCACATGCACCTAACGCACACATCACACATTGTGCTCTTATAACTAGACCAAAGCCATGTCGACAAAATCTCAAGTATAAACCCTGCTCTGTTCAATTACATTCCAGTACAATACAGTATTAAAAGGACTAATTTTCACACTCTACTTTATTCGATCCCTGGAGCCAAACTATGCTATAAGAAACTCATACATGTCATACACTTATTAATAAATCAATAATTTCAAATCATTTCAATTATAGTAAGAAAGAAAGGAAATTAGCTAAATTCAAAGCACAAATTAGCTACTAATCAAGACGCAAAATATAGAATTAATACCTCAACAGCCTGGAGAAGGGAAAGATATTGGCGAATTTTCTCAATGATACAGCCATTTCTATCGATTCCTCCCAATTAGGGTTCCAACTACAGGGAAAAGGGGCGGGAATTGTGGGTCTTCACTCGAGTTCGGGTCGAAAAATATCCGACTCCTCTGGGTTTATCGAAGGCCTTAATTGCACTTTTTTTGGGCAAAGCTTTGCGAAATGGCTCATTTGAAAAAATATGACACGGGAAGCAATGGTTTGCCTTTTTGTCCGATCTAACAGATGGTTTGCAAAAATGTTCCCATTAAAATTTAATGAATAAAAATCCGGAGCCAAGACTTTTCATTATATTTTTCTCCACTTTTCAACACTTATCCCTTCAAGTATTGGCAATAGGCAATACTTGCCGCAATAAGCCGTAATTGCCAATACTTGCCATTGACCCCTGCTCGATTTTCCAACACTTGCACGACAAATATTGGCAATAGCAACACTTGCTGCATTGCGTAAGTCTTGACCAAGACTTGCCCCTTCCAGTTTTCCTCGCATTCTCGCCATATAACTTGAAGTATTGGCAAAACAACATTTGCCTTTGAAGTATAGCCAATTGCTAAGACTTACAAATTTTTTGCCTTGAAGTCTTGGCTTGCGGACTAAATAAGGGCATTTTGCTAAAACATTCCTTAGCACGGGTAATTTTGTAAAACCACCCCTTATGGAGGGCATACGGTTAAATTTTTTGTTGCGAAATAGTTTGAGCCTGTTTGGCTCTTCTATTCAAAAGTGCATTTGGTAAAACTTCTTTTGAAGATTAATCGTTTGTGTTTGGTCAACTCATTTGAAAAATATTTTTGACAATAATTGAGTAGTAATTTGTGTCTGGCCAAGCTTTTGAAAAAGTATTTTTATGTATTAAATTACGAGTAAGGACATATAAAGATTCACTTTATAATTATTTAACTAGATGAATGGTTTTAAATTTTTTTATCAAAGATTATATTTAATTTCTTTATTTAATTAATTCTTGTGTTAGTTTAAATCAGGTTAGGACAATAAATCAAATTTATAATAGGATTAACAAGCAATTTGTTGTATCAAAGAGAATAATTAACCGAAAATAATAAACAAAAATGAAATTAACTAGAAAAATAGGTAGCAGATGTATTTCAGAGTTTCTATATTGAGTTCTGAATACCTTACAAAGATCATAACATAATTATTTATAGTTTACAAGGAAGTCAAAGTAATAAATATAATTAATGGTCATTACTCACACGTTTGATCATGACTAGTCCATGATCCTCCCTTTAAATGTCATTGTAACGGGCATCAGTTACAAATATGACTTATCAGAAGGTAACGCTTTCCCCGAGGATTAAATTGTTTGCCTCGGGGTGATATGTCTTCAACTGCTCGAGGCTTGGTCTTCGTCAAAACTTGTTGAGGAGTCTTGACATCGGTTCATGGCCTCGAGATATCAACTTCGAGAATACTTGCCAAGTCTTGCCTTGAATCTTGTGCTCGAGGCACGTTTAATATTTTACCCAATACAAATAGTACCCCCACTTCTCGGATTGTTGACAGAATTTTCTGATGAGTGGAATGAAACTAGCGGGAAACTGACGTGGCCATTAGTACACCAAGCAGTTTAAAACATGTAACCGTCATTTTAAATTCTCATCCATTACACGTGGCAACCCGTGAGTGGATGTAACCCCTCGTTTCACCTTTCCCATGTAAACACAATGATGTCATGTAAATGTAATGATGAAGATCTTCCCCTATAAGTAGTTCATCCCAATCACCATCTTCACCACCTTATTTGTCTAAGCAATACTAAAATCTCCATATAAGTGCATACTTCTTCCTCTAAAAAATATCAATTGTCAAGCTTTTTGTAGAATGTCGTCTACTCTCTCTGCTCAAAATTCTTCAAGCCCGTCAGAAGAAAGAAATTTTTATGCTGGTACTATGGTGGTTGGCAACGAACTAGAGAACATATCTTCACCGTTAAACGTCATTCCACCGGTGGCGGATGATTCTGAAGCAACGTCACAATCAGGAGGCTTGCTCCAAGAGCAACGCGACACCGCTATTCAAGAAGAGGTAGTCGCTGATGAGGATGTCGTTTCGACTGAAGAAGTTGGCGGTGGAGGTGACGCCGAGGTGGAGGCTTTAAGATCCAAGAAAAATAAGTCCGTTGTAAAAGAACTTAAACCCTACTAGGTTATTCCCTCGAATTT
Source organism: Petunia axillaris subsp. axillaris (assembly GCA_029990575.1). Classification (NCBI taxonomy): domain Eukaryota; kingdom Viridiplantae; phylum Streptophyta; class Magnoliopsida; order Solanales; family Solanaceae; genus Petunia; species Petunia axillaris. The sequence continues at coordinate 12,367,332 of JARKNS010000006.1, forward strand.
GATCTTGGCAAAGACTTCAAACTGCAAGATCAAACAGCTGTCGAGCTTGAGAAAAATGGAAACGTCCCCGTTCAACTCTCACCGAGCCTAATTACCCAAGCTCATATTGACTTGATTCGGGAGGATTGTAATTGGGGCCCCGAGATCTAGATTGGCATCCCAGCTCCGGAGTCACCTGCAATAGAGTGGTCGGACATTCTTTTGTATACACATATCCCTTTACAGTAGGGTTTACTCTTCCTGTTCATCCAGTGATTGAAACTTTTTGCCGGAACTACAATCCATGTTTGGCTCAACTAGGCCCCAGGCTTTGGAGAGTTGTCCAATGCCTCGATTTTCAGAGTAGAAGAGCCAAGGTGCCATTTACTTTTCATCATTTGATTTTCCTTTTCTACCCGATGCTGCACAAAGGTGGGGTTGTTCAGCTCAACAAACGAGGCAAGTACTCGTTGATTACAAAGGGTGAAGATACATAATATCGTGGCTGGTGTGACCGCTTTGTTCTTCTCCCAACCAGCCTTCTATCTGCCGAGCCTGGATTTCCCGAATAGTGGAATAAAGCTCGTGAGTAACCTTTTCATTGATCCTTGGTAAACTCTTCTTTTCATAATTTCTTGCCTTCTAGCTGCTTTTTATGCTCCAGCTGAGAAAATCTTAATCGTGCCCCCAAAGGATTTGACTGCTTGGGTTCAGGCGATCATTGATGCCAAACCGAGGCCAGAGAGATCGTGGATGGTCAGCCTCATTGGATGAGAACCAGTGGTCATGCAAGCGGCACGGTAAATTCCCACTATCTTAAGTCTCATTTTTTAGTGTCTTCTTGAGGCTTTTATCCTTTTTAACTTTACTTCTCTTTTTGTATGCTTTCCCAATAGGTCGGCTAATGAGCTGAAAGAGAAGAAGAAAGGAAAAAAGGAGAAAAAGAAGAAAGCTGACACCGATGTGGAGAAAATTTTGGAGGAATTGAAAGATCTAGTTGGAGATCTTAAACAAGTCAAAGCCTCCAAAGAGTCGGTTGGCCAAGGAGCTCCAAAAGGTGACTATGACGTCTTCCTTGGTCTCAAAACTTACATCTCATCCCCTTCCTCTTTTACGCCTAAGTCTTCGATTTATTTTTGTTCAGCCTTAAAGAGGAAAAGGCAAGAGTCGAAGAAGTCCTCTGGGGCAAAATGTTCCCAAATTGACGCAACTCCTACCCCTGGTCCTGAGGCAACGTGCCAAGGGCTTATTGACGAGCCTACTGATGAAGAGGCCTATAGAGAAGTTGAGGTGGTAGACCTCGAGGGGCAAAGCCAAGCCACTGAGAAAGCTGAGGCAAGGAAGTGGAAACTCCCTCGGCCACCGAAGGAAACACTGCTGAAAATCTTCCCAACAAGGAGAGTGCAGTGCCGAGCCCTGCTCAGACTACTTCCGAGCCTGACCATGCCTCGGCTTCTCAAAGAGATTTTAGAAGGATTGGCATCCCTTCTAACTTGTGCCTCTTAGATGATAACATGGTTATTCCTGTGGGTGTTAGAGGATTGCTTGGGCCATTGGAGCAAGAGTGCACCAAGAACATGCCAATCGCCGATTTGATGGAATATTAAGCGCAACATGAAATTCAGGTATTCCTTCTATTGTATGCGATTCTTTCAGCTTCAACTGCTTTTCATTTTGTTCTAACTTCTGCCCATCCTTTTTTTTTTTGCAGGACTATGTATATGCAATGAAAGCTGCAGATATAGAGGTCCATCAAGCATCCAATCTCAAGAGGATCGGGGATGAGTGGGATCGAATAAGGACAGATCTCCAAGCCCGAGTATCTGAGCTTGATGGGTGATTGCACAATGTTAGTCTTTACTTTGCTTTGAAATTGTTTCGACAAGTCACTTTTAGAATTTTTTTGCTTTTAAGACTTAAATAAAGTTTATTTTGTATCGACACTAGCTTAGTATGACGTCTCGTTCCTGAGCCGTGGCAAAGGGGAAAAACTTATAATTTCATAGACTTAACACCGAAATAAATAGATGTCTGAATCAAGTTTATTCTATTGACGAAGTTAAGTCATGCTTACATAAAACCTAGTCCATGAGACTTAGGAAAATTTTTATTAAAAGAAAAAACCACTTCGGGCCAAAACTTAAATCAACTAAGCCAATCTTTGGGAATCGATCCTGGTGTGCAGATAGCTAACCTTTGGGTCCACTTTGAGTCCCTGGTTCGAGAGGCTTCGAGTCAATCTTAACTGTATTCCGTCCTCTTACATCCCCTCAGTGGTCGGGTGTAAATTGATGAAGACCCGGGCACTGTATGTCATTTCCTCCGCTTCTTGAAAAGGTCAAGCAAAGAAAACCAAAGGGTTAGAATTATTCGACCGAAGTGTTGGAGTGTCGACGGCTAGATGTTGTAGGTGAAAAGCTCATCTGTCGAAGGGTAACGTACCTCAATGTCAAAAATAATAATACTTCAAATTGGAGACATTCCAATTTGAAGGTTCTGGCTTGCCTTGGAGATCTTCCAACTGGTAAGATCCTTTGCCCGCGATGGCCTTGAATCGAGAAGGCCCTTCCCAATTGGCAGCTAATTTACCAGCATTTCTTTCTTTAGTCGTTTGGTTCGAGGCTTTCAACACATAATCATCGACCTTGAAGTCCTGAGCTTAGCTTTCTTATTCAGGTAAGCCTCGATTTGCCTTTTTTGGGCCGTCAGTCGAACCAAAGCCATTTCCCTTCATCCTTCAAGTAAATCCAACTCCACACGCATTGCCATTTGATTTGACTCCTCGGTTGTGTGAGCATATCGAAGGTTAGGCTCACCAACCTCCACGGGAATCAAAGAATCAATCCCATAGGCGAGGGAAAATGTGGTTTCACCCGTGTTGTTCTTCTCAGTGGTTCGCATTGCCCATAATACCCCCCCGGCAACTCATCGAGCCACGGGCCTTTAGTTTCATCCAACCTCTTTTTGAGATTATTTATGATTATATTATTAGAAGATTCAGCCTGTCCATTAGCACCGGGGTGATAGGTCGTAGAGGCCACTCTCTTAATCCCCCACTTCGATATAAAAGTGATGACCTTCGAACCCATGAATTGTGGGCCATTATCACAAGTTATCTCCCTTGGAACTCCAAATCTACAGATGATATTCTTCCAAATAAAGTTGATAACTTCCTTCTGCCTAACCCAAGCAAAAGCCCCGGCTTCGACCCATTTGGTGAAGTAATCAATAAGCACATTGATAAAATGAACTCCACCTCTCGTCTTGGGAAATGGGCCTACAATGTCCATCCCCCATTTCATGAATGGCCAAGGTGACACTACCGAATACAGGGGCTGGGCTTTTTGATGGATCGTCAAAGCATGAGACACTTGTCACACTTTTTTATGAACAAATGAGCGTCTTCACTCATATCGAGCCAATAATAGCCAGCTCGGAGAAGTTTATGCACCAAGGCCTTGCCGCCGGTGTGATTTCCACATTCACCCTCGTGCAGTTCTCTCATCACATATTCATATTCCTTTGGACCTAAAAACTTGGCCATTGGGCTACAATAGAGCCTCTTATACAATTGCCCCTGCACCATTGAATATGGGACCACTTGCCTCCTAAGATTTTCTGCCTCTCTCTTATCTGTTGGTAAGATCCTGAAATGTAAATATGAAATAAACTTAGTTCGCCAATCTCAATGTTTACTTACTGAATTTACTTCTAACTTCATTCTTCCTACCGCAGAGATAAGTATCCAAACCACTAAATCAGTCCTCGGGTCCCCCGCTTCGATAGCGGAAGCTAAATTGGCCAATGCGTCGGCCTCGGCGTTCTCTTCCTGGGAAATTTGTTTAACCTTCCATTCTTGGAAGCCGCTTAAGGCTCGCTATACTCGAACCCAAATTGCTTCATTCTGGGCACCCGAGCCGTATAATCACCGAGGACTTGATTCACTGCAAGCTGTTAATCACATTTCAACTCTGCGCTTTCTGCCCCCATTTTCTTAGCCAGTTCTAGACATGAGATAGCAGCCTCGTACTCAGCCTCGTCGTTAGTCAACTTCTCGAACTTCATGGAATGCCTCAATTTTCTCCCGTAGGAGCCACGAGTACTATTCCAAGCCCCGAACTGTTGGAATTAGTTGCTCCATCAGTGTAAAGTATCCAAACCTGGGGGTTGGACCTTTAGAAGCTAAATTCTCCTTCTCTGCCTCAGGGAGTATCTTAGCACTGAAATCAGCCACGAAATCGGCTAGCACTTGAGATTTTATGGAAGTTCAGGGCTGATATACAATATCATATCCATTTAACTCAAACGCCCACTTCGATAATCTCCCCGACAGTTCAGACTTATGTAATATATTTCTTAAGGTAAAAGTGGTTACTACGGCTATGGGATGACATTGGAAATAAGGCCGAAGTTTACGAGCTGCCATAACCAAAGCAAGTGCTAACTTCTCTAAATGGGGGTATCTTGTTTCAGCATTTAAAAGAGTTTTTCTTACATAACATATAGGTTGTTTTTTCCCATCCTCTTCTCAAACTAAAACTGCACTGACCGCCACCTCGAACACGGCTAGATAAACCAACAACATTTCCCCATCCTTTGGCTTAGTAATTAACGGTGCATTAGCCAAATAATGTTTCAAATCTTTCAATGCTTCTCTACATTCAGGTGTCCATTCGAAGGTAGTATTCTTCTTTAAGACAGAGAAGAACTTGTGACACCGCTCGGAAGAACTTGAGATGAATCTGCTCAAGGCAGCGAGCCGATCAGTCAAGTATTGAACTTTCTTTGGCCCCGTGAGCTCCTCAAGGATCTCTTAGATAGCTTTAATCTTATCAGGATTTGCCTCGATGCCGCGCTCGAAAATGATAAATCCCAGAAACTACCCCGGGCCAACACCAAAAGCACACTTCTCAGGGTTTAACTTCATGAAATATTGCCTGAAAATAGCAAAGGTTTCTCTCAAATGATCCTAGCGATCCTCCATTCAGATTGACTTTACTAGCATTTCATCTGTATAGGCTTCCATTTTTTTCCTAATATGATCTTTGATAATTCGACAGACCAGCCTTTGATAGGTTGCCCAGGCGTTTTTGAGGCCGAACGACATCACTTTATAGCAATATGTTCCTTGATATGTGATGAAAGAAGTCTTCTCTTCATCACTTAGGTCCGTCAAAACTTGGTTATATCCCGAGTATGCGTCTAGGAAAGTTAATAACTTGTGTCCAACCATGGAGTCTATCAACCTATCTATTAGAGGCAAAGGATACGAATCCTTGTGGCAGGCTTTGTTCAGATCTGTGTAATCAACACACATCCTCCACTTTCCATTCTTCTTCGGCACCACCACACCACATTCGCGAGCCAATAAGAGTATTTTACTTCCCTTATGAAACCATTGCCGAGCAGTCTTTTGGTTTTATCCTCGATAGTTTTCTTTTTTATGCCAGCACACGACCTCTTCTTTTGCTTCACCGGAGGGTGGTGAGGATCCACATTTAACTTATGCGTCATTATCTCGAGATCAATTCCAACTATGTCTGAATGAGACCAGGCGAAACAATCATCATTGGCTTTAAATAATTCAAGGAGAGCCTTTTTGACTCGGGATCCAACTCCGAGCCCAAGAACACCTTCCTCTCGGGGAATTCCCATGATAAAGCAAAAGATTCCAACAGACTTTGCGCAAATTTATTTCCATTTTTACGGCCCACTCGAGGCGACTCCATTCTTCATAGCAATCGAGTAGCATTGTCTCGCTGCTCGTTGCTCACCTTGGATCGCACATATTCCCCATAGGGTTTGGAATTTGATAAATTGATGCAGCGTAGATGACACAACTTCCATCTCATGAATCCAAAGCCTCCGGAGGATAAATTGTAAGCCATATCTTCAGACATAACTTGAAACACTGTTTTCTTCTCGACTCCTTCGGCGGTAGTAGTGAGGGTAATCTCACCTAACGTCTTCTCTATGGAGTTGTTAAACCCTATCAATATGGTTATTGACGAAGCAAAAGTGTATAGGAATTTCCTGCTCGTGCTTTGTCAAATTATAGTATAGTTTAAGATATCGTCCCACGGAGATTGGGAAATCTATGCTACACAACTGTAATATTTCGAATACTATTTGAGAGAATCAAGCTGATGAAAAGTGAGCTTTTGAATTTATAATCTACTTTAAATGAAGCAAACAACTTTTTGAAGATTTATAATTGAAAAAGAGTTGGGAATTATTGAATTCACTGGATAATATTATAATAAAATCTCAGGTTTTACATGTATTTCTCTTAAGAATAATTGCTCATTGCTAATTCAAATATATTTGCTCACTAAGAAATAATTAGTTAATAGCACTCCGTGAGGTTATGTAAATTAACTGCATTATAACTAGTGACAGTTAAACTGAAATATTTCTTGCTTGAATTGTGCACCGAGATAGTAAAAACTTCGTGAGAATATTCTTACTGAAATCAATAATCCTGCCTACAACAATTTCTCCGTGAGAATTAAAGCTGAGGAAAATAAGATTACAGACTTGGAATAATAGTATACTAAAAATTACTCTCACTCTACTATTTTATCATTTAGTCATAATATATTAATTTTGCTCCGTGAGAATTACAAAATTAATATAAAATTAACCTAGAGATAAAATATGTAAATGTGATAATAATAATTAATAAGAAGCCATCATCCCTGCACAGTATAAAATATAAATAGAAAGTATCAAGCCAAAAACCTGTTTAAACTGAGATTATATTATAAATATATCAAGCTTCATCAACTATCCCAACAAAAGAGATTACTCCATTATAGAGTAAGAAAATAAAAGTACTTTGAAGAAATATTATTTCTCTTCTAATAAGCACAACTAAAAGAACTTAGAAAGACAAGAGAAAGGAAAAGGGAGCAAGAGTAAATTCTCTGCTCTTTGGAACACCTGCGTAGATAGAAAGTGAAAGAAAAAAGTCCGCCCCCCTCCCTTTTCAACGTGTGCTATTTATAGCAAAAAGTCTTTGGAGGCCTTTGGTAGAAATCTTCTTGATGAGGTCGTCAAAGATTTTGATGACAATCTTTTCCTACGTAACTTTGGTGAAAGTTGGAACAAATCCTTGGCAAATATTATGGTGGTATTTTGCCATTTTCTCATGAATTTCTCATGGTTGCATCTTGACAATTCTCATGGTTGCCTTTTGGTGGTAATTTGGCAATTTGTCATGGCTGCCTTTGGATGACAAATTCTTCTTTCTTTTGAGTAGTATTTCATATTTGCAGATGAAGTTGTATCACACCGAAAATAATAAACATAAATAAAATTAACTAGAAAAAAAGGTAGCAGATGTATTTCAGAGTTTCTATATTGAGTTCTGAATACCTTACAAAGATCACAAAATAACTATTTATAGTTTACAAGGATGTCAAAGTAATAAATGTAACTAATGGTCATTACTCCCACATTTGATCATGGCCAGCCCATGATCCTCCCTTTAAATGTAATTGTAACGGGCATCAGTTACAAATATGACTTATCCGAAGGTAACGCTTCCCCCGAGGGTTAAATCATTTGCCTCGGGGTGATATGTCTTCAACTGCTCGAGGCTTAATCTTCGTCAAAACTTGTTGAGGAGTCTTGACCTCAGTTCCTGGCCTCTGTCACACCTCTTTTTTCCGCGCGCCCGCTTTTGGGAGGGCGTTTCGGGTTTAGGAAAGCGCTTATGAGATTTACGATTATTTGGCGCTATCCCGAGTTAGGGTTTCCATTTAAGGAAGTGACGGTGTTCCAAGGTACAAATTGTTTATTTAAATTCGGAGTCGCCACTTGACCAGTTTAAGGTGTGCCAAGTCACCTAAAAGGTACCTTGGAACACCTATGACTCGTTAGTGGTCTGCATCAGAGTTCCGGGTAAGGATCTCGGTTGACTCTCGGGAAGGGATTAGGCATCCTCGAGTCCTGTGCCAAGCACAGTTGCTTTTATTGACGCATTCTGGCTATATGGAATATTTTGTTGTATCTGCCTTTATTTATTTTCCTTTGCTACGCTTTGATTTATTATTATTCATTTTATTTTTATTTTTTTATTTCAGTGACTCGGTCGAATATTTTCGCGCAGGCACTTCACCCGTTCGAAACCTTATCAACCAAACAAACAACCAGACCAGCGGCTCACAGAAAACTAGCAGCAACAACTTTCATGTTCTGTTTTTATGCTCACTCTCTGTTCTTTGTTCTTTGATCTGTGTTGCCTCACTCCGTTCCTTTGTTTTTATGTTTCTGTATCTTCACTCTTTCTTTCTGTTGCTCACTCTCTGTTCCCTCTCTTGCTCACTCTTTGTTTTGTTTTTATTATCTTCTCTTCCCTCTCTTGCTCACTCTCTGTTCTTTTGCTTTTATGTTGTTCCCTCACTCTTTTTGTTTCAGCTTTTTATCTCTCTGTTGCCTCACTCTTTCTTTCTGTTTCTGCTTTTCTCTCTGTTGCCTTTTTCTGTTCTCTCTTTTTGTATTCTGTTCCCCCTTGATTTCTGTTTTGTTCTCTTCTTTTAAAGTAGAGACAAAGGATCTCAAAAATAGAAAAGGGAGTGGGGGGTGTGTACCAGTGCCAGGACTTGCCCATGTGCCCAAGCGTTAGCCATTTTTTACCCATAATTTCATGGCAGGTAGGGCTTGTACCAGACCAAAACAGAGACTGTACTTCCTTGACTCAATTTTGACATCCCCATTTAACATCATCCATCCTATGTCATCTAAACTATCTAAGCAAATCAACAATATCACAAACTAAATTGACTGGACTATTTCTATATTTAAACGAACTGACACAATAAAAGGAAACAAGACTACGGGAAAAGATTGCCACATACACACATTTAAACTCACATTAATTTATGCATACAGATACCAATGCCTGCTTAACTAAACAAATTTGACAGATTTATGCCATCAGAGAACAATCAGCAAAAGCAGACCTGTTTCATTTTCCAAACTGAAGCTTAATTACAAGCTAGCACATAGACAAACAGATTTATAACTTGATACTTGAACATCCAAACAATCAATTCACAGGCAGCGATTAACTCAGAATTAACATCCAGACAATCAACTCGCAGGCAGCGATTAACTTAGAATTCTAATGCACTAGTTAACAAGAAATCGCTGCAAGCTATCATACAAACCAATACCCATACTTGATGACGAGCAAGCAAACATCTCGCAACTGTAACCTTACATAAAATGCACGGCTATGGCACGCCAAACACCAGCAATGAATGCAATGACGTAGAGCTAACAAGCCAGCAGAGAACTCTTATATACGAAACAATGATGTGTTTTTTCTGTACATGTTGCTACTGCACAAGTATTAGTTTATGGCTAAAACATCCTAATTTCAAGACTAAACAAACAAAGCCAGAAAAGGAAAACGACGGAGCTTACTGTCGAACCAAATACGGCAAACATCATCGCATTAAAGCGTTAATGCAGAACCAACAGCGCATCCAGGCAGCTAGGTTGACTCGACCATACTGCCTCGTCAATGAACCAAACATCACAGTCCGTTACCACCCTTACCATCGCTGCAACAACACCCTCAATGCCAAATGCCGAAACCAAACAAAACTGTTTTACCATGACTTCACATCCCCATCAGCTTCGACGAGTCAAACCCAACCCCTGCCTCGCCATTGAAACAAATACCATTATCAAACACACGGCCCCAACTACTGCTACTACATCCCCGCCCTCGCTAAACAAACAAAATTACAGCCCCTCGTCGCAGCGTCATCAGCTACCAATCAACTGTAAACAAACATCACATACAACATCACCCTCTCCGCTGCCTCGACACACTCTCCTTAGCCTCCCCTTCGTCTAAAACCTAATCGACACAAACCCGACCCTCTCGTTAGCCGTTCAGACCCGTTTCCCCTTTTCTTCTAACGGAAACGATTCCATTTGGGGTCGTTTCAGTTAGAAGAAATAAAGAACGGAAAGAGGAGAGAAGGAGAGGTGGATTCATGTTAAAGTGCAATGAAACAGCCGAAGAAACTCACCGAAAAATGAATGGGTCACCGGAAAATTTCTTTGGCCGTGCTTCGGACTCCGATTTACGAGAATCCCTTGATATTTATGGAAAACGAGACCAGATCGAGATAGAGGGGTTCAAAGCGGTTCGGGGGATGTATTTTTATGACTTTCCGGTGGCGGAGGAACGGTGGATCGCCGGCGGGTTCACGGCGGGAGGCGAATTCCGGTGGAGCTAAGGATTTTGGCATGGTTTCCCTTGTTTATCTGAAAAATTGGGAAAAATGGACAAAAGGGCCACATTAATGGGCCGGGTCAAGTAGGGAATTGGGCTAGCATGTCATGAGTTGTGGGCCGCGTTTCTATTCCTTTCCTGAGTTTTTCTTGGCCTAATGGCCATTTTATCTAAGCCAATACTAAAGATCCTAATCAAATACTTAACTTGTAACAATAAAATTAGCACAATTAATTAATTAAAACTACATAATTAGTAGAAATACACAACAAATATTCTTGCTAACACAAAAGGAAAATCAACTGAATATTACTCACAAATACAATCACCTTTTTTTTATTTTTCGGTAATTTTTAGCATTTTTCTGTCTGAAAATAGTTAAATAAAAGCTAGATAAAATTGGAACATGAAGAGTTTTCGGACAAAGACGTAATCAACAACTAATTTTGGCTATTCTGTTCTAGTCGAGAGCATGCCTTTACAAAATGGTGACCGTGCCTTGAATTTCGGTTCTAAACGAGAACAAGGTTACCTACATATCCCCGGACTAAGGAATCAGGTCAGTGTAGTTCCTCACGTGCGATAGTTGGGACTACCGCATTTTAAACAGCAATTGGACTCTTCTAGACTAACAGTAAGCACTCTCTAGACATACACAGACTAACTCTAGACACTTTCAGAACTAACTGGGACTGACTCGACGCTCCTAGACTTACTTGAGGGCTGGCACAAAACACTTTTGACACACTAGAGTTGCTGCTGCTGGTCGCTGTCGCTGGTTGCTGGCTAGCTGGCTGCCATTGCTTTACAAAGAAAATGAAGGTACAACATTGTAAAAGAAAATTACAATTCCTAAGCTAACTTCTTCATGCTTCCTGAGATGGGCTTCTTGGTTCTTGCTCCCCTCATTTGTTGAAAAGTAAACCACCACTTTGGTTTCGGGTGGGTCTTGGACACTTGATCTTCTTGAAATAAATTCCCTCATTCTTCAGATGGGCAGCTACAGTTCTTGAAATGATTTCCCTTGTTATTCAGGTGGATGCCTTGAGTTCTTGAAATAAATTCCCTCATTCTTCAGGCGGGAGCCTTGAGTTCTTGAAATGTATTCCCTCGTTCTTCAGGTGGGTTCCCTGACTCCTTAAAACTACTCCCTCATTCTCCAGGTGGGTGCCCTGATTTGTTCAAAATAAATTCCCTCGTTCTCCATGTGGGTGCCTCGACTTCTTCAAATGTATTCCTTCGTTCTTCAGGTGGGTTCCCTGACTTTCTCAACTACTCCTTCATTCTCCAGGTGGGTGCCTCGACTTTCTCAAAACTACTCCCTCATTATCCAGGTGGGTGCCTCGACTTTCTCAAAACTACTCCCTCATTCTCCAGGTGGGTGCCTCGAGTTCTTAAAATGAATTCCCGCATTCTTCAGGTGGGCGCCTGACTTTCTCAACTACTCCCTCATTATCCAGGTGGGTGCCTCGACTTTCTCAAAACTACTCCCTCATTCTCCAGGTGGGTGCCTCGAGTTCTTGAAATGAATTCCCTCGTTCTTCAGATGGGCGCCTGACTTTCTCAACTACTCCCTCATTATCCAGGTGGGTGCCTCGACTTTCTCAAAACTACTCCCTCATTCTCCAGGTGGGTGCCTCGAGTTCTTGAAATGAATTCCCGCGTTCTTTAGGTGGGCGCCTGATTTTCTTCAAATGTACTCCAAATTCTGCTTCCCTTATTTTCCTTCTTTTCCTATTTTCTTTCCATTAATCTGTATTTCCTTTGGCTCTCTTGTTGGTCTTTTAATGGTGCAAATTCTCGATGTGTCATGCTTGCTATCGAGATGTGATGTTGGCTTCCATTATCCAGACGGGCCCTGACTGTGCTCTGCTACAACTGCAAAACAGGTAAACAATTTTTGCGAAACTTTCTTTTGCTCGTTTTGATGTTATTTTGACTGAGAGTCGAAAAATGGAAAAGATTCTGGACAAAGGACTCTGGACAAGAGATGTCCTTTAGAAGATGAATATGAACTTATCTGGAGGCAAAAACGATGATGACCCCAATGGACATGACATGCATCTTAGCCTCGAACCCTGATCCATTCACAACAGCTCTTCCTCGACCTCTCCCTCAATTCGAACATTCAGCAATGACTACTTGCCAAGCCCAGCTTGATGACAAATATAACATCTCTCATTCAGCTAGTGGTGCCCCATTTGGGGTTTTCACCAACTAACCTCTCTCATTGTTCTTTTATCTCACTGTTTGTCATACGGCGCCTTTTCAGGTTTTCACCGGCAAGACTTCATTTTCTTTCTTTTCTTTTCTTTTTTTTTCCTTTTTTTTCCTTTTTTTTTTCACTCTTTGATGATAATGTCTTGGGTGCTTTGAGCCTCTTCCTGAGTTCGAGACAAAAATTTCAAACGTCCCATGAACATGTGAAAAGATGGTAAGAATAATAGAAGTTTGTTTTTATTTTATTGACGAATAAAATAAAAACAAACTTCTGCCCCAGTTTAGCAGAAACTGCGGATTTGGATTTTCTTTAAATTTGGCCGTAAACTTGAAGGCAAGTTTTGCGTCAATATGAACAGGGAAAAAATATGAACTTTCCCATGTTATGAAGCTAGGGAACCTTTAGAACTTTCACTGATATGACTGCACCTGAATGGTTGCCTACGTATCCTTTTGAGAGGAATCAGGTCAGACGTAGCTCTAGCAATTTAATGCCAAATTTGGAATTTTTTTCTCTTTTCATTTCATTTCAGTTCAATTACAGGATTCCCAATAAGGGTTCACAAAAGCAATACAAAGTCAAAGGTTAACAAAGGGGATACATTATCTGTATAAGGGAAACAAAGACTGTCGGTATCCCAATCCAAGAACATCAAATATAGTACCTCTTCACTGCATCAGCATTAACAATCATTTCAGCCATCGTGCCTTCGATGTCTGTCAAGAATAGGGCACCATTGGGCAGCACCTTCTTCACCACATACGGTCCTTGCCAATTTGGAGCAAACTTGCCCTTTGCTTCTTCCTGATGTGGAAAGATGCGCTTCAAGACTAACTGGCCTTCATTGAACTTGCGTTGGCGCACTTTCTTGTTGTATGCTTTGGCCATTCTCTTCTGATATAGTTGACCATAACATACTGCATTTAGCCTTTTCTCGTCAATCAGAGCCAATTGTTCCAAGCGGGATTTGACCCATTCAGTGTCCTCGATTTCAGCTTCAACAATGATTCTCAAAGATGGTATTTCGACTTCTGCCGGAATGACCGCTTCGGTCCCATACACCAGTTCATATGGAGTCGTGCCTATTGAGGTGCGCACAGTTGTGCGATAACCCAGAAGAGCAAATGGCAACTTCTCATGCCAATCTCGAGATTCTTCCACCATTTTTCGAAGGATCTTCTTGATGTTTTTGTTTGCAGCTTCGACCGCGCCATTTGCTTTTGGCCGGTATGGTGTGGAATTTCTATGCACAATTTTGAACCTTTCACATACCTCTCTCATCAAATGACTGTTCAGATTAGCCCCATTGTCAGTGATGATGGTATTGGGAATACCGAATCGGCAGATGATGTTTGAATGAACAAAGTCGACCACAGCTTTCTTGGTTACCGACTTGAATGTCACTGCTTCCACCTACTTGGTAAAATAGTCAATGGCGACCAAGATGAATCTATGCCCGTTCGACGCCTTCGGTTCTATCGGGTCCAATGACATCCATTCCCCATGCTGCGAAAGGCCAAGGAGCAGATATTGTATGGAGTTCTAAGGGAGGTGAATGTATCAGATCGCCGTGCACTTGACATTTGTGGCATTTCCGCATAAACCCTATGCAATCTCGCTCCATGGTGAGCCAAAAATAACCTGCTCTTAAGATCTTCTTGGCTAGCACATAGCCATTCATGTGTGGCCCACAAATCCCTGAATGTACCTCGTTAAGAATTCTCGAGGCTTCTTGTGCGTCTACACATCTCAACAGTCCCAATTCTGGAGTCCTCTTATACAGTATTCCTCCGCTCAGAAAGAAACCATTTGCCAGACGACGAAGGGTTCTTTTCTGACTGCTCTCAGCTAGTGCCGGGTACTCTCCATTCTTGATGTAGTTTTTGATGTCCAGATACCATGGCTCACCATCAAGTTCTTCTTCAACCATGTTGCAATAAGCATGTTGATCCCTAACTTGAATCTCGAGAGGATCAATATGAGTTTGGTCAGGATGACTAAGCATGGATGCTAACGTAGCCAAAGCGTCAGCCAACTCATTGTGCATTCTTGGGATGTGCCTAAATTCAATAGAATCAAATCTTTGGCAAAGATCTTCCAGATACTGCTTATACATGATGAGTTTCACGTCTCGAGTTTCCCATTCACCCTTGATCTGATGTACTAGTAGGTCAGAATCTCCAAGCACTAGTAGTTCTTTGATGTCCATATCTATCGCCATGCGTAGACCCATGATGCAAGCTTCACATTCTGCCGTGTTATTGGTACACCAGAAACGAAGTTGTGCTGTTGCCGAATAATAATGACCTGTTGGTGATATGAGAACAGCCCCGATACCATCACCTTTGGAGTTAGAGGCCCCATCAAAATATAGCTTCCAATAATGATCATCTTCTGAAGTCAACTCCTCAATTGTGCCAACCTTTTCATCAGGAAAGTATGTCTTGAGAGGTTCATACTCATCATCCACTGGGTTCTCGGCCAAATGATCGGCCAAAGCATGTGCTTTTAGTGCAGTCCGGGTGACATAGACTATGTCAAACTCTGTGAGTAACATTTGCCACTTGGCGAGTCTTCCCGTTGGCATTGGCTTCTGGAAGATATACTTCAGTGGATCCATCCGGGATATGAGGTAAGTAGTGTATGACAACAAATAATGCCTCAGCTTTTGTGCTACCCAAGTAAGGGCACAACACGTTCTTTCCAACAAAGTGTACTTGACCTCATAATCCGTGAACTTCTTGCTCATGTAATAGATGGCCTGCTCTTTCTTGCCTGTGGAATCGTGCTGACCTAGTACACATCCAAATGAATTATCCATCACCGACAAATAGAGGAACAAAGGTCGGCCTGGCTCCGGTGGGACCAACACAGGTGGATTTGACAAGTATTTCTTGATTTGGTCAAAAGCCGCTTGGCATTCCTCGGTCCACTTGACTGCAGCATCTTTCTTTAGCAGCTTGAAGATGGGTTCACAAGTTGTAGTGAGTTGAGCGATGAACCTACTGATGTAGTTCAATCTTCCGAGGAAGCTCATGACTTCTTTCTTGTTCTTTGGCAGAGGCAACTCTTGTATAGCTTTGATCTTTGTAGGGTCTAACTCAATGCCCCGTCTGCTGACAATGAAACCCAACAACTTTCCAGCTGGAACGCCGAATGCACATTTAGCCGGATTCAACTTCAAATTGTATCTTATAAGCCTTTCAAAGAATTTCCTGAGGTCTTTAACATGATCCTCTGTTGTTCTTGATTTGATTATCACATCATCCACATACACCTCAATTTCTTTGTGTATCATATCGTGAAAGACGGTTGTCATGGCTCTCATGTACGTTGCCCCAGCATTCTTCAAACCGAACGGCATGACCCTATAACAAAAAGTTCCCCAAGGTGTGGTGAACGCCGTCTTTTCTACATTGTCTTCATCCATCAGGATCTGGTGATATCCGGCATAGCAATCCACAAAAGATTGGATCTCATGTTTAGCACAATTGTCTATGAGAATGTGAATATTAGGCAAAGGAAAATTATCCTTGGGACTGGCCTTGTTCAAATCTCGATAGTCAACACAAATTCTTGTCTTCGCATCTTTCTTCGGCACCGGCACAACATTGGCCAACCAAGTGGAATACTGAAGAGATTGTATCACCTTCGCAGATAGCTGCTTCATGATTTCCTCATGGATTTTCTTGCTCATTTCTGTCTTGAATTTCCTCAGAAGCTGCTTGACCGGAGGGAAACTAGGATTGATCGGTAACTTATGAACCACCAAATCTGTGCTCAAACCGGGCATGTCATCATACGACCAAGCAAACACGTCTCTATAGTCAAATAAAACTTGGACTATGTCATTTTTCACTTTTGGTAGAGCGTGCATGCTTATCTTGGTTTCTCTAACATCATCGGGACTTCCCAAATTTATATTTTCTGTGTCATCAAGATTGGGCTTGGGCTTATTTTCAAATTGTTCTAACTCTCCATTTATTTCACTCTCGGCCTCCTCTTCATCATATCCTTCCTCAAAACCTCCTTCATTATCACTCCCTTCCATGTCATCTACCTCCTCAATTGTCACTTCATAATCATCCCACCCCCCATCATGCACTTCCTCAATTTTTGGTTGATTCATTGAGACCAAGTTAAACTGTGTGTTTAGATCAGGGCGTGATTTCAGCATGCATGTCATGTTATTAAGGCCATCAGAAACATAGCTACAGAAAGAAACAGGAAATAAAAATTAGAAAAATAAAGAGACAGGATATAGAGACAAGAAACTGGTCTTGCTTTTCATTGAATTTGAAAGACAAAGGGTTTGACATCATAACGAGCAAAATAAATATACTTGGATTGCAACCCTTAGAATAACCAAGTATACAGAAAGGATAACAAAAACTTGCTACCAATAGCCCCTCCTAGTGGGGAGAGGCATGGATTCCCAGTTGTTCAGCTTCACATCAGGGCCAATGTCCTGGATTTCTGCATTGCTAGGTCCTTCGCCAGTTTGCACCATGTTGATGCCAAAGACGTGCCTCAGGTCTGACAGTAACTTCTTCTGTTCTTCAGTCTCCTCAGCATTTTTTGAAATAGACTTGCCCCCGTTGGACCTCGTGAAAGATTGAGCGAGGCAAGGGACAGGCTTCTCTAGAGACCATTCTTGTTTCTTCATCTTCCTAGCTCTTGCTCTGTCTGCAGTTGTAGGCTTGTATCCCAGACCCCAGGTACCTCGAATGCCAAGTGGACTAATTAGATGTGACATTCCTTGTAGTGATGCTCCGAGACCTTTCCCGGGTTCGAAACCATGTTTCAAGATTTCCGTAGCCATCATAATTGCTGCTTCTGACAATCTTGCTTGGGGCAAAGGCTTGCCTTCAGGGACCTCATCTACATTGACTACTTCAAAGGCTTGGTACATCAGTGTTGGGCTATCATTGGTGACCTCAATAACTGGAATGGACGGATCCTTGTAGATTGACAAATCTCCCTCTCCGTGTACCATGATCATCTCACGATCCCATTCAAACTTGACAGTCTGGTGTAAGTCGACGGTACTGCGCCCGCCATATGAATCCAGGGTCTTCCTAACAGTAGATTGTAAGACGAATCCATATCGAGGACTTGGAAATCAATAGCAAAGTCCACAGGCCCAATTGTCAATGTCAACTCGATCTCACCAATTGACTGTCTTTTTTCTCCATCAAAAGCACGGATACTCATAGTGTTGGTTCGAATTCTGTCCACATTGATTTTAAATCTTTTCAAAGTGGACAATGGGCAGATGTTCAGACCAGACCCACCATCAACCAGCACTCTCGTGACGTAAGAGTTGTCACACTTAACAGTCAGATGCAGAGCTTTGTTATGGCCTGTGCCTTCCATAGGCAATTCTTCATCAGTGAAAGTGATCCTGTTGACTTCAAAGATACGAGCAGCAACAGCCTCCAAGTTACCAACAGTCATTTTATCAGATACATGAGCTTCATTCAGGATTTTCATCAGAGCATGACGGTGCGCCTCAGAATGCATCAGCAGGGACAACAGAGAAATTTGAGCAGGGGTCTTCCTCAGCTGCTCCACAATAGAGTAATCTTGCACTTTCATCTTCTTTAGAAACTCTTCTGCCTCTTTCTCAGTGACAGGTTCCTTGATGGGACCCTGATTTTCCCTAGCTTGCTTTGCTTTTCTTAACACTTCCGGAGTAAAGCACCGCCCAGAACGAGTTAGACCGCCCACTTGTGTTGTTTCTGCTACAACCTCCTTTCCCATGTACGTTACCACTGCCTTGGCATAGTTCCACGGGACAGCCTTGCTATCTGTCACATGGAACTAGGATGCCCTCTTTATGACAATGGGCTCGCGCATTTTGTTCAAATCATCTTCCCGAGGTGCATTTTTTATAACCAACTTCGGTTTGGTAGCAGAATCCGCTTCCCCTTCCTTTCTGGTGGACCTTGAGATCACCAACTTTGGTTTCTCAGTCATCCCTTCCCTTTCCTCAACCGCTCGTTTCAATGTTAACACGGGCTTATCCAACTGGACAGATGGCTTTGTTCCTCCGGATAACACAACAGGACTTGTCTTTGAAGTAATATGCATCTTTTCCACCCCAATTGTTATTGCATCGACTGACACTATTGGCCTTGCAGATTCATTTTCAAATCCCCCCTTCGCATGTACATACCATGTGTACATCATGGACTGGCAGAGGGTTGCGATTAATGTTTGGCGTTTCTGCATCTTCAATCACGATTTGGTTGTTGTCAATCAGATCTTGCACCACTCTCTTGAGATAATAGCAATCTTCTGTATCATGCCCTGGTGCGCCCGAGTGGTAATCACAATGCCTAGAGTGGTCCACTTTCCCAGTAGGATTCATGTTTCCTTGAATTGGCTTTATCATGTTCAAGGCTCGCAATTTCTTAAAGATACTGGTGTAGGACTCTCCAATTGGTGTGAATTCTCTCTTTTTCTCTTCTCGAGCCTTCTTGAATTCAGCTCTTGGACGAAAGCCTGCAGGACCTCTTGGTCGGTAAGTAGGGTTAGGTGACGCCTGATAGTGATTATGTGGAGCTTGGTGAATAGGATATGTAGGCTGTGGGGCTGGTGCGCGCCATTGTGGATAAGATGTTGGGGCATATGGCTACGCAGCGTGTACAGAGTATTGGGGTGGAGGTATGGAGTATTGTGAATTTTGTGGTGCGTAATAGTGTTGTAAATGGGGTGTTTGTGGAGCTTGGTATGAATTAGGTTGACTGTATCGCTCATCATTCCACCTTCGTGGACCCGACCCTACCATGGCCACATCTTCTTTCTTCTTCTTACCGAACCCTGCTGCCCCGGTCTGCACAGCCTGTGTGGTCGCCTTCAGTGCAGTCTGGCTCACAATCTTGCCAGCTTTGACTCCTCTCTCAATCATTTCTCCCATCTTGACGACTTCACTAAACGGTTTCCCAAAGGCAGCGATCAATGAACCATAGAACGCCTCATCTTGCGCCTCAATGAACAAACGGACCATGTCATCGTCCGGGATTGCGGGGCTCACTCGAGCGGCCTGCTCGCGACATCTAAGGGCATACTCCATAAAGCTTTCACGTGGCTTCTTTTTTATCGCATCCAAAGAGGATCGATCTGGCAAAACTTCAATGTGGTACTTGTACTGGTCGTAGAATGCCTGTGCCATATCCTCAAATGACAACCATTTAGTTAAATCCTGCCTCATGAACCATTCAGCAGCTGCACCCCCCAAGCTTTCGGAAAAATAGGCTATCAACAACTTGTCTTTCTTGACCCCTCTCATTTTGTTGTAGTAGGTCTTCATATGGACTCTTGGATCTCCTTGCCCGGTGTACAGATCGAACTTTGGCACTATGAACCCTTCTGGAAATTGCAATTCAGGGTAGGGGCAAAGATCCTTGAAAGAAACGTTGGTATGATCTCCATATCCTTGAATGGTCCTTACTGCTTGCTCTAGGCCCTTCATTTTTTTCAGAACCTCGCTCTCATCAAGCTTTCTTGATCGATCAACCTCAACTTGAGACTCGCGATGGAACCCCTGATCATATGAGTCACTGTGTCGGAAATTGGGTTCATGGTACTGATCATAATGATGATCCCCAGCCTGGAGATGCGGTTCGCTGTTGGACCTAGCCATAGCAGGCCTAGCTGGGCCCCGAAAAATTAGAACCTGTGGGAGGGGTGGGCCATACTGCCCCTGTGGCGGAGGTGGACCCTACTGTCCCTGTGGTGGGGGTGGACCATACTGCCCCTGTGTTGGATGTTGTCCATACTGCCCTTGAGGTGGAGGTGGTGGAGGCGGCGCATGAGGGCGCACTTCAGCTTCTTTTGTTGGACCATGACTAGTGACAAAACCAGGGGGATAGGTCGGATCCTCGACCACCGTAGATGTGTCTGGTGCTCGCTGGCTAACTGTTGGCATAAGCCCATCTAGGAGGTTTGGCATGGGAAGAGGTGCTCGTCCCGTGGTTATCGCATGATGCATGTCTACCAGGAATTGCTTCAGCGTCAGGGCCTCTTCTGTCGTCCTATCATTTTCTTCCGAACCGGCATCAGATTTGTCTCCTTCAGTGGCCATGTTACCAAATGGAATTTCAAGTCCCTTTGAGTTAGTTGTGTGAGAGTGGGGTAATGCCAGAGCGCTGCACCAAATCACTGGTAATCTAGTCTTATCTACAAACAAAACAGGTTAGGAAACACGATATTTATGAGCCAAGCGCGCCTACAAGCCTAAAGTCGTCATGCATCATCCCGAATCAAGACAAAGCGGGTCCTCTATTTTCTTTTTTCTTTCTTTTTCTTTTCTTTTTTTCGCTTTTTTTTTCTTTTTTTTTCATTTTTTTTTCATATCTTATGTCTTTCAAATGTAAGAGGGGTCCAAAATCAGATTAAAAAAGAAGAAAAAAGTTGCATTTAAGATAATAAAGAGACACAATTTGGATTTTCTGATTTCCTTTTCATAAACGGCGAAACAGTACAATATAAAAAAGCCCGCCGACAACATGGGGTAATAATAGTACTCCTACAAATTAAAATAAACAAACTAGACCAACTGTTCGAAATAGAAATACCAACACATAATAAAAGCTACAATCTGTCCAAGATACTAAATGAATGACAAAAGGCAATGAGCTGCATCATCTCGGACTGGCATATATCTGCTAAGGTGATCCGGGCCCTGCCTCATCTGGCTCCTCTGGATCTGACTCAAATGGCTCGTCAAGATCTTCCTCTGGTGGCACTTCGGGATCTGCTGGTGGGCCTTCCACCAAGGTGCGGCGCATTCCAGCCAAATTTTCTGCAACTCTGGTGACAAAGGGAAGCACATGTGGAAGTAGGTCCTCCGCGGGCAACCTCCTATAGTCACTGATAGCCTGTGCAACATATACAGCAGAGTCATAAACCTGCCAATAAACTACACTGATAGTCTGTCCTGCAGCCTGTATATCCTGAAGTCGGCTCTGTGCTAGCTCCTTGAGCTGCTCTCCTTGATCCAGTGCCCTGCCGAGTTGAGCTCGAGCATCCACGGCATCCCGACGATGATAATCCTCCCTTGTCCTGCTCTCCACCAAAGCTGCCCTGTCGGCATCCCGCTCTGTCAATGCCTCAGAGTGCATAACACGGAGTCGTCTAACTATGTCTAGGTGCTGATGCGCGAGACCCTCACTCTCAACCAAAGCAGCTCGAGCGGCATCCCTCTCAGAACGAAGTCGGTAGACCAGACCCGCATATCTCTCCTCAGTCTCTACCCTATGCATCTCTATCTTCATGTCAATCCTGAGTGCCTCATCATACGGTCCCTTAACCGTTTTCGCTGGCATAGCTACCAAAGCAGGCTGTCGGCCGAACCAGAAAACATACTCGGGAGTGACCTCGCCTCTGAATCGGTCTATAACCTGTGTGCTGGAGATCAAAGGTCTCATATTATCCCAAATGGAGAACCACTGAGTGTGCCTGGGAAACTCACCGCTAATATGCTCAAGGCGATACTCTTCCACGGCCTCTACCCTAGGTACACACTGAACGCGCCCAAGCTGTCGGAGCACCCGCGTAGGGCAATAAGGCTCGGCTCCCTTATGACCCATCAATACTAGAAAAGGACGGTCCATACTACCATATATCCCCTCTTTCGAGGGGTACCAACTAACCTGCCACCGGATATTCTCCAAAGTGAGCTCGCTCAAGTACTGTGCCCACCCATCAAAGCTCTCAGGTAGATCAAGATATCGAGCACGATAATAATGGGTGTTCAAATGGCATTTAGGTGCATCGGGTAGTGGAGTAGGGTCAGAACGGCTGAACAAATGCTCAACGAACCATACTTGTAACAACAAGTTGCAACCCTCGAAAAATCGGGCCCCTTTCTCTTTGCATCGAGTCAAAGCATGATAAATACTGCCCAAGATCATCGGCACAATAGTAGAATCTCGAACTCCCCCAAATAGGGCTCTCACGATCCAAGAGGTATGGATAGAGATCTGTCCATTCTCCATCGGGAAGACCATAAGACCAAGGAAAGCGAAAATGAAAGCTCTTTCTCTAATGTTATTCCATTGATCATGGCTCAACATAGTGATGAATTTCGGCCGATGCTCTGTGTAACCATCTCCCCGCCCATAAAGAGCATAAAGATACTCTAGACTGACCCAACCTGAGGCCAAACTCACTAACTGTGTATCAGAGCGCAAATTCATATCCCGTAGGAACTCCTCGACCCTCACAAAGCGAGGTGCTATGCACTTCTTTGTCCTAAACACTGCATTAGTCAAACCCGAGATCTCTTCTAAAGTAGGAGTCATCTCAATATCACCAAACACAAAGGTATTTTGACTCGGTTCCCAATACCGAATCAAAGCATTTACTAGTTCCCGGCGTGGGGCAAACTTAGGGTTAAGAAAATGTGTCATTTCCCCAATTCTCGCATTCACAACCCCCTTCTGCTTTTCGTTCAAATGGTACCACCAATCCCTCAACAATGGAGGACATTTATCGACCATCTTAATAGGCGGCGGAGTAGATCCCTCAAGAAACTTCCTTTTTCCTACTCTAGATGATGATGCAGCCATGATACCTATTTTTATTAAAATGAAGGATTAGGACCGAGAAAACTTTGGACAAAATTTGTAAAACAACATTAAAACAGACAAGCCGGCTCAAACGAAATTTTTACATGATTGACTAGGCTAAAAAAAACAAACTTGTCAATGTTTTACAAAACAAGACGACTCTACTTTGATTTTTTGATTTTCTAATTTTTGAACAAAATTCGACATGACAACGACACCAAAATTTGACTATTGGCGTTAAAACGGACAAGCCAACTCAAATAAAATATTTACATGATCCGACTAGCCTAGACAAATAGAAACAAAACTTGTCAATGTGTTACAAACAAGACGACTCTATTTTGATTTTTGATTTTCTAATTTTCTGAACAAATTTTGACATGACAATGCCACCAAAATTTGAATATTGACGTTGTTTTTTCTCTTTTATTCTTTCACAAAATTGGCCATTATAACGGCGTGAAATTGGCTTTAAAATCTTTGCCGACAACGGGAAAAGGACAATTGACACGCTAATATTTTTTTTGAAAAATCTGAAATTGCCCCTCTTAACAAAGTGTTTCTTCTCTCTCTTTTTTTTTTCATTTTTTTTTCATTTTTCCAGACTAACCCGCTTTCCCTCGATAAACGGTCAGCATAACGGCCTCTCTAGATGCAACACAAAAGATGCCACTATTGTCTTTCTGGGGTGTGGGCCCCATCTAGAATCTAAAGGGTCAGCCTAGACAAGTGCGGTACCGGTGTACCGCACCTCGCTAAGTCTATTGACATGCAAATAAATAGGCCTAGATAAAAGCACAGGTTCAACTCTAGGTGACTCAATGGGTTCATGTTCTATAGTTTCTGGCAATTTGGAAGTGCCTCGGGGGTACCGATAGACAACGTTTAACGGCCTAACCCAACACACCTCCTCCTAAAAGTGGTTAACTTTTGTGTCCTGAGACACGACAGAAATTCCAGACGCCGAAGCGAGACTGGCGTGCATGTGTGCAGTGTTCCAGAAGACTCAGAGGTGTACGAGAGAAGACAGTTGTGTATATACAGTTCAAGCATATCAAAGCAGTAACATTCAAGGCAGCATGTACAAACAATATTTAAAAGCCGAAAGCGACAAAGTATAAAGCCTGAGATTCTCAGTTTTCACTTTTTTCCCCAGCGGAGTCGCCAAGGCTGTCACACCCCTTTTTTCCGCGCACCCGCTTTTGGAAGGGCGTTTCGGGTTGAGGAAAGCGCTTATGAGATTTATGATTATTTGGCGCTATCCCGAGTTAGGGTTTCCATTTAAGAAAGTGACGGTGTTCCAAGGTACAAATTGTTATTTAAATTCGGAGTCGCCACTTGACAAGTTTAAGGTGTGCCAAGTCACCTAAAAGGTACCTTGGAACACCTATGACTCGTTAGTGGTCTGCATCAGAGTTCCGGGTAAGGATCTCGGTTGACTCTCGGGAAGGGATTAGGTACCCTCGAGTCCTGTGCCAAGCACAGTTGCTTTTATTGACGCATTCTAGCTATATGGAATATTTTGTTGTATCTTCCTTTATTTATTTTCCTTTGCTACGCTTTGATTTATTATTATTCATTTTATTTTTATTTTTTTATTTCAGTGACTCGGTCGAATATTTTCGCGCAGACACTTCACCCGTTCGAAACCTTATCAACCTTGATTTGAGTCTCCAAATTTATTTTTTTATTATTGTATTATTTTTTGGTCAAACACGAACTCATAATTCAGCTTGATTTTTGATTATATGTGTCGCATTTACTTTCGACACATTTTATATCCTATTTAAATACGGCTCGATTCAATATTTACAAATGTAATTTATTTAAAACCGGATATGGTCGCGCAGGCACTTCACCCGTTCGAGATCTTCCGATTTAAATAAACTACACTTGAATCAATTTTATTTGGTGAGATACTAATGTCCTATAGCTTATTTATTTATCCTTCACCTAGTTTTGATTTTTCGTTCATTATGACTAGAGAAATTACTAAATTTACATTTTTGAACTCTATTGAGGCCTTAAGGTTAAAGGACTAAGTTAAATGGCCTAGCTTTACAAAATATTTCAGCCCATTTACAGGAATTACACGCCAGTTGCATTCGTTAAAAAGGATTGCGCCAGATGTCCCTTTGCCTGCATATTTTAACATTTGGCCACCTTAGGGATCCTATTGGTATTTTTGGCCCACTGTTTATGCGGATGTCCCTTACTTTGAGCTCTTACGCATATATCCTATTTATTTCAAGGTCTAGCCATATTTCAATAGTGCATAAATTTAATTTCTTCACAAATTTGCTCATTTTTTAACATTTGCTTCTCATAATAACTTATTGAACACCCCCTTTGAAATGTATTAAGTGTTACAATATTGGTCAGTGTGTTTCAAGACCCATTTGCACAAACAGTCACTATTTTCGCTCAAAATCAGATATGTACCAGAGTTACATAATGTGTCATTTGCGCAAAAATTTCAGTTTATAAACAGAGGGGGTACACAATAGCCATTCAAACTTAAACATTCATCATACATAAGCAATTAATCATGGACTTAAATCACTTAGTTCATGCATTAACATGGCCTACACAAGGCTAACATTTACATAAAAGTAATAAGATGAAATTGAAAACTTACCTAATTCGAAGTCAAACTTTTCAAATGAGTAGCAAGCCCAACAGCCCAACCAAACAACCAGACCAACGGCTCACAGAAAACTAGCAGCAACAACTTTCATGTTCTGTTTTTATGCTCACTCTCTGTTCTTTGTTCTTTGATCTGTGTTGCCTCACTCTGTTCCTTTGTTTTTATGTTTCTGTATCTTCACTCTTTCTTTCTATTGCTCACTCTCTGTTCCCTCTCTTGCTCACTCTTTGTTTTGTTTTTATTATCTTCTCTTCCCTCTCTTGCTCACTCTCTGTTCTTTTGCTTTTATGATGTTCCCTCACTCTTTTTGTTTCAGCTTTTTATCTCTCTGTTGCCTCACTCTTTCTTTCTGTTTCTGCTTTTCTCTCTGTTGCCTTTTTCTGTTCTCTCTTTTTGTATTCTGTTCCCCCTTGATTTCTGTTTTGTTCTCTTCTTTTAAAGAGAGACAAAGGATCTCAAAAATAGAAAAGGGAGGGGGGGTGTGTACTAGTGCCAGGACTAGCCCATGTGCCCAAGTCTTAGCCATTTTTTACCCATAATTTCATGGCTGGCAGGGCTTGTACCAGACCAAAACAGAGACTGTACTTCCTTGACTCAATTTTGACATCCCCATTTGACATCATCCATCCTATGTCATCTAAACTATCTAAGCAAATCAACAATATCACAAACTAAATTGACTAGACTATTTCTACATTTAAACGAACTGACACAATAAAAGGAAACAAGACTACGGGAAAAGATTGCCACATACACACATTTAAACTCACATTGATTTATGCATACAGATACCAATGCCTGCTTAACTAAACGAAATTTGACAGATTTATACCATCAGAGAACAATCAGCAAAAGCAGACCTGTTTCATTTTCCAAACTGAAGCTTAATTACAAGCTAACACATAGACAAACAGATTTATAACTTGATACTTGAATATCCAAACAATCAATTCACATGCAGCGATTAACTCAGAATTAACATCCAGACAATCAACTCGCAGGCAGCGATTAACTTAGAATTCTAATGCACTAGTTAACAAGAAATCGCTGCAAGCTATCATACAAACCAATACCCATACTTGATGACGAGCAAGCAAACATCTCGCAACTGTAACCTTACATAAAATGCACGGCTATGGCACGCCAAACACCAGCAATGAATGCAATGACGTAGAGCTAACAAGCCAGCAGAGAACTCTTATATACGAAACAATGATGTGTTTTTTCTGTACATGTTGCTACTGCACAAGTATTAGTTTATGGCTAAAACATCCTAATTTCAAGACTAAACAAACAAAGCCAGAAAAGGAAAACGACGGAGCTTACTGTCGAACCAAATACGGCAAACATCATCGCATCAAAGCGTTAATGCAGAACCAACAGTGCATCCATGCAGCTAGGTTGACTCGACCATACTGCCTCGTCAATGAACCAAACATCACAGTCCGTTACCACCCTTACCATCGCTGCAACAATACCCTCAATGCCAAATGCCGAAACCAAACAAAACTGTTTTACCATGACTTCACATCCCCATCAGCTTCGACGAGTCAAACCCAACCCCTGCCTCGCCATTGAAACAAATATCATTATCAAACACACGGCCCCAACTACTGCTACTACATCCCCGCCCTCGCTAAACAAACAAAATTACAGCCCCTCGTCGCAGCGTCATCAGCCACCAATCAACTGTAAACAAACATCACACACAACATCACCCTCTCCGCTGCCTCGACACACTCGCCTTAGCCTCCCCTTCGTCTAAAACCTAATCGACACAAACCCGACCCTCTCGTTAGCCGTTCAGACCCGTTTCCCCTTTTCTTCTAACGGAAACGATCCCATTTGGGGTCGTTTCAGTTAGAAGAAATAAAGAACGGAAAGAGGAGAGAGGGAGAGGTGGATTCATGTTAAAGTGCAATGAAACAGCCGAAGGAACTCACCGGAAAACGAATGGGTCACCGGAAAATTTCTTTGGCCGTGCTTCGGACTCCGATTTACGAGAATCCCTTGATATTTGTGGAAAACGAGACCAGATCGGGACAGAGGGGTTCAAAGCGGTTCAGGGGATGTATTTTTATGACTTTCCGGTGGCGGAGGAACGGTGGATCGCCGGCGGGTTCACGGCGGGAGGCGAATTCCGGTGGAGCTAAGGATTTTGGCATGGTTTCCCTTGTTTATCTGAAAAATTGGGAAAAATGGACAAAAGGGCCACATTTTTACATATATACTCACAAAATGGGCCGGGTCAAGTAGGGAATTGGGCTAGCATGTCATGAGTTGTGGGCCGCGTTTCTATTCTTTTCCTGTGTTTTTCTTGGCCTAATGGCCATTTTATCTAAGCCAATACTAAAAATCCTAATCAAATAATTAACTTGTAACAATAAAATTAGCACAATTAATTAATTAAAACTACATAATTAGTAGAAATACACAACAAATATTCTTGCTAACACAAAAGGGAAATCAACTTAATATTACTCACAAATACAATCACCTTTTTTTTTATTTTTTGGTAATTTTTAGCATTTTTCTGTCTGAAAATAGTTAAATAAAAGCTAGATAAAATTGGAAAATCCTGAGAGAATTTGCACAGACAATTCAAGTAATTATCAATTTGGTGCCAAAATTAGGTGATTACAGCCTCGAGAAATGAACCTTGCACTCGAGGCACATTTAATTTTCCTCCCAATACAATTCTTTTAAAAATAGAGCATCTATAATTTAATATTCTAAATTCATTACTTAAAAATGATATAATTTGATTCAAAGCTTTCAACAATAATGATGTCGATGTGCGTAAATAAAAAAATAATTATGTACTATTTATGTAAATAATCAGTAGGTCAAAAATAATCAGTGGTAATTAGGTAAATAAGTATAAATATATATATATATATATATATCTTTATTTATTTGGCACCTATAAAGTTAAAATACCAGCCCAGTTAAGACATCCAGTCTAGTTTTATTCATTATCTGTATTTCAACACGCCAGCGATGAGATGAAAACAGCCCCCCATTCAGTGGTTCCCGTGCCACCACAATGGCAAAAGAACGTCTTTTCTTCTCCGTTTTATTGAAATCTCTAGTTGAACATAGACAAAGGTTTGACCATATACATTTCTTGTATTTGACGATTCTAAAATATTTTCTTTTCTTTTGTCTCTTCATTTTATTTGAACCAGGCCACAGTTCTGACTGAATACATTTTCTATATTTCAAATTCAATTTCCATATATGTTTCCACATTTTTATTCCATTTATTAAAAATTTCCCAAATCACTCCTTAAATCTCCCTCCCATATCACTCCATCAGATCCCCAAAAAATATCTCAATCCCTTGATTCCCTCCATCTCTCCCAACGACTCTCTCAAAATTCTTGTACATATACATTGTCTCTCCTTGCAAAGAAGGACACATAGTACTACGCACCATCATAATACTCTCTTGGTCTCCTCCCCTTGCATCAACCTACAATCCAAACACACCCCCACATAAATCGATACACCATCTTCCCCATTACACCGTACATCACACACATTGTTACACACACAGAGAAACCGAGCACCACACACCACCAGAAAATATACGCACACCAGCGGTGACCAGTCACAACAGACACACACAATATATAGAATATATACAACAATAGACACACTCCCATACTATTCTTCTTCCTCATTTATAAACATATACCCATAAAACACATACGCACCCACCACAAAAAACAGATCGGGGGGCAGGGGTGAAACACCAACCATCGCCGAGAACTCCGCCAGAACATCAACATAGCCAGGGGCCCTGATCTCGTCTCCTTTCCCCTGTTTCTTGTTGATTTATGACTGAGATTAAGAAGGGGTTAGCAGTGGGAGTACCAGCAACGCCATCATCGAAAGCGGCTCGGTAGTCGCTTCTCCCACTTGTTGACAACCAATTTTGCCCCTCCTTTCTCCAAAATTGGTTATAATTTATCCTAAAGGTGCAATTTGACTATTTGTGAAAAATGTGCATTAGAAAACATGCATTTATGTGTGTTATCCCCTACTTATATGTTATATACTTTAGTTGTGGTTATATTACGTAATTTGCATCATTTAGACTTTTTGTGAAACTGTGGCTATTTATGTAATTCACTGCATAAATAAAGTGTTATAATTATTTGTGTATATTTATACGTACTTAACATAAATTGATCCCAATTGTTTTATATGTGAATTTTTCTCTTATTTTAAATATAATTTATGTATATTTATATTTTTAATTTTACGATGTACCTCTATGTTAATTATCAGTCCAATTAAATATGCGTCCCAAATTTTATTCATCACTAATTATCTTGTTCGAATTCGGATATTCTTATTATTTACATTTCAAAACAAATTTTTTTTTTAATTATTTCAAAATCTTCCTTTGTCTTGAACCGGGACCAAATTCACAATCAAATACATCATATGCATACTTCCCAAATCAACTCAAAATCACCCTCAAATCTTTCACATATCTTCCCCTAATCTCTCCTAATCTAAAAATTCCTTAATCTTCTCTCAATCCCCGACAACCTTTTTTCCCAAAATTGATATATAAAAGATTCAGAGTACACTCTATGGATCACATTAGCAGACCCCTTTGCTTCCTTTCCTTGGTTTTCTTCTCAACATCAGCACACCCATTCACAGACAACCACATGCAGACCCACTTTTTTCTCTCTTTCTCTTCTTCCCCTCCTTTCTCCTTCTCCACAACTAGCATGCATACATACACACAGAACAACACCCCCACACACATACCATTAACACTAAATACACACACACAAAAATCAGCAACAGAACGGATACATATACACAACCCCATTCACAGCCCTTCTTCTCCGACAACCTACACCCCTTGTCTTGTTCTCCACACCGCACCCACCATCAAAACACTCAAACCCATTTTTTTCTATTCAAAATAACCCACGCACACACTGATCGAAACAGAGGATTTCACAAAAATCAGAAGCAAAGGGGGTCGAAAATGGGAATCAAAACATGGGCGAGTGATAACAGAGCAGGACCGGAGTCGCAGTGACGCCTCCAGTGGCTTCGCCGGAAAATCGAACGGTGTCGCTCCTCCTTTGTTTGGGTGTTACTCCGTTCGTTGTTGTTACCCCTTGTCTCACCGGAATTTCGATTGACCATGTGTATCTATTGTCTATTTTCCTTTTTTGAATAAGGGATTATGGATCGTGATTGTTGAATCATTGCTAGTCCTGTTACGCTGCTAATAGATTTCGTTGTTGGATTAGCGTCTTCCCTGTTATGCTCGACGATACGATGTTTCGTCGCCGTTTGGCCTGGCACTGCTGTGTTGTTTTGAATTTATTTTCCTACGCACTCTTTGGTTCTGGGTTTAATTGGAATTACCAGGGGGTTTCACTCTGCTTGACGATGTTCTGTTCATTGTTCCGTGCTTTAATTATGGTGCTACCTAATTACTTTCACTGTGCAGTACCCTTCCCACGTGATGATTCGTTTTGATCAAGTGGATTATTACATATGCTGGTGGGATAATTGTACTGATCCTGCACAAAATGTTGAATTTGTGAAATTGTCCTCTATTGATGTTAATGCTTTGACAATTAGGATTTGAACAGTACTGTGCAATGCTAGGAAAGGCCTATGAAAATATTTTTGTTTGAGGCTACACAATGATTTGCCAGAAATGCAACGAATTGACGGATTCTATACCAATAATGGCCAAGGAAAATAATAATTTATTTGAGGCCTATTGACTGATTCGAACGAATACTACAGTCCCATTCCCGCGTCCTTAAAACAAAAGGCTATGATGACATGTATGAGCCGTGATTGCAAAACGAGCCGGTGATGGAGTGGTGGGACCGGTACTTGGCATGGCAACACGACCGGCCGGCGTGTTTGTGGACGTACCGACGTCTCTAACCTCCACCCAATTCATACTCACCTTGGCAGACACTTTTATAAAATCTCTTCCCCTTTATTTTAAACTACTACTATTATTATTGTTACTATTATTATTATTGTTGTTATTATTATTATTGTTATCATTACTGTTATTATTACTAACTCATTTTCTTATATCTTTTGCGAGGTAAAATTGGTTGATAGACGACAATCCATTTTGGGAAAAGAACCATTTGAAGAAAAACCTTAATTATTATTATTAGTTATTATTCTTATTATTATTTATTTGTTATTACCTTATTATTATTTACTAACTTGACTTCATTTGTTTTTGTGAGGTACATTTGGACAAATATCTTCAAACAACACTCAAAAAATACTTCTAATCTTATTTGCTATTATTTACTCCTAATATTTTTTTTTATTATATACTAACTAATTTATTTTATTTTGCTAGGTGAAATTCTTTAAGGAGGAAGCCAATTAGTGAATTGGAGCTTTTTATCATTTTTAATTATTATATGCATATCATAATAGTCGTTTAATTATTTATCTAATCCATTTGTTTAGTTACTTATTTTGAATCCCAACTAAGTCCGGCCGGTAACCACATTTGGTGGAGCTTGAGAGGTGCCTAACCCCTTTCTCTCGAGATAACTTGAACCTCTTACCTAGAATATCTGGTTCGTAGACTAAGTTTCGGAGTTAATTGTAAAATTAGCTAGAAACAAAATAGGTGCCCTAATACGCCTAGTTAAAAATATGTTAGGTGGCAACTCCAACTCTTTACCCGTGAGTTAGCCACTAAGTTGAGCCATATTTCGAACTTTAACCGGTTCGGGTAAAAATAGGATGCGACAGAATGACAACTCCGCTGGGGATATCAAGGTTCAAACCATATTGGACTTTAAATTGGGATTCTTTACTTGCTTTATT
The DNA here is from genome assembly GCA_029990575.1 of Petunia axillaris subsp. axillaris. Classification (NCBI taxonomy): domain Eukaryota; kingdom Viridiplantae; phylum Streptophyta; class Magnoliopsida; order Solanales; family Solanaceae; genus Petunia; species Petunia axillaris. The sequence goes on from JARKNS010000006.1 coordinate 12,399,872, forward strand.
TTCTTTCTATTTATTGCAATACTAACTTTTCTTCCTTTCCCTTTTGCAGGATTGAAGTTTATTTTTTGAATTTCAGGTTTTGGCACTTCATTCTTTAATTGCTTGATTACGCTCACTTTATAATTATTTATATGTCATTCACACTTCCTCCACTCCTGGAAAGTTTACACTTGCACACACCCTAAACGGTTACGTGGATCTCACAGCCGTTTCACTCTTAAAAAATCCTTTAGGGGGAACGGTTTGGGATATAGTTGGTCTGTGGTACAACCAACAAATCCAAATGTCCCCACCCTTTGGTTGTCCGCCCGGGGGAACCATGTATAGATTATCCAACTCTTAGTTACACCCTGTTTAGAAATCATGCATCATGTCGTATTTAGGAAAATTTCAACTTCGGCTCGTGTCTAAGTCTACTAGTTCACCATATTTGAACAAACCAACGGATTTTCAACCCTAAGGAACGTTTAAATATGTTATGTGTGCATTTATTTAAAGTTGAACGTGTCTAATGTAGACCATTTGTTCAAATAAAAGTGGGTTCTCATAACAAAATCAATTATTTATTACTATTTACCTAAAATCGTTATTTCTACATTTATACAACAAAACCAACTATTTTATAAAATTATTTTGGGTTATGAACGAAATTAATTTTTTTATATTTATGAAAACAAAATTATAGACTTTAAATTAATATATATCACTTTAATGTAACAAGATCACTTATTTATCCCTATTTACCTAAAAAGAGGAAATATGGTATTTCTACATTTATTTAATAAAATTATTTTTCATTCATTTTTGGGTTATGAGAACAAATGGGATGACGCATAATAATCGTTCAATTTTAAATACCATAATCAATATTAGGAAGGATTAAAATCCTTGGCATGTTAAAGTCCATTAGTCAACTTTGTCCAAAAGCGTCATCAAATGACGCCTATCATGCATCTTATGTGTGTTGGTCTTGTTAGGCCTACCTCCGGCACAAGAGAGGTTCCTTGCATTATAAAATATGATACGCTTTGAAAATTATTATCTCAACACTAACTTGTTGTTTCATGTGTTAGTTTTACTCCCACTCCCGAGGTTGACTTGTGCATTTCTTTCAAAAGTCGTACCCTTTTTAACTTGTGCATGCATACCTTCCGCCACTCCTGGAGACTTTCTAAATCGTGCATTGAAAATACGGTGGTTACAACCACCTCTTCCCTCACATAAAAATTTCTTTAGAGGGAACGACTTGGAATCTATTTGGTCCGAGACGTTCCCGCTTCCGAGCCGTCTGCTTAGGAGGGTAATAAAACCCAGTCTAGCTAACTCCATTCCTTAGTAGCGGCACTAGGAATCATGCACCATGACATATCATTAGTCGACTTGTTCTCAAGTCTGATAGGCCAAATTGTTCAAACAATCCGAACGGGTTTTTTAACCCCCAAAGAGCGTTGAACATGATTTATTCGCATTTGCTTAAAGGGTTGAACGTGCAAATTGTGGACCGTTCATTGGTATTGTTCTGCATTCAGTGCCATTCGAAGGCACGTAGGTAACCCAATGGGCGTTAAAAGCCCAAATTGAATAAAAAATGATCGTTCGTTCATAGACAGTCAAAATTATTCTGTGTTCAATGTCGTTCAAAGGCACGAATGGTAACCAAAGAGGCATTACAAGCCCGTTTTGAAGCAGAAATGACCGCTTGATAGAGGGGATGACACATAACGCACATTTATCCTTTAAGCATTATATAAATACTTGACATCCTTGGCATGTCAAAGGTCCATTAGCAACTTCTGTCTAAAGTCTATAAAGGGTTCTCAACCCGCAACGACACATCTCTTTATATTCTCTGTCACATTGTTTTCAAAAGCTTGTGCCACACGTTGATCGTTTTGCTCATTATAAAGCGAATCTTAGGCATTCCCCCCCCCCCCTCCCCCCATTTTTCTACCGTCCTTCACCTTTTCCAAAAGATCATGGCCAATGGAACATTTGATATGGTTGTTGAAATCTCTCAGTTAGAATCTCCTGGGGATGGATCAGCATGAAAAATGTTCGCCTGGCTATGATCTAATTTCCTAAATGTATTTAGTCTTTTCCTTCTCTTACACTGTTTCAATATGAGTCAATGAAATAAATTCCAAATAAATGCAATTATCTATTAGGCTCCCCATTATGTTAGCAAACGAAATAATGCATATGGCACAAAGCGCTTCTTAAAATCATCTTGCGTAAAACGGTCCTTTGCATTATAGGATGCATTTTCTTATTTGATGTGTGTGCACATTGCATGAACTTGTATGCTGCTCTAGGTCTCCAAGGGAATCCCTTCATCTCCTCCCCGGGCATGCATCTCATCTCCCTATTCTACACCCAAATTCTGATATCTAAAATCTTTCACATGTCCAAACTATCTCTAACTCACTACCCAACTCAAAACCTATTATCCAAAGGATGGGTTAAGTCGAATACCAAGGCAAAAGATATTTTCTGTCGCACAACACAATCTATTCCTTACACAACATCTTTACCACTTTTCATAGATATCCAACTCCTCATATCCCGCTTAAATAGGCGTCGGTCATTTGACCAAAATCCTTGCCATGACTGCTACATAAAGCACTTAGGCAATCTCTTGTGATACCTGTGCATTCTATCATAATCTCCATATTCAAGCGCTAATCCGTCATCTGCAGTCTAGGCATCCTCTTAAAATGATTTATCATCTTTTGCTTCAAGTTTTTGCTAACGTGCCCACCCAGTTTTGTGAATTTCACCACGTTTTTACAATTGCTTCGTACTTGAACAACGAAGTTGGTCAAGAATTTGTATTCAGAAAGCCGAAATGGCAAGCCAAGCTGAAAATACTTTCCTCTGCAACAAAGTCCTTTGGACCACCTGCATATGGCACCAAGAGCATTCAGAAAATTCCATTCCCATACAATTTACACGAGAGTCACAATAAAGAAATCAGATCACTATACGACCGAGCTCACAACCTCACATTGCACCCAACTTACACAATAAACAACCTCCCCTCTATCAAGACTTTCAACGACAATCTTAGCAAGCTTAACATACAAGACCTCGCACCTTTACTCCTTAAGCCAATCAAAAGATATTGCACCCAACAGACAAACTACTCACTAGATACCCATTCCTAAATTCGATCCAACAAGATCTACACCCATCACTCAAATATTCCATACCATGGCACCGCAAGACATCCAATACTGAAACACAAAGTTCAGAGTCTGATCGACCAAAGCAAGACAACGGTACAATAAAAACCAACAAAGGGAAACTTTAACTCCCAAACCACAAACACACTTTCTATAAAGGTCAATCCATCAAAGTTAGCTCCATGACTGTAAAAAAGAAAATCATGGAACATGAAGGCACCCTATCACAACCTAAGACAAATACAATTTTGGACAATCTCCAAATCCAACAAAATTCAAATATCAAACCCCAGTCTGAGTATGCAATTATCCACACACTCATATTCATCAATACATCCAATCGCCATACTAAAGGACGAATGCAGATTCTAGCCAATATATTGGTGTTCAGTGCAATGTGGCCACTCTCTCTTGGTGATCTGACATAGACAATAAACTGGGGCAGAATTTTTGAGGATCCCCTCAAAAAATCCAAAAGGCGCAAGCTTGACACTGGGGCAGAAATTTTTGAGGTTTTTTGAGATCCCCTCAAAAATTTCAAGAAAGGCATTATAAGAGCAACACGATAGCCTTCTTAGCACATTGCATGACGTAACAATGGCATTCTATTTGTCGCACTTTACTTTACTTTTGTTTGCAGGATGCACAGCCCGACGTAACAGACAAACATCCCTCGATGAAGAAATGGCATGACAAGGGGACAGTCGGATAAGATATAGCAGCAGAGTGCAACACAACAAATAGGCAAGTCGACCTCCCCTAGAAACTCACAAATTTTCTTTGATCGCAGGTTTACACAGGTACTAAGTATACTTGACAACTCTTGCGAAGCAATATTCATCAAGTTGACAAGCATAGAATTCACATCGGTGGATATATAGGGTCCGCGTCTGTGGACATGACAAGCATAGAATCCATGTCGGTGGACATATATAGGATCCGCATCGGTGGATATCACATCAATTTGAGGGGCATAGAATCCATGTCGGTGGATATATAGGGTACGCATCTGTGGACATGACAATCATAGAATCCATGTTGGTGGATATATAGGGTCCGCATCGGTGGAAATCACATCAATTTGAGAGGCATAGAATCCATGTCGGTGGATATATAGGGTCCATTTCTGTGGACACGACAAGCATAGAATCCATATCGATAGATAGATAGGGTTCGTATCGGTGAACACGACATCAATTTGAGAGGCCTAAAATCCATGTCGGTGGATATATAGGGTCCCCATCGGTGGACATGACATCAATTTGAGAAGCATAGAATCCATGTCTCGGTGGATATATAGGGTCCGCATCGGTGGACATGACATCAATTTGAAAGGCATAAATCCATGTCGGTGTATATATAGGATCTGCGTCTGTGGACATGACATCATTTGAAGAAGCATAGAATCTGCGTCGGCAGATATATAGGGTTCGCAGTGGTGAACAAGACAACAATTTGCAGCAGAGTGAGTTCCGTATCGGTGGGCATAGCATTGGAAAGATACTTGATTCACATGTGTGGATGAGACATCAATCAAACAAGCATAAGAAAAAACAACCACTCGGCTCAACAGGGAAGTTTACTTTATCTTTATCTTTATATCTATTGCATTTATCATAATTTTGCTGCAGGGTACTCCCCGATCTCTCGACAAACCCCTACGCCATACTCTCACGCCTACTCCCAAATCACTACCAATTATGCAACCACAAAACCTCAGAAAAATACAAAGCATCATCTCAAAACCTACATCAAGAAGCTTAATCCTACAAACAATGCTCTTGATACACCCGCAAGCTACCTATTTTGCCGAGTTCCAAAGCACTCAATGCTACAATCCGTACTCGCACCAGTGATCTACCTAATCTTTCATTGCTGATTGGGTACCAGCTTCGTACTCCTTCCTCCTATCTATTTGAATCGTGCATACTTGTCGTGCTTTACTCCTCAATGCTCCTCAGTTCGTTCAAGGCAATATTGGAGGCGAGTTTACTCATTTATCGAGACGAAGTGAAACTATGTACATATAAACTCTTTTTTATGGGTGTGTAGCGCGCCACATCTTCATAACTAGGACGATTATAAGCTTTTTTTCCCACGCTCGATCTATTGTGGTTATCTCATCTACGCTAGTGACTTTGCTTCATTTTTCATTTATCTCGCCAAAAGGCAAAGCATACACGAATCTAAACTTCACATACTTGGATAAATTTAGTCCTTACATCCAAAATCGTGTGTCATAAATATCTCACACAGGAAACATGCCATTCTAGAACTACACACGGCCTGATTCTTATGAAACCCGAGATATGTAGGCAACTCAGAGACAGAGGTTCGGCCAAAAACACCCCAAAACTCTCATTTTCCCTTTTCAATCATTTTTGCATACCTGTCGTGACAAAATTGGCTATTACGTCAACTATCTTTGCCCGAAGACTCTTTCATAATCCCCGGGCAAAGAGGGGCAGCAGTTGACTCCCAATTTTGTCCATCCTTTTTCTAAAATTGGTTATAATTTAACCTAAAGGTGCAATTTGACTATTTGTGCAAAATGTGCATTAGAAAACATGCATTTACGTTTATAATCCCCTACTTATATATTATATACTTTAGTTGTTGTTATATTACATAATTTGCGTCATTTAGACTATTGTGAAACTGTGGCTATTTGTGTAATTCACTGCATAAATAAAGTGTTATAATTATTTTTGTATATTTATACGTACTTAACATAAATTGATCCCTATTGTATGTCCATTTTTCTCTTCTTTTAAATGTAATTAATATATATTTATATTTTTAATTTTACCATGTACCTCTACGTTAATTATCAGTCCAATTAAATAATCGTCCCAAATTTTATTCATCACTAATTATCTTGTTCGAATTCGGATATTCTTATTATTTACATTTCAAAACAAATTTTTTTTTTTTAATTATTTCAAAATCTTCCTTTGTCTTGAACCTGGACCAATTCACAATCAAATACATCATATGCAAACTTCCCAAATCAGCTCAAAATCACCCTCAAATCTTTCACATATCTTCCCCTAATCTCTCATAATCTAAAAATTCCTTAATCTTCTCTCAATCCCCGACAACCTTTTTTCCCAAAATTGATATATACAAGATTCAGAGTACACTCTATGGATCACATTAGCAGACCCCCTTGCTTCCTTTCCTTGGTTTTCTTCTCAACATCAGCACACCCATTCACAGACAACCACCCGCAGACCCACTTTTTTCTCTCTTTCTCTTCTTCCCCTCCTTTCTCCTTCTCCACAACTAGCATGCATACATACACATAGAACAACACCCCCACACACATACCATTAACACTAAATACACACACACAAAAATCAGCAACAGAACGGATACATATACACAACCCCATTTACATCCCTTCTTCTCCGACAACCTACACCCCTTGTCTTGTTCTCCACACTGCACCCACCATCAAAACACTCAGACCCATTTTCTCTATTCAAAATAACCCACACACACACTGATCGAAACAAGGGGTTTGGGGATTTAACAAAAATCAAAAGCAAATGGGGTGGAAAATGGGAATCAAAACAGGGGCAAGTGATAACTGAGCAGGACCAGAGTCGCAGTGAAGCCTCCAGTGGCTTCGTCGAAAAATCGAACGGTGTCGCTCCTTCTTTGTTTGGGTGCTACTCCGTTCGTTGTCGTTACCCCTTGTCTCACTGGAATTTCGATTGACCATGTGTATCTTCTGTCTATTTTCCTTTTTTTGAATAAGGGATTATGGATCGTGACTGTTGAATAATTGCTAGTCCTGTTACGCTGCTAATAGATTTCGTTGTTGGATTAGCATCGTCCTTGTTATGCTCGACGATACGATGTTTCGTTGCCGTTTAGCCTGGCGCTGCTGTGTTGTTTTGAATTTATTTTCCTGCACACTCTTTGGTTCTGGGTTAAATTGGATTTACCAGGGTGTTTCGCTCTTCTTGACGATGTTCTGTTCATTGTTTCGTGCTTTAATTATGATGCAACCTAATTACTTTCATTGTGCAGTACCCTTCCCATGTGATGATTGGTTTTGATCAAGTGGATTATTGCAGATGCTGGTGGAATAATTGTATTGATGTTGCACAAAATGTTGAATTTGTGAAATTATCCTCTATTGATGTTAATCCTTTGACAATTTGGATTTGAACAGTACTGTGCAATGCTAAGAAAGGCCATGAAAATATTTTTGTTTGAGGCTATACAATGATTTGATGGAAATACAATGAATTGACGGATTCTATACCAATAATGGCCAAGGAAAATAATTGTTTATTTGAGGCCTATTAAGTAATTCGAACGGATACTACAGTCCCATTCTCGTGTCCCTAAAATAAAAGGCTATGATGATGTGTATGAGCCGTGATTGCAAAACGAGCTGGTGATGGAGTGGTGGGACCGGCACTTGGCATGGCAACTGACACGGCCCGAAATCCGGTTAGGCATTGCGGGCACCCAATAATCAGAAATACATCTTGTTGCGGCGTGCAACCCGATCCATATATTCATACTGTCGCGGCGTGCAACCCGATCCCTATATTTATACTGTTGCGGTGGGCAACCCAGAATATGAGCCAGAAATATATAGGCAAACTGAAATATGTCAACAATATGGTAGACATACCACATACACAAAACACATCATGATAGTCACACAATAGTCAGCATGCGGTGCAACGAAATGGGATAAATGTAGTATGATGCAATGGTGTCACATGTGCCAAATAGATGGAGCGGAATCCTCCAACTCCAGAGCTCTTACCCTCAATATGATATAAGGAGCAGAATCCTCCTGCTCCTAGGGTGGAATCCTCCTACCCTCAATATGATGCAATGGAGCGGAATCCTCCTGCTCCTAGGGCGGAATCTTCCTGCACCCAATATAATGCAATGGAGCGGAATCCTCCTACTCCTGGGGCGGAATGCTCCTACCCCCAATATGATGCAATGTAATGCATATGAATGCAACATAATGCATATGAATGAAACACGATGCAATCATAACCCATCACCAGCACGGGACGCTCATCGATAACCGGAAAATATATGCTAACTCACAGCAAGAGTACAATGCTTAGATCCTCAATGCAATACCAACAACCGGACATAACATATAATATACAATGTATATCCGAAGCTAAGGCATAATGAGTACGCCTATCGGCAGTTACACACGTAAGGAACACGTGGTAGAAAATCCACGAGGCCAGGTGCCTCCAAAGAAATAGATATAAACACTTACCTTATTTCAAAGTGCTACTTCGGGGCGGAATCCTCTTACCCTCAATATGATATAAGGAGCGGAATCCTCCTGCTCCTAGGGGCGGAATCCTCCTACCCTCAATATGATGCAATGGAGCGGAATCCTCCTGCTCCTAGGGCGAAATCCTCCTACCCTCAATATGATGTAATAGAGCAGAATCCTCCTGCTCCTGGGGCGGAATCCTTCTGCACCCAATATAATGCAATGGAGCAGAATCCTCCTGCTCCTGGGGCGGAATCCTTCTACCCCCAATATGATGCAATGTAATGCATATGAATGCAACATAATGCATATGAATGCAACACGATGCAATAATAACCCATCAACAGCGCGGGACTCTCATCGACAACCGGAAAGTATATGCCAACTCACAGCCAGAGTACAATGCTCAGATCCTGAATGCAATACCAACAACAGGACATAACATATAATATACAATGTAAATCCGAAGCTAAAGCATAATGAGAACGCCTATGGACAGCTACACACGTAAGGAACACGTGGTAGAAAATCCACGAGGCCAGGTGCCTCCAAAGAAATGGATATAAACACTTACCTTATTTCAAAGTGCTACTCAACAACCGCTTTATCCTTTGGATTCACTGCCAATGATCCTGCTTATTCAATAAGCAGAAAATATATCAAATTAGGCTAAATGCCTCATTCTTCACATCTTAGAATAATCCAGATAGGAACCTGATACCCTATTCGCATACGAAATACGTAGGCCAGGCCTATGTACAGGGTTCAAAGTCACATAACCAAACCCTAAATAAATTACATTTATATGTTGCCCATAACTCACTGAGTACGAATATATACTCAATTCCATTATCAGGGTTCAATTAACCCCTTAAACTATTAATTGAACTTATTAAAACGGTGTCTAATATCCCAATTTTTTCGTTAAAATATACTCAAACACACGTAATAAACTCAAATAATATATTAAGATCATTACCTGAATATTTCGGGGTGAAAATTCTATCTTTTTCTGGCTCTTTTCTTATTTTCTGGTATTTTTTCCTGCTTCGTTTCTGCTTCTTCGCTTCTCATTTCTGTTTCGTTTTCTATTCTTGTTTTGTAAGAAAGCTAAGGGATATATATATCCTTAGCACCGCCCATGTCACCTTTCCTTTTGTTTCTTTTCCTTTTTTCTTTTTTGTTTTCTCTTTTCTTTTATTTTATTTTCTTTTCTTTTCGCGACGAAAATTAAAACGGAACTCTACGAAATTCGAAATAATTTCAAATTTCTCAAGCAAGTTATACTATATATATATATATATATATATATATATATATATATATATATATATATATATATATATATATATATATATATATATATAGCATACTCGCTAAGGCAGATTTCAAATCGGGTTCCCAAAACTCTAGATGCGAATTTAAATGGAAAAAGGTCAAATTATTTAACTTTCGGCATTTTAGCAGAAACTAGCCGGAAAACCTCACAATTCACTTTTGAAAAATCATAAAAGTCACAAATAATCATATGAACCTAACAGCGCTTTCGGATTTTAAATCAGAGCTCATTCGCCAAAACCGAGCTCGAAAATCACTTTTTAATATTTATCAGCAATAAAAATTGAAACCTTCTTCCGATACGTACCAAACAAGGTCTGATTTAACTCAAATTTTACAGACAGGTCCTAAGGGACCTTACGAATATTTTCAAATTATCGGCACGCCAATCAGAGTCCTAACTTCCAAAACTTCTGAAGGAGGTCGTTTCATTCTCCTCCACTTATACTCTCGTTTGTCCTCGAACGAGCTTAAGTCTACACCAAAATTCGCACAGATAACAAGAGAACTTGCACGACCTGAGCTACTCTACGGGCATTATTTTTTTATTACAACATCAGAATTATAACACACATATCGAACCTTTGGAATAAAATATATCTGGATAATATGATAACACCATTGCACAGCTTATTCTGACTAGCTGATCCTTCCTCAATCATGAGAGGAGAGTTTTACTTTTTCGAAACAAAGATACACGAAACTTTGAACGGGTTAATATGATTCAGCCGATAATAACCTCTTCGATATACCTTTTGATATGGAACAGGTCGATGGAACTAAGAATTAGCTCACACTTGATGCAATAAGGGAGCTTTTGAAGTACCTTGTCACTACACACTATAGAAGATTTGATGCAAGCTATATTATTTTTACGAACGCACTATGCAATATCTCAGTTGATGTTAGTGTTGTTCCACAATCTCCTTGTGGGAATGTAGTTACTTATATCCTAATGTGTGTGAAAGGTTCATCTGAACAGGGTCTATCATATAAGGATAAGGATCATGCAGATACTACTGGATAGTATAATGGAGACCAGGAATGATCTTCAGACTGAACATCTACGTCAGGGTATTGTCTTTGAATTGGAAATATTATGACTCGAAAAAGTGAAAATAAAATAGACATGTAGTTGGACCATGAGCTGAGGAAGAATACCAGCAACAAAGTTAATTATATGAGCACTTACAACGCTAAAGTAACCTCTCAAAAAGTTGAGGTGTGAAAAAGATATGCCAATGATGGATGGACGACAAACTGCACTAGACTTTTAACTCTAAATTTCCATGAAGTAAAACAGCGTCAGTATGAGGATCCAGTTCTAGTTGAATACAGACATATAGCCAGAAGAAAACCGGAGTCACAATACAGGGTTACTACTGACGGTGTTCTCATGTATAAAGATAGACTTTGTGTCCCTGATGTTGCAGATTTACGTGGATAGATTATGATAGAGGCACATTATTCCAAATACACTGTTCATCCAGGTTCGACTAAGATGTACCATGATCTTAAGCAGATTTATTGGTGGGATGGAATGAAGTGTGACATAGCAGAATTTGTGGCTCAGTGTTCTAATTGCCAGCAAGTTAAAGTCGTATCATCTTTCCAGACTTTACGCTTTCAACAGATAGGTACGTATATATGATCAGTTTGCCAGCTTATCTCTAGCATTAATAGATTCTTAGTGGGTTTAGCAATGATCGACACTCATTGTAGGTTTCTGTCGTGGCCCTAGATTGGGTCGTGACAAAAGTGGTATCAACGCCTTAGAGATCTGGTATTACCATTCAATATTTGGAGGAAGACTCATCCACTTAAAGCACAAACTCATGCAGCTATTTGAATAGGAATAACCATCCCCGCACAGTCTGCTGGACTAAAGAAGATTTAGCTAAAAGCTGAACGTAGGCAGACATAAGCTACCAACTACCCCTTTCGAGTTGCAAAACAGCTGCAACTCTCGAGTTCACAAATCCATACCTTTGCCGTAAACACCACCGCCTGATGGATGGAACTTATATTACCCTTAGAAGCCTTGAAAATAATAATATGCTTACCTGGCCACAATAACACGTACTCTAGCTCAACACAGGGAACATCACAAGCGGCTACCAACTGCCCAAGCTCACTAGTGCCAGCCGAAGAAGAAATGGAAATGGACCGAGGATAGAAATAATTAGAGCTTCAGGAAGCTCACCTTCTTATTTGCTTGGCTACCAAAGCTAGACTACTTACGAGTCAAAGTAGGCCAAGAATCGCAATTGAAGAAACAGATATTAAATAAGCTTTATGGAACAACATCTATGCCAATTTGACCTCCCAATAAGAAGGAAAATCTGACAATTTACCAGAAACCCTTTTATAACCAAGAAGAACTCATAGGATAACATGACTTTAATAGCGTTTTGAACCAAAAGGAGATACGTAGATCGAATATTACTTACTAAACAGTTTGCACCGGAAGAAACGATAACACTTTTTGATGGTGACGAATTAGGATCCCATTATCCTACCAACATTGAATTTCGAGGAGAGAGGTAAACATAATTGACGTAATAACAGGAAGGTGGCGTAACAAGATGCCAAGCAGACAATACCGACACTCACTCCCAAATCTCTCACATTTAAATCAGATAAACTAGTATGGTCTCACAAATTCCCTGAATAAATCATACTAGAAGTTCACCCGCCTACCGCAATCGATTCTTAATAGAAACAATATCCAAGGAAGCCATGGAAACATGGTAAGATAAACGAAGTTCAGACCGATCGGAAGAATAAAATCTTACTCACATATCATGGAAGAAGAATTACATGGGTAAACTACATCGGATATTCCTACCAGACTGGCAGTTCACAGAACTGCCTCTACAGCTGAGCTGAGCTACTACCCTGATAATCACCTTCTGAAGAACCACTGCCACCACGCTCTCGGGCTCTACTGGATGGTGGCATTTTGCTGGCTGATTGAGATCTAAAGGAAATCTCCTGCAACTGTATAGGTGTCTGATGACAGGAGAAAGGACGACTGCCTACTTGCCGGAGTAAGAGAAAACCCCTCAAAGGATAGCCAGAATCACGACAATGATAACACTTTTTCGCTGAAAATGAAAGCTGGAAAGATTGTTGATAGCTGTAAAGAAAACACTGAATCTGATCTTGACGAGCTACTGGCGCACTCTGAGAATCACGTGACATAAGCTAAGATAACCTGGAAGGTGACCTCTCAAAATAACCAGAACTCTTACTTCCAAATGAGGTACCATGGTTGCCCACTCGGGCCACGGAATCTCTTGCTCTCCCGCTCTAACCTATGGTATGCCTCGTACCTTCGGGAAATATCAACAACATCAAATGAAATCCGATCTCAATCTCTCGAGCCATCTGGGATCTCAAAGAAGAATAAAGGTCATCAATAAATCTTTGAATCTCTCAAAAGGCTCATGGACTAGTTCTAATGCATATTCAGCCACTCTATAGAATTCAATCTCATATTCTGAAACACCAACAAGCTAACCGACAGGTTACCCTGTTCAATCCACTCAAACTGGCAACACTTTTCATCTCGCTCGCTACTCAGAAGGAACTTTTCCACGAGTCTAGAAGAAAAATTGAACCAAGTCAGCCAATGAGAGAGCGGTCCACCAATTCAATGCTGGACCAAAGGGATTATCTGATGCATAGCTTGAGAATATCGGAAGGTTCAACCAGATAAATAATGTAGAATCTAGGGACACTCGGACCGAGCTATTACATGGGCTAGCTAACCAATCAGAATAATTAGTGGCGCAACACATGCTGCCTCTGGAACATAATTTACTGGGACAATATCAGGAACTGGAACAAGAGCCCTCTAAGTCCGAACATCTGCATATGCGGCAACCTGATAAGCTGCCTAGCGAATAATAGGTTATTGTGGTATCTGCGGCACCAAGATTCTCGTAAAAGCATCGTAGAGAGCCAAGGGAACCACAAGGCCCTGCTCCCTTGCCCATCGGGAGCTCGTACAACTGGGACCTCCATAACTAGATCGTCAGCACGATCAAAAACTCTCGGGGCTTCGTTAGTGCTAGCCCCAGGCTAGACTGCTTCGTCTTGAACTCATACTATTTGCTGATATGTCGCACGAGGGTTCACAATTACCATGAAGGAATTAACGAATTAACGAAAATACTTTTGAATCCTAGACCGACGCACGATCAGAAATGAAGGAAGTGAAACTTCCTAAATTCCATCATAGCCTCTCGTAGATCAGTACGAATGTCTACGTACCCATCAACGAGACTCTACTAGATACTGTCTTAGTATAGATAGACTCTAAACTGGGCTCTGATACACCCTGATACGACCTAAAATCCGGTTAGGCAGTGCGGGCACCCGAAATCTTCCCCTAGACCCGTCGGGCAAACCCTTATCAATTAAATTAGGAAAATAAATATAACAATTCATAAATAAGAACAAGACAGAGAAAAAAAAACATAAACATACTGATACCTCTAAGCTGCAAAAAAGAAATTACAGCTGACTACCCAACATACTAGGTTTAGGGCTATCCAGACTAGACATCTAAGAGTACGAAAGAAGATAGATACCTTTTGAAAGGAGAAAAATGCAACTGAAATAATTAACAATAAACTGGTGGCCATCCATAAAAGCTGGCTCACCCTGACAGCTGAAGTCGTCTTCGCTCCATCACAACGTGGCGAACTCGATCCTGGAGCGAACCTGCCGAAACGAAATAGATAGACAAGAAACAAACAACAAACAAGGGTGAGTCAAAAGGACTCAATAAGTGGGGCAGACTAGCCACCTCAAAGAATAGGATAGCTAGCCAGGGAGAAGAAACAGATAAACCAAATTCCTTTTATTTAAATTATGAAAAGGCAGAGCCAAATAATAACTAGAAACACGTATGGAATCACAAACTCATTAACAACCAGGAACATAAGATAGCCAGAACATGTAGGTATCCCGAACATATCAACAATCAGAAATACATCCTGTTGCGGCGTGCAACCCGATCCATATATTCATATTGTCGCGGTGTGCAACCCGATTCATATATTTATATTGTTGCGGCGTACAACCCGATCCATATATTTATACTGTTACGGCGTGCAACCCAGAATATGAGCCAGAAATATATAGGCAAACTGAAATATGTCCACAATATAGTATACATATTGCATACACAAAACACAGGCTGGTAGTCACACAATAGTCAGCATGCGGTGCAACGAAATGGGATGAATGAAGTATGATGCAATGGTGTCACATCTGCCAAATAGATGGAGCGAAATCCTACTACTCCGGGGCGGAATCCTCCTACCCTCAATATGATGTAAGGAGCGGAATCCTCCTGCTCCTAGGGCGCAATCCTCCTACCCTCAATATGATGCAAGGGAGCAGAATCCTCCTGCTCCTGGGGCCGAATCTTCCTGCACCCAATATAATGCAATGGAGCGGAATCCTCCTACTCCTGGGGCGGAATGCTCCTACCCCCAATATGATGCAATGTAATGCATATGAATGCAACATAATGCATATGAATGAAACACGATGCAATCATAACCCATCACCAGCACGGGACGCTCATCGATAACCGGAAAATATATGCTAACTCACAGCCAGAGTACAATGCTTAGATCCTCAATGCAATACCAACAACCGGACATAACATATAATATACAATGTATATCCGAAGCTAAGGCATAATGAGTACGCCTATCGGCAGTTACACACGTAAGGAACACGTGGTAGAAAATCCACGAGGCCAGGTGCCTCCAAAGAAATAGATATAAACACTTACCTTATTTCAAAGTGCTACTTCGGGGCGGAATCCTCTTACCCTCAATATGATATAAGGAGCGGAATCCTCCTGCTCCTAGGGGCGGAATCCTCCTACCCTCAATATGATGCAATGGAGCGGAATCCTCCTGCTCCTAGGGCGAAATCCTCCTACCCTCAATATGATGTAATAGAGCAGAATCCTCCTGCTCCTGGGGCGGAATCCTTCTGCACCCAATATAATGCAATGGAGCAGAATCCTCCTGCTCCTGGGGCGGAATCCTTCTACCCCCAATATGATGCAATGTAATGCATATGAATGCAACATAATGCATATGAATGCAACACGATGCAATAATAACCCATCTACAGCGCGGGACTCTCATCGACAACCGGAAAGTATATGCAACCTCACAGCCATAGTACAATGCTCAGATCCTCAATGCAATACCAAAAACAGGACATAACATATAATATACAATGTAAATCCGAAGCTAAGGCGTAATGAGTACGCCTATAGATATCTACACATGTAAGGAACACGTGGTAAAAAATTCACGAGGCCAGGTGCCTCCAAAGAAATGGATATAAACACTTACCTTATTTCAAAGTGCTACTCAACAACCGCTTTATCTTTTGGATTCACTGCCAACAATCCTGCTTATTCAATAAGCAGAAAATATATCAAATCATGCTAAAGGCTTCATTCCTCACATCTTAGAATAATCCAGATAGGAACCTGATACCCTATTCGCATACGAAATACGTAGGTCAGGCCTATGTACAGGGTTCAAAGTCACATAACCTAATCCTAAATAAATTATATTTATATGTTGCCCATAACTCACTGAGTACGAATATATACTCAATTCTATTATCAGGGTTCAATTAACCCTTTAAACTATTAATTGAACTTATTAAAATGGTGTCTAATATCCAAATTTTTACCGTTAAAATATACTCAAACACACGTAATAAACTCAAATAATATATTAAGATCATTACCTGAATATTTTGGGGTGAAAATTCTATCTTTTTTCAGCTCTTTTCTTATTTTCTAGTATTTTTTTCCTGCTTCGTTTCTGCTTCTTCGCTTCTCATTTCCGTTTCATTTTCTGTTCTTGTTTTGTAATATCCCTTAGCACTGCCCATGTCACCTTTCCTTTTCTTTCATTTCCTTTTCCTTTTTGTTTTCTCTTTTCTTTTATTTTATTTTCTTTTCTTTTCGCGACGAAAATTAAAACGGAACTCTACGAAATTTGAAATAATTTCAAATTTCTCAAGCAAGTTATACAAAAATATATATAGCATACTCGCTAAGGAAAATTTCAAATCGGGTTCCCAAAAATCAAGATGCGAATTTAAATAGAAAAAGGTCACATTATTTAACTTTCGGCATTTTAGCGGAAACTAGCCGAACAATCTCGAAATTCACTTCTGAAAAATCGCAAAAGTCACAAATAATCATATGAACCTAACAATGCTTTCGAATTTCAAATCAGAGCTCATTCGCCAAAACCGAGCTCGAAAATCTCTTTTTAATATTTATCGACAATAAAAACTGAGACCTTCTTCCGATACGTACCAAAGAAGGTCTGATTTTAACTTAAATTTTACAGACAAGTCCTAATGGACCTTACGAATATTTTATAATTATCGGCACGCCAATCGGAGTCCTAACTTCTGAAATAACTGACCGAGGTCGTTTCGGCAACATGACCGGCCGGCGTGTTTGTATCCGTACCGACGTCTCTAACCTCCACCCGATTCGTACACACCTGAGCCTACACTTTTATAAAATCCATTTCCCCTTTATTTTAAACTACTACTATTATTATTGTAACTATTATTATTATTATTATTATTATTATTATTATTATTATTATTATTATTATTATTATTATTGTTGTTATTATTATTATTATTGTAATCATTACTATTATTATTACTAACTCATTTTCTTATATCTTTTGCGAGGTAAAATTGGTTGATAGACGACAATCCATTTTGGGAAAAGAACCATTTGAAGAAAAACCTTAATTATTGTTATTAGTTATTCTTATTATTATTATTTATTTGTTATTACCTTATTATTATTTACTAACTTGACTTCATTTGTTTTTGCGAGGTACATTTGGATAAATATCTTCAAAACAACACTGCAAAAATGCTTCTAATCTTACTTTCTATTATTTACTCCTAATATTTATTTTTATTATATACTAACTAATTTATTTTATTTTTCTAGGTGAAATTCTTTAAGGAGGAAGCCTATTAGTGAATTGGAGCTTTTTATCTAATTTAATTATTATATGCATATCATAATAGTCGTTTAATTATTTGTCTAGTCCATTTGTTTAGTTACTTATTTTGAATCCCAATTATAAAGTCCGGCCGGTAACCACATTTGGTGGAGATTGAGAGGGGCCTAACCCCTTCCTCACGAGTTAACTTGAACCTCTTACCTAGAATATCTGGTTCGTAAACTAAGTTTCGGAGTTAATTGTAAAATTAGCTAGAAACAAAATAGTTCCCCTAATACGCCTAGTTAAAAATATGTTAGGTGACAACTTCAACTCTTTACCCGTGAGTTACCCACTAAATCGAGTCATATTTCGAACTTTAACAAGTTGGGGTAAAAATAGGATGCGGCACCACTTCCGCTCTACTTCTTCGGCTTAAGCCTTTAAATGTCGATCGTTTATTTCTTACTTGGTTTTTCATCACTTATTGTGGCTGATTCTTGTCTGCTTGCACCACTGTCACGCCGGAAAACCTTACCCTGGTACAGTCCTTCCTTTATTTTTGATATTTTTCACTATCATTGAGATCCTATTGTTTTGCTACTGCTGCAATTTGCTATCTGCGATGTTGATTTCTTGTTGTTATTGACTCGTTTGTTTGATTTTTTGCTGCGAGGTTCTGTATTTTTGTGAGAATATTACAGTCCTTTGATAGTGTTTGCAACTGATCTGGATGAACCCACGTTGAGCTGCTATGAAAATACTTTAATTGTTTGCTGGAAATATTGGCTTGAGAGACGTTACATTATGATTGACCGTTATTTTTGGTCTCTACCGAATTGAACATATGCTATATTATTGTTGATCATGTTCATGGTCTCCACTGATTTAAATGGAATTCTGTTTGAGTTGTAGGCCTATGAAAATATTTTATCTGAGGCCAATGGACTGATTTGAACAAATACTACGGCCAATGACATTTGGAGGCCAAAGCAGTCCCGTTCCGTTATACGCAATATCCCTTTACAAGTCCCTCCAAAAACAAATTGGTGATGATATGCATATCACTTTGCAAAGTAAGCGATACTAGAGTGGTGGAATTGGAGGTATCTGGCATGGCAAACCGGCCCGGGCTCCATGTTTGCAGCCGCACCGACATCCCTAACCTCCACTTGATGCAATAAGCATTCTAAGCCTAAATTTTTAAAAAATTCATTTTTCCTTTATTTTATTATTATTATTATTACTATTATTATTATTATTATTATTATTATTATTAATATTATTATTATCATCATTATTAATCGTCGCACTATCTCTTTTTCGTATTTTTTTTGCGAGGTACGTCTCGGAGAAATGAATAATTTAACATTATTAACATTTCCTATACCTTTTACTTTATTTCATTATATATGTGTGTGTGTGTGTGTGTGTGTGTATTATATACGCATACACATATATAATGAAATAAAGTAAAAGGTATAGGAAATGTTAATATATATATAAAATTTGTTTTCATTTTGCGAGGTACCTTTGATTGATGTTTACCTATGAAGAAGCCAACTACTGCATTTGTAACCCTTTTATTTAATCTTAATTATTATATACATATTATAGCAATCATTTAATTATTTTGTCTATTTTTAGTTAGTTAGTGTATTTGCGAAGTTGCTTTTAATCGGTTAGAATCCCAATCATATTGTCCGGCCGGTAACCACATTTGGTGGAACCCGAGAGGTGCCTAAAACCTTCCTCTCGGGTTAACTTGAACCCTTACCTAAAATTTCTGATTCGTAGACTAAGTTTCGGAATTAATTATAAAATTGGCTAGAAATAAAGTAGGTGCCCTAATACGCCTATTTAAAATATAAATATTAGGTGGCGACTCCAAATCTTTACTCGTGAGTTCCAGTAAGTCGAGCCCTGTTTCGAACTCTAACCGGGTTCAGAAAAAAATGGGTGTCGACAGAATGGCTACTCCGTTGGGGATACCGAGGTTCTCACCATTACGGACTTTTTTTGGGATTTTTTACTGTTATTTTATTTATATTTTTTAAAGATTAAATTTTTTTCTTTTCCTTTTTGCAGGAATTAAACTTAGTTTTTTTGGCGCATCTTTTATTTTATTGGGTTGTCTTTACACTTCTTCTACTTCTGGAAAGTTCTACACTTGCACACACCATAAATGTTTACGTGGATCTCACGGCCGTTTCACTCTCAAAATATTCTTTATGGGGAAAGGTTTGGAATCTAGTTGGTCTGTGGTACAATTAACAATTCTAAACGCTCCCACCCCTTGGTTGTCCACCCGGAGAAACCATGTCTTTGTCTAGAAACCCACTCTTAGAAGTTCCTATTAGAAGAATGCTTCACACCTCACGCTTCAACAATTTTTGAAATTCTCTACAAGTTTGTTAAATCCTTTTTTTACGGTTTCACTTAAGGATTGTTTAAATATTTTTTATATTATTTTTCTTCGATTATCTTATTTCTCGAAACTAACTTGTTTCTTTTATTTTTCTGTATATTAAATTTATTTTGTGAATTACTTCAACATTAGCATCCTTTTAAACTCACATTTTTTTTAGAAAACATGCGCATTTTCTTTCAAAACTTGTACATTTTTAACTTGTGCATATCGCTCATACTTCCCGCCACTCCTGGTAGTTACAAATCGTGCATCGAAAAACACGGTGGCTGCGACCACTTCTCCCTAACAAAATTTCTTTAGGGGGAACGACTTAGAATCTATTTGGTCCATGACGTTCCCGCTCCCAAGTCGTCCGCTTCAGAAGATAATAAAACCTGGTCTAGCTAGCTCCATTCTTTAGTAGCAACGCTAGGAACCATGCGTCATGACATATCATTGGTCAACTTACTTCTAAGTCAAATATACCAACTTGTTCAAACAATAAGAATGGCTTTTTGACCCCCAAGGAGCGTTGAACATGTTTTATTTGAATTTGCTTAAAGGATTGAATGTACAAATATGGACTGTTTATTGGATTTATTCTGCATTCAATATCATTCAAAGGCATAAAAGCAATGCCGAAGAGGCATCAAAACCCAAATTGAATCAAAAACGGTTGTTTATTCCTAAACAGTCGGAGTTATTCTGTATTCAATGCTATTCAAAGGCACAAAAGTAACCTAAGAGGCATCAAACGCCCAAATTGAATCAGAAACGACCATTTATCTCTAAGCGATGTGAATCATTCTGTATTTAATGCTATTTGTCATACCCAATTTTGGACTCAACTCAAGGCGAGTCGGTTTCGGATCTGACTGAGTAACTCGTTTGAGTTTAAATATTGGAGTCGCCACCTAATATAATCTCTAAGGCGTATTAGGTCACCTAATGTCTAAAGTCAAGTTCAAAAAGTCTAATAGTCAATTCCAGAGATTCTATATGGGTAAGAAGTCCAAATGACTCGGGGAAGAAGGTGTTAGGCACTTCTCCGAGTTCCACAAAGAGTGGTTACCGCCCGAGTCTAAATTTTGGAATACAAATAGTGTATATTGTCATAAATACTAACTTGAGAATTAATTTGACATTCTAGTTCAAAATGTAACACATTCATGCAATTTCGAACACATATGTATAAACAATTCTCATATACGGCCTATATTTCGAGCCTAATCGTAGTTATGGCCTTATCAAATGCCTAATCGTTGATAAGTGTTAACATACGAATGAGCATTTAATTCCAATTCTACATGCGAGCAGGTTTTACACAAATAGTCTATTTTTGTAAATAATCTCAGATTTAGCAAGAAAACCAAAAGGGAGTTTGTTTTAAAACAAAATATTGGCCATTTAGGATCCGTGTGACTCATCATTAATTGTCAAGCTCTAACCTTAATGGCTTTTTTATGTAGGGGTCGGATTTTAGAAATATGTATAGGTAGAGAGGCTGTTTTTGAGAAAAACGGATTCACAAAAGCACATAAATCCATATAAAGGGTTGTCGCACGTAATAGTATACATATAAGTATTAGACATGCAAATATATGGTCTAAATCGTAGTTATAATATTAAGAAAACATGTTTAATATGTATAAACGATCCCAAAGCTTTATGCACCCCTATACACTATTAGATTAGTGCATAGGAGTGTCAGAGTAATTAAAAACATTTTTAGACATATACCGGCCACTTTTTGAAAAGGTTTTGGGCCTGGATCACTCGTGCAAACAGAAACAGTTTAGTATTTAGCATAACAAACCAGATTTTAATACTTTTCACAAATAGCCTTGATTTTAAACAAAGTTTCAGTCTGATCATCGCAAAATTAGTTCTCAAACAATCAAAACCTGTGAGGCATATTATATACAATGGTGTTGTCATTTAGGAAGCATGCAGGTTTTAAAGGTGTGCTATAACTTGTCATAACATTCAGTTTTCGAAAAGGAGAAGCTATAGACATGAATGATGCAGCACATAAGGAGGTAAGGGAGAAGGAGAGGCTCCTGAGTAGCCATTCACACATTCTAGCAACTGTGTGCCCTGTTTTAAGCAAATACAACAGGGGACCTAATAAATATACACAAAGGGACAGTTTCTAATGGGGCATGGTTCACCAGGCAAGGAGTGGGCTACTCTAAACATGGTCAGGACTCCCAAAATTGCACCTGAGTAGGCATTGCAAAATGCAGCTAATAGGCTTGATAAAAAATTTAAATTTAAGACTCAAATCAAGGTTGACATGGCCCGAAACCCACACACAAGTAGAATCCCTCACTGGGGTTTGTATAATAGCCAAAACCTGTGATAGAACCTGGGTATACCCTTGAGGATATCCTTACAACTCCTGCATAAAGGGGTTAGCACAAAGGGCCAAGGGAAGGCCCTGAACAGGTACTGATAAGAGCAGAATAAGGGCACATATGCAACCTCTCAAACAGGGATACACAGAGTATAAAGAGAATCCCATAAACAGTTTCAAACACAGACAAACAAAGATGAAAAACAAGTTTTAACTAAGGCAACATACAGTCGAAAATAGAAAGAAAGAGATACCTTCAGTAGTAATTGAACAAGTAAACAGAGTTGTGAGTGATGTTTAACACTTGCAGACAGCCAAACCAGAAAAGCAAACAAAGGAAGAGTCTTCCAGTGATGTTAATCAGAATAGAGTAAAGTGGGTGCTAGATGTTTCTGTGTATGAGAAGAGTATTGCAGAGTCTTCAGTGCTTTAGTGTAGTGAATATGTAAGGTGTTGATATCAAAAACTGTGTCTATATTGACTAACAGAGCCAATTTATATAGGTGAGGGGAAATAAGAGTTCAAATTCAAACAGGCAAACACATAAGGCAAGAGAATAATGCCTTCCATAAATAAAGGGGACACCCATAGGTGTTCTTTCCAAGTATAACCTAATCAAACTCCCAGATTTAAGGCCTATCAAATCTCAAACCAAATATGATTCCCCCTCACTAAACTTAGCGAAGTCAAGGTTCAACAATCAGTGTATAAGTGTGTTCTAGGCTCAATAATAATTCAACAAATTCTGGAAAGACTTTAATTGATATCACATGAATTACCAGAACCAAATTCCAATCATGTATCAATTAGAGATTCAACTCTAACAAACCTAGATCTTCCTAAACAAGTAAAATAGGTAATTCACTCATATTTTACACATGTAATAGCATAACAAACATGAACGAATATAGACAATTCACAGTCTGCCCTAGGTTTCAAATTCGCAGGCTAACAGGGATAATCCAGGACACAAGTCACGATTATACTAACCTTAGGCATATGAAAAATCAAATTAGTGTTTAAACTTAACTAGTGAACTAAGCAAAGATTAACAATCTCAAGAATTTCCATCTTAGCTAATAGACAATGACAATCAATCATGTTTAGTCACGGAAAGGACTAGGCAAATTTAGGTTCAACATCACCTAGTTTAAAAATCATCCTGAAGGGAAAGGGTTTACCTGATTTGAATCGGAGCGGGGTCAATCTCGACCCGTTTTGAATTAGGGTTACAAGGAAGAAATCTCACCCCTTTTCAGTGTCCATGTCTTTCAAAACAAACGGAGCCCCGTCGGAGGCGTTTCCCGGCGGTGGCGATTCAGTCGACATAGGGTTACATTTGCCCTCGTCCAAACCCCATCGAAAGCGTGTGTGCTATGTTGCGGACGACGAGGGGAGCATAACGACACCATTTTCCCTAATTTCCTCCGGTTAAAATGGCCGGAAAGTTGATCGAAGAGGGTGGCGATTTGAATCGCCAAGAGGAGAAAGAGGAGAGTCGCGGCTGAGGGAGAAGGAGAACTGAAAAGGGGAAATAGGGTTTGGGGGGTGCGTGTGTAATAAAAATGGAAACTTGAATCCTGGCCGTTGGATTAATGTCGTTGACGGCCAGGATTAAGCCACGTAGGCGGTGACGTGTAAAAACGAAGCTGATGTGTAGAGGTGTGAAGTGTAATGTGTATATATATGTGTAGAATATGAAATGTAATATATATAGGTATATGTAGTGTATATCTAGTGTATATTAGGCATGAAATAAGTATAAAATTGGTATAAAATGGATATAAAAATATAGAAAAATTAGAAAATTGATTTAAAATATTAGGCAGGCTAGGAAATGCATAAAAACTGTAATTTTGAGATTTAAAATAATTTTGAATAATTTTGTCAAAATAGAAATAATTACGAAAAATTGTAAAAACAGCTATGGTTTGAGACGATACTTTTGAAAATAGCCTTGATTTGTCAGGCTATTATAAGAAGGTAATTTGAAAAGAATGGACGAGGCAAGAGTGAGTACACAATCGTGTGCAAAATTCGAAAACTGTTGATTTTGAAAATGGGAGGGACAAAATTGGGTGTCAACACTATTCAAACGCACAAAAAGTAATCGAAAAGGCATTAAAAGCCCGACTTGAAGAAGAAACGATCGCTTGATAGACGGAATGACACATAATGCGCATTTATCCTTTAGGAATTATATAACACATCTATGGTATGTCAAAAGTCCATTAGAAACCTTCTTCTAAAGGTGTCCAAAGAGTTCTCAATCCACAACGACACTTCTCTTCATATTCCATATTGCATTATTTTCAAAAAAAAAAAAAAAAAAAAAAACCCCATGCCATACGTTAATCGTTTGCTTACAAGCGGAATTTAGGCATTTTCCTTCTCTTTTTTCTCCTTCCTTCATCTTTTCCAAAGATCATGGCCACTAAAACATTCGACATGGTTACTAGAGTCCCTCAATTACTCAAAGATTGGTGGGGAAACCTAAGCATAGATCAACAAGACTAAGTTAAAATAGTGTTGGGAAATCTGATTTCAGTAATTGAACACACTGCAGTGAAAGGGATAGTAGAAGCAGAGGTACACTATTGGGATGCAGACCGAGCAATTTTTCACTTTAGGAGTGTAGAGTTGACGCAGCTGCTAGAAGAAATAGGCGGGTTGACTCAGTTACCATTTGAAAGTGAGGAAATCTTGATGCCTGAGAACATTACACCTGAGGAGTTATTCGAAATGGTAAGGTTTAAGCCCGAATTATGCACAGACAGTATAAGGCAGTCGAGAATTTCTTTGACTTCCCTCTACATCAAATTCGGTACAGAGAAGCATTTCAAGAAATCGAAAATAATTTCAACATTAACAAGACAAATTGGCAAGAGCGGAGGACCAGCTTTTTAGGGACTGTCGTGTTTCCAGAACACAAAGGACGAGTTGACGTTTGCATGGTATCAATTGCTGATGCTCTACTCATGGACTTTTACAAGAAGTACACTTAGGTATTGATGATTATTGTAGAAATGTATCGAGCTTTAGAAAGATGCAAGAAGGGTGCTAGCTTTTTTGAAGGTTGCAATCTGCTTCTACAAATTTGGTTGATGGAACATTTGCGAAAGGTGAACAGCACAGACCAAGCCTTTAACTCCATACCAGGGGAGAATTACATCTCGACTCATACCGCCTGCATGGATAATGCTCTTGAGAAATGGGACCAGCCAACAACCGCCAAAGGCTGGCACCACATCCTTTCTCGGCTGACATCTGAAAACATACAATGGATATTTGATTATTTTCCCAGCACAACAGTAATCACACGGTCGAAAGGAGCTTCATTTCTTTTCCTGGTTGGGTTTAGAGGAGTTTATCCATACACACCTTTAAGGGCACTTAGACAAGCAGGAAGAAAGCAGATTGTACCCCAATTGCAGACATCAGAAGTTTCAAAGCAGATATTTTCGGAGAAAGGATACCATTCAAAGACAAGATATTAGAACTTTAGAAAGCAAGGCATTGAATAGAATTTGAGACTATTGGACGAAACAAGTTAAATGCAGTCTATGGTGAAGATTACCCGACAGCAGGGGCAGTTCAACCAAGAGCCACAACAAAAAGGAAAAGAAAATGCTGATGAGTTAGAATCTGAGTGCAAGAGGCTACACAAATAACTGGTAAGGGCTCGAGAAAAAATAGCAAAGAAGCAAAATTTGGTCAAAGCAAAGGACAAAGAAAAAGAGAAATGGCGCAATAAGGCAAAATTATTGACAAAACGCATAGAGTCTATAGGCGTATGGGCTAGCGAAGGAATGAACTTTGTGGCTGACAAAGGAATGGAGGAGAAAAGAAAGAAGGCTTGGGAAATGTTAAAGAATCTCATATTTGACATATCCCGGATTTTAACTAATGCAGACAACATCATATTTCAAGGAGAATCATCAGAGGCAAGCTTGTCCAAGGGAGACTCGTCCGAAGAAGAGGAAGAATCTTCTGGAGATGGATCAACATGAAAGATGTTCGTCTGGCCATGATCTAATTTTCTAGCAAATGTTTAGTCTTTTCCTTCTCTTACGCTGCTTCAATATTAGGCAATGTAATAAAGATCGATGTTCAGTAAATGCAATATTTTATTTAGGCTCCGAATTTTGTAAGCAAACGAAATGATACCTGTGGCACAAAGCGCTTTTCAAATCTTCGTGCGTAAAGCGGTCCTTCGTATTATAGGATGCATTTCTTATTTGATATGTGTGCATTGCATGAATTTGTTTGTTGCTCTAGGTCACTTTCTACCTAAGTCAATTCCTTCCCAAATCCAATCTCCTACCAAGGTACCTCATCTCCGAACTCTATGCCCAAATCCTTATATTAGAAACCTTTCACATATCAACATAATTCCTTAGCCTTTACCAACTCAAAACCCTATTATCCAAAAAGTTGGCTTAAGTTGAATATCAAGGCAGAAGATTTGGTTAAGCAAAGTGCACTTATCAGGGATTTTTCAAAAAGAGTTTTATTACAGCAGGCACTATACACACAAAGCATAAAATTGACGGAGCAAAGGACATGTTGGTCAAACTCAAAGGCACACCTGACTTATCACGATACCTTTTAACACCAATGTCTGGAGATCATTTTGTCACTCCAGTCCACATTATTGAAGGCGATTCTACGAATTTTAAACTTGCACCCATTCATGGTCAAAAAGGCGTTCAAAGAGGTATAAAAGGCAATAAGGAAGTGAGAAACGGGGAGAACCCGATTGATGTTACAAAGGTTCATGCACAGCAACCGAAATTAGCAGGCTAATTCAATTTGGAAAGGAATGCAAAGATGCAGTGACAAAAGCTCCCATTACATGAAAGAAAATAAAAATCCCATGGGTATTTAGAAGCATGTCTTGACCGACTAAACCAAGACAAGGTGATGAACTCAAGATGGAGTTATTTGAGACACTTGCAAGACCAACCGTTGATTTGATACAAAGGCACATGCAAATAGAATTTTAGGAGCAATTTTGGTCGAGGGCTTTATTAGAATGATACGAATTATCATGACAACAACTAAAATATGAAGTAGCAATCTAAGAATATACGTGATACGTGGGCGTCCTACATCGGTTCGGTCTTAAGAGCTCGACGAACCGTCATTCTTTACTTCCGGGGTCGATCAATAGGTAGTCCTCAAATTTCTTCTCGAAAGCCTGTAAGTATTTTCAAACAAAGGAAAGCTAATTCAAAGATTGGATCGCAGCAGTGGTTGATAAGTATGGAATATGTTGAGTATCTCTTTCAAAGACACACGGGCATCATGACAGACAAATTTGCAAGAAAGAATGACAAATGTACTCAAAGTCTTGGTGTTTGACAAAAGCCAACCTCCCTTTCTGTCGCATAGCACAACCTATTCCTTACACAACATCTTTACCACCTTTCATTGACATTCAACTCCTCATCTCCTGCTTAAATAAGCATCAGCCATTTAACCAAAATCCTTATTTTGACTGCTACATAAGGTACTCAAGCAATCTTTTGGAATCTCTATACAATTCGTCATAACCTCCAGATTCAAGTGTTAATCTATCATCTGCGGTCAAGGCATTCTCTTAAGCTATATGTAATGTTTTTGCATCAAATCTTTGCTAAATGTCCTAACACAGTTTTTCACATCGTATCACTCTATTACGGTTGCTTTGCGTTTGAACACTGAAATTGGTCAAGAATCAGCATTAAGGAAAAGTCGAATGGCAGGTCGAGCTGAAAACAATTACCTTCTGGAACAAAGCCTTTCAAACCACCAACATATGACACCGAGAGAACTCTAACAATCCCAATTCCACAAGAAAATCGCAAGAAAAGAATCCAATCACTATACAATCGAAACTGAAAAAACTCACAACCTCAAACTGCACCCAATTTACACAATAAACGACATTCCCCTCTGTCAAGACTTTCCACAACAACCTCATATGGTTCAACACAATCAAGGACAGGCAAAAGGACAAAATCTCACACCTTTACTCCTTTAGCTCAGTCAAAATATATTGCAACCAACACAAAAGTCACTCCTTAGATACTCATTCAGAGGTACCTTTGATTGAGGTTTACCTAGAAAGAAGCCAATAAGTGCATTTGAACCCTTTTTTATTTAATCATAATTATTATATACATATTATAGTAGTCATTTAATTATTTTAATCTATTTTTAGTTAGTTAGTTTATTTGCTTAGTTACTTTTAACTGCTTAGAATCCCAATTATATTGTCCGGCCGGTAACCACATTTGGTGGAACCCGAGAGGTGCCTAACATCTTCCTCTCGGGTTAAATTGAACCCTTATCTAGAATTTCTGATTCGTAGATTAATTTTCGGAGTTAATTATTAAAATGGCTAGAAATAAAGTAGGTGCCCTAATACGACTATTTAAAAAATATATGTTAGGTGGCGACTCTAAATCTTTACCCGTGAGTTCCAGTAAGTCGAGCCCTACTTTGAACTCTAATCGGGTTCGGGAAAAATGGGTGTCGACAACTTTCGTTGACTTTGTCCGAAAGTCATGGGCTTTGGTCCCCTAGCATATTTTGATGCATATATTCATATTTTGAACAGTTTGGAGCAATTGGATGCCATTTTTATCGACTTTGGATTTGGATTGGTCGTCGATGTTTCTTCGGATCGAGGTAAGAGAGACTTAAACTTCTACTTGCTTGGTTTTCTATATAGGTGTAATATGTATCTCGTTGAAACTATTATTATTGCATCCAAAGGTTCAACACTAATGAATATAAGCTCACTAGTTGAAGTAAGGTTGGGCTGTTGCGATGCATTATCTATGAAATGATTATGATACATTCTCGAGGTCTAATTTGAGATACTTGGAATGTCGAAAGTGTGATTTGCACTAAATTTGGTAAAAAGAGCATAGTATACAATCTATTATGAATATTGTGAGATTAAACATACTGTGACAGTGATTCTTTTATGAAAGTATTGTTATTACTTTACAAAGCTTAGAATTTATTTAGTTGAGATATTTTATCACGATCTAGAATATTTCGATTAATATCGTGTATGGCATCATAATATGCATATTTAGCGTGCGTTACTGATCACGCCCAACTATGCCCTATAAAAGGGACTAAGTGGTCTGGCAAATATAGCTCGGTACTTAAAGTCCCGATGTCGAATCGCACAGAGAACACAACTCCTAGCAGTTAATCTAGCTAAACTATCTTTCCAATCAACTTCAAGAGTATATCTTTAATATGATTTGGTTCTATCAACTACTTAACAAGAAACTAAATAACAAGGAATTAAAGATAGAGTTTGATTGAAGAGATATGAAACCTTATTTCTCCAACTCCTAACTTGTGCTAAAGTATTGTGTTATTAATTCTCCTTGAGTCTTCCTATTGAACAAGTGCTCCAAGTTTACAACTACCCACTTTTGTTAAGTATTCATACTTTCACTAATTAATTATTCTAATTAACTAATAAAGATGAGGAGGACTACACTTATGGTTCACAATAAGGATCAATATTCCTAATTCACCGTATTGACAACCTAAGAAATACCTTTGTTTTAAGTTGAAATACTGCTTTGTGTTTAACCCTAACTCATGAATCTATTCCTAGTAATCACAAGAATAAAGGGGACAATTAATTGGGGATCCTACCAACTAATCATTATGAAATTCGTAAACAACATAGATAGGAAGAATTAATGAGATTCATTCATAAAACAATAATTATCATCACATAATCATGTGGAGTGGTTCAATCAACCCTAGAATGGATGATTTAGCCACTCATAGTCATGTTCTAATACAAGAAATAACTATAAGCACGTAAAAATCACTAGAGATAGATGAATTGATGAGGTATAGCCTTGAATCATGATCTCCTCTCTTCCTTGCCTCCTTTTGATGTTAATTAGGTCAAACGTCCCGTTCTTGAGGGTTTTAAGGTGTATTTATTGTATGGACTTGAGTTAGGACGAAAACACCCTTGAAAATAACTAATAAAATTCAGAATATGCACTCAGAGAGGCACATGGCGTGCTGCACTAGGTACTGCACAACGTACACCCTGGTTTTTGCCAGGTTTGTCTATTATTTCGTCAGTTTTTCGTTCGCTTGACCCTCGAGCTTCTACTCAGACTTCAAAACCCTTGTTTTCACTAAACTTTGCTCCACAAATACCTTATATCATCAACATAATTCCTACAATATAAAACACACCAAATGAGAAAAATTCAGCTTAAAGTGCTAACAAATATAATAAATAGAAGTATAAATACGAGGCAAAAATATAAGAAATATAACAACATCTAGCCTCGTTTCAGTTACCCGAGTTATATATTATCCATTTGACATGGAGTTATGTTTTGGGCTATATTTCTTTTATATTAGAATTATCCTTAGTTGATATTATTGTCTTATTGGTATTTAGGTCGGTAAGCCACTAGTCTAGCCTTTTATGGTGAGGGCCTATGTTGTTGAGTTGATAGAGCCACCGGTCTAGCTTATTATTTATGGTGAGGGCCTATGCTACTGAGTTGATATAGCCACTGGTCTAGCCTACTGTTGGACCCTTGGTTTTTTAGGATTCGGCCATGGCACGAGTTTGGGCCTGTTGGCTCGGCCATGGGCAAAAACTGGTGCAATACAATATGATTGACGAACGGTTGGACAAGTGCGGGCTTAATGTGCTTGGTGGGATCAAGAACATGTGTGGGATGATTGTCTAAACGTGATGGTGGCACGACGGCTAGGCAGCCTAGTACCTTGTGATTGTCTAAGTGTGGGCAATGTTGAAACGACTTCGGTTGTCGGGTGGAAAACGAACGAGGCAGCGGGCAAACGAAGTTGTGGGCAACGGGGTGTCATGACATGGTGTTGTGATGCCAAGGCAAGCATTGGCTTGGCTAAGTGTGGTGCATGGCACTTGGCCGAAGTTGGGACGGATAGACCAAGACGTAGGCTAAGCGGCTAGACATTGGCTAAGCCTTGGCCACATGTGCTAGGCATGTGCCGGAAGTGGCCGAGACATGGCCTTAGAACGTGGGCTGCGTGGGCACAAAACGTGGGCAGCGTGGGCAGAAACGTGGCCAAGTGGGCTGACTTGTACTATTTCGTCCCTATCCAATTGTAAGCCTTTGTGGCTTCCCCCCTTTGTATATATTAGTTGTTTTATTCATTGTAAAGAACTTAGACAGAAAAATGTAGAGAAAACACATAGAATAAACGTCCTCCTTAGGGAAGGAGACGTTTGGCCATGGCTGGCCGTTCCTTTGTATTTACGTGATAATATAAAGGTTGGGAATTGGTTTTCCGTATATCGTTGTGTTGCTTTTACGTTTATCTTGTTGTTACAACTTGTGCTAAGTACTAACACGAAATCAAATGACCCTATTACATAAACAAAGCGTTGGGAAGGCTGGGCTTCGCAAGGGTGCGTTGCCGCCGCACGGGGAAAACCTCGGCAGGTTTTGGTTGTCAAAAACCGCCCCCGTGACAACTGGTATCA
This sequence comes from Petunia axillaris subsp. axillaris, assembly GCA_029990575.1. Classification (NCBI taxonomy): domain Eukaryota; kingdom Viridiplantae; phylum Streptophyta; class Magnoliopsida; order Solanales; family Solanaceae; genus Petunia; species Petunia axillaris. The sequence goes on from JARKNS010000006.1 coordinate 12,431,992, forward strand.
GAGCGAGGAGGTTCATTTGGTGGCTGTGACGGGCTGATCAAGACATCAAGAGAGGGCTCGGGATGGCTTTGATTCAAGGGGAGGCCGTCTAGTACTTGGAAATGGCAAAACAAGTAAGTAAATGATTTTTCTGTCGTTTCTGGGCTGATTTCTGGATAAATCAATGTGGTTGCTCAATTTTTGAGCATGGCTATGTGTTAGACTTGCAAAAATGAAGGAGACAAGATAAACAAATGGGGGAAACGTGTTGAACTCGTTGTGTTAGTCGACGGGCTGCATTTGGAACGAGATAAACACAAGGCTCAACGTTGTTAGACTTGTGATTTCTTTGCAAGTGGTGGACACAAGGAGCGGGCTGTTTGTGGTGAACGGCTTGGAGGGTTGACAAAGGCGCTGCAACAACATAAAAACGTGCAAAGGAAACGGGCAAAGGCATGGGAAAAACGCTGCACTTGGGGGAAAAATGTAGCAAACGGTTTTTGTGACTTTGGTGGCGTTTCATTGCATTTGTGGGGTGTTGTTGAATCTGTTCGACGAGGGCGTCGAATTCAGGTGGTGCGGGTGGTTTTTTAGACCCTTGGTTTTTTGGGATTCGGCCATGGCACGAGTTTGGGCCTGTTGGCTCGGCCATGGGAAAAAACGGGTGCAATACAATATGATTGACGAACGGTTGGACAAGTGCCGGCTTAATATGCTTGGTGGGATCAAGAACATGTGTGGGATGATTGTCTAAACGTGATGGTGGCACGACGGCTAGGCAGCCTAGTACCTTGTGATTGTCTAAGTGTGGGCAATGTTGAAACGACTTCGGTTGTCGGGTGGAAAACGAACGAGGCAGCGGGCAAACGACGTTGTGGGCAACGGGGTGTCATGACATGGTGTTGTGATGCCAAGGCAAGTATTGGCTTGGCTAAGTGTGGTACATGGCACTTGGCCGAAGTTGGGACGGATAGACCAAGACGTAGGCTAAGCGGCTGGACATTGGCTAAGCCTTGGCCAGGCATGTGCCGGAAGTGGCCGAGACATGGCCTTAGAACGTGGGCTGCGTGGGCACAAAACGTGGGCAGCGTGGGCAGAAACGTGGCCAAGTGGGCTGACTTGTACTATTTCGTCCCTATCCAATTGTAAGCCTTTGTGGCTTCCCCCCTTTGTATATATTAGTTGTTTTATTCATTGTAAAGAACTTAGACAGAAAAATGTAGAGAAAACACATAGAATAAACGTCCTCCTTAGGGAAGGAGACGTTTGGCCATGGCTGGCCGTTCCTTTGTATTTACGTGATAATATAAAGGTTGGGAATTGGTTTTCCGTATATCGTTGTGTTGCTTTTACGTTTATCTTGTTGTTACAACTTGTGCTAAGTACTAACACGAAATCAAATGACCCTATTACATAAACAAAGCGTTGGGAAGGCTGGGCTTCGCAAGGGTGCGTTGCTGCCGCACGGGGAAAACCTCGGCAGGTTTTGGTTGTCAAAAACCGCCCCCGTGACACCTACTATGGTGAGAACTTATGCTACTGAGATGATATAGCCATTGGTCTAGCCTTTTTTTTTTTTTTTTTGGTGAGGACCTATATTACAGAGTTGGTTTGTTATTATGGTTAAGTTGAGATCCCTTGGTTGATATTTCGGTTGAACTAGGTTCTCATCAGATTTCTAATTGACTTTATAACGGTAGTGAATAAGCTATATCTAGTGATCTTAGGACTATTACATAGATTTATCTATATATTATATATCAGACTAACTTTAAAAAATGGTAAGGACATGAGGGCTCGTCGAGGATCTTAGTGGGTCAGGGTGACTCACCCCTTTATAGTTTCTGTGTGTAGGTTCATTAAATGAGGCACGACTAGCGTTCTTGGTCATGTTCGTGATTATTTTTCAGCGTTGTACATGGATGCTGCCTCCAAGTTCCTGGTAGTGTCTAGTCCTTACGATATTTTAGTTTGGGTTTTGGTTTGGTATAAACTATCTTATTATTTTATTCAAATTACTAGATTTATGACATTAGTAGTAGTTTTATTTGGTTTTATTTTTTCTTATCGGTTTCCTGTTGAAACCTTGATTTCTTTGAAATAAGTCTAACTGAGAAGGTTTTTAAGAATTGGTTCACTTAAGGGTACAAGTTCTTAAGTGCAATCATGTACTCAGTTTTTGAGTCGTGAAAAAACATAGCATTATTAACCCTAGAACTCCTTCTTACACTCCCCTGCCAACACCCAGCCACCCCCATAACTGGCCTTCTGCCAGCCACCTGATTTTTTTCATTTACTTATGTATATTATTATATGCCCCTTATATAACGTTGTATGCCTGATATATTTGCATTGTATGTATGTTCATACATCGAGCATTCATTCTACATTCAATGAACATACAAACGAATGTATTTTATATATTCGATGTATGTAAAGTATATAAACTTTGTATGTATATTGTATATCCAATGTATATACAAGGCATACACCAGCCACACAATGGGTTTATACATGTCACACATTCCTCCCGCATTCAACAACCACAAAAAATAAACTATAATCATTGTAGATTCATCGTAGCAACCAGAGAACATCCAAAAAAAAAAAAAGCACCGACGTAGGAAAAAAAGAGCAGTGCTGATGATGTCACTCCCTCCACCAGTCTGGAACACTGGCGGCCAAGCAAGAGCCAGGGCTCCGCCACAAAAATTGCCAGAGGTCCACATAGCGAAAAGGGCGGCAATAATGGTCGACATGGTTGGGGAAGGGACGTGCAGCCCGCGATTGGAATCTACTGCTCCCTTTGTCGTCAACACCGAAAATGACGACAAGGTTGGGGTATGACGGCGGTGCGGTAGAAGGAGCGTGGGAGGAGGACAGCAGATGAAAAATAGTAGGATGAAAAGAGTGAAGAGAGGTAAGGAAAATAATAAGGTGAGTTGGGCATTCAATAACAATGTTTTTGTATTTTTACAGTATTTGATAGTATTTTTTCAAAATATTGCTATGTTTGAAAATGTAAGAAAAATGTTATATACTTTTAAAATAAATTTTATAGAATAACATCTAGGGTAATTTAATCTTGGCTGAAGCCAACCCAACTAGCGAGCTGGGTTGGACTTATTTTGATGGGAAATGATGCCAGATAGCCAATCTAAAGGCTGCTCTTTACGCTTTGGCGAAAGTGCAGAAATAGTCTCTTTTTGGCTCGTCTTTACAGTTTAAATCACTTTTTAAAATTATTTAATTTTTAGCCACTTTTTGAACTTTTGGGGGCTTAATTTCAAACCTTCAAGTATGAAGTTCAACTTTAAACCTTCTATGCCTAAGCTTATTATCTGAAGGTCTAAAGTTGAACTTCATATTTGAAGATTTGATGTTGAACTTCATACCTGAAGATGAAGTTTAGCCCCCAAGATCTAGTCCTAAAAATGGCTAAAAATTAAAAATGGCTAGAACAAAATGGCATAGGGAAAGTGGCTCCCTGGCGAAATTTTTACTTATGCTTTAGGCTACTCTATCCTAGATAGTAGTTTTGGATGATTTACAAAAATACAGACATTTTTTTGCGTTCATTAGAGATTTGACAACTATAAGAAAATTCTTACAAAAATAGTCTTTCTGGCGATTGCCAGATCCTTCTATTATTATAGATTCGATGATTGTCTGTACGACGGTCACCATGTCTTTACTAATAAAAAGATCTGGTGATCCCTAGAAAGGCCCATTTTGTTAAATTCTTCTTACATGGGCCAAAATTATAACAGCGGTGCTGGAAGTGTCCACCTTACGCCAAACTTCTTTAGTTTAAAACTTCACGATGGTATGACACAGAATTTTTTTTGGGAGAATTACATAAATATACCATCTTATACCTAAAATTACGTAAAATGCCGATACAATTACAATTTACAAAAAATACCGATAGTTTTTTTACACAATACATACAAAATACCAACATATAAATATCAAACAATTTCAGAAAAAAAAACCTTTCTTCTGTTACGCGCTCCTTTCCAAAGAACTCAATTCACTCTCAACCTCCTTCAATTACACTCCAAAATCTAGGATTTATTCCACCTTTATATTGTCAAATTTAGCTTCAAAAATAATTCTGGATCACAGTAGAATCGGTATTGTTCCACAATTTTCTGTTCTGATTCAATAAAAATTGAAAAAAATCAAACTCAATTTTGCGATTTTTGTCCTCGATTGATCGATTTTTCCGGTAAGTAATCGAAGTTTTCAATTTGTAATTGTCCTGACATTATTCGAAGTTTTCAGTTTTTGATTTTCTGATTTTGATTATGCAATTCTGATTTTGTATTCGGAGTTTTGATATTGAATACTCAAAGTTCTGTAAACACATTGTAGATTTTGTATTACCAGTACTGTATCTTCAGGTAATTAAGTGTCGACATACACTTTTATACAAAGTTGTGGTTTAACATACAATTTTATGCATACACTTCTTTTGTTTTTGCGTGTTTCAGTTGTTGAAATTGTATCAGTATTGTAACTGTGCTAAAACTTGTAGTCGCTTTTACATTTGTAGTTCATTAGCAATTGTGAAATCAGTTCATCGATACATTGTGCCGACATGTATTTTTATACAACTATGTGTCGACATACACTTTTATACAAAGCTGTGGTTTAACATACAGTTTTATGCATACACTTGTTTTGTTTTTGCATGTTTCAGTTGTTGAAATTGTATCAGTGTTGTAACTGTGCTAAAACTTGTAGTCGCTTTTACATTTGTAGTTCATTAGCAATTGCGAAATCAGTTCATCGATACATTGTGCCGACATGTATTTTTATACAACTATGTGTCGACATACACTTTTATACAAAGCTGTGGTTTAACATACAGTTTTATGCATACACTTCTTTTGTTTTTGCGTGTTTCAGTTGTTGAAATTGTATCAGTGTTGTAACTGTGCTAAAACTTGTAGTCGCTTTTACATTTGTAGTTCATTAGCAATTGCGAAATCAGTTCATCGATACATTGTGCCGACATGTATTTTTATACAACTATGTGTCGACATACACTTTTATACAAAGATATGGTTTAACATACAGTTTTATGCATACACTTCTTTTGTTTTTGCGTGTTTCAGTTGTTGAAATTGTATCAGTGTTGTAACTGTGCTAAAACTTGTAGTCGCTTTTACATTTGTAGTTCATTAGCAATTGCGAAATCAGTTCATCGATACATTGTGCCGACATGTATTTTTATACAACTATGTGTCGACATACACTTTTATACAAAGATATGGTTTAACATACAGTTTTATGCATACACTTCTTTTGTTTTTGCGTGTTTAATTTGTTGAAATTGTATCAGTGTTGTAACTGTGCTAAAACTTGTAGTCGCTTTTACATTTGTAGTTCATTAGCAATTGCGAAATCAGTTCATCGATACATTGTGCCGACGTGTATTTTTATACAACTATGTGTCGACATACACTTTTATACAAAGCTGTGGTTTAACATACAGTTTTATGCTTACACTTCTTTTATTTTTGCGTGTTTCAGTTGTTGAAATTGTATCAATGTTGTAACTGTGCTAAAACTTGTAGTCGCTTTTACATTTGTAGTTCATTAGCAATTGCGAAATCAGTTCATCGATATTTTTATACAACTATGTGTCGACATACATTTTTATACAAAGCTGTGGTTTAACATACAGTTTTATGCATACACTTCTTTTGTTTTTGCGTGTTTCAGTTGTTGAAATTGTATTGATTTTGTATCCAAAGTCCTGTAGCAATTACGTAGTTGCATCATAAATTTTCCACTTTTGTACAAATGGATACTCGAGAAGCATTTACTAATTGCTTCATCACTATATAAATTCGCTTCATCACTGTCCGGTATTGTTGACAGGTCTAGAATGGCATCGGTAACGGTACTTGTCCAACACAAAGGGCGATGGGATGCAACCGGAAACTATGTTGATTATGGTGTTGATGCAGTAGTAATAACATCTGACTGTACTTTCGAGGAGTTAATCTCTATTATTGAAAATCAAATCCGGGTGGATACCACTGTGAACCAAATGAAAATAAAGTATAAAGTGGATGCAACAAGACCTCCAATTGAAATACACAATGACATGGGGGTCAAAGTGTTTGTTGAGATAAAAAAAGATAACAAGGAATTAGGAAGATATCCACTGTGTATTACAGTGAGTCAAAACTGGTTTGATGAAGCTGACAATTGGATAGTAAATTCACCAGAACATGTAGAGAGTAATAACATACAGTCGATAGCTGAGGAACATACCCAAGAATTGATAGCTATTCCAGACTTTGGAGACTTTGAAGATAGTACTGCACTTATAATTGCAGACCCTATGCAAGAAGAAATCATCGAAGGGCAGGTTTTCCAAGATAAGAATACCATTGTCAAAGCAATGAAGCACTATGCATTAAGGAACAAGTTCCACTTTAAGGTGAAAAGATCAAGCTCAAAATGGTACGGAATTTCAAAAACTGTTGCCTATTATGTATAAAGTTGTATGTTTCTATATGTCTATGTTAATTGTGTATGACTTCAAAATATATAACTATTTTTTGCCCACTGAACACCTAGTAAAAAAATATGTATATTATGTGTTTGCTTTGTATAATATTGTATGTTGTCAAAAATATGTATAATTTTTTCTCTATGTGTATAATTTTGTATCTAAACTACTACCCTGTGACATACAATAATTTTGTATATATGTATGTGCAGCTATTGCCTGATATGCACTGGGGAGAATTGTGCATGGCAGTTTAAGTCTTCAAGCTTGAACGCATCTGGATTGTTCAAAATTAGGAAATTTGTCAATGAGCACTCATGCCCACTGAAGAACAGAATTTTCAACCACAAACAAGCAACTGTAGCAATTATAGGGAGTCTTATCCAGTATAAATATAAAGATCCCAAGTCAACTTACAAACCAAAAGAGATAATTGAAGACATTCACAAACAATATGGTGTGGAGCTTCCTTAGCATGGCGATCGAAGGAAAAAAGCGCTGGAAACAATGAGAGGTGATCCAATAGATTCATACAACAAGTTGCCAGGGTACTTATACATTTTTGAGAAAACCAACCCGGGGTCAATTGTGGACTTTGTTAAAACAGAGGACGACTGCTTCTTATATGCCTTTGTGGCACTTAACGCATCAATAAAAGGATGGGAGTATTGCAGACCAATTGTTGTTGTTGATGGTAGCTTTCTTACAGCTACACATAAGGGAACATTCCTAGCTGCAAGTACAATGGATGGAGCGGGTAAGTCTAAACAGTCTAGGCATTTGTATTATGTTGTATATATCTGTATAAATGTGTACAATTAACTGTTGATTCTACTTTCTAATTTATAATTCCAATCACACAGGCAGAATCCTCCCTCTAGCGTATGCTATAGTTGATTCTGAGAATGATGATGCATGGCATTAGTTTGTTGATAATTTTAGAAGAGCATATGGCCAAAGAGATGATATGTGCATTGTTTCAGACCGTAAAAAAAGCATCTTGAAAGCGGCCTCTATTGTATATCCCATGGTTCAACACTATGCATGCATTTGGCATCTGTGGAACAATGTGAAATCAAAATTCAAAAGAGCTGAAGAAAAACTGCATGAAGCTTTCTTTACCATGGCTAAAGCATACACAGTGAAGGAGTTTTATTAAAAAAAAATGGAGGACGTTGCAAAGATGGACAATCGGATCAAAACATACTTGTAAAATACTGGCTATCAAAAGTGGGCTAGGGCTCATTCAACTGTCCGTCGTGGCTGGATAATGACTTCAAATATTGCGGAGTCATTAAATGCGGCTACAAAGGGTGCAAGAGATATACTTGTGTCATCATTTATGGAGTCCATGCAAGCAAAAGTTGGAATGTGGAACAATCGCAACAGAGAAGGTGCGGAAAATACATTCACAAAGCTGGGTAAAAAATTTAATGATATTTGGATAAACATCGAACCTTGGCACTGCAGATGACGGTAATACTACATCTTACTGTTCAGATTTACAAAATTTATGCATTATTGGTGTCTTATGTATATATTTGAACAATGTTGCATTATTGTTGCTTCCTTCAGTAGCTAAAAAAAACAATACGGCTAGTAACTCGTTTAAGTTTCTTGCTCCGTCTTATAGTTGTTTGTATTTATATGCATACATAGTATTCTGTATAATTTTGTATTGTATTGTATTGTATTACTGTGTATGTAAAGTATATACCTAGACTGTATACTTTTGTATTACTTAAACAGTTCATGTGCTACAGGTTAAGCCTTCATTAGGCGATTTATATTCAGTTTGGCATAAGGAAACAAAATTCCTCGTGTCATTGAGAGATCGAACATGTTGCTGTAGAAGGTTCCAAATGGACGAGCTGCCATGTGCACATCTAGTGGCAGTAATGAAGTCTTAAGTCTATTTTAGAAGAGATCTATGCCTCTCCATACTACACAAAGGAATTCCTGTTGAAGACATATGAAGTTCCTGTTAATCCTATTCTAGATGAAAGTAATTGGGACATCCCTACATACATTACTAATGAAGTTGTGCACCCCCCAATATGGAAAAGGACTCCGGGTAGACCAAAAAAGACAAGATACAAGCAACCTTGGGAACTGCATCCAAAAAGATCAAAGTTAACATGTGGACTATGTGGATGTGAAGGCCACAACAGAGCAACTTGTACAAACCTCCCCAAGAGAAACTGAACGTTCTGTTCCATGCTTAGAAAATATTTCATCTCATTTAGAAAAATAAACAATCAGAATTATTACATTCGAAGTGTAAAAAAAAAGGAAAATGTCATACATTTAGTTGAATGATACATTGTTATAAACACATATTGAATAATAAGATTTGTTTCTCAAGTTGGTTGAAATTTTTTGTTTTGGCTACTTATGTTATAGTAAACACTTGGTGTATGAAACTGTATTAGTTTGTATCTGTTCTACACAAACATACTATTTTCTGGACAGTACTGTAAATTCAATCGTCATATTTGTTAGTGAATCTTATCAAACGACAAGAAACAATTAATCTATCCAAACATTTGAGCTCACATAAAAAATGCAGTACAACACAAATACATTATACAGCATAATACAAAATAATACAGTTACAAATTGTTATTGTTATAACTGTATTATTTTGTATTACAAATATCACGCCAAAAATAGTCGTTAAATAAAATAAATCTTTTCATGTTATATAACAATGAGTTAATGATACGATACATAGTAACAATACGATACAGCCACTAACGAAGTAATAAAATTAAAAAATAAAATTACTTGGTAGGGGTGACAACTGAGCGATAGAATAGAAGGTGAAGGTGACTACTGTAGACATTGGGGTACAAGTACATACATTTTCAAATGAAATCCAAATTTCTGTATAAATCTGTTTTATTTCGTATTTAGAAATTTCAAAGACATTTCTAGAACTATTCATATGCTAATACATGAATAATGTTATCAACTCAAATGTGCATCAAGAAATTGAAGCTCCTGTATAACATAACATTATGCATTAAACTTTTTAAAAAAAAATTTCAGGAAAAGAGATAGAATTTAAACTTTTCTACAATAACTGGTTAAGAAATCTTGATCCATACAATAACTTTTCAGTTACAGTAGACACTGCATACATACAAATGAAATACAAACTAGATCCACCCACTGAATAACAAGTACTTAAGTGTTAAAATAATACAAAACCAACAAACTACATAAACTATTTAATGATATGCTTCGCCTCTCTTTGGACCACCCTTCTTCTTGAACTGATTTCATGTCACCTTATCTGCACTAATGGCCTGCTCATCTTGCTTTGTTTTGCCATAGTGCCAGAGTAGCGTCTCCAACCTACTACGGTAGATATCAACATCAAAATCAAGTAGTGATCGATCATTTGCACTTATGAAATACTCAGCATATGCTGCGACGTAGACACCACAAGCGCTGAAACATAAACAACAAAACAGATCAAAACCAAAAAAGTACAAAAAAAAAAAAAAGAAGAAAAACATAACAGTGTGTTGAAGGATACATACAGTGATCCAACAGGTTGTTTTGGGATATTTGTAATTGTAACAACAGAGAATGGGTTTGTCATAGATTTGTCTTTGAATGCCGTGTTTGTGTTCCAATCAATGTCAAGCCTCGCGCCATAAAAGCTAGTGACTGAAAGATAAAGAGGCAACACAACAGACAGTTTATGAACTACAGCACGGACAACAGGACAAGGCCTTGCACCGAGAGAATCGAACAACCAAATAGATCTCTCTTTGAATGACACTATAGCCAACACCCAGTGAAATTTTTCTTTGATGTGCAGTGGCACTAAAACATAATCAACATGTACCCATGGGGTGTTTGCAAGCAACCTAAAACCCATAATATACTGCGCAATAGGATCATCATTAGTAACAACTGTGGGATCGTTGTTACTAGCTTTGTACGCCTTGAAAACATCTTCAACCAAATTCTTGAAAAAACAATCCGTAGTGGTGAACTTAAGATGAACATCAGGACCATACTTTCCCTTCTTCCGCAAATAATAGAAGACTACATCAATATGCTGAAAAATGTAAACATCAAAAACAAGAAAAGTAAGATACGTAACTAACAAACAATAATATATAGTACAATACATTATTATACAATATTATACTGTGAAAACACATACCTGGTCATTAAGCAAGCCTCCGCTATGCAGCAAGGTGCGAAACCACTCCTTCCTTTCAACTTTAACAACTCCTAGCTGAAAAGGCTTCGCAATTCTATTAGCTTCTCTCAAATAGAGCAACTTCCTGATTAAAAAAAAGAAGACATTATGGCACGAAACACCAATAAGGTAAAAAGAGTTAGTTCAAACAAGTAATAAGGAAAAACCTTCGCCTGCTTGGCTCAATCCCATCCTCAACCCATGCAACAAATGCATTTTTCAGATCTTGGTCAATGTCAACATCCACACCACTAATAAATGGATGCTTCGTTTGGAAGATTTTTGGTCCTGGTGAATTGGCCAAAGCAGGCCTAGCATACCTCCCTGAACGCCTAATGTGTGCAATCAATTGAGAAGGCGTAGCAGAATCATCTGCATCACTCTCAACCAAAACTATCTGGGACTCATGCCCATCAACAAGATTTGCATCAGGCTGACTCGATTCATCCTCTGATTTGTCACCAGATGACACACCACCAGAACATGTATGTTCAGAATCAACATTTTCTTATGGTACCGTATTAAGTGGGGCAACCACCACCGGCTTACACGCAGACACTGCTCTTGCAATAGCAACATCAATCTCTACATAGGCAGACAGATCAATATTGGGGAAATTGGGATCATCATCAACTGCCATCTTGCTCGACTCAGCAACATTTGCCTACACAAACAGAAAAAACTACCCATACTAAATACATCATACAATAGTTAGCATACATACTACAAAATATACAAAAAATACAGAAGATGCAGTAAAAATACAGAAGATTCACTTAAAAATACAAATAAATACATATTAATACACAAATATACAAAAAAGTGAAAAAGCCAACATGTATGTATATACATTTTCAGGCTAGGCTTCAGTTCCACATTGTCCATGACCACCCTCTTCAGATTCTTGACTAAAATCCCCAATCGAAAAACCCGGTCCATCAAACCGTAAGAACGCAGCAGCTCTTGGATCACTAACTCTGGACACACTAAGTGGCACAATATCTCGACTACCAGACTGCTCAATGTCACCGCCTACTCCAGACACATCAACCTATAACAACAAACTGAATATGTCAACATTATATAAAAAAAAAATTACAATAAAGATAATTGTGTTCATAGATATGACACATACAGTACGAGTAGGTGGCGTCTCATCATATTGCAATAGATTGCAAAGTTTACTACCAGGTCGAGCAGATGGAAACTGAATAATAATAGGACTTCCAACACCCTGGTTAAAAAAAGCCATCAGGAAAATAGATATACAACAGGAAAAAAAATAAAAAATGTGAGCATGGACAACAGACATACACGGAGACTAAGTGGAGTCTCATCATAGTGAACTAGACTGCAAACTTTAGCAGCACATCCAAATAAAAAAGCAGCACCACGACCAGCAAATGAAACTTGAATATGAGAACTTCCAACACGCAGCTGGAAAAAATACAAAAACAGTATCAGGAAACTGATATACACAAAAATACATTTAAATATGTTAAAAAGAAAAAAGAATACAAAAAAAAAATACATACACACAAATTCGCAGCACTGTCCTTCTGGTGCGTATGATGGTCAGCTTCAACAGGGCTACCATAATCAAAGATATCACCTTGCTTAAGATCTTGAGCATCAACAGGACTACTAGAACGACAATCAGCACCTCGGTCATCTTGGTAATCATCAATAGGGCTGCTTCCCCCAACCTGTTGAAGTTAAAAATAAGTACATGGCCAAATACAAAAACATAAAAAAAAATTGAGTGGAATTACCTTCAAGCGATCAAACAGCTTCGCAAATGAATCAGTAAGAAATGAAGTAAAATTGGCAAATTGAGAATTAACCTAAAAAATAAACCAAAAAAGTAGAAATAGAGAAATATCAATCAAATGATATGTGCAAAAAAAAGCAGAAATATACATGCTTGAAAAAATCAAAACAACACATACATCATTTTTGAAAGGCAAAATTCTTAGATAGCCCCTTAAACTTGACACCGTCTATAAGTTAGACACTTCAAATTAACGAGTGATTAGATAGACACTTCAACTTGACTGAAATATGTCTCACAGACCCTTTTGTCCGTAAGACCTAGTGCGTGAGACACACTTGCTAATTACTCTCTTCAGTTCATCCATGATGAGATGACACCTATAATTTGAAAGGAAAAAGATTGAATATAACTAAAAAAAATAAAACAAATTCAATAAGAGAAAAAGAAATACAAACCACAGTTACTGCTACCGTCCCCGTCTTCCCCAACCCAATTTCCCCTATCGCTTAGTTCGTCTCTTGTCCCCCCCCCCCCCCCCCCAATTTCTTGATTCAAATCATATGTTAGGAATCAAAATTTGATATTCTTTATGCATTTTAATTATATATATATATATATATATATATATATATATATATATATATATAAAATACTTAGCTTTATTATCAATTAAATCTTGTCTAAATTTGGACCTCTGTGTTAGTTGCATGCCTGAGCTTATTAACAAAAATCAAGGAAAAATTATTTCCTGCATTTTGATATGGTTTTCATTTTTCTAGTCTAAAATTCGATGTTTTTAGCTCACGGTGCTGGGTTTTGTCTCTGAGTCGACAAAAGATGAAGGAATCTGGAAGTATTGTCGGTGGAGGAGAGGAGATAACTGATGTAGTTGATGGTGGGGATGAGATGACTCGTTTCTGCAACACAAGGAGTTCTGCCACTAGGAATTTGAATTTTTGTTTACTGCAGTAGCCATTTTTTCCGTCAACTACTCGCCGGGAATTGTGAAGGAGAAACAATGCAATGTCTTCATCTGTAAAAAAATGAAAAAATGGATAAAGCTACTCTCTCACGCGCTCCATTGGAGTTTGACACACACAGTTTGCCACGTCACAAATTTGTGTTTGTGAGAAACATTTCAGTCAAGTTGAAGTGTCTATCTGGTCACTCGTTAACTTGAAGTGTCTAACTTACAGATGGTGCCAAATTTAAGGGGCTATCTAAGAATTTTGCCTTCTTGAAATCATTAAAATCAGAGGTCAATTGCTTCAACTCAGCAACAACAACAACTCCATTCACAGGTTGCGACGCACAAGAAGGTTCTTTCACATTCTGAACTTTTTGACGAGAAATGCCAACAAACTCACGAACAGGAATGTGAGAGGCACAGCTGGTACTAGGAGGCGCCTCAGTTCGAACAGGCAAGTTGAAATTGCGTATCTCATCAGCGGTTGGAACAATATTTCTGAACACCAACTATAAAAATACAAAAAAGAAAAATAAGAAAAAAGAAATAAAAAGAAAACTGAGAACTTGCATTTAAAGTAATACAAAAACATACAAAGAAAGAGGATTTCGTGTAATTATATCTAGCCTCAGGTCTTGTGCCACTAAACATTCCTTTGGACAAGTTGGCAGACCTCGGTTGATTCACAGTAACTTTCCAATTCAAAATCCTAGGAGTAAAGTTACCAACACAAAAGGCAACTTTCTGGTCAACTTCAGAACAGCATTCATAAAACCAGACTTGGAGTGCAACCGGCAACCCACCAATCCTATAGAATTTCAGAGATGGATATAACTTTTGGCTAATCATTTCAAGCAATAATGTGAATGAATATTTGCCCCACGGATAACTAATATATGCCCCCGACTCAACCAAATCAAAGTGCTCCTTGGGTATAATGTGCCCACTATCAATTGATAACACAAAGACATGCAGAAAGTAAAAAACAACAATCTTCACAGCATCTTCATCACAAATCCACCTCTTACCAAGAAAATATTTGACTAACTCACTTCTGCGCACCTTTTCCTGATTGGGAAAGTAGCTTGAAATAATCCTATTTGGAGTAGGATCAGCAACAATAATATCATCACCAAAGCAATTTAGCCCCGTTATAACAGTATATTCTTGTAGACCGAAGCGCAAATGCGTACCATCAATCATAATTGTAAACTCATTTGGATTATCTGATACAATCTCACGTAGCATCAAATGGTGAATTAATTGGTATTGACCAAATACTTCTGGCAGATCCAAAAAGTACCCAAAGCAGGTCTGTCTAAACAAAGCCAACTGAGCAGATGACAGATGCTCTTCTAAGATTCTAACAATATCATAACGAGTTGTCGCAGTCCAGTGATCTGTCATAGTAACTATATTCGCAGGGACATAAAATTTACAAGCCTGGACATGGACAAACAAAACAAAAAAACTTTACATTATTCAACAGTGCAACAAAATACACATACAAATATATACATAGATATACAACTGCACATAAATGTCTATACAAAGTACATTAACGGTTGCTACAGGGATTAAATCGGTGTCAATCAAAGGGAATATAAGTTTGTATATACATAAACATATAAGATCATGCATATTTCTACAACATGTTAAATGTCTCCACATACACATGTTAAAAAAGCCTACTTAAAAATACATATTTATACAATCAACATACAGACTGGGGGTGGGGGTGTACGAAAAATATACAATAGACACATACAAAAACATAGATATGAACAGCAAAAATACATAAGATACAGTAAAAATACATAACATACACTTAAAATACAAAAAAATACATATTATACAAAAAAATGCCCATACAACTTAGGTTCGCAAAATTATACATGTAACAAAAATACAAATACATGTAAAAAGTAAAAAAGGCAAATACATTTTCCTGCGAGCGAGAGTGTTCGAGGACTCCACACCGATCATATTTGCTCCTTTTCATCCGAACATCAGCATCGATATCATCAACAAAATCATTGTCGACAATACTTTTACCTTTAGCATCCTCTCTCGACTTCCGTTTACCAGGTTTAATCGGCGAACATTTGGGACTCTTAACTGCTACTGGCCGACGGCTTTGCACAGGTGAACCTCTAGGGCTATTAACTCCTAATGACTGCCAGCGTTTCACCGGTGAATGCAGTTTTATAGTTGGAGAATTTCGCTCATGCCGCGATTTTAAACGAATTTCACGAGCAGACGGTGAATTATCACTATTTTGTGACATGGTTTAACAAACTCCGGCAAGAATTTATTAAAATTCCGGCGAAATTAACGGTTCTGAAACCCTAATTGACTGATAATCGTTTAACTTGAAGAAACAAATGAGAAGAGCGGTTCTGAGTAGTGAGAGAAATATTTGAAGCGTGAACAGGTGTGAGACAAAGTATAAGGGAGAAATGAAAAATAACTGATAAAAAATACATTGTAATACCCTTTTTATCCTTATGTCACGTTTTGTAATTAATTTAAAAGTATCGGTACGTAAGGTAAATTACCCTAAATATCGTTATGTTACGTAATTAAGCACTTTAAAATGTCAACTGGTGTAAATTTTTCTTTTTTTTTAAACTACAAATTTCAGGACAATATAAGTACCTAAAAAGGGTTGTTTGTGCACTTCGCTTTGTTGTTTACTACCACATAAAAAAAAAGTTAAATACTATCAATTCAAAGTACTAGAAAGATCCTAAACATGTCATACAGTCTCGCTAAGCATTTGCTTTAAAGCTATTTAGCATACATAAAAGTGGAGATTCCACCGGATCACACATAAATACTTGATTTGAACAAGTAAGAGCTTGATTAGATGTATATTGGTGAAGGGGCCATGCAGCAGCATTATTTGGTTGTTTCTTGGATTACCTTTGTTCTGTTTTGTTTCCTTCTTTGAATATATTTGTGGGGTTCTATGTTTTGTGTACGCCATCATTGTAGCCACAAACCTTTGATCCTTGTTCAATTTATACAATTTTTTGGTGGACCTAAACATTATTTGATAGATCCCATTTGGCTGCTATTGCATGCCCGTAATCCCAGATCCACTAATTAATATCTAGCCAACTCTTAAGAAGAATAAAATAAAATTGGAATATGTTGAAGTTTTTGTAAAATCTTAGAAGAAATTTATAACTATATTATATAAGCAAGTAGTCAATTTGAGAAACAGCCGGTACATTTCTTCATGTTACTTGGTTAAACATGTTCTTTTGAAAATACTTTTACTCTTTAATTAGAAAGGAAAACAAACTTGTAAACTTCAATGCTTTTTCCTAAAGGCATTCGTTGTAATTTTGCATCCTATCTATATTATCGGTCTTTTAAGATTTTTGTACATTCCTTAAGAGAGATATTCAATAGCCTTAATGATGAAAAGAATTATTTTGTCTAAACTATCTTATCTCTTTTAAGCCTTCTGTTTAATCAACACTCCACTCAGTTAAGTAGTGATTAAGCTAGATCTGAAAATAAAAATAATAATTATTTACTGCTTTATAAAGCATGGGATATTTTGAAATAAATTTAGAAAGAAACAACTCATATTTGGACCATTTTTAATTTATTTATTTGGATGGATAACACTTTATCACAACAACTAGTAATAATTTGAACATTAACTTGTTAAAACTATAAAAAGATGAAAGAGATTATTTTTAATTATGTGGACATTGTGGTGATGTACTGCAAAATGAATTAGCTAGAGATCCGAGCTCCAGTTTGGTGTCATGATGATAGAGTTAATAACTCATGATTCAAAAAAGCTGCTGTAACATATTTTCATCCAAAGAAACTTATTAAGGAATAATCTTTGGTTTGCTTCCTTGTTTGAAGAAAGCATGCAATGTGGTCCTGGACAACCTTAAATATATGGAATTTTTATAGTAAAAGAAACAACTTCAGAAAAGAAAAAAGAGAGCTATGCAATTCCCTAAACCTAGACTATTTGCAGATCCGACCATATGATTCCGACAAGCTGGTAACTACTAACTACAGCTTTTAATTTTATTACGGAAAATATTTATACGCACTCCATGTTTTCACTAAACTAAATTTATCAGTAAACTTTTACCCTTAAAGTGAAATCGACAATTCATGTCATTAAATCATGGGTAAGTAGTGAATGTATATATAAAATAATCATGGGTAAATAATGAATGTATATATGTAAAACCGAACACACTCACACGAGAGGAATAATATTTGGATGAAAACTGTCTTGCTTTCATTGATGAAGGGAGTACCCTATTTATACAAGAGAAAATATAAACCTAACTTAGGGACCAAGTAAACTTAACGGGCTTGGCCCAATATACAATTTACATAACTAACCTATTTACATATCTAACATATTCACAACTTCATTACCTCCCCCCCCCCCCCCAAGTTGGAGCGTGAGGGTTCCTTATGCCCAACTTGTTAAGGAAGTACTCGAACTGGGCACGCCCCAGCGCCTTCGTAAAAATATCAGCAAGTTGTGTGGTCGTAGGCACATAGCTGGGACGAATGATTCCTCCGATAATTTCATTCCGAACAAAGTGACAGTCGACTTCGATGTGTTTAGTGCGTTCGTGAAAGACAGGATTCCGAGCAATATGTAATGCTGCTTGACTGTCACACTTCAAATTCATCGGAGAATGGTGATCGATTTCAAGGTTCCATAATATCCCTTTCAACCACTTCAATTCACATACAGTCATCGCCATCGATCGATACTCTGCCTCGGCGGAGGACCTCGACACGATCTGTTGCTTCTTCGTTCGCCAAGATATCGGTGAGTCCCCCAATGACACATACCAACTTGTTAACGATCGATGCGTCAACGGACAACCTGCCCAATCGGAGTCACACTACCCGTGCAATCGCAGATCACACTGAGAATTGAATACAATGCCTTGTCCCGGACAGCCTTTCAAATATCGGACAACCCTAAGTGCCGCTTCCATATGCTCAATACGGGGACTCTGCATGAATTGCGACAACACGTGCACACTATAGGACAAATCCGGTCGTGTAAAACACAAGTAAATCAATCTTCCAACCAGTCGCCGATAGCGTTCAGGATCTTTGACAAAACGGCCAGTTGCAAGTGCAAAGCGATGGTTTTGTTCTATCGGTGTACTGATCGGTTTTGCCCCTAACAAGCCTGCTTCCGATATGATATCCAGTGCATACTTCCTCTGACACAAGAAGATTCCCTTCGGAGCCCTTGCCACTTCAACTCCCAAGAAGTATTTCAAGGCACCTAAATCCTTCATATGGAAACATTTCGAGAGATACAACTTAAAAATCCGAATTGCCTTCGAATCATTACCAGATATGATTAGATCATCCACATAAACAAGCACATTCAAATGCACATTTCCCTTCTTCATCGTAAATAATGAGTAATCTGAATATGATTGTCGAAACCCATATTGCTTAAGAGCAGCAGACAACTTCGCAAACCAACACCTGGGAGCTTGTTTTAAACCATACAATGATTTTCGTAGGCGACACACAGTTCCTCCCCAAGTCATGCGATGTCCCGGAGGCAATTTCATATATACTTCTTCGTGAAGATCACCATGCAAAAATGCATTGTGCACATCCATCTTATGCAATTCCCAATTTTTGGCAGCTGCTACGGCCAGAAAAACTCGGACAGTCACCATCTTTGCAACCGGTGCAAATGTCTCCGTGTAATCAACTCCTTCGATTTGATGATTCCCAAAAATCACTAGTCTTGCTTTGTACCTTTCAATAGTTCCATCCGAGTTGTACTTTATCTTATATACCCATCGGCATCCGAGGGCCTTCTTCCCCGTAGGTAAGCGAACTATCTCCGAGGTTTTGTTCGCTTCCAATGCCTTCAATTCTTCCCCCATGGCTGTTCTCCATTTTTTATTTTTCACCGCCTCCAAATAGGAGGTAGGCTCATGTCCTTGTGTTATAGCTACAAGAAAACTCACATGTTTCGAAGAGAAATTATCACAATTGACATAGTGTGCTAGAGGATAGGGCTTACCGGAGGGTTGTTGAGAAACGGATGAACAATCAGACTTTCGAATACATGACGATACCCGGTGACTCATCTTTTGGACCGTATTAGTAACAAAGTCTCTCAACAAGATATTCTCTTTCTTAGTTCGTTTTCTACGACCCATCTCTTCGGGTTTAACTTCGGGAAAAACTTCAGGTTCAACTTCGGGAACAACTTTAGGTTTAGCTTCCGGAGTCATGACTTCGGGTTCAACACCCCCCCCCTTCGTCGCACACTCTCCTCTTCATCCTCCAATGCTACGGTGACAGGAACCGTATCTTGTCTCCATTTTTCGTCCTCAGTATCCTTGGATGCGAACGGAAATTCCTTTTCGTAAAACACCAGATCCCTTGAGAACACAAACTCCTTTGCCTCCAAATCATACATTTTCCACGCTTTCTTCCCATTTGGATAACCCAAAAACACACATCGACGGCTCCTACTTTCAAACTTGTCACTTGTTCGTCCTTGATTGCGAGCATAACATAAGCAACCGAACACCCTCAAATGATCATAATTCGGTGTCACACCCATCAAGATATCATAAGGTGTCTTCCCATTCAACAACTTAGTGGGTGTCCGGTTAATCAAATAACATGTCGTCATCACACATTCTCCCCAGAAGTCAATCGGTAAATTGGCTTGAAAACGTAGCGCCCGTGCCACGTTTAAGATATGTCTATGTTTTCGTTCAACTCTACCATTTTGCTGGGGTGTCCCCACACAAGAACTTTGGAACAAGATCCCTTGTTCGAGAAAATACCCTCTCAGACTTACAAATTTGATTCCATTATCACTTCGAACACACTTAACCCGTTTATTGAATTGTCTTTCCACCATTGCAAAGAAACCTTTCAATTTTTGTTCGACCTCTCTCTTATCAACTAACAGGAACACCCATACTCCTCGTGAACAATCATCAACAACAGTCAAAAAATATGATGTACCACACGAAGACCCAGTTCTATAAGGACCCCACAAGTCACAATGAACTAAATCAAAAGGTTCAGCATCTTTATTATTACTCGAAGGAAATTCATTTTTAGTTTGCTTTGCCCTAAGGCATACATCACATGCTTTTTCTTCTAAGCTACCTTTCCCACTATCTTCTAAAACTGAAAGAGATTTTGTTACTTGCATCGAAGGATGTCCCAACCTTTGATGCCATAAATCTACCACATCGACCTTCACAGCTTTCACCACGGGTATCGTCCGAAAGTAGAAGAGTCCGTTCTTTTGTTCACCCGCTCCAACCAACTTCCCCATAGCCCGGTCCTGCATAACACACAAATCATTAGTGAAATTTACATAGCAACCAACTTGATTAATTAATTGAGATACAGAAATAAAGTTGCAAGTCATTTCGGGCACATATAACACTCCGTGAAGAACCATGTCTTCGTTAAATCTGATGGATCCTTCCTGAGTCGCCATCGTACTGCTTCCGTTCGGTAAACCTACCGGACACTTTGGTATTGTTCGTAAATTCTCCAAAGTACTTATCTAACCGGTCATGTGATTTGACGCCCCCTTGTCAATAATCCATGAAGGATGAGTTTCTTACCGATCGATGGTTCACTTGTGCTTACCTTCTCCTTTTTCAGCAAATCGAACAGCATCTGCAACTGATCACCTGTTATTCCGGACAAGTTAGTCTGTCCAGGCACATTCATGTGTCCGTTTTCTCCATTCTCGAGCTCAGCTTGAGCAGCATTTGCTCGATTATTGCCACGTCCTCGACCAGCATTTGAACCAAACTGGATGTCCACGACCTCTGTTACCTTTAGCTCTTCCTCTACCACGTCCTCCATTCGAAGAACCTTGCTTCGGATAATGCACCCACCCCTCCGGATAACCAATAACTTCATAGCAGCGTTCCGGAGGATGTCCTCCTCGATCACACAAGTGACACTCCTTATATCCTGTCTTCGGTGGCTATGATCATTGTGCAGCAAACGCTGTCACCTCCCCTCATTCTTCCTGAGTTCGAGCCATCCCTTTAACCCGTTCATCTTGGATTACCTTTTGGTAGACTTGATTCATCGATGGCAATGGATCCTGAGCCAAGAGATTGAAACGGACAGTTCCATAAAGACTTTCATCCAGACCCATAAGAAATAAGTGAACCCTATCATCGTTCCTTTTCTTCTTCAGGGCAACCGTTAGATTGCAAGTGCAGTTTCCACACGAGCAAGTTGGAAACTTATCACAATTTCCTAGTTCTTCCCACAACAAAGCCAATTTTCCATAATAAGCAGCAATAGTTAATCCCTTTTGCTTACAACTGGCCAAAGCCGCTTTTAATTCCTGAATCCGAGGTCCGTTTCCCACGGAGAAACGTTCTCGAATACTCTCCCACAGATCTTTTGCCACTTCCATGTGCGATATGGTGGTCCGAAGAGTAGGCTCGATCGAATTCCTAATCCACGACACCAGAAGAGAATTGATAGTCCACCAGTCCTCATAATCGATCGACTTTTCATCGGGCATCTTGATCGATCCGTCAACAAAACCAAACTTCTTCCTTGCATGCAGTGCCGTTCTAACCGAACGCGCCTATTCCTCATAGTTTTCACTGGTCAACTGGACCTGTGTGATAATCAAACCAGGATTATCATTCGAGGTGATATCGTACGGAGAGATTATCTTCCGTACGACTGCAACATCACCTTTTGGAGCCTCCATTACTTTTCTACTTGAAGAGTTTCACGATGGCTCTGATACCATGTAAAACCGAACACACTCACACGAGAGAAATAATATTTGGGTGAAAACTCTCTTACTTTCATTGATGAAGGGAGACCCCTATTTATACAAGAGAAAACCTAGAGAAAACCTAAATCTAACTTAGGGACCAAATAAACTTAACGGGCTTGGCCCAATATATAATTTACATAACTAACTTATTTATATATCTAACCTATTCACAACTTCAAAAGGGAAGAACGGGAGCAAAAGCTCCTACTTCTCTCTAACTTCCTCTCACTACATTCATAGGACACTAATTCCCATTTCTCATCAACTTTAAGGTTGCAAACCTTTTAAGCTTCCAATTCTGTTTGTTGCTGCCTCTTATTCTTCCATTGCCTAACTATTCTGCAGTTTTTATCGAATAACACATGTTACTGTCAATAGTATTCTGTCACTTTTTTCAACTGCTCTTGCGCATCAATATACCCAGTGCTTATTTAACATTACCAGGTAATCTACCAACCTTCTTCTTTTGCTTCACACAAGTTTTTCATCTCTTCATTATTAGTTCCTGGTTATGATCATTAGTATGCACTTGTAGATAAAATTAAGCTCCAATGACTCATGCTAAATTGGTTGTCTGGTTCTGAAATCCTTGTATTTTGTCTTCATAATTATGGTTTGATTACATCTTATACTTTCAGCTCCAAATACTCAGTTACTTATATTTCCTTCGCAACCAATCCATCCTACAGTTTCATTGTCTTTGCCTTCCATTTGAATCAGTTCTAAATCCAAGTTACCTTCTTCCTTAGTTTAATTTTTAGATACTTGCTTGCTCCAAAAGTCTTTACTTTTATCTAGAAAAAAAATAAATTAAAAAAAAAATTAATATAAGAGATAACGGTAAAAGTATATAGATAATACTCTTATCTGTACCAATCTTTAATCTCCACCCAAATCTTGCTTTCCCTTCTCTTCAAGTTCATACCCCTCGGTACCCTTCATTGCTCCAGTCGCCTGCATTATTATTGATCTGCATTTGTGTCTTGTTACATGAATGCAGCTATCCCAACATCTACTATAATTCCAAAAATCAATTTTAACCAATACCTAGTCCTTGTTTTATTATCCTATATCTAAATAGCAAAACTACTGCACCAACAGTTCCTTTTTCTCATCCTACTTCATGCTAATATGGCTAGTTTAGATATCAAAATGGAAGAAAATGAATGCCAACAGAGTCTATCAGAAAACTTGCACCAAAAAGAAAGTTTCCTCCATAAACTAGTAGGATCTCAGCCTAAAGTCGATCAACAAGCTTTCGACAGTCAGTTCTTTCAAGCTAATAACATGGAGGATGAAGTGGATAACTTAATCAATCATCCTTTCTTTATTCCGGTCTCAACTTCTAACAAAAATAGACTCTACGAGCAATGGAAACACACAGTGATTGTTAAACTCCTTGGTAGAAGAATGAATCACGTTACTCTCAAAGCAAAAATTCAACATCTATGGAAGATCAATGGTGATGCCAATCTTGTCGACTTGGGTTCAGACTTTTATCTTATCAATCTCAATTGTATTGATAACTATAACACAGCTCTTCATAATGGTCCCTGGTTTATAGGGCCGCATTTGTTAACTGTTAGGAAATGGGAACCTAAATTTCAAGCCTCAGACTCTACAGAAAACTATTCTGCTATTTGGATCCGGCTGCACGAGTTACCAACAGAGTACTACGATGCAGAAATCCTAAAGAAAATTGGATCAAAAATTGGTACTCTTCTCAAAGTGGACAACTGTACTAGTCAAGCCTTAAGGGGCAGATATGCTCGTCTATGCATTCTTGCTCCAATAGGTAAACCCCTCCCCACTGAAATTATGATTGGCAGGCACACCCAAAAAATTTTGTATGAACCATCAGTGGATTTTTATATTCATTGCGGTTGCATTGGACATTCAATTCATTAATGTCCTATCATTAAAAATAAAAATACTCCCAATCCTAACTCTGAACCTGCAGCCTCCACCTCAAATTCTCCCTCTCATAATGACGATAAAGGTTGGCAAACAGTCAATTTTTCCAAAAATAGAAACCAAAAAAACCAAGAAAGCTCACTAGCCAACCTTACTTCTCCAATTCAGTTAACTAAGACTGCCCCATCATATATTCCTGTCCCCCAAAAAAGGGATATTCCAAACACCTCCCTATCACCAAAAAAATCAGTGGGCCCGATAGAATATCCTAAAGTCAAAGATAGAAAAGAAACAAAAAATCCAATGGAGAATGACATAATATTTGTGACATCACAAGATACTACTGTTACAACTCCTATTCCTCAAGCTAAAAATAGTACTCACGTTACAATTCAAGAACCTCTGCCCCAAGTTTCTAAAGCTACAACTAGTACAAGCTTTACTATTCTAGAACCTCAACCCCAAGTATCTAAAGTCAAAAATAGTACAAGCATTACTATTCAAGAACCACAACCCCAAGTATCTCAAAATGTACCTTCTCATACACCCAAACATAACCATAACAATATCATTTCGCTCAAATCTTCCCCCCTCTGCTACCTTAACCCAGATCAGTACCAGGAAACCCCGCTTGCTATACCTCATATATCTCCTCAAATTTCCTTAACAGCCTCTGCAGCTAACATGTCTAATTTTCCTAATAAGACCATAAAGCTAGATGTTGCAATGCCTTCTACCTCTCATAGTCTTGATAAGCCACCTGAGAATTTTAATTTTAAACCAAAGAAGGTTGCAGATTGATGCGGGGCATATGACCTCAAGGCCGTTCACTAGAAGTCAAGCTAAGTTGATTCAACACACCCATCTTCACTTGACTTGGAGTGACATGGAAGGAGGCTCCGAGAGTAGCTCGAGGATCATGCTTTTGAGCACCATGGATGGAGGAACACTTGGGCTCCAAGGGGATCCACCCCAAGCTCATTTTGAGCCTCTTGCACAAGTTCCAGAAGGAGGCGGAGCGCCTCAAAGCTGAGGCGGAGCGCCTACCAAAAAGCAGAGATCTGAACAGAAGAAGGCGGAGCGCCTCATCCTGAGGCGGAGCGCCTCATCAGCTGGAGGCGGAGCGCCTCATCCTGAGGCGGAGCGCCTCCCCCTGTTTCAGCATGCGGGATATTTTACTACTTTTTGCATGAACTTCCAACTATAGCCCTGCGTGGCCTTATTTGTTTTAACCCACTTTGGGGGTACTTTAGACCTTTTAGTATGACTAAGTGAAGCCTATAAATACTTCACTTAGCCTCCTTAAACATTAGCTTACCTTTGAATCTTATGAATGATGAATAGAGTTTATCTCTTTATTGAAGAAACCCTTTCTTTGGTTGCTTGAATTCACTAGTGGAACCTAGTTGAGTCTTGAACCAAAAACCCGATCATTCTACTTCCGAGTCCCGGGTGCGACTCGAGGGTGGTTGCATAGTGTAGGTCCTTCTAGACGCCGATTCGGGGGTATCTCGGGACAAGTTCCCCGAGGTTACTTTGAAGGGAGTTCGAGAAGTGTCTCGCTCTCCTATCTTTATTGTTTTGTCGTATTGATCCTTATCATCTTGGTATCAGAGCAAGGCTCGGGTTTTGTTTCTAAAAACCCCCGACCCTTGATTCTTCGTGCCTAGGTTAGTTTCTGCGTTAGGTTCTTATTTGTTGTTGAAGAAAAAGAAGAAAACACAAAAAAATAGAAAAAGTTGAAAAACACAAAAAAAAATTGATCATAGATTCTTGGTTTGTTGGACCCGTTGTGAGATTGTTATTGGGGTTTGTTCCTTATTGGAAACTCGTTCTTTTGGTACCCTAAATACAAGATTTGAATTTGAAACGAAAGATTTGAAAATTTGATACCCTTTGAAAATTTGAAAATTTTGAAACCCTAGTTTTGAAGATGATGAACATGGTGGATTGTTTGTTTTTGATTGGGGTTTGATAAAAGTTGTTGGGGTTTGTTCTTTGTGATTGAAACAACATTGGGGTACCTTTGAATTGCTAAAACAATGTGAAAATTGTCGGATTTTTGGGTGCAAAACCAAGAAAACCCGAAGTGAAACTGTGTTGAAGGTTGCAGGAGGCGGAGCGCCTAGAACCTGAGGCGGACCGCCTGAAAATTGTGACCTCTCTGGAATTTGCTGAGGCAGAGCGCCTACTCTTCTGAGGCGGGGCGCCTACTTCTGGAAGGTGTTGCTTTGGGTAGTCTTTCGTAGGATCTCTTGTTTCTTTGATTGCATTGCTTCTAGCTAGTACTTCTTTGAGTAATCTTACCTACTTGAATTGTGCTAGCCCTTCTAAGCTATTAGGAAAACTCAAGCCTAGACTGGAGACTAGAATTCAAAGAAGACTCGTAGTCTCTTTTGACTCAAGTCCGCACTTAAAAAGCTTATCGTTCCAATAGAGTCATATCAACTCCACTCACCCCGGAGTGCATTTGGCTTTTGAGTTGAGTGATTAATTTTAGGTTTGCTATTCAACTTAGTGAAGCTTTGGATTCAAGCAAGAGTGAAATAGCGACCACCACTAAACGAGTGAACCGAGTGAAACACTTGTGAGGGAGTGAGTGAGGTTGTTTTGCTAACGTTTGTTTCTTGTGTAGGTACAATGTCTACCAAAGGAGAAGACTTTACTAAGAATGCCCTTGCTACTATCCTTTCCAAGTTGGATAGTATGCACTTGAGGATTGAAAGCCTTGAGAGGGTGACATCAAGTGCCCTAGTTGAGCAAGGGACCTCCAATGTCCATTCGGAGAAAGGGACCCCGAGTGTCCAAGTTGAGAAAGGGGCCCCGAGTGCCCAAGTTGATGTTGGAGAAGGCACAAGTAGTCCGACCTTTACCCCGGAACAAGTTGCGGAGTTGCTTCACCACCAACAACAGGTAAGGGAGGATCGTGATCGAATTGACCTATTGTTGGGCAATACCCAACGGGTGACTATTCCAAACCTTATGGGCAATCCCCAAAGGAATGCTCCACTTCCCGGACCAATCCGAAATGTTCAACCTCTTGAGCAAGTTGCACAAGCTCAAGAAGGGGAGGAGGATAATTATGGTGATGATGGGTATGATGTTCATTATCAATTTAGGGGTCGGAATGTGGATAGGGGTCGAGGCCGAGGTCGAGGGCCACCCCATGGGAACTTTGGAGGGAATGCTAGGAGGGATCTTGGTGGATATGGGGATCACTTTGAGGGCCAACCGGAGCCTTTCCATAGGGGTTGTGACAACAACAACAATCTTAATAGTGTGAAGCTCACTATTCCTTCTTTCAAAGGAAGTAGTGACCCGGCGGAGTACCTTGATTGGAAGTTGTCCATGGAACGTATATTTGACACCAATGATATGCCCGAAGTGAAGAAGACCAAGTATGCTATCTCTTCCTTTGAATCCTTTGCTTCTACTTGGTGGGAGTCGGTGAAGAGGAATAGAAGGAGGACGGGAATGGTTATTAATCTTACTTGGGAAGAGTTGATCTGTGTGATGGATGAAAAGTACTTGACTAACCAATACCGAGTGGAACAACCAAAGCGTCTCTATGAATTGAAGCAAGGTTACAAATCGGTTGGGGAGTACTTCAATGAGTTTGAACAAGTCCGGATGACTCTAGACTTGGATGATGAAGATAATGAGACGGCCATGATCCGTTTCAAAGGGGGCTTAAACCGAGACATAGCTTCGCTCTTGAAGTTTCACAAGTACAATGATCACTACAAGCTATGTGAAGATGCGGTTGAAGCCGAGAAGTGGCTCAAAGAGGAGAAATCCCTTCGTTACAAGAGTAGTACTACTACTCCCTTGAACAAACCAAAGGATTGGAAAGCTCCTACAACGAATGCCAAATTCCCAAGTGCAAGTGGTGCAAGTGCTAGCAAGGATGTGAAGAAGCCTTTTGAAAGGTCTACACAACCCGTGGGAGGTAACTCTAGAACTCACTTGAGTAATCCAATCTCTTCTTCTACTCAATGCTTTAAGTGTAAGGGTTATGGTCATCTCTCCAAAGATTGCCCTACCCGGAAAACTATGGTTCTTGTGGGTGACTTGGTCTATGAGCAAGATAGTGAACTCGAGGAAGAAGAGGGAGTAGAGGGTGATGAGTAGGGAGATGATGGGGAGATTGCCATGGAGGAAGATGATGATGCCCATGCCTTCCTTGTTGTGAGGAGGAGTCTAGGAGCAATGTGTGTGGAGGATGTTGAGACCTTACAAAGAGAGAACCTTTTTCATTCCAAATGCCGAGTCATGGGTCTCCTTTGCTCTATGATCATTGACTCGGGGAGTTGTGCTAACGTTATTAGCCAAACACTAGTTGCCCAATTGAAAATACCCACCCTAAAACACCCAAATCCTAACCGGCTACAATGGCTTAGTGAGTGTGGTGAGTTGAAGGTGGTTAAACAATGTTTGATCAAGTTCAAGATTGGGAACTATGTGGATGAGCACATGTTCGATGTTGTGCCGATGCAAGCGTGCCACCTTTTCTTTGGGAGGCCATGGCAATTTGATCGACGTGTGGTTCATAATGGCCATGCCAACACCTATACGGTGACGCATGAGGGGAAAAAGTTCGTGCTCCAACCCTTAACTCCCAAACAAGTGAGCGATGACTACAAACGGATGCGGGAGTCGAGAGAAGCGGCAAAGGCTAAGTCGGTTGTTGAGACTAGCCCTTTGTCCACAAGCTTGGTGGCAATCCCACCAACTTCTACCGGTGGCATGTGTGCCATGATGCAACCGGGCGAGGTCCTAAGAGGAAATGATGGCAACAAGCTTCTCATATGCCTAGTGCACAAAGGTATGGTTCTAACCTCTGATCTTGATTTTTCTACTAACCCTTTGCCTAGTGTGTTTGAGAATGTTTTGAAGGATTTTGGTGACATGTTCCCGGATGAGATGCCGGATGGATTAACTCCTTTGAGGGGTATCGAGCACCAAATCGACTTTGTCCCGGGATCCCAAATCCCAAACAAACCGACCTATAGGAGCAATCCGGAAGACACAAGAGAATTGCAAAAGCAAGTTGATGACTTGCTTACTAAAGGCTTGGTGAGGGAAAGCTTGAGTCCTTGTGCCGTACCCGTGATCCTTGTTCCCAAAAAGGTTGGCACTTGGAGGATGTGTGTTGATTGTCGGGCCGTAAACAAAATAACGGTAAAGTACCGTCATCCTATTCCCCGACTTGATGATATGTTAGATGAATTAAGTGGTTTATGTGTGTTTAGCAAAATTGACCTTAGGTCCGGCTACCATCAAATCCGGATGAAACTCGGAGATGAGTGGAAAACCGCATTCAAGACCAAATTTGGTCTCTATGAATGGTTGGTGATGCCCTTTGGGCTCTCCAATGCACCTAGTACTTTCATGAGGCTAATGAACCATGTTCTAAAGCCATTCATCAACAAGTTTGTGGTCGTCTACTTTGACGATATATTGATCTATAGCAAATCAATAGACGACCATGTTGATCACCTTAGGCAAGTGCTTGAAGTGTTGAGAGCCGAAAAGCTCTATGCTAATTTTAAATAGTGTGCCTTTGGTGTTGAGAAGGTAGTCTTTCTTGGGTTTGTTGTGAGTGCCCAAGGAGTGGAAGTGGATGAGTCTAAGGTAGAGGCCATACGTGATTGGCCTACTCCTACTACCGTGACTCAAGTGAGGAGCTTTCATGGTCTTGCTAGTTTTTATAGACGATTTGTAAAAGATTTTAGCTCCCTTGCTGCTCCACTCACCGAATTGGTGAAGGACAAACCTTTCGTTTGGGGAGAGCCTCAAGAGAAGGCCTTTCAAGAATTGAAAAGTAGGTTGAGTACCGCCCCCTTATTGCAATTGCCCGACTTCGGAAAGGCATTTGAGGTTGAATGTGATGCCTCGGGGGTGGGAATTGGTGGTGTTTTAATGCAAGATGGCAAACCCATAGCCTACTTTAGTGAGAAATTGAAGGGTGCATCTTTGAACTACTCTATGTATGACAAAGAGATGTACGCCTTGGTGAGAGCTCTTGCTCATTGGCAACACTACCTTTGGCCTAGAGAATTCGTGATCAAGAGTGACCATGAGTCACTCAAGCATCTTAGAGGCCAAGAGAAATTGAAAAAGCGTCATGCCAAGTGGGTAGAGTTCATTGAGTCTTTTCCCTATGTTATCCAATACAAGAAAGGGAAAGACAATGTAGTGGCGGACGCACTTTCTCGGAAGTTTGCTCTAGCCACCACCCTAGCCTCCAAGCTCATGGGTTTTGAGAGCATTAAATTGATGTATGCTCATGACCCTAAGCTAAAGAGCATTCATGAAGCTCTTGAGAAGGGGAAAGGGTTGAAAAATACCAATGGGTTAATGGATATATCTTTAAAAATGGTAAAGTGTGTGTTCCCGAGTCCTCTTGGAGGGAATTGTTGATTCATGAAGCTCATTGTGGGGGCTTGATGGGACACTTTGGGAGAAACAAGACCTTGGCCATTCTCATGGAGCAATTCCATTGGCCAAAGATGGGGGTTCAAGTTGAAAAGCTTTGCAAAAATTGCCTTGAGTGCAAGCATGCGAAATCTAAAGCTAACCCCCATGGTTTGTATACTCCCCTCCCCGTGCCTACTAGTCCGTGGATTGATATATCAATGGATTTTGTGATGGGATTGCCACGGTCTGGGGGGCCATGATAGCATTTATGTTGTCGTGGATAGGTTCTCCAAAATGGCTCACTTCATTCCTTGTAAGAAGTGTGATGATGCACAACATGTTGCCTCTTTGTTCATTGACAATGTCTTGAAATTGCATGGTGTGCCTCAAACCATTGTAAGTGATAGGGACACTAATTTCCTAAGCCACTTTTGGAGAAGTTTGTGGGGTGCCCTTAGCACCAAGATCTTGTTTTCTACGTCCCACCACCCACAAACGGATGGGCAAACCGAGGTGGTAAACCGGACTTTGGGTGCTCTTCTAAGGGCCATGACCCGAGGTAAGGCCGGAACGTGGGTTGATAAACTTCCTCTCATGGAGTTTGCCTACAATCGTACTTTTCATAGCTTGATTGGCATGACTCCGTTTGAATGTGTGTATGGTTTTAATCTTTTGATTCCCCTTGATCTAACCCCTTTGCCAAGGGAAATGGTTGCTAATTTTGAAGGGAAAAGCCGAGCAAAGGCTATGATTGAGCTCCATGCTAAAGCCAAGAAGAACTTGGAGGAAGCCTATGCCAAGGTTGCTTCCAAGAAGAACAAGGGAAGGAAGAAGCTTGAGCTCAAAAAGAGAGATTGGGTGTGGGTGCACTTCCGCAAAGAAAGGTTTCCAAACCTTAGGAAAGGGAAGTTGGCACCCCGTGGAGATGGTCCTTTTCAAGTGCTCTCCAAGATCAACAACAACGCCTATGTGATTGATCTACCCGGTAAGTACAATGTGTCTAATACTTTTAATGTCACTGACTTGACCCCTTTTGATGTAGGGGATGGTGATGCCGGAGAGGAGGAAGCCATGGTTTCGAGGACGAAACCTTCCCAAGAAGGGGAGGATGATGCGGGGCATATGACCTCAAGGCCGTTCACTAGAAGTCAAGCTAAGTTGATTCAAGACACCCATCTTCACTTGACTTGGAGTGACATGGAAGGAGGCTCCGAGAGTAGCTCGAGGATCATGCTTTTGAGCACCATGGATGGAGGAACACTTGGGCTCCAAGGGGATCCACCCCAAGCTCATTTTGAGCCTCTTGCACAAGTTTCAGAAGGAGGCGGAGCGCCTCAAAGCTGAGGCGGAGCGCCTCATCAGCTGGAGGCGGAGCGCCTCATCCTGAGGCGGAGCGCCTCCCCCTGTTTCAGCATGCGGGATATTTTACTACTTTTTGCATGAACTTCCAACTATAGCACTGCGTGGCCTTATTTATTTTAACCCACTTTGGGGGTACTTTAGACCTTTTAGTATGACTAAGTGAAGCCTATAAATACTTCACTTAGCCTCCTCAAATATTAGCTTACCTTTGAATCTTATGAATGATGAATAGAGTTTATCTCTTTATTGAAGAAACCCTTTCTTTGGTTACTTGAATTCACTAGTGGAACCTAGTTGAGTCTTGAACCGAAAACCCGATCATTCTACTTGCGAGTCCCGGGTGCGACTCGAGGGTGGTTGCATAGTGTAGGTCCTTCTAGACGCCGATTCGGGGGTATCTCGGGACAAGTTCCCCGGGGTTACTTCGAAGGGAGTTCGTGAAGTGTCTCGCTCTCCTATCTTTATTGTTTTGTCGTATTGATCCTTATCACAGATATTATTAAAGAACTTAATGAGAACTTACTTAGCGCTAATCCAAATAGCATAACCAAAAATGCAATGGCAGGAAATCCTACAACAGTGGAAAACCTACAACCCCTTGAAATTTCATCATCCCCTATACTAGCTCCTATAATTCCCATCATCACCAAACCTGCTCATCCCATATCATTTTTCCCAAACCCACACGTTATCCACCAACAAAACTTACATTCTTCATTACTCTCCTCTTCAACCTCACTTTCACAACAAAACTTTGAAGAAACTCAAGAAAATTTAACAGAAGATGCCTCGTCGCCCGTCCTCATCCCACTCGTCCCAAAACAGTCGACACCGTCGCAACCACAACCAAAGCTCAAGGAACAACTCTCAATCACAACAAAGGAGCAGGGCAGCGTCTCAAGGCTCAAGTCATGGAAATCAAATGCCTCAACCTCAGCTTCCTCAATCAATCATGAGAACACCATGGATACCAGTCAACAGCTTTCCGGTAACTCAGTTTCGCTTAGTCATGGATCTTACCCAAGACCCACCAGTGAATCCCGAGATGTGGCTAGAATTGGGGTTGACTGGGATGACCCTGGAAATAACAGTGATGATAAATCATCAGCCAGTGATAGTACCCTTTGCAGATTCAAGATGTTTAGCACTAATTGTTGTAGAACTGATGCGTCATGGAACTCAATCTCTAGCAGCGCTCCAGACCATCCGCTTCCAGGAATTGACACCGGTGGAAATTTACCAACAGTTAATCAGCAATCCTCAAACGGCGCCAATGATTTGGCCAACCTTCTTGTGGACATCACGCCAACTCCCTGCCTCAGAAAACTTGTTCAACACAACTCCACCAATTCCCATGGAATTCCAGCCTCCCACTCCCATGGATGTGCAACAACAGGACCCAACACCTCCACCATCACCAATGCACCAAGTCTTCAGATCACCATCCCCAATCTTATTCCAAGACAACCATTCTCCACCAAGAGACGCAGAGATGGGGATGGAAGTGAGGATGTTAATGATTTCGCAATACAAAGGGTTCGAAGAGGAATTGGAAAAAATGTGTATGTGGACCTTCCCCGAATCCATGTTCAAAACTTCCCTAACCATAGGATGCTTTCCTCCACCAGCTCTGTACCGCTACAAATATTGTGCGATTCCAAAACTATTGGAAGATTACCCGATGGGGTTGGGAACGAACTTATCTTCCCAAATACCAAGCAATGTGAGGATGGCAAGGGGTGGGAGCTCCACCAACCCATGGACTTGTAATATGAAGATAATAATTTGGAATTGTAGAGGTGCGGGTAGTGATGCTTTTCGCCGTGCCGCTATAGATTTGGTTAATATGAATACCCCAACTATCTTAGCCCTAATTGAAACAAAATTGGACAGGGCGGGTCATTTTAATCTGCTGAATTTTTTACCTTTTGATGGGATGGAGCAAGTTCCTGCTCAAGGATACTCTGGAGGAATGGCTATTTTGTGGAGGAAGGAGCTGGTTAATCTAAGCTTTGTTTTACTGACCCCTGAGGAGATCCATGCTAGTGTGGAGGTACTTCCCTCTTCTTTAACTTGGTATCTATCTGTTATTTACGCTAGTTGCAATTTGCATAAAAGGTTCCAATTATGGGACCGTATTGAAACATTTGGATCATCAATTAAAGGACCGTGGTTACTATATGGCGACTTTAATGAAGTCACTGCTCTCCATAAAAAATTTGGGGGAAACCCGGTTAATACTAGAAGACTGAAAGCTTTCAATGACTGCTTAAATAATACGGGAATGTTAGATCTAGGCTTTTCGGGATCTAAATTTACCTGGACAAATAAGAGCAAAAATAGGTCTAAAATTATTCTAGAACGTTTAGATAGATTTTTTGCTAACCCTGATTGGCTCAGCATATTTAGTGATTCATCTGTATTGCATTTGCCTAGAATAAAATCTGACCATTGTCCTCTGCTCTTAACTATGATTCCTAATAGAGGCGCTTCTAATTCTCTATTTCGATTTGAGTCGATGTGGCTAAATCACCATGACTTTCCTCGTATTGTTAAATCATGCTGGCTTGGCGAAATAAATTATAATAATGCAGTTGAGTTATTTTGTAAAACTGCGACCCACTGGAACAAGAATGTATTTGGGAATATATTCTATAAAAAACGTATAATTAACAGTAGATTAGAAGGCCTCCAAAAGATGGACCCATCTAGAAAAAACTCGTTTCACTATAATCTTGAAAATAATCTTATAGATGAGTATAATACTCTTCTAAAGGATGAGGAAGATTTTTGGAAACTAAAATTTCGGGTTCAATGGCTGAATGATGGTGATGCTAACACTAGATTCTTTCATACTACAACAGTTAAGCGTCGTAGACGCAACAAAATTATTGCGCTTACTGACTCAGCAGGCAATTGGTCCTATAATCATCATGATATTCATAATACCATTGTTGATCACTTCTCTAAAATTTATTCAACTGATCTGTCCTACTCCTACCTAATCCAAACCAATCCTATTGTAGCTGAAAATTCTTTAGATTCTCTATCTTCAAATCTAATAGACAAACCTCTTATTCTCCTAGAAATTCACAAAGCCATGTCATCCTTCAAACCTCTAAAAGCTCCTGGACCGGATGGTCTTCACCCTATTTTCTTCCAGAAATTCCACCATGACACTAAGGAAGCAATAGAGCAAATGTGTCTAGATGCTTTTGAATCTAGTAAAATAGACCCTATCATTAACAAAACTCACATTACGCTAATTCCAAAAATCCAATATCCTGAAACTGTTAGCCACTATCGTCCTATCAGTCTTTGTAATACCATTTATAAGACTATCACCAAAATCATTGTTAATAGGATTCGTCCTCACTTAGATAAAATCATTAGTCCTTTCCAATCGAGCTTCCTTCCAGGTAGAAGAACTGCTGATAATGCGATTATAGTTCAGGAAGCAGTCCACTCTTTTAATCGTACTACAGGTAAGCAAGGGAAAATGATGATAAAAATTGATTTGGAAAAAGCTTTTGACAGATTAGAATGGTCCTTTATAAAATACTCCCTTCATTGCTTTAACTTTCCCATCAATATTATTAATCTCATTATGGATTGTGTTACCTCCTCCTCAATTGCAATTCTCATTAATGGGAAGCCAACTCACTTCTTCCAGCCATCTAGAGGTATTAGGCAAGGTGATCCTCTTTCGCCTTATATTTTTATACTCTGTATGGAAGTCCTATCTCGTAGTATTAATCATTCTGTTAATGATGCGAGATGGCACGCTATAAAGCTGTCAAGGATAGGACCTAAGTTATCACATCTTCTTTTTGCAGATGATCTCATATTGTTCGGCACTGCCACAAGACAAAATGCCCGCACGATCAATGGTGTTCTCACCAACTTTAGCAGAATCTCTGGCCAAAAAATTAACTTTTTAAAATCTAAAATAGTTTTCTCCAAAAATACAATCGCGCACATTTGTACTGATATCTCTGTAATTCTGAATATAGACAATACGGATTCAATTGGTAAATATTTAGGATTCTCTATTACTAATCATCACCCCAAGAGCGCAAATTACCAAGCTATCATGGATAATATTAATGCTAAATTACAGGGTTGGAAAACTAATTGCATGAGCATTGCAGGTCGTGCTACTCTTGTAAATTCAGTTCTCTCTTGTATTCCTACTTACTCTATGCAGATAAATTTCCTTCCGGCAAAAATTATCAACAACATTGATCGTGCTCAGCGGAATTTTCTATGGGGGTCTACTCCAGAGAAAAAAAAATTACATCATGCAAACTGGAGTATTGTGATCTCTCAGAAAACTAGAGGTGGCTTAGGTCTTCATAAAGCAAAGCTAAAAAATGGAGCCTTAATGGCTAGTCTGGCTTGGAGAATTAAAAAAGATGGTACAAAGCCATGGGCGCGGGTGCTCATTAGTAAATATGGGAGAGACAATAGCCTTACACATGGAATAAAAGCCAAGCAAGCCGACTCCTACATTTGGAAGAGCATTGTTAAAGCTGATGAAATATGCAAGGAAGGGACTTCTTGGTCGGTAGGTGATGGATGTAATATTCAGCTGTGGACAGACAAATGGATATACCCTAATGCTTCCCTAAGATCGTTGATCAATGATCCAATCCCTTTCCACTTACTGAATAAATCAGTTCAAGACATTCTCACCCCAACATCATGGAATCTATCCAATCTATCCTTTGAATTTCCACCTCATATAACTAGTCAAATCTTGAACACATATAGAAGCACTGACAGCACTTGTTCAGATAAATTCCACTGGAATCTTTCTCCAAATGAAATCTTTTCCACCAAATCAGCCTATAATTTATATGCCTCCTTAATCTCCAACACTCCGTTAGAGATCATAGATACTAATTGGATCTGGAAATTGCATATCCCGAACACGATTAAATACTTCCTATGGTCTTTACTACGCAACAAGCTTCCTACGGCTCAAAACCTTCACCACCGAAATATTACCCAAACAGATCATTGTAAACATTGTCCCTTAGTACCTGAATCATCGCATCATATTTTTGTAGAATGTCCTATACTAGGAAAAGGTCTATGGGAGTATCACCAGCTTCAACAACCTCAAAACCTTATCAATTGGGTTAAACACATGTGTAAAGGGAAAAAAATTCATCAAGGATTAAAAGGAATCCCGTCTGGTACATACATTCCTTTTGCTTTATGGACAATATGGAAGGCTAGAAATAAAAATATATTTGAAAATTCGTCCATAAAAGTTAATATCCCTTCAATTATGAGGCAAGCGGGAGAATATTGGTTCATTAATAATCCTCCAACGAAGAAGAGCACTATGGGTAGTATCTATATTAAATGGCAACCTCCAGACAATGGATGCTACAAGCTCAATACAGATGGCGCTTTTAACGCAACAGAAGACATAGGTGGTGCAGGTGGTGTAATCAGAAATTGACATGGTTCTTGGCAAATGGGTTTTGCAAAATTCCTTCCGAGAAGTTCTGTCATTCACGCAGAGCTAATGGCACTATACGAAGGACTTCAATTAGCAAAATCTCATAACCTTCGACCACTCCAAGTGGAAATTGATTCTAATGTCCTTTTACTCATGCTTCAAGGATCCAATGAAATCTATTCTAATATTTTACATGATTGCAGGTCCTTGCTTTCTGACTTAGGATGCAATGAAGTCAGACATATATACAGAGAAGGGAATTTTGTTGCTTATTTGCTATCTAAATATGGTTGTAACGCTTCATGTATCCCTATAGTTTATTTTAATCTAGCGCCTAGTTTTGCTATGTATGAACTGGATCTTGACTCTTCTTCTCATGTTCGAGAAAGAAAGGGCTACTTTTGTAACTTTTGACAAGTGATATATATTAATGCATTCATTAGAAAAAAAAAAAACTTCATTAATATATAAAAAGTATTACATGTTTCATACTCCTATTTATTTATTTGATAAAATTGACTAAGTCTTTTTCAATAAAAATGTGGCATTGATGGGGTCATGATCATATCATTGCCCCCATAACATTTCAATTACTGAATAATTCTCAAATGGGCCATGCCATGAGTGATCCCAACAGTGCATTTCCACTAAATATTACCATTCCATCTCAAATAGAATGGTGCAAGTTAGATCGTACAGGTCAACATATCTACTCGGTTGTGTGAAATGTGAATTAATCGGTTAAAATAAAATAAACATCTAAATTCACATGAAAAGTACGATAAACATTAAAAATATATATGGTGAAGAATCATTTTACTTTTCAGCAGGAATAATAGCACTTAGGAGTTAGGACAGAGGAATTAGACGTATTATATATTGCATTGCATATCATATTTATTAAGTTTGTGGCTGAAGGGCCACGCCAGAACTATAACGGTAAAACCTTATCAGCAGATATAGGATTTTCATACAAAAGCAAATAATATAACTTCAAAAGTTACAAATTAAATTAAAATTTATATGATCTAATCATGATTAAGTGAAAGCTGGTCGATTTATATGCAGGATACATATCAAAAAAAGGAGTATATCCCTAGTGCCATTCTATTTATTAACGAAGGAGTATGATATGCTTCCTTCACTAAAATGACGCGTGCACTTATTCAATGGCCCATTAGTCGAAAAAAGAAAAGTTTGTTTCTTCCAATTGTTTAGATTAAATAATGAACAATAATAGCCGAACCTTTTATTACAATTATCTAGAATTTATTTAACAATATTTAGATAGTTTCTAAATATGAAGTGATATACGACATCATATCGAATATTAATTGTGTTATGGTCGATGTTTATGGTGAGATGGATAGAATCTTTTCATTCTTAACCAAATTAAAAGTCTCGGTTTCGAGTCTTGAGAATAGAAAAAATTCTGATAGGGAACGCTTCCCCCGAAATGGGCCTTACGCGGCGTGAATTCGAATGAAAGTAGGGGACACCAATGGAAAACCAAAAAAAAAGACCATTAGTTGTGTTGACACTTGACACACCCTTTAAAAAAAAAAAAAAAGACTTTACAACATTAATGAAAGAGGGAATTCATGTCTCATCCTCGATGCTTCCTCTTCATATCACCTTCCGTTACTGCATTAATAGTTACAATAATAACAATATTAATTAATACTAGTAATATCAATAACAATAATATAATAACAACGGAAATGGAGAATAGGAGGAAAAAAAGTAGACTGTGTGTTTCTCTTTTCACCATGTAGATTACCCTATGCGCTGTTGTGCCGATAGAAAGCACAATGTAAATATGTAATCCAACTAATCTTTGCCTTTTCCTACTTTAATGAGCTTTAGACATAATTAATTAAGTTGGTCTTTAAAAAGACTAATCTTTTAAAGACGTAGCTTTCACTAGGTATGATTACAAACCCTAAAAGCATTGCAAACATTCGGGAATCCAGCCATCTCTAAGAGAGTGAAAACAAAACATAGTAAAAAAAATCACTTCTCCCACTTTCACCGAAAAGTAGCAGTGAAAGTAGCACCAAGTGTAGCAACATATCCTTGACTTTTTCACTAGACAAAAAAATTGAAGTCACTAGTAAAAGTGTCAAGATTTACAACTCTTTTTTCCTAGTTTTAACTTATATACATGCGATTTTCGTACTATTGGCATCCTTTGACTTATTATAATTGATTATCTACTCTGCTTTTTCGGGCCAGCTGTACATGTTTGTTAAAAATAGCATATAATGTTGTAT
Organism: Petunia axillaris subsp. axillaris; assembly: GCA_029990575.1. Lineage (NCBI taxonomy): Eukaryota > Viridiplantae > Streptophyta > Magnoliopsida > Solanales > Solanaceae > Petunia > Petunia axillaris. The sequence goes on from JARKNS010000006.1 coordinate 12,471,744, forward strand.
TACATAATACTCCCTCCTCTTGTATAAACTTATTTCTTTTTTAATCTGTTTAAGAAAGAATGATCATTTTCTAAATTTGAAAACAATTCAGCTCCAAATTTGTCAATGTACCCTTAGGGGTCGTTCGGTTTGGGTTTCTTTTTACGCGGGTATTAACTATTAATGCGGGTATTAATAATGTGGATATTAATAATGTGTGTATTAATAATGTAGGTATTGATAATGCGGGTATTAGTTATGTGGGGTTTAATAATGTGGGTATTATATAACGTAGGGATTATTTGTTGAATCAATGATATATTACAAATTAACAAAAAATATTATTAGTTAAAATATTTATTTACTCCTTAAATAAAATTTAGAAATATCCTTATTATTATGAGGGTTAATTTTGTCATTTTAAATTTTAATACCTGCATTATTAATACACACATTATTAATACCACCTTCTACCCCGCATAAAATAATACATAGATTCCCGCATTAATAATGCGGGTATTAATAATGCGGAATATACAAAAACACAACCAAACGTTGCACTAATTTTATGTGGGTATTAAAATTTCACAAAAACCAACCGAACGCTACGCTAAATTAACGCTAAGTTTTGTGCGAGTATTAATAGTTAATACCCCACACCGAACGACCCGTTAATGAAATAATTTATTGCCAAACAAATATCAATAATTTATTTTAGATCACAAATTTTAAGTCTTCCTTGTTTTATTAAACTTTGTGTCAAGTCAAATATGGAGCGACTATAATTTAACTTGACTGTGTAAAATATTGTTATACACTTTAGTACGAAACTTATAATTTAGAGTTTAAGTTTCTTCGCACCAACGATATCTTGATTTTTCGCACCATCAACTCAAATTGACCTTAGCAACAATTAACTTTTTATAGCAAGCTAATATAACAACCTGAAAATATGGAATAACTTGATATAGTTAGTTAAGTTGCACTTGAAGTATAGAAGTTCTTTATATAACTCAGATTCATGTTTTTAACTCTCCCTTCGTGCATGGTTTCATGTGGCTTTTTTTCCTACTCCAGCTTTCTGCCTTTCTAGCTACTCTCCCTTCACACACACACACTCTGACACAGAGAGACATGCCAGCAAATAAAGTTCAGCTTAATTAAGGAGTACTATTGCTTTAATGGGTACTTACAAAAGTATACTAGCTATTAAAAGCATAGTGATCTATTAGAGGCTGGTTAGTGGTTTTAGAGTAGTTGAGACTTTGTAGGACTTATTTGGTAAGAAGATGGGAGCTGTGACTATTGCTGAACTGAAGCCAAGCATATCTGGGAAGAGGTCTTTTCGTCCAAGTTCTAGTGCCAGACATATTGCTGAATGGTACAGTATATTATTGTCTTCTATCTCTTGGCTCCCACCAAACAACTGCAATGTTTATTGCTTCATTAATTCTTCATTAATATATGTATAAACACAAACAGTGTAAATGATTTTTTATACAGATATGGTTTTTCTTATAAGAATGTTTATACAATCAATCAATTTAACCTATTATAGAAGGTAGTATGCCTTATTTTCATACAGCACCTAAAATATCGGAAAGCCCATATGGTGTCTTAATGTTTACATTTAGATGGTAAAATGAACTCTTGTGTGAGTTTGACATCAATCAAAGGATACATCTTTATTTAAATCTAGAGGACTTGCATTTTTCTTAGTATTTTTTCTTGGGAAACTATTTCTATCAAATTATAAAAAGGGAATTTTCTGCAACTTATCAGTAAAATTTCGAGTTGGAAGAGGAAGTGTATCAGGGCGTGACAACTAAATGGATCATAGTGTGATGCAAGAAAATAAATAAACTCTAGAACAACTAAACAACGAGTTTTATGAGTTAGGTGAGTGGTGTACTAAAGCATCTTCCAGATTTAGTTTCCAAATAGAAGCATTTATGATGGACCAATATTCAGGTCAATAGTAACATGGTAGGTGCTGACTGCTGACTAAGTAAAAAACAGCTTTAGAAATTGAGTGTGACGGAATTTTCCTTAAAAATCTAAGAACGTAGATTTTCTATCAGATCCTTTAGTTAATATCATATGCTCTGGATAATTCATCGGTCAGTGTCTCTGTTCCTTTAAATGAATAGAAGGAAATAGCACAGAATGACTATACATGCATGACTAGTATTAATGCTGCAATAATCGAAAATGACAAATCAAACATCTGACCTTTTAACATCTACACCAGATGATAGTGGCCCTGAGTCCAATGTGTTCAATTTTCTTGTTTCAAGATGTGGTGTTAATGTTACAGGCAGATACAATTATTTCCTTTACTTTCGACATGTCTTTCTTATGAGGGCCCTCAAGAAAGTACTTATGAGTCCTGCAATTAGTTGTTTGGTTACTTTAGACCACAAGATAATACAAATTTAGAGAAGCCAGAAGATGACTGCCACTTGCTAAATTGGATCTAAAAGCAGAACACACACAGCATTGTAACATTGTTTAGCCTTTGTAGCCATTAAAGTTTCATCGGCTTTAAATTAGATAGCTTTAAGAAATTAAGACTCCATATATGCAGCATTGGAGTGTGGAGATGTAAGTGCACATGTAGTGAATCTTAAGTTAAAAAACAATGAAGTGTTTTATAGCTTTTCTTGACACTTCTCTTGTTTCCAACTTATGACAACTAACTATGTCTTCTATTGCAGGCCAATATCTGATGTTTCCAGTGATCTTACAATAGAAGTCGGAGCAGCCAGTTTTGCTCTTCACAAGGTACAGATATGTAGTATTAACTCTTTCTGCTTCTCGTGTATTTTTTTATTTACCAATCTCTTTGTTCTCGCCGTAATACTCAAGTCTATCAAAAGCAGCCAGATTTACCAATCTTGTAGCTTGAAAATGACCATGTGAATTAGCTGTTAAAAGTAGTCAATCCACATTCCATGCAGGATCAGTTGGATACATTACTAATGTGATTGGCAATTTGACATTATTTGCAGTTTCCCCTGGTTTCTCGAAGTGGAAGAATTAGAAAGCTGCTGTTAGAGGCAAAGGATACAAAGATTTCAAGACTCAATCTTACTGGTCTTCCTGGTGGATCTGATGCATTTGAACTTGCTGCAAAGTTCAGTTATGGAGTGAACGTTGAGATTACCATATCAAATGTTGCGATGCTAAGATGTGCAGCCAGTTTCCTGGAAATGACAGAAGACATCTCCGAGAAAAATCTGGAAGTACGTACTGAAGTATTCCTCAAGGATATAGTATTCCCAAACATATCCAACTCGATATCTGTCCTTCATCACTGTGAAACACTACTACCAGTATCTGAAGAAGTCAATCTTGTTAGTCGGTTAATCAATGCAATTGCAAACAATGCCTGTAAAGAGCAACTAACGTCTGGCCTATCAAAGCTTGAGTATAACTTCCCATCCAAACCTGTTCAAAGCCTTGAGTCTGAAACACCATCAGACTGGTGGGGGAAATCACTGGCTATGCTAAATCTTGATTTTTTTCATAGAGTTCTATCAGCAGTAAAAACAAAGGGTCTTAAGCAAGATATCATCAGCAGAATTTTGATACATTATGCTCAAAATACTCTTCAGGGGCTCTTTGTCAAGGATCCTCAGTTGGTTAAAGGAAGTTTCTTGGATCTGGATTTGCAGAAAAGACAAAGGATCATCGTTGAAACTATAGCTAGCTTACTACCAACACAATCGAGGAAAAGCACAGTTCCAATGGCCTTTCTTTCGAGTTTACTAAAATCTGCAATATCAGCATCTACATCTACTTCTTGCAGATCTGATTTAGAGAGGCGCATCGGTCTGCAGCTAGATCAGGCAATTCTGGAAGATATTCTCATTCCTTCAAATCCACATGGAAACAATCACAGCCCTCTATATGACATAGATTCTATCTTGAGGATCTTTTCCTTTTTCTTGAATTTGGATGAGGATGATGAAGAGGACAATCCACTAAGAGATGAAAGCGAAATGGTTTATGACTTTGACAGTCCTGGATCTCCCAAACATAGCTCAATTGTTAAGGTGTCAAAATTATTAGACAATTATCTGGCAGAAGTTGCACTGGATTCAAACCTAACGCCATCAAAGTTCATAGCACTAGCAGAGCTACTGCCAGACCACGCCCGTCTAGTTTATGATGGATTATATCGAGCTGTAGATATTTTCCTCAAGGTAAGATGCTTAGCCTCATCAACATTATCATAAGGAGTTTAACATTTTGGATATAATGCCAGTCCTTTTATTTTCTTAACATTCATACATGACATTGTCATGGCAGGTTCATCCCAACATAAAGGACTCTGAACGCTATAGACTCTGTAAAACTATTGATTGCCAAAAATTATCACAAGAAGCTTGCAGTCATGCAGCTCAAAATGAACGGTTGCCTGTGCAAATGGCAGTCCAAGTGCTATATTTTGAACAAATCAGACTGAGAAATGCGATGAATGGGGGCCATAATCAGTTCTTCGGAATGAATAGTCAATTCCCTCAGCGTTCAGGAAGTGCAGCAGGAAGCGGATGCATCTCTCCAAGAGACAACTATGCATCAGTCAGGAGAGAAAATAGAGAACTGAAGCTCGAAGTTGCAAGAATGAGAATGAGGCTTACAGATTTAGAAAAAGACCATGTATCCATGAAGCAGGAGCTAGTAAAGTCACATCCTGCCAATAAGTTATTCAAGTCATTCACAAAGAAACTAAGCAAGCTCAATGCACTATTCCGAATTAGAGATTTAAAGCCAATAGGCGGAAAATCTAACTCAGAAAGTCGGTTTCTTTTTCAGAAGAGAAGGCGCCATTCAGTTTCTTGATGTCGTACTCTAATGTGAATAAGAAAGAGTATATAGTGTTTTTAATATTCTTCTGTTTTGCAATATTAGTTTTCACAGTGCTGAGTTTGATCTATGTTTTGATGTGTTGAATGAGTTCTTGCCTTGTCTTATGAGTGTACCTTGAAAGAAGATACTCACTCAAAGGTATATAAACAAGTGTGAGTTTTTTCCTTTAGCTTCATGTAGTTTGCTCTTGTTGCATATATCTGATTTTATGTGATCCATCCATAAGAAACAGAAACCAAATTTACCCCCATGGCCATGAGATATTTAAGGAATAACAGAAGAAGAAAAAGGAGAGCAGAGTTTGAGTTGTCAATTTATGTATAACAGTGCCATGGACATTCTTGGGCTGTTATAATGGAAATCCAATACATATATTCTCAAGTTTCCTGTGAACAATGCAAAGTAGGCAATGTCTTTCTTCTTTTTTTTTTTTTTTTTTTGGGGGGGGGGGGGGGGGGGGGCGGGGGGGTGGTTTATCAATCAAGGTGATTTCAGTTGGAGTCTTCCTCCAATTTTTGGGAGAAGAGAAGCTTCAGGGGTTCAGATTTTCCTTTGTAATATTGACATCCAATTGTAGTTTGAAAAATATTGCTCACAATTTATTTTCATTATTTGTTTGTAACGAGGCCTTCTGCTAACACGCACCAGCCGAGAAAATTTTACATATGATCGGTTGGTCAGTTCTAATATCTTTTTATTTTACTCATATTTGTTTCATTATGTGTGCACGGGAGTTTGATTACTACTCGGTATCACCACTGCTATCATGAGCTCTTCAAGCTACAAGCCTTCAAAGTTTTCTTCATATAATCGTTTCGGATACAAAATCTGCTTATCTACCTAATCAAAATGTATATAACTTAGGCACATTAAGGGAGAAGCACTCTCTATTAAGGGAGAAGCACTCTCTATTGAGAGGTTCTCCTACCATAACTCAAACTTAAAATCTTATATTAAGAGTGGAGGAATCGCAACCATTCCACACCCTCCTCTATTGGTGCCTTCACAGTCTTCTCGGTAGTAACTTTTGTGGCATTTTCAGCCCTGGTGACTGATAGACGAATTTTTGTCCCCCATCCAATAGCTACATGTTAATTTCCCAATAGTCTACCTTTACTTGGACAAGATATTGCAAGAAATTTTGTTTTCTTTTTTCTTTTTTCTGTTAAACCTGGCTAAAAATAAGTAATTGTGTTTCCGTTGCTTTTGGTTGCTCAATTATGTTCTATACAACAATTAGATTGACTTAGCCATCCCCGACCGACTTGGATTGGGGGGTAATTTGGTGATCTATTATCCTGTTGGGGCCTTTAGTCTTTGGATTAAATGATGGATAGCAAGAGAGCAGAGCGCACTGGCCTTCCACAGTCATGAGTGTATTTGTAGTTGAGACTGTTGTTATAGTCAACAAGGCCGAAACAAGGAGGAAAGAACTTCAAATTGGGAGGGCACTCCAAGCAAACATATAAAACTTGCAGTATCCTGACAAAAATTTCAAAGAAAGTATAGGTATGGCTTATCACTTCGCAAGACATGATTTCACCTTCAGTGTCAACCAATGGGAACTTCAAGCCAAAAATTAGGAAACAGGGATGACAAAAGACACTTCAATTGCTGACTTTGAGCAACATTAATCTCACTACTGATTGTAAACAGACAAAATAGCAGGGCAGCAAAATACATAGTGCTTCAAGTTTAATTTAAATTCAACAGTGAACTTCCTCGACTTGACAACTGCATATTGGAGAGTAAAGGACCAGACTAATAAAGTATTAAGTTAACTCTACCAATTGTACTTTCAACGAAGAAGGTGCTCTAGATAAAGAGGTCTCCACCTTTGACCCCGAAATAAATCCAGGTTGTAACTCTGACATCAAATTGGGAGCAAAAGTGAAGGAAGACCGCAGCATGTAGGGAGCAATTGGTAAATCAGGAAGAGCAGACACTGATGAACTATAGCTTACTGTTCCCATAGGATGATCAAATTTACAAGCGCGACCAAACTTGCAGAATCCTTTCAGCAAATAAAAGGAACAAGGCTGCACCCCCTGCTTTAAAAATGTGTATCAGTGAATACGCTAACATGAGGACTCACAAACAGCAATACTTTAAGAGACAGTCAACCACGATCAATTTCCAGACAAACACGAGATACAAAATCATCACTTTTGACATAGGTAAAGAAGCAGTAGCACTCAGTTGTCCCCATCTCTCCCAAAAATAGGCAAAAGATTGACATCATGAAAACTCAACTGCGGAGGCAGTTCAGTGTGAGCAGTTCCATGTGTGCGATTATAATGATAATAGACTAATAGTTGAGAGCACAAGATGCTAATTTCCTCCCAGTTCAAGAAATAGTTCCATATAATTCAGTGGAAATGACTAGGAGAGGCATGCTAGGAGGAAATAAAAAAGATATAATTACTTCCATTAGCTTAACAATTCTTACCTACCATGCACAAAAGATATATTTCAAATAATCAAATCATTCAGGCCCGTAGCTCTTAATAGCAGAGCATCAGATTGAGACAAGTAACCACCACAGGAAGTTGAAACACACATACATCTGGCACATTTACATGCTTTGACACCGGCAATGAAATTTTAGAAAAGGAAAGCCGATCCAAAGAAACAACTAGATTCATCATTTTCTTCATGACCAAACAGAGGCGGAAACGCATCTCTGTAGTCATAGAAAGAGTTTGGTAAACTGTAAACCGAAATGCACGGTGAAGTTCATCAAATTTAACTAAATAAAAGAACAACATTGGCTAACTTAGAATTCACTTCATGGATGTAACCACTCTGCAGTTATACATCCATTAAGTTTTGTATCATGTTAAATAGGGACATTTTTGTATGACATCATATAATGAAATAAGCACAGGTGATGAACAAACGCCACAATCTCATGTCTAACCCTAGTTAACCTCTTGAGATATCCAAATGCAGTTATACAAGCCCATCACTTGGGTTACAGAAGACTCTGGAAAACTGCATGGGACCTTTAAACAGTTAATGGTCACTAGAATAGGAGTCATCTTCAAAGACGTGTACCTCAAGAAGTTTATAGGATGAGAATACTACATCAATTAAATAAATACACAAAAACCCAAATACTTTAGTTCATGCTTTTAGTTTTGACAATGAAGACATAATAGTGAACCTGCAATGATCAAAACAGAGGCAGGAGACAGCTAATGCAACTTCATTAATCATAAGTTTGCACATGAGCACCAAATTTAAGCAAGAAAACAATCATAAAAATAATCCTCTTCCTGTACATTTCTCTCATCTTTCTTTTTCGTCAACTTTTGCTCAGATCCATAAGTAAGGAACCTCAAAGCCCAGCATACATTAATAATCAATGAGCCATTACCATTCAATAGGCAAGAATCATCAAAGGAAAATCATATTATATTTTAATAAAATGAGGTGACAGAACATGCAAATAACAGAATGCAGACAAAAATTTCTGGATAAAAAATCTAATGGCAGTTCAAGAGCACAATAAGGCCGGTGTTTTAAGGTTAAATTACAAGCAGGACAAAAGAGCTATGCTTAATCATCCAAAGTGTAGAAGACTTTAGCAATTACAGTGTACTAGTTTACCAGATTACATCCCCAGTCGTCATGTAAAATCAAAACAAAGGGAATACAGAAGGAACATTATCATACCGGACGCAAAGGAAGGCCCAAGGGGCCGACAGCACAATTTGTGTTTGATGCAATCCAGTCAGGTGGATGGTGATACCTACAGGATGATCCAAACTTACAATCCCCAGTTTTCATGTAGTATTGACATGTGGGTTGACCAGGTCTCTCTGGAAAACTCTTTTCCTTCTGTGTCTTGCTTGAAGGGCTAGCAGCAGAGTACAGTGGGGAGTAAGGTCCTGCAAAGACATGTGTGGAAGATGCAAGTTGTGAAATCCCATAGATAGATGTCACTCCAGCAGAGGGTTGAGCCCCAGGAGATAGTGCAGGACTTGCTGGTCCCTGCAACAAGTATATTAGTAACCGCATAAGAAAAGATATTACATCATCTTAGAAGGTTGATAGAGAGAAGATCTTTATGTTACCGAGTAAGGGCTCCAATTCTGAATAGTAACAACTCCTGGATGAAGCAGCACTGGACCATAAGCACTAGGAACATATGACCCGGGTAAAAGTGGAGGCTTTGCCACTTTAAAACCAGTTGATGTGCTGTGATATTCCTCAGCAGGAGCAGCAAGAGGCTGCACTGTCGGATAAAAAGGACGTGCAGGTGCTGGCACTGATATACCAGCAGGTTGAGGATGATGGTATTTACAAGTTATACCAAATTTGCAATGCCCCGTTTTCAAATAGTAGGAGCATTCCATTTCCCCCTGTTGTAGTTGTTAATCATTAGATGGCTAATGCACAAGTGACGAGTTAATAGAAAAGCAGGCAAATAAAACCATAAAACAATTACCGGGCGTAATGGATATCCACAAGTATTTAGTGTTATATTGATCAAGGATCCACCCAAGTTCCTAGGGTGGTGGAACTTGCAGGCTGCACCAAATTTACAGTTTCCTGTTCTTAAATAGTACTGCACATGAACATTACGCAGTCAGCACTCATGAAAATCAAAAATAGTTAAAAATGCTACGCCAAATTCAAGAAACCAGAAAATCTTAACACTTTAAGCTTTAGAAGAAAGAAGAAGATCAAACTTCAACAGTCCCTCTGAAGCACTGAAAACAGAGTACCTGACATGTAGGCTCTCCCAATCTTTCTGGGTACTCAACTCCTCCCAACTGCATCTTACCACCCTGCAAAACAAAATCACTCAGCCAAAGAAGGAAAGTAGAGTTCTTGCTTGCCCTTCCGAGAAACATATAGCAAATTCAGAAAATGGGAAAGCAAATCAAAGTAGTGCAATTCTACCCCATCATGTGAGAGATGGTAAAATTAGAGCACAGGGGGAGAAAACACCTCATATATAACCACAATATAAATCTCTCTACACTTTCTTTAAACTCTCACATTTTACAAGATTACTAATCCTCATGGGCAGATGCGTCCGCATTACGTTTCACTATATATATGCTGTCAAACCTATCTATAACAACCTCGTTTGTCTCGAATTCTTTTTTTTTCATGTTATACACACTTATACATTTGACATTAAATATTATCTGATTGTCATAGACAAAGATACCCGAAATGGCATAATACAAAAGTTGCAACTTCATCTTTTAATTTAATTTCGCCTCTTCCAAGTTCACAAGAGTTTTCGACGATCCGAATTTCTCGTTGGAACTTACGAAATTTATTGACTCCGATAAAATATAATTAATAGGTTGCTTTCTATTATTAACAACAATAGAGTATAATTACCAGATTGTTTTTTTATTACAAAGAGTGTACCGTTATAACAATGAATGATGATGTTATAGGTGAAAAAACTGCTATATAGAGGTAAAACATAATAAAGAAAAATCTGTTCCAAAGAAGATTTGCATGATAAAGTGAAATGTTGTTAAAGAGGGTGGTTGTTATAGAGAAGTCTATATGTCATTGAAAATAACTATACTAAAGTTACATCCACCCGCAATAAGAAACATTGGGTGCAATGTACTCCACACCTACTAATTCAATATCCTGGATTCGCCCCTACTTAGGCCTAACAATGAATGTGGCTGTTATAGTCTTTATAAGACAGGTAAAACATAATATAAAAAATCTATTCCAAAGAAATTTGCTTGTTAAGTTGAAAGATGTCGTTAAATAGGGTGGTTGTTACAAAGAGGTCTATCTGCCGTTGAAATTAATCACCCGCAATAAGGAACATTGGGTGCAATGTACTCCACACCTACTAACTAAAAATCCTGGATCCGCCTCTACTTACGCCTGCTACTTCGACTTTCAAATGCAAAATTTATAGAATCTGTGTGACTAACATATGCTTCAACAGATACAGAGAATATAATTAGTTTAACATACCGATAAATTACTTACAGAGCTACGATCACGAGGATGATTATAGCGACAAATGCCACCATATCCACAGGTACCAGTTTTGATATAGTAAGAGCAGTCAGGTACACCTGGTCTTTCTGGGTATATTTCCCTGCCCCATAACCCCATCCTCTGCATTGATGATTCTACATTACCCCCAAAAAAACACATTAGCATTGTACAAAAACCCTAGCATAAAAAAAAAAAAAATTACAAACCCCACAATGTAGTACACATGAAAAAAAGTAAAGTAACATATCCTAAATTACAATATTATAAAAAAGAAACAACCATCAAGACCCGTTTGAGGAACCCAGTCTGAGTGATGATCAGATTGTGAGCCGTTATTACTTCCATTAGACCGTCCGTACAGCTCCATATTGCTTGTGTCTCGTTGAATTTTCAGTGGATCAAAACTTTAAAAAAAAAAAAAAATTTAGGGGCAAAAGAAGAAGTGGAAAAGAGAGTTCTAAGAAACTGAAATGAGAAAAGGGTTTGATGAGTGACAAGTAAATGTATGTACAAACATTAATGTTGTGCAACAGAGAGTATGGTAGAGAATAGGGTATAGTAAGTGTACGAAACCAAGGAGAGAATGCCAACTGTTAAACACTCTCTTTTGGTGACACTAAGGTTTCTCTTTTTTTTTCTTTTTTTTTTTTTTTTCTGTCTACGCTACATACACTGTCCGTACAGTGTGCATGGGTTCGGATTTAATAATTATCCGGTTGCAGGTTGCTGCATAACATCGAAAACCAACATTCTTAATATACTAATTGACATTATTAGAGTACTATATATTATACTGAGTGTTTAAAAGAATATTGTATGTTGTTACTTTCACTTTTATACTGAGTGTTTAAAAGAATATTGTATGTTGTTACTTTCACTTTTTATTGACAATTACATGTTAGATAATGATTAATGGGACATGTATTAAATGTAAATGTTCAATTGAACTCATGATAACACTAAATATGTTTGTTTGTTTGCTTAGCTCTATAATGTGTTCAGTAATATGGACATTAAAGAATAAAGATTGAACTATTGAACTTAAAAATTAATTAAGAACATAGTAATTGTGATTGTAGATTGTTCCTTTTTAATCAATGGCACCTTAATAATAAATTATATAAAATTATGACATTTTTTAGGTAAAAAGAAGAGAAAAATGTATGACAAAAGAAATATTAAGTATAACACTTCTTCTGACCATGAAGATAATCCAATCAAAAAGTAATTCATATCTTATTGCTCAAAGAACAATGTCTTCTCAACAAGTGATTATCTTTATCTTTAATGAGAAATTAAAGTATAAATACTCCTTAAGTATTTTTCATTTTACCTTTTAGCAGTTGTCTCTAAAACCTACATATAATCTGAAAGCAGCCGACACCATTCTTCCTTGGAATTCGAATTACTGTCGTGTCCCTCACATTGTTGGCCTACTAAATTACACTCACTCATTTTAGATTTCTTTTTCCTTTTATATTTTGAAATTGATACACGTGTTAACAAATTTAATCTTTCCTAAGCATCAGGTTCAAAACACATGTAGCTAGTAAATGTCCTACAGCTAGTTGTCTTCTTAGGAACAATTGATCTACCTTAGCCATACAAAAAAGAACACTTATTAGTCCCTATTCACCACTTCTTTTTCCTTTTACGTAAGTATATGCTTAACTCATAGGAGTACTTTACAATTAATAGAAAATTTTAATGAACTTTATTTATAATCACATCCACTCCAAGCTAATGCTAAATTATCGATTTAAATTTAAATATATGGAGAGAATAAGTCTTCTCCTCGGTGTCATTATTATATCAGTGACGTACGCAGAAATTTTCATGAGTGGTGTCAGAATATAAAGAAGCGAACAAATTAATAAAGTACTTTAATAACAACATTCATATTAATCTTATTAATAAAACACAATTCAAGTACCTCACTACAATTCTCCTCGACGATTTCTCATTATTTGAAAGGTATCCATAATGGACTCATTAGAATATTAACAAATATATCTTTTTCTATATAAGGCACCAAACAACCACTCAAAAGCTCATCGTCCATTCGATTTCGTAAGTCGTTCTTAATCAACTTCGTTGCCGAGAAAGCTCTCTCAACTGTAGCTGCAGCAACTGGCAAAAGTAAAACAAATTTTACAAGTCGGAACACAAATATTTCTTTGAGGAAATTTGTGATTTCGAGGTTGAAAAGGACCTTTTTGAAGATATGCTCTTCTTATTGCATCATGATCATTTGGATGATATTTCTGAATTGCTAATCTTTCCCCAGGATCTGACTTCAAGGAATTTAAATCAAAGCCTTCAGTTTGTCATTGTTGTTCCGTTTCATTGACGCTCTCCTCTAAGTTAGATGAATTTTGAGATGTTGAAGTTGGTTTTGAAAGCTTTGAAGATACTCTAGGAAAATATCTCTCCATTGAGATTTAAATTGCAATATAAATTAAAATAGCAATTTAAATAAACCCTAAATAATTTCTTAGGATTTAACACACGATGAAAAATAAGTAGATTATTTCAAGAAAGTCGAAACAAGAATGTTAAAAGAATTAGTATAGTAGCCAAACTTTGGTTTTATAGATTTGATATAATAATCCTATTTCTAAATATTTTATTAAATTAGTTGTGATTGTAGTCCAATAGATTTATTTGGGTCCATATTTGATTTTGTGTAGAATTAATATTATTGTAAAATTTGTAACCCTAACGCTACCAACGTCAATTAGCTTAAAAATAAAAACACTGAAAAGTCAGCTATGTTAGCGGGATTCGATCCCTAAACGCCAGGGTGGAAAGCTAATGCTGCAACCAACTCTGCTATGTTCCCTTTGTTTTTATTGGTGTCAAGTTATGTTTTATACATAACTTTTCTGTTCTTTCACAGTAATATAATATAATATAATATAATATATATATATAATATAATATATATATATATATATATATATATAGCAAAAAATTTCGATTCAGTGGTGTCGGATGACATCGGTAGGGTGTGTGGGGGTCCGCCCCTACATTATATATAACTATTTTAAGGAGTTTTACCATCTCAATGGTAACTTGCTGGCCAAGAAAATTAAAGTTGCGTTTGAAAGAATAGTGTCATAATTGCTATTACGAAATTTATACCTAGAATTAAAATACACTAAGTGATGGACCTTCTTAATAATACATGAGGATATGTTTTTTTTTTTTTAAATATTAGTTTTAGGTACGCGTTTCACGTATATATTTTATCAATAACGAATCAGACTCTTAAAACATCTCGTAAATATTACTACATGACATTTATAAATTATAAAATCAAATTTAAGAAAAATGTAAGTTCTTGTGTTGGCCTAAATCTGATTAGAACGACAAATCAAATTTATAATGGGTTAACTAGCAATTATTCGTATCATAGCCACGGAAAGACAAGAAATTGAACAAAGAAAACGAGATCAGAGATTGAAAACAAAGTATAAATGTATTTCTGATATTTTTTGGAAGCATTACATAATCTTTACATAGCTATCTATAGTCATCAAGGGCGAGGGCAATATTCACTGTACTTAATGGCAATTACTCCACGTTTAATCGTGGTCTATCCATGATCTCCTCATGCAAGTCGTGGGCAATGGTCGACCGTTATAGAAGTGAGAGCTCGTTTGTCGTGGACCGAAATCTTCTACGAGGGGTGAATCTCTCGCTTTGTGATGGTTATTTTCTAATTGCCTCGTGGGCCAACTCGTGGCCATCATCCACTCTGTGCCTCGAGACAACTGGCCTCGGGAGCTGGGCGAGCTCGTGAATAGAAGCTTCCAACCTCTCCCAGCTCCAAGCCTTGTGAATGAATATGTGTATGGTGGTTAGTTTTGTAGTTTAATTAGATGTTTATTGGAGGTAGTGGATATGGTGGAAGCACTGTAGTAGGTATGGCGGTGGCTATAGCTGTGGGTATGGCGGTGGCTATAGCTGTGGGTATGGTGGAAGCACTATAGTGGGTATGATGGTGGTTGTAGCTGTGGGTATGGTGGAAGCGGAGGAATAGTTGGAGGAGCCATAAGATTATTGGAGAAGATGAGATAGATAGTAAAAGAAAAAGAAAAGAAGAAATAACAATCACATATAAAATTAATTATTTTAGTAAATAAAAAAGTACTTATTAAAATAGAAAATGATTAAATAGAAGAATGGTTTTTTATAAAATGATATTTTCTTTAATTTCTTACAAAATATTGATAGTGCATTTTAAAAATAGTTAAAAAATAATACGGTTGTGATGTGTCTATGATGTGCTACCACATATAGCTTAATTGATGCAAGTGTATTGCACTCTCCACCATGCAACTGGTTGAGAGTATGTGAGGTGGGAACTAATAGCATTTGAAAGTTACTAAGGGGGCAAATGAATGCCCGTAAAGTTAAGGTATGAAAATGGTAATTTAGGACAAGTTTAGGTGGGAATTAACCTATTCCACCCATTTTTTTAAACTTATGCATACTGCTCACACCTTCCGCCACTCCTGGCAAGTGCAAATTGTGTGTTGAAAAACATAGTGGTTACAACCGCCTCTTTCCTCACAAAAATTTCTTTAGGAGGAACAGCTTGGAATCTATTTGGTCTGTGATGTTCCCGCTCCCGAGTCGTTCGCTTGGGAGGATAATAATACCTGGTCTAGCTATCTCCATTCCTTAGTAGCAGTGCTAGAAATCATACATCATGACATATCATTAGTCGAGTTGTTATAAAGTCTGATAGTACGACGTGTTCAAACAATTTCAACGGGTTTTTGACCCCCACAGAGCGTTGAACACAATCTATTTGCATATACTTAAGGGATCAAAAGTGCAAATGTGGACCGTTTATTGGCATTGTTCTGCATTCAGTGTCATTCAAAGGCACAAAGCTTACCTAATAGGCCTCAAAATCCCAAGTTGAATCAAAAATGATTATTTTTTCTTGAACAGTCGGAATTAGTCTGTATTCAATGTCATTCAAAGGCAAGTAGGTAACCTAAGAGGCATTAAAAGCCCAAATTGGATCAGAAATAATTGTTTATTCATAAACAGTCAGAATTATTCAGTATTCAATGCCATTCAAAGGCACGAAGGTAAACCTAAGAGCCATTAAAATCCCAAATTGAATCAGAAACGACCGTTTGTTCCCAAAAGATTGGAATCATTCTGTATTCAATGTTATTCAAAGGCTTAAATGGTAACCGAAGAGGCATTAAAAGCCCAACTTGAAGCAGAAATGACTGCTTGACAGATGGGATGACACATAACGCACATTTATCCTTTAAGCATTATATAAAGACTTGACATCCTTGGCATGTCAAAAGTCCATTAGCAACTTACGTCTAAAGTGTCTAAAAGGTTCTCAACCCACAACGACACATCTCTGCATATTCTCTGTCGCATTATTTTCAAAAGCTTGTGCCACACGTTGATCATTTTGCTCGCGATAAAGCAAATCTGAGGCATTTTTCTTCTCTCTTTTCCTATCGTCCTTCACCATTTCCAAAATATCATGGCCAATAGAGCATTTGACATGGTTTCTGAAAACCCTCAGTTGCTTAGAGATTGGTGGGGAAACCTAAGCATAGATCAAAAAGACCGAGTCAAAATGGTGTTGGGAAATATGATTTTCACCAATAGAGCACACCGCCGTGAAAGGGATGATAGAAGCAGCAGCACACTATTGGGATGCAGACCGAGCAGTTTTTCACTTCAGAAGTGTAGAGTTGACACCCTTGCTGGAAGAAATAGGCAGGTTAACTCAATTACCATTTGAAAGAGAGGAAATCTTGATGCCTAAGAACATTACACCCGAGGAATTCTTCGAAATAGTAGGGCTTAAGCCTGAATTGTGCACAGACAGTGTGAGACAATTAGGAATTTTCTTAACTTCCCTCCACATCAAATTCAGGTACGGAGAATCATTTCAAGAATCCGAAGACTATTTCAGCATTAACCAGGCGGATTGGCAAGAGCGGAGGGTACTTGCTTTTGTCACCAGTTTTTTAGGGACAATCGTGTTTCCAGAAAATAAAGGACGAGTGGATGTTTGCATGGCATCAATTGTTGATACTCTACTCAAAGACTTTGACAAGAAATACACTTTGGTACCTATGATTGTTGCAGAAATGTACCGTGCTTTAGAAGGATGCAAGAAGGGTACTAGCTTTTCCGAGGGTCGCAATTTGCTTCTACAAATTTAGTTGATGGAACATTTGCAAAAGATGAACAGCACAGACCAATCCTTCCATTCCACACCAAGGGAGGACTATATCTTGACTCACACTGCCTGCATGGACAACACTCTTGAGAAATGGAACCAGCCAACAACTGCCAACGGTTGGCACCACATACTTTCTCATTTGACATTTGAAAACATACAATGGATGTTTGATTACTTTCCCAGCACAGCAGTAATCACACGATCCAAATGAGCTTCTTTTCTTGTCTTGGTTGGGTTTAGAGGAGTTTACCTATACACTCCTTTAAAGGTACTTAGACAAGCAGGGAGAAAACAAATTGTACTCCAAATTGCAGACATCAGAAGTTTCAAAGCAAATATTTCGGAGGAATGATACCATTCAAAGACAAGACATTAGAACTTTTGAAAGAAAGGCAACGAATGGGATTCGAGACTATTGAGTGAAACAGGTTTAATGCAGACTATGATAAAGACTATCTAGACAGGCTTAGGAAAGACATAGCAAGGGCAGTTCAACCATGAGCAACAACAAAAAGGAAAAGAAATGCTGATGAGTTAGAAACCGAGTGCAAGAAGCTACAGAAACAACTGGCAAGGGCACAAGGGAAAACAGCAAAGAAGCAAAGTTTGGTTGAAGCAATGAACAAAGAAAAAGGCAAATGGCGCAGTAAGACAGAACTCCTGACAAAATGCATAGAGTCTATCAGTGTATGGGCTAGAGAAGGAATGAACGTTGTGGCCAACAAAGGAATAGAGGAGAAAGGAAGTAAGGCTTGGGATATGAAAAAGAACTTCACATTTGACATATCCCGGCTCTTAACTGATGCAGACAACATCATTTTTCAAGGAGATTCATCAGAGGCAAGCTTGTTCGAGGGAGACTAGTCCGAAGAAGAAGAAGAATCTTCTGATGATGGATCAATATGAGAGATGTTCACATGGCCATGATCTAATCTCCTAGCAATATTTTCCACCTTTTGTACTATTTCAATATCAGCAAATGTAACAAAACTCCAATAAATGCAATACTCCCTCTGTCCCACTTTGTTTGTCATACTTTCTTTATTAGTCCGTCCCAAAAAGATTGTCATACTTCTAAATTTGGAAATAATTCAACTCTAAACTTACTTTTTGACTCATTTATAGCCACACAAATAAGGCTCATTTTATATCACAAGTTTCAAAAGTCTTCATTTCTTTATTAAACTGTGTGCCAAGTCAAACTACGACAAACAAAATGGGACGAATGGAGTATTATCTTTTAGGCTCCGCATTTTGTTAGCAAATAAAATGATGCATGTGGCACAATATGCTTTTCAAATCATCGTGCGTAAAACGGTCCTTCGTATTATAGGATGCATTTCTTATTTGATATATGTGCATTGCATGAATATGTCTGTTTCCCTAAGTGCCTTTCTACCTTCGGCAAATCCCTTCCCAAATCCAATCTCCTACCAAGGCAGGCATCTCATCTCCCTATTTTATGCCCAAATCGTGATATCTAAAACCTTGCACATGTCCAAATTATCTCTAACTCACTACCAAACTCAAAGCCTACTATCCAAAAGGTTGGCTTGAGTCGAACACTGAGGCAGAAGTTATGGTTAGACAAAGTGCATTTGTCGTTGATTGGTCAAAATAAGAAGGATTTGTTACAGCATGCACTATGCACATGGAGCGGAATATTAGCGGAGCAAGAGATATATTGGTCAAACTCAAAGGCACACCTGCTTTACCCGCAAGACCTTTTGACACCAATATCCAAGGATCATTTTTGTTGCTCTAATCTACACAGTCACACTATCTGCAATACGTGACTGTGATCCAAAATATTTTCCAACTTGCTCCTATCATGATCAAAATAGCAGTCAAATGGCCAGTGGAAGATAATATTGGAAAGACAGAAGTGTAGCAAACACTTGCGCACAACAACCAAAAACAGGCAAGCCAATTCAACTTGAAAATGGAGGAAAAGACACAATGACAAAGCTCGGATCATATGACAAACCTGGGAACTCTCTAAGTATTTGGAAAGCATATCTCTACCCACTAGAAAAGATAAAACAGGACGATGAAGTTATTTGAGACACTTACAAGAGCAAGGGGTTGCTTTGATATAAAAGCACAGACGAATAGACTTCTTGGAGCAATTTAAGTCGAAGGTTTTATTGGGGTGATATGAATTCTCATGACGACAACTACAATAGGACGCAACAATCTAAAGAGTACACATGATATATAGGCAACCTACATCGAGTTCAAAGGCTCGGCAATAAGATATTATCCAATAAGGAAAGTTGGTGCAAGAACTATATTGCAGCAGTTGGGTGCCAAGTATGAAAGACATTGAGTATCTCTTCGAAAGACACATAGGCATCATGAGAGACAAATTTGCAAGAAAGGGTGACAGATGCATTCAAAGTCTTGGTGTTCGATAAAAGCCAGCCCCCTTTTCTGTCGCACGACACAACCTGTTCCTTACATAACATCTTTACCACTTTTCATTGGTATTCAACTCTCCATCTCCTGCTTAAACAAGCATTGGTCGTTTGACCAAAATCCTTGCCTTGACTGCTACATAAAGCACTTAGGCAATCTCTTATGATATTTGTGCATTCTATGATAATCTCCAAATTCAAGCGCTAATCCGTCATCTGCGGTCTGGACATCCGCTTAAGCTTATGTGTCATTTCTGCGTCAAATCTTTGCTAATGTGCCCACACAATTTTGTGCATTTCACCACTTTGTTACGGTCGCTCTACGCCTGAACATAGAAATTGGTCAAGAATCTATATTAAGAAAAGCCGAAGTGGCATGCCAAGCTAAAAACATTTTTTTCTAGAATAAGAAATTTTAAACTATAAACATGGAACACCGAGAGAACCCAAACGATCCCAATCCTACTTCCATACAACTTGTATATGGGCAAACAAAATCAGCTGGCACTACACCTGCACAAGAGCCGCAAGAAAGAAATCCAATCACTATACAAACGAACAACCTTATCAGGCTCAAAACAATCAAGAACATACAAAAATACAAGACCTCATGCCTTTACTCCTTTAGCTCAGTCAAAAGATATTGCACCCCACAAACAAACTACTCCCTAGATACTCATTCCTAAATTCGACCCAACAAGATCTATACTCATCATTTACACATTTAATACCATGACACCACAAGACATCCAGTACTGAAACACAAAGTTCAGAGTCTGATTGACCAAAGCAAGCCACTGGTACAACAAGAACCAACAAAGGGAAACTCCAACTCCCAAACCACAAACACACTTTCTACAAAGGCCAATCCATCAAAGTTAGATCCATGACTTTCGAAAAGCATGAAACATGAAGACACTCCATCCCAACCTAAGACAAATACAATTTTGGACAACCTCAAAATCTGGCAAAATCCTAATATCAAACCTCAGTCTGGGCATGCAAGTATCCATATAATCATAGCCATCGATATACCCAATCGCCATACTAAAGGACGAGTAAAGATTTTAGCTAATACATTGGTGTTCAGTTCAACGCAACCACCCTCTCTTGGTGATCTGTTATAAGCAATAAACTGGGGCAGAATTTTCGAGGATCCCCTCAAAAATTTTAAAAGGCGCAAGCTTGACACTCGGGCAGAAATTTTTGAGATCCCTCAAAAATTTCAAGAAAGGCATTATAAAAGCAACACGACATCTTTCTTAGCACATTGCATGACATAACAATTTCATTCAATTTTCTGCACTTCACTTTTGATCGCAGGCTATACAGGCTGACGCGACATGCACTTCACTTTTGTTCATAAGGTATACAACCCGATAAAAAATGGTAGACAACCCGATGAAAGAAAGGCATAACAAAGGGTAGACAGCCCCATGAAAAGATTGGAATGACAGAGGGTAGACAGCCCGGTGAAAAGATTCGCATGAGAGATGGTAGACAACCCGATGAAAAACTTGGCATGACAAAGGATAGACAACCCGGTGAAAAGATTGGCATGACAGAGGGTAGACAACCCGATGAAAAGATTGGCATGACAGAGGGTAGACATTCCGATGAAAAACTTGGCATGACAAAAGGTAAACAGCCCGAAGGGTAGACAGTCCGGTGAAAAGATTGGTATGACAGAGGGTAGACAGCTCGATGAAAAAGATTGGTATGATAAAGGATAGACAGCCCGGATGGTAGACAACCTGATGAAAAGAGTGGTAGAAAGCTTGGCATGATAAAGGGAAGACAGCCCAGAGGGTAGATAACCCGATGAAAAGAGTGGTAGAAAGCTTGGCATGACAAAGGGTCGACAGCCCGATGAAAAGAGTGGTAGAAAGTCTGGCATGACAAAGAGTAGAAAGCCCGGAGGGTAGACATCCTGATGAAAAGAATGGTAGACAACCTGGCAAGACAAAGGGTATGCAGCCAAATGAAAGAATGCTAAACAACTATGTATGAAAAGATACACAGCTCAATACAAAATGGGGGTATACATCCCGACGTGACAAACACACATTTAAATGATGAAAAGCAGTGACAAGATGATCCAACGACAGGAAAGTCTTTTTATGCATTTACATACGTGCTATTTTGCAAAACTCACTTTTATCGTAGGACATACAATCTGGCATTGTACTGGCAAGATGATCCCACGACAGCTCGGCTCGACGAAGCAATTATTTCCTGACGAGAAGCACTTAACAAATGAATATCCCCTAGAGGAGAGGCACACATTCCCTAGCACTGAGCACCTGAAAGCAGACTAGACAACTACATGACAAAGGAGAGCTCAACTCAACAGGGAAGTTTACTTTATCTTTATCTTTATCTCAATTGGCATTTTATCTTGATTTTGCTGTAGGGCACTCCCCGATCTCGCGACAAACCCAACGTCATTTCCCATACCCCCACACTTGCTCCCTAAATATCATTTCCCACGCGAAATTGTGCAACCACAAAACCTCAAATGCATACAAAACATCATCCTAAAACCCAATTCAAGAAGCTTAATCCTACAGACAATGCTTTTGCTACACCCGCAAGCTATCTATTTTGCCGAGTTCCAAAGCGCTCAAAGCTACAGTTCCATACTCGCACCAGTGATCTACCTAATCTTTCCTTGTCGACTCTGTGTCAGTTTTGTATTCCTTCCTATTCAAGCCCATCTGTGTCAATCGTGCGCGTTCTCGTACTTAATCGTACCTATCTGTTTGAATCATGCGCATTTATCGTGCTTTACTCCTCAATGTTCCACAGCTCATTCAAGACAATGTTGAAGGCAAGATGACTCATCTATCGAGTTGTAGTGGAAACTATGCCCATGTACACTCCTCTTTATGGGTGCGTTGTGAACCACATCTTCATAACTAGGATGATTACAACCCTCTTTCCCCACACTCGATCTATCGATGTTACCTCGTCTTTTGATAATGCATTTGTTGTACCTGCGAACTACCTACTTTGTCAAATTCCGACATGCCCGAAGTTAATCATCTCATGCTCCCACAAATAATCTGCCTAATCTTTCATTACAAATTAGGATGTTATTTTTCATTTTCTTCCAATTAATACCTATTTGTCTATTCAAGCCAATCTGCGTCAATCATGCGTGTTTTCGTGCTTAATCGTGCCCATCAATTTGAATCGTGCGCATTTATAAAACTCGCTCCTCAAATGGTTCCTAGCTCAGTCCAGGCAATATTGAAGATGAGATTACTCATTTATCGAGATGAAGTGGAAACTATGTACACATAAACTCCTCTTTGTGGGTGTGTAGCGCACCACATTTTCATAACTAGGATGATTATAAGCCTCTGTTCCCACGCCCGATCTATTGATGTTATCTCATCTTCGCTAGGGCTTTTTCCTCATTCTTCATTTATCTCGCCAAAAGGCAAAACATACACGAATCTAAACTTTACATACTTGGATAAGTTTAGTCTTTACATCCAAAATCGTGCTCCCTAAACATCTCACACATGCAACATGTCATTCTAGAACTACACACGACCTGATTCTCGTAAAACCCTAGATATGTAGGCAACTTGGAGACCGGGGTTCGACCAAAAACACCCTCAAAACTCCCATTTTCCCTTTACAATCATTTTGCCTACCAGTCGTGACAAAATTGGCTACCCTGTCAACTATCTTTGCCTGAAGACTCTTTTCATCATCCCCGGGTAAAGAGGGGCAGCTGTTGACACCCAATTTTGTCCCTCATTTTTTCAAAATCAACTATAATTTAACTATTTGTAATTTGACTATTTGTGCATAATTTGCATTAGAAGGCATGCATTTACGTGTGTTATCCTCTACTTATATATTTCATACTTAAATATGGCTATATTACGTAATTTTATATCATTTAGGCTATTGACAAAATGCGGCTGTTTGTGCAATTTTAGTGTATTTATAGTATTTAACAAATATTTATGGCTATTTATACTTAATTAGTTTGATTTGTATTCCAATTTTCTTTTATGTGTGTATTTTACTATTTGTTCATCCCATTTTATACAATATATACCCATATATTTATTTAGTACATTTAAGTAAAATATTAGCCAAACAATTAACCAATTCATTTCTACTTCTTGATTTGTCATATTCAAGTTCCTTTTGAATTTAAATATGTGCAAATCTTCCTTTTAAAGCACTTATCTCGAAAACTTTCCTACGAACCTAGACAAGAGTCTGTCTAGGTATATCCATTCTATTAGGGATTAGTTGCAATTTTCTTCCAATTATTTTTAAATAAAACCTAAAATTATTTAATTCTCCTTTTTCTAGACAATGCCTCAACTCTCCCAATTATTTCCATAATCTCCCAATCTCCACCAAAATTCTTTATTTATTTTATTTATTTTTCTATTGAATCTAGACCAAAATATAACCAAATACATTTCTTGTATTTGAAAATCCCTACCATCCTAAATTATGTTCTTTTCTTTTGTCTCTTTATTTTTCGAACTTGAACACAATATCAGTCCAAGTTCATCCCCTCCCTCAATCTTTCAATTATAATCAAATCCCAAAATTACCTCCAATTCCTCTAACCTCTCCATAAATCACTCCCAAAATCTTTTCCTAATCCCCCGTAATCTTTTCCTAATCTTCTCCCTAGTTCCAATCACTCACCCTAAAGGCTCTATTCCAATTCTTTTCCCTTAAATTGACACCCCTCCTTTTGTCTTCCTTCTCAATGAATACTCTCCTTTCCTCTCCATTACACAGATCACACACACGCATACGCCAAGTAACTCGTCTCCTTCCTCAAATCATTTATCACCATAGACAGAAGACCAGTACACCATAGTCACATCCCTCATCTTCACTCGCTACCCACACCATATAGACAATACAATACCTGCATACACACTGTTACACAGACGCAAAAACAAACAGTATGATACACCCACCCCTCTCCTATCTCTCCTATACATACACCATTACAAGACCCACCAAAAATACATACACATTAGATAGAGAGGGAAATAGATCGGAGCAATACAAAATAAGAGGGTGGGGGATTAGTGAGGCTAAGAAAGATCGGAGTGGCAGCAACGTCACAAGTGAGAGGGTTGGTTGTCGCTCCTCTCCCATTTGACAGTAGTTTCATTCATCTGGGTTCTCGCTGGGAAACACCATATCCCCGGCGTACCTGTTCTTTCGCCCTTGTTCTATTCAATCGGACACCAAGTTTTGGTTGTCCCGTTTGTCCCTTTCAATCATGGGTTGTTTTGGAATTCTCTTTCTAGAACTTGATTATTATATCACCATTATGTTATTTTTTTCTGGAATTAATCAGTATCTTGTTTCAGTGTGTTTTGCTTGAATGATTCATTGCAGGTTCTAGAACTGGTTGGGTCTTGTTCTGTTTGGACAATTTTGTCCATGCCTGATGCTAGAATTGGGTCCCTGTTGTTCCTCTAACTTTCATATTTTGCAAGGAGTTAATCTACGTTAAAAGGCAATTGCATCCAATGCCTTAAATTGCATTGCCCTGTCCGTCTCCACTTTGGTGTTACTCTGACTCTCGCCGACTTAAACGGAATTGGTTCAAGTTGCCTATGAAAATAATTAATTTGAGACATATGAACGTATGCTACACCGTTCGGCCAATGACGTTTGGAGGCCAAAACAAAGTCTCATCCCGTATACAACATCCCTATGTGTCCCCCCGTTAAAACAAAATAGGCAATGGCGATACATTTACTTTGCATAGTAAACGATAGTAGAGTGGTGGGATTGAAGGTGCTTGGCATGGCAAACCGGTCGTGGCTCCGTATTTGTAGCCGCACTGACATCTCTTAGGCAATGGCGATACATTTACTTTGCATAGTAAACGATAGTAGAGTGGTGGGATTGGAGGTGCTTGGCATGGCAAACCGGCCGTGGCTCCGTATTTGTAGCCGCACTGACATCTCTAACCTCCACTTGATGCAATACACCATTCTGAGCCTAAACTTTCACAAAATCTATTTTTTCTTATTTTATTATTATTATTATTATTATTATTATTTTATTACTATTATTATTATTATTATTCTTATTATTATTACTATTATTATTATTATTACTACTATTACTACTATTATTGATTATAATACTAATTCATTTTTATATATTTTTTACGAGGTACCTTTGGATGAATATTTTTAAAAGACGATACTCCAGAAAATACCTTTTAAACTACATTGTTTTCTTTTAATTTTAATTTTATTGTTATCAATAATTTATTTTGATATACTAACTAATTTGATTTATTTCGCGAGGTGTATTTGGTTGAATTCTCCAAGGAAGAAGCCAAATAGTGATATTGAACCTTATATCAATCTTAATTATTATATGCATACTATAGTACTCACTTAATTTTTTTTTTTAGTTTTAGTTAGTTTACTTGCTTAGTTGCTTTTAATTGTTTTGAATCTCAATTCTTTAGTCCTGCCGGTAACCACATTTGGTGGAGCCTGAGAGGTGCCTAACACCTTCTTCTCGGGTTAACTTGAATCCTTACCTAGAATTTCTGGTTCGTAGACTAAGTTTCGGAGTTAATTATAAAATTGGCTAGAAACAAAGAAGATGCCCTAATAAGTCTAGTTAAAAAAAAAATATGTTAGGTGGCGACTCCAAGTCTTTACCTGTAAGTTCCAATAAGTCGAAGCCCTATTTCAAACTTTAACCGGGTTCGGAAAAAAATGGGTGTCGACAGCCGCAATAGAGCCTCTTGTATAACTGCCTATGCACGAGCAAGTATGGCACAACTTGTCTTCAGAGCTTTTCAGCTTCCCTTTTGTCTGCTGGCAAAATTTCCAAATCCAAATAAGAGATAAAATTGGTTCACAAATCCCAATGCCTATTGATCGCGTTAACTTCCAACTTCATTTTTCCCACCGTGGATGTGAGTACCCGAACTCTGCGTCAGACCCCGAGTCCCCAGTTTTAATTGTCGAGGCCAAGTTTGCCAATGCATCGGCTTCGCCGTTCTCTTCATGTGGGATTTGTTGAATTTTCCAATATTAAAATTCTCTGAGGACTTTTTGAGCTCGAACCACTAATTGCTTCATTCTGGGCTCCCGAGCCGAAAAATCATCGAGGATCTGATTTACTACTAACTGCGAGTTACTTTTTAGCTCGACTCTTTCAGCCCCCATTTTCTTAGTCAATTCCAACCCTGCTATCGCAGCCTCGTACTCAGCTTCATTGTTGGTTAACTTTCCAAATTTCACTGAATGCCTCAGCTTTTCCCGGGGACGGGGTTACAAGCACTATTCCTAGCCCCGAGCCATTGGAATTTGTTGCACCGTCAGTAAAAAATTTCCATACTCCATCAGCCGGACCCTTTGAGAGCAGATTTTCTTTTTCGCCTCGGGGAATATCCTAGCACTGAAGTAAGCCATGAAGTCTGACAACACTTGAGATTTTATGGCAGTCCGAAGCTGGTATCCAATATCGTATTCACTTAACTCAACCGCCCATTTAGATAACCTCCCGGATAATTCAGGTTTATGCAATATTGTCCTCAAGGGGAAGGTTGTAACTACAGCTATGAGGTGGCATAGAAAATAAGGGCGAAGTTTTCGAGCTGCCATAATTGACGCAAGCGCTAATTTTTCTAACTGAGGGTACCTTGTTTCAGCGTCGAGAAGAGTTTTGTTGACATAATATATTGGTTGTTGCTTCTCATCTTCCTCTCGAACCAATACGGCACTAACAACCACCTCGTAGATAGCTAGATACCAACAACGTCTTCTCATCCTTTGGCTTAGCGAGCAGTAGAGCGTTGGCCAAGTAGTGTTTGAGTTCTCTCAATGCCTCTCTACATTCGAGACTTCACTCAAAGGTTGTGTTCTTTTTCAAGACAGAAAAGAACTTATGGCATCACTGGGATGACCTTGAGATGAACCTACTTAGAGCAGCAAGTCGACAGGTCAGATGCTGGACTTCCTTTGGGCTCGTCAAATCCTCAAGAATTTCCTGTATAGCTTTTATTTTATCAAGATTTGCCTCTATGCCTCGTTCAAAGACAATAACCCCAAGAATTTACCCGAGCCAACCCAAAGGCACACTTTTCAGGGTTTAGCTTCATACAATATTGCCTTAAGTCTGCAAAAGCTTCCCTTAAATGATTTAAGTGATCCTCCAAATAAATTGACTTCACGAGTATGTCATCTATGTAAACTTCTATTGTCTTGCCGATGTAGTCTTTAAACATTCGACACACCAATCTTTAATAGGCCGCCCCCCACATTCTTGAGACCGAAGGGCATCACTTTGTAGCAATACGTTCCTTCATCAGTGATGAAAGATGTTTTTTCCTTATCGCTCGGTTCCATTAGAATTTTATTATACCCCGAATACGCATCCAATAAGGTCAATAGTTTATGTACAACCATGGAGTCTATCAACCTATCTATCTGGGGCAAGGGATATGAATCCTTTGGGTAGGCTTTGTTTAGATCGGTGTAATCAACGCACATTCGCCACTTGCCATTTTTCTTTGGTACTACCACCATGTTGGCGAGCCAATCGGGGTATTTTACTTCCCTGATGAAGCCGTTGTCGAGCAACCTCTTTGTCTCATCTTGGATTGTCCTCTTCTTTACACCAGCATGTTGTCTTTTCTCTTGCTTCACCGGGGGTGGTTGGGATCCACATTCAACTCATGTGTCATTATTTCGGGGTCAATCCCAACCATGTCCGCGTGAGACCAAGCAAAGCAATCGTCATTGGCTTTCAACATCTCAACGAGAGCTTTATTTGACTCGGCACCTAGCCTTGAGCCCACGAACACCTTTTTTTTGGAAATTCCTCCGATAGAGCAAAAGATTCCAATTCTTCGATGGTGGAGTCCTCGGCTTTTTGCTTCCGAGGTTCTTGTATGAACGTCGTAGCCTTTTCCGTATCTTTTTTAGGAGCAATTTTAGGAGCCGAAGTCTCCCTATTATTGGACTTCGAGTCGGTTAACTGCAACACAGATGATCCTCCCGAGGTGATTCTTTTTTCTGCTGCAATTGAATAGCATGCCCGAGCTATTTGTTGTTCATCTCGTATGGCTCGAACTCCCCATGAAGTTGGAAATTTAAAAAGTTGGTGTAAATTAGATGGAACGTCTTTCATTTCATGAAACCATGGCCTACCAAGGATCACATTGTAAAACATGTCTTCGGTCATTTCCTGAAAGATAGTCTTCTTACAAACTCCTTCAGCAGTTGTGGTGAGGGTGATTTCCTTCAGCATTTGTTCTGTGGAGTTTTTGAACCTCTTCAATATAATTGCTTTCAGGACGATGAGGTCCTCCAACCACATTTTTTAATAGTTCCATACTTGATGATATTTACCGAGCTGCCTGGATTGACCAGGACTTGTTTGACATCACAATCATTGATCCTCAATGTAATAATTAGAGCGTCGTGATGGGGAAAAATCATCCCCTCGCAGTCATCCTCGTCAAAGGTTATTTCATTCTCCGCCCCATCGGTTCAGGCCCTTTCTTCGATGGTGACTGATAATTTGGAGATTTTTTTGGTGGAAGTGGGGTTAACACCATTCATCTCTGATCCACCCATTATAACGCCCACAATCTTCTTAAAAAATTATGCCCCAGTCATCGTAATCGTTTTACAAGAACGCAACTTTGGAACAAACTTTATTGCTAGTTCCCCACAGATGATGCCAATTTGTATTGGCCTAAATCTTATTAGAACAATAAATCGAATTTATAACGGGTTAACTAGCAATTATTCGTATCAAAGCCACGAAAAGATAAGAAATTGAACAAAGAAAATGAGATCAGAGATTGAAAACAAAGTATAAATGTATTTCTGATATTTTTTGGATGCATTACATAATCTTTACATGACTATATATAGCTATCAAGGGCGAGAGCAACATTCACTGCACTTAATGGCAATTGCTCCACGATTAATCATGGTCTACCCATGAGCTCCTCATTTAAGTCGTGGGCAATGGTCGGCAGTTACAGAAGTGAGAGCTCGTTTGTCGTGGAGCAAAATCTTCTACGAGGGGTGAATCTCTCGCCTCCTGATGGTTATCTTCTAATCTCCTCATGGGCCAGCTCGTAGCCATCATCTACTCTATGCCTCGAGACAACTGGCCTCGGGAGCTGGGTGAGCCTGGGAGAGCTCGTGAATAGAAGCTTTCAATCTCTCCCAGCTCCGAGCCTTGTTAATTAAACCTCGTTGATTTTTCACCCACCCAATACAGTTCTTGCAAAGGAGTAATAGATTAAGAAATAAAGAAATTATGCTTCTCATAAGATTTCAGAGTTATTATCGTGATTAATGAAGTTGCTTCCAATTATAAAATTATCCGATATTCTTCTATATTTAGGTATTAACTAATTTTTAAATACGCGCTTTCATACGGATAATCAAACTTGGATACTTATTACTTCTTTGTGATTATAAATGTTCTAATTTTTTGTTGCTTTGTATAATATTTCCATTGATTTCGATTTATGCAACAGAAAGGATATCCTAGAATTTGAACTAACTTTATAAATTTCTAAATATTAGTTAATAATGTTAGAGTTCGTCAATAAATATATATGTCCTATTATAATATTATTTCTTTCATAATGAACAATTAATATAGTATAATAAAAATTAAAATCATCTCTAATTTGCATGTAAAGCAAGTGTAATTACAAAAAATATTGTAAGGAATAGAAAGGTTGAAGGATGCATAAATTATCACAACCTTAATCAAAATAGAGTAATCTATTTAGAAAAATAATAATTTAAGTTTACTGAGCAGTTATTTGAGACGATTATTTTGCCAGAAGGATAATTAGTAAATAAACTTGTAGTTGATTTCAAAGTCTTAAAATATTAGGACTTCCTATAAAGTTCAAAGTAGGAAATATTTTATAAATAAATTTTAATAGATTTTAAAGTCTTAAATATTAGGAAATTAATTAAATGACCACTGATTCAATATGAACATTATTTTTAAAGGGTAAAGAGTTTGATTAACATTTGACTATAATCTTCGTGCTTTCAATAATATATAGATAGATAAATATGTAGATATAACAGAATACTACTTTTACAAAATATAGAAATTTAAGATTAGATTGGGTCCGTAATTTTAGGCTCTCTCATAATCACCAAGAACTTAATTTTTTATATATTTCTCTCCTTATTTCTTTACCTGCTACTGCCGACCAACTCTTGCGGTCGCCAAGCTTCCCAATCTCTCTCTCTTTTATGTTCTCTTAGATCTGCTCTTGTTTAAGATTTGATAGAGTTTCGGTCTTCGGGGGGCAATTTTTCGCTAGGCCAAGTTTCAATTTTGTTGCCACTGTAGCTTCTTTATTTGAGAGCAATCTTTCATATCTATTCGAGTTCCGTCGCCATCGCAGTTTTCTGAAATAATTTTTTTTTTAAGTATGTTCGAGTTTTTCCGCCATTCTAGATATGTTCAAGTTCCGCCATTTCAGTTATGTTCGAATAAGAAGCCACCAACGATAATTGAAGAAGATGAAATCAATAATGTTAGTTCTCCCCTCGTTTTTTTTTTGTGCGTGTGTGTCTTCTCTTGTATATCTCTTATATTGTGGCGTTGCTTCAACGTTCTTACTCTTCTTCTAGCTTATTTTTTGTCGTCTCTTTATCGTATCTCATGTGTGTCTCCACTATTTTTTTTTTTTTTTTGCATTGACATTCGTTTACATAGTATCTATTGTCTATCCCAACGTATCAATATGTGCACATTCACTTTTTTGCATTAACATCCGTGTGTATCTCATGTGTATCTACACTGCTTTTTGTATTAACGTCCATCTACGTTGTATTTATTGTCTATCCCACTGTATCAACATGTATCTAAATTGTATTTTTAGTATCAACGCGTGTTTCATATATATATTTTTTGTATCTCAATATGTATTTTGTATCTTTATGTATTCTTGTATCTATGTTTTTTGTATCTTTTGTGTATATTATTGTATCTTTGCAGATTTATCTATATCTTTGTATATAGTTATGCAAATGTTATGTATCTCAGTTGTTTTGTTGTATCTCTTAAGTAAGTATCAAAAAGGAAAATTTGCAGCTCGAGCCCATCGAAATTGCCTTAACTTTGAAGAATTATCCTAA
This sequence comes from Petunia axillaris subsp. axillaris, assembly GCA_029990575.1. Taxonomy (NCBI): domain Eukaryota; kingdom Viridiplantae; phylum Streptophyta; class Magnoliopsida; order Solanales; family Solanaceae; genus Petunia; species Petunia axillaris. The sequence continues at coordinate 12,503,423 of JARKNS010000006.1, forward strand.
ATTTAGTTCAAATCCATATACACAAGTTCTACCGAAGTCTTGGATTTAAGTATAGTTTGGTGTTCAGTATTCGGTACGGTTTCGCCAAAGTTTAGTTTGGTATTTTTATATTCGTCTTTAAAGGGGTGCATACCAAATACCATATCGAACTACTTTAATACGTTTCAGTATTTTACATTTTAGCTCGATTTTATCGATACGATATTCCGGTATACCAAAAAAACCAAATATAATCCATATTTCACATCAACAATGTTCTCTTCATTAAAATTTAAAGGCAAAACACATCGACAACCCCTTAAAGATGTCCAGACTTTTCACTTAGACACTTCAACTTAAGTCTGTTCCACTTGAATATTTAAATCATATCTCAAATATGTCATTTAGATACAACTTGGTGATGTGGCACATTGCATGCATTGCACCATTATTTAGAGCGCGAGAAGATACTTTTGCTTTTATTTTTTATTTTTTTCTCTTTCTTTTTTCTCCTATTTTCTTGCACACCGTCCCTCTTCTCCCTCCCCTAATCCACCACCATCAAACCACTAGCTCAATACCCCAAAGGCAACGTCCCTCTTCCTCTATATATTAACACTACCTCCTAGCCACCTCTCTTTTACATGCAAGCAGAAACCATCATGAAACTCTATTAAAATAGAAAATTCATAAGCAACAAAGAATAACTGATCTTTGGGTCCAACAAAAAGATAGATCTTCAACAGAACTTTTGAAGAGAAATAAAAATTGTCAATGTTACAATGGAGGTGCGAATCATGGTAGAAATAATGGAATCACGAAGTCCAAGTTTTCAGATCTGGGTATTGTGACTCCTCTATTTAAATGGATATTTGCAAGAAATTAAAAATTATTGTTTTAGATTGGAGATTGTGAATGTTTGAAATTTTTTTGATGATAATGGCAATGAAAATTCTGGTGAGTGAATATGGGAAGATAAACCTTTCTTGTAGAATTGAAAATATGACGGGAGAAGTTATTCATGGAGGTAAACTGATCTACTGGTGAACAGTGGAGGAGATAGAAACTTTTGGTGCCTTTTTTTATTTTTTTGGTTAAAAGTATATATGTTTTTAATTTTTTTGGAAAAAACTAGCTACATGGCACCATTTAATTGACACTTTATGCCACGTCACGGTATGCGAACCACACGTTTTTTACTTTGTTGATTATTGGAGAGAGATGTGTCTAAATGACACATTTGAGATATGATTTAAGTGTTCAAGTGGAATGGACTTAAATTGAAGTGTCTAAGTGAAAAGTCTGGATAACTTTAAGGGGTTGTCGATGTATTTTGCCAAATTTAAAAGTTCAAACATAACATTTGTCAATAAATTAAAATAAAAAAAGTAAAGGAGATGGAGCAGCACTTTCACTCGACATCAGCTGGATTTGATCACTTTGGAGTTTGGGGGAAGAAATGAAATCTAATCTAAAATTTAATTGGGTCAACATTAAAATGTTATTTGATCTTTGATATTTTGGTCTTTATGCCCACCCTCAATCTAAAGGAGATGATGGTCCTTTACTTCCCATGATTCAATCGAAAAATAAAAAGGAATTATTCCAACGTGATTTAGAAGCGCTCATTGTTTCATCACCTCTCAAATCTTGATAAATTGAAGTAACTTTACGATGAATTAGTTGAAGTGCACGTAAAGTGTTTTGTCCATTAAAGATATTAAAAATCTTTACTAAGAAAAAGGAATACTACCCCACAAGCACATCAGTAGTACTTATTTAATGTTCCTAAACTCAGAGCCCGTTTGGACTAGCTGATTTAAAGTATTTGATAAGCATCAAGTGCTGAAAAGTATTTTTAGGTGTTGAAGCTGATTTTATAAATAAGCAGATACGTGTTTGGATAGAAATGCTGAAGCTAGTAATAAGAAGTTGGTGTGTTCGCTAAAAAAATAGTTATAAGTACATTTTTTATTAAAATGACTCAAATATCCTTTAAGTTATTTACAAAAATAATAAATTTAAAAGTATTTTAACATTAAAATGACAAATGAAGAATATAGAACGAGGAGAAGGTTGAAAATCTTATTTTAGAACTAATATTTTATAGATTACAAAATGTTTTAGGGATATAATAGTAAAATACTTGGTCAAAGTAAAAGTGCTTATAAGCTGAAAATAAATAAGTTGGTCATGACTGATTTTGGTTTATAAGCATTTACTTACCAAGCACGCAGATAAGCCAAAAAGTGCTTATAAGCTGGTCAAAGCTTAGCCAAACTCACTCTCACTTTCCCTTCCCTTACTTTCTCTAGTCATTCAACTTAGTTTTTAAATATTTATTAATTACATAAAAAATAACATATTTATCCTGACCCCTCCCATACAGGGGCGACTAGCTGGGGCCCTGGTAGATTTCTTTCTCAGTTAATAAATGTCTGGAATCTTGGGTAAGCCCCTCTTTTTAGCCTATATTGTCTCAGTCTTGGATAGAGTCCATTACCTATCTTTCGTTGTTATTTAAGATTAATCACAAATCAACATATCACAAAATATTTAAATTTTGTTAAATATCAGTAAATAGATAATTAGTTGTGCGGTAATTAAGGCATCACAATCAAGAATTGATCTCCCACAAAATCTATCTCCTTATGTCACTCAAGCGTTTGTCTTCCTCTTTCCTCTTTATGTATAAATATATTATTTGATTAAATATTAATATATAAAATAATAAATACATAATAATATGTTAAAATATTAAGTGAATAATTATAAAATACACAATATGTATGGTATTATATATAGTATATTAAATAAATAAATAAATATTCAATGCATCGTATTGTATATGCAGTATGTGCAATAAATAATATATACATAATATGTTAAAATATTTAGTGAATAAATATTATGTATATATGATATTTAATCACTTAATATTTTAACATATTGTGTATGCAAAATTTATTCAATTAATAATTTTAACAAACTATGTATTCAATATTTATTCACTATTTTAACACAATATATCAATTTTTGTGTGTATAGTATATTCAATATATATTAGTCTCATTTTTAGGTGATATGTATTTCATATTGTGTAAAATTTTCAATATATATTAGTCTCATTTTTAGGTGATATGTATTTCATATTGTGTAAAATTTTAATTATGACAACTAAAATGTAAAAAAAAAAAAAAGGAAAAAAAATTAAAAGTTAAAAGATACATTAGCGCTTTCTCTCTTAGTTAATTTGTTATCTATAATAAAGCCTATATTTTAAAGGATGATTGATATCTATCTAGATGATTGATAGATAACTTCTATTTTAGGGTAATAATATTAACTAATTATTAATACTAGTATTTTCTATTGAATAATTTTAGTCTAATATTGTGATTACAAATGTAAGGGGTCGTTCGGTTGATAAAATTTTTATGCAGATATTAACAATTAATGTGGGTATTAATAATGTGGGTATTAGTAATGCATGTATTAATAATGTAGGTATAAGTAATGTAGGTATTAGCTATGCATGTATTATAACGTAGGGATTATTTCTTGAATCATTAATATATTACAAATTAATATACAATGTTATAAATTTAAAATATTTAGTTACTCCCTAATAATTTTAAAATATCTTTATTGTTATGAGAGTTAATTTTATAATTTTAATTTTTAATACCTGCATTGCTAATGCACACATTACTTATTCCACCTTCTACCCTGCATAAAATAATACATAGATTCTCTCATAACTTATGCAGGTATTAACTATACGGAATATACAAAAGTGCAACCAAACATTGCACTAAATTTATACCAAGTACTAAAATTTTTTCAAACCAACCAAACATAGTACTCCCTCCGTTCCAATTTATGTGGCAGCATTTTCTTATTCGTCTGTTCCAAAAAGAATGACATCATTCTAAATTTGGTAACAATTTAACTTCAAAATTACGGTTTTGCCATTATTGAAATGATTTACAACCACACAATCATCTTTGTGTCATTTTACACCATAAGTTTCAAAGGTCTTCCTTTATTTTTTAAACTTTGTGCCGAGTCAAACTATGACACATAAAGTGGAACGGAGGGAGTACTAAATTTGTGTGTGCTTTTGTGCGGGTATTATTCTTACGCGGGGACAACCGAATGACCTTTAAGTGTTATACTAAAGAGAATAACTTGATATGAACTCCTATTTATGTACGCAACCCAAAAACAAAGAAAAAAAGAAACAAGTGAGAGTTGCTGAGATCGTAAGCACCCTCCATCTATATAGGAGCAAAAAGTGGGAGGACACTATTTGCTTCGAGAGAGGGGAAGGGATGGGGTAAAAAAAAAAAAAGAGAGAATGAAAGAAAGAAGAAAAAATGGATTAGTTGATGTGGCACATGGACAAACACAAGTGTTTCACCTTTGAGGGGGTAAGTGCACGAAATGCCACTTTTGCCATTGGTCTTTGGGCACAGGCCACTAATATCAAAATATTTAGTTTGTGGCCACTTTCGCTTAAAAGATAGAACTTCAGTCCAGGGCCCTGGATTGAAGTTCAGTCCTTAAAGATGGAACTTCAGTCCAGAGCCATATGAACTTCAGTCCAGAGCCATATGGACTGAAGTTTAGTCCTTAAAGATAGAACTTCAGTCCAGGGCCATATGGATTGAAGTTCGGTCCTTAAAGATAGAACTTCAGTCCAGGGCTATGTTGACTGAAGTTCAGTCCATTCCTTAACGATAGAACTTCAGTCCAGGGCCATATGGACTGAAGTTCAGTCCTTAAAGATGGAACTTCAGTCCAGGGCCCTATGGACTGAAGTTCAGTACTTAAAGATTGAACTCAGTCCAGGGGCCGTATGGACTGAACTTCAGTCAATGAACAGAACTTAAGTCAAATGTTTATTTAGTAAAGGCCCAAAAATGGCCTCTAGTGTAAGACCAATAAAAATAGTGGCCTCAAATTAAATACTAGTATTAAAAGTGGCCTCTGGGCGAAATTTTTACCCTTTGAGGCATACCCACAATCCAAGTTGGGCCTGGTTGTTGGTCCAAAAAGTATCTAATTTCCATATTCTTGCCTCTCCCTATATTCCCGAGAGTGTCACTCGTAAATACTCAAAACCCGTTATCCATTCAGAGGTTCCCTGTGTGTAGAGAGCATGAATAGTCTAGCTAACACAAGCTTCCTTACCGCATCTCCTATTCAATGGCCAATACGACGCCGTTCTTCACCTTTCATTAACAACACTCCTTCTAGAAGAATCATCTGCATGGCGGTCCGTTTCCATTTCTAACGTCATTAGTATTGGCTAATCAGCTGTAATATACTTAATTACTTTTAAATGGTGGTTATGGTTGTGATATTGCAGGAACCTTATCTGATTACAAAGCTTGAATCAGCTGAGAGAACTTGGAAAGAGTTGTCGGTATGAATTAACAAGACTTTATTTGATTAGAATTTTCACTACTTGTTCTGCAAAATGCCTAATTTTATGTGAAAATTAGTTACATTTTGAATGAGTCCGAGTAGCGCGGACATGATTTTAGAGGATTCATATACATGACTCTAACTAATTTGGTGTTACAACAGTTTATTAATATATGGCTTAATACATGCTTTACCCGTTCGAGCTTGTACTCAAATCCCTTTGACACACTCGTTCCTCGTTGCCGATCTTTGTTTTCCGAACTGTGAAAATGGTGAGGGACCGAATAATTAAAAGATTGGCAGGTGGCACTTAAATAAGATATTGGCCACTATTTTTATAGAGTTAACAGGCTTTTTTATTTATTCTTTTTTGGTTAAGCACATGCCTACACTTTGGGAAAAGTTTGGCGTGTAAAAAGTTGTGCCTGAAGTAGGGTGTGTCAAAGGGATTTCGGTACGAGTTCGGGAGGTAAAGTATGTACCAAGCCTTGATATATCAGCATGATTTAAGGGCATTGTAGCAATGGCGGACCCAGGATTTTTGTTAAGGGGTATCAAAATTTAAACAAGTTAACATATAAGAAAAATTAAGGGGACTCAACGTATAGTATATACACATATAATATATTTTTTTTATCCATCTACATAGTGTATTATTCCCGCGGCGCGAAGGTCGGCCCATGCATTGTAGTAGTGCGCATATAATTTGAGACTGATTTCCTATTTGGCTGGTTCAAAGTTTAAGCCTGTAAAATGCGTAGTCAAATTTTTCATATTTCCTTTTATAATGTAGTAGTGCGCTGGAAATATTATTTAATATTTTTAAAACTACTAAATCACTTTCAGGTTAAGCTTGCTGATCCAGATGTTGTCTCAAATCCAAGTGAATATCAGAAGTTGGCGCAGTCAATGGCAGAGCTAGATGAAGTACCAGCACCTAACTTAACTCTCATTTGATCTCCTTCTCTAGTGTTGACCAAGTACTAATGATACTCTCTTCCGTCCACACTTTATTGCCTGTTTTTGAGCTAGGTCGTGTTGGCGTACAGGAAATTCAGGGATTGCGAGAAGCAACTGGAAGAAGCAAAAGGTTATCATCCACCTTTGTGAATACTGCTAAACATTTTTCCGAAACCAAAGCGTTTATATTTGCCACTTTCTAGCTCTCCCTCCATGCTTCAAGTTTCATTAGACTGGTGCTGTTTGTAGTAGTTATACTTAAATGTGACAACCTCTTTAACTCCTTTCAGCTTTAGCTAAAGAAGCTGGCGGTGATGAGGACATGGCTGAGATGGTAGCATCTGAAATTCAATCCTTGACAGAACAAATCAAAGAGCTAGAGAAGAAGTTTAAGGTTAGAATATTTCTTCCTTCGATGTATTGATACTTTACATTTCTTATTTCAGCTCATGATAGTTCTTGTATTTACTGTTTTCTGCACATCTTTTCGAGGATTTATCTTGATATTCCTCATAATGGCAGCTAATGCTCGTTCCAACTGACCCTCTTGATTCTAGGAATATTATGCTTGAAGGTATGTTATTCATTTACTTTTCCTTGTCGTCTTGATTTGGGGTAGAAGTTTCTGCTCTGCATCTTCAGATTCATGAACTCCAAACAACAATTAAGATTATATTTTGGTATAAGTGATTCAGATGATAATAAAATAGAATATTTATGGGGAACTTAATGAGCAGATGTAGAAACCATGAGGCTTTTCTTAATTAAGATATTTTGAAATGGAAGAAAAGATAAAGTTATACTCTTTTACTCCGTCGTACCAAAGTTAATAGACCTTGACTGGTTTTTGCAGATTTTAAGAGGAAAGTGTTTGAAATGTGAAATGGTGGCAAAGTTAATTGAAAGATTATCATATCAAAGTTGAGCTGATATAAATTTGTACCTCTTATATTTGCTGAAATTGTTGGAGGGGAAAAGACTTTCATTTTAGCAGATAGCTCTTATTTTTGGGACAGAATATAATGGGAAGTCAATTAAAACATGACTGGGAGAGTACATGCATTTTCATATATGTTAAATGAGCACATTGAGTCTTACATTATTAGCATTGCAGAATTGATGAAATCAAGCACAAATCTCGTTGATAGAATTAGGTTGTTTTCAAGTAAGTTCTCCGGCTTATAAATCTTTTGATGTGGCATGATTGACCCCTTTAGACTCTAGGTTGTCAGTTGCTACAAGTAGTGAAATTTAAGGGGTAACCCCCATGTGATGTGTGCACTGTAATGCTATTTAATTTTGAATTCTCTCACTCTTAAATATTCAGTTAAGTTATTCCTTCACAAAAAGCTTTAATTTTTCTATCTTTGCAGTCCGGGCAGGTGCTGGTGGGGATGAAGCTGGAATTTGGGCTGCTGATCTTGTAGGTACATGTTCCCTTAGTCCTTCTAAATTCCCTTATATAGTTGGGATTAAGTTAGAATATTACCATAAGTTAAAAGAGTGTAAAACTCCCATTACTTGCAGCATTGACATGCATTAGACGGTATTATGTTGCCTTATTTACGGGTCCAAAGTGCAATATATTGCTGACAGCTACGAAACAAATATGGAGTGTCACAATCCTGATTTTGGATGTCTTACTAAATGTTGTGGTTATTATTATATTCCACCTACCTTTTAGATGTAAAATGATTAAATTGTTAAGCTGCGTCTTTACAGTGTTACTTTCATCAATCTAGCTCTGACTAAAGTGGTTGTTTGCTTTTCCCATATCGTGAAATGAAGAACTTAGATCTCATGGGATGGCACACTTAATTCTTCTTTGCTTTGACATCATTTAGGTCCGTATGTATCAGAAATACAGCGAACGGAGCTCTTGGAAGTTCGCTCCGCTCTCAAGCTCTGAGGTACATGATATTAAATTCTAGTTAGCATCTACACTTTCGCTTGGTTGAGGGAAATAATTTAGTCTTTTGACCTATTTAACTTCTTCTTTTGTCAAGACTGAAAAAGGAGGATATAAAACATATGTGATGGAGATTAAAGGGAACCGTGTCTATAGTAAATTGAAATATGAATCTGGTGTTCATCGAGTTCAGCGTGTACCACAAACAGAAACTCAAGGTCGAGTTCATACTTCCACTGCAACAGTTGCTATCATGCCAGAGGTTAGTTGTTCACGGATTTACTAAAAAATCTCTACTATTTGGCCTAGTTCAATATAGCCACCTTTTTTTTTTTTTTTTTTTTTTAAAATGTAATTGTATTATCAGCAAGTTCATCCCAGATGTTGTAGTAACCAGCCAACAACATAACGTGCTGCCTTATTTAACTCGCCATTATGGCGAGTTGCTATCGATGATCAAACTTCCATTTTTTCCTTAGATTTTTCATTACGTATTTTTAGTATTTTTCCCAAGTAGACTAGGTCTTTTTTCCCAAAGCTTTAAGCTAGTGCTAAGAGCGTGGCCTGTGATGTGTCAGCTAGGTGCATGTCACAGGTTCTAACGCTGCCTCAAGATAAAAACCTGTAATTTAAGTGGAGAATGGTAGAGGGACGATCAATTATGCACCAAGTTTCTTACCATGCACCACTGAATCTCGGGGATTGCTCAGTTATCAAATAAAAAATAGAAGAAGTATACCTAAATCTTTTGGGTTCGCTGTTGTTTCTGCTGTTATTGCTTTTCATTTCATCCTTGATATCTTATCTGGTTTCAGGCTGATGAAGTTGATGTGGAAATCGACCCGAAGGATATAGAACTAACAACAGCACGTTCTGGTGGTGCTGGAGGTATATGATGATTCAAATTTCATGCATTTCCCTAAACATGAACTTTTCTTGTTCTCTTCGAGATGTCTATATTAATGCATACTCATGCTATGCAGGGCAGAATGTTAACAAGGTGGAGACTGCAGTTGATCTTTACCATAAACCAACAGGAATTAGAATATTTTGTACTGAAGAAAGGAGTCAGCTAAAAAACAAGAATCGTGCTCTCCAACTATTAAGAGCAAAATTGTGAGGGACATTTATTTGCATATTGAAAGTTAGCTTTAATAGAGTTACTGGACCTTATTATATATAAAAGATAAAAGAGAAAAACAGAATCGCTCATCTTTGATCTAGATGAAATAAGTCCTGTGGATTAGGTGAGATGCTCTTCCTTATATGGTTGACTTCTTCTGAAAGCAAACTAGCTAGGTTTGTTTAAGAAAATGACTTACATATAAATGAACATGAAGTACTGCTTTATAGATCGTATATGGAAAGTTTCCAGTGTTTTAGCTGCACCACTATGTCTGGATCTACACTTCAATTCTGCAGAATAGTTTTGTTTGCATGTCGAAAGTTTTCACTACTGCTTATAGCATCTTCATTAGCAAGTCTTGCTAGTTCAATAGTGAATACAACTTTAAATGACTGCCTGTGTCAGATATGTTTTTCATTAAGCATGTAGTATATGTTCTTCATATTTGGATAACGTTGTTGTATATAACAGTATGAACTAAGAATCTGTCAGTATTTGTCTATGTGCAATGACAATGATAAGCACATGGCTGCTCCAGGTCGAAATGTTTTCTGCTCTGACAAAGGCTAACTTCTAAGTCTTCCATGCATCAAACAAACACACATTTATATAGTGCTGTGCATCAAAAAGTTTCAGATGGACGATAAAGGTCCATTATTGTTAACCTGTTATCTTTTAGGTGTGTTCTATACTTGGATTCATTCAATGACAACCTTCTTTACAAGTCATATGGTTTGACACTGTAATTGCATTTTGGGACCAGAAGGCCATGTGATTTGGAATCCTCAATTTTGGTCATTGGCTGATGGATTCAGTAATAAAAAAGGCAAATACTGATAGGAAAATTGTCAATGAGCTAATGACACATCTCCACCATTTTACAATTTCTTCCATGGTATATGGATCTCTACTTAATGTTAGGAGGAAATATGGTTACTCATCATTAGCTTCAGGCATGCGTTATCTGCTAGTGGACTAGAACCAAAATCTTGTGGATCCAAGAGCTCCTCGTGAATAACCGTTTAGGCTGAAGAGCCACAAAACAGTCTATTTCCTATGCATCCTCTCTATACATTGGTCCACTCTTGTTATTTCACTTCTACCTATGCTTTTCTTTATACTGACACAAGGTGATGTTTATGTATAAGTACTATGTTTTTGATTTTCTGCAGTAATTAGTATCTGTGAGCTGAGTATGACTTGTGACATTTTTCCAGGTATGAGATCAAGTTAAGGGAGCAGCAGGAGTCAATAAGAAGTCAGAGAAAGTTACAGGTAAGAAGACCAAACCTTCAATGCGTTAAACTAGCATAATCAAAATGCAGTAGGAAGGGGATGAACTTAAATCAAAATGCTTGACAACATAGGGATGAAGGAATCTTTCTTTTTCTGCCTTCTCCTTTCTCTCAAGCGCTTCCCTCATATTGTTTTAATAAAGGAGCAGTTTCATCCCTAGGGGCCTCTTGTAGTGACATATGGGTTTCTTCTAAATGATCCATTTGAAATGATAATCCACACCTACATGCCCAATTGCAAGTAGTTTACTTATATCTATACTCCAATGCAGACCTTCCATATTCAATGGAAACCTCCAATGTCCTAGTCGTTTCCCTGGGCTAATATAACAGGAACTATCTGATATGGCATTTTTGACTCGGTCAATTTAAGTCTTTTATCATAAATAAAAAGAGAGGCTTCAGTTTCTTGATCTCTTAAATTGTCGTTTTAGATTAAAGAGCACAAGGACGAGTTATCTTGTCAACATTTCTGATTAGACTGTTTCTATTTACACTGACAGGTAGGTACGGGCGCTCGGTCAGAAAAAATTCGGACGTACAACTACAAGGTAACAAGCATTATTTTTTTTCTCTAAAAGAAACTTTTTTTTGATAAAGGTAACAATATTACTAAATATCCCCATAATCAGCACCAGGGTGGTGCTAAGTTCCTTATGTACAACAAAAAGTAAGCTGCTCTAACAACTAATTACAAATTTCCTATGAAATTGGTTAATTCTCCCACATCATTTGTGACATCTTGTTTATACCAAAAGTAAAATAAAAGGAGACAATTCATCTTAATCTTTTGGATGTCACTATATTTATGTTCAAAACATCTTGAATTTCTCTCTCCAAGCTATCCACCATATGCATCCTGGAATCATTCTCCACTCCTCATTAAATCCATTCTTTTTGCTAAAAATATTCCAGCTGAGTAGAAACTCTAGAGTTGTCGTTGGCATTGTCCATGTGATTCCCAAAAGTTTGAAAAACATATCCCAAAGCTGCCCTGTAGTTTTGCAATGAAGAAAAAGATGGCTATTGCTCTCTGACTAATCACCACATAACAAACACTTAGAGAATGTTTGAAAGCTTCTTCTTTGTAAGTTTTCTTGAGTTAAACATGCACTTTTAACAACCAGCCATGTAAAACATGAAACTTTATATGGAATTTTAACTTTCCATATAAGTTTCCAAGGCCACATGTCTAACTGTGTAACTTGCTGGTTTAGACTCCTATAGACAGACTTCACAGTGAATTTTCCTTTGTTGTTGTTGATCCAGAACAATTTGTCCCCATTTCTAGATAGCCCTCTGAATTGTTGTAGCAATGAAAGCATGTTAGAGAATCTCTCAATCTCCCAGTCATTTAGAGGTCTTCTAAACATCAGATTCCATCCTTGTGAACTCCAAATTTGGCTAAACACATTCTCTTTTTGAACACTTAAATTGTACATATCTAGAAAGTGTTTTAAGATTGCCTTGTTCCAACCAATTGTCATCCCAGAAAGAGGTTTTTGTTCCATTTCCTACTTCCACTCTGATATTTTTGATGAAATCAGGCCACAAACTGCTAATGGTCTTCCATACACTTCCCCCATAGGTCGTGTGAACTTCTTTGGTGATCCAGTTATTCAGAGCTCCATACTTCTCAGCAACAAATCTTCTCCATAAAGCATTTTCCTCTGTGTTGTACCTCCAAAGCCATTTCTGCAAAGAGACTTTTATTATGATAGTTCAATTTTCTGATGCCCAGACCCTCTTCTCTCTTACTAACCATGGTTGTCTCCCACTTGACCAGGCTTATTCCTCTTTTTACTTTATTGCCTTGCCATAGAAATTCTCTTATGATGAAGTCCAATCTCTTCTCCACACTTCTTGGGATAGGAAAAAGAGAGAGCATGTAGGTTGGTAATGCATCCATAACAGTGTTGATCAAGAGTAATCTGCCTCCCAGTGACAAATATTGACTCTTCCATCTCGATAGCTTCTTGTCACACATGTCAAGAACTCCATTCCAAATCTCTTTTGCTTTGTTTTTGACCCTAAATGCATTCCAAGTACTTACTTGGTAAAGTACCAACTTGACACCCTAGATTTTCAGCTAGCACTTGCATATTCAACACGTGATTGATAGGGTACAAACAACTCTTCTCCCAATTTACATGATGACCAGAGAGTGCTTCAAAGATAGTAATAACTCTGATATGTCTGATCTGATCCACCTCTCCATCATAGCAAATTAAAGTGTCATCTGCATAGAGCAAATGAGAAATTTCTAGATTGTTGCTTGTATTGGTAGAGTCTCCAAAGCCTTTGATCCATCTATTATGTTGAGCTGTTCTTAACATGTATTTCAACCCCTCCATTACTAACACAAACAGAAAAAGTGACAGGGAGTCACCTTGTCTTAGGCCCCTCTGTGACCGGAAAAATCCTTCAGGAGCTCCATTAATTAGAATGGAGAATTTGGCAGAGGAGATGCAAAAGTGGATCCAATTGATCCATTTCTGGCCAAATCTCATATTTCTATGAGTTTTTAGTAGAAAAGTCCAATTCACATGATCATAGGCCTTTTCTAAATCCAGTTTGCAGAGAATGCCGGGGTTTTTTTGTCTCACTTTAGAATCCACCAACTCATTTGCTAATAGAGCTACATCCATTATTTGTTTTCCTTTTATGAAAGCCATCTGATGATCATCTACTAACTTGCTTATCACAATTTTCAATCTTTCTGTGAGTAAATTAGAAATGATCTTGTATACCCCTCCAACTAAGCTGATTGGCCTAAAATCATTCAATTTCTCAGCACCATTCTTCTTAGGGATCAGTGCTACAAAAGTGGCATTAATGCTTCTCTCAAAAACCTCATTTTGATGAAAGTTTTGAACAGTCAACATTATATCATTCTTTAAAATACTCCAGCAGCTTTTGAAGAAACCCATAGTAAATCCATCAGGGCCAAGTGCTTTATCCACATCACATTGATTAATACACTCCAAAACTTCTTCTTCTTGAAAAGGTCTTTGTGGCCACTGTTGTTCTTCAAGTGATATTGTTGGGCAATTTTAATAATCAAAACTTGGCCTCCACTGTTCTGATTCACTATATACTCCCTCCGTCCCATTTTGTTTGTCGTAGTTTGATTTGGCACAAAGTTTAATAAAGAAAGGAAGACTTTTGGAACTTGTGGTCTAAAATGAGCCATAGATATTTGTGTGGCTATAAATGAGTAAAAAAGTAGGTTTAAAGTTGAATTATTTCCAAATTTAGAAATATAAAAATCTTTTTGGGACAGACTAATAAGGAAAGTATGACAAACAAAGTGGGACAGAGGGAGTAATTCTTTGTAGAAATCCACAATTGCTTCTTTTATCTCTCCTGATTCAGCAATTTCTTCTCCATTAATGACTAACCTATCAATTGTGCTGTATACTTGTATCTCTTATGTGCTATTGCCATTCTTTGAAAGAATTTAGTATTCTTGTCACCTTGTTGCAACCATGATACTCTTGACTTCTGCCTCCAACTAGCTTCTTCATTTCTAGCCAACATTTCCCGTTCAACAAGCACAGTTGCTCTGATCATTAGTTCATCTTCATTCAGGTCCCTCTCATCTGGAGTCTTGTCTATTTCCGACAATTCATTTAACAAGCTGGTTTTCCTATTTTCCATCTCTCCAAATTTCTGCTTGCTCCATTCTTTCAGTTTCCCCTTGAGCATTCTCAATTTACAGCAAAGAATATAATCTAGACATGCAAAGACATCAAAAGAAGTCCACCTAGAAAAATCCTATCACTCTCTTGAACTGCAATTTTGGCTTGTGGAAACAAATAGTTTTACTGAATTTGGAAACTTCGAACATTATATTTTTTCCCTGATTATATTGTTTAAAAAGTGATGGTATGCATGAAATTGCATGTTCCTGCATCCTGGAAATATTCTGACTGGTTTCATAAAGTTCTCTTTTTCACCGTTGTTCAGTTAATCTGACAGCTTTTTTCTTTTCTCGGATCTTCACAGGATAATAGGGTCACTGATCATCGGCTAAAAATGAACTTTGAGCTTACTTCGTTTCTCGAGGGAGACATTGAGACAGCTGTTCAGGTATGTTTCTTTTGCAAAGTACTGTAGTAATTAGCAACCACTTTTTTTTTGTTTTTTTTTTGTTTGGTTTTTTTTGGGGGGTGGGGAAGGTTAAAGAATTGCCATTAAGACTCATGCTAATTTCGTTTTTGTGCAGTCTTGTGCTTCTATGGAGCAGCAGGAGTTGCTGCAAGAACTTGCAGAATCTGCTGGTGCCCACGCTTGACAATTTGCGGCCTCTGGTTTTGTTATATTTCTTCCTTCGTGGAACACTTTTTGTATACCTGTATGATTCTTGTTAGAGTTGTTTTTCATCTATGCTTAGTACAAAGGAATGAGGAATCTATTGTTATCTAGGAGCTTCGTAGATTGCTACTTTAGGAACTTAGCTTCTAATTGTAATGGAGCAGTTTCACATTTAGTACATTATTGAAAATTTAGTAGTATATCGGCTCTTGTATAGTCCCTCATCTTTACTTCTGATGCTTTATCTTTACTTCTGATGCTTTCGAGTCTGTTTTCTTGATTTCTTCTTCTTGACCTTTTTTCGTAACACTAGTATCATATTTTTCTTGCTTTTTTCTTTTTACTTCTTCGGGCATAACTGGTATTCATATTTGGTTTACTTTTACGAATTAAAGCATCCACTTAAAAAGCAAACGTACAGTGAGAATTTTCTTACTTGTGCCTCACTCAACCCATGTTTGGCTAGTGGAGTTTATTAATCCAAATCGTATCCCTTTGGAGCCTCTAGCTCCATTAGTGTAACAAGTAAATTCACATCAAAAAATAAATAAATATCTTATAATAAACCCGTAGAAATAAATTCAAGGGCTTTGAGATTGATCTTGAATCTTATAATGAATTTGTAGAAATAAATCCAAGAGCTGAAGCTTATAAATCCAAGAGCTGAAGCTTGATCTTGAGTCTTCCTCTTGATGAACTTGTAGAGAAATAAATAATTTCTTGAAGATTTATAGCTTTTGATCCACGAGCTCCTTACTACTTTTTGCTATGAGTTTCTTCCTCTGATTTCTGATGATCTCAAATGAGGGATTTGACCCTTTTATATAGATGTGAGGTGGAGTAGCCACCAAGAAACCCTAACGGGCCAAGGCCAGTGGATCGGCCAATCAGATTTAAGCAGTGACAATGCTGCATCTATTGGCTAGAATATGTCACTTGTGCACGTGGCACATATTTATTGGCCTTTTGGACTTCACTTGGATCGCCAGGTCATTTGTCATATGGCATGATCCTATTGGCTCTTTTATTTGACTTGCCGCCACGTCACTTGACACGTGGGACTAGCTTGGGCCTTTAGAATTTAAATTTGACTAACAAAGTGAGCTTATCATTTATTGCCCAATGAAATCGGGGTAAGTGCACTAAAGGCCACTTTTGCCACTGGTCTTTGGGCACAGGCCACTAATACCAAAATATTTAGTTTGTGGCCACTTTTGCTTAAAGAGATAGAACTTCAGTCCAGAGGCCGGATTGAAGTTCAGTCCTTAAAGATTGAACTTCAATCCACGGCCATATGGACTGAAATTCAGTCCAGTCCAGTCCTTAAGATGGAACTTCAGTCCATGGCCATACCATGGACTGAAGTTCAGTCCATGGCCATATGGACTGAAAGTTCAGTCCTTAAGAGATGGAACTTCAGTCCAGGGGCCGTATGGACTGAACTTAAGTCAACTATCAGAATTTAAGTCAATATTTATTTAGTAAAGGCCCAAAAGTGGCCTCTAGTGTAAGACCAAAGAAAATAGTGGCCTCAAACTAAATACCACTGTTAAAAGTGGCTGCTGGGCGAAATTTTTACAATGAAATCGGACTTTGTATTAAATCCAATCCAATTATACTAGCCTATTATTTGGGCTAATATATCTCAAATTTAATAAATAGCCAATTTATTTTACGGACTCCACCCCACAAGAAACCCTAACGGGCCAAGGCCAGTGGACCGGCCAATCAGATTTAAGTAGTGACAAGGCTGCATCTATTAGCTAGAACATGTCACTTGTCCACGTGACACATATTTATTGGCCTTTTGGACTTCACTTGGATCGCCATGTCATTTGGCATATGGCATGAGTCATGACCCTATTAGCTCTTTTATTTGACTTGGTGCCATGTCAATTGACACGTGGCACTGGCTTGGGCCTTTAGAATTTATAGTTGGACTAACAAAGTGAGCTTATCATTTGTTGCCTAATGAAACTGGACTTTGTATTAAATCCAATTCAATTATACTAGCCTATTATTTGGGCTAATATATCTTAAATTTAAATAATAGCCAATTTATTTTACGGATTAAAATCCAGCAAAATTTATTTGTCTACCCCCTAATTCAAGACTTGACAGGGTGTAGCTTTGTCGAAACTCACGACTAAACTTGAAGTATGATAGCTATACTTGATCACTTTAGCCAGTTGAATTTTACCAAACAGATGACTTGAACTTTTCATTATTTTTCTTTTGGAAAAGTTATTATTTCATTGTTGGTTTATTTTCCATTCTTGAATCCATGAAGTTTTGTCTCAAGTGTGATAATTGTCACCATAGTAAAAATTTTGTGTACGGGCCTGTTTGGCGCGCGCTAATTGATTTGTAGCCGTAAAAAAAAATTCGCTGAGAAATAGCCATCTTCGGACAAATCCCAGTATAAATACTGGGGCTTTGAACAAGTTTTGTTCAAAGCCCCAGTATTTATACTGAGAAGCTTCAGTAAACTAACCCCGCTATAAAATACTGGGGTTTTGAACAAGTTTTGTTCAAGGCCTCAGAATTTTGTTATGGGACTTTGTATAAAGCTTCAGTCTCATAACAAAATGTTGGGGCTGTGAACAAGTTACATTTTGTTATGAGACTGAAGCTTTATATATAAAGTCCCATAACAAAATAATAGGATTTATCCCTTTGATGGGACCTTTGTTATGAGACTGAAGCTTTATATATAAAGTCCCATAACATGTTAGTTCAAGGTCCCATTATTTTGTTATGTGATTATTCAGTTCCATAACAAAATACTTGGGCTGAACAAGTTTTGTTCAAAGCCCCAGTTTTTTGTTATGGGACTAGTCTGGGGTGTTTTTCCAACGCTAATAGAGCTTAAGTGTGCGCGCGAATTTTTGTCTATTCTTTAATGAATTTTGAAACGCTGGATAGTCCCCAATAAACGCGTCCAAAAATAACTATTGATCAAAATTTCCCGTCACCATATTAAGTTAAGAAGTGAGTATAAAGGCCAAATGTTCAGACTCCCTCCACATGGCACGTTTAAGTATTTACCAATGTATAAATGTAAACATTACATTTAAACCAACTTATTCCATTCTAGCAGTACATGTGGAAGCCAATCAGTATAAGACTTAAATTCATTTTGATTGAAGTTTTATCTACTTCCTGGCTAAACTCAGAAGCATAGTCAATATAGGAGACCTTTTTTTTTTTTTTGGTCTCTCCGTTGTTCAATTAAAAAAAAAAAAAGCCTATTTAGTTCATGAACTTGATTCTATTGGCCACTGTAAATAGAACTCCTAGTGGGAATCAAATATATAGACCACCCAACACATCTATAAATAGTTGCATATCCTCATTCGCGATATCAATTCACCATCTCCCTTCTATGTTTTGACGACATATCAAGCAAAACCAACGTCTGAGGTATTTCCTTCTGATCATTGTATACCTACTTTATTTCCATGCATGTCTTGGAGCTTTTGAAGGAAAATTTAGTACTTAAAGTATTTATTTTCACAACTTTATAGCTCATGATGATCAGGTTATCAGTAGATTCGATGTCATTTTTTTTAGGACTGCCATTGATCATAACATGCTTGCTTGACTTCTTGAGTAACACCAGTCACTGATTTTTTTAGCTTGTACCTTGGAAAGGAAATTTTTTATCTGTGTTACTTCTCCTTTTGTTGTATGCTTTGCTGACTTTTGCCCTTATTTTCTTATCCATTGCAATTAGCAGGATAAATTTGACATAGCATGATCGTTGATCCTTGATCTTCTGCCAGTAAGCTTTCTCTCTCTTTTTTTTTTTTTTTTTTTTTTTTGGTATCTTCGTTACTGCTTGTTTTTTTTGTATCTTTTGCAGGCCTCCATGTTGCAGTGAAGAGGTTACCTCATCCGATAACGTGCAATGACGTCTTTTTTGATGCAAGGAGACAAAACTTTTAACGGAACATGGAAATATATTCTTCAAGGAGATATATTTGTCAACGGCGAGCGGAAACATATCCTTTAACAGAACATGGAAATATATTCGTCAAGGAGATATATCCGTCAATGGCGCGCGGAGACACATACTTTAACAGAATATGGACATATATTTGTCAAGGAGATATATTTATCAATGGCGTGCGAGAGACTACTAGGAGAATCTCCTTCTTTGCAAATGATCCTTTCACTCGCCAAGTTTAATCTTTAGATTCGAGCGTCTTCACAAAAAAATACATATCTTGCTCTAGGAGTGTCCGAATGAGGAGCTTCTTAATTCTATAAAACCATGACTTCAAGAGATACAAATTATTAATAAATCAGATCATGATGCCTTCAGGATAGATGATAATTAATTTTTGATGTTTTTCTAGGTGTCCGTCATGGTGGATTTTGGCTTTGAGCGCTCAAGCCAAAAAAACTATATCTCAAGATAGGAGCATCTAAATCAAATGTCGTTTATTCCGATAAACTTGTAACTCAGGTGGCTGAAATATATCCGAAATTCAATATCAAAGTCCTCCTGTATCAATGGAAATAAATTTATGAAGTTGATGAAACTTTTCCCGTGTTGGTCAGGCAGCACTACGCAACTTTGCCGTAAAATTCATAATCTCAAGATAGGAATGCTCAAATCACAAGCCTTCTGAACTACTGGAAAGAAAATTCCTCGAGGTATAATATATACAAAAATCAGATCAAAATCAAATATGTATCATCTAGAATTTATATTTTGAATTTGACCAAGATGTCTGACACGTTGATTTCACAGATTTGTGCAAGTCACAGAGAAGATCATATCTCGATATCGGAGTGCCCAAATCGCGATCCGTCTGTGCCATTTGAAAGAAGACTCCTCAGACTATAATATATTCAAAAATTCAGGTTTTGATTCTATCCGAATTTGCACAATTTTATTGCTGAAGTTGCATTTTGACAGCCAAAGTGCCCAACTTTGAGCTTCTTGACGGAAAGAATCATATCTTCTTGTGGGAGCGTCCGAATTGCATGTCACTTGATTTTCCTATCACCAAACTCAGAAGATAACAACATATCTGGAAATTGGGACAAAACTCTCTTTGTACAATCTTAAGAGATACTTCGAAGTCGGGATCAAATTCTGCCAAGTACTATTCTCAGCTTTTGTCTTCGCTTGAAAATTCATATCTTGACGTGGAAGAATCCGATTTATGAGCCTTTTAGTTCTGTAAATCCGCAACTTCAAGAGCTGAGACATATCCAAAATTATAGCCAAAAGCCTCATGGATCTTGTGAAAATAATTTTTTGAAATTGACTTAATAATATGCACATTATGACTTTACACTGCATACTTCATGATCCGTTATTTTCTTGTAGGTATTCAAAGCCTGGTCTAATATTGTTGATCGACGAGGAACTATTTGGAGTGTCCGTTCGACTTAGATATTTGTGCAGCTTAGGCAAAATATTCATAACCAACAGGATATGAATCCGAATCACAAGGCATTTAACTCTCTAAAAAAAAAATTATCTTCAAAAGCTAATATATCAAAAATGCAGAAGTATCCATAGTCAAGATTGTTCTAGCTGAATTTTTTGAAGTTAGACTTTAATTCCTATCCCGTCTAGACTTGCAGATTTGCACAATTTAGGAAGAATATTCACAACTTGTATAGGAGTCCGAATCGCAGGGAGTTTAACTTTCTAGAAAATAGATTTCAAGAGCTAACATATATCCAAAACGTAGAAGTATCCACCTTCAGGGTTTTTTAGATGAATTATTTTTTAAAGCCAACCTTTACATCCTGTCAGGTTTCCAACTTTCTTGGAAAGACGTATTCAAGTTGAAATCATCTTTTTATTACACAAATGAATTTACCATGTTTCATGCACAACGATGGTTCCTACCTCAAGTATTTATTGAATTTGTCTTGAAGAATGCTTTGATCTTGACTTCGACATCTAAAACAAGCTGCAAAATATCCGCCTTTCTCCTTGAGGTTTTAACCTTTGATAATAAAAACTTGATATTCAAATAGATTCGTGGAGACCCACCTTTTGTATTTCATGTAACTGAACTTAGAATGAAACTCTAAGCTGCCTACGTACTCTGGTGAAGAGGATCAAGTCATTACGTAGTTCGGTACATGATGTTTGGCATTTTATGCCTATATTTCCTTAATATTTCCTCACGTTTGAACTTGTTATTCGCTCGTTTTATAGTTTATGAATGTGATTTTGCACTGATTTTATGTCGTATGATTGTAGGTTGTTATGAAGTGCAATTTGGAGCTTTTTGGAGCTTGATTGAGCATGAATTGATTGGAGGATGATTGAGGATTGGATTGAGCACGCGAGGGCACGACACGAGCAAGTTTTCGGACCAAGGAAAACGAATTTTGGCTGGGCGCTGTGGGGCACGTGGGGCGCCAGTTATAGCGCCCAGTGCCCCAGCGCTATTCCTTGCGCGCCACGTGCCAAAGGCGCTCAAAATGTGACGCTACTGGTTGTCTGGGCGCTTTCCGAGGCGCGGGGCGCCCGTTATAGCGCCCCGTGTGCGGTTTTTCACTTCCTATTCCGTCTAGTATTGGGTCTAAGTTATTACTAGGTGTTTGTAAACACTATAAATAGTCTTTTACTTAGTTTTTGAAAGGAGTTCAGACTTTGGAGCAAATTGGAGAGCTCATAACATCAAGAACAAGGGTTTTTCTTCCTTTCATTAATCTATTACATCATTATTTCATTATTTCATCAATTCTTTGTGTTGCTATTATGAGTATGCGTGGCTAAATCTATCGTTCTAGGGTTAGAGTATTACATGAAAGTTGATGTTTGAAGATTGATTTTCATTAATTGAATCCCATAACGGGTTATTTATTCCTTCTTGATTTCACTTGTGTAATTGTCAGGGCCCGATTATTACGCATTATTTATGGTTTTTAGATTGAACTCGAAAGAGGGAATTTAATTACGTCATAAGAAAGAATAGAACTAGTTTGTTAACCCGGGCATCGGGGAACCAATTTGTGAGTAGGATAGACATATACTTGCTCGCCTAGTTTAACTAATTACAGAATTCGTTAATGCGTGCACGTGATTCAACCCATAGACATATAGGGATTGGAGTAGCCTGCATAGACCGTGAAGAACTGAAAGGTTTTCACGGGTACATTTACTCTGTTAGTTAGTAACTTGGGATTTAAGAAGTGGAATCAATTGGAAAACTCAACTGGATTGTTCGTAACTCTGACCCTGGACCGTCTCCTTATTACTGATAACAACCAAGTTTTGCTCCATTGCTTGAATTCACTTTTACTATTTAATTACTGTTCTTTAGTTAATAAAATTCTCATCACTATTGGAAAAGATCCCTGAATAGTTTATATAAATTGTTTGCTAGAATTCAGTCTGAATAGTCCTCGTGGGAACGATACTCGATTTATCACTTTATTACTTGTCGACCACGTATACTTGCGTGTGCGTTTGGGAGCAACAAGTTTTTGGCGCCGTTGCCGGGGACTAAATAATTGACTGATTTCTTTTTGAACAGTTTATTATTATCTATTCAAGTTTAATTTTTGTTTTGAGTTTTGTGCTGTTTCAGGTATTAGGTCCTGCTTGATCTTTACCTACAGGAATGGCAAAAGAACAAGCTTTAGCTGTGCGAGATGTTGCTCTCCCCAGCCTGGAGGGAGTAGCCTCGAGCATAGTTAAGCCTGAAATCACCGGGCACTTTGAGATTAAGTCCGGCATGATACAACTGTTACATGTGACTGGACAATTTGCTGGATTACTTAGCGAGGATCCACAACAACATATCCAGAATTTCTTGGAGATCAGTGATACTTACATACCGAAGGGAGTTCCTGTTGATTATGTTCGCCTGACGTTGTTCCCATTTTCACTGATTGGGGCAGCAAGGAAGTGGTTAAAGGCTGAGAAGCCTGGGTCTATCACTACTTGGGAGGATTTGGCTAAGAAATTCTTGGCTAAGTTTTATCCGTCTACCAAGACAGCCCGGCTGAGGAGTGAAATTATGTCCTTCAGACAGTTAGAAGGAGAATCCTTGTATGCAGCTTGGGAGCGATTCAAAGCTTTATTGCGAGATTGTCCACATCACAACCAATCCAATGAGGTTGTTGCACACACTTTTGTTGAGGGGCTGAACCAACACACTAAGATCGTGGTTGATGCTGCTGCTGGAGGCCAAGTACTGGCCTTAAATTTTGATCAAATTTATGATTTGCTAGATAAGTTTTCGCAGAGCAATCCTGATTGGCAGGGAGATGGTAGAGCTATTACGCAGAAACCTGTAGGGGTACTTCTGTTAGATGCAGTTTCAGAGCTAAGGGCGAGGATGGATGCTATTTCCAATCAAATTAGCAAGTTAGCTCTGCCAAAGACTCAGCAACCAGTGGCTCCAGTGCAACAACTCCAGAGCTTTTGTGAGGTTTGTGGTCAAGACCATGCTACAGAGGTTTGCTCCTCTAATCCAGAGTCAGTTTATTACGTGGGTAATCAAAACAGGCTGCCGGGTCAAAATCAGTTTGGTAATGGTTATTATCAAGGTAATACGAGAGCCCCGAATAATTACCACCCACTTCCAGCTCCACCACAGCAGGTTAGCTATTCAGTTGAAGAGATGTTAAAGCAGTTAATGGCGGGTCAGCAGAGAATGATAGCTGGCACTGCAGCCCATGCAGTGGCCATACAAGATATTGCCAATGCTCACAAGAACCTGGAGCACCAGTTGGGGCAGTTGGTGGGAGAAATAAGCACTGTTAAAAAAGAGCCTGAACAATGTCTTGCAGTGACTTTAATAGAAGGTGGAGAGCTGATGGCCAAGTCCGAGGAGAGAGCTGCAATAGAAAAAGTTGAAAAAGTGGAGAAGGTAAAGAAGAAAGAAGAGAGAAAGGAGGCACCTCTACCACCTCCACCATTCCCGCAGAGACTATTACCATCGAAGGATCTGGCCCAGTATCAAAAATTTGTGAGTATGTTGAAAGAACTTCAAGTTAATATTCCTTTGACTGATGTGTTTGAATTGATGCCATCCTTTGTGAAGTTCTTAAAAGAAATTTTAGTCAAGAAGAAAAAGCCTCAAGAGATAGATACAGTTGAGTTAGTTGAGGAGTGTAGCACAATCTTGAGCAAGCTACCTCCAAAACTTCAAGATCCTGGGAGGTTTACTATTCCCTGCACCATTGGAGGGCATAATATCACTGGTGCCTTGTGTGATTTGGGGGCGAGCATAAATCTCATGCCTTTGTCTGTTTGCAAAAGGTTAGGGCTAGGAGCAATCAAGCCCTCTTCAGTTACTCTTAAGATGACGGATGGATCACTCACTGACCCTGATGGTAAGTTGGAGGATGTGTTGCTAAAAGTTGGTAAGTTTACATTCTCTGCTGATTTTGTAGTCCTAGATTATGAAGAGGACCGAGAAGCTCCAATCATTTTGGGGAGACCATTCTTAGTCACCTCGAAGGCAATTATTGACATGGAGCTGGGTGAGATGACTGTTAGAGCGCATGGAGAAAAGGTTACTTTCAAGGTTTATAATGGGAAGGAGCACATAGCTAAGGTGGAAGAGTGCTCTATGATTGAATGTGTCAAACAAGAACATGGAAGTAAACCAATTGTGAAGTTGAAGATGGGTTCTCTCAAAGAAAGGAAGAAAGCAAAAGTTCGTCGTAAGAAGAGAAGACGTAAATGCTAGAAGTGAGCTAAAAGTGTCGTCGTGCCACGACGTTAACTAAGGCGCTTCTCGGGAGGCAACCCGACTTTGTACTCGTATTATTTTATTTATAGTGTCACGTAGTTGTTGTTTTTCCTTGGATTGCAGGTTCATGTAATGTCGAGGCTAAGTGTGGGGTGTCCTCACCCTTGCCTAATGTTGCTGATCTGTTGGGGGAAGTCTGAGTACCTCATACTATATGGAAGCTTGGAGGATGCTAGCACCAAGGACTAGAATCTTCAGGGAAGTTTTCTTTACCTTGCACTTTCTTATGTTTACCACTGAGGACAGTGCTTAGTTTAAGTGTGGGGTGGGGAACTACCCTTTATCTATTTGTGAGGTTAGGGATGCATGTACCATAGGATTTTCTTTTGTCACTTGACTTTGTTTTGATTTTGTTTCTTGCTTTAATATATGAAAAAAAAAATTAGAAAACCAATGAAAAATTCCAAAAAGATTTTCTTTTTAGTCTTTATTAGTGGTACATGTCATCCACCCTGTGGTTTTTCTTATGGCCTCGGTTCTTTTCCACGGGGAGACCTTTGAACCGAGTAGTTTTTTTTTTAGGATTAGGATAGTTAGTTATAGGTGACCCTAGACGAAGGAATAGGTGGAATGCTAGGTGCCTTTTATTTGTTTGATACCGGTGGACTTGAATTGATTGCATGTGCTATTTGTGGTGTCCTTGGGTTTTAATTGTGATGCATGCCTAGGAAAAATTGGAACAACCCCCTTGAGATGCTTGAGTCCACTCACTTGACTTTGTTGTGAACCTTTGTGCATTAGTGCTTAATTTTTCACAAGTTGCATTCTAGATGCTTGGTTGAGAGTTGTTGATGGAACCTTTTTGTATGGATCGTGTGCAATGTGTGTTGTGAGGCTTGTTCTTGTTTACTCCATGTTGCATATTAATGTCTAGAACTTGCCTCGTGTGTGTGCAAAGCGAAATCCTAGGTTTGCTCTAGTTGGGAAATGATACAAGGCCTTCTTTTGATTTGCCTACCCTTACATATATACCTTGAAAAAAAAATTGTTGCTGTGATTTCCTTTGATCCTTTTTTGTTGGCACCCACACCCCGAGCCTACCCATTTGTTCTAAATTGTCTCTTTTGGCCCTTTACTCCTTAAGCACTTTATTAATATTGTGTTTTTATGTTGGAGTTGTGGTTGGATATTGGGAGATTTTTGAGTGGAGCTAATGAAGGAGAATAATTAAAAAATTGTGAAGTAGTGAAAAGCATTGGCAAGGTTGGATGAAATTGAAAAAGAAAAGAAAAAAATAGCAAAGTTGAAAAAAATTGTGAAAAAAAGAAATAAAGAGAAAAAGATATCCATTCCTTGCTAGTGTGTGCTTAAATGAAAAATGCTACGTGTGAGAAGGTGAATGTGTAGAAGTTGTTGATTTGGGTGGCTTGATGAGATGGATGCTTAATTTGAATGTGATGTATTAAAGTGCTTAGGGAGGTAGTCACTATTACCATATGTATCCTACCCGCCCCTTAGCCTACATTACGACCTTTCTAAAGTCCTAGTTAATCCCGATTGGAGTGAGCTTACATTAGTGGAGTCCTACACTGCGGGTAAGCCTATGGTACGTTGTGTGTGTCATGTGAGACCTTTATGAGAGTGAGTGAATTTCTTTGTATTGCCCCCATTCTATTCATGATATTGATTTTGTGTGTGATATTTGGGGGGCACTCTCTTGCTTCATATTGGTGAGGGCACACGGTTTACATGAGATAGGTGATATTGATGGCTTCTTGGTTGAGTAGATATGCGTGATTTTGTGGGAGCATGGTTGCAATAAATTGAGTTTGTGCATTTGAGCTATTTTGGGGGTGGTTGTTCTCATATTTTTGGTTTTGGTAAATTGTTGGCATGTTTGTGGATCCATAGTAGTCATATGTGCATTTGTTCAATGATCGGTATCAACCATAGTCAGTACAAGTGGGATTTTTTTGGTCCTAACTTTTGTCTAGGCTGCCTCTTTCGAGGTTTTCGCCGTAGCGGACTTTTTTTTTTTTTTTTTTTTTTTTTTTTGTGTCCTAACTTTTGCCTAGGCCGCCTCTCTCGAGGTTTTCAACCTAGAGGATATTTTCTTTAATTTGGCGGTGCATAGTTTATACTCTTGCAGGCCAGGAGTAACTTGAAGTTTATGCTCGTGCATCAAAGAGCATTCTTCTTCAAGGATAGTACCTCTTCAAGAATTTTCCGTTAATGGGACCGATTCTTTTGCTTTTAGCATCAACTAGCTTATAAGCACCACTTGAATAGGCTTCTTGCACAACATATGGCCCATCCCATTTTGCTGTGAACTTGCCCCCAGATTTATGAGAGGTGATGATGGGCTTTCTTACTGCGAAAACTTGACCACCAACTGTGAAGGACCTTTGGCGAACCTTTTTATTGAACGCACGAGATAACTGAGCTTGGTAACATTCGAGACTTTTTTGAGCTTCATGTCTCTTTTCATCAAGGGCCTCTAATTCTTCAAGGCGCAAGCGAGCATTTTCTTCATCAGTAACCCCTTCTTGGATAGCAAGTCGCAGCGATGGTATTTGACACTCTAGTGGTACGACTGCTTCAACCCCATAGACAAGTGAGTAAGGAGTTTCCTGCGTTGGTGTGCGATGAGTCGTCCTATATGCCCGTAAAGCTTCTTCCATCTTATCATGCCAATATCACTTGGATTTGGAGACAACTTTATTCAACAAGTTGCACAAAGTCTTATTGAATGCTTCAGCTAGTCCATTGGTGGCAGCATTGTACATTGAAGACTTACGCTGCTTGAAGCCAAACAGATCACAAATACTATTCATCAATCTATTATCAAATGGCTTGCCATTATTCGTTATTATATAACGTGCGATATCAAAGCGGTAGATGATATTTACTCGGATGAAATTTGCAACGTTCTCCTTCTTGACTTCCTTAAGAGCGACAACTTCTGCCCGTTTTGAGAAGTAGTCAGTTGTAGCCAGGATGAACAAATGTCCTCTAGAAGAATTCAACAATGGTCCAACGATATCTAGCCCCCAAGCGTCAAATGGCCAAGATGCAACGGTCGGGTGTAACACTTCAGGCGGCTGATGTATAAAATTTGCATGGAGCTGGCAAGCTTTACATCATCGAGCGTGGTCCAAGCAATCTTTTGCCATCGTTGGCCAATAATATCCCATCCTTTTTATGTGGAAGTGGAGTTTCGGCCCAGACTAATGTGATCCACATACCTCAGCATGCGCTTCTTGCATAGCTTGGAGCATTTCATCTTCTCCTAAACATCGCAAGAGCACTCCTTCAAATGATCTTCTATATAGAGTATCTTTGTAGTAGAGGAACCGCGGAGCTCGGCGACGGATTTCAGTTCTCCTTCTTGGATTTTATGGTAGTATCCCATAACTCAAGTAGTTGATGATAGGTTGCCGCCAGTCTTTTTCGTCGACTTTAGAAACAACAACAAGATGTTGAAGGTCATCCCTTTCACCCTTGTCATTGTCTAAAGGTGTCACTAACCATTTTTGGCAGATAGTAACTTTCGTCTGATCAGGCAGGGCAAGTGTTGAAGCTAGATTGGCTAAGGCATCAGCTTTCTTATTCTCCCTCCTTGGCACGTGCTGAAGAGTTACATCACCAAGCCATCCTATCAATTTCTGTGCATAATCGTGATAAGGACGCAACTCGGGCTTCTGTACCTTGTAGCTACGTAGAAGCTGATTGATTACCAACTTAGAGTCTCTAAAGACTTGAAACTGCAACTGTTCCATGTCAACGGCCATTTCAAGCCCAAGTATGAGCACTTGATACTCTGCGACATTATTGGAGCAATATTGAATTAAGGTGAAGGAATATGGTAATACTTCTTCTTGGGGCATTACAAAAATTACTCCAGCACCAGCTCCATTACGATGTGACGCTCCATCAAAGTACATCTTCCAAGATGGCTGAACTTCGACGAACATTGCATCTTCATCAGGTAATTCATCAGTCAGCTCTCAACCATCAGGAATTGGATGATCTGCCGAAAAATCTGCCAATACTTGTCCTTTGACTGCCTTTTGAGGGATGTATATAATCTCAAATTGTTGAAACTGGAGATACCATTATGCCAATCGATTACTAAGGACGGGCTTTGACATAACAAACTTGATGGGATTTTCTCTAGAAACTAGTCGTACGACATGAGCTTGAAAGTAATACTTCAACTTTTGAATGGAGAAGACTAGTGCCAAACACAACTTTTCGATTGGCGAATATTTCAGCTCATTTGGTGTCATCATTCTACTCAAATAATAAAGTGAATTTTCCTTTCCTTCGCTATTTTCTTGAGCCAAAGGTGCCCCCACTGAATTTTCTTGTGCTGCAATATATAATATCAACGACTTTCCAGGTATTGGAGCTGCTAGAACAGGAGGCTTCATCAAGTAGGATTTGATGCTCTCAAAGGCATTGCTGCAAGCTTGATCCCATTCGATAGGAGAACCCTTTTCAAGACACGACTGAACGGCTGACACATCCTAGCTAGATTTGAGATGAATCTCCTAAGGTAAGCTAGCTTTCCTTGCAGACTTTTCAATTCATGGAGATTTCTGGGCTCGTGCATCTTTAAAATTGCATCTACTTTTGCTTGATCAATTTTAATGCCTCGATGTCGTACGATGAAACCAAGGAATTTACCAGAAGTAACTCCAAATGCACATTTCAAAGGATTCATTCGAAGTTGGTACTTTCGCAACAACTCGAACACCATTCTCAAATCTTGCAAGTGGTCCTCCTTTCTTCTAGATTTTACCACCAAGTCGTCAACGTAGCACTCTACGTTCTTGTGAAGCAAATCATCAATGATATTCTGCATAGTTCTTTGGTAAGTTGCTCCAGCATTCTTTAAGCCAAAAGGCATCACCTTGTAGCAATAAATACCCTTAGGAGTTCGGAACGCCGTGAATTCTTCATCCGTAGGTGACATGCGAATTTGATTATAGTCGGAGGAGCCATCCATGAAAGACATAGCCTCATAACCAGTAGTGGCATCGATCATGAGTTCTGGGATAGTTAGCGTAAACTCATCTTTAGGACATGCATTGTTGAGATCCCTAAAATCGACACAAACTCGAATTTGACCATTCTTCTTCTTTACAGGGAATATGCTTGAAATCCATGTGGGGTAATTGGCTTCACGAATAAAACCAGAGAGCTTCTTGACTTCATTCTCAATCAAGGGGACCAAATCTGGCCTAAAGTGACATTTGACTTGTTTACGGGACGAGCACCACTCTTGACTGCGAGATGATGAACTGCCGCTTTTGGGTCTAAGCCAGACATCTCTTTGTAACTCCAAGAGAAGACATCCTTGTACTCTTTCAGCAGCTCCACATAAGCATTTTCTTCATTGGCTGCTAGCAAAGCACTTATATAAGTAGGCCTTGAGTTTTCGCCTGTGCCAAGGTTAATTTCTTTCAATGCATCAACTGTTGCCTTTACCCCTTTCTCTAGCTCAGGTGGAGCATCTATAGCATCTTCTACTTCATGAGGATCATCATTGTTGAATGATATGTGGTGACAACAAGAAATATCCTCCAACTCATTTATGATCCCATTTGGAGATAGAGCACTTTTCTTTTGTAGTGCGATGATATGATATGAAGATCCCACGCTTTCTTCATCTTCATCACGCTCCTTCGTGTGGACTATAGTGTGAGTCTGGGCCTTTAACACATCTCCACATGAGCCTATCAATTTTTCCTCGCATCTCATTCTTGAAGGGATAAGACTTTGACAATATCTAGAAGGGGCATGCACTTTCGCATTTTTAGATTTCCTTGGAGGCTTGTTCTTCTTATTCAAAGGTCCCAACCTATCAAAGACAGACGTTCTTGAAGATGGTTTTTCCAGCCGATCAAAGACGGAAGGCCTTTTACTTGAAACTTCAGGCTCATCTTCAACAAGGATGTAATTAATGCTCGCCCTTCTTATAGAGATACGAACTGGTGGATATGAAATGACCTTAGGTAGTTATTTCAGAAGTTAGAGCTCCGATTGTCGTGCAGATAATTTTATAATCTCCATAAGGTCCATTAGGATCTGTCTGTAAAATTTGACCTAAATCGGACTTTGTTTGGTAGGTATTGAAAGAAGATTTCAGTTTTTATTATATTGAGTTTCTGGAATCCGATTTGAGATCCGGCTTAGCAAGTACGTCACATAAATTTGGTATAACTTGTATGCAAAAGTTAGAATTATTTTGAATATCGTAGGGTACTGTTTTAATTTTCGTTAAGAAAAGAAAATATAAAAGTAATAGAAATAAAAAAAAAGGAAAAAGAAAGAAAAGGATAAAAGGAAAAGAAACAAATGAAGGCGGTGGGGGGGGGGGGGGAAGCTAAGGACGTACAGAACAAAAACAAAATAAGAGCAGAAACGAGAAAATGTAAAGAGAAAAATGTCAGAAAATGAGAAAAGAGCCGGAGAAAAATAGAATTTTCACCCGAAACATTCAGGTAATGATCTTAATGCATTATTTTAGTTCATTACATGTGTTTGAATATATTTTGACGGTAAAAATTGGGATATTAGACATCATTTTAATAAGTTCAATTAATAGTTTAAAGGGTTAATTAGACCCCGATAATGGAATTGAGTATATATTCGTACTTAGTGAATTATGAGCAACATATAAATGTAATTTATATAGGGTTTAGTTATGTGACTTTGAACCATGTACATAGGCCTGACCTGCATATTGCGTATGCGAATAGGGTATCAGGTTCCTAACTAGATTGTCCTAAGATGTAGGGAATGAAGCCTTTAACTTAATTTAATATATTTTCTACTTATTGAATAGGCAGGATCGTTTGGGCAGTGAATCAAAAGGATAAATCGGGTGTTGAGTGACACTTTGAAATAAGGTAAGTGTTTATATCCATTTCTTTGGAGGCCCTTGGCCTCGTGGATATTCTACCACGTGTTCCTTACGTGTGTAGTTGCCGACTGGTGTACTCATTACGCCTTAGCTTTGAATTTACATTGTATATTATATGTTATGACCTGTTGTTGGTATTGCATTGAGCATATGAGCATTGCACTCTGGTTTTGAGCATTGCATATACTTCCCGGTTGGCGATGAGAGTCCCGCGGCAGTGAAGGGTCATTATTACATATACTTCCCGGTAATCGATGAGAGTCCCGATCCCGTGAAGGGTCATTATTGCATATACTTTCCGGTTGGCGATGAGAGTCCCGCACCGATGAAGGGTCATTATTACATATACTTCCCGGTAATCGATGAGAGTTCCGAGCCGGTGAAGGGTCATTATTGCATATACTTCCCGGTTGGCGATGAGAGTCCCGCACCGGTGAAGGGTCATTATTGCATATACTTCCCGGTAATCGATGAGAGTCCCGCACCGGTGAAGGGTCATTATTACATATACTTCCCGGTAATCGATTAGAGTCCCGAGCCGGTGAAGGGTCATTATTCCATATACTTCCCGGTAATTGATGAGAGTCCCGAGCCGGTGAAGGGTCATTATTGCATATACTTCCCGGTTGGCGATAGGAGTCCCGCACCGGTTAAGGGTCATTATTACATATACTTCCCGGTAATCGATGAGAGTTCCGAGCCAGTGAAAGGTCATTATTTCATATACTTCCCGGTAATCGATGAGAGTTCCGAGCCGGTGAAGGCATCAGGCACATGTGACTGCATTGCATCTTACCGCATTCATCCCATCTCATTTTACCGCATAACTAGTGTGTGACTATTGTGTTGTGTTTTGTGTATGCGGCATGTTTACCATGTTGTGGACATATTTCAGTTTGCCTATACATTTCTAGCTATTTAGTGTCCTTCATTGGTTTATATGCTTTAGTTATATGGATCGGGTTGCACGCCGCAACAGTATAAATATAACGATCGGGTTGCACGCCGTGACAGTATGAATATATGGATCGGGTTGCACGCAGCAATAATATGAATATATGGATCGGGTTGCACGCCGCGACAGTATGAACATGTGGATCGAGTTGCACGCCGTGACAATATTATGTTCGGGATACTTAAAAACTATATGTTCTTTCTATCTTATGTCCCTGGTTGTTTATGAGTTTATGAGCCCATACGTGTTTCCAGTAATAAGAGGAATTTGGTTTATCTTATTTTCTTCTTCCTGGCTAGTTATCCTATTCTTTGAGGTGGCTAGTCTGCCCCCACTTATTGTGTCCTTTTGACTCACCCTTGTTTGTTGTTTGTCCTTGTCTATCATTTCGTTTCGGCAGGTTCGGTCCAGGATTAAGTTCGCCACGCTGTGAAAGAGCGAAGACGACTTCAGCTGTCAGTGTGAGCCAGCTTTTATTCAGGATGGCCAAAGTTTCATGTTTATTATTTCGTTATCATTTTGCGCCCTTTAGGAGGTATTGGTCTTATTTCGTACTCTTAGATGTCTAGTCTGGATAGCCCTAAACCTAGTATGTTGGGTAGCCAACTGTAATTTTGTTTGTACAGCTTAGAGTTATCAGTATGTCTGTGCTTTTTTCTAAGTCTTCTTCTTATTTATGAATTGAATTATATTTATTTTTCTAATTTAATTGATAAGGATTTGCCCGACGCGTCTAGGGGAGGATGTCGGGTGCCCGCACAGCCTAGCCGAATTCTGGGTCGTGTCAGTTGGTATCAGAGCCCGGTTTAGAGTCTATCCAGACTAAGATAGTGTCTAGTAGAGTCTCGCTGATGGGTATGTAGACGTCCGTACTTATCTACGAGAGGCTATGATGGCATTTAGGAAGTTTCACTTCCTTCTTTTCTGATCGTGCATTGGTCTAGGATGCAAAAGTTTTTTCGTTAATTCCTTCGTGGTAATTGTGAACCCTCGTGCGACAAATCAACAAATGGTATGAGTTGAAGACGAAGCAGTCTAGCCTGGGGCTAGCACTGACGAAGCCCCGAGGTTTGATCATGCTGACGATCTATTTACGAAGGTCCCAGCTGTACGAGCTCGTGATGGGCAAGGGAGCAGGGCCTTGTGGTTCCCTTGGCGCTCTACGATGTTTTTACGAGAATTTTAGCGACGCAGATACCGCAAGAACCTATTATTCGCTAGGCAGCTTATCAGGGTGCCGCAGATGGAGACGTTCGGTCTCATGGAGCTCCTGTTCTAGTCCCTGATGCTGCCCTGGTAATTTATGTTCTATAAGTAGCATGTGTTGTGCCTCTAGTTATTCTGGTTGGTTAACTAGCCCGAGTAATGGCTCGGTCCGAATGTCTGAAAAGGCTGCATTATTTTACTCAACTGAACCTTCCGATATTCTTAAGCCCTATATTAGATAATCCCTGTGTAAAATTTTAAAATAAAGATGTCATCATATTCTTCAGGTTGTTGGTTATCTCGAGCAGTATGCTGTTTATTATTTTGCTTTCCAGTTTCAGGGTCCAGTCTTGGATTTGTGGACTGCTCATTTATTAGCTAGGCAGTGTTTGCCTAAGCTGACTTGGTGCGATTTTTTTTAGATTCATGCAAAAAGTTCCTTTCGTGCAGCTAGCGAGGTGAAATGCGTCGCCAGTTTGAGTGGATTAGATAGGGTAGCCTGTCGGTTAGCCTGCTAGTTTTAGAATATGAGATTGAATTCTATAGAATGGCTGGATATGCATTAGAACTAGTCCATGAGCCTTTCGAGAATGTTCAAAGATTTATTGGTGACCTTTCTCCTTCCTTGAGATCCCAGATAGCTCGAGAAATTGAGATTGGGACTTCATTTAATATCATTGTTGATATTGCTCAGAGGTATTAGGCATACCATAAGTTAGAGCAGGAAGAGTTAGAGCGGAAGAGCAAGAGATCCCACGGCCCGGGTGGGAACCATACCTCCTTTGGAGGTAAGAGTTCTGAGTATTTTGGGAGGTCACTTGCCAAGTTATCTCAGCTTGTAGAGCGTGATTCTCAGAGTGAGTTTATCAAGATTAGACTCAGCTTTCTCTTGGTAGCTTTCAACAATCTATCCAACTCCCACTTTCAGCGAAAATGTGTTATTATTGTCGCGAGTCTGGTTATCCTTTGAGGAGCTTTTTTATAATCCAGTAAATAGGAAGTCGTCCTTTCTCTCGTCATCAGGCACCTGCACAGTCGCAGGAGATTTCATTTAGATCTCAATCAGCCAGAGAAATGCCACCATCCAGTAGAGGTCGAGAGCATGGTGGCAGTGGTTCTTCAGAAGGTGATTATCAGGGTAGTGGCTCAGCTCAACTGCAGAGGCAGTTTTATGAACTGTCAGTCTGGCAGGATGCTGAAGCATCCGATGTAGTAGACCCATGTATTTCTTCTTCCCTGATATGTGAGTAAGATTTTATTCTTCCGATCGATCTGGAAATAGTTTGTCAAATCATGTTTCCATGGTTTCCTTGGATATTGTTTCTACTAAGAATTGGTTCCGGTAGAGGGGCGAGCTTCTGGTATGATTTATTCCTGGCATTTGTGAGACCCTACTAATTTATCTAGTCTAAATATGAGAGATTTGACAATGAGTATCTCTATTGTCTGCCTGGTATCTTGTCGTGCCACCTTTTATTATTATTATTATTATGTCAAATTAGTTTACCTCTCTTCTCGAAATTCCGTGTTGGTTGGATGATGGGATTCTAGTTCATCACTATAAGGAGTGTCATGGTTTCTTCTGGTGTAAAGTGGTTAGTAAGTAATATATGATCTACGTATCCCCTCTTGGTTCAAAACTCTAGTAAAGTCATGTTATCCCATGAGTTTATCTGGGTTATAAAAGGATTTTTTGGTAAATCGTCGGAGTTTCCTTCTTATAGGAAGGATAAATTGGCATAGATAGTGCTCCATAAAGCTCGTTTAACGTATGTTTCTTAAATTGCGATTCTTTGATTTGCCTGACTCTGAGGTAGTCTAGCTTTGGTGGCCAAGAAAATAAGAAGATGAGCTTCCTGAATTCCTGAAGATCTAATTATTCATATCCTCAGTCCAGTGCCATCTCTTCTTCGCCCAGCACTAGTGAGCTTGGGCTGTTAGTAACTGCTCGTGATGTTCCTTGTGTGGAGCCAGAGTGCATTTCAAGATAGCCGGGTGAGCACATTGTTGTGTTTTAAGGCTACTAAGGGTACTGTGAGGCATTATTTGGCCCCTGAGTTGATCTACCAGGCTCTGGTTCTTATGGCAAGGGTATGGAATTGTGAACTCGATTTTTACAGCTGTTTGGCAACTCGAGAGGGCAATTTGGTAGCTTAGGTCTGAGCCGCATTCTGTTTTTTTAGCTATGTCTTCCTTAGTCCGGCAGACTGTGCTAGGATGGCTATTTCTATTTAAATTAGTTGTATGAGTTTATGCTGTAAGTGGAGGAATCTTCGTCCAATTGATACAGAATCCTAATATTAAATCTCTAAGGCATTGCTGAAGCGTAAGCTAATTCTTATTTTCATCAACCTGTTCTATATCGAAAAGTATATCGACTAGGTGATTTGTCGGCGGAATCATGTTAACCCATTCAAAGTTTCGTGTATCTTTGTTTCGAAAATGTAGAACTCTCATCTCGTGATCGAGAAAGGATCAACTTAGCCAGAATAAGCTGGGCAATGATGTTATGATATTATCCATATATATTTTATTTCAAAAGTTTGATATGCGTGTTATAATTCTGATCCTGTAATCAGGAGATAATGCCCGTAGAGTAGCCTATGAAGGTCGTGCAAGATCTCTTGTTATCTATGCGAATTTTTCTTTACACTTAGGCTCGTTCGAGGACGAACGAGAGTTTAAGTAGAGGAGAATGAATGACCTTAGGTAGTCGTTTTGGATGTTAAGCTCCGATTGTCGTGCAAATAATTTTATAATCTTCGTAAGGTCCATTAGGACCTGTCTGTAAAATTTGAACTAAATTGGACTTTGTTTGGTAGGTATCGGAAGAAGATTTCAGTTTTTATTGTCGATAAATATTAAAAAGAGGTTTTCGAGCTCAATTTTGGTGAATGAGCTCCGATTCAAAATTCGTAAATGTCGTTAGGTTCGTATGAATTTTTGTGACATGTGTGAAATTTTTGAAGTGAATTTCGAGGTCGTTCGGCTAGTTTCCGCTAAAATGCCGAAAGTTAAAAGAATTTGACCTTTTTCCATTTAATTTGTATATTGAGTTTCTGGAATTCGATTTGAGATCTGCCTTAGCAAGTACGTCACATAAATTTGGTATAACTTGTATGCAAAAGTTAGAATTATTTTGAATATCGTAGGGTACTGTTTTAATTTTCGTTAAGAAAATAAAATATAAAAGTAAAATAAATAAAAGAAAAAGGAAAAACAAAGAAAAGGATAAAAGGAAAAGAAACAAATGAAGGCGTTGGGGGGGGGGGGGGGAAGCTAAGGACGTACAGAACATAAACAACATAAGAGCAGAAACGAGAAAATGTAAAGAGAAAAATGTCAGAAAATGAGCAAAGAGCCGGAGAAAAATAGAATTTTCACCCCGAAACATTCAGGCAATGATCTTAATACATTATTTCATTTTATTACGTGTGTTTGAATATATTTTGACGGTAAAATGATATTAGACATCGTTTTAATAAGTTCAATTAATAGTTTAAAGGGTTAACTGGACTCCGATAATGGAATTGAGTATATATTCGTACTCAGTGAGTTATGGGCAACATATAAATGTAATTTATTTAGGGTTTGGTTATGTCACTTTGAACGATGTACATAGGCCTGACCTGCGTATTGCGTATGCGAATAGGGTATCAGGTTCCTAACCGGATTGCCCTAAGATGTAGGTAATGAAGCCTTTAACCTAATTTGATATATTTTCTGCTTATTGAATAGGCCGGATCGTTTGGGCAGTGAATCAAAAGGATAAATCGGGTGTTGAGTGGCACTTTGAAATAAGGTAAGTGTTTATATCCATTTCTTTGGAGGCCCTTGGCCTCGTGGATATTCTACCACGTGTTCCTTACGTGTGTAGCTGCCGACAGGCGTACTCATTACGCCTTAGCTTTGAATTTAAATTGTATATTATATGTTATGCCCTGTTGTTGGTATTGCATTAAGCATATGAGCATTGCACTCTAGTTTTGAGCATTGCATATACTTCCCAGTTAGCGATGAGAGTCCCGCGCCAGTGAAGGGTCATTATTACATATACTTCCCGGTAATCGATGAGAGTCCCGATCCGGTGAAGGGTCATTATTGCATATACTTCCCGGTTGGCGATGAGATTTCCGCATCGGTGAAGGGTTATTATTACATATACTTTCCGGTAATCGATGAGAGTTCCGAGCAGGTGAAGGGTCATTATTGCATATACTTTCCGGTTAGCGATGAGAGTCCCGCACCGGTGAAGGGTCATTATTGCATATACTTCAAGGTAATCGATGAGCGTCCCGCACCGGTGAAGGGTCATTATTGCATATACTTCCCGGTAATCGATGAGAGTCCCGAGCCGGTGAAGGGTCATTATTACATATATTTCACGGTAATCGATGAGAGTCTCGAGCCGGTGAAGGGTCATTATTGCATATACTTCCCGGTTGGCGATGAGAATCCCGCACCGGTTAAGGGTCATTATTACATATACTTCTCGGTAATCGATGAGATTTCCGAGCCGGTGAAGGTCATTATTTCATATACTTCCCGGTAATCGATGAGAGTCCCGAGCCGGTGAAGGGTCATTATTGCATATACTTCCCGATAATCGATGAGAGTCCCGAGCCGTGAAGGATCATTATTGCATATACTTCCAGGTAATTGATGAGAGTCCCGAGCCGGTGAAGGCATCAGGCACATGTGACTGCATTGCATCTTACCGCATTCATCCCATCTCCTTTCACCGCATAACTAGTGTGTGACTATTGTGCTGTGTTTTGTGTATGCGACATGTATTCCATGTTGTGGACATATTTCGGTTTGCCTATACATTTCTAGCTATTTAGTGTCCTTAATTGGTTTATATGCTTTAGTTATATGGATCGGGTTGCACGCCGCAACAATATAAATATATGGATTGGGTTGCACGCAGCGACAATATGAATATATTGATTGGTTTGCACGACGCAACAATATGAATATATGGATCGGGGTGCACGCTGTGACAGTATGAGTATATGGATCGGGTTGCACGCCGTGACAGTATGAACATGTGGATCGGGTTGCACGCCGTTACAATATTATGTTCGGGATACTTAAAAACCTATATGTTCTGTCTATCTTATGTCCCTGGTTATTCATGAATTTATGATCCCATACGTGTTTCCAGTTATTATATGATAAATAAGAGGAATTTGGTTTATCTGTTTTTCTTCTCCCTGGCTAGCTATCCTATTCTTTAAGGTGGCTAGTCTGCCCCACTTATTGAGTCCTTTTGACTCACCCTTTTTTGTTGTTTGTTATTGTCTATCTATTTCGTTTCGGCAGGTTCGCTCCAGGATTGAGTTCGCCACATTGTGAAGGAGCGAAGACGACGTTAGCTGTCAGGGTGAGCCATCTTTTATTCAAGATGGCCAAAGTTTCATGTTTATTATTTCAGTATCATTTTGCGCCCTTCAGGAGGTATTGGTCTTATTTTGT
Source organism: Petunia axillaris subsp. axillaris (assembly GCA_029990575.1). NCBI lineage: Eukaryota > Viridiplantae > Streptophyta > Magnoliopsida > Solanales > Solanaceae > Petunia > Petunia axillaris. Next base: position 12,542,698 of record JARKNS010000006.1, read on the forward strand.
ACTCTTAGATGTCTAGTCTGGATTGCCCTAAACCTAGTATATTGAGTAGCCACCTGTAATTTCGTTTGTACAGCTTAGAGGTATCAGTATGTCTGTGCTTTTTTTTAAAGTCTTGTTCTTATTTATGATTTGAATTATATTTATTTTCCTAATTTAATTGATAAGGGTTCGCCCGACGGGTCTAGGGGAGGATGTCGGGTGCCCACACGGCCTAGCCGGATTCCGGGTCGTGTCAGGATATTTCTCGTAACCCAAGCCTTCGCGTGATTTCTTCATAGTACCTTCAGGTAAGAGGTTTCCTAATGTAGATGGTTCATTGGGATCATATCCGGCCTTTGCAAACAGCTTGTAAGCATTCGGATCAAACCCCTCATTTGTGCGCTTCGTAGGGAGTTCTTTATTTAACGGTGGATTTTTAGCCACAAAACCACTAAGCAACTTCGAGGTCAGCTTCATCCCGTCAATTCGCCTGATGGGGAGAGTTAATCCTTTTAGCCGATCACTTTGGAGATTAGATGGCTGGCCTTCTTCTTTCTTCAATTTGGGAACGTAGCGGAGTGTAGGACTTATTTTCTTGCTCGAAGCTGCAACATTTGCCTTGTGTACGTTACTTTGATTGAAGAGAATTTTATCTTCATCAGCCACAACTTTTGCTTTACCAGCTGCCACCTCGTCCCTTTTAGGTGCGAGCTCGACATCTTTGGTTGTTGCTTTGTTATCGAATTTTACTTCTCCCACGACATTCTTCAAGTAGAATTTTGCATCGGCAAAGTGTGCCTCTACTTCGGTAAATGGCTTGTCATCAGCAGCGACCGTCTTTTTGACTCCACCCTCATGATATTTTAGGCATTGGTGTAAGTGGATGGAACTACTTTGTTCTCGTGTATCCAAGGTCTACCAAGTAAGATATTATATGAAGTCCTTGCATCGATCACATGCATCCATGCACTTGAAGTCATCTCTCCAATGGTGAGATCCATTTTTGAAACACCTATAGCCCTTTGCCCCCCTTGGTTGAATCCTTGAATCAAAAAGCGACTTTGCGTTAGTTCTTCAGTAGAGATGCCAAGTTCCTTCAGCGTGCGAATAGGCAAGATGTTTACTCCAGATCCTCCATCAATCAAGATTCTATTCACTCTTTGCTCATTAACATTGCCAACCACAAATAAGGGACGATTACGAAGAGTCTCACCAAGTAGAATGTCATCATTGGTGAAGGTGATCTTTGCTTCACAAGTATTTGCTTCTTGGGAAATAGGCTTAATGAGCTCTTCTGATTGTGCTGGTGGCAACAATTCTGACGTTTCATTCATCACTTCTTCTTTATAAGCATTATAACACGAAGCCTTAATATCATCCTGAGGAATCTTCATGCAAAACCAACTTGGAATAAATTCTTCCAAAGTCACTGGCTGACACGACTTTTGATAGTGATGAACCCCCACCTTTGCCTTTTGTGGACGTCGAATAGCATTTATTTTCTTGTCCTTTTCACCATCTTTTGCCTTGTTGGTTGCTCAGCTGATTCACTGCGTGACTTCATTTTGTAGCGTCTCTGCTGAGTCACTAGTATCCAACCTTCATCATCTCCTTGATCAGTTTGAGCTTCACCTTCTTCCAATGATGCTTGCTCCAAGCTCTGCACATTTAGTTTGGTGAGTTGTTGCGATTGATTTATTAAGATAGGTTCAAAGTCGGAAAACTTGATCATGACTTCGTTCTGTTCATATCCTTCAGCGAAGTTGCAGATTACCACAGGGCCGTGCGAGCCAAACATGATGGAAACCTGGTTCACATCTTTCTTTTCATCTTGCAGCACAATCTTCCCTTCATTGGCCAATTCCATTATTTTGTCTTTGAAGACAAAGCATTTCTCGAGCGCGTACCTCACTAGTCGATGATACTTGCAATAATTCGGATCATTCATCTTTCCAGCTTCATTGGGCCGCTTCTTTTACACCTCATATGTCTAAAGTGAGGTATATCATTCTAATGATATTTTAAGAATAATTTTAGTGAGTTTAAAGTAATAATAGGACCATATATGACGTTTATATGTTGAATATAAAGTTTGAGAAAAATCGGATTTAAGTTGGACATTTATATGTTGAATATGAAGTTAGGGAAAAATCGGATTTAAGTTGCAGAAAAACCGACTAAGGATTTTGCCTTGTAACGAAGCTTTTTCAGCAACTAATTCTGTATGTTATATAAGGTCATTTAGGAACATATGATGTACCAAATTGAAGGTCTTGGAGTGTATTTTCCAACACTTTTGACCTTTTGTTCATACAATGTCTGGATAAAAAGATATGAGCGTCAGAAGTCAGGCAAGAAAAAGGAACATAAGCACAAAAGATGACTAAAACTGAAATGTTTCAAGTATAAAAGAGAAAATTCATCATTTTCTCGTCATTTCCAGAAACTTCATGATAGAAGCAGTGTGCTCTTTGGTGTTAAATCCATTTTGATGGTTTTGAAGAAAGAACATCAATCTTAACTCAAAATTGAAGACAGATTGCGTCAAAACGCTCTATGCAATTAAGGTAACGTTATGCTACCTTCAATTTCGTCTATAGTTTGAGCTTTAGAATTACTTCATTGCTAGGTAAAGTACCTAAATTATATGTTATAGCTTGTTTAAGCTTTAGAAGGTGTGGATTTCAAGGGAAACAACGTTAAGAAGCAAGAAACATCAAAGGTATGTAAGGCTAAACCTTTCTTTTTGCAAGGCACGTATCTTGTAGCTTTTAAAGCTTTTCTTAGTTCCAAAATTGATGATTCTTCTGAGTAAATTTTATGGAATAAAGGTGACCGTATATGTGCTTAATTTGGTGCTGAGAACCACGGTAAAAAATTTCCAAAACAGTAGCACAAAATGTTTCAAAATCTAGAAAATGATTTTTATCTTCGGACAACTGTTAGTAGTTTGAGCATAACTCCTTACAAAAAATTGATATTGAGATGATTCAAGATTCCCTGGAACCCTAAGATGTATATCTAAGACTTTTATGAAGACCATGAAGTCTATAACTTTGATCTACACTCTGAAAATTAGGTCGAAAGGCAGGACACTGGTGTTGTTCAGACATTCTATCTGCGGATCATCTTGTTATTCGTTTAACATGTTTATGTTATCAGTTTATTCGGGTATCCATTCCCATGTATAGTATAGTGCTGGTTCTGTGTTTGCGAATCATCCAGTTTCAGGGGAATCTTTGCCGAAAATTTTATAGAAATTCAAAGAGTTGGACAAATTCTGAGTTCTAGGTTGTGTCTATAATTCTATCTAGAGTTTTCTTATCATTCCTTTGAGTCCATATCTATTGTTGCCACATGTGTTATGCCTCATACATGCTTATACTTATATTGTGATCATGTTATGTGTGATTTGGAGTCCGCCATAGAGGCTGGACATTGCACACACAGTCCGGTCGCGTGTGATACTACCCGTCTGGGGAACCAGCCCCTCTGGTTAGATATTACTGGCTGGGGGGGGACATAGCCCATAACACCCGCCAGGTTGGTTATATACGCGTATATAGCCACGTATACACCACATGACTATACATGAGGCTAGTTCAGATGTTCAGCTACCTGATTTTGGGGGATATAGCCTATAATACCAGACAGGTACCACTTTAGATAGCAGTTTAGTTTTAGCTCAGTACCAGTTATCAGTTCTCAGTTATCAGCCACCAGTTCTTAGCGTCTGTATCAGTTGACAGCTATCAGTTCTAGTTTCTAGTTACCAGTTGTTGAACCCCAAAAATTACCCGAAAAGGATAAATTCCGGAATATCGACAGGATGGACTAACTCTTTTGGAGTTTTTGGAGTCGCCACCCAATTTAAGGAAAACAGGGAACCAAATTAACAAATGCGTGCAAAACTCCGTTTTATAAAAAAAGACGGTCTTTCTTCCAGAGATTCTAAAAGTAAGAGGTTTTATTAATTTCGGAAGAAGGTTTTTAAGGCACTTCCGAAATTCCGTAAAATACGGTTAATCCGACAGGTTTCCAAATATTTGCAAAATATGCTTTTCTAAAAAAAATTATCTAAAATAATTAATTGAAATAAAACTTGTTTATGAAAAATATTTTAATTTTTTGCACGCATTTTGCTAATTTGCCTCAGTTTGCAATAAATTAAATAACGACTTCAAAAATAAAAAGGATAATGCACATAAAGTAAAGCAATATACCAAGCAATCAAATATTATTATCAAATAAAATAATTCACACATTTTGTTTACATAAATATCTAAGGAAAGCAAAGTTAAAGATAGAACCGGTAAATTGATCAACTCGCGGGAGTCTTGATTTTTTCTAAAATTCCTAAGTCTTATTTCTGATTGCTCAGGTCCGAATTCAATCTCCAAATGCCCTCAATGCAAAGGACTATTCTCATTCGCGAGTTAGCCAAAAGCGTTCCCGAATTGCTCGTGCCAAGATATACCTCGCAATAAAACGGGAATTAAACGGAATTAGTACGATAATAAAGTGTAATGATTAATAAAATAAAATAATAATAAAGTAATAATAATAATAAGAAAAAAGAAAGAAAAAAATATATAATAATAATAATAATAATAATAATAATAATAATAATAATAATAATAATAATAATAATAATAAAGGGGTTGTTTTTGCAAAATTTAGGCTCAGGTTTGCATGGTGCGTCGAATAGAGGATCGGGATTTGGTACGGTTGCAAACACGGAGCCCGGGCCGTGTTGCCGTGCCAAAGCACCAAACCCACTACTCTATTCAACTTGCTTAGCGTTAAAATGCATTCATCATCGCCTTTTGCTTTAGGGACACGGGGACGGGACGGTTCAAGTGTAGTATCATGCTCAAAATCCGGCAATTCATTATCCGTCAATTCCTTGTGTCGGCCTCAATACATGCATGCATGTGTATTTTCATCGGCCTAAACGGTGTAGTATCCGTTCAAATCAGTTCTTAGCCTCCAATAAATTATTTCCACAGGCTTTAAAGTATAGTATCATGTTCAAATTAGTCTTAAAATCCCGTAATAGATAAAAATTTATCCGAATGAGTCCCTGAACTCAGAAAATCCAGTCTGTGCATAACAGTAATCCAACCATGTAAACGGGCCAAACCAATAATCCAACTGGGTCAAACGGCAACATAAACGAACTAATAACAATACAGCCAAAACCAACTGATTCAACGGGTCAAATAACAATCCCCACAACCATTTGTTCAAGACAAATCCTGCAAATGTTAATAATTGGCGCGACCAAACAAAAGGTAAAAAAAAAACAAATAGCAATCATAGTCAAACGACGATGGAGCATCGCCGACATGGACTCTCGTCTGAGGTCCGGTGAAGCAGAGCTGTGCCGGAGTAAGGTTTTCCGGCGAGGCAATGTTAAGAAACATCAACCAGTAACGATTCCTGCAGCAAGAACTAACGACAGGCTACAAGCCAAGTCGTAACAACCAAAACAACGCAGTGACAACGAAGGAGAAACAGAGGAGCAACCACTGCATCCGACGAAACGCCGGTGGTGCCGCTACCACCCTGTTAACACCTTCCCTTGATTTCTATTGTAGATACAGCGACAGACGAAAAGAAACAGAGGAGAGTATTTTCCGGCGACAAACAATGTTCCATTTCCCTTTTTAACTTTCAATTTCACGACAGAAACGTGATAACCCAGATCCCGTTCCTCACTGATTCTGTTCGATTTGTGTGTGTGTATGTCGTATATCTCTGTATTACTGTATAGATGGGTGTGTATAAGGGAGATAAATTGGTGAGGATGAGTTGGTCTTGTGAGGGAGAAGATGAGGGGCTCGGCTGAGGGTTTATGGAGAGAGAGCCGTTGTGGGGGGCACGGCTGGTATATTGTGTTATGGGTGTCTAGGGTTTTTGGTGTGAGGGAAAATAAAATGGGTGTGGGGTTAACGGGTATGGGCTTTGCATAAATAAGCTGGAATTTAAATGAAGGAGCAATTTTGACCTCAGTTTAGGATTTAAATGAGAAAATCGGGTGATTGCACGGGTAGGATAGAAATTAGGCTATGTATTGCAAAATTTGACCCTTTTACACAGAAATTAACCAATTATATTTAATTTACAAAATTATCCTCAATTATAAAATATTGCCATAATTTATTAAATTTGAAAAAAAAATTCGGGACAAAATTGGGTGTCAACACCAGTTATCAATCATATTATAGTTATTTATCAGTATAGTTCAGCTCAGTCTTTAGTTTCAGATTCAGCTAGACTTTAGTTTATATTCGGATCATGTTAAGTATATTCTTCAGATTTTCAGCTACATTGGTATGCTCCAGCTCATACTTACATATTTATATTCCAGCTTTACAGTTTCATTCAGCTATAATATATTATATGCTCATGTCTTACATACTTTATACATATCGTACTCACACCCTTTTTTAGGGCGCTGCATTTTATGCCGTGCAGGTACAGAGAGATCAGACCCTGAGCCACGTTAGTAGGCTATCTACCAGTTGTTGGAGTCACTTCGTCTCCTTTCGGAGTTTACTACTTTTGGTATGTTGTACAGATGTCGAGTAGGTATGGCGGGGCCTTGTCCCGTCCTTTGTATATTCAGTTCAACAGTCTTAGAGGCCTGTAGATATGTCCCTGTGTGGTTCATTCACTATGTTATGTATGTCAGCGTGTGATAGCCTTGTCATCTTTTCAAACTTTATGTTTTCAGTAAATATTTATGTATTCATAACCAGTTTTGCAGCTCATTTCTATAATTCATAGATTATTAGTAGGTTTAGCGATGATCGACACTTAGTGTCGGTTATCCATCGCGGCCGTAGGTTGGGTCGTGACAGCTTCATCTCTTATTGCTCAATGAACTTTAACTCCAGAGGTTCATCAAAAATTGTGGGAACATCAGAATCCAGGAGTGGATATTCCATTTCTTGCATCTCTTTTAAAGTCAATTTCCGACTTGGCTTGTCCTTAAATGAAGTCGTCTTCACACTTTGCTGCTTGCTTACCTTTGTGGTGAACTTCAAAGGTGCGGCATCAACATTCATAGATTCTTTGTTTTCGGCCTTAAGCGCAACCTTGCTCCATTTCTTGACTTCTTGCTTGTGTTTTCCTCTGCGAGATTCATAGACATGTGGTCCTTCACTTCCACTGGAAGTGATGCTTGACTCCATATCATGAGCGCGTGTGGCCAACTCCTCAAAAGTCCTAGGCTTTATTCCTTGCAGGATGTAGCGGAGCCCCCAATGCATGTCTTGAATGCACATCTCTATTTCTGATGCTTCACTTAGCCTATCTTTACAATTAAGATTTGCATGCCTTCATTGATTGATAAAATCAATAACTGGTTCTTCCCTTCGTTGGCGAGTATTCGTGAGCTCTATCATGCTCACAGTACGCCTTGTGCTATAAAAGCGATTGAGAAACTCATGCTCCAACTCCTCCCAACTATCAATAGAACCAGACTCGAGGCCATATACAAATCAAAGGCATTTCCCTTAAGGGAGCGAACAAATTGCTTGACAAGATAATCTCCATAAGTTCCAGTGTTGTTGCATGTTTCAACAAAATGCGCCACATGTTGCTTTGGATTTCCTTTACCGTCAAACTATTGGAATTTTGGGGGTTGATAACCAGCGGGCATTTTCAAGTTATCAATCCTTGCAGTGTACGGCTCCACATATGCGAGAGAAGACTTGGAAGCAACCTCGTACTTATCTTTGATTGTCCCTATAATAATCTCCTTTACCTGATCAATTAGAATCACCCCATCAGCAGAAACTTGGATTTTCTTAGCAGGTCTTGCTTGCTTCGCTGGAGTATTAATCATCTCTTGAACTTCTGGACGCTTTCCTGGAGCATGGCTAGATTCACCCTCCATCATGCTTTCCATCTTGTTGATGCGAGCGTCTTGATCCTTGACATAGTTTGTTAATCCATCAATCGCCTTTATCAAGTTTGCATGTTGTTCCTCCACCGTTATAGTATTATTCGCCATCGCTTGCATGACTTTTGGAGATGATGGAGAGTAACATGAATTTTTCCACAGATTAATCTTTTATTTGCCTATGCCCGGCGGTGTGGTTGGAGATGATCCAGGACTCGAATCATCATCGCATCCTTTCATGATTTTCTTCTTAGATCTAGAAACACTAAGCCGAGTTAAAGCTCTTTCAACAATTTCAGCAATGTTGCTTTCTTCCTCCAATCCACCAGTAGAGGATCCAGCTCCTTTCGAAGATGAAAAATTAAATGTCGGAGTAAATGCGGGTGGCACTTGGAGTGCTTGTTGTCCAAACAAATTTTTTTTGTTCCTCGTAACTGGTCCAAAGCTTCCCTTAGTATCATTCATGCACTTTCAACTTCAGAGGTGAACTTGGATTTGGCATCAAGATAATGAGGCCAAGCAAATTTTGCAGCAGTAGTAGATTTTGAGTTGGTGTTCTTGGAAACCATCTCAATGTTATTAAACTTTGTGAGTTGAAAAGTTAAGATGAGAGGTAGAGATTGTCCCGTTGGGCATGCCAAATTTGTAACAAGTAAATTTGCGTCAAGAAATAAATATATATCAAGACAAAAAGATATTGTAACAACTATAATATTTGATTTCAATATATTATGAAGAGTACAATCCCTATAATTTCTCCGATTCGTCTTTTAAACTATAAATATTACAAGTAGAAATACAAGAGATTTTGAGCTTGATCTTGAATATCTTCCTTATAATGAACTTGTAGAAATAAATTCAAGGGCTTTGAGCTTGATCTTGAATCTTCCTTATAATGAATTTGTAGAGATAAATCCAAGGGCTGAAGCTTGATCTTGAATCTTCCTCTTGATGAACTTGTAGAGAAATAAATAAATCCTTGAAGATTTATAGCAATTTGTAGCTTTTGATCCACGAGCTCCTTACTGCTTCTTGTTATGAGTTTCTTCCTCTGATTTTTTATGATCTCAAAGAGAGGTTTGACCCCTTTATATAGATGTGGGGTGGAGTAGCCACCAAGAAAATCCTAACGAGCCAAGGCATGTGGACTGGCCAATCAGATTTAAGTAGTGACAAGGCTGCATCTATTTGCTAGAACATGCCACTTTCCACGTGGCACATATTTATTGGCCTTTTGGACTTCACTTGGATCGCCATGTCATTTGGCATATGGCATGATCCTATTGGCTCTTTTCTTTGGCTTGGCGCCATCTCACTTGACACGTGGCACTGGCTTAGGCCTTTAGGATTTATATTTGGGCTAACAAAGTGGGCTTATCATTTGTGTCCCAATGAAACTGGACTTTGTATTAAATCCAAGTAAAAATTTTGCGGGGAAGCTACTTTGGCACCCGTTATTTGATGCGTAGCCTCTGCACAGAAATTTGCTAAGAATTAGCCACCATGCGCATTTTTTAAAGTTATACTGTGACGACGCCGTTTTACTCTATTTTGAATATTCCGCTTTTACCCTTCCTTATTTTTAATTTATTCGAGGGTTTATTTCTTTCTCTTTTTATGGTGACTTTTGAATTCTCTTTCGAAATACACAAACTCTTTTATTTTTGAGATATTGAAGCATTGGGTTTGCTGAATTAGTAAATTTTTTTTTGATGTTTTGTCTATTAAGGTAACTGTTTTACTTTGCCTTGTTATTTTTTCATTTTTTTACGGGTTATTGGGTTATTAGGTTATGCTTTGTTTCGAAAAATGTTTGGATTTTCCATTAAAGTACAATATAAGCTTTTGATTCAATTGTAAATTGTGGGTTTTTTAAGGGCAACGCTTTTTTTGTGAAACCTTGTGCCCCTGAACTATATACTGTGACTCATGTAGGGGATAGACTATTGTCCCATGATAAAATACTGGCACTCTGTGTTTAACAAGTACTTGTTTTCTAGTGCAAAATAATGGGACTTTGTATAACATTATAGCATACATTTTTCTTTCCCAGCACAGGTACTTCAGCACAAATACTGTGAGTTTACATATGAAGTACTTGTGCCCTCAGCACCAATGTCTGGTGATGTAATCCGGATTGGTATCCAAAACCGTGGGGAGTTTACTCTCAACATGCGGAACTTAGAATGCTACAAAGAGAGCTTGGAAACCAAGATTCAATTCAAAGAAGGACAAAAGACCAAAATGCAAGCTTGCTAGAATTATGGGAAAACATACATTGCGCGGTCGCGAGCTAAGCCACGCGATCGCGATGAAGGACCAACTTGCTCTGCGCGATCGCGTGGAGCCATGCGCGATTACGATGAAGAATCGGTCAGGCAGCTTTCCAGAATTAGCTGAAGGGGCATTTTAGATCATCTATCATTGTAAATACATAGCTACTATAAATAGTCTGATTCTAAGCTTAATCTTTAGTTAGTTGATGTTTAACTTAGAAGAGGCCGAGCCCTTCTCGTTGAAGCCCGAGGCTTCATGTATCCCTTTTATCTTAGAACTGAGTGGATGTCATCCTAGTATGGATCCTCGATAGGTTCAAGTTTCTTTCTCTCTCTCGGATATTCAATCGTGTTTGAATCGAATATCCTTTCTTTCTTCTAGTTCTGTCCTTCCCCGTCCCTATTTTCTCATTGTTGTATTTACTTTATCTCTTCCATTTCTTAATCTTGCTTCCGCGTGGTTTTGATTGCATCATTTGGTATCAGAGCAAGGCTCGGTTTCATTCTTACGAATCCACATTCCTTGTTCATCGTGTCTTTAGATTCGTGTTCTTGTTGTTATTGTTCTTGTGAAAAAAAATGAAAAATTGAAATTCGAGTTGTGAAACGAATTCCCCATCCATTGAAAAGTATTGGAGATTGTTCTATTTTTTTTTCTTATTGATATGGTACCCTCATATCACGTTTTGGTGATACGGATTGAAAATTTGAAAATCAAAGTTTCCATTTTTGAAACCCTTATTCTTGAGCTTGAAGACATTGATTCTTGAGTTTGATTGTTTGTTTGGACGTGAAATTCATCGGGGTTCGTTGGGAAACACATTATACAACTTTGGGTACCTTGGGAAATAAAAAACGAGCTGAATCGAGGTGGTTCAAGTGGAAAGTTAAAATTAAAAATTGGATTCTGGTTCAGCTGCAGCAGAGCTGCGCGATCGCGCAAGCATTGGCGCGACTGCGCTGAGATTTTCATTTCTGGGAATTTCCGTTATGCATCACGAACGCGCGACCTCTAGCGTGATAGCGAAGAGAAAAAACTAATTTGGGATTTCTTTGTTCTACGCGAACGCGACCTTGTTCACGCGATAGCGAAGAGCAACATTTTTCTAGAAAAATAGTTTCTTGGCAGAATGCTCGCAACAGCTTCCGGACAGTTTCCAATCATTAAAACTCCAATCATTTCATCAAATATGGTGATTTTCTAGATAATAAACAAAATTTCATCCAAATCCGAATATGTTTCGTGCCAATTCGATTCGAGTCTTTCTTTTGTCACTTCTTATTAGTCTTGTAACTTTTCTCCTTTAGTTTCGTTGCTTGTTTTTCTTTGTTCCTAGTTCGTTTGTGTGTCCTTATTCATTTCTTTGGAGTCTTATAAATGTGCTAGTTGTTGATCTTCTCACTTTGGTTCCTATAAAAGGGATAAGGCCATCTTTGAGCGGAAAAAGGCTAAGAGTGGTGAGAACAATAGAGTGTGGTCATAAAAGTTAACGACCTTGAGTGTATACACGAGTGGAAAGAAGATTGAGTGACATATTTTGAGTGATACACGTGAGGGAGTGAACTTGTGAGGTCCTTTACTCTTATTTGTTACAACTATGGCTTCGAATGATGATTGTGGAGAGTATAGTTCGTGTGGTGATGATGGAGACAATGGTTCCTATGATGGTGATGACGGGTGTTGCTATGATGATTCCGGGAACTATGGTTCGTATGAGGATGAAGCGGGTCACTATGATGATCGTGAGGTTGATGAAGACTATGAAGCTTATGACGATGAATGTATTGATCCGTATGCTTCTAGTCAAGAATTCGAAGATGATGACGCTTCAAGGTATGATGTTCCTACTTACTCTTCTTGTGATGAACTTGAACATGATGAAAGTGGCATTGAGGGAATTGATGATGAAGTTGAATATATGAATTGTTCATTTGCATCTTCTCTTGGTGTTTCTTGTGGAGTACAAGGAAGTAGTAGAAGTCCTTCCATTAGTATGGGAGGAGGAGGTGGTTGTTCCATGGGAAAAGGGAGGCTTGCCTATCTTACTTGTGCTAAAGGGGTTAATGCTCCTAACTCCATGTGAAGGGTGGATTGAGAAGTGGTGTTGCTCTTACTACCAAAGGCTTGTATGGTTCTAACATTGCGAGGAGTAGAAGTATTAGGAGTGGTGCCATTGACTATGAGACTAAGACTAGGGGAGAGAGTTCCTACTACACTCCTACCCCTAGGAGGACTTCTTATGGGTTCCATGGTGAGACTCCTTCCTCGACTTTCAACAACACTTTTAATGTTGGAAGAGTGACGGGAAGTGGAAGTTACACTAGTAATATTGCTAGTAGAGGAGGGATAAGGGAGACCCAAGTTGTTGGTGTTGATACTCTTGGGCATTCAAGTTCTTTCTTGGATGAACCTATACGAGACTTGGGTAGAAGTAGGTTCGTTGTTGAGATAAATGGTAATGGAGGGTACTTGCTCAAGATTGGAGATACCGATGACAATTGCATTATCACTTCTTTGGTTGAGACCCTAGGGATACCATGCTATGAATTGAAACATCCTTATAATTATAATGGAGTGCGGGTTTCCAAGGAGGCTCGGGTGCTCATATCTCATAGGAGTTACAAGTATTATGTTTGGTGTGATGTGTATCCCATGACACATTTTGATGTTTTGCTAGGTGAGTCATGGTGTCACAACAAAGAGTTTCAATATAGTGCTAAGAGGGATGTATATCTTGTGGGCATGAACCAAAAGGTTTATGAGTTTGCACCTTACGGAACAAGGGGCAAGTTGTCTACTAGTGTACATTCTTAGGCTATGCAAATGAGCAAAGAGCCAGAACTTCATTCCATGATTGAAAGAGTGCAATCAAGAAGTCTTACAAATACAAGAAGTGGTGGGATAAGTGCTAGAAAGGAGTTGACAAGTGTCAACAAGGTGAATCCGAAACCACAAGCTTCAAAGACAAGTGGTTCACCAACAATGAAGAAGGAGACTTCAACTGATGAGTCTCTAAGTCCTAGAATCCGGGTTGATGTTAATAGTCCACCTACTCCGGCTATAGGTATTCTTGGGCTCGTCCCAATTCGCCCAAATTTGAGAGACAAAAGATTGAGAGGAGTAAGGGAGTGACCGGTGACAACTCTCGAGTGGAAAAATGAGAGGTTGTGTTGAGTGATGTGAGTGAGTTGTCACCACCCGAATCTACACCCGGCCTTGAAAAGAAATTGAGGGAAAAGAAAGAGAGAAAAAGGATCATTGAGAGAGAGGACACCCCTTATTCTAACCTTAACCCTTTATCTTTTTCTTCTACATGTTTGAGTTCTTGTGTAGGTACTCTTGGAGGCAAAACAATGGAGCCTCAATCATGTTCCAATGTAGAAGGGCAAGGTGAAGAAGATCTAGAATGTGAGCTTCAAGTTGGAGGAACTACCCATGACACTTCAAGTGCATTGAGTGAGCAAGATGGCCACTCAAAGGTATGTGTTAGTCCTTCTTCCCATGAGCATGATACTTCCTTGTCTTGTGATATTGTTCGTGAAAACTCTATACTAGTTGGTGATTTGTATGATTACAATATATTTACAACTAGTGTAGAGTCAAATGGTCAATTTGTGTTTGAATGTGAACCACTATTTGAGAGGGTTGAAAAGCCACATCATGATGTGAGCTCGGTTTTCATTGAACCTCTCTTTAGTGAGGATATTGTAGTTGACCTTGTTTGTTACCCTTTTTATGACACACCACCAATATTTGATAAAGGGGAAGATGAGTTGTATGATCACACCCTTATGAATATTATTGCCTATGATGGATCTATGTGTTGTAGTGAGGTTGATGGCGATCTTGAGGAGTCCCTAGTGGATGAGATGGGTTGAAGTGCATTCGATGATTCCTCAAGTGTGGATGATGATTCTAGTTTGGATGCCTCACCTTTGATGGGTGGTGAACTTGTCTTCACTAACCCTATGTTTGAAGAGGATTTTGAAAGAGGTGGTGATGTGCATTCCACTAGAGGAGAGTGTGAGCTTGAACCTCCATGGTTTGGGAAGCTTAACTCTATAGATAATCCATTGTTTAAGACCTCCCTTGGGAGCTTGTCTAGTGAGGAGGATTGTCTTGGAGATGATTTTCGAGGTGAGAAGCTATCTCTTGTTGTGTATAAGAGTGCTCTTAAGAAAAGGAGTGGAGTCTTTGATGCTAGTTGTTGCTTGAAATATTTTGCTTATTCAATTCCCTATGTTGATCACACCTTGACTGTTGAGCATGTCAAAGCCATGATGTCACCTTGTGATAAAAATGCATTGAAGGCTTGGTATGTTGGTCATGAGGGTAGGGATCATAAGGAATTTGAATGCTACATCTTACATGTTTTATGCCTTTTGATATCTTTGCTTATTCTAGTGTTGGATGCTAATGTTTGGCAATATTTGCCTATTTTACCTTAATATTTCCTCACATTTTGATATGTTATTCGCCCATTGCACGAAATAATTGTGATTGTTGTGCTCACTTAGTGTGTTTGTGATTGTAGGAATGGTTTGGATGAATACGAGTGCAAACGGAGCGAAGATGGATATAATCGAGCAAGAGTTGATGAACTTAGCTAATTGTGGGATATGGCATTAGAGGGCAAAGCTATGGAGCGAGCTATGGATCTATCACAGCTTCAGGCTTTGGAAGCCATGAGCCATACGACGCGTGGGCTATAGCGCAAGACATCCAAAAGCCATGAGCCATGCGACGCTTGCCCTGTGGCTTTTAGTTCAGCGACCCCAATTTTTCCAACTTAGTTTAGGCTTGGGATTAACTTATGGGAAGACTCTGTAAACACTATAAATAGCTTATAATTTCGTTTTATAGAGGGAGTCGATTTTTGGAGCAAGTTTTGGAGTTCCTAACACATTGAACCGAGGGTTTAATTTCTTTACTTCATCTATTACAATCTTTCATATTTCTTCCATGAATTCTTGTGTTGTTATTATGAATATGCATAGCTAAACATATCGTTATAGGGTTATAGCAAATACATGAAGGTTGATGTTTGAAAGTTGATTTCTACCTATTAATTTACCATTACACATTGTTTATTCTTTCTTGAGCCAAATTGTTTGGTTATTGAGGCCTGATAATTGAACACTATCTACGGTTTACAAGTTGAAATCGACAGAGGGAACTTGTGGACGCAAATAAGGAAGAATAGGACTTGATTATGAACCTGGGCATCGGGGAATCGATTTGCGGGTAGGATAGACATATACCTATTCGCCTTGCTTAGCTAAATACAGAGTTCTTTAATGCATGCATGTGATTTAATTCCATATAAATATAGGCGTTAGAGTAGCTTGCATAGACTCGTGAAGAATCGACAGGTTTTCACGAATATAATTAACCTGTTAGTTAGCAATCTAAGAAGTAGAATCAATTGGAAAACTCAACTGGATTGTTTGTAGCTCTGACCTGGACCGTTTCTCTTTTATTGATAACAACCCATAATTTTCTCTCTATTACTTGACTTCAGTTACTTGTTTTTACTTATTGCTTTAGTTAGTAAATTTCACAACCATCATTGAAAAAGATCTTTGAATAGTTTTTAGGAAATTGTTTGCTACAGTCTGAACAATAGTCCTCGTGGGAACGATACTCGACTCACTACTTTATTACTTGTAGACCACGCATACTTGTGTGTGTGTTTGGGAGCAATAAGCTTTTGGTGCCGTTGCCGGGGAAGAAATAATTAACTGTTTTCTTTCTAGACGATTTGTTATTTTCTATTCAGATTTAATTTTTGTTTTAAGTTTCTTGTGCCATTTCAGGTAATAGGTCTTGAATGCGAAAGGAGAGAAAGGACGAACCACTTGAACCTTTTGATCCTGAACCTGAAAGGACCTTACGGAGATTGAGGAAAGAAGCAAGAGACCGTGAAACACTCGCACTTGTACTTGCTTCCTTACCTATTGCCTATTGGAATGGCAGAAGAACGAGCTTTAGCTGTGCGAGATGTTGCTCTTCCTAGTCTGGAGGGAGTAGCTTTTAGCATTGTAAAACTTGAAATTACTGGACAATTTGAGATTAAGCCCTGCATGATATAACTGCTCCATGCGACTGGGAAATTTGCTGGATTACTTAGTGAGGATCCACAACAGCATATCTAGAATTTCTTGGAGATTAGTGACACATACACACCAGCAAGCGTCTCAACTGATTATGTTTGCTTGATACTCCTGTTTTCATTGATCGGAACAACAAGGAAGTGGTTAAAGGCTGAAAAGCCTGGGTCTATCATAACTTGGGATGATTTAGCTAAGAAATTTTTGGCTAAATTCTATCCATCCACCAAAACAGCCAGAATAAAGAATGAGATTATGTCTTTCAGACAACGAGATGGAGAATCCTTATATTCAGCTTGGGAGAGATTCAAGTCATTGTTAAGAGATTGCTCGCACCACAACCAGTCTAATGAGGTGTTGGCTCACACTTTTGTTGAAGGATGGAATGCTCATACCAAGATCGTGGTGGATGCTGCAGCTGGAAGCCAAGTATTGGCCTTGAATTTTAATGAGATTTATGAATTGCTGGATAAATTTTCTCAGAGAAATCCTGACTGGCAGGGCGATGGTAGAGCTCCAACTCAAAAAGCTGCTGGGATACTTCAGTTGGATGAATTCTCAGCGTTAACTGCAAAGGTAGATGCCATAGCTGATCAGATCAAAAAGTTAGCACTGCCACCAAATCAGCAACAAGTGGCACCGGTTCAATAAGTGCAACAGCTCCAAGTTTTCTGTGAGGTCTGTGGAGAGGATCATACTACCGAGGTTTGCCCCTCTAATCCAGAGTCAGTTTATTACGTGGAAAATCAAAACAGGTTTCAGGGTCAGAATCAGAATCAGTTTGGTAATAGCTACAATCCTAATTCACGAAATCATCCTGGTTTCTCTTGGAGTGATAATCAAGCTGCTCAAGGTAATACGAGATCTAAGAATAACTACCATAGTTCACATCCTCAGGCTCAACCACAGCAATCGAAAAGTTCAGTTGAAGATTTGATAAAGCAGATGTTGGCAGGTCAGCAGAAAATTGTAGCAGACAATGCAACTCAAGCACATGCCATAAAAGATCTCGCCAATGCTCAAAAGGACCTGGAACACCAAATGGGGCAGCTAGCTGGAGCACAAAATACTAGACCACATGGTGCCTTGCCAAGTGACACAGAGAAGAATTCTAAGGAATTTGTGCAAGCAGTTACTTTGAGAAATGGACGAGCTCTAGAAGAAGTGCCTCCAAAGCCGAGGAAGCCCGTTGGTGAACTGGAGCCGAATACTGAAAAAGAAGCCGATAAAGTGGTAGAGAAGCAGCCAAAGCTTGATACTGTCAGACCACCACCACCTTTCCCTCAAAGGCTTCATAAGCAGAAAGTAGATGCAGCTTGCAAGAAATTTTTGGGAATCTTGAGTCAGATACAAGTTAATATTCCTTTGGTGAAACTTTTTCGTGATGTTCCGAAATACGCCAAGTACATCAAGGATATTGTGGCAAATAAAAGAAGACTGACCGAGTTCGAGACAGTTGTAGTTACTGAAGAGTGCAGTTCCAGAGTCAGAAGTAAACTTCCTTAGAAATTGAAAGATCCTGGAAGCTTCACTATTCCTATAAAAATTGGGAAGCATGAGGTTGGAAGAGATTTATGTGATTTGGGCGCTAGCGTAAATTTAATGCCATCATTGATGTTTCGAAGGTTAGGCCTGGGTGAACCAAGACCAACCACAGTGACCCTGCAGTTAGCGGACAGATCTTTGACATGCCCCGAGGGAGTTATTGAGGATGTTCTAGTACAAGTAGGCCAATTTATCCTCCCTGTTGATTTCATCATTTTAGATTATGAGGCTGACCAAGAGGTTCCGCTCATCTTGGGAAGAGGATTTTTGACTACTGCTGATGCTGTGATCGAGTTAGAGCAGGGAATATGATCATGAAGGTAAATGTCGAAGAAGCTGTATTTAATGTGTTCCGGGCTACTCAACCTCCATCACACTATGAAGAGCTATCTATGGTAAGAGTGCTGGATAGGGAGTTAACTGCCTCTGAAAAATCACTTTTGGCTTCTAAGGATGATCCTCTAGAAAGAGCATTAATGTATGAAGACGATATGCTGAATGATGAAGAAACTGAGGAATACTTGGAGATTCTCAACATGGAGTGTCAATTTATCCCAGGGTGGAAGAAGTTTGAGGAGCTTGATAGACCGCTGATATTAGCTCCTGCTAAACCGTCTATTGAAAAAGCTCCAGTTCTTGAACTTAAACCTTTACCTGCTCATTTACGTTATGCTTATTTGGGTGAGGGTAACACCTTGCCCGTAATCCTTTCTTCTTTGTTGTCTGATGTGCAGGCTGAGAAGGTCTTAAGAGTGCTGTGAGAGCGCAAGAGGGCAATTGGATGGACCACTGCAGATATTAGAGGGATTAGTCGTTCTTTTTGTATGCACAAGATCCTCTTGGAGGAGGACCATAAGCCAAGTGTCGAGCAGCAAAGAAGGCTAAATCCAGTAATGAAGGAGGTGGTGAAGAAGGAAATTATCAAGTAGCTTGATGCTGGCATTATTTTTCCAATCTCTGAGAGTAATTGTGTGAGTCCAGTCCAATGTGGTCCAAAGAAGGGAGGAATGACGGTTGTGACGAACGAGCAAAATGAATTGATTCCTACAAGAACAGTCACGGGGTGGCGGATTTGCATTGATTATAGAAAATTGAACAAGGCCACCAGAAAATATCACTTTCCACTCCCCTTCATTGATAAGATGTTGGACAGGCAAGCCGGGCATGAATATTACTATTTTCTGGATGGATACTCGGGCTACAACCAGAGTGCGATAGCACCAGAAGATCAGGAGAAGACGACGTTTACATGTCCTTATGGCACTTATGCATTTAGAAGGATGCCGTTTGGACTATGTAACGCGCCTGGAACCTTTTAGAGATGCATGATGGCTATTTTCACCGACATGGTAGAAACACTTGTTGAGGAATTCATGGACGATTTATCAGTCTTTGGAGATTCGTTTGACGGCTGCTTGAAGAACTTAGATGTCGTGCTTAGCCGCTGTGAAGAAACCAACTTGGTACTTAACTGGGAAAAATGCCATTTCATGGTTCGAGAGGGCATTGTACTTGGATATAAAGTGTCGAAGCAAGGGATCGAGGTTGATAGAGCAAAGGTTGAGGCAGTTGAAAAATTACCACCACTTATCTCTGTTAAAGGTGTGCGTAGTTTCTTGGGACATGCTGGGTTCTATAGGCGATTCATTAAGGACTTTTCGAAGATAGCAAATCCCATGTGCAAATTGTTAGAGAAAGGTGCGAAGTTTGAGTTCGATGATGTTTGTCTGAAGGCGTTTGAAGAGCTGAAAAAGAGGTTGGTGACTGCACCAATTATTATTGCTCCTGATTGGTCTCTACCGTTTGAGTTGATGTGTGACACGAGTGATATTGTTGTTGGGGCTGTTCTCGGGCAGAGAAAGGGTAGAATTTTTCACTCGATATACTATGCAAGCAAGACTCTTGATACTGCTCAATCCAATTACACTACCACCGAGAAGGAGCTGCTGGCTGTTGTCTATGCTTTTGATAAGTTCCGATCTTACTTGGTTGGCACTCGAGTTATCGTCTACACTGATCATGCCGCAATCCGGTATTTATTTGAGAAGAAAGATTCCAAGCTGCGACTGATTCGTTGGGTTCTTCTACTTCAAGAGTTTGATGTGGAGATCCGAGATCGAAAAGGGACCGAGAATCAAGTGGCCGATCACTTGTCAAGGCTGGAAGATAGAAAACATGTAGATGAGGGGCTTGAGATAAATGAAGTTTTTCCAGACAAGCAACTTTTTGCTCTGTAGGTAACCGAGGTGCCATGGTATGCAGATATGGTGAACTTGATGGTGAGTAATATTTATCCACTTGATGCTACAACTGAATAGAGAAGGAAACTCCTCCATGAGAGTAGATTTTACGTCTGGGATGAGCCGTACTTGTATAAAATTGGCCCAAACCAATTGGCGAGAAGATGTATTCCAAGTGAGGAGTCGAGTCTGTGTTGCAAAGTTGTCATTCATCTCCCTATGGTGGTCATCATAGTGGTGATAGAACAGCTACGAAGGTGCTTCAGTCGGGGTTCTTTTGGCCTACTCTATTCAAGGATGCTCATGTTTTTGTTAAACAGTGTGATCGATGCCAAAGAACTGATAATATTTCGAGGCGTCACGAGATGCCCTTGAATAACATCCTGGAGATTGAGTTGTTCGATTGCTGGGAAATTGATTTTATGGGTCTGTTTCCACCTTCTAATGGCAACAAATACATACTTGTAGCAGTCGACTATGTGTCGAAATGGGTGGAGGCTTTTGCGCTCCCAACTAATGATGCGAGCGTGGTAGTTAGGTTCTTGAAGAAAAATATTTTTACTCATTTTGGGACACCACGGGCTATAATCAGTGATGAAGGTACGTATTTTTGCAATTGCTTGTTCAATAAACTTTTGGCCAAGTATGGGGTGCGTCACAAGGTAGCTACTGCTTATCATCCTCAAACGAGTGGCCAAGTGGAGGTTTCGAATAGAGAGATAAAGCAGATTCTTGAGAAAACTGTTAGCGCTTCGAGGAAGGATTGGTCTATGAAGCTTGACGACGCTCTTTGGGCCTATAGAACCGCTTTTAAAACGTCTATTAGAACCTCTCCTTATAGGCAGGTTTACGGTAAGGCCTGTCGAGTTAGAACATAAGGCGTATTGGGCAATTAAAAAGCTCAATTTGGATATGGAATTGGCAGGTGAAAAGAGGATGCTTCAGTTGCACGAGCTAGATGAATTCCGTTTCCATGCTTATGAGAATGCAAAGTTATACAAAGAGCGGACAAAGAGATGGCAAGACAAGCACATTGAGCATCGTCAATTTGAGCCGAGCCAGTTGGTATTGTTGTTCAATTCTAGATTGAAACTATTTCCTGAAAAGTTGAAGTCTCGATATTCGGGCCCCTTTGAGGTATTTCGTGTCACTGCACATGGAACGGTTGAATTGAGAGCCCCGGATTCCGAGAAGTCATTTTTAGTGAACGGGCAAAGAGTTAAGCGCTATTGGGGAGGTTTGGTGGATCATCGTACCTCCGTTACATTGCGAGAACCGTAAATTGTAACCGTTGTGCCGCAATGTTAACTAAGGCGTCCCGAGCTTTGTATGTAAGCGCAAAAATAAAGAAAAAAAATAGAAAAGGAATAAAATTACAAAAAGAGTCGTGCCGCGACGTTAAATCAAGCGCTTGTTATTTGGCAACCCAATTTTTTATTGTTCAGTCGTTTTACTTATTTAGCGTTACATAGTTTCTTGTTTTTGTAGGGCTCGAAAGTTTCGGATGGTGAGCTAAGTTCAAAGCATCGCTTGGCTCATAGCTTTGAATGGAAGCAAACCAAAAATCAGAAAAGCCATGCCAGACGCGTCGCATATTCCATGGCTTTGAATGAAACAGTGAACACAGATTTTGAAAAGCTATTAGCGTGCGTCGCTTGGCTCATGGCGTGCAGCAAAAATTTCAGCCAAAACAGAAAAGCCATAGCAGGCGCGTTGCTGAAGCCATAGCGGGGACTCAAACAGACTCACAAAACATGAAAAGCTATAGCCATGCGTCGCATGGTCTATAGCGTGCATCAAAACTTCAGAAACAAGCAGAAAAGCTACAGCCCAAGCGTCGCTTAAGCTATAACGTGGACATAAACATAAGGTGTAGATTTTGAAACACTATACACCGACATCGCATACGCCACAACCTTCCGTAAAATAGAATACACAGAATTTGAAACGCTCTTTGCAAGTGTCGCGTATGTCATAACTTCTCAGGTAAGTTTAAAAAATTGACGGGTCGACCCAGTTTCGACCCGTTAACCCGCGAATTAAAACATAAACACATACATCCTTTTCCCACTTCCCTTGGTTTTTAAACGCTACAAAACAGAGGGAACAGACTTAAACAAAATAACAACCTTCCTCTGCCTCAATTCAATTCAATCGATCTCTTCCCTTGATTCACAACTGATCTGGTAAGTCGTTGTCTTGCTCTCCTTACGATTGATGCAGATTCTTCTCCGTATCCCATCCCCTTAGTTTATTCTTTAGTAGTAGTTGTGGATTGTTTGAACCCTTGTCGGGTCTTGTTAAAACTCTGAACCCTTGTTGGGTTATGTTGGTGTTTGTTAAAGTGATCTCCAATAAAAAAAATTGGAGGGTTCAGCCCTTCCAGATATGTATGAAATCTGAAATTGAAACGAATGCATGTCATGTGTTCGACTACATGCCAAAGTGAATAAGAGTTGAAATTGTGTGAATTATTGAGTAGCAAAAAGATTAGTGGGAATTACATGAGATTTGTGATGACCCATGAGAATTAAAATTGATCACTAATGAGCTAAATTTGACTTAATCATGCGTTAAAGTATTCCATAGGCTAATGTTGTGCGCTATATGCACCGTGGCTTCACTGTCTCGCTTGCCCGCTGCCCTACTATTTTCTTTGATTAGTTTAGGTAAGATAGTTCTTTTCATATCATTTTAGTCGTTGTAGTTTAGTTAGAAGCAAGTGTGGGGTTATTCCTATACCCCGGGAGTTTGTTGCTTATTTGCTTGGGATTCTAACATCCGACTTTGTGGTGCAGGTACTATGGTGAAAACAACACAAAAGGCCGCTTCTTCTTCTGCTGCACCGGCTGCCCAGAGGCCAAACTGGGGGTAGCCTCGACTAGTAAAGCGAAAAAGGGTAAGGTAAAGGCTAAAGCAACGAGTAAAGCAAAACCAAAGATTTCGAAAGAGGCAATCCCTATTCCAAGGCCCGGGGAAAGACAAGGTTTGGTCTATCTTTTGTGAAGAAAGGAGAAAGCCAGGCTTGGTACAAAAATGTGAAACTGTCGGGCTATATCCCAGAACAAGCTATAGATGAAAGGAAATTGATCCAAAAGTGTCGAGCAGTAAGAGACGCAGTTCACGGGATGAAAGGGGATTCAGTATTTGCGAGTCCAGGGCATGCGAATCTTGATCTTTTGTCGGAATTCTATTCTGATTGGGATCCGAAAGAAGCCTGGCGAGATGATGATATGGTACAGGTTCGGGGCTGTAAAGTGAAGTTGGATGCCACTACCATGTGCAATTTTTTAGGGGTGGATGATCATGATACTGAGGAGCCCCGCAACTTCATTAAGAGGCCTGACTATAAGGCTATGCGAGACATACTCTGTGGCGTGGATTCTACACATTTGTGGGAACGCTCAGAGGAGACTGGAAGGCACAAGTGTATGTTGTTCTCGCTATTTCAAAAGAAGGCCCGTGTCTTGATGAAGTTGATTAATGCTCGCATTCAACCATCTAGACATTTTTCTAGTGTGACCAAGACACGAGCGTGCATGATCTACTTCTTCACGGTGGGGAAACCGGTGAACATTGGGTATTACATGCTTAAATTGATGAGGAGGACACGCCTAAAAAAGAAGTGTCACCAGTTATTTTTCTGTAATATTCACACCTAGTATTTAGAGAAGGCGGGGGTGCCTATTGATGCGATTGGTTATCGTATTGTCCCCGATATAGAGAAGAAGCTTGATATTGCAGCGGTTAAGTGTGTGGTTGCTAGTGCCCCTGCCAAATTCACCGTGGATGAGTGGCATGAAACAGACGCCAACCTGTCAGCCCGTAAGTATTTGATGATAAAATATCTAGCGAAGGCAGTAGGGATGGATATGCAGGCACTTGAT
This sequence comes from Petunia axillaris subsp. axillaris, assembly GCA_029990575.1. Lineage (NCBI taxonomy): Eukaryota > Viridiplantae > Streptophyta > Magnoliopsida > Solanales > Solanaceae > Petunia > Petunia axillaris. The sequence goes on from JARKNS010000006.1 coordinate 12,566,648, forward strand.
CGAGTTGTTCCTTTGCTGGATTCGTCCAAGCGACTGTTGGGCTTGACTAAGAAAGTCGTGGTACCCCCGAGGAGGATGAGACACAGATTCTGAGATAGTGGATAAAGATAAGGGCAGTGACGATGATGAGAGTGGTGACGAAGAAGAGGGTAGTGAAGAAGAAGAAGAAGAAGAAGAAGAAGAAGAGGAGGAGGCGCGCACTCCACCACATAGGCCTGGAGGTCCCTCGAGAGCTCAGGCAGTTGTCCCTAATACTACTACTCCTGTGGCTGCTTATGATGACACTCCCGAGCATACTGAGCGGGAGGATTCAAATGAGGATGCGGCGGATTAGACCATTTGGCCTTCAGGGAAGTTCCTTTACCTCTTGTACTTTATTATTTACCGCACTGAGGACATTGCTTAGTTTTAAGTATGGGGTGGGGGACTTCCCAAGTTTTGAGGTTATGGATGATTGTACCCTTAGAAATTTAATTTGAGCAATTTTTATTTTTGACACTTGACTTTATTTTTATCTGTTTCTTGTTTTAATATATAAAAAAGGAAAAAAATTAGAAAACTAATGAAAAATTCCAAAAAGATTTTATTTTTAGTTTTAGTTAGTGGTACAGTCATCCGCCCCGTGGTTTTTCTTATGGCCTCGGTTCTTTTCCATGGGTAGACCTTTGAACCGAGTAATTTTATTTTTTAGGAGTAGTATAGTATTAGTTAGTAGAGTATCTTTAGGAAAAATGGTTGAATGCTAGGTGCCTTTGAATTTAGACTTGAGCATTTGCTATTTGTGAATCCCTTTTAGTTTTAAAATTGTGATGCATGCCTAGAAAAATTTGAATGACCCTCTTGAGACTCTTAGATTCAACTACTTGACTCTTTTGTTAACTATTGTGCCTTAGTGCTTAATTTTCTAAAGTTGCACCTAGTTTGCTTGAACCGAGAGTTGGAATGAAACCGTCTTTAGTGAACTATGTGCCATGTGTGATGTGAGGTATCCTTTCTTATGTTCCGTACAACATATTGATATCTAGAACTTGCCCCGTGTGTGTTCAAAGCATAATCCTAGGTTTGCTCTAGTTGGGAGATGATACAGGCGTTTCTTTGATAAGCCCTTTTATCCTTGGTTAGCCTACCCTTTAATATTATCCTTAATAATCCCTTTTGAGCCTATTGACCTTTTTGTTGGCACCCACATTTAAATCCTTATCCCTTTTGTTCTTAATTATCTTCCTTTTGAACCTGTACTCCTTAAAGCACTTTAATTGAAATATTTGATTGTTTGTGGAGTTGTGGTTGGAGAAACTGGATGGCTTTTGAGTGGAACCAATGAAAGAAAAATATGGTCCATCTTGAAAAAGAATCATTGGCAAGGTTGAGAAATATCGAAAAAGAAAAAATGAAAAAAAAGAGAAAAGAGAAAAATAAAGAAAACAAAAGAAAGAAAAAAAATCTCAATTCTTGCTAGTGTTGTGCAAAAAAAAAAAAAAAGTAAAGTTGCAAATTGCTTAAATTGAGAAGGAACTTCTTGTATATGTTTGGGTGGTTGCTTGGTTGGTTTTGAGAAGAATTGTGAAAAAAAAATTGAAAGTGATGTATTAAAGTGCTTAGGGAGGTAGTCAATATTTTACCCATATTTATCCTACCCGTCCTTTAGCCTACATTACAACCCTTAAAGTCCTAGTTAATCCCGATTGGAGTGAGCTTACATTAGTGGAGTCCTACACTACGAGCAAGCCTATGGTACGTTGTGTGTGGCACGTGAACTTCTTTTTGAGAGCGAGTGAATTCTTCTTATATTATGTCCCTCATTTATTCTTGAAATATATTCTTTGTGTGATATTTGGGACGCTCTCTTGATTTTTGGTGAGGGCACATGGTTTGCGCGAGATAGGTGAAGTTATTGACTTCTTGGTTGAGTGAATGGGTGTGATTTTGTGAAAGCTTGGTTTCATTAAGTCGGTTTTTGAGATTGAGATGTCTTGGGTTGGTCGTTCTAGTGTTTTAAAACTTGGTGAATTTTAGGCATGTTGTGGGTCACATGGTATGTATTTATGCTCTTGTTTAATGGTCGGTATTAACCATAGCCATAGGTAGACATGTTCTATCAAGTGTTGGTTTAGTTGGGAGTTAGTTTTGGTGATTGCTCGAGGGCGAGCAAAGGTTTAAGTGTAGGGTGGTGATGTTTGGCAATATTTGCCTATTTTACCTTAATATTTCCTCACATTTTGATACGTTATTCGCTCATTGCACGAAATAATTGTGATTGTTGCGCTCACTTAGTGTGTTTGTGATTGTATGAATGGTTTGGATGAATACGAGTGCAAATGGAGTGAACATGGATATAATCGAGCGAGAGTTGATGAACTTAGCTAATTGTGGGATATGACATTAGAGGACAAAGCTATGGAGCGAGCTATGGATCTGTCACAGCTTCAGGCTTTGGAAAGCCATGAGCCATGCGATGCGTGGGCTATAGCGCACGACATCCAAAAGCCATGTGCCATGCGACGCTTGCCCTGTGGCTTTTAGTTCAGCGACCCCAATTTTTCCAACTTAGTTTAGCTGGGGATTAACTTATGGGAAGACTCTGTAAACAGTATAAATAGCTTATAATTTCATTTTTGTAAAGGGAGTCGATTTTTGGAGCAAGTTTTGGAGTTCCTAACACATTGAACCAAGGGTTTAATTCCTTTACTTCATCTATTACAATATTTCATATTTCTTCCATGAATTCTTGTGATGTTATTATGAATATGCGTAGCTAATCATATCGTTCTAGGGTTAGAGCAAATACATGAAGGTTGATATTTGAAAGTTGATTTCTACCTATTAATTTATCATTATAGATTGTTTATTCTTTCTTGAGACTAATTGTTTGGTTATTGAGGCCTGATAATTGAACACTATCTACGGTTTACAAGTTGAACTTGACAGAGGGAACTTGTGGACGCAAATAAGGAAGAATAAGGCTTGATTGTGAACCTGGACATCAGGGAATCGATTTGCGGGTAGGATAGACATATACCTATTTGCCTTGCTTAGCTAAATACAGAGTTCTTTAATGCATGCATGTGATTTAATTCCATAGAAATATAGGCGTTAGAGTAGCTTGCGTAGACTCGTGAAGAATTGACAGGTTTTCACGAATATAATTAAACCTGTTAGTTAGCAATCTAGAAAATCGAGAAGTAGAATCAACTGAAAAACTCAACTGGATTGTTTGTAAGTCTGACCCTGGATCGTTTCTCTTTTATTGATAACTACCCATAATTTGCTCTCTATTACTTTTATTGATTACAACCCATAATTTGCTCTCTATTACTTGACTTCGATTACTTGTTTTTACTTATTTCTTTAGTTAGTAAATTTCACAACCATCATTGAAAAGATCCCTGAATAATTTTAGGAAATTGTTTTCTAGGATTTAGTCTGAACAATAGTCCTCGTGGGAACGATACTCGACTCACTACTTTATTACTTGTCGACCACGTATAGTTGCGTGTGCGTTTGGGAGCAACAGATGCACTTCCTTGTTGAGCCAAGAAATTGTTGTTTTCTTTGGGACATAAGCTTTTTGATTGATATTGATACTTGGCTCTACCATAAGAGTGTATTTTCCACACTTTTCGGCACTAACCTACTCTTGTAGCAGGAAGTTTCGTTTGTCTTTGCCTTGCTTGTAGGTCTTGTTGGCTAGATTTCGAGGACGAAATCCTTTCAAGAAGGGGAGGATGATGCAATCCAGATTGGTATCCAAAGCCGTGGGGAGTTTACGCTCAACATGCGGAACTTAGAATGCTACAAAGAGAGCTTGGAAACCAAGATTCAAGTCAAAGAAGGCCAAAAGACCAAAATGCAAGCTTGCTGGAATTCTGGGAAACAATACCCTGCCCGATCGCGAGCTAAGCCATGCGATCACGATGAAGGAGCAACTTGGTCTGCGCGAACGCGATGAAGAATCGGTCAGGCAGCTTTCCAGAATTAGCTGAAGGTGCATTTTGGACCATCTATCATTGTAAATACATAGCTACTATAAATAGTATGATTCTAAGCTTAATCTTTAGTTAGTTGATGTTTAACTGAGAATAGAAGAACTTAGAAGAGGCCGACCCCTTCTCGTTGAAGCCCGAGGCTTCGTGTATCCCTTTTAGCTTGGAACCGAGTGGACTTCATCCTAGTATGATCCTCGATAGGTTTTAGTATCTTTCTCTCTCTCTCTCTCTCTCTCTCTCTCTCTTTCTCTCTCTCTCTCTCTCTCTCTCTCTCTCTCTCTCTCTCTCTCTCTCTCTCGGATGTTCAATTATGTTTGAATCAAATATCCTTTCTTTCTTCTATTTTGTCCTTCCCCGTCCCTATTTTCTCATTGTTGTGTTTACTTTATCGCTTCCATTTCATTATCTTGCTTTCGCGTGGTTTTGATTGCATCATCTGGGAGTCAGTCTGGGGAGGGTGGGCCAAAAAGCTTTGTGTGCCCCATGATAAAATACTGGGACTATGTCTTTAATAAGTACGTGTGTCCCAGTTCTAAATAATGGGACTTTGTATAACAAAGCATTATAGCATACTTTTTTCTTCCCCAGCAGAAATACTGTGAGTTTTACATATGAAGTACTTGTGTCCCAGCACCAATGTCTGGGAGTCAGTCTGGGGAGGGTGGGCCAAAAGGCTTTGTGTGACCCATGATAAAATACTGGGACTCTGTCTTTAATAAGTACGTGTGTCCGGGTTCTAAATAATGGGACTTTGGATAACAAAGCATTATAGCATACTTTTTTTTTACTCCCCAGTACAAATACTGTGAGTTTTACATATGAAGTACTTCTAGCTCCAGCACCAATGTCTGGAAGTCAGTCTGGGGATGGTGGGCCCAAAAGCTTTGTGTGCCCTATGATAAAATACTGGGACTCTGTGTTTAATAAGTACTTGTGTCCCAGTTCTAAATAATGGGACTTTGTATAACAAAGCATTATAGCACTTTTGTTGTTCCAGTATTTTACATATGAAGTACTTCTGCCCCCAACACCAATGTCTGTGGGTTTTTAGGCGCAAGCATATATGTGTTAATTTTTGTTTTTATTTTTATTTTAATACATGTGCTGATCTTACAGCTATGGAGATTATGCCAAATGATGAGGGTATGTAAAATTTGCCAAACGACGATGGTATATTGGTTCCGTTTGTGCAGTGAAGAAATCGTGATTTCCAGTGGAAGGGTGACACAGAGTATCATGGATTACTTGAAGGGTTATTGTCTGCCGATCAGCTGGAGAAACTGAAGCAAGGGCCATTTGGAAAGTTTATGCTTTTGGAAGATGCTAAATATTCTGGGAGGCTTATTAATTGTTTTTTGCAGTCTCAAATAGTTTCTTCAGACGACACTAAGATTAGCTTCAACGTTTTTGGTGATATAGTAGATTTTACAGCAGATGATTTTCATGCAGTTAGTGGCCTTAATATTTCTAGTAGTGTAGATATAAGTATTTTGAAGCTTTCAAAGAATAGATTAAAGGAGAAGTATTTTAGGAATCCTGAAGAGGATGCTAATAAAAAGGACAGCAAGTGGAGTTTAAAGTTATATGACTTGCTTGATTTGATTGAACGTCATTTCAATTATGTGAGAGTGACTCCAAAGAACAAGGGTAATGTGAATAGAGTGTCAGCTGCACGATTGAATATTCCAATAGAACAAGATGATGTTGTTAAATTAACTGAGGTATATTTGCTTCTGTTTTATTGAGCCGTCCATTACCTAGAGTAGTGGATGATCAACATATGATTATTATTGACGATGAAGAGGTGCATAGTTGTTATCAGTGGGGTACTGAGATATATCGTCAATTTATACCCCATTTGCAGTCAGTCATAAAGCCAAATTCTTCTAGCACTAGCTATATGTTTCTTGGTATGCCCTTCCTATTCTGTTGCTGGGTGGCAGAGGTATTTCCTGTCTTTAGGAAATATTTTAATGTTCGTCCTAGGATCAAACCTCTGATGCTCCATTACACATGTACTGCTACCCCGTTTTACAATATCTTGTGTGAAGAGTACTTTCATAATGAACATGTGAGTTTTACCAGTAGTTGCTTTTGTTTGTTATTTCTTTTTTTACTTTTTTGTTGGTTTTTTCATTTTTGAAATGTATTTTTCTTTAATAGTTTTGGGAGGATGCCTCAGTGAGACCAATAAGACATAAATCTAAATGTGCTTCAACTTCAAAGTCAACCTCAAAGTCATCTTCAAAGACTAGTTCAACAACGTAATCTATTGATGTGAATGAAGTTGTAAAGGTGAAATTCTTTGTGGGTTTTTTCTTTGATTTCTCTTTCTTATGTGGTTTTAACCTTTTTTCTTTTATCAGAGGTTGACAGCTAATCTCAAAGCAAATTTACCTAATGAGACCAAGATTTAACATATGATCAATTTCTCAGAAAATAGTGTGAAGAAAGATCTTGTTGACATGGAGAAGAGTATTACAGATCATTTTAATGCAAAGTTCGATTTGTTATTGCTTCTTGTTGCAAAATCAAAGACAAGCGATCTTGGCGAACACTATGGTGTTTCTGTAAGTAAATCAAACACCAGAAGTAGAAATGAGAAGAGCCAGTTTGTTGATGATTTCAATTATTCAGATGGTTGGGATAGTTTTTTAAAAGAACCATCAAATCCAATTAATACATAAGATTTGTTTTATCATCGCTCCGAGTTTGTTGGTAGTGTAGAAAGTGGCCAAGGTATTCCAGGTGCTTTAATAGAGCAAACCAATCAAATTATTGTGGATGTTTTAGGGAATTACAAAGTTGAGGCTTGTGACACCACCGATGAGGCAAAATGTACAGATGGTTCAGAAAAGGGGCCATTAAATCAAGACCATCATCAAGAAAGTCATGGTAATCAAATAGAGTATTCTATATAGTGGTAAGCAAAGTAAAAGCGAATATTTTGTTTAATGTAATTTTTATTATGTAGATGCGGATAAACAGAATCCTTCATATGATTTATTGCACAAATGTCAATCTAAAGATGATGATACATCTTTGAATCCAACAGAAGTTCAGCTTCGTGATGAAAAAATTTATTCCACACCTCATGGTAAGAAGAAAAAAAACTTGTTGGTAGATTCAATCAACATGTTATGCTCTAAACCCCTAAAAGAGAGGAAATATTATGATTTTCTTTAGGTCAGTAGTATGTTGGCTCAGTAGTTAAACCTATTATTGTTTTCATCAGATGCTAATGTCCCAGATTACAGTTCTGGGACTGTATTTACTTGTCAAGGTATTTAACACTGGGAATTTTTTTAATTAGAATATGTGTGTTTTGACACTTCTTTTGTCTAGAGAAAATGTAATGTATTATGCTTATCTATTTTTACAGAAGATAATAATGACAAATCTGGGAAAAGTGTTGTGGCTCAAGAAGAAATTGAGAAAGTCAACCAGCTTGTTGAAGCTGGTATTTGAATACCAGTAGGTATGTAAAAGTAATTTTTATATAATAATTAGTGTTCCTATTTTTGTAGTTTAAAATGTGTAACAAATTATCTTTTTATAAAGGCTCTCAAGAAGGTTCTCAACCAATTAAGCTTGCTGATAATCAAAATTTTTTTACTCCTGGTATGTAAAAACATCTTGCATATTTGCATGGTCCACACTCCAGCATAAAATACTGTGGTTGTTCAATGAATAGTGTGTGTTGTGCCAGTATTAAATATTGTGACTCTTTACATCTGAAGGTTATGTCCCAGTTTAAGTACTTTAGTTTATCCAATTTTTTTTATTTTTGGATTCCTTGCATAGAGTAAATATAATGTATTGTTATTATCTATTTTTACATAAGCAACTAATGTCAACTCTGATAATGAAGACGTTGTCAATCAACGCAGTCACAGTGCTGAGGTTCAACTTGAAGTTAAGTTTGTCGATGAGCTTGGTAGAGCTGGTCTTATTTTTACTCCAGTAGGTATGTAAACGTCTTTTTTATAGTTATTTTATGTTTTTTTATTGTTGGCAAATGTGTGATATATTATCTTATTTATAAAGGTTCTCAAGAAGGTTCTAAAGAAGGTATCAAAGAAGGTGTTGCGCATTCGCCTTTGAAACAAACTTTGAAAATATTTTCCAGCAAGAAAAGGAAGGATCGTGATAATGATGCTTCTCCTGAAATTGCATCTCCCCTCAAAACTAAAGTTGTAAAAAAGTTGGTCGAGGAAAGCGGTAGCATCATGAATATTGGTAGCTTAGATGCACCTTCATTTTCACTTGGCATCACCCAGCCATCGCAAGAGACTGCAGCAGTGATCGATAGTATCAGGCCAGATTCTATGGATGTCGATCGCTCACAAACTAAGGGTGGTACAGAATTGTCATCAATCAAGAAAGATAATTCAAAATTTACGACATTTGCTGATGCATCTGTTGTAGTACTTGAGCAAGAGTCTGTTTTAGATTCGGCCATGAAAACACCGGAACAGTTAATTTTTGCAGAGAAATGGAAGGTTGCTGGAGCAGATGTCTCTACAAGGAATACTGCAGGTGTGTGTTAATCAAAACAACAGTCGGCTATGCAGTGTTCAGTGAAAAAAGAGGAAGTTATGGATTTTGCTGTTTTCCCCAACAAACCAGCAAATGATCCAGAAGGAGGAGAGCTGTTAGGCAGGGAACATAGGGTTCGTAAGATTAGCCGCCACTTATTATCTCCATTCAGGCTTTCTAAGCCAAAGGAAAAAGGTGATTGGAAGCCTACTTATAGGCATGTATGCCCTTTTCATAATGTCAACGCCAAGTGTAATTGTTTGGGAATTTTTTATGAATGGTTGAAGAAAGGCCTGAAAGAGACTGCTAAAAACAGTGCCCCTGCAGTGTAAGTTATTTTATTTTATTTTTTTAGTTTTTGTGTATTCAGTTAAAGAGTGTTATAGATTATATTAGTAAATTTGTATTGCCTATGATGTTTTTTGTGTTAATTTTTCAGGGATGATGATCTTTATGATGAGAAATGATGCAGCCCGAACCCGTGCTGATCAAGTGTTCAATCCATCAAGGCCGATGACACGAAGCCAATCCAAGTTGCTGCACGATGTTCACATTCAATTGGCGTGGTCCGGAGAAAGCAACCGTTCCGAAGTTGATTGGCCGAGCTCAAGATTCAAAGGCTTCATCTACAAGCTTGAGCTCGAAGAAGGAAGCGCCCGAACACCCAACCGAGCACTCATCATTGACGCTGAAGAGTAAAACAAACAACCAACCGAATGAAGAGCGTCTGATGTCAAATGTGTCGAGCTGAACAACCAAGCACCGAGTCAAGAGCTCGAGCTCAAGTGTTCGACTGAAGGAGTGTCCGAATACTTAACTTATTCAGCCCTGCGTAGCTTACTTCTATTGGTCGTCTGTGACCGTTTTACTATTTTGCCCTTAGTATCGTCTATATAAATCTGCTTTTATTTCAATTGTAGACACCTAGTTATGTATGAATGTTGAATTTAGTTGAATGCTAATTGTGTCTCCGTTGGAGCCGAACCCCGTCGCGGGAATTTAAAGAACTTGTGTCATTCGGTGTCATCGTTTGAGCAACTTCTTCTTGGTCATTCAATTTGCAAGAAGCATAGTTCTTCTTGAGGATTGTTGCATAGTATAGGTGCATCTCCTTGTTTCTCCGTTGTTTGAACCAAGACCAGTTCCTCGGATTCATTCCAACGAAAGCAACAGATTTGTCTTGCTTCTATCTTTAATTTCCGCTGATTTTGTCTTCGGTTGTTAAGCTTAATCTTCACCGATTATAGCTTGCACCATCTTTGTATCAGAACACGGTTTGGGACTTATTCTTACAACCCCAATCATGTTCGTCTTTATCTCATGCTTTTGTATCTTTCAGTTTCAGCTTCATCTTCTTTAGTTGTTGTTGTTACTGTTGTGTTTTTTATTACAAAAAAAAAGTAGAAAACAAAAATTCAAAAATTTTGGTTTGATTGTTGGTTGTTTGTTTCAAACAACCATTCATTCTTGTTCACCACTGTCCAAGGGTTCGAAAGAGCATATGTCGAACACTATTTGTCGACTAGGGTTTCTAGTCGATTTTTGGATTGTTCTATTGTGGTGTTGGTGTTTGGAAACCCAGTTTGAATTTTTGTTGTTGTCGTTGAAGACTGGTGGTTATTATTTGATTTGGGTTGTATTTTGAGCTTAAAATTCGAAGTTTTGTGTTTGAGCTACCGTCCGTACACCGAAAACTTGTTACATTGTAACAGTGTACGGACGAAGTGAAACTGCTCTTAGGTCGATTTTGGAACTGATTTTCTCTGACGTTGAAAGTTACCGAAGTGAAAAGCGACACAGAATCTGTGTTAAGTCGTGGACTGTGAACGAGTTGAAAGGTTGTCCGTACGTCAGAATTATAAGTTCACTGTTCCATTGAAGAAGAAAGGGGTAACGTGTTAAAATCAAAACTTCAGGTGAAAATTTTGTCGGCTAGAAAGGGAAAGTGGATAAGGTTAAACCCTAATCCGTACCAAGGAGGGGCCACTTTTGTCCGTACAAGAGGTGGCGTGACCGGGGATTCCAAAAGAGGAATCGAAGGGTAGATTCTCCTAGGTTTTCACTTTTTCTTGTGTTCGATAAATTCTTGTTAGTGGATCTCTGGAGTAAACCTTTTTACTCGAGGTCGTACTAATTTGTTTGAGCTTATAGGAACTCGTGCATGGGGTGACTGAAGTCCAAATTTTGTAGAAAATTCTTTGACTTCTCGTGCGCAGTTAAAAAGCATCTGTTCCATCGAGTCAACACCAATTCACTCTTCCCGAAGGAGACAGTGTAACTTGTCAAATTCGAAGGAACTGAGAGAAGTTGATCAACCGAGGAAGCCGTTGGCTACAAGTTCTTGAGTGACCGAGCTTAGAAATTGAGTGGACCCAAGCGCCACCCAATAAAAGTGAGGGAGTGTGTGAGGTGATTTCTAACCTTAATATTTTCTTGGTCTTTGAATTGTGCAGGTACCATGGCTGGGAATGGAGGTGATGGAAAGGGCATTGAGACGCCCGAGGTGCCGTTAGCCGATCTCATGGTTGTGATACAAGGCATCAGTGCCGAGGTAAGAGGAGTGAGTGCTCGAGTAGCTAACCTCGAGCAAGAGAGTGTGTCCATGGCCTTGCATGGGTCCGGCGCCGGTACTATCAACGCCACTCCGATGAAACCTGAGCAATTTGCTGAGCTTGTTCAACAACAACGATTGAAGAACGAGGCTGTTTGAAATGAAGTTATGGGAAATCCCCGACCTGAACAACACTTGGGAAATTCCCAAGCTGGGCAACACAACTTGGGCAATCCCCAAGTGGAACAACAAAACTTGGGCAATCCCCAAGCTGATCATTAAAACTTGGGCAATCCCCAAGGTAAAAGAATACCACTTTTAAGGGCCCGAAGATAAGTCGTGGTTGTTGATGAAGGGTCGATGATAGAGAATTTCCTGAGGTCGAAGCTGTGTATCAGCTGCCATTCGTTCAACGAAGGCAGGTTCAATGACGTCGTGGTCGAGGTGCAAATGTTGATTGATATTTTGAGCGTGAGGCTTATAACTATTATGATGAGTATCCAGAGCCGATCCGAGTTGCTCGAGATTCAAACTTGAACAGTGTCAAGATCATTATTCCACCCTTTAGAGGAACTAGTGATCTGGGCCAATATCTTGATTGGAAGATTCAATTGGAACGAATCTTTGAAACAAATGAGATGACCGAAGAGAGAAAAGCTGCACATGTTATTGCTTCATTCGAGGCATATGCATCGACATGGTGGGAGGCTGAAAAAAGATTGAGGAGAAAGAATGATTATCCCGAGATCACCACATGGTTGTAGTTGAAAAGAGCAATGGATGCTAAGTATGTGAATGCCAAATATCGGCAGGAACAACTTCGAAAGCTCTTCGAATTGAAACAAGGGTCCAAATCGGTTGGAGAATACTATGATGAGTTCGAAAGAATTTGACTGGCTCTTGATATGGAAGAAGATGATGAGCAAGCCATCATTCGATTCAAAAATGGGTTGGCTCGAGATGTGTCATCTCAATTGAGGATGCATGTGTATCAAAACTTTAGAAGATGTGTTTCATGTAGCCGTCAAAGCTGAAAAATGGGTGAAGGATACCAAAGCAACCGGTATCGAGGAGTCACTACTTCAACTCTTTTGAACTGAGGTAAAGACTGGAAGAGTCTGAACGCAACAAGTGCCAACACTGGCCGAGATCCTAAGAAACCCTTCGAGAGGGGAGTGACTGTTAACCAACCAAGAGAAGGAGGTAAAGTTCAACTTAATACTCCTAGTGCTTCAAATATTCAGTGTCATAAATGCAAGGGTTATGGTCACATAGCAAAAGAATGCCCAAGTCACAAAGTTATGCTTTTGCTCGAAGATACAACCGTCCATGAGCAAGCGAGTGACACCGAGGAAGAAAATGTCGGGGAGACTGACCGAGCTGAAAATGATGATGGTCGAGAAGCTGCCGAAGCTGATCATATGGAAATGTTTCTTGTTGTTCGAAGAAATTTGAGCTGCATGACTCTCTAAGAAGAAGACAACCAAAGAGAAAATCTTTTCCATGCAAGGTGTCGAGTGAGGGGGAAATTTTGTTCGATGATAATTGATTTGGGTAGTCGTGAAAATCTGGTGAGCCAAACCTTGGTTTCACAATTGAGATTACCTACCTCAAAGCATCCTCATCCTTACCGTTTGCAATGGCTAAATGAATGTGGAGAGTTGAAGGTTGTCAAACAAGTGTGGATCAAGTCAAAGTTGGAGAATATCAAGACGAGATGATATTCGATGTGATACCGATGCAAGCTTGTCATATGCTATTGAGTCGACCATGGCAGTATGATCGGTCAGTTACACTGCTAAGCTCAGAGGTGAGAGTTTCATACTCAAACCATTGTCTCCGAAACAAGTCAGCGAAGACTATAAAAAAATTAAGGAATTGAAAGAAGCGGCCAAAGCTAAGTTTCCGATGGGAACAAAAATTGTGGCTGAAGACAAACTCTCACCACCCGAGGTAAGAAATATTTGTGCAATCATGCAACCGGGTGAGTATCTACGAGGCAACGACAACGGACAACTGATGATTTTCCTCGTGCACAAGGGTATCTTTCTAAACTTTAATGATGATTTTTCTAATGATAACACTTTGTCTAGTGTTGTACAAAGTGTTTTGCAGGACTTCAAAGACTTGTTTCCAAAAGAAATGCCAACCCGTTGAGAGGAATCGAGCACCAAATGGACTTCGTTCCGAGGTCTTAAATTCCCAACAAGCCTACATACCGGTGTAATCCCAAAGACACCAAAGAGCTCCAAAGGCAGTGGATGAATTGCTGTACAAGGGCCTTGTTCGAGAGAGCTTGAGTCCTTGCGCCGTTCCTGTCATACTTATCCTAAAGAAAGATGGAACGTGGCGAATGTGTGTTGATTGCCGAGCAGTCAACAAAATCACGATAAAGTATCGTCATCCTATCCCTTGATTAGATGACATGCTAGATGAGTTAAGTGGTTCTTCATGCTTTTCGAAGATAGACCTCAGGTCCGATTACCATCAAATCCGAATGAAACCCGGAGACGAGCAGAAAACTGCATTCAAGACCAAATTTGGTCTCTATGAATGGTTAGTGATGCCTTTTGGCCTCTCTAACGCACCGAGTACATTCATGCGATTGATGAACCATGTGCTCAAGCCGTTCATAAATAAGTTTGTTGTCGTTTACTTTAATGACATACTTGTTTATAGTAAATCTGTGGATGAACATGTCAAACACTTAAGGCTAGTGCTTGAAACCCTTAGAGAGGAGAATTTATATGCTAACTTCAAGAAATGTTCCTTTGGTGCTGAGCATGTAGTCTTTCTAGGATTTGTTGTGAGTGCTAATGGTGTTGAAGTCGATGCGTCAAAAGTCGAGGCTATAAAACACTGGCCGACTCCAACCTCGGTATCTCAAGTTCGTAGCTTCCATTAATTAGCTAGCTTTTACCGAAGATTTGTTCGTGACTTTAGCACCGTGGCAGCTCTTTTAACCGAGCTGGTAAAGAAAGACCATCCATTTATGTGGGGAAAGTCCCAAGAAATGGCTTTCCAAGATTTGAAACGGAGGCTTAGCTCTGCCCCGTTGTTGCAACTCCCTGACTTCGGCAAAGCATTTGAGGTTGAATGTGATGCATCCGGAGTTGGGATCGGAGGAGTGCTCATGCAAGAATCGAAACCGATCGCTTACTTCAGCGAAAAGCTTAAGGGTGCAACCTTGAATTATTCTACGTATGATAAGGAGTTGTATGCCCTCGTTCGAGCACTCGCCCATTGGTAGCATTATTTGTGACTGAGAGAGTTTGTGATTAAAAGTGATCATGAGCCTTTGAAATATCTCCGAGGCTAGGAGAAATTAAACCGAAGACAGGCCAGGTGGGTGGAATTCATTGAGAGCTTTCCCTATGTAATTCATTACAAAAGGGGGAAAGACAATGTTGCGGCCAATGCCTTAGCGACCACTCTCGCCTCGAGGATTATGGGGTTTGAAAGCATCAAGTCGATGTACGAAGATGATCCTATGCTGAAAAGTCCGTGACACAATCTTGAGTGGCCGAAGGGTTGAGAAATATCAGTGGCACGATGGCTACCTCTCCAAGAATGAGAGGGTTTATGTGCCAGTATCATCGGGGAGAGAGCTTTTGGTTTGAGAAGCTCACTCCGGAGGCTTGATGGGACACTTTGGTGTAGATAAAACTCTTGGAATCTTGTCCAAGCAGTTCCATTGGCCAAAAATGCGAAGAGATGTGGAAAAGCTTTGCAATGCTTGTATAGATTGCAAGAAAGCTAAATCGAGGTCCAGCCCTCATGGTTTGTACACTCCGTTACCTGTTCCTAATCGACTGTGGGTTGATATATCCCTGGATTTTGTTATGGGGTTACCGAGGTCGGGGGGTGGACATGATAGCATCTTTGTCGTAGTCGACTATTTTTCCAAAATGGCTAACTTTATTCCTTGCAAGAAGTATGATGATGCACAACATATAGCTACTTTGTTTATTTCTAATATGTTGAAATTGCATGGTGTGACTCGTACTATTGTGAGTGATTGAGACTCAAAATTTTTGAGTCATTTTTGGAAATATCTATGGGGTGCCCTTGGCACCAAATTACTATTCTCGACGACTCAGCATCCTCATATTGATGGACAGACCGAGGTAGTCAACCGAACCTTAGGAGCTCTGCTTCGATCTATGACCAAAGGTAAGGTCAGAAACTGGGCTGCTCGTTTGCCCGTGATAGAATTTGCATACAATCGAACAGTGCATCGAATGATTGGAATGACTCTGTTCAAATGTGTGTATGGCTCTAACCCTTTAATTCCAATTGATTTAACCCCATTGCCTCGAGATTCTATTACTGATTTTGAAGGTACTCGACGATCCACTGCCTTGATCGAGTTGCATGCAAAAGGTGAAGAAGAACCTCGAGGAAGCTTATGCAAAAGTGGCATCAAAGAAAAACAAGGGGCGCAAGAAGTTGGAGTTAAAAAGGGAGATTGAGTGTGGATTCACTTCCGAAAGGAACGATTTCCAAACCAAAGAAAAGGAAAGTTGGCTCCTTGAGGGGATGGTCCATTTCAAGTGCTGAGCAAAATCAACAACAATGCTTATGTGATCGACCTCCCAGGTGAGTATAATGTGTCCAACACCTTTGATGTTGCTGACTTAACTCCTTCTGTTGTAGGCCAAGCATCGGAGGCTGAAGAGGGCTCGATTTTAAGGACGAAATCTTCTCAAGAAGGGGAGGATGATGCAGCCCAAACCCGTGCTATTCAAGTATTCAATCCACCGAGGCCGATGACACGAAGCCAAGCCAAGTTGTTGCACGATGTTCACATTCAATTGGCGTGGTCGGGAGAAAGCAACCGTTCCAAGTTGATTGGCCGAGCTCAAGATTCAAAGGCTTTATCTACAATCTTGAGCTCAAACAAGGGAGCGACCGAACACCCAACCGACCACTCATCATTGACGCTGAAAAGTAAAGAAAACAACCAACCGAAGGAAGAGTGTCCGATGTCAAATATGTCGAGCTGAACAACCAAGCACTGAAGTCAATAGCTCGAGCTAAAGTGTTCGAATTCGAGTGTTCGACTGAAGGAGTGTTTGAACACTTAACTTATTCAGCCCTGCGTGGCTTACTCATATTGGTCGTCTATGACTGTTTTACTATTTTGCCCTTAGTATCATTTATATAAACCTACTTTTATTTCAATTGTAGACACCTAGTTTTGTATAAATACTGAATTTAGCTGAATGCTAATTGTGTCTCTATTGGAGCCGAACCCCGTCGTGAGAATTTAAAGAACTTGTGTCATTCGATGTCACCATTTGAACAATTTATTCTTGGTCATTCAATTTGCAAGAAGAATAGTTCTTCTTGAGGATTATTGCATACTATAGGTGTATCTCCTTGTTTATCCGTTGTTTGAACCGAGACCAGTTCTTCGGATTCATTCCAACGGAAGCAAGAGATTTGTCTTGCTTCTATATTTAATTTCTACTGACTTTGTCTTTGGTTGTTAAGCTTAATCTTCACCGGTTATAGCTTGCACTAAGAAAATTGCAGACATCAATTCTCAGAACTGAATTAAGTTATATATTGTTTCAGTGAAGAGCAAAATGCGGTTTAGAGAGATTGCAGATAGAAGATATTCACTTACCAATAAGGTTTTCTGCAGCTTATTTTTGTTGTTGGTTTTGTAGTCTTTATATATATATATATATATATATATATATATATATATATATATATATATATATATATATATATATATATTTGTTAACTACTTTTTCTTTGTTTGTGTTTGTGATTTATTCTATCATGCAACATGTTGATGTTATACTGTATTATCTGAGGAAGAAGCATGTATATCATTTCACGAACTACTCAGCGATGTTCACAATGACAGACTTGAATTTTGATAATTTTGTAGAGTCATTGTTCTTCGGGAAGGTCGAATCCTATTTTTATGATATGGCAAAGGAAGAGAAGACCCGGAGATTGAAAGAGAAGAAGGATAGAATAGAAGAAGAATGGAAGAAGGAACAAGATTTTGAAGAAATGAAGAGGAAGAACAAAGGAGGAAAAAAGATTCGTGGTCAAGCAAGGAAAAAAGAATTTAACCTCCAACAGAAGTTGTTTTAGGAATACATGACTTGACATTGGAGGATTTAGAGAAGATTAAGTTAGATTTTGACCTAGCAGTTTTTGAAGGAACTACGCATAATAACCTTTATGAGTGTGTGAATGGGTCTACTAATCGATGTAGCATAGCATGGACACAAGTGGAAAAAGTCTTTATGCCAATTAGAAAGCCTTCAGATGATCCTAATGATTTCAGTTTTTGTACTCATTATTGGTTGGGAGTTTATCCTATAAAAGATCATAGAATAGATGTCTATGATTCGATTTTTAGTGGGGATGAAAATTTTTTGAAGATGAAGATGCGAATGTATGAAATTGCTATATCTAAGCTACTAAAAGAGATGAAGTTTCATACTAAATATCCTAATTTTTTTATGAAGTACAAGAAACTTGATATTGTTTATCAAAGTGCACCCAAACAAATAGGAAACACAGATTGTGGTCTCTTTGTAACAAGGTTTACTGACCTACTCATGCTCGGACAGGATTTGTTTCATTTTGAATGGGGAGTACAAGCTATTAGTATTTACAGGAGAATTGTTGCTTCTAATCTACTGATGCATGGAAGATCAAAGAGAGATGTAGGCTATGAAGCTCTACCAGAGAATTTGAATGATGATTATGGAGAGAATGATGAGACACTACCTTGTGGATATGGAAGGCTGCCAATTCTTTGAATCTTTCTTTATCCATTTTGAATTTGACAAATTGTTATTTTTTATAAACAAATCAATGTTCATATTTTTTGAAGTATGCATACTATATATATTGTTTGTTTTATTATTTATTAGCTTTTGAAGTATGTAAATAGGGATTCCAATACTTTAATTCCAGGTAAATAGTCCTAGGTATCTATATACTATGACTCGTGTTGAGATAGACTTTCGTCTCATCATAAAAATTGAGAGTGAGTCTTGGGTGGGGGAAGCTGGGACTTTGTATTAATAAGTACTTGTGTGCTAGTGCAAAATAATGGGACTTTGTATAACATTATAGCATACGTTTTCCTTTCCCAGCACAAATACTGTGAGTTTACATATGAAGTACTTGTGCCCCCAGCACCAATGTCTGGGAGTCAGTCTGGGGAGGGTGAACCAAAAAGCTTTGTGTGCCCCATGATAAAATACAGGGACTCTGTGTTTAATAAGTACTTGTGTCCCAGTTCTAAATAATGGAACTTTGTATAGCATAGCATTATAGCATACATTTTTCTCCCCTAGCACAAATACTGTGAGTTTACACATGAAGTACTTGTACCCCCAGTATCAATGTCTGGGAGTCAGACTGGGGGGGGGGGCAAAAATCTTGTGTGCCCATTATAAAATACTGGGACTCTGCATTTTTAAGTACTTGTGTCCCAGTTCAAAATAATGGGACTTTCTATAAAAGTATTTTAGCATACGTTATCATCCCCAACACAAATACTGTGAGTTTACATCTGAAGTACCTGTGCCCCTAGTATCAATGTCTGGGGGCGGCAAAAAGGTTGTGTGGCCCATGATAAAATACTGAGACTATAATTATTTCACCAAAATAATTAGGTGTATGCAGTTTTGAGTTGGTTATTACCATTCCTATTTTTTAGGTACCTAAGTTATAGGGGTACAGTTGTGGGGCATGCGTATCTGTCTATAAATACAGTCTTTCAATATAGAATCATCACTCAAAATTGTTTAAGATTTGCAAAATTTTTATTTCTTGTGCAGTCTTTTAGAAGAAAAAATGTCTCTCCCACAGGAAAATGAGCATGTAGTTGAGAATGGACATGCACTTCAAAATGTGCATTCCACTGAGGAAACAGGGCATGATGTATACTAAGAGATTGCAGGTTTGTAGGGAGACATTAAGAAGTTGACTCGTACTGTAGATCACCTCCGATTATTAATTATTCGGCAAAATTAGAGGATTGAAAGGAACGAGCGATGAATGACAAGGATGATGAGGGCAATGAGACAAATCCCAAACTATAATGAAGTAGATACTCCACCAGGATCACCAGAGAACTAATTTTACTGTTGTTATGTTTTTATAAGTTTTTAAGTTGTATTAAGATGATATTAGAAAAAAAGGCTGGGACTTCTTTTATGTGTTTTCGCAGTGTTATATTTTTATGCTTCCAACTGCACAAAGCAAGTGTAATTTATCTTTTTTTGTACTTGAGGATACTTCTTTTGTGTTTTTAGAAGTATTCTTTTCTATAATTTTTATGTTATTGTTAATGAAATGCCTGTATGTTTGTGTTTGTTTGTGTTTGTTTGTGTGAAAAATATTGACTCTAATGTTATGGTATATATAGTTCCAGTCATATATGCTGGGGATAGTAGTTTAAGGCACATGGATCCCAGATGTTTATGTTGGGGCTAGTAATTTAAGGCATATGGATCCCTAGATTTTCATTCTGGGACATTATGGTATCCCACAGACTTCACCCATACTTTTATTCTTGGATGTTACGGTAAATATAGACCCAGTTTTTAAGACTGGGTCAACAAACATACATGATCCCAGCAAACTATAATGAACCAGAGAACTAATTTTTACTATTGTTATGTTTTTATAAGTTTTTAAGTTGTATTAAGTTGATGTCAGAAAAATGTTGTGAAAGTTAAGTTAAATTTATTATGTATTTCTTTTATTGATGAGTTTTATGCATTATATATTGAATTTTTGCAAAATTTTATTGTTATATATTAGTTCATATGTGAGTGGCATCTCCCCCCCCCCCCCCCCCATCAATATATTAAGAAGTCCCATCATAATATTACACTTATTCATCAAATTAACTATAGACTCCCAGTATTCTTATACTGGGATATTTGAGTTTATTTTTTATTTTTCCAAGTCTCTTTATAATGAAGTCTCAGTTTTGTATCCTGCAACCCTTTCAAAATAAGTAGGCAGTCCCAGTTCTTCATCCAAAAGGAAAATGACAAGCAATGTGCAGCTTTTATATAAACAAGAAAGAATCTTTAGTCTCATCCAAAAGCAAAAGGGCAATACACAATAATAGAGAACATATCTTCTATAATTATTTTAATATAAATAGACCACTTTGTTACTGAAGAGAACACAAAAATAATTTTCATTTTTAAGATGGGAACACTTGTCGAAGCAGTGTTGAATGAATTGGATGCTGAATTAGATCAGTTTGTAAGTTAATGATAGCATTTTTTAAAGTGTTATTTTTGTTGTTGTTATTATAAAATAGCACTGTTCTTTTTGTTTTGTTTTGAAGATTTTGCCAGTAAGGTTGGCAATTATGCTTCCCAGACATCATGGTATTCTGGGGCATTATGGTATCCCCAGACTTCACCCAGTCTTTTATAATGAGACGTTATGGTAAATATAGAAGTTGACCCATCCTTTTAAGACTGGGTGAGAAAACATACAAAACACCAGTATTTAATTGTGTGCCTAACATTAGTATTCGAGAAGTCTGGAGTTTATTATTTTTGGAAACTGGAAGAACATAGGGTAGAAGATAGAAAACACAGCATTTTTGACTAAATTTATTCTGATATTTAAACTATTTTTGACTATACATATTTTCTTTGGCCATAACAGTTGGACAAAAGTTAGTAACTACTAGCTTATAAATAAGGTAAATGAAAAGGTGCTTTTTGTGCCTTTTCTCATTCACAACCCCAACAGAAGGAAACATCAACTTATTTTAATGTAAATAGACCAATTTGTTACTGAGACAATACACAAATATTTTTCATTTTTAAGATTGGAATAGTCGTCGAAGCAGTGTTGAATGAATTTGATGCTGAATTAGATCATTTTGTAAGTTAATCATAGCATTTTTTAAAGTATTGTTTTTGTTGTTGTTATTATAAAATAGCACTTTTTTTTGTTTTATTTTGTAGATTTTGCCAGTATGGTTGGCAATTATGATTCCCAGACGTGATGTACCAGTCACTCTTATTTGTCGTGGTAGTCATTTCCAGATGAACTACCTAAAAGTGAGAAGATAGAGAAAGCTTTGTAATAGATGGAGTTCGTTCGTTCGTACTAACAATCTCGGAGTTGGAAGTACGCTACATTTTAGAGTTTTGGAATCCTCAGATCGTGTGGTTTTAGATGTTAGTATTTGACAACCTGAACTAGAACCTTTAAGTTCTAGTTCTAGTTCCGGCTCAACTGTTGAGGATACCTGAATAAGATAGCATATTTGTCTGCATGTTTAGTTCAATCTCTATTGTAATTTTACTTTATTTATGTGTGTGTCTTTTGAGTTTTTGGTAAACAATTTCTGAGTTTGGGGCAGTTATGTAAGTGTAATGTAACTGTCATTTTTTAATTGTGACTGTTCAGTATTATCATAACTGCTATGTAATGGTGTATTTTCAATTATAAATGCAACTGTTATAACATTATTGAATTTATTCTATAAATACATATAACTGATAGTTGTTTCTTATCTTATAATAATTATCTATATTGAGATTTTTATAAGCTTTTATACTTCAAGTACAACAATATCTGAAAGTAGTGTCAATCAACCAATATCGTTACCAGCACAATCAGGGCCACCACCACTGCTACCACCACCACCACCAGGATTTCCAAATAATCTAAATTGGGATGTTGTAGTCCTACAGGGTCAGATGCATGGCCACATTAATGTAATACAGCAAATGAAAAATGATATTTGGAATATGTGTAACGTGCAAAGGCGACAAGTGCTAGGATCTGCCGCGCTATTAAAGCTATACCAATACATCTTCATTTTGACCTTCCACCAGGATCTCCATAATGGAATTATGTAAAGTTTCTAAGTTGTTATTTTTAATTATTAGTCTACAATTTCCTATTAGTTTATAATTATTAGTATAGGAACCAAATCAAAATGATGTTATTCTCAACTGCATAAGACTAAGGCTCCAGCACAAGTACTGGTACTTTTGTATGTCATAGCACTTTTTTATATATGAATAAATATTGTTAATTTTTGTGATTATGAAAATATAACTCATATTCCAACTACAGACTTTTGAAAGTTAAAGTACAGTATCTGTTGTGGATTTGAATAAAAAGACTTTGATATTTTGCTATTGTACCTATATTTTGAGGGTAGTTTTACCATGTTATGATAGTACATTTAAGAGTTTATATTAGGGGTGGGCACTAAACCGAAAAAACCAAAATATCAAACCGAACCGAACCGAACTAATTCGGTATTTTGGTTCGATACGGTCCAAGAAATTTTGAAAATTCAGTTTCGGTTCGGTCTTCGGTTTCGGGCAAACCGGAATTTCGAGACCCGAATAAATCGAAAAAACTGAAATCTTTTTTTTTGGTACACATATGCCATATATTTCCTAAATCCCTAAGTTACCCATTGTCAGTAAGTAACATGATTCTACATATTGACTGATTTAACTAAAGGTTCTGCTATATTTTATTTTGCAGAATAGAGAAAGTACCTAAATATTCGTTACTTTTTGTATTATAGTAAACCATAGCCAGGTTACATAAAGTCTGTTAATGGATTGATTAGAGCCGCACAATCTCTAAGTCTAAAAGTTAAATGTGCTCAATCTATACCATTGCAAACGAAATTATAGTTTGCAAAAGGTGCGAGACCAAAAGTGCACGACATGCTTGATTTGAGAAAGAGCAATTAATAGAGTTTCTTATTTTTTATTCAAAATGTCTATTATTGTCATGATCAACGTTAAGGTCTTAGTTGTCAAACAAGTTGAATTCGCCTAAAATAATTTATATTCTCAGGTTTCGTTTCTGCTGTAATATACTTAGACTGGTATATGAAATGACCCAGTGTAAAAATCATTCATAGCATAATTATCTAAATTGAGACG
The DNA here is from genome assembly GCA_029990575.1 of Petunia axillaris subsp. axillaris. Taxonomy (NCBI): domain Eukaryota; kingdom Viridiplantae; phylum Streptophyta; class Magnoliopsida; order Solanales; family Solanaceae; genus Petunia; species Petunia axillaris. Next base: position 12,589,666 of record JARKNS010000006.1, read on the forward strand.
GTACAAAATTACATTAGTGCCAAGTGATGAAACCAATAATTTTGCTAGGAGTGTTTAAGAATTTTTTTAAAATTTAATAAATATCAAGTAATACTCCTATTTGACTTATATATACAATTATAGTTTTTTATTATCAACTTTCATTGATTGTAGCTCCGCCATGATAATACCAAACTGTACGATGGGGGTGAATAGTTTCATTTCCTGTAATTAGTCATACTTTTAGTAGTAATTTCGTTTAAGCTAAAAGAAATTGAAAGAAATGAGAAAGTGAGAGGACCAAATTATGGTATGGTCGAGGGGACCAAATTCTCCTAATTAGTCATAGGCTATAAATTTTCTTGTTCGGGCTTTTTTTTTTTTTGGCCATAAACTTTGGTTTAAACCGAAACACCAATGTATCGAATCAAAGTACCGAACTAAAAAACCGAACCGAATCGAAGTATAAAAATTACGGGTTTTTCTACACTTCAAACCGAGCCGAAGACCGAAGTACCGAACCGAAGTTTCAAAAAACCAAAAGAAGTACCGAACACCCACCCCTAGTTATATGCAAAATTCTCAAGATTTGATACTAATTGAGTTGTTTGGTGTTGTAGGATTTGAACATGGTGAATTGAGCAAGAAAGTGCTAGTTTTGGAGCTAAAAGTGAATATGTTGAAGAGTTCAAGTGATCCTTGTGCCAAGCGAGTGACACAGGAAGAAATAGACTCTTTTCTTAGGAATGGAATAAAAATTTCAGCACATTTAGGTCAAATACGCGAGCCCCACGCGAGCTGAATTACCTGAAGAAAACTAGTCCGCGTGGCACGCGGGTTCCACACGAAGCACAGAGCTATTAGGCGAAAATTTAAGGGTTTTTTAGTACTTTTGCTCAGTTTCCTACAGGGTCTAAAAGCTTCTTTTGCCTCCATTATGAGTTTTACACTGGAAAAGAAGCAAAAAGGAGGCTAGAGCTTTGGAGACTTCAAGAACAGAGTTTTTCCTAAATTCTTCCTTACTTTTTGTAATTTAATTATTCATGAATTACATTGACATGATTATCATGAATATGAGTGGCTAATTCACCCATTCTAGGGTTGATTGAACCACTCCAATACTTATGTGTTATGAATATTTATTTCAATGAATGAAACTTGTGAATCCTTCCTATCTAAGTGTTTATGTTTTGATTGCATTAATTGGAAGGGCCCCCAATTGATTGTTCCCATTATTCTTGTATGTCTAGGGATAGATTCATAGGTTTGGGTTAAACATTTAGTAATATTTCAACCTAAAATTAAGGTATTACTTAGGTTGTCAGTAAGGTGATTTGTGACCATTGACCCTGATTGTGAATTATACTTGTAGTCCTATGTATCTTCATTAATTCATTGGGAAATTGATTAGTCAAAGTTACAATTATTACATGGGAGTAAATAGTTGTGAATTTGGAGCAAGTGTTCAATAGGAATAACCAAGTTGAATTTGTTAAAATATTATTCTGACACATAGGTAGGAGTTGGGTAGATCAATCCTAGGCTTTTAAATCCTTGATTAATTATTTTTTAATATTTTTGCTACTTACTTTAGTGTTAATTAACTGTTACATTGAACCCACCATTCAAATACAAACATTGGGAGTTAATTGGTTAGATATATTAGTTAGAATAACAACTAGATTTCAAGTGTTCCTTGTGGGATTCGACCTCGGGACTTAGTCCCTTTTATAGGGCGTAGTTGGGCATGATCAGACTTCTTGGAGTAATTTAAGTTACAGAATCTTCCAAGATTTTTTATTGACTTGACTTGTCATGTAAAAAGATAAAAGAATCTATCTGGTTTTATTCATGTATTGTCAACTATATAACAATGTGAATTAACTATGGTAGGGAATTTCAGGTAATTATGCTGGGTCTACATCTAAAATAAGTATACTAACAAAGTTAGTGCACAAAATACTGTGATTATGGGTTTGTATATTATATATTGCAATTACACACTTTAAAGTTAAAGTAGGGAATATTTTATTGATTTCAATATTTGGAACAAAGTTCTGTTGTAGTAATTTAAAGTACAGAATCTTCCCAAAATTTTTTTAATTGGCTTGTCATATAAAAGAATCTCTTTGATTTATTTATGTATTGTCAAGTATGTAATGTTGTGACTTTAACACACAATTGCAACAAAATCTCAGTTCAATCTTATCTTATACAGATACGACCCCACCTATAAAAAAAGTGATATCTTCTTTATTGGATTTTGTTCAAATTTTTTTCAGAGAGAGATGCTTTACTGGAATCTTTTCAAGCTTGAAAAATAAAAATGAATGAATCTTTTACAGTTTTTTTTTTTTTTTTGAGTTATAATGTCAGCTAAATAGAAGAGATATTCTTTACATGTTTTTATGTGTTTTTGTTTTGTATAAATTACACATTGGTGTTGTGTTTTTACGTGTACAAAACTAATATATTTCCAAAAAAAAAGTATATAATAAGAAATGGCTTGCAATGATGAAGCAAGAAGACAACAATAGCACCAGTTGAATAACGATATTAGGAATTTGAAAAGTGATCTTGAGTTTTTGAAAGGTGAGGTATCCGTAGTGAAGAATATTTGGATGTGTTGATTGAATTTTTTGTAGCTTTTTTAGAAAAAAAACAATAAAGATATGGATCGACTTTTTGACAAACTCATGGACATTGAATTGTAGAACTTTACAGACTCAATCTCTAGTTCTAGCTCTCGTGTTCCTAGTAATTGTTAATGTGTTACGGTATTTTTCTTTTTATGTATTTTCGTAGTATTATGTTTTTATGTTTCCAACTGCGCGAAGCAAGTGTAATTTTATCTTTTTTTGTGCTTGAGGATATTTCTTTTGTGTTTTTAGAAGTATCATTTTCTGTTATTTTTATGTTATTGTTAATGAAAATGCCTGTAAGTTTGTGTTTGTTTGTGTGAAAAATGTTGACTCTAATGTTATGGTATATATAGTCCCAGCCATATATGTTGGGAATAGTAGTTAAGGCACGTGGATCCCCAAATGTTTATGCTGGGACTAGTAGTTAAGGCACATGGATCCTTAGATGTTTATGTTAGGCTAGTAGTTTAAGGCACATGGATCCCCAGATGTTTATGCTGGGGCTAGTAGTTTAAGGCACATGGGTCCCCAGATGTTTATGATGGGGCCAGTAGTTAAGGCACATGGATCCAAAGATTTTTATTCTGGGACATTATGGTATCCGCAGACTTCACCCAGACTTTTATCCTGAGACGTTATGGTAAATATAGAAGCTGACCCAGTTTTTAAGAGTGTGTCAGCAAACATACAGGATACCAGCATTTAGCAGAATACAGGATAACATTGGCATACAAGAAGTCTGCGAACTGGAAGAACATAGAAACACAGCTTTTTTTTTACATTTATAGTGATATTTAATCTATTTTTTTACTATACATATTCTCTTCGATCATAACAGTTGGACAAACTTAGTAACTGCTAGCTTATAAATAAGGCTTTGCAGTTGAAGGAAACAACAACGTATTGGCAATTCATCTACTCATATAAACTTTTATTTTTATTTTTTCATAAAACAATAATATGGACGATCGTTGGGAGGAACTAGGCCATTTCACTATACGAATCACAAAATCTTACTTCAAAAGAGATGATTTTGTATGTTAAAAAAATTACCAAACTATTTTTTATATTTTTTTCATCTAATTTTTCATTGTCTGTGATATTGTATTAACTGTGTAAGTTTATTTTTTAGATCTTTCCAGAAAGTTGGAAACAGCAGCTGCAAAATGTAAATGGAAATGCACAATTACTTTGTGAAAATGATGACACAGAATATGAAATTGTTGAAGGATGAGTTTTGAAGATGAAAAAGGACCTGGTGCTAAGTGGACCACGAAAAGGTTCACAGTCGAAGTGAGAAGACCAGCTGTTCAAACGAGATATTCAAGTCAGAGCTGAAGAAGGAAAGAAAAGAACAGTTGGGTCAAAGTTCCAATCCTACCGGAAACAGAAGAAGCAAGAAGCGGTGCTGAGAAGAATGCGGTTCTTAAACGAGAAGCAAGAAGCGGTGCTGAGAAGGACGCGGTTCCTAAACGAATATAGATTGGGAACTAAGGCAAATTAACTTAGGTTTTAAATAAGAAAATATGGGTAACCTTGTTTAAATTGATTTCGGAGAGGAAAAGGAATCCTAAACTTAGTTGGATCCGGCTGAGTTTAGCTCCTACAAATACAAGTTAATTTGGCCAAATTCTATATGCACAAAAGACATTTCAACAGAGCATATCAAGTACAATCAGATCGTGAGAAGCTTTGTGTGCAAGAACAAAGGCTGAGCAGCAGAACCTTACGAAGGAGCAGTTTCATAGATAAGTTTGTTGTTTTAGGTTCTTTGTTATAGGCTCTTTGTTATAGGCTATTGAGTTGTAATCTATCAGCTTGTTTAGAAGCATTAAGTAGAGCTTACTTTTTGAGGTTAAGTAGAGGTAACCTTACCAGCTAACATGTGGCTGTGAAGGTTCTAGGTACTAGGGGGTTCTAGTTCCTTGATTATATTACGTTGTAGTCTAAAACTTGCTCGGGTTTTCCTTTAGTGGAAGAGTTGAAATCCCAAGAGTTTGGGTCGTGGTTTTTTATCCCTTGAGCAAGGATTTTTCCACGTAAAAATCTCTGTGTTCTTTATGTTTCCGCAATTTGTTTAGTTTCAGAGATAGGTGAAACTTGCAAGGAACCTGGTTCTTTGTGAGTTAGGCGCAAAAAGATAAAAGAAAGTTTTAGGAGAAGAAAATCGGTTAAGGACACTATTCACCATCCTCCCCCCTCTAGTGTCTTGCGAAGGTGCAACAAGTGGTATCAGAGCAGGTTCTCTCGAAGAAAGATTAACATCTTGAGAAGGATCTGAACAATGAGTGCATCACCGATAATCACTGAAGGACAATCTGTCAACAGGCCTCCTCAATTCAATGGCCAATACTATGAATGATGGAAAGGTAGAATGGAAGACTTTATTCAAGTTGAAGACTTCCAGCTATGGATTATTACCAAGGATGGACCTCTTATTCCAAGTAAAACTGTTGGACAGCTACCCAATCAGCAAACTGTTCCCAAAGAGATATCTGAGTATAATGATGCTGATTTCAAGATGGTGGAGAAGAATGCAAAAGCTAAGAGGCTCATCATATGTGGACTTGGTCCTAATGAGTACAACATAGTTTCTTCATACAAGACTGCCAAAGAGATTTGGGATGCTCTACAAATTGCTCATGAAGGAACTTCACGTGTAAAGAAGTCAAGGATCCAAATGCTGAAAAGAAAGTTTGAGCTGTTTGCTATGGATGAATCTGAGTCTATCCAGGATATGATGACCAGGTTCACGATCATAACAAACGAGATGAAGTCACTAGGTATGGTTCTAACTAATGAAGATTTGGTAAAAAAAAAAAAGTTATCAGGATTCTACCTAATTCATGGGAATCAAAGGTTACAGTTATCATTGAATCCAAGGAACTGGATAAGATTGAACTAGACGAACTCGTTGGTAGTCTGAAAACCCATGAGCTTATGAAAAAATCAAGAATCAAGGTGGAACCTAAGAAAGAGAAGAACTTAGCTTTAGAGGCTACTGGAGGTTCTAAGTATGAAGTATCTGAGCAAGAGATGGCTTTAGTCAATGCAGTACGAAAATCCTTAGGCTTCGAAAGAAGAAGAACCAAAGCCACTCCTTCCAAGAACAACATAATTGAAAATCCTGACTACTCGGGATGTTTTAAGTGTAACAAGAAGGATCATGCTATAAAGGACTGCCCATTGTGGGATATTGAGTGGAAAAGGTCTGGAGCCTCAAAGGAGAATTAACCTAAGAAGACCAAACGTCCTCCCAACCTCAGAGCGTTGAGGAGAAAGAAGAAAGAGTATTTCTATACAACATGGGGACCTTCTGAAAGCGAAAGTGAAGAAGAAGAAGAAGAAAAACCAGAAGATGACTCTCCATTGGGTCTGATGGCTGACAATGAATCTTCGATTGATGATACACCTGAGGTAGGTCTCGACGAACTGAAAACTAGACTTCTTACTTGTTCTTCTAGGGAATTAAATTTGCTTGCCCTGACTTTAATTGAAGAGATTGAAAATTTGACGTCTGAGAAGGAACAAGCACTTTCTGAGAAGGACCAACTAATGTCACTTGTGTCTGATTTTTCAATGAAAAAATAAAAACATGGAAAAAGCTAAATCTGATCTTAAAAAGGAATTAACTGCTAGTGAAACTCAAGTTTTTGAACTAAAACAGAAAGTCTCAGTCCTTGAATTAGAAACTCTTCAATTAAAGGAACGGGTGCTTTGTGAGAAGAAGCTAGGTTCTGCACTCGAACTTGAAAATCAAAAATTGAAAAAAGGGTATGGTAAACAAGGAGTTAGTGAGGCTCAAATCAATGCTCCTGTTGCCGAGGCAACAATTACAAAACGTCGAGGCCTTGTCGACGAGCCCAGTGATGAAGAGATTCCTCCCGTGGCTCCCGAAGTAAGGCCAGAACCGGCCTCTGAGGCGATTCCAGAGCCGAGGCCCGAGGTTGCTGGGCCAACCGAGGTGATAAATGTGGAAGAGCTTGACCAGGAAGCTGCAAAGCGAAAAGTCAAGGCTAGAGTGGGTGAAGGTTTGATTAAGAGCACGGTTAAAGCCTCTCGAGCTTCACCAAAGCCTTCCGGCACCGCACCTCGGGCCTTGGAAATATATCCTGACGCAAACTTGCTGGATGCCACCAAAGAGGATGTTGCTGCCCTTGATGGCATGCTGGGCCCTGCCGAAGCTCATGCATGCCCTTCGGAATCTTAGCCCAATTAGTTTGATGGGCGTCTCTGCCGCTTCTATCCTTCGGGTAAGTCTTAGCGTATGTTTTGCATATTTTGTTTCGCCTTTCTTCTGGCATTGACACTTTGTTTCGAATGCAGAGTTTGGTTCTTGCGTTGCAAGCTGTTCACCTCGAGCGTGAGCGAGCCAAAGAGATCCAGGCAGCAGCTGCCACTTGGGATGAACAAAAGAGGGTCTTAAAGGAAAAGTTACTGATCTGGAGACACGGTTTGCAATCTTGAATGAAGAGCTGGAGCGCGCCAATGAAGCTTCGGCCTTTTCAAAGAGCTGGAGCGCGCCAATGAAGCTTTGGCCAAGGCCGAAGCTGATCTTCGTGAGGTTGTGGAATCCGCCGAGGCTCGAGTCCAAGCCGCGATGAACGAGTTTACCGCAGAGCGTTCGAGGTTGAGCCTTGAAAATGCTAACCTTGAGGCTGAGCTCTCCAGGGCCAAGACCGAAGTGCTTGAAACAGGTGAGAAGTATCGCAGTAAACTTGATGAGTACAATGCCAAGCTCGTTGGGTTGCAAATCTAAGTAGACCAAGTGCCATCCCTTCGGGACCAGATCTCCAGGCTTGAGGGCAGGATTGCGTACCTTAATGAGCGGGCCGAGGTCAAGGCGACGAGGGCGAAGTTTGAAGAAACATGGGCCGTTGTCAAGACTAGGCTTAGCACACTTGAGCAAGTCCAAGCTGGGCAGATAATACTTGAAGAGGAGATCGCCAAGGCAAGGGAGGCTTCTGCCGAGGCCCAAAGGATTGTGGATGAGCTCCCTTCGAGCGAGGGCTCAGACGATGGCGGGCCCGAAGGTGAGGACGAAGGCGAAAGTGTCGAAGAGGGCACTGAAGATGCCGATGGGGCGCAGCCTTAGTGGCGGGATTTGATAAATATTATGATGTATTATTTTGTTTCAGGCCTTTGTGCCTTTTTGGACACTAGCCTTTGGGCTTTCATGTATGCATGACTTCTGACCTTCGGGTCATTTTTGTCTAATGAATGAAGCCAACCTTCGGACCATTTGACGTGATTTTGCAATTTTTATTTTCGTGCTGGTTTTGCATATACCGAACACCTTATAATGAATAGTTTACTTGCAAGACTTGATTTGAATTTAATCGATGCAAACTTTAGAACGACGTCTCGTCCTCGAGTTGATGCATTCGATGTGCAGCTTCGGAGTGCAAGATTTACGCAGATAAAATAGATATAAGATCAAAATCATTTTATTAATATCAACGAGCCAGAAATCGGTTATTTACATAGAACCAAGTCGAAGCGGACCTTGGGTAAAAAACAAATTGACAAAAATTGACAATATGCCGCTACCGGGCGAAATTACAATGTACTAAATCTATTCCCCGGGCGTAAGTCCCCGGTTATCGGATAGATAAGCTTCGGTTGGGAGGCTCGATGTCAACCTCGGTATCAACCCTTCTCACTCCCCTCAGTGTTCAGTTGTGAATCTTGATGAAGATCCGAGCACTGGAAATCGTTCGGTTCGCTTCCTGAAAAGGTCAAGCAAAAAATGGAACGAGGAGCAAGTTAGTACATTTCGATCGAGGCCATAGGAGCGTTGTTCGGCTTGGGGCTGTGGATGAATTTAAAAAGATTGAAAATCATTTACCTCGACTAGAAGTAGTACCGCTTCAGATTGGAAATATTCCAATTCAGAGGTTCGGGTTCGCCTTGAAAATTCTCAATTTGATAAGACCCCTTTCCAACGATTGCCTTGACTCTGTAGGGTCCTTCCCAATTTGCAACAAGCTTTCCCCCGTTGTCTTCCTTTGTTGATTGGTTTGTAGTTTTTAGCACATAGTCTCCAACTTTGAAGTCTCTGAGTTTGGCTTTCCTATTGAGGTACGCCTCGATCTGCCTTTTTTGGGTGACTAGCCGAACCAAAGCTAATTCCCTTTTTTCCTCGAGCAGATCCAATTCTATGTGCATTGCTAGTTGATTTGCATCCTCGGTAGTGTGGGCGTACCGGAGGCTTGGTTCGCCTACTTCTACGGGGATGAGGAAATCCATGCCATAAGCAAGTGAGAAAGGAGTCTCACCGGTGCTGTTCTTCTCCGTTGTTCGCATGGCCCATAGCACTCCGGGCAGCTCCTCGGGCCAAGGACATTTTTTCTCATCGAGTCTTTTCTTGAGATTTTCAATTATGATTCTATTTGAAGACTCAGCTTGGCCATTGGCACTTGGGTGATAAGGAGTCGAAGCAATTCTTTTGATCCCCCACTGCTTGAAGAAGTCAGTGATGGCTGCCCCCATGAATTGTTTACCGTTGTCACAAGCAATCTCTTTTGGGACGCCGAACCTGTAGATGATGTTCTTCTTGACGAAGTCGATTACTTGTTTTTGCTTTACCTCGGTGAGAGCCGCTGCTTCCACCCATTTTATGAAGTAATCGGTTAGCACTAAAATGAAGCGAACACCACCCTTTCCCTTGGGCAATGGTCCAACAATGTCCATCCCCCACTTCATGAAGGGCCATGGTGATACCACCGAGTGTAGAGGCTCGGCCTGTTGGTGGATCATCCGCCCATGGGGTTGGCACTTATCACATTTCTGTACGAAGGCTTTTACATCGGCACTGATTTTGGGCCAATAATACCAAGCTCTTAATAACTTACGCACCAAGGATTTTCCCCCAAAGTGGTTGCCACACTCGCCTTCGTGCACTTCGGCCATCACGTATCTTGCCTCAACGGGACCCAAACACTTGGCCATCGGGCCGCAATATAACCTTTTATACAGATTACCCTCGATCAGGTGATACGAGGCTGCTTGGGTCCTTAACTTCTTTGCTTATTTTTTGTCTTGGGGAACAGTCCCCGAGTCGAAGTAAGAGATGAACTTACTCCGCCAATCCCATCTGTTATCCACTGAGTTGACCTGCAACTTCATCTCTCTCATTTGTGCGGACAACAACCGAACCACTGAGTCAGTCCCCGAGTGAGCTTCGTCAATCGCCGAACCCAGGTTTGCTAAAGCGTCAGCCTCGGTATTTTCCTCCCGAGGTACTTGTTTAATTTGCCATTCTTGGAATTGGGCCAAGATCCTTTGTGCTCGGTCCAAGTATAGCTGCATTTTGGGCTCCCGAGCCGTATAATCACCGAGGACCTGGTTCACTACCAACTGTGAGTCACACCTCAATTCAATTATTTCCACCCCCATTTCTTTAGCCAGCTCCAAACCCGGTAAAGCTGCCTCGTACTCGGCCTCGTTGTTGGTCACTTTTTTGAACCGAACCGAGTGCCTGACTTTCTCCTTGGTGAGTGCTCTCAAGACTATGCCTAAACCTGAACCTTTGGAGTTAGTTGCTCCATCGGTGTGAAGTATCCATAGCCCCGAGGAGGTTCCTTTTGCCATGGAGTTTTCCTTTTCCGCATCGGGCAGAATCCCAACACTAAAGTCGGCCACGAAGTCGGCTAGGACTTGAGACTTAATGGTTGTCCGAGGTTGATAGGTGATATCATACTCGCTCAAATCTACCGCCTATTTTGATAACCTCCCCGATAACTCAGGTTTATGCAATATTCCTTAAAGGGAAGGTTGAAACTACCGTTATTGGGTGACATTGGAAATAGGGTTGTAGTTTCCGAGCAGTAACAAGTAAAGCAAGTGCTAGTTTTTCCAAGTGTGGATACCTGGTTTCAGCGTCGAGGAGTGTCTTGCTCACATAGTAGATGGGCTGCTGCTTGCCATCTTCTTCCCGAACCAGCACAGCGCTGACAGACACCTCGGACACGGCCAAGTAGACCAGCAATGTTTCACCTTCTTTTGGCTTGGCAAGCAACGGTGCGTTAGCCAAGTATTGTTTCAAATCTTTCAACGCTTGCTTACACTCCGGTGTCCATTCGAAGTGATTGTTTTTTCTCAAAACGGAGAAGAACTTGTGGCATCACTCCGAGGACCTTGAGATAAATCGACTCAAGGCGGCGACTCGGCCAGTCAAGCGTTGAACTTCTTTCACCCCGGTCAGCTCCTCGGGGATCTCTTCGACAGCTTTGATTTTATCTAGGTGAGCCTCGATACCTCGTTCAGAAACAATGAATCCCAAGAATTGTCCTGATCCAACGCCGAAGGCGCACTTTTCGGGGTTCAATTTCATGCCGTATTGCCTCAAAACAGCAAAGGCTTCCCTCAGATGATTCAAATGATCTTCCATTCGGATCGATTTGATGAGCATATCATCTATGTAGACCTCCATAGACTTTCCAATATACTCCTTGAACATGCGACATACCAACCTTTGGTAGCTCGCCCCGGCGTTCTTCCGACCGAAGGGCATCACCTTATAGCAGAAAGTACCTCGGTCAGTGATGAACGAGGTCTTTTCTTCGTCCTTCGGGTCCATGAGGATCTGATTATAGCCCGAATATACGTCCAAGAAGGTCAACAGTTTGTGTCCAGCCGTGGAGTCTATTAACCTGTCAATTTGTGCAAATGGATATGAGTCTTTGGGGCAAGCTTTGTTCAAGTCAGTGTAGTCTACACACATTCTCCACTTGCCATTCTTCTTCGACACGACCACCACATTGGCCATCCATTCGGGGTATTTCACCTCTCTTAGGAAACCATTTTCTTGTAACTTGGTGGTTTCATCCTCGATCGCCTTCTTTTTGACCCCGGTATGAGGTCTCTTCCTCTGCTTCACAGGGGTAAATTTTGGGGTCCACATTCAGCTTGTGAGTCATGATCTCCGGATCGATACCCGTCATGTCTGAATGAGACCAAGCAAAACAGTCATGGTTGGACTTCAAAACTTCATTAATCGCCTTTTCCGACTCCGGGTCCAACTCCGAGCCGACAAACACTTTTCTATCGGGGAACTCTTTCAATAGGGTGAAAGATTCCAATTCCTCAACGGTTGAATCCTCAGCCTTTTTCTTCCGAGGCTCTTGAATACAAACCGGGATCTCTTCGACTTCCCCTCGGGTGTCCTCCCCACTTGACCCCGGTTGCTGTCGTTGCTATTGCTTTGGCCCGATCAGGGCGACTCCACTTTTTAATGCAACCGAGTAGCACTCCCTCGCTACTCGTTGCTCCCCTTTGATTGATCGAACTCCCTAAGGTGTAGGGAATTTAATCACTTGATGCAAGGTGGAGGGGACAGCTTCCATGGAATGGATCCATGGCCTTCCGAGGATCACATTGTATGCCAAATCCTCGGGCATTACTTGGAACAGTGTTTCCTTAATAACTCCCTCGGCGAATGTCTTGAGTGTGATCTCACCCAACGTTTTCTCAGTGGAGTTGTTGAAGCCAGCTAACACTGTTGCTTTCGGGACAATCTCCCCTTTGAGCCACATTTTTTTAACAGCCCCGTAGCTGATTATGTTGACCGAGCTACCGGGGTCGATCAAGACTCTTTTGATGTCAGAGTCGTTGATTTTCAGCATGATGACCAAAGCGTTGTGATGGGGAAACATCATCCCATCACAGTCATCATCGTCAAATACGATTTCTTTACCCGAGCCACCAATTCGGGTTCTTTTCTCCATGGTGATGGATAACTTGGCGAATTTCTTGGCCGCGGTGAAATTCACGTCGTTCACCTCTGATCCCTCGGTAATGACATTTACTACTCTCTCCGGGGGTGGAGCCCAAGGTGGTTGCCCATCACCTCGGTTCTTGGAGAAATTGTCTTTCCCTTTGTCAGTAAAGAAGTAGGCCAAGACTCCCTTCTTCAGCAAGTGAGTTACCTCGAGGCGCAAGGCTTTGCAATCCTCGGTCCCGTTGCCATAATCTGCATGGAATTCACATTGTAGATTATGATCTCTTTTATCCACCGGGGTCCTCATGTCCTTGGGAACCCTTACCCCGGTAGTGCCTTTGACTACATTGACCAGCTCCGAGGTCGATATATTGAAGTTGTAGTCTTGGATCTGAGGCAGATCCTTTTTTGGGGCTGAAGCTGAGCTTGAGGGATTTCTCTGGTTCGTGTTGGGCTGAACCTTCCCTCCGAACTGTTGGCTTATGTGTGAATTCGTGTATGAATTTCCGAAAGAGTTTCCCAGCCTTTGGCTGACATGTTGCCTTGTCGAGGTATATGGCTCATACCTCCCCTTCGGGTTGCTTCGCGACGCCTCGGCGCGGTGCGAAGATTCGCCTCAGTTTTTGTGATGGTAACCTCGGCTTTTGAATTCAGCCTCCTCCAATCTAATTTTGGAGTAAGTTCGTTTGTGCAGATCCTCCCATGTTAGGACCTGATATTGTTGGAGTTCTTTTCGTAATTCAGCGGCAGTGTCAGAATTGCGAATATTGATACCTTTTTCAAATGCCATGATGGCCAAGGTATCGTCCATCCGAGGTAATTCCATGCGCTCGGTATAGAATCGCTCAAGAAATTCTTTGAGTGGCTCACCGGGCCTTTATTTCACTTCGCATATATCCTCTTTCCTTTGGAGGATCCTTTGGGCCCCAGTGTGCGCCTTAACGAAGGCGCTAGACATTTCCTTAAAGGTGGAAATCGACCCTGCTGGCAGGCACATATACCAACGTAGAACCCCTTCTCCAAGGAATCACCAAATTTTTTCAAGAACATCGACTCGACCTCTATAGACGTTAGGTCGTTGCACTTCACCATTGCCATGTATTCTCTCACATGTTCTCTGGGATCGGTAGTCCCATCATATTTCTTCAAAAACATGAGTTTGGAGTTCTTGGGGGTTGGGCTGGAGCCGCTTCGGGCTTGAAGGGCAGCTCCCTGTATTGATCAATATCAAGGTCATCTTCCTCCTTTGTTACCCCCGGGAACGCCCCCGAGGCGCTTTTCCATGCGCGCTTCAATGCGAGCCTCAATTTCCCTGGTCAATTTTTCAACATCGACCGAGGATGTTGTTTCAGCCACGGTGGGAATCGTCTCGAAGTGTGGCGTTATAGCCGGTACGTTTCCCGAGCCCCCAGACGTGGCCCCATTGTGAGTTCTCCCTGTTATCGCGCCCGTAGGAACGAAGAGCGGGATGCCTCCACCAGGAGCCGAAGGCTGGGTGCTGTTCGGTGCTGCACTGTTCCTCGCTTCCAACGAGGCGCGGAACTCAGCGTTAATGTTAGCTTGCTCATCCTGTCTATTTTGGAGAGCTCTTAACGTAGTAACAATATAAGCTTGGAATTCTTCAGTTGTCATTGGTGAGACGGGCTGTTGGTTCAATGGAACGCCAGCCCGTTCGCTATTGTTATCGCTATTATCATCCATAACATTGTTGAATCGTAAGCTTTGATGAAAAAGGACGTGAAATTTTGGAACAAACCGTTACTGCTTATATCCCTACAGACGGCGCCAATTTGTATGGGCCTAAATCAGTTTTAGGATTACAAATCGAATTTGGGTTCGAATATAAGCAAATCTTCGTATCAAAGTTGAATAAGTACACGAAATAGATGTAAATGCGGAAAAATAACTGAATTTCAGTATATGATTGTGAGTACAAATTTGAGCAGAGTTTCAGTACAAATTTCTGGATCCCTATGTTACAAAATGAGGTACTATTTATAGGCCTAGGGGTCTTGCCCACGTTCTCCACTATCAGTTTGTGCTTTCCCCCCCACGATCTTGGCATTAAAGGGAGGAGTTAGTGGGCTGAAGTAGTGGGCTGCAAAGCCGCTGGAACCGAGGTGACCACCGAAGTTCGATCACATGACTTCGGTGGCATAACCTTGCTGTTCAGTTGGGAGAAGATGTCACTGAAGCTCAGCTCGTGGCTCGCCTTCGGCAGTGACATTGGAATCCAACTTCGGTAATTTGATCGATTGCTTCAATCATTCTTCTTCGGAGCATCGGCTCGTTTCCACTTCGGTTCATCATACCGAGGTGCTGACCGAGCACGTCAATTTTTACCCAATACACTTTTCTTATCACGTATGAATCTGCATGAATATCAAGATAAACATTAGAGAATAGGATAATGATTAATTTCCTTCTTAATTGATTTTGCAATATTATTAATCCTACTGCCATAGTGTAAGGAACAAGTCCTTCGATTTGTTCCTTCGTCATCAGTCAAAACTTCAAGGTAACAATTACCTCATGGAAGAACCGCCAGAGAGATTGGTTTGAGCTTAGCGTCCAAATCAAAGATATGACCATGATGACATCAAACATCGTGGAATCCATGAATAATGCTCTGTTACATGCTCGGGAAAAAACAATACTGTCAATGATGGACAACATAATGAACAAGCTACAAAGCTTTTTTTTAGAGACGGAAGAGCGCGCAGGATATTTTCTTTGCAACATCAAAATGGACAGATGATGAATTGAAAAGGAAAATAAAAAAAAAAGCATACAGAATGAATGTGGGTATATTAAATAATGCGCTTTTGTATGACTTGAGGGTTCACAGTTATTTTTGGATGGGATTTGTGTTATCTCTATTATAGTTCATGAAGTCCCAGTAAAAAAGTCTGGGGCTTACCAGATATTTTTTTGCAGTCCCATAATTAAAATACCGGGACTTGCTAGTGTACACAGGTTTTGTGCAGGGACTACATGGTATCCAAAGCAGGGGATCCAGTATATTGTCATGGGAAAAAAGAAATTGCAGCATTTTATGTGTTAAGCTGGTTATTCATTTATTTATTTTCTTTTTACTAAATAAAAAAACTAGACAAGCAGTCTTATAAATTATATTTTTTTCAGGTTGAGCGGACTACGGATCAAAGCTTTAAGGTAACAGATGAAGGGAGAGAATTCATTGTTTGTTTGAAGAAGAAAGAATGTCAATGCCTCAAGTTCCAGATAGATGAAATACATTATGAACATGCACTTGCTGCCATAGACAGGGTATACCTATACAAGTCCGACTATTGCTCTATATGGTATAAAAGAGAAACATGGTTAAAACAGTATGAATGGAAAATCAACACTGTTGAACATGAAGAATCATGGGTTGTGCCTGATAGTATTAAAGAAGAAATAACAAAACCCCCAAATTTTAAAGTTAAGCCAGGTAGAAGGCCGACAAAAAGATTTATCTCAACTGCAGAATATGTTAGACAAAAAGTGAAGAAATGTGGGATATGTAGAAAGCGTGGACATAACAGGACATGCTGCAGACACACTCTAGTACTTCATCCTTATTCAAAGAAACATAACTTTCAATAAAAACAACAGGTATGTCTCTCTATCTACATTTTATTTTTTAATTGTATTTTATTGCAATTCAACAAAAATTTTAAAGATGACCAAAGATGCTATACTAAAATTTTTCCTTTTTTTGTTTTTCAGTTAGGAATCTCGTCGTCACTAAATAGATAGAAGACTATTCTTCTCTATATTCTTCCAGTCGTAGCAATAATGAAATCAAAAAAGGACTATCATTTTTTAAATTTTTTTTTTTTTAGTTCTTCTGTACTCTTTAACAAGGATTATTATATATAAAAAAATAAACTTTTCATTTGTTGCTGTGCAAAATACTTGTCGCAATTTATCTGTTTTCTAGTTTCTTTACTTATTGAACAACCAACACTTTCACTTACTTGATAAGAAAGGCAATAGATTACACGATTAGATAATAAAAACATAGTACTTAAAATAATGAAAACATAATTCATAATACACAAAAAATATTAATTTAAAAACATATTATTTATGAATAAAAAGACATACAAATATCTCAGATTAACTTAAAAAACATAAAAAGTACTAAAAATTATGCAATTACAATAGGCTTCTAGGCTGATCCCGCATCATCTTCTTTACTGCTGTCATCATCATCATCGTCGTCGTCGTCGTCATCATCATCATCATCATCATCATCATTATTGTTGTCATGACCATCCTGACGGTTTACTAACAAAATTTCAAAAACAACCGTGACAACACCGTTGTAAATCTCATGAACTTGGTGATCAAACCGAAGCATATCACCCAGCCTATACCTTTTACGATGAAGCATCTCTTTCCATCCATTACACAACCTTGAATGTATTCTTGCAACCTTGAATTTCATTTCTGTTGCACTTGGTGCACATTCGCAAGACACTAGAGGGGAGGTGAATAGTGTCCTTACCCGATTTTCTTCTCCTAAAACTTGCTTTTAACTTTCTGCGCCTAACTTACAAAGAACCAGGTTTCTTGCAAGTTTCACATATCTCTGAAACTAAACAAATTGCGGAAACGTAAAGAACACAGAGATTTTTACGTGGAAAAATCAATAAAAAACCACGACCCAAACTCTTGGGATTTCAACTATTCCATTAAAGGAAAACCCGAGCAAGTTTTAGACTACAACGTAATGTAATCAAGGAACTAGAACCCCCTAGTACCTAGAACCTTCACAGCCACACGTTAGCTGGTAAGGTTACCTCCACTTAACCTCAAAAAGTAATCTCTACTTAATGCTTCTAAACAAGCTGATAGATTACAACTCAATAGCCGATAACAAAGAACCTAAAACAACAGACTTATCTATGAAACTGCTCCTTCATAAGGTTCTGCTGCTCAGCCTTTGTTCTTGCACACAAAGCTTCTCACGATCTGATTATACTTGATATGCTCTGTTGGGATGTATTTTGTGCATATCGAATTTGGCCAAATTAACTTGCATTTATAGGAGCTAAACTCAGTCGGATCCAACTAAGTTTAGGATTCCTTTTCCTCTTCGAAATCAGTTTAAACAAGGTTACCCATATTTCCTTATTTAAAACCTAAGTTAATTTTCCTTAGTTCCCAATCCATATTCGTTTAGGAACCGCGTCCTTCTCAGCACCGCTTCTTGCTTCTTCTGTTTCCGGTAAGATTGGAACTTTGACCCAACTGTTCTTTTCTTTCCTTCTTCAGCTCTGACTTGAATATCTCGTTTGAACAGCTGGTCTTCTCACTTCGACTGTGAACCTTTTCGTGGTCCACTTAGCACCAGGTCCTTTGTCATCTTCAAAACTCATCCTTCAATAAATTCCCCCTTTTTGATGATGACAAACCATGTTGTCTCACCGAGGGTCTATACGCTCAAGAACCTGTAAAAGTCGAACACTTTGCCTAACCCCATATCAGCTACCCTACCAATGTGCTTGATCATCAATTCAGGCAGATTAATACGAACCTCGCGATCTAGCTGGTCCATATAGGTCATATCCAGAAAGTTGGCCTCACTCCTCCTTTCCGACCTCTACAGTAGGTTCTTCAGCACAAATTCAAAGAGCAACTGGTAGAAGAGTTGCATTGCCTTCTTCTTAACTTGTGTAGCCCTTGCCAGTCTTAGTCTCCCTTCAAATTTCTGGGTCACCTCCAAAGCAGACACACCATCTCCTCTAGCCGGCCACTAGTTCCTCATATGCTCGCTATAGCCCTGAGAGGGAACACCCAAAATCTCACCCAGTTCCATACTATCAAACTGGATTATCAGTCCTTGACTATGGTTGTCACTATACCACTGTACAATTGGAATAAAATTCTTGAACCTCTTGCTCCCTCAGCTGTCTAGCACGATCACTAACAGGTTCAACCAACCCTGAGCCCTCAACTTAGCACCAAGCTGAGTCATTCCCTCAAGCTCCAGGTCAGTGAGAATTTTACCCTTCACCATTGGCAGACCTCTAAAATAGGTCACCCTCCTTTTCTTGTCTTCCTTGTCATCTCCAATCATCAGCTTTGATTTGGAACCTCTCCTATGAACCTCAGGTTCCTCCGCAATCCTCTCCTGCTGCTCTCTCACAGAACCTCGAGTAGCAGGTCTCCTAGCATGACTCACTGTCTTTCTGCTGCTTTCTCCCATTCCCTCTGCATCTCCAGAACTTCCAATCTTGGAACTACCTACAAATTCTCCTCCCTTTACCAACCTCCTTTTCTTCACAGTTTGTTTTTGTTCCTGAACCACAGGCCTCTTTCCCAATCTCCTATGTTCCTCCACCACCACAACATCTGTCTCACTGGAGGAACCTTTACGAGCTTGAGGAGTGGGATTGGGCTCAGGCAACACAGCATCCAAAGGTTCATTAAAACCTACACCTTCTACGTTCTCATCCACATAATCATCAATATCTCTCAGATCTGCATCATCACCTGCCACAGACCCAAAGAACGAACCAGGTTTTTTCTAAGGTTCTTTAGCAGGTTCGGCAGATTTTTCCTCTCCTTTGTCACTAACAGTCTTTTCCACTACAGGAACTGTCTCAGGAACAGACCTCAACAGTTTTCTCATTTTCTTTAGTACCAACAACATCAACCTTTGTTTCGACGATTTTTTTCAGGGTTTTCTACAACTACCTTCTCCTTATCTCCTACTTCATTCTCAGCATGTTCTACTAAACCTACAGGCATAGAGGGTACACCAGTATCGACAACTACAGTACCAGTAGGAGAACTAGGGTAGACCTTTTCAGTTTCTTGAACGATTTCTTGAGTCGTTTCAATGATTCCTTCCCCCGTACCAGTTTCTGGAACACTTTCCCCCTTACTAGTTGCTTTTTCCGTCAATTTCTTCTGTCTTAGTTTTGCAAACTTTCTCGCCATAGCCTCAGAACGACTCGCTGCAAGTTACTTTGCCTTTTGATTTAGTTTGGATATTTTGATTTTAGGAGAAGAGAGATGAGAATCCACTTTGGAACTGGTCGACATTGCTTCTTTAGAGAGAGTTGTGTTTTAGAGAGAGAAAATATTTTGAGAGAGTTTTAGCATTTTAGCCGATAGAAACAATGTTTCTTTGATCAAATGAAGGAATAGAGACGGGTATAGGTGTATCGGGAAGGGGAACGGGTTTATGGGATAAGAAAAAGCTGCTACCTAATTATGACGCATAGGAGCTGACGCCAGCATGGTTCAAAGTATTTGAATTTTAAAAGCTTACACTAATCCGGCGCCAAGTGAGGGTGATTGGTAACAAATTAGGCCACATAAGACAATACTTATACTCAGTAAGTGATATAAAATGCGTACCTGAATGTCCATGCACCAGTTTCTTCAATTATATCCTTTATATCAAAAATTTGCCAGTATCTAAGTAGCAGCTTCCTCAACTCGAGGTCCCTTCGCTTTGATTGCTCGCTTCGATACAACCATCTTTATTTTGGAACCTGGGGAAGGAAGGGGAACAATTTGTTTCACATGAGAATGGGCAGAAGTGGAGACGCATGAAAATCGACCCAAGAAAATTTCTTCACCTTGTGATGTCCCTTGGTCCGATGAACTTTTAGCTTTCTTTTCTTCAATAATCTGCTTCACCAAATTCGCCATTTTGGCAACGCCCTCGGTGAGTCAAGCACCGTCCTCTCTCTCTCTCTCTCTTTGTCTTTTCCTTCTTACCTCATTACTCCTCTCCTTTCCCCTCAACCTCCACCTCGGCTTCTTCTTCCTCCTCGGCTTCCTTAACAGCCCTGTTGGGGAGACCTGCATAAATGGGGAAAAATATCAGAACTTGACAGCTCGAAGCGAACCCAAAGAATCGAAAACGTTGACGCACAACTCACCATGCCTCTTGCACACCCATCAGTTCTCCTTCAAACCGGCTAATATCATCCACTGCCGGCGTGGGCGCGTCTCCGACTGCATAACCTCGGTAACCCACTCGAGCAAATTCTTTGGTGGGTTAACTGGGACATTCTCAGCTGCAAGTCACGAATCAAAAGATAGGTGTTAAGCCATGATAATCAAAAGCCGAAGGAAAAACGAAAGTAGACACTTACGTTGGGCATTCCACACTTCGGGAAAACCAGGTTCATTTGACAACAACCTCGTAGGGATGAGCACGTACCGGTCATTACAACCTCAGTCCCCATGATCTTCGCTCTTGCTCAGAATCGCGTAAGATCCCCGAGGTAGAAGAGCAACCACCCCGGCTTTGTGAAAGTAGGGGTAGTAAAGAGAAATCAGATGTTGAAAGGTGAAGGGCAACCCAGCCATGTCGCTCAGATATTCGAGGGCTTGAACAACCCTCCAAACCCCGAGCCCTAATTGGGCTAAACATAAATTGTAAGATCTACAAAACACATCAATGATAGGGTGCACCGGCAAGTTAAAACCTATAATGAATGGATATGTAAAAATCGAAGAGTACCCCTCAACGTGTGTAGAAACAGGCGAGTCCGGAGCCGGAATCCTAATCTCCACTTCAGGCCCCCAACGAAAGTCAGCCCTAACAGCTTCAAGCATGTCCTCGGTTATGATGCTTGGGGTTAACATGGACTGGAACATTCCTCTTCTTCCCTTTTTTAGCATCGGACTGAGCGTGGACCTTCAGGTCCTTATCATTGTTGAAACTCGAGGGGATAACCAACCGAGGATCAATCTCCACCTCCAGGGAAATCTTCCTCTCTGATTTCTTCGACGGGCCAACTTCGGTTTCCCCCTTTTGGCCACTGGTCCCTCCACTCGCCTCGGCTCCACCTGCCGAACCACCTGCCTCTTTGGCGCTGGTAACGTCATCACCCTCGACGTCATCCCTGTCCCTGTCGTGATCGTCACCACCCACGTCAATCTCAACGTCATAACTGACCTCCGCCATATCGCGACCAGCCCTTGCCTTACGCCTCTTAGGAACAGGAGCCGCTGACGTGGCCCCGCCACCGCCTCCTGCTTCGACCACCTGCAGTGGAGGTACCGCGGAACCTATATCTTCATTCATGGCCATGGCAGCGAAACGCTCCGCCCTTTCGCCAGAATCACTGGAACCATGACCGGAATTCGTAGCAGACAAGATAATGATCAAATGGGGGAAGGAATCAAGATCGGGGAAATAAGTTTTTGAAGGTTGTGAATTCTTTCTCTACAAATTCTATTGAGTGTTGAAAATTTTTCAAGTGGAGTGGAAGAAGATGAAGTGAGGTATTTATAGGAGACGTACACGTGCAAGTTGGAGAAGTAATGATGACTGTAACGTTGGAGAAAACAAAAAAGTCGGCGCGACCGTTCGGTGGCCAACCAACAGCCGCCACGTAATGCGGGAACGGCAACCCGAAATACGTGCAGCTTTTTAAAACTCTTGGATAGGGTTTCGCCACGTCGACTTCCCGCTCAAATTCATTCCACTCCTCGGTGACCTCGACGTTCATCCGAGGAGTGGGGGACTATCTGTATTGGGTAAAAATTGACGTGCTCGGTCAGCACCTCGGCATGATGAACCGAAGAGGAAACAAGCAGACACTCCGAAGAAGAATGATTGAAGTAATCGATCAAATTACCAAAGTTGGATTCCAATGTCACTGCCGAAGGCGAGCGACGAGCTGAGCTTCAGTGACATCTTCCCCCAACCGAACAGCAAGGTCATGCCACATAAGTCATGTGATCGAACTTCAGTGGTCACCTCGGTTCCAGCGGCTTTGCAGCCCACTACTTCAACCCACTAACTCCTCCCTTTAATGCCAAGATCGTGGGGGAAAGCACAAACTGATAGTGGAGAACGTGGGCAAGGCCCCTAGGCCTATAAATAGTACCTCATTTTGTATCATAGGGATCCAGAAATTTGTACTGAAACTGTGCTCAAATTTGTACTCACAATCATATATTGAAATCCAGTTATTTTTCCGCATTTGTATCTATTTTGTGTACTTATTCAACTTTGATACGAAGATTTGCTTATATTCGAATCCAAATTTGATTTGTAATCCTAAAACTGATTTAGGCCCATACAAAAAGATTGCATAAGCTTGAAGTTTTGTCTGATGACGAAGGAACAGATCGAAGGACTTGTTCCTTACACTACGGTAGTAGGATTAATAATATTGCAAAATCAATTAAGCAGGAAATTAATCATTATCCTATTCTCTAATATTTATCTTGATATTCATGCAGATTCATACGTGATAAGAAAAGATTGCATAAGCTTAAAGATAAGACTTGGAGATAAGGAATGAGTTCTATTGGGACTCAAACACATAGAGACTTTAAAGTTCTAATCAAGCAAGACTCTTCAGATTTCGAGGCTATAAATCAAGGAGGTCTTCAGCTGTTAAAAGATGCACAAATACAGAGAGAAAAAGAGCATTAGCCTTGTTAAGTCGAAGTAGTATTTGAGCAATCGTTAAGCTACAGGGAACTAAGTGAAAAACCTGTTCCTTAGATTGAGTCTTGTCAAAACTCTGTCTTAGTTCATCTGCAGTAGGATATATCGAGTTGTACTATATGCTTACATAAGAAGTTCTGTGATAGTACTGATTATTCAAGTCCCGCTACTTGGAGGAACTTCACTGATAGAGTAAGAGGTCACTTTAGGACTAGAGTTAGTTCTAGGTTATTAAGAGGGGAGTCTTGTAACCAAGTGAGTCTTTCAAAATAGTGAAGTTAAAATCCTACTTGAGAAAATAGGTCGTGATTTTTTTATCCCAAGTTCAAGGAATTTTTCCACGCTAAAATCAGTGTTCTTTTACTTGAGTTTTACTTAATTCCGCAATTTACAAGTTAAGGAACACACAAAAGGAACTGGTCCTTCAGTGGTGACTCTTGGAAAAAAAAATTGGTATCAGAGCAGGTTATCCTTGAACAGGCTAACACCTAGGATTAGAATGAGTTCATCACAAGGGAATGGTGAAGGACAACCTACAACGAGAGCACCCTTGTTCAATGGGAAGTATTATTCATGGTGGAAAGAGAGGATGAGAGATCATCTTCAAACTGAGGATTATGAACTATGGGATATAGTTACTGAGGGTCCTATGATTCCCATGAAGAAGGATGCTGAAGGTAATGAAGTACCCAAAACAAGGAAGGAATGCACTGGTGAGGATTTAAGACAATGGGAGAAAAATGTTAAAGCCAGAAAGTGGCTTGTGTGTGGACATAGTCCTGATAAGTGCACCAGGATTAGAGGGTGCACTACTGCCAAAGAAATTTGGGATGCATTGCAAGTTGCTCATGAAGGAATAAGTCAGGTAAAAAGATCTAGAGGTACACTTCTTTTTGCTGAGTATGAAAGCTTTAAAATGAAAGAAAATGAGTCTATCTCTGAAATGTACACTAGGTTTAATATGATTGCATCTGAACTTATCTCACTAGGAAGGGTCTTAACTGTTGAGGATAGGGTTGAGAAGATTCTAAAAAGAGTTCTCCCAGATTCATGGGAAATCAAGGCATGTGCTATAATAGAAAGTAAGGATCTTACTACACTATCACTAGATGAGTTAATAGGCAATCTAAAAACCTATGAACTAAGAAGGAAGGTTAAAAACTTAGGAGAATCAATGAAAAATGAACCTAACTTGGCCTTAACTGCTGCAAACAAGCCTGTTGATGATAAGGAACTGGTTCTTATAGCTAAAAGTGTTCAAAGATACTAAAATAAGAAAAAGGGGGTTAGTGGACATGGTAGGTCTTCTAACATGAAACAGGTTGGAGAGTGCTTCAAATGTGGAAGCATGGAACACTATATAAGAAAATGCCCAGTTATGGAGGAAGAATGGAGAAAGAGATATGTTGAGCAAAGAAAGAAGGCCAGGGAACAGGTCCTTCGGAAAACTGGAACAACTAAAGCAATGGTTGATGGCCTATAAGACAGTGAAGATGAGCAATCAGATGATGATTTGGATGATGAGCTAGCTCTAATGGCTCTTGAAGATTCAGAAAATGAAGAAGATACTAAAGTATTTGTTTCTAAACTCGGAAAGGATGTGAAAAACATGCCTAGGGAAAAGTTAGTCAAAGTATTTCACACTGTACTAAATGAGCTAAAATCTCTAAGGGATGGCAAAGAAAAATTGCATGATGAAATTGAGAATTTAGAAACTTAATACAAAAAGGTGGCTATAAAGAATGACATGTTGAAAATGGAAAATAGCATGCTAAAGGAACAGGTCCTTGATCTCGAATCAACTGTTCAGGAAATTCAGCATGAAACTCTAGAAGTTAGGATAGATGGAAAAGGTAAAAGCACTGCTAATTCTCATCAGCTCTTTGCTGAAGAAAATTTGACAATTGAAGTTAATGAAATACTTGAAAAGGATGAAAAGATAAAATCCTTAGAAGAGGACTTGATCAGAACAAAAGAAGAACTGAATAAAACTGTTAAGTGGAACAAGTCTTCAAAGGCATTAGAATGGTTACAAAAAAATCAGAGTAGTAATAGAAGAGGTATTGGGTTTGAAAAACCCCAATCTTCAACTCAATGGGATCCTAAAAGTAAGTATCTAACACTCTCTGAAAATTGGTAATGCACACATTGTGGAAACACTGGTCACTTAAATGAAAACTGTCAATCTCTTGAAAAAACTGTACAAAGGAATAGGTCGTTTAAACCTGTTCATAACTCTGTGGCAAAGAAAACTGTTTACATTAAGAAAGCATTACCACTTTGGACTAAGAAAAACTTGATTCATCCTTTCTCTCAAGAAAAGGAACCCAAACTAGTTTGGGTTCTTAAAATTAACCCTTAGTTTTCTTTTGTAGGCTAGAGTGAAAGTGAAGAACCACAAATGGTACATGGACAGTAGTTGCTCAAGGCACATGACTGGATACAAGGAACTGTTCCTTTCACTCTGAGACTTCCAACGAGGAAGTGTCTCCTTCGGTAATGGTAAGAAAGGGGAAATAATTGGCATTGGAAAGGTAGGAAGATCTGATTCACATAGCATAGATAATGTGTTTTT
Organism: Petunia axillaris subsp. axillaris; assembly: GCA_029990575.1. Taxonomy (NCBI): domain Eukaryota; kingdom Viridiplantae; phylum Streptophyta; class Magnoliopsida; order Solanales; family Solanaceae; genus Petunia; species Petunia axillaris. The sequence goes on from JARKNS010000006.1 coordinate 12,615,024, forward strand.
AGTAGATGGACTGAAGCATTGTTTATTGAGTATATCTCAAATGTGTGACAAAGGTAACAATGTTAATTTCTCATCTACTGGATGCACTGTTACTAATCAAGTCTTCGGAGAGATTATTTTACAGGGAAACAGACATGAAAATATCTACAAAGTGGATTTACTCACACTATCTGATGGCAGCTTGAGTTGTCTGAGTGTCATGCAAAATGATCCCCTCCTGTAGCACAAAAGACTTGGTCATGCAAGTCTCTCACAGTTAAATAAACTGGTTTTCAAGGACTTGGTAATAGGACTTCCTAACATCAGGTTTAAGGAAGAAAAGGTATGTGAGGCTTGTGTCAGGGGAAGCAGGTTAAATCTTCTTTCAAATCTAAGAAGCAGGTAAGTACCATTAAACCCTTGGAACTGGTCCATCTGGATCTTTGTGGACCAATGAGAAAAATGAGCAGGGGAGGTAAGAAGTATGTTATGGTATTAGCATATGACTATTCTAGATTTACATGGTCCCTATTTCTTGCATCTAAGGAAGAAGCATTTAATGCATTTTCAATATTTGCCAAGAAAATTCAAAAAACACTAAATAGTCATGTGGTTGCTATAAGGCAGATCATGGAACTGAATTTGAGAATCAAATGTTCTTTAATTTTTGCAATGAAAATAGTATTGACCATAATTTCTCCTCTCCTAGAACTCCACAGCAAAATGGAGTAGTGGAAAGGAAAAATAGAACTTTGGAAGAAATGACTAGGACCATGTTACTATCTAGAAATCTTCCACAAAGTTTTTGGGCTGAAGCCATTAATACTGTATGTTATACAATTAATAGATGTATGACCATGCCAATAATAGAAAAGACACCCTATGAATTGCTTAAAGGAAGAAAACCAAATATTTCACATCTTAGGACCTTTGGTTGTAAATGCTTCATACACAACAATGGAAAGGATGCCTTAGGTAAATTTGATCCTAGAAGTGATGAAGGAATTTTTGTTGGTTATTCTTCAAACAGTAAGTCTTATAGGGTCTTTAATAAGAAAACATCTAAAATTGAAGAAAGCATACATGTCAAATTTGATGAATCTGACAACTTGTCTCAAGAACATGTATAGGAAGATGAAGAAATTAGAATGCTAAGGCATGCTAAATCTAATCCTCGGCAAATTCAAGCCTTAGATGGGTGCAATGTAAGAAGTGAATTGCAAGGAACTGTTCCTTCAGACAATACTGAGAAAAGTAGCACAGAAATAGGGGAACAAAAATTGGATCCACTTCTTCAGAAACTGTTCCTCAGCAAAGGATCCTTGAAGATGGGTTAATTCTCAAACCCTACAAGTATCAAGGTTCACATCCTGTTGATCAGATCATTTCAGATAAGACTGCTGGAATTTAAAATAGATCATAATCTGTGTGCATTTAGTGCCTTTCTATCTCTTGTTGAACCCAAAAATGTAAAAGAGGCACTAAAGGATGCGGATTGGATCAATGCTATACAAGAAGAGTTGAATCAATTTCAAAGAAGTCAAGTTTGGTATCTGGAGCCCAAGCCAAGGAACAGGTCCATCATAGGAACCAAATGGATTTTCAGAAACAAGCTTGATGAGGATGGTATGATAACTAGAAACAAAGCCAGATTGGTTGTTCAAGGATATAGTCAAGAAGAGGGCATTGACTATGATGAGACTTTTGCTCCAGTTGCAAGATTGGAAGTAATAAGACTTCTCATAGCCTTTGCTACCAACATGGATTTCACTCAACATCAGATGGATGTTAAGAGTGCATTTCTGAATGGCTATTTAAAAGAATAGGTATATGTCAAACAACCACCAGGTTTTGAGAATGAACAGTTCCCTGAGCATGTGTACAAGTTGGATAAAGCCTTATATGGACTCAAGCAGGCACCAAGAGCTTGGTATGAACGTCTATCAAAGTTCCTACTTCAGCATGGCTACAAAAGAGGTAAGATTGATAGCACACTATTTTTGAAAGAAAAGGGTAAACATCTTTTAATTGTTCAAATATATGTAGATGGCATAATTTTTGGTGCTACTTGTGAAAATTAGAGTAAGGAATTTGCAAATATGATGGGGAGTGAGTTTGAGATAAGCATGATGGGCGAACTCAATTTTTTTTTTTGGGTTTACAAATTAAGCAAACCTCAAATGGAATTATGATCCATCAACAAAAATATGTTAAGGAACTGCTCAAAAGGTTTGACATGGATAAAGCTAAAGAAATTGATACACAAATTGCCACTGTTACAAAATTGGACCTTGATAAACATGGTAATTCAGTTGATCAAAAAATGTATAGAGGCATGATTGGTTCTTTACTTTACTTAACTACTAGTAGACCTGACATTGTGTTTAGTGTTGGCTTATGTGCTAGATTTCATTCAGATCCTAAAGAATCTCATTTGAAGGCTGTGAAAAGAATTTTGAGATACTTGAAAGGAACAGGTTCCTTGGGATTTTGATATCCAAAAGGTGGTAATTTCAATCTTATTGGATATACTGATGCTAACTATGCATGTTTTCTTGTTGATATGAAGAGTACCTCAGGCATGGCACACTTTCTTGGTGAATGCTTGGTTTCATGGGGAACCAAGAAACAAAACTCAGTGGCTCTTTCCACAGCAGAGAACTGAATATGTGGCAGTTGCCTCATGTTGTTCACAATTATTATGGATAAAACAGAAATTACAAGATTTTGGTGTGGATGTAGGAACTGTTCCTATCTATTGTGATAATACTAGTGCTATAAACATGAAAAAAATCCAGTACATCACAAAAGGACTAAGCATATTGACATTAGACATCATTTCTTGAGAGACAATTATGAGAAGGGTTTGATAACAATAGCCTTTTGTCCTACTGAAAAACAAATTGCTGACATCTTCACAAAGGCCTTAGGGAGTTGAAAGGAACATGTTAGAATTAGGAATGATTAAATTCACCTAAAGTCTACCTCTCAAAATTTGGCTAAGGAAGTGGGCTTGAAATGACTTTTATGAAAAATCAAAGTGAATTTTCAACTCAGTACTATACTTAATTGTATACTCTAATGCCATGATTACTTCTTGAATGTGCTAATCTAAATGATGTTACCCTTATGTTCCTAGAATTTTAGATCATGGAAATTGATTATTCATTAGGCTGTAAGGAACAGTTCCATTTGCACAGGTACGTACTCCTTTATTATTCAAAAAATTATAAAATTTGTGAAGTGTATGTATCTAGATAAGCTTAAGTCTCACTCAAACTCTAACTACTGCAAACCAATTCCATCAAGTAAACGTCATTGATTAGACTCCCACTAGGACTCATCATTATAACGGCTAAAAATTTGAAACGGTCGAGATACCTAGAACAACTACACTTCCTTCTAATCATAAACAGGCAAGAACAACACTCCTTCTTAACCACAAATTCTTTCTTCTATATATACCCATAATTCCCATTCATCCTTTTCCCATTCAGTTCTCAAAATTTCATGAGGAATTGTGAATTTTCTTCTCAAGCAGATTTTAGCCATGTCTCTCAACACTGATTCAAACCCCACTTCTGATCAACCCTCTTCACCCCATGCAAACTAAAAATCCCCAAAGTTCTGAAATTCCATCTTCACCCATGCAAGCCACAATTAACCCTGAAAATCCCAAGACTTCAGAACCTGAACCACAAATTCAGGGGGAAGGATCAGTTCCTGATCCTGAAACAGAATCTGAGTCTCAAACTCAGGGGGAAGGATCCGGTCCTACAGCTGAAACCATACTGGAAAAAGTGGAGGATTTATCTAGGGCAACGATATTGTATGAGTTCAAGGTAAATTATGCTGAACCCATTAATGTAGTTGATCCTGATGACACTGAGCCCAATTTAGAAATTGTTAAGGTATTTGAGAAACAAGGGGATGATATTCATATGGGACATGCCGATACACCTATGGCTGCTCCTAAAGCCCCCATGGCTAATGATGACATGATGGATATATTTGAAAGTGACAGTGAGGATGAGACACCTATCATTAATTTGCTAAATTTGAAGATAGTAAAAGGGAAGTTGAAGAAGAGAGGGTTGAATGATCCCAATGTGGTTGCTCACATCAATGCCAAATTAAAGAAACTAAGTGATAGTTACAAACCTGCACTTAAGAAAAAATAGGGTGAACCTTCAGGAATAAAGAAGGAACCAGTTCCTTCTGCTAGAGCTACTAGAGCTAGTGTCAGGATGGCAGATGAGAGATTGCATGCAGCAATAGAGAAAAGTAGGGAAGGGAAGGGGAAACAAGTAGTTGATTCTGATGACACAGTGGAGCCTGTGACAGTGGAAAAGGAACCAGTGCCTGTGGAGAGTGACTCACCTATTGAAGAGGAACCTAGTGCTCCTCTTGCTAAGAAAAGAAAAACCAGTCTGAGAAGAACTCCCCAAAGAGATGTGGTTGCTTCCAACACTGGTTAGTCTTCAAAAAGGACCAGGTCCTCCAGGAGAGCCTTGGTTGATGAAAGTTCAGAAACAGACTCTGAAAAATCTGCTGGGAATAATAGTGAGAGTGACTATACATGAGTGGTAGAAATAGGTGATCAATCTGTTGTTCATGATGACTTTATGACCAGAAATGTTGTTAAGGGGAGATTGATGTCTGACTTAGAAGAAGAAGGAATGGTCTGGCTCGTCCAGAAGTTGGAAGCCCAGGGATGGAAGGACGTGGTCCTTCAAATCACAAGAAGGTGTTCAAAGGTCATTGTTAAAGAATTTTTCTTTAACTGTTCCATCAGTGAAGATAGGGTTACATCTTCTGTGAATGGCAAGGAAATCAGCTTTGACACCAAAGAACTGGGCGAACTGTTTGGTATCCCTTCACAGGGCTATAGTGATTACATCAAGCTAGTTTGACCTGATCTAACTGGTCTCCCAACTGATTTGGAAATAACAAGGAAATTTTCTAAGAATCCTAATGAAGAAAAGTCTAGGGCTGTGCAGAAGAGTGAGATGCATCCACAGCACCAGCTGTTGTTTGAATTTGTGAACCAAATCCTGTTTTCTAGACAGGAAAAGAGAGGCATAGCTAGCTTCATGGACCTGGTCCTTATGGAGCTGCTGGACATAGAAAAATTGATTAACTGGCCTAGGTTCATAATTCATCTGATAACAAGAGTGGTCATTGGGAAGAAAAACCATTCTCTGCCTTTTGGCTTTCGTCTCACAGGCCTTTTTTCCAAGCTTGGAATTCCTTTAGTGGATGTGAAGGAGGCTACCAAAAAGGAACGGCTGGGAATAGCCACTTTGCTGAGTTGTGACCTGCCTGTTCAAGCTGAACTTTCCACAGCTGGTGGAAGCAAGCAGCTTTTGAATAGCAAAGTAAGGGCCTTAAGGCGACAAGTGAATCTGCAAGCTGCTGAAATTGCTTGTTTGGAAGCTGTCAGGGATTTCTGGAAAGCTGAAGCTGTTAAGGCTAAGGAGATGAATGAGGGAATGCTTAAGAGATGTTTGATATGATGAAGGGTGTTCCTCCAGGAACTGGTCCTTCTAGCACCTGACCTTCCAAAAAGCCCTTAGCCATCCTTTTTAACCAGTGGGATTTAGCTTAGTCTTAATTGCTACTCTTTGCACTCTTTTATTTTGGTTAATTTAGTTGTATTTGCATGTACCCCTGGTGATAATTATTTTTGCTGATAATGAATTATCTTGGATGGCTAATATCATCTTTATGCAGTCCTTTTAGTTTTATTCAGTTTGCACTTTGAGTTGCCTCTATTGGCTATGAATTGCTAATTACTTTGCTTCATATTTTTCTAACTTATGTAACATTTTCAATGATGCCAAAAGGGGGAAGATAAGGATGATTTTGCTTCTGACATTTATTAACCTGCTCCTTAATGATAAAATTGATTTCTACTAATTGGGCTTTAAGTTGAAAAATGTGACTCAGGGCATTAAGGACATGCAGCAAAGGTTATGTGTTTGTCATCATCAAAAAAGGGAAAAATGTTAGCTTGAAGTTTTGACTGATTACGAAGGAACAGATCGAAGGACTTGTTCCTTACACTACGGCAGTAGGATTAATAATGTTGCAAAATCAATTAAGCAGGAAATTAATCATTATCCTATTAATCAACTGCAGGAGTCACGTTCCTTTTGTTAAGGTTCTTTTCCAGATTATATACACAGATCTCATGCGCACATTTAGGATATACATTTGTAATCCCATTTGCAATTGCAGAATTACGATCTGAAAGGAACAGCAAATTCTCACGGCAACCAAATGCAATGTGCAACTGCGTGAAGAACCAATTGTATGCCAGATTATTTTCTGAGTCCACAACTTCAAAGGCAAGTGGGAAGATTTGGTTATTTGCATCTTTCGTCACTGCAACCAATAGTGTCCCTTGATATCTTACCTTGAGGAATGTTTCATCGACAACTATCACATGTCTACAATATTTCTAGCCTTTGATAGATGTCGCACAAGCAAAAAAACATATATTTGAACCTGTATAATACAATTGCAGTGTTATCAGTAAAATGCATGAACATAAAATTTTGAGTCTCAGCTTTTAGTAATGGATCCTTACTTATATAACTAGGACGGCCCAGCATTTTGTGATGGGACTCCAACAAATAACTGTGGAGTCTCGGGCCTTTTTTACTGGGGATTACTGGAATTCTACACAAAAATATACAACTACACATTTTCTTTTTTTACCTGTTCTCATCATCTATTTGAAGAGCAATGTCTGAGCCAGGATTGATGTCTCTTAGAACATATAAATATGCAGGGAACTTCTGAAAGTTCTCTTTAGGCGTCCCTCTAATCAAATACTCTCCTTCTTTTAAAGCACGCCATGCCTTATTATAAGAGATTTTAACTCCCAATTTCCTTCTAATCTCTGCAACAACAAAATTAGGCTTAACAAGATAATTATCATCTCTCAGATTCTCAACTATCTCATCTCGCCTAATCTTTGAAGTAGCATGTTTTTGGTCTCTTTTTCTGTCATCCATCGAGCAAGTGTGATTCTTCTCAAATTTCAATATTTTGAACAGCGTGGACTGTTTAATTCTTGAAGATCAAACAGTCCAGTAACATTTATCGTTCATGTATACCAGTGAATATCTCGTTGTGCTTGATCTCACAATTTTGAATTCAAAATGGTGTGCAATTGCAATTGTCTGGAAATATTTAGTGACACACTGTTTGTTTAAAAAAATTGATCCAACTTTGATGTCCTCAAAATCTACGTCTTCTTTCAGTACTGGACGAGGAGATTCTTTTATTTTTTTTCCTTGAAGACCTCTTTTTTTTTACAGTACTTGATGTCTCTGGAGGTTGAAGAATCACAGGCTGTTGTGCTGTGTTTTCAACATGCATTAATTATTAATCTACTGCTATAACTTCGACAGACGGAGGCGTTAATACTATCACTTCAAATGCATCATCGTTGTCTATTTGCGTTATCATGTTCCCTTCAGTGTAATCAAGTATCTCAGACTGTAGAGATCATTGTGTAATGTCAACTATGAAACGTCTACTCATATACTCAGAATTGTTCTTCATCAAGTGTAAACAGCTGATTAAATCATCAGTATTTCTTATAGGGACCCCTTTGCTTGTTCGAAGTTCCATATCAAACCATATGACTGTCTCAAAATTTTCTTCATACAAATCTATCTTTTTCCGAAGGTTTTTCTGAAATGTTCAAATGTATCTGTTTCAGTATGCAGAAAAATTCTTATCTCATGATCTATGTACTTATAATCCGGTGTCCATTTCCCATTGAATGCAATAACAATACAGTGTTTAGCCATCCCCTGCAGTTATAAACACAGTAAAAATACCTAGATAAGTGACAAAGAAAGTCGCATGCTAAAATACTGTTATTGTAGCTTAATAATGAACACTTAAGAACTGCTAATCTATAAGCTAAATATACATAGATGTAGGATAATGTAACTGGGCTTTGCTTCAACATAACACTAAGCCCCAGTATTTTAAGCTGGACGACAGGGATTTGCTTCAACTAAATATACATAGCTACAACATTTTATGCTGGACAACAGGGATTTAGAAGTGCAGCTTTATAAGCTAAATATACATAGCTACAAGACAATGTAACTAGCCTTTGCTTCAATGTAAAATTAAGTCTCAGCATTTTAGTGTCGGATTGCAGAGATTAAGCATAGTCACAGGATAATGTACCTGACCTTTTGCTTCAAGAAGACACTAAATTCCAACATTTAATGTTGGATATTTCTCCTCATAGTAGATTTGAATGTTTTAAATTTCAATATCTCACAAAAAGTACTGAAATATATATAACAGCAAAATCGCGTCGCAACAACAAATTCATTGAATGAGTCACATATTTCACGGTAAAACTGAATCACATAATCACTAATTATTATTTGAAAATGCATTTTTTACTGTAAAAACATTTGAAAGTATGAGAATTCAACGCAGAAACTGAAAAAAACGCAGCTCAAATTAATAAATTTTGAATCGAAATTACTATCATACCTATTTTTTATGATATTGAGTCACGAGAGAGAGAGAGAGAGAGAGAGAGAGAGAACGATGTTATGTTTTTACTCTTTTTTTTTAGGTGAGATCGGTATTTAAACACAGCTGTAGGTTTTCCGAATACTACCATGTCGTAGTACTGTTTCAACTTCTAAATACATCATTTTTCAGTTTCTCCAGTTTTGTTCAAATGAGAATCAAATATATGTCCAAACGCCTGCTAGTCTAGAGTGGGTTTGGCCATATATTTTGCTTTTCCCATATACTTTTACTCAAACTCCATTTAGAGTCTGCTTGGGTGGGCTTATAAGGAGCTTATTTTAAGTGGCTTATAAGTCCAAAATTTTTTAAGTTACCAAACGTATATTAATGGGCTTATAAGTCATTTTTAAGCTCACCCAAACGGGCTAAAAAAAATCTTTTCCATCTTTCGTTTTTTTTTTTTTTTGGTATTTACGGCAAAACACATAGTTACATTGGAAAGTGATGTTTGCACGGTTTAGGCGCAGGCGCAGGATTCTTGAAAAACAGGCACGTGGTAAAGTGGGAGGTCAATCATCAGGAGCAGTGCAACCAAACCTCTCTTGTCAATCCTCCAAATGGCATGGAAGTTAACACCGCAACCTTATTCATTCTTCTCTATAAACTCCAAATCCAACCCCCTTACCCCCTTTTCCATTTTTGCAAATTCTTCTATGCTTAAAAGACTCCTTATTTCTTCTTCTTTATCTCGTTACTACTTTTCCAAAAAACCCATTAAACGCTTGTTTAATACTACTAGTTCTAATTCTACTAAATCCAGTAGTGGGCTTTGTTCCAGCAAACGGCCCATTTACTCTTTAAGTATTCTTGCCATGGCTGAGAATTCATCATCCAGTTCTTCACAGACACATAATAAACATACTAATCGTCTTGCTTCTGAACATAGTCCTTACCTTCTTCAACATGCCCATAATCCGGTATTTATACTTTGGGATATTTACATTGTCTGAACAGTGGCTAGCTGCTTAAACGAAAAATAGCTACTCACTGCTCCCTCCCTCCCACTTTGTTTGTCATATTTGTCGTCCCAAAAATATTGTCATTTTTTATATTTAGAAATAATTTAACTTTAAACTTCCTTTTTGACTCATTTTTAGTCACAAATACTCTTGACTTATTTTAGATCACGAGGTCTGAAAGTGTTTATTTTTTTATTAAACTTGCCAAGTCAAACTATACAAACAAATTGGGACAGAGGCGGTGGCATAGTCAGGATTTTGTCTAAGGGTGTTCAAAATTCTTATATACCTTATGTTAATTGTGTTTAGGGTGTTCAAGATTCAATATATATATGTAAAAAGTAACATTTAACCTGCATATATGGTATAATTTTCCGGCCAAGGATGTTCACCTTTAGCCATGAGTAGCTAAGCCACTGGACAGAGGGAGTATTCTTTTGTATAATTATGTCAGACTGTATAATAAGTATATACTATGTATTCCAGCAAGGCCGACTATTTCTGTAAAGTTCCCTTGTAACTTTGATGACCAGTTAAAATAATCAATCAGCGTGGTAAGCGTACAAGCGACCAGTAAAAATAATCAGTCAATGGCCCGAGACTTTGGTCTAGTGATAAGAGTTAGCTTGTGATGTGTGGGTAGATGTAGTGGCATGCCTCGAACTCTTTAGGCGGAAACACTCGGTCCTAATTTATGTCCTAATTTATGTGAAGGGAGCTAACTGGACATAAAGCAAGAATTTTGAAATTGTTTAAAATAAACTTTAGAAATTTGTATGATCGTGAATTATATCATAAAATTAAATTGTTACCAAATATAGGAATATATCACTTTTTTTGGTCTAGCAAAAAAGGATAGACCTTCACATAAAATGAGGCGAATTAGATGGAGGGGATAGTAATTAAGCGAGGAGGGACAAACATAGTAACTAAGTGGAGAAGCTGGGTCCATAATCTATCGAGTTTCGAACTGTGATATGCATATTCCAGTCTAACTTGGGATATATTTTGGATATTGGGATTGAGGCGTAGTTGAGACTAAAAGTGTGGGGACTTTACTTTTGTATTTAAGTCTGATTGGGGGGAAAAAGGAAGAAGAACAAAAGTGTGCATTTTTTTCTGTGCACTAACTGTTTTGACTTTGTTTTATCATGGAAGGTTAACTGGTTTCCATGGGGTGAGGAGGCATTTGCTGAAGCTCGTAGAAGAGATGTGCCAATCTTTTTATCAAGTCAGTAACTTCTTGTGTTTCATTATATGTTACTATGTGATTTTCACTATACCCCTTAACTCTATTGACATCTTGTGCTTCTTGTCTTGTCACTTTGTAGTTGGTTACAGCACGTGTCATTGGTAAGCTTTGATTTTTTTTTTAAGTAGAGAGGAGAGGTGTTACGAAATGTAGTGCAGACTAATGCATTATTCAATTATAGGTGTCATGTCATGGAAGTTGAATCTTTTGAAGATGAAGAGGTGGCCAAATTGCTAAATGATTCCTTCGTTAGCATTAAGGTGAATCTGAAAGTTTTGTCCCCGCAGGCATTTTGAGCTACGTTTAGCTTTTTATCTACTAATGTTTGGACTAATTTGGTGCCTTTATTTGTATGTTGATAGGTTGATAGAGAGGAGCGTCCAGATGTTGACAAGGTAAAAAGTCTTGCATTATATTATGCGCAAGTTACATTTCTAGCTGTTGCTGTATGACTTTGTTTTCCTTGGCATATAATGTTGTATACAGAAAGCATGAGATTTTGCAATAAGATTTGATTGGCAACTTATTGACTACTATTAGGTCCTTAGTGATTGTTTGATTTTCAGTTTGTCAAAAGTGATGCTATATGCAGTGAGGAACTCAATTTTTTGGTTCTCTCTCAGGTGTACATGACATATGTGCAAGCTTTATATGGTGGTGGTGGTTGGCCACTAAGCGCTTTTCTTTCACCTGATTTAAAGCCCTTGATGGGTGGGACTTATTTCCCTCCCGAAGACAAATATGGAAGGCCAGGATTTAAAACTATCCTTAGGTGTGCTCATTCTGTACTTGTGGATTAAGCGATTTAACATAAACTTCTGCTGCACTTAATTATGCATGGAACTTTTGTTTGCTCAAGTGCTCTCGTATGAATGTTTAATTCATACTTCTGAAACCTGTACCTTGTCATCATGCTTAGGAAAGTGAAGGAAGCCTGGAATAGCAAGCGAGATATGCTTGTTCAGAGTGGTGCCTTCGCAATAGAACAATTATCAGAGGCATTAGCGGCAACTGCAACATCAAATAAGCTTTCAGATGGGGTTCCGCAAACCGTTGTGCGTAGTTGTGCTGATAATGTAAGATTCTTTTTGCGGATAGACTATGGAATAGTTCTTTCTATGTGGTGGCGACTTTGCTGTTTGTGTCACATGAATTCTTGTGAGAGATCTACTGCACTCTCCTGTTTCTTCTCTATAGCTGCTGTCCCTATTGTTTAAAGTACGGCATATTTCTTCAGCTTCTCATGATATCTATTGCATCCTCTATTGTTGTCGACCTGACCTTGGGATGGTGTCAAGGCTTTTTTCTACTTATTTTGACATTTTTGCCTGTTCCTGGAATTTGACTATGTCAATGCTAGACTTAAGGACTGGACTAAATGTTTGGACTCTCGATACCTATGTGATGTTATTGGTGATAGTCTAACTTCTAAATTTTCTTGTATTTGCTGCAGCTAGCTGAAAGCTACGACGCAAAATATGGTGGTTTTGGCTCTGCACCCAAATTTCCTAGGCCAGTTGAGATGCAGCTCATGCTTTACCACTCAAAGAGGTCCGGAGAGACAAAATCGGGTGAAGCCAAGAATGCTCTAAAAATGGTTTTGTTCACTTTAGAGTGCATGGCAAGGGGTGGTATCCATGATCATGTTGGAGGTGGTTTTCACAGATACAGTGTGGATGAATGTTGGCATGGTGAGCTAAATTATTATGTATGTATGTATGTTTGTACTTTTAGTTACGATTTTGTCATTGAATTAATGTGTGTGTTCCTTTCGGTCTCTTGCAGTGCCACATTTCGAGAAAATGTTATATGATCAGGGTCAACTTGTTAATGTCTATCTAGATGCCTTTTGTATCACGAAGGATCTGTTCTATTCAAGTTTGGCTCGTGATATTCTCGACTACCTGAGGAGGGATATGATAGGTCCAAGTGGAGAAATATTCTCAGCTGAAGATGCTGATAGTTATGAATCACAAGGTGCACCACGGAAAAAGGAGGGTGCTTTCTATGTCTGGACTAGTACTGAGGTGTCTTATCTTTTTTGGAACTTGATTGCTTTTACCGATAGTGTTTGAAGAAGTTTCATTTCTTGTTTTGTTGTTTAGAGTTCAGGTATACATACATGTTTACATCAGCAATTGTTGGCTTAACATCTTCTCCACTAAATATGGATTGGGTATACCATAAGGAGGTTTTTGCTTCTAATGCATGTGCCTTGCATAGTGTTGGCAATTGCCATCCTGCTAATGTTGTGTCCTGATAGCTGGTTCCATACCAGATTCCTTTAATGTTGCAATTCTTTATGGTTTGGTGAAATTAGATGTACTTTTGGCAAGTGATAATGTGGTTGATATGTATGATGATATAGGAGCCAGCTTGCTCATGAAAGTGGAGCCCTAACTTGCAACTTAGAATTTGATTTGCTCAATGAATCTGGTTTCTTCGACTAAGTTGGACTAATGAGTAGCCTATGGAGATTTTTACATGTATATAGAAATTATTCACTGACCTGCTTACTTATAAGTTGAAGATTAGCCATTTTCCATTTTGATGCCAAGCTTATCAATATCTAGATTTGACTGACCAGCTTTGAGCCGAATTGCAAACGGAGTGGTCCCACCAAGTAGTTCCACCTTCAAATAGATGGATAAATCCCGTCTATTCTCGTCAAGTTAAAAAACAGTCCAACCATCGTCATGCTAAGACAGTTGGATCAGTCCAGTCCAACATAAGTAGACAGCTTTGAGTGCAGTACAGTCTTCCTTATCAAAAACTGCAGTACAGTCTCGTGAGACAGAATCCCATACATTTCTTCGTAGTAATACAAAAGTAAAAATAGAGGAAAAAGGAATATTCCTACCAAAAATCTTATATATTTGTTACACAGTTTTCTACCAGTGTTGAGCTCGAGTGCATTGTCTTTGTTTAATCTTTCTGAAGGTTGACAACATAGTAGGCGAGCATGCAACCGTAGTCAAGGATCACTATTATATAAAGCCCTCTGGTAACTGTGATCTTTCAAGGAGGAGTGATCCACATAATGAGTTTGAGGGCAAAAACGTGCTAATAGAAAGAAGTAGTACCTCTGCAATGGCGTCAAAACATGCTTTACCGGTCGAGGGGTATCTGGATATCTTGGGGAACGCTCGCCAAGAACTTTTTGCTGTCAGGTCAAAACGACCCCGGCCGCATCTGGATGATAAGGTATAACTTCTATAGGTTTATGAGTTCATTTCTTTTTCAATATGTTTAGTGTGACGGAGTGATGTTTAGTGTGACGGGTCATCTGTTGTTGCAGGTTATTGTGTCTTGGAACGGACTAGTTATTTCATCTCTTGCTAGGGCGTCAAAAATCTTGAAGGGAGAACCGGAGGGTACAAGATTCTACTTTCCTGTGGCAGGCACCAATGTAAGATTTCAGAGCCGTTTTTAGCTATAAAAAATTGGTTAGACTGAGAAATGTGACACTTGTTTAGTCCCAGCAGACAGGGAAAAACGTAGACTGGTGGTAGTTCAAGCACTTATGTTCATATGTTTAATGAGATCCTCATTGTCCTCCAAGGCTCTCTGTGTCTTTGTAGCTAGGATATTTGGTGCATCACTGAGTTGATACCCAAAGCTTAACTCAAAACTTAAAGCTAACTTTTGGTTGTTTCGATCTCTCATAATTGCAGACTATGTTGGTTACACGTTCAGTCAACTGTGTACTTTAAGCGATGTAGCTGGACTTGTCTTCTGTATTGTCAGTTTAATAGTTTTTGCTCATCATATTCAGCCCACAGAGTACATGGATGTTGCTGAGAAAGCAGCATATTTTATCAGGAAGCACCTGTATAATCAGCAGACGCGAAGGCTGCAGCATAGCTTCAGGAATGGTCCCTCCAAAGCACCTGGATTTCTAGATGATTATGCATTTTTTATATCAGGTCTACTGGATCTTTACGAGTTTGGTGGTTCAGTCTTCTGGTTATGTTGGGCACTCGAACTTCAAGAAACTCAGGTAAGGAATGCACAGGATCTTCTTGTCCATAGAACATCTTCTTACTGTTGAACTGTATCTTGCAGGACGAGTTATTCCTCGATAAAGCTGGAGGAGGTTACTTTAGCACAACTGGTGAAGATCCATCTGTTCTTCTCCGGATGAAAGAAGATCATGATGGAGCGGAGCCTTCAGGGAATTCTGTCTCAGTAATTAATCTAGTGAGGTTGGCCTCTATGGTTGCTGGCGACAAATCCAAACATTACACAGAGACCGCAGAACATGTTCTGGTGTGCCTTTTGCCTTGAACTTTCAGCATCTTAAATTGACTTTAGTCCAAGAATTTGCCATGTAACTTCGTAACCTCTGCATTTGGCAGGCGGTTTTTGAGAAGAGGTTGAAAGAGGCAGCTGTTGCTGTACCACTAATGTGCTGTGCAGCCGACATGTTGGCTTTTCCTTCTAGGAAGCAAGTAGTTCTAATCGGACAGAAGTCATCCGAGAGGTTCGATGATATGGTTGCTGCTGCTCATGCAGCATATGATCTTAACAAGACGGTATGTACTTTCTGTGCACGAGCTAAACCTTCCTA
This sequence comes from Petunia axillaris subsp. axillaris, assembly GCA_029990575.1. Taxonomy (NCBI): domain Eukaryota; kingdom Viridiplantae; phylum Streptophyta; class Magnoliopsida; order Solanales; family Solanaceae; genus Petunia; species Petunia axillaris. The sequence goes on from JARKNS010000006.1 coordinate 12,630,364, forward strand.
TCAGCTTGTATGAGTTTTACCTCTTAACTGGTGTACCAATTCTCAATAGGTAATTCACATTGATCCCACTGATGCGGAGGAGATGGAATTTTGGAAAGAAACTAATGGAGATATTGCTACCATGGCGAATAACAGTGCAGCTGCAGATGGAGTGATTGCCCTTGTCTGCCAGGATTTCACATGTAGTCCTCCAGTCAGTGATCCCAAATCTCTTGAATCATTGCTGTCACTGTAGATATATACTGAAAGCTTTGGCTTGAGGTAGTTTGAGAGTGTACACTTGAGTGGGCACCATAAATAACTAGAGAAGAGTTGAATTTCTGTTTTACAATAAGGTCGTGATATTGGGGTCCTGTCTAGTGGATTTGGTACAGTTTAGGGGTGTCAAATGGCTGGTTGGGTTGAAATGAGCCGGGTCAAAATGGGTTGAGTGATTAATTGGAAGGATTATTGATCCGCCCAAATGTTAATTGGGTTGAGATGGGTTGGGTCAAAATGGGCTAAACTACGGATCAAAACCCAACACTTATCAAGTTTTATTTTATGTATTTTTATTTTTAAAATTTGTCTAGTTATCCCAAAAAATTAAGAATATAGTTTTTTTCACTTTATTATGTCTATATTAGAAGTATCCAACAAAGAAAATAAGTTTTTTATAATATTTTGACAATTTCTCAATTTTTTATCTAAATCAACCCACCATTCAAATGGTTAAATTGGGTGGGTTAAAATGGGTTAAGCCAATAAATGGGCAGGTCAAACTTGAGCGGGTTAGACGGGTCAAGCTTTTCTGGGTCAATTTTGACACCCTGGTACAATTTAGTAGTTTTGGCTAAAGGTAGTTCAATAGTATGTACATGGAGTATGGATGAAAAATTAAACAGTGGGATCACTTGTTGGTTTAATGACTGTGTTCGCTAAGGTGTTTCGGTTTGGTGGTTCCTTTTTCTTGCGAGTAAATTTGTTTCTTTTTTAAAAGTCACCTTCTTGTACCAGCATTGCTGAGTACCAGGCCATTTCCCCTATGGTAAAATATATGGTAAAAGTTCGCGAACCTAATATTTGCTTGCACATACTTTGAGCATGTTGGTTACTTCTTTAAACCAAAGATCAAACCAGTATTCTATCAGACAAGTATGCATTTCCAGTTAAGCCCGTATAATTTGTACAGAACTTGTTTATCAGCTGAATATATGGGTAAATGGGATATGATGCGCTCAATTTGATCAGACGGAATTTATTGAACAAGTTGCTTTATTGAACAAGCAGGCAACTTGTGCTTGAAATGCAGACGGTGAGAAGAGTGTCTTTCATAAACAACTTTATGTCGATGTCTTCAATTCATTGTACAAAGTCCAGGCTCCATTTATACTTCAACAATAGAGCTACCAAATTCTTAACAAACATATGAAAGAAATCTGACTGAAAAAAATAAAGCCAGTTAAAGTGTATCACTATCAGTTTGTAGGTAAAGATGAACGTAGTCAACCTCACACTGAGGATTCAAATGACTAAACATAGATTGTGGCCGCAAAAACTAGTGTAATTATAGAATATGAATATTGTGACAAAGCGGTCGGCCCATTCCGCGTTAGCAGGCGGGAAATTTTGATCACTAGCCATTTTTGGACGCGCTCAATGGAGACTATCCACCGTTTCAAAATTCATTGAAGAATAACCAAAAATTCGCGCGCACACTTAAGCTCCATTAGCGTTGGAAAAACACCCCAGACTAGCCCCATAACAAAAAACTGGGGCTTTGAACAAAACTTGTTCAAAGCCCAAGTATTTTGTTATGGGACTTTATATATAAAGCTGAGTCTCATAACAAAATGATGGGGCTTTGAACAAGTTTTGTTCACAGCCCCAGCATTTTGTTATGGGTTATGAGACTTTATATATAAAGCTTCAGTCCCATAATAATGTTGGGGCTTTGAACAAGTTTTGTTCACAGCCCCAGCATTTTGTTATGGGACTGAAGCTTTATATATAGTCCCATAACAAAATGCTGGGGCCTTGAACAAAACTTGTTCAAAGCCCCAGTATTTATACTGGGGTTAGTTTACTGAAGCTTCCCCAGTACAAATACTGGGGCCTTGAACAAGTTTTGTTCAAAGTCCCAGTATTTATACTGGGATTTGTCCGAAGGTGGTTATTTTTCAGCGAATTTATTTTTGACGGCTACAAATCAATTAACGCGCGCCAAACAGGCCCCTACACTAAATTTTTACTTAGCAGGCATCTTCACATTATGGAATGATAGAAAGAGCGAGACAAACTCTACTCTCCCTTGGGACAAATTAAAATTGTTGCCTTTTAAAGGAAGCAATCATTATGCTATTTCTAATCGAAGCGAATATCAACAAGTTTGAAAGCTCCAATTTGTACTAAGCTTGATGCACAAAGTTTCATTAAATCGTCACAATAAACACATTAGCCTATTGTTTTACAGTTTAGCAACGATTTTCCTACATAAATTGTTATGGTTACACCCAATATTATAAGAAGAGAGAGGGAGAAGCACGTGATTAGATAGCAGCCATTAGAATACGTCATACTAAAGGCTGGACGGTTTTTTGGCCATATGATTTGTAAAACTGCTTATTTAGCAAGTATTTTTAGCCAAATAACTTTGTATTGAGTACTAATTCGTATTTGATTAATGTATTTTGTAAGTGCTTTTTTTTTCTCATATATAGTGGAGTATTGTGTTTGCTTTTCAGAAAATGAAAACTTTTAAGTATTAAATTACAAAGAAAAAATACAGATCAAGGTTTGTTTTTCAATTAGTATTATCCAAATAAGAAATTGGATAGATCAATCAGCCCGTTTTGGTTTGAGAAGGCTATCTCATATATTAGAAAAATATTGGGGATGAACTAATGAATATTTAATCAAATCAAAAGTGATTCTTAATTGAAAACTAGTACTAGTACTCTAATTTAGTGGTAACCAATTTATAGCTTTTGATTAACTTTAGCTTATAACGAATAGATAGACCTGAAGTGTTCAAATCAGTTAAGAAATTTACCTTGGCTTTCTCCAAAATAAAAAACAATCTAAGGCCAAGTTTTCACAAAAAATGGAAACAATTTTCTACTAATTTGGTTTCCCAGAAAAAAGATCGAAAGAGTACTTAACATTAATAGCCTGATAAGACGTAAGATAACTTTGTTAACGAAAATAGAAGATCATTAATCTTAATCTTCAATTATCACTAAAATCTCCAATAGAAATCGTGAGACGCCATAATCACATCTCTAATAGACTAATAGTTCTAATTACTATACAGTGGTACTAACGTTGAAAGTCCAAAGTAAAAGCAGTCACTACTAAAAAAACACAGCTCTCTGACCACCCAATCGGTCGCATATCGGTCGCCCAGTCGACCGATCGGCGACCGATATGGGTGGTCGGAGAATTAATGGTAACAAAAAGCCCTGCGACCGAAAATTGGTCGAAACTTCGACCACTATGCGACCGAAATTCAGTCGCATAATAGGATAGAAACGTTGACCGTTTAGGCGACCGAAAATCGGTCGCATAGCATATGCGACCGACAATCGGTCGCATACTTGGTCTAATGTGTTGGCATTACCTGTGACCGTTTAGGCGACCGAAAATCGGTCGCATACTTGGTCTAATGTGTGCGACTGATTTGGCGACTGAAAGTCGGTCGCCAAACTGGAAAAAACCTGCAATAAAAAACTTGTTTTCAGGCAGTAGCAACAGCAAAAACCAGATGGAATCAACAGAAAACTGCATTTCGAAGACAATAAAAACAGTAATTCAAACACAACGCAATAAAACCTAACATTTCAAAAACATCCAACAACATTAGTTATATCCTGAAATTGTTAACATAAAGCTTCACAGACAGTTATCCACTTTCAGAAAAGACTACTCGGTCGAGGCAAAGCTAGACCCGGACTCGGAAGAGGAAGAGGAGTTGCGTCGATGCCTGCTCTTATGCTTTCTTCTCGATTTTTTCTTCTCCTTTTTGGCAAGGAGCTTTTTGATCATGTCTTGCGTTTCTTGATTTACTCTCGACAGCTGTTCGATCTGCTCTCTCATTTGAGCCATTTCAGCAGGATCAACGGAGCTCGACGGATAAGAAGTAACTGAAGTGCCCAAAAAGCGAGCATTATGCTTATCCGAAGCAAATAGCGATCCAAGACCATAAGCAGACCCCTTCTTAACCCCTCCAACAGTTTCGACCCATATTTGCTTTTCTTTCTCGAACGTCAAGGGAGCCGGGGTGCTGCTTCCGGCGTCCGATGCTTGAGTCGATGTCCACTCTTCCACAGCCTTTGTAGCCTTTTCCTGAATAACATAAATATATTAATGATGTTAATAGAAAGACTAAACGTTGAAGGATTGGCGCGACTAAAGATCGAATTTTACAAACTTACCCAAACTTCTTTTGCGCGGGGCTCGACCCACTCTCCACCGCCCTTCTTGGCACCCTTTGTATGCCTGATCTTGTGCAGCTCGAGCACGGGAATAGTGCGCTTTTCTTTCTTTTCCTACAAATTAAAAATCATAATATGTTAGACAAAAAATCAACTGTTCAAGTAAATAATCAATCAATTAAATAACTGTACCAAGCGCATCTTCTGTGTAGCCGCGCTAATTGAGCCACCGATATGGAGCGATCCACCCTTTTCCGACGCTCGCGCAGCCTTGCCTTGTTTGCTCTTCGCCTCGAACTCAGCGACTGCCAATATTCATCCAGCTCTGCCTACTGAGCAGCATCGAGGAAGCCGGGCCTTGTACCTTTACGCCGCGCATTGTAATAAGTCCCCTTGAATAACGCAGCACATTTCTTGGGGAAGATGTTACGAATGTTATAATCCAGACCCTGATGCCAGATACATTGGCCCTGAAAGTATATCAAAATATTTTCTTTAGACATATTCATGGTTTAAAAACTGCAATTAGTTTTAAACCAAATGCATATGTATCACCTCAAAATCTACCAATATCTGCTTCTTTACTTGCTGGGGCACATCGCTCCAGTTTCGCCAAGGCTGGTTCCAGTGCGCTCTCATACACGCAGTCAGTACCTTAGTGGACTCATCGCTTGGGCAAAAGCTACAAAAAAATTAACAAGAGTTATTCCTAATACTAGCAATTAAAGTAGGAACTAATTATTTAATAGATAAGAACTTAATAAATTAGGTAGCTTACCCTTTATCCGCCTCGGGATAAATAATCATCCTGCCTTCTACACGAGTGCCAGGCTCACCAATGTAATAAGGCGAATGCGGATCATACACCATGAGCTCCTGCTGATCCGATGGGCCGTCACAACTATCTAAGGGGAATTCAGGGGGTTGAGTAGGATTGTCATCACCCTGGGAGGGATCGCCCTGTGTGGGAGGGACCTGTGTCTCAGTACAATCAAGGCTAGGGAATGTCCACTGCCATACAGGAGGCAACTGAGACGGGGTAATAAGTGGTACCTGATATGGGCCAGGGGGCCTGAAAAAAGCTGGATCATAACTAGATGGGGCATCAGTAGGCAGCGAATGCGGGACCTGTGAGGTCTGACTGTCATCACCCGCAGAACCTGAAGTCTCGCCCACAGGTCTCTTGCCCGACCTTCTTCTAAAAACTTTAGAGCATAACTTGTCCATCCCTGTTGAAACATTCAAATTGATTTATCAACTATATAATGAGAATACATAATGAGAATACATCAATCTAAAGTGCTGAGAATAAATAAATTTATCAACTAAGTAAGCACATCACAATCAGAAAATGAGAATACATAAATCATATTATGTTCATATGTACATTACAGTAGGTAATTAATACTAAACTACAAAGTACAAATAGGTTCAATCAACTTCATCATCCGATTCATAGTCACTAGCAATTTCATCCTCGGATGGCTCGTCACTATCTATGTTTTCATCATCCTCGTATGCCCTTGAAGTTCCTTCTCCAAAACTAGCCGGGTTTTTTGCACGACTAAATTCAGATGCAGCCACCGGGTCATACGTCCCATCAATATGTCGCAAATTGTCTGCAAGTTCAATATCCGCTATCAAGGGAACAGTTGAGACCTCATTCTGGTATGCAACATCTAACCTATCAGGTACTTCAATTAATCCCACCGGTTTTCCCTTAAGAACCGCCCACCACTTGGATTTGGCCTTTGCTTTTGATGCGTTCTTCGTCCGAGGGTAAGGAACAAACCACACTTGTTTTACATTCTGTGCAATGATGAAAGGATCATAGTTTCCATATGACCTTCTGTGATTAACCTCAACTAGCTTTGAACTCGAATCCACCCGCGTACCCCTGCTACCTGGATCAAACCACTTGCACTTGAAGAGAACCAATCTTTTATGAGGCCATCCAACTCTATACTCAACCTCTAAGATCTCCTCAATCACTCCGTAGAACTCAGAGTCGCCCCCCTGGTCACCAGTTCCAGCACTCACGGACACACCGCTGTTGTAGGTTTTTTTACCCTCTGACCAGCTGTGTGTATGAAACTTGTACCCATTTACGAAGTATGTATTCATCTTTTTATACTCGTAATATGGGCCATGACATATATGTCAGAAAATCAAAATTGATGCCATTCACCGGATTGTTTACCTATATTAAAATTAAATGGATTAGTGTAAATTAGTCAGAATTCGATGATGGTAGTAAGGTTTTTAAATCAATGGAAAAATATATGAGTTTCCATAACACTTACAAATGAGGTAAACCAATTTGTAAAATGATCACTGACTGCATTTGGACCAAATTCAGCAACAAAGTGACTGCGTTATGCAACGAAGAAATTTACATTAGAAAGAATACTTATGTTAGTCACAATTTAGTGGGTACCATTAAAATAAAACATACTTGTAATAAGGCGTGACTTCGGGACAGTTCAACAACACATGTGTTGTAGCTGCTTTCCTGTCTGTTTCAGTGAACTGGTATTTTCTGGATGATAATGTACTTCCCCTCCCTGGTTGATTGAATATAGAGAATGCTGGGTAATAGGGATCATTATTATCTCCCACATCATGCCGATCCGGCCTTGTGCACATACATGGAACATCCTTGTCGAAGTAGTATGAGCAAAAATGTGAAGTTTCTCTAGACAAATATGCCTCGCATATCGACCCCTCGATTTGGCCTCTGTTTTTCACATCCCGCTTACACTTAACAATAATTCTACAAAAAGTAATCTGTTAGTAGAATTATTTTGCGTAAAATATAAAGTAATTGAATAAGATATAGAAGCTTACCTCTCGAAAGGGTACATCCATCTGCAGTGCACCGGGCCTCCTAGCCGAGCCTCTTCAGCGAGGTGAACCGGTAGATGCTCCATCACATTAAAGAAGCCGGGTGGAAAGATCTTTGACAGCTTAGACAACACAACAGAAAAGTTCTGTTCCAACAAGTTCAAACTCTCTTCCTTCAAAGTCTTGCTGCAAAGCTCTTTAAAAAATAGGCTTGTCTCAGTTATTGGTTTCAAAACTTTATCTGGCAACCCATTGAATGCAATTGAGATCAAGTTTTCCATGAAAATGTGACAGTCGTGGCTCTTCATGTGATGGAGTTTTCCACCGGTCATATCAACACACCTTTCTAAGTTAGATGCATATCCATCAGGCATCCTCAAGTTACTCACCCACTCGCAAATCATTCTTCTCTCATCTTCGTCGAATGTATAGCAAGCCTTTGGAAGTAAAATGTTGTTGCCATCCCGGACCGCATGTAGCTCGGGTCGCCTGCAAAGTTCCTGTATGTCATACCGTTCCTTCCAGTTGTCCTTTGTCTTACCCTTGACATCCATCACAGTATTAAGGACTGCCTCGAAGAAGTTCTTCTCAATATGCATTGGATCGAGATTATGGCGCAGAAGGTTATCCTTCCAATAAGGCAACTCCCAGAAAATGCTCTGCTTGGTCCAATTATGTTCGACCCCAAAACCAGGTGTTTTAGTTTGCAAGTTTTCAGTTACCTTAGGAAGGTCCTTAACCCTGTTCCATATCTCTATCCCTGTTAACCTGCGAGGAGGCTCCTCATAATCAACCTGATTCTTCCTGAATGCATTTGTATTATTCCTAAAAGGGTGGTCCATTGGCAAGAATCTACGGCAACAGTCAAACCATGTCACTTTACCTCCATTTTTCAATGTGAAGGCCTTTGTATCTTCCATACAGTATGGGCACGCTAGCTTCCCTGCAGTGGACCAGCCAGACAGCATCCCATAAGCTGGAAAGTCATTTATAGTCCACATCAAAGAAGCATGCATTTGGAAGTTCTGTTTCATTGATACATCATAGGTTTCCACTCCTTCATTCCAAAGTGTCTGCAATTCATCAATCAAAGGCTGCAAATAAACATCAATACGAGTTTTCGGGTTATGTGGACCAGGTATTATACAATTCAAAAAAAGATATGGACTGGTCATGCACATTCCGGGAGGCAGGTTGTATGGTGTGACAAATACGGGCCAACAAGAATATGGCGTAGACGAGACATCAAAAGGGGTGAAGCCATCGGAACACAGCCTCAACCTTACATTCCTCGGCTCGCTAGCAAATGACGGATACACTTGATCAAAGTGTTTCCATGCCTCACCATCTGAGGGGTGTGATAGAATACCCGCCTGCCTGGTCCGCTCATGATGCCACCTCATGTGAGGAGCAGAACTCATCGAAGCATACAACCTCTTTAACCTGGGTATAAGCGGCAAGTAATGCATCCACTTAACAGGTTTCGGCTTCTTTTTTTTATTTTTCTCGGGCTTGTATTGAGGCTCCTCACAAAATCTACATTGCACGAGCTCTGCATCATCCTTGTAATATAACATGCAACCATTAACACAACAATGAATCTTATGAGAAGTAAGGCCTAATGAGGAAACCAATTTCTTAGTGAAGTAATAAGAAGTTGGTAAGTCCATGTTAGTCGGCTTTAGTTCATTCATAAGGCCTATGATGGAATCCATGGCAGCTTGAGAAATACTATAATCTGATTTGATACTTTGCAATCTGACAGCAACAGACAACTTGGAATGTACCGAGCCCTCATGGAATGGACGACTTGCTTCCTCCAACATTTTATAGAATTCACTTGCCTCGGCATTGGGAATGTGCTCAGTGTTAGGCTGTGATGTACCCGGCTGCATGGGATCATTATCCGGGTACATACCGAAAGCATCACGAACCATATCATCCATTCTATAATCATTACAGTCTGGTTCCAAAACCGGAGAACTACTAGTGCCATGAATATTTTGAAGCAGTTGAATGTGCCCCTGCAAATCCCACGGCTCTCCATGATAACGCCAAATATAGTAATCTGGCATAAACCCCCTATCTAACAGATGCAGTTGTACGGTCGTTATATCTTGGAGGGTGCAGCATTTGCACTTTATGCAGGGGCACTTAATTGTACCACGCCTTATAAAAGATTCGGTTGTTTTTGCTAAAGCAACAAATTCCTGAAGACCCTCTTCAAATTCAGGCCTTATCCCCCGCCGACCGGGGAAAAGTCGATTGTCCATCCACAAACAACGTGCATTAAAGTCCATATCTACGCAAAAATTGAAAAATTGAGAACAATCTAATAGGTACGATTTTTAATAATCCTAGCCTTTTTTTAATATCCGGTGGTCCGTTTGAATTCCATATTAATTACTATTAGCAATGCAATACAAAACGCATACAATTTATCCGGTTTAGGCATAAAATGTTCCAAATATAAAGAGTGCAAACAACAATACCAAAACCCTAACTTTAAATGCATAGCAACTATCCCAAACACCACAACCCATGACAAGACATCAACACATTGCAAACAACTCTACCAAACAATTCCAACAAATCACAACAATTACCATAATTAATCCCAAACATCACAACCCTATATTTAAAGTTCATCAACCCAAAACAACTTACTAGACATCACATTATATAGAATAAACCAATTATAACTAACAACTAACATGTAAACAACATATAGGCCGAATTATTTAAAATTATATATATAAATTCGGATTATTAAACCAAAAAAAAAAAATTACCTCAACTTTGTTTGGGATCCAATCGCATGTAACTATGATTCACCAATGTGCTATCACCCAATAACTACAAAAAAAAAAGTGAATTAAAAAGTCATTATTTGAGTTTTTTAAAAAATAACAAAAATTACTAAAAAATAAAATTTACCTTGAATTAGTAGGTGTAGATTGTGTTAGATGTTATGTTGGAGATTATAGAGTAGTAATTTAAAGTTATATGGGGTATGTAATGGTGGATAGTTGGTTATGGGGTGGGGGGGGGGTTCGGTTTTTAGGGATTGGATGGGTTTTGGGTATTTTGAAATGGGGGAGAAAGGGCTGCTGCCCCGTTTTCATACACAGTTAGGCGACCGACTATGCGACCGATCGGTCGCATAGCTTTTTCTAAAAAATTCCAATTTTCAGCGACTCACAAGCGGTCGCCACTTCGACCACATTTTGATTTTATTTTTTCCGTGGTTTGTACGACCGAAAATCTGTCGCACAACTGCACAGACCGATTTTCGGTCGCACAGTGGTGGTGGGAGAACCCTGTTTTTTTAGTAGTGAGTTTAATCTCAATTTTTACAATATTAAAATTTCAATTAACGATTTAAGAATGTAGCACTGGTGGAGCCTTTAATCCATCAAACGACATTGGAGGAACTGAAGGTGTAAACAATCAAGGAATATGGCAAACGGGCTCTGCAAAACATCTACCAAGAAGCTCTATCATCCATGTAGAAATATTACTCCAATATGAAGGATTGTGCCTAGCAAAATCTCAAAATCTAAGACCACTACAAGTGGAAATTGATTAAAATGTCCTATTACTCATGCTACAAGGAACCAACGAAATTTATTCTAATATTTTACATGATTACAGGTCCTTACTTTCTGACTTAGGATGCAGTGAAGTCAGACATATCTAGCTAATTTGCTATCTAAATATGATTGCAATGTATCGCGTGACTCTATAGCTTATTTTAGCCTAACACCAACTTTTTGTTATATATGAACTGGAGCTTGATTCTTCTTCTTACCTACGAGAAAGAAAGGGGAATCTTTGTAATATTGACCAGTGATAATATTATATATATGCATTCCTTAGCAAAAGAGAAATTGATAAGAATGTAAGAAAAGTTTCTTTGGCTAGAAAATTTGTCGTTTGTTTCATATTCATGTAATGAAAGAAACAAGTCAATTATGTATCCCACTAATAATATCATATGACAAACTTAATAAAATTTCAATACTAATAGTCAATACAAAATTGAGCCTTCATTACTGTGACACCCAGCTAAGGGTTAAGTATCCCACATCGGTATAACACATGAGTGATTTTGGGTATTTAAGTTCAAAATGTCTTAGACCATAGTGACGCGTTTTAAAGCCGTGCGGGCCTAGGTCCAAAGCGGACAATATCATTAGCGGGCTGGACTGTTACAAATGGTATCAGAGCCACTCCGTGTCAGCCTTATCGATGTGGGTTAGAGTTCAAGACTGAGTCTAGAAAAATTCCGGGTCCGCAGGGCAAACCTCAGTGCTGAGTCTAGGCGAATCCTGGGTACGCGAGGCAAACCTCAGCGAGGATGCTGACTCCTCTGTATCAGAGCCACTCCGTGTCATACTTATCGATGTGGGTTAGAGTTCAATGTTGACTCTTAATGCCGACTCTTCTGTATCAGAGACACTCCGTGTCAGCCTTATCGATGTGGGTTAGAGTTCAACCTCAGTGCTGAATCTAGGCGAATCCTGGGTACGCGAGGCAAACCTCAGCTAGGATGCTGACTCTTAATGTTGACTCCATAAGAGGGGGTGTATATGACACCCCAGCTAAGGGTTAAGTATCCCAAATCGGCGTATCCCACATCGGCATAACACAGGAGTGATCCTGGGTATTTAAGTACACATGCCTTAGACCATAGTGACGCGTTTTAAAGTCGTGCGGGCCTACGTCCAAAGCGGACAGTGTCACTAGCGGGTTGGGCTATTACAATTACTTATGAGTTCTCAAATTTCAGTTATATCAAAAATCTTAATCCTGATTATGAAAGGCCTGCAAACAATATTAATTACTCTCTTCCCAATTTGCAGGAATAATACCAAGGTTTCTAACAATATTGTTACTCTACAGTGCTTGTTAGCCGTTAGGGCGTGTGACCTTACACTATGGAATTAACTACAAAAAATCCAAAATTACGCCTTCTCAGCATCTTCTATAGAGTGCTAGCAAATAAGTTTTTGAATAATTACTAAAAATTACGACATAGCTTCCGTGGGGATATTCTTCGAAAAGTCTAATTAAATATACCACTTTTGGTGAGCTTTTTTGGATGCCAGGTGTACAAATAAGGGTGAATTAATGTAACCCTAATATTAAATTTACAAAAAATACCAATACCATACCATTTTACAAAATATATTAATACTTGTTTTACAAATTATATACAACTTCCATTAAAACCATACAAATGAAGGTTTTAACCCTCCAAGACCCACTGCTCCAGTCACAGAGTTGCCGTCGGTGGCCGGCAGCCGGTTTCCACCGACCGTCGGTGGTAAGTCGCCGGAATTATTATTTCTTAAAAAAAAATTGAAAAAATATATAAAAAAGTATAAAACATACAAATTACACATTCATACAAGATATACACTTATATAAAATACAATATACAAAATATACACTTATATACACCCAAACATACAAAAGACATAGAAATGACTTAATGAATATAAAAAAAGACTTATTCACGTACATATGAAACACACATACACATAAATACCAATATCTACAAAAATATACAACCACAATTACATACACTTGAAAATACAAAAATACACAAACATACGACAATATACATAGATATACAAATACACAACAAAAATATTCGCAAACATACAATTAAAATACAAAAATACACAAATATACAATAACAATACAAAAAATTCAATAGTCATTTAAAGAAAGTTCAAAGTGTATTTAGACACAAAAAATACACATACACTTTAATACACAAAAGATATATACGTATATACACATTAATACACTTCCAAAACAAAACAAAGAAAATGAAAAAAAGAAGAAGGAGAGAAGCAGATCGGAACAATAACAGATTTGTGGAGCAGCGGCACTGCCGAGAGCAGCAGCAGTAGCGCCGCCACTCCGGCGACGGCGCATCACCCAAAACACGAAACAGTAGCAGCAGCAGCAGCAACACGGGCTGCTTCGCCGGAGAACACTAGCTAGGGTCGCCGGAGATGGGGGAAAGACGACGTGTGGGTGGGTAGGTGAGTGGGTGGAGGATGGGAAAGAAAGAGAGAGAGAAATTAGGGTTTTGTATTATGTAGAGAGAGGAAATGAAAAAGTTGTATGAATTGTAAATATTTAAAAGTATCCGTATTTTTTATAATTTAGCTATTAGAATAATCATGTGGTGTAAATTTTTCTACAAATAATTTCAAATCCATCTGAAAGGATGTTTAAATTTCACAGTCTCACTAAAAACTTATTCATATCAAATAGCACTAAACCATATCAATTTATTATTGTCAATGGTAAATAAATCTTAGAACACAGTAATTAGATATATTTGTCACTATATTAATTGACCATGTTAAGTGATCAAATTTTATATAAACGACCCATATTATGAATTTAGCGATCTAGTGCAAAACATATATTTCTTCTGATTGCTTACAAAGGGTCGAAAAGCTTTATGTTCTAGGGCTCATTAAGCATATTTCACCCTATATTTGGTATCCATATTAAAATTTCGATAAATTCAAATTGATATATTGTAAGACCCATTTCAAGAAAAAATACTTCTTAACAGATTTTTTTTTATTCATAAACTTCGAACCAAGACTTTTGACTACTAATACCAGGATCTTAGCCATCCCACCATCAAACCATTAAGGTATTCACCATATTCTTATTCGGTGTGTATGCCAAAAGCGGGCTATGATATGGTTGAGTTTGAAATTCATCAGAATTACTAAAAAGTACCAGTACTATACTTTTGTGATGCCTTTAAATAAGTGCTAGTTGACCAAGTCCCAATTCTCAACTCCCAAAAACCATTTTTGACTCGTTTCCCATTGCTATCTAACTCTCGTAAGCCAGTCAAAAAAGGTGCTCTTCAAATTCAAAAGACCTACTACTACGTTGTAAAAGAAAATTATGATGATGAGAATACAGATCTCCTATTTTCTATTCTTTTTAGATACTACTCGCTCCATTTCAAAAATGAATCTATTACTATTTGAAGGGTCAAATAAGATTATGTTTGACTACATGTCTTATAAATATTTTCTAACTATTTTGAATTGTTAACTATTGCGACTTATAGTATTTTCATGTAGTTTCTAAATATGTAAATTTTATTTTAAAAAATTTAAAAATTCGATGTGTAAATTTCCATTGAATATTAGTCAATTTGACCCTCGTTCATCCTTTTTAATACAGGAGGAGTAAATGTTAAGCTAAGATATGCTACAAGTATCAAAAACAAAGGACTCGCCACAATTTAGCACCACCCATGTAAGATTCTAATTTCTAAATCAAGAAAGTCTCTATCCCCAACAATGGATAATCGCTTTATCCAGTTTACTAACCATATACTAGTATTGAGATTATTTTGTTAGGCATCTTACAGCAGAAAGAAAACGTAACCAAACAATATGTTGGTATAAATACCAAGTACTAATAGCTTTACTTCCCATTTATTGTATGATGTGTTCTTTAATTAGTACTACTAACCAATAATAAGGCTAGCACTGACATCAAGATATTGAGCACGTTTCTAGTGTCATGAAAATAAAACCTCACTGTTCGTGATAGTTAAAATTATTATTCAAGGTCTCTAAGATTATACATTAAGATAAATTTGATAATACTCCTATATTAGTATAGAAAGAAAAAAACCTATATTAATTAAAGCAATGGCAGTTATACATCTTTTTATTAGGTAATTACTTGACTTCGCATTTATTGTATACTCTAAACAAGTGTGCTCACTTTTAACATATTAAGCTAAATTTCTAGTTTAACACAAAATAAAATCTCCCTACTAGGGCTAATTGAAATTATCCAATATTTTCAACCTAGATTTGAGGTACAAAAGGTTATCATAAAATAAGCAACAAATAACCTTACCTTATTAGTACAAAAGTTAATTAAAACAATGCCATTAAGATAATATGACCGTCTTATTAAATAATAACGTCACTTAAAAATCGAAACAAATTTAAATAAGATAGAGAAAATTACATGAATCAGAATTTATATAAGCGACTTAGAACTAAGTACTGATTAAAAACTTAGCTGATTAAGGGAAAGTTTGCATAAAGTTCACTATAGAAGAAAATATTTTTGCAATTTTCTCATATTTAGTTGATCAAGATATATTGAAAAGTATTTTTTTCGTAAAAATAGGTTCCTTAAAAATGAGTTAAATGACATTTCCGTATTAGTAGAGAAAACAAGTTGTATTGACATTCAGCTCATTATCCCCTCCCTACACTTGTTTATGGAAACACAAGTAAACCACTTATTTATGGAAATAAGTAAAAAAAAGTCACTTATTTATGAAAAAATATTGTTCTAAATACCCCCCCCCCCCCCCCCCCCCAACAAGCCAAGAGATTTTCAAGAGTTGAAGTTTAGAAGTTAATGCAAAACAAAGTGGGAGTTTGTATGTGTGAGTGTAGCTGTTAGGTCATCAGTGTACGCTTCTATCTGTCAAGTCTATATTTTACTCCATTAATTAACTCTTACAATTAAATAAAAAACTAAAAAATAAAAAAATAAACGCGGCTGGTAATACACCAAAACCAGTGTCTTCTCTTTCTTCATTTTCTCTCTCTTTTGCTCATTCTTTTTGAGCTTTTACAACCCCGATCCAACCTTATTTCCACAATTTAATTTTCAGAAAATCCATATTTGATTTTCAATTTTATTTTTTTGGGTTTTTAATTAATTTACTTTATTTAATCAATAAAGGATCAGTTTTTGATTATTCTAAATTTGGTGTTTTTGTTAAGATCTTGATTAGTTGAGCTGAAAAGTTTTGAACTTTAATAGAATGGGTCCATAATTTTGTATATTCTTATTAAAGTTAAAGGCTTGTTTGGGTGTTTGAAAAGTGAAATCTTGAATTTTTTTATTCTTGAATGATTTCTGTTGGAAGTAGAAATGGAAGGAAGGGGATAGGGATAGGGTTTGGTGGTGGAAGAGAAATGATGGTAATGGAGGAAACTGAGCTTGAAGAAGGAGAAGCTTGTTTTAATAATAATAATAATAATAATCATGATTCATCCATTGACCCTGATGTTTCTCTATCTTACCTTGTGAGTTTCTTCTCTTTTAGTATTGATCGTTACTTTGGATTTATATCGAGATCGATGCGTTTTACTTTTGATTCTACTTCAATTGTAATTGGTTCATATTGTGTGTTTGACTTTTATACTTTAGCATGTAGCTTAAGTTTTCATCAATTTGCTTAGTTCTGTTGTGGCAGCTCGATAGATTTAGTGGTCTAAAACCAAACCTTAGTATGAGGCATTCGTATGTTATATGAGAAAATTTGATAAGGAAATGGAACAAAGTAATGTGACCTAAGCAATGGAGATTTAAAGGTATTCGTATGTTTATATCGAGATCGAAGTGTTTTAGTTTTGATTCTAGTTCGTACTGTATTCGATTGTAGTTTGTTCATGTTGTGTGTTTGACTTTTATCTTTAGCATGTAGCTTAAGTTTGGTCAGTTCTGGATATCGCCTGTTGTGGCAGCTCGATAGAATTAGTGGCCTAAAACTAAATCTTAGTATGAGGCATTCGTATAGTTACGAGAAACTTGATAAGGAATGTAGAAAAGGAATGTTTGAAATTATATGGAGATCGAAGTGTTTTAGTTTTGATCTTGGTTTCGTATTGTATTCTACTGTAGTTTGTTCATGTTGTGTGTTTGACTTTTATACTTTAGCATTTAGCTTAAGTTTTGATCAATTTGGTTAGTTCTGGATATCTCCCTGTTGTGGCAGCTCAATGGAATTAGTGGCCTATAACCAAATCTTAATACGAGGCATTCATGTGTTTATGAGAAACTTGATTAGGAAATGTAGATAAGGAATGTGGCCTAAATAATGGAGATTTAAATTTATGTCTAAGATTGAATGTGAAAAGTAATTAGCTAGTATTGATCACTGAGAGCGAAAGGGATTTGCTAAATTACGTTAACCTAGTCTTTGAGTAAATAGCATAAGATTGGAACCTTGTAATCTATGATTTGTGGCAGTCATGCAGCAAGTGGTTAAAAAATTCTACTTGTTACTGTTAGTAAGTACATAAATTATAGCATATATATTAGTATATGTTATATATAGTGTAATAGTAATTAAGCAAGGGCTTTAATGGCTTGTTGGAGTTGCTCCTGATTCTACCGGTTTTTAAATTGTTACTATACTTATGTAACTTCAATATGGTTACTGTCTTGTTTTGTGAAAGCTAAAAACAGCTAGTTGTGTCAGCCACATCGCAATGTATCAATCAACTGAGCCTCAAACCTAACTAGTAGGATCAGCTATATGAATTATCTGAAACATTTCCTTCCCATAAGGACCATTTCATTGCAATACTAATAAATTTGTATTTTAAGGCAAAGGGGTTATCTTATATCCATTTCTCCGCACACTGATATAATATCTAAGTAGACTAAAAGCTACAGAAGAAAGTGAAAGGATTAGGTTTGTAATACTATTACCTGTAAAGGAAAGTGATTAATTTCAGTCCAACACCGATATACAGTTGCATTAGAATCTTTCTCTAATTGGAAGTTATTCTCGAGAGTGCTCCTTTGAGATTTTAAACAAGAATACCTCGAGTCTCGGTCCAAGTATATTATGATGTTTGAGAAAGCAAGTATTTGCTTATTCTAATTTTTGTTTCATAACTTCTCTATCTAAATTCTAAATATATTTCTTGAGCCGAGGGTCTATCGGAAACAGCCTCTTCACCTTGGTGGGGTAAGGTCTGCGTACATCTCACCCTCCCCACCCTCATGTGGGATTACACTGGGTATGTTGTTGTTGCTGTTGTTGTTGTTGTAACTTCTCTATCTAAAGTTGGTCTCGACTGTCGAGGCTAGTTAATAAGCCGGTAGAAGTTTTCCGGCAGATGTTGTTTATGAGTTTGCATTATGCACCTGGCTACATTTTTTAAGTCTCTCATGTATCTATTCTCTTACTCTGTCAAGGATGAGAAACTCCACAGTGTTTTGGGACATTTTCAAAAGGATTTTGAAGGTGGAGTTTCAGCTGAGAATCTGGGTATGTAATACTGGAAATAGGGTATTCTCGGAAGCCAATGTTTGCAGTGATGAGGCTTATGCCATCAGCTGATTATTTTTAATTTTTATGTGTTAACAGGGTCAAGATTTGGCGGGTATGGTTCATTTTTACCAACTTACCAGCGTTCTCCCTCTTGGTCTCATCCAAGGACTCCACAGGAATCCACCAACTATAACAGACAAGTATCACCAATCAATCTCCTCCCTGAGGTATGGAATCTTTGAATGAGTCCTTATGGTTTCCTTGCATGATAGTATACAGCAACAGGGAGGTAATATGCTTTCACATTGATATTCTATGTATTTATCTTTTAATAATATAGGTTGGTCGCCAAACCTCGTTAGGGTCATCATGCACTTCTCTGTCAGGAAGGCCTATAGCATCTTCTGCCCGATCAGCAACAGTACCTGCAGTAAGGGTTCCATCACTTAAGGGGGGACAAAATTCTGCTGCACCACCCACTCAGGCTGAAAACTCTATTTCAAAAAGTAAAAAAGTGAAGAAGCCAAGAAATGCCTCAGACCTGAAAACGCTTAAGGTGCGTATTAAAGTTGGCACCAAAAATTTATCGGCCCGAAAGAATGCTGAAATCTACAGTGGGCTTGGGCTCGATGTCTCTCCATCATCATCTCTGGATGGTAGCCCCATGGACAGTGAAGGGATATCCCGTGACCTTCGAGTTTCCCCAGATGAATCCCCTACCAGTATACTTCAGGTGAATCTTCCTTCTTCCCACAAGCATTAAGTTTGCTTTGATTTTCTTCTTTTTGGTTTGAGCTAACTGTGGATTCTGCAATTTTTTTTTTTTTTTCAATCAACCCACTGGAGCAGATTATGACCTCACATCCAATGCGTGATATCTTACTTCTATCCCCTCTATCAGACGAGTTGATTAGCTTGACTGAAAAAGAAAAACATTGGGGGCAATGTGGATATGAAGGGAAGAACAAGGCAAGCCTTGAAACTTCTTTGCCATTAGCAAACGGTACTCATTATGCAAATGGAGAAGTTTCAGGGGCAAGGAAATTGAAACCTTATGATAAAGATGCCTGGGCAAAGGGCAAAGGCAATGATAATCAAAATGGTTGTGGCTTATTATCAAAGAAGGAGATAGATATTGATGCTCTCGCCTGTGAAGAACTTGTTTCTAACGCTTTGAAACTTCCGCTCTTATCTGATTCATGCCCTAATTTTGCCAATCCACCAGAAAATCCTGAGAAGTCAGTTGACAGTTCAAGAACAGCCACTAGGGGTAAGAAAAAAGAAGCATCCTCTGATCGGGCATCCAAGAAGTCCTTGCTGCCTGTCGCTGCAATAGATGCAAATTCTGTTGAAGGGTCTGATGCTAATGTTTTCTCATCTAGAAGAACTACGGATATTAAAGGAACAGATTATAATGATCATAGATCAGGACACTGGAAGAAAGAAGAAAACGACGAAGAGGAGAAAGCTGATGATTCATCCAATGTTCGTCAGACAAAAGGCGGGAATGCACTAAATGCAGATGCAGATGCAGATGCAGTTAGTTCCCTCAAACAGTCATCTCGTCAGAAAAGCTCCAAAAATGAGGATGGAATGCCACTGGCTCCTGAAAAGGAGCTTTTCGGATCTGCAGATACATCAAAGTCAAAAGGAACTCTATCTCATAATGCCCAAAGCACAGAGGTAGTAAAAGAAGGTTTCATTTCTGATTCTTCTGTAGCATCTAAGGGGAAGAAAACCTCTAGCAACATCCTCTTATCCAAAGGTGATTCAGAGGACATGAAAAAAACCCTGGCCAGGGACAAATACAAAGAATTCTTCGGGGACATAGAACTCGAACAAGAAGATGCTGAAGCTGGTTTGGGGGGAATTCAATCGAAGGAGTTGCTCAACGGTTCTGTTGAAGTCAGTAAGAAGAGACTTGAACGTAATAGCTCAATGAAGGAAAGAGTTAATGATAGGAAAACTCAGAAGCCTTCCGCTTCAGCAGAGCATCCTAGGATGGAGTCAAATGGGGCTCCTCATACCGCCTGTGCATCTAATCCCGCTGCACCTCCAGGAACAGTAGCTACTTTAATTCAAGAATATTGGGCAGATTGTGACAAATGTCATACTTGGCGTCTACTGCCTCCTGGCACAGATCCTGACAGTCTCCCTAAGAAGTGGGTTTGTAGAATGCAAACTTGGCTGTAAGTTGTCTACAGTCTTGCTTTCATTCTTTTATCAAGATTTTCTTTCTTGCTATAAGTAGTCTTCTTTAGTCAGGAGAAGTCATAATTTTAAAGGTAAAGACATATTGCGATAGATGTTAAAGATCAAACAACTATCATAACATACTTAATTGTTAGAACATTTAAGATGATTTCCAGACACTAATTGATTATCTTCATTTTCTAGGCCTGGATTGAACCGTTGTGGTATCACGGAAGAGGAAACGTCGAAGGCTATAAGGGCCCTTTACCAGGTTCCGCTGAGTGGTGCTAGTGCCCCTGCTTCTGACAAACAACATAGTCAACATGAATATCCTGGTGGGGCACTCTCAGGACTAAGTTCTATTGATATTTTGCATGCCAGCCAAGACCAGCAAGAAGTAGGTTTACAAGGTGTTGATGCTGGTGGAAAGAAAATTTATGGATCAAAAGGTATGTCTAGTGCAACCAAACAGGAAGGTTCGCTGTCTTCAAACTATCTTAAAAGAAACCATCAGGGGACCCCAAATAGTAGAAGCTCCAATGGTCCTACTAATTCTCCTGCTGGTGAAAATGGGCATCAGCTGGTGAGCCTGCCGAGTAGCTCAATCATGGAGAAGCAGAGACATAAGCAAAAGGAGAAGAGAAGATCAGTTGAGAACCATTCTGATGGAGGTATGTTGTCTGAATCAGTCATTTTTTGTACTTGTAAAATCCTTGATTTACTTGAACTTCTCTTTATTCTGTATGACATGTTTTGCAGGTACCAAGAATTCAAAGATGAGGAACTCAAGCGAGATGGATTTGGATGGTTCTACAGCTAAAAAGTTCAAGAGAGATGATGCACATTATGATGATGACCCCACTGGGGCAAAACCAGGACACAGCTCAAGCGCTGGTTTGTCGAATAGTAGATCAGAAAAGGTTAGGGATAAACATAAAAATAAGAACTCAAAGGCTGATTCAATGAAAATCTTGGTTTCAGCAAAAATTCCAGAAAACCATGCTCTGGATAGTTCAGTCCATAAATCTGACAGTAAAGACTCCCTTAAGAAGAGAAAACGGAGCGAATGCCAGAATTCTGAGTCACAAAATCCCCAAGATATTATGGAAGAGACATGTGATAACGACCGCAAGAAAGAAAAGAAAGCAAGGGTCTCCAAGTCTGGGGGGAAAGACTCCAGCAGAA
This sequence comes from Petunia axillaris subsp. axillaris, assembly GCA_029990575.1. Lineage (NCBI taxonomy): Eukaryota > Viridiplantae > Streptophyta > Magnoliopsida > Solanales > Solanaceae > Petunia > Petunia axillaris. The sequence goes on from JARKNS010000006.1 coordinate 12,652,096, forward strand.
GCAGAACTAGTGGAGGAACTCATGGAAAAGGTAGAGGTAAGAAGGAACATCAAGTTGGACAAGATCTCAATAGCACTCTATCTCAGCGTAGTGCAGATGCTGCAGATTCTTCAAAAAGGGATTTGTCTGCCTTGCAGCCTTCTGTTGCAGCCACTTCAAGCTCTTCTAAAGTTTCTGGTAGAAACAGGCCTAGTCTTCAGGAAATAAAGGGTTCACCAGTAGAGTCAGTATCTTCATCTCCTTTGAGGGTTTCAAACAAGGATAAGTTTTCATCAACTAAAAGGAACTCCAAGAGAAAAGATAATCGCAAGGATGCTAGTTCCTTTCCCAGTTCTACACCAAGAAGGTCTTCTCATGGTGAAAGCAATCGTTCTGGGATGATAAAGAAGGACGAAGCTTCCAATGGCAAGCATCATGGTGTAGAGTCCTCTGAACTTGATTACAGGGAGAAAGATGTCCTTGATGTAGCAGGTGCTACAATCACAACAAAGATCATAGGTTCTGATTTTGCTACTCATCAGAAGACAGATGTGACTGCTGACCCATTAGGTCAAGCTAATCAATATGATTGCACGACAGATAACTCAGACCAAGGCCTAAGGAACAACAGTCAGTGTAATAATAGTGGGTCTACCTCAAAGGATGAGAAAGTTTCATTGTCTCAGCTTAAAGAAAAGAACCGTACTTCCAGATTTGATTCCGACAATTGCAAGACTAAGGATCATGATGTTTCAATTGAGTCTTCAGATCGAACAGTAGATGAGGGGAAATTGACATCAGGAAGAAGCAAGTTTCAGGATAAATCAGGAGCTGGTTCTGATAAATTACAACAAGGTTCTAAGAAAGATTCTACTGGAAAATTGTTGAATGAGAATGTTAAAGGAGATATTCGATCGAAGTTTGGTGATCATGATGGTGCAGAAGTTGGATTAGATGTTGTGCCCAGCCTGGATAAAAAGCAGGCCACTCTAACCGATCAAGATGATGGGAGATCTTTTAGGAAGCTTACTTCTGACAAAACTGAGCGCATTGAAGTCCAGAAAGGGAAGTCGCACTTACCATCTCCTTCAACAAGAGGTCAGAATGAGACAGTTCCATCTTCACAACCAGTACCTGTATTTGAAGGGGAGATGTTGAATGCTTCAAGACAGAGTAAAAAATCTGAAAGCCACCCTGGAAACATACCTAATGGCTTGCGACACTCTACCCCGACAGCACATAAGGGCCGAGATCCGGATGCTCGAAGCCCTATTCGGAAAGAATCTGTAAGAGAAGCTGCTGCAAATGCTATAAAAGAAGCCACGCACCTTAAACATATGGCAGATCGCCTCAAGGTTTACAGAATTTTCCTTCATATCTAAAGAAAAGAAGGAGCCAAAAAATAGTTGATAGGCTTTATCAGTTTCTCTCATTTGTTTATTTGTTTACTCATTTTTGTTGACATAACTCGACTCCTTGTTCCAGAATTCTGGGTCAAGTGAAAGTACAAGTCTGTATTTTCAAGCAACCCTAAAATTTCTCCACGGAGCATCCTTGCTAGAATCATGCAATGACAGCGCCAAAAACAGTGAATTGAACCAGTCAAGGCAAATTTATAGCAGCACTGCAAAACTGTGCGAGTGAGTTGTCTAGTCTTTGCATCTGGTCATTCATTGCGACTCTGATTGCGCGAATTCATGATTACTGTCTTACCACGCAGAAGTGCAGACCTGAGATGTCTAAGCTGTACTCTTTATTGAGCTAGTCATGATACCCTTCCTTTGCCCCTATGTATAGCAAAAAAGTTAGTCGCGACTATATGCTTTCACAAACAGATTCAGTATAGGAGAGTATGAAGTTTCTCAGAATGACTTTTTTGCTTAAGAAACAAGAAACCTTGCTGCTAGAATAAAGCTAAACTCAACTTGCTATTCATTACAGGTTCATTGATTATCAGAATGTTATGGGAACTGTACCCCTATGTTTTCCTTTTTAACATTAGTAGCATTGGATTGGTTAAGAATGTGGGTTTTGTTAAATTTACTGCAATGTAGAAAATGCTTGTTCATATCTAAGGATTGTTTTGTACCAACAGAATTGTCAGTTATAATGTTTATATCAACCTAATTAGATGTGCTTGAATGTGTTAGGAAATTGTCTTGCTTGTCCATCAATTTTAGTAGCAGCAGATATAACTCTATGATTTTGGTGCTTTTAGTAGGTCTAATCTATAACAATGCCTTACCAGTTTGTGTTATATTTGCTCAAAAGATCATTGGGAACAAATTCCTTGTCATGCCTATATATTTTTTATACTTGGTTGATGAAAACTATATGTCTTACATATTGGGCTGTGTGATTATTTGGGAGCTTTTCATTTTCCACTCACAGGGAGATATGCACTTAGGGAGTACACAATACTGCTTTGTGATATACAAGGATGCGCTTTCAGTTTTCACTTATCTTATTTGTATTCTCGTAATTTATAATCCTAAAAGCCTCTTCTGTTGTAGAATGTGAAACTGATTTAATAGAAGTATCTACTGTTGCAGAAATCTGTTATAATTCCAGTGAGAATCTTAAAGTGTCATGGAAGTTTCAAACCAATAAATGCTTATTCTGTTTTTATTCTTGTTATGTTTATAGGTTTGTTGCCCATGAATATGAGAAAACGAAAGACATGGCCGCTGTTGCACTAGCATACAAATGCACGGAGGTCGCATACATGCGAGGGGTCTATTCCTCAAACTTTAATGCAAATAGATATAGAAATGAACTACAAACAGCCCTGCAAATTTTTCCTCCAGGTATTTTTCCCAGAGATCAGAGATTCACCTGAAAACTATACATCTTACATCGTGATACCAATTTTAACTTGGATGCTACTAAAGTGGCATGGTTTTGCTAGATATTCATTAAGATAGTTCACTGTTCACAACTTTTACTTGTAGTACATCAAAACCATTTTCTGTGTACTCATGCGCTTATGCTTTGCTGTACCTATGAATTATTGAAGATATTATCTTTTATAAGGAATTGTTGAAGATGTTATGGCATTGACAAGTCAATATCGCTAGAAAACTCCATATTAGCATTATTGTGGGACTTAAAATTAATTGATTCTAAAGTTATCCAATGTATTAGCCACAATAAATGGGTGTCTATTAAAAGTTATTCCATTTTATTTTCGTGTGTGCCGAGAACAATGGGTGTGGATAAAATATGAATGGTTAAGCTGGGGACAAGTCACAACATTGTTGAACACTTGAATAGTTGAATTATTCCTAAATTACAAATGATAATTCACATAACTAAGATTTATTTCTGATGATCAATGCTTCTGTGGAATTCTCTTCAAGAATTATTAATAATTAGGTATTGGAAATATATGCTTTGACAGTTGGAAAGAAATTGATTATTGATATATTTAACTGTAAAAAGAAATTAACTTACGAAATATTATCTAAAATGTTTACTGTAAATTAGTACTGTAAGCTTTTCTTCTTCTTCTTTGGAGAGATGGTAGGTGTATTAGTTTGTAGCACCAGTGTCCATGGAGGTGCTGTCAAAACTAATTTACAATGTACCAGAAGAATATCCCTTCTTTTCTTAAAGGGGTTCTATGAGATCTATCACTGCTTCATCATCATTAGCAAAGCTCTGTTTTACACCAAAAGTAAATAGTTCATACTTCATATTGATCTTCTGAATAGAATTACTGTTCATCTTCTATGAACGTAATAGCTTAGAGAAACCATACCATTAGTATGAATTAAGCACCAGAAGTAGTTTATTTAGTGACTAAATCCTTTTTATTAGGAATAAAGTCTAACCAATACATTTACGGGTCGTTTGGTTGAGATAGAGTTTACGCGGATATTAACCATGTACGTATTAGTAATGCGGGTATTAGCAATGTGGGTATTAGTAATGCGGGTATTAGTAATGTGGGTATTAATAATGCGGGTAATTAGTAATGCGGGTATTAATAATGTGGGTATTAGTAATATATGTATTAGCTATGCATATATTATAACGTAGGGATTATTTCTTGAATCACTAATATATTACAAATTAATATACAATGTTATAATTTAAAATATTTAATTAGTCCTTAAATATAATTTAAAAATATTCTTACTATTATGAGGGTTAATTTTGTCATTTTAAATTTTAATACCTGCATTATTAATACCACCTTCTACCCCGCATAAAATAATACATAGATTCCCGCATTAATAATGCAGGTATTAGCTATGCGGAAAAGGAAATTGTGAACCAAACATTGTATTAGTAATGCTATGTTTTATGTGGAAAAGGAAAAGACCAACCAAACATGGTATTATAATGCTAAATGTTGTGCAACTATCAAAGAGGAAACCAAACAATGTATTAGTAATACCAAGACTTTATGAGGGTATTAAATTAGTGCTAGTGCAAACCAAACGACCCCTTAATGGTTTCTTCTTTTACATTTAACAAACAGTTGTATCTGATTAGTACTTATGGAGTGTCTTGGACTTCCCATCTTAAAGGATCGGACTTGTTTTAGTATTATACTTACTGGATCCCTTGTTATCATACACTAGGTGAGTCCCCTTCCTCTTCTGCCTCAGATGTTGACAATTTGAACAATCCAGCGACAGTAGACAAGGTTGCCTTGGCGAAAGGTGTTGGTTCTCCCCAAGTTGCTGGAACTCATGTTGTGTCAGCCAGAAACCGTGCTAGTTTCATGCGGCTACTTAACTTTGTAAGTATTCATAACTTTCAGCTCCAATAATGACCTAGTCTAATCTGGTGAATGAGATCATTAATCAAGCATATTTTCAACAGAAAGCATCAGTCTAACCTTGATTGTCATCCACCATGATCTCATGAAGTCAAAATCTTCTCCATATCCATTTACTTGAGAACAAATGCTCTGAGTTTTTATTTTGCTCCAGCCATGTTCCTTTTTCTAGTATCTTAGTTTTGATTAATTTACAGGCCCAGGAAGTTAATTTAGCAATGGAGGCCTCCAGGAAATCACGTGTTGCTTTTGCAGCTGCTTATCCTGGACTTGGTGATGCACAGTGTAAAGAGCCTATATTATCAGTAAAGAAGGCCCTTGATTTCAACTTCCAGGATGTGGACAGCCTATTACGCTTAGTGCGGGTTGCCATGGAAGCTATCAGCCGGTGAAATTTAAGGTAGGGATGAAACTGAGTGATTCCACTGGACAGACTCTTCAACCTGTTCTGCACATTGCTGTCAATTGAGGAGAAGTTAGAAAGAGGTTCTCTTGATCGAGTTCTATTCTCCCAATGCCCTTGTAAAATCTGTACATAGATAAATACTGCAGTTGGTAAGATATTCTCAATACAGCCACATTCACGTTCCGGCAGAAGTAAGGAACTCGGTGGTGCTGTCAGAAATTCATAACATTCCACTGGCTCATTCTTAGTGATCCAGCTGACTTGCCTCTTCGATAACAAAGGTAAGATAGCCATGAATATTGCATCTTACTGAACTTATGGTTTTTCCATATCTCAAAGTAATTTTTAACTGATCTTGTTAGTTGATAGCTGACCTTTGTTAATTATTTTTTTCTTCCTTGGCTCCACCTACAGATACGCCTGCAATCAAGATGGCTTATAGTTGATTTTTAACTTATGAAAGGAATAATTTGAGAAATATGTGTCCTCGACAGTACAGAAGAATAACATGACCAGTATATATGATTCGTGTCTATTGATGTGGGTTGTTGACATTGAGGAGACTCGGCGACACACACTTTATCCCTGTATGTTGATGGATCTTTAACTTCTACTATTATGTAGAAATGGAAAAAGGCTATTCCTAACTAAAAAAACATTATTTTGTTTTGCAGGTCAGCTTTTTGCTTACAGAGGAATCACAAGATGAGATATGCAGTTGTTGTACAAGCAGTTTACCATCTTAGTAGGTTCATACTCCACTGCCTTTGTTAATTGTTTCAAGGGAATTTTGTTTCCAAGGAGTGAAGCCCATCGCTCATGTAAGAATCTAATCCATTTTTCACTGTTGTAATATATACACACTGTTTCACTAATCGGACTTGTTATTACAGGGTGTTGAGAACTGCAACAGGAGGGGCTGCCAGAATTGCTAAATACCTGCTAATATCCTACCAGAGCCAATTGCTATTCTTTTCCCACAGTTACTCTGGTTTTGATATTTATACTGAGAGTGCAAACACTATCAGTGTAGTTTGACCTTGACACATGCATTGTGATAGTTGGTTTAGTTACCATTTTTACTAAGTTGTCGATTAATTTAGTTTATCATAGAGGTACTTGTAATTACATTGTAAGTAACTTTATTGAATAAACAATTCACACCGTCGATACACATAATAAATCATGGTGTCAACATGTTAAAGATGATGCATTCACTTTTTCTATTTTAATATATAGAATAAAAGCTAAGGAAAAAACCAACTTTCCAGAATCAGTATTTTAGGCGAAAATAGTGTGCTCGACCACTGACAAAGTGTCCTGCTATACATGTTACATTAACTATTTTTGGAATAAATATCACAACCTAAGCAAGAGTATCAACTAGTATATCTTAGATTAACATTCAAAGAAGACGTTATACTTCAAATTGTATAATCGATTGGATTTGATATTTTATTAATTCAATATTAAACCCAACTGAACTAAACCAATTATACACTCTCTTCCTTCGGTTTATGTAACTACATTTTCTTTCTTTCAAAAAGTATAATTCGTTTCGAGTTTGATAATAATAATAATTTAATTCATATATTCCGTTCTAGTCTAAATAAGATGTTGCAATAACCACATAAATATCATAATATATTTAAAGTCGTAAGTTTTTTAAAAAAACTATAGTCATACAAATTATATGTGTTTAGAACTACTTATCAAACAAACTGCTCCTTTTTCAAAATATTTTGTACTCAATCAAATAGTAGGTCATAGGAGTGTAGGACTCGAAGACGTTAGAGTTAGAGGTCTGAGTTCAGCAGAATCTAGAAGTCACGTATCTTTATTTTATTACCTAAAAGTCATTTAACTTTGCTTTGAGTTCAGCAGAATCTAGAAGTCACTTATTTTTATTTTATTACCTAAAAGTCACTTAACTTTGCTTTGTGCTCAAATAAAGTTAGTTTACATGGAATATCCATGCGCCCCATTTTATTTACACTCCCTGCCCACCCGGTCATTTTATTCACACTCCTTGCCCACCCGCCCTATTTTAATTGTATACCGTTTGCAGTAATATACCTTTTTAGTATATCAAATTAATTATAGTTCTTCATGAAGGTGAGGGTATACTGTAATTGGGAGTATACTGTATACTAAAAAGGTATACAGAAGAAAATGCACTACAAAAGGCACTGACACATATGCAATGTATACCTCCTGCAGTATACTGCGTTCAACAGTATACCACAATGGTATACTGTTAAATTAGGTTGATGTATATGAAAACAATAAGCATTGTATACCCCCTAGGGTATACTGAATTCAACAGTATACCTCTATGGTATATACTTCTGAATTAGGTTGGAGCATACCAAAACAGTGGCACATACGCACTGTATACCCCCTACAGTATACTGCATTCAACAGAATACCTCTATGGTATACTGTATTATGGGCAAACAGTTTTGTGAGTTGACATATTTGAAAGTATAACATCCGATGCAAGCAATCTAGTCACTTCTATTTAAATTTTGACCTAAAAATTCAAAAAATGAGGATTTTGATTTAGTGAATTAGGACAATCAATTGAAAATTTTGATGATAAGATTTGAAAATAATGAAGAATTTTGGTAATTTGAGTAATTGATGTGAAAAAAATCACGTGAAATTGGGAGAAAAATCTGAAGCAGTGATGGCTTAAATTGTGGGAGAGAAACAGAGCGAAAAGAGTGGTTACAGGGAAGAGAGAGTCTGTGTTTTAATGGAATGGATATACAATGTAAATAAATTTGTGAGTAAAAATGTAATAGATATGAAAATATAAATAAGTAGGATTTATAGGTATTTTTGTAAATCTCTTTATAATAAGCTCACCCAAAAGGGCTCTAAATTTCTAAGTAGGCAGAATTGATAAGTACCCATTGAACTTGTCTGTTTTTTTCACTTGAACACTTAAACTTTGCGTGGGTTTTATGACCCCCTTGAACTTGTTCAAAGTGACATAAATACCAACTTTTGTGACCAACACCAACTTTAAGAAAGTCCGTGAATCACACGAACCAATAATGTTTTGCCACATCATTTATTTATATTCTATTTCAATTTATTTTTTTCAGCTTTTTTCATTTTTGTTTTTTTTTTTTGTTTTTTGTCTTTCTCTTTTTTTCTCCTTCTACAACCCTGCATCACAATTGCCATAGCACCACCTCCACCGGAAATTTTATCAAACATCTGCCAAATCAAAACCACAGGGATTATTACCAGAACAACAAGATGCGATTTTTCTTTTTCTTTTCTTATTCCTTTCCTTTTTCCTCTTTCCATTTCTTCTTCACCATCTGGTTTTCTTACCGGTGAAACTAAAATTCTGGCGACTTAGCAAAGCATCTCACCGAAAAGCTTAAATCAACTCTAAATAGTGTGGAAAGCAAAGCTAGATTCAAAAGAACTAACCCATGATTGAAAACGGCCACCACCAAAACACCAAAAATTAAGTAAAATTGATGCTTCAATTTAAGGAATTAATCTGATTAATTGAAAGAGAAGAAGAAGAAGACGACATCAGATTTGTTCTAAGCCATTCAAAGTCTTCTTTTCTCAAAACCCCTCTTTGAACGTGTTCATTTTTATTTTCCTTGGTTTGATTTCTAAGATTTCCATGGTGTAAAGTGATATCTTCCAAAGGAAGAAAGTAAGCTATGGTGGAAAGTGACTGAATGAAAATGAGGGGAAGGTGGAAATGGGTCATAAAACAGCAGAGGTGCGGGGGAGATGAAGCACAATAAGAAAAAGGAAAAGAATGTAAAAAGAAAATAGTTTTATATATAATAATTGAAACTGATTTATGCACAAAAAGATTTCCCACGCGCCCTAATTTGCCTGTAAAAACTACAGCTGCCACGTAATCATAAAAGATTGTATTTATACTACTTTGAATAAGTCCAAGGGGGTTATAGGACCCCCACAAAATTTAAGTGTTCAAGTGAAAAAAGTGGACAAGTTCAATGGGGTATTTAACTTTTAGGGGTCGTTTGGTTGGTGGGATTGGATTAACAATCCCGGGATTAAATTTGGGATTACAATTATCCCACGTTTGGTTAGTGGGATTAAGTAATCCGGGATAGATTTTATACTACAAATATGGAACTATCTTATTCCATAGAAGGTGTTGGATTATTAATCCCGAAATTATAATTCCAGGATAAATTTAATCCCAAATTTATGGGATATCCCGCATTTTTAGTCCCGCCAACCAAACGGCCCCTTAAATCCTACGCGCTTCTCCATTACACTAGCTGGTTTGGAATACCATATGAAACTACTTCTATACAAACTACATGTTGACTTAGAAGCCAATCCTTCTTTACATGCCAGAGAGGGTACCAAGGTTCACACGTGGTAGTTTAAGAGGCCAATGTAGCTGTGCCTACATTATTGTCATGTGATTCAACGTACTTCTCCTTTAATTAACTTCTAGGTCACCTACCCTCTCCCTCTCTTAATTGCTGCCTATTCTCATTTTTGTTTCTTCCTCTTTTTATTTTCCAAAAACAAATTCTTTCTCTTTGATCTCCAAATTCACGGCTTCTCTTCCTCTTTTTCTTTTTAACATTTTCCCCATTATGTGGTTTGGGATGGGATGCCAAATGTCTTGGACGGTTATCCACCACCATACCACAAAGTTTTTTTTGCTTCTTTATTTAGAGTAGTATTCAATATTTTTATTTGAGCCTCGGTCGAATTCGCAATGTAAGGCTCATTTATGAAAAACATTTCCACTAAAATCTCTTTTATTTCATGGTCTTGAATTCAAGAACTCTAATTAAGAATAGAGAGATTATATTCATCCTACTATTTCATACCAAGGTGGATGATGACTCCAAAATAACCAAAACGCAAAAAATATTTTATCTTAATTTTAGTATATTTTTGCGCTATTAACTTCCGAAAGTATCTTATTAAGAAATATTTGATAACGATGTAGTAGAATCCTCATTATTCCACTATACCTTTCTTGCTTCCATTTCAAATTGAGATTGATCGCCAGCTAAGTTAGATTGAAACAAGATTTTATAAGAACATATATCACATATACGAAACATGTGGCACCTACGGATCAACTTATTTGCCCAAAATAATAAATCGCGTATGCTCCAACTTTCTTTCGCGTAGGACATTATCTAATCCATTAAATATATTTACAACAACTATACACTCTGTATAATCTTATAAACGAGGTCGGAAGAGGGTAAGGTTTACCCTAGCTTGAGTAAGGTAGAAAGGCGATTAGTTCCATTTGATTGTTATTTTGCTTCTTGTTGGTAATTAGGGCAATACCCAACATTAGAACACCTTCTAACTACTAATGCATTTTGTTATATTTTCCGGTTGGATGATTCATTAATCCTAGTGGCGGAGAATTATGGATGAATCGATATTTTTTTTGTTTAATTGGAGAAGACTAGAGAAAAATGAAAAGAGTGCAGATTTATCCACCATAAACTATAGTTCCATTTCACCTTTTCACTTAGATATAACAAAATAGACAAGAAATAACACAGTACTTTAATAGAAATAAAAATACAATAAAGAGAAGTAAAAAACACATAATCATAAAATTATTAATTCCTCAAACCCCACCACCACCTTCAATTCTTCACCTCCTCCTCTTCCTCAAAAGCATCAACAGGAAAAGCCCTACCAAGTCCAGTAGGGGTAGAAAAAGTAATTTTCTTAAACTCAGGGTCTTGAATAGAAATATAAGAAATAGTAACCCAAATAAGCAACTCTTTACTCTTAACACCAGTAACCTTTTTCATTTTACGATCCTCCACAAAGGCTGTAACTTCAGTATCATACCAAACAAGTTTGCTAATTTTCTTGAACTTGTGTTCTTTAGCCTTTTTTTGTTTCAACCAAACAAACCCTGTTTCATGGTTCCGACCAACTTCTATGATGTCTTCTAAGGGAAGAAGACCACTTGGCATGTTGATTTCTTTTAATAAGTCTATTGCTTTTTGCTTGCAGACCACTGGATCTGTGTATACCTCCGCATTTTCTCGGTGGTTCTCCACAACTTGTTGAGATGACATCTTTTTTTCAAGAAAATTGAATTATTTAATTGAATATTGTTAATATAATGCGTCAAGTGTAGGGTGTATTTATAGCTAGTGATATTAGGGGAAGTTACTAGATTGCCCTTTGGACTACTCCATTTGTTTACGTACTTTTTTAGTTGGGAGTTGCTTAGGAGGTGGTTGCGGGGCGCAACCGCACCGCTGCCCCCTCTAGTTTTCACCAAAAAATTAAAAGGTGCATTCGCAACCCATTAATTGAGGATACGTTAGAAATTTATTTAATCTTTTCGAGATTTATACAATATAAAAGATTTCATATTTTTATTGATATTTCGTATACCAACTTGATACTGAAACATAGATATTTTTTATTTATATAATTGCCTTGTTGTCTCCAATAAAGTTCGTTTGGTAGGAGGGATAAAGATTATAATCTCAAGATAGAAAATGAGATTAGATTTAGGGGTGTTTACAAAAAATACTTACTCAACATAAAATATTTGCTCGTGTATACCTATTTTTTTACTAATTACCTGTTGTACCCATTTTGAGCCATTCCCAGCCTTTAATGAAGCACATTATGTTTTCCATTGTACTTTCATTTCTCTTCTTTCTATTTCTATCCTCTTGCTTTAGTTTTGTGTTCCTTTACTTTGTCTCTTTCTCAATATTATTAGTAATAAATTATAGTAAATGTCACAGTAGCGTTTTTCTTTATGCTTCTTTTTCTTTCTTTTTTCTATATTAATTATAGAAATTTAATTGACATGGTATATTAATGACAAACATTGATAGAAATTCTATATATATTTCTTTTTTTTTTTGCTTTTTGCATTTTTTCCTTTTTTTTCTTCTTTTCCTTTTATTTAACTATGTCGTTGATTAAAAATAATTAATAAAGTATATATTTTCTTCTTTTTTTTATTTTCTAAATCCATTCATTTTTCCAAAATCATTCTCTTTTTTTTAATGTTTCTCCATAATTGATTTCTTTCATATTTTTGCTCCTTTCTTTTTTAATTTATTATTTATTCATGTGCAATATTTCATTATTGTATATTTTTAGGTTATACTGTACTCATTTTTGCTATATAAGTCCGTGTATTTCTACTCTTTTTTATAATTTATAATGATAGCTTTTTTATTACATAATTTATTGTCATAAGCTAGTATACTAAAAGAGTATATGGTATAAACAAAAGGTATGCAATGTTTAAAATAGCAAAAATTCAAAAATGTAATTATTCGACAGCAACTCACACTCTTTGATCCAAACATGAAAATGTATACTAAAAGAGTATACAACATACTAAAAAGGTACATATATTAAAATAATATAAATAAAAATTACCATTTGTTCGATACCAGCTCACTCTGATTCAAATACGAAAAGGTATACTAAAAAAGTATACAATATACTAAAATGATATACAATGTTTAAAAATACAAAAGTTGAAACACCTATTTTTTAGAATAGCAACTAACACTTTTCGACACAAGCACGTTATATAATATACCAAAAAGGTATACAAATTTAAAATTATAAAATTATAAAATTTGATATATTCAGTTGTTCGATTGTAGCTCACACATCCAAAAACAAAGAGGTATACTAAAAGAGTATTCAATATACCGAAATGGTATATAATGTCTAAAATAATAAAAATTCATTTGTTCGACAGTAGCTCACATTCTTCGGTCCAAACACGAAAAGGTATACTAAAAGAGTAACAGTATACCAAAAAGGCATACAATATTTAAAATAAAAAAATTTTAAACATTCATTTGTTCTATAGTAGATCATACATCCAACCACAAAGAGAGATACTAAAAGAGTATACAGTATACCAAAATTGTATACAGTATCTAAAAAAAAAAAAATTGTTCGATAGCATCTCACACTCTTTGATCCAAACATAAAGGATATACTAAATGAGTTTACGAATGCTAAAATAGTGTACACTGCTCAAAACACATTTTAGGAAGTCAATCACAAAGAAATTAAACAAGTTACTAAGTTATAAATCTTTCATTATAAAAAAGAAACATATAAAAACACACAATTCCCTAGAACTATCACTTTTTGAAAAAATAAAAAACATACACTTTGTTTGTGGTGTGCAAAAAAATATAAGAAATTTCAACATTAATTGAAAAGAAAAAGGTCTCAGACTTGTTACATTCATTCTCTGAAAGAAAAGGGTCACCCATTTCTTTTTCGCTTCAGGTACAGAACAAGGAAGCTACTACAAGTAGCTCACACTTTGATTTAAATACAAAATAGCGTATATCAAAAGAGTATACAAATTCAGTTAAAGTATACCGTTATAGTAAATTGTATATTGTAGCAGTATACTATTAAAGTATACAGTTGAATTCAAAACAATAAAATTTTAATCATTAATTGGTTCGATAACAACTCACACTTCAATCCAAACATAAAAATGTGTATACTAAAAGAGTATATAGTATACCAAAAAGGTATATAGTATTAAAAATAATAAAATTCAAAACATTCATTTGTTCAATAGCAGCTCACACTTCAATCAAAAAATAAAAAGTTATATACTAAAAGAGTATATCGTAAACCCAAATGATATACTGTACTCAAAACTACAAAATTTGAAATATTTATTTGTTCGATAGCAACTTACATTTTAATCAAAATAAGGTGAAACCAAAAGAGTATACGATATATCGAAAGGTATACTTTATTCAAAACAACAAAAGTTGAACATTCATTTGTTTAATAGTAACTCACACTTCGATCTAAATACAAAAATATGTATACCAAAAGAGTATATAATATACAAAAAGAGGTATACATTTCAGCACAACAAATCTAGCCTATTCCTGTTCATATTCACTCCCCTGAAGCACCGAAAATTGTATCAACTATATTTGTTGTAATGATCTTCTTGTTCAATTGTTTGAGCTGAATTTCAGCCATGTTAACAAGACATTGTCCAGAGTCTCTACTCGTATTTTGACTATGTCTTTGCATCCATGAGACAATCACAATTGCACTTCTTGTGGGCCATGTTTTTTCTGTAGTTCAAGAAGTCACATCTGTACAAGAATTCAAAAACATCATGAGCAGATCCAAAAAAAAAAAAGGAAACACAAAAAGGTGTACAACAACAATATTCAAAATATTCATTTGTTCGATGACAACTCACACTTCAATCCAAACACAAAAAAGGTGTATACCAAAATAGTATACAATATCAAGTTGACGTATATAGTTATAGTAAATTATATAGTACAACAATATACTGTTTCCGTAAATTAATGCAGTATACTATTGCAGATTACTGCAGCAGTATACTATTGTAGTATACCGTTTTTGTCATTTTTTCTTTGATTTTCAGCTCATAAATTCAATCTCAAGCACGTTGAATCGGCTCCATATACGAGTAAATTTTAGCATAAACTTTCCAAAGATACTAGGGACAATATTTTGCAACACCCAGTTCGAATCAAACAACAAAAATAAAAATAAAAAATTTCATATTCAAGAGTTTCAAGTTCAATAATGGTGGGTATTCAAAAATCATCTCTCAACCACTTCAAATAACCTCCAAATGCAACCAAAATTTAGTATGAACTTGCTCAAAGTAATAAAAATAATATTATGTGACACCCACTTCAAATAAAAAATAAATTTGGTATGAAATAGATTCTTCAGATCAACCCCGTACTAAATTTTGATTCTCTTTTTATGGTGTCTCTTATATTGAATCTTGCAGCCCGAGGCATTTTACTGATAGAAGATGACAACAACCACACACATGTAGCAGCCTAGCATGCAATCATTAGAACCCTTATGCATCAACTATAAATGCATAAATCTCCATGAATTCATGCAATAATCAAAAGATGAGAATTGGAGAGAAATAAAAAGTAACTTGGTTTTGTAAAGGAATAAAGAAAAGGGAGCCATGAATTTCAATAAATTTATGTAATAATCAAAAAATGAGAATGGGAGAAAAATAAAAAGTAGGTGGGTTTTGTAAAGGAAGAAAGAGAAAGAGATGAGAAGGAGACGTGTTATTTCTTGTTTTTCTAAAGGGTGAGTGAAGTTGGTAGGAGTGTAATTATTATAAATTTATTAGGTATTAAGTTTGAGATTGGGTATGTCGGGTAATTTTTTTTGACTTTATGGGTATACTGTGTAAGTGTCCCTTAGATTTATCCTTTATTTGGTTAGGAGTATTAAAATAAATTAGCATAAAACTTATTCCATATAGAGTGTGGTAATCTCATGTTTTAATCTCACTTTCAATTCCAAGATAAATTTATCCCAACTTTATAGGATATCCAACCTTTAGTAATCTCTAGTACCAAACGACCCATTTAGGATGATTATAGCATCTCCTCTACTTTATTCTACTTTTGTTAGTTGCACCATTACTTTTCACATTTTTACTTGTATTAATGAAATACTCTTGTTCCACCCATTAGGATTACCTACACAAGCTTACAATAAAAAAACAGATATAGGGCAGAAGCACCAGCCGCGGACTTAATGAATCAATCTTAGGGGACATTTGTTTTCATTAAGATTAAGATGTCTGAACCTGAATACACATCTGAATATTAAGATTATGTCATTGGATCTGAATATTGAAACATTAAGACTGTTTGTTTTTTAACATCTGAATATACACAATTTATCTATATTTAAATATAGTAAATGCACAATTCAAATAAAATAGTAATTAAACATCATATCAATAAAATACTAGGAAAAACCTCATTAGAGTATTACATAAAACTCTCCAGAATGACTTAATTTAATAATATGTAAGAGAGATTGAACTATACATTACTCTCTCCAGAATGGCTTAATTAACCGTAATAGTTCAAGAGGGTAAAGATTCTTATTAAGTTTTGGAATTACATGCTAAAGATAAAAAAGTTAACTTGTATTATGTGCTTTTGATAGATGAAGAGAGAGGCGGGAAAATTTTTGCTAAAAAGAAAGAGAAACGAAGTCTAAAAGTGGAAGTAGGAGCTCCGAGAAAAGTGCCGTAATTTTAATAGGAAGAACTGAATTTTATAAAGAGCCTGTTAGAGATCTGATTCGGCCAGACGTTTTTAAGAGGTAATAAGTGATTAGAGGTTAGCAAAAACAAATATACTTAATGGTCTGAAATCTTAATCATTCAGATTAAGACCTCTATTAAGTGCAAACAAATGAGGCCTTAAATTGATGTGAGTTATCATTGAAGTTATGAAGATGAACTTCTGATGGTTTGCTTTTGATTGACTCAAATTTTCAATTTCGAACAAAAATTTAACACAAGAATATACTACAGTTGACATCAGTCTTGCATTCCTCCACAGAAATCAAAAGAAGTGTTCGCATACTCTATTGTTCACTCTATAGTTCGGAGTGATGAATCTTTAAATCTTTCTTTTTAGGGATTTTTACACAAATATACAAATTTTCACACTATATTACAAAAAAATAACAACATTATATAAATTACAAAACATAGCAATATTTTTCCTAGCGCAATACAAAAAAAAAACAACATCTCACAACCTCAAATATCTGATCCTTCACATCTAACTGTGCATAAAATGACACGTGGCCATCAACCAAATGATCATTCTATCTCCCGTAAGTTGCGCTGACGTGGACCACAAAATAGATCTCCTATTTCGATCCCACCGGAATTCCACATACACCGTGGATCAATTGGTGCAGGCGACGGAACCCAGGCGGCAAAACGGTTAATCAAATCAATAAGTGCCGGTGATGGCGACAGAACTCCGGCATAGAACTGTTAATGAAATCTATTGGTGCTGGCGATGGCGATGGAGCTCCGTCGATATAGATACAGAAATCCATCAGCACCGGCGACATGGATACAGAAAGTATAACAATCAATTTTTTCAATAAAATTCATCGGTACCGGCAACATGGATACAGAAAGAACAATAATCAACTTATTCCGATAAACCTCTGTTCCACAATGAGACTCAAATCTAAGGGGGAAAATCAATCTCAAGAGAAGAATAGGAAATTAACTATAACATACACAATAGATTAAAAATGAAATTCAGTAACAATTAATGAAATGCAGAACTAAACTCACCCAAACAGAACTCGCACTTCGAATAATAATGCCATAGAAAGACTGACGAAATTTGAGATTAAAGTAAGTAAATGGATAGTCAGTAACAATGAGTAGTAGATAAAGAAACGAAATAGATATTGATGAAATGAGGAAATGGTTATGTGACGTGAAAACCAATGGAGCACACTAAGTGGAGTACACTTGTCCTATAGGAAAGTAGAAGGGCTGCAAATGAAGGACACCCAAAAGCTCGGTTTACGGTTTACGGAATTACACTTGTCACATTGATTTTTGTACAACCATTGAGAGATGTGTTCGTACACCATCGAGATACAACGAGATATGAGCTAGTTGGTAGTTGACAAACATCGAGATATGAGGTGGTTGGAGTGAGATACGGTAAGATACATCGAGATACTAGGTGGTTGGTAGTTGAGATACGATGTGAGATACGATATGACACAGTGAGATACGGTAAGACACAACAAGATACGGTAAGATAGATACAAGGTGATTGGTAGTTGAGACACAACGAGATACGATGTGGTTGGTAGTTGAGATACGGTAGGATACAGCGAGATACATGGTAGTTAGTAGTTGAGATACAGTGAGAAATGATGTGGTTGGCGTTGAGATACAATGAGATACGATGTGGTCGGTAGTTGAGATACAATGAGATACAATGAGATACAGCGAGAAACGATGTGGTTGGTAGTTGAGATACAACGAGATACGATGTGGTTGGTAGTTGAGATACAATGAGATACGATGTGGTTGGTAGGCGAGATACGGTTAGATGCGAGGTGGTTGGTAGTTGAGATACAATGAGATACGATGTGGTTGGTAGGCGAGATACGGTTAGATACGAGGTGGTTGGTAGTTGAGATACAGTGAGATACAACGAAATACAATGTGGTTGGTAGTTGAGATACAATGAAATACGATGTAGTTGGTAGGCGAGATACGGTTAGATACGATGTGGTTGGTAGGCGAGATACGGTTAGATACGAGATAGTTGGTAGTTGAGAAACATCGAGATACAGTGAGATACAATGAGATACGATGTGGTTGGTAGTTGAGATACAATAAGATACGATGTGGTTGGTAGGCGAGATACGGTTAGATACGAGGTGGTTGGTAGTTGAGATACAATGAAATATGAGGTAGTTGGTAGTTGAGAAACATCGAGATACAGTCAAATACAATGAGATACAGTGAGGATGGGATGAGCAAAAGTAAAATTGGGAAAAATGGGAGGAGTAAAAGTGAAATTGGAGAAATTGTGGGAGGAAAAGTAAAATAGGGGGAAATGGGAGGAGCAAAAGTGATAGTTGGGGAAATAGAAGGAAGAACGGAAAATGGCCAAAAATACCCCTATCGTATCAGAAATTGTTCAATTTTACCCTTCATCCACCTATGCGTAACTAAATACCCTCGCCGTTAATTTTTTGTAAAAAAATACCCCAAAAACTAACAGACATGCCAACTGTGTATGGTGGGCCAAAACTAATCCTATTTGGCACAATATAACTGGTCCACATGAAAACTAAATCCTAGTCAGCTATGTGGTTACACTAACTTAACTCAACCCAACTTTACTCTACCCAACCTGACCCACATTAACCTATCCCGCGTAAATAACCCTTCCCTCTGCAATAAAACTCAATCCTAATACAATCTACTCCATTTCACCATTCTTGTTTCTTCATATTGGTTAAAACAAAATTCAGAATTTGTAAGTATGTCCGAGAAATCTGAATGTTCAGGTGACTCATTTCAACCTCGTAGATGTAGGTGTGGGATGATTTCTACTCAATTAACGGTAAAGACGAATAATAATTTTGGACGTCGATTCTACAAATGTCCACATAATATTTTGCTTGTCAACTAATTTTGACATATTGGTCATTTTTTTTATCTATGTTTATGTTTGTTGTTGATACCCAATTTTCTCCCTCCGTTTTTCGCAATTTGTCTATATTTAATTAAAATTTATAATAGTAATTTTTCAAATAAAACTGCATTAGATAGCATGCATTTTACTATGTAATATTATTATTAATCCCCTATTTATATAATATTTATTTAATTGTGACTATATTACGTAATTGCATTCATTTAGGCTATTTTCTAAAATACGTATGCTATTGGTGTAATTTAACACATTACGATATTATTTAATAATTATTTGTGGCTATTTATATATCTAATTAGCATTATTTATGTTCATCTATATCTATTTATGATTAAGTACATTTATTTATAATTATTTACAAAATTTTCTATTTTTTATATTAATTATTTATATTTATAAGTATTTTAATTAAATACTAGCCACCTTGTTATTTTATACGCGGGTTAGGTTAATGTGGGTCGGGTTGAGTAGAGTAAAGTTGGGTTGAGTTAAGTTAGTGTAACCACATAGGTTGACTAGGATTTAGTTCCCACGTGGACCAGTCATATTGTGCCAAATAGGATTAGTTTTGGCCCACCAAACACAGTTGGCATGTCTGTTAGTTTTTAGGGCATTTTTTTACAAAAAATTAACGGCGAGGGTATTTAGTTACGCATAGGTGGACGAAGGGTAAAATTGAACAATTTCTGATACGATAGGGGTATTTTTGACCATTTTCCGAAGGAAGAATGTAAGAATTTGGTATGTCATGGGAAAATATTGCTATGTTTTTGCTATGTTTTGTAATTAACTTCTCATTTCCTCTATAATGGGTAATTTTGCTAAAATATTGCTATGTTTTGTAAATAACTTCTAAAACTAATACTTTTATGTAAAAATTCCTTCTTTTTATGCTTTAACAAAAGAATATACTCTTAACAAGAGTTTGTGCGGCAAAAGTAAGAATCATTTTGTCCGAGATAACGTATATCGAACGTTTATATAACGTACAACCATATGTTTGTTGAGTTTCCAAATATAACAAGTACTTATAACCATGCCATATTATAGAGGTGTTTGCCGTAATGTACTCTATAATGTGTCACTATATATATAGACAATTATCATTTCCAACGACAAAAGCAAGAGAGCACCAAGAGAATTGATTGGAACATCTTGGCAAAACTCTTCCTTTTTTTTTTTTTTGGGTATAAAAGTGATCATGCCAAACTAATCTGGATTTCACACCATGTACAAGGGCATTAAAGGGAGAAGGCGTTGCCTACCAAGCATTTATCCATCCCCACGCTCGAACCCAATACCTCTTGTTGGGCTCTTGGCGCAACCAGAATCACTGATTCACACGATTTACAGAACTTCATTTAAGCAACATATCAGAACACAAGGGAATGAATAGTGCATTGCCCGATGTATGGCTGCACGAAGTACAGATTTTAACCATCCGCCAAACTTACTTGAACATAGGTGGTTATATCTAAGAACTGCACAAGTTGCCTATTCATAGGCAAAGTCAAAAAATTGTCTGCTACAATATCCTATTAAGTTGAAAGCAATAACCAGCTGTACTCAATGAAATGTGCAAAATACAATAAACTTTCTGCAGGGTATCATGCCATTGCATCAGGCTAAGTACTTAAACAAGTTCGGGTTCTCTTTGTCTCTTTCCAAGTAATCTCGGGTGATGAGATCTTCAATTCGCTTTTTTATTGCTTTGAAATCAGGCTACAAAAATACACAAAATTTATGATATCAATATCAAATTCTCAAACTAGAAGCCATAACTAATCTTCAGGAAAAGCTAAGTTGAAGATGCAATAGACACTTGCACTCGCACAGGAAATAGAGCCCCCAAGTACATAACTAACCAGAAGATGAGATTTTGGTTGGATGACATAGCTATTCATTTAACATTTTAAGCACTATGCATAATATATATATTTGGTCTAATTTTATTTCTTATAGTTTTTGAGTTTGTAGAGAAAACTCTAGCTTTTTGAGAATATGAAACTTCCTTGAGGCTATGAACTACATTAAAATCACTCCGCCTCCTTTCATCTCTACTGGTGCTTCACTGCTCTATGAAAAGGATAGGACAATTGAAATGGAGAGAAGAAAACAGTCTAGCTATCCAAATTGTTGTCCGATTTGACAAATTTAATAGAAGCCAAATTTTGTCTCTGCACAAGATATTTAGAGGTTTGAAAACTAATGAAAGATACTTCACCATAAAAATTCTCCGTTTCACTGTGCTAATATTAATGTCTAAGAATATCATGGAATGCACAATAATAATAATAAGTTCAAGTCAGTTTTTCTTTCTGTCAAGTTCCATCCTTTGGGAAAGTAAACAAACAATTTCACTAAGTCAAAAATGGAATGCACAATAATAATAATAATAATAATAATAATAATAATAATAATAATAATAATAATAATAATAATAATAAGACTAACGGATACCCTCCTACTACTTTACCAGCACTACTCCAGATATTTTAACTTTCACGATAGGCCTACTATTATTTTACTAACATTGTCCCAAATATTTTAAATTTTTTAGAATATATTCAACACCATGATCCCATAAGAAAGCTTCAATTAATCAGGTGATAATATGATATTGAGATGCAAGTTATTAATCAAGTTAATTCCTTGTCAAAATAAGGGGAATAACTGTTAAAGTAATTTGTTGCTACAACCCTAGAAGATGATGCCATTTAATTTTGTTTACTGGCAAGAAGCTGGAAAACTAAATGCTCAAATATCATAATGGCCCTCCAGTATCAAATAGAGCCCTATGGTTACACTCTGGGCCATGCAAATGATATCAACCTTCCCAAAGTGATTAATTTCTTTATAGAAAATCCAAATGGTAGAAAAATTGGAGGCAAACCTTAAACATCCGGCTCAACTGCTCAACACACTCCAGAACTAGCTGTTGATGAGGAAGAACTTTGCGACTCTTCATAATGCGGACAATACAAGCATCAATTGCATAACGTCTATCTTTGTCTACATCCTCAACCACCTTTTTCCTTTCATCCACAGGAGGCAAAGGGACCTGGATGTGCAAATAAAACATGCCCGTTAAAAGATGTCAAGTGTGTTTTTATGAAGCGAGCATCATTGAGAAATACAGTGTTCTAAATAGTATCAATACCCTAATCCTTCTCATCCTGTCCGTGAACTTGGAGTTGAACTCAAAATGATCAGATGACGAAACAGTTCTACTGGCAGGCTCCTTTGTCAAAATTTTATACTTGGCACATGAAAGGGATTGAAGCAATCTGATCAAGTCATCATCAGCCAAATTTAACTGACTCTTGATTTCTGAGTAACTCAATCGATCTGAAGCATTAAACAGTAAAAGAGCCGCGGCCTGAAAACAAGGCATCCTAAATCAAAAATTTTGTCGTAACCAGCAGGGATATTGTAATTGAATCATTCGATAGAGTAATCACCTGATAAGTTCCCACAATCAGTTCAATGGTTTTAGGCTGAAACTTCCCATTGATGTTACATGTACCCAATGAATAAATCCATGTCAGTTTCCTGTGTTTTGTTTTTGTCTGATAGAATTCCTTGAAGACTTCCACACACTTTACCTGATGCAAGTGCACAAAAAAGGTACATCATCCATTACTTCAAAAGAAAGAACCTCAAGCAGCAGCAGTGGATTTTCAACTGTCAAAAAAGCAGATCTTACCATTTCCAAAGGTAGACTCAGATCAGAAGATTTATAACTTGGCCAGAACCCCGTTGTAAGTACTGTAACAGTTAAATCAATTCCAGGACTCGCTGCAGGGTTGTTGCTAAGATATTCTTGAAAGTGGTTCTGATTTTCCCTTGCCAATGTCAAGTCTGTCACCTGTTTGCAAATCCCAAGCACAAGCTTCTATAAGATATTTTAATGGAAATGGGATAAACTATGAAAGGATATTGTGTTTCCTCACCATTCCTTCCATCTTTGACGTAAACTGTCCACCACACTGTTGCTTCAGCTTTGTTAAGATAAGCCTTTCGTGGTCATCATTGGCACTTTTATCAAAAAGCAATCTACGAGAAAGCTTCTTCCTAACACACCAAGATATTAAACATGCCAAAAGGTAAATGAAGATTCACAGCCTGCATAGGTAACTATATCAAGATTCAAAAGAACTGTAGGGACTGTATAACCCACCTGTAAAACTCCGCAAAGAGATCTTTGTCACTGATGTATGCTAGAAGCTTGACCACCTAATAAATTCAAATGTTATGATGATATCATTTAGCCAAGATGGACTTGAATGAAAGCAAAGAGTGACAGAAAATTGAATGCTATACCTTATCCAAGGTCTCCTCAATTGCGTCATCACTCAGTTTTTCACTCCCACCTTTCTTAAGGATATTATCACAATAAGAAGCAAGGAGTTCTGCACTTGAACAGCCAGAGACAGTCTTATTACAGAAGACCTCAAATGCCTCCTTGAGGGCCTAATAAGAGTCAACATTAAGGCATCAGAAACATGGACAAACAATTCAAGGTAAAAAGGATGTGCAGATAACTGTTAACAGCAGAACTAACCTTATGAAAGAGAGAGTTATTGGTAAAACAGTCTGTAACATAAGCCATATACTTGTCGTGAAGCTCAATCAACTTTCTAACAAAGACCTGAGGAAGGAAATCAGCCCACGGTTAAATGATACTAACCGTTACATAAAAGCAAAATAAAAATATTGGATTACAGTTCTACCTGCTCCCCTGAACCACCCGAACTTTCAGCCTGCACAAAAGAACACATATCAGCACTTCACATTTAATACACTAACAATTTTTTTATCAGATAATAAATTTCTTGAGACCACAAGAACAGCAATGCTACAAAGCAACTTCAAACAAATTTATTACCAATCTTGACTCCACTCAAATCTTTTGTTCTCTAAATGGTTTTTGTGTGTCCCCCCTTTTCCTCCAACTGTTTTTTCTTAATCACTGTTTAAAATTTTTAGGACCACTTACAATTAACAGACCCTGCACAACTGAGATAATCATCGTTCTAATGCATAAACTCATTAAAATTATGATAATTCCTATGTCCCAATTTATGTGACACACTTACCTGGTCCCAGAAACAATGTCACCTTTCTATATTTTGTAACAAATTAACTTTAAGCTTCTAATTTTACCCATAATGAGATGATTTATAGCCACATAAATTCCTATAGCTTGCTTTAGACCACAACTTTCAGAAGTGCCTCTCTTTCTTCATCTTCGTGTTCAGTTAAACACCGTTACATAATTGGGACAGAGGGAAACAAGAACATGGACGATTCACCTTATTACTTGCTGTTTCTTCAGCCTGTTGCACCAAGACCATGCCTTCAGCAGTGACATGCTGCAAAATATGTGGTGTCAGAATATGTTTATGCAAAACGACAACAATAACATAGTCTGAGAAGGGTGAGATGTACACAGACCTTACCCCCCGCCCCCCCAAAAAATGGTGGAGAGGCTGTTTCCAATAGACCCGTTTAGGCAAAACAATAAGATTAAACAAATGTACATTTTCACGGTCCGTATTGGCAAAGAAAACCAAAATACCTGTTTAAACATATTAGCAACCGGTTCCAATCCCTTTGGAATTCTGTGGAATAGCCTATACATCCGAGATAAATCCTCTACCTAAGTGAACAAAAGAGAGTGGAGCAATAAGGGTCAAAGCGGAGGAGCATCACTAACATGTAAAAATACATAGAAACTACCAGAAAGCTAACAGTGAGAAGCAAGACAAGCAACAATACCTTATCATCTCTAAGTAAAGCTCGGCATCCAGAATGCTCCTTCTCAAGTAACTGATTGGTATATACAACCAATAATTCATTTTGCACTTTCTGCAACACAAATTTGGTCTCAGCACTGAAAACAAATCCAACTAAAGGGAGATTCCCAACATGCAGAAAGTCTGACTTTTCAGCATTCCAAGTACATATCAGGCAAATATTTTAAAGCAATGACACAAATAACAATTGCACTGTAGAAATATCAAATTGTCAACTTTTCTTGTCATGTTTTTATAACCCTTAGCAAGAGTTAAAAGATCATTGACCAATCACCACTCAGTATGTTTTGGCTCCAGCAAAGAAGATGTGCCTTAAGTAAGAACAGTTAAAATATGGCAGGAGGCTGACTAATATCACATAAACAAGAAGTGAAGGGCATTATTTTTCAACTTCCACCAAATAAATATGCTCCAAAAAGAAAAGTAGACAACAATTAACCAAACTGGAGGAATAACATTTTCCCTATAGCCGACAAAGCATTGGGGTAAATCATGTAACTCAACCACCGAAACTAGTCAGCCCCGCAGAAGACATGTGACTTTCCGTCCCGGCCCCTCCCCTCTCAACAGAAATAAACTTCAATGTTGAAACAAAGATTGGTGAAAAGCTCCTTCCCTTTTCTTACAAGTTGAATAATTTATTAGAAGAGAGCAACCAATGCAAATACAACCTGTATGTAATCAAATAAACTACAGCCAAAAGATAGAAATGTATAACACCCTCAGAGATAACCCCTTCAGGCTCCCCTTCTTGAAAAACATTCGAAAACAAAAAAAGAGAAAGTGTCTTTATGCAAAAGTTAAAAGTCATGCAGAAACAATAAATTCAAGTTACGAAGTACACTCCGATTCTGACCTCCAGAAGTTTTGTCTCACTACTAACGTGGAGATAATGAGAAACTCTATCCTTCTCTTTCTTCAAGCACTCCTCAGCCTGCATTAGCAAAGTAAAGTTACCACTCAACAACTCTGGCTACTGAAAGCAATATGTAACCATTTACGAACTCAAGAAAATTATGAAAATGAGTTATACCTTCAACATATAATCCGGACAAGAATCTTCCACAATCCAACTTGAAGCTTTTCTAGAATAATAAGCTGCCGTGTCTTTAAGCATTGCAGCTTCAAAGTCATTCTCATAATAATCCATTTGCCCCATTCCAATTCCAACATATATATCTAGCACGTTCTTCAACAAAGCTCTATCGATCTGCTCACCCTCACGTTCTTGATCAATCTGTTACAAGGGAACTCCTAATCAGACCCTGATAACTAGCACATGGTATTGCAACGCGTGGGATCAAATGAAAGGGCCGGAGGAGGAAAGAGAATGAAAGTTAAAGGATATGAACTTGCCAACACAATAACTGCATCTCTAGCTTTACCTCTCAGCTCCTGATAAACCTATTATCAGCAAAACAGAAATAAGTTAGATGCACAATAAATATATGAAGAATGCTCGTCCATAACAATTTGAACAAAAAAAAATATGGACCTACAATGCAATAATCAAATAGGAAATGCAAGACACAAACCAGATCGCGGAAGCATGTCAGACCAACTTCATTAAGTGCAGGTAGCGACCTTCGAGCAATAAAATACCGGTCGAGATAATGGAAGAACCGGGAGAGCCACCTGACCATAAGCTTATGGTTTGCCCATCTTTGCACGAACTCCCTCAACATAAACTCATCATGCTTCTCTCTTAATGAAGGCAGAACCTAAAGAAGAAAACAAGTACAGATTGCACAATTGAACAACACCACCAAAGCAACTAGCATAAATTTTCACAACATATGGAACTTTCAACTAGTATTGTTGAATAGGATTTTAGGGTCTAATCAGATTAATGTTCTCAACAGCCACCCGAGATAAACATACACCCACCTATTAAGTCTTAAACCAAGCATGCATAAGTTATACCAATACAAGAGCACCAACTGGTCTAGACCAGACTTAAGTTCAATTCACTAGTCACCTAATTGTTAAAAGTACAACCAGGCCAAAAACCCCACTAATTGCATGAGAAAATAAATATGATTGCCCCATCACAAGGTAACAATCAGCTAATAGATTTTCGACCCCAAATTATCACTGGAGAGAAAGTAAAGCTTCTTACCGTAGAATTGATGTACTCTTCAAATGCTTCCTTGTATTTCTCATACAGCTGCTGAGAGTAATCATGAGGAGGTTTCTGTGTACACATATTATAGATAGTTCTATGCTTCAAATTAAGGAAACTTTGACCCATTTCAACAGTATTCACTTACAACCAAGACACTGCGAGTTAGCAAAGTGGAAAGGAACTGTCCAAGGGTTGTGGAAAGGGTTTACCATATCTTAAATATTAAATATATATATATATATATATATATATATATATATATATATATATATATATATATATATATATGTATATATATACACTTAGCGTGTGTGCATATAAAGACGAAAATCCAAGTGGCAAGTGCAAAGAATGCTAAGGATACGTATAGAGCATCATGTACTCTTCAGAGCTGAAAGAATATTGTTGTCCTTCCAAAATTTTCTTCAATTTTGTGATTCCTTTCTGCATAAAATCCCATCCTTCCTCTAACTCGATAATCTTCATCTGACTCATCGCCATCTCGGAAACACTGTTTTGTCGCTACCTGAATATGAGCAATTGAAAATCATCATAACCACAACACCACGGGGATAAACCAACTGTCATAAACAAAAACCTAATCCCGCCACAATGCCAATTCCAATTCAACTACCAACAATAAAGAGAAAAGTATCGTCAGTACACATTACAATTAGCTTTATATACAACAACGTACCCGATATAATACCACTAGTGGGGTCGGGGAGGGTGAGGTGTGCGCAGACCTTACCCCTACCTTGAGAAGGTGTCCTATAAACCAATTAGCTTTATATACCTAATAGCTAATGACCTAGACTCATTTTGATAACCGAGAAACAGGGACGTGCTTTTAACTCCGTGGATAATAGACCCGACCCGCTACCTTTCTCCTGTCAAATGCCTAGGCGCGCTTAGCCCACTCCTCACGAGTTATGATCATACCACTAGACAAAAGTAGTTTCAGGTGTAGCATTTTCGAATATGATTATATAATATTTTTCAAAATAATCATGTAATCAATGACCTAGTGTATGAGTAAATAAGGAAATCGATAAACAGGGCTTAATTCGTATTCAATTTCAATGATGAATAATTAAAGCAATGATGAATCAACAAATAGAGCTTACCAGAGAAAAAAGGATCAATTGATGAATCGATTGTGGATCAATGAGACAAAGGAGAGAAAATATCCCCAAAATCTAATTATTATTATTATTATTATTATAGAGAATAAAAAGGGGTAGCAAATGAGGCGGTTGAATTTCAATGAAATTCCACTATGTCAAGTCCTCACTTCTCTTGGACACCATGTGGAGTCGACATTTTTTATTTTTTATTTTTTATTTTGGACTTTTTAGAATACACACCCAATCATATACTAGTATAATTAGATTTCATAAAAGTTACGCTAGTACTATTAATTAAGTAAGTATAAATAATAAGATATTTTCCGGACAAAACATATAAAAAGCTTAAAAGTTGGATTTCATTGCATTTTTCGCCCCTAATGTAAATAATTGTAGTTTTAATTTGCACCATATTCTCCATATTAGTTCCAAGCTACTAGTATTTCGTATGTTCTAATTTATGTTTACTGTTTGAATAGTCAAAAGAATATATTTTTTCACCGAACTGTTAGTTATTATGATTATGTCAAAGGAATATACTATTACTATTTGATTATGCATTTTATTTCAAAAAAAATTGAAGATTTCGTGTATATATTCACATCAATGATTATGTTGTTTGTCCATTATACTTCAAATCGTATCACAAAAAATAAGACTGATGGAGATATCAGTTCACGTGTGAAGGGTTTGTTGGGTATTCTTCGACTACTTATGTGAAAATGAAGAAAGCACAAAGTGCAATATTGCTCTTGGAAAGTAGAAATTAATACCTCATATCCAATGTCATTGGAATCTTTGCATCACTGCTCTACTTCAGATAATTCAATATATAATTGTTCGTTGCTCGACGTTTAAACTTTTTTCTCATAATCATCAATCATAAAGATCTCAATTGAAGAAATTATTGTTGAATCCTAAATTTTTCGGGATAAACTTAGGATCACAACTTAGTGATTACTTTTTTAGATTTTTTGAGTCGGCACCTAATCTATATCTATATCTATATTATTATAAAAGCATGAAGGCTTTAGTGAAATGTTACACGACTTTTTTACCTTGTTAAAAACTTTATAGTTTGGATAAAATTGTAATTCAATTAATATTTAATTATTTTTTTATTTACTATTGGATTTTTTTAAAGAAATAGAGTTTTAATTAAGTACTCCCTCTCTCTCTCTGAAGTTTGCTCGCAGCATTAAATCCAATGAGGGTTGGAAAGTGCATGTATTTATCCATGTAAAACTTTTGAGTCAAGCCAATGCTTTGTTCCGCTTACCCTCTTAAAAACTTTATAGGTTGGATAAAATTGTAATTCAATTAATATTTAATTATTTTTCTATTTACTATTGGATTTTTTTAAAGAAATAGAGTTTTAATTAAGTACACCCACTCTCTCTCTCTCTCTCAAGTTTGGCCGCAGCATTAAATCCAATGAGGGTTGGAAAGTGCATGTATTTATCCATGTAAAACTTTTGGGTCAAGCCAATGCTTTGTTCCGCTTACCCTCTTAAAAACTTTATAGGTTGGATAAAATTGTAATTCAATTAATATTTAATTATTTTTCTATTTACTATTGGATTTTTTTTAAAGAAATAGAGTTTTAATTAA
The DNA here is from genome assembly GCA_029990575.1 of Petunia axillaris subsp. axillaris. Lineage (NCBI taxonomy): Eukaryota > Viridiplantae > Streptophyta > Magnoliopsida > Solanales > Solanaceae > Petunia > Petunia axillaris. The sequence goes on from JARKNS010000006.1 coordinate 12,682,030, forward strand.
GTAAACTCTCTCTCTCTCTCTCAAGTTTGGCCGCATCATTAAATCCAATGAGGTTTGGAAAGTGCATGTATTTATCCATGTAAAACTTTTGGGTCAAGCCAATGCTTTGGTCCGCAAGAATCTTATTTACCACGTTAGTTCAATTACCTTTTATCTTTTTTTCTCATAAAAAGCATAGGTATATTTTCTTCTATTTTCCTTTGATTCTTTGTTTTATCGATGTAATACCCAAGAGGATTGCTTATGTATAGATAGACTAATTTATATACTTATTCCAAGTATAACATGACATGCAGTAGCTCTGGCTCCTGTTTTATGTTCAATATACCAGCAATTATACATTGATTCTATGATACCGTAGTTTCTTTAACTGTTTTTCTTTATTTCTTATTAGTAATATACCTAGCTACTTGTATTTGCTTTTATCTTCGACAATATTAATTTTTTTCATTCATTAAGTTAACTTAACGAGATAGTATTGGGTCGTTTTCTTATTTTTCCACCGATCTAGCTAATTAAACTTGTATTCGTATAATTTTTGTTATTTTTTCTCAGAAATATATTTTAGGTCTTGTATTGGTCGGTTTTCTGTCCGATCACGAAAGAAGCAAACTCGATCGTATGCGATATGCGGATTCACTTCGAAAGTTATGAGATCGGAAAGAATTTGCTTCGGTTTGGTTTCGTTCGGTTATGCGATGTTGATCGGATAAAATCGGAGACAACATTATTGTAGATCAGATTAAACTGACCCTCATCTCTAAAATATCGGAACAGATAAAGCGAATTTAGTGGAGCAGATGACGACGTGCAACAGTGGGATGAGAAACGTGGGGGAGTGGAAGTCTGCTAGGGTTTGGGGATTCTCCTCCATTTCAACCTATAAATAGGGCCCTATATTTTTATTTTTGGGCACACATTCATCTGAGCAAAATATTACTCTACTCCTCAAACCACTACTCTCTTGTTAAGAAAATATTCAACAGTGTCATTTACCTTTGTTAATTTGTTACGAAAAAGATCATCATTGTATTTAAAGCTTCGATCGTGATTTGGTTCAAACGTGGAGGGAGATCTGTTCTTTCCATTGAAGCAACATCCATCGATCCATCAAATACAATAAGCCTTTACTGCTTTGATTATTTAATTGTTGCTTGCTTCGTTTAGATCTGCATCTATCTTGATCGTAACATCTTTTAATCTGTGTTTAATTGGGACAATCTGTTATCGTCACTCATTTGGCAACTATTTGATTTGTTCATCGGATCTGTTGTCGATTACGTTTGTTTATTCGTTATTGTTTTACGTTTATTCATTTCACTTAGCTGTCATCGTATTGCTGTTATTTTCATTGATTCGAGTATCATAATCGTGTTCGGATAATTGCGAATCTTGATAAAACGAAGTCATTTCATCGTATATCACTGTCCTTTCATTTAGTTCGAACTTGTTAGACAGCATTTATATCCTTGCCTGACATCGGATTTAATTGACGTCGAATTCACTTGATACCGAATCTACTTGACATCGATTTTAGAATTACTTCTGCATCAAACTCTTGAGGTCGATTAATTCATTCACGTAAACTATCTGTCAAACGATCAAATTGAGATATAAAACGGTCGCCTAAGACTCAACTAAATATAAATCTAATTGTAAAACCTGATATATTTTTTTGGGAAATACAGTTTGGCGCCCACCGTGGGGTCTAGGCAATCGATTTATTCCGAAATTTGAACCGCTTGATACTACTTACGTTTGCTTTCTTGTCTTGAAATGGCAGATGAACGTAACATTGACGCTTTGAACGGTCAACAGCAACTCAATCCCAATGACGGGGTTCATGTTCCGGCCCGTGTTGAAGCGGTCGATGAATCTACCAACAACGAGCAGGATCCAACTCACGACAACATTCCTGCTGGTTCACAGTTGAACGCACGCCAAGCGCGGCGTTCAGGCGAAGAGCCCGCAGTCGAAACTGATTCTGGAAGCGCAAACGCGGCACTGTTTGCGTATCTGAAGCGGCATGATGCTCAGTTCGAAATGATACAAGAGCAGTTGAAGGCACTATCTAATTCTATCGGAAGTAAAGTACCTACCCCTCCGATCACACCCCCAGCAAGCATTCCGACTTCGGTTCCTCAGGGCGCCGTAACAGGGGGACTTGCAGCAGGGGTCGGATCAGGGGGATCGGGTACAGCCGCCGAAGCCATGGGAGCTCCGGCATCGGTCACAGCAGAAGTAAGAATGATGGCAACGATGCAGACCATGTTGAATGATAATATCGATAAGAAGTTCAACGAAATCAAGTCATTTATGGAGAAATTGTCAGGCGTTCCGAAATTGGCTGACAAAGGCATTACAAAATCGATCTCAAAACGTCCTTTTCCAGCAAGTGCAGCCCCACTACCTATACCAAAGACTTTCAAATTACCAGAAAGCTTGAGATACGATGGAACCACAGATCCAAGGGATCACATTGATATGTTTTTGGTTGCGGTTCAGGCAAATGACTTGACCTCGGAGGAGATCAATTCGGTCAGCCTTAAAAAGTTTTGTGAGACATTGAAGGGGGCAGCGCTGAAATGGTATTTACAGCTGCCCGAAAACGAAATACTAAGTTTCGATGACATGTCAGCGAAATTCATTCGTTCACATACGGGAGCAAAAAAGATAGCACCAAGGGTCGAAGACATCTTGAACGTAAGGCAGCGACCCGGGGAAACTATCAAGCAGTTTCTAAAAAGATTTAACGATGAGAAAATTCATATACCAAATCTCGAAGAAAGGTGGGCATGTTTGACCTTTGCTAACAACTTGCGCACTGATTCAATTGAGGCATGGAAACTGAAAGATCGTCTTAGGGAAATTGATGCATGGACTTTCGATGTATTGTACCTCGAGTGCGAGACAAGGATCAGGGCTGAAGAGGAAGAATTGCAGCTAGCCCGAAATAATTATCATTATGACCGGCCGGCAAGGAGAGTTGATAATGACAGAAGAGACTACAGGGACCAACGATGGGGGCCCTACAGTTTCCATCGGATGGGGAGCAACAACCACGAAGCTGGTAGCTCCAAAAATCAATCAAAGAAAGCCCAGCCAAACACATCCTCGGTTCCAAAAGATCGACCACTGCCTCCAAAAGTAACGGAATACAATTTTCGCATATCGACACCAAATCTGGTGAATCACTTGAAAGGGATGGGTGACAAAGTTGTAAAATTCCCAGGTCGCATAAAGTCAAGTCCAAATACTAGGGACGAAACTCTGTGGTGTGCATTTCACCATGATTTCGGCCATACAACGGAAGAATGTAAGGCGCTGAGGTATGAAGTGGCCAGCCTGCTGGAAAAGGGTCACTTGGTCGAATTTTTGACTGAGAGAGGACGAAACAATTTCAATAGGAAGAAAGATGATGAACCACCAAAACCTCCTGCTCCCAGGAAAACGGTGAATGTTATTACCGGAGGAGATGGTGTTTGTGGGGTAACCTACACTACGAAGAAATATGCAAAGGTCTCTTTCACACGAGACAAACGAACACGCGACGATATGACCGATGAAATCGTGTTCGGGGATTCCGATTTCGATGGAAGGATTCATCCCCATCATGATGCACTTGTAGTAACAACAAGGATCGATGACGCCGATGTGAAAAGAGTGCTAATCGATGCTGGCAGTTCGGTTAACATCATACATGCAAGGGTGGTTGAACAATTGCAGTTGAGCGATAAGATTGTGCCTCGCTCAACGGTTCTGTCAGGATTCAACAATTCAAGTGAGGTGACCGTTGGGGAGATTACAATCAAAACCTATGCAGAAGGAGTGGAGAGTGAGACGTCGTTTCAGGTGATGAAGGGCGAAATGGCATATAACGTGATTTTGGGTCGACCATGGATCCATGCTATGGGAGCAGTTCCATCGACTTTACATCAAGTTGTGAAGTTCCCTACCCCATGGGGAATTCGCGAAATCAGAGGCGAGCAACAGGCTTCACGAGACTGTTACTCAGTAGCTGTCAAGGAAGGCTTCCGATTGTAGCAATCACAGCTAGTGGATCCTGTGGCCGGAAGCTTCACTTCGGTTCCGTCGTGCGATCAAACGCAGCTACCGGAATCCGAAGTCGAAGGCGACTTCGCACAGGTTTCACCATGTAAGCTAGTGGGACCCGTGAACGAAAGCTTCACTTCGGCTCTGTTGTGCGATCAAACGCAGCTACCGGAATCCGAAGTCGAAGGCGACTTCGCACAGGTTCCACCATGTGTGAGAGAACCGCATAGACAAGAAGCTGGAGACTCTACGATAGAAGAACTTGAGGAAGTAACATTGTTCGATGATAATCCTGATCGGAAAGTTTATGTTGGAGCTGAATTGGACATCGACGTAAAAGCAAAAATCGTATCCTTCCTCAAGGACAACTCTGATTGTTTTGCTTGGTCCCATGCAGATATGGTGGGAATCGATCCAAAAGTCGCCACGCACAAGTTAAATGTCGACCCGAAACATCGACCGGTGAAGCAAAAGAAACGACCAAATGGAGGTTTTCGAAAGAAGGTAATCAATGATGAGGTGGAAAGGCTGTTAGCAAATGGGTTCATTAAAGAAGTAAAATATCCAGAATGGGTTGCGAACACGGTCGTAGTACCTAAGAAAAATGGCAAATGGAGGGTATGCGTCGACTATACCGATCTCAACAAAGCTTGCCCAAAAGATTCGTTCCCACTGCCTCACATCGATAGATTGATCGATTCGACGGCGGGCCACGAGATGCTGAGTTTTTTGGATGCCTATTCAGGCTATAATCAAATATCGATGGACCCATCAGATCAGGAGAAGACATCGTTTATTACAGACATGGGAACTTATTGCTACACGGTCATGCCTTTTGGCCTAAAGAATGCCGGCGCTACTTATCAGCGTCTGGTCACTACTATGTTCAAAAATTTGATCGGGAAAACCATGGAAGTCTATATCGATGACATGTTGGTCAAATCTCTTGAGAAGGGAAATCATCTGAGTCATTTGGAAGAAACTTTTACAATACTAAGACAATTCAACATGAGATTGAATCCAGAGAAATGTGCGTTCGGGGTTGGATCCGGTAAGTTCTTGGGATTCATCGTATCGCAAAGAGGAATCGAAGCAAATCCAGACAAGATCAAGGCGATCGAAAATATCCCTGAGAACCTGACAACGGAGAAAGAAGTTCAACAGCTGACCGGTCGAGTAGCCTATCTCAGCAGGTTCATCTCGAGGTCATCTGAACGGTGTCACAAGTTCTTTTCAGTATTGAGAAAGAGCAAAGGTTTCGAATGGACACCAGAATGCAAAAGAGCTCTTCGGGAACTGAAGCAGTACCTTTCAAATCCACCGCTTCTGTCAAAACCAATTGAAGGAGAAATGCTGCTGGTCTATTTGGCTGTTTCCGATGTCGCTGTAAGTGCTGTCCTCGTTCGCGAAGATGGAGGTAACCAATTTCCTATCTACTATGTTAGCAAAACACTGTTAGATGCCGAAACAAGGTACCCACATCTAGAAAAACTAGCACTTGCACTAGTCACTGCTGCACGCAAATTAAGGCCTTATTTCCAATGTCATTCAATATCTGTGATAACTACGTTCCCATTGCGAAATATTTTACATCGGCCAGATCTCTCTGGTCGATTAATGAAATGGGCGGTCGAGCTGAGTGAGTATGATATCACTTACCAGCCTCGTACCGCCATAAAATCTCAAGTTTTAGCTGATTTTGTAGCGGACTTCAGCGCTAATATTTTACCGGAGGCAAAGAAGGAAGAGTTGATGATGAGAGATCCAGACCCCGGGATCTGGGTAATGTACACCGATGGAGCTTCCAACGTCAAAGGAACTGGCCTCGGAATTCTATTGATTGCGCCTTCGGGTGAAAAGCTCAGGTACGCGATCAAATTACACGCAAAAACTAACAACGAGGCCGAATATGAGGCCCTCGCTGCAGGCTTAAAGATCGCAAAGGATTTGAAAATCGAACGAATAGATATCAAAAGTGATTCCCAACTGGTGGTAAATCAAATCCAAGGCGATTTCTGTGTTCGAGATCCAAGGATGCAACAGCTGCTCGAAAAGGTACAAAATTTTCTAACTTCTTTTCAGGAGTGGAAAATAGCCCAGATACCAAGGGAAGAAAACATCGAAGCAGACGCTTTAGCAAACCTTGCATCGGCAGCAGCCATCGATGAAAAACTCGATGAGACCGTGGTTCACTTGTTCGAATCTCCATTATGTCGGAGCATTAAAGAGGTAAACAATGTTAATCGAACTTGGGATTGGAGAAGCAAATATTTGTCCTACTTGCAGGCAGGTACTGTTCCCGATGACAAGAAGTCTGCCCGATCACTTAAAGCCAAAGCAGCAAGATATTGCCTCCTTGAAAATCAACTCTACAGGAAAATGTTTGGCGGCCCTTTGGCGAAGTGTGTTGGGCCAGATAGAACAAATTATGTGCTGAAAGAAGTTCACGAAGGCGAATGCGGCAATCATTCCGGCAGCAAGTCATTGGTTCGAAAGATCATAAGAGCTGGGTACTATTGGCCAACGATCGCAGATGATGCCAAGGAATTCGTCCGCAAATGTGACAAGTGCCAACGATTTGGAAATCTCATACATCAACAGGCAGAACCACTTCATTCGGTCACGTCACCGTGGCCATTTATGAAGTGGAGAATGGACTTGGTCGGGCCGCTTCCAACAGCGCCCGGTGGGGTAAAGTTTATTTTAATTCTCACAGATTATTTCTCTAAATGGGTGGAAGCTATTGCCTTGGCTAAAATTCGTGAACAGGAAATTATCAAATTCATTCATCAGAATATCATTTGTCGTTTTGGGATCCCGAAAGAGATCACATGCGACAATGGTAAGCAGTTCGTGGGAAGACGAATCACAGCCTTCTTCGAAAAGTGGGGGATCAAGCGAATTGCATCAACACCTTATCACCCCAGCGCAAATGGACAGGCTGAATCTTCCAACAAAACAATACTCGAGTACTTGAAGAAAAGGATGGATGTTTCAAAGGGCAACTGGCCGAACGAACTCCCCGGAGCACTGTGGGCTCATCGGACAACGGTAAAACACAGTACCGGGGAGACACCGTTCTCACTTGTCTACGGAACAGAAGCGCTGATACCGGTGGAAGTGGGGGAGCCCAGCCTTCGGTTCGCCCACTCCACCGAAGAAGCTAACAAGGAAACCATGCTGGTAGATCTGAACCTGGTCGAAGCAAAAAGGGATATGGCATTTGTTCGGATACAAGCACAAAAGCAAAGGGCAGAAAACTACGTCAACAAAAAACTCAGGTATCGATCTTTTAATGTAGGTGATTATGTGCTAAAAATCAAAAGACCAAAGAAGGATGAACCCAACGAAGGGAAGCTAGCAGCAAATTGGGAGGGACCTTTCCGCGTCAAGGCAGTGATCGGAAAAGGTTCATACCAACTCGAAACAATGGACTCCAAACCGGTAGACTTCAATTGGAATGTCACACAACTGAAGAAATACTATTTTTGAGGTTCTGCGGTATCAATCTTCACCCCTTATTTCCACTTCGCAATTTTTATTATTCCTCCATCGGGAGATGCTTTTATTATTTGGTACTAACATTTTTAGATGATAGGCATAGTTGGAGTCGAATGATGACAAACATCACCCGCGAACACTTGAGCTCAAAACGCTCTGATCGGGGTCGATAAATCTGACGAACACTCTAACGTGGTCTTCATCTATAACGAGTTTCTTGGTTTTGGTCTCCCAATGATTCTGTTTCAGGTAACGAAGTCGAAGGACCAGTGTTCGCCTACTCATTTTTCGCACCCAAACACTGGGGGGGATGAAGGTAGCATGAGGGTCATCGACAGATACTGGGGACTCGTTCGAAATTCGACAGAAGTTCCAACGTTCACTCGAACTGGGGACTCGTTCAAAATTCGACAGAAGTTCCAACGTTCACTCGAACTGGGGACTCGTTCAAAATTTGATAGAAGCCCCGATGTTCACTCGAACTGGGGACTCGTTCAAACTTCGGCAAAAGCTCCAAATCGTCCGAATCGGCGGCTCGTTTGAAATCAAGCGTCATCAGTCTCATGTAAACGATCCAATAGTGATCAATGTCTGTGCCTTACGGCTACATCTTGTAATCGATCGAATCATACGATCCCGAATGTATCAAAGACCCATTAGCGGTCTACTTCAATAATACAACACTGGTTATACTCATTCTTTACATTTGTTCGATTTCAGAGATCGTTCCAAATATTAATCAGATTTTACATCTAAGTTGTTCACCAAGTGTTAAATTCTTCATTCCGAACTCATGAAAATGTTCGAAGAGTGCATTACGTGAAAATGAGACGTCATTCTTTACTACGCACTAAGACATTGGGCCCCAATCATTTCTTTCAACGATTATCGTAAGAATTCTTCGAACGATTAAATTATCTTCGAAAAGCAAAAAACAACACAGCAATAACAGAAGTGATTTCATTCATAAGTCATATATACATGGATGATTTCATGAGTCATAGTGAATTTCAAAATCGACTAAGTACAAAAGCAAGAAAATCATTCATCAGAGTCCCCGTCAGAACCCTCATCGGAGGAACTCGCTGGAAGACCAAGTTCTTCACGAGTCAATCTTACGATTGCAATGGCTTCGCTCAACTCGGTAGGAACATCGACAGTCCGGTCTAACATCTCCCTTAGGACGTCGCGCCTTGATTCGGCAAGGATCAAATCCTTTCTCTTATCAAATTCCTCTTCAAGGTCACGCCTTAGGATGTTAGACTCCTTCTGAAGTAGCAAGTTCCTCTCCGTTAGACTGGCAGCTTCAGCCTTTATTCCATCATTGCTTCTTCGAAGAGCAGTCAATTCCTCAGATTGGTCAGCTAGCTCTTTGTCTTTACTCTCCAAAATAGAGTTGAGTTCGGCCAATTTCAGATCAAAGTTGGCTTCATGATCACTCAGTTGCGAATTCAAAGCTCGGATCTGAGATTCCAACTCTGATTGACGAAGAGCATGTTCGTTCGCGCTTTCGTCAAATTTGGCTGAAAGTTCAGCATTCTTGGCCTCCGATGCCTTGAGTTTCCGATGTAACTCTTCTCCCGCCGAAGTTAGATGAACGATCTGTTCATTCAAGACTTTGGCCCCATCTTGAAGTTGGCGGATCCGATCAGCAGTCTCGATCGCCATTATGCAGTTCTGAAGATCAATTTCAAAGTCATGAAATCAATCCAAAGCGAAGAATTTCTAAAGTAAAAAAGAGCTCCAAAAATAGAACTTACCCTAAAAGCGCCGTAGGAAATCTGGGAAGGCAGACTCAAATCCTCGTGTGTATTCAGCTGAGCTTGTTCCATCGGACCTATGACATCGAAAAAGTAGTTCGCCAATTTCCTTGGGCATCTAAGCAGATCAACGTTGGCTGGCACTTCGATCTTGAGCGATCTAACGCCCCTCTTCTCGGACTCGCCTAAGGCAGCAAAAGCAGCGGCTTCTTCACTTCGAGGAAGGGGAACAATTGGATCGGCATGATCCGTATTGAAAAACGATGACCCCGTCTCCTCATCGAATTTAGATTTCATCGTCTCAATTGACCGGTCCAAAGCCGGCGCTTTCCCCTTTGCAGGATCCCTCCCTTCAAGTTCACGATCAAGGGCCTCGATCATCTCCTCTTGATTTTCAGGGACGGCGATTGAAGGAACAAGAACACCTTCCCTGCTAGGCAAGCCTCCCGAACCTGAGTTAGCATCTTCAGCGTTGGGGGAGAGATGGTAGTCGTCCACGGAAATATCCCCCTGTTCGGCCACTTTAAGCTGAATGGCCGTTTCTTGGAGTCTTTCCTTAGCTGTCCTTTTGGGACGCTGTACCAACTGATCAGACGTTGACTCCTCCCCATGACCCTCTTCTTCGATGTCAATAACCGGAGCCACTCTTTCGGCAGCTTTCGCCGCCGCGATCGCTGAACTCGTGCCAGCAATCACATCTTCTATGGTTGGGGGCGCAGCCGATGAGCTATCCCCTTGCCCTTTTTCAACCACTACTCGAGGCAAATACTTGTTCCTCAAGTCTTGGAATAATTTCTTCTTTTTCTTTGGGGGAGGAGCGTCATCGGGTTTTTCACCGCCTTCGGGCTCAACTTCCTCGTCGCTTGGCTCGCCCCCAGCACCGGTGATACCTGAAGAAGAATTTTCTTAAGTATCGAAAAACACCAACGAAGACGGAACGAAGACGGAAGTAAAAACAAAAACAGTCTGAAGTTACCATGATTTTTGGCTTTGAGTGTTTTCAAAGCTGCGACCGGCTTCCAGGCTCGCTTGTCATTGGTCGTCTTTTCAAGTACCCTTATCAGCCAGGGTATGATGTCGGCAACTTGATCGAATTCAACTGCCTCAGCTGAAGATTTTCAGAGGAACTTAGATTGTGTTGCCAAAAGCAATTCAAAAGGAAGGTAAAACAAAATACTTACGAGTCCGATTCCAGACATTCGGCAGCGGCTCACTTCCGGGGGCGGTCAGTTGCTCCGTGGGAATAAAAATGAAGCGCTGATCCCATCCTCGGAGGTCGTCATCGTTGTCAGAGATCAAAGCCCGCTGACCTCGTTTAGCCAAATTTATCACTCCTCCTTTATAAACTCGAGGAGAGTATATGTTGAGAATGTGACGAAGTGTCAACTCCACTTCCGCCACCTGTGCGATGTATCGCATGATTATGATCGTTCTCCATATCATCGGAGAAATTTGACCGAGGCAAATTTTGTACATCCTGCAAAATTCCTCGATGATGTTATCGACCGGAAGGGAGAATCCGATCGTAAATGGGTAAGTCAACACCACAGAATGACCTTCAACGTGGGTCGCCAACGTCGACTTCCTCGGAGGGCACATCACATCGATGTCACCCACTCTCCAACCACACTCCTCTCGAACCCGAGGAATCGCCTCCGGCGTGATCGTACAGTAAACGGAGTCGATCGGGATATTTTTCTTCTTCCCCTGCTCCGCTTCACTGATTTTGCAATCGTTCTCATACGTAAACTTTTTCGGAAGGATCTCCGACCATGACTTTTTTGGACCGTAATCTTTCACTTTCCTTTCTTTCCGCTTCTTCCCCTTCTTGTCTACTGAAGGGTCTGCAATGGCGGAAGCTCGCTCCACCACCGCAGCAGACTGCGGCGGAGCCGTGGCAGTAACTGCCGTAGTAGAAGTGATATCAACCTCTATTATGTTCTGTGATGAGGTAGACATTGTTAGAATTCGTGGTAAAGTGAAATTTGTAAGAAGATGTGAAGTTTATAGGAAGATTTAAGGCAGAAACAGCAAGAATCAGCGGATTAGAATGGAAGATTTTGTGGGATTTGAAGAAATTTTTGCAAATTGGTTCCTTTAACAAAGTTTCAGAAGTTGTAAAGCTGGAAGTGAAGCGAATATTTATAGAGAGGAATTCATCATTGCCTCGGGAACCGTCAAAGGTCGCTGCCCGCACGATTTCTGACACGTGTAGCGATGGGAAGTTGAGGCGACGTTTTGACATTTCAAATTGGAGGGACACGAACGTGCCACGTGTTTTCCCGCTAAAAACTCAAATCCACTTGCCAAAAGCTTTACGAACACACTTGGCAAGTGGGGGGACTATCTGTATTGGTCGGTTTTCTGTCCGATCACGAAAGAAGCAAACTCGATCGTATGCGATATGCGGATTCACTTCGAAAGTTATGAGATCGGAAAGAATTTGCTTCGGTTTGGTTTCGTTCGGTTATGCGATGTTGATCGGATAAAATCGGAGACAACATTATTGTAGATCAGATTAAACTGACCCTCATCTCTAAAATATCGGAACAGATAAAGCGAATTTAGTGGAGCAGATGACGACGTGCAACAGTGGGATGAGAAACGTGGGGGAGTGGAAGTCTGCTAGGGTTTGGGGATTCTCCTCCATTTCAACCTATAAATAGGGCCCTATATTTTTATTTTTGGGCACACATTCATCTGAGCAAAATATTACTCTACTCCTCAAACCACTACTCTCTTGTTAAGAAAATATTCAACAGTGTCATTTACCTTTGTTAATTTGTTACGAAAAAGATCATCATTGTATTTAAAGCTTCGATCGTGATTTGGTTCAAACGTGGAGGGAGATCTGTTCTTTCCATTGAAGCAACATCCATCGATCCATCAAATACAATAAGCCTTTACTGCTTTGATTATTTAATTGTTGCTTGCTTCGTTTAGATCTGCATCTATCTTGATCGTAACATCTTTTAATCTGTGTTTAATTGGGACAATCTGTTATCGTCACTCATTTGGCAACTATTTGATTTGTTCATCGGATCTGTTGTCGATTACGTTTGTTTATTCGTTATTGTTTTACGTTTATTCATTTCACTTAGCTGTCATCGTATTGCTGTTATTTTCATTGATTCGAGTATCATAATCGTGTTCGGATAATTGCGAATCTTGATAAAACGAAGTCATTTCATCGTATATCACTGTCCTTTCATTTAGTTCGAACTTGTTAGACAGCATTTATATCCTTGCCTGACATCGGATTTAATTGACGTCGAATTCACTTGATACCGAATCTACTTGACATCGATTTTAGAATTATTTCTGCATCAAACTCTTGAGGTCGATTAATTCATTCACGTAAACTATCTGTCAAACGATCAAATTGAGATATAAAACGGTCGCCTAAGACTCAACTAAATATAAATCTAATTGTAAAACCTGATATATTTTTTTGGGAAATACAGGTCTATCAGAGATATATGGTTTCGCTTCTACTTCTTTGTTTTGTCCTTTTATTTTGTTTTGATTCAAGTCTGTTTCTTGCATTTAAGTTATAGAGGCTTCCCTTTCTTTATTAGTTCTTTTATTACCTTTAACATTAATTATGAATTACATAGTTAAATATTATTTTGATTGGTTATGTTGGCTTACTGTAATGAAACATTTATATATTTCAAGTATCTCCCGTTATTATATTTTTTTATTTTAATTTTTGCAAGTTAAATTAGTACTTGTAGGTTGATGATTGTGGATTGTATAGGAGGAGCACAATATGAATATCGGAACTTTTTTTTGGAAAACTTCATTAAGTACTAAAGGAAATTTATTGAAGAGTGTCTCCTGATATGTTTTTGCTTAAAACTTTTAGCACAGACTTCTTCGAAAAGATCCAATTGATTTTATCTCGGCAGTTTGTTATGCTAGCCAAGAGGAGTTGCTAGATGCACTTGTCAATATTATTGAAGTGAATTCATATCTATGGTCAGCCAATCTCTTAAATTTTTTAATTTTAATTACTATTTTATCCAATATTTATTATATGTTATTCATTAACTTTTTTGTCTTATAATATTGAGACAAAGAATCCTAATTTGTTTTCAATTAAAACCCGATTAAATTGATAACTTAACTTGATTCAGATAAGGATTGACATCTTTGGATTAAAGGTGACGACCTCCAATATCTCTTGGAGAATGGTGTCCATGCTCGAAGTCCAAACGCTCTTCAACTGATGGCATATTAATTCTTACGTCATGTGATGACTTGCTTATTGGTAGTGTTCTTTCCATAGTTATTGATAAGTCCAAAAAAAAAAAAAAAAAAAACAGAAACATTTTGTTAGTTTTTTCCTCCTAAAGATATGCTTGATAAAGCCTCGTTTATTAATTTTCTTTTTCTTAGAAAGTCTGTGGTTTTTCTTTCTACCTTTTTTAAATTTTGTGTTATATATTTTGTTAGGACATGTTTTTTTTTTCCTTTATGTTTGTGTATTTATATATTATGTTACAATTATTTATGATGTATTACTCTCAAAATTAAATCTTTTTAAGAAAGTTGTGTGACTCTCTCTATTGATCTTTTGTTGTGACATCAAAGTTCTGCATGGAATAAATTATGGAAGCATGTATCATGGATGAACACATGAGGACTATGGTAACAAGTAAGACTCACTTTCCCCTCATAATATATTACTCCTTTACGATCACTCTTTTTATGGACAAGTACTCTTGAAATAATGACATAATTAATTGCTCATGATTGCATAATTTATGTGACTAAATATTGTACCATGAGGAGAAAAGATTGTAACTTGACTAATTAGTTGCACAATCTTCAAACTATAGCCTGATTGACATTGTTTATCCAAAGCCAAAAGTGCTTTTTTTCCCAAATAAAAATACTTTTTTAAGAATTTTGAGGTGTTTGGCAACTAAAAAAAAAGTACTTTTAGGTGAAGCAGAAGCAGTTTTTCTGCTGTTGGGGAGAAGTTACAAATATCAGCTTCTTCCAAGAAGCAGAAGCAGTTTATTAATTTTTTTTCAAGACAGAAATATCCATACCAAGAATTCATATTTACCATATAATTCCTTATAAATTAACCATATCTCTCTCAAAATACAATTATATTTTTTTTTCCTATTTTTTTCTACTACATACTTTTACAAATCTTCTTCCTCTAGGACTATTTTTTATTTCTAGGTATTATTATCAACCGTATATAGGATGTCCTAATCTTTAAATCATCTTTTAAAAGCAAGCGATTACTAGAAATTCCTAATTCCGTTATCACTTTGATTTAACTATATTCTATGTTGTTCAATAGCTTAAATTTATATCTTTTACGTTGTGTTTTACATTTTACTAAATAAATTTTCTAATTAAAGTCTTTTATGATAAATATTCAAAATTATTTTTTTATTTTTATTAATCCAAATGTAAAATGAATTTGGATGTCCTTTTCGTAATTTGACACTGAAAAGTACTTTTCGTAACGATTAACTAAACACAAATTATTTATCAAAAGTACTTCTCCAATGAGTTGTCCAAACACAAACTGCTTATTATCCAAAAGTACTTATTTAAAAAGTACTTATGCCAAAAGTACTTCTCAAAATAAGCAGTTTTTGGGCAATGCCAAACAGGCTATTAATGTCTTTTTCTTGGATATGTATTATGTTCGTTATTTTCTACCTTTTTAAAACATGTTGTTATAGAAGAGAAAGTGTAATAGAAATAAGTCAGATCTGATTCTGTTACCATTTTTTTGAATTTTTTTAGGTATTATTCTCTTTTTAAGCTTTTTAATGCCTATTCTTATTTGTGAAAGAGTTCAAATATTACATGCAGTATATAATTTTTCGAAAAATTTCACGCTTATGGTTACGAATCCTATTGGATTGCTTTTATTATGTCCTGTGGAAAAGAATTATTGATGCCATGAGGAGCAAAGGATAGTCTTCCTAAATGGCTATGGTTTGGAACCTATTTTCAAGCTGAAATTTTGTGCTAGATCTTTTAAAAACTAAATATTATTTCGTTGATTAGGAGTGTATGCAGTGGCGACCCAATTGTAAAGTCAGTACGGCAAGGGCTTTAGGCCCCATTTTTAGGAGGGCTCCAATTTTTACAATTACTATGTGTATGAATTTATTTTTCTTTAGAAAATTTGAGTATTTTAAGTTAAAAATTTTAACTATTTAATAAGACGTAAAGGAAAACTTTCCCTGATTTACTACTCTGACCATTGAGACATGCTAATAGTGTTTCGAGTTTATGCGTGAGTATATATATCACACAAGGTAGATCATATTCTAAGAAAGCAACAACAATATTAATTATTTTACTCTTCACTATCTTTCCCAACTCTTAACTCCTAATTTGTAAAAGGCGGAATAGCCTAAATGACACCTGAACTTGACTCCATTTGCCAAGCCGACACACAAACTTAGGTACTTCCCATTTTAACACCTCAACTCAACTTTTTATAGACTAATAAACCACTTTTTCTGTTTAGCCCAACGCGTGAATAACACCTACACATACATGGCCATCTAGTCAGACATAAAACCACTTATATTGTTACACGTCAGTGTGGGTCCCATCATCATTGTTGTTTTTTTTTTTTCGTTTTTCCTTTTCCCATTACAAACTAAAAATATGCATAAAATGATTGAAAAAAATATAAAAATAGAAATAATAGAATCAGCCCGCGGACACAGTAACTAAAGGGTGCCGACGTCGGAGTGGAGGCTCTTTCTTCTCCCACCATTTTCATTCAAAAACTAACACCAACTCCAACACTGTTATTCAATTACCACCACCACAAAGTGTCACCAAAGCCACTCTTCTTTATCCCCAAATTCAAGAACAAGCAACCACACTCCAAGGATACTACACCCAAAAAATATTTGGCTTCAAAAGTTTATGATAGATTTCTTCATCTGGGTTATTTGAAAATTATGTCCACTAAACAACTCGAATTCAAATCAAAACCTAAAAGAAATCCGTTCTAATCAAATCCAAATGGGTCTTTTGATATGACCCATGAAAAGAACAACAAATAAAAGAGGCAATTTCAAATGTTAATTGTATGATCCGTGATGGTGGCCTTGGGCATTTGGGTGCAAGAAAAAGAACAAGAGGAGGGGGGGGGGAGTTGGGGTGGGGGGTGAACGGTAAAGATAAAGAAGGGGGAGTAGATCTGTTTGTGCTTTTTTTCCTTAAGTTTTTTGGTCTTTTTTTAAAAAAAATTTATTTGTTTCCTTGTTTTATTAAGTGTTAAATAAAAATCAACACACACGCTCCTAAAGAGCGTGATAATCACAAATATTTGACACATCAGCGTTGCCTTTGCCAAATAAGCACCGTCAATGGTCAGAGGTATTTATTTACATGTATTCTGCCAAGTTGAGGTGTTAAAATGGGAAGTACCTAAGTTTGTGTATCGGCTTGGCAAATGGGGCCAAGTTCAGGTGTCATTTAGGCTATTCTGCCTTTGTAAAAACAAGACCCAACAAATCAAATTTACTCCCTTTTTGTCAAAAATGTGAGTCAATAGCCAGGTGGTATTTAGTAAAGTAAATTTGAATAGGGTTCTATTATTCGAATTCTTTATCCAAAATTTATTGTTTTCATATATTTACTTCATAGGTATGTAAATTAATTCAGAATTGTTTATTAGAATTTAAATATATCAACTAGTCAATATAATTAGGTTTAAATCAAATAAATTAAACTTTAAATAATTCCAAAGATGAGCTCTAGAAAATGGGTAGCATACGATAATAATCTTTATAAAAAATATGGAATAACATTCTTTAGACAAACAAATTATGAATCTTGTTGAGTTGGGATATATTTTTAAAACATTCTTCCAAAGAATTGCAACGGCGGAAATGCATAAAATAAGATGATTAATTTAATCTAAAAATATGGATTAAGTGTTTTATCTTTTTGTTTTCTTTTTTGCATGTAGTTTAGTAAAACTTATAGTATTTGTAAGATAAATTAGCTAATGAAAGCAATAGATACTGTAAAATAGACTTTAAACAAAAATAAATGCAACCTTTAAAAAATAGGGATTTTTACCCCTACAAAACTATTCCCAACCTTTATCCACTTTTTGTAACCAAATTTTGTCCTTTTTTTCTTTTCCTAGCATATTTATTAAATATAATTTGATGATAGAAATATTTAAAAAATAAGGACAAATATATATGTGTATAGAAGGTATACATACAAAATATCAATCTATTATATTTGATGTGTTAATTATAAATTAAATTTTAAATATAAATATTGTGGCTATATTATGTTAGTGCTAAATGACTTGTTAATATGAAATATTATGGGCTATTTACGTGAAAGTCCCTAAAAAATAGGGATTTTTACACTCTATACCCATAAAATTTAAAGTATTTACAAGTCATACCCATTACAAATTATACTACCCATAAAACTAAAAGTATTTACCCAACCTACCCATTTATTATTGTATAACTTTGTTATGTTTTGTAGGTGTATACCTTTAAAGTATACTGCATAAATTAAGGTATACAAGTCTGGAGGGACATTTATTACTGTATACCTTTGTTATGCCTTATAGGTATATACCTTTATGGTATACTGCATAAACTATGGTATACAAGTCTGGGTGGGTAGAGTGGGTAAATAATTTAGGATTTTTTACATAAAAGTACAAGTTTTAGAGCTTAATTACCAAACATAGCAACATTTTAGTAAAATTACCCTATATAGAGGAAAACACAAGATAATTACAAATATAGCAAAAACATAGCAATATTTTCCCATAACATATCAAACCCTTACATTCTTCCTTCTATTTCCTCCATTATCTCTTTTGCTCCTCCCATTTTCCCTTATTTCACTTTTACTCCCACCATTTCCCCTCAATTTCACTTTTACTCCACTCATTTTCCCCAATTTCACTTTTCCTCATCCATCCTCAATGTATCTCGTTGAATCTCACTGTTTCTGCACCGTATCAACTGGTTCTGCACCGTATCTCAACTGTTTCTGCACCATTTCAACTGTTTCTGCAGCACCGTATCTAACTATTTCTGTACCGTTTCAACTGTTTCTGCACCGTATCTCAACTGTTTCTGCACCGTTTCAACTGTTTCTGCAGCACCGTATCTAACTGTTTCTGAACCGTTTCAAAACAACAGCGTTTCAGCACCAAAACTGCTGCAATTCAGCACCAAAAAAACTGCAGAAAAACAGCAGCGTTTCAGCAGAAAAACAACAGCGTTTCAGCACCAAAAAAACTGCAGAAAAACAGCAGCGTTTCAGCTGCGTTTCAGCAACAAAACTGCTGCAATTCAGCACCAAAAAAACTGCAGAAAAACAGCAGCGTTTCAGCACCAAAACTGCAGCGTTTCAGCACCAAAAAAACTGCAGAAAAACAGCAGCGTTTCAGCAACAAAACTGCTGCAATTCAGCACCAAAAAAACTGTTAGTTATTATGATTATGTCAAAGGAATATACTATTACTATTTGATTGTGCATTTTATTTCAAAAAAAATTGAAGATTTCGTGTATATATTCACATCAATGATTATGTTGTTTGTCCATTATACTTCAAATCGTATCACAAAAAATAAGACTGATGGAGATATCAGTTCACGTGTGAAGGGTTTGTTGGGTATTCTTCGACTACTTATGTGAAAATGAAGAAAGCACAAAGTGCAATATTGCTCTTGGAAAGTAGAAATTAATACCTCATATCCAATGTCATTGGAATCTTTGCATCACTGCTCTACTTCAGATAATTCAATACATAATTGTTCGTTGCTCGACGTTTAAACTTTTTTCTCATAATCATCAATCATAAAGATCTCAATTGAAGAAATTATTGTTGAATCCTAAATTTTTCGGGATAAACTTAGGATCACAACTTAGTGATTACTTTTTTAGATTTTTTGAGTCGGCACCTAATCTATATCTATATCTATATTATTATAAAAGCATGAAGGCTTTAGTGAAATGTCACACGACTTTTTTACCTTGTTAAAAACTTTATAGTTTGGATAAAATTGTAATTCAATTAATATTTAATTATTTTTCTATTTACTATTGGATTTTTTAAAAGAAATAGAGTTTTAATTAAGTACTCTCTCTCTCTCTCTCTCTCTCTCTGAAGTTTGCTCGCAGCATTAAATCCAATGAGGGTTGGAAAGTGCATGTATTTATCCATGTAAAACTTTTGAGTCAAGCCAATGCTTTGTTCCGCTTACCCTCTTAAAAACTTTATAGGTTGGATAAAATTGTAATTCAATTAATATTTAATTATTTTTCTATTTACTATTGGATTTTTTTAAAGAAATAGAGTATTAATTAAGTACACTCACTCTCTCTCTCTCTCAAGTTTGGCCGCAGCATTAAATCCAATGAGGGTTGGAAAGTGCATGTATTTATCCATGTAAAACTTTTGGGTCAAGCCAATGCTTTGTTCCGCTTACCCTCTTAAAAACTTTATAGGTTGGATAAAATTGTAATTCAATTAATATTTAATTATTTTTCTATTTACTATTGGATTTTTTTTAAAGAAATAGAGTTTTAATTAAGTAAACTCTCTCTCTCTCTCTCTCTCTCAAGTTTGGCCGCATCATTAAATCCAATGAGGTTTAGAAAGTGCATGTATTTATCCATGTAAAACTTTTGGGTCAAGCCAATGCTTTGGTCCGCAAGAATCTTATTTACCACGTTAGTTCAATTACCTTTTATCTTTTTTTCTCATAAAAAGCATAGGTATATTTTCTTCTATTTTCCTTTGATTCTTTGTTTTATCGATGTAATACCCAAGAGGATTGCTTATGTATAGATAGACTAATTTATATACTTATTCCAAGTATAACATGACATGCAGTAGCTCTGGCTCCTGTTTTATGTTCAATATACCAGCAATTATACATTGATTCTATGATACCGTAGTTCTTTTAACTGTTTTTCTTTATTTCTTATTAGTAATATACCTAGCTACTTGTATTTGCTTTTATCTTCGACAATATTAATTTTTTTCATTCATTAAGTTAACTTAACGAGATAGTATTGGGTCGTTTTCTTATTTTTCCACTGATCTGGCTAATTAAACTTGTATTCGTATAATTTTTGTTATTTTTTCTGAGAAATATATTTTAGGTCTATCAGAGATATATGGTTTCGCTTCTACTTCTTTGTTGTGTCCTTTTATTTTGTTTTGATTCAAGTCTGTTTCTTGCATTTAATTTATAGAGGCTTCCCTTTCTTTATTAGTTCTTTTATTACCTTTAACATTAATTATGAATTACATAGTTAAATATTATTTTGATTGGTTATGTTGGCTTACTGTAATGAAACATTTCTATATTTCAAGTATCTCCCGTTATTATATTTTTTTATTTTAATTTTTGCAAGTTAAATTATTACTTGTAGGTTGATGATTGTGGATTGTATAGGAGGAGCACAATATGAATATCGGAACTTTTTTTTGGAAAACTTCATTAAGTACTAAAGGAAATTTATTGAAGAGTGTCTCCTGATATGTTTTTGCTTAAAACTTTTAGCACAGACTTCTTCGAAAAGATCCAATTGATTTTATCTCGGCAGTTTGTTATGCTAGCCAAGAGGAGTTGCTAGATGCACTTGTCAATATTATTGAAGTGAATTCATATCTATGGTCAGCCAATCTCTTAAATTTTTTAATTTTAATTACTATTTTATCCAATATTTATTATATGTTATTCATTAACTTTTTTGTCTTATAATATTGAGACAAAGAATCCTAATTTGTTTTCAATTAAAACCCGATTAAATTGATAACTTATGTTGATTCAGATAAGGATTGACATCTTTGGATTAAAGGTGACGACCTCCAATATCTCTTGGAGAATGGTGTCCATGCTCGAAGTCCAAACGCTCTTCAACTGATGGCATATTAATTCTTACGTCATGTGATGACTTGCTTATTGGTAGTGTTCTTTCCATAGTTATTGATAAGTCCAAAAAAAAAAAAAAAAAAAAAACAGAAACATTTTGTTAGTTTTTTCCTCCTAAAGATATGCTTGATAAAGCCTCGTTTATTAATTTTCTTTTTCTTAGAAAGTCTGTGGTTTTTCTTTCTACCTTTTTTAAATTTTGTGTTATATATTTTGTTAGGACATGTTTTTTTTTCCTTTATGTTTGTGTATTTATATATTATGTTACAATTATTTATGATGTATTACTCTCAAAATTAAATCTTTTTAAGAAAGTTGAGTGACTCTTTCTATTGATCTTTTGTTGTGACATCAAAGTTCTGCATGGAATAAATTATGGAAGCATGTATCATGGATGAACACATGAGGACTATGGTAACAAGTAAGACTCACTTTCCCCTCATAATATATTACTCCTTTACGATCACTCTTTTTATGGACAAGTACTCTTGAAATAATGACATAATTAATTGCTCATGATTGCATAATTTATGTGACTAAATATTGTACCATGAGGAGAAAAGATTGTAACTTGACTAATTAGTTGCACAATCTTCAAACTATAGCCTGATTGACATTGTTTCTCCAAAACCAAAAGTGCTTTTTTTTCCCAAATAAAAATACTTTTTTAAGAATTTTGAGGTGTTTGGCAACTAAAAAAAAGTACTTTTAGGTAGAAGCAGAAGCAGTTTTTCTGCTGTTGGAGAGAAGTTACAAATATCTGCTTCTTCCAAGAAGCAGAAGCAGTTTATTAATTTTTTTTCAAGACAGAAATATCCATACCAAGAATTCATATTTACCATATTATTCCTTATAAATTAACCATATCTCTCTCAAAATACAATTATATTTTTTTTTCTATTTTTTTCTACTACATACTTTTACAAATCTTCTTCCTCTAGGACTATTTTTTATTTCTAGGTATTACTATCAACCGTATATAGGATGTCCTAATCTTTAAATCATCTTTTAAAAGCAAGCGATTACTAGAAATTCCTAATTCCGTTATCACTTTGATTTAACTATATTCTATGTTGTTCAATAGCTTAAATTTATATCTTTTACGTTATGTTTTACATTTAACTAAATAAATTTTTTAATTAAAGTCTTTTATGATAAATATTTAAAATTATTTTTTTATTTTTATTAATCCAAATGTAAAATGAATTTGGATGTCCTTTTCGTAATTTGACACTGAAAAGTACTTTTCGTAACGATTAACTAAACACAAATTATTTATCAAAAGTACTTCTCCAATGAGTTGTCCAAACACAAACTGCTTATTATCCAAAAGTACTTATTTAAAAAGTACTTATGCCAAAAGTACTTCTCAAAATAAGCAGTTTTTGGGCAATGCCAAACAGGCTATTAATGTCTTTTTCTTGGATATGTATTATGTTCGTTATTTTCTACCTTTTTAAAACATGTTGTTATAGAAGAGAAAGTGTAATAGAAATAAGTCAGATCTGATTCTGTTACCATTTTTTTGAATTTTTTTAGGTATTATTCTCTTTTTAAGCTTTTTAATGCCTATTCTTATTTGTGAAAGAGTTCAAATATTACATGCAGTATATAATTTTTCGAAAAATTTCACGCTTATGGTTACGAATCCTATTGGATTGCTTTTATTATGTCCTGTGGAAAAGAATTATTGATGCCATGAGGAGCAAAGGATAGTCTTCCTAAATGGCTATGGTTTGGAACCTATTTTCAAGCTGAAATTTTGTGCTAGATCTTTTAAAAACTAAATATTATTTCGTTGATTAGGAGTGTATGCAGTGGCGACCCAATTGTAAAGTCAGTACGGCAAGGGCTTTAGGCCCCATTTTTAGGAGGGCTCCAATTTTTACAATTACTATGTGTATGAATTTATTTTTCTTTAGAAAATTTGAGTATTTTAAGTTAAAAATTTTAACTATTTAATAAGACGTAAAGGAAAACTTTCCCTGATTTACTACTCTGACCATTGAGACATGCTAATAGTGTTTCGAGTTTATGCGTGAGTATATATATCACACAAGGTAGATCATATTCTAAGAAAGCAACAACAATATTAATTATTTTACTCTTCACTATCTTTCCCAACTCTTAACTCCTAATTTGTAAAAGGCGGAATAGCCTAAATGACACCTGAACTTGACTCCATTTGCCAAGCCGACACACAAACTTAGGTACTTCCCATTTTAACACCTCAACTCAACTTTTTATAGACTAATAAACCACTTTTTCTGTTTAGCCCAACGCGTGAATAACACCTACACATACATGGCCATCTAGTCAGACATAAAACCACTTATATTGTTACACGTCAGTGTGGGTCCCATCATCATTGTTGTTTTTTTTTTTTCGTTTTTCCTTTTCCCATTACAAACTAAAAATATGCATAAAATGATTGAAAAAAATATAAAAATAGAAATAATAGAATCAGCCCGCGGACACAGTAACTAAAGGGTGCCGACGTCGGAGTGGAGGCTCTTTCTTCTCCCACCATTTTCATTCAAAAACTAACACCAACTCCAACACTGTTATTCAATTACCACCACCACAAAGTGTCACCAAAGCCACTCTTCTTTATCCCCAAATTCAAGAACAAGCAACCACACTCCAAGGATACTACACCCAAAAAATATTTGGCTTCAAAAGTTTATGATAGATTTCTTCATCTGGGTTATTTGAAAATTATGTCCACTAAACAACTCGAATTCAAATCAAAACCTAAAAGAAATCCGTTCTAATCAAATCCAAATGGGTCTTTTGATATGACCCATGAAAAGAACAACAAATAAAAGAGGCAATTTCAAATGTTAATTGTATGATCCGTGATGGTGGCCTTGGGCATTTGGGTGCAAGAAAAAGAACAAGAGGAGGGGGGGGGGGGAGTTGGGGTGGGGGGTGAACGGTAAAGATAAAGAAGGGGGAGTAGATCTGTTTGTGCTTTTTTTCCTTAAGTTTTTTGGTCTTTTTTTTAAAAAAATTTATTTGTTTCCTTGTTTTATTAAGTGTTAAATAAAAATCAACACACACGCTCCTAAAGAGCGTGATAATCACAAATATTTGACACATCAGCGTTGCCTTTGCCAAATAAGCACCGTCAATGGTCAGAGGTATTTATTTACATGTATTCTGCCAAGTTGAGGTGTTAAAATGAGAAGTACCTAAGTTTGTGTATCGGCTTGGCAAATGGGGCCAAGTTCAGGTGTCATTTAGGCTATTCTGCCTTTGTAAAAACAAGACCCAACAAATCAAATTTACTCCCTTTTCGTCAAAAATGTGAGTCAATAGCCAGGTGGTATTTAGTAAAGTAAATTTGAATAGGGTTCTATTATTCGAATTCTTTATCCAAAATTTATTGTTTTCATATATTTACTTCATAGGTATGTAAATTAATTCAGAATTGTTTATTAGAATTTAAATATATCAACTAGTCAATATAATTAGGTTTAAATCAAATAAATTAAACTTTAAATAATTCCAAAGATGAGCTCTAGAAAATGTGTAGCATACGATAATAATCTTTATAAAAAATATGGAATAACATTCTTTAGACAAACAAATTATGAATCTTGTTGAGTTGGGATATATTTTTAAAACATTCTTCCAAAGAATTGCAACGGCGGAAATGCATAAAATAAGATGATTAATTTAATCTAAAAATATGGATTAAGTGTTTTATCTTTTTGTTTTCTTTTTTGCATGTAGTTTAGTAAAACTTATAGTATTTGTAAGATAAATTAGCTAATGAAAGCAATAGATACTGTAAAATAGACTTTAAACAAAAATAAATGCAACCTTTAAAAAATAGGGATTTTTACCCCCCACAAAACCATTCCCAACTTTTATCCACTTTTTGTAACCAAATTTTGTCCTTTTTTTCTTTTCCTAGCATATTTATTAAATATAATTTGATGATAGAAATATTTAAAAAATATAGGACAAATATATATGTGTATAGAAGGTATACATACAAAATATCAATCTATTATATGT
This sequence comes from Petunia axillaris subsp. axillaris, assembly GCA_029990575.1. Taxonomy (NCBI): domain Eukaryota; kingdom Viridiplantae; phylum Streptophyta; class Magnoliopsida; order Solanales; family Solanaceae; genus Petunia; species Petunia axillaris. The sequence goes on from JARKNS010000006.1 coordinate 12,707,306, forward strand.
GATGTGTTAATTATAAATTAAATTTTAAATATAAATATTGTGGCTATATTATGTTAGTGCTAAATGACTTGTTAATATGAAATATTATGGGCTATTTACGTGAAAGTCCCTAAAAAATAGGGATTTTTACACTCTATACCCATAAAATTTAAAGTATTTACAAGTCATACCCATTACAAATTATACTACCCATAAAACTAAAAGTATTTACCCAACCTACCCATTTATTATTGTATAACTTTGTTATGTCTTGTAGGTGTATACCTTTAAAGTATACTGCATAAATTAAGGTATACAAGTCTGGAGGGACATTTATTACTGTATACCTTTGTTATGCCTTATAGGTATATACCTTTATGGTATACTGCATAAACTATGGTATACAAGTCTGGGTGGGTAGAGTGGGTAAATAATTTAGTGGGTAGGTCCGATAATATTTGAAAGTAGTGGGTAGTGGCTGTAATTATTTTAGGTTTTGTGAGTATTTTTGTAAGTATCCCTAAAAAATATAGTATTAAGGCCTCCCGTCAAGATTTGGCTTTAGGCCACCAAATCTGTTGGGCCGTTCCTGAGCGTATGATTTTGGTATTTGGGCTTTTCTCTTTTTGTTGCACCCTATGTATTTGCATATATACTAACGTACAATTTTTAGAACTTAATTACCAAACATAGTAACATTTTAGCAAAATTACCCTATATAGAGACAAGTTAATTACAAACATAGCAATATTTTTCCATAACATACAAAACCCTTACATTCTCCCTCCTATTTCCCCCACCATCACTTTTGCTCCTCCTATTTTTCCATATTTCACTTTTCCTCCCACTATTTCTCCCAATTTCACTTTTACTCCTCTCATTTCCCCCAATTTTACTTTTTCTCCCACTATTTCTCCCAATTTCACTTTTACTCCTTCCATTTCCCCCAATTTCACTTTTTCTCATCTCATCCTCACTGTATCTCGTTGTATTACACTGTATCTCGATGTTACTCAACTATCAACTATCTCGTATCTCAATGTATCTCAACTACCAACCACCCCGTATCTAACCGTATCTCGTCTACCAACCATATCGTATCTAATTGTATTTCATTGTATCTCAACTACCAACCACCTCATATCTAACCGTATCTCGCCTACCAACCACATCGTATCTCATTGTATCTCAACTACCAACCACATTGTATCTCAACTACCAACCACCTCGTATCTAACAGTTTGTGCGTTATTTCTCACTGCTTCTAAACTATTTCACCTTTTTTTTTGCGTTATTTCACATTATTTTTTACATTTTGTTTCTGACTTTTTCACTAGTTGTTTCAGATTGTTTCACCGCTGTATCTCACTGTATCTGTACTATTTTTTGCTCCGTATCAAACTGTATCTCACTGTATCTACGATGTTTCAGCATTGTTTCAAATTATTTCAGCATCGTCTCAGGTGGTTTTGCACCGTATCTAACTATTTCTAACTGTTTCTACAATATTTTAGCAGTTGTTTCATCCCGTTTGTGCGTTGTTTCTCACTGTTTTTAAACTATTTCATCTTTTTTGCATTGTTTCACATTATATTTCACCTTTTATTTCGGACTTTTTCACTAGCTGCTTTAGACTATTTCACCGTTGTATCTGCGCTATTTTTGCTCTGTGTCGAACTGTATCTAACTGTTTCAGCACCGTTTTGGTTCATTTCAGCACTATATCTAACTGTTTCTGTAGCGCTGTATCTAACTGTTTCTGTATCGTTTCGACTGTTTGTTGACACCCAATTTTGTCCTTCTGTTTTTCGCAATTTGGCTATATTTAATTAAAATTTATAATAGTAATTTTCCAAATAAAATTGCATAAGATAACCTGTATTTATGGGCGTAATACTATTATTAACCCTCTATTTATATTATTCCTTACTTAATTGCGACTATATTACGTAATTGCATCATTTAGGCTATTTTCTAAAATGTGTATGCTATTTTATGCAATTTAACGCATTACGACATCATTTAATAATTATTTGTGGCTATTTATATTTAATTACTAGTATTATTTGAGCTCATTTCTATTTATTTGTGGTTAAATACATATATTTATAATTATTTATAATTTTCATATTTTTTAACTAATTATTCATATTTATAAACATTTTAATTAAATACTAGCCAAATTGTTATTTCACAACTCTATTTCTACTACATCTAGTCCTCGTCATCACATTTTATCCACATATACACCACATAAGCTCCACCTAAGCATACACCTCACTAAAGTTCACTCTTAGCCTACGTACAAGTCATCTTAAGCGTGTAGTACCACTCTCCAAAGCACATGTACAACCCATTGTAGCGTGTGGTACAACCCCCTCAAAGCACCCACTTATCTACTTCAGCATATATACTTACGCATATAATATCTACATTTTACACCCGACGCGCCTACGTGGTACAGTCGCAGCCGTCCAAGCTCTTCATCCAATGGCTCACACAATTTCTTACCTTTTAATATTTACAATTACCCCCTTACTTACCAAAAAAAAAAAAAAACCGTAAACATTTCACCTTTCCCCCATTCTCTTCAGCCAGCCGTCACCTTCTTCTCCTTTCTCCCCCTTTCCCCAATTCCCGTCCAGGTTCCACCGCGACTCCACCTCCGCCATTAACGTTGTTCACCATGCGACTCTCTCTCTCTCTCTCTCTATCACGTTCACACAATAGAAATAGAAAATGCAATCACTTCTCCTCTTGTCAAGAGAATCCGAATAGGAAGCAAGAATTTGTAATCAAATCACCCCGAATCTTCGCAAATCAGATAAGGTGATGACAAATCGAGACAAAATAAGGCAAGCACAAGGCGAGGATCGAATTTTGCATTCCATTCTTGGCCAAATCGGGTAACATCTTTTGGTTCCATTCTTTTACCTTTTGTTGATAAAATCTGAACAAGCATGATATCTTGAACATTTTCTGCCCATGCCTATTCTAGGTCTGATCACATTCATATTGTGTCTGTTTCGGCTTTATTTTTGGCTTATATGTCCAAACAAATTATATGAATAAATGGTTCGAATTTACTATCAAAAATACAGGAAAATCTTTAAATTAAAGTAATGTGCAAATCCTTGATTGATGGCCCTGGTTTCGGTTAGTATGATGAAAATGGTAACACACATGTATATTGACTCATTGTTTGACATTCATAACATACATTCAGAACTTTAACCTTTTATCAATCATATGTTTAATATGCTTCATTTAGCTACCTTGATTATTAGGATTTGCTCTGTCCTTCCATATGATGTTTTGATCCTAATACTATAAAAAGGCCTAGTTGCACACTTAGAGGGAGGGGATACACAACATACACACAGATACACACTCACGTATTTCTTCTCCTCTCTCTTCTTCTCTAGAAAATATCTTGGAGTACATTTTTTACAAAACTGAATACACATTAATAGAAGAAAGCGTAAAAGGTTGCCTGATCTTATTTACTATTTCTGGTTCTGATCTTGCTGGCTGGAAAGTTTTCGGCCCTTGCTTGTTCGATTTTTATTGTTGTGATAGTGATTCCCTCGCTCTTCCTCTTCTCTGCTTGTTTCCCTCATCCTAAGGTATCTCGCTAACTGAGTAAACGACCCTCAAAACATGTTTAAATTATAGGTGGTATTGTGCTGCTTATATCTGCTACTTTGTCTGCATAAGTATGTTTCTTTAGGCCTCTCTCTGGCCATTCTCTAACCCTGTGTTGCAGATCATGGTAGGATGGTTAGTAAGCCATACCAATCTTTCATAGTTGTTACAGGAAATTCATAAATTGTGGGCAATCTAAAAGGGGCTGTATTAGTGGCTACTTGTGCGAGTCTTTAAAGCTATATGGTCTCATACAGGTGGTTGTATGAAGTGATGAACTAGGAGTCACTACAAGAAAATAAGTTTTTCGTGGCGAATATTTGCAGCGACCCTTTTAATTCGCCACAAATAGAAAGAGATTTGTGGCGACATTATTGAGTCGCCACAAAATATAGCAATTTTAGTGGCAGCCTCTATAGTTGCCACGAAAAGTAACTTTATAGTAGCGACTAATTCTTAAGTCGCCGCAATATGCTCTAAAGGTTTTCTCCAAAAAAAGCTGAAATAGTATTTTGTTGCAACTTGTGAAAAATCGCCACAAAATCTCTTTTGTCGCGATGCTGTCACCACGAAAAATAAAGCTTGTGCGGCAACTTTTTCCAATCACCACTATTTCTTTATTTTTTGTATTCCTAAAGTATTTAATATATGAGTTAAATCATACTCTTCTGCTACTTGTCTATTTTATAATATAAAAAGTAATAAACATTGCCTTAGATTTTGCACTCAAATTAAAAAAGCCCTCAATTTGTTTTGTTTTCTTCTTATCCGCCTCCCCCTTTTAATTTTCACTCAAGAATAGCAAGCCTTAGCCCCCAAAACTTCTCTTCCTCTTTCTTGCAGACGGAGCACCCATTAGCTCTGTAATTAACAATACATACACATGGTTCATTTTACGAAAGGAGTTATCGCCGATTATGTTGGCAAAAGCTTTACCTAAACATTCCTAGTGTCTTTGCCAATCTATAAATGTACGATTCTCTCTTTTCTATTTAGTGGATCTGATTTTAGGGCTTGTGAATGACTCTCATTTCACTCACTTCAGATAGCAGTACCGTAGAAAGTAGTAATTTTGAGATAATGATTCTTCTAATATTTTGTTTCTGTGTTTTTGAAGCCTGGGTAATTTTTTTGATGAGCATTTTATGGCTTATTGTGATTAAACTTCTAAGGCATAACGGTTGTGAAAGATTTGCTAGAAGTTAATGGTGAGAACTTTCTTCGAGTAGTATGCGGTAAAAAAAGAACTTTCTTTGAGTAGTAAATCACAGGGGATCAAGGCAGTCAGAGTTTAACAAGAAAAGGAATAGTAATACATTTCTTCCTTTGTTAAAATTGTGACTAATTATTTACATAGTCAATTTAATTCTTTGAAGCATTTATATGGTTTGCAGGTATGATTGGGGCTTTATAATCATGTTTCATTTCAAGCATTGCACAACTTGTTGGGTTCTTCTTGTTTATGGCTGATGGGTTTGTTTGAGCCATTGACGATATGGTATGACATATTTAAAGTTTACATTATGAGCTTTAATATCTGCAAGTCTAGTTTGGTTTGAATTAATTTATATGGTTAAGTTTGGTTTTGTTTTGTTTAGGCATAGTATTCTTTGTATAAAAATGTACATAGCATCAATTAGGATTAAATTGACTCAATAATATCATGATGTCCGCAAGCGGAGCTCAACCAGTGAGCAACAATCAAAACTTATTTTTACCAATAAATTAATAGTTTTGACTTGGTAAGGTTCAACTAATAGGGAATTAAGCTTGTGAGATTAACATACTATGATTTAAGGTCAAAATTTTAAACTGTATTCAACAAATACTCAAGTAAAGTATTGTTGCTTCATCATAAAGTGTGCTATCTGGCAAGAAAACTGCAATATCATGCCATTGCTTTGAGCTATTCTTTGCTTATGTGTACTTGAGCCGTATTGGACAGTTACTAGTTTCTCGATCTTTTAGATATTGGTGAGTACATTGTAGCTCGATTTTAATCTGTTCTTATTTGAATTCAGTGAGACCCCATCATCAGTAAATTGGAAGATAGTGGTTCTCCTTTTAGCTTCTAGATTAGAATAAAATTGTGCATATCCATTTGCCACATATTGCATTAGCATTTTTGTTGTGATTATGTCTTTTCATTCTTATTTTATATGACCTATTAGCATTGGCTTTCTAAAAGTCTCATCTTCCTACAGTGATAAAGAAATCGTGGTTTGATAAATTAATTGAAAACTTGTCAAGTTTCAATTATATTTTCTACTTAAGCATACAATTTTCTTTTTCCTTTTCACAATCTGGAATGTTCGTCTCAATATGGTTTTTTACGTTAGTCTTCTATTTAGAAATAGTACATATATATACTTGGTTTTAGCTTGATTAATTGAATCCCTATCTTTCTATACAATGTTTGGTACATCGGTTTTCTGGTGAAAGTAAAGTCATATTATGTATTGCTTCATCTTTCTTTGCAGATCCATCTCATATGTCATTCTCAGAAACATTTTACTAGTGCTAGTTTAATTTTGTAATAATAGAGAAATGTCATCAGTCATCTATGCAGAATGCCAAAGCCAAGACGACCAAAAGCATGATCGAGGTAAACTAAGGAATGAGTCTCCTAAGAGAAACGAGGGAAGAATCAACAACATGGATTAGAAATTGCTCAAGTACTAGTTTTAAGACGTTCTTATTTTATTTTTCTGTGTCAGAAGACATTGGAATATTATTGAAGTTGTTTTTATTATGTGTTCGTGCAATAATGTATTGAATGCTTTATGTTATGTGCCTAGACTTTTTAGTGATGTAAAGATTTTGTACAGTTTTATTTTGAGAAATGTCTTGTTTACAATAATATAATTGGGTTGTTTTATCATTGTTAAGTGGGTAATAATATTATATTTGTGTATAATTCTTTTTATAGAAAAAATTGCTATTTGTGGCGACTAATATTGCCACAAAATCTACGGACCATATACCTTATTGTTTCCAGCGAATGTGTATTGTGGCAAGTAAAGTTGCCACCAAAGTTAAAATTCAGTGGCGATAGTTTCTCAAAGATGTCTTTTGTAGCAAACTTATTTAGCATTTGTGGCAACAAAACTCGCCACGGAAGATCGACCTTTCGGGGCGACTTATTTGGTCGCGACGGATGAGTATCAGCAACGAATATTGGGTCGCCACTAAAAGTTATTTGTGGCGACTTTTTGACTTTCAGTGGTGACTTTAGTCGCCAAATAGGACCCGTTTCTTGTAGTGAGTTCATTCAAAGTGCACTCAAGGCACTCCTTTCTTTCCCTTCTATCTCCCCTAGTCCCCTGACTTGTTTGTATTGATTAGGATCCCCTTTATGTATGTTAAGCACCATAAGGTGTAAGTTAGTATTTAGGACAGGTACTGCCGATTGTACACTGCCAAGTGCAGTTGAAATTGGCTATGAAGGGGCCACTTCTAACTCTGCTCTTTAATTTTATATCTGCAAGGGCCAAAATCATAGTGCATGTTGAAAACTGATTTATTGGTGCAAATAATAAAACTGAAAATTGTAGTGATATCTTTATGGGTTTACTACTTGGGTGACTCTGGCATATGAGAAGCTAAACTATCTTTGAAAATTGCTAAAATTGCAGTGAAACATTAAAATTGGCTTATCTTTGCAAAGCTGGAATTATGGGCCCGTAACAGTACCCTTGTTTTATTGAAACAGGCTGAAAATGCAAGACATTGTTAAAATTGGTTTATTTCTGTAAATTACATGTTCTAAAAATATAGCAGCTCATTTGTTCTGTAGGAAATGGTTAAAACTGAAAATTGACCTTTCACGTAAATCTAAAGTTCCGTAATAGTCTCGCTTCATCCTTGGCATTAGTTAATTTGGAGGTCTATTTTGCTTTCTAAATCTTGATTAGTGAGATTGTTTTGCTTACATGATATTATTTGCTTGTGTGATTAACATGACCGTTCATTATTTGGCGCCTAGATATCTAGATTTGGGGCACACAATAGACTTAGGGGTCTAGATATTTATATTAGCAGTCTCCGAGACATTAAGTGAGACGTTAGTAAAACCTTTAGGGCATTTTAAAATATTAAAAAATACTTTAGTTAAATACTTAAAGAGGGTATGGGGGTTAAAAGGAATTAAGCTCCTCGGATATGATGGAAACTACCCGAGCTATACATTTGATAGTGGATTATGAAACTATCGTCCCTTCCGAAAGCCGGGTTCTGATCCGAATAGGATAATAAAACCTAGGGTTGTTTATTCAAATGTCTAGTAGTTATTTATCATGGCTATTTGTTCAACATAACTATTATTTTAGATTACTTATCCAAATGTATTGAATTGCCTATTTGTTTATTTTGCATCCCATATCCCTTTTATTTACTTTTTTTAGCTTTCATCCTTTTCTAAAGCAATATCTTAAACCCGATATAGAAATCGGCCGGGAACCACGTTTAGTGGGACTTAGGAGGTGCCTAACCACTTCCTTCTAGGTTATTTCGAACACTTACCCGAATCTCAGGTTAGTAGACCAACCCGGAGTTATTGTTTAAATTGAAATTAATAGGTGACCTAATACGCCTAGGAAATTTATTAGGTGGCGACTCCAAAACTCTAATTCCAAACGAGTTACCCCAAGTCGAAAACCACTTACTTTACTATTTAAGTTGGATGCGACAGAATGGCGAGTCCACTGGGGATTGAATGTTCTAACCATCACGATTTTTATATTGGGTTTATATTTTGCTTTTAATATTTTATATTCGGGACTAACTTTTTTCTTTTGCAGGTTTGTCTTATTTCTTTCATTATCTGCTATCAACATAATTTTGTGATGTAATATTTGTAATCTATTTGTGCATCCCATCCATATTCCCCCATATGTTAAATGCGAAAATTGAGGGCTAAAGCGGTTGCGGGGGTTTTCCGGCCGTTTCTCATTTTTCAAAATAAATTATTCTGGAAAGAACCCTCGGGGTAGGTTATTTCGCGGTGCAGATGACATCCCCGGAACTTTCCCCTTTCAAGTTGTCCGCTTGAAAGGAAATGGCCAGGTCTATTCCCACTCTTAGACAATCTTTTTAGGAACCATACACATATTGAGAAAAATTGACTTCGGCTCTTGTCTAAGTCTATTAGTTCACCATGTTTGAACAAAACAAACGAGTTTCCAACTCTAAGGACGTTTAAATATGTTATGTGTGCATTTATTTAAAGTTGAACGTGTTTAATGCAGACCATTTGTTCACATAAAAGTGGGTTCACATAACAAAATTAACTATTTATTTCTATTTACCTAAAATCGTTATTTCTATATTTATACAACAAAACTAATTATTTTATAAAATTATTTTTGGGTTATGAACGAAATTAATTTTTCTATTTTTATGAAAATAAAATCATAGACTTTAAATTAATTTCTTCTACTTTTAATGTAGCAAGATCAATTATTATTCCTATTTACCTTAGAAAAAAAATGTTATTTTCACATTTATATAGTAAAATCAATTTATTTTCTGTTAGTTTTTGGTTATGAGAACAATTGGGATGACACAAAATACACGTTCAATTTTAAATACCATAATCAAATTAGGAAGGCTTAACATCCTTGGTATGTTAAAGTCCATTAGCCAACTTCGTCCAAAAAAAAAAGTGTCATCAAATGACGCCTATCATGCATCTTATGTAGGGGTGTTCACGGTTTGGTTTGGGTGGTTATTGGTTAAAACAATAACCAAACCATTATATTCGGTTTTTAAAATTTTAAACCAAACCAAACTAAATAAAATTCATATCCATTGGTTTGGTTAATCTCGGTTTGGTTCGGTTAGTCGGTTTTTTTTCTTTACAAATCACAATAACTGTTGGATCTATTATTTATTTGTATATATAATTGATCATTGACTAGCTGGAATATTGTTGAATATTGATTACAACATGGGATAGATAAGTGTGCATAAAACTATGGCTTCAATGTAAAAAGTAGCAGTAGTGTGCCAAATTGCAAATCATACACCAACTTACTACTATCAGCTAAGGTTTAGTTCACCATTAATTGTTAGACTTGATTCTTCAGACCGCCAAAGATACGGGTTCTCCAAGACTGTCACGTTTACTCCAGTCCAGATCATATAATTTTGTGGGGAGCTGAGCAATTTTCTCAATGATTTTCATGTCCTTGGGCGGCATTTATCTGAACTTCGTCTTACTTCTAGACTGAATTCAAAGGGAATTGGGTTGAATGATGCTCCTTGAGCATCACCTTATAACAAAGCTCACATAATATCTCATCTAAGTATCTTTCTAGAAAAAAATAATAAATATCTCATTGAGTATAAAAGAAGATTCGAATCCTGGTCTAGAAACTAGTATGTGCTCTGATAAATGATGTTTCATGAGTAAGCCTAAATCTTGAAGGATCTACAAAATCCATGGTCAAGGAATTAGTTCTCATGAAAAAAATTTGGGTTGGATAAAGGGTTACTAAATGGGTCATAAACTCAGCACTATGACTACTTTGTAGTTACTAGTTAGGCTTAGGCCCATTTCCATTTGTATTTAGTGTAGTATAATTTATAAACTATCATTTTAATTTGAAAATATATAAAATACTTAAAAGTTTATATAAAATATTAATTCATTAATGTATATAATTATAAAAATTAATATTTATTATTGTCGGTTTGGTTTGGTTAATTCTTCGGTTTTTTCCTTAAAACCAAACAAAACCAAATATTTTCCGTTATTGAAAATTCAAAACCATACCAAACCATATCCAACAAAATGTCATTTTTTTTATCGGTTCGGTTCGGTTTTCGGTTTGGTTCGGTTTTTATCCAAACCGTGAACACCCCTAATCTTATGTGTATTGGTCTTGTTATGCCTACCTCCGGTACAAGAGAGGTCCCTTACATTATAAGGAGTGATATGCTTTGCATTTGGTAATTATTACCTCGATACTAACTTATTGTTTCTATGTGTAAGTTTTACTCCCACTCCTGAGGTTGACTTGTGCATTCTTGCCGAGCATCAGTACCAGACGAGAGCCAAAGGACCAGTTACAACTCCTCCCCCTTCACAAACTAGAAGAAGAGGAAAGCGAACCATCATGTCTGAGTTGAATAATGTTGCTCTTAGTGACGATAACATTGGGAATAATGGGACACCCCGCAAATTTGCCCTGATTGGGTATGATGAACATGTTGCTACCTTAGAGCAAAGAATTAAAGAACTTGAAGAAAAACTGACAATGCCCAGTTTACCTGTTGTTACTCCGCCCATTCAAGGGAATCAGTCGATCCAAGTGGGTCAGCCCACCCTAATAGGAAGGACCCTATACACCCAACTGATCCCACAGTCGTTTACCAAACAGTACCACCAGCTCATACCAAGCAGCACCACCTCCCAAGCAGCACCACCAGCTACTTACCAGACAGCGCCACCCGCTACCTATCAGACAGCACCAACTGACCAAGCAACCCTACCCACTACTTATCAAGCACCACTCCCTGCATATTCTACTTACCCAAACACGAACTTACCTCACGCCAACACCACATATCCGCAGCCTTACAATCCCATGTTCATTTTGCTGAAACCAAACAACTTGCTTCACCCGTCAAAAACCATGAAAACTATGAATGGACGGAGGATGAAGCCAATGATGATGGGACAAAAGAGAAAGTTCGTAAGCTAGAGGCAGACTTTAAGAAGTTTGAGTTAGGCAAAACTACTAAAGGTTTAGCTTATGATGATTTGTGTATCTATCCTACTTTGAAATTACCTGATGGGTACAAGATACCAAAGTTCGACTTGTTCAATGGCATTGGAGACCCTATGGTTCATTTGAGAACATATTGTAACAACTTGATTGGAGCAGGGGAAGATGAGAAAATATTAGTAAAGCTATTCAGCCGAAGCTTGACTGAAGATGCTTTAAGTTTGTTTTCTAAATAGAAACCAAGCACATGGCTCGATTGGGAAGATATGGCAGCAGACTTTGTAGAAACATTTGGGTACAATACTGAAATGGTACCAGATTGCTTCTATTTAGAAAAGTTGAAAAAGAAATCCACAGAGACGTTAAGAGAATATGCTACTAGATGGAGAGCAGAAGCTGCCAAAGTGCAACCCGCTATGAATGAGAAAGAAATAGTCAACATATTCATTCGTATACAAGAGGATGTATATTATGACAAGTTGTTGCATATGAAGAACCAAAAATTTGCAGATGTAGTGTTGATGGGAGATGACATAGAAGAAGGGTTAAAAAGTGGAAAGATTATTAGCTTAGCTGCACTACAAGCTGCTAATAAGGCTATCCAAGCTGGAAATACGAGTCTCTCCAAAAAGAAGAAAGATGAAGTCTCTTTTGCTGCAAACATTCAAGACCCCGCTTTCAACCACTATTATCAAACACCACCAGCATTCTATCCTTACCCTCACACACCATCTGAAAAATCCACTTACAACACTCAACCCACTCAGCCTATATTCCACACCCCAGTACCAAGACGTCCATCATACCAGCAAAATACTCAAACCAACTACCGAAATGCATCACCATACTTTCCTAGGCCTCGCTCTGAGGAAAATCAAAGACCCAAAAGAAACTACACTGCATTAGTTGAATCCCGCATCCAATTGTTTGAGAAGTTGAAAGCTGCTGGGCTATTGTCCTAATCCCTCAAAATGTGCCATACAATCCTTCACCACACTTTGATTACAACAAAAGGTGCGCATACCACTCAGGTGGACCGGGGCATGAGACAAAAAGATGTTTTGCATTGAAAGATAAGATTCAAGACCTAATAGATAAAAAAAGTCATTCATTTGAAGACACCAAATGTGCACAATAAGCCACTACCCAATCTTTGAGATGAGAAGGTGAATATGATTGACTTCGGTGAAGAATGAAATTTGGAAAGTACAATCATAAAGGCAAAAACAGTGTTCGATGAATACAAGTTTGGCATGGGGTACATCCTGGATTGCAAAGGAGAAAGCACTACAAAAGACACAAGATATTATCATTCACTAGAGCAGTTTATTCCAACTCTGAAAAAGCCTCTATCTTTTCAAGCTACATGAAAACTCTCCATGGGGGTTAGCTTTAGATTTCGCATGCTTGCACTCAAGGCAATTTTTGCAAAGCTTTTCAACTTGAACCCCCATCTTTGGCCAATGGAATTGCTCCATTAGGATGGACAAGGTCTTGTTCCTCCCAAAGTGTCCCATCAAGCCCCTTCAATGAGCCTCACGAATCAGGTCTAAAGGAGCCGTTCGTGGAAGAATGTGATGCAGTACCTAAAAAACATACTGAAGCCCTGAATATCCAAAAGGCTGAAACTGGAGTTATGCAGAACAACTGAACCTGCATCATATTTTGAGCATGCCGAGAACCTTAGTGGAGTTGTGGCATTAGTTGTTTTCTTAAATAAAATACGACTCCAAATCATTAGCTTTTATTTTCTTTATTTTCCAACTTTGTTGCATCACCATTTCCATTCGAAGACTGATTCTTGAGTCCAATAATAAAAGCTTGCTTTTCCTATCTTTCGTGTTAGAATATGCATCATTCACTTCCCACAAAATCATTCTAATTCCAGTGAATCTATGACTGCGATTTGAGAAAGCAATCCAAAACGACGAGTACAAACTAGGCTATGGTGATTTTGATAAAATACATTTGAGGAACTTCATGAAGACCTTATAGCAGACTACTGAGGCAAGAGCATATTGAGGAGACGACTTACAATTCAAGGCAAAACAGTAGAAATACATATAAGGAGCATAATTAGACAATCCCAAACGCACCAAAAGCATACTCGAGCAAGTGACGCTCATGGATAGCAAAGAATAAGCACAACAAGCAATAGAATGACAAAGGCGTTTACCAACAAAGTTAGAGCAAGACAGTTGATCATAGAATAGAATTCTCTAAATCGAGACAAAATTAACAAGATCCCTTACTCAGATACAATCAAGAGATACTACAAATCAAGCAACATTCATCTTTATTGGATTTGAACTATGTAGCGACATGATTCCCAAAGGGGACACGTAGGCAGCCTACCCAAGGCACGGTCACATCATAAGAGAATTTTATTAGACAATGGGGCAGATTTTTTTGAGTTTCCCTCAAAAAATTCAAAGAGTACATTATAACACACTGGGGAAGAATTTTTGAGGGACCTCAAATATTCAAGGAAAATACAAGCAGCACACTGGGGCAAAAATTTTGAGCTACCCGCAAAATTTCAAAATGAAAGATCTTTGAACAACAAATAGATATAAAGGAGATTATGTCCAAACAACACGTCGCAATCTATGATTCAATGGAATAAATTCGCATTACTCTTTAAACATTATTTTTTCTCAAAACACATGCATATTCCCTTTTGTTCTCCCTTTTCGCCCACGGCTCGACTAAGGTTTTACGCTCGAAAAGAGAGATATTACAAGGAGAAAATTATACAAGATGCAGTAGCAGAGCGCAGTACAACGAATGCGCAAGTCAACCTCCACCCAAAAACTCACAAATTTTCTTTGATTGCAGGTTTACACAGGTACCGAGTATACCTAACAACTCTTGCAAAGCAATATTCATCAATTTGAGAAGTATAGAATCCATGTCAGTGGATATATAGGGTCTGCATCGGTGGACATGACAGACATAGAATCCATGTCGGTAGATATATAGGGTCCGCGTCAGTGGACACGACATGCATAGAATCGATGTCAGTGGATATGTAGGGTCCTCATTGGTGGACATGACATGCATAGAATCCATATCGGTGGATATGTAGGGTCTGCATCGATGGACATGAAAGGCATAGAATACATGTCGGTAGATATATAGGGTCCGCATCGGTGGACATGATATCAATTTGAGAGGCATAGAATCCATGTCGGTGGACATATAGAGTCCACATCAGTGAACATGACCTGCATAGAGTCCATGTGGTGGATATGTAGGGTCCGCATCGGTGGACATGACATGCATAGAATCCATGTCGGTGGATATATAAGGTCCGCATCGGTGGACATGATATCAATTTGAGAGGCATAAAATCCATGTCGGTGGATATATAGGGTCCGCATCGGTGGACATGACATCATTTGAAGAAGCATAGAATCTGCGTCGGCGGATATATAGGGTTCGCGGTGGTGAACAGGACAATAATTTTTAGCAGAGTAAGGTCCGCATCGGTAGGCATAGCAGTGGAAAGATACTTGGTTAGCATATGTGGATGAGACATCAATCAAACAAGCATAAGACAAAACAACCACTCGGCTCAATAGGAAAGTTACTTTATCTTTATCTTTATATCAATTGCATTTATCATGATTTTGCTACAGGGTACTCCCTGATCTCTCGACAAACCCCTGTGCCATACTCTCATGCCTGCTCCCAACATCACTACCAATTATGCAACCGAAAAACCTCAAACACATACAAAGCAAAGCCTAACCCTACACACAACGCCTTTTGCTACACCCGCAAGCTACCTATTTTGCCGAGTTCCAAGCTACAAGTCCATACTCGTACCTGTGATCTACCTAATCTCCCCTTGCCGATTGGGTATCAGCTTCGTGTTCCGTCCTAATTCGTGCCCATATACGTCAATCGTTCGTGTTTTCGTGCTTAATCGCGCCCCTCCATTTGAATCGTGCGCACTTACAAAACTCGCTCCTCAAATGTTTCCCAGCTCAGTCAAGGTAATATTGAAGGCGAGGTTGCTCATTTATCGAGATGAAGTGGAAACCCTGTATATATAAACTCCTCTTTATGGGTGTGTAGCGCGCCACATTTTCATAATTAGGATGATTATAAGCCTCTTTTCCCACGCTCGATCTACCGATGTTATTTCATTTTCGACAATACCTTTGCTTTATTCTTCATTCATCTTGCCAAAAGGCAAAGCATACACGAATCTAAACTTTACATTCTTGGATAAGTTTAGTCTTTACATCCCAAATCATACGTCATAAATATCTCACACAGACAACATTCTATTCTGGAACTACACACGACCCGATTCTCGTGAAACCCGAGATGTAGGCAACTCAGAGACCGGGGTTCGGACAAAAACACCCCAAAACTCCCATCATTTTGCCTACCAGTCGCGACAAAATTGGCTATTCCGTCAACTATCTTTGCCCGAAGACTCTTTCATCATCCCCGGACAAAGAGGGGCAGCTGTTGACACACAATTTTGTCCCTCCATTTTTCGCAATTTGGCTATATTTAATTAAAATTTATAATATTAATTTTCCAAACAAAATTGCATTAGATAACATGCGTTTATGTGCGTAATACTATTATTAACCCTCTAGTTATATTATTCCTTAGTTATATTGTCCTTCTGTTTTTCGCAATTTGGCTATATTTAATTAAAATTTATAATAGTAATTTTTCAAATAAAATTGCATAAGATAACCTGTATTTATGGGCGTAATACTATTATTAACCCTCTATTTATATTATTCCTTACTTAATTGCGACTATATTACGTAATTGCATCATTTAGGCTATTTTCTAAAATGTGTATGCTATTTTATGCAATTTAACGCATTACGACATCATTTAATAATTATATATGGCTATTTATATTTAATTAGTATTATTTGAGCTCATTTCTATTTATTTGTGGTTAAATACATATATTTATAATTATTTATAATTTTCATATTTTTTAACTAATTATTCATATTTATAAACATTTTAATTAAATACTAGCCAAATTGTTATTTCACAACTCTATTTCTACTACATCTAGTCCTCGTCATCACATTTTATCCACATATACACCACATAAGCTCCACCTAAGCATACACCTCACTAAAGTTCACTCTTAGCCTACGTACAAGTCATCTTAAGCGTGTAGTACCACTCTCCAAAGCACATGTACAACCCATTGTAGCGTGTGGTACAACCCCCTCAAAGCACCCACTTATCCGCTTCAGCATATATACTTACGCATATAACATCTACACTTTGCACCCGACGCGCCTACGTGGCACAATCGCAGCCGTCCAAGCTCTTCATCCAACGGCTGACACAATTTCTTACCTTTTAATATTTACAATTACCCCCTACTTACCAAAAAAACCCTAAACATTTCACCCATTCCCCATTCTCTTCAGCTAGCCGTCACCTTCTTCTCCTCTCTCCTTCTTTCCTCAATTCCTGTCCAGGTTCCACCGCAACTCCACCTCCGCCATTAACGTTGTTCACCATGTGACTCTCTCTCTCTATCACGTTCACACAATAGAAATGGAAAATGCGATCACTTCTCCTCTTGTCAAGAGAATCCGAAAAGGAAGCAAGAATTTGTAATCAAATCACCCCGAATCTTCGCAAATCAGATAAGGTGATGACAAATCGAGACAAAATAAGGCAAGCACAAGGCGAGGATCAAATTTTGCATTCCATTCTTGGCCAAATCAGGTAACATTTTTTGGTTCTATTCTTTTTCCTTTTGTTGATGAAATCTGAATAAGCATAATATCTTGAACATTTTCTGCCCATGCCTATTTTAGGTCTGATTACATTCACATTTTTTGTATCTAAATATTTTACATGTCCAGATTCACGACTTGTGTTTGTTTCGGCTTTATTTTTGGCTTATATGTCCGAACAAATTATATGAATAAATGGTTCGAATTTACTATCAGAAATACAGGAAAATCTTTAAATTAAAGTAATGTGCAAATCCTTGATTGATGGCCCTAGTTCCGGTCAGTATGATGAAAATGGTAACACACATGTATATTGACTCCTTGTTTGACATTCATAATATACATTCAGACCTTTTATCAAACATATTTTTAATATGCTTCATTTAGTTACCTTGATTACTGGGATTTGCTCCGTCCGTCCATATGATGTTTTGATCCTAATACTATAAAAAGGCCTAGTTGCACACTTAGAGGGAGGGGATACACAACATACACACAGATACACACTCACGCATTTCTTCTCCCCTCTCTTCTTCTCTATAAAACATCTTGGAGTACATTTTTTACAAAACTGAGTACACACTAATAGAAGAAAACGTAAAAGGTTGCCCGATCTTATTTACTATTTCTGGTTCTGATCTTGCTAGCTGGAAACAAAGGTTTTGGCCCTTGCTTGTTCGAGTTTTATTGTTGTGATAGTGATTCCCTCGCTCTTCCTCTTCTCTGCTTGTTTCCCTCATCCTAAGGTATCTCGCTAACTGAGTAAACAACCCTCAAAACATGTTTAAATTATAGGTGGTATTGTGTTGCTTATATCTGCTACTTTGTCTGCATAAGTATGTTTCTTTAGGCCTCTCTCTGGCCATTCTCTAACCCTGTGTTGCAGATCATGGCAGGATGGCTAGTAAGACATACCAATCTTTCATAGTTGTTATAGGAAATTCACAAATTGTGGGCAATCTAAAAGGGGCTGTATTAGTGGCCACTTGTGGGAGTCTTTAAAGCTATACGGTCTCATTCAGGTGGTTGTATGAAGTGATAAACTAGGAGTTCATTCAAAGTGCACTCAGGGCACTGCTTTGTTTCTCTTCTATCTATTCTAGTCCCATGACTTGTTTGTATTGATTAGGATACCCTGTATGTATGTTAAGCACCATAAGGTGCAAGTTAGTATTTAGGACAGGTACTGCCGATTGTACACTAGCAAGTGCAGTTGAAATTGGGTATGAAGGGGCCACTTCTAACTCTACTCTTTAATTTTATGTGTGCAAGGGCCAGAATCGTAATGCATGTCGAAAACTGGTTTATCAGTGCAAATAGTAAAACTGAAAATTGTAGTGATATCTTTACAGGTTTTAAAATTAAAATTAGTAGTATTTTAGGCTACTTGTGTGACTATGGCATACGAGAAGCTAAACTATCTTTGAAAGTTGCTAAAATTGCAGTGCAACATTAAAATTGGCTTATCTTTGCAAAGCTGGAATTCTGGGCACGTAACAGTACCCTTGTATTATTGAAACAGGCTGAAAATGCAAGACATTATTAAAATTGGTTTATTTCTGTAAATTTCATGTTCTGAAAATGTATCAGCGCATTTGTTCTATGGAAATGGTTAAAACTGAAAATTAGACCTTTCATGTAAATCTAAAGTTTCGTAACAGTCTCGCTTCATCCTTGGCATTAGTTAATTTGGAGGCCTATTTTGCTTTCTAAATCTTGATTAGTGAGATTGTTTTGCTTACATAATATTATTTGCTTGTGTGACTAACATGATCGTTCATTATTTGGCACCTAGATGTCTAGATTTGGTAAACACAATAAACTTAGGGGTATATATATATATATATATATATATATATATATATATATATATATATATATATATCAGTCTCAACGGCCTCCGAGACATTAAGTGGGACGCTAGTAAAGCCTTTAGGGCGTTTAAAGTATTAGACAACACTTTAGTTAGATACTTAAAGAGGGTACAGGGGTTAAAGGGAATTAAGCCCTTCGGATATGATGGAAACTACCCGAGCTATACATTTGATAGTGGATTCTGAAACTATCGTCCCTTCCGAAAGTCGGGTTCTGATATGAATAGGATAATAAAACCTAGGGTTGTTTATTCAAATGTCTAGTGATTATTTATTATGGCTATTTGTGCAACATAACTATTATTTTAGATTACTTATCCAAATGTATTGAATTGCCTATTTGTTTATTTTGCATACCATATCCCTTTTATTTACTTTATTTAGCTTTCGTCCTTTTCTAAAGCAATATGTTAAACCCAATATAGAATTCGGCCGGGAACCACATTTAGTGGAACTTAGGAGGTGCCTATCCCCTTCCTTCTAGGTTATTTCGAACACTTACCCGAATCTCCGATTAGTAGACAAACCCAGAGTTATTCTTTAAATTGAAATTAATAGGTGACCTAATACGCCTAGGAAATTTATTAGGCGGCGACTCCAAAACTCTAATTCCAAACGAGTTACCCCAAGTCGAAAACCATTTACTTTACTATTTAAGTGGGGTGCGACACTGTTTCTGCAGCACTGTATCTAACTGTTTCTGCACTGTTTCAATTATTTCTGCAGCACTGTATCTAACCGTTTCTGCACCGTTTCAGGTTGTGTTCAGTACTGTATCAAACTGTTTCTGCACGGTTTCAGGTTGTGTTCAGCACTTTATCATATGGTTTTAGCACCGTTACAGACTGCATCAGACTGTTTCAACGCTGTTTCAGTATTGTTCAGACCGTTTCAGAGCCGTTTCAGCACTGTATCTAACTTTTTTGCACTAATTAATATAGTACATTTTGCAAATTTGCCTTTATTTTTTGAAATAACACATAAGGAATTACTTCTCTTATAAGCACTACTATATGTAATGAATTTGCTTAATATATAAACTATTATTCTTTCGTTGAAAAGAAATAAAGAAAAGACAAGAAAAAAGAACTTCACGCTGCAGGCTTAATCATTAGCCTTCATGCTGCCTACCATGACTACGTGTCTTTACCGAATCTTAGAGAGTAGGGACTTCGATGAAGACTTTTATGTTCTTTTTATGAATAATTTGCTGGCTATTGGAAGATAACTAAAGTTTTCCGTCTTCCTCTTGTTTGTATACCTTTTCATCCACAAAAAAGATACATGTTGCTTTCCGTTTAAGATTCCAGGGTCCTCCATCTCACATACAAATTGCCATTTTCAACCTATGGTATGCCTACGGAGAATGGGGTAGGTTTAGAGGGAGAGAAAAATCAGTTAGAAGTAACTCCTGAGCTTTAGTTGTAATTCTTCCATCGGAGCCATTAAGGTTGTTGGTGCTAAAATCGCGGCGAAAATATTTTGTGGGTCACAGTTGTAGATCCGAAATCCACGAGGATTGAGCGGCGAGATCGTCGTATGCGGCGGTGGATACAATGGAGGAGATGCCGAAAATGTCAGAGAGAGAGAGAGATGAACGGAATTTTTAGACATGTGAGGGGAGGGTGGCAGCTGGTTTGTTTGGGGGAGTAGAGAAAGTGTTTAAGGTTTTTGGGAGAGTGAGGTATGAGTGTAATTATTAAAAATAAAATATTTTGAGTAGTGCAAAAATGTATTAGGAAAAATAATGCTATGTAGTGTAATTGAAGAAATATTGCTATTATTTTATAATTTACGGTGTATGTTTGTATATATGTGTAAAAATTCCTTATACTAGAGGAGGTAAGCAAGAAATGCATCTCAACTTTTGGCGACAATAAATGTCTTCTTTTGGTATTTTCATATACAATTTCTTTCTGTAGCTCCAGAGTACTAAATTATGAGTATTTGGCGAGGAGCTGACACTTAATTTGTCAATCTTGCAATTCTCCAAACCAGATGTTTCAGTGGACCGCATTAATGCTTATGTGTTAATTGTCTTAACGGAAATATTGATAGTCATGTTTGATAGTACTTCTAGGAACGGGGCAAAATCATGAAATTGTCTTAAAAACAATTAAGAGCTTGATCCCATTTTTATATCATTATGATGAAAATCAACTTCACAGTCCAGTATATTTATGTTAGGGAACACGCGTAGCGCGCGTACTAAAAAACTAGTTTAGCAAAAACAAGGAACCAATTTAAAATAATTTAAAAAAAAATATGTACAAAAACTCCATTTAAGGTCTGCTTTTTTAGAGATTGGGTAAGAGATTCAACTATTTTTGAAAGAAGGTTTTTACGGCACTTTCAAAAATCTATAAATATGGTTAATCCGATCAGGTTTTCAAAATTAGCTTAAGTACGATTATGAAAACAATCAATTGTAGTAAAGAAAAGAATAGTTTTGTAAACATATATGCTAAAATTAAGACATCTGCGAGGATAAACTTTGAAAATGAAAATTAGTTGCCTGAATAAAATAATTTCAGAGAAAAGATCCGTTTGTATTGGATAAAAGCTGACTAGGCTTGAGAAGGTTACACGTGTCTTCCACGTGGCACGAACAAACTTTTCAAACGGACAGGCACTCAACGGGCAGACAAACATCACGAACAGACCTAAAGAAGTTATGAAATATCTCAACGGTCAACACGGCTTCAATGAGCAGTAATTAGCATGATCATCCACGATCAACCTATTAATGACAATTAACCCAGCGGCTTTAACTCCAACGGATAAGTGACCGGCAGTTACTTATCCCAACGGATCCACGCCCAGCGGTTACAGAAGTCTCAACGGGTGCTCACCAGACTTATAAATAGCACTTACCTTAATCGATTATGTACACTGGAACTTCCTATCTGAAATATGAATAAACTACTCTCTCTCTCTCTCTCTCTCTCTCTCTCTCTCTCTCTCTCTCTCTCTCTCTCTCTCTCTCTCTCTCTCTCTCTCTCTCTCTCTCTCTCTCTCTCTCAGTCTTGCTCAATTATCCTCTTTGTTTTTGCTTAGTTCGTTACTTTGCTCTTCAGACGTGCATTCGATATCGAAGAACTCTCCCCGAGGACGAGTGAAACGATACGGTTTCTTCTCTCTTATTTACATTTTTGCAAGCATATTTTTATCACCTTAGTTTATTATATATACTTTTAATCTCAGCTATTGATCGTGACCCCGCAAATTCAAATTTAATTGTTAATTGACCTAAAATCGAATCTAGGTTAAAGAATTTGGCGACCACAGTGGGAGCCGGTCAATAAGCCTTCGTAGGTTAATAGTTTATCTTCGCTATTATCTCCGTTTTTGTCTATCCTTGTTGCTTTATAACTAACATGGAAGAAAGCAACTCCCAACGAACTGTCGTAGGTGGAGTACAGGTAAGCACCCCTTCGCTTCATCTCGATTATTCCCCTGATTACTCCACCGATTATTCTCCCAATTATTCATCCGACGGGCAGCAGCAATCTTCCCAAGGACCGGTCAGGCCACGATACAGGCGTATGCGCTCTCAGAGTGCTACTCCACCCAGGAGACGGCGCCATAGGAGTCTCTCCCCTGGCCGAGGGAATCTCCAAGAAACACTTTTTGCTCTTATGCAGGAACAGACTGAAGTGAACCGTGGAATAAACGAGGCACTCACCTCTCTCCGTAAAAGCAACCCTTCAGCTGCAAGAGTCGAAGCTACAGTGCCTGGTCGTGATGCACCATCTTCACATACCTCAAGGCAATGCGGGGAGCGAAACGGATGTGAGCCTTGTTGTGGAAGCTCTCACCAAACAGTTCAAAGAAAGCCAGGAAGCACTTCAGAAGTCCCTCCACGAAAGAATTGATCAGATACCCGGTGCTCCACCCACATTGAAGAAAGTTGACGTCCAGCGCTATTCGCAGCGGCCCTGGAAGAAGGAGGCAGCCCCAAAAGCGATACCTAAAACGTTTAAAATGCCTAACATCCCTAGGTATCGAGGAACATCTGATCCCAATGACCATCTCATGATGTTCAGTAACTTTATCAAAGCTAGCGACCTCACCGACGAGGAGATCGAGTCTGTTCAGTTGAAGAAGTTCGTGGAAACTCTAGCAGACGGAGCTCTGCGATGGTATTCAATGTTGCCGCCCAACTCCATTGGATCCTTTGCAGAGATGGTTGAGTTGTTCGTGAAGGCGCACACAGGTGCACAAAAAACGGAGACCCGCGTTGAGGACATCTTTGAGATCAAGCAAAGACCCGGCGAGTCTCTCCGCAAGTATGTGGATCGCTTCCAGAGGGAACGAATGCTGCTCCCCAAAGTACCTGACAGATGGGCAGCAATTGCATTTACCAATAGCTTGGACATCAGGAGTTCGGAAGCCACGCGCAGACTTTATGAGTCTCTTCGCGAGTTCCCAGCAACCAGATGGTCAGACGTCTACAATCGCTACAATTCTAAGGTACGTATCGATGAAGATAAATTAATTGGAACAGGAATTCGAGGAAGAACTCAGACGCGCAGCGGTGGACCTGGCGGAAAGGCAAAGTCAGAAAAGGCGGATGTACGCTACGAGCCGTACCCGGATCAGACACGCAGCCATTCCAAAGGACGCAACCGCAGCAACGAAGGACTATCTCGGCGAGATAATTCAGAATCAAATCTCCGCGGAGCACCAAGCCTGCCAATCTTCAACGTAGAAACGTCTGAGGTAGTAGCGGCACTCAAAGACATGGGAGAGAAGGTCAGATGGCCAAAAGACATGAAATCCGACCCGAGCAAACGAAACCAGGACGTGTGGTGTGAATTCCATCACGACCACGGCCACACTACCGAAGACTGCAAAGCCCTCAGGTATGAAATTGCTCATTTGTTGAAACAGGGATTCTTGAAGGAGTTCCTGACCGAGAAGGGAAAGCAGATTCATGCAAAAGCACAGCAAAACAAACCTGGCCCTCCACGAGCAGCCTCTCCGAGGAGGACAGTCAATGTTATTTCAGGCGGGATCGAGGTGGACTCTGTTACTTTCACGGCAAAGAAGTATGCAAAGGTTTCCATCACAAACAGCAAATGCCCACGATCAGAAGAAGTAATCACATTTGAAGATTCCGACGCAAATGGTTCGCAATTCCCGCATGCTGATGCGTTAGTCATAACGCTACGCGTGGCGGAATTCGTTGTCAAGAGGGTACTCATTGACGCAAGCAGCTCTGCAAATATCATCCAAGCACGGGTTGTCAGAGAGATGCAGGTGTCAGACAAGATAGTGCCAATATCTCGAGCTTTATCTGGCTTCAACAACTCCAGTGAGAAGACTCTCGGAGAGATCACCCTCACAACTCTTGCCGAATGAGTAGCAAAGGAAACAACCTTCCATGTTGTCGACGCGGATCTGGCCTACAATATCATATTAGGCAGACCTTGGATCCACGACATGCAAGCTGTTCCTTCCACTTATCATCAGGTGTTAAAATTCCCATCCGAATGGGGAATACGTGAAGTTCGAGGAGAGCAGCGCTCTGCCCGAGATTGCTATTCTGTGGCTCTCAAAATCCCTGAAGAAAACAAATAGCAATTACAGCGACCAGGACCACACATACCACCTGAGACGGCTGAGTATGAAGTCCCGAAATTCATCACGAAGATGGACGAGAAAGAAAACCATATGCCAACCGTTGAAGCTTTAGATCCTGAGGAGCTGTTCACCGATAAGCCAGAACAGAAAGTGTATCTGGGGACCGAGCTAAACAAACGCCTACGAAGAGATATTCTCCAGTTCCTCAAGGAGCGGCATACAACATTCGCCTGGTCTCACGAAGACATGACAGGTATTTCTCCTGACATCATTACTCATAGGTTAAACGTAGATCCATACCACCACCCGGTGAAACAGAAGACGCGCCAGCAAGGAGCCTTCCGAAATCAGGTCATCAACGATGAGGTGGACCGGCTGCTAAAGATTGGTTCAGTGCGTGAAGTCAAGTATCTAGACTGGCTAGCCAACGTAGTTGTCGTACCTAAAAAGAACGGCAAATGGCGAGTCGGAATCGACTTCACAGATCTAAATAAAGCCTGCCCGAAGGATTCATATCCTCTTCCCAGGATAGATCAACTGATCGACGCTACAGCCGGGCATGAAGTGCTAACCTTCCTCGACGCATACTCCGGGTATAATAAGATATTGATGGATCCCGAAGACCAGGAGAAGACAGCATTCATCACCTGTCGAGGTACGTACTGTTACAAAGTTATGCCTTTTGGACTAAAAAATGCAGGTGCGACTTATCAGCGTCTAGTCAATCGAATGTTTCACGACCATATTGGTAAGACTATGGAAGTATACATCGATGACATGCTGATAAAATCTAGCGAGCAGAAGACCACCTGGCACATCTGAAAGAAGCTTTTCGGTCCTGGATCAGTATAATATGAAGCTGAATCCAGAGAAATGCGCTTTCGGAGTTGGATCAGGGAAGTTTCTAGGATTCATTCTTTCTCAGCGTGGCATTGAAGTCAATCCCGCTCAGATAAAAGCAATCGAATCAATTCCAGATATGCTTCAAAACCGAAGAGAAGTCATGAGACTAACGGGGAGAGTGGCTGCCTTACGAAGGTTCATTTCTCGGTCATCTGACCGGTGCAAAAGTTTCTTCGATGTCTTAAAGCAAAACAAGGAGTTCGAATGGACTCCAGAATGCCAACAAGCATTGAGGGATTTGAAGAGGTGTCTATCCAATCCTCCGCTACTCTCCACACCTCAAGAAGGCGAACAGCTGTTGATTTACTTGGCAGTCTCAGAATCGTCGGTAAGCGCTGTACTAGTTCGGGAAGACCAAGGTAAGCAACTTCCTATCTATTATGTTAGCAAAGCTTTAATTGATGCAGAAACGCGTTATCAACCTTTAGAAAAGCTGGCACTGGCATTAGTAACTGCTGCTCGTAAGTTACACCCTTATTTTCAGAGCCATTCGATAGCCGTGGTTACGACTTTCCCTTTGCGAAATGTTTTACACAAACCTGAATTCTCAGGAAGATTGGTAAAATGGGCTATAGAATTATCTGAATTTGATATCACCTATCAACCTAGAGTAGCAATAAAATCGCAAGTCTTGGCTGACTTCGTAGCAGACTTCAGGGCTAACATATACCCTGAGGCAGAAAGGGAATCTATTCTTTATGCAGGACAGGCAATCGGCACGTGGACCCTTTACACAGATGGCTCCTCGAGCGTCAAAGGTTCCGGCCTCGGACTAGTTCTTATTACTCCATCCGGCGAAACGGTAAGGCAAGCTATCAAGTGCCCATTCATTACTAACAATGAGGCCGAATATGAGGCCGTTATTGCAGGATTGGAACTAGCCCGAAGTTATGGGGCAACTTCTGTCAAGCTGAAGAGCGATTCTCAGCTCGTGGTGAATCAAATCAATGGAGGTTTTGTTGCACGAGAATCAAGGATGCAAGCGTACCTCGCCCGAGTAAAAGAACTTCTAGCATAGTTTGGCGAAAGGGAAGCAGTCCAGATTCCACGGGAAGAAAATAATGAAGCTGATGCTCTTGCAAACACGGGATCAGTGGCAGAAATAGGCACAGCTAGTTCCTCAGCTATTGTCCAACTTCTCTACACAACAATGGATAGAGAAAAGTTTGAAGTCAACACTATCAATGCTACTTGGGATTGGCAGAATGAGATAACAAATTATCTTATTCATGGAACTTTACCTGAAGATGCGAAAGCTGCACGCAAACTTCGGGTGAAAGCTGCCTGGTATACAATTCTCAACGGCGAACTTTACCGGAGAATGTTCGCAGGACCTTTGGCAAAATGCCTTGGACCTAATCAGATCAATTACGTAATGAGAGAAGTCTACGAAGGCTGTTGTGGAAATCATTTCGGAGGTAAGGCACTAACTCGAAAGCTAATTCGTGCAGGCTATTATTGGGACAAGATGGAGAAAGATACAAATGAATTTATTAAGAAATGCGACAAATGCCAAAGGTTCGCTCATCTTCTACATCAACCAGCAGAGCCACTCCACACAATAATCTCTCCATGGCCTTTCATGAAATGGGGGATGGATATCGTTGGCCCTCTCCCCACAGCGCCAAGAGGGATACGTTTCTTATTGATCATCACTGACTACTTTACAAAGTGGGTCGAGGCAGCAGCGTACTCAAAGATACGACAAACGGAAGTCGTCGATTTCCTCTGGCGTTTTGTCGTATGTTGTTTTGGAGCGCCTAAGGAAATAGTCATGGACAACGGACCACAATTCATCGGACGGAAAGTGACTAGGTTCCTCGAAGATCTTCATATCAAAAGGATCACCTCCTCACCATATCATCCTGTCGCAAATGGACAGGCAGAATCTACCAACAAAATCATCGTGGAATCCCTTAAGAAGCGCCTCGAGCAGGCAAAGGGATGTTGGGTAGAAGAGTTACCTGGAGTACTATGGGCTTACCGCACAACAATAAAAATGAGCACCGGAGAAACTCCTTATTCATTGGTATATGGTGCTAACGCTTTAATCCTGGTTGAAATCGGAGAGCCCAGCTTGCGATACGCACACGCAACTGAAGAATCAAACTCAGTCAATCTATCATAAGAGCTGAATCTTCTCGAAGAACGCAGGGAGTTTGCTCTTATACGGGTAATCGCCCAGAAAGAGCGAGTCGAGCAATACTACAATCGGGGACTGCGCGTATGGAGTTTTCAAGTTGGGGACTTTGTACTCAGAAAAGTTTCCCAAAGCACACAAGAAATAAATTCAGGTAAGCTAGGTCCCAACTGGGAAGGACCCTACAAAGTAATTGCTTCGGTAAGAAAAAGGATCTTATCGTTTGGCACGACCAGACGGCTCTACTGTCCCAAACAGCTGGAATGTGATCCACCTCAAAAGGTATCACTTTTAAGCGGTAAAACGGTTAGTCCTCTAACACTTAACTTTTATTTCTATAAAAAGCTCTTACTTTTAATTATATATTCTTTCTTCTAAATGGTACTAACAGTGAACAAGGTCAGATCCGTTTAGCTCGACTGGCAGAGCTCGAAGTTTTTCAACTTCGCGGCAGTGGGTTCGAATCCCACAACGGACACACTCCTCGTTTGGTTATATGTGTTCTATATGCGACTCACTAACAACTCTTTTCATGTTATCACTTTACGTGTTCTAACATAAAAACAAGGAGGGTGGTGAGAGGCCCCTGTAGGCCAGGTAAGACCTTCACAAATGAGGCAAAAGACCTTACCAAGAGTCACTTACAATTTACGGCCTCTTCTCGACGAAAGGCTAAGCTAAATTCACTCGGGCAGATTCTTGAGAGTACAGACTTAATAAAGTCCTGACCTCAGAAAACTCCCAGCCACAAGGCTCGAAAGCCACAATACATGCAAACACAAGATCGAAAAGTTCAAACTAAATATAGTCACTGGACAGATCTAAAAAGCATATATACACTATCTTCGTAAATGGATAAAATGCCGAATACGGCTGATAGAAGTTTACAGAGTGCTCAAAGGCCAAACTTACCGGTCATACAAAGGACCAGGGAGTCTATACTAAACTCCTGTCCATCAACAAACAAGTCCGGCTCTCGCCAGACAAAATAAAAGTACATCAATCATTGATTTAAAAAGGCATCAGCATGAAGGGCCATGACCAGGACTCAACGCACCAACTCCGTCAGTCCTGTCGTCATCCCCGCCGTCATCTTCGTCATCATCGTCATCATCATCACCTGCAGACTCTTCAGGAGAGAGACCGAATGCCTGATGAATTCTTCGAACAACGTTCTTCGTTGTCTGCAGCATCTCCTCGATGTTGATCTGTCCAGCCTGGATCTACATGAGCAATGCACGCCTGGCTTCAAGAGCCGCGAGCTTAGTCTTGATTTCCGATTGATCACGCAGGTTCGCCAAGTCCTTAGTTAATGCGGTCTGAGCACTCATTAACTGAGCGACCTGATCCTTGGCAGCCTGGAGATCAGAACGGGCTTTAATTGATTCCTCATTTTCTCTCTGTAGACCCATCTCAAGGGATGCGCGTTCTTCATTAGCATTGCTCACGGAATTCCGGCATTCTTCAAGCAGTCTCTCCAAAACCTGGATAGAGCGTCCGAACCCTTCCTTCTCCTCGAGAAGAAGGTCTTTTTCCCTGGTAAGAGCGTTGATCTGCTCAACACGACTATTGTTGACGCTAGTCAAATGGTCAACCTCTCTACCAAGGAAACCACACTGCTCGATCAGAGTTTTGTTGTCCTTCAGAGCCTCCAACAGTTCTTTTTTCACCTCAACCACCTGATTAGCATTGTTGATCCTGGAACGGAACCTGATCTCGGCAGCCAGCATGCTCGACTAAAAAGAAAGCAAATCACGGTTAAAAATCCAAAGTTAAAAGTTATTCCCAAAATGAAGTGGGAAAAACTTACCCGAGCAGAATCAGAAGCAATCTGGAAAGCCAGCTCCTCATCGGTCAACTCCCTCAGCACCCACTCCTCACGAGGGCCGATAAGCGAAGAGACCGCCTTGGCCAAGCTGTGAGGTCTGGACACAAAGTTGACATCAGGAGCAAGTTTCAAAGTATGCTTCCTCTCACAGAACTTGGGTTCCCTAGCCTGTTCGGAAGGATAGTTTGGCCCAAACTTGTAGTGAACTCCCTTGATGTCACTTAGCTCTGTCCAACCATTAATAACTGACCGCCAAACAAACCGCGACGAGGAGAGGTTAGAGTCATTCTCCACTCCAGGATCTATGGTATCACAATCACGAAGGACGACGGGGGTGGCCCCCTCAGTAGCCACATTCTCCAGATCCTCGAAGCGGTAAACACGAGGACCTTGGCTACCCTCTTGGGGAGTCCTTTCCTCTGCTTCTTCCTTCACTTCTTCTTCCTCTTCTTCTCCAAGTTTTCTCTTCCCCTTATCCGCACAAGAAGGACCTGCCTCCGCCCCTACACTGACTCGGGGACTCCCCTGAGGAGTATGGACAGTCGCCTCCTCGACTCTCCTCCTGTCACTACGGAGATGAGGCCTTCGTCTAAGGGCAGCATCCTCTTCGAATTCCGTGTCCGAAAGAGTGATAACCTCCTTAGCTGCCTCCTCTTCCCGTCTGGACTCGGGGACTCCAGCAACACTAGCATCAGCTTCCATAGGTTCCGGTACACTGGCCCTGAAAGAAGAATCGCCGCCAACTGATGAGGTTTGCCCGGCAGCCACAGAAGTCTTACGAGCAGACTTCTTCCGCGCTCCGCCCTCACCTTGGTTCTTTTTCTTCCTCTTCAAGGGAGCCAGTCCACCGGACAGGAGTTCTTCGCCGCCTTCCCGGCTGCACAAAGCCCCTACTGAAGCTAATATAGCCTCAGCTTCAGCCTCTGGGTCAGCCACAGGCTCAGGAGGCCCGTCTTGAGGCGGAGCAGGAAAGAAACTTCCCGAAGTGCCCAAACCTGTTAAAAGGTAAAATGGTCAGCTATGAGGAAGATCCAAAGGAGAAGAATGATCATAAAATCAGAAACACGCTTACCATGGTTCTTCACAGTCAAACTATTCTAAGTGACGAAATACATCCACTCTCTCTTTTCCGGAGAAAACTCCTTCAAAATTGGCCCAACCCATGCAGTCAAGTCTTCAACAGAAATGAGCTTGTCATAGGGTTGCTTGGCCGCTACAAAATTGAACGGAGTTAGAAATCTAAAAGAAGGAAAAGCACGAAAAAGCGATAAACAAAAGTACTCGGGGACTTACGCTTCTTATTCCAGACTTCTGGAAGATAGGCCTTGTCATCAAAAGTCAGGACCGATGAGCGCACAAACACAAACCGATGAGCCCAGCCTCAGTCACCGGTGTCTTCAGAACTGCGCACCAGACCTTTGCTTCCGCGCATTCTGGCATTTACATAGCCGTCCTTAAAAATTTGTATGCTATACAAAGAAATAAAACGCTGATAACTAAAAGATTGGTCGGTCTTAGCCGCGAACCAATCTAAAAGAGTAACTATCCTATACATACTAGAGCTCAACTGCCCCGGACAAAGGAGATACTCACGACAGAGCCTCTCCAACACAGGGTGCAGGGGTAAACTGCTCCCTACGGTGAAAGGGTAGGTACACATGGCTGTCCACCCGGCTCTGTGGGAAGTAATATTCTCCTCTTCGGAGACCGGTAAGAGGGGAATATCATCGCCCCAGTTGCAGTCCACTCTTACTCGTGGGATCACCTCCTTCGTGATCCCAGATTTATATCTGTACGCCGGCCAGTTCCGCGTGTCCCCTTCCTTATTATGGAAGGATTTGATATTACAGTCTGCTTCAAGTTCACCCCACTTTTTGGGGATTATCTCCGCAGCCGTAGCTTGTGTAGCCCGGGGCCTAGAAGCGGCCGCCGAAGAATTACCAACAGCATCAGTACCCTGGTTTCTTCTGGAGCTTGAAGACATGGTCGCAAGAAAAGTATGAAATTATCAGAAGGAATTCGAAGCTAGTTCAAGAGTATTTTTGAAGAACAACAGAAGAAATAAAAGCAAGTAAAGGGCTTATCGTCAAGCAAACCCCTATTTATAGGAACAAAAATTCAGCCCCACTAACTTCCGTCAAAACACGTGGAGGCTATCAAAGAGACCTAGGTCAAATCTGGCCGTTAAATAGGGTTCATCCCAGTTTTATAAAATCATCATTATCAGGGAAAAGAGACAGTCACTTCGCGATCAGCAGGCGACGTATGCACGTGACCAGAGCGGTTAAAATCATTACCTTTTTACTCTTGGGGCACGCAATAGTCACTTCAAAGTAACCTGCAGTCTCGTAGACGTGCCAGCTACAATTACTTTTTGTTACGGCACATTAAATGCGCACGTCACGAAGACTTGTCATTTTGCGGATATGGATCGTACGTCACCAGAATACGTCACACAAAGACAAAAATTCTTCAGGGATTCCCGCCAAAAATTGTATCCACTCCTCGAATAGATACTCTGCTCGAGAAGGGCGGGGACTATCTGTATTGGATAAAAGCTGACTAGGCTTGAGAAGGTGACACGTGTCTTCCATGTGGCACGAACAGACTTTTCAAACGGACAGGCACTCAACGGGCAGACAAACATCACGAACAGACCTAAAGAAGTTACGAAATATCTCAACGGTCAACACGGCTTCAATGAGCAGTAATTAGCATGATCATCCACGATCAACCTATTAATGACAATTAACCCAGCGGCTTTAACTCCAACGGATAAGTGACCGGCAGTTACTTATCCCAACGGATCCACGCCCAGCGGTTACAGAAGTCTCAACGGGTGCTCACCAGACTTATAAATAGCACTTACCTTAATCGATTATGTACACTGGAACTTCCTATCTGAAATATCAATAAACTACTCTCTCTCTCTCTCTCTCTCTCTCTCTCTCTCTCTCTCGCTCAATTATCCTCTTTGTTTTTGCCTAGTTCGTTACTTTGCTCTTCAGACGTGCATTCGACATCGAAGAACTCTCCCCGAGGACGAGTGAAACGATACGGTTTCTTCTCTCTTATTTACATTTTTGCAAGCATATTTTTATCACCTTAGTTTATTATATATACTTTTAATCTCAGCTATTGATCGTGACCCCGCAAATACAAATTTAATTGTTAATTGGCCTAAAATCGAATCTAGGTTAAACACCGTTGAAGAAAATGTAATTTGTGTATTAAAATAATATGAAATGTAATTACAATTGAATCCGCTATATTTTGCATATTCAAATAATATGAAACGTAATTACAATTGAACCCGCTATATTTATAAAAAAAAAGTTACTTGCTTAGTCTTACAAATTAATTGAGGCGTTATTTTAACGCAAGTTCATTGAAATCAAAATCTTTTATAAGAGTTGCTCCCAAAGAAAAAACAATAGATTTGAATCAATTTTACGAGAAAAAAAATAACTTCAATTCAAAATAATGACTTGCCTAAAAAATGTCCTGGAAAGATTACTTTACTGATGTGTTTTTGAAATTAGCCATTCTTTTCCTAAATAGGTGACGACCGATTACATAATAATTATACCAAAATGTCAAACACTAATCACAAAGCATCAACTAATAACTAACAAATAAAATACGAAGATGAGTTAGAAAAGTGTCACCCGGATGGCCTTAAGCCGAAGATACCGAACGCAAATAAATAGAACAAGAAATCCTTGAATGATAAATCCTATAGACCGGCACTAATGCCAGCTGCTTGATTCCATTGGGAAAGCATTGAGTTTTCATAATTCGTTGCGGCTCCGGTTGTA
This sequence comes from Petunia axillaris subsp. axillaris, assembly GCA_029990575.1. Taxonomy (NCBI): domain Eukaryota; kingdom Viridiplantae; phylum Streptophyta; class Magnoliopsida; order Solanales; family Solanaceae; genus Petunia; species Petunia axillaris. Next base: position 12,740,553 of record JARKNS010000006.1, read on the forward strand.
TTCATGCAAAGAGAAAAGTGACAGAATTAGTAGATGCAATGGCTCTCATAAAGAAATCACTAGAGTGATTATCAAAAAAAAAAAAAAAAAAAAAAAAAAAAAAAAAATATATATATATATATATATATATATATATATATATTATATATATATATATATATATATATATATATATATATATATATATATATATATATAAATAAAGCTATAATATCCAAACCCAAAGTAATAGGTAAGAAAAATGTATAATCCTACGAAATGTTCTTCAAGTAGTCATTTTCTTTTAAACCTTTGACTAAAACACTGCAGTAAATAGTGAATTTTAAAGGTGATCTTTTTACGCGATATGAACTAAAAGTACTTCAAATAAAGAACTATATGTGGAGTATAAAAGTTACCATCATAGCAAACTAACAGATTCTCAAACGTGACTAAACTTTCATGGAGGATTCCAATACACTAAGGCATAGATTTCTCTCGAATTGATTAGTTCAATGTGTGTATACCTTTAGCAAATAGATTTGGAGGAAAATACTAACTCACAGCAAACTAACAGAACTCTTCTTATGTTTTTTGAATAGTTGTGAATGAGAAAAGACACCATAAATATCTCTTTGTCGAAAAGGTTTTACACTTTTTCTTTACACCCATATTTGGTTTATAAATAGTGAGACACTTCCTCATTTTTTTATACACACAATAAAATATTTATCCTCTCATCTAGAGTCGTGTGATTTGCTACCGAATTTGAGTTCGCTGTTTACTATGATTTGAATTACCGCTATCACAGTAAGGTTAATTCTGTTCTATCCGGGGAGAAATTAATTCATAACCTTGGGTAACTGTGAGGGGATTAGATTTCTTAAGGACAGACAGTGTATACTGTTGGCTCGAAATTTTTCTACTTCATCTCCATCTGGTTTCCAGTTTATTTTTGAAAGGGCAGATTCTAACAAGCTTAAGAAATCTAATCTCATTTTTTTTTTGGTAGGGAAATAAGCAAGAAACGGAAAATCAGTTTATGAGATTTGATTTTATGATGGCGGATAAGAGGGAGAAAAGCATAGCAATTTGTGAGAATTATTCTATAGTATTAGTGCGGTACTGGTCTTATTTTAGTGGTGGTGTTTTTGTCTTCCAAATTAGAAGGATGATTGTCTGATTGGTTGACAACTTCAGCTTCGATAAGTCTATACTTATCATATTGCAGTTACGAAAAATTGCGTAAACGATCAAAAGGAAGAGTATTCCTTTAATTTTAATCTTTACATCACTTCAATTTTTGGCTTGGATGGGTTTCAGACTCATTCCTTCATCGTCATGTCATCCAATTTAAGAGAGTACTCTCAATCCTAACAAAGAACTTAAATGTATGTCCAGGATGGTCGTGTGAAATATATGTGACTTGAATTGGTTAATGAGTACTCCAATTTCGTTGTGGAGATTAAAGCTTGCATAGCTTTTTATTTCAGTATTGGAGACTAAAACCTTCGTGGTTTTCTACTCCTATTTTAAAAATTAAAATCTTCGTGATTTTCTATTCTTATTTTCTGTTCGGTTTGAAGATTAAAAATTTCACCGTCAAATTAAATCGATTTGAAGATTAAAAACTTCACCGTTTTATCAAGACTGGAAAAGGATGAATTGATTTCAGCCATGATGTTTCCCAATTTGGCAAAATCATCCTGGAGCGTCATTACTCAGACAATAATCTTCTGTTTATGAGAATTTTCTTCTAAGTTGTCAATGACATTTAGTCTTCGTGACTAGGGAACTAAACTGAAATAAGTGAAGGATTTTGTGGTCCGGTGAACCAAAATCAATAGATGCAGAAGACATCTGCTGTACTTAAAATAATATATCAATATTTTCTATACATATATGCATATGTGCATGTATAAAGTGAATAAAGTGCTCATAAAGTATCTATGTTGGTTTTCCGTATATGTCACGGGGAAAAATTAGTTGTGGGATATTCATACTAACTTGTGATGCTAATTAACCACGTTGTGGAGGATGTCGGTTAGTTTTTTACTAAGTCATTACGAGATCCATGTGATCAGGAGGTTCCTTTGTTATCCTTTTGTTGCCTTGAGATATTAAGAAAATAGTATTTCTTTTGGATATTATTTTGGTTTCACTAATATCTATAAATTGATATCGTATCTTATGAGAAACGTATTATGACGTTTTCATACTCTATCTTGACAACAAAATAGAATAGTCACATGAAACATTTTAAAATGTGGGGGCGTGTGGCTATACATAATAAAAGTCAATAATAGATTTAATGTTTATATTATATGACTTTGGACCCCATAAATTCTTGGTGGATATTAACGTGGTAGTTAATGATTCATGATTATTCAATCTTTGTGATGACTAGTTGATAAGACTACCAATTCAGTGGTTGGTTACACATTTTTATAGAAATCTAGTTGTGTTCTATAGTGAAAGGATGCTACTTAAAATATTAGTATGTTCTTTCATGGAAAAGTGTCACTTGAAAGGTTGTAACTTTTCATGAAAAGATGTGGCAGTTGAAAGGTTATACTTTTGTATAGACATGACCGTTGATGAACCGGTGTATTGATACGTTGGTCTATAAAGTGATAAATCAACCAAGATACTAGTGATAAATCCATATCAAGTTGAATTTAAGCGGTGAACCAACCGATGACAATTATAAAATCCATATCGAGTTAGATTTGTATAATAGTTGAAGGTTCTATAATTTAGGCATCAAGTAAATAGCAACACGGAAATGATTGAGAAATATATTAAATACTAAAAGGTTGTGGCCACAACTGATGCAACCATTCCAAGCTATTGATAGTGATGCTATATTAAACAAGGAAAAAGCTGAAGGGCTCCAAAATTTTGGAAGATATTCAATTTTGGCTCTAGCCGTTGACAGCGGTTTGTATACATTGCAATAGTCCGCATCAATAGGAAGGGTTGGGAGCAATATGTATAATGGGAAATCGTTACATACAATGAAGACATAAAACTGTTTGACAACTACTCTCTAGGGGATTATTAATATTGACATTGTAAGATCAAGTGATAATGTGTCGGATCCGCTTACAAAAGGATAACTAGAGAGGTAGTATAGGTCATCAAAGAGAATGGTACTATGGCCGAGGACAAGCCGTTATGGCGGTAACTCTACCTAGAAGACCGGAGATCCCAAGATCTAAGTTCAAGGAGCTCAAACAAAGTTGTATACGATCGCTCCAACATTATCAAACAACTCAACACATTCTCGTAATAAGACAATGTTCAGTACCAAGGATAAAATATTAAAGATATTTTTAATGATTATCTAAGTTTTGATACAGGAATTATCAAATAGTGTAGATTTACGGGATTACACGTTTAAAAATTACCTATGTGACTGTGAAATGGAAGCCGCTTCAAGGAGAATTCTGTAAGGCCAATTCTCTACGCACTCATGAACCAGACGATGTTCATGACTGAAACAAACACAACAATGAGAACCAAAGACGGCCAAGGGCTAATTGTGTGACATATATTGTCTAGGTATACACCAAAGCTCGACGGTTCAAAGATATCAAATTTATCGATTAACCGAGTATATCCGATATATGTTCACTACAGAAAGTTCAAAGGGAAACCTACTTATCAAGATGCAATTAGTTCTTACTTGCAAATCACACAAGTTTCTGCACATTTTCACTATAGAGCCATTCTCCATTCATGTGGGGGATTGTTGGGGGTCTTTTGAATAGTTAAGAATAGGAAAAGGTACAATAAGCACCTGTTTGTTGAAAAGGTTTCACACCTTTTCTTTACACCCATACTTAGTCTATAAATAGTGAGACACTTCCTCATTTTTTATACACACAACAAAATATTTATCCTCTCCTCTAGAATCGTGTGATTTGCTACTGAATTTGAGTTTGCTGTTTACTGTGATTTGAATTACTGCTATCACAGTAAGGTTAATTCCGTTCTATCCTGGGAGAAATTAATCCATAACCTTGGGTAACTGTGAGAGGATTAGATTTCTTAAGGACAGACATTGTATATTGTTGGTTCGGAATTTTTCTCCTTCATCTCTTTCTGGTTTCCATTTTATTTTTGAAAGTGCAGATTCTAACAACTCTCGCTATACTTTATAAGTCAGGTAAAATATGGTTGAATAGGCCAAAATATCAAAGTTAATTACCCTAAGTTCTGACAACTAAGGAGAAGCGAAATACAAAAACCATACTACAGTAACACAAGGATACTAGTATCGACCATTCTTTTATCGCAGTATAAAACATTATATAACTATATATAGAAGGACAAAACACATATCAAGCCGTAGTTTCTATACATAAATATTAAACCATGGCACGTGCCAAAACGCTGCGATACTACAATAAAAAAACAATGGAAGTAATAACAAAGTTCAAATTTAACCTTTCCGGGGGCAGTGAACAAGGGCTTTCAATCTCCAATCCACACCTCGAAGCAAACACTTCCGAACTCAGGTCAAGGCCAAGGTCGTGACAGAGACTAAAAGGGGAATTAAAGACTTTTTTTTATCGGTAAAATAAGAAATATTATTAATGAAAACTAGCAAAGAGACAATGCTAGTCAGAAGTACATCCAAAAGTTGAGACCATTACAGATAATGAAGGAAACTAATATAATCTACTATGTCTTCAGCTTCTAGCAAATTAGCCGAGTACATGTTGGACCAAAAACTAAGCAAAAGTAGGCAATTGTGTTTAAGCTTTACAATATTATCCTTTTTATTCTAAAAAATTCTTGCATTTTTTTCCTTCCAAAGCACCCACCAAACAGCAGCTGGGATGGAGTTCCACAGACCAAGAGAATGTCTTGTCGTGCCTTTCTTTCTCCAAGCGAACAGTAGATCCACCGTAGAAAGTGGCATACACCAATGCAAGCCCAAAATGCTTAGAATAAAATTCCAGACATGACCATATACTTTACAATGAAAGAAAAGGTGATTTATGCTTTCTTCATTTTCCTCACAAAGAGGACACCAGTTACATAGCGAAAAATCTCTCTTTTGTAAATTGTCAATGGTGAGACACTTTCCTCTCTTAAAGACTAATTTTTTAAGAGAAAAGCACTGTTATGAAGCAAGAAAACGAGTAGCTAAAATGATTAGTGTAATCAATTATAGCTGTGTAAATTGGTCATTTTTTCTTGCTGCAAAACTTGGTATTTATAGGAAAATTTCGTGTGAGGATATTTGAAATTGCTCAAAGCCGTTTGAAAATTTAGAAATACTAAAAGAAAAAGGAAATAAAAGGTCAAAGATGATATGAAAGGGGTTGCTGGAATCTTATGAGAACAATAGAAAAGCTGATGAAATCCTCTAAATTTCTTACTATACTACCGAATTTCAAAATATATTCGGACACAAGATCCGAAACAAATCTGAATTTGGAAGATTTGAGTGTACTGCTGTAATGAATGGGAATCATACTGATAAAGAGAAATGTCATTATAGATATAGATAGAGGAATACAACTCCTTTGTTACAACCAAGCTCACCAGAAAAAAGAAAAACAAAGAAGGGATGGAGGTTCCAGAATTACTCTAAAGAAACTAAATAAGAAAATAAAGACATAGTTCTTGCTTGAGCTAATGAGTATTTCCTCATGTATTTATAGGCATCCTCGCTGCTGAATATTTCCTTCTTATCCAATCACACACAGTGCACATTCTCATTTTAACCAGGATCCCATAAATAATTTAACGACTTCCTAAATGGGTCCCCAATAGTGGTTATATTCATAACAATACCCCACCCCTCAGAAAGAACCTTGTCCTCAAGGTTCGGATAGAGTACCAGTGATTCACATCCGTAACCTTCATTGTCTTGTAAATATTGAGCGCGTAGTAAGAGTGTTGATTGCTAGAGAACTTCCCCTGCCAGACTCCAACCAAATCCAATTGCATAAATGAAATGTTCCTTGAATAAAGGTATACCAAGAAAGTCTGCCTTAAAGAGTTCTTCAAGTCTTGTAGTAAAGATCTTAGGGTTCTTTAACTGGGAACTGTGGCCAAAAAGGATCATAGCACCTTCTATCATCATCTAAAATATAGTGGAGGTCAAGAAACTATTCTGAAGTGGCTTTACGTAGAATTATGGATCATAGATTTCCAGAGATAAAATATAGTTACAACAATCTTGTAGCAACAACTCATAGAACTTGAGATCTGTTGGATGAAGTTTAAGTATGTTCGCAAGTTGTCACGACCCAATTTGGGGCAGTGCCCGGCGCTTAGGAGCTAGTATCCCAAGCAAGCTTTATCAAAATTCTACAAAAAATCGGGCAGAGTTTCTCCTGTTTTTAGGCCTATTCAAAATTTTACCTGCTTTTAAACAAACAGAAATCAACCAACAACCAATATCCTTACGCATTAATAATAAAAATACCACGTTCATCTCCAACTACTACAAGAATAATCTAACAGGGTTGTAGTAAGTTCATAGACACCAAATACTCATACGAGTAACTTATTAATGAATAATCCAACTGGTTACCCAACTGACTAAACGAATGACTAATAAATGACAAAATAGAGCGACTCTAAGAGTTCCAAAGAAGGACAATAATAAATAAATGAAGCTCTTGCCCATGCGAACTAATGCGGGGCTCACAAGGATTGTCAACTCACGGCTCTAAGAATGGAAATCCTCGGCTATGGCACCTGCTGTCTCTGAAAAAAAATATAGCGAGGAGTGAGTCGTAACTCAGTGAGTAACAATGCTTATCCACAACCGTTTTAAGTGGGGACAAGTCAAAAACATGCCAGTATATCTTATGCAGAAATATACATATAATTTAATTGTCACTTTCAGAATAACAAACATAAATCAGTCTTTTCAAGTGCTTCTTATAAACAGTATTCAGTATCAAATCAGTAGTAAATTCAGTATTTTCTTATATTATATCGAGTATATAGGTTAGGGAGATTTCCAAGAACAAACCATGTAATCAGTATAAATTCCTCCATGAGGAAATCGGTAACGATAAGCTAGTTCTACCTTCCCACTAGCAGGGACTGTAACGATAATCCGGAGTATACAAGGTGCACCAGGTCTAACGTACCCGTTGTTAGCTACGGAATTGATAGGAAACCAATTCACCAAATTAGAAAAGAGAATTGAGTTACTGTATTAGGTGAAATTCCTTTTCTACTTCTTTTTTTCTCTGGGTAAGGCTTCACTTTCTTCTCTAAACTCTCTTTTAGTCTTCTCAAGCCTTTTCTCTATTTATGTTGCTGCTGTTGTGTGAAGACCCCTACCCCAGGAGCCCTTGTTCGTTTGTTAATCTGCTAGAGTCCTATTGCGGGCTTTGGCTCTCTTTTGTCTTTTTTTTTAAATTTGTGAAATGACTAGTTTGCCCTTTTTATTTTAACTAGGATATTACATTCTCTCCCCCTTAAGAAATTCGGTCTCCGAATTTAAACTAAGAGCATACCTGTAGGGTGAAATAAGTGAGGATACTTGGCTCGCATATCATCTTCCATTTCCCAAGTAGCTTTCCTTGCAGTATGGTTTTTTCACAAAACTTTCACGAACACAATTTCTTTTCTCCGTAACTTCCTTAACTGACTCTCAAATATGGATATTGGTTCTTCCTCATAGGACAATTTCTCATTAAGCTGTATAACCGGTGTCTTAAGCACATAAGAAGCGTCTGGTATGTATTTCCGTAGCATTGACACGTGAAACACATGATGAATGAAAGATAACTCGGGAGGAAGAGCCAAACTGTAAGCAACAACTCCAACTCGTTCAAGTATCTCATAGGGTCCTATGAATCTCGGGCTCAACTTCCCCCTTTTCCCGAATCGTGTCACGCCTTTCATCGGGGAAACTCGTAAGAACACACGATCCCCAACTGCAAACTCTAAGTCCCTTTTTCTTTTATCTGCATAAGACTTTTGCCTGCTTTGAGCTGTGAGCAACCTCTGCCTAATCAACTGGACCTTATCAATAACTTCCTGTATCAGGTCTGGTCCTAAAACCTTAACTTCACCGGCTTCGAACCATCCAATTGGAGAACGACAACGCCTACCATATAAAGCCTCGTAAGGAGCCATCTGAATGCTTGCATGATAGCTGTTGTTATAAGCAAACTCAGCTAAAGGCAAATAAGTATCCCAACTACCACCAAAATCAATAATTCAAGCTCTCAATATGTCTTCTAATATCTGTATAGTACGTTCAGACTGACCGTCGGTTTGAGGATGGAATGCAGTGCTAAGGTCTACTTTAGTACCCAATTCTCTTTGAAAAGACCTCCAAAAGTGAGAAGTGAATTGTGATCTTCTGTCAGAGATAATGGACAGTGGAACTCCATGGAGTCGGACAATTTCATTCATGTATAACTGTGCATATCTCGCACCACTGTAAGTAGTTTTAACCGGCAAAAAGTGTGCTAACTTTGTAAGCCGATAAACAATCACCCATGCTGAATCATAACCTTTAAGTGTACGAGGTAGCCCAGTCACAAAATCCATGGTAACTATTTCCCACTTCCACTCTAGAATCTCAAGCCGCTGTAGTAGTCCTGCGGGTCACTGGTGCTCAGCTTTAACCTGTTGACAAGTCAAACAACTAGTAACAAAGTTAAAAATATCTTTCTTCATACCTTCCCACCAATATAATTGCTTCAGGTTACGGTACATCTTAGTGGATCCAGGATGTATAGTGTATCTAGAATGGTGAGCTTCCTCGAGAATAACTTGTCTTAGCCCATCAATTTCTGGTACACATAACCGGTTACCTAGTCGGAGAACCCCATTATCATCAACAATCATATTCTTGCTTTTACCAGCTAGGACTTCATCTCGATATTTGCACAATCGTTCATCCTCGTACTGAGTGGCTTTAACACGTTCTACCAATGAAGACTTGGCTGGAACATAAGCCAATAACACCCTAGAATTAGTCACGCTGAACCTAATACATGTACCTTCGAGCTTGTGAATATCCTTGGCCAACTGTCTCTTTACAAGAGCTATATGTGCCAAACTACCCATGGACTTTTTGCTCAATGCATCAGCCACAATATTGGCCTTCCCTGGATGATATAGAATAGTGCAATCATAGTCCTTGAGAAGTTCCATCCATCGACGCTGCCGAATGTTTAGATTTCTCTGCTGAAAAATATACTTTAGGCTCTTGTGATCAGTATAAATTTCACATGTTTCTCCATACAAGTAGTGCCACCAAATTTTTGGTGCAAATACCACAGCAACCATCTCCAGATCATGAGTGGGGTAGTTCTGTTCATTCTTCTTCAACTGTCGCGAAGCATAAGCTATCACACGACCATTTTGCATGAGAACACACCCTAATCCCACTCTCGGAGCATAAAAAAATACAGTGAATCCTCCTGAACCGGATGGTAAAGCTAGAACTGGTGCGGTGGTCAAACATGTCTTGAGGTTCTGAAAACTCTGCTCACATTCATCTGTCCACTGAAACTTTGCATTTTTCTGTGTTAGCTTGGTCAATGGTGATACTATTCTTGAAAAATCCTGCACAAAACGCCTATAGTAACATGCTAATCCCAGAAAGCTGCGAATCTTCGTAGGAATGATGGGTCTGGGCCATTTCTGACTGCTTCTGTCTTTCTAGGATCTACCATTATTCCATCCTTGGATATGACATGCCCAAGGAATGCTACGGAGTCTAGCCAAAATTCACATTTAAAGAACTTAGCATAAAGCTTATGTTCCCGCAAGGTCTGCAGTACAACCCTCAGATGATCCTCGTGTTCTTCTTGGCTACAAGAATACACCAAGATATCATCAATAAATACAATGACAAATCTGTCCAGAAACGGCTTGAACACCCTATTCATTAAGTCCATGAATGCAGCTGGAGCATTAGTCAACTCGAAAGGCATCAAAAGAAATTCATAATGCCGTATCGAGTTCTGAAAAATGTCTTACTTTGTCACTAACTTTGAGCTGATGATAACCAGATCGAAGATCAATTTTTGAAAAATGGGCAGCTCCATGCAAATAATCAAACAGATCATCAATACGAGGCAAAGGGTATTTATTACGTACCGTTACCTTGTTCAGCTGTATGTAGTCAATGCACATTCTTAAGGACCCATCTTTCTTCTTCACAAATAACACTAGTGCACCCCAAGGTGATACACTTGGCCTGATAAAACCCTTGTTCAATAACTCCTGCAATTGTTCCTTTAGCTCGCTCAACTCTGCTGGTGCCATACGATATGGAGGTACCGATATGGGTTGCGCGTCAGGTGCTACATCAATGCTAAAATCTATATGCTGCACTGGTTGTAGTCCTGGTAAATCCTTAGGAAATACATCGGTTACTCTTGCACTACTGGAACTATTTCCAAGCTAGGAGTCACGTCTCTTGTGTCTCTCACCATAGCTAAGAATGCCCAACAACCTTTCTTTAACAACTGCCGAGCTTTTACAAATGATATGACATTACACATCTCTGGAATTTGATCCCATTTCAGAATAAAACTGGGTTCATTAGGCATCTCGAACTTAACTACCTTCGCATGACAATCGAGGGTAGCATGGAAAGAAGATAACCTATCCATACCCACCAACACGTCAAAATCAACCATATCAAGTACAATTAGATCAGCTAAGGTATCCCTACCCTCAACTCGAATTTGACAAGCACGATACACATATTCAACAAGTAAAGAATCTCCTACAAGATTAACAACTAGAAAAGGATCATTCAATATTTCTGGTTGTCTATCAAACCTAATAGCAAAGAATGAGGACACATAGGAGTGGGTAGATCTTGGATCAAACAATGCAAGTGCATCAAGTGAGAAAACAGAAAGAATACATGTAACCACAGCATTTGAGGCCTGAGCATCCTGCCTAGTAAGTGCAAAAACTCTTGACTGGCCTCTACCTGCAGTCCCCTGTCCTCGATTACTCATGGCACGATCTCCGGCTCCTCTATCTCTGTTACCTCTACCAACAGTACCTGTATTATTGTGAGCAGTCTGCGTAGGTGCCGCTGCCTGCACAGAAGCCTGGCTAAACTCTCTCTGAGGATGAGGGCAATCCTGTATGTGATGTCCCAACTTTCCACACCGGAAACACCATCCAGTCAGAACACGACATGGACCCCAATGCAATCTACCATAAGTCTGACAAGCTGAATCAGTAGCATATATCTTCCCAGAGTTATGATGTCCAGATAATGATGGTAGTCCTTTAGCATTATCTTTGTGAGGAGGTGCTCTAACAGCTTGCTGAGACAGATAGTCTGTCCCTGTCTGAAAACCCTATCGGTGTACCTGATTCCCGGCTCTACAGTCTGTGCTAACTCCCCTAGTGAAATATCCCTCAGTCTTAACCTTCTTATATGCATCTTTAGCTGCCCGTGATTCACGACCCCTATTTTCAATCTTTCTGGCAAGGTCGAGTGCATCAGAGTAATTCAAATTCTTCACCTGCGGAGCAACTGCATTGAATAAACGATCAACTAACCCATCAACAAACCTCTGAACCCGAGATGTTTCATTAGGCACTAAGTTAGGTGCATATCTAGACAGCTTAGTAAACTTAGTGTTATATGTTGATACATCCATATCTGGAGTCTGAACTAATCTCTCAAACTGCCTAGCATATTCCTTCCTCAGACTTTTAGGGAGAAAGCGATCCATGAACAACTTAGCAAACTCGTCCCATGTCAATCGTGCTGCTTCTGCGGGCCTTTCTAAAAGTACAGTTTCATACCATGTATTAGCCGTATCTTCCAATTTGTATGCTGCAAGTTCTACGGATCTTTCACTAGAACATCCAAGAGCACGCAACGCCTTAAGTGTCCCATCCAAGAAACTCTGAGGATCCTCTGTAGTGTCAGAACCCATGAACCTTGGTGGTTTCAGTTTCAAGAACTCTGGTAAGGACACTTCTCTGTTACCAAAAATCTGAGTCAGTCTAGATGCCTGAGCCTGTGGCTGAGCCTGAGTCTGTGTCTGAGCCTGAGCCTGAGTATGAGTCTGTGTTTGAGCCTGAGTCTGATTCTGAGTCCAAGTCTGAGCCTGAGCCTGAGCTTGAGCCTGAGCCTGAGCCTAAGGATGAGTCTGAGTCTGAGCCTATGTAGGTGCCTGAGGTTGCGTTGGAGCAACATTCTATTGTCTAGCTCTTTCCTTTCTATCCATTCTGGCATTCAGGAAATCAATGGACCTTTGCATAGCATTAAGTGTCTCAATAGTAGCATTCTCATATGACAGTGGAGGTGGATTATCCTCAATTTCTGGAGTAAGCTCTCTAGTAGCTCTTGTGGTAGCACCTGCTCTCGTGGTAGCAGCTTGGCCTCGTCCCTGAGTATTACCTCCTTTCCTAGCTGAGGTAGATGACGACCCAGCAGTGGAGGAATTCGTAGCAGCTCGGGCCGCCTTTTTAGATCTTGTCTTACCAGCCATCTGAGTAATAGAATAACTAACGTTAGATTCATCTATTTAGCAGTAGTCATCTCACACGTACGGAAGGAACAAGAAAGAAGGAAAGACACGAACATCCTATCACGCCCTCGCAGAATAACGATCATGGGAATGGCCGGCTACGTAACCATAATAGAGATTCTACTACTGACGTGTGCTCCATTAGTTACAGGAATAACCTAGGGCTCTGATACTATCTGTAACAGCCCAAGCCCACTAGTGATATTGTCCGCTTTAGGCCTAGGCCTGCACGGGTTTAAAACGCGTCACTAGGGTCTAAGGCCAGTTAACTTATATACCCAGCATCTCTCCTGTGTTATGCCAATGTGGGACACGTAACCCTTAGCTGGGGGTATTACATAGTATAGTAACTTGAGTACCTTTGCAGTCCATGTTACTTAAAAAGGTCAGTGGTAATGTGAACAATAGTTGGGCTTGCATTGTAAGCATCATTTATTATTGTAATCCCATTTTCAGCTACTTCAAGGTCAGATCTCTTAAAAAAATTAAATATGAATAGGGATCTACTTGCTAGAGCCAAATCATGATCTTCATCACCTATTCCACGAAGTAATCCAATAGAAGAGTTTAAGAACATGGAAATCATGCACATGTGTCTGCTCAAAATGTCATGGTAATGAAGGAATCATTTGTCTATCAGATGTCCCAGCAATCTCAAAACAGTTTCGAGCATCCTAACATATTTAAGCTCATTATTCATATTTGTAGCCAACATTTGACACCAGATGATTACACTAGTAATTCCTATCATATCCTGTTGTAACCTAGCAATTTTCATGAATATATGCTGCTCCAATGTACCTTCAAAAAATTTCTCAACTAGCTTCATACTTGCCCTGAAGAATCATTGTTTAACTTCTCAAACTTGGCCATTGTGGTGCTAGAGTAAAAGTGAAGGCCCTTATAATGTGAATCCTTATCTACTATGGTTTGGGCAGAGATAGAACAGATTCCCTCTGCCATAGCACAAGCTGTGGTTAATTGAGTGAAAGCTATAGAATTACGAGGACAACCCGTCTTGTGTTTTTTTCTTGACTTTTAGTATAAAGTGAGAGACCCATTTATTATCAAAACTGCCTCCTTCAAGAAGAATGTCTTATGCCATGGCTTCCACCTTAAATACACCATCTTTAAAAGAGAAGAAGAAAGCAGCAAAATTACCAACACCAAGCTCAAAGATAAGCATAAACTTCTCACTCGCATTGCTAGCATTTTTGTCCAGAAGATAATCATGGGCAGCAGCTGCAGGCTCAATGATGCACAAGACTTCGAGTAAGGAATGATGCACATGACAACGTTAGCAAGGTTTAAAGTGACATGATCCATAGCAGTATCACCAATGAAACACTCGATGTCTAGGACAGTAGCGAGAAATAAGGTAGCAATGACGTCGAAATACCATGAATTATTTTCAAGTAATCCTTTCTTTTTCATGCTATCTACAGCAGCCCACAAATAGTCACAAAATCTTTGAAGATGCAACTTGAAATTTTGAGAAGTAGGATGTACACCCCAATAACAAGGCATAATTAAAACTTGGTTTTGTAGACTACGCACGAACAGTGTTAACTGCAACCACATGCTTCCTATGTAGGCTTTTGCAGATGCAGCATTGAGTGGAACATTATCTTCTTGAACTCTGGAGGTTGTGATAAGAATGGCACCAATTCCACCTGTTGTAATCTATTTGGTTTTAACAAAGGATATCTCATCTCCAATACTACAATTTCTTGCAGCGCCAAGAAATGAGGTAAACACACTAGAACCAAGATCAAATATAAAGTCTTTGCTTATAAATAAGGCAGCTGATAGCAGACAATGCATCTCTTCGAAGCATCGGCTAAGCCCAATTTCATGTTGAGGGCAAAATATGTTCAAGTATACTGCAATAAATTGACTCCAACAACCCTCTAAACCCTTGTTAGTAAGGCCAAGTAGTGGCATGTGGTCTGCATAATCCTCCTTGTAACATTACCTAAAAGGTCTTGTAGTGACTAACTTTAGTGCTCGTGGATTATCAAACATGAGAAGGTTTCCGGAAGTAGAGAATGTAGAACCAACCACTTGTGGGGGCTTCTCTACAAATGCATAAACAAAGGCCAGTGTATCTTCTCCAATAGTAACAATTTCTGCTTCATCATTCTTGTCATCAGCTTCAACAACCTTGTCATAATGATTGTCCTCATGGAAATCACATTTAGCTGCAGAAAATAGTTGAGACATTTTATTGAACACTTGGGTTGCAGTCGTCACTGAATCTTCAACTTCCACCTCAAATTCCATATTGGTTATTGCAATAAACACCTTGCGCTCCATCGAGTTGCCATTCTCAAGTGGTACTCGGCAGGAACTCACATCAATTTTTCTACAATATATTTCATCAGACATCGTACGACCTTCCATTGTACCAGGATCAAATGGAAGTCGTATGAATACAAGATTAGGCACTAATCTGATTTCATTAGAAGTCAGTCCTTTCGCAGAGTGATTCGATCACTTCATGTTTGAGATAAGTTGGCTCGGCTCTGTGAGAACAAGTATCGAACACCTGATGCAGATTAATTTTCGAGTATCTAGCTGCTGAATTAAATTCACTTCCAAAAGCACTTTCGTCGAGCACATGGACCTCATTGCTTGAGTTTGCATTTGGGAAATTAAAATAGTCCACCGAGTTTGGGTTTTCTTCTCCCAACTCAGAATCACTCTGCTTGATACAAAATATCTCAGCACTATCCATTGAATCTTCCATCATGACTTCCTCTGTTTCAGTCTCATCCAAAATTGTGGAATCCAAATGCATCTCCTGAAATTGTGACCGCATATCAGAAAGTGTAGAGAGCATACAAGAGTTAGTCTCTTGCATCTCCATCACTAAATCCCGAATAGTATTTGATGGAATTGTGGATAACCTCCATATGAACAGGAGGTGGAAATGAGGAGTTTGCGGGCAGAGGCATGAAACTGGATTGTTGTATAGGTCTGGAGGCATTGGAAAGGAAATGGATGGCACGGGAGTGTGAGCCATGGAGTAGGACCAATGAGAGCACCAATGTAACGAATGAGAATCATACTGATAAAGAGAATTGTCATTATAGGTATGGATAGAGGAGTACAACCCCATTGCTACAATCAAGCTCACCATAAAAAGGAAAAACAAAGAAGAGAGGGAGGTTCCAGAATTACTCTAAGAAAACTAACTAAGAAAATAAAGACATAGTTCTTGCTTGAGCTAATGAGTATTTCCTCATGTATTTATAGGCATCCTCGCTGCTGAATATTTCCTCCTTATCTAATCACACACAGTACACATGCTCATTTTAACCAGGGTCCCATAAATAATTTAACAGCTTCCCAATTGGGTCCCCAATAGTGGTTACATTCATAACAACCGTGCTTTAGTGCTAGGAGACAAAGAAAGCATAGGGTGACTGCTAGAGTTGAAATTGGGAAGACAACAGGAACGAAAAGGGAGTGAGATGACATTGAATTTTACTGGAAGTGGGGTAACGTAAATTAATAAAGAACTGACGCAAATAGCCACTTTTGATATTGTTAATCAGCAAATAGTTAATTGTAGAATGGATATTTTTCAGAACTAACTACTATGATTTTATCAAATTCTAAGCTTGCTAAGATGTAAATTTAACCCCTTTCGAAGGTAGCTACTTGCTCTAACTAATTTCCGCAATTAATCTAAAGGCTTCATAATTAAATAAATACTCGCAAATATTATGACATGTTGTAAAAACAGTAGGAATCTTAAAGAATGTAGCAAATGATAAATTGGTCCGCTCAAAAGGCTAAAAAGCAATTGAAAGTTGGAAAATACGATTGCAAGTAAATATGCAGGTATTGAAGATTTGCAAAGTTACAAACATTAGAGCGCGTAATTTATACTGGAATAGTTAACCAAAAATAATGCAAATTTAATTTTTCAAAAATTATAAAAAGTAGCCAAAATTGTGGAGAAAGTAAAATTCATAAAAATTAGTCATAGTTGTGGTAATAAAAAAATCAAACCTCACAGATCTTTCGGAAAATGACATTTTTTGGCTCCAGATGAATACTACATGCTATCTTACGAGATTTATATAAAAAGAAAGCGTCGGTAAATTAATTTTGAAAATGTCAGGCCAAAATTGGGTATCAACAGCTGCCCTTCTTTACTCGAAAAGGATGAAAGAGTTTTCAGAGTAAAGTGGTTGACGAGAAAGCTAATTTTGGCACGGTAAAACAAATAGCTCGTATCTAAATTGAGCCTAGAATGAAATTTCTGAAAGTTATGGCCGAAATTTGATTTTTGAGTTGCCTACATATCTTGGGCTAAACAAGAATTGAGTCATGTATAGTTCACGTGATTCAAAACGCAAAGACGAGATAACGACTACTTAAGCGCGGGAAAAGAGGATTGTAATCATTCAAGTTATGAAGATGTGGTGCACCTCACACACAAAAAGTAGAGTTTATACGGACATAACTTCCACTGGATCTCGATAACCGAGTCATCTTATATTCAATCTCGAATCTCGAACTAGATCTTAGGTAAACTGGGGATATTTGGGTTGACACATAGAGGTATGACACAAAGTAAGCACTAATAGGAAAGAATTCATACTGGCATTCTAATCCAGAATGAAAGGTTAGGTTGGGCATGATCGTTCAAGTGTGGATCTTCGGATCTTTGTTGGCGAGTCTAGCTCTTACCAACATTCACTGCAGTTCACTGCTAAGAAAGAGTTCCACGTTATGCTCCATATATTGTTCCGGTTCAACTAAAATTTCTGCAAAATATCGATTAGCGGTAAGTGCGTAATTGTAAATAAAGCTTGATAATGGAGTAAGAAATAAATAACAATAATGAAACTTGCAGATGCTGGTTGCAGAATCAGTGGTAAGCTTGTCTTCCAATCAACTAGCGAAGCAGTTCGGTTTTATGAGGCAGGATGGTTTCAGGGCTGTTAGTAGACTCGGGGATGATATACTGAAAAATAAAGTCTTCGATTGTCTATGATAGACTTGATAAGAATCACGCCTCCGATTGTGTGCGGTAGATTTGATAAAATAACGCCTCCGATTGTATACATTAGGCTTCATAACAATTGAGTCTCCGATTGTCTCGATGGACTTCATATTAAGGCATTCGATTGTCTACGATAGGCTTCATAACAATGCTTCCAATTATGCATGGTAGGCTCTACGATAGACTTCATAATAAGGCCTCCAGGTATCTACAGTAGGCTGTATGATAATAATGTCTTCATAATAAGGCCTCCAGTTTTTTTATGTATGCTCCATAATAATTACATCGTCGCATGTTCAAGATAGACGGTTATATACAATATATAAGGGTAGTGTCGTCAATTATAATATTCTCGATTGTTAGCAATAAAACAACGTCTTCAAAAATCGCCATTGAAATTGATGTTGATACTTATAGGTACATGGTAGAATTACCTGCAAAATAAAGTATCTCTTAAATTTAATAAGACATGATAATGTTAAAGATAAAAGAAATTTTAAGTGAGACTTGAAGCCGTTTGGCTTATGTCGATAAAGCTGCAATGAGTCAAATGGGCTTTCGATCCTGATAGATAGACTGGATGCTTAATTTTGATGATTCTTCTTGTTCCTATGCTCAAAGAAAAATTGTTAGTTTGGGAAGGCGTGTTTGATTCGTGCTGACTGAAGTCTTAATCCTGCAGCTGCTTTCTTATTCTCCCTTTGTCTGGACTTATGATGCGAGTTCGGAGACTTGGCTACATGAAGTAAGGCAAAAGTAATCCCAAACATAAATATTTTGCATTTTAAAATCTCTGCTTTGTCTTAGATTGTGACATATATTCGAGACAAATAGAATGTCCTTTATCTTACAATTCTGCATTGTTTGCTTAACCAACTTCCATAATCTAGCCAATTCACTTCATGATAATCCAACTATGCTCTTGCAAAATTATGTCCCAGTTAGCTTCTAGAATATGCCCCAATTATCTTACAAAATTTGCCCCAGTATTGATTCTGCAAATTTCTTTGCAAAACTGCCCAAGTTATGATCTTCAATATCTTCAGCTTACTTTGCAAAAATTTCCCAGTTGTCCTTCTTGGGGAAAATAGAAATTAAAAAAATAAAGAGTCGAACTCGATATAGGCACCTACGTATCCCACCATGAGAATCAGACAATGCGTAGTTCTGCTTACATAAATGAGGAATTTTAAATACTAGTGCAATCAAAACTCGATATAAGTCGCCTACGTATCCCGCCTTAGGAATCAGCTTATGCGTAGTTTGCATTACAGAGAAAATTACGTTGAAAGAAAAAGACTTCTTGTACTGCTTGTCAAATGTAGTATCTCTTGATTGCACTGATTTGATAGTTATTGGCTAGACATTTGCCTTCAACTTCTTTGGCAAGAAAAATTTATTCAATTAAACCTGCCCCAATTTGGACTTATCTTGATTTGTCCTCTGCGCTGAAAGCTTTTGGTCCTCCCAACTTTATATATTCGAGATTTTATCTTAATTGGTGGCTTTGTTTGGTTTTCTGAGATCACCACGATCTCTTTCTCTAGATCATCAACTGATACCGAGTGCACGCCATTCTCATCATCTGGCAAAGGGTTGTTATCGACAAGCGAGTATTCAGTAAGTTGAATTAACCCTTCTTGGATTAAAGCTTCAATTGCATTTTTTAGACTGTAACAAGTTTCAATATCGACTTCTTGAATGAAGAACACATATTACAAAAAATAAAGTGACTCATTTGTCGCACCCCCTCCTTTTTACCCGATTCGGAGCAAGTCAAGGCTTGGTTTTGACTAGGTAACTCTGTTGAGTTTGAAATCGGAGTCGCCACCTAATATACGTCTTCTAAGGTGTATTAGGCCACCTAAATATCTAAGGTCGGGTTTTTTGCAAATAGTCACATTTTCAGAGATTCGAGGGTAAGAAGTCCAAGTGACTCAGGGAAGAAGGTATTAGGCACTTCTCCAAGTTCCACAAAAAGTGATTCCCGCCCGAGTTTTTATTTTTTGGGATGTTAGAAAGGCTATAGACAAATATAAATGGCATTTGCAAATTATTTTACTAACTCAAATGGCTAAAAATGCAATCAGTCAAGTAATAGGGTTTATTTGTGCAAACAGTCTAATGGGCAGCGATGACTAAAGACTGGGTTTTCGAAATTTTGCAGAAACGGCCTAAGCCCAACGCCTAATCGCACTTTTGACCTCAGGTTTTGCAAACATTATATCAATTGGTATAATACCGTAAGAAATGCTTCAAATCAGTATATTGATGAAATTTCAGTGTTTTGAGACATTTTGCAAAAATAGACCAATTTAGAAAATACTTTCAAGTTTTGACACAAACCACATTGGAGTTACTTTGTAAAATAAATGTTAGTTATTCTGGGTCGGCGTGACTTGATATTAGTGTCGAGTCCTAACCTTAATGGCTATTGCTTTTTGGGGTCAGTTTTAAAAATATAATGATTTTGGGCTGTTTTTAAAAAATGGGATTCACAGAGCATACAAATGCACACAAGAGACTGCCGCACATAAATATACATATACAAACATGCAAAATACATGATCAAGCGATAATATACTTTTAGAAAATACGTATAGTTGATTGTATGAGTGACCCCAATACTTATACTCCCATATACACCATTAGATTAGTGTATAGGAGATTAAAGTAGGTTGAAAATCAATTTATACACACGAGAGGCCAAATTTGAAAAAAAAAACTATTATGGGTCTGTATTATGTATGCGAAAAGGGGTAGTTTCAATTTTTTGCAAAAATGGTCCAAATTTTAACAACTATTGCACAGATAACCCCTGTTTCATAAACTTCAGAAAGACAGTTTCACATAAATACTGTAGAATTGAGACCTAGTCACAACACACTCGTTTAAACCTCTGCTTATTACCTAAGTTAAGATTTCAATGTAAAAACCCTGTTTTCTTAAAGAATGCTGCAAACACACAAAGAAGGGAATTTAGTAAATGCCCCTGTATAGCCAAATACATGGCTTTATTGCCATGCACCCTGTATCAGAAGATAATACACACAGGGATAACCTAATGAATACAAACAGCGGGAGACTAAAAGATAGGACAAAGGTAAGAAGTAGTGCCTTGAATACACTTGGAAACTAGGCATTGTTAAGCCAAGACTAGCATCACAGCAGGGATCAAAGTATACCATCACAAACAATCAGTAAAAGCACCCGCAATATGATCACTTGGTATAGCTTGTAAGGATATCCTTAAAAGATGCATATGAAGGTTAGCAGGGCCAAAGTTAGGGCCCCAAACAGATGCATACATGGACAGAGATCACTTAAGGAGACCATGTACACAAACAGATCAAAGATGAGAACAAATAAAAGTGCAAACAATGGTTTATACCTCTAAAAAAACAGTAACAGACCGGGAGTAGGTTCCAGGCATTGTAGTTATGCCTTTGAGAAGTGGTATCCAGTAGAAGAGAAGGAGAATTAGAGAAGCAGAGTGTACTCCCTATTGTCTTGCCTTTTGTTTTCCAACTTTCTAATGTATAGATTGTTTTTTCCTGATGTAAAAAGTGCCTAAAGAATTAAAGATGACTAGTTTATATGGTTGAGGAGTGGGAGTTCAAATTCAAATAGGTAGCACAGAATAGGCAAGGGAATATTGTTTTCCATCGTAAAAAAGGATCCACTTTGGTACTCTTTCCAAATATAAGCAAATCAGCCTCCTTAAACTTAAGGTAAATAAAACCTTTTCACAAAACAAACTCTCCCTTTTGACAATAACGAATCTAGGTTCAAGAATCATCACATAAACAAGTACCAACTATTTTAGGTTTGAAATCATGGCCTATCCTAACATATTCCAATAAGAATCCCCCTAATTTAGAGCAAATCAAATCCTTTAACCAAATGTACCATTCCCTTGTTACACCCCGCAATATTTAGGTTCAATATCAACTAGTTGAACATGCTTTAGGCTTAAGAGATTCAGGAAGATTCTAATCAATGCTAAATTTCTCGAATAACAGGTTTCCATGCCAATATCACTCACAAATTCAAATTGTCTAGTTAAAATCATGTTCAAATTTCAATATCATTCCTAGTTTCAGTTCAAAGAGATTATATGATCATGGAGGTCATTCGAACACATTCCAAAGCATAACAACAAGAATCAATCACTAATTTGTCATGATGTTAACAAGGATAGCCCAGAGCATCAAAGTATACAAGACTCGAAAAAAAATCTAGCTAATTAACCAAACTGAGATTGATAATTGTATGGACTAATCGAATAGCACATAAACAAATTAACTCATACAAAACTAGGCAAGCTTATTAAATCATATAGTTTCAGGGACAAATCAGAACAGAGAAAGAAAAGACAAAGATTAGGATTACCTGTTTTAGGTCGGAATCTGGTTAAGCTTGAACCCTCTCCGGCTATTCATGTATGGGGGTCTTCCCTGTTTCGTGGTAGTGACACCTTAGGTCTCGTTTGGATATGACCAGAGTCTTTTTTCCGGCGACAGAGATGCAGATCGGCGAGAGGTCAATTTCTACCTTCGTTGAAATAGAGAATTGTCATGGGGATTGTGTTGCGGGGTTTGAGAGGAGTACGAGGATATATTGGTTTTGAATTTTGCCGGTGGAAATTGTCGGAAAACGCCATGAGCAGTGAGGCTAGGGTTTCGCATGAGAGAGAGGTCGAGGGTGAGGGACGGCTCTGAGTTGGGGTAGAATGAGAGAAGTATTAGGGTTTGGGGGTGGATATGTAACTAAAAATGGAAGTTTTGTTTCGGCCGTTGGATCACACGGATGGAGGACCAGGATCAAGCCACGTATGCCCACGTGGATCTGACGTGGGTGCATGTGGCATTTTTGTCATGTGAGGTGTATAAGTGTGTTGAACTGTATATATTGTGTATGGAATGCTATAAAATATATATTTGTATATATTTTTATACATATAAATATGTAGAAAATTGCAAAACTAATTTAAAATGCTATAATGACTTAAAGAAATGTAGAAAATATCATTATAAGATAATTTTGAGCCATCTTGTTGAAAATAGTGTAATTGCAAAAGTTCGTAATTGAAAGTGAGAATTTGTAAATAGCTGTAGTTTGTGTCGATGTCTTTAAAAATAGCCTAATTAGAGTATTTGTGTGAGATAAGAATTTCGTGTGAGAATAACTATAGAGTTATCACTTTAATTTTATCTGGAAAAGTAGCTATCAAAACAAGAAGGACAAAATTGGGTGTCAACATCGTTAACCCTCATTTTAAATTTATATGTCACTCTTTCAATCAATTTAAGACTCCACACTATTTTTATTAAACTTTGGTTTTTCTTTAATCATTTGACATGTTTTCAAAATGGAACACTAAACTTTTTTTTAAGCTTTCATCGTTTTCAAATAGCAAACATCTTTTACTTGTATAATTGAATAATAAACTATTTTATTTAACATCTTTCGGCTTGACTTGAAACGCTTAAGAGAGTCGATCATACAAAGTAAAAATGAGGAGAAGTAATATCAGATGAGGCCCTTCTCCCGCCTCATCTATACGTGATCCCCATTATTTTTAAATGCTTAATTTAAATTAATTTATCGATTATAAGTTGTTTAAATATTTCCTCACGTTAAATTTGCCACTAAGAATAAGGGTGGAGCAAATTTCTACTAATAATTTTTCTTCTTTGTGAAGTATTGCGTTTGTTACAGGACGCTTTTGGAAGGATCTAAAACATCCTACTCTATTCATCCTACTTTGTACATAAAACATATAAAACAGTAAAATATTTATTTTGGGAGTCGGGAAGGGGTTGCCTAGTCAATATAATTATTTGCTTCCCTGCTCAATTGTTTATTTACTTGCCTATTTGCCTAACAAATTATATGCCTTATGATCAGTTTCTAGATAGAATCTAAATCATGTCCCTTCTTGGCATTTTAGTTGAATTCTAGACTTGAATTGCAGAAATGAACCTGGTTTAAAAGAGATTTTACCCTATTTTATGGAGTTAGGTTTATTTAGATTTGAAATTGCATACTTGACCCTAAACCCTATCATACTTTAATATTTGACTCTAACTTAGCCCAACTTGAAATTATTTGCTCCACTAGACTTAAATTGCATGCGTACTTTATATTTTATCCTCAAAATGCCATAATTCGAATCCAGTCGGGAACCATTTCTCGTGGGTCTTGAAAAGTTACAAAGACACTAGAACTTCTTACTTAGAATCTCATGCGAAGCAGACATACCCGGAGTTATTTAGCAAACTTAAACACAAAGTAGGTGTCCTAATACGTCTCATTAAAAATTATGTTAGGTGGCAACTCCGACTCAAACGAGTTACCATAGGTGAAACCCGACCTTCGAACTTAACCGTTCGAAAAAAATAGGGTGCGACACTAAGTAATATCACTATTTTTCAGTGCAAGTATTTGACCAATCAACATTATAAATAATCTCATTCCTTTTGAACATGCATTGTAATTCTATTAATTAAAAAGAAATAACTAAAAGAAATATCTGATTTAAAATATGACAATAAAAAAATTAAAAGTTTACTAATAGACCACTATGTTATACCAAAAAAAAAAAGAGAACAAAGCTATATTTGTATGAGTTTTTTTAATCACGTATTAAGTGAAAAATAAAATAAAAATAAAAACAAAAGATAACAAGGAAAAATGTATACTGCATAAAAATACAAGAGAAAAATAGCATCTGACATAGAGAAATAAATATAAGAAAGTTATACACTATATTAGTCATCTTTTTCTTTATTGGTATAGTAATAATAATAATAAATAATAAAAATGTGAAAAACCGTTAATATACCTATTATCTTTTTTATTTATTGGTATAGCAAAAAATTGATAAAAATAAAAGTGGAACAAAAAGTTCTATGCAATCAGATTATATTAAAAAACTTTTAGGAAAATAATTGAATGAAATTGGAAATTGATAAAAAAGAAAGATAAAAGTAAAGGAAGAAAAAGAAAGAAAGAAGAAAATAAGGAAAACGAAAGAAAGTAGAGAAGACATACAAATTTACCAATTTTAGAGGCCTAGGATCATAGTATTTCTGTAATTCTTGCCTTAATATATAGGAAAAATGGTAAATGAGTGCACTATAAGTAAATTATAGATATATTAAGTAAGTAATGGTTAAATAATGATAATTATTTTAAGTTCAATGAGTATTTATGTGAGGGGTATCCTTTTCTTTTCCCTTATTCTCCTTTGCCATACTGAACTCTATTCAACTCCCTACCCTTTTGGATTTGAGAGATTATGCTCCTATCGCTTTTTGATTGAGATATAAACCTCATCGATCTTGAACTAACGGCCAAGATGAACCACTTATCTCAATACCAAGCTCAATTAGCTCGATTGTGTTGAGCTGCTAGCCATGTTACTGCAATATGGCCATTTTGCCTAAAGATTCATGGCTGCTTGTTTATGCCATTTCATGGTTGATTACCATGAGAATAAATACATGTTCTCGCTATTGGAACATGCTGAAATTTTGAACAGGTACTATACTTAGGCTTGTGATCTTGCTGTGAGGTTAATATTTATTATCAAATGATGTTTTGGTGATCATTCACCCTATTGTGGGATGAGTATCACTGTTGCCGCTGGTTGTTACTAGGTTGTGTTGGTTTGTGAAAGTTCATAGTATCTGCTGGTTGTTTTCTTGCTAGACCTATACTGATTTGAACAGAATATTACATTTGAGGTTTAGCTTGGAAAAATTGATTTGAACAAGATGCTACCCTATGGCCAAGGATTATTTTGAGGTCAACTACAGTCCCTTCGTTACTATTTTGTTGCTGTAGCGAAAAGAAAATTAGAGGCAGTGATGATAAAGATACTTTTTTCTTTTACAAATTAAATCAGTTGGCGATAAAATTGAGATGATCGTATCTTGGCACGACGATTTTGGATGAATGATAACCATCGTGAAACCACTTCGCAGACATGACAAAGTCTTCTCTCTCCTTTGCCTATTTCTACAAAATGAGCCTCAAATATAACAATATGATGCACATTGTCAATGTCTCTGCTTGAACTCACGGCATTTCCAGTTTGCTCCTTTCATTTTGTTGTTAACAAATATTTATCACTCTTTCCCGGCGTTGTTATTGTATATATTATTGAATAGCCTTGCTGGCTGTCTCGGTTGCTAACTTGTTGTCGCTGTTGTGTTTCTTTGGATTGGTTGCGAATTTATATTGGGTAATTGCTTCACCTGTAATGCTGGCCACTGCTGCAATTGCGCTGAAATTCTTGACATTTTAACATAAAGATGTCGTGGTATTTTGATGTCTCCTCTGGTGCTTTCGCTGCTGATTATGCTAAGTTTTCCATGAAAATCATGTTTCACTAATGTATCCGCCATCTCTCTCTCTAGTAGCATATCTTAGTTTGTCATTCGCTTGCGCTAAGTATTTGACAAAGTTCATTACCCTCTGTAACCATTTGAGTATGTTCAGCATATATTTTGAAATCTTCAGCAAGCCAACTTTGGAGTAGCTTTGAAATCAAATAAATAATCTGATTAGATTAGTAATTATGTATTGGGGCTAAAATACATTTAGTGTATTTTTTATATAGGTTTGAATTCATATTCAAATAGGTTTCATGTCTCAGGCTCTTATTTTCCTTTCGTTACCATTTTTTTATGGGAAAATTTCTTCTTATTTCAAGTACTGATATTGTTGCTCCGATAATATCAATGAAAGTGTGACCATCTTTTGGAATTTTAGTTGAAATGCAGAACTTTCTTGGTGTTCTTGGTCATTAATTAAATCTACTAACACCGCTGCCTTAATTTAATTCGTTAACTGGTCGAAAAGCTCCTTGGTACCAAATTCTAAAGATTTGGTAAAACATGGATCTTTATGAGTTCTTTTGCTTCTGATTTTCACTTACTACAACTGTTTGAGTGCGACATGTTTCAAATGGAAATAAAGAAAATAAAGTGTATTCTGAGAAACTTATTTTCATGACATATCTGCTGAAATTATATCTTATTTGTTTGTTGGTCGCCTTTTGATTTGCCTTTTTTATTCTAGCTGGTGGTTATCACTTTATGATTCAATATTATGACTAGTATTTGTGCACGTTATCAGATATCACCGAGGTCATTTGTTTAAGGGCATTATGAGATGGTATTTTATATCAAATTTTGAGTGCACAGTACGATTATCTTCACCTAAACCATTTTGGACATGCTATAGCTAAAAACACCAGTCATTGCTTTACTTAAGGGTGACTAACAGCCTGGTCCGGTCCGGGACCGGTACCGGGCAAAAAAAAATCAAAACCGGCTAAAAACCGGCCTACCGGTCCGGTCTTATCCGGTTAAAAAAATTGGAGCCGGATCGGGACCGGTACCGGCGACCGTTAAGCCGTTCGGTCTGGTCCGGACCGGTCCGATTTAACAGTTTTTTTTTTTTTTAGGCAAATAAAATTAAAATTTGAAAAACTTAACAATTTATTCAAACACCATTTGTGATAATTATGTAAATTATATTTTTTAATGAAACAAAATAATTATGTAAATTATATTTTTAAATTTATTAATGTAAAGTAAATAAATAAACACTAAACAAACGTTGATTGAAAAAGAAATACACACAATTTATTGAAAATTCGGGAAATACATAATTGAAATGACAAAACAAACTAGAAATTGAAAAATTACAAAGATACTAAATAAACTAGAAATTCGAAAATACATAATTGAAATGACATAGATATTCCCTTAGCCATCCCTTCAAATTTTCAATCACGAGGAATAAAGCCATTTATTCTATCACATTCGGTCTTGTGACGTTTTTCTAAGTGTTGCCTAAACTTTCTCATCCCTCCATTGTAGTTGCCAGTGTAAAATTGCCACTCTTTGTTACAGAGGCTACATTTAACTTTTTGAGTTTCAGTATCTTTCATAATAAGCTGCCACACTATAGAACGACGTCTTCGTTCCGCAATTCTTATTTCACTAGGACCGGGAGTAGCGGGAGCTTGATTTTCAGCCATTATAATTGTTTGGATTTTGGAAGAAATTTAGAAAATAGCCTTTGAGAGTAATTTGAGAGATAAATTAATAGAAAGTGCTAAATTGTGTGATATAATGATGAAATAATAGAGTATATATAGATAAAAATAGGTTGGGGGTATGGGGGCGTTTAGGGGGGGGGGGGATGATAGGCAAAGATATCCGTTTTTGGCCGTTGGCCAACGGCTATATTTGAAAGAGAGCCGTTGGCCCAGACCGCCGGTCCGGTCCGATTCCGATCCGGCAGTCGCCAAATATTTTTTTTTTTGTTTTTCCTTTGTGTTTATTTAAAGTGACGGATAATTTGAAAAATATTACAACAAAATATTATCAAGTTTTTACTTGTACATATGTTTGGAATGTTTAGTTTATTTCAATGTTTAAAGTTTAAACTTAGAATTAAAAAACTTGTAGTATTTTTTTAAACTTTGAACTTTGAAGTAATGAAATTTTTGAAGTGATGATTCAAAGTTCAAACTTTTGAATTAATTTGTTAAATTCAAAATTCAAAGTTTGAATTAATTTTAGAAAAATCGAATTTGAACTAATTTACAAACTAGTAATTAATTGTAGTATTTTTGCGCAAACTATAAATTAAAAATAAAAAGTATGAAGACAATAGTTGTGATTGAATTCCAAGACTTGGAGCAATTTTATTGAATTGTTTAAGACATAAGTAGTTGAACACATACTACAATAGCTAAACTTTCAAACTTGTAATTTCAAAATTCTTATTTAGAAAATTACATTCTTTTAAACATATTAGCTAGCTTCTTGAGGATAGTTGTAGGCTTTTCTTTAGGAACTGGCCGTTGTTGTTCTTGTTCATCATCTCCTCCTTCTTCTTCTTCTTCTTCTTCTTCTTCATCATTGCCGGTTTGACTCCCTTCACTTGTTCCGTCGCTCAAAATTTGATCGAGATATGCTTTGCCTTTTTCCTTAGTAAGTTTTGGTAGACCAAAGTTTTTTCGCTCTGCTCTGATCCAATCCCTGAATAAAACTCATGTCTCCATTGCCTCCTCCTTCAACGAATATCTGTGATCTCCAATTTAAAATCTTCCTTGGCTAAAACCGCTTTCCGATGCAACTGATGAAGATTGAATTGTTAATATATCCCGGGTCATTTTTGAAAGAACTGGAAATTGCGATTCTTGATTCTTCCAATAATCCAACAAATGATGAGTTCCAAAGTTGTTAAGTTTCTTTGGATATTGAATTAAATACACTTGGAACTCGCTGTATTCCTCCCCGTACTCGTCCTGTTCTGAAAGCAACTTTTCATCAAGTCCCCCAAAAGTGCTCATCCCCGCCTGTGAAGAACTTTGCCCGGTGGATTGTATTGGTTCCGTTGGTGTAGCAGTGTCTGCCCAAGCTCTATACTTTGCAAAAACAGCTACGGTATCTGCATAAACTTTAGCAATAGCCTCTTCTATACTTGGATACCCATTAGTAGCAATTTCAATATGAGTAATTTCTAAATTTCCATATATTTCTCTAAAAAGTCGTTCAATTAACTTAATTTTAAAAGCAGGATGCAACACAGAAGCAATGTAAAAAAGATGAGGAATCGGAAAAATATATTTTCTAAATTTTTCAATCATTCTCTCTACAACCGGTTTGTAAATTTCATATTGCTTATATACTTTCAATAATTCTGATATTCCAGCTATATAATATAACATGGTAGGAGTAGTTGGATAATATTGACCGGAAAATTCTAAAGTAGCGTGGTAAAATTTTTGTAAAAATTGAAGAAGATGTTGAACAAGTTGCCAATCCTCATCTTTAAGGTGATAGATTTATATAAAATGTTTATTATACATTTGAGAAATAGGCACTCTATATTCATAAGCGACTTTCAATGCATCATATAAAGTGTTCCACCTAGTACAAACTTCATTTGGGACTCTTCTATTTGGCATTCCTAATTATACACATTTTCTTTCCCATTCTCGTCTTCTTTCTTAGTTTTTATTTCTAAAAATATAAGTAATAACTATTTGCACCTTTTTGATAATGTCGTTAAACAAGTCAAGACCATCTTTTACTACTAAGTTGTAAATATGACATGCACACCTAACATGAAAAAATTCCGCAAAAGGGGGGTTCAAAATAGGTATCAAGTTCCTAAGTGTTTGTGTTGTTTGTAGCATTATCTACCGTAATACTAAAAATTTTGTTAGTTAAACAGTACGTACGGCAAATTGATGAAACTTTATTACAAATATAATTTCTCGTGTGTGGTTCATCAACAACTTTATAAGCAATAGTATATTTTTGAAATACCCAATCAGGATCTATCCAGTGAACAGTAACAGTAATATAATCACATCCATTAGTAGAACGACCCATATCCGTAGTAAGACATACTCTAGTGTCAAAGTTATCAAACATATATCGCAAATAATCCTGATATTCGTTCTTAAATATAATAATATCATTTTTAACAGTAGTCCTTGGAAAACCTTTAAAAGAGGGATTATATATAGACTGAATATAACGAACAAAACCAGTAGAAGAAGGAAAACTATAAGGTAAACTCTCGAGGGCAACTAGTTTAGTAATAGCTTCCCTATCCTTTTTTTTATCATAAGTAAGAAGCCCTCCTGTTGTTTGGTTAATTCTTGTTTGGGTACCCGAAGATTCATCATGCGCTACTCCCCCATGTTCGGTCCCTAAATATATACCACCCGCCCGCATTGACCATTCTTTAGGATGTTTCTTTTGTAAGTGGGTCCTAAGTTTATCCGTCCCACCCTCATTACCCCCAGTTTAAAAAACCCACACTTTTTCACAAATACCACACATGGCGGTCTGCGATTCAATATTTTTTTTTGCAAATTCCCACACCTCAGATCTTTCCTTACATTTAACCGGTATTCTAGTAGGAGGTACAAGAGGCACGTCAGACTGAACTTCGGGTGGACTAGCTTGAAATTCAGGTGTTTCTTCCAAATTAACTCCGCTTTGATTCCCATATCGTGTTTCTAACATTTCATGATCAAGTATATTATCAGCGCTAACATTATGATAATATTGAGAATCATCTATGTGGGTGAACTAGCTAGAACTACCAGCAATTTCTTTACCCCTATTTCCTCTACGATCACGTCCCGCCCCCACTACTAGTTCCAATTGAACCTCTTTGAGACATAATAATAGCAAATAAAATAAATATATGACAAAAAAATTATAAAAGAGTAGAAGTAGGAACGACCAACCAAATATAACCGTATAATTGAGGTGAAGTTGAAACTTGAGCCTCCACTTTAATTAATTAGTTGAATACTTGATAATCGAAAAATTGCAAAAATAGCCAAATTAATATTTCAACCAAGTAGCGCCTCCGATTGACCCAATACTTGATATTTGTAAACTTCACCAAATAGCCAAATATAACTTTGATAGCAACTCCAATTAGAACTTGATAAAGTAGCCAAATTATAAACTTTTAACAAATAGCCAAACTAGAATAATAGCAATATTGTAGAAAATTTGAGAGAATTAGAGAGAATTGGAAGATTTGTGTGAAAAATATGATGAAATAATGAGGTATTTATAGGAAAAAAATAGTTAGCGGTGGTTATGAGGTGGTAGAGGGGTCAAAATGGCCGTTTTTGGCCGTTGGACAACGGCTAGGGGGTCAAAAGAGTCGTTGCCAACGGCTAGAAAAATCTGACTTTTTTTGGACCGGTCCGGTTCCGGTCCATTTTTATACCGGTCTATCCGGTTTTTTTGGTCCAAAACCGCGTCGGAACCGGGCTCGGAGCCCGTTAAGGAGTTAATGGTCCGGTCTCAACCGGTTCGAGCCGGTTTCCAGCCCGAATCCGGCCCGGTCCGGTTTCGACCGGACCGTTAGCCACCCTTAGCTTTACTTTGTCTCCTGACCATTGGATCGTCCTGATATTACAGAAACAAGTTATGTTTTTTATCTATTCATTATACATGCTAACTTTGACTAAGAAAATTTCTCCTTATTTGAATGACATGCTTTAATATGTCGACACATATAACATGCTAGTTTCTGCACTATTTGGCAAGAAAGCAAAAGAAAAGGAAGTCTACATACCTTATCTTTGTCTCCTCATTTGAATGTCTCTTTACATGTACACAACGGTGGTGTGGATTTCTGCGGCAAGCAATGGAGTTCAACTCAAACGGAGTCGTCACCCCATGCGGAATCTACATTTTTGGGATTTGATAACATTTAACTTCTTGTATGAAGCACATTTAGGTCTATGAAAAGAGCCACTCGTTATTTCCTCTCTTTTAATTTGTATGTCACTCTTTTAAGTCTCAAAGACTAACAACTTTTTACTTGTTTTTTATCAAACTTTGGAACTAGCATTTTATTTTGCAAAAGCTTTGCATGCATTCTAATTAACTATTTTGATTTTTTTTTTTTTTTGCAAGCAAATATTTAGTCCTGTGTTAAGACATTTAAGAAAGTCGATCATATAAAATAGAATGGAGAAAGTAATATCGCACTGATCCTGTCATCGTCTCTTCTATACCTGATCCCATATTCTTCTAACACCAAACATTAATTAAATTCTTTTATTTATTTATTTGTTTTAACCCCTTATCAAATTAGCCACTTAACTAAGTCAATTATTTACTAATCGCTTCTTCGTTGTTTCTTGGTAAGTATTACTCTTGGAGTTTGCTTGAGAAAGACACATGAGAATAGTCCAAGACTCTTCAAAGCATGGTTAAAATGCTATCCAAGCCTTGGCTACTTTATTTTTTATTGCTCTTGAACATTAAAAATTGTGATAATATTTTGGGAACTCAACTTAGGGTTAGTTATACGTATGTATATTCTATTTATTTTTTGTCTTTAATTGCTTGTATATTCTCATACATAGAAATACAATTTTAAAATCAATTTGTCAATAATTGACTCACTTGAGCTTGTGAAAAAATTTCTGTTTTATTAATTAATTTTATCTTTACTGATACTGTTTAATTATGCACATGGATTTAGCAAAACGTTTATAGTAGATCAAGGTACATTCTTTCCGATCTTAACATATTGAGAATAGTCTCTTTTTCTTGTTGGTCCTGCACTCAAATAAATTAGAAGATACAAAAACCTGCAGTAAATAATCTGTTAGTAAAAGGACGATCCCGAGCTCACAAGTTACTTGTGTCTCCTTAAGAAATCTAACCCCCTCACGATGCCCAAGGTTCACGGGTTAATTTCTCCCAGGATGGAACGGGATTACAGTTCTACCGTAGCGGCACTTCAAACGATTAGAACACGGCGAACACAAAGGAAATGAGCAAATCACACGACTCACTTAATATGCAGAAAGGGAGGGGATGCAGTGAGATATGCTTTCTGTCAGTGATTTTCTCTGCCCGAGTGTTCCTATCCTCTGCCCGAGGTTTCGTATCCTCTGTCCGAGGTTACGTTTCTATCAGTCCGAGTTTGAGTCTCTGTGGAGTCTCTATCTCAGAGCTTCAATCTATATCTGTCTTCTATGTTGTCTGTCGTGATCAAGGACTGACAGATGACCAGTTTATATAGACATCCAAGGTCAGGTGAAGAGATACACCTGGTGATTAATGAGAAAACGTGGGAGAGTTTAATTGTCCACTAATGACTGACTTCAATGTGGAGCAATTAATCTACCACTAATGACTGACTTTAATGTGGAGGAATTAATCTACCACTAACGACTGACTTTAATGCAAAAACATGGAGGAAAAACGTGGAGGAACTAATCTGCTGATGTTGCTTCAGCTGCCTGGGTACTGAACTCACTTCAGCTGCCCGTTGCTGACTCACTTCAGCTGCCCGTTACACAAACGGAGCTGCCCGTTACACAAACGGATAAAATAAAATTAATTAATATTTTAGTTTTGTTGGTCCAAAAATTTAAGTCAATCAATTGACCAAATCCGAATCCGAATCCGAAGCCGAAGCCGAGACGAGCGAGCGACGACGACGGCGCGAGGCTTCCCTTCTTCTCAACCCTTTTAAGAGCTAAGAGAAGTAAAGCTCTATTTAAACCCAACAAAATCCTTTTCCTCTACCAATATGGGAGAAAGTGCATTTCCCTACAAAAGGGAACCTTTTCACCTTTCACCCATTTCCCATTCACATTCTTCCATTAAACCCAACAATCCCCCACATGAATGGGGAATAGCTGTATGGACACATGCATGACAGACTTGTGTGATTTGCAAGAAAGAATTAGTTGCATCTGGATAAGTAGGTTTCCCTTTGAATTTTCCGTAGTGAACATACATCGGATATACTCGGTCAATCGGTAGATTTGATATCTTTGAACCGTTGAGCTTTGGTGTATACCTAGACAACGTAAGTCACACAACTAACCCTTAACCGTCTTTGGTTCTCACTGTTGTGTTCATTTCAGCCATGAACACCGCCTGGTTTCATAAGTGCTTAAAGAATTGGCCATACAGAATTCTTCTTGAAGCGGCTTCCACTTCACACTTACATAGGTGATTTCTAAACGTGTAATCCTATAGATATACACTGTTTGATAAACACAACATCAAACTTAGATAATCATTAAAAAATGCCTCTAGCATTTTATCCTTGGTACTTGAACATTGTCTCATCACGAGAATGGACCAAACATTTAATTGACAATGTTGGACCGTCATACACAACTTTGTATTCTCCTTGAACCTAGTTCTTGGGATCTCCAGTCTCCTAGGTAGAGTTGCCGCCGTGATGACTTGTCCTTGGCCATAGTCCCATTCCCTTCGATGAACATTCAACCGCCTCTCTAGTTAGGCCTTTTGTAAGCGGATCCGCCACATTATCCCTTGACTTCACGTAGTCAATGGTGATAATTCCTCTAGAGAGTAGGTCCCTAACGGTTTTATGTCTTCTTCGTATGTGACGATTCTTACCGTTATACATGACATTCCTCGCTCTTCCTATAGCCGATTGACTATCACAATGTATACAAATTGGTGTCAACGGTTTAGGCCAGAATGGAATATCTTCCAAAAAGTTTCGAAGCCATTCAGCTTCTTCACCGGCTTTATCTAAGGCTATGAATTCAGATTCCATAGTAGAGCGGGCAATACACGTTTGCTTGGACGATTTCCAAGACACCGCTCCTCCACCAAGTGCGAAAATATATCTACTTGTGGACTTAGAATCAGTTGCGCCGGTGATCCAATTGGCATCACAATATCCTTCAATGACTGCAGGATACTTGTTATAATGCAATGCAATGTCTTGGGTGTATTTTAAATATCCCAAAACACATTTCATTGCCATCCAGTGGGTTTGATTGGGATTACTCGTGTATCGACTTAGTTTACTTATAGCACAAGCTATATCTGGTCGAGTACAATTCATGACGTACATCAAACTTCCCAAAACACGTGCATAATCCCGTTGCGACGTGCTTTGACCTTTGTTCTTCTTAAGAGAAAGGTTTACATCAATAGGAGTCTTTTAAACTTTAAAATCCAAATATTTAAATTTTTCAAGCACACTATTGATGTAGTGAGTTTGAGACAACGCCAGACCTTGAGGAGTTCTATGGATCTTAACACCCAGAATTAAGTCCGCAACTCCTAAGTCTTTCATATCAAATTTGCTAGTCAACATGCGTTTCGTAGCATTGATATTGGCAATGTCATTGCTCATTATCAACATGTCGTCCACATATAAGCAAACAATGACTACAAAATTAGAAGTGTTCTTAATGTAAACACATTTGTCACACTCGTTAATTTTAAAGCCATTTGACAACATTGTATGATCAAATTTCGCATGCCATTGTTTAGGTGCTTGTTTTAGTCCATAAAGCGACTTAACAAGTTTACACACCATCTTTTCTTTACCTGGAACCACGAACCCTTCAGGTTGTTCCATGTAATCTCTTCCTCCAAATCCCCGTTTAAGAACGCTGTCTTAATGTCCATTTGATGGATTTCAAGACCATACACGGCGGCTAACGCTATTAACATCCGTATGGATGTTATTCTGGTTACCGGCGAGTATGTGTCAAAGTAGTCAAGACCTTCTTGTTGTCTATATCCTTTAACAACAAGTCTTGCCTTGTACTTGTCAATAGTGCCATCAGCTTTGATTTTCCTTTTGAAAATCCACTTAGAACCTAATGGTTTATTTCCAGGAGGAAGATCAACCAACTCCCAAGTATGGTTGCTCAAAATAGATTCTATTTCACTATTGACCGCCTCTTTCCAAAATGGAGAGTCTGAAGAAGACATAGCTTCTTTAAACGTCCGAGGGACACTTTCCAAAAGAAAGTGACAAAGTCATCTCCAAATGAAGTAGAAGTTCTTTGACGCTTGCTTCGTCTTGGTTCTTCCTCATTTGGTGACTTTCCTTTGGTTCCTTCCCGAGGTCATTTGGATCTTTCACCAATTGACTCACATTCCTTCTTATACGGATATATGGTTTCAAAGAATTCAGCATTATCTGATTCCATCACCGTATTAACATGAATGTCGGGATTTTCTAATTTATGAACCAGAAACCGATATGCTTTACTGTTTATAGCATACCCAATGAAAACACAATCAATTGTTTTCGGTCCAATCTTAACCCTTTTGGATTTTGGGACTTGCACTTTTGCCAAACACCCCCACACTTTGAAGTAATTCAAGTTGGGCTTCCTTCCTTTCCACTTTTCATATGGAATGGACAGTGTTTTGCTATGGGGAACTCGATTGAGTATTTGATTAGCCGTGAATAAGGCTTCTCCCCACAAGTTCTGGGGTAGACCCGAACTTATCAACAAGGAATTCATCATCTCCTTTAAGGTTCGATTTTTCCTTTCCGCAATCCCATTAGATTGAGGCGTGTAGGGGGCAGTTGTTTGATGAATAATACCATATTCTAAACACACTTGTTCAAAAGGAGATTCATATTCTCCACCCCTATCACTTCTTATCATTTTGATCTTTTTGGTAAATTGCGTTTCAATTTCATTTTTGTATTGCTTGAATGCGTCAATTGCCTCATCTTTACAACTAAGTAAATAAACATAGCAGTAACGAGTGCTATCGTCAATAAAAGTTATGAAATACTTCTTTCCACCGCGAGATGGTATTGACTTCATGTCACAAATGTCCGTATGAATTAAGTCTAATGGTTCTGAATCCCTTTCAATTGACTTGTAAGGGTGTTTCGTATATTTAGACTCAACACATATTTGACATTTTGACTTCTCGCAATCAAATTTAGGCAATACTTCCAAATTGATCATTTTCCGCAAGGTTTTATAATTGACACGTCCCAAACGAGAATGCCACAAATTATTTGACTCAAGTAAATAACAAGAAGCTGCAGTTTTATTCATAGTTTCAATGATCATTACATTGAGTTTGAAAAGGCCCTCAGTCAGGTAACCTTTTCTTACATACAGCTCATTCTTAGTTATTACAACTTTGTCAGAGACAAACACACACTTAAACCCGTTTTTAACGAGAAGTGCAGTTGACACCAAGTTCTTCCTTATTTCAGGAACGTGAAGAACATTAGTCAGAGTCACAACCTTGCCAGACGTCATTTTGAGGTATATCTTTCCATATCCCTTAATTTTGGCCATTGCAGAATTGCCCATAGGGAGCGCCTCATCAGGTCCAGCGGGAGCATATAAAGCAAAGGTTTCCTTCACAGCACAAACATGGCGGGTGGCTCCTGAATAAATCCACCACTCTTTAGGATTTCCAACTAAGTTGCATTCAGAAATCATAGCGCATAGATCAATGTCTTGCACTCCTTGAGACAACTTATTGTCTTCAACCATGTTTGCTTGACCTTTTTCATTTTTCCTGTCCTTCTTTGCAGTACGACAGTCTACGGACTTATGTCCACTCTTGCCACAGTTGTAGCAATTTCCCTTGAACTTTTTCTTGGTAGGGTTGGTCTTCCCTCCAGAAGGCTTCTTCCTCTTATTTGGATTATGCTCAACAATATTTGCTCCCGCTATTGTAGCATTTCCACGAGCCTTCTTCTCAGCTGATTTGTTGTCCTCTTCAATTCTTAAGCGAACAATCAAATCTTCAAGGATCATCTCCTTGCGCTTATGTTTCAAGTAATTTTTAAATTCCTTCCACAAAGGAGGTAACTTTTCAATCATGGCTGCAACTTGAAACGCCTCGTTGATCACCAAACCTTCAAAGAAAAGTTTGTTAGCAACAACATAATTAATACTTCTAACATAAGTATTTATCAGGATCAAACCTTCAGCAAGGAGATCATGTATAATGACTTGAAGTTCTAGGACTTGGGACACAACAGATTTGTTAGTCCCCACGAGCAGAGTAATATGCAGTTTAGGAGTAGAAAACCACAAAGGTTTTAGTCTCCACGAGCAGATTAATATGCAGTTTAGGAGTAGAAAACCACAAAGGTTTTAGTCTCCTTAACCAGTCTCCTTAATCAGTATTTATTTAATCGCAGAAAATAAATAACATTAGATTTCTTAAGCTTGTTGGTCCTGCACTCAAATAAATTAGAAGATACAAAAACCTGCAGTAAATAATCTGTTAGTAAAAGGACGATCCCGAGCCCACAAGTTACTTGTGTCTCCTTAAGAAATCTAACCCCCTCACGATGCCCAAGGTTCACGGGTTAATTTCTCCCAGGATGGAACGGGATTACAGTTCTACCGTAGCGGCACTTCAAACGGTTAGAACACGGCGAACACAAAGGAAATGAGCAAATCACACGACTCACTTAATATATAGAAAGGGAGGGGATGCAGTGAGATATGCTTTCTGTCAGTGATTTTCTCTGCCCGAGTGTTCCTATCCTCTGCCCGAGGTTTCGGATCCTCTGTCCGAGGTTACGTTTCTATCAGTCCGAGTTTGAGTCTCTGTGGAGTCTCTATTTCAGAGCTTCAGTCTATGTCTGTCTTCTATGTTGTCTGTCGTGATCAAGGACTGACAGATGACCAGTTTATATAGACATCCAAGGGCAGGTGAAGAGACACACCTGGTGATTAATGAGAAAACGTGGGAGAGTTTAATTGTCCACTAATGACTGACTTCAATGTGGAGCAATAAATCTACCACTAATGACTGACTTTAATGTAGAGGAATTAATCTACCACTAATGATTGACTTTAATGCAAAAACGTGGAGGAACTAATCTGCTGATGTTGCTTCAGCTACCCGGGTACTGAACTCACTTCAGCTGCCCGTTGCTGACTCACTTCAGCTGCCCGTTACACAAACGGAGCTGCCCGTTACACAAACGGATAAAATATTAATTAATTAATATTTTAGTTTTGTTGGTCCAAAAATTTAAGTCAATCAATCATATCAATTGACCAAATCCGAAGCCGAAGCCGAAGCCGAGACGACGACGGCGCGAGGCTTCCTTTCTTCTCAACCCTTTTAAGAGCTAAGAAAAGTAAATCTCTATTTAAACCAAACAAAATCCTTTTCCTCTACCAATGTGGGAGAAAGTGCATTTCCCTACAAAAGGGAACCTTTTCACCTTTCACCCATTTCTCATTCACATTCTTCCATTAAACCCAACATTTCTGATATTGTATTCAAACCTCATCGTTCTTTATAAAACTCAAGTTTACTAGTGTGAAGGATTTTCTTTTAGCTAGGGACATATCTCTTGTCATAAGTAATTTCTCTAGATGTTGAGTCATTAGATCAATTTTTTAAGACAAACTTTTAATACTTTATGCATCTTTTAGACGAATTTCCTTTCGGACCTCTTCTACGTAACTTTTTCCTATATTTAATTTACCCATTTTCAATCCAATTTCATACTTTACTTCTTTCTCTTGACCAACTCTTTTGAAACCAATTTCCTTGTTACTTTATTTATATTATATATAAATTTCATCAACTTCTTATTTGGTCGTAAATATTACTTCTTTATACTTGTTTAAGATTGTGTTTCTCATCCTTTAATTAGATTAGACTCTTTCAAGTTCATTGACAATTCATTTAGCTAGCCATTCTTTTTATACAACCTCGATATTGTTAAATTAAGTCTGACGTGGAACCACTTCTATAGTGGGTCTTAAAGGGTGGCTAACACCTTCCCTTTAGATAATTTGAACCCTTGCCTAGAATCTCACATGTTTCGCAAACCATAATAAAAGTTAAGCATGTATTTATTTAATTTAATTTAATTAGGTGTCCTAGCATATCTTAAAATTGTTAAGTGGGGGCTATATTTCTTTACCCCGAATGTTCTATCAGCTACTTTAACGCCACTACTAGAAAATAACAGCTACACTTCTATACAGCTCCTCGATCATTTTAGCTAACAGTCGAGCGAACTGTACAAATTAATCTTTTACAGCAACAAACATACTTAATCAAAATGTAGTTAATATTTTAAGAAGATTAATTGTACTAACGAACTGTCTTTTAAGAAGGATAGATGAAACTGAACTAACAGTCGAGCGAACTGTACAAACTAACATACATATTAAAAATGTAGTTAATATTTTAAGAAGATTAACTACACTAACGAACTGTCTTTTAAGAAGGACAGCTGAAACTGAACTAACAGTCGAGCGAACTGTACAAAATAATCTCTTACAGAAACACCATAAATGGAGGATGTCCAAATAATACTCATTCACCACAGAAACACACACTCTCCCTCTAACTCTCTTTCTAATCTCCGCCCTCAACATATATAATCCTTTTAAGTTATGGTTGTAATTGTACCAGCAACTCCAATGAGATCTTTTGACATTATCCACCAAAATCTCCAGGCTAATGAGGAAAGGTGCATGATATGGATGAGTGCATGAACAAAGATTATCTTTGTAGTCAACGCTGTTCTTATATTTTTGAAAATAGTCACTATTATCTTGCCTCATATGAAATTTTTTTTTCTCACACTACTGTGGTTGTAGACAAAAGCGGCAGAGCAGATTTTACAACTATATCTGATGCCGTTAATGCAGTCCCTACAAACTTAAGCCATATATATTGCATTAAAATTAAAGCGGGCGTATATACGAGTCATCGGTGATTCCTCCGTAAAAAACTAACTTGACACTTGTTGGACATGGAGCTGATTAGACAATAATTATATCAGATTTTACTAATAATTCCATTGCCACCTTGAGTGAGTTTAACAAAAATGTGCACAGTACTAGCACATGCCCCACACAAAATAAGAAAGTAGTTAAATGTGTACAATACTTGCACATGTTATACACAAAATAGGAAAAAAAATTATATAACTTGAATGAATTCTACAGTTTTATATATTAGAGAAAAGCTAATTGTTGAATATTAGCGTTGCATGATAGTTGGACCATTTATGTCCTCTTTTTAACTCAAACTTGAAACTTTTCAAATGATGTACACACACGTGATATTGAAGGTTTTTAAACAAAAATGTGCGCTATACTTGGACAAGCCATGCACAAAATAAGAAAGTTGTTAAGTGTATACGCAAACGTGCACATGTTATGCACAAAATAGGAATAAAAGAAAAGGCAGTCCAACAAAGTAAAAACCCCAATCACATCATCATTTGCTTGACTACTGCTAGGATTAATAACAGAAGGCTTTTTGTTACCTTTATTTCCACCAAAAGGCATAAAACCCATTAAAACATTATCAGTAGGTCCAGCAGAGATAAAATACAAATTGGGGACCTCAAAATATTCAAAAACTTTGGTAAGGAGAAAACCATAAGGTAGGGGATGTGATTTCTTTCGCAAAGTATCCACTTTAGCAATATGTTGTACCATAAGACTTGGCAAATTAATATCCTGCCCACCCTCAAGAAAGTCCATCAAAGTGAGATCACGGTAAATTGTCACACCTCTTCCCTCTCTTTTAGGTACAATATTTCTTATCACAAAGAGAACAAGTGTTGATGGAAAGGTGTCATCTCTCTTTTTAAAACTTTGCGAGCCTCATCTAGCTCTATATCTCCAGAAAACTTCCTAGTAATGTCAACAACAGCTAAAGGATCATCAAAGTAAGGCCAACCATGCTTCTTATATTCAAAGAACCCAACACATGGAATTTTTAAAATTGCACCAACTTTTTAGCATCAAAATGAAATTTCTTTTTGTTTACCGTGCTTGTTACAATACCATGAGTGACTGCACAATTTACAAAAAATTCCACAACAGCAGAGCAATCGGACTTACCAGCTTTATTAATAAACAACTTTTCCGATCCCTGAAATTT
Organism: Petunia axillaris subsp. axillaris; assembly: GCA_029990575.1. NCBI lineage: Eukaryota > Viridiplantae > Streptophyta > Magnoliopsida > Solanales > Solanaceae > Petunia > Petunia axillaris. The sequence continues at coordinate 12,782,303 of JARKNS010000006.1, forward strand.
GAGCCGAGCAAGCAGCCCATGTACATGTCTTTCATCAGATGCAGGAATGATTTTACCTCTTAAAACTGTTCTTCTAAGAAATTCAGTCCTCCTATCGTTTGCCATCTCTTTATTTTTAGCATTAACAGTGTTTCTTTTCTTTACAGGAATTGGGAATCAGATAAATTAATTTTCCTCTTTGACTTTTAAGTTCAATCAATAATGTATCATCACCAAAACTCTCAGCGCTATCACCATATTCTTCTTCAATACTATTTTTAGAGTGTTCTTCAGAATCACTATTTTCAGAATAAATTTCTTTTCTCCCTTCCCCCTCATTGTCTTCCCCCTCACTGTCTACCCCCTCTATCTCATTCATATTTTCACACAAATTGGCAATATGCACATTACAGTGATCAGTGGGGGTTGAATGACTTACCTGTATTTCCTCTGCCATGACCATCACCTTGTCTGAGAGAGACTTTTCAGTGCTCGAAGAATTTTCCCCCTCGATCAAGGCAGTAGTTTCATCCCAAATTTCGAACAAGTTTTCTAAACTTTGTTCTTTGCTCTCAATAGAATCCTTCTCACCAATTTCTTTCTCCAAAAGTTGCCCAACTTTACAACATTATTTTTGGGATATTTGAGTGTTAGGGTTTTTGGGTGATTTGGTATTGGGGGTTTTTGGTGTTGGTTTTGGGTCTGCCAAGAGAGGTGGTTTTGCCTCTTTTTCTACCATTCTGGAAGTTTAAGAGTTTTGGGAGTTGATGAAAAGAAGACAATGGGTTTAAGAGTAGTTGGTTGGGTGAAGTAACGTAGGCTTTTGGTTTATAAGGAGGAGCTGATTTTCTTTTTCTTTTTTCATTTATTATTTATTTTTTTTTTTTTGGTTTTTTCTTTTCATTGGTAAACAATATTGTGAAAAAGAATTGAGTAGAGTTATACAAAAACTTTAAAATTTTAAGAAGTATACATGGACCTGTTCCATCACCTGTTTCATGCTCGCTGTATGTGCTTCAATCTAAGAGAGTAAGGGCAATATCAATACATATCAGCGAGAATATTAAATATCATGACATGTGAGTATACTTTTCACATCATAGAAATTGAGTTCGATAAAATCTTGCAATTTGATGACACTTTAAAACTGATAGAAATCCAAGAATAGCACTTTCTACCCAATCATTGAGGGAGAAATTATGTTTTTATGAACTCAAGTAATTTTTATCATTCCAAGTTCCAATCTATTTTTCTCAAAATATTCTCTACTTAGTGCCATGGTAAAAATATCTGCAATTTGATTTTCAGTTTTGCAAAAATACATAGATATGAACCTTTTTTCCACATTATTCCTAAAAGAATGGTGTCTGATGACAATGTGTTTAGTCCTCTTATGTTGACATGGATTTTTTGCAATGCTTATTGCACTTGTATTATCACAAAAAATAGGCACACACCCAACATCAATTCCATAATCCTTTAATTGTTGTTTTATCCACAACAGTTGAGCACAACAAGATGCACTAGCTACATATTCAGCTTCTGTCGTGGATAGAGCAACCGAATTTTGTTTCCAGGTTGCCCAAGAAATTAAACAAGAACCTAGAAAATGAGTATACCAGAAGTACTTTTTCTGCCAACCACTGTCAACCAAAAAGCCAGCATAATTTGTATCCGCATACCCTACTAGATCAAACGAGCATCCTTTCGAATACCATAAGCACAAATCATGTGATCCTTTCAAGTATCTCAATATTCGTTTCACTGCTTTCATAATGTGATTCTTTAGGTGACGACTGAAACCTAGCACATAATCCAACACTAAAGACGATATCCAGTCTACTAGCAGTAAGGTTAAAAATTGATCCTATCATTCCTCTAAAGGTCCTTTCATCTACAGATTTCCCATTTTCATCCAAGTTTAATCTAGTAGCAGTAGAAATGGGTGTGTCAATAGACTTGGCTGTTTCCACACTATATTTCTTAAGCAATTCTTTAATATACTTTTGCTTATGAATCATAGTTCTATTTGAGAGTTGCTTAATTTGAAGCCAAAGAAAAAGTTAAGCTCGCCCATCATACTCATCTCAAATTCACTCCTCACCAACAATAAAAATTCTTTGCACAAATTTTTATTAGTTCCACCAAAATAATATTATCTACATAAATTTTACAACTAACAGATTTTTTCATTTGCTTTTAAAAAATAAAGTATTATCAATTTTTCCTCTTTGAAAGCCATTTTCCATTAAAAACTTGGATATACGCTCATACCAAGCTTTAGGAGCTTGTTTTAAACCATTCAAAGCTTTATCCAATTTGAAAATATGATCAGGAAATTCTTGACTTTCAAAACCAGTGGTTGGCGCATAAATACCTCTTCTTTTAAGTAGCCATTCAGAAATGAACTTTTGAGATCTATTTGGTAGAGCTTGAACTCCATGTAAGCAGCAAATGCTATGAGCTTTCTGATCACCTCCATTCTTGCAACTAGGGCAAAGATTTCTTAAAAATCTAAACCTTCTTCTTGATTGTAACCTTGTGCGCCACAAGGCGTGCTTTTTTCCTAGTGATTGTTCCTAACTCATCTATTTTATTTCTAAACACCCATTTTATACCTATCATTGTGCGATCCTTAGGTCTAGGTACAAGATGCCACACTTTATTACTCTCAAATTGGCAACTCATCCTGCATAGCCAACACCCTGTTGGGGTCCTGCAATGCCAAAACATAATTGTTAGATTCAACATAAGACAAGAAAGCAGAAAAAGCACAAAAAATTTTCAAAGAAGAAGCTTGGGTCCGGATCCCTTTATTTAAATCAGTAATAACTTGATCCAGAGGATGAGAGCTTTGGTGCTTCCAATGGCGTAAACTGAGCTGCTGTGTGGGATCATCATTTTGATAATTCTGCTCAGAATCTGGAACAGCCATTGAACAAGTTCCAACAGTAGGACTAGATTTAGCACATGTTTGTTCCTGATCACACTCACGTTCGGATGGACCAGTTTCATGACCTGTTCCTTCGACTGTTCCATCAAGCTGGACATTTGTGACATCGTTCTCACTTGAGACTTGATTCAGGCCAATCTCAATATCATCATCATCCTGCACATATTCTTAAGCAAAAGCTATAGATTCATCAAATATAACATGAATGCTTTCTTCAACATGCTTTGTTGGTGAGTATCCCAAAAATACTCCTTCCTCACTTCTCTCATCAAACTTTCCTAAGGCATTTTTACCATTATTATGCTCAAAACATTTGCTACCAAAATTCTAAGGTGCTTAACATTTGGTTTTCTGCCTTTCAAAAGTTTATAAGGAGTTTTATTCAACAATGGCCAAATCTGCATCTATCTATGATATAACATGTTGTGTTTGCCGATTCAGCCCAAAAGCTCTTTGGAAGACTACTAGCAATAAGAATTGTTCTAGACATATCTTCTAGTGTCCTATTCTTTCCCTCTACGACACCAATTTGTTGTGGACTCCTCGGGGCTGAGAAATTATGATCTATTCCATGTTCATTGCAATACTTTGACACGGCTCAATTTTAAGTTAGGTCGTGTGGGCACCCGACTTTCTCCCCTAGACCCATCGGGCGAACTCTTTTAATTGAATTCACCAAAATGAACATAAAATCAACTTACAGATAAAAAAATAAGACCTAAAGAGACACAAACCTAATTATACATAAGTTGTACAGAAGAAGTTACAGATGTCTACCCAATGTACTAGGTTTAGGGCTATCCAGACATACATCTAAGAATACAAATGAAGTATAAACATCTTCTGAAGGGAGCAAAATACAACTGAAATATTAAATATAAAACTGGTGGCCATCCTGAACAAAAGCTGGCTCACCCTGACAGCTGAAGTCGTCTTCGCTCCCCAACCACGTGGCGAACTCAATCCTAGAGCGAACCTGCCATAACGAAATAAATAGACAAAAAAATAGAGGATGAATCAAAAGGACTCTACAAGTGGGGGCTGGCTAGCCAACTTGAAGAAGCAGATATGCTAGCCAGGGAGAAGAAAATCAGATAAACCAAATTCATCTTATTTTAACTATAAAAAAGATAGAGCCAGATAATAACTGGAAACATGTAAAAAACCATAAACTCATAGACAACCGGGAACATAAGATCGATAGAAACATATAGGTAACCCGAAACATATCAACAATCAGAAATACATGAGACATACTGTTGACACCCAATTTTATCCCGAAATTATTTAAAATTGATAAATATTGTGAAGGTTGAAATCTAAGCCTAAAATTGAAAATGGCAAGGATAAGTACTTGAATTTCAATAAAAGTGATTAAAACCGCAAGCCTAAACTTAATTTCAGCTTACCCATACAATTTCTCCACTTATTAAAGTCTAAAGATCAGGGCTAACTTTTGTTCTAAATCCTAAATGCAGCCTCTTTATGCAAACTATACATATAACATAACAAACTCCTTTCCCAATTCCAATTTCAGACCCACGCCAAAATCCCTAACCCGCAACCCATTTTCTAGACCCGATTTCCCCCAATTTCACACCAAAAAAATTCAAATCCCTGGACCCCCATCTCCAGCTTAGCGGATATGTCCAAAATCTTATCCATTTTTTGTACCGTTGGGAGGTTGTTTTGGGTATTTTCTCATAGCCTTTAGAACCCTACATTGTTCATATGAGAGGGCTGGGAGGGAATGCAGTTTTAGCAGCGGCAGGGAGTTCTAGGGGGAAGCAGCCGTAAAAAAGGGGAGTAAGGAGAAAAGGCATTAGATATAGAGGGGAGGTAGCAGCAGCAGTAGGGGTGACAGGGGAAAAAGCTGAAAAGAGTGAGTAGCGGTGCAAATGGGAGAGCAGCAGAGAGTGGATAGAGGGAGCTCTAGAGAAGAAAAACAGAAAGAGGCAGCCTATACACTTTAAAATATTTTCTTTAGTTGTTTTTTTTAGTTTAGAAGTCAGCATCACTGTTATTGTTTCGGATTTTGTGTCGTCGCTTCGCTTTTCAAATCGTCGACTTCATTCGAATCGCTTGGTCGAGTCGTGCTCTTCAGATCCTCGCCCTTTTTTAACTGCATCGCAAAAGGTAATATTCTCTTCTCTTTATTTTTGTGTTCTTATTTTGCTAGAATCAGTGTTTCGCTTAAATAAGCTTAACTTTGCCTATGATATGACAATAGTTTTGTTCCTTGTTCGTTAGTTTTAAATGTTGTTTGTCGAGCATAAATATGTAGATAAAAATCATATTATGTTAAAATTTATCTTGCCTGCTGTTAGCATTAAAGATTGTACCTTTGTTGTTTCAATTAGCATTTAGAGTTCATTATTTAAGAAAATTTATCTTGAAAAAGAGTTCATTATTTAAGAAAATTTGTCTTGAAAAGTATGAAGGGTTAAAGTCCTAGTCTTTTCTTCAGTTTTTCTTCTCTGTATCAGTTAGAACTTCAGCTCAGCTTCTTCTTGGTGTTTGGGGTTCTGCTTGGACTTTTGAAGTGCAGCAGATTAGTAGTAGCTGGTCTAGAGTTTTGCAGGTGCTCAAGGTGATGTTCTGGTGGTTTAAGAATAGTGCAGGAGGTCTGTAGTCTAGTGTATGAAGGTCTGGTGTTTTTAAAGAGTTATTTCTGGTAGTTGAATGAAGTGCGGGATGTTGTATAGCTGTCTGTAGGTTGTGAGATAGTGAGGGAGTATGCAGGTAGTTGCTTTGAGAGGTAGTTGGATCTGTTTGTGAGTTGAAGTGGAAGTCTGGGCTGTGTTAAAGGATAGAGGGTCCTGTTTCCCTTGTTCTTGCATGTTGAGGATCTGGAGGTATGTGATTTGGTCCAGGAGTAGTAGCAGGCAGTCGTATGAGGTATTTCAGGCAGATGTTAAGGCCTAAGAGTGTGCCAAGCAGCAGCATGGGTGAGTTTGGGTGTGAGTGTGTAAGGTTGCTCAGTAGAGGGTATTGATTTATTTCTGGTTTAGGTCAGGGGAGATAGGTGTATCAGGGTTCCTGGTTGTTCTGAAGCAACAGGGGTTGCTCATGGAGATGTAGTTAATATGGTGAAGTGGTAGTTTGACGGAAGGGGTGTTTCAGATTCATTAGCTTGCATTCAGGTCTGGAATGGATTTAGTTGTAGTCCTGGGATGCTATGAGGTGGTTTGTGTGCGTATGGGAGGTCTGTCGTGTGCTCTGGTGTGTGTTTGTGTGAGTATGAGGGTGTTCAGCTGAGTGTTTGAGAGTGTGTTTGTGTAGGTAATGGAGCTGTGAAGTGTGTTAAGAGGAAGTTTGTTGGTGCAGCCTGATTCTGTTTTTTATCAAGCTTTGGTGCAGTTTATGGAGGCATCGCGTAGATGTCTAGGTGTTTGCTCAGGAGGTGTCTGATATGAAATGAATGTGAGGGTGCTGCTGAGTGTTAGGAGCAGTTGGTTTAGAGTCTATTTATAGCAATAGGTTATGTTGTTCCTGAGTGTTTTCAGCTTCAGTTTTGTCCTAAGTTTGTTTTTCATCTCTTTGGTTTATTGTTTAAGATCCAGTTTTCAATTCGGAGCTCCTCTTTGTTTTTTTTTTTTACTTAGTTTGGTTATTTGGTCCCTGTTTGTCAAGTAGAAGTAAAAAGAAGTAGATCCCAATTCTCCCTATTAAGGTTTATTTGGTCTAGTATTATCTTGTTTTCCCTATGAGTTATCCTATAAATCTGGCAGAAGTGTATATGGTTGATGTATTTTTCTGATTTGGACTTACATTAAAATGATATGTCTTCTATTTTCTTCTTTGAGATTACTGATATTATAATCTACAATTATTAATCTACATAGTCAATATGTTCTTTGAAAAGAAATGTTAATATTTGGCTGTTGAAAGAGGCTGTAGGATTTGTTTAGAGTGCGATTAACGCCTATGGTAAAAGTATCATATGTACTGCTCCTTATATTTAAGCCTGATTTGTTTTATATGAAAAGTGCTTTGAGTTAAATTAGAAGTTTGAATTGTTTATGTCTAACTATGATCTTTCCGAAGCATTTGAAACATGTGTTTAAAGGGTTTACTGAGGCTTGTTCATGGACTTGTTAAATTCTTTTGACTAGTTGGAAAATGTGCTTGAGCTTCCATGAAGTAAAGTTTCTGGTCCTAGCTTTATCAAAAAATGAACTTGCTGTTAAGTTGCTTCATTAAATAATTCTGATCCTAGCAATGCGACTGAGCTAAATTGGAAGCGTGCTCGCTTCAAGTTGTTGCATTTTTCTTTCTTTCTTGAATTGGTGAGTCAAGCTTATGAAATTGTCTATGATTTGTTTGCTAATTTGTATCTCCCTATTTTCTTGGCATGTAAACAACTTGGTATCGAGTTTGGCTAAAACTCTAAATTGGGGATGGCTTATACTGAATTGGCATTGGAGTTGCATTGGGGTCAAGATTCGGGCTCAAGTTTCCAAGACTTTAGAAATTTTAGAAAATCCAAGGCTCCCGCGAGTTTGTCAAATTTCCGGGTTTTATCTTCTAAACTCTTATCCTTCCTTTCCCTTTAGAATATTTATGTAAACTTTGTAGAAACATTTTATTTATTAATATATATATATGATTTGTTTTAATTATTTGATTCACTTTGTGTTCATTATCTTTTATTTTGAAGTCGTTATTTAATTTATTGCAAATCAGGTCATTTAAGCAAATGCGTGCAAAATTTCATAAATTTTCAAAAAACTACGATTAATAATAGACTGTAAGGGAAGACTTCTATCTTATTGATACGAAGTAGTTTCTTTAAAAAAGTCAAAATTTATAAAGAAGTTTTAATTAACTTCTAAATGTCCCGAAACAACTTTGCAAAAAGTGACTTGAAATCTAAGTTCCATCTTATGATGAGATACTCGGATTTTAAAGTTGAAATTAAGCAAGTGCTATTTTATTCACTATCACATATGAGTTGGCAAAGAAATTAGGACGATCAAATCGTTCTTTTTCAAAAGAAAATGCGCTTTTATTTTATTTTAAAATAATATTAAAGCTTTTTAAATAAATTGTATATCTTTTGAAAACTTGCTAAATTTAATTAGTTGAATTAATTAATGGTTCAATTAATTACTTTTTGAAAAGCGCATAAATAACACTTGCAAATATTTTGGAAACCTGTCGGATTAACCGTTTTTAACGGAATTTCGAAAGTGCCTTAAAAACCTTCTTTCGAAATTAACAAAACCTCTTACCTTTAGAATCTCTGAAAAGACTGACTTTTTCCAAAAATGGAGTTTTGCACGCATTGGTTTAATTAGGTTCCCTGTTTTTCCTTAAATTGGGTGGCGACTCCAAAAACTCCAAAAAGTTAGTCCATTCAATTGATATTCCTAAATTTAGCCCTTCGGGGTTGTATTTTTTGGGGTTCAACACATACTCAACACATCGCACCACTATCACACAATACACAGCAGCCGGTGCAATGAAATATAATGAATGTAGTATGATGCAATGGGGTCATATGTGGCCAATGAAAGGAGCAGAATCCTTCTACTCCGGGGCGGAATCCTCTTACCCTCAATGTGATGCAAGGAGCGGTATCCTCCTGGTCAGAGAGCGCAATCCTCCTGCTCTCATATGACATAACAACTCAACACTTATCTCCGGCACGAGACTCTCATCATCTGCCGGGGAGTACATATCAAACGCATCACTGGAGTACAAAAGTCTATGGTTAAAGCTCATCCATGAAGATGTGATATGCAATGTCACACAAATCAAACAATTACGTAATAAGTAAGCCTCGTGATCCTTTAAAGATTTTCAACTTATAGGATAGTTCTATCTTCTAATTTATATTCATAATCATACCTGGGCTTCCCTTCTCAATCAATACTAGGCTTATAGATCAACAATAGATATTCCCTAAATATACTGGAGCATCTATCCTCGATGTGACACTCACGCGTCGAGGCCTAACAATTAAAGTTCATTTTTCAACAAGATACTTCTATTCATAACTCAATGGTAAGCCTAATATGATACACCTATCATAAGGTTGCATATGACAAAACGATAAACTCTTATTCAATCAATTTCCATAGTCCAGTCTAAGCATTGCGTTCTACTCATAATCTTAGGCTTATAGCTCCTCAATTAGTGTTCATAGCAAACATAAATCTCTTATCCATAACTGGGCAATTATTATAGTATATCTTAACACACATACCAAGCACACAGAACACCTTACGCTTACAGCTGGAGTATCATACTCCCAAGTACACAGTAAACACAAAACATTACTTAACAATATAATAATAATTATTCACGAAGCTCTGGCATAATAAGTACACTTCTTCGGCAGCTACACACGTGAAAGATACGTGCATAGAACATCCATAAAGGCCGAAGGCCACCAAAGAAATGATAAAACCACTTACCTTTTAATCTCGAGCTGAATGGACTGTTGAACAAACTTCTTTCCTCCCTGACGACTCCAGGAACCACTTTTCTTTAAGCCAAAGAAGATATTTTACATAAATAAGTGCTTACAAACTAAATCTCCGGCTATTAGCATGAGATATAAGGAAATTATGAAAATGCCCTTGAGTAAGGCTTAGCGGAAACCCATAAATTTTATATTTCAGGACTCCTCATACACTCGCGAGTTCAAATATACTAGTAGATTACATTTCTGAATTCATTTCACATAAATTCCCCAGTTTCTAAAGTTAGGGTTCTATCTCCCTTTCTTCCCAAACTAAATTCATAGGATTCTAACTCAAAATTCATGAATCGATGAAATTAGCTAGCTTTGAATCCGTACCTGATTATATCCTCTGATTTGGTACAATTTGGATTCGAACCACTTGGAAGCACTTGGAATTTGATATGGAACAATATAAGCCGACAAGGCCATTGTATACCCAAAAACCGGCGCGTTCGCGCTACCCCGCGCGCCCACACGCCAGCCCTTTTTTGTGTTCGCGCTCCTAGGTGTGCGATCGCACTTTGGAGAAGCAAAACTAGCACGCACGCACCCCCACGTGCACGATCGTGTAGGCTGCACCAGAAGGTGAAGAATTCTGCACCAGGACTTGCTCGTGCTAATGATTTGGGTCTGAATGTGACCCTACAAGGCTCGGAATGATCTCAAATTTTGTACACAAGTTATACGACACTTGTATGACATGCTTGCAAAGACAGATCCTAAATAAGATCTCCAGAACTCAAGATGTGGGTCCCACAGGAAGAGGTCGATTTCTTGATTTTCGGAACACTAGTGAAAACTATTCGAACGGCCTCGGATTTCACTTCCGAAAGTTTTCACAGGCCAAAAATGACCATACGAACCTAATGCAACCTTTGGATTTCAAATTAGAGTTCATTTACCCAAATTTAGTCGGAAACCTCTTTTAGGCTTTACTGATATTCGAAACGACAGCCTTCTTAGAAAACCTACTAAACAAGGTCCGAATCAGCTCAAAGTTTGCAGACAAGTCCTAATGAACCTTATAGAGCTATTGAGACTGTGAGCATATCAATCGGAGTCCTAAATCTAGAATGACTGATCGAGGTCGTTTCATACTTAGTGAACTTAGCATTCTCAAATTCAGTGCCATGATCAGAACGAATACTCACCAGATGATTTCCTAGCTTTCTTTAAATCTTTCTTGAAAAAATCACAAACACATCAAATGATTCATCTTTAGAATAAAGAAAGAAATTCCATGTATAGCGAGAAAAATCATCAACAATTACAAGCACAAACTTCTTACCTCCAAGATTGACAACTCTCATAGGACCGCAAAGATCTATATGTAACAATTCAAGAGGTTTTGAAGTGTTGATTACATTTTTTGACTTAAAAGATGACTTAACTTGCGTCCATTTAGCACATGCATCACATATCTTGTTATTTTCAAATTTAATTAATGGGAGTCCAATAACAAGATCCTTTTTTACCAATTTATTCAACAACAATAAACTAGCCTACCCTAAGAGTTTGTTCCAAAAGAGTGAGTCATCATCAACAACACTCAAGCAAGTTAATTCATTTTCGGGAAGTGAAAGAATAAACACTTTATAAACATTATTATGCCGCTTCCTACCCAACACAACATTTCCAAACTTGTCATTCATAATTTTGCAATCGTTAGAAGTAAATTCCACTTTGTTCCCGCGGTCACATAATTGTAAAATGCTTAGCAAGTTATGTTTAAAACCATCTACTAAATACATAATATCTATAGAGTGAGAGAGTGCATGTCAGGAGCCCCAGAATGATAAGCACAATGCTTGGTTCCATCAAACCATTTTGCAAGAGGATTAGGGGTTGCATCAGTAATAGGCTGAATCACTCCAGCTGCCCTTAGCCTTTCATAAAGCTGAATATAAGGTTTTGCTATAGGTGTGTAGGTTTTGTATGTCTTTTTTCTTAGGACTATGATACAGCCCGAACCCGTGCTGATCAAGTGTTCAATCCATCGAGGCTGATGACACGAAGCCAAGCCAAGTTGTTGCATGATGTTCACATCCAATTGTCGTAGTCGGGAGAAAGCAGCTGTTCGGAAGCTAAGTGTCCAAGCGTAAGATTCAAAGACTTCATCTACAAGCTCGAACCGAAAGAAGGAAGCAATCGAACACGCAACATTGACGCCGAGCAGTGAAAGCAACCGAAGGGAGAGCGTCTGAATTCAAGTGTTCGAGACCAGAGGAGCGTCCAAGCCAGTAAAGCAAAGGAGTGTCCGAAAACATAACTTACTCATCCCTGCGTGACTTATTCTTGTTGGTCGCCTGTGACCGTTTTACTAGTTTACCCTTAGTATTGTCTATATAAACCTCTTTACATTTCATTTTGTAGACACCTTGATTTTGAATATTGAATATTGAATAAGAGTAGTCGAGAGCTTTTCTTTTATGACTCAGATGTGAGCAACCTAGATGTGGGCCTCCGGAACTTGTGGCTTTCGGTGACTCTGTTTGATCATTCAGTTTGTAAGAGGCATTGCTCTCTTGAGGATTGTTGCATAGCTTAGGTGCTCTTTCCTTCTACTTGAATCGTATCGAGACCAGTTCCTCGGTGCCATTCAAGTAAGAAAGTTGTGTCAAGCTTCTATCTTTACTTTCTGTTTGTTGTTTGTCTTTGGTTGCCAAGCTACCAAGTTTGTTTGCACCAGACTAATGCGTGGTTTTGGTACGGCTGGGCGATTTTAAAAAGTGCAGATTTGGGGATTGGAAAATATTTATTGGTGGCCAGGTGGTTGCTGATAGTAAACGGGTTGAGCATTGTAGATTGGATATGGAGTGCTTTGGTAAGTAGGATGGGGTAGCGAGTTCTTAGTCAACAACATCAACTTCATTTTCCTTTTTCTTTTCCTTGTTCAACTTCACAACTGAACCAGATTTTATTGCTTTTCTAATTGCTTGTAGAGCAACTAAGTCGGAGATCCTTCCAGATTTCAAACCAGCTTCAAGGGTTTCCCTGGTTTTGACAAGATTGGCAAAGGTAGAATCGATCATAGCCACCATTCAATCATAGTAAAGCTCTTCCAATGTTTCAATGAAGTGTGCAACCATTTCTCCTTAATTCATAGGGGGTTTGACTTTTATGGCTTCACCCCTCCAACGTACTGCATACTCCGTAAAAGTTTCGGTTGGCTTCTTTCAGAACTTAACAATGGCTAGACGGTCTAATGGCATTTCCATATTGAATTGAAAGCGCTCCATAAAGTCTTGTGTCATGTCTCTCCAAGAAGTCCATTTGCTTGGCTCTTGTTCAAAATACCAGTCTAAGGCTTCTCCCTTCAAACTGTTAATGAATAACTTCCTCTGCATCCCTTCATTCTTCGCAACTCCTAAGGTTTCGCAATACCTCCTCAAGTGAGATCGAGGGTTTCCTTTTCTATCAAACTTAACAAATTTAGGTGTCTTATATCCTTCGGGATACTCAATCCCTGGGTGAACATAAAGATCTTCATATTCTAAGATTTCTTTGTTCATGCCAATTGATACTTTATTAATAGCACTCATGACCCATGTCTGTACTTTATTTTCCATATATTTATTTGCATCAAACACTTTTTCTGATCCTCTAACATCAACCTGCACAGGATGAACATTTGGACCACCTGGAATTGCCATATGGATCATGGGTATAGACAAATTTTATGGGTAGGCTTGCTGGATAGACCCATTTAGGTAGATGGGTGGTTGATGTGAATAAGGACTATAAGGTAAGTAGGAGGTATAAGAAAGGTATGGTGTATAAGTGGGTGAAGTAACTTTGTTTGTAGGTGCAATCACTTGCGTAGATTGAGTGTTGTTAGGTGGGAAAGCATTAACGGGTGGTGGGTTGTTTGATTAACGGGTTCATTTAGGGTGTTAGAAACGGATGTGGGTACACGAGCAGTATGTAGGAATAGTGAGGTGTTCAAATTTGTGGTTCTAAAGTTTTGGTTGGCGGATGATTGAATGACAGACATGTTTTGATTTAAGGACTGAGGTGGATTTGGTCCATGGTTAGCGTTGCCATGCGGTTCAGTTCCTTCAAACTATTCATCTCAACCTGCATACATTCCATCTGATGAGTCACTCTAGCAATTTGTTCATCATGAACAACAACTTCTTGTTCATTTGAAGACTCCAGGTGGTCAGTTGGGTTTGCAATATTCTCAATATCAGTCTGATTATCAGTCAAATCGACCATAGCTCGCTTTACTTTGGATCAAATACTTAACCAACTCTGGAGTCAACACGAATCAAACTCTCAAAAAGTAACTATGTTAGTTTGCATGTCATTTTCGAGATTGCACACAAGCAGGTAGCACATAGCATTTAACACGTATTGAGAAAATAAAGCAAGATAATAATTAGCATGCGGGAATCACAAGTAGCTGGGAATAAATAAAATGCGCGCGTGTCCTACCTTGTAGGGTGCCTCTTCGTGGTAGAGGTAGGCCTAAGACGTCAAATAGGTGATAACGAAAAATAGTACAAGCCAGTTTTGTTATCACGTACACATAATATGCAATGTCATTAGGTTTCGAGAAACCCTTGACATAAGGGTGGTTTACTAATTATGGATGTGGTACAAAGGACCGGATCTGAACTAAGGTGTAAATGCATGCATGCTCCTAATCAGAGACTTTAGAGTGAGTTCACTAGACACAAGGCTGAATTTCGAATGGCACGCGGTCTCGCAGTAGAATTACTACCACAACAACCCGCTAGTACGCCGACTCTTCCTAAAGGGTGCTTTGAGAGAAAAGTAGTGCGGGTGCATATGCATACACCTCGCGGGTATTTAAGAGAGTATTTAGGAGGTTCCCAAGAGTGAGAAAAATATGAACCGAATGCCAGTTTATATGTGTGCAAATAAAGGTGTACAAACATGCTTTCGTGGCACACAAGTAACTGCTAACCATGCTAGATACAAATAAATCTACGTATACTAGCTTCAAGCACACAACTTCTGATAACGCTAATCATGCTAGTTTCACATACAAATGGAGCTAGTTTAAGAGCAAACTTGTGAAAACCTTGCGGTTAGAATCGTAAGGTATCTCCAGCAGAGTCGTCATGCTGTTCAACCCTAAATTTACCGGGATAAACTTAGGATCACAACTTAGTGATTACTCTTTTGGATTTTGAAGTCGCCACCTAATTTAGGAAAAACTAGGAACCAATTTAAAATAATTTAAGAAAAAATATGTGCAAAAACTCCATTTAAGGTCTGCTTTTTCAGAGATTGGGTAAGAGGTTCTACTATTTTCGAAAGAAATTTTTTACGGCACTTTCAAAAATCCACAAATATTGTTAATCCAATCAGGTTTTCAAAACTAGCTTAAGTACTATTACGAAAATAATCATTTTGAGTAATGAAAAAAATAGTTTTGTAAACATATGCTAAAATTAAGACATCTGCAAGGATAAACTTTGAAAATGAAAATTAGTTGCCTGAATAAAATAATTTCGAGAAAAGATTCGTTGAAGAGAATGTAATTTGTGTATCAAAATAATATAAAACATAATTACAATTGAACCAGCTATATTTATAAATAAATAAATAAAAAGTTACTTTCTTAGTCTTACAAATCAATTGAGGCGTTATTTTAACACAAGTTCATTGAAGTCAAATTCTTTTATAAGACTTGCTCCCAAAGAGAAAAAATAAAAATTAGATTTGAATCAAGTTTACGAGAGAAAAAATTAACTTCAATTCAAAAGAATGACTTGCCTAAAAAAATGTCTTGGAAAGATTACTTTACTAATGTGTTTTTGAAATTAGCCATTCTTTTCTTTAATAGGTGACGACCCGATTACATAATAATTATACCAAAATTACAAACACTAATCACAAAGCATCAAATAATAACTACAAATAAAATACGGAGATGAGTAAGAAAAGTGTCACCCAGATGGCCTTAAGCCCTTATACAGAACGCAACTAAATAGAATAGAAATCGCTGAATGATAAATCCTATAGACTGGTACTAATGGGAGCTGCTTGATTCCGTTGGGGGAAAAATATTGAGTTTTCATAACTCGTTGCAGCTCCGGTTGTATTCATGCAAAGAGAAAAGTGACAGAATTATTAGATGGAATGACTCTCATAAAGAAATCACTAGAGTGATTAACAAGAAAAATAAATAAATAAAGCTATAATATCCAAACTGAAACGACCTCGGTTAGTCGTTTCGAAAGCAAGGACTCCGGTTGGCGTGCCGATAATTTTAGAATGAAACAACCTCGGTTAGTCGTTTCGGAAGTTAGGACTCCGATTGGTGTACCGATAATTTTAAAATGTTCGTAATATCCATTAGGACCTGTATGTAAAATTTGAGCTAAACCAGACCTCGTTTGGTACGTATCGGAAGAAGATTTCAAGTTTTATTATCGATAAATATTAAAAAGAGATTTTCGAGCTCGATTTTGGTGAATGAGCTTCGATTCGAAAGCGTCGTTAGGTTTGCATGATTATTTGTGACTTTTGTGATCTTTCGAAAGTGAATTTCGATGTTGTTCGGCTAGTTTCCGCTAAAATGCTGAAAGTTAAATAATTTGACCTTTTTTCCATTTAATTTGCATATTGAGTTTCGGGAGTCCGATTTGAGATACGTCTTAACAAGTATGCAATATATATTTTGTATAACTGGTGTGCAAAAGTTGGAATTATTTCGAATATCGTAGAGTACCGTTTTAATTTTTACCGTAGCAGCGAATTTTAAAAGAAAAGGAAAAAGAAAAATGAAATAAATGTAGGCGGTGGGTCCTTAGTTAAAAGCTAAGTACTAAGTAATATTAGTAGTATGATAGAAACAGAATCAAAAGGAGCAAAATGAACAGAATCAGAGAAAACGAGAAACATAGAAAATTATCAGAAAAAATGCCAGAAAATGAGGAAAAGGAGTCGGAGAAAAATAGGATTTTCACCCCGAAACATCCAGGTAATGATGTTAACTCATTATCTTAGCTTATTACGTGTGTTTGAATCGGTAAAAATTGGGATATTAGACATCGTTTTAATAAGTTCAATTAATAGTTTAAAAGGTCAAATGGACCCCGATAATGGAATTGATTATATATTCGTACAAAATGAGTTATGTGCAACATATAAATGTAATTTATTTTGGGTTTGGTTATGTGACCTTAAACCCTGTATATAGGTCTGGCCTGCGTATTGCGTATGCGAATAGGGTATCAGGTTCCTAACCGGATTGCCCTAAGACGTAAGGAATGAAGCCTTTAGCCTAATTTGATATAATTTTCTTCTTATTGAATAGAGTGGGATCGTTTGGCAGTGAAACCAAAGGATAAAGCGGTTGTTGATTAGCAAGTGCTAACTTTTGGAAGAGGTAAGTGTTTATATCCATTTCTTTGGAGGCACCTGGTCTCGTGGATTTTCTACCACGTGTTCCTTACCTGTGTAGCTGCCGATAGGCGTACTCATTACGCCTTAGCATTGGATTTACATTGTATATTATATGTTATGTCCTGTTGTTGGTATTGCATTGAGGATTTGAGCATTGTACTCTGGCTGTGAGTTGGCATCTACTTTCTGGCTGTCGATGAGAGTCCCGAGCCGGTGATGGGTTATTATTGCATCATATTTCATTCATATGCATTACATTGCATTATATTAAGGGTAGGAGGATTCCGCCCTCGGAGCAGGAGGATTCCGCTCCATCGCATCATATTGAGGGTAGGAGGATTCCGCCCTCAGAGCAGGAGGATTCCGCTCCATTGTATCATATTGAGGGTAGGAGGATTTCGCCATCGGAGCAGGAGGATTCTGCTCCATTGCATCATATTGAGGGTATGAGGATTTCACCCTCGGAGCAGGAGGATTCCGCTCCATTCATTTGGCACATGTGGCCATTTGCATCATATTTCATTTCATCTCATTTTATTTCATTTCATTTCATTTCATACCATTGTGTAGACTTGTGGTACATAACTATTGTTCTGCTTCTACGTTCATTGCTTATTTGCCTACGTATTTCTGGCTCGTATTATGGGTTGTGGGGATTGGGTTGCACGCCGCAACGGTATAAATATATGGATCGAATTGCACGCTACAATAGGATGAATATATGGATCGGGTTGCACGCCGCAAGAGGATGTATTTCTGATTGATGATGTGTTCGGGATACCTATATGTTTTGGTTATCTTACGTTCCTGGTTGTTGATGAGTTTGTCATTACATACGTGTTTCTAGTTATTATCTGGCTCTCCTCCCTGGCTAGCTATCCTTTTCTTTGAGGTGGCTAGTCTGCCCCACTTATTGAGTCCTTTTGACTCACTCTTGTTTGTTGTTTGTTTCTTGTCTATCTATTTCGTTTCGGCAGGTTCGCTCCAGGATTGAGTTCGCCACGTTGTTCAGGAGCGAAGATGACTTCAGTTGTCAGGGTGAGCCAGCTTTATTCCGGATGGCCACCTGTTTATTGTTTATTATTTCAGTTGATTTTTGCTCCCTTCAAGAGGTATCTGTTTTCTTTTGTACTCTTAGATGTCTAGTCTGGATAATCCTAAACCTAGTATGTTGGGTAGTCAGCTTTAATTTCTTTTGTACAGCCTGAAGGTATCAGTATGTCTGTGTTTTTTTTCTAAGTCTTCTTATTACTTATGAATAGAATTATATTTATTTTCCTAATTTAATTGGTAAGGGTTCGCCCGACGGGTCAAGGGGAGTATGTCGGGTGCCTGCACGGCCTAACCGGATTTCAGGTCATGTCAGTTGGTATCAGATCCTGGTTTAGAGTCTATCCAGACTAAGACAGTGTCTAGTAGAGTCTCGCTGATGGGCACGTAGACGTCCGTACTTATCTACGAGAAGCTATGATGGCATATAGGAAGTTTCACTTCCTTGATTTCTGATCGTGCGTCGGTCTAGGATGCAAAAGTATTTCATTAATTCCTTCGTGGTAATTGTGAATCCTCGTGTGACAAATCAGCATACGGTATGAGTTCAAGACGAAGCAGTCTAGCCTGGGGTTAGCACTGACGAAGCCCGAGAGTTTTGATCGTGCTGACGATCTAGTTACGGAGGTCCCAGCTGTACGAGCTCGCGATGGGCAAGGGAGCAGGGCCTTGTGGTTCCCTGGGCTCTCTATGATGCTTTTACGAGAATCTTGGCGATGCAGATACCATAAGAACCTATTATTCACTAGGTAGCTTATCAGGTTGCCGCAGATGCAGATGTTCAGACTTAGAGAGTTCCTATTTTAGTTCTTAATATTGCCGCAGTAAAGTATGTTCCGGAGGCAGCATGTGTTGTGCCTCCAGTTGTTCTGGCTGGTTAGGTAACTGAGGTAATTATTGGGTCCGAGTGCTCAAAGAGGTTGCATTATTTTACGCGGTTGAACATCTCAATATTCCCAAGCAATGCATTAGATAATCCCTGTGTAAGTTTTTTTAAAATAAAATGATGTCAGCGTATCCTTCAGGCACTGGATTATATCAAGCGGTATGGTGTTGATTATTCTTCTTCCAGTTTCAGGGTCCAGCCTTGAATTGGTGGGTCGCTCTCTTATTAACTAACTTGGTTCGATTTTTCTTCTAGATTCGTGGAAAAGTTCCTTTCGAGTAGCGAGCAAGATGAAAGATGTTGCCAGTTTAAGTGGATTGGACAGGGTAGCCTATCAGTTAGCCTGGTGGTGTTTCAGAATATGAGACTGAATTCTATAGAATGGCCGAATACGCATTAGAACTAGTCCATGAGCCTTCCGAGAGATTCAAAGATTTACTGATGACTTTTCTCCTTCCTTGAGATCCCAGATGGCTCGAGAGATTGAGGTCGATATTTCAGTTGATGTTGTTGTTAATATTGCTAAGAGGTACGAGGCATACCATAAGTTAGAGCGGGAAGAGTTAGAGTGGGAGAGCAAGAGATCCGTGGCCCTAGTGGGCAACCATGGTACCTCATTTGGAGGTAAAAGTTTTGATTATTTTGGGAGGTCACCTTCCAAGTTATCTCAGCGTGTGTCACGTGATTCTTAGAGTGCGCCAGTAGCTTGTCAAGATCAGATTCAGTGTTTTCTTTACAGCTATCAACAATCTTTCCAGCTTCCATTTATAGTCGAAAAGGTGTTATCATTGTCGTGAGTCTGATTATTCTTTGAGGAGTTTTTCCTTATTCCGACAAGTAGGCAGTCGTCTTTTCTCTCGTCATCAGGCATCTGCGCAGTCGCAGGAGATTTGATTTAGATCTCAATCAGCCAGAGAAATGCCACCATCTAATAGAGGTCGAGAGCGTGGTGGTAGTGGTTCTTCTAGAAGTAATTATCAGGGTAGCGACTTGACTCAGCTGCAGAGGCAGTTTTATGAACTACCAGTCGGCAGGATGCTGAGGTATCCGATGTAGTAGGCCCTGGGATTTCTTCTTCTCTTAAATGTGAGTAAGATTTGATTCTTTCGATCGATCTGGAAATGGTGTGTCTCATCATGTTTCGATGGTTTCTTTGGATGTCGTTTCTATTAAGAATCGGTTGCGGTAGAGGGGTGAGCTTCTGATATGATTTATTCCTGAAATTTGTGAGACCGTACTAGTTTATCTGATTTAAATGTGAGAAATTTGGGAGTGAGTGTCGGTATGGTCTGCTTGGCATATTTTGTGCCACCCTCTATTATTATGTCAGATCAGTTTACCTCTCTCGTCGGAATTCAATGTTGGTAGGATAATGGGATCCTAATTCGTCATCTTCAGAAAGTGTTATTGTTTCTTCCGGTGTAAAGTGGTTAGTAAGTAATACTCGATCAATGTGTCTCTTCTTGGTTCGAGACGCTAGTAAAGTCATGTTATCCTATGAGCTTGTCTGTGTTATAAAAGGGTTTCTGGTAAATTGTCAAAGTTTCCTTCTTATTAGGAGGTCAAATTGGCATGGATGTTGTTCCATAAAGCTCATTTAATATATGTTTCTTTAATTGCGATTCTTGGGCTACTTTGGCTCGTAAGTAGTCTAGCTTTGGTAGCCAAGCAAATAAGAAGATGAGCTTCCTGAAGCTCTAATTATTTCTATCCTCGGTCCATTTCCATTTCTTCTTCGTCCGGCACTAGTGAGCTTAGGCAGTTGGTAGCCACTTGTGATGCTCCCTATGTTGAGCCAGAGTACGTGTTATTGTAGCCGGGTAAGCATATTATTGTTTTTCAAGGCTTCTAAGGGTAATAGAAGTACCATCCATCAGGCGGTGGTGTTTACGGAAAAGGTATGGAGTTATGAACTCGAGAGTTGCAGCTGTTTGGCAACTCGAAAGGGTAGTTTGGTAGCTTAGGTCTATCTACGTTCGACTTTTAGCTAAATCTTCTTTAGTCCAGCAGACTGTGCGAGAATTGTTATCCCTATTCAAATAGCTGCATGAGTTTGTGCTTTAAATGGAGGAGTCTTCCCTAAATACTGAATGGTAATACTAAATCTCTAAGGCGTTGTTACCACTTTTGTCACGACCCAACCTCGGGCCACGACAGAAACCTACAATGAGTATCGATTATTGCTAAACCCTCTAATAATCTATTAATGCCAGAGATAAGCTGGCAACCTGATCATATATATACGTACCTATCTGTTGAAAGCATAAAGTCTTGAGAGATGACACGACTTTAACTTGCTGGCAATTAGAACATTGAGCCACAAATTCTGCTATGTCACACTTCATTCCGTCCCACCAATAAATCTGCTTAAGATCATGGTACATCTTAGTCGAACCTGGATGAATAGTGTATTTGGAATAATGTGCCTCTATCATAATCTGTCCACGTAAATCTGCAACATCAGGAACACAAAGTCAATCTTTATACATGAGAACACCGTTAGTAGTGACCCTGTATGGTGACTCCAATTTTCTTTTGGCTATCTGTCTGTATTCAACTAGAACTGGATCCTCATACTGACGCTGTTTTACTTTATGGAAATTTAGAGTTAAAGGTCTAGTGCAGCTTGTCGATAATCCATCATTAGTATGTATATCTCTTTCACACCTCAACTCTTTAAGAAGTTACTTTAGCATTATAAGTGCACATGTAATCAACTTTGTTGCTGGTATTCTGCCTCAGCTCATGGTCCAACTACATGCCTCTTTCATTTTCACTTTTTCAAGTCATAATATTTCCAACTCAAAAACAATACCCTGAAGTAGATGTTCAGTCTGAAGATCATTTCTGGTCTGCATCATACTATCCAGTGGTATTTGCATGATCCTTATCCTTATATGATAGACCCTGTTTAGATGAACCTTTGACATACATTACGATATGAGTAACTACATTCCCACAAGGAGCTTGCAGGACAACGCTAACATCACCAGAGATGTTGCAAAATGCGTTCGTAAAAAAAATAATATAGCTTTCATCAAATCTTCTATAGTGTGTAGTGACAAGGTACTTCAAAAGTTCCCCTTATTACATCAAGCGTGAGTTAATTCTTAGTTCCATCGACCTGTTCTATATCGAAAGGTATATCGAAGAGCTGATTATCGGCTGAATCATGTTAATCCATTCAAAGTTCCGTGTATCTTTGCTTCAAAAATGTAGAACTCTCCTCTCGTGATCGATGAAGGATCATCTTAGTCAGAATAATCCGGGCAATGGTATTATCATATAATCCAGATATGTTTTATTCCAAGAATTCGGTGTTCGTGTTATAATTTTGATTCTGTAATCATGAGAAAAATTTCGTGGGATAGTTTAGGAAGATCGAGCAAGTTCTTTTGTTATCAGCGTGAATCTTGCTTTAGACTTAGGCTCGTTCGAGGACGAACGAGAGTTTAAGTGGAGGAGAATGAAACGACCTCGGTTAGTCGTTTCGGAAGTTAGGACTCCGATTGGCGTGCCGATAATTTTAGAATGAAACGACCTCGGTTAGTCGTTTCGAAAGTTAGGACTCCGATTGGCGTGCCGATAATTTTAAAATGTTCGTAATATCCATTAGGACCTATCTGTAAAATTTGAACTAAATCAGACCTCGTTTGGTACGTATCGGAAGAAGATTTCAGGTTTTATTATCGATAAATATTAAAAAGAGATTTTCGAACTCGGTTTTGGCGAATGAGCTCCGATTTGAAATTCGAAAGCGCCGTTAGGTTTGTATGATTATTTGTGACTTTTGTGATTTTTCGAAAGTGAATTTCGATGTTGTTCAGCTAGTTTCCACTAAAATGCTGAAAGTAAAATAATTTGAATTTTTTTCCATTTAATTTGCATATTGATTTTTTGGAGTCCGATTTGAGATCCGTCTTAGCAAGTAGGCAATATATATTTTTTATAACTGGTGTGCAAAATTTAGAATTATTTCGAATATCGTAGGGTACCGTTTTAATTTTTACCGTAGCAGCGAATTTTAAAAGAAAAAAAAAAGGAAAAGACAAATGAAATAAATGTAGGCGGTGGGTCCTTAGATTAAAGACCAAGTAATATTAGTAGTACGATAGAAACAGAATCAAAAGGAGCAAAATGAACAGAATCAGAGAAAACGAGAAACAAAGAAAATTATCAGAAAAAAATGCCAGAAAATGAGGAAAAGGAGCCGGAGAAAAATAGGATTTTTACCCCCCGAAACATCTAGGTAATGATGTTAACTCATTATCTTAGCTTATTACGTGTGTTTGAATATATTTTTACGGTAAAAATTGAGATATTAGACATTGTTTTAATAAGTTCAATTAATGGTTTAAAGGGACCCCGATAATGGAATTAATTAAATATTCGTACTCAATGAGTTATG
Source organism: Petunia axillaris subsp. axillaris (assembly GCA_029990575.1). NCBI lineage: Eukaryota > Viridiplantae > Streptophyta > Magnoliopsida > Solanales > Solanaceae > Petunia > Petunia axillaris. Next base: position 12,805,434 of record JARKNS010000006.1, read on the forward strand.
AGCAACATATAAATATAATTTATTTAGGGTTTGGTTATGTGACCTTAAACCCTGTATATAGGTCTGGCCTACGTATTGCGTATGCGAATAGGGTATCAGGTTCCTAATCGGATTGCCTTAAGACGTAAAGAATGAAGCTTTTAGCCTAATTTGATATACTTTTCTGCTTATTGAATAGAGTGGGATCGTTTGGCAGTGAAACCAAAGGATAAAGCGGTTGTTGATTAGCAAGTGCTAACTTTTGGAAGAGGTAAGTGTTTATATCCATTTCTTTGGAGGCACCTGGCCTCATGGATTTTCTACCACGTGTTCCTTACGTGTGTAGCTGCCGATTGGCGTACTCATTACGCCTTAGTTTTAGATTTACATTGTATATCATATGTTATGTCCTGTTGTTGGTATTGCATTGAGGATTTGAGCATTGTACTCTGGCTGTGAGTTGGCATCTACTTCCTGGCTGTCGATGAGAGTCCCGAGCCGGTGATGGGTTATTATTGCATCATATTGCATTCATATGCATTACATTGCATTATATTTAGGGTAGGAGGATTCCGCCCTCGGAGCAGGAGGATTCCACTCCATTGCATCATATTGAGGGTAGGAGGATTCCGCCCTCGGAGCAGGAGGATTCCGCTCCGTTGCATCATATTGAGGGTAGGAGGATTCCGCCCTCGGAGCAGGAGGACACATGTGACCCTTTGCATCATATTTCATTTCATTTCATTTCATCTCATTTTATTTCATTTCATACCATTGTGTAGACTTGTGGTACATAACTACTGTTCTACTTCTACATGCATTTCTTATTTGCCTACGTATTTCTGGCTCGTATTCTGGGTTGCGGGGATCGGGTTGCACGCCGCAACGGGATGTATTTCTGATTGATGATGTGTTCGGGATACTTATATGTTTTGGTTATCTTACGTTCCTGGTTGTTGATGAGTTATTCATTCCATACATGTTTCTAATTATTATCTGGCTCTGCCTTTTTATAATTTAAATGAGAGGAATTTTGTTTATCTGTTTCTCCTCCCTGGCTAGCTATCATATTCTTTGAGGTGGCTAGTCCGCCCCACTTATTGAGTCATTTTGACTCACCCTTGTTTGTTGTTTGTTTCTTGTCTATCTATTTCGTTTCGGCAGGTTCGCTCCAGGATTGAGTTCGTCACGTTGTTCAGGAGTGAAAACGACTTCAGCTGTCAGGATGAGCCAGCTTTATTCCGGATGGCCACCTGTTTATTGTTTATTATTTCAGTTGTTTTTTGCTCCCTTCAAGAGGTATCTGTTTTCTTTTGTACTCTTAGATGTCTAGTCTGGATAACCCAAAACCTAGTATGTTGGGTAGTCAGCTGTAATTTCTTTTGTACAACCTGAAGGTATCAGTATGTCTGTATTTTTTTTCTAAGTCTTGTTATAACTTATCAATTGAATTATATTTATTTACCTAATTTAATTGGTAAGGGTTCGTCCAACGGGTCTAGGGGAATATGTCGGGTGCCCGCACGGCCTAACCGGATTTTGGGTCGTGTTACAAACCCAAAACAGTAGGAAAGAAAAATGTATAATCCTACTAAATGTTCTTCAAGTGGTCATTTTCTTTTAAACCTTTGACTAAAACACCGCAGTAAATAGTGAATTTTAAAGATGACCTTTTTACGTGATATGAACTAAAAGTACTTCAAATAAAGAACTATCTGTGGAGTACAAAAGTTACTATCATAGCAAAATATAATGACTAGAAGACATGTAACTAACAGATGCTCAAACGTGACTAAACTTCCATGGAGGATTCCATTATACTAAAGGCATAGATTTCTCTCGAATTGATTAGTTCAATGTGTGTATACCTTTAGCAAATAGATTCTGAGGAAAATACTAACTCACATCAAACTAACAGAACTCTCGCTATACTTTATAACTCATGCAAAATATGGTTGAACAGCCAAGATATCAAAGTTAATTACCCTAAGTTTTGACAACTAAGGAGAAGCAAAATACAAAAACTGTACTACAGTAACACAGGGATACTAGTATCAGCCATTCTTTTATCGCAGTTTAAAACATTACATAAATATATAGTAGGACAAAACACATATCAAGCCGTAATTTCTATACATAAATATTAAACCATGGCACGTGCCAAAACGCTGCGATACTACCAAAAAAATTGAAGTAACAACAAAGTTCAAACTTAACCTCTTCGGGACAGTGAACAAAGGCTTTCAATCTCCAATCCACAACTCGGCGCAAACACTTCCGAACTCAGGTCAAGGCCAAAGTCGTGACAGAGACTACAATGGGAATTAAAGACTAATATTTTGAGAGAAAAACACTGTTACGAAGTAAGAAAATGAGTAGCTAAAATGATTAGTGTTATCAATTTTAGCTGTGTAAATTGGTCCTTTTTTCTTGTAGTAAAGCTTGGTTTTTATAGGGAAATTTCGTGTGAGGGGATTTAAAATTTCTCAAAGCCGTTTGAAAATTAAGAAATACTAAAAGAAAAAGGAAATAAAAGGTCAAAGATGATATGAAAGGGAGCTGCTGAAATTTTATGAGAACAGTAGAAAAGCTGATGATATCCTCTAAATTTCTGACTGTACTACCGAATTTCAAAATATATTCTGACACGGGATCCTAAACAAATCTGAATTTGGAAGATTTGAGTGTGTTGTGCATTAATGCTAGGAGACAAAGAAAGCATAGGGTGACTAGAGTTGAAATTGGGGAAGACAACATGAACGAAAAGGGAGTGACTTTGTATTTTACTGGATGTGGGGGCAACGTGAATTAATAAGGAATTGATGCAAATAGCCACTTTTGATATTGTTAATTAGTAAATAGTCAATTGTAGAATGGCTATTTGTCAGAACTAACTACTATAATTTTATCAAATTCTAAGCTTGCTAAGTGGTAAATTTAACCCCTTTCAAAGGTAGCTACTTGCTCTAACTAATTTTTGCAATTAATTTAAAGGCTTCATAATAAAATAATACTCGCAAATGTTATGACATGTTGTAAAAACAGTAGGAATCTTAAGAATGTAGCAAATGATAAATTAGTCCGCTCAAAAGGCTAAAAAGCAGTTGAAAGTTGGAAAATATGATTGCAAGTAAATATGCAGGTATTGAAGATTTGCAAAGTTACAAACATTAGAGTGCGTAATTTATACTGAAATAGTTAAAAATATAATGATGCAAATTTAATTTTTCAAAAATTATAAAAAGTAGCAGAAATGGTGGAGAAAGTAAAATTCATAAAAATTGTAATTGTTGTGGTAACCAAAAATTCAAACCTTACAATTCTTTTGGAAAATGACATCTTTTGGCTCCAGGTGAACACATGCTATGTTTCGAGATTTATATAAAAAGGAAATGTCGGTACATTAATTTTGAAAATGTCAGAAAAAAATTGGAGCTCAACAATTATAAAACGGTTAAACTTGCAATGGAATATCTTGATTGCAATAAATATTAAAACATTTTGGCAACTAGTTCATAAAGATATGCATTGCAGCCATCCGAATGAAGAATTTTTGAAATAATGCAATATATATGGAATACACATAAATTGAAAACATACGACACATATTCAGCAGACTCTCATAAATTAGCACAACTTAACCACATTAATAGTTCTAAAAAAGAGAAGTGCCTAAGTATGCCTGCGTCAGTCGTCCTCAAAATGTCCTTAATTGAAAGTCCAAAGTATATTTGATCTCCAATTGCAATATTTGAATGATTTTCAAGAGTAGGCAGCATGTGTGAGCTTATTGTCAAATTGGTATGTCTTGCATAAATGTAACTTATCTCAATATCTCGTGAGTTCTTCTACTTCAAATTTTTGTTTGCCCGAATTACCTCTTTGACAATCACCAAAGGAAACAAGCACTAAAGCCAAGTTTGAATTGAATTTTGTTCTAATTATGCAAGGCAGCGTTGTGCAAAGTAGATTGATCAAAACACGAGTTTCTTGGACAAAGTATGCAACTAAAAAACAAAGATATTTTAATAGGCACATATATGTAAAATACTACCATAGCTATTACAAGTAAAAATTTCGCGGGGAAGCCACTTTGGCACCCGCTATGTGATGTGTAGCCTCTGTTTATAAATTCGCTGAGAATTAGCCACTAGACGCGTTTTTTAAAAATAATAGTATCACGACGTCGTTTTGCACATTTTGGAAATTCCGGTTTTACCCTTCCTTATTTTTAACTTATTCGGGGTTTTTGTTTCTGTTTGATACTGAGACTTTTGAATTCCTTCAAAATATACGAACTCTCTTTCGAAATACACCAATTTCTTATTTTTGAGACGTGATTTTGAAGCTTTGTGTTTGGGTAAAAATATTGTTTTGTTGTTTCGTATATTAAGGTAACTGTGTTTACTTCGTATTATTTTTTTTTTCCATTTTTGTACGTGTATATGGGTTATTAAGTTTTGATTTTATTTCGAAAAATGTTTAGATTTTCCATTGAATACAGTATAAGCTGTTGATTCCCTTTAAAATGGTGTGGTTTTTTTTAAGGGGAACGCTTTTTTCTGTGAAACTCATTGCCCCAGAACTATATACTGTGACCTTTTGTTGGGGATAGGCTGTTGCCCCAATGATAAAAACCTGGGACTGTGTGTTTTTAACAGGTACTTGTCCATGTATAAATGGTGGGTTATTTTTAAAGGGGGCAACGGTTTTTTTTTTTTTTTGTGAAACCCTTCGCCCCAGAACTATATACTGTGACTCTGTAGGGGTGATAGACTGTTGCCCCAGCACAAAATACCGGACCTCTTTGTTTAACAAGTGTTTGTGTCCCAGTTCTACAATACTGTCATCATGCACATGAACTACTTGTCCTCCCAGCAACAATACCTGGGTGAGGGGGTGGGCCGCCAAGCTCTCCCCCAGCACAAACACTGTTGTGTCCCAGTTCTAAAACATGGGACTTTGTATAACAAAGCATCATAGGTCCCAGCACAAAATACTGTGACCCCTTGTTTAACAAGTGCTTGTGTCCCAGTTCTAAAACATGGGATTTTGTATAATAAAGTATCATAGGCCCCAGCACAAAATACTGCGACCCCCTTGTTTAACAAGTGCTTGTGTCCCGGTTCTAAAAACATGGGACTTTGCATAACAAAGCATCATAGGCCCCAGCACAAAATACTGTGACCATGCACATGAACTACTTGTGCTCCCAGCACCAATGTCTGGGGGGAGGGGGTGGGCCACCAAGCTCTCCCCCAGCACAAAACACTGTGACATTGCACATGAACTACTTGTACCCCAGCACCAAAAATATTGTGACTTTGCACATGAACTACTTGTGCTCCCAGCACCAATGTCTGCTGGTTTTTTAGGTGCAAGCATATAGGTGTTAATTTTTCTTTGTTTTATTTTAATACATGTGCTAATGTTACGGCAATAGAGATTATACCAAGTAATGAGGTTATGGATAATCTGCCAAACGACGATGGTATATTGCTTCCATTTGCGCAGTGGAAAAATCGTGATTGCCAGTGGAAAGGTGACACCGAGTATCGTGGATTACTTGAAGGGTTATTGTCTGCGGATTACCTGGAGAAACTGAAGAAAGGGCCATTCGGCAAGTTTATGCTTTTGGAAGATGCTAAATATTCTAGGAGGCTTATAAATTGTTTTCTGCAGTCTCAAATAGTTTCTTCAGACAACACTAAGCTTCGCTTCAAAGTTTTTGCTGATATGGTAGATTTCACAGCTGATGATTTTCATGTAGTTAGTGGTCTTAATATTTCCAGTATTGTAGATATAAGTATTTTTAAGCTTTCAAAGAGTAGATTAAAGGAGAAATATTTCAGGAATCCTGAAGATGATGTTAATAAAAAAGACAGCAGGTGGACTTTAAAATTATATGACTTGCTTGATTTGATTGAACATCATTCCAGTTATGTGAGAGTGGCTCCAAAGAGCAAGGATAATGTGAATAGAGTATCAGCTGCACGATTGGATGTTCCTTTAGAGCAAGATGATGCTGTTAAACTAGCTGAGGTATATTTGCTTAATTCTATTTTATTGGGCCAGCCATTACCTAGAGTAGTAGATGATCAACATATGATTATTATTGATAATGAAGAGGTGCATAGCTGTTATCAGTGGGGTACTGAGATATATCGTCAAAGGGTACACCATTTGCAATCAATCATAAAGCCAAATTCTACTACTTATTTGTTTCCTGGTATGCCCTTCCTATTTTGTTGCTGGGTGGCAGAGGTGTTCCCTGTGTTCAGACAGTATTTTACTATTCGGCCTAGGATCAAACCTGTGATGCTTCGTTACACATGTACTTTTACCCCTCAATACAATGTCTTGTGTGATGACTACTTTCATAATGAACAGGTGAGTTTTACGAGTACTTGCTTTTGTTTGTTATTTCTTTTTTTTACTTTTTTGTTTGTTTTGAAATGTACTTTTTAATAGTTTTGGGAGGATGCCTCAGTGAGACCAATAAGGCATAAATCTAAACATGCTTCAACTTCAAAGTCACCCTCAAAATCATCTTCAAAGACTAGTTCAACAGCAGAATATATTGACATGAATGAAGTTGTAAAGGTGAAATTCGTCGTGGGTTTTGTCTTTTAATTTTTTTTTCTTATGTGGTTTTAATATTTTTTCTTTTATCAGAGATTCACAGCTAATCTCAAAGTAAACTTACCTACTAAGACCAAGATTCAACATATGATCAATTCCTCTGAAAATAGTGTTAAGAAAGATCTTGCTGACATGGAGAAGAGGATTACAGATATGTTGAATGCAAAGTTTGATTCATTACTTCTTCTTGTTGCAAAATCAAAGACAAGTGATCTCGGAGAAAACTATGGTGTGTCTGTAAGTAAATCAGACACCAGGAGTAGAAATGAGAAGAGTCGTTTTGTTGATAATTTGAATTATTCAGATGGTCGCGATAGTTTTTTCAAAGAAACATATAATCGGCCAGAGCTTGTTGGTAGTGTACAAAGTGATCATGGTATTCCAGCTGCTTTAATAGATAAAAGCAATCAAATGATTGTGGATGTTTTAGAGGATTATAAAGCTGATACTTGTGACCCTATTGATGAAGGTACAGATGGTTTAGAAAAGGCGCCATCAAATTCAGACCATCATCAACAAAGTCATGGTAGTCAAATAGAGTATTCTATATAATCCTAATCTAAGTAAAAGGGAATTTTTTGTTTAATGTAATGATTTTTTTTTATTGTATATGCAGATAAACAGAATCCTTCATCTGATTTATTGGACAAGTGTCCATCTAAAGATGATGATGTATATTTGAATCCAACAGATGGTAAGCTTCGTGATGAACAAATTTATTCCACACTTAATGGTAAGAAGAAAAAAACTTGTTGGTAGATTTAACCAACATATTATGCACTAATACTGTATTTTTTTATGATATGCTAATGTCCCAGATAATAAAATACTGGGACTCTTTGTTTAACAAGTACTTGTGTCCCAGTTCTAAATTATAGGACTTTCTATAACAAAGCACTATAGCCCCAGCACAAATACTGTGACTTTTTCATATGAAGTATTTGTGCCCCAGCACGAATGGCTGGGAAGTTTATAGTAATGGAAATTTATTTTAAATATGTGTGCACTTCTATTTTCTATAGAGAAATGTAATGTATTGTGCTTATTTATTTTTACAGAAGGTAATAATGGTGTATCTTGGCAAAGTGCTGTGGTTGAAGAACAAATTAATGAATTAAAGCATCTTGTTGAAACTGGTATTTGGACACCAGTAGGTATGTAAAAGTAATTTTTATATAATAATTAGTGTTCCTATTTTTGTTGTTGAAAATATGTAACAAATTATCTTGTTTAAAAGTCTCTCAGGAAAGTTCTCAAGAAGGTTCTCAACCAATTAAGCTTGCTGATAACCAAATATTTTTGACTCCTGGTACGCGAAAATATGTTGTATATTTTGCATGGTCCACACTCCAGCAGAAAATACCCTGTTGGTTGGTCAATGAATAGTGCGTCTTGTTCCATTTACAGAATCAACAAATGTTAAAGCTGATAATGAAAACGTTGTCAATCAACGCAGTCACAGTGCTGAGGTTCGACTTGAAGTTAAGACTGTCAGTGAGCTTTGCATAGCTGGTCTTGTTTTTACACCAGAAGGTATGTAATCGTCTTTTTTATAGTTATTTTTTGTGTTTTTTATTGTTGGCAAATGTGTGATATATTATCTTTATTTATAAAGGTTCTCAAGAAGGTTCTCAAGAAGGTTCTAAAGAAGGTCTCAAAAAAGCTGTTGAGGATTCGTCTCCCAAAAAGGTTTTGAAAGCATTTTCCAGCAAGAAAAGGAAGAAATGTGATAATGATGCTTCTCCTGAAATTGCATCTCCCCTCAAAACTAAAATTGGTAAAAATTTGGCTGAAGCAAACAAAAGCATCATGAATATTGGTCGCATAGAAGCACCTTCATTTTCACTTGGCTTCACACAGCCATCGCAAGAGACTGCAGCAGTGGTCGATAGTGTCAAGACAAATTCTATGGATATCGATCGCTCAGAAAGTAAGGGTGGTACAGAATTGGCATTGATAGAGAAAGATAATTCAAAACTTACGTCACTTGCTGATGCGTCTGTTGTAGTACTGGCGCAAGAGTCTTCTTTGGATTCAGCCATGAAAACACCTGAACAGTTAATTTTTGTGGAGAAATGGAAAGTTGCTGGAACAGATGTCTCTGCAAGGAATTTTGCAGATGTGTCTTCATCTAAACAACAGTCAGCTATGCAGTGTTCAGTGAAAAAAGAGGAAGTTATGGATTTAGTTGTTTTGCCAGACAAACCATTAAATGATCCAGAAGGAGGAGAGCTATTAGGCAGGGGACATAGGGTTCGTAAGATTAGCCGCCACTTATTATCTCAATTCAGGCCTTTTGAGCCAAAGGAAAAGTGTGATTGGAAGCCTTCTTATAAGCGTGTATGCCCTTTTCATACTGTCAATGCCACGTTTAATTGTTTGGCAGTTTTTGATAAATGGTTGAACGAAGGCTTGAAAGTGACTGATCAAAACAGCATCTCTAAAGTGTAAGTTATTTTATTTTATTTTTTTTAGTTATTGTGTATTTTAAGTTACAGGGCGTTGTAGATTATATTAGTAAATTTGTATTGTTTATGTTGTTTGTGTTTAACTTTTTCAGCGGTGATGATCTTTATGATGAGAAAATTGCAGACATCAATTCACAGAACAAAATTAGTTTATATAGTGTTTCGGTGAAGAGCAAAATGTGGTTTAGAGAGATTGCAGATAGAAGATATTCACTTACCAATGAGGTTTTCTACAGCTTCTTTTATTATTGGTTCTATAGTCTTTTATATATATATATATTTGTTAACTAATTTTTTTTTTGTTTGTGTTTTGTGATTTTTTTTTTGTCATGCAGCATGTTGATGTTATACTGTACTATCTGAGGAAGAAACATGTATATCATTTCACAAACTACTCAGCGTTGTACACAACGACAGACTTGAATTTTGATTTTTTTTGTAGAGTCGTTGTTCTTTTCAAAGGTTGAATCCTATTTTGAAAATATGGGAAAGGAAGACCAGGAGAATAAAACAGAAGAAGGATAGAATGGAAGAAGAGTGGAAGAATAAAGAACGTTTTGAAGAAATGAAGGCCCAACAAAAGAAAGGACCAAAAAGGACTCGTGCTCAACAAAAAAAAAAATATAAACCTCCAGCAGAAGTTGTTTTTGGAATTCATGACTTGACATTGGACGATTTAGAGAAGATTGAGTTAGATTTTGACCTAGCACAGTTTGAAGGAACTACACAGAATAACCTACTTGAGTGTGTGAATGGGGCTACTAATCAATGTGGCATAACATGGAGTCAAGTCGAAAAAGTGTTTATGCCAATTAGGAAGACTTCAGTTGATCCTGATGATTACATGTCTTGCACTCATTATTGGTTGGGAGTTTATTCTATAAAAGATCATAGAATAGATGTCTATGATTCTGTTTTTGATGGGGATGAAGATTTTGTGAAGATGAAGATGGGAATGTATGCAATTGCTATACCTAAGCTACTAAAAGAGATGGATTTTCATACAAAATATCCTAATTTTGGTACGACCTACAAGAAACTTGATATTGTTTATCAAATAGCACCAAAACAATTAGGAGACACAGACTGTGGTCTTTTTGTAACAAGGTGTATAGATCTACTCATGCTTGGACAGGATTTGTTTAAATATGAATGGGAAGTAGAAGCTATTACTATTTACAGGAGAATGGTTGCTGCTAATCTACTGGAGCATGGAAAATCAAAAAGAGATGAAGGCTATGAAACTCCACCAGAGAAATTGAATGATGATTATGGAGAGCATGATGAAAAGCTAGCTTGTGAACATGGAAGGCTGCTTCTTCTTTGAATCTTTATTTATCTTTTTTATAAACAATGCAATGTACACATTTTTTTGAAGTATGTATAGTTAATATGTTGTTTGTTTGTTATTATTTATTAGCTTGTGAAGTATATAAATAGGAATGCTAATACTTTAAATATACTGTGAGTTCACATATGAAGCACTTGTACCCCAGCACCAATGCCTGTGAGCGGGTGGAAAAATCCCTTCGTGCCCATTATAAAATACTGGGACTCTGCATTTTTAAGTACTTGTTCCCCAGTTCAATAATTATGGGAGTTGCATCCCCCCCCCCCCCCCCCCCAAAAAAAAATACTACGAGTTTAGGTATAAATTACCAACGTCCCAGTTAATATACTGGGTATAATTACTTAGTATAATTTTTTTTAAACAGTCGATAATGTAGTAGTAATATAGATTAATTATTAGTACATCATCGATTGTTTAAAATAAAAAAGTCGTGCTTAAAATTAATGTATTGTCCTTGCTAGAGTGCAACTTTCACTGAAAACGATGCACTCTACCAAGACAACACATTAATTTACTTGAATGAGAGTTGATTAATCGTTATAAACACTGCAACGTTTCATAAAATTTTCAGTGTGGGACATAGATTATAGGTAAATAGTCCCAGTTTTTTTATATACTGTGAGTTTACATATGATGCACTTGCGCACCCAGTATCGCGAGTGGAAAAATCTTGTCGTGCCCATTATAAAATACTGGGAATCTGCATTTTTAAGTACGTGTGCCCCAGTTCAAAAATTATGCGACTTTGTATAAAAGCATTTCAGCATACGTTTGCACCCCCCAGCCCAAAATACTGTGAGTTTACTTATGAAGTACCAGCACCCCCAGTTAACATACTGAGTATAATTACTTAGTATAATTATTTCACCAAAATAATTAGGGGTCTGCAATTATGAGTTGGTTACTAGCATTCCTATTTTTTAGGGGTGCAGTTGTGGGGCATGTCTATCTGTCTATAAATACAGTCTTTGAATATAGAATCATCACTCAAATTTGTCTCAAATTTTTTACTTGCTTGTGCAGTCTTTTAGAAAAAAAAATGTCTCTCCCATAGGAAAATGGGCATGTAGTTGAGAATGGACATGCACTTCAAAATGTGCATTCTACAGATCAAACAGGGCGTGATTTATGTTGGGAGATTACAGGTATGCAGGAAGACATTGAGCAGTTGACCCGTACTGTAGATCACCTCCGATTATTAATTATTTGGCAAAATCAGAGGATTGAAAGGAATGAGCGACAAATGACAAGGATGATGAGGGCAATCAGACAAATGCCAAACTATAATGAAGTACATACTCCACCAGGATCACCAGAGAACTAATTTTACTATTTTTAATAAACTTATGTTGTATTAACTTGATAATAGGAAAAAGATTGTATTAACTAATTTATCTTTTCTTGTACTTTGAGGATACTTCTTTTGTGTTTTTAGAATTATCCTTTTTCTGTAATTTTTGTGTTAATCTTAATTAATGGGCATGGACATTTGAGTTTTTATTTTTATTTTTTTAATCCTCTTTATACTTGGCCCCAGTTCTGCATCGTAAAGGAAAAGAACAAGCAATGTGCAGCTTTTATATAAAGAAGGAAGAATCTTTACTATCATCCAAAAGCACAAGGACAATACAGTATAATAGAGAAGATTTCTTGTATAATTATTTTAATATAAATAGACTACTTTGTTACTGAATAGAAGAGGCAAATATTTTTGTATTTTTAAGATGGGAACAGTTGTCGAAGCAGTGTTAACTGAATTGGATGCTGAATTAGATCAGTTTGTAAGTTGATCATAGCATTTTTTTAAAGTGTTGTTTTAGTTTGATGTTATTATAAAAGTCTGCATTTCTTCTTTTGTTTTGTTTTGTAGATTTTGCTAGTATGGTTGGCAATTAGGCTTCCCAGACGTGATGTTCCAGCCACTCTTATTTGCCGTGGTATTCATTTCCAGATGAACTGCCTAAAAGTGAGAAGACAGAGAAAACTTTGTAATGGATGGAGGGAGTTTGTTCGTACTAACAATCTTGGAGTAGGAAGTACACTACATTTTAGGGTTCTGGAATCCTTAGATCGTGTGGTTTTAAATGTTAGTATATGGCAGCCTGAACTAGAACCTTTAAGTTCAAGTTCTAGTTCTAGTTCTAGTTCTGGCTCTACTGTTGAAGATGCTTGAATAAGATAGCATATTTGTCTGTTTTAGTTCAATATCTGAGTTTTTGGTAAAAATATCTAAGTTTTTGTAATGCAACTGTTGTTTTTTGAATTGTGATTGTTCGTAAACAACATCACAAATATAATGTAATGGTGCCTTTTCAATTATAAGTTGCATCTGTTGTCATTTTGAATTATTAGTCTGTAATTTTCAATTAGTTTACAGTCATTAGTATAGGACCCCATACCAAAATGCTGTAATTTTTCAACTGCATAACAATATAGCTCCAGCAAAAGTACTGGGGATTAATGTATGAATAAATATTATTAAATTTTGTGATTCTGGGATTAATTTGATAGCAACCCCCATATCAAAATGTTGTTATTTTTCAACTGCATAATAATATAGCTTCAGCAAAAGGACTTGGGATTAATGTATGAATAAATATTATTTAATTTTGTGATTCTGGGATTAATTTGATAGCAACCCCCATATCAAAATGCTGTTATTTTTCAACTGCATAACAATATAGCTCCAGCAAAAGTACTGGGGATTAGTTTACAATTATGAGTATAGGAGTATAGGACCACAGATCAGAATGATGTTATTTTCACCTTTATAACAATATGGCTCCAGCACAAGTACTGGGGGGGACTAATTTATGTGAGAGCAGTTTTTTAGATATGAATAAATATTTATTAAATTTTGAGATAGTAATTTAAGTTAGACAATATTTGTTGAAAATTGATAACGTACAGAAACTGTAAAGTCCATAGAAAATATAATTTCTTTGACTACATTTAATGTATTTTTGACAAAATACATATCGACTAATAGTTACTCACTTTTTTAAGTATAAATAACCCTTTGCAGTTAAAGCAAACTACAACGGTTTTTGAGACTTCATCTCCTCTTATAAACTGTAATATTTTTTTCGAAAAGAAGATATGGCAGATGAAGAGAATCGTGTGGAGGAACTAGGAAGTTTCGACAAGAAAATCACATCATTTTATTTTGATAGAGATGATTTTGTATGTTAAAAGAAATGACCAAAGTATTTTTTATTTTTTTCATCTATTTTTTTTAGTGTTTTGTGATTTTTTTTATTAACTGTCAAATATTATTCCTTTTAGATCTTTCCAAAAAGTTGGAGGCAGGGGCTGCCAAATATAAATGGAATGGCATGCATATTGTGTGAAGATGATGATAAAGTATATGAGATGAGCTTCAAAGTTGGGAAGCACGCAAGGTTGTGTAATGGATTGAAGGATATGATTAATAAAAAAGGCTTCAGGATAGGCAATATACTTCGTTTTGATCACCTGTTCCACGAGATATTCAACGGTAATGCATCTGTTGTTTTTGAAGTTTCTGTCATAAACCATCATGATAGTGAGGGAGGGGGTGATAGCAGTGATGATGATGATGATGGTGGTGGAAGCAGTGACGAAGATGTAGGATCAGCCCAGAAGCCTATTGTGATTGAATAAATTTTAGTAGTTTTTATGTTTTTTCAGTTAATGTGGGATGTTTGTTTCTCTTTTTGTTTCATGTGTATTTGAAGCTTTTTTCAGTTAATGTGATGATCTTTTGTGAACTGTGTTTCTAAGTACTGTGTTTTTAAGTTATATTAAAATGTTTGTTGTTCAATTAGTATAGGACCCTCCAGATCAACAAAAAAAAAAAACAGTCTATAAGTGAGAACAAAATGCTGCTATTTTCAACTGCATAACACCATCGCTCCAGTACAAGTATTGGGATTTAGGTTTACAAATATGAGTAGAGGACCCTCCAGATCAAAATGCTGTTGTTTTTCAGCTGCATAACACCATGGCTCCAGCATAAGTACTGGGACTAATGTATGTGATAGCAGTTTTTTTATATATGAATAAATATTATTAATTTATGTAATTATGAAAATGTTGCTCGTATTCAAAAAACAAAATCTATTGTGCATTTTAAATATTGTAAAAGAGTTCTTATAGTAATTTAACATACAGAATCTTTTAAGATTTTTTATTGACTTGACTTGTCATGTAAAATGACAAAAGAATCTATCTACTTTTGTTCATGTATTGTCAAAACAATACAGAAATGCTGTGGATTTGCAAAGTTAAAGTAGGGAATATTTTGTGGATTTCAATATATTTTTGGAACAGAAGCCTGTTCTAATGTATAGAATCTTTTCAGAATCTGTTTGATTTCTTTTTGTGTTGTCAACTGTGTAATACTGTTACTTTAATACAGTTGAAAATCTCAATTCAATCTTTTCCTACATAGATACGACCTATCAAAAAAAAAGTGATATCTTTTTTACAGAGAAAGATGCAAGGAATCTTTACAGCTTTTTTTGAGTTACAATGTCAGCTAAAATAGAACAAATATTGTTTACATGTTTTTTCTGTTTTTGTTTTCTACAAATTAGACGGTGGTCTTGTTTTTTCACTTGTGCAAAATAAAATATTATTCTAAAAAAAGGAAAAATAACAAAGCATAAAATAAAAGATGGCTTGCAATGATGAAGTAAGAAGACAACAATGGCGCCAGTTGAATAACGATATTAGGAATTTGAAAAGTGATCTTGAGTTTTTGAAAACTGAGGTATCAGTCGTGAAGAATAACTTGGATGTGTTGTTTGAATTTTTTGTAGCTTTCAGAGAGAAAAACCATAGAGATATGGATCGACTTTTTGACAAACTCTTGGATATTGAATTGCAGAACTTTACAGATTCAACCTCTGGTTCTAGCTCTCGCGTTCCTTAGTAATCATTAATGTTTTACTGTATTTTTTTTATGTGTTTCGCAGTGTTCTGTTTTTATGCTTCAATGTGAAGCAAGTATAATTTATCTTTTCTTCTACTTGAGGATACTTCTTTTGTGTTTTTAGAAATATCCTTTTAATGTAATTTTTATATTACTGTTAATGAAAATGGCTGTAACTTTGCCTTTGTTTGTGTGTAAAATGTTGTTTATTAAATAATGTTTATGTACAGTCCTAGCAATATAGGCCCCAGCATTTTTTTACACCAAGCCCAGGATATTGTTATGGGGCTTTAGGTTAATGTAACACCAAATGCTGGGACAACAGGGGTGATTTTGAAGTCCAACTTTATAAACCCCAGTATTTAATGCTGGACAACACACAAAGTAATTCAAAATCGTGTTAAACAGTTTGACCCATTGTAAACAGTGTGACTTATCAGAACTTATGACAAAATACACATTATACCTTTTCAGAATTTCTAGAAGTGACTCTTACGAATAAATGCCAATGTATATAAATTCCTAGCCATAAAACAGATAGACAGGAATCCAATATGTCATTTTTGTTATTGAAAGAAAAAAAACTAAATTGTTTTAAATACTATCTGATCAAAAAGTATCTATGGAGAATGGCCACTGACCATCTAATGGCCACGGACCATCCAATGGAAGACAGGTTTTGCAGAATGGTCATGGATCATCAACTCAAAGGCATGTCACTAACTTGGCTTCAATACCAAGAGACCTCTGTTGGCGTTTTGAATATCTGAAGAAGGAGGTGGAATCCTTGAACGAATTCAGAAAGAAATGTGAAGATGAGTTGTGGAATTTAAGGTACACGCAGCGACAATATTATGAAAAACTGATGGAATTGCTTAAGGTGATGGCAGATCCCCTGCAATTGCACAATGGAGGACCAGGGGAGGCCGTGTTTAGGAATTATGGAGAATAAACAATGTTTTAATTTGATTTATTATCTATTGTTGTTCTTTCACATATTAGGAATTTTTTTCACATGTATTTAAAAATGCAAACAGACAGCCTTAACATTTGTGTGAGACAAGTGTAATTTATCTTTTCTTGTACTTGAGGATACTTCTTTTGTGTTTTTAGAAATATGATTTTATGTAATTTTTATGAAATTGGCTGTAAGTTTTGCCTTTTGTGTTGTATGTAAAATTTTGAGTCTTAAATAATGTTTATGTATAGTCTTAGCAATACATGCCTCAGCATTTCTGATTAGAACTTCCTGGCAAAAACCCTTCTCTTCCATACCATACGCGTTTAATTTGCATCGTCCAGACGAATTTTGAGTTCCTCTTTTCTTCCCCCCCCCCCCCCCCCAAATATTTTGTCTGGAATGGACCATTTCCATTAGTAGGTATTTAAGGTGACAAGTAACAACTCTTGTATTGATAAATGTAGTATAGCTACAAGATATTGTAATGGGACTTTGCTTCAACGTAATACTAAGTCCCAGCATTTTAATGATGGACAACAGGGGGTGATTTTGAATAGCTACGGGATATTGTAATGGGACTTTGCTTCAACGTAATGCTAATCCCCAGATTTTTATACTGGGGCCAGTAGTTTAAGGCACATGGGTGCTCAAGCTTTTTATCCTGAGACGTTATTGTAAATATAGAAGCTGTTCCAGTTTTTAAGAGTGTGTCAGCAAATATCTCGGGTACCAGCATTTTATCAGGATAACATTGGCATACGAGAAGACCTCGAACTGGAAGAAACATAGGGAAGAACATAGAAACACAGTTTTTTTGACTACATTTATAGTGATATTTAATCTATTTTTGACTATACATATTCTCTTTGACCATAACAGTTGAACAAAAGTTAGTAACTCCTAGCCTATAAATAAGGCTTTGCAGTTGAAGCAAACAACAACAAGATTGCAACTAATTTATTTTTTCATCCAAACAATAATATGGAGGACGATCGTTGGGAGGAACTAGACAGTTTCACTATAGAAATAACAAAATCATACTTCCAAAGAGATGATTTTGTATGTTAAAAAAATTACCAAATTATTTTTTATGTTTTTGTTCATCTAATTTTTCAATGTTTTTTTTTTTTGTATTAACTGTGAAAGTTTATTTTTTCAGATCTTTCCAGAGAGTTGGAAAGAGAAGCTGCCAAAGGTCAATGGAAGTGCACTTTTACTTTGTGAAAATGATGACACTGATTATGAAATGAAGTTCAAGGCTGGAAAGGGACACTCAAGGTTGTGCAATGGATGGAAGGAGATGCTTCAGCGTAAAGGCTACAGACTGGGTGATATGCTTCGGTTTAATCACGTTGTTCATGAGGTTTACAACGATGTTGCCACTATGGTTTTTGAAATTTCATTAGTAGGCCACCACAATGTTTATGATGTTGATGATGATGATGACGACGACGACGACGACGATGATGATGATGATGGCAGCAGTGACGAAGATGTAGGATCAGCCCAGAAGCCTATTGTGATTGAATAAGTTTTAGTAGTTGTTATGTTTTTTTAGTTAATGTGGGGATGTTTGTTTGTGTTTTTATTTCATCTGTATTTTTAAGTTTTTGAGCAGTGCATGAATTATGAACAATCTTTTTTCGTATTATGAACTGTGTTTCTAAGTACTGTATTTTTATTATTTAAGTAAGATCAAAATGTTTGTTGTTCAATAAGTAAAATAACTAGAAAATAGATAAATCGAGACAACTATTTTGCACAGCAACAAATGAAAAGTGTATTACATATCCCACATTGTTTCCCTTTTTGTCTTACATATTCTGCAGTCGAGACAAATCTTTTCTCCTGCCTTCTACCTGCCTAAAGTTTGAAATCTGGGGGTTTTGTTATCTCTTCTTTAATGCTATCAGGTACAACCCATGATTCTTCATGTCCAACAGTGTTGATTTCCGCTTCATACTATTTTAACCATGTTTCTTTTTTATACCATATAGAACAATAATCCGACTTGTTTAGGTGCACTCTGTCTATGGCAGCAAGTGCATGTTCACAAGGCATTTTATCCATCTGGAACTTGAGGCATTGACATTCTTTCTTCTTCAAACAAACAATGAATTCTCTCCCTTCATCCGTTACTTTAAAGCTTTGATCCGTAGTCCGGTCAACCTGTAAAAATGTAGTGTATAAGACTACTTGACTAGTTTTTATTTAGTAAAAAGAAAAATAAATAAATAACTAGCATAACAGATATAATGCTGCAATTTACTGGATCCCCTGCTTTTGCATACCATGTAGTCCCAGCACAAAACCTGGGACTTCATGAATTATCATTGACATAACACAAATCACATCCAAAAATAACTGTATTAGTTGATATACTCACATTCATTCTGTATGCTTTTTTTTTTTTATTTTCAATTCATCATCTGTCCATTTTGATGTTGCAAAGAAAATATCCTGCGCACTCTTCCGTCTCTCATAAAACCAGCTCTGTAGCTTGTTCATTATGTTGTCCACCATTGACAGTATTGATTTTCCCCGAGCATGTAACAGAGCATTATTCATGGATTCCACAATATTTGATGTCATCATGTCATATCTTCGATTTCGACAGCAAGCTCTAGTCCATCTCTCTGGTGGTTCTTCCATGAGGTAATCATAGGTTGCCCTATCCGTTTCTTTCATTTAGTTCATGTCTGTTTTAAACTCTGCAATCGTGTAGACTCGACATGTACTATTGAATATACTTATCACTGCAGGACTCACGTTCCTTTTGTTAAGGTTCTTTTCCAGATGATATACACAGATCCCATGTGCACATTCAGGATATACATTTGTAATCCCATTTGCAATTGCAGGATTACGATCTGAAAGGAACAGTAAATTCTCACGGCAACCAAATGCAAAGCGCAACTGCCTAAAGAACCAATTGTATGCCAGATTATTTTCTAAGTCTACAACTCCAAAGGCAAGTGGGAAGATTTGATTATTTGCATCTTTCGTCATTGCAACCAATAGTGTGCCTGAATATCTCCCCTTGAGGAATGTTCCATCGACAACTATCACAGGTCTACAATATTTCCAGCCTTTGATAGATGCCGCACAAGCAAAAAACATATATTTGAACCTGGATAATAGAATTGCAGTGTTATCAGTGAATTGCATGTTAAAATTTTTGAGTCTCAGGTTCTAGTACTGGAACCTTACTTATACATAATTACCACGTCACAACATTTTGTGACGGGGACTCCAACAAATAACAGTGCAGTCTCACAGGCTTTTTTTAATCAGCATTTGTGGAATTCTACACAATAATATATAAGTACACATTTTTTTTACCTGTTCTCACCATCTCTTTGAAGAGCAACGTGTGAGCCTGGATTGATGTCTCTTAGCACATATAAATATGCTGGTAACTTCTGAAAGTTCTCCTCAGGCGTCCCTCTAATTAAAGACTCTCCTTATTTTATAGCACGCCATGCCTTATTATAAGAGATTACAACTCCCATTTTCCTTCTAGTCTATGCAATAACAAAATTAGGCTTAACAGGATAATTATCGTCTCTCAGATTCTCAACTATCTGATCTCAAACAATCTTTGACGTAGCATGTTTTTGGTCTCTTTTTCTATCATCCACTGAGCAAGTGTGATTCTTCTCAAACTTCAGTATTTTGAACAGTGTGGACTGTTTAATTCTGCAAGATCGAACACTCCACTCACATTTTTCATTCATTCACGCCAGTGAATATCTCGTTGTGCTTGATCTCACAACCTTGAATTCAAAATGGTGTGCAATTGCACTTGTCTGGAAACATTTAGTGACACACTGTTTGTTTAAAAAAATTGATCCAACCTTGACGTCATCCAAATCTGCATTTTCTTTTAGTATTGGACAGGAGATTGTCTTATTTTCTTCCTTGAATACCTTTTTCTCTTTTTTCCAGCACTTGATGTCTCAGGAAGTTGAAGATTTACAAACTGTTGTTCTGTGTTTTCAGCATGCATTAACTGTTGATCTACTGCTACAGCTTCGACAGATGGAGGTGTTAAAACTATCACTTCAAAAGCATCATCGTTGTCTATTTGCATTATCATTTGCCCTTCAGCATAATCAACTCTCTCAGACTGTGGAGATCGTTGTGTAATGTCAACTATGAAACGTCTACTCCTATACTCGGAATTGTTCTTCATCAAGTGTAAACAGCTGATTAAATCATCGGTATTTTTTATAGGGACGCCTTTGCTTGTTCCAAGTTCCATATCAAACCATATTAATGTCTCAAAATGTTCTTCATCTAAATCTATCTTTTTCCAAAGGTTCTGAAATCTTCAAATGTATCTGTTTCAGTATGCAGAAAAATCCTTGTCTCATGATCTATGTACTTATAATCTGGTGTCCATTTTCCATTGAATGCAAGCACAATACACTGTTTAGCCATCACCTGTAGTTATAAACACAGTAAAAATCCTAAACTAAGTGACAAACAAAGCCACATGGTAAAATACTGTGTGTGTGTGTGTGTGTATAATGAAAGCTTAAGAACTGCCAACATATAAGTCAAATATACATTTCCCTAGTATAATGGATAATTATATAGGGGAGGGGGATTTTTGAAGTGCAGCTTTATATGCTAAAATATAGCATAGCTACAGGATATTGTAATGGAAGCTTGCTTCAACGTAACACTAATCCCCAGCATTTAATGCTGGAAAACAGGGGGGATTTTTTGAAGTGCAGCTGTATATGCTAAAATATAGCATAGCCACATGATATTGTAATGGGAGCTTGCTTCAACGTAACACTAATCCCCAGCATTTAATGCTGGTAAACAGGGGGGATATTTTGAAGTGCAGCTGTATATGCTAAAATACATAGCCACAGGATATTGTTATGGGAGCTTGCTTCAACGTAACACTAATCCCCAGCATTTAATGCTGGAAAACAGGGGGGATTTTTTGAAGTGCAGCTCTATATGCTAAAATACATAGCCACATGATTGTAATGGGAGCTTGCTTCAACGTAACACTAATCCCCAGCATTTAATGCTGGAAAACAGGGGGAATTTTTTGAAGTGCAGCTCTATATGCTAAAATACATAGCCACAGGATATTGTAATGGGAGCTTGCTTCAACGTAACACTAATCCCCAGCATTTAATGCTGGAAAACAGGGGGGATTTTTTGAAGTGTAGCTCTATATGCTAAAATACATAGCCACAGGATATTGTAATGGGAGCTTGCTGCAACGTAACACTAATATCCAGCATTTAATGCTTGATAACAGGTGATTTTGAAGTGGTAAGCTAAAATATAATCATAGCTACAGGATATTATAACGGGGCTTTGCTTTAATGGAACACAAACCCCCAGCACCTAGTACTACATACACTTTTGAATTTAATTCAGATTCATATTAATTATATATAACAGTAAATTCGCGTACAAATGAGATCATAATAACGAATTTTTATTTCAAATAATTGATTTACAGTTACAAACACGATATATTACTGCAAAATAACTGAAATTCAGTACAGAAACATCACAGAAACTGAGAAAACGCAGCTCAAATTACCTTTTACAGTTTGAATTTGAAACTTCCGGAGAGAGACGATGATGATCTGGAGAGTTGAGAGAATGTGTGCTTTCCTCTGTTTTTTTTTTACGCATGATTTGTATTTATTGTTGAGCTGTAGGTTTTTAAGGGTAGTTCAATAAATTCAATGTATGGGCTGTTTTTAGCGGCAGTAGCTTGTATGTACGTGAGTCATTATTGGCTATTTCTCAACGAATTTTGAAACTGTGGATGAAACTCATTTAGCGTGTGTAAAATTGACTAGTCATCAAATTTTCACCTATTACAATCATGCTATAGTTAAATCATCCATTAGTTGGTCTTTACTATAAACTAGATAATAAAGCGTAATCAAGGGTGGTTTATTAAAATTGGAGGTTTAAAACCAACACCTAATAAGAAGTTATTAAATTATTAATAATATTCATGTATAATTTAATTCAAATTTCACTTCTCAAAATTCGTGAGATGCAAAGTTGTAAACTGGTCTTTCTAAAAATCAGTTCCTTTAAATATTTTTAATGGATAAATAGATACAGTTAATTTAGATAATCGAGTAAAAATTATACAATGATTACATTAGTAACGTAGAAAATCTTCTTAATATTTATTCTTCACTAAAAAAAATTATGTTTTCCTAATACAACTATGTTTAATACTTTGAAACTTCTAATTATACTACTCAAATCTTCATATTTGTCAATAACTTTTTTTAAAAGATTAGAATTAATGTAATGCATCGAAACAAATGGTTAAAATTTTACTAACTTAAAAGAACTCTTACCAATATAACAAATATAACTAATAGCAAACCTTTGGGGGGCATTAAACTTACGGATGCCGAAAGCAATGCTTTAGTGACTTCATAAATTTTTGAGTACTTGGATTATATATATGAAATTCTCGACCAACAGAGCATATCAGTTCTCCTTTAGAAGGCGACAACTCAATGAAACCATTCAAAGTCAAGGCGAAGTCGATATTAAGGTTCTCGTAAAAGTTATTTGATGATAGACGTAATATGATGATATGTTGGTATTTTGTGCTTAATTGCAACTCATTTCGACTAGCTTTTATCCCTTTTAGTGATATTATTAGAATGAATCTTATGTTATTCTTCACGTTTCAGGTTTTTAAGAGAATTAATATACAAAGCCGAAGAAAATATGAAAAAGAGTAAAAACAAGTGCACTTTGGCTACAAATTGAAGAACGCGAAGATAAGACAGCAGTTGGATCAGCGCCTCGCCGAATCTGTGGCTCAAGAGGTTACCATCCGCCGAAGGAGGAAAGAGTTCATGATAATCAGCAACTGGAAGGGCGGATCACCGAGTAGAGTGCTGAATGCCATAGGCGACTCCGCAGAAGAAGCGGTGCACCCGCCGCTGCTCACTGGAAAAATCTTAAAGTCTGCGACGCTCAGGAGTCTACCGCAGTTACAAAGGCGCTTCACCGAACCTGCACCACAAAAGAAAAAGAATGTTTAGCAAAACATGAAGGCGGCGAGCCATCAACCAATTAGGCGGCTCGCCGAACAAGCGGCGACCTGGCGTAAAAACAAGGAAAATAGCAAACTTGTAAATATTAGACTAGTTTTGAAACTCATTCCTATAAATAGGTTGTTATGCCTCCGAGAAAATAGATCATTTTTCAGCTTAGAATATTACTTTATGCTTTTTGAATATTCCTGGAGAACAAGGAGGGTTTCTACTTGAATCTTTGTAAGGATTTAATTCTTCAATCTAAATTCTTATATGATTCTTGCCATTTTATCTTATATCATGTGTGTGTTAGACCCTAGTATGAGTAGCTAAACTCATACTAGAGGTTTATTAATGAAAACTTGATTATCTTATTTAAATCTTGTACTTAATCTTACAAAATCAATGGGTTAACATAAATCTAGCTCTCCATCACACTTTCTTAACTAGGGTTTAAGGCACGACCGCACTTGAACCTAACCCTACTTTATTTTTGTCACCCGAAAGGGGTTGAAGGCGTAGGTTAATGGAGACTAGCGAGAATCTGGGTTACATTGGTTGCGACCTACCCCATCTAAAGGGGACGACTTAAAAAGGTCATCCCCGCTCGGGTCTTTAGACTATGGTTTCTAGCGCTTCATTATTGACTCGATAGGGCTTGATGAGGCAAAATCCTCCATATCCCGAGAGGGTTTTGAGGAATACATTGGAGGTCCGACCATTGATGATACCCATATGATTTGTATGGTTAATACAAGTGTTTAACTAAGAGAATCTTGTTAGAATGGATAGACCCTAGCTCATTCTCATTATTTACACCCATCGTCATTATTTAACTTGTTTTACATTAATTGCTAGTTGTAGTTAAGAAATTTTTACCCTTATTCATTAGGAATTTACGGGCAATTCGCAGAACTTGCTATTATTCAACCTAGATCTAATAGATTACTTTGCCAAGCTCCTGTGGAATCGACCCCGGCTCTCGTTGGGTACTATTACTTTTTACGACCGCCCCATCATCCTTAGTGGTGAGTGGATTGAGCGTGGATCAAATTTTGGAGCCATTGCCGGGGAGCTACGGTACATCTATTAGGTTGAATTTTTGTGTTCTAGTCTTGTTAGTTGTTTCTACATTTTACCTTGTGCTTTATTTTACCGTGTGTAGGCGAATTCAAGTATGAAAAGGAATCCGGATAGAGCTATGAGGAACCCCCTCTACAACCGTGCTAATGAGGGAGTTCCATTTCCAAATTCTCCAATTGCCCCAAATGATTATTATGGGGAGTCCGAAGAAGATTATGATGACACTTCTCTTAGTGAGGAGAGTTATGGAATTCATGGTGTCTTTGAGGAGAATGAAGACCCTCAGGTTGAAAATGAAGCCCAAAATGATGGAAATCCTCGTGGAAATGCTCAAGCCAATGAGAGAGCTCATGTTGGTAACAATGATGGTGTTGCGGACAATGCAAACCGAAGAGGCAACAATGTTAATAGAGGAGGCCGAGGTGCAAACCGAGGAGACCGTGGTGCTCAAGCTAATAAAAGAGCCAATGTCAATCGAGTGAATGTTCGCAATGACAATCAGAACCAAAGGAATGCAAGGGGTGGTCAAAATGATAATCAACATGTTCAAGATTTGGAATATTCGGAGGAGGAAGTGAATTTGGACACTTTTGCAAGTGCCATTGTGCCACCACCAATTCGTGGAAATATGACTTTCAATACTCCACAAGTAATTCTTCATGAACTTGATCAAAATGGACTTTTTAGTGGAAGCAAGCGTGATGACTCAACGGAACATTTGAGGAATTTTGTGCAAACGTCTCATCTCTACAAGTCGGAACAATTGTACGGAAGAGTCTTTGCACCTAAAAGTATTTCCGTATTGTCTATCGAGGAAGGCCAATGCATGGTTGAACAAGCTACCAAAGAATTCAATTTACACTTGGGAGGAACTTGTGAAGCAATTCTTGGCAAAATTCTTGCCCAAAGGCAAGCAAGCTTTAATGAGAGACAAAGTGTATATATTCAAGCAATATCCTACCGATTCATTACATGAGGCTTGGGGAGCTTTCCAAGAGGTTTTGCTGCATTGCCCAACTCATGGTTTTAAAGGTGATATGATCTTACAATGTTTCTACCAAGGAATCAATAAGAATAACCAATCGGCCATGAACAACTTATGTGAAGGTGCTATCATGGACCATACTTTTCAAGAGGTCAAGAAAATTCTTAACAAAGTTGCCAAACAATCTCAAGATTGGCAATCAAGAGCTCAAAACCCGAGTGGTGGAGGAGGAATGAATCAAATGATCATGAACATATTTGAAGATAAAGCGGAACAAATATCTCAAATCATCACCAATATAAGCTTCTTAGAGGTGCCAAAGAAGAGAAGGAGAAAAAGATGAACAAGGTAGAAAATCTTCAAGTTACTAATATCGGGCACCAAGTGGCTCCAATTGGGTATGCCAACTCCGGAGGCCAACCTCTAACCCTTCTTCAAAGAGGGCAAGAGGAATATTTTCCGGAACAATGTTTCAATATCCATAATGTGGAAGAAGCCAACTTTGTGGCTTTTTAACAAGGTGGCTATCAAAGGCCTTATCAACAAGGCCAATGGAGGCAAGATCAAGGAAGACAAAATTGGAACAACAATCAAGAGGGAAGGGGAGTTGGTGCTTCTCAAAACTATGCACCAAGAGCTCCTTACAAGCAAGGTGAGAATGAATGGAGAAGTCTATTAAAATTGGAAAAAATGATGGGAGAAGTCCTCAAGAATCAAGAATGTTATACCGGGGAAATCAAGGAGATTAAGCAGACGGTAAATGCTCATAGTACTTCCATCAAAACTCTTGAATCGCAAATGAGCACCCTTTCTCACCAAGTGAATAAAAGACCTCAAGGAGCACTACCAACTGACACGGTAGTGAATCCTAAGAGGAATGAGAAAGATCATGTGATGGCAATTATGACAAGGAGTGGAAAAATATGGGAAGATCCTAAAGCAAAAGAAGATGTGGATGAAGTAGAAATGCAAAAGGGAGAGCAAAACAAGGAGGAGGAGTTGCACCAAGATGAAGCAAATGATGTGGAAGTAGAGATTTCAAGGCATGAAGTTGATAATGAGGCAATCCCTCAAGAACCAATCCCCGAAGTCACTACCCCTCAAAAAGCTAAACCAAAGAAAACTCCACCACCCAAAAAAAGCCTTCTTAGTCCAACCTCCATTCCCAAAATTCCACTTCCTTTCCCACAAAAGAAAAAAACAAGCATCTCAAGCTAAGAAAAATTGGGATAAGATAGTATCAACATCCATCAATCTCTCTTTGGTTGATACATAGAGCCAAATGCCAAATGTTGCAAAGCTTGTAAAAGATCTTGTGACAAAAAAGAATTATGAGGATTATGAGCCGAGCAAGGTGACTCATCAATGTAGTTCAATTGTCTCAAAGCATATGGCAAGAAAGATGGAGGATCCCAGAGCCTTCACGGTTCCATGCACAATTGGAGGGACACATTTTCCTAAAGCTCTATGTGATCTTGGAGCAAGAATCATTTTGATTCCGTATGCGGTCCACAAGACTTTGACTACCAAGGAAGTTCCTAAGGCTACAAATATGAATTTGCAAATGGCCGATCGCTCCATGAACCAACCAATTGGAGTTGTCACCAATGTTCTAGTGAAGGTGGAGAAATTTTGTATTCCCGGCGGACTTTGTGATACTTGATTGTTCGGTGGACTTTGATGTCCCCATTATTCTTGGGCGTCCATTTCTAGCTACTGGGAGAGAACTTTGTGATGTAGAGAAGGGGGAGCTTACATTTTGTTTCAATAGTGAGAAGGTTGTGTTTCATATATGCAGAACATTAAAACAACCTATGGAGGAGGCAGTCACTTGTTCTTATGTGGATATGGTTGTGGATGCACTTGTGGAAAAAGAGAGTGTTCTAGTGAGTCAAGCGGACGAATTGACCGCGGTGATTTGGAACATGGATATTGATAGTGAAGAGAGTGTTGCCGAATGTGTAAAAGCATGGAAGGACTTGGCACTAAACCCTATGTTTCCAAAAAGCTTTTCCTTGATCTTGAAAACCGAACCACTCCTCCCACAAAGCCCTCAATTGAAGAACCATCCTCATCAACCTTCGGCTCCAATACATTTGATTGTAGGAATTCACAATCAAGTCTCATTTTGCAATAAACGTCCATTTTATTCTTACATGGTTATTTATTTATCGCCAATTTCCACTCCACTAAAATTTTCCATGTCTCTAGTGCGTAAAAAAATTGAATCTTCAGAGACAATAAATTTATGTTGCTATATTTTTTAACTCTACAAGTTAGCAAGGTTCGTGGCATCAGCTAACACAATGTAAATTTCTTATGGGTAATAATAACTGCTAAATAAGCTTTGATGTAGTACGTAATATAAATCATTAAGAATTCAACTGAGATTTAAGAACACTTAAACTGGAACAAATGAATACCTTTAAGTTTGTCCAGCTATTCTTGCGAACAATAAAACGTCACACTGAAACTGTGGTTTTGGATCTTCGTGTTTCTGTTGGGAAAAGAACCAAGAAAGCATAATAGAATGTTTAACCCAGAGTCCAGGCATAAGCCATGTAGCAAAATTATGTTACAATAGATTTTAAGATTTCGGCAGTAAAAGAACCAAACACTGGTATTACTGAAATGTTGCATAAGCCATGTAGCAAAATCACGTTACAATAGATTTAAAGATTTCGACAGTAAAAGAACTAAACACTAAGATATTGCTGAAATATTGCATAAGCCATGTAGAAAAATCATGTTACAATAGATTTAAAGATTTTGAAAATAAAAGAACTAAACACTAAGGTATTGCTGAAATGTTGGCTTCCAAGTAAAACATTGCTGATTGAGAACAGGAAGAAGAAAGCACATGTGACATTTTATATGAACAATTGTGGACAAGGTTTTCTACCTTCATATCCGTGAATCCTATATAGAAAAAGATTAATAAACAAGATAAGTTATAGTCAACAACATGATGATTCTATGAACGAGAAAATTGTAAACATAATTTAATGTTATTTGGAGTCATAATATATTAAATGTAAGCATAAGATAAACCAATAAAAGAATAATCAAACTCACTAGTCGGAATATATATAGTTGAAAAATAAGCTTATGTCTATCATTACTACTAGAAAGAGTTGTTGAATTTTACCTAAAAAATGAATATTTCTTTGTATGTAATTTCTAATTTCTCGTGGCAACTAAAAGAGTTTCAGATTCATGGTAGGGTTGCAACAGAACAATTTGTTGCTTATTATATTCTATGAATATGAACAAACTATGTTAGATATACTGTTCGAAGTAATCGAAGAAGAGCAATCATTTATGTCCTTTAGGTATCATTAACTTGACAAATGAGAAAGCAGATCATCGAAGGCTCTTTGGTTTCCAAATAATTCTAATATTTATGTTTCAAACTCCTAGTAATATGTACCACATATATGTGTACATTAAATCCAAACAAAAACACAAATTTCTAAAGGACAAAATACACCATATAGTTTCATTAAAAAAAAATTCTTTAATCAAGGAATTGAAAGAAATAAATTGCTCAAGCGTCTTAAATGGGGAATCAATCCATCCATATTTGTGTTTTATAATTTAATTTTTATTTGCTGATATATTTATTTATTTATATATTTACCTTTTTGTACATAAAATGTATTTGACAAATATTTGATTGAAGGGAAAAATCATCGTTCACTTTTTGCTTAAGGGGTATGATATGATGTAATCCATTGCATCTTCTCCACCGCCTCCAGTCCCAGTTGTCATCGTACTGCCTTTTTCACTTTTTGAAAAATAAATACGATTTTTAAATTAATTCCGACCAAAGCTCCGGTGATGATCTGTCTATCATGTTCCTTAATTTTTTTTCAATTCTTTCAAAAATTCCGCTGAGGCCTACTAGTTCTTTCTTGAAACTTTTTTATTTATATTAGGTCTGTTGTTTTTGCTTAAGTTTTTACGTAAATCCGCTAAAAATATCGTGTAAATCTTTTTTCATGTGTTTGTACAATTATACAAGTTGATACACTTCTATAAATTTGTTTAAATTTGTATACGCGTGAACATAAAATAAATAAAGTTCTATAATTTTAAGATTTGTGTATTATTATGGATGTTATGTATGAATTTTTAATATTTTATATATTTTTCTCATTGTATACGTATTTCTCTAGAAATATACATTGTACGTTGTTACGGTGGTGCTGAGGCTATTACGTTATTGTTGCAGATGCTAAACGCTGGTGGTGGCTGGTGCAACCTCTGTTACATGCTGCTGGTGCAGCCTGCTGCGGCTGTTACACAGTTGTTGTTGTTGTTGTTGTTGTTGTTGCTGCTGCTGCTGCTGTTACGCAACTACTGCGACTATTAATAACGATAATGTACCTAGTTTTATTCCACAAGTAGGGTCTGGCCACTAGGGTGGAGAGTTTGTTTCCGCTTCACCTTCGGTTAGAGAAAACATTTAGGAAACATGACAAAAAAAGACAAAATATCTTGCTACATAGAATGATAAAAGTAAAGCATATCTAAAATAAACAAATAACAACAGTGGATATAACACACATACGAATATGGAAATAATCTATATAGAGAAGACACTCGACTACTATCTACCATTCTACCCTAATCCTCGGCCTCCACACATTCCTATTTAGGTCCATGTCCTCGATGATCTGGATTAGGACCATGTTCTGTCTAATTATCTCAGCTCGGTTCTTTGTCGGTCTAATCTTACCTCTTCGTAGAACCAACACTGCCAGTCTCTCACACCTATTCACTGGGGGTATCTGCACACCTCATTTTCACGTGTCTGAACCATCTCAACCTCGTTTGACGGTTCACGCATCTTGTCCGCCTCTAAATTTTCTTTTTGGTCCAATTTTTTTGGGCTAGAAACTTTAGTATAAACCGAAGAACCGAGCAAACCGAACTAAAATAAACTGAACCATACTGAAGTATAAAAAGTATGATTTTTTCTATTTTTAAAGAATCGAATATCGAACCGAAATTTCAAAAAACCAAACCGAAGTACCGAACGCCCACTCTAAGTGCAATTGATTTGTATTTAAGTGAGCCAAAAGCAATGAGTTGTACCAAATTAACCTTGATTTCTTTAAGTTACTTAGATTTTGAGATAAAACCGACTAAGAGTTTGTTTAAATTGTAATAGCAATATAAATGAATAATAAACGGAAACAAGTAAATAGCAAAATCAGAATAAAGAAGTCTTATTGATGATATTAAAAGCTAAGACAATGCTCTCTTTTCCAAGGCCGCCATTTTATATTCAATAAAGTGTATTTTTACAAGAATGGTTACATGGATATTTATAGTGCCCTTTAACACTAAAGGTTTTCGATACATTCCTGGCCACATACCCCTCCAACATAAAATTTTGTCTCTTTAGAAATTATTGATGTTGGTGTCAGTGTACAACCATATAATATTATATGTATTGGTGCAACTTACAAAATTTTCGTCTTCTTGTGTTCGGTCTTGTGGAATCCAATGCTAGCCCTAGTATTTTTTTTGGGTATCTGTTCTGTCTGGTTCCAGTAATGCTCGATCTTGCTTTGATTTTATTAATTTCCTTTATGCCTTTGACGAAGTCTTCGTTTCACGTCATCTTCTATTGCCAATTAAATAGTGTTGATGTATACATGATTAGTGTGGATTTTACCCAATACATTTGACATTCTTATTTCAACATTTATACCGATTAGACATTAAGTATTTTAAAAATAATATGCCCATCATAAAATCATATACAAAATAATACTAAATGTTGTTAGAGAGACTACGAAAAACAATCATACCAGGGGAGATTGAAAAAAAATATTTCTCATATAACTAGTATGATATTTCATAACTAATCTAGCGTTTTGGTTAATGATAGTAAACAATATTATTATCGATATTAAATTATATTTAAAATCGGAAAAGAGTTAAAATTACTCCTCAACTATCGAAAATGGAGCAACTATACCCTCCATTTGCAAATGGTATCGAATATACCCCTACCGTTAATAAAATAGGCCACTTCTACCCTAAAAAACTAACAGCCCTCCATGTCATTCTTTTTGCCTATTTTAAACCTATATGAGTAATGACGTGGAGTACCACCGTGGAATACAAAAATACCGTACCATTTTCTTATAATCAATGTCCTCTTCTCCATCTTTAGTAACTCATTCACTGTTTTAGTTTCAAAACATCATCTTCGATTGTGGTATGGAAGTTTTAATTCGGAGCAATATCTCTTCATTCATAAACTACAATTAACCAAATAGATCAGTTAAAGAAGTGAATATAAAAATACATTTTTATAAACATCTCTTTCTTTCTTGTGCTCAAATTAAGCAGCTGCAGACACATACACAAACTCACAGCAATTTTTTTTATTTTTAAAAAATGATCTTTTTCACCTTTTACTTGTAGGTAACCGCTTAGCAGTAAAGCTTTCTTGAACATATTTAACCTAAAAAAATTAAAAGAATTAAAACAGAACTCAAATATTAATGGAGAAACAACTTTTAGCTCATATTTTTAATTTCTTCATCATAATTTTGAATATCTCAGGCAAACAACAAGAGAAAAAAAACCATAACAAACTTCAGAGGATATACATAAAAAGAGAAGAAGATAGAGGAGAAAGGGAAAACAATTAAAATAGTAAAAGAAGGAGGAAATCAATGTTGCAGAGTTATAAAAACTTTGATTATTTACAATGAAGTGACGATATGATTAAGATAATATCAAGAATGGAGTTTTTGAAATCAAAGCTATAGTGAAGAGTTTTTTAAAGATGGAAAAGAAGACTGGTCATAAGAAAATGGGCATGGCATATTTTATTCCATGGCGTATGTCCTTGTCATCACTTGTTCCACGGTGGCAATCCATGTCATCACTTATATAAGTTTAATATAGGTAAAAAAAAAATGGCATGGAGGGCTGTTAGTTTTGGAGGGTAAAAATGGTCCATTTTATTGACGGTAGTGATATATTTGATACTATTTACAAATGGAGGTATAGTTGTTCCATCATCAATAGTTGAAGGGAATTTTGACCCTTTTTCGTATTTAAATTTATATAGTATTATATATACGTGATAAAATATAAAGCAACAAGAAGAATTATACGTATTAAAGATAAAAAGTACTTTTAAAGTATGTCAGCCATATATTATATTGCTTAGATTATTATTCACTGGAAAAAAATTGATATGAAATTAGTCACCCTATAATAATTCACTTCTATTGTTTATTGCATAACGATTTCAACTTATAATTATTTGAAAAGTACAGTAAAGGCAAAAAAAAGTGCACGATAGGGAGTAAAAGTAAGACATCTGCTGTTAAGTAGCCAACTTTGGGCAAACCGCTGGCAGGCAGCCTCTGTGTTTTCTACTTACAACACTTCACTTCCCTCTTTCATCTCTCAATTTCCCAATTCTCTCCTTTTATCTTTCTACCTCCCTCTTTTGCATTTCTTCAAACAGGTGGCGGACAAAAAAAAAAAAAATACTGTTCCTCTTTACATAGCTTCTGTTTATGAAACCCTAGAACTGGGTCCTATTTTAAATTTTAGCCCTAATTCGCCTGCATGAATTGATTCGATCTCTAGAATGGAGAAAAATCAATTAGAAGTGGCGTTGTTCAATCCTTCTAATACGACGTCGTTTATGAGCTCGTTCGAGTCGCAAAAGGAGCTGTTTCAAAGCCAAATTGATCAGCTTCATAACATTGTTTTACACCAATGCACCCTCACAGGCGTCAATCCCCTCTCTCAAGAAATGGTTCGTTTATTTCTTTCTTTTATTATGCTGAACTGTAATTTTTTTAATATTTTGCTGCTAATGATTGTTTTTGGTAATGTAGGAACAAATATCGGTTAAGTTGAAAGTTCATTAAGTTGTATTGTTAGTTAGATTTATCACATTTATTGTACGAATACGAAAATAAGTGCAACATACTTTATATGGTTGTACAATTGAAGGATTAATTAATGATTAGTGAGTAGCATTAGGGCTTTGGGATAAAAGAGTTACTCAGTACCTGAGCCGGTCGGAGATAGCCTGTAACCCGTGGAATTAGTCAAGGTGCGCGTTAGCTGGTCTGGCCTGGCCAGACAACATGGTTTATAGAAAATAAAAGAGTTTAGCTCGTGTGTGTGAGTTAGGGCTATGCACGTCACGGGTTTGAACTCCGCCAGACAAATACTTGGTAGTTAAGTGAAAAAGGGTAGAGGGAAAGGCCCCTTATTCATCGAGCTTCGAATTGCGCTCCACTTGTGGTGGTGACAACAACATACCTAGTATGATACCAAAAGTGGGGATTGGGGAGGGTGAGGTGTACGGAAACCTTACCCTTCAAGAAAAACAGTTATGAAAACGGGTTTGGAAAAGTAAAGGAAAATAAAAAAATACAAGAAGAAAACGCAAAAATAGAAATACCAAGGTAAAGAGAATACCGGACATCGACATACTAAAACGAACCAAGGAAAAGAACAGTACTAGTGAAAGCGCAAAATAAGATAAAATTAGAAAAATAAGAATAAT
Organism: Petunia axillaris subsp. axillaris; assembly: GCA_029990575.1. NCBI lineage: Eukaryota > Viridiplantae > Streptophyta > Magnoliopsida > Solanales > Solanaceae > Petunia > Petunia axillaris. Next base: position 12,839,439 of record JARKNS010000006.1, read on the forward strand.
ACTGATAAGGCTCTCTAAAACCCCACCCTAAACCATGTTCTTCCGCAGAAACAAGAGAGAACACTCAATTACCTTCTATCTTATACTCCACTCCTCAACTTCCATGCTCCTCTATCTAAGGTCAAATCTTAAGTTGAGAAATGTCTTGCCTAATCACCTCGTCCCAATTCTTCCTCGGTCTACCTCTCCGTAGACCCAACACAACTAACCTCTCACACCTAGGGAGCACTAATGCTTGAATTATCTCAGTCTCGCTTCGCGCATCTTGTCCACTACTGAGGCCACACCCATCTTATCTCGTATGACTTCATTCCTAATCTTATCTTTTCTAGTATGTCCACACATACATCCAAGCATCTTCATTTCAGCTACTTGCATCTTACTCAGTCTCATACAACATAGTTGGTCTAACAATCATTCTATAGAACTTACCCTTAAGTCTAGGTGACACTATCTTATCGCATAGGACACCGGAAGTGAGCCCCCAGTGGTTTCTTGGTTATTAAACAATTTTTTTAATCCGAAGGAGAAAAGAGAATGACTTGATGACCAGCATGTCTGGTGCTCGTGACTACTCGGTTATTTGAATTTTTTTTTCCCTTCGAAAGGCGGAAAAAAAGACTTGAGGACCAGCATGTTTTTTTTTTTCGTATTCTGTTTTTCCAGAAGGATAACAAAAAACCTATTTAAGACATAGTATTTTCCAGTCTTAGTTACCTATTGTGAAAAATGTTTCCTGTTTTATATCAAAAAGGGGAAGATAACTTCTGTTACTAACGGCAGTAGTCATTCTACTTTATAATTAATCTAACTCTTACTCCATATAACTTGTTTCAGTCAGTACTTGGACATTGTTTTAGTCATTCTCCTTCTTGGGTGATTGCTCATTTAGTTTTCTTCTACTGTGCAGGCTGCTGGAGCTCTTTCAATAAAAATTGGTAAGTCTCCTTTTGCCCAAAATAAAGAATGATTCTTTTGTATTCAAGCGATAATTTTGAATAGACTTGGGACTTCCACTGAGAATGAACAGACAGTAGGTCATATTAACATCTTCGTCAGTTACTCCTTATTATCTGTCTCAGATTGATTACACTACATGAAATATGTGTGCTTGTGTTGAAATATCCTCCCAGTATTTTATTTAGTTTGCATCAGTAATAGTATACTTTCTTTCGGTTGCCAAGTACAGCATTGCTTTTATGTATCAGAATTGGTGTGTTGAAGTTTAATAGAAATTTGCTACTGTTGTCGTTTTTCCTTACAAGGTGATCTTTTGACCAAATTTAGTGTAGTTTGTATTTTTCATTATTAGCTTTAGTGATGATCTTGACTTTGAAACGTTTGTGTTAGCTACTCTAATTCTATTTATATTCTGACAGTTTAACATCTTCTGTTGCAGGCAAAAGGCCACGAGATCTCCTAAACCCCAAGGCAATAAAGTATATGCAGTCTATCTTTGCTATCAAAGACGCAATAAACAAAAAGGAAACCCGCGAAATTAGTGCTCTTTTCGGTGTCACTGCCACACAGGTATGTTCCTTTTCTCGATCTTTAATAGTCCTTTCCCCATTCTACCTTGCCGTAATTTGTTCGAAATTCTTCTACTTTTCGTGGTTGTGACTATTTCAAATGCAATTAGGTTCCTTTGTTGAAAATTGAGTTAGAACCAATAGATCAATGAAAGCAGTGGTTTGACTTTTTAATCACTAAATCTTAGTATCTCACTGTTGCGTCATGCAATGGTATGTTATACTCCTATGCTCATGAGCCATGATTGTTCAAAGATTATCTTTTTCCTTGGAAGTCCGCTCTTGTAATAAACTTTGAAAGAAGCACATGTTGGTGGCATTTGCGTTTTAGTTACTCCATGCTTGTTGTTTGTCTACTTTGGACGTTAGGAGCACAATGTTGTGGAATGTATGATATAGCTCCTTAGATATATTTTCCCCTTGTCTTCTTCACCTTTTTTGGTGGTATGGGTATGGACGGGGTCCTCATCCGTTTTTGTGTAGATATTAAGCTGGGAAGATGATATAAGATTTGTGCGTTCTCTGATTTTATCTTCTAAAATCTCACATAGTTTGTTCAAATAACATCTCTATATTTGCAGGTTCGGGACTTCTTTACAGCTCAGCGTACAAGAGTCAGAAAGTTACTGCAGTTATCCCGAGAGAAGGCTAGCACATCAAATGCATCTAGTGAAGGCCCTTGTGCGATCCCTTTGAGTTCTGTCCCTAGTTTACAAACAGAGCCAGTTCCCTTAGAGAGCGTGGCTCCAACCTGTACAGAGGAGGGGCCGTCTTGTTCTACACAGGATGAGATCCTAACTGGCATAGAGGAGTCAGATAAACATTTTCTTGATAATATTTTTACCTTAATGGGGAAGGAAGAAAGCTTCTCAGGGCAGGTTAAGTTGATGGACTGGATATTGGAAGTGCAAAACCCTTCCGTGCTATATTGGTACTTGAGAGTTTACGGTTTTAGAATTTAAATTACCTATTTGTTTACCCCGTTAGGAGTATAATTGATTTTCTTAATAACATAGGTTTTTAACTAAAGGGGGTGTAATGATTTTGGCTACATGGTTGAGTCAAGCAGCTCTCGAAGAGCAAACGAGTGTTCTTCATGTCATCCTTAAGGTCAATAATGATCCCTTAGTGCTATATTATTTTCGCATAATATCAACTTTTCCTGCAACCAATATTGTTGTTCTGATGGTTGATTGGTTGTCAGGTGCTATGCCATCTTCCTCTACACAAAGCATTTCCAGTACATATGTCTGCTATACTGCAGAGTGTTAACAGACTCCGATTTTATCGGACTCCAGGTGTGTTCTTATCACATATGACTGCGCCGTGTTTGATCCCTAGTTTTTATTGTTATCTCATTAATTAGAAACAAAAACAAGTAAGAAGATGTTCCAATAAAAGGAACCCTGAGTCTATATTCTTCTCCAATTTGAGTTTTACTCCCATCTCAAATGAATTCAAGAACATATTCTATGAAATTCTGACCCGTGGTCAGAATGGGTTGTGAACAACTATAATGGCTGAATCCAATAAGATAGCATTTACAACCTAAGAAGTTACGAGTGCTCGGCCATGTACTTGGAAGCCCAATAAAGCATCTCTACTATGAACTGTTAACCTAGTGAATCACACATTATATAAGCTCTTAAGAAATATGCCTACAAAACTTGTCATATCAGGAGGTCACGTTTGGAAATCACTGTACTGGTGCTGTAGTGAATCTCAACATTTCATTATATCATATAACTTCTTGTGTTGTTGTCAAATGATGACATTGTTTGCGGAAATTACTGCTCTGGCACTATGTTCAGTTCTGTGTTTCATTATGGCAGTTTTGTTGGACTTTGATGTGTAAAGTTTTTAAAGATACTGATTTGATGCTTCAATAACTGATCATATTCTGAGATGGCAGTTGGGAAGGAGTTATGGAGGAACTGTTTACATGTGTATTTCTAGACTGCAGCAATAACTTAGAATTTGCTAGATTAGAAGACACTAAAATGGATGTAGCTGCAGTTTCTTTTACTTCTGTGGTCACGCGAAATAATTTAGTCTGTTGTTTAGGTGGAGTTTTTATTGTATTTCATTATAGCAGCTGATTTCTGTACTGCACCATCCATATATTTTTCCTGGAAGAGGTTGGGGTTGTGGGGGGGGGGGGGGGGGGTGGTTGTAGAGAATGGAATCCTCTTTTAGCCCCCTCAATGTTTTGGATCTCATTCATCTGATTTGAAGACCAGATATCTCAAACAGGGCAAGAATTTTGCTTGCAAAATGGAGCAAAATGTTTGCAAAGAGCCAGGCTATGAAGAAACGTAATGGGACTAAATCGGCTAGTGATATGCAGGATGAGTTGCTGCTGCAACAGAGGTAAGCATAGGTTTTGCCTCAAGCACCTGATTGGCTTTTCTCAGTTATCAATAATTTTATTGTCATTTGCAGTATTGGTGAAGTTATGGGCAGCGAATTATGGAATGCAAAAGTTGAGGACTTAGTAAGTTCATGACAAACATAAATGAATTTGGTTAAGAAGATGCTGGTTTTCTATTGGTTCTCAATCATTTTCCTTTCTTTTGGTCTTTTAGGACGAATCTCATGCAAATCTGTCTGGGACTTCAGAGAATTTGAGGTCTGTTGTGTTCTCTCTGTCTTTTTTTTTTTTTTTGTTTTTTTTTTTGTAATTGCTGATGAGTTTCTGACAAACACCTCTCTTTCAGGAAGTTGGATTCTCCACAACCAGTTAAATTGCTTACAGCTTCTTCAGATGACTCTAACAAGATGATTAATAAAGGAGCTTTGGCATCCAGTATCCTTAGATTCTTTTTCCCCGATAAAATTTATCAATAGTTTTGACAGTTTAATGAATTGTTATCTGCTATTGGGAGAAATTTAGATTTCTCTTGTATTCATGCTTTGAAATTAATGAATATTCGGAAGTTTCAGTTTGACATATATGTTGAAGAGATTTTACTGTAATAGGGAGAATCATCAAAGTATTTTTTTTTCCTCTCTTCTCTGTTTTCTTAATCACTTGCTTATCATTTTTTTGATAAGGTAAACAATATGATTGACTTGCTTATCATTGAATACCTTAGCTATTTTTAGAAAATCGTGAGCGTAGAAAAGTTCAGTTAATGGAACAACCAAGCCAAAGAACGACAGGAAGGAGCCCGCCAGTTGGAAGGCCAGCACCTGTAACTCAAGGCCGCCCACTTTCAGCAGATGATATCCAAAAAGCAAAGATGCGTGCTCATTTTTTGCAGAGTAAATATGGAAAAGCTAATAATGCTGACAATTCTAGGGTGAAGCCCGAAGTTGCTGACGGTTCTCGGGTGAAGCCCGAAGTTCCAAACGGAATTACCTCTTCACAAGATGGTAGCTTGCGTGGAGCTCCAAAATCACCAGATCGGCCTGAAGTTGATGAATGGCCTAAAGTTGATGATCGTGAAAAGCTCGAGAACTTTACCTTGAAAGGGTCCAATCAGCAGGAAAGTCATCGCAAATTGAGCTTAGACATAGAAGAACCTCCATCGAAAAGGTGCAGGAGAATGCAGCAGATCCCCTGGCAGAAACCACCAGGTACATTTGCTGTTGTTATTGAAAGAGTGTTCTTGTTGAACTGTTCAGAATTCAGAAAAAGGAAAAACATAAGTTAATCACTTAGATGATAATTGGTCAGTTCCGGTTCTGTTAGGTACTTGACATGGCATTTCGATGGTTCTAATACTTTTTAGACTCTAGGTTTCCTTCCAAAATTCAACGAAATAAGATCATAACCACCTATCTCACCTACATTGTCTTTAGGTCGATTTCTTCCCTTTTTGGTTTCTCTATCTATTTATTTATATACACAAGATTCGGTTGCGACATATCTCTATAGTAGTAGTTATCAAGTTAGCACTAGTCTCTTACTTATCCCAAAAAAAAGAAGCTATTATTGGTCTGTATTTTATCCCAAAAAATTTAAGAAAAAACGAAAATTCAAGCCTTGGTCCCTACATGTCTTCACAATAGTCGAGCTAAAGAAGCTTTGGTGTCTTTGGTGTTCCAAATTTCGTAATTCTAGGAACTATTAGCAGGAAGATATGGATGCTTCTTGGTAAAACTGGCCAACGATGAAAACATCTGAAGCGAAATATGGTTTTGCATTTTTAAACTATCAATTGAGCATGTTACAGATTGCTAGATTTTATTCATACAAGCAACTGTTGCCATTTGGTTTTTGTGTTGTAACATGGAAATCTCTTGGAAATTATGGTTCCCTGTGGAGCAGTTGATTGACAATGAAACCCCATTCGCAATTAAGGGGAAAACCGGTTCCTAAAATGCTTTAAATGAAGCAGAGAAATAATCACGAATGAAGCCATGTTTATGCAACTTTGTGGGGAACTGTCTTGGAGGATGATATCTATTTTCTAATTTTACATAATGTAACTTTAACTACATATAACATGCTTTCAAAAAATTTCAGTTAAGAGGGGAGACACGATAAATAAGGGTGGGAGCATGTTATACCCCCTTATTTCTTTATTATTTGACCTTTCAGGGGTGGTGTGGGCATAAAATTTTTACAAAGGCCTCATAGGTATGGACTGGTATTTTTTCTATTTTTGGTCTTTGGTTGTTTCAGTGTCGAAAATGCTTTCCACGAGAAGATAACAGCAAACCATTCTCTACTGTATTTCTCTTTCACTGTTTATAACCTACTCGCTTCAAATTACGTCTATACGTTATTATCACCCCTTATTATTCCTACCCATAGTCCTACAAAATTCTCAGAGGATGTACTTATTATTGTGAGAGCATATTCATATGTATTAATATATTAGTTTGCGTCAACAGTGAAGGAATCTGGCATACATCATTAATGAGGCCAAATGTGATGTTCCTATTGTTCAAGTGTTTGGTGTGTAATTTAGAATTTTCTTTTTAAATGAAAATGGATGAGATTTAGGGTGTTTGGCATGAAGAAAAATGCTGTTGCAGAAAACGTTTTAATCAAGGAAATAGTTTTTAGTGTTTCGCTTTCTCACATTGTGCAAAATACTGTATCCGAGGCGGGTGGAAGTCGTATTGCTTATGGTTATTCTCAACTCTTACTCGATATCACTTCAGTCAACATTGACAGTATTTCAATACCTATTTCTTGGATTATAACATTGATGCTCTTTAATCTTTAATCTTTAATTTTATATTTTTTATTGACTGGTTAGATAGCAAAAGATCATAGTAGAAGTTAACGAGGGCCTGTATACAAATACGAAAAAGAAAATGTGATAGCAGGATATGTGGGATTTTTTGAATTGCGAGACTCGCCCCCACCTGCTTCTACCCCTGGAGCAGCAGTCTTCCAACTAAACATGAGGGAGAAAGGGTTGATGTACTTTCTTGCAGTGAATCAGAGTGCATAAATTGATAAGATTAAGCATTTGCACTGTCGTACCTTATCCACACCCTGCACTCCCACTCCCCAAAAGAATGAAAAAGCAAATGCATGAGTCTTTGATGATTACTCTAATGGCGAATTTATTTTGGATTCAAATTTTGAATGCTTAGCTACCAAACAAAACCACGACAACACACTTGCAGTCTTGCAGTTAAGCAAATTGAACTCATTAACAAAAGCAAGATCTGCTGCTGTTTGTAGATGTACGAAACACCATATGCGCTCCATCTTTTGCATAGATAAGCAGCAACACGACTTTCAGCCAACTTTTCTAAAATAGAAGCGGAACAGCACTAAAGTAGTTTAGATATAATGCGTGACTCACTACTTTGTATGGATATCTGCAGTATATGATTCCAAAAAGCCAGCTCTCAGCTGAAGCTTTACAAACTGTATTCAGTCAGTTTATTGTAGTTTGATCTTGGATTGGTCGTTTTTAATAGCTTAGCTTCATATCTGTAGACAGGGAAAACGAGCAAATGTTTCAAATTGAGTGGTATACATGGCTGTCTTTCTAAATGTTGCATTGTCAGCTTATAAAAAATTGTTGGATTGTCAGACGTTCATTTTTCTTCTTTTATCTGTGTGGAGATGGACATAATTTGAAAGTAGGGACTGTTTTAACATTTTAAGGACGTTGACAATTGTAATTCCCTTCTTCCTCCTCCTTCGCGACTCATTATGTAGAAAATCCAGGCCGCAAGAGTAGCCGACTCATCCTCTTCACATTGAGGATTGAAGAAAGTTCTGATCTGGTGGTCTCTAAGTGTTGTTACTTTTCGGTAGTCTTACTGTGTCAGAAGGTGCAAATAGCTGTTACAGCAACAGATCTTGTTGGTAGTTTTTCCTTCTGGTGTAATAATTATTATCATCGTAACCTATATTGGCAGATAATATACCAAAGCAAAACTTGGTTATCAAAAGATGCACCAAAGCAAAATTAAATTCTCCTAAGTTAATGGTCATACTTATTCTGCAGTTTCCTTTTCCAAACCTTTTTTCTGTTTGATGCAGAGGTGATGATGAGCGATACATGGAAGGTTTGTGAAGGGAGTGAGAGTAAAGAAGTCGACATTCAGAATAACAGAATTCGTCGAGAGAGGGAAACCATTTACAGGACAGTCCAGGAAATTCCGTTGAATCCCAAGGAGCCTTGGGACCGCGAAATGGACCCTGACGACACATTAACCACAGAAATTCCGATTGAACAATTACCAGATGCTGAAGGAGCTGAAGCAGTTGCTTTTCGGTCGGAGGACGAACAAACTGAAGGTGCATCAGCCAGTACGTCAAATGGGAGTGCAACTACGGCAGAACCAGATGTAGAGTTGCTTGCTGCACTGCTAAAAAATCCAGAGTTGGTTTATGCCTTGACGTCTGGCCAAGCTGGAGATTTGTCCAGTGAGGAAACTGTTAAGCTGCTTGATATGGTCAAAGCAAATGGGATGAATTCACTGAGCGGTGTAACAGATTCAGGCAGAAATGCTGAGAAGAAAGTTGAAGTATCTCTTCCGTCCCCCACTCCTTCCAGTGATCCTGGGACGGTGCGTCGTTTAGTCACATTTTGTACTATCTTACGAGTTATGGAATTTGGATGGAGATTTCTTTTTCCCCATTGTCTTTTCTCATCTCTTTTCTTTATTTACTTGCTGACATGCATGCGGAAAATAAAAATTGTGGAGTTTCTTCCTGTTCTCTCTTTTACTTCACGGGAACCACGAGTTTTTAACTAAGTAATTGGTAAAATGAGGAACGCAGACAAATAAATATTTAAAAGTGATAAAGCAAAGAAAGCACTCTAGTATGAATTACAGTGGTCAAATTTAACTTGTATTAAAGATAAAAAAGGCCTTGTATACCGCCTCTATCATCTTGCTAATTAATTAATTTATTATTAATTTTTTGATACACGTCTAATATTTTGTCATTTTTTCATGCAGAGCGGATTGAAGCAGGATTTTACTAGAAATCCTTTTTCGCAGAGAAGTTTGATGGCAGTTCCAGAAGCAAATGGTGCCGCTTTGGTCGGTTCACAGGAAAAGCTTCAAGCTAGCAACTTGGTGCATTCCCAGGTTACATCGAACACAATGTTACCATCTCAGCAGTTGCCCATAACTCCACAATTGGCCCAACAGTTATCACTGCTTCAAGCAGCTGCAGGGTCTTTTGGAGCAGCAGATAATCGACCATCTCCACTAAATCTTAGTATAAACCAGACTGTCCTTGCAAATCCTACGCACTCACAATTTTCTGCCTCAGAACCAGCGGTAAATAGAAATAATTACTCTATTTTTGGATCGACAGACTACAATCTGCATGCAGCAGCCGCTGCCAGAATGCAGGGTGAAACATCTGGTAATATTAGATCTTCGCCAATGCCTATGGCTAATGTACAACAAAGAACTATAAACGTCCATTTGCCTCAAATGGTAGTATCACATACCCCACCAAGGCCACAACTACAAACACAATCACAACCTGGCTATGCGCCTGAACACATGTGGGGGGGTACGCCGGGTTCTGCTTTAATTCGAGGTTATCAAGAAAATTCCATTCCAAACCACCATTATCATGCACATATTGGCCGGCATGTAGAACCTGCATCACAACAGGCTGCATGGAGAGGAAACAACTATGTGGAGGAGGCTGGATTTGAATCTTGGAGTCCCGATAATAGTCCTGCTAGGCATCAGGAACACGTTGCAAGATGGAATTACTCAGAACCTAGGGTGAATATGAGAGAGAATTATAGACCAGATTGGTCTATGTCGCAAAATCCTGGTTATTATTCTGGTTCTCGTGGCCCTGATGATGTAGGGAATAGAAGGTTGGGTGACAGGAGAAGGTAGATAAACATCAAGCGGCTGACGATTTAATTCTTTTGACAAGAGTGAGTATTTGTTAGTGTTTAAAATAGAGTAGAGCGTCATTGAGGGAATTTGGAACATGTGGTGGTTGTAAACCTGTTATGTCAACCATGTTACATCACTTTATTACTGTTTCCCTATTGATATCAATAGAGCATCTTTCAACAGCGAAAAGACAAAAATAGAAATCTAGTTCACTGTAATCATCCTTAGCACTTCCGATAGAAACGAACATTATTTGCTTATTAAGTGATTCTGTTCATGCAAAGTATCTTTGGGAAAAATTATCCTGGCCAAGAGTTGGGTTGTCTTGATTGAGTGTACTATTTTATTGGATAGCTTCTTGTACCTTCTATGTTTCAACCAAGACTTTACATAAAGTGCTACGTGTCGGGCTTCAGTAAATCAAAATAACTCAGCAAGTTTAGCGTTCATTATAGGATGTAGACGTTGTAAAGCTATCACAAAGGAACAACTTGGAAATATTAGGAAGCTTAACAATAGGGGTGTAAATAGTTCGGTCGGTTTTTCATGAAATTTATACCATATTAATGTTTCGGTTACTCTATTGTGTATAATCAAAATAAGACTTTTCAAAACCGTCCCATTCATGTCGATTTTTCTTCAGTTTCGGTTCGATTAATTTTCGGTAAATTTTCTAGTACTCTGCGGCATAGCAATACCATTATTAGAATGTGCCATTTTTTTTGTAAAATACCTATAAATTTAATATAACACATAAAGTATGATTTAAGCCAAGGGTCTATTGGAAACAGTCTCTCCATCTTGGTGGGGGTAAGGTCTGCGTAAATCTCACCCTCCCCAAACCCAACTTGTGGGATAAACTGTGTATGTTGTTGTTGTTGTTGTAAAGTATGATTTAAGATAATACTTGAATAAATAATGACTCTTAAATGGTCATAACTAATATTTAAATACTCGACATAATTTCGTTCTCCAGTATCGAGCTATAAGTGATTGTCACTCTCTATTAAGTAGATAATAGAACACGATACCATATACATGACTTTGATTAAATTTATTTATAAGGCAATTGATGAAAAGAACATTATTCTATAGTGATAATATAAACTATGAAGTCAGTGAAGCAAAGACAAAAGAATTCTAAATAACACGAGTTGACAGATATTTGATTAAATATAACTCAAGAACTAGAATAATAAAAGATTAAGCATATGTTAAGAGAAATTTAAACGAATAGAAAAATATTTGATATCTTGGTCACTTAGTAGCTTGATATATGCTCCAGTTTATTAGTCGTACCAATTGATTTAGTTTCAACAGGATTATATGAGTGCAGATGAGTTTGACAGTTTGCACTTTCGGTGCTAATTAGTATATCTAATGTTGTGTTTCCATCACCTTAAGATCCAAGACCTCGACTAAAAATATTTGCTTATATTTATTTTTAAACTTAACACACACACACACACACACACACACACACACACACATATATATATATATATATATATATATATATATATATATATATATATATATATATATATATATATATAAATTGATGAAAGATTGTGGTATTTATAGAAAAAATAGGTTGGGGGAGGGGTATGGGGGCGCCTAGGGGGGTGGGGGACCAAAATAGAGCCGTTTTTTGCCGTTGGCCAACGGCTGTGGGTGAAAAGAGTCGTTGCCAACGACTATATTTGCACAGCCCAGCAAATTTTTTTTTCTTCCCGGTCCGGTCCCTTTTTTCCTTGTTTGGCCGGTGCAAAATAAGGGTGACGGGTCGTTTCAATTTTTTTTAATTGGTCCGGTCCGGTCTGGACACCCTTAGTTTCCATCACCTCAAGATCCAAGACCTCGACTAAAAATATTTGCTTATATTTATTTTTAGACATTATATATATATATATATATATATATATATATATATATATATATATATATATATATATATATATATATATATAATGTATATATATATTCGCTAACATACTACATAGATTGTAGTATGTTAGCAATGTATACACTTTTTAGTTCTCTAAAATATCCTTGGTAACACATTATCTATTCCTTAATAGTGGGGACAGTTTGGTCTTTTCACAAAAAGGAAACCCTTCAATCTCCTTTCCTCCTCTGAAATCAATGGTGTTCCACTGCCATCTTCTTCAACAATCTAAAAACGATTAATGAATCTAAAAAAAATCCAGTTGCTCCATATATTACCTTTAAAAAAAAATCTTGAATTGGACTATTAAATCTAATGAATCTTCAGATACCCCAATCATTCATTTCTTGTCAAATTTGGGACGCGATCACAGCATTAGCATGTAACCAAGCTCACAGTAGCAATGCAGAGGAAGAAACAGAATCGACCTAAGATGAGCTAAGAGCATAGAGAGAGAAAGTGTGGAGAAAATTCTGATTCATTGTATTGATTACAATCATTGGATCCTAATATATATACACAATGTTAGCTTCATAGTTAAGCTAGCATAAGTTAGTTATAACTACCTTCTAACCACTAACTAACTAACCATAACAAACTACTAACTATGGTTGACTGTTAACTAACTATTCTAACTGCATTTACTAACTAATGCTTCACTAATCAGTCTAACTAATGCTTCACTAATCAGTGCATCATTCAATACTCCCCCTCAAGCTGGAGGGTGAGAAGACATTCTTCACTCCCAGCTTGTTTAGTAGATAGTGATGTTGTGCCTTGCCCAAGCCTTTAGTCAGCAAATCAGCCAATTGCTCTTTGGTCCCAATGTGATATGTGCAGATTAATCCCTTTTGCAATTTCTCCCTCACAAAATGACAGTCGATGTCTATATGCTTTGTCCTCTTATGAAATATTGGATTTGCAGCTATTTGTATGGCTGCCTTGCTATCACAATACATAGCACTAGGCTGCCTAACCAGTACTCCTAGTTCCTTCATCAAACCTGTTAACCAGCAGACCTCAGCTACTACTGAAGTCATGCTCCTATACTCAGCTTCAGCAGAGCTTCTGGACACTGTGTCTTGCTTCTTTGACTTCCAAGATATCAAGGAATCCCCAAAGTTCACCAAATAGCCTGTCACAGACCTCCTTGTCTCAGGACAAGCTGCCAGTCTGAGTCACAGTATACATTTAGAATGTCTGCTGCCTGTGCCTTCATCAATAATCCCAAGCCTGGTGCACCCTTCACATACCTCACAACCCTCATAGCAGCATCCATATGAGATTGCTTAGGGCTGTGCATGAATTGGCTCAACACTTGTACAGTGTAAGCTATGTCAGGCCTTGTCATAGTGAGGTATAACAACCTCCCTATCAGCCTCTGATAGGACTCAGGCTTGTCCAGGAGTTTGTCAACCTGAGCTGAATCTGGGGTACTGAGACCTTGCTTCATTCTGTGCCTTCTTAAGGATTCATCATATGCCACTGAGGTCAACCTCTGATTGAAATCAAGAGGTGTGGAAGCAGGTTTTGCTCCCCCTAGGCCTGAATCTGAAATCAGTTCCAAGGCATACTTCCTCTGATTCATGAGAATTCCCTCTTTGTTTCTTGCAAATTCAATACCCAAGAAGAATTTCAATTCTCCCAGGTCCTTCATTTTAAACTTCTTCTGCAGGCTGCACCTTGCTTCTGCTATCAACTGCTCACTTGAGCCAGTCACCAGTAGATCATCCACATATACAAGAATGATTACTATGTCTGATCCTTTCTTCAATGTGAAAAGAGAGTAGTCAAAGTGTGATTGTGTGAACCCCAGTGCATGTAGTGCCTCAGCTAGTTTTAGGTTCCACTGTCTTGAGGCCTGTTTGAGGCCATATAGGGACTTTTTCAACCTACAGACTTTATTGCAATGCTCCCCTTTGGAACCAAAACCCTGAGGAATCTGCATGTATACCTCCTCATAGAGATCTCCCTGAAGAAAAGCATTGTACACATCCATTTGGTAGATGTGCCAATGCTGAGAAGCAGCTACAGCAATGACTGACCTGACAGTCACCATTTTGGCTACTGGGGAGAAGGTTTCCCTGTAGTCTAGCCCCTCTTGCTGACTGTAGCCTTTGGCCACCAGCCTGGCTTTGTATCTTTCAACCTCTCCAGTGGATTTGTACTTTATTTTGAACACCCATTTACACCCAATGACATGCTTACCTTGAGGCAAAGTGACTAAGTCCCAGGTATGATTGTCCTGTAGAGCTTGGATTTCTTGTTGCATAGCAGCAACCCACTGAGGATCCTGAGAAGCTTCATGAAAGGTCCTGGGCTCAACAGCAGCTGATTGAGCTTGCAAGCAAGTGGCATAGTCAGTTGAGATAGTGTCATAAGTACAGTATGCAGAGATAGGATAGGCACAGGTAGTGTGTGCCTTTGGAGCAGTAATATAGTCCTGGAGCCACTTAGGAGGACCTGCAGCTCTCTTAGGCCTAATGGTGGTGTCAGCAGAGGTGGGAGGAGCTGAATCAGGGATTGTGAGAGGCTGAGAGAGAGAGGCAGCATTGTCAGTGTTTGGCAAGTCATCCACTTGACCTTCAAAGAAGTCAAAGGCATCAGCTACAGCATGATCATGATCAGGAGTCATGCTAGTCAAGTCTATATCAGGTGAGAGAACTGGTGCAGGCTCTAGACTTTGTTCACAGATGGTAAGTGGTTCCAGTATTGGGAACACAGGATCACTGCTCACTTTCAGCTGTTTGAAGGGAAAGATGCTTTCCTGAAATATCACATCCCTGCTAGTGATGAATTTCCTAGAGTGCAAATCATATAGTCTGTAACCCTTTTGTGTAGTGGCATACCCTAAGAAAACTGTAGGCAGGCCCCTGGCTGAGAACTTATTATGATGCTGAACATCTGCAGCATAGGCCAAGCAACCAAAAACTCTTAGGTGGTCCAGAGAAGGAGCTGTTTTAAAAAAGATCTCATGAGGTGATTTGCCCCCTAAGACTGTGGATGGAAACCTGTTAATAATGTGTACTGCTGTCAAAACACATTCTCCCCAAAATCTGAGAGGAATCCCTGCCTGAAATCTCAGAGCCCTTGCTACCTCCAGTATGTGTATGTGCTTTCTCTCCACAACTCCATTCTGTTGTGGAGTATATACACAAGAACTCTGGTGTACAATGCCATTTTCAGTGAGGAGGGTACTCATATCAGAATTGAAAAACTCTGAACCATTACCAGTTCTGAGTATCTTAATGGTTGAGTTAAACTGAGTCTTGATCATAGTCACAAAATTCTTCAAAATGTAATAGGTTTCAGACTTAGCATTCATCAAAAACAACCAAGTGAGTCTAGAATAGTCATCAACTACAGTAAGGAAAAATCTGTTTCCATTGTAAGTGGGCACCCTGTATGGTCCCCATACATCAGCATGCACTAACTGAAACATGGCTTCAGATCTTGTAGTACTAATGGGAAAAGGGGCTCTACTCTGTCTTGCTAATGGACAAACAGGACAGAAAGTATCTGATTTAATGCTGACATTATGAAGACTATCAATCCTCTTCATAGCTGCTATGGGTATGTGTCCAAGCCTCTGGTGCCATACATCCTGTTTTATTGAAACATTTGCAACTACTCCATTATCAGCTGTCACATGTCTCTGCAGCTCTTCTTTATTTAGGAGATTTAGACCATTCTCCAACTTACCAGTCCCCAGGACCCTCCCACTGCAGGGATCCTGAAAAACACATCCATTAGAGGTAAAAACAACTGAGCAATGCAATTGTCTGATTAACTGTGACACAGATAATAGGTTGTACTTGAATCCTGGAACATGCAGAACACCACTTATCTGTGTGTCCTTAAAGATCCTAGCTGTACCAATGTGGGTAATAGAAGAGCCTTCTCCATTTGGTAATTGAACTGTGCCCCTATTTTCTAATGGATATACATTATACAACAACTCAAGTTTGGAGGCCATGTGATTGGAGGCCCCTGTGTCCACAATCCAGGTGTTGTGTTCCATTCTAGACAAAAGAGAGACAAGGATACCTGATGCAGCAGTGTGGGAAGTTGGTACATTGTCCATGTCCTTCCCTGGGCTTATCAGCTTCATGATTTGCTGGTACTGTTCTGGTGTAAAGCTGGGAGCTCCAACAGGTCCATGTGTAATGTAGGAAGGTGAAACTTGAGGAGGGTGCACAGAAGATTGACCATAATGCATGTTCCCATGTGGGTACTGAGGTGGCAGCTGCATCTGCATAGGAGAAATTGTCCCAGCTTCTGTGACATAGTTAGCCTGAGGCATGTTGTTGTAGCCTGAAGTAGGGTGTTGATATGATCCACCAGATCCAAAACCAGTCTTCTTTTGGTATGCTTTGAGTTTGTTACAATAACCCCTTGTGTGCCCCTTATTTTGGCAGAAGTCACAGTAATATTGATTCTTAGTCTTGTAGGAAGAACTTCCTCTATTATTTGCAGATTCACTAGAGACTTTGTCAGTAGGGTAACCACTCCTGTTCCCATAAGATTCACTCAATCTGTATGCTGATGAGTCTGGTTTATTTCCAAGTAAAGCAGCATGTTCAGTTACTTCCAAATCTTGCATTGCATTAGTCATACTCCTTTGGCTCTCTTCTTGCACAATCAAGGCATATGCCTGGTTCACAGTGAGAACTGGCTGCATCATGAGGATCTGACTTCTAGCTCTAGAGTAAGAATCATTCAATCCCATTAGGAATTGAAACAAGCGCTGCTGAGAGACATGATCCACAAAGGAGTTGGATCTTTCACAGTCACAGGTAGAAGGAGGCACTAAGGCATCATATTCATCCCACAGATCACTCAACCTGGAGAAATAGTGTGAAACCTGTGCTGTGCCCTGTGTTATGAGATTGATCTCTCGATGCAGTTGAAAAGTTCTAGCAATGTTTATCTTGTCAAATTTCTCTTTGAGATTATCCCACACCTTGCGTGCATTAGATGCATACACTATCCCAGTTAGCAGTTCTTTAGATACTACATTCATGATCCATGATAGAACTATAGCATTACACTTCTCCCATTGCATAGCTAAGGTTCCCTCGTAGTGTTCTTTAAGGCAGGATCCATCTATGAACCCTATTTTACTATGACCTAATAATGCAATCTTAACAGAACGACTCCACAATGCATAGTTATCAGTACCTGTCAATTGAATCCCCACTAGTGCAACACCTGAGGTATCAGCTGGAGACAGATACAATGGATGATTGTGATCAATAACTCCAGTGTCACGATCTCCATTTCCTGCTGCAGCACCACTGCTAGCACCTACATTGTTAGTCTGAGTTGCATCCATAACTGCCATCAGTGCAATTTTCCAGAGAAAGGGAAAATTAGGGCAATTTCAGAAGAAGATGAACTGTGATTCGAATCCAAAGAAGTCGCAGAAGCTGTTGTAGAATCAGGCTTCGATTAGCTCTGATACCATGTCAAATTTGGGACGCGATCACAGCATTAGCATGTAACCAAGCTCACAGTAGCAATGAAGAGGAAGAAACAGAATCGAGCTAAGATGAGCTAAGAGCATAGAGAGAGAAAGTGTGGAGAAAATTCTGATTCATTGTATTGATTACAATCATTGGATCCTAATATATATACACAATGTTAGCTTCATAGTTAAGCTAGCATAAGTTAGTTATAACTACCTTCTAACCACTAACTAACTAACCATAACTAACTACTAACTATGGTTGACTGTTAACTAACTATTCTAACTGCATTTACTAACTAACGCTTCACTAATCAGTCTAACTAATACTTCACTAATCAGTACATCATTCAATATTTCTCAATTTGAACCAATTCTTCTTATCTCAGACATGGTGAAATTGGCTAGGAGAACTTGCTAGTGGGGCATTATTCAACATTTATGAATTGCAATAGATGGTTTTGCCTTTTTCTTCTTTCTTACAAATAAAAAACCACAATGAACAGAAAAAATTAAGAGGTCCCCAATTTTTATTTTCTGAATCGCAAATGAAATACTATGCTCTTAGGATTCTTAGCAGCAGTTTATCTAAAATAGAAAGCAAAAATTATTGAATAGAAAAAAAAAAAAAAAAAACCATTCCAAAAGCCCCAATCCTTTCTTTTGCGGAGAAGGAGAGAACAAAATGTATGAAGAGACAATAGTGGAGAAGGCCGGTCACTCGTCAGGAGAAATGAGGGAGGGTTCTCTATTTTTATTTTTGGACTTAAAAGACATTACTATCCATAACATATCAAAGAACTTAAAAAAATAGCAGGGATAATTTGGGTAAATCAAAAGTGTATACATTGCTAACCTACTACAACTATGTAGTATGTTAGCAAAACCATATATATACATATTTTATGTGTAAATATATTCGGTTCGGTATTTTTTAATTTTTTAATTTTATAAACAAAACCTACTCTAATTATTCTGTACAGTCATAGAGTTATAGTATATTCAAACTATCGATTTTGATAAAAATACCTTAAGAATCGGTTCGGTCGGTTAGAACGGTTTTTGGAAACCATAGACACCCCTACTTAACAACACTTGGTAAATTTTGGTTGGAAGTTCAGTTAATTAATTTTAGTTTTTACATTACCGAATATGTAAAGTTCCAATTTCAGCTAAGGTTGTGTTTGGTGTGATTGAACATGTTTTCCATCTTTTGAAAATGATTGACTTTCTTACTTATCTAGTTATGCTTGGTGAGTAAGTTGAAAAGAGTGAACATTTATATAAAATTCACCTAAAATAGTTATGAAACTTGTTTTCTATACTTGCACAAGAAGGTAAGTCATTTCCTAATTTCTTTAGAAACTTATTTTCTAGGAGAGTAACATTTTGGGCGATCAAAGTAAACTTAGAAACTCTATACACCAAACACATCATAGTGGATGCCATTTTTTACAGATTATAAAACTTAATTTTTTTGTAAAGAAGGTAGACAGGTAGCAGGCGAAGTATCTGATTCTGTGTTTGCACATGCAACCGATTAATTTAACAGCAAAAGCTACTCTATTAATCAGTGGACCTCTTTGATTCATTCTTCACCGGCGTTTCATATCCTTTGTTTTTCATTAAAAATTGAGCCGAAAATACCTCTAAAAAATGGTGGCTAGATTAATCACAATTAACAATTTAAATCGAATACGAAAAACCTACTCATTATCATCATCAACTAATATCCGAAATTTCACTCAATTCAACGATGATGATGAAAATGATTCAGCGAATCCGAGCTTTATGCTTCAGAAGAGATGGCATACGGGTCATTCATCACATTCACATTCACATGATCATCATGATCTCCGCTCCGGTAAAGACGGCGAAAAGATTTTCCGTTTAGGACTGGCCGCTGATATTGGGCTTGCAGCTGGTAAAGCATTTACAGGTTATGTTTGTGGTAGCACCGCCATTATTGCTGATGCTGCTCATTCTATCTCCGATGTGGTACCTACCTATCTACTCTTTTACAAATTTGTCTGCTTGCGAATCATATTATAAAGTTAAATTTGTTGCTCTAAATATAAAAATGTGTCATTCTTTTGTGACTTGCTAAATATGATAGAAAAGGCAAGGGCAGACCGCTGCACAAAGCATCCCGCATTCATGGAGGCCCCACCCCAAAGATTTTAAGTCAGTGGTTCCATTGTGATAGTAGGTTTGAATTTAGCATAAACATACAATTAATAAAGATATTTAACCATATATATACTCCACCAGTTTCCATTTATAAGTCATAGTATAAGCAAGAAAATAAAGACTTTTGAAACTTGTGGTCTAAAATGAATCATAGATATTCGTGTGGTTATAAATTATCTCATTGATGGGAAAATTGAAAGTTTGGAATTATATTGTCTTCAAATTTAGAAATATGACATTCTTTTTGGAACAGATTGAAAAGGAAATTGCGTCATTCTTTTTGAAATGGGGGTTGTATATATTAATTAACTGTTCATAGAGAAGTTGAGTTGACTATACTGGGTTGGAATGGAGTTCAGAGTGCTGTTGAATCAACTTTGTAAACATGATCTTCTAATGTTCAATTCGGGTCTTTGCAGGTTCTGAGTGGCGTGGCATTGCTGTCGTTTAAAGCTGCGAGGGTTCCCAAGGACAAAGAACATCCATATGGTCATCTTGATTTGTATCTACACTTTACTCTTTTGATCTTACATCACTTGGACTAGATGGTTTTTACCTTTCGATTCTGTGTGCTTGCATTTACTTGTGTAATAGGTGGTGTAATAGCTGCCAACCTAGTTAGATTAAGGGTTTTTCCCACATGTGATTTGATATAATGTGATCAATATGGTTAGTGTAATAGAGCTGACAGCGTATGAGTCTTATCTCATTTCTAAGGAATCAAGAAGTAATAACGATGTGAATCTTATCTCATCTATCAGTGAATATGAAACTTTTCTCTGTCGGCGTCTTGAACTTTACAAATTATGGGAAGGCAGAAGGCCCTAGAAACATGTACTCCCTCTGTTCCCATTTGTTTGTTCAAATTTGAACTTGTGTGCGGCGTCTAAGAAAAATTAATTTGTCTTATGTATTGTATTAGCAGTGGAAGACAAAATATTTAAGTGATGGTTAAAAGTTAGTTTGATGGAGAAAGCATCACATGAAAGTTTTTTTTTTACTTACCTATGTTTCTTCCAAATGTAATTGCCCAGTGCTGTGTCATTCAGTAACTTTGGTAACACTATTGGATTTACTAGATTATTTTATTAAAAGCGCTATGTTATCTGATCAATCATGCTTCTGCTCTTGCAACTAACTTTACTTTTTATGTAACAGGGCATGGTAAATTTGAGACTCTTGGAGCTCTTGGAATTTCTGGTGTGCTGTTGGCTACTGCTGGAGGTATTGGATGGCATGCTTTGGATGTTTTGCTGGTATTGTAGCTACTCTAGCCCCAATATATCTAGGAGTGTATTCTCTCTGTTATTATTGTTTTTTTTTTTTTTAAATAATCTTTTGACACATTCTTGTAGGGACTGTGGTCTGCAACGCCTGAATTTGTTAACCAGTCATTGACTCATCTGCATGTGCATGAGCAACATCATAGCGGACATCACCATGGAATTGATATGGATCACCCTATCCTTGCTTTAAATGTGACTATATTATCTATAGCTGTTAAAGAAGGGTAAGAGTCATTTTCACCGTCAATCAGTAATTGAAAAGAACTTGTTCCTTTTCTATCCTTTGTTAAGAATTAAGATCATTGTGATCTATTCTTTCCTTTTCTGTATGTTGTGCTAGGTTTAATCCTGTCAAAAATGTTTATATGTTTAAATACAAGTTCATTAAAAACAAAAAAGTTAAGTGGAGTTCTCCCAAAGACTGAGCATTATATTCATTCTATACTAGTGCAAAGGAGTGGCGATTGACCTCACATTTGTGAGGTTTTCTCTTAAGCTTTCTGTGTAGTGATTGCTGAAAGGTACTTTAGGAGGAATATTCTGCTTCCATTTGGCATTAAAGGACTTATATTGGACTTTCAAGTAGAATTGTAGAAGTGAGAGAAAAAGGACGGTTCACAGGGTTGCCATTGTTTTTGAGTGCATATTTTCCATTATGCTCCTATTTTTGGGGGAAGTTTGTGTGTGCTACTTGTCTATAGTACCTTTTTGGTAGCCAAGGAGGGTATGTGGAGCTGTATTGTGTGGGACCTCAAGTTTGTCAAGCTGTTTTATTGTTATGAAAGACAGTTGCTTTGTGTTTATTATAAAAGCAAATGGTGAAGTTGCTGTAGTTTCTATCAGATGCTCAGACAGTAAAGGCATTTGTAGCATATGCTTCTCCAAATTTCCTTGATTTATCTTTTGTAGGAACACTAGTTCCTTTTCCTTTTCCGAGTTTGTTCCTCTATTTATGCTCAACTTTACAGTTTTGTCTTGTAGATTATACTGGATAACAAAGAGAGCAGGGGAAAGGATAGGCAGTGGGCTGATGAAAGCGAACGCCTGGCATCATCGTGCTGATGCAGTATCCTCCTTTGTTGCTCTCATTGGAGTTGGTAATGACGTTTACACTCAAATTTTATAGTTATGGATCTCACCATTTGATTTGTGTAGTCGTATCACTGAGAAATAAACTAAGTGTGTCAAATGGAATGCCTTTCAGCATGAAATGCTAACATGTGTTTTGGAGTGTTGCATTTAGTTGACCTAGCATAGTTAATGAGTTTTTAGTATAAACCAGTAGAAAAGCAAATGACTTTAGTTGCAGTAGTTTCCTCCAACCAAGAGTAGACAATTGGGAAACTAATTCCCTAAAGCCTAGTCTTCAATAACACAGTGACGGTCTTGCCCAGAGAGTGCCATTTTGCAGTTTGTCTAAGAATAACAGCTTTATCCATAGTACTGAGTTGCTAGCGTAATGTCCTCTCTATATGTGGGTAGAAGTAGAACATCCTCTCAACTTTCCTTGGTTCTAGCAGGTTTAGGCTCATATCCAGTCCAAGGGAAAGTGTGAAAGGGTTATTTTCAATAGTTTTGGGACATTCTCAGGTAAGAGAAGCAGTTCATCCTCTAGGTGTGAATATCAGCAGTAATGTCCTGATCTGCTTTAGTCTACCTGCATATGAAGCCTTTTCTCCAAGCTCTTAACTCTTTTTTGCGATCTTTCGTATAAGCAACTTACAAGAACAGGAATCTAGAGGCAGCCAGATGTTTCACAGGGAGATGATCTAGCAGCAAAATAATGTTACATAATCTTTGGCATTCTTTCTAATTTTCAGAAATATGAGCTGAACTCTCCTTGGGTTATGTACTAATCCTGATAGAGTGCTGATAGCTTACAAGAGGTCTTGTATGAGGATAAGTGATCTCTGAGTTGCTTTGAGCAGCAGGACTCAGATTATCAAAAAAAGCTTCAGTAAGAAGTCTTTGCCTGAAAATGGGAAGAAAAGACCTCATAAAAGCTCTACTGTACAGTCTATGACCTTTATGGGCCCATGAGTAATTTATTTTAACCTCCAACAGAAGTCAATTACTCGAAATCAGTTATATATTTAAACAAGCCTTTGAATTGAATATAAGTATAACCTTTCATTAAAAGATGTTTCACTTTAGAGTTGAACTCTTCATGAAATTAGGTGGTTCCATCCTTGGGGTGAAGTTCCTGGATCCACTTGCTGGGCTCGTTGTTGCAGGTATGATCATGAAAGCTGGACTTGAAACTGGATATCAGAGGTATGTCTTCTAACTTCTGAGCTATTCTGACTTTGCATTCTACATCATCTTCTTCTTTTGTTAGGCCTGTAAGACTTAACCCTTGTTTGGAGACTGCAATGGATGATAAAGTAAACCCTTCATCTCTGCATTGTTGGTTGGGCACTTGAGCAACTGGAATAAATTTGTTTATTCTTACCCCATTTTGGTGGAGTAGCTTCTAAGGCAAGGGGTGGTTGTTGGGGGTGTAATTTGTCAAGTCACTGAGTCTGCTTCCCTTAGTAACTGTTGAAGATAATAATTAAGTAAAGGCCAAATACATGACCAACCCCTTGAACTTGTCAGGATATTTCATATAGGCACTTAAATTAAGTACATGACCATTTGGACACTCAAACTTTATTGAAACTGGGTCATTTAGACACAACTTGAACAGCAGTGGAGCGCGTGAAGCTAACAAATTGAGCATGACATGGACATTGTTGTTTCTTCTTTCTTCATCAAGTTATTGTTTCGCTGCTGAACCTCCATTAACGTCATTTTAGGCACACCGAGTTTGAATTACAATCCTTTGGAATTCAGTTGGATCCAAAAATTATCAATTTTGTGTATAAATTTAGTCTTTCTGCTCATTTCATAGTTTTAACACGCTGTTGCTAATTCTACTAAAAATTGCCAAAACAGAGGTCAAAAAATGTACATCTTACATAAGATTATCTAACACACACTTGATATTGATTAAAAAATAATCAATTGCAACCTAATTTTGGAAATAAAAGAAAAAGTTTCAAAATATTTTACTAGGAAGAATCAACATATCAATTGAATCCTCCAATTTAGAGCTTCTGAAATTTTCAAACACTTGATACTCCATGGTCACTTTCTTTACCACCCAGCAACACGTATCTGTCCGGAAACAATGCCTGATCCAAGTAACACCAGCCTAAATTTTAATCTGGTTTTACTCTTTTTTTTTTTTTTTTTTTTTTTTTTTTTAAATGGAGACCGAATCTGAGAATCGATTTTTTTGGCATTTGGTGGTTTGAAGTAGAGGGTGGAAGGAATGGTGGTTTTCATATAAGAGAAAAGCTTGCTCATGGGACAGTACTCTTTTTATATGCTTATAAGGTTTAGCTATAGAGTTCATTCAGATAATGGCATTAATGAAGGTGGTAGAGTTGGCGGAGGTCCAGTGGAAGGAGATGGTGAATTTATCTCGGAAAGAAGAGTCGATGCAGGGATTAAAATCTCTCTCTCTCTCTCTCTCTCTCTCTCTCCATTTATCATTTTCTTTTTCTTTTTGGAATTAAAAGGGCGACTTGTCATTTTCTCATTAGCTGCTCTGCCATGTCATTCCATGTGAACCACACGCGTATAACTTGATTGGTTCTTTCTCTGAGAAGTGTCAAAATGACACACTTTAAAGTTGGTTCAAGTGTTCAAATGGGTATGAGCTTAGACTAAGTGCCTAGATGAAAAATTGAGACAAGTTCAAGGGGCTGGTAATGTAATTGGTCTTAAGTAAATAAGAGTTTGCTATCTCTAACAACTTAAGCTTTTAGATGAGATGGTCACACACTTCAACAGTAACTGAAAGGCGTTGGTATAGGAAAGTAGGATTGAACTCTCGTTTGAGCTTCAATGGGCAGTAAATTGTGGAAGTGGTCGTCCTGAAATCAAGGGTAAATTTGCATGTTTTGTACAAGTTGAAGGTTATGGTTGACCATATTAGGTTTAATTTGAGGAGGATCGAAAGTGTAATTTATGTTGTTTGTAAGCAACTTGTGCAACTTCAATAAGACTCTTTTGCAGGACATAATATTGGTATCAGATGTAGTGGTCGTCTTTTAATATCAGGTGGTCTTAATAACTAGACACTCTAGAAAGATTTCAACTGACCATTTGCAAGTTTAAGGATATCCTTCGTTTTTTTGAGAAAGAAGTTTATGCATATGTTATCTCATCTAGTTTCTTCTGTGGTTAACAGTGCTTTACCTTGACCATTGTATCCATCCTTTTCTCATATGTAACTCATTCCTAAAATTTTAGTGTCTTGGAATTGGTTGATGCTGCCATTCCTTCGCATACCCTGGAGCCTTTCAAGCATACTATTCTACAAGTTGACGGAGTTAAGGCAAGTCTTCTCCCACTACGAAGTCGATATTATGTTTTTCCCTTGACCTTTATTCATATAAAACTTTATCAATTTTGTTTCGTCTCTTTTTGATGTTGATACTATTGTCAGCAATTGCCTTTTCCCACCTAGTTGTCCCCCGTGCTAATTATGTCCCCTTAATGGTTTCTATCCCTGTTATGGAACTTATATAATGTGTACGGTGGCGAAGGTGGTGGGTAAGAGTAGTATGAAATCAGGGAAGAGGATTCTTAGTTGTTGTTAACAAGTGTAAAATTATCATACGTATGTCTCTAGTCAACGGATCCTACAAGATGGAAGAAGAAGTGTTGGGATTGGGGCTTCGATTTCATCATGCAGATGCAGTTCTTTTCCCTGGTTGGGACTAATTTTGTCAATTGAATTGGAGTAAGCTCTTTTATTCTATTTATTTAGTTTTTGAGTATTTAAAGATGATAACAGCAAAGCTTTGGTAGTTGCTTGAATATAACTGTACTTCATCTTTTTACAGAGAAGGGAAGAATGAAAGACAGAAGGGGGCTTAAGCGTGAGGAGGGCAGGCAGGGTGTCATAGAAAGAAGTTAATACGATAAAAAATTAAATAAGAGATTTCAGGGTTAAATCAAGTTATCAACTGATGTGAGATTAGTGAAGTTCCTGTCTAAGCTCATCAAATTGAGCATTACTCTAGCAAGAAAAAACATACTGTTCATTGCAGCTTCTATTTCTGATCAAGGATCATTTTACCAAATTGATGCTTGATGTCAATTTATACAAGCACCTATCATGTATACTTTAAGAAGCTTGTGTTGAAGGTTTAGAGTACTCCCCTTCAATGGTTTCACCAAAGGACACTTTGTACTTATTCTTAAATTGTTGGTAGAGTAAATTTTTCATTTCTTCTATCACTATAATCACCCTTTGTTTATTCACGTATGCGGCAGAGAAGTTACTTAAATTTTGATGGAACATCTTGTTTTTGTGCACTATGCGCCTGTTCCTGCCACTTACTTCTCTGTTGGTGATGAGGTTTTCTGTATAGCTGAGAATGACAATGAATAAACATCATCTTTGCCCTCTGCAGGGATGCAGTCACCTGAGGGGAAGGAGGGCTGGTTCATATCTCTATCTTGATGTTAATGTTGAGGTAGTGCGCCTATCATGCTAAATAGTTCATAAGGATATTCCCCTACACAATTTATCTACATTGATGATCTCCTGTATGATCATCGAACATGTTAAACATCTTATCAGACAGATTTAAAATGTGTTTTCAATATGCAGGTTGACCCCTTTTCTAGTGTGAGTGCCGCACATGATATCGGGGAAAATGTCCGCAGTGAAATCCAGCGGTTACATCCCGAAATAGCTGAAGTCTTCATACACATAGGTACCAATGTTGACTTTTCTCACATCTGCTTGTGTTAATGGAGGCTTTAGAATTGTGTATAGTAGCGTAACGAAATGATAAACAAATGACAACTTAAAAAGAGAAAAAGATTATGTTTGCAGAACCTGGAGTGCTGAACATGGTTGGTCAGTGTTTCATGTTTGCAAGTTAATTTTTCACTTCTTCTGGGGGGGGGGGGGGGGGTGGGGGTTCAGTGAGGGTAGTTGAGGGGGGACCTCAAGCCATGGCCTAGGTATATATCAAGTTGTTTGCTTAGTTTACCATTTGCTTGTGACCTGGGGGCATATGCAACTTAGTCCAATTTGTCATCCCATTGCTTCGTGCATCATGGTACCATTGATCCTACATGCAGTCTTGTCATCATGAATTTTTTCAAGACTTGCATGGTCTGACTTTCTTTAAGAGCGGCTGACATTGTTCATTCCAACTTGTAGACCCATCAACTGTACACATTCCAGACACTGTTGTGTTTCAACAGAGGAGTGCTAACACAATGGATGATGCCAAAGACCATGAGCATGCAGACATTGAAAATATAGTTCGCAACATTTTGTCGACAAAATTTTGTCAGGTCTCTTTCTTTCTTATTTCTGTTTTTCTTTTTGGTTGTCTTTCCCCAAGAGAAGGGTGGGCATTTCCACTTCTGATAATGGAAATTTGCGCAAGAGGATTCACATGCCACTCTAATAGACCCCTTTGTGCTCTCTAGATGTCCTAATTCACCTTCTTTTGTTACATAAATCCTCGAGTTCGTGGTAGTGGATAATGGGTTCGCCTCTCTATCCTTCTCCACTTAAATGATAAGCTTAACAAGTCCTCAGACCAACTTACAGTACTTCTTAGCTCGTGTGTTTAAGTAAGATGAAACAGTCACCAAGATGCACCTAACTACAGGTCCACAACCAACTTAAAAATTCTCCCTCTCATTCCGTCCTATACTGCTCTGGAATGTTCACACACTCTGCAGCATCTTAAAATGGAATACTTTTTGTTCATTTCAGGAGATGATTGTTGAGCGTGTGACTCCACATCTGCTGCAAGGACAGGTGTTGCTTCAAGTTGAGGTTTCTATGCCTCCTGATCGCTTGATCAGGTAGAACTACTCAAATTGACCCACTTTAAAGTAGCCCGATTACCGAGGCATCATATATTTGTGTTTCTTTTTATATATTTGTGTTTCTTTTTATTCTCTAACATTTTTACCTGAGGCTGCTCTTAAATATTCCAGGGACGCGGTTAAAGTTGCAGAAGAAGCAGAGAAATTAATTATGGAGTCGGCACCTAATATCGTTCAAGTATGTATTCAACTACGCCTAGGGCAGCCAATGCCACAATCGTATCAAGAATTAGTGAAGAGCAGTAGAGGCGGGAGCAAAGATGCAGATTTGTATACCAAATAAAATTTTCCAGCTCCATTGTTATAGAGGGAAGGAGTTGTACTCTGTATCGGCAAAGCCAAAACTTCTCCTGGCAGTTACACATGGGATAGATTTTTAAGTGACATACTCCCTCCGTTCCTATTTGTTTGTCATAGTTTGACTTGGCACAAAGTTTAATAAAGTAAGGACTTTTGAAATTTGTGGTCTAAAATAAACTATGAATATTTGTGTAGCTATAAATGAGTCAAAAAGTAACTTTAGATTACCAAATTTAGAAGTATGACAATCTTTTTGGGACAGACTAATAAGGAAAGTATGACAAACAAAGTGGGACAGAGGGAGTACTTTGTTAGGGTCCTAGTTTTACTAATTCACGTTGTATTGCTGCACATGGAAAGGAAAGCTGAATTCTATATTCGATTGCGGGTTTTAAAGTCGGGCAATAAATAAACTGAGGTTAATCCGACTTTAAAAGCCCTTAAAGATGATGTCTGTTAATTAATTCTATGAAGATGATGTCTGTTAATTAATTCTATGAAGTACAAATTAATAATCTTCTCGTTAAACTTGAAACACAGAACGAGTCCTGTCCGTACGCAACAAAAGATTTATCATCTCTAGCGTTAAAACTTAAAATTATCATTGTTTGATTGATCCCAACTTTCGTCATTGTGTTATTCTAACTTGAAATATCAGATAAAACAATTGCTTTGACATAATAGCATTTGTGTTAATAAGAACAACTGGGGATTGAAGCTATTTTGAAATCTAGTGAATAAATAT
Source organism: Petunia axillaris subsp. axillaris (assembly GCA_029990575.1). Taxonomy (NCBI): domain Eukaryota; kingdom Viridiplantae; phylum Streptophyta; class Magnoliopsida; order Solanales; family Solanaceae; genus Petunia; species Petunia axillaris. The sequence continues at coordinate 12,868,117 of JARKNS010000006.1, forward strand.
TTACCATGTTCAGAAAACAGTGAAAAAAACAGACAAAATTTGACAAACAAGAGCAAAAAGAGTTGAAAAAAAAAATTGAAAAAAGAGAGAAAGGAATTAAACCATTGATCAGATAATTGTAGTCTGGATGATTTTTGGAATCGACATATTAAGTTTCCTGAATCGGATTTCATCACCTCAATGGTTCAGAGAAATAAGAATCACAAATAATTATGAAAAAAAAAATAAAGAAAACGAAAGAAAGCAATAAAGATGAGTAGGCTCAGAAGGATCCATTGGTTATGTATTAATCAAAGATGGAGAAAAATCTCCCTTTCATAAAATAGGTAGATTTTAAGCATCATAGCCTACTCATCAATCAAACTTTATCTCAACAAAAGAAAGTAAGAAAATTTTTGAAGCTAGAGAAAAATAAAGAGCTGCTATAAGTTGAGAGAATATGTAATCGACAGCAGAGAAAGTAAGAGCGGTTTGTGAATGTATTGTGTTGTAGAACGCTATTATATATAGGTATTGGCCACCACAATTAAAGTTAGGGTTTTACGCCTCTGCTTTCGATCAAGCTTAAACCCTTATCGGTTCTTTGGGTGATTTGGCCCATTTGGTAAGACAATGTGGCCTGAATTCCAGAACTATGACAGGATAAATTGATAACTAGTCAATTTTGGACGTACTAAGTGAGTTTTATCTACTATTTTAAAATTAATTGAAAAATAGTCAAAAGTATGCACACATACTTACACTCCATTAGCATTGACAAACACCCCAGATTAGTCTCAGTATTTTATACTGAGACTTTGAACTAACATGTTCAAAGTCGAATTATTTTATACTGGGATTCATGTTCAAAGTCCCTGGAGCTTTATATATAAAGTCCCATTATTTTATACTGGGATTAGTGTTATGTTCAATTTATACTGGGACTTTTCCGGAGCTGGCTAGTTTTCAAACAGTTTTGCTACTGCTGGCTAGTACTCATTTAGCGCGCTGTAAATAGGCTACGGGGCCAAATTTTTACAACAATGACGCTGTAGACAATTGTTTGCCTTTTTGACCCCCCATAATAATGGTTTAGCAAAAATAGTCTCTGCCTGGTTTAATGAATTCTGAACAGAAACATCTGTATGAATCTTATACTGACGCCTATATGAATCTTATACCAACGCCCATACGGAAGCACCCCTTGAATCTCACATTCTCCCAGATTAAAGTATAGTCTCGGCAGCACTTGCTCCTTTAAATCTCTTTCCGCATTCTCCCGGATAATTTGAAGTGTTGCATAGGAAACCGTTGCCACTTGATTTTTCCCTAAGAGACAACACTTGCCAATTAATAACTTGAAGTATTGACTATAGACAAATAGAGGATATTTATTAAAACCATATTAAATGGGGATAAACTCTCATAATCAGTCAATCTTGGGGACACCGGGAGAAATGTTTTGACAATGTGCTGGATGAGTTGGGTTGAAGTGCACGAACAGGTAAACTTTTCGCCCAGTGGCCACTTTTGACACCGATATTTGCTTTGAGGCCACTATTTTGCTTGGTCTTACACTTGAGGGCTACTTTTGACTCTTTACTTAATAAGCTCATTAAACACGCTAAACTGAAAAGACTAACTTACCCCTCACATTGTCCGAATTTACAGGGCTTTGTCAAAACCGTTTCTCCCAGTAAAAAAACCGAATTCATGCAACGACGGTCACTGTGCATTCATGCAAAAAAACTGCCATTTACTTCAATTTTTCATATTCCTCTTCGATTTTTGACTCGTTTCTTTTGTATACGCAGTGTTTTTTGCTTGGGTACTCCGTAAATTGAATAACATATTTCGATTGTACAAGCAGATATGACGTTTTTCTTTCGTTTTTTTTAAAATATATGTGTTAAATTTGTGCGTATTAAGTTACTTAACGTTGTTTAAGTTTAAATTTGTATGTTTGATAGTTAGTAGTTACTTTTCATATTTTGTATGTTTGTGATTGGGGTAAAATTTAGAATGTTACTGGAATGAAGTTTTGATTGGTGTGTATTAAAGTCGAGTACGATTACTGGAATGAAGTTTTGAAATGCTACTGTATGTTTGATAGTTAGTAGTTACTTTTCATATTTTGTATGTTTGTGATTGCGGTAAAATTTAGATTTTTACTGGAATGAAGTTTTGATTAGGGGTGTATTAAAGTTGAATATGATTAGTGGAATGAAGTTTTGAAATGCTACTGATTGAAGTTAAAATCACATTGACTGAAGTTCTATCCAATTGGATTGAACTTCTTTTACTCTCATGGATTGAAGTTCTATCCTCATGGACTGAACTTCCTTACCCTATATATGTGTGAGTGTGTGTGTCTGCCTGTGTGTACGAGTGAATGCATGTGCGATTCTGGTGTGTATTAAAGTGCAGCCCAATTAGTTGATTGAAGTTCTAAAATGGTACTGATTGATTTTCTATCCACATGGGTTGAACTTCTTCACTATCATGGACTGAAGTTCTATCCTCATGGACAGAACTTCTTTACCCTATATATGTGTGTGTGTGTGTCTGTGTGCCTGAGTGAATGGATGTGGGAGTCTGGGGTGTATTAAAGTGCAGTCCAATTACTGGATTGAAGTTCTGAAATGGTACTGATTGATGTTCTATCCCACGGGGATTGAACTCCCCTACCCTTATGTACTGAAGTTCTGTCCCCAAGGATTGAACTTCCCTATTTCTTATCTGAAGTTCTGTCCACAAGGGATTGATTACCCCCCCAACTCTACGTACTGAAGTTCTATTCATATCGGCTGAACTTCAGTTTTATACTTAGTCATATTCTTTTATTCAATTTGTGTGTGGCTTTAGTCCGAGGTTTTTGATTTGAAGTTTGTTGCATTTGTTTATTTTGTATGTGCGACTGATAGTTTGTTTTTATTGTTATATTTTTTCAATATGGATGCTGGAACGACAGGGAATCAAGTGTATCCATTTGAAAACTGGTTCAACTTGAATCCATATTGGCCAGGGGGAGCACAACTTGGATGAATTAATTTCAAGGTTCAGTGTAGCACAATTTAAGAAGCTTTCAGAGGGTGTGTTTGGAAGCTTTGTGAAGCTGCAGTTGTACACAACTTCTATGAGGTTACTGCATTGTTTACTATTGTCTCGTATTGTGAGTAGTGATCCAAACAGATTAAGCTTCAGTGTTTTTGGTCGTGTAATTCATTTTGGTCCTGAAGAATACTATCTTTACACTGGTTTGAGATTTTCTCCAAATCGTGGGTATTTGTTTGATAGGCCTTCTATGAATATGGATAGGAGGCTCCTCAAACAGTACTTTGATGGTAAAAGCAATCTTCAGTTGTCGGACGTTCATGCATTTTTGGTATCAAGGAGCACGTCATCTCTGGTCAATGAAGACGATGTTGTAAAGATTGCAGAGTTTTATATTCTCCATTCAATTATTTTGTGTTGTAAGAAAAAAACTAGTTTGGTGGAAGCTCATTATCTGGATATCATTGACAACGAGGATCTTTGTGTAGCTTATCCGTGGGGGCGTCTGGGCTTTGAAACGCTTGTTAAGTCTGTGACGACCCCCCTTAAAAGTGTTGCAAGTTCAGGAAAAGATGCATACTATATTGTGCTTGGATTCCCCTTGGTGTTGTGCGCCTGGTTCGTTGAATTATTTCCAAAAGTTGGTTCTAAGTTCTGTACGTTTCAAAGTGATGGCTTTCCAAGGATGTTGAGGTTTATTAAGTTCAATAGTCCTCAGTATAACAGTTTGGTTGAGAAGTATTTTCATAATGTTAACGTAAGTCTCTATATCTGTAAGTCAATAAAGATTTGAACTTCAATCTGTATGGTCTTGAAGTTCTATCCATAATGTGCTGTACATATGGATTGAAGTTCTGTTTATATAATACTTACGTTCTATCGATAAGCATTGAACTTCTACCTATATGGTCTTGAACTTTTTTATCCTTAAGCCCGTTGAAATTCTCCTACTATGGATAGAACTTCTGTCTATAAGGATTGAACTTTTATCTATATAGCCCTGAAGTACTGTCCATAGAGGTTTCCCCTTATGGATTAAAGTTCTATTCATAAAGGATTGAACTTGTATCTTTATGGCCATGAACTTCTATCCATAAAAGCTCTCCTCTTATGGATTGAAGTTCTATGCATAAGTATTGAACTTCCATTTCCTATTTACTGAACTTCTATCTCTGCACATTCTATGTTTCTGAAGTTCTGTCCATAAGGATTGAACTTCTATCTTTTATTGACCTGAAACTTCTATCCGTAAAGCTATCCCCTTATGGATTGAAGTTCTATGCATAAGAAGCCTGCATGTAGAAGTTTTATTCTTGTATTTACTGAAGTGCTAATACATTTTTTATGGTTTCTTTTTTAATAGAGGTTTCATAAATTTGAGATGGTTCCAATTGTACTTTCAGAGGAAGAAAAAAGGTCGGTGAAATTGAATATGACAGAAGCAGCTCCTATTGTTGCATTTAAACAAAGAAAAGGAAAAGAAGTTGATGTTCGTGTTGAAGAGAGTGAAGATAGTGGTTCTGAGAGTGAGGATACTGGTGCTGAGAGTGAGGATAAGGGTCATGAGGGTCAAGATACTCGTTATGAGAGTCAGGGAACTGGTGATGAGAGGCAGGATACTTCTCACGGTATAAAGCTTGATCAAGATTCAGTTGATGCAATTGTTAATGTGAGTTTTGAAGTATCATGTACATTCATCTTTTTGTGTTTTTATTTTAATTAAATATTTTTATGAGTTTCATTGGTTTATTTTTTTACAGAAGGTGAATATGAAAGTTCGGAAGAGGTTACGTAGTCAGCGACGCTGCATAAGTATATTGGTGGTCTAGAGAACAAGGTTGATTCTGTTCTTGATTTTATGAAGAAGTTGAGTAAAAAATTCGAGGAACAGGATGAAAATGGGCGGAAAGGTGGAAGTGTAAGAAGGGACAAGGAACAATCTAGCAGCTATGGCCATTCCTTAAACTTGTATTCACGTGGAGGCAATGCTAGTATTGGAAGGAGGGATATCTGTGTCTATAGTGGCGGGGACGTTAACGCTGGAGTTGGTGATAGTCAATTGGGGAAGAGAAAGTCTGCTTCATTCAGAAAATCAAAATCAAAATCTCCTTCACATGTTAGACAAGAAGAAGGCAGTGATGGCAGTGTAGTTAGGAAATCGAAATCTCATTCAGATGTAAGAAAAGAAGGCAGTGATGGCAGTGTAGGTCGAAAATCAGCTACATAATTGCATGGACAATCACGAGGAGAGTTATCGAGCAAAACACATGCACAATTGCATGCAGAAGGTGAATTGGACATGTATGGTTAGTTGACTGCGGCACAGAAGGAAGTGCTTGAAATTTCCTTGCAACTTGTTAGCGGAGACCTTGATCTGAAAGCAGTTGATGTCAGTCCTGAGGTTATGAGTGTGGGGAAAGGCAGTGCAACTTCTATGTCTATTGTTTGTGCGTCGACTCATCCTGCTATTGAGTTGTTATCAAATGTAGTTTCTACACCTGTCCAAGTAAAAATATATCAAAAAAAAGAAGAAATTAAAGAAACAACGTTTCGATGATATTCCTACATTTAATATACTACCACCGAGTCAAGAAAGTGGTAGTGAGGGTTCATGTGATGCTGAAGATACACCAAGGGCTGAAGGAATTCAACAAGATATGTCGAAAAATCTGCAGCATTGTATTGAGAATGAACTGGGGAAAGAGCAAGGCATAACTCAGGAACAGGAGGACTCATGACATTGTAATGGAGAATGTTAAGGCAAGTTATCAAGCAGGAAGAGAAGAGGAGTTGACTGAACAAGGACAGGCTCTTGAAATTCTCTTAGACAAAGGGCTGTCAATCGATCAAGTAGGCAAAGAAGAAGTGATGATGCAGGAAAAGGAGAGGTCTCTTGACGTTGTTATGGAGAATGCCGAGGCAAGTAAGGAAGCAGAAAGAGAAGGGGACATGACTGAAGAACAACAGGCTCTTGGAAGTCTTGTGGGCAAAGGTCAGTCAATTAATGAAGCGGGCAAAGAAGAGTTGATGACACAGGAAAAGGAGACGTCTTCTGACGTTGTTATGGAGAATGTTGAGGCAAGTAAGGAAGCAGAAAGAGAAGGGGACATGACTGAAGAACAACAGGCTCTTGGAAGTCTTGTGGGCAAAGGTCAGTCAATTGATAAAGCGGGCAAAGAAGAGGTGATGACGCAGGAATAGGAGACGCCTGTTTAGATTGTTATGGAGAATGCTGAGGCAAGTGAGCAAGCAGGAAGAGAAGGTGATTTGACTGAATAACAACAGAATTTTGAAAGTCTTGTGGACAAACGGCAGTCAGCCAATGAAGTGGGCAAAGAAGAAGTAATGAGACAAGAACATGAGAGGCCTGTTCAGATTGTTATGGAGCGTGTCGAGGCAAGTAAGCAAGCAGGAAGAGAAGGAGACCTGACTAAAAAACAAGAGTCTCTTGGAAGTCTTGTAGGCAAAGGTCAGTCAGTCGACAAAGCGGACAAAGAAGAGGCGATGTCACAGGAACATGAGAGGCCTCTTTAGATTATTATGGAGAATGCCAAGGCAAGTGAGCAAGCAGGAAGAGAAGAGACTAAACAAGAACAAGCTCTTGAAAGTAATAAGGTAAATGCTGAGGCAAGTCATCCAACAGGAATAGAATGGTTGATCCAAGACGAGAAGCAGTATGAGCAGCATCATTTTCTAGGGAAAAGGGACAGAAAGCCCAGTCAGTGGTTGCTATCTCTATATTTTGGTGAAAAGACGAAATAGAAGATAACTTACTGGAAGGATAATTATAGACGTAGTTGTCCATTCCACTACTTTAAAATTGATCCAGCAGTGTTCGAAGAGTTTGCAACTTGGTTGCTATTTCAAAGAAATGACACTGAACTTGAATAGTAAGTTTATTTGTATTTTTATGATTTCTTGTCTGTAGTTTTTTAAGTTCAGTGCATGGGGGATGAATTTGAAAACTTATAGTTCAATCCCATATGGACTGAACTTATTAGCCTATGAGTTCTGCCCCTATGGATTGAAGTTCTGTGCATATAGACTTAAGTTCTATCTATAAGAATTGAAGTTCAATGATAATAGTGCTGGACTTGTGCCCACAAGGATATGGAAAGTTTTGTCCCTATAGGATTGAAGTTCTGTGCATATTGAGTTAACTTCCATCTATAAGGACTGAACTTCAATCTTATGCCATGAACTTCTATCTTTGTTGATTTAAGTCCTATGCATATAGACTTAAGTTCTATCTATAAGAATTGAACTTCAATCAAATGGCCATGGACTTTTGTCCACAAGGATGTAGAAAGTTCTGTCTAACATGTTTTTGTATTTTGTATCTTTTTAATTAGGAACAACCGTGCTGCTTATATACGCGATAATGATTACGACAGCGATCCATATCAGTTGGGAACAATCAAGACAGACAAGCAGTAGTTTTTGGAGTTTGTAAATATTGTCTACCCTTACTGAAAATGTTAGTGCATATTCTGTTTTTTGGTTTGTTCTGTGTTTGTTATTACTTTTGACTAAACAGGTTCCTTTTTTTTTTTTGCAGCATGTCGATATTGCTATGTATTATCTCAGAAAGAGGGCATGCTACCATTTGTTCCAGTTTTCTCATACACTCTCGATTACTGATATAGATTTTGATAGTTATATGTGCTCTGTTTATCAGTTAAATTTCAAAGGCAAAAAGAAAAGACCAGGTAATGAAATCTGGCTTGATGGTTTTGGATTGTGTATCTACAATTACCTTCATGGCCTGGAACAGAGGTGTTCAATTCCATGGACTGGAGTTGATAAACTCTATTTTCCATGCCGATTGCAAGCAGCACCTGGTGAAACGGTGACACATTACTTTTTGGCAGTCTTGGATATGCACGAGAAGAAAATACGTGTATATGATTCGATGGTCACCACAAAGAAGCCATCAGCGAAAAAATTCGACCACATGAAGGGTTATGCTGTTGTGCTCCCACATCTTTTCAAGTATGTCAAGTTTGGCGAGCTACATGGTTCTTTTAAAGATGATAAGTTCAATGCGGCCTATAAAACTGAGTGGGTACTATCACCAAATCAACTAGATGGGTAAGTCTTGTCATTTTTGTGCAACTTTTAGTGCAAATTAGATATAATTGACTGAATTTATAACCCCCTGCCTACTTATATATCTTACTCTTTATTTTGGTGCCTCATTTTTTAGGACTAGTTGTGGCGCTTTTGTAATATGGTATGCTGATCTACTGACCAGAGGTAAAGATGTTCAAGATATTCAACCATATCAAATTCATAATTATAGGGCGCAGTTTGGTTGTCAGCTTTGGGATCATGGCCGTGCAAAGGCTAGGAATGGATTTGAGACTCACTGAATTTGTTGACCATGATTATGGACAACATAATGAAGACATGTGTCAGTTATAGATGTTTTTATTTTTACCTTCAGAATTCCTAGTAGTATTGTGTAAAGTTTTTTGGTAATTTATGGTGAAACAAATATTATGTACAGATGAACAGATTATTATGCACCGATTTATGTAAGTGCCATGCTGTTGCAGTGATATTTTTTTAGCATTAATGTATTTTATCCATAAGGACTGAGTTCGGTCAATGAGCATTGGACTTCAATCCATATGGACTGAAGTTCCATCCATAAGGATTATGAACCTCTACCCATATGTATTGAAGTTTCTGTGCATATCCAAATAATTTAATAATGATTAAACTTTTTTTCCCAGTATTTGAGGGTTTAATTTATATATTTTGAGTTTGAACTTCTGCCCACAAGAATTGATCTTCTGTATTTAAGTATGAAAGTTTTATAAATTATGAGACTGATCTACACAGAACGATTGAACTTCTGTCTTTTTAAAGATGGAAAATGAGTTCCTAACTTGTGGTAATGTGCAAAAACAATATTTCAGTCTCCAAGCATTAAAGTTTTTATAGGATAAAATTAACTTCTATGCTGAAGGATTGAAGTTTTTATAGGCCAATATTATCTTCTATCCTCAACGATTGAAGTTGAACTTTAACTTCAACCCTTGAGGACAGAAGTTAATTTTTCTCATGGACTGAACTTATTTATCCTCCATGTGTGTGTGTGTGTGTGTGTGTTATAATTAAATGGTAGTGATTGAAGTTTTAACCACTTGGATGGATTTAAGTTCTATCCTCTAGACTCTTATGGATAGAACTTTTATCCTCATGGATGGACATAACTTTTCTATCCTCATGGACTGAACTTCATTACCCTCATATACTGATGTTCTTTAGTCTCATTGAGTGAAGTTATATTCTCATGGACTGAACCTCTTTTATCCTCCCATGTGTGTGTGTGTGTGTATGTGTGTGTGCGCGCGTGTGTGTTAAAGTGCAGTGCAGTTCTTAAATGGTAATGATTGAAGTTCTAGCCACATAGATTGAACTTCTTTACCCTCATGTATTGAAGTTCTATACTCATGATAAGTTCTATCCTCATGGACTGAACTTCAATTTATATACCCCTCAACTTCTATCCATGAAGTATTTGAAACTTCTGTCCCCATAAGATTGAAGTTCTGGTCATACTGACTGAAGTTCTATGTATAAAGACTGAACTTCAGTAAATATGGCCCTGAACTTCTATCTCTATAGATTAAACTTCTATCCTCATGGACTGAACTTCATTGCCCTCATTGTGACTGTTCAATATTTATTATACCTGTTTGTTATTATACCCGTTATGTACTGGTGACTTTTGAACTATAAGTTGCAACTGTTACGATGTTATTGTGCCTTCTGAACTATAAGTTGCAACTGTTACAATGTTATTGATGTTTTTTCTATAAATACATAACAACTGATTATTGTTTCTTATCATCTTATTATTAGAATTATCTATATTGAGATTTCTATATTTCAAGTGCAAGAATGTATGAAAGTAGTGTAAATCAACCACCACTAATAGCACAATCAGGTGCATCACCACCACCACCAAGATTTGCCCCACTACCAGGAGGGATTCCAAATAATATAAAATGGGATATTGCAGTCCTAAGGCGTCAGATGCAGGACCACGAGAATGATCACCCAGGCTATTGAAGCTATAGCAGCACATGTTCGTTTTGATATTTCTGCTCTTCCACCACCATCTCCATAACTGAATTATATGAAGTTTCTATGTTGTTATTTTTATTTATTAGTCTATAATTTAGTATTTTGTACAGGGCTAGTATTTTGGTCCCAGGAAATAATGATGTGGTCGTGTGTTTTATAAGTGCACTTCTCCAGCACAAAGTACTGGGACATAGGAGAAAATGCTGTAGTGTGTTTTATAAATTCTGCGACTATATATGTAACAACACTTATTCATATATTTAATAAATAATTCTGTTCTTATATTTTTTACTTTTTATATCGTTAATTTTTTACATTTACGAATATTCCAAGTATACTCTTTTTTATTCTGTCAAAGCAGAGAATCAAGTGCAAGTGGCTAGAACTTCAATCCTTATCGACAGAACTTCTAACATCATGGACTGAAATTCTACTCACATGGAATATGAGCTTCTACCAACTCTATTTCAGTTATTTATCAGGCCTTACAGTTACTTGATGAGAGATGCAAATATATAAAACACGATGCTCCATCATCATCATCATCACCATCTCATTCACCATCCTAATGGTTTATGACAGAAACACAAAAAATAACAAATGGAATACCGTCGATCATCTCATGCCATAAGTGATAAAAATGAAGTATATCACCTATCCTGAAGCCTTTCTTAATAATCATATCTTTCCATCCGTTACACAACCTTGCGTGTTTCCCAACTTTGAAGTTCATATCATGTACATCATCATCATCATCTTCACAAATTATGCATGCCATTCCATTTCTATTTGGCAGTCTCCGCTTCCAACTATCTGAAAAGATCTAAAAGGAATAATATTTTACAGTTAATAAAAAAATCATAAAACACTGAAACATTAAATGAAAAATATAAAAAATACTTTGGTCATTTCTTTTAACATACAAAATTATCTCTATTAAAGTAAGATGATGTAATTTTCGTGTCGAACTGCATAGTTCCTCCAAACGAGTGTTTTCATCCCCCATATCTTCTTTTCTAAAAAAAACTATGTAGTTTATATGAAGAGATAAAGTTGAAACGACCTCCGTCAGTCGTTTCGGAAGTTAGGACTTCGATTGGCGTGCCGATAAATTTAAAATATTTGTAACGTCCACTAGGACTTGTCTGTAAAATTTGAGCTAAATCAGACCTCGTTTGGTAGGCATCAGAAGAAGGTTTCAATTTTTATCATCGATAAATATTAAAAAGAGATTTTCGAGCTTAGTTTTGGCGAATGAACTCCAATTCAAAATCCAAAAGTGCCATTAGGTTCATATGATTATTTATGACTTTTGTGAACTTTCGAAAGTGAATTTCGATGTTGTTCGGCTAGTTTCCGCTAAAATGCCGAAAGTTGAATAATTTGACTTTTTCTATTTAAATTCGCATCTTGAATTTCGGGAACTCGATTTGAGATCTGTCTTCACGAGTATGTTATATATATTTTGTATAGCTTGAATGCAAAAGTTGGAATTATTTCAAATATCGTAAGGTACCATTTTAATTTTTACCGTAACAGCGAATTTTAAAAGGAAAAGAAAAAAAAAAGAGAAAAAGACAAAAGTTAAAATGAAATGAAGTTAGGTGGTGGGGGGGATATATATCCCCCTGATCAATTTCGACAACAGAGGAGGAAAGAAGCACAGAAACGTGAGAGGAAGCAGAAACATGGAAATATGGGAAAAAATGCCAGAAAATAAGAAAAGGGGCCGGAGAAAAATAGAATTTTTACTCCGAAACATTCATGTAATGATCCTAATATATTATTTGAGTTTATTACGTGTGTTTGAATATGTTTTAATGGTAAAAATTGGAATATTATACATCGTTTTAATAAGTTCAATTAATAGTTTAAAGGGTCAAACGAACCCCGATAACGAAATTGATTATATATTTGTACTCAGTGAGTTATGGGCAACATATAAATGTAAATTATTTGAGGTTTGGTTATGTGACCTTAAACCCTGTACATAGGCCTGACCTGCGTATTGCGTATGCGAATAGGGTATCAGGTTCCTAACCGGATTGCCCTAAGATGTGAGGAATGAAGCCTTTAGGCTAATTTCATATATTTTTCTGCTTATTGAACAGAGTGGGATCATTTGGCAATGAAACCAAAGGACAAGCGGTTATTGAATGGATGTACTAACTTTGTAACAAGGTAAGTGTTTATATCAATTTCTTTGGAGGCACTTGGCCTCGTGGATTTTCTACCACGTGTTTCTTACGTGTATAGCTGCCGATAGGCGTACTCATTACGCCTGAGCTTTGAATTTACATTATATATTATATGTTACGTCCTGTCGTCGGTATTGCATTGAGGATCTGAGTATTGTACTCTCGCTGTGAGTTGATATATACTTCCCGGCAGTCGATGAGAGTCCCACGCCGGTGAAGGGTTATTATTACATCACACCGTATTAGTATGTATAACGTTTTCTGGTTATGCATTGCATTATATTGAGGGAAGGAGGATTCCGCCCTTGGAGCAGGAGGATTCCGCTCCATTGCATCATATTGAGGGTAGGAGGATTCCGCCCTCGGAGCAGGAGGATTCCGCTCCATTGCATCATATTGAGGGTAGGAGGATTCCACCCTCGGAGCAGGAGGATTCAGCTCCATTGCATTATATGAGGGTAGGAGGATTCCGCCCTCGGAGCAGGAGGATTCCGCTCCATTCCATCATATTGACGGTAGGAGGATTCCGCCCTCGGAGCAGGAGGATTCCGCTCCATTGCATTATATAGAGGGTAGGAGGATTCCGCCCTGGAAGCAGGAGGATTCCGCCCCATTGCAGCATATTGAGGGTAGGAGGATTCCGCCCTCGGAGCAGGAGGATTCCGCTCCATTCATTTGGCACATGTGACCCTTTGCATCATATTTCATTTCATTTCATTTCATCTCATTTTATTTCATTTCATACCATGGTGTAGACTTGTGGTACATAACTACTGTTCTGCTTCTACGTGCATTTCTTATTTGCCTATATATATTTCTGGCTCGTATTCTGGGTTGCAAGGATCGGGTTGCAAATCGCAACGGTATAAATATATGGATCGGGTTGCACACCGCGACAGTATGAATATATGGATCGGGTTGCACGCCGCGACAGTATGAATATATGGATCGGGTTGCACGCTGCCACACGATGTATTTCTGATTGTTGATGAGTTCGAGATACCTATATGTTTTGGTGATCTTACGTTCCTCGTTGTTGATGAGTTTGTCATTCCATACGTGTTTCTAGTTATCATCTGGCTCTGCTTTTTTATAATTTAAATAAGAGGAATTTTGTTTATCTATTTCTTCTCCCTGGCTAGCTATCCTATTCTTTGAGGTGGCTAGTCTGCCCCACTTATTGAGTCATTTTGACTCACCCTGGTTTGTTGTTTGTTCTTGTCTATTTATTTCGTTTCGGCAGGTTCGCTCCAGGATTGAGTTCGCCACGTTGCTCAGGAGCGAAGACGACTTCAGCTGTCAGGGTGAGCCAGCTTTTTTTCCGGATGACCACCAGTTTATTGTTTATTATTTCAGCTGTATTTTGCTCCCTTCAGGAGGTATCTGTCTTCTTTTGTACTCTTAGATGTCTAGTCTGGATAGCCCTAAACCTAGTATGTGGGTAGTCAGCTGTAATTAAAATTTTTTTTTACAGCTTACAGGTATCATTATGTTTGTACTTTTTCTAAGTCTTGTTATTATTTATAAGTTGAATTATATTTATTTTCCTAATTTAATTGGTAAGGGTTTGCCCGACGGGTCTAGGGGTGGATGTCGGGTGCCCGCACGGCCTAACCAGATTCTGGGTCGTGTCAGAAGTCTCAAAAAACTTTGTAGTTTTCTTTAACTGCAAAGGGTTATTTATAGTCAAAAAGTCAGTAACTGCTAAGTGGATGTGTATTTTGTCAAAAATACATTAAATGTAGTAAAAGAAGTTATGTTTTCTATGGTCTTACAGTTTCTGTATGTTATTTATTGCAGATAAGATTTGAATATATTAACTACAGTATTAAAACTGGTACCCACATTCACACGGATTGAACTTTGTTCAAATTCAGTTTAAATGTTTTTTTGGCTGAACTTTAATACCCTCATTGACTGAACTTCACTACCCCTCATTGACTGAAAGTGCAGTGCAATTGTTAAATCGTACTGGGGCCATGTATTCTGTGACTTGTGTTGGGATAGACTATAAAATAAGAGAAGAAAGAATCTTTAGGTTCATCCAACAGTAAAAGGACACTACACAAAAATACAGAATGTCTTTTCTATAATTATTGCAATAGAAATAGACCTCTTTATTATTGAAGAGAACAACCAAATAATTTTTAATTCTAAGATGGTAGCACTCATTGATTCAGTGTTGAGTGAATTGGATACTGAATCAGATCAGTTTGTAAGTTAATCATAGCATTTTTGTGTTTCAAAAGTGTTATTTTTGTTATTGTTACTATAAAATAACACTGTTTATTTTTCTTTTTGTTGCAAAGATTTTGCCAGTACTGTTGGCAATTATACTTCCCAGACGTCATGTGCCAGCAACTGTAATTTATCGTGGTACTCATTTTCGGATGAACTACCTAAAAGTGGGAAGAGAAAGGTGGCTTTCTAATGGATGGAGGGAGTTCGTTCGTAGTAATAATCTCAGAGTAGGAACTAGGATACTTTTTGGAGTTGTCGAATACTCAGATCGTGTGGTTTTAGATGCTACTATTTGGCAGGATGTTATAGAACCTTTAAGTTTCAGTTCTAGTTCTAGATGTGGGTCTGATGTTGAAGATGCCTGATAAGATAATATGTATATGTTGTCTCTTATACTTTTTTGGTAATAAACTGTGACTTTTTCAGAATATTTTGTTTTTAAGTTCACCAATATTTCAGTTTAAAGTGTGTCCATAATAAAATGCTGCAACAATGAGTTTGAACTTCTGTCTCTAAGTATTGAATATGATCTTCTATCCACTAGGATTGAACTTCTATCTTTTAAGGTTGGATGTTTTTAATTCATGTGATCAAACTTCTACTCATAAGGATGGAAGCTCAAACTTCTGTGTTTTGGTGTATAGAATATTAGTTTGAGCTTTCTATCCACTAGGAATGAACTTCTGTCTCCAAAGATGGAAGTTCAAACCACATGGACTGAAGTTCTATCCACATGGATTGAACTTCTTTACGCTCATTGACTGAATTTCTATCCTCATGAAGTGGAGTTCTACCCACATGAAATATGAGCTTCTACCCACTAGGATTGAACTTCTGTCTTTAAGGATTGAAGTTCTATCCTCATCTCATGGACTGAACTGTCGAGTATGTGAAGTTTGTCGTTACAGTTTTTGATCCCCCCGGCCCTGAAGATGATTGTGATTCTGAATGTGAACTTTGTGGTTACAATGAAGGAAGCTCCAGCAAGGGCGAATCTGATGATGATTCGTTTAATGGTTCAGGAACTTCTAGTGATCCAATCATGATTGATTAATGGAGGAGATGAAATATCAGTTGTAGGAGTTTGAATCCCTTGTTGGTCTGTATTAGGAGTTTAAATATCTGTTTGTAGTAGGAGTTTAAATTTCTGTTTGTATTTGGTGTTTAAATGCTTAATTTTCAGTATTTTGTTGGTTTTTATATGATTGTATGTTTTTAAGTAATTAGATGTTTGTATTTTGGAAATGACATTTTCCTAAGTCATGGAATGTATGTTGATGTGTTGCATTTCCTTATATGTTTATTTAGTTTAAGCAAGCATTTTAAATTATTGCAGTCTTGAAGCTGAATCTATAAAGACTGAAGTTCTATCTATATTTGTATCTGAGTGCCTTAAGTTTATTTCCCCTATGAATTGAACTTTAATCCCTATGGATTGAACTTCATTGCCTCTGAGTTTCTTAAGTTCATTCCCCTATGGATTGAACTTCATTCCATACACAGGGAATGAACTTTTAAAACTCATAAGGTATGAAGTTGAATCCCTATGGACTGAACTTCATTGCCTCTGAGTTTCTTAAGTTCATCCTCTACGGATTGAACTTTAGTCCATACACAGGGAATGAACTTTTAAAACTCATAAGGTATGAAGTTCCAATCCAACTCTTGGTAAGTTCTGCATCTCATTCTGTTAGATCGTGGATTCTGTCTCATACTTCTCTCCTAACTCAAATGTCTTGATGTGGTTGTTCAGGCTTAACTAAACTAATATCCTGAGTGAATTAAAAGAACCTCAAGTTATTTGTTCAAAATCAAAGTAGTTACATAAAGTACTAAAAAAATCAACTTTTCACATTTTAATATTTGAAGAGCTTCAGTAAGTGATAATTTAGTTCGACTCTTAGAATAGTTAATAGAACATTCATGCTTGTGTTGGAAGCATATTTTTATAATCTCATGTTCTTATCCAGCTCAGTTCTGGCAAAAACTGCAGATCAAAGTATAACACACAAAAGGCTATGATTCAGTCTAAACATCATTTTATTAGGAACTAAATGCTAACTAGAATGTAAGATGAAAATTTTATTTTTATGAACTGTCGTCTTCTAAATTGATCAATGTGAGACACTAAGAGCTTTTCAGGCTGACAAGAGTAATAACTTCAGATTTTCGAGCATCCCATTGAAGATTAGAAATTTAGGGATACATTTCGTAAGGAGTTCACATGATTGCAGTCTATACTTATCTTAGGGGAGAAAAGATCTATTTTAAACTGCTCATTGAGTAGTTAAGCATCTATTTTATGGACTTTTCTGCCCATTTCCTACCCTCTTGCTCTCAAATAACTTTCAAAATGTTGGATCTCTAATCCCATTGTATGCTGTCCACAGTGTTTGATTGTTATATTGCTCATTGGTTACTATTTTCTAGGAATACTCTCTTCAAAGTGTTGGACTAATAATTTCATAGATCATCCAAGATGTAGCAGATAAATTTTATACACTCCTCTCTAGCAAAAACAACTATCGGAGCACCTGTTATTTTGCTAAAATTTCTTTTTCTCAGGCATACATCCATGAAAGCTCTACGGACTGAACTTCATTGCCTTTGAGTTTCTTAAGTTCATTCCCCTATGGATTGAAGCTCCACCCCATGTGGATTGAAGTTCAGTTCATGTGGACTTAAGTTCTATCCATAAGGATTGAACTAAGTTCTATCCTTAAGAACTGAAGTTCAGTCCTAATGAACTGAACTAAGTTCAAACTTCAGTGCTAGTGTGCTGATACTTAACACGACAATGGCGATAAGTAATCACCAAGTCCTGAGGTTGCTTTTTTTCAGTTTAAAAATGAACTTTCAGCCCTTAAGTACTGAAGTTCAGTCATAATGAACTAAATTTTAGTTCAAACTTCAGTGCTAGTGTGCTGATACTTAACGCGACAATGGCGATACTGAAGTTCAGTCATCAACGTCACATCGAGGTATTAAAACTACTAAATTTTAAACGAATTTCTCTGAAAATCAGTTCACATGGATTGAACTTAGTTCAAATTCAGTCTTAATGCAGGATAACGTAAAATTGAAACGTAGAATACTTAACAATGAAGTCAGTCATAATGAACTGAATTTTAGTTCAAACTTCAGTGCTAGTTTGCTGATGCTTAACACGACAATGGCGATACTGAAGTTCAGTCATCAACGACACATCGAGGTATTAAAACTACTAAATATTAAACGAATTTCTCTGAAATTCAGTTCACATGGATGGAACTTAGTTCAAATTCAGTCTTAATGCAGCATAACGTAAAATTGAAACGTAGAATACTTACAATTTTTAAGCGAAACTTGTGAAGAAAATTGAAAAGTGAGATTGGTGAAGAAAATTGAATGAAGAGTATTCAACAGTAGCAGCCACAAAGTAACGAACAGAGAAATAACGAACTGGGTTGTTTATATATGAACTGAGGGGTAATTTAGTCTTTTTGCTTTTTTCATTTAGTGGGTGTAATGTAAGTGACCATAAAGTAAATATTTTGGTATTAGTGGCTTTTGCCCTAAGACCAGTGCCAAAAGTGGCCTTTTGTGCACTTCGGCCCACGAACAGCCACTCTAAGGGGCTGCTATTAAGAAATTAGTCAGTATTTATTTGACACGACCCGGAATCCGGTTAGACCGTGCGGGCACCCAACATCCCCTCTAGACCCGTCGGGCGAACCCTTACCAATTAAATCAGGAAAATAAATATAAAAATTCACAAATAAGGACAAGACTTTAAAAAAAAACCGCAAACATACTAATACCTCTAAGCTGTACAAAAAAAATTATAGCTGACTACCCAATATACTAGATTTAGGACTATCCATACTAGACATCTAAGAGTACAAAGAAGACAAATACCTCCTAAAGGTAGCAAAATGCAACTGAAATAATAACCAATAAACTGGTGGCCATCCGGAATAAAAGTTGGCTCACCCTGACAGCTGAAGTCATCTTCGCTCTTTCACAACGTGGCGAACTCAATCCTGGAGCGAACCCGCCGAAACGAAATAGATAGACAAAAACAAACAGCAAACAAGGGTGAGATAAAGGACTCAATAAGTGGGGGCAGACTAGCCACCTCAAAGAATAGGATAACTAGCCAGGGAGAAAAGAAACAGATAAGCCAAATTCATCTTAATTAAATTATAAAAAGGCATAGCCGGACAATAACTAGAAAACACGTATGGAATCATAAAAAGCCAGGGACATAAGGTAGACAGAATATATAGGTATCCCGAGCATATCAACAATAAAAAATACATCATGTTGCGGCGTGCAACCCGATCCATATATTCATACTGTCGCGGCGTGCAACCTGATCCGTATATTCATACTGTCGCGGTGTGCAACTTGATTCGTATATTTATACTATTGCGGTGTGCAACCCGATCCGTAAATTTATACTGCTACGGCGTGCAACCCGATCTGATCCATGTATTTATACTGTCGCGACGTGCAACCCTGGATACGGGCCAGAAATATATAGGCAAACTGAGATATTTCCACAACATGGTATACATACCGCATACATAAACCACAAAACAATACACACAATAGTCAGTATGCAGTGTAATGAGATGAGATAAATGCGGTACGATGCAATACAGTCACATATCGCGGGACTCTCATCGTCTACTCGGAGATATATGCAATAATGATCCTTCACCGGCTCGGGACTCTCATCGATTACCAGGAAGTATATGCAATGATAACCCTTCACCGGCTCGGGACTCTCATCGATTACCGAGAAGTATATGCAATGATGACCCTTCACAGGCTCGGGACTCTCATCGATTACCGGGAAGTATATGCAATAATGACCCTTTACCGGCGCGGGACTCTCATCGATTACCGGGAAGTATATGCAATAATGACCCTTCACCGGTGCGGGACTCTCATCGCCAACCGGGAAGTATTGCAGTAATGACCCTTCACCGGTGCGGGGCTCTCATCGCCAACCGGGAAGTATATGCAATAATGACCCTTCACCGGTGCGGGACTCTCATCGCCAACGGGGAAGTATATGCAATAATGACCCTTCACCAGTGCGGGATTCTCATCGCCAACCGGGAAGTATATGCAATGCTCAAAACCAGAGTGCAATGCTCATATGCTCAATGTAATACCAACAACAGGGCATAACATATAATATACAATGTAAATCCAAAGCTAAGGCGTAATGAGTACGCCTATCGGCAGCTACACACATAAGGAACACGTGGTAGAATATCCACAAGATCAAGGGCCTCCAAAGAAATGGATACAAACACTTACCTCTTCCAAAAGTTAGTACGACTAATCAACAACCACTTTTATCCTTTGGTTTCCTTGCCAAACGATCCCACTCTATTCAATAAGCAGAAAAATATATCAATTTAGGCTAAAGGCTTCATTCCTCACATCTTAGGGCAATCCAGTTAGGAACCTGATACCCTATTCGCATACGCAATACGCAGGCCAGGCCTATGTACAGGGTTTAAGGTCACATAACCAAATCCTAAATAAATTACATTTATATGTTGCCCATAACTCACTGAGTACGAATATATAATTAATTCCATTATCGGGGTCCATTTGACCCTTTAAACTATTAATTGAACTTATTAAAATGATGTCTAATATTCCCAGTTTTACCGTTAAAATATATTCAAACACACGTAATAAACTCAAATAATGCATTAAGATTACTACCTGAATGTTTCGGGGTAAAAATTCTACTATTTTCCCGGCTCTTTTCTCATTTTCTGGCATTTTTCTCGCTGTGTCATCTCTGTTTTTCGTGTTTCTCTGTTCTGTTCATTCTCTCTGTTTCTATCAATTTGAGCTCATAATTGAGCTTTATATAAACTCATCAAGCCGCCCATCAACTTTTGTCTTCTTTTTTTTTTTTTTGGGTCTTTTCTCCTTTTTTTTTTCTTTTAAAATTTGCTGCTATGGTAAAAATTAAAACGTTACCCTACGATATTCGAAATAATTCCAACTTTTGCATACCAGTTATACAAAATATATTTAGCATACTCGCGAAGGCGGATCTCAAATCGGGTTCCTGAAACTCAAGATGCGAATTTAAATAAAAAAAGTCAAATTATTTAACTTTTGGCATTTTAGCGGAAATTAGTCGAACAACATCGAAATTCACTTTCAAAAGTTCACAAAAGTCACAAATTATCATACGAACCTAACGGCGCTTTCGGATTTCGAATCGGAGCTCATTCTACAAAACCGAGCTCGAAAATCTCTTTTTAATATTTATCGACAATAAAAACTGAAACCTTCTTTCGATGCCTACCAAACGAGGTCTAATTTAGGTCAAATTTTATAGATAAGTCCCAATGGATATTACGAACATTTTAAAATTATCGCCACGCCAATCTGTGTCCTAACTTTCGAAACGACTAACCGAGGTCATTTCATTATTATTTATTTAGTTTTTAGCCATAACTTGCAATAGGGGTCCGGATGATTTTAACCGGATTTGGGTAACCTATCTTTGATAAATTGACAATAAATGGTAGGGATATTTACAGAAATATGCACTTCTGGTGACTCGTCCTAGTTTTTGTCTCTACAAGAAAAGTCTTATATTTTTGATTCCAATAAAAAAAAAAAAAACTCTTGAAGATCGCTAGATCTTACTAGTAGCAAGACATGGAGATTGCTAGGATTTTCCCGTAGTGACTCTTGGTGGGGCAAATAAAATGTAAAATTATCTTACAAAGGCCAAACTATGATAAGTGCCAGATCTTTCCATTTCACGTAAAACTAGTACGTTATGGCACTGTTTCACAAACCAGCCGAAATCACTATTTTCATTTCGGCAAAGGGCCAAATATACCCCTAAACTATTTGATATTGTACAGATTTACCTATCGTTAACTCATTGGCCCGTTCGTATTCATATTGTTACCAAATTGGCACACATATGCCCTTTTCCACTAACGGCTCTTCAATTTTTATTTTTAAAATATTTTGTTAGTAAATTTTATTTTGATAAATCCACATGGCAACAAAGAATGGACCCATCTTTGGCACATTGACACAAGAATTAATCCTCACCCACTCATTCCTTTCAGCCCCCTAAACACACCCCTGCCACCATCATCCCTCGTTACCTCCATCGGTTCACCTCCATAGCCACCAACTAAAAAGGAAGAAACACATCATTCTCCAACCATAACTACAAGAAAATATTATCAACAACAATAATTTTCTTCCACCAAAGTCAGTTTTACACAAAAAAAAAGAAAAAAAAAGAGACGGAATAGGTTGACAGCTACTCAAACTTCGCAGTCACTTAGCTCCTTCAACCCTTCCCTGTATCTATTAGCTACTTGGACTGATTCGAATTTATACCATTTAAACACAAAATGCTGACATAGCATAAAAAGTGATCTCACGGGGCGCATGAGGACTTAAGAAACATCATTTTTCCTTTTCTTTTTATTTAATTATTTACCACCATATAAACCACCCCCTCCAAGGCTCCGTGAGGTCTTGACCACCACCACCGCCCACTACCCACTCTTCCCTCCCCATTGATTTTCTCCTTTCCCAAGTCCATCATAAATAAACCAAACAACTTCACTTATATATCACCAACTATTTAACATTCTTTGCTACAAAATTTGACTCACTATTAAAGCAGATACAAAAGAAATGCAGGTATCGGGAAGCCATTTTCCCACTTGAATTTGCAGATTAAGATCGTTTTTCACCATAATTTTCTGGAGATCACCTAGCAAATTTCTCTAAGTAATACTTAAATAGAAATTAGGCTTCGAATTGTGATGACAAAAAAGAAAAATTAGATCGAATCTTGACGAAAATGAAAATCGAAAGAAATTTGATTTTTAAAATGAGTGATTTTAGCTTGAGAGTATCAAAGGAATCACCAAGAAGGAGCTATAATTGAAGTTTGGTGAGTTACATTCATTAAGATGAAATAAGAAATAAGAGTATTTGCTCTTGTTGATATTAGTGGATTTCTTATCTTACTGGGGCCTTTGATTGTATTCATTAAAATTGTTGATTTTTTTTGTTTTATTTAAACAATGGAGTTAGAATATCATTGTACCAGCAGAATTAGGGTAAGTCTGGTGAAGTGGTGGTTGTTCCACTGAAGACAGTGATTTTTTTCCGGTGTAGAAGAGAGAGATAGTTTTAGGTGTGGGACTAACACTCTATTTGGATCATTGTTTCCTATTGTTTCATAATGTATTGTTTTGTTTTGTATTGTATTGTATTGTATTGTATTGTATTGTATCGTACTGTATTATAAAAACGACGTTTGAATTGATTGTATTGTTTCCCGTTGTTTAGTAACATTGTTATTGTTTGTTTTGATTGTCTTGTATTGTACTGTAACTAATAAGTTTACTAATATACCCTTAGTTGTTCTAAATATTAGATTAAGTAACAAATTTTCTTTAATATAATTTGAGACAGTTTATATTTACTAGTTTATCACCAACTATATCTTTTAAATATATTCATGCAAATTATAATGAAAATAATAAAAAAAATAAGATAATAATATTAAACATAACAATAAGTTCACACTATTAATAATTTAGATAAAAAATAATATTTCATAACGACATGCAAACAATCATATTATCCAAATATAGTTATAATATAAATAACGGAAAAGGGTCAAAATTACCCCTCAACTATTGGATATGGATCAATTTTACCCTCCGTTTGAAAATTGACTCAAATTTACCCTCGCCGTTAAGGATTTGGGTCAGAATTACCCTTCATACTTAACAGCCATCCACCTCACATTTGAGCTTGTTTCTTTATTCCAAGACTGATGACATGGCCAGCCACATAAGCCACTCATTACTTGATGAAAAGGGTCTTCTCCTCTAACCTTAAAACCTATAAACAGTTGAGGAATTCCATTACGATACAGAAAAATATTTTGTTTTGTTGGTGATGACCTCTGTAATCTCTTCGGCCATAAATCAGACTTGGCCACAATTTTACATCACGTCCCACTGGATCTTGATTGCTCTCATACTCCTTATCATAGGCTTTGTTTGATAAGTGAGCTAAGATAGAACTACTGGTTTCATTTTCTTCAATGAAGTTAAAAGTTAAAACATTCTTTACATTTAAAATAAACACATAAAATTAAGAATCCTTTTGATATTTTGATTTTTTATTTGAAAAGCAACAATTCCACCAGGAAGTTGGGGCTATGGAGAGGTAAAAAGCTCTTGCAACAAATTTAGCCTCTACTATTATGAAGTAAATGCCTAAAAACAAAATTCAAAATTTGCATAACAATTCAACAAACTAATAATTCAATAAAAAAGCAAAAAATAAAACTCGAAAAAAGAAACACGTGAAAATAGAAGCATATAGGTGCTCGTTGAAGCTTCTTCTCAATCTGTGTGGTATGGTCGCCATTGTTGATCTCGCCAAACATTGAAGAAGCGAGAAAACATAGTATTTTATTGCCTAATCCAATTTTCAAGAATAGTGTGGATCTCATAAGTTTCAACATTTAATATATTGTGTATATATAACGGTTTTTGTTACTGTAGTTTACATTCTTTCAGACAATGATTTTACAAATTACAATGAGGGCTTTTGTCTCTTCGTTTACAAATATACTCCCTCCGTCCCATTTTAGTTGTCGCTTTAGGCTTATGCACGTCCATTAAGAAATTAATAAATAGGGTATGTCTTTTACTATTTTACCCCTAATAAATGAAACTGGATTGACTTTTCTAGAAAATATTCCTTTATTAAATATGGGCATAGTTGGAAAGAATTGGAAAAAAATGTCTTGAAATGCTAAAGCAACAACTAATTTGGGACAAATAAAACTTGCTAAAGCGACAACTAAAATGGGACGGAGGGAGTATTTAGCAGGCGGGGTTAGGTTATCGGGTAGCATTAAATGGGTTATTGGTTTTTTTTATCCATGCGTGTATATATTTAACTGATGTGTAATAGTGAGGTGGAATTCCGTTAGTATGAAGGGCAGATCTGATCCAAATCCTTAACGTCGAGGGTAAATTTGAGACACTTTTCAAACGAAGGGTAATTTAATTGTCCGCGGACATCATGGTCAATAAAAGAAGTTTGCGTTCTTCAACAGGACATCCAATCACCGTGCGGCACAAGTCTGCATGTTGACAAAGAAAGATATAAGCTTTTAGGACTATTATCGGTTCCAAACTCATCTCATTTACCATTTGCCATATCTCGCTCTCTGGAATGGGTGGCATAGTTGAAAGGCGATTAATAGCACTGGCCAATTGATCCATCCCACCTCTTAACATTGTAGCCATGCCTTCAAGAGTTTCTTTTTTTGAATTTTTACTCTTATGAGAAGTTGGTGCCTCTGTGTAGACATTCGACTTAGATGCATCAGGAGTTTGGGGAACTTGTTCATCTTGCCCATTTTCTTCAGTAGTTCCCAAAGAGGCAACATTCATGGAGATCATTTCATCAATTTCATCTATGGTCAATGAACTATTACTTAATTTTTTTAAAGGATCACGAGCACCTCTTTTCAACATATCCGGTCCAGTCTCAGCATGTTTTCCTGTAGCTCTATCCTTTCCAAATAACATTATTAGCTTCTCATAGTTTCTAATTGGTTTATTTATCCATTCAGCAGCTTCTGGCTTAGCCTACGTAAACGCATATAAGAACAAGACAACTCATTAATGAAAAATGAGATAAATATCATAACATAAAATTTTTCAAAAAATTAATAAATATAAATTTACCTCAATTAGTTGATCCCACACTTCAGGTTCAGCATCCCACATATTTGTGCTGGGATCCCAAGCAAATCCACTCATCCCATTTTGAAACGTGTCATAGCACTTGCAAAATTTACCTTTAATTAACTTCATACGGTTGTGGAGTTTTAATTTGTTAATACCCTTACCAGGAAATCTAGTTTGCATCTCCTTCACTACATTATTTACTGCGTGTGGTGAAAGTTCCACCAACCCTATTTCCAAGTGTATGCTCATGAAAATATGCATCAATTAATGCATCATCCATGTCATTTGACCACACACAAACTTCTTTGTTATCCGGCTCATTAATATCGCTTGAGGAAGGCTTTGACCTCTTCGACATGACGGTCACTACATAATTTAGATAAATATTGATAAGTCATAGCTTCAAAAAGTTGGGTCAGATATAAATGCTTATAAGTTATAAAAAAGTAAACAACATAACACATAATGTCTATAATCCAAAATAATAACATTACAAAATACTTTTACAAAATCAAACAAACAATCACGAAAGAAGTTATTTAAATTTTCCTTCCTTGAAAATTAAGCATGGTAACTAGCCTACATGCCAGTTGCTATATGATCTCGAATCACCTCTCCTATCCTAGACTCCTCATTACTTACACTACTACTCGGAAGTTCTTCATGCACATCATTTATATTGATTAGCTCTGCATCAACCTGTGCAAGTATCTCGTCACTTGGATCTACACCTCTTAAGTAGTTGTGCAAAACACAACATGCAAAAATAATGAGCTTTTGGGTTTCAACACCATATGATGGCTCACTTGAGCCGAAGATAATAAGATTTTTTTTTAGGACTCCAAAGGCTCGTTCAATAGCATTACGCAAAGAAGCATGCCTCAAATTAAATAATTCACGAGGAGCGAGGTGTATTTCTTGAGTACTCCTTCAAATGATAGCGCTCCCCCTTATAAGGCGTAATAAGCCCACTTCTCAACATGAATCCAGCATCGACAAGGTAGAATTTTTCTAAAGATAAAAAATAAAAATTTTAATTATTTTTTCATCACACCTGTCCCTACACATTACTACTTTATGTAATATTTACCTTCCGAAATTTTTAATGGGTCATGTCTAGTTAGTGCTTCCTTCATAATTCTTGAATCAGATGCAGTCCCTTCCCACCCAGCTAACACATATGTGAATTTTAAGTCAAATGTACATGCAGCTAATATATTTTGTGTTGGATAATCTTTTCGCCCACGATATCTAGGTGCTTCACTTTGTGGAACTTTAGCACGTATGTGTGTTCCATCTATAGCACCAATGCAATCCTGGCATTATAATCATAAATTAAAATCTAAAAAATCTTGACATTGGCTACAACTTGAAGAATGAATAAAATTATGTTAACCTTAAAGTACGGAAAAAATCTCTGGTTGCTGGCAATCTCAAAAGGAATTTGGGAGCCATCAGGTTTTTTAATAAATGTTTGATATAACCCCAAGATAGCTCGTAGAACAACATGAAAATAAAGACTAACCGACTCGCCGGATCGCCGAAAGATGAAAGCTAACTCCCGATTTGTCACGCTATGTGCTAATAGGTAGAGTGTTTTTGCAACTTGTTCTTCAACTGTAGCTTGAAGTGTTGGTCTAAGACCACCATCTCTAACTAGAATCTCACATAGACCGATAAAAGCCGAAGGACTCATTCTTAAAATATTATGACAAAGTTCAGTCGAGAATAAATGACTCAACAATTCATTTCTAACTTGTTCTCCTTCAAGCCGTAAATCATGTGTGATCATACGTTGATCATTTTCAATTTCGTATGCATAAGTCCAAAACCAAATAGCTACTAAGCAAGCAACATATGTTGTTAAAGAGCTCACTTGTCGTAACATTTGTTTGTTATCTTGATTATTGAGACTAGTCATCTATAATAAAATTATGTGCGAACCATCAACCAACTAAACTTAAAAATAAATCTAAACCAAAATTTACTTGCAACAAAATTTATAAAATAAGGATATTAGATGTAATCAAAATTTTCTTTTCAAAGAAATTATGCATGTACTTATTAAAGAACTCATATATGCATGTGAAGTTCTAATAGGTAGGAATAGTACTATCTTGTGCAATATTTTATAGTATGCAAAGAGAGGATTACATATATTGATTTATTGTAGAGTAATTAATTTAAAAAATCGAGTAAATTATGCTTTTGAGTTAATATATGTACTTAGTCAAATACTTAACACATGCAAAGAAAAGTCGCCAAAACCAAACATGTATATGCATAAAAAATACAGTAAATATCATGGCTAAATCATGTTTGTAAGACCATATTATTATGTAATTTTGATTGAGTCAGAACTAAAAAATTATTAGATAAACAAGAAAGAAAAAAATTTAGTACGTACCTCTAGTTGTAAACAAGAGTAGAAACCTGAGCAAATAAAATAAATAAATATTAGTTCTTTTGATGATGAACTTCATGGATACAAGAGAACAAATAACAAAAGTGTCATCATACGAATTGAGATGAGAGTTGTTAATCAATTAACTACTCCTCGTCGGATACACCAATTGAGTCTCTGTATCCATATTTTAAGGACTCATCAAAGTTCAATCAACTTACCGCAACTTTATTCCTAGTGCACAAATTAGTATACCATCACAACTTTGAGCTATAATCACATGAGAAATAAAATTTAAATTGAAAAATAGTTACTAGGACGTTAAGTAGAATCCCACTAAATTTATTTTTCACATGCTCTTTCCCCTGCTAAGTAAAATTTAAGATGTCCGTATCTTGAGAGTAAACAACCTTTCACAATGGACAGAACATATTTTGTATCCAAAAAAAAAATACATATAAAGTATAAGAGAGGCAGGGAACGTACAAAGTAATAAGAGAGGCATGGAACATACTGTATTTTGAGAAGAGGGGAGATGAGGTCAAAATAACTATTTGGGTGTATTTAAATAAGAAAATAGGGTAGAGGGTAAAATAGGATTATAAGGTGATACATGATGGGAAAGTGTAAAAGCGTAACAATGCAAAACCACCAAATCGGTTGTAACAAAAAGTTGGTCTTTTCATTGTTAGGTAACAATGGAACTTAATAGTACAATACAACAAAATTAAAGTAACAACCAAAACAAACGTTGTAATCATAATAACAATACAATACAATACAATGGGTAACAATGATCCAAACAAAGTGTAAGGAAGAAAACTGTTATACACTAATTTTTTTATTTATATTTTTTAAGTTAAAAAATATTTTTGTAATACCAAATTAGGAGAAGAGAGATCTTTTTATGTTAAGTCTCCACGTGTTTGACTTCTAATTTACCATATTTTCCATGTTAGCGCGTTTGAGGCACACATTAAGATTTTGTGGAAAATTATCTGCGAAGTATCTAATAGACACAGTTTAGCTTTTAATTCAGGTAGCTGTTAGGGGACGAGGCACCACTCCAGTGCCTCATCGGTCCAGTTCAGCCAGTGCAGTTTTAATTTTATGACACCTGTCCATATTCAAATCTAAGGGTTTAAATTAAGCACCCTCCTTAACCATAGTTAAGGCCACGTGCCCTCTCTAGATGAATACCAATTTGGCAAAATCACATCAGCTTCCAAAATTAATGCTGTATTCGAAGAACATGACGTATCTGATTTGAAAATTCGAAAGCTATTTTTACCATGAAAATAATTTTAGGGAGAGAATTGATGCAAAAATCAACCAAACCATCAAAGTAAATCAATTTCATGGTAATCATATATAGAGAAATATTTTTTTTTCAATCATAATCTTTTATCATGTAATTTGATGTTAGCTTCATAAAGTTCTCATATATTTAGTTATAAAAATAAAGCTTTTCGCATGCCCAGAAAGATTTTTCATCCTTTGAAATATGGAGTGCAAACTAAAAGTACTTTAAAGCAAATATATATATAATTAAAAAGAGAAAAATTTAGCAAATTATTTCCGGTTACGAACATGTGATAGGAGTCAGTCTGAATTTAAAAAAAAAATGAGTTACCATGAAGAAGAATTATATATAGTCATCTATGTTAACCAAATTTATTTATTGGACAAGTTTAATCAGCTGAAAAGAAAAAAAAATTGTGAAGTTTTCTTTCGAGAAGTTCGACTACATCTATGTTGTCTACAAGGAAAAACTAAATCAGAGAGCTAATTGGACTTTAACCGTGGTTTAAGAGTAAAAATTTCGCGTAGGGACCTGTTTGGCGTGCGCTAATTGATTTGTAGCCATCAAAAACAAATTCGCTGAGAAATAGCCACCTCCGGACAAGTCTGTTCAAAGCCCCAGTATTTATACTAGGAAGATTCAGTAAACTAATCCCAGTATAAAATACTGGGGCTTTGAACAAATTTTGTTCAACGCCCCAGCATTTTGTTTTGGGACTTTGTATAAAGCTTCAGTCCTATAACTAAATACTGGCCCCAACATTTTGTTATGGGACTGAAGCTTTATATATAAAGTCCCATAACAAAATAATGGAATTTATCCCTAAAGTCACATAACAAAATAATGGGACTTTTGAACATGTTAGTTCAAGGTCCCATTATTTTGTTATGAGATTATCTAACTATACTAAAAGAGCCAATCTCAAAAGCAAAATGTAAAAGACCATTTTACCCTTGTAGCACAAAAAATAATAAAATCTATCTAATATCTAATTCTACTATCTAATGCAATAGAAAATATTTAATTAGAAAATAGACAACAAAACAAGAAAGAAACACGTACACTTCATCAGCTGCTTAACTCCTCAGTTGCAATAACTCCTTTGTTTCATCTAACAATCAAACTTTACGAATTCCCCGATCCTCTAATTTCTTCAATTTTTTGCACGTAGCCGCGAACTGTGAGTGCAAGATCATTAGCTATGAATTTACTTCTCATTACTGCAACCTCATCTACAAGATACTTCCCCCGAGTTATCAGACCTGTTTGGCTTTCCTTCTCGATTTTTGCCTCTGTACAGCTGCTTCTGCCTTTCCACCTCCGACAATTAATGTATGACTTCTTTCAAATTCTATTACACATTATATAAGTTACATTTGGTTTTTTTATTTTGAATCAGTAGCAACAATTGCAGCAGTCAGGTAACATTGTTAAGTCTCACAATAGAACCATCCCTTTTGCTAGAAATTGGACAAACTATACTGATATTCAATTTGCTCTTCCAATTTTTCGTGCAGCCGTCATTGCTTTGTTCATCAGAAATTTGGTACAAACTCTACGTCTTTGTTTTTACTTCCTTACAAATATTACTTATAGTTGCATAAACTTTGTCATGTTGTCGTCGATATTGCCAGCTAAAGTTGTATCGTAGGTTAATCAAACCACTTATTTTCCCATTATCTATCGTCGATTAGATGACATCGCAGGTTTATTAATTTTTATTATTAGTGTAAGAACTGCTTTGTATACAAGTCATTTCCCTATAATTTATATATATATATATATATATATATATATATAGTGCTTCAGTCTGTTTCGTAGACAATATATATCCTAGTGGCGAGCGAATTAGACCAGGGCAAACAATGCATACCTATTAGCGGGCTGAAGCCGTTGCAAACTGAATGGCTTATTAAAGTGTTAGTTCTTCGCCGAGGCCCCATAAGAGACTATAAAACCTCAAATGGCGAGGGTTTATCAGATTGGTAATATTCGTCGATGAAGAGGTAATAAAATTTGACTATTTGATACTGCTTATCAAATATCAACCACCCTGCCCACCTCTGTAACAGTGCTGCATATTTGTCGTATGATAGGGGACGAAAATGCAAGGTACTCTTTTCAACGAGCAAATCAAGACTTGGGAAAACTACTTTGAACCACTTCAGTCATACTATATCGAAGATGGGAAGATGCTGGGCTCAAAAGCTAAGTACTTTTCTGTGAATAGTGAAGTCGAAATTTTATTTCGCCAGCATACAAAGGTTACAGAATGTGACAGTGATTTTTTGATTGAAAACTTCGCCAATGGTTTCATCTCTTTTGTCAAGGCCGCAAGGATGGCAATTGGAACTTTGTTTGGTAATAAGCAACAACCATTTATACGTTGTTTCACCTACATTTATTTTACTTTCTTTCTACACTAATTAGATAATTTGTTCAGATGTCATGGAAATTTTGTTAGAAGTGAAAGCATTACTTGGAGAAGGCCGCACAAGCCGTGAAGTGATAATCACAGACGACAGGTTGTACATTTTATCTCGCCTTGCCGATTTCGGTTATCACAGAATACAAACAATTTTCTTCAATATCCTCTCTTTGCTCATTCTGATTAATAACTTCAGTTTTAACTATCTATATATTGCCTACATATTATTTTAATCGTAGATATGACAGAAAAATATTGACATTATGGGGAGAGTTGGCTGAAATTGAGGGCGCAAAATTAGCGAGCTCTCAACATAACAACCTTGTTGTTGCCTTTTGTGATATTAAAGGCTCCATTTACCAAGGTCTGTATGATTCCATTACCTGCTAGACAACATAAAGGTTTTCGTTGTAACTGTTGTCGATGTTGTGTAGGTGAATTTGGACTTTCAATGACTCCTGTAAGCAGTGTGCTCTTGGATCCAAAATTTGAAATAGCCGAAGATCTGCAGAAGTGGTACGTCAATTAAAAAACGTGCTTATATTTTTTATTCGT
This sequence comes from Petunia axillaris subsp. axillaris, assembly GCA_029990575.1. NCBI lineage: Eukaryota > Viridiplantae > Streptophyta > Magnoliopsida > Solanales > Solanaceae > Petunia > Petunia axillaris. The sequence goes on from JARKNS010000006.1 coordinate 12,900,167, forward strand.
ATACGAAACATATAAATCTTTAACTTATAATTGTGGTGTTCAATTATAAGTAACTACAAATAGTTAGACTAAATAGTATCAAGTGAACTAAATTTCCTTTGAGCAGAAACCAGCAGTCTGAAGGGGGAGAATTAGGCGGCAAATATGAAATCCTTGTAGAGCCATCAACTTGACCTTATAAAGAGGCAAATTCACGTAGACTAATTGAAAGTGTCTGCTTAAATTGTTCGCTTGATAACATGAATGCACAGACTTATTGATTGATCTACTTCAACATATACATAGGCTTCATGGCAAGCAGAGTGATGCAGCAAACAAAGAAGGTCGTACTCAGTGATATAATAAAAGGGACATCTGCCGATATGAAGGTATTTCTTGCCCGACGAAAAACAAAACTAGCATCAGTACATGTTGATCTTTATTCAAGTGTAACTTAAATAAAACCCTGAATTTATTATCCATAGGATCAATACTATAGGTTCGATGCGACGTTAATAGACATTATCAACATGGATGATTTGTGGTATGTTGGCTGCCGAAAATACTATAGGAAAGTAACTGTGAAAAAGAGCAGTGCAAGTTGCGAATACCGCAAAAAACAAGATATTGATTATGAAAACAGGTCAGCTATATTCTGTTTTAAAAAATGAGAAGCCTTCAGTATAGTCAGCTAAGTACTTGATTATTAATTGCACTTTTCCTGTATTAAATAGGCTAAAGATTGCTGTTTCTGCTAAGGATGTTGAAAACGTTGAAAACACTATTCTGACACTGTTTATGGGCGCACGATACTTTGTTGGCTGTGACGTAAATGAGTATATTCACTCAACATCTGAAAAGGTTAAAACTCTCATACATTTATCAAAACTTCCCCTAAAACCTTGCTGGCTTATGGTTACTAACTTTACACTGATTAAACTTGCTTATTGACACGACCCGAAATCCGGCTAGGCCGTGCGGGCACCCGACATCCTCCCCTAGACCCGTCGGGCGAACCCTTACCAATTAAGTTAGGAAAATATATATAATTCAATTTATAAATAAGAACAATACATAGAAAAAATACAGACATACTGATACCTCTAAGATGTAGAAAAGAAATTACAGCTGACTACCCAACATACTAGGTTTAGGGCTATCCAGACTAGACATCTAAGAGTACAGAAAAAGACAAATACCTCCTGAAGGGAGCAAAACAAAACTGAAATAGTAAACATAAAACTGGTGGCCATCCGGAATAAAAGCTGTCTCACCCTGACAGCTGAAGTCGTCTTCGCTCCTTCACAACGTGGCGAATTTAATTCTGGAGCGAACCTGCAGAAACGAAATAGATAGACAAGAAACAAACAACAAACAAGGGTGAGTCAAAAGGACTCAACAAGTGGGGCAGACTAGCCACCTCAAGGAATAGGATAGCTAGCCAGGGAGGAGAAACAGATAAACAAAATTCCTCTTACTTAAATTATAAAAAGGCAGAGCCAGATAATAACTAGAAACACGTATGGAATGACAAACTTATCAACAACCAGGAACGTAAGAAAACCAAAACATATAGGCATCCCGAACACATCAACAATCAGAAATACATCCTGTTGCGGCGTGCAACCCGATCCATATATTCATCCTGCTGTGGCGTGCAACCCGATCCATGTATTTATACCGTTGCGGTGTGCAACCCAATCCATGTATTTATACCGTTGCGGCGTGCAACCCGATCCATATATTTATACCATTGCGGCGTGCAACCCGATCCCCGCAACCCAGATACGAGCCAGAAATATATAGGAAACTGAGATATGTCCACGACATAGTGTCCAAACCGCATACATAAAACACAACACAATACACACAATAGTCAGTATGTGGTGCAATGAGATGGGATGAATGCGGTACAATGCAATGCAGTCACATATGCCTGATACCTATCTCCAGCGCGGGACTCTCATCGTCTACCAGGAGATATATGCAAAGATAACCCTTCACCGGCTCGGGATTCTCATCGATTACCGGGAAGTATATGCAATGATGACCCTTCACCGGCTCGGGACTCTCATCGATTACCGGGAAGTATATGCAATGATGATCCTTCACTGGCTCGGGACTCTTATCGATTACCGGGAAGTATATGCAATGATGATCCTTCAACGGTGCTGGACTCTCATCGATTACCGGGAAGTATATGCAATAATGACCCTTTACCGGTGAGGGACTCTCATCGCCAACCGGGAAGTATATGCAATAATGACCCTTCACCGGTGCGGGAATCTCATCGCCAACCGGGAAGTATATGCAATGCTCAAAACCAGAGTGCAATGCTCATATGCTCAATGCAATACCAACCACAGTGCATAACATATAATATACAATGTAAATTCAAAGCTAAGGCGTAATGAGTACGCCTATCGGCAGCTACACACGTAAGGAACACGTGGTAGAAAATCCACGATGCCAGGTGCCTCCAAAGAAATGGATATAAACACTTACCTTGTTACAAAGTTACCACAGCCACTCAATAACTGCTTTGTCCTTTGGTTTCATTGCCAAATGATCTCACTCTATTCAATAAGCAGAAAAATATATCAAATTAGGCTAAAGGCTTCATTCCTCACATCTTAGAGCAATCCGGTTAGGAACCTGATACGCTATTCGCATACGCAATACGCAGGCCAGGCCTATGTACAGGATTTAAGGTCACATAACCAAACCCTAAATAAATTACATTTATAAGTTGCCCATAACTCACTGAGTACGAATATATAATCAATTCCATTATCGGGGTCCATTTGACCCTTTAAACTATTAATTGAACTTATTAAAACGATGTCTAATATTCCAATTGTACCGATAAAATATATTTAAACACACGTAATAAAGTAAAATAATGCACTAAGATCATTACCTGAATGTTTCGGGGTGAAAATTCTACTTTTCTCTGACCCTTTTCTTATTTTCTGGCATATTTCTTTCTCTCGTTATTTTTCTCGTTTTGATCTGTGCTTTTTAAGCTTATGGGTAGCTCTAAGCCACCGACTTACTTTCCCCTTTTTTTAGCTTACTTTCTTTTCTTTTCTTTTACATTTTCTTTTCTTTTATTTTATTTTCGTGATGAAAATTAAAACGGAACCCTATGATATTCGAAATAATTTCAAATTTTGCATACAAGTTTTACAAAATATATATAGCATACTCGCGAAGGCGGATCTCAAATCGGGTTCTCGAAACACAAGATGCGAATTTAAATAAAAAAATTCAAATTATTTAACTTTCGGCATTTTAGCAGAAACTAGCCGAACAACATCGAAATTTACTTTGAAAGTTCACAAAAGTCACAAATAGTCATACGAACCTAATGGCGCTTTCGGATTTCGAATCGGAACTCATTCGCCAAAACCGAGCTCGAAAATCTATTTTTAATATTTATCGATAATAAAACCAAAACCTTCTTCCGATGCCTACCAAACGAGGTCTGATTTAGCTCAAATTTTACAGATAGCTCCTAATGGACATTACGAATATTTTAAACTTATCGGCACGCCAATCGGAGTCTTAACTTCCAAAACGACTGACCGAGGTCGTTTCATTCTCCTCCACTTAAACTCTCGTTCGTCCTCGAACGAGCCTAAGTTTGAAGCAAGATTCATGCAGATAACAAGAGAACTCTCATAACCTTCATAAGCTATGCCACGGGTATTATCTCTTGATTACAGGATCAGAATTATAACACGAACACCGAATTTTTGGAATAAAACATATCTGGATAATATGATAACACTATTGCCCAGATTATTCTGACTAAGATAATCCTTCCTCGATCACGAGAGGAGAGTTTTAATTTTTCTAAATAAAGATATACGGAACTCTGGATGGATTAACATGATTCAGCCGATAATCTCTTCTTCGATATACCTTTCGATATAGAACAGGTCGATGGAACTTAGATTTAGCTCACGCTTGAGGCAATAGGGGAAGCTTTTGAAGTACCTTGTCACTATACATTATAGAAGATTTGATGCAAGCTCATTTTTACGAACGCACTATGCAGTATCTCAGTTGATGTTAATGTTGTTCCACAAGCTCCTTGTAGGAATGTAGTTACTCATATCCTGATGTATGTCAAAGGTTCATCTGAACAAGGTCTATCGTATAAGGATAAGGATCATGCAACTACTACTGGATAGTATGATGTAGACCAAGAATGATCTTCGGACTGAACATCTACCTCAGGGTATTGTCTTTGAATTGGAATTATTATGACTTGAAAAAGTAAATATAAAAGAGACATGTAGTTGGACCTTTAGCTGAGGTAGGATACCAGCAACAAAGTTGATTACATGCGCACTTATAGAGCTAAAGTAACTTCTCAAAGAGTTGAGGTGTGAAAGAGATATACATACCAATGATGGATTGTCGACAAGCTGCACTACACTTTTAACTCTAAATTTCCATGAAGTAAAACATCGTCAGTATGAGGATCCAGTTCTAGTTGAATACAGACAGATAGCCAGAAGAAAACCGGAGTAGCCATACAGGGTTACTACTGACAGTGTTCTCATGTATAAAGATAGACTTTGTGTTCCTGATGTTGCAGATTTACGTAGACAGATTATGATAGAGGCACATTATTCCAAATACAATGTTCATCCAGGTTCGACTAAGATGTACCATAATCTTAAGCAGATTTATTGGTGGGATGGAATAAAGTGTGACATCTTTCAGCAATTAAAGTCGTGTCATCTTTCCAGACTTTATGCTTTCAGCAGATAGGTACGTATATATATGATCAGGTTGCCAGCTTATCTCTGGCATTAATAGATTAATAGTGGGTTTAGTGTCGTGGCCCTAGGTTGGGTCGTAGCAAAAGTGGTATCAACGCCTTAGAGATTTAGTATTACCATTCAATATTTGGAGGAAGACTCCTCCACTTAAAGTATAAATTCATGCAGCTATTTGAATAGGAATAACCATCCCCGCACGGTCTGCTGGATTAAAGAAGATTTAGCTAAAAGTCGAACGTAGGCAAACCTAAGCTACCAAACTACCTTTCGAGTTGCCAAACAGCTGCAACTCTCTAGTTCATAACTCCATACCTTTTCCGTAAACATCACCGCCTGATGGATGGTACTTCTATTACCCTTAGAAGCCTTGAAAAATAATTATATGCTTACCCGGCTACAATAACACGTACCCTGGTTCAACCCAAGGAGCATCACAAACGGCTACCAACTGCCTAAGCTCACTAGTGCCGGACGAAGAAGAAATGGAAATGGACCGAGGATAGAAATAATTAGAGCTTCAGGAAGCTCATCTTCTTATTTGCTTGGCTACCAAAGCTAGACTACTTACGAGTCAAAGTAGCCCAAGAATCGCAATTAAAGAAACAGATATTAAATGAGCTTTATGGAACAACATCCATGCCAATTTGACCTCCCAATAAGAAGGAAACTTTGACAATTTACCAGAAAAACCTTTTATAACCCAGATAAGCTCATGGGACAACATGACTGTACTAGCATTTTGAACCAAGAGGAGATACATAGATCGAATATTACTTACTAATCACTTTACACTGGAAGAAACGATAACACTTGCTGATGGTGAAGAATTAGGATCCCATTATCCTACCAACACGACATTCCGAGAAGAGAGCTAAACTGATTTGACATAATAACAGAAGGTGCAACAGCAAGATGTCAGGCAGACAATACCGACACTTACTGCCAAATCTCTCACATTTAAACCAGATCAACTAGAAGGATCTCAAAAATGCCAGGAATAAATCATACTCACCCTTAAGAGAAGAAGAAATCTCAGGGTCTACTATATCGGACACCCTAGCATCCCGCCAGACAAGCAGTTCATAGAACTGCCTCTGCAGCTGAGCTGAGCCACTACCCTGACAATCACTTTCTGAAGAACCTTTGCCACCATACACTCAACCTCTACTGGATTGTGGCATTTCTTTTGCTGATTGAGATCTGTATAAAATCCCTTGCGACTGCGCAGATGCCTGATAATGAGAGAAAAGACGACTGCCTACTTGCCGGACTAAGGGAGAACTCCACTAAAAATGACAGGCTCACGACAATGATAACACCTTTTCAGTGAAAATGGAAGCTGGAAAGATTGTTGATAGTTGTAAAGAAAAGACTTAATCTGATCCTGACGAGCTACTGGCGCACTCTAAGAATCACGTGACAGAAGCTGAGATAACCTGGAAGGTGACCTCCCAAAATAATTAGAACTCTTACCTCCACATGAGGTACCATAGTTGCCCACTAGGGCCACGGGATCTCTTGCTCCCAACACTCTAGCTTATGGTATGCCTCATACATCTAAGAAATATTAACAACAACATCAACTGAAATCTCGACCTCAATCTCTCGAGCCATCTGGGATCTCCAGGAAGGAGAAAGGTCATCAAAAAATCTTTGAATCCCTCGAAAGGCTCATGGACTAGTTCTAATGCATATTCAACCATTCTATAGAATTCAATCTCATATTCTGAAACACCAACAGGCTATCCGACAGGCTACCCTGTCCAATCCACTCAAACTGACAACACTTTTCATCTCGCTCGCTACTCGAAAGGAACTTTTCCACGAATCTAAAAGAAAAATCAAACCAAGTTAGTTAATAAGAGAGCGGTCCACCAATTCAAGGCTGGACCCCTGAATCTGGAAAGCAGAATAATCAACACCATACCTCTTGATATAATCGAGAGCCTGAAGGATACGCCGACATCATTTTATTTTAAAAAAAAAACTTACACAAGGATTATCTAATGAATTGCTTGGGAATATCGAGATGTTCAACCGCGTAACATAATGCAACCTCTTTGAGCACTCGGACCCAATAATTACCTCAGTTACCTAACCAGCCAGAACAACTGGAGGCACAACACATGCTGCCTCCGGAACATACTTTACTGCGGCAATATTAAGAACTGAAATAGGAACTCTCTAAGTCTGAACATCTGCATATGCGGCAAACTGATAAGCTGCCTAGCGAATAATAGATTCTAGCGGTATCTGTTTTGCCAAGATTCTTGTAAAGCATCGTAGAGAGCCAAGGGAACCACAAGGCCTTATCCCTTGCCCATCGCGAGCTCGTACGGCTGGAACCTCCGTAACTAGATCGTCAAACCGATAAAAACTCTTAGAGCTTCGTCAGTGCTAGCTCCAGGATAGACTACTTCGTCTTAAACTCATACTGTTTGCTGATTTATCGCGCGAGGGTTCACAATTACCACGAAGGAATTAACGAATTAACGAAAATACTTTTGCATCCTAGACCGACGCACGATCCGAAAAATGGACTGAAACTTCCTAAATACCATCATAGCCTGATACCAACTGACACGACCTGAAATCTGGCTAAACCGTGCGGGCACCTGACATCCTACCCTAGACCCGTCGGGCGAACCCTTACCAATTAAGTTAGGAAAATATATATAATTCAATTTATAAATAAGAACAGTACTTAGAAAAAGTACAGATATACTGATACCTCTAAGATGTAGAAAAGAAATTACAGCTGACTACCCAACATACTAGGTTTAGGGCTATCCAGACTAGACATCTAAGAGTACAGAAAAAGACAAATACCTCCTGAAGGGAGCAAAATGCAACTGAAATAGTAAACATAAAACTGGTGGCCATCCGAAATAAAAGCTGGCTCACCCTGACAGCTGAAGTCATCTTCGCTCCTTCACAACGTGGCGAACTCAATTCTGGAGCGAACATGCCGAAACGAAATAGATAGACAAGAAACAAACAAAAAACAAGGGTGAGTCAAAAGGACTCAACAAGTGGGGCAGACTAGCCACCTCAAGGAATATGATAGCTAGCCAGGGAGGAGAAACAGATAAACAAAATTCCTCTTACTTAAATTATAAAAAGGCAGAGCCAGATAATAACTAGAAACACGTATGGAATGAAAAACTTATCAACAACTAGGAACGTAAAATAACCAAAACATATAGGCATCCCGAACACATCAACAATCAGAAATACATCATGTTGCGGCATGCAACCCGATCCATATATTCATCCTGCTGTGGCGTACAATCGGATCCATATATTTATACCGTTGCGGCGTGCAACCCAATCCATATATTTATACCGTTGCGGCGTGCAACCCGATCCATATATTTATACCATTGCGGCGTGCAACCCGATCCCCGCAACCCAGAATACGAGCCAGAAATATATAGGTAAACTGAGATATGTCCACGACATAGTGTACAAACCGCATAAATAAAACACAACACAATAAACACAATAGTCAGTATGCGGTGCAATGAGATGGGATGAATGCGGTACAATGCAATGCAGCCACATATGCCTGATACCTATCTCCGGCGCGGGACTCTCATCGTCTACCAGGAGATATATGCAAAGATGACCCTTCACCGGCTAGGAACTCTCATCGATTACCGGGAAGTATATGCAATGATGACCCTTCACCGGCTCGGGACTCTCATCGATTACCGGGAAGTATATGCAATGATGATCCTTCACCGGCTCGGGACTCACATCGATTACCGGGAAGTATATGCAATGATGATCCTTCACCGGTTCGGGACTCTCATCGATTACCGGGAAGTATATGCAATAATGACCCTTCATCGGTGCGGGACTCTCATCACCAACCGGGAAGTATATGCAATAATGACCCTTCACCGGTGCGGGACTCTCATCGCCAACCGGGAAGTATATGCAATAATGACCCTTCACCGGTGCGGGACTCTCATCGCCAACCGGGAAGTATATGCAATAATGACCCTTCACCGGTGCGGGACTCTCATCGCCAACCGGGAAGTATATGCAATAATGACCCTTCACCAGTGCGGGACTCTCATCGCCAACCGGGAAGTATATGTAATGCTCAAAACCAGAGTGCAATGCTCATATGCTCAATGCAATACCAACCACAGTGCATAACATATAATATACAAATGTAAATTCAAAGCTAAGGCGTAATGAGTACGCTTATCGGCAGCTACACACGTAAGAAACACGTGGTAGAAAATCCACTTACCTTGTTACAAAATTACCACAGCCACTCAATAACTGCTTTGTCCTTTGGTTTCATTGCCAAATGATCTCACTCTATTCAATAAGCAGAAAAATATATCAAATTAGGCTAAAGGCTTCATTCCTCATCTTTTAGATTTTCTTTTCTTTTTATTTTATTTATTTTCGCGATGAAAATTAAAATGGAACCCTACGATATTTGAAATAATTCCAAATTTTGCATACAAGTTATACAAAATATATATAGCATACTCGCGAAGGCGGATCTCAAATCGGGTTCCCAAAACTCAAGATGTGAATTTAAATAAAAAAATTCAAATTATTTAACTTTCGGCATTTTAGCGGAAACTAGCCGAACAACATCGAAATTTACTTTGAAAGTTCACAAAAGTCACAAATAATCATACGAATCTAACGGCACTTTCGGATTTCGAATCGGAGCTCATTCGCCAAAACCGAGCTCGAAAATCTCTTTTTAATATTTATCGATAATAAACTGAAACCTTCTTCCGATGCCTACCAAACGAGGTCTGATTTAGCTCAAATTTTACAGATAGGTCCTAATAGATATTATGAATATTTTTGAAATTATCGGCACGCCAATTGGAGTTTTAACTTCCAAAACGACTGACCCAAGTCGTTTCACTTATTAACAGTACATAAAGTAGACTCACCATACTATACCAAGATGGAGCAGAGCATGGGGAAATTATTTAGTTTTCTTATAAAAGATCCATTAAATGTTCCTGCAGAAGATAAGAACAATGATCTGATAGTTGAAGAAATGCACGAAGTTGAAAAACTTGGTCCTGATGAACTGGGAGCTGAACCTTTATCAACAAAGCAACTACCTAAGAGGGCTATTATAACTGAGGACACCAAGGAAGAAGACTGTTTAGCGCTTGATAAGAAACTTAAATTGGAAATTAAATAGTTAGTTGGTTCAATCAAAATGTTTTGCTCATGTTCTTCAACAGCTTCAACTGAGAGAAGTTGAACCTAAAATTGTTAGTAGTGATATGAACTAGAAAGTATCAGTCTTTATTTTTCCCTAGAGCAACTTTAACTGGCACATCTGCTACATTGTCATTTTCATTTTCATAATATTAAATTCAGTTTTCTAAACTGTGTTTGTTGTATATTCTATTATAGTTATTTTAAAAAACACTTGGCTTCCTTCAATCCACACCACCAATGCATCCTACTGTGTAGGTATGTCGGTAACACATGCGCAAATACAGCTATGCACCAACATATTACAGTAAGATGTACTAATTTTTCATACATATATTACAATATTACTTCATAACATTCCATTATCTGATACAGGTCGTAACACAAGATAAAGAAATGACAAAACAAGGTGTGTAATCTTGAAATAAATAGAAGTTACCACGTCTTCAAAATCTCACCTCACAATGACATGTAACAACAATTTGGTGGAGATACAACGTTTTAAATATATATTTTGGGATGTATGGTTACGGATTATGTTACACTTTTGCAACTATGTTTTCTTTAAAATTTTCTTCTTAGCTACTACTATTTTGCGCTAAGAATCTTCACTTCATTGCTTACTGTTTATATTGGATTCTACTTAACGATTAGGTTCTACGCGCAACGCGCGTACCCGACACTAGTTTTATTATGAGACTTTTGTATAAAGCTTCAGTCACATAACAAAATACTTGGGCTTTGAACAAGCCCAGTATTTTGTTATGGGACTAGTCTGGGGTGTTTTTCCAACGCTAATGGAGCGTAAGTGTGGGCGCGAATTTTTAGCTATTTCTCAATGAATTTTAAAACGGTAGATAAAACTCTTTGAGTGTGTCCAAAAATAGCTACGCATCAAAATTTTCCGGTTTAAGAGGCTGTTTGATTTAAATAAATGCAAAAAATTTCACCGTATGCCCTCCATAAGAAGTGGTTTTACAAAATTAACCGCGCTAAGGAATGTTTTAACAAAATGCCCTTATTTAGTCCGTAAGTCAAGACTTCAAGGCAAAAAAATTTTAAGTCTTGGCAATTGGCTATACTTCAAGGGCAAGTGCTGTTTTCCCAATACTTCAAGTTATATGGAGAGAATGCAGGGGAAACTGGAAGGGGAAAGTCTTGACAATTTCCGAGACTTACGACGCAGTGCAACAAGTGTTGCCTATTGCGAATACTTGTCGTGCAAGTGTTGGAAAATCGAGTAGGGGTCAATGGCAAGTCTTGGCAATACGGCCTAATGTGGCAAGTATTGCCTATTGCCAATACTTGAAGGGATAAGTGTTGAAAAGCAGAAAAATATAATGGGAAGTCTTGATCCCGGATTTTTTTTCATTAAATCTTAACAGGGGCATTTTTGCAAACCATCTCTTAGCGCGGGCAAAAAAACAAACCATTGCTTCCCGTGTTATATTTTTGCAAATGAGCCAAATAAATGTTAACCCTTAGATTTGAATATGAACATGTGTCATTAAATTAACATTGCACTGGCTAAACTGGACAGATGAGGCACTGGAGGGGAGCCTCTTCCGTTATTAGGTACAGGAAAGAGTTGAGGAGCTAAGTGACTTTTCGTGCCAAGTTTGAGTAGCTGGTAACCTATTTCGAAAAAAGAACCAAAAGGAAAAACTCCTAAGCCTAAGCTTTTGTCTCACTGCCGAACACCACTAGTAAATCCATTGTCACCATCATTTATCCATGCAACCAAAAAGGGATATCTTTCCTCCATGATTAAGAGGATGACAACCTTTTGTAATCGAAAACATCAACGATTCTTCATTGACGAAAAAATAAAACCAATTCCATCAGTGTCATTTTTTGAGCAAAATAGTTTGTGGGTATTGCGAGTCTCAAACACCCTCTTAGCTTCTTTAATCTATAAGCACACAAAATACAAATTGATCTATCCACTACTAGAAAAAGAGTGAAAAGCTACAGAAAGGTTGGAGACGGAATTCCCTCTCCAATCAGTTAGAAAGGGAATTCCGTCTCCAATCAGTGTGTTGAGTATAAAATTAATTAAATATTTTAGAGTTGGAGACGAAATTCCGTCTCCAACCAAAAAGCAGAAAAGGTGTCAGTGATTGGAGACGGAAACGCAGCGGGCTCCCAAAATATTTTCAGATCTCCCACAAAATTTCAAACCTCTCCCGACGAAAATTCTCCCCTCCCTGGCGAAAATTCATCTCGGCTCCCCCATTCCATCCCGCCAACTTATTCAAGTAAGTCCCCTTCATCTTCCCAATTATTTTTCGCTTTAATTTGTATCCCCATTATTTTCCCCTCCCCATTTTCCCCTCCCTTTAATTCGGCCTCTATTTTCCCCTCCCCAATACCAACTTCGACACTCCATTGTCATCCTTATCAAGACTGAATTTGTTGTATAATGAATTTCTAATAAGCTCTGTTATGTTTGTATACTTGTGGGATTGTTCAATATTCTCCTCCTTCCTAAGAACATTGGTTAGATTGGAAAGGGGTTATTGGAAATGTCATTAGTTCTTGGAAATTTAGAAATGGTTAGAAAAACAATGTGATAAAATAGATAAATTTAATACAAGGATAATTAGAAAGAAATAATTAAGAACAATGTCATTGAACATGGCAATATTGAATCTTGATATAAATAGGGGTTTGAATTGAATCTTGAATAAATGGTTCTTCTCAAGTTTGTTTGGGTTTGGAGGATGTTCTTGAAAACTTAGTGAATTTTTGGTGTGATTGCCAGCTCTATAGCAAATAAAATAAATGTAGGAAGTTTTATTTAGTTAGTTAATTAAAAAGTTAATATGCATCATAATTTAACAAAAATATTATACACCTATAGTTTGCTAGAAAAATTGCTATATTTTGTTGCATTCATTTATATTTATTTGTTTGTAACTTTTGTAGATAGAACATGATGAAAACCGTAGTTGGATGTACAATATGTTCTATGAAAATATGGGAAAAGTTATGTAGATGGGGTTGACGGGTTTATTGCTAAAGCTAAATTACTTCCTGTATATATACGGAGGGGAGGAGGGGGGGGGGGGGGGAGTTCAATCAAATGTCCTTGTGTGAAATGCAAGTGTAGCCACGTGCAACCAATTGAAAATATCGTGTTGCACCTTTATAGAAAAGGATTTATGCCAAATTATTTTGTGTGGACTGCACATGGAGAGTGTAACCCTAGTGTCCATAGAGAGAACTTCCAAAATGACTATGTCGGGTATAACTATCATATGAATGAGATGTTGAATGATGCGTTTGGAATGTACCAAGGGGAACCCTCTCAACCGAATGTTGAGGAGATTCCCAATAATGAGGCAAAGCTCTTTTATGAATAGTTGGAAGAAGCAAGTCACCCATTTTACGAGGGGTCAAGTCATTCAAAGTTGTCGGTGGCAGTTAGGTTGCTTAGTATTAAATCAGATTATACCATATCTCAAGGAGGCATGGATGAGATCATTGGACTTTTGAATGAACTAAACATAAGTAAATTGGGATTGCCTTCCTCGTACTACGATGCAAAAAAAGTTGGTTTCGTTTTTAGGGCTATCTTAAAAAAGAATTCACTGTTGTAAAAAAGGCTGCATGTTATACTACAAAGAAAACAAAGATAAGCAATTTTGTACGTTTTGCGGTGAGGCTCGCTACAAGCCAGTCAAAAATGCTAAATAGAAACAGGTCCCAGTTAAAGTGATGCATTATTTACCTCTTATACCAAGGTTAAAGAGGTTGTATGCATCAATGAGTTTTGCTCCTCATATGAGATGGCATCATGAACGTACACGACAATCTAGTATTCTATGTCATCCGTCTGATGGAGAAGCATGGAAGCATTTCGACAGAGTGTATCCTGAATTTGCAAGTGAACCTAGAAACATCAGGTTGGGTTTAAGTTCTGATGGGTTTACTCTGTTTGATGTCTCTGCTGCACCATATTCTTGCTGGCCTGTATTCGTCACACCGTATAATCTACCCCCAGAAATATGTATGACAAGTCCATATATTTTTCTGACTTGTATTATCCCTAGTTCTAGTAACCCAAAAAGCTCTATTTATGTATTCTTGCAGCCTTTGATTGATGAGGTACAAATATTGTGGTGTAATGGTGTTGTAACATACGATTGTTCCTTGAAACAAAACTTTAGATTGCATGCTTGCTTGATGGGACAATTAATGATTTCCTTGCATATGGCATGTTGTTTGGTTGGTCCACTGCTAGTAAGCTATCGTGTCCTATTTGTATGGAAGATACAAAAGCATTTTATTTGAAACATGGGCGTAAGCATACATGGTTCGACTGTCAGCGCCAGTTTCTGCCAGATGACCATCCATTTAGGAGAAACACTAGTGCATTCATGAAGAACAAGGAGGATTTTGATGATCCTCCACAGAGGTTGACGGGCCATGAAGTTTGGTCCCGGGTTCAGGGGTATCCCAAGGCAACGGAGCAGCAACCATTGCCTAGAATAGCAGGTTTTGGTGTTACACATAATTGGACAAAGCAGAGCATATTTTGGGAACTTCTTTATTGGAAGGACAATCTTCTTAGGCATAATCTGGATCCAATGCATATTGAAAAAAACTTTTTCGATAATATCTTTAACACTGTGATGGATGTCAATAACAAAACAAAGGACAACTTGAAAGCAAGGTTAGATGTTCAGGCATACTGTCGGCGACCTGAATTGCACCTACAATCAGATGGGGTTAAAGTGCGCAAGCCATCAGCGAACTACACTTTTTACTTTGAGGAGAGAAGAATGATTTGTGAGTGTACAGAATATTAAGTTTCCTGATGGTTGCGCATCGAATATATCCAAATGTGTCGACATGACAGAAGGTAAGCTTACGACAATGAAAAGCCATGACTGTCATGTTTTCATGGAAAATTTGTTGCCAATTGCGTTCAATGGCTTGCCTGATACAATTTGGAAACCACTCACTGAAATGAGTGTGTTTTTCAAAGACTTGTGTTCTAGTACATTGAGGGAAGAAAATCTACAATTGATGGAAAGTAATATTCCTGTGACCTCTACTAAATTGACCAAGATATTTCCCCCTGGTTTCTTCAATGTTATGGAACATCTGCCTATGCACCTTGTTGAAGAAGCAAGACTTGGAGGCCCGGTTCAGGGAAGGTGGATGTATCCTACTGAAAGGTAATGCATATCAAAGATTTCCTCTTATATTTAATATTTTTTAATTCATTATTAAATTATATGGCTATCTATGTTATACAGGACTATTGGCAAATGTAAGCGGACTGCAAAAAATAGGAATAGAATTGAGGGGTCGATATGTGAGGCTTATCTTGTTAGGGAAACGTTGCATTTCTATTCTTATTATTTTGGGGCCGAGGTACCTTCTCTAAGTCGCAGGCCTAACCGGCATGATGATGGTGGGAGCGGCAATGCACTGTATCCTCATTTTTCCATATTCAATTATCCCGGCCGAGGATCAGAAAAAGGTTGCACAAAACCATTCAGCGACATCGATAGACAAGTTGCTACGACACATGTACTGCTGAATTGCCCAGAAGTGCAACCTTTTTATAGGTATTTTTCACTTTCTACAAATAACAAAAAAGGTTAATACATATATTAATTTTTACATCCTGAATATTGTTTTGTGCATAGCAGTTTATTTGTCAGTAACTTTGGGCACGATGTTGTGACGGCCAAATTTTCAGAGTGGCTTAGAGAATACGTAAGTATTTATTTAGTGACACATATCCCGTTAGTGAATACTATACGCAAGTATATTTTAACTTATAAATTTAATTGTATACATGTTAGGTGCACAATCCTGAATACGGCGTCAATCATCCACTGTTTTGTGATTTATCATTGGGCCCTGTTTATAAGTACAGACAAATGTCTAAGTACTTCATCAATGGCTATAAGTTTCATACTGAAGAATGGTCCATGGGGAAGAAAACATATAACTGCGGAGTGTGGGTGAATGCAAGCACTGGTGATGGAGAGTTTGACTATTATGGTGTAATACATGAAGTATTAGAGCTAGAGTTTAATGGTCATTCAAGGAAAAAGTTGGTGCTCTTTCAGTGTAAGTGGTTTGATCCAACACCACTTTGGGGTACAAAGGTGCATCCAGTATATAAAATAGTTGTAATCAATCACAAAAGAACGTATGCACATTATGATCCATTTATCATTGCTCAAAATGTGAAACAAGTGTACTACGTTCCTAATCCAAAGTGCAAAAATAAACTGAAGAACAAAGCAAAAGTAAATTGGTGGGTTGTTTTAAAAGCCAAACTGGTTGGAAGAATTGAGGTGGATAATGCATTAGATGAAGCATACCAAAATGGCATTTCAACTGTTCAAGAAATTGTAGATGAAGAATTACCCGATGAGTTGCATCAGCGTGTGGATTATTTTGAAGAATTTGATATGTCTGTGCTCAAACAAACCATGGAAACGTCTTTGGGAAATGAAGAAGGGGAGTACATAAATGAAAATGAATCAACTGAGGATGAATTGCTTGATGAACTAGAAGGAAGCGATGATGATTGATGTTAGTAGTTGAATATTTGTGCATTATATTGGATGTTTGTGGTATTTGTGACTAATATTTTGCGTAATATTTTTTTTATTAACGATGATACACTTTATTAAATATCTAATTCTATTGAATTTAATATTAATTTGCAGATATGGCATCTCGACCCCTACCTCTGCCTTGCTCTCACTAGGACCCGTGGTGGCCATACTTCCACAGGTCATACTACTTCTCCACTTCCGGTATTGACTCCTACCTCTGCCTTGCTCTCACAGTTAGGTAATTATCCGAGTACATTTTTCGCTGGTCTCCCTAGTACCCCACTATTCCATCAGCCACAGGCCCCTAGTATATCTGCACAGACCATGCCACATACGGGGCCACACTATCAGTTTGGCCAGCCTGCTGGTCCCTCTTTCCATTACATGCCTATAGTAGGCACATCCCTCAGTCTGTGCATGTACGGGCCCCTACATTTCAGTCATTCGGCGCACTGGGCCCTTCACAGCTGATGATGATACCTACTCTTAGTATGCATCCACATAGTTTGCCATCTGCTACACCTTCCATTTCGAGTACTGTTCCATCTGCATCATCATCGGCATGCCCCAGTTCGAGTACACCCGTACCAGAGACTTAGCCAGAGTCCTCTCCATCTGTCACCACTACAGCGCGAAAGGGTAAGAAAAAGCGTACTAGTGCTACAATTCAGTTGCCTGGTGGTATTGGATCTCTCGATGAGTCTGATAGGTTGATTATCATGCCTGACAGCAAAGAAGGGTAAGATTTATTCATTAACCCTTAAAGTATAAACTTTTGAATTGAATGCAATATATATTTATCAACATAATTTTGTATGTTAAATTTAATGCAGGTTTATTCCATTGGATTGCAGGTTTATTCCATCGGACAAGGCAGTGAAACTTCTTGTTAAATCTATGACACCACACTTTACTGATGGTTGGCCGTCGTGGAGAAAGGTGCCATTATAAGTTAGAAAGTGCATGTTTGAAGCTTTTATGGTATTAACTATACTTTTGAAGCTTTTGTCATTTGATTATTCAATGTGTAATATTAGTTTTCACTTATTATATTGTTATTATTTCAACACAAGTGTTCGTGGGATGCTATATATGATGATGAAATCCGAGCAGTTTTTGAGAAAAAGGCGGCTAAAAGGCTAAGTGATTCATTATCAAAATACAGGCAAAGGGGTAAAGTTCCCAAATGGATTTATCAACAGAATTGGGATAAACTCAAAATTTATTGGGAAACACCTGAATTCTTAGCCCAGAGCGAGCAGGCTAAGAAAAACAGAGCATCTGTAAAGGTAGGATCGAAGCACACTTGTGGTTCAGTTAGTTAGGCCACCCATCAGGCACGATATGTAAGTCAATCTAATTTTTATTTAAATTAATAACTTAACAGCATTTTGATTTAGCATTAACACATTTGCGTTGTGTAGGAAGCGGTACATGGAAAAGTTAGTGATTATGAATTTCTCCGTTTGTTCCATTATTTATATGACGAACAAGGAAATGAGGTGGGATGGGTCGAGGCACGTGCACAACAACTAGAGGTGAGATATCATAAATAATTTTATTTTATTTTAATTTATTCTTTAATTAATTATTCTAATCGTGTCTTGTGTTTTAGGAAAACTACAAAGCTCTACACCAAGAATGGCTTGAGAGCCAAGGGCCACAGGTCGTTGAAGGCTCTCCTAAACCCACCCAGGAAGAAGAAAATACAATGTTCGTTCAGGCGGGTGGTGGCTATACTAGCAAAAATCGAGCCTATGGCCTTGGTCCTTCGAGGTACAAGAAGCCTTCTCGTGTAGGTATTGTCAATGCTAATTGCTCTTCTTCTTCTTCTTCACCTGCACCACAAGCTGTGGATGATGAGTTGCACTCTAAATTGGCGGAAATGGAGCAAAGGCTACTAGATAGTGAAAGGCAACGGTTGGAAGACCGTGAGAATGTGAAGAAATTACAGGAAATTGTGGCAAAGATTTGGAGGGATAAGGAGCAAGGCAGTGGCTCCTCCCAAGGGGCGGATTAGTCTCATGGTTTGTTAAGTTTGTGAACATGTTACTAATTAAATACTTTAGTTTTTATTTGTGTTGAATGCTTAATGATGAAACATGTATGTAGAATTGTTTAATTGGCCGTGGTGGCTTTGTTTTATGTTAAACAGGTGGTTTCTGGTTTTGTTTTATGTTAAACAAGTGGTTTCTGGTTTTTGGTTGCTTTGTAGCGAATTTCTAATGTTTTTATTTAGCAGGATTAATATAGTTAGAGACGGAATTCTCTCTCTAAACAACCAAAATAATTTTTAATTATTTTATTGGAGAGGAAATTCCGTGTCTAAACAACAAAAATAATTTTTAAATATTTTACTGGAGAGAGAATTCCGTCTCTAAACAATAAAAATAATTTTTAATTATATGCCTGGAGAGGGAATTCCGTCTCTAAACAATAAAAATAATATATACACTTCATGTTAGAGACGGAATTCCCTCTCCAAGCATTAGTGCGTTAATCACTTTTGCATTGGAGAGGGAATTCCGTCTCCAAGCATGTGTCAGTGCGTCAGTCACTTTTTGCACTGGAGACGGAAATTCCGTCTCCAGGTTGGCCAACGACGCGCCTTTTGGCGAAGGACGCGCAGAAACGGAATTCCGTCTCCAAACTCTTTTTAGAGAGGGAATTCTGTCTCCAAACTCTGACGCAAAACTGATAATTTCTAGTAGTGATCATGTGATACTTTTTTTTGCCCCAACCATCTAAAAGTAAGTTTCCTTAGCTTGTCTTTCGGTAATAAGTCCAATCAAACTGAAAAGCTTGAATTGAATACTATCACAAAAACTACAAACAAAAGTTTTAGAAGAAACTAAACATGAAAACTTAGAAAGAATGATAATGGAAAATTGAACAATACATACAGAATTTGCTTATTATTCTTATTTGTGAACAATTTAATAAGTTAACTACAATTGAAATAGTACAAGTTTAATATGCCCGACTAAACAATTAATTAAGGCTTGATTAACCTATTCAACTAAAGAGATTGAACAATTTAACAAAATAAGTAGAATAAAGACAATATTAAATTTAACTCATCCAGATGAACTTGTGAATAATTGATCGATACATATATACTCGTGTAGCCTACCAAGACTACATTTATTAACATATAAATAAGTAAGTAAAAATAATACCACCAAATTTAATCCGTTCCACTTGTGAAAAATTGAACAATCACAAATACATTTACTGTGCAACTAGCTATCTCAATGATAAGATGCTATGATTGTAGTGGGGAATAATGATTTCTCGTTATAGTAATACAACAAATACTTGTCAAGCAATCACAATCACGAGAGGCATCAAAGAAGAAAATAAGGCACCGACTATATATGGCTACTGCCTACTATATGTACTATAGGCATGTCAAGTCCATTAAATTCAAGCATCAACCAGGTCCATGCATTGACCATATCTTAAATGGCATTAGAACGGAAGAAAATTACATGTGGGAACCTCTTAATTTATTTTCTTTAAAAAATATTATTCTTCTCCCCTTTCCCAGCTAAATAGGAGTCTACAATTTTCCTTTCAAATTTTCTTAATTAACTTCAGAGAATTAGCTTTTGGGGTGATTGACCAGTTTAAGTAATTGGCAATCAGAAAGAACACAATAGAACTCGAGAAGAAACAAAAACAATACTATTACTCCTTGTTGAGTTACGGTTTTGATGATTGACAAGTCAACACTGATAAGTGACACATTGATCACGCCCAACTACGCCCTATAAAAGGGACTAAGCGGCCGCGGCAAATATAGCTCGGTATTTAAAGCCCCGAGGTCGAATCCCACAGAGAACACTCGTAATTCAGTCGTTAATCTAACTAATTAATCTAATCAACCAACTTCAAGAGTTTATATCTTAATGATGGTTTAAAAATAGAAACTAAATAACAATAAAGTAAATAACTGAATAATAAAAAGTAATCAAGCAAGGATATTAAAAACCTAGAATTGATTTACACTGACTCCTACCTATGTGATTGACTAATGATTCAACGAATTCAACTTGGTTCTTCCTATTGAACACTTGCTCCGAATTCACAACTAACCACTTCCATGTATTAGCTATGACATTCACTAACTAATCTTCCAATTAATTAGTGAAGATGTTTAGGACTACAAGTATGGTTCACAATCGGGCTCGGTGGTCACAACTCACCCTATTGACAACCTAAGTAATTCCTTGGTTTTAGGTTGAAATATTGCTAAGCAGTTAACCCTAACTCGTGAATTTATTCCTAAACGCACAAGGATAAAGGGAGCAATCAATTGGGGGCCCTTCCAATCAATTAGCAAACAAAACGTAAATACTTAGATAGGAAGAACAATCAAGTTTCATTCATAAAAATCAATTAATCAATTCACATAGTATTGAAGTGGTTCAATCAACCCTAGAATGGGTAATTTAGCCACTCATGGTCATCAAAGACAAATCAAGAATAATCATGAATGAATAAACTACAAAGGAGAAGAAATAATGGAAGAAAAAACTCTTAATCTTCCAGTCTTTAATCCCACGCCTCCTTGTGTGTTACTTGCCTCCAAGAGTCCAAAGTGCTTCCACAATGGTGGTCTTGCTCTCCCAAGTCAAGATGTGGGCTGAAAATAGGTTAGAAAACCTTTTATACCTCGTGTGAAACTCGTGGACAAGTTTGCCCCTCGCCACTTTTCGCCAGAAATTTTGCCTCATGGCTGGATCATGGCCTTACGATGCCTGGGCCGTGAGCTTTGATAATTCTGCTTTCGACTTCATGGCTGAATCATGGCCTTACGATGGCTGGGCCGTGACATTTCATCTTCAAATTCCTTTCATGGCTAATCCACGGCATTGGCCTTTACAACGCTGTAAATTAACTTCATTTTCCTCCAAATCATCAAACTTTAACACTTTTTCATGTTACTTGATTCCTACACATTCAAACACCCAATATAAGCACAAAATACTATTGTTCACGCTAAAATAATCCACAAAATTACCAAAATATGATGTAACTAATACTAAAATATATGCATTTTTAGCCTAACATCACCACCCCACACTTAAGATTTTGCTCGTCCTCGAGCAATCTAACTCACAACCCACTTGGACAAATCAACCACTAATACAAGACTCCAAACGATATTACCACACACCAGGCTTCATTCATGCTCAATACACAAGAGTTCTTCTTTCACGTACCTTAGTCTAACTCAAAATGCTAAAGCCCTCAGCAATATCAATATCATAAACCATCAAGCACATTTGAGAACAAGATTGATGCACTAGCTTAACTCTTGCGCAAGTACCATACATTCAAGGGTCCACAGTGTGTGTGCGCTCGTTCCCCCTACAATTTCAATAATGAAACAGCGGACCTAAGCGGCAAGTGTTTAGAGAGTTCGCTCAATTCAACATATTTTTACTCATAATCACACGCTCAAATTACAACTTCCACCTCAAGCCTCAAGGGTCAACAATGAGGTATTATTCATACATTTCACAATATTTGGATGAATGGGGCCCTAGAAATTCAACCTCACTAGGGTGCCTTTGGCGTGTTCATACTCGAAGCTTTTGTATTCACCCTTAACCGAGCATAGGAACATTGCCCCCATCCTTTGTACATCTCTACTTTTTCTTTCTTTGCACAATTCCTTTCTAATTTTTTTTCTTTCTTTTTCATCTACCCCCTTGCTTCATACCCTTTCATAGGCTCTCAAATGGTTGTTTTAAATCATTTTAACTCACTTACCTCTCAGATTTTTTCTTAAGCTCACTCTCTTCATCTTTGCTAATCAAATGTCATGTTTACACTACCAACATACATAGGGAAAAATAAAGTGCTCAATAATTCCATAGTGGACACCCTAAACTTAGTCAAGCGCGCTTGAGTTAATGCTAGGAATCAGGCCCTTCTCTACTCTCCTAATGGTTCGTTTTTCCATCGTACAATGTGTCATCAGGCTTCAGACACAATGAATCAAACTAGGCAATTTATTCTTTCTTCTCTTTGTTATTACAACTAACTACTATTAAAAAATCATCAAAAGTACCCGGTTCAAAACAAAAGGCATCCTCGGGAAAGAACCGTGGTCAAAAGAAAACCCAAAGATTAAGCCACTAATCTAAACAAAATAAAAAAAACTAAAGCAGTAAAAATACAGCTACAAATCAAGATACCCCACCCCACACTTAAAATTGTGCATTGTCCTCAATGCATTAAAAATAAAAACTAGGGGTGATAGATAAACTCCCTGGGGCTCTAAGCCCGAAGAACATCATTGTGAGCTTCCTTAGAGCACGAGGTACTCAGAATTCCCTCAAGTAGGACATCCTCAACCAATTGTACAAGGTTGCAAGCACCCCACACTAGGACTTCAAACCAGTCAAAACCTGCAAAACCAAGAAACTCACCAAGTAATATCCTTCAAAAAAATATTATTATTTTTTTGGTATATTTTTTTTTGTTTTTTGTTTTTTTTTTTTGTATACAATTACGGGTTGCCTCCCGAGAAGCGCCTTAGTTATAGTCGTGGCACGACTTCACTTATTATCAACACTCTTTCCTCCAACTCGAGCTTGTGTATTGCCTCCCCAACTGCAATTTACCTATCCGTGTATGTTCTTGAGGTGGCACAAGATCTTGCATGTTAAAAACTAAGTATCTGTGTGAAGCCGCTAAATCAGGAATATCTTCATATTTTTGGCTATTCTCTTGGCCAAACACCAAATATATTATGTTGTATTGGTTGGCCTTCAAACGAGGATTTTCATCGTGTATAGATGGCATAAAAAATTTGAGAGTGTAAGCATTACACACATCATCCTTCAACTCTTCAATCGTCTCAGAAGGATTAATTTCCATGTCCCCTTCTAAAATCAATGTAGAAAAGTGTCTAGAATGCGGTACAACCCGCTCACACTTTGATTCATCGATCACATCCTCTTTCTGGTGCGAGTTAGAGTCAACTACAATTTCAGCTTTAATTTTATTGTCTAACTCTAGTACCACATTTTCTTCATCGGCATCTTCACACACCATATGGCTAGATGGTTGGCTTTCAACCCTTCTCTCATCTAATGGAAATTCACGCTTTAGATCTTCTACAATAGCCATGATTTCTTCTTCTAATTCCACGTCTTCTTGGCTAGTTAGTTGAATTCCCAATAGTGTAGCCAACTGATTCACTTGAGCTTCTATTTGGCTTAGTTGTGCTCTACGTCTGTCCCAAACCTTCTTCAGTTCAGCTTCGTATTCTTCCTTATCATCCTCTACTTCATTGTACCAACTGTTATCATAAGAGAAAGAAAAATCATCATAATAGGGGCTCGGGGAAGAATAAGACGTATTAGCACACCCATAATAATGATCACCTAGCCACATATTATTTCGTGATGCCATATTCTTTTGTATTTTTTTTATAATTTAAAAAGAATATATACAGAAACGAAGTTAATTGAACAAACAAATCAGCTATCCTAACAACTAAAATAACACTGTGTTCCCCGGCAACGGCGCCAAAATTTGATCAGGCCCAACTACGCCCTATAAAAGGGACTAAGAGGTCGCGGCAAATATAGCTCGGTATTTAAAGCCCCGAGGTCGAATCCCACAGAGAACACTCGTAATTCAGTCGTTAATCTAACTAATTAATCTAATCAACCAACTTCAAGAGTTTATATCTTAATGATGGTTTAAAAATAGAAACTAAATAACAATAAAGTAAATAACTGAATAATAAAAAGTAATCAAGCAAGGATATTAAAAGCCTAGAATTGATTTACACCGACTCCTACCTATGTGATTGACTAATGATTCAACGAATTCAACATGGTTCTTCCTATTGAACACTTGCTCCGAATTCACAACTAACCACTTCCATGTATTAGCTATGACATTCACTAACTAATCTTCCAATTAATTAGTGAAGATGTTTAGGACTACAAGTATGGTTCACAATCGGGCTCGGTGGTCACAACTCACCCTATTGACAACCTAAGTAATTCCTTGGTTTTAGGTTGAAATATTGCTAAGCATTTAACCCTAACTCGTGAATTTATTCCTAAACGCACAAGGATAAAGGGAGCAATCAATTGGGGGCCCTTCCAATCAATTAGCAAACAAAACGTAAATACTTAGATAGGAAGAACAATCAAGTTTCATTCATCAAAATCAATTAATCAATTCACATAGTATTGGAGTGGTTCAATCAACTCTAGAATGGGCAATTTAGCCACTCATGGTCATCAAAGACAAATCAAGAATAATCATGAATGAATAAACTACAAAGGAGAAGAAATAATGGAAGAAAAAACTCTTAATCTTCCAGTCTTTAATCCTACGCCTCCTTGTGTGTTCTTTGCCTCCAAGAGTCCAAAGTGCTTCCACAATGGTGGTCTTGCTCTCCCAAGTCAAGATGTGGGCTGAAAATAGGTTAGAAAACCTTTTATACCTCGTGTGAAACTCGTGGACAAGTTTGCCCCTCGCCACTTTTCGCCAGAAATTTTGCCTCATGGCTGGATCATGGCCTTACGATGCCTGGGCCGTGAGCTTTGATAATTCTGCTTTCGACTTCATGGCTGAATCATGGCCTTACGATGGCTGGGCCGTGACATTTCATCTTCAAATTCCTTTCATGGCTAATCCACGGCATTGGCACCTTACAACGCTATAAATTAACTTCATTTTGCTCCAAATCATCAAACTTTAACACTTTTTCATGTTACTTGATTCCTACACATTCAAACACCCAATATAAGCACAAAATA
Source organism: Petunia axillaris subsp. axillaris (assembly GCA_029990575.1). Lineage (NCBI taxonomy): Eukaryota > Viridiplantae > Streptophyta > Magnoliopsida > Solanales > Solanaceae > Petunia > Petunia axillaris. The sequence goes on from JARKNS010000006.1 coordinate 12,925,544, forward strand.
CTATTGTTCACGCTAAAATAATCCACAAAAGTACCAAAATATGATGTAACTAATACTAAAATATATGCATTTTTAGCCTAATATCACACATGCAGTACACTCAAGGGGAACAACAAGTAGTTGGTGCACGTGTAGTTGTTGCAGCGGAGCAGAGTTCTATTTGTAGAAAGAGTTGTCTTTATTAAGTGATTGACTTAAATAAGGAAGTATACTATTGGAATATTTATTAGGTTATTAGTGCAATTGTATAGGCTATTTGTGTAATGTGTATATAGTTAGGGTAAAGTTAATTGTATATTGGGCCAAGCCCATTAGGGATAGCTTAGGGACTAAGTTAGGTTTTTTACTAATTTTCTTGTATAAATATAAGGGTTCATTCATCAATGAAGACAAGAGTTTTTACCCAAAGTTTATTTTTTGTGTCCATCTTTACATGGAATCAGAGCCACCATGAAACTCTTCCAGTTACTGTAGAGTGATGGCAGCTCTGACAGACGGTGCTAGTACAGAAGGTGTTCGTGGAGTGGGGGGGGGGGGGGTGACATTGCTGTCGTATGGAAGACCATTTCTCCATACGACATCACCTCAAATGATAATTCCGGCTTGATTATCACATAGATCCAGTTGACTGGTGAAAACTATGAGGAATGAGCACGGTCCGTTAGAATGGTGTTGCGTGCGAGGAAGAAGTTTGGATTCGTCGATGGGTCGATTAAGAAGCCAGGTGAGGATTCAGTCCATTATGAGGATTGGTAGACCATCAATTCTCTTCTAGTGTCATGGATTAGGAATTCTATTGAGCCTACTCTTAGGACCACAATATCGTATATGGAGGTTGCTAGGGATTTGTGGGATAGTATCCGAGAGCGTTTTTCAATGAAAACGGACCTTGGATTCAGAAATTGAAGGTTGCTCTGGCCGGATGTAAGCAAAAGGGATTGGCCATTGCTGCTTACTATGGGAAATTGGCTATGCTACAGGAAGAACTTGGAAACTATGATAAGTTTCCGACGTGTTCGTGTGGAAACTGTTCATGCAATCTCACGGTTGCACTAGAGAAGAAGAGAAGAAGATAAGGTCCAATTGTTTCTTATAGGGTTTGATGAAAATCTTTATGGAACTATCCGTTCCAATCTCTTGGCCCAGTATCCTTTGCCATCCATGAATCAAGTTTACCGAAAGGTAGTTCAAGATGAACGCGTCAAGGATATGTCACGGACATAGGAAGAACGGGGTGAGGTGGCAGCATTTGCTGCACAACGGTCGCCCCCGGCCACTAAGGAAAAGCTATAAGGAGTGTCACTTGTGCGACCGAGGTGGACACCCTTTGAAGCGCTGTTTTGAAGTTATTAGATATCCAGAGGGTTGGGTCCACTATCCAAAACAGGGATCTCAAAATGGTGGACGTGGCAGAGGAAGAACCGAGGCTCCTGGGGGGGTGGTAGAGGTCGTGGATATCAGCAGTATGGCTCGAACACTGGTCGAGGACGTGGTGGTAATCGAGCAAATGTTGTTCAAACTGAGTCTGAGAGTGGAAAAACCGGACACATGAGTGCGCATAGACAAACAAACCTGTCCGAGATAACGAGTGATCACCTGCAGATGCTGTTCGAGTTGCTGAACAGAGAGAAGGCGAGCATAAGTGAGCCATCAATTGGTAAGAAAATTCGACTTCCATAGATTATTGACACGGGAGCATCGAATCATATGACCGATCAATTCTATGTTTTGGAGGATCTATGGATAATTCCACAGTGTCCGGTAGGTCTACCAAACGGAAGCAGTATAATTGCTACACAAGAAGGATCTATCAGATTTAACAAAGACATGATTCTTCATAGAGTGTTATATGTTCCCAAAATGACTTGCAATTTGATTTCGGTGTCTCAATTGATTAATCAGTTTGGTTGCAATGTGAATTTCACTAATGATTTATGTGTTATGCAGGACCGGTCTACGAGGAAGTTGATTGGAGCGGGTGAACAAAAAAATGGACTCTACTACTTTCGAACGATACCTCTGGTGAAGGCAATGAAGGTCGATGTGATGGATTTGTGGTATCAAAGGTTAGGGCATCCTTCAATGCAAGTGACCAAATCTCTTTCAGTTCTAGAAGATAGGAGTAGGAAAGGTAGCTTTGAAGAAAAAACATGTGACGTATGCCTTCGGGCAAAGCAAACTAAGAATGTATTTCCTTCAAGTGATAATAAAGCTGCCGAACCTTTTGATTTAATTCATTGTGATATGTGGGTCCTTATAGAACTGAATCCTCATGTAGTGCATCATATTTCTTGTCTGTTGTCGATGATTGTTCACAAGAAGTATGGGTGTTTTTGTTAATCGATAAGAAAGAAGTCAGACAAAAGCTGAAAGGTTTCTTTGCGATGGTGGAAAGACAATTTAATAAACGTGTTAAGTGCGTCCGGAGTGATAACGAAATCGAGTTCATGAGTGTGAAAGGGGTTTTCCTTGAACAAGGGATATTGTTCCAAACTTCTTGTGTAGGATCACCATAGCAAATCGGTAGGGCTGAACAAAAAGATCGACATATCTTGAATGTAGCACGGGCGTTACGATTTCAAGCTAATCTACCGATCGATCTCTGAGGAGAATGTAAGAAGACAACTTGTTATCTAATTAATTGGACGACTTCTAAGTTATTGAATGGTAAGACACCTTACGATGTCTTGATGGGAGTGACACCAAATTATGATCATTTGAGAGTGTTCGGATGCTTGTGTTATGCACGCAATCAAGGACGAATGGGTGATAATTATGAGCCATCGATGTGTATTCTTGGGGTACCCAAACGGAAAGAAAGCTTGGAAAGTATATGACTTGGAGGCAAAGAAATTTTTGATATCGAGAGACGTGGTGTTTTAAGAAAATGAGTTTCCGTTTTTATCAAAAGAGAATGAGAAAGAAAAATGAAGTCTTGAAAGGGTTCCTGCGACCGTAGCATTAGAAGAAGAAGAGGAGAGTGTGCAAGTAAGGGGGGAGGCACTGAGAATGATGCTAAAGTAGAAATGACTCTGGGAATTGAAGGGATGGATCATGGGATCCAAACCCTGATGTAGCTCCCGTAAACATGGAGGATAACGGGCTAGTGGAAGAATTGGGTCGTGGAAAGTGGACTAAGAGAGAAAATATTTTGTTGAGAGATTTCGTCACCAATACGGTCCGAAAGTTGAGTCACTGGGTATCGTCCTGCATCCGAAAGTCTGACTGTTCACCCGTTTCTTAACAACCCTCCGGTAAGCCCTATCCTCTAGTACATTATATTAATTGTGATAATTTCTCTTTGAAGCATGTGAGTTTTCTTGCAGCCATAACAGAAAGACATGGGCCTGCCTCCTATTCAGAGGGGGTGAGAGATGAAAAGTCGAGAACAACCATGCATCAAGAGTTGCAGGCATTCGAAGCAAACAGGACTTGGGAAATCGTATGCCTACTTCCAGGAAAGAAGGCCCTCGGATGCCGATGGCTGTATAAGATAAAGTATAATTCAGATGGTGGTACCATTGAACGGTACAAAGCACGACTGGTGATTTTTGGAAATCATCAAGTAGAGGGAGTTGATTACACGGAGACATTTGCGCTGGTCGCTAAGATGTTGACCATCCGAGTTTTTCTAATCGTGGCTGCAGCTAAAGGTTGGGAATTGCATCAGATGGATGGGCACAATGCGTTTTTTCATGGTGATCTTCGTAAAGAGGTATATATGAAATTGCCTCCGGGGCATCATATGAATGGGAAAGGAACTGTGTCTCGCCTTTGAAAATCCTTGTATGGTTTAAAACAAGCTCCTCAATGTTGGTTTGCAAAGTTGTCGGCCGCTCTTAAGAAATATGGGTTCCGCCAATATTATTCGAATTACACATTATTTATGATGAAGAAGGGAGATGTACAATTGAATGTGCTCATATATGTGGATGATTTGATTATCTCTGGTAATGATTCGAGGGCTATTGAAATTTTCAAAGTTGTATCTCTCTAAATGCTTTCATATGAAAGATTTAGGAACTTTGAAGTACTTCTTGGGGGTTGAAGTGGCAAGGGGTCCGGAAGGCATTTTCTTATGTCAGAGAAAGTATGCTTTGGATATCATATTGGAACCAGGTTTGTTGGGGGCAAAACCGGTGGGTACACCAATAGAGCAAAACCATCGCTTGGCGCTTGCGAATGACCGTTTTATCAAAGACCCTGAACGATTTCGAAGACTGGTTGGGAGATTGATTTATTTGTGTTTTACGCATCCAGATTTGTCCTACAGTATGCATGTGTTGTCACAATTCATGCAGAGTCTTCGTGTTGAGAATATGGAAGCGTTACTTCGTGTCGTCCCATATTCGAAAAGGTGTCCGGCTAAGGCATTGTAATGAGCTTTGAGTGTGATCTGCGATTGCACGGATGGTGTGATTTCGATTGGGCAGGTTGTTCGTTGACATGTCGCTCGTTGAATGGTTGGTATGTATTTTTAGGGGACTTACCAATATCATGGCGGACGAAGAAGCAATAGATTGTTTCTCGATCTTCAGCAGAGGCAGAGTATCGGTCGATGGCAATGACTGTGTGCGAGTTAAAGTGGTTGAAGGGGATATTATGGAACCTTGGGATCGAGCACAAGCCTCCGATAAATTTTAAGTGTGATAGTCAAGCATCATTCCATATTGCTCGAAATCATGTTTTTCACGAGCGCACTAAACACATCGAAGTTGACTGTCACTTTATTCGGAATGAGATTATCGGAGGCACGATACGTCCTAATTATGTGCCCACGGCCACACAACTGACTGATATTTTCACAAAGGCGTTGAGACGGGCACAGTTCGAGTATTTCCTTAACAATTTGGGCATAAGAAATCCTCATGCTCCAACTTGAGGGGAAGGAGGAGGGGTATCAGAATATTTATTAGGTTATTAGTGCAATTGTAGGCTATTTGTGTAATGCGTATATAGTGAGGGTAAATTTAATTGTATATTGGGACAAGCCCATTAGGAATAGATTAGGGACTAAGTTAGGGTTTTTGCTAATTTTTTTGTATAAATATAGGGGTTCATTCATCAATGAAGGCAAGAGTTTTCACCCAAAGTTTGTTCGTTGTGTCCGTTTTTACAATATCATAGGAGGATTCGTGTTTTGCACGTCTGTGAGATTGGATCAATCCCTAGCATGCAAGGGTATAAAAGCCGAAGGAGGAATCCTAGTTTTACTCATTCACTCAACTAGAACAAAGGCGCAACTCTTATTGCAGATCTAAGGTTGAGTTTATTTATTGATTGAGAGTGAAGATATCATAGCCACTTGTGTCAATTAGTTGTTGTGTCAAATGTTTTTAACTGTAATCATAAATAGCTTTGTGAAGCATATTGCTTGGTTATTTTGGTGAAACTTTGTTGGGTGAGTTCACGTAAACTAGAGGGTATTTTGTATGAACTTAGGGTTGTTGGGGTTTTGGAATAAATAGAGTGTGGATGGGAAATAGGTGGGAAGATGAAAAGGTTCCTTTTAGTAAGGAAATGCACCTTCTCCCATATTGGTAGAGGAAAAGACTTTTGTTGGGTTTAAATACAGATTCACTTCTCTTAGCTCTTAAAATGGTTGAGAAGAAGGGAAGCCTCGCGCCGTCGTGGTCGCTCGCTCGTCTCGGCTTCGGCTTCGGCTTCGGTTTCGGATTGATATGATTGATTGACTTAATTTTTGGACCAACAAAACTTAAAAAATATTAATTAATTAATAATTTATTATTAATATTTAATATTAAATCTATTTTTGTAACAGAAATCTGAATGGATTAATCAGATTAATCCAGATTAATTATTCCTCCACGTTCTCCCACGTTTTCCCATTAACCAATAATCGTTACTAACATTTAGTGAATTCAGCCATTAGTGGCAGTGAATTCAGGTGTTAGTGGCAATGAATTTAGCCATTAATGGTGATGAATTCAGATGTTAGTGGCAATGAATTCAGCCATTAGTGGTGACTCTTCATACCTTTCCCATGGCTATATAAACTGGTCAGTCATCAACCTTTGAACACACACTGAAACACAGAATACACAGAACATCTTACTGCATTCCCCCTCTTTTCTGCATACTAAATAAGTCGTGTGATTTGCTCCGTTTCTTTGAGTTCGCAGTGTTCTACTGTTTGAAGTGCCGCTACAGTAGAACTGTTATCCCATTCCATCCAGGGAGAAATTAACCCGTGAACCTTGGGCAACTGTGAGGGGGTTAGATTTCTTAAGGAGACACAAGTAAATTGTGGGCTCGGGATCGTCCCATACCAAACTGATAATATACTTCTGCTTTTCTGATTTATTTGATTGCAGGATTAACAAGCTTAAGAAATCTACTGTTATTTATTTTCTGCGCTTAAATAAATATTGTTTAAGGAGACTGCTTAAGGAGACTAAAACCTTTGTGGTTTTCTACTCCTATATTGTATATTAATCTGCTGTGGAGACTAAAACCTTCGTGGTTTTTCTACTCCTAATTACTGTCAAATTATCTGTTTGTGGAGACTAAAAGCCTTCGTGGTTTTTCTACTCCTACTGTTTAAACATTTTATTGATATTGTTTCTGCTTGTGTTACTTGACAGAGATGACAAACGGAGTGGAACAAACTGTCCCTGCTGTGAATACTAATGCTACCGCAGTTTCTGGTGCTGCTGGGCCTAGCCGTGCTGCTGCAACGGTTATGCCACCTGCAGAAAAGCCGGGGAAGTTTTCTGGTGTGGACTTTAAAAGGTGGCAGCAAAAGATGTTCTTTTATCTGACCACCTTAAGCCTGCAAAGGTTTATCAAGGAGGATGCTCCAGTCCTGACTGATGAAACACCTGAAAACGAACGCTTCCTTGTGATTGAGGCTTGGAAGCATTCTGACTTCCTATGCAAGAATTACATTCTAAGTGGCTTGGAAGATGACCTGTACAATGTTTACAGTAATGTTGAAACGTCTAAGAAACTGTGGGATGTTCTAGAAAAGAAATATAAGACTGAAGACGCTGGACTGAAGAAATTTGTGGCTGCCAAATTTCTGGATTATAAAATGGTGCATAACAAATCTGTTATGTCCCAAGTCCAAGAACTTCAAGTCCTTATCCATGATCTCCTTGCTGGAGGTTTGATCCTGATTAATACTTATGTTAAGAGTATTATTTATATTGTTGCTAACAAACTTTTCTTTGAAGGTTTGAAGATTAATGAGGCGTTTCAAGTTGCAGCCATGATTGAAAAGTTACCTCCATCATGGAAGGACTTTAAAAATTACTTGAAACACAAGCGCAAGGAGATGACCCTTGAAGATTTGATTGTACGCTTGAGGATTGAAGAAGACAACAAATCTGCTGAAAAGAAGGCTCGTGGAAATGCTGCAATAGCGGGAGCAAATATTGTTGAGCATACTCCAAATCAAAATAAGAGAAAGAAGCCTTCTGGAGGGAAGACCAACCCTAGCAAGAAAAAGTTCAAGGGAAATTGCTACAACTGTGGCAAGAGTGGACATAAGTCCGTCGACTGTGGTGCTGCAAAGAAGGACAGGAAAAAGGAAAAAGGTCAAGCAAAAATGGTTGAAGAGACTAAATTGGCCCAAGGAGTGCAAGACATTGATTTATGTGCTATGATTTCTGAATGCAACTTAGTTGGAAATCCTAAGGAATGGTGGATTGATTCAGGAGCCACCCGCCATGTTTGTGCTGTGAAGGAAACCTTTGCTTCATATGCTCCCGCTGGACCTGATGAGGCGCTCTCTATGGGCAATTCTGCAATGGCCAAAATTGAAGGATATGGGAAGATATTTCTCAAGATGACGTCTAGCAAGGTTGTGACTCTGAACAATGTTCTTCACGTTCCTGAAATAAGGAAGAACTTGGTGTCTACTGCACTTCTTGTTATAAACGGGTTTAAGTGTGTGTTTGTTTCTGACAAAGTTGTAATAACTAAGAATGAGCTGTATGTAGGAAAAGGCTACCTGACTGAGGGCCTTTTCAAACTCAATGTAATGGTCGTTGACACTATGAATAAAATTGCAGCTTCTTCTTACTTACTTGAGTCAAATAATTTATGGCATTCTCGTTTGGGACATGTCAATTATAAAACCTTGCGGAAAATGATCAATTTGGAAGTATTGCCTAAATTTGATTGCGCTAAGTCAAAATGTCAAATATGTGTTGAGTCTAAATATGCTAAACACCCTTACAAGTCAATTGAAAGGGATTCTGAACCATTAGACTTAATTCATACAGATATTTGTGACATGAAGTCAATACCATCTCGCGGTGGAAAGAAGTATTTCATAACTTTTATTGACGATAGCACTCGTTACTGCTATGTTTATTTACTTAGTAGTAAAGATGAGGCAATTGATGCATTCAAGCAATACAAAAATGAAGTTGAAACGCAACTTAACAAAAAGATCAAAATGATAAGAAGTGATAGGGGTGGAGAATATGAATCTCCTTTTGAACAAATATGTTTGGAACATGGCATTATTCATCAAACAACTGCCCCTTACACGCCTCAATCCAATGGGATTGCGGAAAGGAAAAATCGGACATTAAAGGAGATGATGAATGCCTTGTTAATCAGTTCGGGTCTACCCCAGAACTTGTGGGGGGAAGCTATATTCACGGCTAATCTAATACTCAATCGAGTTCCCCATAGCAAAACACTTTCCATTCCATATGAAAAGTGGAAAGGAAGGAAGCCCAACTTGAATTACTTCAAAGTGTGGGGGTGTTTGGCAAAAGTGCAAGTTCCAAAACCCAAAAGGGTTAAGATTGGACCGAAAACAGTTGATTGTGTTTCATTGGGTATGCTATAAACAGTAAAGCATATCGGTTTCTGGTTCATAAATCAGAAAATCCCGACATTCATGTTAATACGGTGATGGAATCAGATAGTGCTGAATTCTTTGAAACTATATATCCGTATAAGAAGGAATATGAGTCAGTTGGTGAAAGATCCAAACGACCTCGGGAAGGAACCAAAGAAAATTCACCAAATGAGGAAGAACCAAGACGAAGCAAGCGTCAAAGAACTTCTACTTCATTTGGAGATGACTTTGTCACTTTTCTGTTGGAAAATGAGCCTCGGACGTTTAAAGAAGCAATGTCTTCTTCAGACTCTCCATTTTGGAAAGAGGCAGTCAATAGTGAAATAGAATCTATTTTGACCAACCATACTTGGGAGTTGGTTGATCTTCCTCCTGGAAACAAACCATTAGGTTCTAAGTGGATTTTCAAAAGGAAAATGAAAGCTGATGGCACTATTGACAAGTACGAGGCAAGGCTTGTTGTTAAAGGCTATAGACAACAAGAAGGTCTTGACTACTTTGACACATACTCGCCGGTAACCAGAATTACATCCATTCGTATGTTAATAGCGTTAGCCGCCGTGTATGGTCTGGAAATCTATCAAATGGACGTTAAGACAGCGTTCTTAAACGGGGATTTGGAGGAAGAAATTTACATGGAACAACCTGAAGGGTTCGTGGTTCCAGGTAAAGAAAAGATGGTGTGTAAACTTGTTAAGTCACTTTATGGACTGAAACAAGCACCTAAACAATGGCATGCGAAATTTGATCATACAATATTGTCAAATGGCTTTAAAATTAACGAGTGTGACAAATGTGTCTACATTAAGAACACTCCTAATTTTATAGTCATTGTTTGCTTATATGTGGACGACATGTTGATAATGAGCAATGACATTGCCAATGTAAAGGCTACAAAGCGCATGCTGACTAGCAAATTTGATATGAAAGACTTAGGAGTTGCGGACTTAATTTTGGGTGTTAAGATCCATAGAACTCCTCAAGGTCTGGCGTTGTCTCAATCTCACTACATCAATAGTGTGCTTGAAAAATTTAAATATTTGGATTTTAAAATTTCAAAGACTCCTATTGATGTAAACCTTGCTCTTAAGAAGAACAAAGGTCAAAGCACGTCGCAACGGGATTATGCTCGTGTTTTGGGGAGTTTGATGTACGTCATGAATTGTACTCGACCAGATATAGCTTGCGCTATAAGTAAACTAAGTCGATACACGAGTAATCCCAATCAGACCCATTGGATGGCAATGAAACGTGTTTTGGGGTATTTAAAATACACTCAAGACTTTGCATTGCATTATAACAAGTATCCTGCAGTCATTGAAGGATATTGTGATGCCAATTGGATCACCGGAACAACTGATTCTAAGTCCACAAGTGGATATATTTTCGCACTTGGTGGAGGAGCGGTGTCTTGGAAATCGTCCAAGCAAACGTGTATTGCCCGTTCTACTATGGAAGCTGAATTCATAGCCTTAGATAAAGCTGGTGAAGAAGCTAAATGGCTTCAGAATTTTTTGGAAGACATTCCGTTCTGGTCTAAACCGTTGACACCAGTTTGTATACATTGTGATAGTCAATCGGCTATAGGACGAGCTAGGAATGTCATGTATAACGGTAAGAATCTTCACATACGACGAATGCATAAAACCGTTAGGGACCTACTCTCTAGAGGAATTATCACCATTGACTACGTGAAGTCAAGGGATAATGTATCGGATCCGCTTACAAAAGGCTTAACTAGAGAGGCGGTTGAGTGTTCATCGAAGGGAATGGGACTATGGCCAAGGACAAGTCATCACAGCGGTTACTCTACCTAAGAGACTGGAGATCCCAAGAACTAGGTTCAAGGAGAATACAAAGTTGTGTTTGACGGTCCAACATTGTCAGTTAATGTTTGGTCCATTCTCATGATTAGACAGTGTTCAAGTACCAAGGGTAAAATGCTAGAGGCATTTTTTAATGATTGTCTAAGTTTGATATTTTAATTATCAAACAGTGTACATCTATAGGATTACACGTTTAGAAATCACCTATGTAAGTGTGAAGTGGAAGCCGCTTCAAGGAGAATTCGGTATGGCAAGTTCTCTAAGTACTTATGAAACCAGGCGGTGTTCATGGCTGAAACGAACACAACAGTGAGAACCAAAGACGGTTAAGGGTTAGTTGTGTGACTTACGTTGTCTAGGTATACACCAAAGCTCAACGGTTCAAAGATATCAAATCTACCGATTGACCGAGTATATCCGATGTATGTTCACTACGGAAAGTTCAAAGGAAAACCTACTTATCCCGATGCAACTAATTCTTTCTTGCAAATCACACAAGTCTGTCATACATATTTCCAATATAGCCATTCCCCATTCATGTGGGGGATTATTGGGGTTTTGGAATAAATAGAGTGTGAATGAGAAATGGGTGGGAAGGTGAAAAGGTTCCTTTTAGTAAGGAAATGCACCTTCTCCCATATTGGTAGAGGAAAAGACTTTTGTTGGGTTTAAATACAGATTCACTTCTCTTAGCTCTTAAAAGGGTTGAGAAGAAGGGAAGCCTCGCGCCGTCGTCGTCGCTCGCTCGTCTCGGCTTCGGCTTCGGCTTCGGATTTCGGATTTCGGATTTCGGATTTCGGATTTCGGTCAATTGATTTGATTGACTTAATTTTTTGGACCAACAAAACTAAAAAAATATTAATTAATTAATAATTTATTATTAATATTTAATATTAAATCTGTTTGTGTAACAGAAATCTGAATGGATTAATCAGATTAATTATTCCTCCACGTTCTCCCACGTTTTCCCATTAACCAATAATTCATTACTAACATTTAGTGAATTCAGCCATTAGTGACAGTGAATTCAGGTGTTAGTGACAGTGAATTTAGCCATTAGTGGTGATGAATTCAGATGTTAGTGGCAATGAATTCAGCCATTAGTGGTGACTCTTCATACCTTTCCCATGGCTATATAAACTGGTCAGTCATCAACCTTTGAACACACACTGAAACACAGAATACACAGAACATCTTACTGCATTCCCCCTCTTTTCTGCATACTAAATAAGTCGTGTGATTTGCTCCGTTTCTTTGAGTTCGCAGTGTTCTACTGTTTGAAGTGCCGCTACAGTAGAACTGTTATCCCATTCCATCCAGGGAGAAATTAACCCGTGAACCTTGGGCAACTGTGAGGGGGTTAGATTTCTTAAGGAGACACAAGTAAATTGTGGGCTCGGGATCGTCCCATACCAAACTGATAATATACTTCTGCTTTTCTGATTTATTTGATTGCAGGATTAACAAGGGTTAGAGTTTTGGTCCTAGGTTATGCAGTGTAACCTGAATTTGCTCGTGTGTTAGTGGTGCTTTTAATCCCATCCTTGGGTCGTGATTTTTTGCTCATTTGAGCAAGGAGATTTTCCACATAAAACTGCTTATGTTGTTTTTTGTGTGTTCGTATTTAGAACCAAGTTCATTTTTAAGGAGGTTTAAAATCAGGCAGTGCACACCTTTTCTAGTATCACTTTAGGGTGCATTATCTATAACTCTCCTAATATAATATGCTCTTGTATTTAAGGTTGTGGCGTATTGATCAACCATGTAGGCCAAAAGATAGGAGATAGATGATTAATGTTTAAATTCTAGTAAAAACAATATAATGCTAAGTGAATAGCCATTTTTGTCCATTTGTCCATTCGCCACAATGCTTGTGAGAGAGGTGTCATGCTGCCGAATGCCCGAACCCCCCCCCCCCCCCCCCCCAAAGTCCCACCATTGGACTTGCGGCAAGAGAAAGGGGTTTTTCCTCCTTCTATGAGGTCTTTAGCTTGGTTAAGGAGCAAGAGATATCACTCCGTCATTATGGGAACAACTACAAAGAAAGGAATTAATCCTGATTGTTTTAGGAGTGTTAAATTCTAGAGTACCATGCATGCACGTTCTTCAATGTACTAATTAAGAGTGATTTCATAAGAAAAGAATGAAAAATACGCTGAGAAATTAAACCTATGGATCATAATGGCTTACATGTTTACTAGAGAAATACTTATCTGTCACACGCTATTTGCACCAAATTGAACACTTTAACCTCAGTTAGATGATAAAAGTTTGCGTCACAAGACAGGTGTCTTAAAAGTATTAAATTGGTGCAACACCAGATGCGAATAATTTATTTCTTTTGTGCTAATCAAACATCCCACATGGGCTTTTCCAAAGGAGAATTTCCATGCGACGTCATATTCTGTTGATGATGGAATGGATTATTTATAGCAGCAGCCTGCATCCTTTGTTGATTTATAGCTGCTTCCAATCTTTGTTGCTGCTGTTGCTCGTGCAAATTTTGCGGCCTTGAAGATCCTCCAACTCCTAAGAAATCAACTGTCAACATGTCATCATTTCCACTTTGTCCTAACACTTTTTGGTTCCTTCCCATCACGCTGTTTGAATTTTTCTCGTGATTATGTTCCGTAATATTATTGATAAATCCACCATTATTTTGATCATTGCTCAATAATATTCCACTGTACATTCCCATATCACTCATAACTGCCGCTAAATTTGGCTGATGATTATTATTATCTGGTTGTGTTTGGAAATTCTCATAAGGTGAAGGGCCAACATAAGGTGTTGGTCTTGCTATAGTATCATGACCAGCCATGGCACTTGTTACGAAACTCTTTTGCATCATAGGGGAATTAATACTACTACTAGCAGTTGCACCCATTTGGGCTGCTTTTTGCAAAAGTGCAGTTGCTGACATTGGAACTGATGATCCAGAAAGTTGGCCTTGGCCTTGGGCCGGCCCATTTTTACTACCGTCTTGTAGATAATTGAAGCTTGATGGGATATTGGAGCTAAGTTGAAGTCCTGATGATGATGAAGCTACACTTCTTGGGCTACCAAAGAGGTTACCTGTGTTGAAAACGTAATTAAATAAATAAAAACGTGTCATGTTTAACAGTTTAAATTTTATATATGAAATGGTCACACAATTTAATTACCTGAAGAGGTCGAGAACATGCCACCTGCAACCAAATTGTTGTTCATGGACTTGAATGGGATGGGAAGAAGTTCTTGAGGGAGTGATTTTAGTGGATTTTTTGGATCAAAGTTGTTGAATTCGGATAATCCTAAGGAGGCATTGGATGACATGAGTTCATGCATTTGGCCGCCTTGCAAATTTGGATCCATGTTATTCATCAGACCTTGGTTCACTTTGTTGTTTTCTTCAGCCAGTGCATCACAAAACGCTCTATGGGTTATAAAGCTGTCTCTCCTGCACATCAATGATCCTCCCATATCACTAAGCAATAGATTTAGTTTATATATACTGGCAATATTAATACAAATAATCTTATACTAGTAGTGTAATTTAACTTGTCGCACCATACTGCCTCTCTTATTTTCCAGGCGACTAAGTTCACTTGTTATGGATCATTACTTCTCGTTGTCTTACTGTCTTGAAGTTAAACTTGTCACTAACCAACTCCATTTGACCTAATGTCCTCCATATATACACTATATTGCTTTGAACAAGACCATAATAGCTAGGTATAGCTAATCATTTTAGCAGCTAAGAATCTAGCTCAACATTAAATGCCGTCCATTTTAGTTCAAAAAGTATCTTCAATCCGTTAATTTATATTAGTATCTCCTTTCCTTTAAAAAATGAGTGTAACTAACCTTGAGAAAATGGTACCACAGTCACATTTGTATTCTCTAGTTCCACAAGTCTTTTGGTGAGCCTTCCAGTCAGATTGAACAGCATACTTCTTGGAACATTTATCACATTTCCATTTCTTTTCTCCATGTTTACGACTAAAGTGTTTCTTAATACCAGTAAGATCACCTAAGGCACGAGCAGGGTTATGGTGCACGCAAGTTGGCTCTGGACATATGTAAACGCGTTTCCTTACTTCAGTAGTAGTTCTTTGCCTGAGTTTCCAAGGAAGATTATGCCCCCTCCTATGCAACTGCAAATTCTGGTCCCTTTGAAATCCCTTGTTACAAATCTCACACACAAATCTGTTCGTTGCCATGAGAGTTGTTGGCGATAGGGCGATAACTTCTGCATTTGGATCTACACCAATTTCAAGATAGAATTTATCAATTAAGCGCAAACCATCAATCAGTTCAGATATTCCCGAGTAAGAACTTGAATATTCTATGAAGAGCAAATTTCTTGAATGATTAGAAGTGTACTGAATGAAATCTAACTTTCTAAGTGGTGTGTGGGGCACCAAAGAAGAAAAAATGGATAAAAGTGCATTTCATCACAGTTCCAGCGCAATTATTGAGCCTTTTGAAAGATGAGGATTCTCTATTTAAAACAAGCTTAGTCAAAGGTAACACTATCATGGCACAGAAAACTTACTAAATTGTTTGTTCGTCGTACGTAGTATTTTGTTTCTACTAGTTATATGTTCACATTAGATCAAAGAAAACCATTATAGTCAGAGATATGCAGATGTTCTAAACATAAATTAACTAAAGTTAGCTCTTCAATTTCAGCAATTGAAATGCTTCGATCATGTTAAACACAGTACTAATCCGTAGACTTTTAAATATTCGAATTATATTGAACTAAGCTACAACATTAATATGAAAGGCATTTCTACCGTTTAACATATGAAATCCACCAAGAATTGGATATAGGATATTTTACCAGGAGTTCCAGGAAGGTTTCTCTTCTTCTTAGGTTGGTGCTTATTTTGCTGCTGTTGGGATAGTGAGCTGGAACCATTACTAGTAGTAATAGTATTATTATTTGAAGTGTGGAAATGGGGAGCTTGATGATGTAGCTGCTGAACTTCTTCTCCAGTGTTCCCTGAAGAGAAACTGCCTTCTTCACCTGAAATATTTGACATCAGATAAAAGGTGATATTGTTATACTAGTAGGATTTTGTCTGTCTTGTCTCTGCTAGCTTTCGGGAAACTCTGCTTTTGTTGTTTCCCACTTTTGTTTAGTTGTTTGTGCAAAAGGGGTTGAAGGAGATTTGTTTCTTTGGGATAACTTAAATCTAGGAATCTGCTATGACTAGAGGAAGACAAAAAACCAGGGAACTCTCTCCTCTATTTCTGCTCAAGAGGGCTATCTTTGGCTTATACTAATATATATAGTGTGGATATAGAGACAATTGATGTGGAAAGGATCCTGACTTTGTACAATTCATTTTGCTATAGTTCATTAGCCTGCTTTCAACACCCACCCCCCCCCCCCCCCCCAGACAAGCATTTCCCGGGTGCAACAGTAAAAAGAAGAGAAATTTGAGACCTATAAAAGGAAAATTAAACTTAAGATCAAAATCGGAGAGATCTGAAAAGTAAATTCCTTTCCAGCAAGTTTGTGTATTTTCTTTTTCCTTGATGTATGCAGAAATTCATTGTTCAAAAAATATTTGTCGTGATGTTTAGTTAGCAGTAAATGCTTAATTTTTGAAGGGCTGAACAAAACAATTTCAATCAACCACAATACAGACAACTATACCTCAATCCCGAACAAATTAGAGCAAAAATATATCAGCCATCAAAATGCTTTAAATTTAATTTCATATGATCAACTATTATTATTATTCCATTTTCGAAAAGTATCTCTAACTTACCAAATAAACGGCAAAAACATTTTTCAAGAATTAAGGAACTTAATTAACATAAATTTTGCAGTATGGTATCGCAGTGGTATTCAGTTCACGCATGTTAGGAACGAGCTTTTAGTTATGTTTAACTTAATAAACATTAAAAAAGGACTGCTAATTGTTGGCGCAAAAGAGGAAAAAACTAAAAAAAAACTTGTTTATGACACACCTGGGATGATAAGGCCAAAAGGTTAAAAAGGGTAAGAAGGAAGGCACCAAATTAGAACATGAAAGTAAAACAAAAAATTGGATCAGCTAGTGTGAAAGACATACTCCTACTAAAGCGAATATTTAAAAGAAATAATTTTATTAGGCCAGTGCCCCTCCTGATGTGACTCAGCAAATAATGTGACAAGTACCACCATGCAATATTACCTGTTTGTCCATGCAAAATTTTTATCTTTTTTTCAAAAATTTTTTGAAAAAGTGTTTGTCTATGAAATCTTGTGACTTTTTCAACTTCTTTTGAAAAACTGTTTTTGAAAAACCAAAAAGTGGTTTAAAGCACTTTTTCAAATTTTTCAAAAAAATCTACTATTTCTCTCACAAAATTTTACTTTTTTCCAAATGAAATGTATGTCCAAACAAAACTTCAACTTCCAAATACTATTTTTCAACTCAACTCCAAAAACTCTTTTCCAAATATTTTTTGGAATTTATGGCCAAACGGCCACTAAAATTCTGACCAATTAAATTATTTTCTTTTGACTAATCAACTTCAAGCATTAATTGGTTAAGTATTTCCTCATTCTCTCTACCATAGTATATTCCTTTCTTCTATACTTCAGAATTTCCGTGAGAGGGCACATTATAGGAGTCGAAATATATAGGACAAAGTGTTTGTTAAACGCATTATACATTCCTTCTAATGCATGTAACCTCCAAACGCCCTTATTTGTTTGTATTTAATGGATGTCTGAATTTGAATGGTTCAGACCTCAGGTCATTAAGTACGTTTATTTTTATTAAAATTTAACTATTTAATGACTTTTTATAGATTCATAGAATTAAGATCTTGAGTAGAGTCTTAATACCATTAAGACATCATCCCTTCATATATTACACAGCTAACTATCACAATTAGTAATCACCGTCGCCGCCACCGCTGCTAACCACCACCCGCCACCACCAGTCCACCACCACCATTGTCTACTACCACTAGCCACCACCAGCCACCAACAACAACCACTAACCACCTCTACCATCATAACCTATTGCTGTAACTACAAACCACTAACTATCACTACCACACCAATCACCTCCACCATCACAACAACCATTATCTCTATCAACCACTGTCACCTCTACCATTACAATTCCTTAACCACCATCACCACTTTCCACTAACGACAATTGACAACCACCACTCTACCACTGACCACCTCCACCATCACAATAACCACCACCACTACCTATCGCTGTCGTTATCATTGTCATTAGCATAATGATCACCACCACCACCGCCAACCAATACTATCCACCTCCACAAACACCACCACCATTACCTACCACTGCCCATACTGCTAGTCACTACCACCAACCACATCTACCATCAAACCACCACATCACACAACCACCACTACAACTGCTGACATTCACTATTACCAGACACCACCGTCATACCACCACAAACCACTACCTTACAATCTAATATCTCATGGATATAATAGTTAAATTATTTTATAGTATATATAAATTTTAATAAAGAATAAATATAAATTATAAATATTCAGATGTTGAAAAAACAAATTATCTTAATCAATCAGTATTCAGAACCTAAGACCACATCTTAATATTCAGATGTGTCTTCAGATTCAGATCTCTTAATCTTAATAAAAACAAATGGCCCCTTAATACTCCCAATTTTTTTCCCGAAAGGGAAAGGAAATGGAATAAACTTTATCTACAATTAAAAGAGTTTTAATTATTGAACAATATAGAAAATATACACAATTAGTTCATCCATTATAGCAGGTAATTACTACACTCATTCAAAATTCCGTTATCGGAACTGATATGAAGAGTTAAGTATTTATTATTATAAGTCAATTTAACAGTACCATATAAAAATTATTTACACTATATACTTATCATAAACTCATTTTATAGTTTTGTTTTTCTTTTAAG
The DNA here is from genome assembly GCA_029990575.1 of Petunia axillaris subsp. axillaris. Taxonomy (NCBI): domain Eukaryota; kingdom Viridiplantae; phylum Streptophyta; class Magnoliopsida; order Solanales; family Solanaceae; genus Petunia; species Petunia axillaris. The sequence goes on from JARKNS010000006.1 coordinate 12,944,134, forward strand.
AAGGAAAACAATCAATTAAGTACTAAACTTCAATCCGAAAATTCTTAGAATCAGCAGCAACTGATTATGTAATTCATTCAATTTCGCTCCATGTAAATGCGATTCCCGTTAAGTGACGAGACTTAGTCACTGGTTTCTAGCTTTGTGGCATCATAAAAATGTTAAAATCCATTCGAAGTGAATATACACCAAAATAACTTTAATTCTAATGTATACTGATTAAATTACTATAAAGAAATATTATAAAATCAATACTCGAAAAGATTAAAATTCCGTGACTAGACATAGCCAATCATAAAATTCGGCAGTTGCAGTTTTGTTTCTTAGTTTCGAGCTTTCTTCTTTGTCGTCACAGCCCTATTGTTTCTGCGATAATATAATCCAAAGAATGTAAATAATTAGGCTTTGAAGTAACGAACCAGAACCAAGTGAAACTATTATAGTGCTACTTTTTGAGGATACAAAATACCATAGTTGATTTACTTAAGCTTGCTAAATTAGAAACAATTGTAATTCGGCTAAATATAGGAAGCAACTACAAGACAGAAATTAGGATTAGGAACAAGTTCTAACCTGTAAATTTCTAGTCAAGACAACACTAACGAAATATTCTGTATTTAGTTTTCCCCAAATCCCTATTCTTCCTCTACTAAAAGTCCTTAGCGTACCGTAGACAAACATTAACGTGGATTTCATCGATATATATGTCGATGCTTTTGAGAAACCAATACAAGAACATAGAGGTAATGACAGACATATATTATGCTTTTCTAAATTTAATTGATTAGAGAATTAGCTCAATGCCATATATTTCAAAAGTGAGGTCAAGCCAATAGCTTAGAGACATAAAGAAAGCAACCTTTTTTATAGAAACAACCAAAAAGACGGCCAACCCCTTTGTATTCTTTCACATTATAAGTTTCACGATGGAGCCAACTATGAAAATGAGGTATATATTAACAAAATAATGCTTGATTATGAGGATTAATAAAATGTTGAATCAAATTTAGTTTGATAAAGACGTTCGCTAGCTAGCTGTAACATAATGAAGATTCTTTGGACCATTTGATTTATGGAAATGGGATACTTCAGAGCCAACGTTTAACTTTTGGCACACATTACAAAATCATTTAACTATTAGTTTCAGTGCTGGAGCTCGAACCACTTCATGGAAAATCGCCGGAACTTTACTTCAAAAAAATATTGACAAATCGCCATAAAAAAAGTAAAAATTAAACTCTTTTTTTTTTTTTTCGGGATGCATTTGATCTCCGAGAAAGTCGGGCAAATTGCTTACTTTCCTAGTAGCGAAGGAAAGGGCAGGGCTTTTTTGTTTTTGTAGTAGTGGGCGGGTCTCATGGATACAGGTTGAACTCTATGGAATCTAAGCGTTTGTTTAGATTGGATAAAAATTAAGCACTAGCGGCTGCCAGGGCTACTCAACAATTTTTTTTTATTGGAAGTGTATCTGTATTGGTCAGAAATCGGATGCGAACTTGGTACACATCATCAGCGACATGGCAGACACAACTTGTATATCAAAGTCAAGGCAAATGGTACGAAAAGTAAAAGCAGTTTAGTTCGAAGGAATCGACTGATCGCTTGATCGGTCGCACAAGAAACAAAGTCAGACTAACGGATAAGTTCAGAAGATCAATTCGACTCTCAATCACCTTCTCTATTTTCGGAGACCGTTGGAAGTGGATTAGAACGAGGAAGAAACGTGCAGAGACTGGAGCCATGCTAGGGTTTGAATTCTTCTGGTTATAAATATAACCCCATCTCCCCATTTGTATTTTTACGTTCTACAGAACATCACTCCCCCTATCAGCAATCACTATTCTCAATAATTATCATTCATTATAGCCACCATTACTTATTGATTACTACCACTACGCTGCCGTAACTCTACTTTGCTTTGGAGGAGACGAAGTCCATCTTCCTCGCCAGAGCACAAGCACCTGATTAATATAATAAGCTTACTATTTAGTTTATCACTTTTATTATCACTGCTTTATTTGCCATTTATCTTTATTGATGTCTTTTTCATTGGTTTAATTGCTACTTCGTTTAGCCTAAAATATATTAAGATCGGTCGTCTTGAATACGGATTGTCTAAGAACAGTTTTACGCTAATTAAATCATTCATTAAGGAAGTTAACAGACATAATTGTTGTTACTCAGTTTGTCTATTCATTATATTGCTCAAGTTAAACTTAAACTAAGCTTCCGTTTGATTTGTTCGTGAAGTCGAATCTGTTTGTTTATATTTATCATCCATTCAACTAGTCGAATCTGTTTGTTTATATTTATCATCCATTCAACTTGTCAACATATTCGTATATCCTCCATTTCAATTTTGTGATCTTTGTCGCCTGTTCAAGCAATATCTTTACTGTTTATTTTTATTCATAAGTAAGCCTTAAACAGTCTAATCTGTGAACGTAAATCTAACGATCAACCATCAGATTTCGTTATAAAACGATCGCATGTGGCTCAACGAAATATAAATTTAACTGTAATACCTGAAGCCGTATTTTCGAAAATATAGTATTAACTTCGTTTAACGATATGTAAGCTTGAAGTTGAAATTCCTTCTTTTCAAATAAATTTTATTTTTCTCAAAAAAGTTTTGAAGTTGAAAATGTTATTAGGTAGATACGTCCACCTACGAGACTCACCTTTGGCTTTCGTCTCGGTAGGTGTATTATTATACATTTTCCCAAAAGAACATTCATTCATTTCTTTCTTTCCAGTCGACCACAACGATTGAAACGACACGAAAAATCTAGACCCGTAAAAGAGGCCGGTGGGGGGTATTTGGGAAAGTCGGGCCGATCGGGTGTCTTCATTCAAGCGACGGTACAGAAGAAGAACGAAACGAAGTGAGAGGCCGGGGGTATCCTATATACGTAGGCGGGAACAGGGGAAGGGGCCAGATTTATCCCGACGGCAGCAAGAGTAACAATACAATTTATAATGCTACAGCGGCTGGTATAGTAAGCAAAATCATTTTTTTTTTGCTCCAAAGAAACTATGTGAGTGGAAAAAAATTAACGGTAAAAATTGAAAAATTGAGTTCAAACTTGAAAGTTCTTCAAAAACTAACCAAAGAAATGCAAATGTTTAACGAAACCATATTTTGAATTCTTTGTCTGGAAAATAGGAAAGAGTTTTTATGTCTTTCAAGCCTTCAACCAGATGAACCCAAAGTAAATATAGAGATTTATATTTTTAGTTGACATACACAAATTATACATATATCAGATAGATATATATATACATTTATCAATGACTTTTTTAATTGAAAATCCTAATGAGTGTTATACAATGTTATTTTAATGGGAGATTTACATAAATGAGACACTTTTGGCGTCTCATTATAGATTTGGGCCATATAAGGAAAGTCTTATAAATTTTGCTCCCCTAAAATAGTTTTTGGCAATATTCAGATCTTTCTATTAGCAAAGACCTTGCGCCAAGAGCTTTCCTATGATGGCTGCCAGCAACTTTTCATGACGAGGCTATGTAAATATTTTCTTATGAGAGTCAAAACTATCACACCGGTGCCTAGTTTGTCTTTTCACGCTAAAACTTCTATTTTCACACGTAAAGTATAACAAATAGGCTCATAAATAGGGATTTTACATATATATACAAACATACACCCCTATATTATAAAAAATAATAATTTTTTACAAATTACAACACCTAGCAATATTTTCTAGCAAAGTATAAATAATTATGGTACATTTCACAACCATCAACTATCGCAAAGCAGTCAAGGGACCATCAGCAAAAGAAAAAAGTCAAAATCAAAACTAACTGTGAAAATGCAGCCACAGCAACCGGCGGATTCCGATGTCCCACCATATTTCCATCCACCAACCACCACCGAACACGGCGAATCAAGCAAACACTGAAACCCCCGTGGCCAACCACCCTGTCCGCCACCCCTAAAGCCCATCCCTGGTTAGCAACAACATTGTTACCAGAAACATCTTACCAGAAACCCCAGTCAGATCCGGTGGTATTTCCGGTGACACAAGCAACAGCGCACGTCGGCGAGGAAATGAACACAGGCGGCGAGGTTTCCTGGTGGAAATTTTTGTGAGCCTCGTAGTGTTAGAATAGATTATTACTGCAAAATGTTCCTTATCAAGCCCTGTCCTTTCATGGTTGGCTTGAGTAGCTTAGTATTTGCTCAGTGAAGTGAATATCTTATTCAATGCTTAGGTCATTTGGTTTTGTTTTTTCCTAATCGATAAGTTTTCTTTTTCTTTTTGGGGCTGATATGCAAATGATTTGAGATAAGTGATGTCCCTTGGTCCAACATAAACTTTTTACTCTAGGTTTGTTAACAGTGATTTTATCTAATTTTTACGACAGTTCTTCAAATACAAACAGCTTGGAACAACTTGAATAGTGCTGAAATGGCGCTGAAATAACGTTGAAATAGTGCTGAAACAGTTTGAGACAGCACAGATACACCGAGATACAATTAGATACGGAGCAAAAATAGTGCATATACAACCCTGAAACAGTCTGAAATAGCTAGTGAAAAAGTCTGAAGCAAAATGTAAAAAATAATGTGAAACAACGCAAAAAAGGTGAAATAGTTTAGAAATAGGGAGAAATAACACACAAACAGGTTGAAACAATGATGAAACGGTCTAGAAACAGCTAGACACAGTCTAGAAATAGTTAGATATGGTGCAAAACAATGCAGATACAATGTGATACGCGAAGATACAATGGGATATGAGGTGGTTGGTAGTTGAGATACAACGAGATACGATCCTGTTGGTAGTTGAGATACAACAAGATACAACGAGATACGAGGTGGTTGATACATCGAGATACGAGGTGGTTGGTTTTTGAGATACAATGAGATATGACGCAGTTGGTAGTTGAGATACAATGAGATACAACGAGATACAATAAGATACGATGTGGTTGGTAGTTGAGATATAACGAGATACGAGGTGGTTGGTAGTTGAGATATAGTAATATACGATGCGGTTGGTAGTTACAACGAGATACAATGTGGTTGGTGGTTGAGATACAACGAGACATGATGAGATACGAGGTAGTTGATACTTGTGATACAACGAGATATAACGAGATACAGTGAGATACGAGGTGGTTGAGGATGGGAGGAGGAAAAGTGAAATTGGAAAACATAGGAGGAGTAAAAGTGAAAATGAGAGAAATGGTGGGAGAAAAAACTGAAATTGGGGAAAATGAGAGGAGGAAAAGTGAAATAGGGGGAAATAGGAGTAAGAATGTAAGGTTTTGCTATGTTATGGTAAAATATTGCTATGTTTTTGGTATGTTTCATAATTAACTTTTCATTTCTTCTATATTGGATAATTTTGCTAAAATATTGCTATGTTCTGTAAATAACTTCTAAAACTTGTACTTTTATGTAAAAATTCCTCATAAATATGGACAAGCCTCTGACCTAGAAGTTTTTGAGCGAAATAAACACTTTAAACGCCGCTATTACAATTTTAACCCTTATAAGAAAAGTGTTATAAAATAGCCCCATCGGGAAGAGTTGATGGCATCGCTAGAGGAAAGCTGCAATATCCAGGAACTTTCTTACGTGGAGGCCATTTTTTATAAGATTCTTCTTTCGAGGCCAAATCTGTGATAAGGCGCATAAAGTGTCATATTTATGTTAATCACCCTCATGACTTAGTAGTTAGGGCTGCAGTCTTACCAATTGAGCAGGGTGAAGTGCACCAATAGCCAGTCTTACTACTTCTAGAAATTAGTCGATACTTATAATGTATTTTATATTCAGTCACAACTAAAAGTAGGGGCATGTTTTAGGACATTGTGTCCTGGAGTTTAGAGTGTAGTTCAAAACTTCATAACACTAAGTCTTAAATTCGCCCATATTTTAAATTGTGGCTAATTATTAATTATATTATAAATACTGCTAATCTAAACAGCAGCCCCTTAAGTGGCTACTGGTGCCAATTTTGGTAAAAGTTTGACCACGTAGCCAGTTTGAACTACGCTAAATGAAAATTAGCCAGCATTTAAATTTTTTAAGAAAAGTAGCCAGATAAAAGAAACACGAAAAATCTTAGTATTTTTTACCTCGATTTTTGAACTAAATTTTTTTAAGTCCAAGTATTTTGTATTGGGACTTGAAACATTCCCAGTTAAAAGTTTGAATTTGAAAATTTCAGTTCAAAAGTCCAAATATAAAATACTATGGCTAGTCTTAAAAAGGGCGTGTTTTAAAATCTGGCTATTTTTTAAAAAGTTTATAATTATTAACTAATTCTCTTTAACTGGTGCGAAAAGGGAAATTTTGATCACTAGCCATTTTTGGACGCGCTCATTGGAGACTATCCATCGTTTCCAAATTCATTGAAGAATAGCTAAAAATTCGCGCGCATACTTAAGCTCCATTAGCGTTGGAAAAATACCCCAGACTAGTCCCATAACAAAATACTGGGGCTTTGAACAAAACTGTTCAAAGCCCCAGTATTTTGTTATGGGACTTTATATATAAAGTTTCAGTCCCATAACAAAATGCTGGGGCTTTGAACAAGTTTTGTTCACAGCCTCAGCATTTTGTTATGGATTATGGGACTTTATATATAAAGTTTCAGTCCCATATCAAAATGCTGGGGTTAGTTTACTTAAGCTTCCCAGTATAAATACTGGAACTTTGAACATTTGTTCAAGGCCCCAGTATTTATATTGGGATTTGTCTGGAGGTGGCTATTTCTCAGCAAATTTATTTTTGGCGGCTACAAATCAATTAACGCGCGCCAAACAGGCCCTTGCACAAAATTTTTAAGTGCGAAAACTGAATAGTCATCAAAATTACCCCTTTTTCGGATTATTTCTTTGGAGAAATTTTCGCTAATAGGCCGATTTAATGCTGTTGTTTAACTTTGTTCCTATAAAGGATTTTGTGCCAAATAACTCTCCATCTTCGAATATTCTCGGGTGGAGCATAACTTGTCCACAGTCTTTATCACAAGCTTTTATGCCAGATCTTTAATTTTTCACAAATTTTGACAAAACCGCTAATTAACACTTGCTTGTGTATTTTTGCCAATAACACTAACAAATAGTATTTGTGTGACAAAACTTGTGAACAATGGAGCATCATATTTTTTGCCGAGCCAGCAAGTAGTATGCCTTCTTAGTTGCTTTGAAGTTCTACTTTCTTTGTTCCTTGTAAGATATTGACTTTTCTAATACTCCCACGTTTCATAACAAATATCATAGTTAGGAGTATGAGGGTCAAAGTTATGAGATTTGATCGTAAATTTTGATTTGATTCTTCATATTTTAAAAAAAGTATTGTATATTTGAAAACTACATAAAAGTACTATAATTCAAGATAATTAATAATTCAAAATATTAAAAAAAAAATTAAAGAAAAACTCGTTCAAAGAGGATCCTTTTTGATTCTCTAATAGCGACTAAGACATTCTCTGTGAAACGGAAGTAGGAGTAATTAGTTCACAGGGCTCATCAATCACAAGTTAAATTTCTACTCCATACAATATTACCACATATTTGCACACCCTAAAACTCATTATATTAACGAATAAAAGATATTTTACTCTTAAAATGATTTAATATGTGATATCAGGTAATCACCAAATATATTTATCGGATTACCAAATTATCTATGTCATTAAGGTAGTATAATGGGTACTGCTTGAAGTGTTAGTGCATAGAACTTAAGTTGTACCATATTTATAGGATAACATGAAGTATATTGTTTATACCTAAAATTGTACGACTAGGTTAAACAACTATTTGTGATTAGGGTTACAAGCAATACAATAACTACAATGGAAAAATATGTAAATATAATGAAAGCAGTAATGAATAAACAAGACGAAATAATTAAGAGAAAGGTAGAGTAATTCTTATTCTTTGAAAATAGCCAGATTCGATGTGGAATCCTTCGATGTACAATATAATATGAGGAGGGGTATTTATAGTAGTGATACCTAATCCTAAATAAGGTAAAATAGAAAGAATAATTAGGTCATGAGCCCATAACTCAAGACGGTGGAGTACACTAAATCCTAACTAGGAGACTCTAAACCCTAGACGGCGGGATGTATACCCTGCATCCTATAGCCGTGCTGCCTAAACGGTCGTTGGCTCCAGGAGCAGGGGTGTATCCTCTGCGCCCGATGACTTGTAGGATAAGTCTTGTTTTGCCAGCTGGACTCGTATCCCCATAATAGTAGGTGGCATATTTTTCCCACACAGTCAGTCACCCTACTTGCTGAGTGCTGACATAAGCAGTCAGGAAGTGAAAGCGGCGTGGATGTGAAAAGATATCTCGCTGACTCCTTAAGACTCGCAGTCTCTTCGACAAAGGATGACATTGATTCCCTTATGAACTCCGCGTGCACCCCTCTGATTGACTGATACCGATTCCATGTATCTTTCCAAGAACTGCTACCAACTGGTCTGCATCGTTTCATATCACCAGTAATAATGGCGTCTATTCATCTCACACATCATCCTTATCTCTTTTCCGCCTATAAATATGGGCTTCATGGTAGTGGAGAAATTCACAAATTCTTCCTCAGAAAATACTTCTCCTCTTTAGTAATTTCTTATGATAGTGAGAAATCTTTCTTTCCTAATTTTTTTTTTGCCTTCGATCCTAGTTTGATATTCCCAAAAAACTTTCTTTGCTTCGAACGAGTGTTATATGAGGAAACAGTGGGAGAAAACTCATCTATGGTTACCTTCTGTTATTTCTTAATCGGTAAAGAAGTGCATGGAGTCCCCCGAGTCTTGAAATTCAACAAGGACTCTGATGATGATGCTCTTTGAAATGTCCTTTTTGTGTCAGACACGTGGATTTCGGTATATCTATTTTCACGCATGATGATTGTTGTGATATTCTTCTTGTCATGTGGCGCGCGGCAACAAAGAAATGCCATCCCATTCGGGCTTCTTGTAGTTCGCTCATCTCCTAGTTGCTAGGGAACATATCCCAGAATCAAATCATTTTGCACGAGGAGTGTGTCCTGGGATATCCTCTCATTCTTCGAGCGGTTGACGCCCGAAAGCATTCTCCATACCAACAGCGTTCCCTCGGTTTTTGAGTTTGCATAAGCTTCCAATCATTCGGGGAAGAGGGAGTATAAGTCATTCCCGAGATTCATGAAGGTTCCTTATTAGAGTCTCTCCAAGTGAATCCAAGTGAAGTCTGCGGTGCCCGTTCCGCTGCCTCCGCCCTTCTACTGAAGGATTCCTCAGTTGGGTTGATTTTCCCAATTCTTGTGGCGCAGCGTCACAAAGATGTTGTTGCTTGGGCATCAACTTGGAATTTCGCCTTCTTATTGCCGGGAGAGACTTTAATGCAAGAGCTACAATCTAGATGAAGAATCTCCAACCATGCAAATTCAAAGGGACCTGCTAATTTAGTCTTCCCTTTATTTTTCCACAATTGTTACAATAAATGTTGTATTCAAGAAGAACTAAATGTAAATTATGAGCCGACGGGTTTCTTGTTATTAATGAAACGGTCGTTCACCAATACTCTTATACGTACCTGTGTTATTACATATTTCGTAATATATAATCAAGCAGTATGTTTGTGCATCAAAGGATTAGATGGCTTCTGGTCGTTGTGAATATCTTAATGTTTAGAACGTTTATCAGTGTGCCTTCTTTATGCAATTACGTCCGTTGTGCACCAATATTTAGCGGCTAGGTTGCGTCTGTAGGAGATGACTTTATGTGCCCACGATGGGACGACTTTAGCCCGTGTGATAACATGCACTTTCGCGTTCGACTTCGAACGTCTTTGCTTAGTTACTCGAGTAGCTAAGACCTTCTGGAACTACGCGAATGGGCGTCCCTGTCGGCATGTAGGTGCAGTTTTTGAATTAATGAGTTCAACATACGAATAATGTCTGGTGGCTGAGCTAGACGTGGTCTAGCTCTAAGCGAGTAGTGTACCCTACTTTTTGTAGCAAAAAGTGAGTGTATTACTTCAACTTAGGTCTGGCTGGGGCTATGAATAGTTTGATCATAGATGGATCTAAATAAATAATTAAAACTGACTAAAAATAGTAGTTTTATTGATGAATAAGGTGCGAAGTGGCCTTGCAAACATAAAGAATGGGGCTGTGTGCCTGTTGTATATAGTGATAGTAAAGGTAAACATGAGATGGGGAAATACATATCTCGAGTATATGAGCTTAACTGAGCATTTTAAGAGTAGTATTTCTTTAGCCACATGATGTTCCAATTATTTAGAATGGCTGTTCCTTCAATGTCTTCAAGAACATACACACCTTTCCCAGCTATGCCTAGAACTCTATATGGTCCTTCCCAATTCGGGGAGAGCTTACGTGCACTGGCCTGCTTCGTGTTCTGAGTGACTTTGCGAAGGACCAAGTCCCCAATGTTAAAGGATCGTGGATTAGCCCTCACATTATAATACTGCTCAACACGTTGCTTTTGAAGCCGCAAGACGTATGGCTGCTATTTCTCTTTGCTCGTCCAAGGTATCGAGGGAAACCTTCAAAGCTTCATTGTTAGGTTCTTCCTCGGTGAACGACAGCCGCAAATAGGATTCTCTAATTTCTAAAGGAATCATCGCTTCTGTTCCATATGTCAGTGAAAACGGCGTCTCTCCAGTGCTGGCTTTGGATGTAGTTCGGTAGGCCCACAGGACTCCGGGAAGTTCCTCCGCCCACTTTTCTTTAGCTTCCTTGAGTCACTTCTTCAACCACTATGGTTTTTTTTGAATATTTAGCTTGACCGTTTGCCGAAGGGTGATAGGGAGTAGAGGTGATTCTCTTGATTTCCCATTCCTTCAGAAAAGTAGTGATCTTTTCGCGTATGAACTGAGGACCGTTGTCGCAAGTGATTTCTGTTGGGATGCCAAATCGGAACATCTTGTTCTTACAGGTAAACTCTATCACTTCTCACTCCGGTAGCTGGGCATAGGCTGCTGCCTCGACCCACTTGGTGAAGTAGTCTATCTTGATAAGCATGAACTTGACACCACCAGGTACTTTAGGCATGGGCCCTACGAAGTCCATTCCCCACTTCATAAAAGGCCATGGGGCTATTATTGAATTTAATAACTCTGTCGTCTGATGAAGTGCGTGGGAGAATCTCTGGTAGCTATCACACGCTCGGGCAAACTTGCTCGCATCATCTTCCATTCAGGGCCAAAAATAGCCCGCCCTGAGCGCATAATCTACTTGAGAGGGTCCCAAATATTTAGCCAGAGGTCCATTAAACATTCGGGATACAGCTCGCCATTGATTAAAACGTAACGGCTGATTGATTAAAACGTAACGGGTCGCTTGGGCTCTCAGCCTTCTGCTCTTCTTTCTGTCTACCGGGAGTACTCCTTTATCCAAATATTCAATGATTGGGTGCCACCAATCCCATGATGATCCCACTGTGTTGACCTCGCGACTTTTGATGTCCGCGTATGTAAGCTCAATGGTGGAAACAGGTCTGTCTGCGTTCAAATCTGCAGTGGCCGCTAGACTGGCTAAGGCATCGGCCTCCACGTTTTCTTCTCTCGGTATCTGATTAATCTTCCATTTTATAAACTTCTTCGCACAATTTTCTATTCTGGCCAAGTACTCTTGCATGCGGTCGTCCTTGATGGCGTAAGCCCCGGTTACTTAATTAACAACGAGTTGGGAGTCACAATTGATACTGATCTCCCTGGCCCTCAATATGTAAGGTAATTCTAAGGCTTGAATTACTGCTTCATATTCTGCATCGTTCTTCGTCATCTGGGAGCAGCTGACAGCTTTCCTGTTGGTGTAGATAAACCATTCTCCAGGTGTAACGCCTTCTATCATCCCGCGTTCTGCCTCAGCTCTCAGTATCAAATTGGTACTGAAGTCGGCTATAAAGTCTGCTAGCACCTGCGACTTGATATCCGTACGTGGCTGATAAATGATTTCATATTCGCCAAGTTTGACGGCCCATTTTTCCAGCCTGCCTGATAGTTCGGGCTTGTGCAGAATAGTCCATAAAAGAAAATCGAAAACCACGATAATGGTGTGACTCTAAAAATATGGTCGCAACTTCCTCGCTGCCATGACTAAAGCAAGTGCGAGTTTCTCCAGGTGTTGATACATAGTCTCTGCATCCAGGAGAGACTTGCTGACGTAATAGACTGGGGATTGCGCTCCCTTCTCTTCTCGTACTAGGACGGTGCTAACAACATCTTTGGACACAGCTAGGTATAGCAATAACGGTTCTCCCTCGCGTGGCTTGGTGAGCAACGGGGGATTTGCCAGATATTTCTTTAGCTCCCGTAGTTCCTGTTAACACCCAATTTTGTCCCTCATATTTTCAAAATCAATAGTTTTCGAATTTTTGCACACGATTGTATATCTATTCTTGCCCCCGTCCTTTTTTTCCAAATGATCTTCTCATAATAGCCTGACAATCGAGGCCATTTTCAAAAGCATCGTCTCAAACAATAGCTATTTTTACAATCTCTGCAGTTACCTCTATTTTTGACAAAATTATCCAAATTGTTTTAAATCCCAAAGTTACAACTTTGTGTTTCCTAGCCATTCTAACATTTTTAAATTAATTCCATAATTTTCCTATGGTTTTATATCCATTTTATACAATTTTTATACCTATTCTATGTCAAATATACACCAGATATACGCTATATATACACTCCCAACGCACACCTCACACCCTCCTCACTTATCTACATGGACGCCATCTCAGTGCCACGTTGTGTCTACGTGGCCTCATCCTAACCCTCCGTTCCCCTAATCCAACGACTGAAAATAATCTTTCCATTTTTAATTACCAAGCAACCCCCCAAACCCTACTTCCCCATTTCATTTTCCCTCTTCTCAGCCGTCGAACTACCGCTCTCTCTCTCTACATCTCCGCCATTGACAGTTATTCTCAGTCACTTTAGCCGGTGAAAATGAAAACAAATTGCATAATCGTGACCCTCGTCCCCTCCGCTACAAAACGTGCACCCATCTTACAGTGTTCAAGTGAGTTTTATTCTCGGCCCCCGTCGACGGGGCCCCACTTCCAGAAAAGATCTCCGATTTGATTCGAAGACATTTTCAAATGATTTTATTATAAAAAATAGCGAGAAAACTTTCATGTGAACTAATTTGTGACGGGTCAATTTGACTCGACTCTGGCGTAAACGGGTAATCCTTTTTCTCCCTTTTGTTTGCTTCAATACATGTGATTTTATGTGTTAAAAATGATTAGTCGACTAATCATTGAGTGATAAGTTCGCATGATCATTAATCCTTGGTCAGTTCACTAATTTGACTAAACACTGCTCTGAATTTTGCACGTTCGAATACCCTAGTCTATCTCTATTAGTTTTAAAAGAATCCATGTTTTTTTTCTGATTTGATCATTATTATCCATGTTTTACAATGCATTGTTATCTTATTCTATCGAGATGCATGCTTCTCATGATCATATGTATAAAACTGAAATGAAGATTTGATGAGCATGATTTAGGGGTTTTTGACTAGGTTTAATTCAAATTGGTAATTGATATTTAGTTCTGGCATGATTAGGAGAATTTTAAATTGATTCAATGAGATCTCTTGAGTGGTGGTTTGATTGGTAATCAGTCCCGTTGTTAATGTAATCTCGATTGAAAATTGTCAAGGCTGATTGACTGATCTTAAAAGATTAAAATATGTTCTTGAATCTGGACTTTATATGGTTTTAGGGAGAGGCGTGCCAGTTTATTTAAGATTTTCTCTACCTTAATCTATGGAGGTTTGATTAGTCCTTATATGGAAAGGGTACAAGGCTGACCTCTTTAACTAGGGGAAAATATTCTCTTGCCTTTTTTGGCTCCTTCTACCCTTTTGAAATTGTAACCCTTACCCTCACCTATATAATCATTGTTTTTCTCATTCATTAGACACAACAGCCTATGCATTAACACATAAGCACACAGAATACACAAAAAGAGAAAACATAGCTCTTTCATAGGAAGAAAAAAGTTGCAGAACACTCATCTGGAACTTGATCTCTTCTCTTAATTTTCTGGAAATAAACTGCTTCACTAAGCTTGCATGGTTCTGTTTTGCAAATCCTAATCAATCTGCACACTATTTTCTTTGCTCTCTTACTATCAAAAGGTACTTTTCTTTTCCTGATTACTCACTGCATATTGCTTCTCTATTTGTCTATGCTTGAATGAATTAGTTTGTTTCATCCCATCTCTGTTTGGCTTATTTTAAACTACTTAGGCTTAAACACTGCATGCTTAGGATCTGTTTAGTTAGTTTATGTCAATCTTATCCAGTTAGAAGATCCTAACAAGATTATATCCATGTTTAGTTAGGAACAGGGACATTGTTTTCTGCCTAAATCTAGGCTTCCCCCCTTCCCTTTTCCCTGCTTACCTTATACTTGCAGGCTATTTGAATGGTCTTGGATGGGCCAAACTTTGCTGCATTGACTGCAAGGTGGTCTTAAGAGCTTTAAAAGGGTCCATGTTTGAACTTTCTTTTAGCTGGTTCTGATACTCAAGTTCTGGAACTATAAAATTATGATTGTTATGATAACCTCAACTTTAACCTTAAAGAACAGGACATTACTTCGACCTTCACCTATTTTTCTATGCTCTTCCCTTAGGAACTGTCCCTATCATGTAGTTTTAACTAGGAATCCTGCTTGTACTTCTATTAATACAGGGAACACAATTGCTAGACTGTGTTATGGCTATTCAGGGGCCTATTCCTAACTCCTACTCCTATATGTTGCATCATGGTAGGATTTAATTTCCTTAAATCAGCTTGACATGCATATGAAATCATGCATATTGTTTTAAAACATTCAACCTTGCTCCGTTAAAGTGTTTTAAACAGATCCTCAAACTGAAACTTGAAAGCATGCTTATTTTGCGATTGAATCTGAAACCTAACTTGAAACAGGGGCTATTTGTGCTATTTATGTCTAAAGTGGATTGTTTTCGAAAACTGAATCCGCCCCTCCTTTACAAAAACACCCTGGGCCCAAAATTATTTTCAAAAAAGGTCCTTTACGTGCCTAAAACTGATTTTGGACTACTCTAACGCTCCTATACACTGGGTGTACAAAATACTTGGGGTCATTTATACACTTTAAAGTATTTTTTTTCAAAAGTGTAACTATCATTTAGTCATGTATTTGCATGTTTATACCTATATATGTATACTATTACGTGTGACAGCCTCTTATTTGCCTTTGCGTGCATCTGTAAACTTATTTTAAAAAATAGCCCCTTTGCCTATATATTTACTAAAATATGACCCCTATACAAAAAAGGCTATTAAGGTTAGGACTCGATAATTAATGACGAGTCACACTGATCCTAAATGGCGCACATTTCATTTTAAAACGACACCCCTTTTGGTTTTTTTTGATAAATCTGAATTTTATTTATAAAGTGGACCATTTATGCAAAATTATTTAAGTGTGAGAATTGCATAGATAAGCTTAAGTTGAACACCCTTTGCATGTTAAAACTTATTTACGATTAGGCTTTTGATCTTAGAAGCTGTAAAATACGACTAGGCTTAAATATAGGCCGAATGTGAAAACCATTTGTGTATATGTGTTCTAAAATGCATAGATATGAGTTAAAATGCTAAATTATTTCCTAAGTTAGTATTTATGATAATATGCACTACTTTTATCCCAAAACATAGACTCGGACGGGAACCACCTTTCGTGGGACTCGGGGAAGTGCCTAACACCTTCTTCCCCGAGTCATTTGGACTTCTTACCCTATAGAATCTCTGGAATAGACTAGTATGACCTATCAAACTTGACTTTAGACACTTAGGTGACCTAGTACACCTTAGAAATTGTATTAGGTGGCGACTCCAACATCTAAACTCAAACGAGTTCATCTAGTCAAATCCGAAACCCGACTCATTTCGAGTTGAGTCCAAAACCTGGTATGACAGAATATCGACTCCACCGGTGATACTCAAAGTCCTAACCACAACGAGTCTTTACTTTTGGGATTCATTTAATTATTATCTTTCTATTCATATTATTATTATTATTATTATTATCATACTAACTTGGTTTCCCTTTTTGTTTTTCTTTTTTTATTTATTTATTGTATTGAATTTTGATGTGACATTTTGCATATTTCACTCATACTCCCCCACTCCTGAGAAACGATACTTTACACACACATGGCGATTACGTGGATCCCACGGTCTCTTCACCACCAAAACATCTTTTAAGAGGACATTTTTGAATATAGGGTGTCCGTGGTACAACCAACAATTTCAAGTGATCCCACTCCTTGGCCGTCCGCTTTGGGGAACCGTGTCTAGAATTACACCACTATTTTAATGTAATGAGTATGCATCATGCCGTAGGAAGGGCTCCCCGTGAGCCGGCTAGTCTTCAACTTGTCCAAACTACCTAAACGAGTTTTCAACCCCGAAGGGACGTTTGGACCTGCTTATGTGCATTTGAGAGGAAAAAAAAAGAAAAAGAAAAGAGAGTGAAAAGAAAGTGAGACGAGAATGAAAATGCATTTTGATTTGCCCATTTATTCTCAAAGGGGGAGGGGGTTTTAATCCTTTATTTTTCTTCTTTTGTATAGGTCACAATGAGTCAAAAGTTTCACCGTTATGACTATGGGCGCACCTCCTTTGTTAACTAATTGGTGGAGTAACTTGTCACTAGGAGAGAAAACAGAAGTACGTCAACACTTGGGTCATCTTGTTTCACTATTAGAAATGGAACCGTGTAGGGAGATGATTGAAGCATCAGTGTCGTTTTGGGATGAAGAATTGAACGTGTTTAGATTTGGGGATGTCGAATAAACACTCTTGTTGGAAGAAATAGGGGGGTTCGTGTCACATTTGGGGTTGGACAAACATCGTTGGCAAGGGGGCCGCATACTAGCACCTAGCGTCCCCACAACTGAAGTGTTTAGAGAGTGTGAATGTGGAATTTTTACAACAAAAAAAGATACCCTTTTCCTATTTCTACACTCGGTTTGGGTATTTGAGTGCGTTCGACAACCATAAGAAAGAGTTCGAGTCCTATGGTGATTGGAGGAGAGCTAGACCACTTGCATTTGCTATTTGTTTCTTAAGAGTGATGGTTTTCCCCCAGAGTCTCAAGTCACGACATATGTTCAAGACTTATCATGGTTGCCGATGCAGTGTTCAAAGGAATTGATGGTTATCATTATGCCATAGTTCCTATGATAGTAGCAGAAATTTATCGGGCTTTGGGTTGTTGCAAAAGAGGAGCAAAATACTTTCAAGGGTGCAATATTTTACTACAAGCATGGTTCAAGTAACATTTAAGGAAAGCAAGAGGTGTGCAAGCGTTGTCCAAGCCGGCCGGTTACAACTAGTTGATTGGGGAACGATATGGAGTTTCAAAACTCAAACAACCAAGCAGCACAGAAAAATGGGTAAGATTGTTTGAAAACATAACGGAGGACTCAATCCAGTGGATGTTCACTTGGTTGCTTTCATCAAATTTCATCATTAGTTCTGAGAAGGCATCCTTTGTGATACTTATGGGGTTAAGAGGTCTCCAACCTTACCAACCGTTAAGAGTGATGAGGCAAGCAGGGAGGAAACAAATCATACCGTTGATACTGGAAACGAAAGACTATCAGTTTAATTACAGTGGAGATGTTGTTCCGAGAGTCAAGAGCATTAGAAAGTCCTGGGTAGGAAGACAAGTCATGGAAGAAGCATCACTAGCACCTGATAGATACAACGCTGGATGCGAACCAAACTACAAAAGCTGGTTACGCTCTAGTATAAAGGGAAATGTGGTAGTAGGGCCAAGTTGTTGAAATAACATAAGAGATCGCGAGGTAGAGGCTCAAATTCGGTACCGAGAGTTCATGTTGAAAGCCGTCAAAATTGATAAGGAAAACAAAGAAGAGATCGAAGTATGGAAGAAGCATACATTAGAACTAGAGGAAAAGATAGAGGCGTTGGAAACGAAACTTGAGCAATGGAATTCGGAGTGTGTAGAGATAGACATCCTACGCTTGGTAGCGGCCAAAGGATACCTAACCAAAGCTATGGAAGAAGTCAAGGAGATTACACGAGAAGCAAAGAGGGCCAAGATGGAAAAGGAGTGTGCTGCCTAGTCTAAGTGTCGTTTTCATTTTTTCTCTTGTATTTTACTTTTTCGAAAATTATCATGTAATAATTTGCAAATGTTGGGGAATTTATGAGAATAATTGGCTACAAAATGCGTATGCATTTTCTTTGCATAATGACAAACCTAGGAAGGCTATACGTCATTGGCATGTAATTGTCCATTAGTAAACCTACGCCAAATGTCAAAAGGGTTTTAAACCCGAAAAATGACAAATTGCACCTTTACATTGATTCGAAGAAACATTTGCACAAAACATTGATCGTCTGTTTAAACATGATCAAAACCATACGAATGTTTTGGTCTTTACCTTTCTTGTTTTGTTTTTAGACTATGGCTGTAAGAGGCACACTCCAATTTGAGATCGTTTTCCGACCTCCTCACTTGATCTGACTTTGGTGGGAAGATTTGGCCATTGTCAGCAAAGCTCATGTTCAAAAGATGTTGGGAGAGTTGGTAGCTCTCAAAAATTACACTGCCATGACTGGTTTGGTTGAAGCTGCTACACATTTCTGGGACTACAAAAGGGCTGTGTTTCATTTAAATAGTTTCCAAGTTGGCACCAATGTTGGAAGAATTTGGAGGGCTAGCAGGGTTAGAGCCTGGACCCGAGACTGTGATTTATCCCCGAGACGTGGACCCAAAGGAGTTCATTGAACTGCTGGGAGCCCCTTATGATCCATATGTCGAGGGAGTGCATAATGGAAAAGTCATGTTGGAATACTTGCATTCTAGATCCGACACTTAGACACGAATGGGTTGGAGCGTGGGAGATTCAAGATTGGGAGTGGACTGAATCCAATGCTTTCATCATTGCTTTCCTGGGAAGCATGGTTTTCCCCGAGAATGGAGGAAAGATCGACATAAGGCTAGGGAGAGTAGTAGAGTGGTTACGCAAAGGTGCTTTCAAACGTCAAGTAAGTTTGGTTCCAATAATTTTGGGAGAAGTTTATAGGGCCTTAACGAAATGTAGGAGGGGAGGAGACTTCTTCGAGGGATGCAACCTGTTGCTACAAATATGGTTGATAGAGTATTTGCACAGTGTCCCCGTCAGCTCGGTGGCACCAAAACCATCTTGGAAAGGAGGGATCCGTTCATATAGCACCCGTATGGCTGGAACAACAGCATGGGAACATCCTGCAAACATGGAGGGATGGTACACCAATTTTGAAGAATTGCAAGATGTACAATGGGTAATCGAAAGTTGTGTTGGTTTCGTTGTTTCCATACAAGGTCAAGACATCACTTTCTTGACATTGATTAGATTCTGAGGAACTCATCACTATGTTCTTCTAAGAGTCATACGACAAATGGGAATGACACAACAAACCCTGCAGTCGGCTGAGGGAAGAAGCTTCAACGTTGATATAAAAGACATCGAGCATCCGATGGTTCTCACCATATTGACAATGTGGGAAAAGAGGCTCACTGTGCAGTTTTTTCGTGGTCGAGACAGTAGGGTAAGCCTCGCCGCCACTCTAGCCTATCCTCAATAGCTCGACCAAGATAAGGCAAGATTCCAATCCAAGACTACACTAAAAAGGAAAGCCAAAGCTCCAAATGCTGCTGAAAAATACAAAAAGTTGAAACACGAGTTTGACCAAAGAAAGAAAGAGTTAAGGGTGATACAAGAAAGGGGATGAGGAGACAATACAAGGATAAGATCAAAGGGGATGAACTCAAGTATTGAACCGGCAAGGTCATGACTGCAAGGCAAGTTGCTGAGAATTTACAAGATTTGCTCAAAGGATGGGGAGATTATTTTAAGTAAGTACCACTGGAAGAGAAGGAAGCAAAAGGGCATGGAAATCTACGAGCTCTTCATAAAAACTCTGGGTGATATGGAGGCTGGGAAAGACCTGATGGAGATATTTGCTGATCCTCCACTTATGAGTTTGATTCACAAACCCAAGGAAGAAGCCAAGGAGGAGAAGGAAAAGGAAGACGCGGGAGCTGATGTTTGAATCTGGAGTCTCTTTGCTTGGCACCTAGTCTAGTCGTATCGAGTCAAGTCGTCTTGTCCCTTTTTGTTGTTGTTTTCATCTTAATCGAGTCATCATCTTTAAATTAGTGGTTGTAATAAAGCTAAGCAAATTAAATAAAATTTTGTTATTTTTGAGTTTTAGATTGGTGATGATTATGCTTATTCAAATGAAATGATGTGTTTGGTGCAAACATTACTTCGAATTTGCGATAGGCCCACCTCTGGCACAAAAGAGGTCCCATGCATGATAGGACGCGATTTTATCTAAACTAATGCATACTCACATTTTCTCTTTTTGTTTTTGATGTATCAGTCCCCAAGTCCCTCATAGTTTGGTTTGTGCATTTTGGCCGCGCCGCAATACCGGTTGAGGTCCAAAGGATCAATCCCAACACCTCCTCCTTTACCTACAAGGCAAGGACGAGACGAAATATCATGGCTGAGTTTGACAAAGTTGGAAATAGAACTCCTGAGAAACAAGGCATGGTCGCCTATGAAAATCATGCTAAGCTGGAGCAGAGGCTGCTTGAATTAGAAAATAGAATCCCTCTTACCCGTATTGATGAGATCATTGAACCAAACCAAACTACTCGCCCTCACGGTAAAGATCCACTCTACCCTGAAAAAGACATTCCTTACCCTACCTACACTACACCACCAAAAGCACCACAAAACAACTTACCCTCCTTCACCGTTGAAACCAAAACCATCGCATCACCCACCAAAGATCATGAAATATATGCATGGACCAAGGAGGACCCAGACAACACCAAGGAGCAAGTCCAATGGCTGGTAGAGAAGTTCAAGCATCTCCAAGACACTAAAGGAACCCGAGGGCTAGCTTATGAGGACCTCTACTTGTATCCTGACTTAAAGCTGCCCGAAGGACACAAAACACCCAAGTTCAACATATTCGACGGCAGTGGAGACCCAATAGCTCATTTAAGATCTTAATGTGACAAGTTGATTGGAGTTGGACACGACGAAAAGATCTGCATGCAGCTGTTCAACCGCAGTCTGACTGGAGATGCGCTAGTATGGTACTCTAAGCAACAAATAAAGAAGTGGACGAGCTGGGAAGCAATGGCTGGAGACTTCGTCGACATTTTTGGGCACAACACTGATGCTATGCCTGACCAGTTCTATCTAGATAAATTGAAGAAGAACCCCACTGAGACTTTTAGAGAGTTTCAACTAGATGGAGGGCTGAATTCGCCAAAGTCCAACCTCCCATGGAAGATGCTGAGATAGTGGAAACTTTCATCCGCATACAAGAAGATGTCTATTTTGACAAAATGTTGAATCTGTAAGATAAGAAGTTTGGAGAGTTAATCAAGATTGGGGACATGGTCGAAGATGGACTGAAGACTGGGAGGATTGTTAGCATGACCGTACTATAAGCCGCTAACAAAGCCCTACAAGCTGGCAGCACTACCACCTCAAGAAAGAAGAAGGATGATGTTTCCTTCGTGGCCGCATCACTTGACCACTCCCCTACTCATAACCACTACTACCAAACACCTCCTCCATCCTATCCATACATACCACCCACATCCACCTACCCAGTCTATAACATCCGGCCCATGTACCAGAACCCACCACCACAAGACCAACATACCCACAAAGTCCCAACTACCGAAACACCAATACCTATCTCACCAAGGCCTCACGCAATAACAACCCAAGACCCAAAAGAAACTACACCCCATTGGCTGAATCTCGCACTCAGTTGTTCGAGAAACTCAAAGCAGCCGGCCACATACAACCCATGCCATTCAAAATGCCTGATGAGATGACACCCTATTTTGATCAAACCAAAACCTGTGCCTATCACTCTGGAGGGTCTGGTCATGATACTGAAAAGTGCTACGCCTTGAAGGACAAAATACAAGACTTGATCGACCAAAAGGTGATACAGTTAAAGACATTGAACGTGCACAACAACCCTCTACCTAATCATGGAGACAATAGGGTGAACCTGATCGAGTTGGATGAAGAATGCAACTTGGAAGGGACTATTGTTAAGGCAAAAGAAAATGTACCAGCAACCGCTTCAGTTTCTCAAGCCGCTACAGTACAAGAGCCCATTGAGGTAGAAGTGGCTCCTAAATTCTACGTCGATGTGGTTCCCCCATATAGCGACAAGGCTGTATCATGGGATTATGAAATGGAGAAGAAAAACAAGTCCACAGTTGAGATTATTGCTGCACAAGGGATGATTAGGAGTGGAAGGATTTACACTCCCAAGTATCTTGTTCAAGAGAGACGAGACATCAGTGAGGATGCGTCCGAAGGATTGTGGAAGAAGGTGCAAGCAAAAGAGTACTCCGTAGCTGAGCACTTGGGCAAAACTCCAGCACAAATCTCTGTTTTGGCTTTACTCCTCAAATCAGAGAGTCATCGAAGTGCTTTGATGAAAGTGTTCGACGAAGCACATGTCCCGATGGATACTTCAGTTGAAAACCTGGCTAGCATGGTTGGACAAGTCATGGAGGCCAACCGAATTGATTTTCACAACAAAGCTACCACCTGAAGGGTTGAGTCACAACAAAGCTTTGCACGTCACTGTCAAATGGAAAGATTGGTTCGTGGAAGAGTTCTGATCGACGGAGGATCTGGTCTGAACATATGCCCGTTCATCATTCTGAAAAGAATAGGTATTGACCAAAGAAAGATAAGGGAGAGCGACATGAAGGTGAAGGCATTTGATAGGTCGCAAAGGAGCACCACTGGGGAGATTGACCTGACTATCATGGTCGGTCCTGTGGAGTTCACTGCTGAATTCCATGTCATGGACATCTCTGCTTCCTACAATCTGCTACTAGGGAGGCCTTGGATCCATATGGCTGGTGCGGTGCCTTCCACATTGCACCAAATCGTGAAGTTCGAATGGGATCACAAAGAGGTGGTAGTATTCGGTGAGGGGAACAACTCTATCTACAATAAGCAAACCATACTGACAATCGAAGGGAATGCTCCTGATGGGTAGACATTCTATACTGTAGAACTCGTGGGAGCAGTGCAAGGCACTTGAGGAGGACACCGTAAGAATTACAATTCAAGTTGAAATCCGACAGACACGGTCCAAGGAGGTTATACTGCACACTTTGCTCCCAAGTTAGTCAACACACCACCTGGGGTTGAAGAAAGGAAGAGGAACTTTTACAGCGCCAACTGGGATAGCCGAGACAAAGGCTATGAAGGGAGGAATTTGGTCTGGGAACCAGTCATGTCTGATTAGGGAGTGCCCTCACGCGAATTTCATGAGACCCTACCAGTTAAGACTAAAAAGCGACCAGCATACTCACCCAATGCCCGCCCGAACTGGAAGCGCATCTCTGAAGAAACAAAAGGAAAGTAAGTGTGGATACCCAATGCATCCGAACCTATGGAGGTAGTGATCGAAGAGCCATATGTACTCCCACAACCTGCAAAGTGGCCCGGAGACTGGGTCATAGGCATCATGATCAAGCAAGGTTGCGAGCCTAACAAAGGTTTAGGCAAAAACTTGGATGGTATGGTCGGGCCGATCAGAATTACGATGCCCGACAATGAGAAGGCTGGCATAGGATACATCGTAACCTACGAAAAGAGCATGGAAGAGGTATCACTGGATTTCAATTTCTATAAGAATAGCACCAAGACTCTCTTGCATATCTTCATCTCGTCTGGATACTTGGATGGCCGAAAATGGGAGGTGTCCGCAGCACAAGGGGTGGAGTCTTAGATAGCTGATGCTGAAGAAGATTTGCTGGCAGGAATGAAAAATCTATTCATATCTGATGAAGACTGCTGTGTATTCTTGGAAGAGAATGTTGAACCTCCTAGACTAACAAAGGCTGGATCTAGAGCGGCGTTGAACAAATGGATCAGCAATCGGGCCTGAGCTTATTGTGGACCTTGGTAGAGCTGGGGAGATAAAATTTATTTTATGTTTCCTAAAATAAAACCCAACTTTGAGTCGTGAAATTTGAATTTTTCGTCTTTATTGCACATGTCTCCCTGCAAACTTTGTTTTGCAAGGATCCATAAATAAAATATCACACTATTTCCCATTCAACTTTTGCTTTAATCTTTTAATTTTGTAATATTTTACTTTTTCAGCATCCAAACTAATAATTCCATTGAGTCCAAAATCACAATGTGTAATGAAACAATAGAGCTCGAGGAAACTGGAGTTGATTATGAAGATTTTGATGAAACTGCACAAGCAGAAATTGAAAGATTTGAAAACAAACCTAAGCCAAACCTAGAGGAACCTGAGGTGATAAACTTAGGAGATGTGGAAGTTGTGAAAGAGACAAGGATTAGTGTACATCTCAATGCCGAGGATAAAAAGCTGTATACTGAGTTTCTTAAAGAGTATGAGGACGTAGTCGCCCGGTCGTATGATGACATGACTGGCATAAGCACGGACGTGGTAGCTCACAAATTACCTATCAATCCGGGCTTTCCGTCGGTCAAACAAAAGGCCCAAACTTTCAAGTCATCTGTTCTGTTGAAGATTGGGGAAGAAGTGACCAAGCAGCTCAACGCAGGAATCCTGAAAACAGTCAAATATCCAACTTGGCTGGCTAATATTGTCCCAGTTCTGAAGAAAGATGGGAAACTCCGAGTTTGTGCGGATTACAGGGATCTGAATAGAGCAAGCTTGAAGGATGACTTTCCCCTACCGAACATACACATTCTGATTGATAATTGCGCGAAGCACGAGCTGCAATCCTTCGTGGACTGCTTCACCGGTTATCATCAAGTGCTCATGGATGAGGAGGACGCCGAGAAGACAGCTTTCACTACATTTTGGGAGAGTTACTGCTACAAGGTTATGCCGTTTGGTTTAAAGAATCCTGGGGATACTTACATGAGAGCGATGACAACTATGTTCCATGATCTGATGCAAAAGGAGATTGAAGTCTATGTGGACGATGTGATCATCAAATCAAAGAATAGTTCGGAGCATCTTGACAACTTGCACAAGTTTGTTAATCGCTTGCGAAAGTACAATCTGAAGCTGAATCCAGCAAAGTGTGCTTTTGGTGGTCCAGCAGGGAAGCTTCTGGGTTTCATCGTCAGTAGGAGAGGTATCGAATTGGACCCATCCAAGATCAAGGCCATCAAAGAGTTGCCGTCGCCAAAAAGCAAGAAAGAGGTTATGAGCTTCCTAGGAAGGCTTAATTACATCAGCCGTTTCATAGCACAATCCACCGTCATCTGTGAACCAATCATCAAGTTTCTAAAGAAGGACGCAGTGATCGAGTGGACAGAGTATTGCCAAAGAGCATTTGATCGGATAAAGGGATACTTGTCGTGCCCGCCTGTGCTGGTCTCACCTTAGCCTGGGCGACCTTTGATCTTATACTTGTCTGTGGTAGATTCAGCCTTCGGTTGTGTGTTGGGATAACATGATTCAATTGGAAGAAAGGAGCAAGCAATATACTACCTAAGCAAGAAGTTTACTCCTTACGAGGCTAAGTATACATTGCTAGAGCGCACATGCTGCGCGCTGACTTGGATAGCAGAGAACTTGAGACATTACCTGACATCTTACTCAACATTGCTGATATCGAGGATGGATCCTGTCAAATACATCTTCCGAAAACCAATGCCTACCGGAAAGCTGGCTAAATGGCAGATGCTGCTCAGTGAATTTGACATCACTTTCGTCACCCAAAAGGCGGTGAAAGCTCAAGCCTTGGCTGATCAAATGGCCGAGAATCCAGTGGGAGATGACTGTGAATCTTTGCACACCTACTTCCCGGATGAAGAAGTTATGTTCGTAGGAGAAGATATCATCGAAGAGTATGATGGTTGGAGGCTATTCTTCGATGGAGCAGTTAATTTCAAAGGAGTCGGCATTGGAGCAGTATTAGTTTTCGAGACTGGACAACACTATCACGGCCAAACTAAGGTTTCCTTGCACCAACCACATGGCGGAGTATGAGGCCTGCATCTTGGGTCTTAGATTGGCGGTGGACATGAACATACAATAGCTATTAGCAATCGGGGATTCTGACTTACTGCACCAAGTCCGAGGAGAGTGGACAACAAAGAATTCCAAGATATTGCCATACCTGGAGTGCATAAAGGGGCTGAAGCAAAGGTTTACCAAGATAGAGTTACAGCATGTACCTAAAATGCAAAATTAGTTCGGGGATGCTTTGGCTACCATATCTGCTATAATCAAGCATCCTGACAAGAACTACAGTGACCCAGTACCTATGACAGTGAGGAAGCAGCCAGCATACTGCTACCACATGGAAGAAGAATCAGACGGACAGCCTTGGTTCTACGATATCAAAGGGTTTCTCAAAGATGGCAATTATCCAAAGAATGCAACAAGTCTCCAAAAGAAGACACTGAGGAGGTTAGAAAACGTTTCTTTCTGAATGGAGAGGTTTTATACAAAAGGACACCCGATCTAGGGTTGTTGAGATGCGTGGACGCCAAAGAAGCTGCTAAATTATTAGAAGAGATACACTCTGGGACATGTGGCCCACACAAGAACGGTTTCGTACTTGCAAAGAATATTTCGAGGGCTGGTTATTTTTGGATGACAATGGAGCACGATTGCATAAAGCATGCAAAGAAATGTCACTAATGCCAAGTCCATGGAGATATGATTTGAGTACCTCCCAATGAATTGAACATTATGGGATCACCTTGGCCTTTTGCCGCCTGGGGAATGGATGTCATAGGGCCTATCGAGCCGGCCGCTTCCAGTGAACATCGCTTCGCACTGGTAGCCATTGACTATTTTACCAAATGGTCGAAGCTGCATCGTACAAGTCAGTGACAAAGAAGGTGGTGTCTGATTTTGTTCGTGATAAGATGATCTGCCGATTTGGCGTTCCTGAATCCATCATTACTGATAATGGGTCCAATCTCAACAGTGACCTAATGAAAGCGACCTGTGAGGTTTTCAAGATCAAGTATCACAATTCCACTGCATACAGACCTCAAATGAATGGTGCAGTCGAGGCGGCCAATGAGAATATCAAGAGGATATTGCGCAAGATGACAGACAATTCAAAGCAATGGCATGAGAACCTACCCTATGCCCTGTTAGGGTATCACACCACAATGAGAACATCAACGGGGGCTACTCCTTACTTGTTGGTGTATGGCACCGAGGCAGTGATACCTGCGGAGGTCGAGATACCATCTCTAAGAATCATCCAAGAAACACAGTTGAAAAACGCCGAATGGATCAAAGGAAGAATAGAGCAATTGGCCCTCACCGATGGCAAGAGATTGGATGCGATATGTCATAGGCAATTATATCAGAGGAGGATGGCTAAGGCATTCAACTAGAAAGTTCGAGAGAGATTCTTTGAACCTGGGCAATTGGTACTGAAGAAGATATTTCTAAATCAAGAAGAAGCAAAAGGCAAGTTTGCACCAAATTGGCATGGACCGTACATGGTTCACCGAGTTTTGAATGTTGGAGCGTTGGTACTGGCAGAGATGGACGGAGAAGTCTGGCCAAAACCAGTCAACTCTGACGCTGTCAAGAGATACTATGTATAGGAGTTCGTACTGATTAGTGATTTTCCCATCCTGCAATACATTATGTAATCTGAACTACGTCATTACCTGATTCCCCAAGTGGGATATATAGGCAACCTATTCAAGGTTCGGTCGCATAAATACAAAAATTTCATTTTCCCACAAAGCAAACACTGGGGCAGAATTTTTGAGGACCTCTAAAAAATTTTAAATACAAACTAGGGAAGAATTTTGTGGTCGCCCTCAAAATTCACTTAATGGAGTTTGGAACAGCATGAAGAACAACAAGTTTGACTTTACACAACGCAACTTGTGACTCAATAGGACAAAATATTTCATTTCATTTCTTTCTTATAAAAGTTTTTCGAAATCATTTTGCATTATGTACTACTTTATGCATATCCCTATCAGCTCAGCCAAGACCCCGGAACTCATGGACGGTGAGCGCGAAGCAAGACAAGAATGCAACAACTAAACCACCTCGCACAACCTACCAATCTTTCTTTGGATGCAGGCAAAAAAAATGCATAACTGGGCAACACACGACAGATGCATTTCCGCAAAATTTTGTCATTTAAATTAGCTGAGGGTACACAGCCCAAGGCGTCGGTTAAGGGTACACAACCCAATATCGATTTATTATTTAAATTAGCTTAGGGTACACAGCCCAAGGCGTCGGTTGAGGGTACACAGCCCGATATCAATTTGAATTTTACATTAGCTGAGGGTACACAGCCCAAGGCATCGGTTAAGGGTACACAGCCCGATATCGATTTGCATTTTACATTAGCTGAGAGTACACAGCCCGAAGCGTCGGTAGAGGGTACACATCCCGATATCGATTTGTTATCTAAATTAGCTGAGGGTACACAGCCCAAGGCGTCGGTTGAGGGTACACAGCCCAAGGCGTCGGTTGAGGGTACACAGCCTGATATCGATTTGCATTTTACATTAGCTGAGGGTACACAGCCCGAAGCATCGGTTGAGGGTACACATCCCGATATCAATTTGTTATTTAAATTAGCTGAGGTGTCAGTTCAGGGTACACAACCCGATATCGATTTGTCATTTAAATTAGTTGAGGGTACATAGCCCAAGGCGTCGGTTGAGGGTACACCAGCCCGATATCGATTTTTCATTTAAATTAGCTGAGGGTACACAACCCAAAGCGTCGATTGAGGGTACACAACCCAATATCAATTTGCATTTTACATTAGCTGAGGGTACACAGCCCAAGGCGTCGTTGAGGGTACACAGCCCGATATCGATTTGTCATTTAAATTAGCTGAGGGTACACAGCTCAAGGCGTCGGTTGAGGGTACACCGTCCGATATCGATTTGTTATTTAAATTAGCCGAGGGTACAGCCCAAGGCGTCAGTTGAGGGTACACAGCCCGATATCGATTTGTCATTTTATTTCTTTGCGGAGGGTACACAGCCCAATGCACCGACGTAGGGCATACAACCCGATGTCGAATCTAACACGTGACAGCAGAAAGACACACAATTATGGCATAGCAGACACAATCACATACAGCAAGAATCCTGGAAAGACAATCCAGCCCAGCGAGAAGGTACGTTTTATATATACATTATGTTGCAAACACATCTTCATTACAGGATACACCCCAAGCAAAGCAAGTATTTCAGCCTGACGCCCCACATTCTCTTAAGTCATAGGCTCATTTAGTGTCATGACGAAATTGGCCGCACTGTCAACGTCTTTGCCCGAAGACTCTTTCATCATCCCCGGGCAAAGAGGGGAAGCTGTTGACACCCAATTTTGTCCCTCTTATTTTCAAAATCAATAGTTTTCAAATTTTTGCACATGATTGTATATCTACTTTTAACCCGTCCTTTTCTTTCAAATGATCTTCTCATAAAAGCATGACAATCGAGGCCATTTTTAAAAGCATCGTCTCAAACCATAGCTATTTTTACAATCTCTGCAGTTACCTCTATTTTTGAAAAAATTATCCAAATTATTTTAAATCCCAAAATTACAAATTTTTATGCGTTTGCTAGCCATTCTAACATTTTTAAATTAATTCTGTAATTTTTTTCTATGGCTTTATATCCATTTTATACAATTTCTATACCTATTCTATGTCAAATATACACTATATATACACTCCACATGCACACCTCACACCCTCCTCACTTATCTATATGGACGCCATCTCAGCGCCATGTCGTGTCTATGTGGCCTCATCCTAACCCTCCATTCCCCTCATCCAACGGCTGAAAATAATCTTTCCATTTTTAATTGCCAAGCAACCCCCCAAACCTTACTTTCCTATTTCATTTTCCCTTTTCTCAGCCGTCGAACTACCCCACTCTCTCTCTACGTCTCCGACATTGACGGTGATTCTCAGTTTCTTTAGACGGTGAAAATGAAAACAAATTGCATAATCGTGACTCTCGTCCCCTCCGCTACAAAACCTACACCCATCTTACATTGTTCAAGTGAGTTTTATTCTCAGCCCTCGTCGACGGGGCCCCGCTGCAAGAAAAGATCTTCGGTTTGGTTTGAAGATATTTTAAAATGATTTTATTATAAAAAATAGCGAGAAGACTTTCATGTGAACTAAATTTGTGACGGGTCAATATGACCCGACTCTGGCGTAAACGGGTAATCCTTTTTCTCCCTTTTTGTTTTCTTCAATACATGTGATTCTATGTGTTAAACATGCTTAGTCGACTAATCATTGAGTGATAAGTTCGCATGATCATTAATCCTTGGTCAGTTCACTAATTTGACTGAACACTGCTCTGAATTTTGCACGTTCGAATACCCTAGTCTATCTCTATTAGTTTTAAAAGAATCCATGTTGGTTTCTGATTTGATCATTATTATCCATGTTTTACAGTGCATTGTTATCTTGTTCTATCGAGATGCATGCTTCTCATGATCATATGTATAAAACTGAAATGAAGATTTGATGAGCATAATTTAGGGGTTTTTGACTAGGTTTAGTTTAAATTGGTAATTGATATTTAGTTCTGGCATGATTAGGAGAATTTTAAATTGATTCAATGAGATCTCTTGAGTGGTGGTTTGATTGGTAATCAGTCCCGTTGTTAATGTAATCTCGATTGAAAATTGTCAAGGCTGATTGACTGATCTTAAAAGATTAAAATATGTTCTTGAATCTGGACTTTATATGGTTTTAGGGAGAGGGGTGCCAGTTTGTTTAAGATTTGCTCTACCTTAATCTATGGAGGTTTGATTAGTCCTTATATGAAAAGGGTACAAGGCTGACCTTATTAACTAGGGGAAAATATTCCCTTGCCTTTTTTGGCTCCTTCTACCCGTTTGAAATTGTAACCCTTACCCTCACCTATATAATCATTGTTTTTCTCATTCATTAGACACAACAGCCTACGCATTAACACATAAGCACACAGAATACACAAAAAGAGAAAACATAGCTCTTTCATAGGAGGAAAAAAGTTGCAGAACACTCCTCTGGAGCTTGATCTCTTCTCTGAATTTTCTTGAAAGAAACTGCTTCACTAAGCTTGCGTGGTTCTGTTTTGCAAATCCTAATCAATCTGCACACTGTTTTCTTTGCTCTCTTGCTATCAAAAGGTACTTCTCTTTTCCTGATTACTCACTGCATATTGCTTCTCTATTTGTCTATGCTTGAATGAATTAGTTTGTTTCATCCCACCTCTGTTTGGCTTATTTCAAACTACTTAGGCTTAAACACTGCATGCTTAGGATCTGTTTGGTTAGTTTATGTCAATCTTATCCAGTTAGAAGATCCCATCAAGATCATATCCATGTTTAGTTAGGAACAGGGACATTGTTTTCTTCCTAAATCCAGGCTTCCCCCTTCCCCTTTCCCTGCTTACCTTATACTTGTAGGTTGTTCGAATGGTCTTGGATGGGCCAAACTTTGCTGCATTGAGCAGGGTGGTCTTAAGAGCTTTAAAAGGGTCCATTTTTTAACTTTCCTTTAGTTGGTTCTGATATTGAAGTTCTGGAACTAACAAAATTGTGATTGTTATGATAACCTCAGCTCCAACCTTAAAGAATAGGACATTCCTTCGACCTTCACCTATTTTTCTATGCTCTTTCCTTATTAATTGTCCCTATCATGTAACTTTGACTAGGAATCCTATTTGTACTTCTATTAAGAATGGGAACACAGTTGCTAGACTATGTTATGGCTATTCAGAGGCCTATTCCTAACCGCTATTCCTATATGTTGCATCATGGTAGGGTTTAATCTCCTTAAATCAGCTTGCCATGCATATGAAATCATGCAGATTGTTTTAAAACATTCAACCTTGCTCCGTTAAAGTGTTTTAAACAGATCCTCAAACTGAAACATAAAAGCATGCTTATTTTGCGATTGAATCTGAAACCTAACCTGAAACAGGGGCTATTTTTGCTATTTGCGTCTAAAGTGGACTATTTTCGAAAACTGAATCCGCGCTTCCTGTACAAAAACAGCCTGGGCCCAAAATTGTTTTAAAAAAGGGTCCTTTACGTGCCTAAAACTGATTTTCAACTACTCTAACGCTCCTATACACTAATCTAATAGTGTATAGAGGTGTATAAAATACTTGGGGTCATTTATACACTTTAAAGTATTTTTTTCAAAAGTGTAACTATCATTTAATCATGTATTTGCATGTTTATACCTATATATGTATACTATTACGTGCGATAGCCTCTTACCTACCTTTGCGTGCTTCTGTGAACTTATTTTCAAAAACAGCCCCTTTGCCTATATATTTTCCAAAATTTGACCCCTACACAAAAAAGGCCACTAAGGTTAGGGCTCGACAATTAATAACGAGTCACACTGACCCGAAATGGCCCACATTTTGTTTTAAAATGACACCCCTTTTGGTTTTTTTGATAAATCTGAATTTTATTTACAAAGTGGACCATTTATGCAAAATTGTTTAAGTGTGAGAATTGCATAGATAAGCTAAAGTTGAACACCCTTTGCATGTTAAAACTTATTTACGATTAGGTGTTTGACATTAGAGGCCGTAAAATACGACTAGGCTTAAATATAGGCCGAATGTGAAAATCATTTGTGTATATGTGTTCTAAAATGCATAGATATGTTAGATATGAGCTAAAATGCTAAATTATTTCCCAAATTAGTATTTATGATAATATGCACTACTTTTATCCCAAAACATAGACTCGGACGGAAACCACCTTTCGTGGGACTCGGGGAAGTGCCTAACACCTTCTTCCCCGAGTCATTTGGACTTCTTACCCTATAGAATCTCTGGAATAGACTAGTATGAACTATCAAACTTGACTTTAGACACTTCGGTGACCTAATACACCTTAGAAATGATATTAAGTGGCGACTCTAACATCTAAACTCAAATGAGCTCACCCAGTCAAATCCGAAACCCGACTCATTTCGAGTTGAGTCCAAAACTGGGTATGACAGTGCCTTGCTATATTACTCCATCCATTCAAAAATTTTATTCCTTTTTAGGACATTGAAAAATTGATGACACTTCTCTGATGACCGTGATATGAACCGGCTGAGTGCTGCAATTCGACCATTAAGTCTTTTAACTTCAACTTGCCTTTTCAAGACTTCCGGAATCGCCTTGATCACCTCAATCTTCACGGGATTTGCTTCTATGCCCCTGTTGGAAATAATTAAGCTAAGGAACATATCAAAGGATACGCCGAAGGCGCACTTTTTGGGGTTGAGCTTTATTCCAAATTTATCCAAGATGTCAAACGCTATCTCCAGATAGCTGACATGATCCTTGGCGAATTTTGATTTGACCAACATGTCATCGATGTAAACTTCCATGGTCTTGCCGATCTGCTCCTTGAACATTAGGTTCACCAACCTCTCATAAGTTGCTCCTGCATTTTTAAGTCCAAAAGGCATTACCCTGTAGTAATAAGTCCCCCTATTTGTGATGAAAGAGGTACTTTCTTGATCATCCGGATTTATGAGGATCTGATTGTATCCTGAGTATGCGTCCAGAAAACTCAAGGCTTCATGGCCTGCGATTGATCGATGAGTTTATCAATGTTAGGCAGCGGGAAGGAATCCTTCGGGCATGCTTTTTACAGATCTGTAAAATCGATGCACATCCTCCACTTACCATTTTTCTTAGGAACTACCACAACATTCGATAACCAGTTGTTGCTCCCAACGCACACGCAAGTATACGTGGTCGACAAGTAATAAAGTGATAAGTAGAGTATCGTTCCCACGAGGACTATTCAGACTGAATTCTAGCAAACAATTTATACAAACTATTCAGGGATCTTTTCCAATAGTGATGAGTTTTATTAACTAAAGAGCAGTAACTAAAATGGTAGAAGTGAATTCAAACAATGGAGCAAGACTTGGTTGTTATCAGTAATAAGGAGACGGTCCAGGGTCAGAGTTACGAACAATCCAGTTGAGTTATCCAATTGATTCCACTTCTTAAATCCCGGGTTACTAACTGACAGATTAAATGTACCTGTGAAAACCTTTCGATTCTTCACAGTCTATGCAGGCTACTCCAATCCCTATATGTCTATGGGTTGAATCACGTGCACGCATTAACGAATTCTGTAATTAGTTAAACTAGGTGAGCAAGTATATGTCTATCCTACTAACAAATTGGTTCCCCGATGCCCGGGTTCACAAACTAGTCCTATTCTTTCTTATTACGTAATTAAATTCCCTCTTTCGAGTTCAATCTAAAAACCATAGATAATGCGTAATAATCGGGCCCTGACAATTACACAAGTGAAATCAAGAAAGAATAAGCAACCCGTAATGGGATTCAATCAATGGGAATCAATCTTCAAACATCAACTTTCATGTAATACTCTAACCCTAGAACGATAGATTTAGCCACGCATACTCATAATAACAACACAAGGAATTGATGTAATAATGAAATAATGATGAAATAAATTAATGGAAGGAAGAAAAACCCTTGTTCTTGATGTTATGAGCTCTCCAATTTGCTCCAAAGTCTGAACTCCTCTAAAAAACTAAGTGAGTATTTATAGGGTTTACAAACACCTAGTACTAAGTTAGACCCAATCCTAGACGAAATAGGAAGTGAAAAAACCTCATACGGGGCGCTATAACGGGCGCCCCGCGCTCCGAAACGCGTGACTCCAACCAGAAGACGTCGAAACTCCTCCGCCTTTGGGGCGCGTCGCACAGGAAACCGCGCTGGGGGTGGCGCGCGCGGCGCATGGCCCACAGCGCCCAGCCATTTTCCTGCTTCGTTCGCTCCTTTGCTCGCTCGTGTCGTGCCTTCGTGTGCTCGATCCAATCCTCAATCAAAATCAAATCTTTTCTTGCTCAATCATGCTCCTAAAAGCTCCAATTGCACTGCATAACAACCTACATACACACGACATAAAATTAGTGCAAAACCACATTCATAAACCATAAAACGAGCGAATAAAGTATCCAAACGTAAGGAAATATTAAGGAAATATAGGCATAAAATGCCAAACATCACCACCCCACACTTGAACCCTTGCTCGTCCTCGAGCAAGCACAAATAACTTCCCAACCTAGGTAGAACAGGTCTGCCCATGACTATGGTTGATACCGACCATTGAACCAATGCACACATGACTATTATGGATCCACATCATGCCAACAATTTACCAAAACCAAAAATATGAGAACAACCACCCCAAAATAGCTTAAATGCACAAACTCAACTTAATGCAACCATGCTCCCACAAAATCACACCTATCTACTCAACCAAGAAGCCACAACTTCACCTATCTCATGCAAACCATGTGCCCTCACCAAAATGAAGCAAGAGAGTGTCCCCCCAAGTATCACACACAACCATGAATATCAAGAATAGAATGGGGACAATAGCATAGAAAGAATTCACTCACTCTCATGAAAAACTCACATGTCACACACAATGTACCATAAGCTTGCCCGTAGTGTGGGACTCCACTAATGTAAGCTCACTCCAATCGGGATTAACTAGGACTTTAGAAAGGTCGTAATGTAGGCTAAAGGGCGGGTAGGATACATATGGTAATAGTGACTACCTCCCTAAGCACTTTAATACATCACAATTAATTAAGCACAAATCTCATCAAGCCACCCAATCAACTCTTCTACACATACACCTTCTCAACAAGTAGCATTTTTTCATTTAAACACACACTAGCAAGGAATGGATATCTTTTCTCTTTTTATTTCTTTTTCCACAATTTTTTCTTTTCTTTCAACTTTGCTATATTTTTTTTCTTTTTTTTCAAATTCATCCAACCTTGCCAATGCTTTTCACTACTTCACAATTTTTACAATTATTCCCCTTCATTAGTTCCACTCAAAAACCTCCCTAAATCCAACCACAACTCCAACATAGCAACACAATATCAATTAAAGTGCTTAAGGAGTAAGGGCCAAAAGAGTCAATTTAGAACAAATGGGTAGGCTCGGGGTGTGGGTACCAACAAAAAGGATCAAAGAAATCACAACAACAATTTTTTTCCAAGGTATATATGTAAGGGTAGGCAAATCAAAAGAAGGCCTTGTATCATTTCCCAACTAGAGCAAACCTAGGATTTCGCTTTGCACACACACGGGGCAAGTTCTAGACATTAATATGCAACATGGAGTAAACAAGAACATGCCTCACAACACACATTGCACACGATCCACACAAAAAGGCTCCATCAACAACTCTCAACTAAGCTTCTAGAATGCAACTTGTGGAAATTTAAGCACTAATGCACAAAGGTTCACAATCAAGTCAAGCAAGCGGACTCAAGCATCTCAAGGGGGTCGTTCCAATTTTTCCTAGGCGTGCATCAAAATGAAAACTCAAGGACACCACAAATAGCACATGCAATCAAGTCCAAATCCATCGGTATCAAATAAATCAAAGGCACCTAGCATTCTACCTTTTTCCTACATCTAGGGTCACCTACAACTAACTATCCTAATCCTAAAAAGAAAAACTACCCGGTTTAAAGGCCTCCCCGTGGAAAAGAACCGAGGCCATAAGAAAAACCACGGGGTGGATGACATGTACCACTAATAAAACTAAAAGGAAAATCTTTTTGGAATTTTTCATTGGTTTTCTAATTTTATTTTTCATATATTAAAGCAAGAAACAAATAAAAATAAAGTCAAGTGACAAAAGAAAAATCCTATGGTACATGCATCCCTAACCTCAAAAATAAATAAAGGGTAGTTCCCCACCCCACACTTAAACTAAGCACTGTCCTCAGTGCTAAAAATAGGAAAGTGCAAGATAAAGAAAACTTCCCTGAAGATTCTAGTCCTTGGTGCTAGCATCCTCCAAGCTTCCATATAGTATGAGGTACTCAGACTTCCCTCATCAGGTCATCAACATTAGGCAAGGGTGAGGACACCCCACACTTAGCCTCGACATTACATGAACCTGTAATCCAAGGAAAAACAACAACTACATGACACTATAAATAAAATAATACAAGTACAAACTCGGGTTGCCTCTCGAGAAGCGCCTTAGTTAACGTCGTGGCACGACGACACTTTTAGCTCACTTCCAGCCTTTATGTCTTCTCTTCTTACGCCGAACGTTTACTTTCTTCCCTTCTTTTAGAGAACCCATCTTCAACTTCACATGTGGTTTACTTCCATCTTCTTGTTTGGCACATTCAATCATAGAGCACTCTTCCACCTTAGCTATGTGCTCCTTCTCATTATAAACCTTGAAAGTAACCTTTTCTCCATGCGCTCTAACAGTCATCTCACCCAGCTCCATGTCAATAATTGCCTTCGAGGTGACTAAGAATGGTCTCCCCAAAATGATTGGAGCTTCTCGGTCCTCTTCATAATCTAGGACTACAAAATCAGCAGAGAATGTAAAGTTACCAACTTTTAGAAACACATCCTCCAACTTACCATCAGGGTGAGCGAGTGAACCATCCGCCATCTTAAGAGTAACTGAAGAGGGCTTGATTGCTCCTAGCCCTAACCTTTTGCAAACAGACAAAGGCATGAGATTTATGCTCGCCCCCAAATCACACAAGGCACCAGTGATATTATGCCCTCCAATGGTACAAGGAATAGTAAACCTCCCAGGATCTTGAAGTTTTGGAGGTAGCTTGCTCAAGATTGTGCTACACTCCTCAACTAACTCAACTGTATCTATCTCTTGAGGCTTCTTCTTCTTGACTAAAATTTCTTTTAAAAACTTCACAAAGGATGGCATCAATTCAAACACATCAGTCAAGGGAATATTAACTTGAAGTTCTTTCAACATACTCACAAATTTTTGATACTGGGCCAGGTCCTTCGATGGTATAAGTCTCTGTGGGAATGGTGGAGGCGGCAGAGGTGCCTCCTTTCTCTCTTCTTTCTTCTTTACCTTCTCCACTTTTTCAACTTTTTCTATCTCAGCTCTCTCCTCGGACTTGGCCATCAGCTCTCCACCTTCTATTAAAGTCACTGCAAGACATTGTTCATGCTCTTTTTTCATAGTGCTTATTTCTCCCACCAACTGCCCCAACTGGTGCTCTAGGTTCTTGTGAGCATTGGCAAGATCTTGTATGGCTTGTGCATGGGCTGCAGTGTCAGCTATCATTCTCTGCTGGCCTGCCATTATTTGCTTTAGCATATCTTCAACTGAACTGCTAACCTGCTGTGGTGGAGCTGGAAGTGGATGGTAATTATTCGGGGCTCTCGTATTGCCTTGATAATAACCATTACCAAACTGGTTTTGACCCTGCAGCCTGTTTTGATTACCCACGTAATAAACTGACTCTGGATTAGAAGAGCAAACCTCTGTAGCATGGTCTTGACCACAAACCTCACAAAAGCTCTGGAGTTGTTGCACTGGAGCCACTGGTAGCTGAGCCTTTTGCAGAGCTAACTTGCTAATTTGATTGGAAATAGCATCCATCCTCGCCCTTAGCTCTGAAACTGCATCTAACTGAAGTACCCCTGCAGGTTTCTGCGTAATAGCTCTACCATCTCCCTGCCAATCAGGATTGCTCTGCGAAAACTTGTCAAGTAAATCATAAATTTGATCAAAATTTAAGGCCAGTACTTGACCTCCAGCAGCAGCATCAACCACGATCTTAGTGTGTTGGTTCAACCCCTCAACAAAAGTGTGTGCAACAACCTCATTGGATTGGTTGTGGTGTGGACAATCTCGCAATAAAGCTTTGAATCGTTCCCAGGCTGAATACAAGGATTCTCCTTCTAACTGTCTGAAGGACATAATTTCGCTCCTCAGCCGGGCTGTCTTGGCAGATGGATAAAATTTAGCCAAGAACTTCTTAGCCAAATCCTCCCAAGTAGTGATAGACCCAGACTTTTCAGCCTTTAACCACTTCCTTGCTGCCCCAATCAGTGAAAACGGGAACAACGTCAAGCGAACATAATCAGTAGGAACACCCGCTGGTGTATAAGTATCACTGATCTCCAGAAAGTTCTGAATGTGTTGCTGCGGATCCTCATGAAGTAATCCACCATATTGTCCAGTCACATGCAGCAACTGAATCATGCCGGACTTAATCTCAAAGCCCCCGGTGATAGCGGGCTTAACTATGCTCGATGCTACTCCCTCCAGGCTGGGGAGAGCAACATCTCGCACAGCAAAAGCTTGTTCTTCTGCCATTCCTGTAGGTAAAGATCAAGCAGGACCTAATACCTGAAACAGCACAAAACTCAAAACAAAAATTAAACCTGAATAGTAAGTAATAAACTGTTCAAAAAGAAATCAGTCATTAATTAGTCCCCGGCAACGGCGCCAAAAACTTGTTGCTCCCAACGCACACACAAGTATACGTGGTCGACAAGTAATAAAGTGATAAGTAGAGTATCGTTCCCACGAGGACTATTCAGACTGAATTCTGGCAAACAATTTATACAAACTATTCATGGATCTTTTCCAATAGTGATGAGTTTTATTAACTAAAGAGCAGTAACTAAAATGGTAGAAGTGAATTCAAACAATGGAGCAAGACTTGGTTGTTATCAGTAATAAGGAGACGGTCCAGGGTCAGAGTTACGAACAATCCAGTTGAGTTATCCAATTGATTCCACTTCTTAAATCCCGGGTTACTAACTGACAGATTAAATGTACCTGTGAAAACCTTTCGATTCTTCACAGTCTATGCAGGCTACTCCAATCCCTATATGTCTATGGGTTGAATCACGTGCACGCATTAACGAATTCTGTAATTAGTTAAACTAGGCGAGCAAGTATATGTCTATCCTACTCATAAATTGGTTCCCCAATGCCCGGGTTCACAAACTAGTCCTATTCTTTCTTATTACGTAATTAAATTCCCTCTTTCGAGTTCAATCTAAAAACCATAGATAATGCGTAATAATCGGGCCCTGACAATTACACAAGTGAAATCAAGAAAGAATAAGCAACCCGTAATGGGATTCAATCAATGGGAATCAATCTTCAAACATCAACTTTCATGTAATACTCTAACCCTAGAACGATAGATTTAGCCACGCATACTCATAATAACAACACAAGAAATTGATGTAATAATGAAATAATGATGAAATAAATTAATGGAAGGAAGAAAAACCCTTGTTCTTGATGTTATGAGCTCTCCAATTTGCTCCAAAGTCTGAACTCCTCTAAAAAACTAAGTGAGTATTTATAGGGTTTACAAACACCTAGTACTAAGTTAGACCCAATCCTAGACGAAACTCCTCCGCCTTTGGGGCGCGTCGCACAGGAAACCGCGCTGGGGGTGGCGCGCGCGGCGCATGGCCCACTGCGCCCAGCCATTTTCCTGTTTCGTTCGCTCCTTTGCTCCCTCGTGTCGTGCCTTCGTGTGCTCGATCCAATCCTCAATCAAAATCAAATCTTTTCTTGCTCAATCATGCTCCTAAAAGCTCCAATTGTACTGCATAACAACCTACATACACACGACATAAAATTAGTGCAAAACCACATTCATAAACCATAAAACGAGCGAATAAAGTATCCAAACGTAAGGAAATATTAAGGAAATATAGGCATAAAATGCCAAACATCACCAGTCGGGGTATTGCACCTCGCGAATGGAACCGTTGTTCAGTAGTTTTTCGCACTCTTCATGGACTGCCTGTCCATTTTTATGACTGATCGGTCGTTTCTTTGCTTGATCATTTTACAGTTCGGATCGATGATCAGATTGTGTGTGATGACACTAGTTGATATCCCCGGCATATCGGTGTGTGTCCAAGCGAAGGTGCCTGACCGAGCACGTATAAAGTTAGCATATTATTGCTTGGCTTCGACTGAAAGCTTAGCTCCCACATAAAATTTCTTGTCCGGAACCTCCCCGTCGAAGATCACCGGGTCAAGATTATCGACTGTGGCTTTAGCTGGCTTGTCTTCTTCTTTTGGGTCGGAGGGCGTAATGGCCGGTTCCTGAGACCTGATCACTTCATGGACCCCGTATCCGAGAGGTACGCTGGTGATCAGATTTGGGCCAAGCAGCTTATCCAGCTTTTTTTCCTGATTTTTTGTCTCCTTTTTGGTGGCATCTATCACCGCAGTTACGTAACAACTCTGAGATAAATTCTGTTCCCTCTGGATTTCTTTCACCCACATAGAGTTGGGTACTTTAGGATTTGATGAAGTGTAGACGACACTGCACGTACTTCGTGAATCCACGGCCTCCCGAGGATAATATTATACGAGAGGTCGCATGTCATTACCTGGAAGGAAGTTACTCGTGTTGCTCCTGGTAGGTGTACCTGAAGGAGCTTCTCTCCCACAGACTTATCGCTGGAGCTGTTAAAGCTTGTTATAGTGTATGAGCTGGGGATTACCTAATTCTGCATCTCCATCTGGCATACAACCTTCCAATGAATGATATTGACTGCGCTACTAGGATCCACCAATACACGTTTGACTCGAGCATCATGTACCTGCAGGGTGATTATCAAAGCATCATATTGTGGATGACGGGCTCGTCGTGAGTCCTCGTCATTGAATTTGATGGTGTTGATGCGTGACTTCTTGGTCATCTGCTGGTGAGCCTCGCAGACCATGATGGCTTTGGTCCCGGTGCTGCCCAACCCGACCCCCCCGAAGATCATGTTGACAAGCCTTCTGACTGCTGACGATGTTTTATAATGAGTGGTGATATTCAGGCAAGATCTCAGCCATGATCACAAGTAACTGGGTTCTGATCTTAAATAGTAGTTCATAATTTCAGTCGTGTTTACTGAGTTCTGAATTATCTGTTGGATCTCATTACCGGCATCTCGTGCGGCATTGTCGTCGTGACTTTACATGATTGCGCCTTTTCCTTTGTAGGAAACCTACAAATTTCTGGGACCCATGGTTGGCACCAAACTACTTATGCCTAAAATTGTACGTCTAGGTTAAATAATTATTTATGATTAGAGTCACAAGCAATACAATAACTACAATGGAAAAGTATGTAAATATAATGAAAGCAGTATTGAATAAGCAAGACGAAATAATTAAGAGAAAGGCAGAGTAAATCTTATTCCATGAGAATAGCCAGATTCGATGTGGAATCCTTCGATGTACAATACAATGTAAGGAGAGGTATTTATAGTAGTTATAACCGGTCCTAAATAAGGTAAAATACAAAGACTAGTAAGGCAATGGGCCTATAACTCAAGACAGTGGAATACACTAAACCCTAACTAGGAGACTGTAAACCCTAGGCGCCGGGATGTATACCCTGCGTCCTATAGCTGTGCCGCTTAAACGGTCGCTGTCTCCATGAGTTGGCATATATAGTCTACGCCCAATGACTTGTAGGATAATTTAGTCTCGCTAGCTGAACTCGTATTCCCGTAATAGTAGGTGGCACATTTTTTGCCCACACAAAATTGGGGAAGTGGGAAGGGAGAGGCCCGGTAACGGTGAAAAATAATCGAAACACAGTTATTATTTTTTAATTTTTTTTAGTATTTATATCACTAGTCATCAACATAATCATATGTATAAAACACAAATTGTGTTAAAAAGTTCACAACTTATATCGTACACGATTAAATAAAATTGTCGTTCTAACGTTTCAAAGATGACCAGTTCTGTTCTCTAAGGAGTCTTCCACCAGAAGTTCTTCGCACATAAATGAGAGTTTTTTTGTATGTTTCTCCTTTCTGTCTTTTCCCGAAAAAATTTGTAGAAAAATTTGAAGTTGCTTAACATTTTTCGACTTCGTTTACTGTCACTAGGAGACGCAATTCTTGTAGGAGTATTCCGATGATGTCTTCTCTCCATTTTTCATATATGATATAATATATAACAAATTATATGTATTCATTTGGACGTGAATCTGAATTTACCCACATGGGTGCTCAATCCAATATCCTAAAGAAACTAATTGTGAGAGTGAACTGGCAGTGTTGAGGGTGAAAATTGAGAAACCCTTATTGAAATGTAAGTAGGGCCTAAAGTCATTTTCTCTTCGTTGATATATACGTACGGACCACACAAACTGTTAACTTAATAGAAAGAATGTCACCACTCAAACATTTTAATTTATACATGATCTAGTACTTAGTTATGCATTATTCGCTTCAGTTTGTACAACATAATTAATGATCATTTAATATTCTCCATTATAAAATTTTGTGTGTTTCTATAGGTAAAATTTTTGAGTATTTTTATTGAAAGCATTAATTTTGACATGATTAATTAAAGGGCCTTTGAGATAGGGAAGACAGCCGCTTACCACTTGCGTCTTGTTGATTATGCGTCTTTCTATATTTGAACTAAAATTCACCAACGGTATAAACATCTCACTTTGCCAGAGTTTAAAATCAGGAAAAACCACTTAAGAAAATACTATACTTTGCAGTACTGCAACGTTAATGGAGATGCGAATCTAAGTGAGAATGTGTTGAGGACACTGCCATTACTTAGTGTCCAGGTCACCGTCCAAGTCAGCTTGTACTTAGCTTAGT
This sequence comes from Petunia axillaris subsp. axillaris, assembly GCA_029990575.1. Taxonomy (NCBI): domain Eukaryota; kingdom Viridiplantae; phylum Streptophyta; class Magnoliopsida; order Solanales; family Solanaceae; genus Petunia; species Petunia axillaris. The sequence goes on from JARKNS010000006.1 coordinate 12,987,668, forward strand.
CAGCAGTTAGCTTAGTCTGTTAGAATCGGTTAGAGTTAGTTAGATGCAAACTGTAGTTAGCTAAGTTAACTCTAGTTAGTTAGTTAGTTAGTTAGTTATACCTTGGGTGTATAAATATTTGGTATAGTCAGTTAGGAGCAGTTATTAGTTCATTTTCTATTCAATACAAAATTTCCCCAAAATTCTTCTCTCTAGATTCTTTTCCTAGTTCTTAAAATGAGCTGGTTCTATACTAACCCAGCTACAATTACATAAATTGATATGGTATCAGAGCCTAAATACGGCTGATCTAGGATTTCTCATTGAAGATTCACCACTAATTTTTTGTTCAATTTCACGATTCTAGTTGTTCCTTGCTGAAATTTACTAATTTTTCTTTGTTGTAACTCACTAAAAATGGGTGAAATTGGTGCTGAAACATCGAAAGTGGCGGCTCTCCGGTTTGCTCCGGCCATCAGAGCATCACAAATCGTCATCGATCATAATCATCCTCTTTATTTGCATCCATCAAATACGCCTGGAGCTGTAAATATGGGCATTAAGCTTGTAAGAATGGAGAATTACAGTTTATGGAGTCGAGCTATGAAAGTTGCTCTACTTACAAAGAACAAACTATCCTTCATTGATGGAAGCGCAAAAAAGGAAGATTTTGCCGCAGAACTGGAGCATCAGTGGGAGCGTTGCAATGCTTTGGTGATTTCTTCACTAATGGGCAATGTAAGTAACAATTTGCTCAGTGGCATCCTTTTCTGTTCAAGTGATGCTCATTTAGTGTGGAAAGATCTTAAAGAACGATATGATAAAGTGAATCTTTCGCGCATATACCATTTACACAAAGAAATTGCAATTCTAACATAAGGAGTAACTTCTGTTTCGACCTATTATTCTAAATTGAAAGACCTATGGGATGAATATGACTCAATTGTTCACCCTCCCTCATGTGACTGTGACAAGTCAAAAGACTTTGTGGTAACATTAGAAATTATCACCTATTGCAAATCTTTATGGGACTAAATGATGGCCATAGTCAAGCTAGGAATCAGATCTTGATGATGACGCCTACACCAACCCTGAACCAAGCTTACTCTATGTTGATACAAGATGAGAGCCAAAAGTTAATTGCAGGGGGAGCTATGGGATGGTGAATGAATCCGCTGAACCTACTGCATTATTTGTTGCCAAAGGAAAAGGCATGCAAAGACAGAAGAAACAATACAATAACCCGTTCTGTAATTTTTGCAACATTAGAAGTCATAGCAGGGAGAATGGCTTCAAATCTACATAGTGTAGTTACCGCCATAAGAAAGGCCACTTGAGAGAAAGTTGCTATAGCAACCCTGAAAACAAGACAAAAAGGAAAGGGACTCAGATGAGTGGTAACTATGTTTCATATGGAGAGGACAACCAGTAGGTAAATGGACAACCAGCAGGTCCAAATGCAACTCATCCTACCCCAGCTATTCTAACATGGCACCAACCTATCCTTCTCAAATGACATATCCTATGGCACACAACACAGGCAATTACCCTGTGACACACAACACATGCCCTTCTTTTAAAGGACCACCTTACTTTACTCAGGATCAAATCAGCTAGTTGAAGAATATGCTGAACAGAAACACTCTCAATGAAAGAAATGCCAGTGCTAACATGGCAGGTACACGGTTTACTAATAATAATAGTTTGCATAGTTGGATTATTGATACAGGTGCAATAAACCACATGATAAGTAATGACTGTTTATTGCATTCTCATGAGAAAGTAGGAAGTTCAGGGAAGCTACAAATGCCTAATGGGGAATCAACAAGTGTGTCACATGTTGGGAACTATCAGATGACAGGTGGTGAAGTCATTAAGAATGTTCTTTGTGTTCCATATTTTAGATTCAATCTACTATCTGTGTCCAAAGCAACAAGAGATCTTAGCTGCTCTGTCACATTTTTCCTTGGATTCTGTGTTTTTCAGGATCTTGTGAGTGGGAGAATCAAGGAGATTGGTAAAGAACTGGATGGTCTATATGTGCTGGACACAAGAGGGAATGGACAACCTAGAGCCACATGGTCATTGGATGCACAAGTAGTAGAGAATGCAGAGCTTTGGCACAAAAGAATGGGTCATGTTCCCATGGCAGTATTGAGAAAAATAGAAGCATTTAAAAATAGGAATAATTTTGTGTTGAATAGCTGTGATATTTGTCCCTTAGCTAGACAGACAAGGATTCCCTTTCCTAATAGCAGCAATAGAACTAGTGAACCATTTCAGTTGATTCATTTGGATGTATGGGGGCCTTATACAGTTGTAACACACACTGGAATGAGATATTTCTTAACTGTTGTTGACGATTACTCTAGAATGACATGGGTGTTTTTCATGAGTGTAAAGTCTGATACTGTGTTTTTACTCAAGAATTTTATAGTAATGGTGCAGAATCAGTTTAACAAGACCATTAAGACATTTAGATCAGACAATGAGACTGAATTTTTTAATCACAACTGCTATGATCTATTCAAGATGTTTGGAATCAGTCATCAAAGCTCATGTCCATATACTCCGCAGCAGAATGGGGTGGTGGAGAGGAGGCATAGACATATACTAGAAACTGCCAGAGCTATCAGATTCAGATGGCATTTACCAATTAAGTTCTGGGGTGAGTGCGTGCAGGCAGCAATGCACATAATAAACAGGATTCCCTCTACTGTAATGAGCAATAAATCACCTTATGATATGTTCTATCAAAGGCTGCCTCCACTCTCTCATTTAAGAGTTATAGGATGTCTGTGCTATGCCACAAACTTAGTTAAAAAGAATAAGTTTGGGCCAAGAGCCATCAGATCTGTTCTAATGGGGTATGCAATAGGACAAAAGGGGTACATATTGTATGATATTGTTAACAAGGTTATCTTTGTTACCGGAGATGTGGTTTTCAATGAACAAGTGTTTCCCTTCATGTATATGAGGAAGGATGTTGATTTGAATTCCGTCTTTCATGAAGCTGCAGAAGTGTCAAATGAGTTGATGGATTTTGATGACACCCCACAGGTGTGCATGGAGAACAATACACACTTACACACTAACCACCAACCATATATCCCTGACAATAATCCTATACATGATTTTATGCCTCAGCCAGACTCAATGCCATTACCAGACCCATAGCCATTTTCCCCTCACCATGTGAGAGTAGATGTTGAAGTTCCATCTGATCCACCACAACAAGATATTCATCTACAACAAAATGTTGTTGAGCATAGAAAGCCTGAAAGGGTGAAAGAGCTACTAGTATGGATGAGAGACTATGTTGAGTCTGTCAAGCACAACAAGAAGGAAAATGTATGTCAATATCCAATCTCAGATGTTCTTACCTATGACAATGTTAACCCAAAATACCAAAGCTACTTGACAGCATTCTCTAATGAAACTGAACCAAGAAGTTACTATGAAGCTGAAGCTGCAATGAGGTCAGAAATTCAAGCTTTAGAGGATAATAAGACATAGAAGATTGTTTCTTTACCATATGGGAAGAGAGCCATAGGTTGCAAATGGGTGTACAACATTAAATATAAATCAACATGAGAAGTGGAGAGATTTAAGACTAGACTAGTGGCAAAAGGCTATAACCAGAAAGAGGGCTTAGGCTATCAGGAGACTTTCTCTCCTGTGGTAAAAATGGTGACAGTAAGATATGTTATAGCTGTAGCAGCTGCTAGAAACTGGCACATTCAGAAAATAGATGTCTACAATACCTTTTTACAAGGTGATCTACATAAAGAAGTGTACATGCAGTTGCCACTAGGAATCAAAAAAGTAGGAAAAGGGAGACAGGTCTGCAGATTGTTGAAGTCACTTTATGGCCTGAAGCAGGCTTCTAGACAGTAGAACATTAAGCTTAGTTCAGCTTTGATTGCTTCTGGATTCATACAAAGTCATATGGACTACTCATTGTTTACCAGAAGAGTTAAATGAGACATTGTGATAGTGTTGGTATATGTAGATGATTTATTGATTGCTGGGAGCAGCAAGCAGCTGATACAAGAAACAAAGAACATCCTACAGTATAGCTTCAAAATCAAAGACCTAGGTGAATTGAGGTACTTTCTGGGAATTGAATTTGCTAGGACCAGTGAGGGTATATTGATGCATCAAAGAAAATATGCCTTAAAGTTAGTTTCAGATATGGGTTTTTCTGGTGCAAAGCCTGTGAAGGCATCAATGGAGGTTAATCAAAAGCTTACAACCATAGAATTTGATGAACATTTGAAGCTACAGTTACAGGAAAAAAAGGGATCAATTTTTGAAGGATCCTAGTGTTTATCAAAGGCTCATACGAAGATTGTTGTACTTAACAGTAACAAGACCAGATATTGCATACTCAGTCCAATATCTAAACCAGTTCATGCACAGGCCTAAGGCTTCACATTTGGAAGCAGCTATGAGGGTGGTAAGATATGTGAAACAAGCTCCAGGCCTTGGAATTTTGATGTCAGCAGGAAGTGATGGAAAAGTCAGTTCTTATTGTGATGCAGATTGGGCTTCTTGCGTTAGCACAAGAAGATCTATCACAGGATACTTAGTGAATTTTGGGTCATCTTTGGTCTCATGGAAATAAAAAAAACAAGACATAGTTTCAAGAAGCTCAGCAGAGGCTGAATATAGAAGCCTAGCCTCAACTGTTGCAGAATTAACATGGCTGGTTGAATTGTTCAGAGAACTTGGTGTGAGAGTTTATCTTCATATTCCAGCTTATAGTGATAGCAAGTCAGTTTTGCAGATCCCAGCCAACCACTAGTGTTCCATGAAAGAACCAAACACATTGACATAGACTGTCATTTTATCCGAGAAAAGGTTCTAAATGGGATAGTGGCACCTCAATACTTAGATTCAACTGAACACCAAGCAGATCTACTTACTAAGGGGCTCAGTAGTCTACAACACTTGTATTTAGTGTCCAAGCTAGGAATGAAAAATATTTTTTCACCTCCTAGTTTAAGGGGGGGGGGGGTGTTGAGGACACTGCCATTACTTAGTGTCCAGGTCACAGTCCAAGTCAGCTTGTACTTAGCTTAGTCTGTTAGAGTTAGTTAGATGCAACTGTAGTTAGCTAAGTTAATTCTAGTTAGTTAGTTAGTTAGTTATACCTTGAGAAAAAAATATCTTAGTATAGTCAGTTAGGAGCAGTTATTAGTTCATTTTCTCTTCAATACAAAATTTTTCCAAAATTATTCTATCTAGATTCTTCTCCTAGTTCTTAACATGAGCTGGTTCTATACTAACCCAGCTACAATTACATAAGCTGACAGAATGTCGTGGCATGTTAAGTAATGGGAGGTATAAGATTTTCTTGACAAAGTTCAGTACTGGTCCTCACTTCACCTTACCTTTTTTATTTCTCCTTTTGAAAACTTCCAAGGGTTTTCTTAGGTGAATAGCTAGGTCATCGATCCCTTTCAGAATCAAGAAATAGTGCTAACATCCACTTGTTAATTAGTTAATTAATATAATCTCAATCATGTTGATGTAGATCTTTCCACATTAACTTCTGCCATAAAATATCTCAGCAAATCACGAGAACTAAAGGAATTTTGTTCTTATTCATTCGTATTGCTTTGCACAAAACAAATAAATACAAGACATGTCTTATGTATTACTTTAGCTTGTGACTCTTATGGATAAGTTTATGTAACTTAGTGCAAATACCAGTGTGCATGAGTATTTTGCGAATAAGAGTTAAATGAACATTTGCCGCAATGACTAAAATGAAGGTCCATATATGGAGATGCGGGTTAATATATCCCTATGGCAATCAATTCTACATATCAAATGCTAGAGTAGTAAAACAACTTATTCAAGGAGTACTGGGGCACGCAAGTAATAGTAGCACTAAACTACTAATTAATGTAATCTAATGCAATGTCAAAAACCAATTATTCGATATAGAAGTATATATGCAGGTATTAAAAGTGGTAAATATGCAGTAGCGGATAGCATATAGGAATCCAAGTTTAAAAAGAATTCAAAACAAGCATTACAACAACGAAGAAGCGCTAGAAGAAAAAATCGATCATTTGTGTGTATATATATAATTGAGAAACATGTAGCATCATTTCTTGGATTTCAATATGAATTAGCTTACTGTACTATCAACATACCAACAAAAAGATGACTTTAGTATGACCAAATTGTTGGGAAAAAACCAAGCAATCCATAATATTGCACGACAAGGTAAAGCGGAAGAATAGCCAAGTCAAAATACTTTCCACACTATTTGAATAAGAGGAGAAAACCATTCCAAGCACAAATGAAATATGGAGCAGCCACCAACAACAATAATAGGCTAGGCAAGTAAGCAAAGTAATCAAACGACAAGAGACACCAATTTTACGTGGAAAACCTCTTCAATGTGAAGAGGTAAAAAACCACGGGACCAAAATCCACAAAAGCTCCACTAATCGACAACAAGAATTACAAATGTTCTCCAAATTGGCCACAAACAAAGTGCCAAATACAGAGCAACGATACATATACCAAAAGCACCAACACGAGACTAGAAAGGAGTAAAATCACCAAACACACAGCTACTGTTCACGAGCTGAAATCTGATGCTACAGAGCTCCAAATCAATTTCTTCCAGTTCCCAGTTAAAGATCAAGATGAGAGGAATGTGCTGTCCAAAAATCAGCTTAATCGGACTAGGAACGAAGCGGGAATCACCTTTTAAAGTCAGCTGCACTGTGCTGAATTGTTCAGAAAATTCTGCTCGTTTTTCCCTCTCCTTTTCACCCACTATGGCTGCTGAATTCTCTCTTGCATATATGCCAAAATAAGACCTAAGTTGGTCTTTTATATGTGGTAATATTAGTGGGCTTAGGGCATGTAGTGGGCTGGTCCAAAAAGGGTGTTTATTTATCCACATAGGAAGGGAAAAGCCCAAAAAAACCCCAACAATTCTCCCCCTCCCGACTATGTGGAGGTGACAGCCATCCCGGCGATCAAACAGAATTCTTCAAACTTTCCTCTTGGCAAAGATTTAGTAAGCATGTCTGAACCATTGTCATTAGTGTGGATCTTCTCAAGTGAAAGGAGTTTAGCATCCAACACATCCCGAATCCAATGGTACCTCACATCAATATGCTTCGACCTACCATGAAATGTAGAATTCTTGCCAAGATGAATAGCACTCTGACTGTCACAATAAAGCACATATTTCTTTTGAGCAAAGCCAATTTCTTTCAAAAATCGCTTTATCTAAAGCAGCTCTTTACAACCTTCAACGGCAGCAATAAGCTCAGCTTCTGTAGTAGATAGAGCAACACATTTCTGCAACCTAGATTGCCAAGACACAGCTCCCCCTGCATAAGTAATCAAGTAGCCAGAAGTAGACTTACGAGTATCAACATCACCAGCCATGTCTGAATCAGTGTAACCACAAAGAACAGGTTTCCCTGTACCAAAACACAAACTCTGACTAGTAGTGCCACAAAGATATCTCATTATCCACTTCACTGCATTCCAATGCTCTCTTCCCGGATTAGAAAGATAACGGCTAACAATACCAACAACATGAGCAATATCATGTCTCGTGCAAATCATTGCATACATCAAACTGCCAACGGCTGAAGCATAAGGAACTTTCTTTATATATTCCTTCTCAGCAACACTGGAAGGACACTGCTCTCTACTCAACTTGAAGTGCATAGCTAATGGTGTACTGACAGCCTTTGCTTTATCCATGCTGAATCTGCGAAGTACCTTCTGAATGTACTTCTCCTGTGATAACCACAATTTCTTGGCCTCTCTGTCACGGACAATCTGAATGCCAAGAATCTGCTTCGCTGGTCCTAAGTCTTTCATAGCAAAAGACTTGTTCAACTCTTGCTTCAACTTCTGAATCCTGCAAGCATTATGACCAACAACAAGCATGTCATCAACATAAAGCAATAAAATAATAAAGTCATTATCAGAGAATTTCTGCACAAAAACACAATGGTCTAAAGAAGTCTTCTTGAAACCCTGCTGCTGCATAAAAGACCCAAACTTCCTGTACCACTGCCTGGGAGCTTGTTTCAAGCCATACAAGCTCTTCTTTAATCTGCAAACATAATTCTCTTTACCCTTGACTTCAAAGTAGGGGTGTGCAAAACCGAACCGGTACCGATATCCGAACCGTTACCGCTACCGATAAGCATAACGGTATCGGTATAACGGTTATTGGTTCGGTAATGGTATAAATTTCTAATACCGATAAGATATCGGTATGGTAATGGTTTCTATATATTATTACCGTTACCGTACCGATAACCGATAAGGATTTTTTTAATAATTTTTATGTATTTTATTTATTATTAGTATATTAATTTATATGTTAAAGTATAAATATTATTGCTACTAGTGGCTATTTGTCGTTACAAACATATGAGGCCTGACCCATTTTGAATTTGTCATTACAACATTCTAAGATGGAGAATGTTGGGGAGAAAACATTGCAGAAGGTGCATAGATGTTGGCGGAGGAAACATTACTGTAAAATGATAATCCCTTGATTGAGGTTGCTAATATTGATAAGTAATATTAATAGATGTCTGTTTATGGAAGATATGAATCAAATTTACCTTCTTTTGGTTAATTTTCTTTTCTATAGGTTGTGCTGCTGCTTGTAACAAAAGTTTATAAGTTGTACATTTAAGAGTAAAGCTAATCTTTTTATGTGCTTTTGTGAGATTTCTTATTAATCCAGCAAGCTTTCTTTGATTACTTCCTTTCGTAAATCTGGGTTATTGTGGCTTCGGTATACCGCTTACCGAACCGTTAACTACCGATAACCGATAACCGATAGCTTATCGGTACGGTATTGGTTTTACATAATTACATACCGTTAACCGATCTACCGTTACCGATAAGCTTAAAACCGTACCGTACCGTACCATGAACACCCCTACTTCAAAGCCTTCAGGCTGCTCCATATAAATTTCTTCATCTAAATCACCATGGAGAAAAGCAGTTTTCACATCCATTTGCTCAACCTCTAAATCTAGACTTGCAGCTAAGCCTAGAACAACACGAATGGAAGACATCTTCACAACAGGAGCAAATATCTCACTAAAATCAACTCCCTTTTTCTGTTTAAAGCCCTTGACGACCAATCTAGCCTTGTACCGTGGAACTGGGTTACCATCTTCATGTTTCACCCTGAAAACCCACCTGTTTTTCAAAGCTTTTCTATCTTTAGGAAGCTTAACCAAATCAAAGGTATGATTATCATGCAAGGAATTCATCTCATCTTGCATAGCATCTAACCACTTTTCTTTTTCTTCACTTTCCATGGCCTCTTCAAAACATTCAGGTTCTCCCCCATCAGTCAATAGTACCCACTCACCGGGAGGATACCGAGATGAAGGTACACTCACTCTAGAAGATCTTCTGAGTGAACTCTCTGGAGCATCAACAGTGATTGGTTGCTGGCCAACCACATTATCATCAACTGGAGCATCAACAATATCATCAACCTGCTGGTCATTCTGAACATGATCATCAACATGGTCATCAACCTGAATTTCAACATTTTCTTCAGGTGCAACAGTCACAGGAACTGGATCAACATCAACTAAGCTCTCACTGCTCTGAGAATCAACTTTCTCAGCCTTGTCAAAATCTTTAATTGTTTGGTCTTTAAAGAACACAACATCACGGCTTCTAACAAGTTTCTTCTCAACGGGATCATAGAAACGATAGCCGAATTCATCCTGACCATAACCAAACCAATGAAGATACACTGCCTAGTTTTAACATCCAGCTTTGACCTTTCATCTTTAGGAACATGCACAAAAGCTCTACATCCAAAGACTCTCAAATGATCATAAGAAACATTTTTACCAAACCAAACTCTATCAGGGACATCACCATCCAAAGCAACAGTAGGAGACAAATTGATAACATAAGCCGCAGTATTAAGTGCTTCTACCCAAAAGGAATCTGGCAGCTTAGCCTCTGAAAGCAAACATCTAACCCTCTCAACAAGTGTTCTGTTTATCCTCTCTGCTAAGCCATTTAGCTGAGGAGTCTTAGGAGGAGTTTTCTGATGCCGAATACACCTGCGCTCTACAATAGTTATCAAAAGGACCAATATATTCACCACCATTGTCTGTGCGGATGCATTTCAATTTCTTCCCTGTCTGTCTCTCAACCAAGGCTTGAAAATCCTTGAACACATCAAGTACCTGATCCTTGGTCTTCAAAGGAAATACCCAGAGCTTGCGAGAATGATCATCAATAAAAGTCACAAAATAAAGTGCACCACCTTTAGATATTTCTTTAGAAGGACCACACAAATCAGAATGCACCAACTCCAGCAAATCAGGTTTTCTTGAAGGCGGATGACTCTGAAAAGAAACCCTTTTCTGTTTACCGGCTAAACAATGAACACATTTCTTCAATTTTGCTTGCTTTACACCCAAAAGCAAACTCTTCTTAGCCAAACAATGAATCCCCTTCTCACTTATATGACTCAGCCTTCTATGTCATAACTCTGATGGAGCATCACTCTCCACCACATTTACTGTGTCACTAGAAATGGAGCCCTGCATAGAATACAAGTTGGAAGACTTGTTGCCTCGAGCAACGATCAAAGAACCTTTAGTCAGCTTCCACTGGACATTACAAAATGTGCTACAATAGCCATCATCATCAAGCTTTGCGGAGATCAAATTCAGTCGAATATCTGGAACATGTTTGACATTTTTAAGAACTAACCTCGAACCATTGTTAGTTTCCAAGCAAACAGTACCAATGCCAATAACCTCAGTTTCACCATCATTACCCATTTTTAATACCCCAAAATTACCAGGTGTATAAGAAGAAAAGAACTCTTTCTTCGGCGTGACGTGATAAGAGGCACCTGTATCTACCACCCAGCTAGTCTCATGGCAAACAAAATTAATGACATCTTCATTGTCACTGGCAAAAAGAAGATCAGCTTTGACAACAGTAGCAACACGATTATCATCGTCGCCCTCTTTCTTTTGTTATCTCAATTCTTTCTTATATTTGAAATAAAACTTCTTAATATGCCCTCGAATGCCACAATGATCACATGTAAGATTTTTATACCTGGACCTCGACTTGCTTCTACTTTTATCTCTGTTGTTCTGACCTCTGGACTTGTTTCTCCCTCTATCTTCAGTAACCAAAACATCGGAGTGTGAAGCTGAAGAAGATGAGCCTTGAGATTTTCTTCTCATTTCTTCATTTAAAACACCACTCTTAGCATATTCCATAGTTACAACACCACTGGGAGCAGAATTAGTCAATGAAACCCGAAGAGTTTCCCACGAGTCAGGAAGAGTATTCAAAAGCCAAAGTCCCTGAATTTCTTCATCAAATCTCACACCCATACCGGACAGCTGGTCAAGGACACCCTGAAAATAATTAATATGATCAAAAATAGGTCTGCCCTCTTTATATCTAATATTCATCAATTGATTCAGCAGGAACAACTTATTATTGCTAGTTTTCGAAGCATAAAGTGTCTCGAGCTTCTCCCACAAACTTCTAGCATGTGTCTCATTCACAATATGATTACGAACATTGTCTTCAAGCCATTGTCTAATATAACCACAAACCTGTAAGTGCTCAAATTCCCAATCTTCGTCTGACATAGACTCGGGTTTATTAGAAGCAAACACAGGTAAATGCATTTTCTTGACAAATAGAAGATCTTTCATCTTGCCTTTCCAAATATGATAATTACTGCCATTTAAACAAACCATCTTGCTCATATTTGCCTCCATCATTCAAATAGACAAACCACAATCAAATAGAACCAGTTGCTCTGATACCAATATGTTGGGAAGAAACCAAGCAATCCACAATATTGCACGACGAGGTAAAGCGGAAGAATACCCAAGTCAAAATACTTTCCACACTATTTGAATAAGAGGAGCAAACCAATCCAAGCACAAATGAAATATGGGGCAGCCACCAACAACAATAATAGGCTAGGCAAGTAAGCAAAGTAATCAAACGACAAGAGACACCAATTTTACGTGGAAAACCCCTTCAATGTGAAGAGGTAAAAAAGGACCAAAGTCCACAAAAGCTCCACTAATCAACAACAAGAATTACAAATGTTCTCCAAATTGGCCACAAAAAAAGTGCCAAATTCGGAGCAACGATACATATACCAAAAGCACCAAAACTAGAGAAGAAAGGAGTAAAATCACCAAACACACAGCTACTGTTCACGAGCTGAAATCTGATGCTACAGAGCTCCAAATCAATTTCTTCCAGTTCCCAGTTAAAGATCAAGATGAGAGGAACGTGCTGTCCAAAAATCAGCTTAATCGGACTAGGAACGAAGCGGGAATCACCTTTTAAAATCATCTGCACTGTGCTGAATTGTTCAGAAAATTCTGCTCGTTTTTCCCTCTCCTTTTCACCCACTATGGCTGCTGAATTCTCTCTTGTATATATGCCAAAATAAGACCTAAGTTGGTCTTTTATATGTGGTAATATTAGTGGGCTTAGGGCATGTAGTGGGCTGGTCCAAAAAGGATATTTATTTATGGGAGATTTACAAATATATACAATCCAAACACCAAAATTACAAAAAATACCAACATTTTTTTACACATTATATACAAAAATCAACAAAACTAGTAAATTAGGGTTCCTCCTTCTTCCTACTGCCCCTCCCCCCCCACTGCTACCACCCCAGGCGGCGGCGCCGCCTAGTCACCGCCGGACACCAGTCACCGGAATTTTTTTTTAATTTTTTTTGTAGATTTGGTGTGTTTTCACTGTATGGACAGTGTATGGACAGTGTATATATTGTGCATACAGTGAAAATACAGTAGATACACACACATACATTTATTGTATGTTTGTGTATTCTTTGTATGGACACTGTATGGACACTGTATATGCGTTCATTCACCGGATATACACACCAAAACAAATCATTACGTATTGTATGACAAGTGTATATTCATTGTATGTCAGGTGTATATTCACTGTATATACAGTGCATACACCGCACATACAATGGAAATATGCATGACATACATTCCATACAGTCTATAAACGCTATTCATACACCACAACCACCGTGATTCCGCCGTGTACCACCGGAAAATTCAAAAAAAAAAAAAAAGGAAAAGACGAGATCTGAATATCCCCGTCGCAGTGGGCAACAACATGACGATGGAGCAACAAAAACGAAAGAGAAACAACACAACAACACAGCGCCGGTGCCGGAGAAGGCAGCGCCGACGCTGCAGTGGTGAAACACCACCAGATCTGGGCGAAAATCCGGCAATGAGCTGTTGTGACGACGGGGATAGGGTAGGGGAACTCCGGCGACGGGGATGGGGTAAGGAAACTCCGGCGATCAGTGAGAGGGAAGGGAGAGAGAAGAGAGAGGGAAGAGGGAGAAAGGGATAGAAAAGTTAGGGTTTGGGTATTGGGTTAGAGAGAGGAGGAAAAATGATAATATGGTAAATGTCGTTATGTTGTGTAATTTTTCAATAATGTCGGTATTTTTTGTAATTTAACTGTTTAATGCGTCAATTAGCGTAAAAATGTCTTTATTTATCCACATAGGAAGGGAAAAGCCCATAAAAATCCCAACACAAATGAGTCTACAAATTTTAGGAGATTGTGATCTTAACAAAATTTTGTGCCAGCTATTTCTTTTTCTCATAATAATCTAATTAATTTGTCCAATCGACTTCTACAATAATCATATCTATAGTTGAAACTTTAGAGACGATGTGGTCATTCTGGTTTGGCTAAACGAAACCGAACATAAATCTGATAACGAGAAAGAAAATACGACGCAAGTTATAAAACACAGCACTATATTCTCTCTTTCCAATATGAATCAGAACAAGTCTGATAATTTTCAAGGTACAGTTCGAATCTTTTACCTGTAACTTAAGTCTGGACCAATAATTTGTGTTCTATCATCATTAATTTATACAACCTTGCCTGCCACATACAGCAACTTGGATGTACGCTACCTATAATATATTCACGTTACTTTAATGACCTTCCCAATAAAGCAAAATCCATATCCTCGTATGTAGTGTCCCTGAGTTTGTGGAATGGTTGAAATGATGTAACAAAATAGTATTGGATTAACATTATCTTCTGCAAGGACCTACTTAAGTAGTAGGTCATGATCAAGCAATAGGGTTTTCAATTTTCAACTCATACCTTCAAACGGCTCTTTTTAGGTTTTGTTTGATAGTATAAGCACTATGGTACAGGCACATATGCGTTATTATTAGTCAACAAATAATTTCAATATCTCAAGCATTCTTTAAGTACATATGGTTACTACAACTTGTGGAAACGATTAAACATTAACAAGTAGGAAGAGGAGAGGGGAGGGGACCATTTGATCCATAATTGATTAAAGCAAATGCTTTTATTAAAGGCTAATATATACTCCTATAACAAAATGTGACCTAACTTTGTACTATATATGAAAATTTGCCTGCCATTGTGTCTCCGCACTAATACGGGATACTTTTATATATGGTAGAATCTTTGGCGATATCACGCTATATTAAAAACTCTTTTACCGTAAGCATAATACAGACGAACTTCTACTTATAAAGAGGCAAATAATGCTCAGATCTAGAGCAACGTGTCTATCTTTGAAAGGATCAAGTTCTTAGGTTCCCTTTATAGGAAAATGGTTGATAACATCAACATATTAAGAGCTAACGAGGGTCATAAATACAATTCAATTAGTGGTTCCTCAAGTGAAGGAGGGATTAAGGAGCAAGACAGGTTGTTGCCAATAGCTAATGTGGGGAGGATCATGAAGCAAATTCTTCCTCCAAATGCCAAGATTTCAAAAGAATCCAAAGAAACAATGCAAGAATGTGTTTCTGAATTCATTAGCTTTGTTACTGGAGAAGCTTCGGATAAGTGCCAGAAAGAGAAACGCAAGACAGTGAATGGAGATGATATTTGCTGGGCTTTGGGAAGTTTAGGATTTGATAATTATGCTGAGCCATTGAAGAGGTATTTACATAAGTATAGAGAATTAGAAGGAGAAAAAGCTAATCAAAATAAGGCTGCTGGCAACAATAGTATTGAAGAAAGGGAGAGAGATGAACCACAAAGGAAATCTACAGTTTCACCTACTCACAACGCCAACAATTTTTTCCTCCCTGGAAGATTTATATGAAGAAAAATACTTTTTTACCCATAACTTTCGAGTTTGGTACTTGATGAGTAAGCTTAGATTTTTACTTCATTTTTTTTTTTCTTGTTTTAGTCTTTAGTGCTTGTTTTACTAGTAAAACTACTAGTATGTGAAAATAATGTCTGTTTTGATGATTTTGAACAATTAACCTTCTGATTCATGTATATATACATCTATGTTGGTTTCACATTTAGCTAGTCTACCTGGTCATGGTTCTTGATTCAAGGGTACTTAATTTTAACTTTCGTTTTGTTCTTACTGTATCCTGCACAAGAAGACACAAGGGGGATGAAGCTAATTAATAACTTACTTCGAGCTCAGTCTAAGATTCCCATACAGGTAATAGCACAAAATCCTTCTCTTTGCTACTTCATATAATAAAAAGCTACCCGTTGAGACTTGTTACTTTCAATTACTTGATGAACTTGTTGGGATATACTAATAACCATGCGGTTTTAGTCAGATTATTCCTAGTTTAACAATTAGTTATTCATTTACTAAAGATAATGAATTATTATTTATTTAGATTAATTGTGTCATGTGTGTCATATTATTTATATAATACTCCCTCCGTCGCAAAATGATTATCTACCTTTCCTTTTTGTTTGTCCCAAAATGAGTGCCTCTTTCCTTTTATGACAACTCTTTAAATCTAAGGTTTATTTTGGACCATAGGATTTAAAAACTCTAGCCCACATTACCCACATATTTCATTTGAAACCATAAGATTTAAAAGTCTTCTTTATTTTCTTAAACTCTGTGCCCAATCAAACCCAGATACTCATTTTGAGACGGAGGGAGTAGTTGATTTAGTGTGAGCCAAGCTTACATGGAAGATTAAATCATCGGTTCTTATAAATAATAAAGTAATGTTCACAATCTAAGACAGAAATTGGACAAAGCCATCAGTATGAATGTAGTACAAGATTGTATATAATTTATCTTGATTATGGGAGTGGTATAGTTCCAACTTCTTGTGCTAGTGCGCTTTGTGTGTATTGAACGGACCAAGTAGAGATAAGTATTTATACTGACTATATAAAACAAACTCTCTAGCTCACCAAATGTACTTATACTCTTAATCTTGATATAGCTATTATTAGTGGTGTATATTATTCATTGTCTTGATTTATCAATAGGTGAGGTCCAGGATATTTGGGTCAAATTATTCCTGATAAGTTGGATAATGATAATATGCATTTGCGAAGTGATAGCTAGTTGATAGAATCCACATCTCGATATAGAGATTGATGATACCCCTTTATGAAAGCGTATAGGTTTCTATGTGTAAATCTGGCCTGAGGAATTTATATCCGGCACATGGAATAAGTTAAACGGAAGTCTAAAGGATATTTATTTAGTCAATATATTAAATTGTCAGTAATTTGATATTATTTATTGGTGTCTGTAAGCTAATAGTGGGAGTTAAATTAGATTTGGTGGAAGAATTCGAAATTCAACTGAGGAGTGCAATTACAAATTTCTAGTGGAAATAATTTGTAATTTATTATGAAAATGTTAATTCTAGAGAAAAAGAATTAATTCGATAATTGGAATCCTCATTAATTAATTCTGTGGTCCCTGTTGTGACCGAATTCAATTAGGACTAGGAGAGGGTTTCTTGGTGGAAAAGAATCATAGATAGTTTTGGAAAAGCGTTTTAACCTAAAACTATATAAGGAGGATTCTTGGCCAAAAGGAAAGACACAAGAAAAACCTAATAGTTTTCTCTCTCTGATATATTTGTTCCACCCAAATATTATTAGTTTGGGTATTGTTCGAGTACACGACAGAAGATCATGACACTGGAGATTATTTCGCTGTTGAAGTCACGCTTCAAGAGGTATTCTGTTTTATATTTACGTTAAACTTAATAGCATGCTAGTTTGTCTATACTACATGTGAGTCATGATCCTAGAATTGCTTGCGCTGTGTTTATATTCCTTTTAGAATTCAATGCAACTTCCTAGTTGTCTCTACTTCTTTACCTGCTTAATCATAGAGAGGACATTAGGAAACTTAGCTGGCGATTCAGACTATTTTCTGTTCATGTTTTACTTGGATAGTACTTTGTATTGGTGTTTGCTTTATGTGTCAAGCATTGACTACTACAGTATTATGATTGATAAGGACAAGTGAAGGGATAGCAATGCAGAACTGCAGTATCCACATGAGGAACCAAAATACATGAGCCATAAGAAAGGTTTCCTTGCTAAAAGCAGCTACACTGTACTCGTACCAAGAATATTTAGTTCTCTATTGGAAAAACCAATAAAACAACAAAACACTAAACTAGTTCTCTCACTGAAATGTCAAATTATTTCAAACTAAATTTAAACGCTTACAGAAAATGAAACAAGAAAGACTATAAACAAGGCATTTTCTTGTCTAAGCATCACTGGACAGATGGAGATTGAGGGTAGCACATGTTATTGTATGCTTCTCCTTTGTCTGTTTCCAACTAAATGCACAACCATTTCTAGACTGACATGTTCTATTCTATCCTAATAATTTCAAAGGCCTAACGAACTCTAAAGCTCATATATCATTCCGACTTTTAACATGCGTTTGTGAGGGATATAGAAAACTTTGTTACTTTGTCTCAAGTTCCTCTTCAAGAAATTAAAAACATAATCTATCACCACTCTCTTTGCTATACTTGACCCCTTGCAAGCAATCACATCTTGTTCCCCTACCAGATGTACAACCCCAACATTATAAGCTCTCTCCAACACTTCTATGTCCCTCTCAACAGAAAACGCCGAATCCTCTAGTAAGTCACAATTAACGTTGGAATCATTCTCCAATTCTATGCTCTTACCTGTTGATACTATGCTACTTTCTGCTGTTATTGAAAATTTGAAATCTTGTATAAATTGCTTGAGCCTCTCTACCAATAATCTTTCAAAAGGCTCTTCCTCGTTGCGCACATCATTGTAACCATATCTTACCACACATCGGAATACATAGAGATCATACGGCTTCACCCTGCGGAAGAGGAACCTTTCTTCTACTGGCACTTTGCTTATGGGAAGTGATTTAACAGAAGCAAACACAAGAACAGAGTGTAAAGCGGGTACATTCTCCACATAATGCTTGAAAATTGGTGGGATTCCATGTACAAGTTCAGAATAGAAAATTGCAAGTCCTGGTAGGCGATGGGAATCTGTCTCATCCACTGTCTCCTTAATCTTCTCAGGAGAAATCTTGTGTTCTAGCTCGAAATGATACTTCTTTCTATACACGTAATTCCATACGTACATGACAAACATTAGGAACATAGCAAAAGCTAGTGGCAAGTAACCACCTTGTTCGAACTTGTAAAGGACTGCGCTTAGGTACACAAGCTCAACCGTGCCAATGATTAAAAGATAGGCGATTATGAAAAGAATGTGAGTTTTCCAGATCATGATCATCACTAGTACGAGGAAGCCTGATGTCAGTGTCATCACAAACACCACCGCTATTCCTGTAAACAAATGGTTTCGTTGCATATTAGATATATGCTTCCTTTTAAGACATTCTCACCAATAAATATCAACTCCATATATTTAGAAGACAAAAAAATGGACTTACCATAAGCATTGCTAAGCTTTTCAGTAGTTCTGAATGCAAGAGTGACAACAACACAAGCCACCATGAGAAGGTTATTAATCTCAGGGATGTATATTTGTCCATGATGTTTGATTGATGTATGCACAATTTTAACACGAGGAAAGCATCCTAATGCAAGGGATTGTTGTATTATAGCGAAAGTCCCAGATATCAAGGCTTGACTTGCAATGATGGCTGCTAAAACTGCTACCGCAAATGTTGGCCAATATAAACTATCTGCACTTGTAAAGTTAAAAAAAGGACTATTTGAGATATTCATTCCTTTTGTCCTCGTGATTCAGATATAAAAGATTCAACATATATAGGCTGACAATGTAATTTTACACTATCGAAGTGGTTTAGCATCGATAGTATTGTTACTTATAAATGCTTGACATCGAAAATTAAGTGACCTTACATAAAGCTTAAAACATGTACAAATTGTGCTTACGAGGTAAGGACTTGTAGAAGGCATCAGTAACATCATCGACGTGATTCCTTAAAAAAGCTCCCTGACCGAGATATGCTAATATGAGCGCTGGATATGTCACGCAGCACATACTTATCTGTATAGACCGAACACTAAAATGACCAACATCTGCAAATAATGCTTCACCTCCTGCAATTCATTATTCAATATACTTCACTCCTAGCATAAGTTACTGGAGCGGAAAATTCTTCTTCTTTTCAATATCTCTTCTACTGCATTTTAAAATCGTTGAAAGGAAATAAATACCTGTTATACACATAACTACACCACCAAGAGAAATCCAAGCATCCTTTTTGTTCCTCTTGAAGTAGTCAATGATGTATTTAGGATTGAGAGCTCTTATAATAGTTGGATCGTACTTCACGAAGTTGTAAATGCCAATACCAGCAATAAATAAGAACCACAAACAAAGTATAGGTGCAAAAGTGTAGCCAACTTTTTCAGTTCCAAATCTTTGAAACATGAACAGAAAAATCAAGATGCCTACTGCAAGCCAAACAATCCTTCCTGCATCAATGACGGGCAATCCGTTTACATGTATTGCTGCATGGTGATTATCTTGCTGTTTATGAGAAAACTATTACTTATATAAAGTTCAATTAATAGCAGGTGCTATCCCTCCTGTCCATTTTATTTGATCTGTTTCACTTTTCGAGAGTCAAATTGACCATTTTTTAGATTTAAATTAAACTAGATTTAGTCAATATTTTAAATTATATTGTAGATATTAAAAAACTACACGAAAAATACTACAAGTTACAATTCTTGTTATATTAATATGGTAAAGAAATATATCTCAAAATATTGGTCAAAGTTTATATTGTTTGACTTTTAAAAAAGGAAAGTGATCAAATAAATTGGACCGGAGGGAGTACTCTTTTCACACCAGTGAAACAGTCGAGAATTCTTTTTTGGTAAATCTCGAAAAATTTGACTCATTTTTAGATTGATTTCTTTTCCTAGTAATTGAACTTTTATACAAAAAGAAAGTAAAAGTTTATAAAATGAACTCATAAAATAAAAATAAGATGCAAAAGTTACCTTCAGTAAAGACAGAGGGAGCAGCTGCTTTAACTCCTCCAACAGCAGACAAAACTGACCAAATTAATTGTAGAAATCTTATTAGTATCATTAACTCCAACAATATTACAGGATAGGACTAATTAGTTTTAACTTTTAACCCCATTTTGTTGTATGTTCCTCTTTTCCAATACTCCCTCCGGTCCATATTATTTGATATTTTGGTATTTTCACGCGTATTAAGAAAATCACATTTTTAGCATTAATTAGTAATGTAATTGACTATATTAGCCCTTATTCAAGCAATTATTACTTATCATTTTGTTTAAAGACATTTATTAGCAAGGGGTGATATTGTAAAATTTCATCTTGATTTCTGAAAAGATCAAATATTGTGGACCAAAAAATATAAGTTAAAACATCAAATAAAGTGGACCGGAGGGAGTAGTTCTTTTTGCCATAAGAACTGGCCAAACGACGTACGTGATTAAAAATAGATCGTCACTAGTTTGACAGGATACGTTCACTAATTCCAGGAATAGGAGCTTGCTAGCTCAATTTTGCGGGAAGAGGTTAAAACGTCTTCTATGTATTAAAGGTCACTATGAAAAATAAAAGATCCGTGAAACGTTTACTAGTAGTACTACTTAGCTAGAGTAAATTAAGAGGTTTACCATAGCCTGCTCTTGAAAAAACGTTACTTGTAATTTTACATCTTATAAGCGGCTTAACTGTTTAAATATTTCTAATAAAGTACTATACTAATTAAGATTAGTGACGTGCCTGAAATGCATGGAGTGAGAACGCCATCCCCAATAACCATAGCAGTACCAAGCATTGTGGCAAATAGCAGAAAGAACTTTGCAAAGTTACTTTTTTCTAGCATAGACTTGAGCTTTGAGGCTCGAAGTGTGCGTCTATCTGGCATATCAAGTTTAAAAGTCGACACATCTCTATCTTCTGCCTGTTGACTTGGAATTAGTCCCACCTTTGAATATCGACATATCAATGAATATAACGCAAATGTACCTCCTGAAAAAAAAATTGCTTTGATATTATAAATTTTTTAGAGTAAGTTAAGTTGAGCTTATTATATTGTTTCTAATTTAAGAATAGTAGTTACCGTCTCCATTGTCATTGGCTTGGAGAACAATGAAGACATACTTGATGACAGGAATCAAGGTGATAGTGTACAAGATGAGAGAGAGAGCACCGATTATATCTTCTTCGTATTTTACACCATTAGCGAAGATGGTTGAATACACGTACAGTGGTGACGTTCCAATATCTCCATATACCACCCCTATGCTTTGAAACGCCAATGTTAATATCACTGACCATTCCAATGCCTGATAAACCATGCAAAAAAGAAAAAGAGATCCAAGTTATATATAACTGGATATCAACACAACATAGAGTTCTCAGAATTGAATGCTTTTGGCATGACAAAAGTCATTTTTAAAAGACTAATTTTCTAGAAAATATTTTTCATGAATAGTATCTTCTAGAAAAATAGATAGTAGCAAAGAAATGATTTCCATGCATAAGTGAAACTGCGAAAGAAGTCACCTTTTTCCTCTAATCGAAAGTTCTCTAATATAACTTCTGTCGTATCAAATAACTAAAAGTGACGTTTCGTGGAAAACAGTTTTCTAAAATGACTTCCATCGTATCAATTACGAAACACACCCTCTAGCCTGGTTTTTAATCAAGTTGCCAGCTAACCTTTTTGGCCTCGGGCACCTTGCTGGACTCCAAGTCTAAGGAGTCATATCGTTTTAACTTCTCGCTAGGATGTTGCTCATGAAGAACATCTTGGTTTTGCTCATTGCATGACATATCTTTTTTATCTTTAAAAGATTGATTTCTTCCCTTCTTTAGCCAAGGAGAAAAAATAAGATAAAACTAAGTAATTAAAAGTTGGGAGTTCCCCTAACATCAAGCATAATTGATTAAAAAGAAGAAGAGGGAAGAGAAGAGGACAAGGCTAGAGTCTAATATAGGAGGGAGACTCATGGAAATCATACAATGTATTCGATTTCACTTATATCAAGCTTAGAAGAAAGTAGAATCAAGACTTCATAGAAATGAGCGAAATAAGGTGTGGATTTGTATGGAAGAAAATCGTGTTCTCCCGTCGTCTCCACACGTAAATGGTTCCTCACAAGTTAGCAACAAACCTACCAATCGACAGCCGCGTCTTGCGCATCCTTATATATCTTGCAATAACCAATAGCGGTATTTCTCTTTTCTTAGTAAAAAGTACTACTAATATCTGCATCCTCAGACAATATTTTTTAAGAATATATGATTTTATTGATAAATAATGTGGGCACAATTTTGCTTATCCATTGATTCTTCCTTTCGATTTATTATTCGTACTTCGATGGCTTTAGCAGCGTATTTCCCGAACGTAGGATGATTTGTATTTCCGTGATGTATTTGATGATCAAGAAGTATGTAGAAGCATTCTATTTGAATCTTGAATATTGCTAGAACTTGAAAAAGATATATTTGATATGTCTTTTGATCTCATTTTGAAAAGTACTTTTTTTTTTTGGGATATCCACGTTGTGCATGTACCATGTTAGATGTTAATGAGTAAATTATACAAATTTTTACGCTAGTGAATACTTTAAGAATCTTTATTACACAATATATTGATATTTTAAAAAGTTACAAAACATAACGAAATGTTTATAAATATTAAAAAACACGACATACTATATATCTCCCTACCCTTAACCTAAATTTTCATCTCCTCTCTACGCCTTCATATCTAGAGCTGCCTCATCCCCTTCTCTTTCGATCATCAACCCTTCTACCATTCCCAACCCCACTACCGCCGTAACACCAACAACACCTCACCAGTGCCATCCTGTTGCCGTCATCGTTCTATGCTCCTTCTGGCATCAGTCGTCCATATCTTTTCTCATCCTATGCTCCTCCAAATTTGTAAGTGCTTCTCCGTCATCCACTCTTTAGCCCTTCCACCTTGACGTTGTCCAAATCTACACCTCAAAAAGAATGTGTAAACGGTCGAATAAAAATAATTTACCTAAACATTAAGTTGAGGTTGAATCCTACAGAGAACAATATAAAGGGCGACTAAGTTAGTGGCGAATTATTACCATTTTAAAATAAGCCAAAATCTTTTTGATTATTTGATAACTAACAACTAATAAAAATATGAACTAACTAGAAAAGAGGATAAATTGATCAATAGACTTCACAAGCAATGGGGAAATGACACTTGAATTAATTCACCTAATTAGACTCTTTCGATGCCAAATTAGCCTAACCAACATTAACTCTCTCGATGTTAAATGAGTTGCATAAAACTCAATCTATATGTGCCCAAGTCGGAGTATATATTCATATCTCCCGCAATTAGTATATCTACTAAATTAATGTTCAAAATATGGAAACAAATCAAATAGACCAAAAATATTCAATACATTGCATGGAAAGGAGAAAGAAGTAAAAATGATTAAGAGAAATTTTCATTGGGCTGCTCAAAATCTTCAATTACTTTTGTGTTTTGAATGTGAGTTCTTGACTGCAAAGCTTGTAAAAATGGCCAAGGTAATTTCTAAACCCTAAATCAACCTACTTTAGCTCCCAATTATTACATAATGTTGAAAAATTATCCCTTTAATATAAATAAAAAAAGCTTGAGTTTGCACTCATAGCCTCTTTCCCTTGTATTTTTGACTCACTAGACATTTTTGTTGTGTTGTCTATTCCCCCAAAATATCCTTGTCGGTGACATTTCTTTAGGAAATAGCCTCTGTTCTTTCAAAAAAATTCACCATATGCACCCCTAATCCCTAGTTATGTTCTTTTGTCCCCACTAAGAAATATTTTAGCAAAATGACCTCCTGTCCATTTTTAAACGTGTAAAAAGACTATTTTTCTCCTGACCAAAATAAGCCCTAATTCTATGTCTAACCCGCCCCTCTTCTCTCTCTCTCTCTCTCTCTCTCTCTCTCTCTCTCTCTCTCGAATTAGGGTTAGTTTCCTTCTCCATTCTTTTTTTTTTTTTAGTTTACTGCGAAGTTGTGTTTTCCTTTTGTTGATATTCATTATTTATCCAATTTTTCGTTCCGTCAATGTTTAAATTTTGTTGTTAACCGATAATATTTATATAGTAACTTGTTATATTAAATTATTTTAATCAGGTAGTTACTGTAATTTTTAACAAAGTATTGTTGTTGCACTTTGATTTTCTTTAACTGTAGAAACTGTTTCCCACAGGGCAATAATTGATAAAAATTATATTAAATATATAGTTAATTTATATCAAGCATGGGTTGTATTTTGTATGGAAAATGTTGCCTTTCAGTCTGTTTTTTTTTTTTTTTTTTTTTTTGTAATTTTTGCTTCCTTGAATCATTAAACTTTGTTGTTAATCGGTAATATTTGTTAATGTTGTTGAATATGTTATATGAAATATATTAATTACGTAGTTGATATAAATTTTTAGCAAAGTGTTAAAGTGTTGCATTTTATTTTCTTTTTTCTATAGAAACTATTGCCCACAAGGCAATAACTGAGATTATATTCAAGCATAAGTTCAGTTGGTTGTTGCATTTTTTATTTTCCAATTGTTGTTGAGCTGTTGCCTACATGACAATAATTGACATAACATTTAAGCATAAGTCCTGTTTGTAGAGAAAGTGTTGTCTATCAGGCTGTGATTTACTCAATATTTAGTAATAAGTATTGTCTTTTAATTTTTCCTTCTTTTTGTGGTTTTGACATTACATTTGTTGATTGTATAGAAAAACTTGTTTCCTATTAAGATTGAGTTAGTTATGGTGTGACACTGCATTTGTTGATTCAATTTTTATTTGTTTTGTTCTATTTTTTGTATTCAGCCTTCCGTTAATTTTTGTGCAAGCATGATTGTGGTGCTTATGTGCTTAAGATTGCTGATTCAATAATGCATGACAAATATGTTTTCAAGATGAAGTGTACGCAGTTGAAAGATAATCATTTTGATTGGGTTGCTAATCTGTGGAGTCATGATAGTTCCAAGTCAAATGGTGGATATGGTACTCCTCATGAGAAGATAGGCGATGATTACCAAGATCATAATTTTCTTCTTTGTGAATGATTAATTGGAAAGCCGTTCTCTGTTGTATAAAAGTAATAAGGATGACTGAATTTTTAATGTGAATGCATGTCTTTTTAGTTGATACGACTGAATGGTTTGTGTGTAACATGTGTTTATATTTTTAGCAATGTGAAGGCCTTGGGATTTGTAGAGTTTGATTGTATTAAGTGTTGAGTGTATATTTCTTGCAAGCATTTTACGTGCGTCATGGCTTGTTTTTTAATGTTGGTTTGTATTTTATAAGCTAAAGATGTTGTGAGGGCAGTAACTCAATGCAAGTGGCTTGTGGAATTTGGTGAGGGGTAGGGGTGAAGTGCTGCCTAAGCAGCATCATTTCAAGTGTATTAGCTTTAGGAGTTTGGGTAGGGGGTGGAGGCAAAGTGCTGCATGTTAAGGGATCTGGTTTGTAAGTTGTGTAGGCCATGTGCTGCCTGTCAGGCAACAACTTAAGGCATTTGGTTATGAGGTTTTGATAAGTCTTTGCGGGCAACTGTTGCCTATTTTACAACACTTGCATCTAAACATAATGGTAGAGGGGTAGGGGAGGGGTTAATGGAGAAATAAAGCTAAGAAATATTGAATGCTTAGCTTGTGTTTTTAGTGTTTGTTTGCACATTTTAAGCTTATTATATAAGGTCACCAACTCAAGACAATTGGCTTAGGGGATTTGGTGACAGTTGATGTCAAGTGTTGCCTATGCAGCATTTTAAGGGAATTGAAGATTGGGGGAATTTGGTGAGAGGTGGGAGTCAAGTGCTGCCTAGACAACATTTCAAAGATATTGGCTTGGGGAATTTGGTGAGAGGTTGGAGGCTAAGGGTTAAATGGAATTGGCTAAGGGAATTTGGTGATGGGAAGAAGCCGAGTGCTGCCTGGGCAGCTACTCAAGACAATTGCCCGTGAGAATTTTGTAAGGATTAGCAGACAACTGTTGCCTATTTACCAACACTTGCAGGCAAACACAATGATAGTAGGGTTAAGGAAGAAATAAAGCGAAAACATATTGAATCAAAATACAATAAGACAAAAACAAACAGTGTTCTTTAAAATGCCCTTCAAAATATATTAAAAAAAAAATATAATATTACAAAATATAATGACTGGCAAACTATCACTAATTTGCTGAAGCCGGTTGAGTAGATTCATCGATGATATTTAGCTCGTCATCGTCGTTTATATGCCCCGTAAGCACCATATCACTGATTTGTTTGAGTACTTTTATATACATTGTGATTTAAACTCTAAAATTCTATAACTAATATTTTCATTCCGTCATTCAGCCTTGCTACGTCGCTCTTCAAAATAGTGCTCTGTGTTCCATTGTAAGCAATGTAGATGCATTTTGTTGCCACCTAAATTCTGCACGCAATAAAATGGTTAAACGAGACTAGAATTTGTTGAGTAGACTAACAAGATAGACACAAACATTCAATTTTTGCTTTTTTTAGTATTGTTTGTAGGCGGTAGAGGTCGACTGGAAACAAGTTGCAGAAACTTGTCTACACTTTTTTACTTAAAGTATTGGCCTTCAACCACAACTTGTAGGAAAATTCAGTACAGAAGTTATAGCAAGTGAACACAAAGACTCTACAAAACAACTAAAGTGCTACCTGTTAGGCATCACATGTAGAGAATTTGTTTTGCACCAAACCTCCAAGTGCTGCCCACAAGGCAACACTTGAAAAGGCGCCTACTATGCATTGAAAACTGCTGCCTACTAGGCAGCACAAGTAGAGCTACTCCACATGTGCTATTTTGAACCGGACCTCCAAGTGTAGCCCTATGGGAAACACTTACAAGGCACCACACCATGCAATCAAAAGTACTGCATATTAGGCAATACATATAGAGTTTATCTACAAGCAATTATTTGCAGTACAACTACAAGTACTGCCCACAAAGCAGTGAGTGCATTACAAACAAATTCCCATGGAACAGATCTTAAAAAGCGTTTCCTGTTATTGACAATTTACAGATATCATCTACAAGTTATTTCAAGTTAATTTAAGGAAAAGTAATGCAGTTACAACTAAATAAGAGTAATCGCAATTTCTATTCGTAAATTTTGCAGCAAATACAGATTCAAACTAATATATTTTTTGTGCAGCAATTAAAATTTAATATGACGTCAATTGTTGGTTATCTAGTACTCCCTCCGTCCCAATTTATGTGGCACTTTTCTTTTTTGTTTGTCCCAAAATAAGTGGCACATTTCCTTATTTGACAACTATTTAATGTATTATTTCTATTTAACCCTTGTTGGGCCCTACATACTTTTAAACCTACCAACAACTTTTTTATTACTCAAATCTTCCCTCTCTTACTTTTTCAAGGGTAAAATTGATACTTAACATGGTCAACCTCTATTTTCTTAAACTCCGGGCTCGGTCAAATGGTACCACATAAATTGAGATGGAGGGAGTAGTAGTTTTGAATCATTATCATCAAAATTCACAACTCACACTATAGATAATTTTTTATTATACAAAAACTAAACAAATTCTACGAATTTAAGATGTAATTTTGCAAAATTTAATTTAAAAATCAACGGAATATTAAAGAAATAACCTTTGAATCTTCTTTTTTCTGGAAATTTGAATTCTTAGGGTTTGAAGTAGTTGTAAAAGCTTCTTTTTCTGAGAAAATAAGTTGCAGAATGGTAAAGGAAGGGAAAGGGACAGATCGCGTCTTTTTATTAGTTGTTTAGGGGTAGTTTCGTTCGAAAATATTTCACTTAAGTTAAGCAAGGTCATTCTTACTAAACCACTCTTAGTGAGGCCAATTAGGCAAACCATTGTCTTAAGTGTCATAGTTCTGTAATTTTTCTATTTTTAACACAATGCCAAAGTGCGGCCATTACTTTTTCTTGGGAGCCATCCTGATTCCTTGAATGATTGTGAGGCAAAAAGTGCGGGTAGTACTTTAAAGTGCGGACCTAACTTTCCTCTTTTCTTCTCAGTTCCCGTTCTTTTCCAGTGTACTCGCTTTACTCCGTAACACTTTTCTTAATTCTTCATTTCGTCTGATTGAATATTTTTGCTTATTTTAGCTTCTTTTTGGACTTTTGTTCATTGTAAGCACATCAATACCTGAAAGTAAATTACATAACAATTGACCATAATTCATTATCAATGTGAAGGTTACAAATTAAAATATTGCTCCGTCCTTCTTTTTTGGTCATTCCTAAAAAGAATGACACATTTGTTTTTTAATTTAACAACTATTTAATAGTAGTATTCATATTTTATCCATATTGAGCCGCACTTGTTGACACCCAATTTTGACCCTCTATTTAAATTTAGATATTAAAAAATAAACGTAGAAATTGATGGTGATTTGAAGGTAGAATAATTTCTGATATGTGTGGTGTATATATGTATATGCTTATGTATAGCTTTTTATTTTCGTGTATTTGTACGTCTCGGTGCATCAATACAACTAGGTAACTTCAAATTCATAGATAATAAAAAAATTCCTAATTATGAATATTTGATAATAATTATAATTATTTTTTTATCCAACATGGTGCATTTAGAAAGGATAAAAAGATCAATTAACATATAACTAAGATTTTTATACTTTTAATCTACTAGAATAGATAGATATATTAAGCGTGTCAAATCGAAATATATTTTTTTTTTTTTTTTGAAAAGAAAAGGTAAATAGAATTTCATTTCACCAAAATAACTTTGTACAACTCAAGCAACTGCTGATCAATTGCTACCTCACTAACTGACTCTAACTATCAACTATCTGCTATACAGGTTTTGAATGCATATACATGTATAAAACATGATTAAATGGAATCATGAAGGGAATGGGTCTAAATTCTTCAAAGAACTCTTCTTCCCATATCCCTTCATCTGAAGTATATATGAATTGCAATCTCTCTGCACAATCTATCTTCCTTTGTAAATACCTACAATTTATGGTGGGTGCCAAACTGTTTATGCGTAAAATTAGCTTAAAGATAAAACATATAGGATTTATAGAAGGGCCACAAGCAATACAGTAAATACGCAGGAAAAGTAATAAACATAGAATTAAGCAGAGAAATAAATAGTTATATTCCTTGAGAATAGTCGAGTTCTGTGTGAATCGCTTGATGTACAATACAATGGAAGGAAGGGTACTTATAGCTACAAGTTTACCCAGTCCTAATTATGGTAAAATACAATGACTAATAAGGTCGTGACCCTGTTTACTCAAGACAGTGGTATATACTAACCCTAACTAGAAGATTGTAAACCCTAATACGGTGAGATGCATGCCTTACTTCCCAGGACCCGTGCCTACTGAGAGGTCGTGGCTTTGGGAGCAGACGTGTATCCTTTATGCCCGGTGACTTGTAGGCTAAGTCTAGTTTTCGCCAGCTGGAATCGTATCCCTGTAATCATAGGTGGTATATTTTTACCCACACACCTGTGCAACTGTAATCTCAAGTGGTCAATATTATATCTCTTGTTCTTGCATTCATATTCATCGTTATTATTAATTATTCATTCAATTCTTGCAATCTTGATCCAACAGATTGCTTATAATCCAATTACAAATTCAATTATATTCTAAATCAGTATTTAGAGTCATATAATGAACACTCGAAAAACAAGGGGTCAAAAGTCTCAGTTCCAAAACTGCAGAAGCCGCATGTTGCTGGGATTTGAATACCAAACTTCTGCAGTCGTTCTACTATCTATTGTTCATTCAATTATTGCAATCTTGATACAACAAATTGCTTATAACCCAATTACAAATTCAATTGTATTCCAAATCAGTATTTAGAGTCATACAATGAACACTCCAAAAACAGGTGGTCAAAAGTCTCAGTTCCAAAACTGCAGAAGACACATGTTGCTGGGATTTGAATAGCAAATTTCTGCAGTCGTTCTACGGTTGCCAATCTTTTCTATACATCCAACCATAGGATAAATTTTAACCTGGGATGCATATTATGCTGCAGTACTAGTTGCTTCCAAGGAACCTTGGGGTGTTCAGGCATCAAGCATCTATACATTTTCGTAATGGAAAACTTGTCATCTTGTGCTTGCATTTGTTGTAACCAAGTTAACAGATTCCCCTATAGTGCACTAATGTACTGTTCATGACAGAGTCTTTAGACTCTACAATCTTTCTCACTACCCATGATGCATTCCTTATCATGGTGCAGGCTTCAATGCTCCCTTTTTCAATATAGAACCTGTTCACCCACTTTATTTACAAGCAATCTTTCTTTTTGGTGATTCCCCACAATTGTTACAATATTACTGCTTTGTTCCATAAACAGAGATTGATTATGTTAAGACCCCATGATATTTGAGGTAAATAAACTTTGTCCCATGCTACCAAGTCTTTCTCGAATACATTTGCCATTCCTGTCCATAAGAAAGTTCTAGACACAGTCTCAATTGCTTTCATCACTTTTGGAATAAAAAAGAGCTAAGCCCAGTAGGGTTGGATGCCTAACTGACTTTATCATTTGTAATCTTCCAGCATAAGACAACATCTTGGAAGACCAACAAGTAATTCTTGCAGTGACTTTTTCAATGAGAGGTAGATATTGGCCAATTTTGAGCTTCTTAGAAGATAATGTCACACCCAGGTACCTGAAAGGCAATGTACCTTTACTGAAGCCTAAAACCTATAATATATCCTATCTAATAACATCTGAAACTCCAGCCAAGTATATAGAACTTTTGTCCACATTTGCTTGCAAACCTGAGGCCTTAAGAGTTTTTGGAATGTGTCTTATACAAGTTGGATTGAGATCGTATCTGCTCGACAAAACATACAAAGATCATAACCGATACCAATCACTCCAAACTTTCTGCATTTTAGATAAAAGTTGAAGTCCCTATTTGTGGCTAACTGATACATCTCTCTCTGAAGATACTCCATTGCGATCACAAATAAGTAGGGTAACATAGGGTCCCCTTGTCTAAGCCCCATTTGCCTGGGAATGGTTTATTGAGTACACCATTCATAACTAGGGAGTATGAAATAATGGAGACACATTCCATCATCCACTGAATGAAATTGAATGAAAACCCTAAGTCAGTCAATACTCTCTTCAAGAAGCTCTACTCTAATTCATAGGCTTTCCTTAGATCAACCTTTAGTACACATATTAGGATATGCCTTTCCTCTCATAACCTTTGAAGAGCTCATGACAGAATATAATATTATCCATAATGCTCCTCCCTTGTATGAAGGCTGATTGAGAGTGTCCAAACATACCATCAATTACCTATTTGATCCTACCTGTGAGAACTTTGGCAATGATCTCGTATAAGGTATAACAACATGCAATGGGTCTGTAGTCCTTGACTTGGGTTGGGGAGGGGACTTTTGGAACTAAGGTAATAGCTGTACAATTAATTGCTTTAAGCATTTCACCTGTAGTAAAGAAGTTTTTAATTGCATCAACCACATCATCTCCCACAACCTCCCAGTTTTTGGTAAAGAATTCAATGGGATAACCATCAATATCAGGAGCTTTGTCATTTGGCATTTCTTTGATAGCTGCCAAAATCTCCTCTCTAGAGACCTCCTGGATCAGTTTAACTTGTTGCTGATAACTTAGGCATTTCCCTTTTTTGATTATTTCTGAGTTTGGGCTTGGAAGTTCATGTGCTCAATCACCCATGAGGCCATTAAAGAAGGAAATAAACTCAACTTCCACCTGTTTTGGGTCTTAAATCTTCATTCCATTATTATCATACACAGTAGTGATGGAGTTTTTGGCTGTTCTAGTCTTCCATTGAGCATGAGAGTATGTAAAATTCGCATCTCCACTAGATATCCAACTAGCTCTTGATTTTTGTGTTAACACCTATTCCTCTACATTACTTTACTTTTCAATTTCTTCAAGCAATTGTTTTTCTTGGTGTAGTTGTGTTGGATACCATTGGTGAACATATCTCTTAATTTCAGATTGGGTGACCTTCAACTGCTGTCTTGCATAGTTCAACTTCTGACTATAAGATGCCATATATGTGTTCAGGCCTTTCAACTCTCCTTTTAATCACTTTAGCTTTTCCCATATGTTGTGCATAGATCTATCACTCATGTCATGACTCTACACACTGGTTAGAATTCCACTAAAAACAGGTTGATCCATGACATTGGTGAAAAACATGAATGGTTTAGGGTGTAGTTATTGGTGTTTATAACTTTTGATGTATATTAGAGAATGATCTGATACAGATGGGTTCATAAAATCAGTCTCTATATGCCTATTCTCTTGCATCCACTAGGGATTACCAAAGGCCCAATCTATTTTACTATATAATCTTCTGCTAGCTTGTTGTTTGTTGCACCATGTGAAGTGCCACCCAACAGCTTTAAGGGGAATCAAATGCAATGCATGTATGCAGGTTTTGAATCCTTGGGTCTCAACTTAGGTGACTAGAGCTCTAACTTTATCTTTTGATGACAACACATTATTGAAGTCTCCATACAGAACCAAGGATCTTGTACATGACTACCTAACTATATGAGCTTTTTCCAGAACACTTCTCTTGAATGAACATCATTCTTTGCATAAATAACTCTTAAAAAATGAAGAAACCACTTACGGGATCATCTACTGAGCAGTGAATGAATTGCTCATCTACCTTCAAAATTTGGACAGTAATAGAGCTTTTCCACAGTAGCCAAATCCTCCCAATTGCAGCATGAGGATAGTTGTTGCAAGTGTTCCAACCCCTTGCTACTTTATTGATTACTTTTGTTGCTTTTCTTTATTTCACTCTAGTCTCAAGGCATCCCATGAGCTCTATCTTATTCAACTCTTTTTGTTTAAAAGGCTTATTAAGCCCTCTAATATTCCATGTAGACATGATCATGGGGGTTTAAATTGGCTTGGGCCACCCACCCCAGATAAGTTGACTATTATATCCCCTTAAAGTAGAATATCTATTTGCAGTTGGAATTATTGTACAAAGCTGTTCATTGTTGTTCTATCCACTCATTCCACTCACTTCACCATGATCTTGCTTCACCCCCTGGCGAATAAAATTTATAGAGACGAGTTCCCCATCTGCAGGAATGGCTTCCTATTGAGTTCTTCTAGGTTCATCCTGAGTTTCTTTAGGTGCATTTAATTGTTCAGCTTTGTCAGGTGATATGTTGGTATTTTTTGCTTAAGTGCAACTCATTCCGACTAGATTTTATCCTTTTTAGTGATGTTATTTGAATGAATCTTATGTTATTCTTCATGTTTCAGGTTTTTAAGAGAATTGATATACAAAGCCGAAGAAAATATGCAAAAGAGCATATACAACTGCACTTTGGCTACAAAATGAAGAACATGAAGACAAGGCAGCAATTGGATCGGTGCCTTGCCAAAATTGTGGCTCAAGAGGTCAGCCATCCGCCAAAGGAAGGAAAAGTTCATAGCAGTCAGCAACTCAAAAGGCTGCCGGCCGAAAAGAGTGCTAAACATACCCAGCGGCCCGCAGAATGAACGGTGAAACCTCCGATGCTCACACAGAGATATTGAAAACTACGAAGCTGAGGATTTGACCGCTTTACAAGGGTGCCTCACTGAACCTGTACCGCAAAAGAAAAGGAAAGCTTAGCAAATGCTGAAGGCGGCAAGCAAGCAACCAATTGGGCGGCTCGCCGAACAAGAGGCAGCCTGGCGTGAAAATAAGAAAAATGGAAATTTTGTAAATAATAGCATAGTTTTGAAACCCATGCCTATAAATAGTCTGTTATGCTTCCGAGAAAACAGATTCTTTTTCAGCTTAAAATATTACTTTGGACTTTTTTAATATTCTTGGAGAACAAGGAGGGTTTCTACTTGAGTCTTTGTAAGGATTTCGTTATTCAATCTAAATTCTTATATGATTCTTTCTATTTCATCTTACATTATGTGTGTGTTAGACCCTAGTATGAGTAGCTAAACTCATACTAGGGGTTTATTCATGAAAACAAGATTATCTTAGCTTAAATCTTGTACTTAATCTTATGAAATTAATGGGTTAACATAAATCTAGCTCTCCATCGTACTTTCTTAACTAGGGTTTAAGGCACAGCCACACTTGAACCTAACCCTACTTTGATTTATCACTCGAAAGGGGTTGAAGGCGTAGGTTAATAGAGATTAGCGAGAATTTGGGTTACATTGGTTGCGACCTACCCTATCTAAAGGGGAAGACCTAAAAAGGTCATCCCCGCTCGGGTCTTTGGACTAGAGTTTCCCGCACTTTATTATTGACCCGAGAGGGCTTGATGAGGTAAATCCTCCCTATCCCGATAGGATTTTGAGAAATACATTAGAGGTTCGACCATTAGTGTTACCTAGGAGATTTGTAAGGTTAATGCAAGTATTTAGTTAAGAGAACCTTGTTGGAATAGATAAACCCCTAGCTCATTCTCATCGTTTGCACCCATCGTCATTATTTAGCTTGCTTTACATTAATTGCTAGTTGTAGTTAAAACACTGTTACCCTTATTTATTAGGAATTTACGGACAATGCTTAGGACCCGTTATTATTCAACCTATGTCTAATTGATTACTTCGCTAAGCTCCCTGTGGAATTGACCCCGATTCTTGTTGGATACTATTACTTTTGACGACCGCCCCATCATCCTTAGAAGTTAGTGGATCGAGGAGCTACAGTAGATCTATTAGGTTGAATATTTCGTGTTCTAGTCTTGTTAGTTGTTCCTATATTTTACCTCGTGCTTTATTTTACTGTGTGTAGGTGAATTCAAGTATGAGAAGGAATCTGGATAGAGCTATAAGGAACCCCCTCTACAATCGTGCTAATGAGGGAGTTCCATTTTCAAATGCTCTAATTGCTCCGAATGATAATTATGAAGAGCCCGAGGATGATTATAATGACACTTCTCTTAGTGAGGACCAGTTATGGAATTTATGGTGTCTTTTAAGAAAATGAAGACCATGAAGTGGAAAATGCAGCCCCAAATGATGTAATTCCTCATGGCAATGCTCAAGCCAATGAGAGAGTTAGTGTTGGTAACAATGATAGTGTTGCGAGCAACGCAAACCGAAGAGGCAACAATGCCAATAGAAGAGGCCGAGGTACAAATCGAGGAGGCCGTGGTGCTCAAGCTAATAGGAGAGCCAATGTCAATCGGGTGAATGTTTGCAATGACAATCGGAACCAAAGGAATGCAAGGGGTGGTCGAAATGATAATCGACATGTTCAAGAATTGGAAGATTTGGAGGAGGAAGTAAATTTGGATACTTTTGCAAGTGCCATTGTGCCACCACCAATTCGTGGGAATGTGACTTTCAATACGTCACAAATGATTCTTCATGGACTTGATCAAAATGGACTTCTTAGTAGAGGAAAGCATGATGACCCAACGGAACATTTGAGGATTTTTGTGCAAATGTGTCATCTCTACAAATCGGCACATTATACGGAAGAGTCTTTGCGCCTAAGAGTCTTTCCCTATTCTCTATTGGGGAAAGGCAAAGGCATGGTTGAACAAGCTACCAAAGAATTTAATTTAAACTTGGGAGGAACTTGTAAAGCAATTCTTGCCCAAAGGAAAGAAAGCATCAATAAGAGATAAAGTTTATATGTTCAAGAAAGATCCTACCGATTCATTATATGAGGCTTGGGAAGCTTTCCAAGAGGTTTTGCTACATTGCCCAACTCATGGTTTTGAAGATGATATGCTCTTACAATGTTTCAACCAAGGGCTCAACAACAACAATCAAGCGGCCGTGAACAACTTATGTGGAGGTTCTATCATGGACCATACTTTTCAAGAGGTCAAGAAAATTCTCAAGAAAGTTACCAAACAATCTCAAGATTGGCAATTAAGAGCTCAAAATCCAAATGGTGAAGGAGGAATGAACCAAATGATGATGAAAAGATTTGAAGATCAAGTGGAACAAATGACTCAAATCATCACCAACGTTAAGCTTCTTAGAGGTGCCAAAGAAGAAAAAGAGAAAAAGGCGAGCAAGGTAGAAAATCTTCAAGTTACAAATGCGGGCCATCAAGTGGCCCCAATTGGGTAGGTCAACCCCGGAGGTCCACCTCTAACCCTTCTTCAAAGAGGGCAAGAGGAGTATTTTTTGGAACAATGTTTCAATGTCCAAAATGAAGAAGAAGCCAACTTTGTGGCTTACCAACAAGGTGGTTATCAAAGGCTTTATCAACAAGGACCATGGAGGCAAGATTAAGGAAGACAAAATTGGAATAGCAATCAAGGTGGAAGGAGAGTTTGTGCTTGTCAAAACTACGCACCAAGAGCTCCTTTCAAGCAAGGTGAGAATGAAGGGAGAAGTCAATCAAAATTGGAGGAAATGAAAGGAGAAGTCCTCAAGAATCAAGAAAGTTATACCGGTGACATCAAGGATATTAAGCAAACAATTAATGCTCATAGTACTTTTATCAAGGCTCTTGAATCTCAAATGAGCACCCTGTCTCACCAAGTGAATCCTCAAAGAGCATTACAAAGTGACATGGTAGTGAATCCTAAGAGGAATGAGAAAGATCATGTGATGGCAATTATGACAAGGAGTGGAAAAATATGGTAAGATCCTAAATCAAAAGAAGATGGTGATGAAGTAGAAATACAAAAGGAAGAGCAAAACAAGGAGGAAGAGTTACTCCAATATGAAACAAATGATATGGGAGTAGAGATTCCAAGGCATAAAGTTTCATTCCCAAAATTCTACTTCCTTTCCCATAAAAGAGTATGAAATAAAAGCAAGCATCTCAAGCTAAGAAAATTTGGGATAAGATAGAATCAACATCAATCAACCTCTCTTTGGTTAATACATTGAGCCAAATGCCAAATGTTGCAAAGCTTGTGAAAGATCTAGTGACCAAGAAGAATATGAAAATTATGAGCCGATCAAGGTGACTTATCAATGTAGTTCAATTATCTCAAAGCATATGGCAAGGAAGATGGAGGATCCCAGACCCTTCACGGTTCTATGCATAATTGGAGGGACACATTTCCCTAAAGCTCTATATGATCTTGGAGCTAGCATCAATTTGATGCCGTATGCAGTCTACAAGACTTTGACTACCAAGGAAGTCCCCAAAGCTACAAATATGAACTTGCAAATGGTCAACCGCTTCATGAAGAAACCAATTGAAGTGGTCACCAATGTTCTAGTGAAGGTGGAGAAATTTATATTCCCGGCGGACTTTGTGATACTAGATTGCCTGTGGACTTTGATGTCCCCATTATTCTTGGGCGTCCATTTCTAGCTACCGGGAGAGAATTTTGTGATGTGGAGAAGGGGGACCTTGCATTTCGTTTCAATGGTGAAAAGATTCTTTTTTCATATATGCAAAACTTTGAAACAACCTATGGAGGAGGAAGCTACTTGTCCTTATGTGGATACGGTTGTGGATGCACTTGTGAAAAAAAGGGTGTTCTATGAGTCAAACGGATGAATTGGCCGCGGTGATTTGGAACATGGATATTGATAGTGAAGAGAGTGTTGCTGAATGTGTGAAAGCATTTGAAGGACTTGGCACTAAACCTATGTTCCAAAAAATCTTTCCCTTGATCTTGACAACCGAACCACTCCTCCCACAAAACTCTCAATTGAAGAACCTCTGAAACTTGATCTCAAGGTACTCCTAAGACACTTAAGATATACTTTCCTAGGCCAAAACTCTACTCTTCCCATAATCATCTCTTCCCACTTAACCAAAGAACAAGAAGAATTAATTAGTTGGAGTGGTGAGAAGAAGAATTAAAGCGATTGGGTAGACTCTTGCGGACATAAGAGGAATTGACCCCGGAAGAAGGATGTAAACCAACGGTGGAACATCAAAGAAGGTTGAATCCTCATATGCAAGAAGTTGTCAAAAAGGAAATCATTAAATGGTTAGATACATGGGTGATTGTTCCACTCTCCGATAGTGAATGGGTTTCACCTGTTCAATGTGTGCCCAAAAAGGGAGGGATGACGGTAGTTCAAAGAAAAAGGTGAAGCTATATCAACTCGAACCATGACCGGTTGGCGAGTGTGCATGGACTATCGTAAGCTCAACAATGCAACAAGAAAATATCATTTTCCCCTACCTTTCATTGACCAAATGCTTGATCGTTTGGCGGGCCGAGCGTACTATTGTTTTCTTGATGGATATTCGGGGTACAATCAAATCTCAATTGAGTCAAATGATCAAGACAAGACAACCTTCACATGTCCTTATGGTGCTTTTGCATTCCGCAAAATACCTTTTGGACTTTGTAATGCCCCGACTACTTTTCAAAGGTGCATGCTTGCACTCTTCCATGACATGGTGGAAAATTTCTTAGAGGTGTTCATGGATGATTTCTCCATAGTAGGTGATTCTTTTGAAGATTATTTGTCTAATTTGGAAAAAGTCTTAGAGATGTGTGAAGAAACAAACTCGTGCTTAATTGGGAGAAATGCCATTTTCTTATTCAAGAAGGAATTCTGCTCGGGCACAAGGTATCTAAAAAGGGGATTGAAGTAGATCATGCAAAGATTGAAGTCATCTCCAAACTTCCACCTCCGCCAACCGTCAAAAGAGTGAGAAGCTTCTTGGGATATGCGGGATTTAATCACCGCTTCATCAAATATTTTTCCAAGATTGTCAACCCATTGTGCAAGTTGTTGGAAAAAGATGCTAATTTTGAATTCAATAAAGCATGTTTGAAAGCCCTTGAAGAGGTCAAATTGATATTGACAACCTCACCGATAATAGTGAGTCCAAAATGGGATCTTCCATTTGAGCTTATGTGTGATGCTAGCGATGTTGCATTGAGAGCCGTGCTTGGCCAAAGGGTTGACAAGATATTTCACCCAATCTATTATTCTAGACAGACCATGAATGGAGCTCAACAAAATTATACGGTAATGTAGAAAGAGTTGCTAGCCATTGTATTTGGCTTTGAAAAGTTTCGATCTTACTTGATTGGATCTAAGGTCATTGTGCATACCCATCATTCTGCAATCCGATATTTGATGGCTAAGAAGGATTTAAAAATCAAGGTTGATTAGATGAGTATTTTTGTTACAAGAATTTTATCTTGAGGTATTCGATAGAAAGGGAACTGAGAATCAAGTGGCGGACCACTTATCCCATTTGGAGGAGCAGGGTCGCCCAAAAGAAACCCTTGAGATCAATGATTCTTTCCCAGATGAGAGGATATTGACAGTATCTTGGGAGGAAACTCCTTGGTATACGGATTTAGCGAATTATGTTTTATGTGGAGAGATCTTAGAGGATTTCTCATTCAATCAAAAGAAGAAGTTGATCAAAGATGCACGACAATACTTTGGGATGATTCCTTTCTTTTCAAAGTATGTGTCGATGGAATGATAAGAAGGTATGTTGTCGAAGCCGAGCAAGGAGCTACTCTTGAAGGATGTCACTCCGCTCTTTATGGAGGACATCATGGAGGTGTTAGAATAGCGGCAAAGGTACTTGAATGCGGTTTCTTTTGGCCTACTTTGTACAAGGATACTTATGAATACACAAAGAGTTGTGATCAATGTCAAAGAACGGGGGGGGGGGGGGGGGGGGGGGTCTCAAGGAGGTATGAAATGCCCCAAAATCCCATTGTGGAAGTTGATCTCATTGATATATGGGGAATCGACTTCATGGGTCCTTGTCCAAGCTCTTATGGTGTGAAGTACATCCTTGTGGCGGTTGATTACGTGTCTAAATTGGTTGAGGCATAGCCTTGCCAAACAATGAAGCTAGAAGTGTCTCCACCTTCCTTAAGAAAAGAATTTTCACAAGATTTGGCACCACACACACCATCATAAGTGATGGGGGCACCCACTTTTGCAATCGGGCCTTTAGCTCTTTGTTGGAGAAATATGGGGTAAGACACAAGGTTGCTACACCTTATCATCCCCAAACATGTGGCAAAGTAGAAGTGTCAAATCGAGATATCACGCAAATTCTAGCCAAGTCGGTTAATGTGAACCGGATGGATTGGTCAAAAAAGTTAGATGATGCCTTATGGGTGTATCGCACGGCATACAAGACTCCTATTGGGATGTCACCGTTTCGGTTAGTCTTTGGCAAAGCTTGTCATCTCCCCGTGGAGTTGGAATACAAAGCTCTTTGGGCATTGAAAAAGCTCAACATGAATTGGGATGAAGCTTCCATATCCCGGGTAAAGAAGCTACATGAACTTGAGGAAACGAGGTTTCTTACCTATGAAAATGCAAAGCTCTACGAGGAAAAGATGAAGATCATCCATGACAAGAATATATGGAATCGAACATTCAAAGCAGGGGACATGGTGCTATTGTTCAATTCAAGATTGCATCTCTTCCCCGAGAAGTTGAAATCAAAGTGGAGTGGACCTTTCAAAGTGGTGGAAACATCACCCTATGGATGGGTAGAGTTGCAAGAAAAGGGAAGTTCTAAAACTTTCTGGGTGAATGGTCAAAGAGTGAAGCATTACTTGGGATGTGAAGCCGAGCCTAGGAAGGTCACTTGTATCTACTTCATGGATCCTTGAAGGTTGAGGTAACACCGTCGTGCCGCGACGTTAAATCAAGCGCTTCTTGGGAGGCTACCCAATTTTTACTTTTAGAAATTTAGCTTTAACCATGTAGTTAATGTAAAAATTTCATGTGAAGTTCTGCGATGAATACATTTGATCTTGGTCGGAGTGGTGTTAATGCAGGGAAATTGCAAGGATTGAAAAGTGAAAGAAGTTGAAAAGTGGAAAAGGGCGCCGAATAAAGTGCGGAAGCAGAAGGGCTGCCCATCCAAAGAAATAGCGGGCCGCCAGTGAAAACAGTGAGGAAATATTTTCTACGGAGTGGAGGATTCCTCAGCCGTTCATTCAGCGAGTCGCCTACTCAACTCTGCAGACAAGTCGGCGGGCCAACCCACTTGTGCACACTTGGAGTACTTAAGTCCTACACGCCTTCAATTTGGAGACCCGCCGAATGAGATGCGAGCCGCCACTCTCATGGGCTTGTCGAGTTTTTACCCGACTATATAAGGCCCCAAGGTAATTTTTTTTACACTTTTCACTCCAAACGTAAAAATCAAAGCAACCACCATCGAAAAACACTGTTCCGACACACCACCATCTCAACCAACACTCTAAATCACACACGCACACTCGATCTCACAAACCCACCATTTATCCTTCAACCCGATTTAAATTTCATCACAGA
The DNA here is from genome assembly GCA_029990575.1 of Petunia axillaris subsp. axillaris. Taxonomy (NCBI): domain Eukaryota; kingdom Viridiplantae; phylum Streptophyta; class Magnoliopsida; order Solanales; family Solanaceae; genus Petunia; species Petunia axillaris. The sequence goes on from JARKNS010000006.1 coordinate 13,029,228, forward strand.
TCTGGTAATAATTCAACTCCTTGCTTTAAAATTTTCATGTTTTACATGTGGGGTAGTTAAAAGCTTTATGTTGGGGGTGGTGTTTGGTTGATTAAACTTGTTATCAATGATTAGGTTGATTTTAGGGTTTGTTCTTAACTTTCATTTTATAAAATTGGAACCCTAGAGTGTGTAATGTGAGTTTACTTTGTTCTTAAGTGAAAAAATGAGTAGAAAAAGAGAGTGAAAATAAAAGGACCAAAAATTGAACTTGAATGACACCATGAACATACCTTGTTTTGCCTTAGATCTTGAAAAAGCTTTGAACTTTGTATGATTCTTGGTTGACTTTTTCATGAATTTTTGTTGAAATCGTGGTCTCGTTCTTGCGAGAAAGTTTGAGAGATGTGAGAAGTTGAAAAGACCACTTAGGAGTGTGTTTGGGGGTGTTAAAGGAAGTGATAATTAGAAAATTTGGAATCTGTGCACTGTAGAAAAATTGAACCAAGGATTCAGCAAGCTGCCGATGAGGTAGACCGCCACACAATTGAGTGCGGAAGATACTCGGCGTGCCTGCAAAAGAAAGTGCGAGGCCGTCGGTGTGATCAGTGAGCTCAAAAATTAGGCGAGAGAGGCTTGCCCATCACAGGTTAAAGGGCGACTCGCCGAACCATTTTGTCAAAAGTTATGCGAGTTGCATAGGCCAAAGTGCGCCATGCAACTGGAAGGGCGGAATGAGTAGGTGGACCTTCACTTTCAAGTGCGAGCCACAGACTCTCACAGAGAGTTGAAATTTTCTGCGGCTTGAGCTAAAGCGTCGCACTTCATGTGGCGACCCGTCGGTGCTTCTCAACACTTGCTTCTGCGGGCCACCTCTTCTTGTCGGCGAGCCCGCCGCTTGTTCTGCTACCCGCCTTTTCTTTTGCAACCCGTGAATTGTTTAAATTTCCCAAGTATTCCATCCCATTCCATGAACTTCATATGTTAGTTTAGGTTAACCATAGCCTAGTTAGGAGTAGGATAATGTAGTGATTTAAGGACTCACATTGCTCTTGGAGTTGATTTTGTCCAGGTAGTAAAATGGCACACCAAGCACCATACAAGCGAGCAAGGATGGACACTCCCCCACCACACAGTTCCTCAGATAGCGACGCTTCTAACAATGATCTGTTTGATGATGAACCATGTGAAGCAACTTTCAGTATATATGAAGAGCATAAGGTGCTCATCTGTGAGAGGAGAGTAGTACTTGACAGAGTGGGGGAGCTTAACCCAGCATTTTACAAAGCTTTCTGTGAAATAGAATGGAGTAACATCTTCACAAAAAGACTAGGAGAAGCAGTGGTAGAGCTAGTTCTGGAATTCTACATTGCACTGAGTGAACAACAAGAACCAGAATGTGTGATTGAAGTCAAGGGCACAACAATGGAAGTGTCAGGAAGAGCATTGAACTAACACCTCCAAATTCCAAACTTTGTTCCTGAAGAATACATGGCCAAGCTGGAAATGAGAGAGAAACTGCAAAGAAGGTGGTTGATTCCCATTATTGGGCGAGAGAGAAGGCCAGCATGGAGTGGAGTTAGTGCAACAATTAACCCAAGATCTTAACTTCGAAGCCAAGGGTTGGAACGCTGTTGTGAGCTCAAGAATCTCACCAACAAAAAGGAGCCACATAGTTACCCTCCGAAGGGCAATTATCATTGGGTGCATAATGAGCAGGAGATAAATTAATCTGGGAGCTGAAATGGTGCTGGCAATGTTGGATGCTGCAAAAGCTGGTGATGGATATTTCCCATTTGCCAATACCTTAACAGACTTCCTAATGAGGCAGGGGTGTGACACTCTGGGTAATGATGACTATGCATTCGCAAGAAGGGGTTTTAATTTGTACACCATTGAAGATGAAAACAACCCACTTCACCCAACACCTGTTGCACCCACTAATAGGGCAACACCACGAGCTGATCGACCATCTTCTTCAAGAGCTCTTCTATCTCAAATACATCAAGCTGAAGCAACTATTGCAAGTCTTACTCGTGAACTCGAGGAACTACAGGGCATGATGCAAGAGTTTGGAGTCTAATTGTTCAACATGCCAAGGATGCAACCACCTCCACCGTCTTCACGAAAGGTTAATCCCACTTAATTCGAACAACTAAGTGAGGCCATCGATGCACACTCAAAAGATATCTTGAAAATCAAAAAGTGCATTCATGTGTTTTCAATCATGCATGGGGACATGGCAAACAACATGAACATATTGTAGAGTGAAAGGGAGCAAAGAAAAGAAGAGTCGAACCATCCAACAGCTCCAGAGTCTACGCATCAAATGAACATGAGGAGAATACAAGAAGAAGCACTTGGAGATTTGGGTGTGCTCAGAAATAGGGAACTTGACGAAGAAATCCAAATGGATATGGCTAGAATTGCCTCAATGGAGGAAGCAATGAGAGCAAGAGCAGGGAGAGGGCAAGGAAGTCGACAAGCCCCAAGAAGACATGTTGAAGGAAAGGACAAAGAAATTGCCCGAGATGAATAGGGAGTTACTCTCTCCCTCTTTTATTACCCTATTAATTTTTGTGCATTTAGTTGCTTTGGGACATAGCAACTTCTCATGTTGGGGGTGGAGTAACTATCTTTTATTTTCATATGTCCTAAACTATCTTTATGTTATGTTTTTTTTTATGGATGTTTAACTTAAGATGTTTAATGTAGGTTCTCTTTATTTCTTTAAATTTATAGTGTAGTGTTGTTAATATCATATCATAAAAAAAAATTCAAAAACCCAAACAAATTGAATTTTTTGAAAAATTCCAAAAAGAAAAAGATTCCAAAGGTACTCCCGTGAAGTACACATCGGATGTTGCCTCCTCTCCTCTGATTCGCACTTGTTGCGATACGTAGGAAACCCTCGTGAAAGTCATTTTTACTTGGGCCGGAAAATAACAACCACTCATTGTAAATACCACTTATATAAATAGCTTTGAATTGGTAAATAACTTTCTTTGTTTTCTTTGACTCGTTTCTTTTCCTTAGAATGCAATTATTTTGAACCGGACACTTTTTAGGAGACTAATCATAGAAGTGATATCCTTGTTTTGTAACTTGTTTGATACCAACACATTAGGAGCACACATGAGAAAGTTTGTGGATTGTTTGATGAGAGTCGCACCTATAACCTTTAGGTTCTTTTATTGACTTTATGCATGTGTAGTATAGGTTAGATCCCCATATTAAGTTATGGAAAGTTGATGTTCTTGTCTCTTGTCCCATATGATAGTGAGGTGAGTTCTTACTCAAAAGCTTGTTAATTGCATATGCATGTTCTGCTTCCGGTGCCGGAGGAAGGGTAGTTTCACTTGGCTTGTGTGTCCTTGAAAATGAATGAAGTGTCAATTTAGTGGTTGGATATGATGATAGGCATTTCTTTGACCCGTTTGAGCCTTTCAAGCCACCAAATAAAATTAATCCTCCGTTAGCCAACTCTGAGCCTTAATATCCTTTCTTTTGATAGTCACGTGGATAGCCCGAGCCAATTCTAAGTGCTTAATAGCACTAACCTTCTCTTGGTCCTACCTCCTTGAGGCATTGAAAGACGTGCAAATTAGACTAAAGTCTAAGTTTGGGGGAGGGGAACAAAGAAATGAAAGCTAAGTGGCTCTTCGAAAAGGAAGATAATTGTATAAAGAAAAGTTGCAAAGGAGAAAAGAAGAAAATCAAGAAAAGTACAAAAATAGAAAGAGAATCAACTAAAAGAATAAGATCCACAAAAGCAAAACCAAGAATGAAAAATGGGAATAAGAGCTAAACTGTAAAAAGAAAGCTAAGTATGAAATATTTGCAAAGATGATGTAGTACCCAATGAGGGAATTTAGTCACTCTTTATCCAAATTATACCCTACCTTTATCCAAAAGTCTAAATTACAACCTTAGAAGTCCGATTTGATCTTCCAGTGATTGGCATGAAAGGAAATGACAAGTGACACTAAGGCCAAGCTTATGACATTGCATGTGTTTAACTTGCATTCGTTTTTTAGAGTGAGAGGTTACAATTGAGGGTCCCTTTTGTTTGCATTATATTGAGAGATAGGGACCCATTCTTTGTGGTGAGAGCATTAAGGGACTTTAGACTTTAAGGTTCAACCAAGAAAACCTTAGGTGAGCTGAGAAAGCAATTGTGCTATACATGCTCTAGTCCCCACTAAAAGCTTTAATAGATATAGTTGTGACTATGACTCTTGTGGATTGATTGGTTGGATTTTCATGTGTGAAATTAAGTGTTAGTATCAACCAAAATCATGAACTATTTGTTTTACTCCATTCCCTTGTTGAACTCAATCCCGGTGCTAAGAAAATGATACAGGAGTTAGGTTCTTAATGTTGCTTGAGGACAAGCAAAAGCTTAAGTTTGGGGAAGTTGATATGTTGGTATTTTGTGCTTAATTTCAACTCATTCCGACTAGCTTTTATCCTTTTTAGTGATGTTATTTGAATGAATCTTATGTTATTCTTCATGTTTCAAGTTTTTAAGAGAATTGATATACAAAGCCGAAGAAAATGTGCAAAAGAGCAAATACAAGTGCATTTTTGCTACAAAATGAAGAACATGAAGACAAGGTAGCAATTGGATCGGTGTCTCGCCGAAATTGTGGCTCAAGAGATCAGCCATCCGCTAAAGGAAGGGAAAGTTCACAGCAATCAGCAACTCAAAATGCTGCCAGCCGAATAGAGTGCTAAACATACTCGGCGGCCCGCAGAATGAACGGCGAAACCACCGATGCTCACAGAGAGATAGTGAAAACTGCAAAGCTGAGGAGTTGACCGCAATTACAAGGGCGCCCCGCTGAACCTGCACCGCAAAAGAAAAGGAAAGCTTAGCAAAACTTGAAGGCGGCGAGCAAGAAACCAATTGGGTGGCTCGCGGAACATACGGTAGCCTGGCGTGAAAATAAGGAAAATGGCAATTTTATAAATAATAGCACTGATTTGAAGCTCATGCCTATAAATAGGCTGCTATACCTCCGAGAAAACAGACCCTTTTTCAGCTTAGAATATTACTTTGGGGTTTTTGAATATTCTTGGAGAACAAGGAGGATTTCTACTTGAATCTTTGTAAGGATTTCATTGTTCAATCTAAATTCTCATATGATTCTTTCTATTTCATCTTACATTATGTGTGTGTTAGACCCTAGTATGAGTAGCTAAACTGATACTAGGGTTTTATTCATGAAAACAAGATTATCTTAGCTTAGATCTTGTATTTAATATTATGAAATTAATGGGTTAACATAAATCTAACTCTCCATCGTACTTTCTTAACTAAGTTTTACGGTACGACCGTACTTGAACCTACCCCTACTTTGCTTTTATCAGCTGAAAGGAGTTGAAGGCACAGGTTAATGGAGACTCGCGAGAATTTGGGTTACATTGGTTGCGACCTACCCCATCTATAGGGAAAGACCTAAAAATTTCATCCCCGCTCGGGTCTTTGGACTAGGGTTCTTGCGCTTTATTATTGACCTGAGAGTGCTTGATGAGGTAAATCCTCCCTATCCCGAGAGGATTTTGAGGAATACATTAGAGGTCCGACCATTAGTGTTACCCATGAGATTTTTAAGGTTAATGCAAGTATTTAGTTAAGAGAACCTTATTGGAATGGATAAATCCCTAAATCATTCCATTGTTTACACCCATCGTCATTATTTAGCTTGCTTTATATTAATTGCTAGTTGTAGTTGTAGTTAAAATACTTTTACCCTTATTTATTTGGAATTTACGGACAATCTTTAGGACCCGTTATTATTCAACCTAAGTCTAATAGATTACTTCGCTAAGCTCCTTGTGGAATCGACTCCGTCTCTTGTTGGGTACTATTAGTTTTGACGACCGCCCCATCATCCTTAGAGGTGAGTGGATCGAGCGTGGATCATTAGGTATCAGTTCCTTTCTTACTGTTTGATCTGGTACCTGCTCCACAATCGGCTCCTTAACATGCCATTCAGTTTTGTTTTACACCTAGTTTTGTTTATTCTTCTTATTCCTCCTTCTCTTTCTTTTTGGAACCTCCTGGAGTTTCTCAACTTCTTCTTGCTCCTTATGCCAACAATCTTTTGTAGTATGACTAAACATCAGGCAATCATAGCAGTATTTTGGTCTCCAGTCATAGATTACTTGCTCCTTAAAAAGTCCTGAGGGGGTTTCAATGTCAATCTCATTTACTAGCACCCTATCATACAAGACATTTTCTATATTTTCCATGAATTTATCAGTGTAAAGAGGTTTTTGTATTGCAATAGCCACTTTACTCTGAGCTTCAGGCGACCAATAACCCACAGGTAAGCCTGAAAAAGCACCCATAAAAGTGTCATTGTCAAGCATTTTGGTCTAGAATAGAAGTCAAATATTGCAATACTACAGAATGAAAGGTTAATTGTGATAGGTAAATGGTCCTAATTGGAGAACCAATTCATGTGCTTCAATGGAACTGAATTTAAAAACATAATAACCTTCGTCATGCTTTGGGATCTTGGGCATAGACACAAAATTCCAGACAGATTTAACATAATTCTCCATTGATTTTTCATATGGATTATCCCCAATTACATACCCTATAAGCGCACATTTCCGGTAATGTTTCCTGATATCATTTGTCTCAAATTTAACCACTCCTATCCCATCCCTTGTTACAGGAGGAATATAGGTTAGTGACTTACCCATTTAGGGACAACGATTACCTTTCACGGTTTCAGGTGGTTCCTGATGCGCTGGCTCTTTCTTTGTCAGATCGGTCTTTGAGAATTCCAGTTTTTGACCTGCTAATTCCTCTCTGATTGCTTTAGCTCCTTCAATTCACCCATTAGAAAGTCTCCTTGCTTCGTTTCAAGGTCTTCCTCCTCCTCTGCTATTGACAACATTGGTGGAAGAAAACTTCAAAATGTAAAGGGAATTCAGTAGTTTGTCGGTGTTTCAAGTAGTTCTATCTGTACCAACGTAATTGCGGTTGTTTTTTAGTGTCGAGTCATTGTTTCAGCTCACGTTAGCAAGCCTCGTTAAATGTGCCTGAGAGTATGTTGCTCCCAAACGCACACGCAAGTATACGTGGTCGACAAGTAATAAAGTGATAAGTTGAGTATCGTTCCCATGAGGACTATTGTTACGACTGAATCCTAACAAACAATTTCCTAAAATCTATGCAGGGATCTTTTTCAATGATGATTTATAGTTTACTAACTAAGGAAATAATAATTAAAAACAAGTAATTGAAGTCAAGTAATAGAGAGAACATTATGGGTTGTTATCAATAAAAGAGAAACGGTCCAGAGTCAGAGCTACAAACAATCCAGTTGAGTTTTTCAGTTGATTCTACTTCTCTATTTCCTAGATTGCTAACTAACATGTTAATTATATTCGTGAAAACCTATCGATTCTTCACGACTCTATGCAAGCAACTTTAATGCCTATATGTCTATGGAATTAAATCACATGCATGTATTAAAGAATAGGTATATAGGTATATGTCTATCCTACCCGCAAATTGATTCCCTGATGCCCAGGTTCACAATCAAGCCCTATTCTTTCTTATGTGCGTTCACAAGTTCCCTCTATCGAGGTCAACTTGTAAACCGTAGATAGTGTTCAATTATCAGGCCTCAATAACCAAACAATTCGTCTCAAGAAAGAATAAACAATCCGTAACGGTAAACCAATAGGTAGAAATCAACTCTCAAACATCAACCTTCATGTATTTGCTCTAATCCTAGAACGATAGGTTTAGCTACGCATATTCATAATAACAACACAAGAATTCATGGAAGAAATATGAAAAATTGTAATAGATTAAGTAAAGGTATTAAACCCTTGGTTCAATGTGTTAAGAACTCAATATGTGCTCCAAAATCTGACTTCCTCTCTCAAAAACGAAATAATAAGCTTTTTATAGTGTTTGCAAAGTGCTACCATAAGTTAAACCAACGCCTAAACTAAGTTGGGGTCGCTGAACTTCAACCTGTACTCGAAGCGTCGCTTGCCAAATCGCTTCTAGATGTCGCGCGCTGTACTGAAGGTGTCGCATGGCTCACAAATGACACGACCTGGAATCCAGCTAGGTCGTGCGGGCACCCGACATCATCCCCTGGACCGGTCAGGCGAACCCTTACCAATTAAATTAGAAAAATAAATATAATCCAATTCATAAATACAAACAAGACTTAGAAAAAGCACATACATACTGATACCTCTAAGCTATACAAAAGAAATTACAGCTGACTACCCAACATACTAGGTTTAGGGCTATCCAGACTAGACATCTAAGAGTACAAAAGAAGAAAGATACCTTCTGAAAGGAGCAAAATACAACTGAAATAATAAACATAAATCTGGAGGCCATCCGGAATAAAAGCTGGCTCACCCTGACAGCTGAAGTCATCTTCGCTCCTTCACAACATGGCGAACTCAATCCTGAAGCGAGTCTGTCGAAATGAAACAGATAGACAAGAAACAAACAACAAACAAGGGTGCGTCAAAAGGACTCAATAAGTGGGGCAGACTAGCCACCTCAAAGAATAGGATAGCTAGCCAGGGAGAAAAGAAACAGATAAACCAAATTCCTCTTATTTAAATTATGAAAAGGCAGAGCCAGATAATAACTGGAAACACGTATGGAATCATAAATTCATTAACAACTAGGAACATACGATAGCCAGAATATATAGGTATCCAGAACATATCAACAATAAGAAATACATCTTGTTGCGGTGTGCAACCCGATCCATATATTCATCCTGCTGCGGCGTGCAACCCGATCCATATATTTATACCGTTGCGACGTGCAACCCGATCCCCGCAACCCAGAATACGAGCCAGAAATATATAGGCAAACTGAGATATATCCATGACATAGTGTATATATCGCACACATAAAACACAACACAATACACATAATAGTCAGTATGCGGTGCAATGAGATGGGATGAATGCGTACAATGCAACGCAGTCATATATGCCTGATACCTATCTCCGGTGCGGGACTCTCATCGTCTACCAGGAGATATATGCAAAGATGACCCTTCACCGGTTCGGGACTCTCATCGATTACCGGGAAGTATATGCAATAATGACCCTTCACCGGTGTGGGACTCTCATCGCCAACCGGGAAGTATATGCAATAATGACCCTTCACCGATGCGGGACTCTCATCGCCAACCGGGAAGCATATGCAATGATGACCCTTCACCGGTGCGGGACTCTCATCGCCAATCGGGAAGTATATGCAATGATGACCCTTCTCCGATGCGGGACTCTAATCGCCAACTGAGAAGTATATGCAATTATGACCCCTCACCGGCTCGGGACTCTCATCGATTACCGGGAGGTATATGCAATGCTCAAAACCAGAGTGCAATACTCATATGCTCAATGCAATACCAACAACAGGGCATAACATATAATATGCAATGTAAATTCAAAGCTAAGGCGTAGTGAGTACGCCTATCGGCAGCTACACATGTAAGGAATACGTGGTAGAAAATCCACGAGGCCAAGTGCCTCCAAAGAAATGGATATAAACACTTACCTCTTCCAAAAGTTAGTACGGCTAATCAACCACCGCTTTATCCTTTGGTTTCCTTGCCAAACGATCCCACTCTATTTAATAAGCATAAAAATATATCAATTTAGGCTAAATGCTTCATTCCTCACATTTTAGGGCAATCCGGTTAGGAACCTGATACCCTATTGACATACGCAATACGCAGGCCAGGCCTATGTACAGGGTTTATGGTCACATAACCAAACCCTAAATAAATTACATTTCTATGTTGCCCATAAGTCACTGAGTACGAATATATAATCAATTCCATTATCGGGGTCCATTTGACCCTTTAAACTATTAATTGAACTTATTAAAATGATGTCTAATATTTAAAGTTTTACCGTTAAAATATATTCAAACACACGTGATAAACTCAAATAATGCAATGAGATCATTACCTGAATGTTTCAGGGTAAAAATTCTACTTTTCTCCGGCACTTTTCTCATTTTCTGGCATTTTTCGCGGAGTCCTCCTCCGCTTCTCGTTCCTGATTCTGCATCTTCTCATGTTTCTGTTCTCAAATTCTCTAAGTAGGGGATTTATATCCCCCACTACCCCTATATATAAATATTTTGTCCTTTTCCTTCTTTTTTTTGTGTCTTTCTTTTTGTTTATTTTCTTTTCGGGACGAAAATTAAAACAGTACTCTGTGATATTCGACATAATTTCAACTTTTGCATACCAGTTATACGAAATATATATAGCATACTCGCGAGGGTGGATCTCAAATCGGGTTCCTGAAACTCAAGATGCGAATTTAAATAGAAAAAAGTCAAATTATTTAACTTTCGGCATTTTAGCGGAAACTAGCTGAACAGCATCGAAATTCACTTTCGAAAAATCACAAAAGTCACAAATAATCAAACGAACCTAACGGCGCTTTCGTATTTCGACTCGGAGCTCATTCGCCAAAACCGAGCTCAAAAATTTATTTTTAATATTTATCGACAATAAAAAGTGAAACCTTCTTCCGATGCCTACCAAACGAGGTCTGATTTAGCATAAATTTACAGAGAGGTCCTAATGGATATTATGAATAATTAAAATTATCGGCACGCCAATCGGAGTCCTAACTTCCGAAACGACTAACCGAGGTCGTTTCATTCTCCTCCACTTAAACTCTCGTTCGTCCTCGAACGAGCGTAAGTCTAAAGAAAAATTCGCACGGATAACAGAAGAACTTGCACGACCTTCATGAGCTACTCCACGGGCGTTATTTCATGATTACAGAATCAGAATTATAACACGCACATCAAATTCTTGGATAAAAACATAGCTGAATAATATCATAACGTCAATGCCCAACTTATTCTAACTAAATTGATCCTTCCTTGATCACGAGAAAAGAGTTTTACATTTTCAAAACAAAGATATACGAAACTCTGAATAGGTTAACATGATTCATCCGATAATCATCTCTTCGATGTACCTTTCGATATAGAACAGGTCGATGGAACTAAGAATTAGTTCACGCTTGATGCAATAGGGGAGCTTTTGAAGTATCTTGTCATTACACACTATAAAAGATTTGATGCTAGCTATATTATTTTTACGAACGCACTATGCAACATCTCAGTTAATCTTAGTGTTGTTCCGCAAGCTCCTTGTAGGAATGTAGTTACTCATATCCTAATGTATGTCAAAGGTTAATCTGAACAGGGTCTATTATATAAGGATAAGGATCATGCAAATACTACTGGTAGCGTGATGTAGACCAGAAATGATCTTCAAACTGAACATCTACTTCAGGGTATTGTCTTTGAGTTGGAAATATATTGACTTGAAAAAGTAAAAATAAAAGAGACATGTAGTTGGACCATGAGCTGAGGCAGAATACCAGCAACAAAGTTGATTACATGTGCACTTATAATGCTAAAGTAACTTCTCAAAGAGTTGAGGTGTGAAAGAGATATATGATGGATTGTCGACAAGCTGCACTAGACCTTTAACTCTAAATTTCCATGAAGTAAAACAACGTCAGTATGAGGATCCAGTTCTAGTTGAATACAGACAGATAGCCAGAAGAAAACTAGAGTCACAATACAGGGTTACGGTGTTCTCATTTATAAAGATAGACTTTGTGTCCCTGATGTTACAGATTTACGTGGACAGATTATGATAGAATACACTATTCATCCAGGTTCGACTAAGATGTACCATGATCTTAAGCAAATTTATTGGTGGGACTGAATGAAGTGTGACATAGCACAATTTGTGGCTCAGTGTTCCATTTTCCAGCAAGTTAAAGTCGTGTCATATTTCCAGACTTTATGCTTTCAATAGATAGGTACGTATATATGATCCGGTTGCCAGCTTATCTCTAGCATTAATAGATTATTATTGGGTTTAGCAATGATCAACACTGATTGTAGGTTTCTATCGTGGCCTTACTTTGGGTCGTGAGAAAAGTGGTATCAACACCTTAGAGATTTAGTATTACCATTCAGTATTTAGAGGAAGACTCCTCCGCTTAAATCACACACTCATGCAGCTATTTGAATAGAAATAACCATCCTCGCACTGTCTGCTGGACTAAAGAAGATTTAACTAAAAGCTGAACATAGGCAGACCTAAGCTACCAACTACCCTTTTGAGTTGCCAAACAGCTGCAACTCTCGAGTTCACAACTCCATACCTTTGTCGTAAATACCACCGCCTGATGGATGGTACTTCTATTACCCTTAGAAGCCTTGAGAAATAATAATGTGCTTACCCGGCTACAATAACACTCACCCTAGCTCAACTCAGGGAATATCACAAGCGGCTACTAACCGCCCAAACTCACTATTTTCCGGACGAGGAAGGGATGTTAATAGACCGAGGATAGAAATAATTAGAGCTTCAGGAATCTCATCTTCTTATTTTCTTGGCTACCAGAGCTAGACTATTTCCAAATCAGGCTAACCAAAGAATCGCAATTGAAGAAATAGACATTAAATGAGCTCTATGGAGCAACACCCATATCAATTTAACCTTCCAATAAGAAGGAAACTCTGACAATTTACCAGAAACCCTTTTATAACCCAGACAAGCTCATAGGGTAACATAACTTTACTAGCGTTTTGAACCCTAGAGGAGATACGTAGATCGAATATTACTTACTAACTACTTTACACTGGAAGAAACAATGATACTCTCTGATAGTGACGAACTAGAATCCCATCCTCCCACCAACACAGAATTTCGAGAAGAGAGGTAAACTGATTTGAAATAATAATAGAAGGTGGCACGACAAGATGCCAGGCAGGCAATAGCGACACTCATCGTCATATCTCTCATATTTAGACTAGAAAAATTAGTAAGGTCTCATAAATGCCAGGAATAAATCATATCAGAAGCTCGCCCCTCTACCACAGCCGATTCTTAATAAAGACGACATCCAAGGAAATCATCAAAATATTATAAGACACATCATTTCCAGGTCGATCGAAAGAATCAAATCTTACTCACATTTAAGAGAAGAATAAATACATGGGTCTACTATATCGGATACCTCGGCATCCGCTAGACAAGCAGTTCATAGAAATGCCTCTCCAGCTGAGCTGAGCCACTACCCTGACAATCACTTTCTGAAGAACCACTGCCACCACACTCTCAACCTCTACTGGATGGTGGCATTTCTTTTACTGATTGAGATCTAAATGAAATCCCCTGTGACTGCGCAGATGCCTGATAACGAGAGAAAAGACAACTGCCTACTTGCCGAACTAAGGGAGAACTCCACCAAAAATGACTGGCTCATGACAATGATAATACCTTTCAGTGAAAATGGAAGCTGGACAGGTTGTTGATAGCTATAAAGAGTAAAACTAGGTCTGATCTTGATGAACTACTGGCGCACTTTAAGAATCACGTGACACAAGCTGAGATAACCTGGAAGGTGACCTCCCAAAATAATCAGAACTCTTACCTCCACATGAGGTACCATGGTTGCCCACTAGGGCAACGGGATCTCTTGCTCTCCCGCTCTAACTTTTCCCTCCCTAACTTATGGTATGCCTCAAACCTTCGGGCAATATCAACAACAACATCAAATAAAATCCCGACCTCAATCTCTCGAGCCATTTGGGATCTTGAGGAAAAAGAAAGGTCATCAATAAATCTTTGAATCTCTCGAAAGGCTCATGGACTAGGTCTAATGCAGATTCAGCCATTCTATAGAATTCAATCTCATATTCTGAAACACCAACATGCTAACCGACAGGCTACCCTGTCCAATCCACTGAAACTGGAAACAGTTTTCATTTCGCTGGCTACTCGAAAGGAACTTTTCCACGAATCTAGAAGAAAAACCAAATCAAGTTAGCTAATAAGAGAGCGGCCCACAAATTCAAGGCTGGACCCTGAAACTGGAAAGCAGAATAATCAACACCATATCGCTCGATATAATCAAGAGCCTGAAGGATAAGCTGACATCATTTTATTTTAAAAACTTAAACAGGGATTATCTGATGCATAGCTTAAGAATATCGGAAGGTTCAACCGCGTAAAATAATGCAACCTCTTTGGGCACTCAGACCAAACTGTTACCTCGGCTGGCTAACCAGCCAGAACAATTGGTAGCGCAACACATATTGCCTCTGGAACATAATTCACTGCAACAATATTAAGAACTGGAATAAGAACTCTCTAAGTCCGAATATCTGCATATGCGGCGACTTGATAAACTGCCTAGCAAATAATAGATTCTTGCAGTCTCTGCGTCGCAAAGATTCTCGTAAAAGCATCGTAGAGAGCCCAGGGAACCACAAGGCAAGCCCATCGCGAGCTCGTACAGCTGGGGCCTGCGCGACTGAATCATCAGCACGAAAACTCTCGGGGCTTGAGCAGCTTTAGCCCCAGGCTAGACTGCTTCGTCTTGAACTCATACCGTTGCTGATTTGTCGCACAGGGGTTCACAATTACCATGAAGGAATTACCAAAAATACATTTGCATCCTAAACCGACGCACGATCAGAAAAGAAGAAAGCGAAACTTCCTAAATGCCATCATAGCCTCTCATAGATAAGTACGTACGTCTACGTACCTATCAGCGAGACTCTACTAGATATTGTCTTAGTCTGGATAGACTCTAAACCGGGCTCTGATACCAACTTACATGACCCAGAATTCGGCTAGGCCGTGCGTGCACTCGACATCCACCCCTGGACCCGTCAGGCGAACCCTTACCAATTAAATTAGGAAAATATATATAATCCAATTCATAAATAAAAATAAGGCTTAGAAAAAGAACAGACATACTGATACCTCTAAGCTGTACAAAAGAAATTACAGCTGACTACCCGACATACTAGGTTTAGGGCTATCCATACTAGAAATCTAAGAGTACAAAAGAAGAAAGATACCTTCTGAAGGGAGAAAAATACAACTGAAATAATAAACATAAATCTGGTGGCCATCCGGAATAAAAGCTGGCTCACCCTGATAGCTGAAGTCGTCTTCGCTCCTTCACAACGTGGCGAACTCAATCCTGAAGCGAGTCTGTCGAAACAAAACAGATAGACAAGAAACAAACAACAAACAAGGGTGAGTCAAAAGGACTCAATAAGTGGGGCAGACTAGCCACCTCAAAGAATAGGATAGCTAGCCAGGGAGAAAAGAAAGAGATAAACCAAATTCCTTTTATTTAAATTATGAAAAGGCAGAGCCAGATAATAACTGGAAACACGTATGGAATCATAAATTCATTAACAACCAGGAACATAAGATAGCCAGAACATATAGGTATCCCGAACATATCAACAATAAGAAATACATCCTGTTGTGGCATGCAACCCGATCCATATATTCATCCTTCCTCTCGAGTTAACTTGAACCTCTTACCTAGAATATCTGGTTCGTAGACTAAGTTTCGGAGTTAGTTGTAAAATTAATGATTTTGGCATTTTATGCCTATATTTCCTTAATATTTTCTTATGTTTTGATACTTTATTCGCCCGTTTTATAGTTTATGAATGTGGTTTTGCACTAATTTTATGTCGTAAGTATGTAGGTTGTTATGCAATGCAATTGGATCTTTAAAGAGCATGATCGAGCAAGAAAAGATTGGATTTTGATTGAGGATTGGATCGAGCACACGAAGGCACGACACGAAGCGAGCAAAGGAGCAAGGAAACAGAAAATTGGACTGGCACTGTGGGGCACGTGGCGCGCCACTTATAGCGCCCAGTGCCTGGCACAATTTCTCATGCGGCGCAGGCCAAAAGCGCCCAAGTTTCGACGTCCACTGGTAGTCCCAACGCGGTCGGGGGCACGGGGCACCCGTTATAGCGCCCCTAGAGCGTATTTTGACGTCCTATTTCGTCTAGGCTTAGGTCTAACTTATTACCAGGCCTTTGTAAATCCTATAAATACTCTTTTACTTAGGTTTTGAAGGGAGTTCAGACTTTGGAGCATGTTTTGGAGGAGAAGGGAGGAGCCCTAGATGTCTTCTAAACAAGTTCTTTCTCTCTTTCTCTTATTCTTCTCTTTAATTCTATAGTTCGTTCTAGGGATAGAGTAAATACATGAAGGTTGATGTTTGAAAGTTGATTTCTATATATTGATTTACCATTACGGATTGTTTATTCTTTCTTGATCCTAATTGTTTGGTTATTGAGGCCTGATAATTGAACACTATCCATGGTTTTTTAGATTGAACTCGAAAGAGGGAATTTAATTACATAATAAGAAAGAATAGGACTAGTTTTTGAACCCGAGCATCGGGGAAACAATTTGTGAGTAGGATAGACATATACTTGCTCGCCTAGCTTAACTAATCATAGAATTCGTTAATGCGTGAACGTGATTCAACCCATAGATATATAGGGATTGGAGTAGTAGACCGTGAAGAATCGAAAGGTTTTCATGGGTACATTTAACATGTAGTTAGCAATCTAGGAAATCAAGAAGTTGAATCAACTGGAAAACTCAACTGGATTGTTCGTAACTCTGACCCGGGACCGTCATCTTTTATTGATAACAACTTAGAATTTGCTCTGTTACTTGATCTCAATTACTTGTTTTTAATTATTTCCTTTAGTTAGTAACTTTCACAACCATCACTGAAAATGATCCCTGAATAGTTTGTAAGAAGTTGTTTGCTAGGATTCAGTCTGAATAGTCCTCGTGGGAACGATACTCTACTTATCATTTTATTACTTGTCGACCACGTATGCTTGCGTGTCCGTCGGGAGCAACAAGTTTTTGGCGCCGTTGCCGGGGACTAATAATTGACTGATTTCTTTTTGAACGATTACTTATTTTCTATTCAGGTTTAATTTTTGTTTAGTTTAGTATTGTGTTACTTGTCTTATCATGGCATCTTTTAATGAAAATTGGTCGAGTGGTTTTAATTCTAATTTTGATGATCTTTGTCTGCTTTGCGGAGGAACCCACTTGTGGGAAAATTGTCCAACTCTTTCAACCATACGAGACTGGTTATGTGAATTTTCTACCACCTTTGATTGGAATTTTTGTAAATTATGTGGTGGTCAGTGGAATGATTGTCCTAAGTGTCATACTCCATCCTGTATCAATGTGTGTGATGTTTTTAACGATGTTTGTGAGTCTGACAGGAATGAAGAAGTGCAGGTTGTGAGCCAAAATTTTCTAACGGAGCAAGCCAACCTTTTAGAAGCATATGGGGATTTTAGAAGTGAACTTACAAATATGATGAGGCAATTCAGGGAAGAAAGAGTGGAGTTCACACAAGAAATTGATCAATTTGGTTTAGTTATTCATGATCTAGAGGCAAATTTGAGTGATATAATTGAGGTGTCTGAAGCCCAATTATCCGTTGTCGTGAATAGTAGATTTGAGATAGAAGAGCTGAGGAACCAATTTGAGGAACAAAAAGTAGAATTCCTACCACTCGACCTAATATTAGTTGATGATGCTGAAGTTGAGGAAATTACATTAGAGTCAAGTGAGGAAATAGAAAATATCATATTTGAGGACTCTACTGTTTGTGCAAGTGAGGGTGTCAAAAGTAATGCAACTTTAGAATTGAAGCGCATTGGACCTCATTCCAATCATATTTCAACATTGTGTTTGGATGGCAACATGAAAATTGAGTCACCGAGCCTATGAAGAAACCCAAGGAGGAAGAACAAGGTGCCTATATTTTAAAGTTTGTTATGCCGAGGAGACAAAACGACATCCCTCATGTAAAAGCCAAGAAGTGCAAAATGCGATATTGGTTACTTGGTCCTTTTGTATTTATGCCACCACCTCAATACCATAGTCATAAGTTTGAGGCAAAGTTGGGAATTCAATTCATTAGTTCAAGGTGGAGACAAAAGTGATGAAGTGTCTTCGTCGTGCCACGACGTTAACTAAGGCGCTTCTTGGGAGGCAACCCAATTTGCTTGCCTTACTTTTATTTATTTTTATTATTATTATTATGGTTGTATATTACTTTGGGTGATTCTTTGGATTGCAGGTTCATGTAATGTAGAGTTTAAGTGTGGGGTGTCCTCACCCCTGCCTAATATTGATGACCTGTTGGGGGAAGTTTGAGTACCTCATATTTTACGGACGCTTGGTAGGTTCATGATAGAGATGGCGTCACTGCTATCGCCAAAGGCTAGATCTTTCGGCCTTCAGGGAAGTTCCTTCACTCTTGTACTTTATTTTTAGCACTGAGGACATTGCTTAGTTTTAAGTGTGGGGTGGGGAACTCTCCTTTATTTTTGAGGTCAGGGATGCATGTACCGTTAGGATTTTTCTTTTGTCACTTGACATTATTTTTATTTGTTTCTTGCTTTAATATATGAAAAAAAAAGTGAAAAAAAAATTAGAAAACCAATGAAAAAATTTTAAAAAGATTTTCTTTTTAGTCTTTATTAGTGGTACATGTCATCCACCCCGTGGTTTTTCTTATGGCCTCGGTTCTTTTCCATGGGGAGACCTTTGAACCGGGTAGTTTTTTATTTTTAGGATTAGAATAGTTAGTATAGGTGACCCTAGACGAAGGAAATAGGTAGAATGCTAGGTGCCTTTGATTTGTTTGATATCGGTGGACTTGAATTGATTGCATGTGCTATTTGTGGGGTCCTTGGGTTTTAAATTGAGATTCATGCCTAGAAAAAAATGGAACGACCCCCTTGAGATGCTTGAGTCCACTTGCTTGGCTTTGTTGTGGACCTTTGTGTATTAGTGCTTAATTTTCCACAAGTTGTACTCTAATTGCTTGATTGAGAGTTGTGATGGAACCTTTTTGTGTAGATCATGTGCAATGTATGTGTGAGGAATATTCTTGTTTGCTCCATGTTTGCATATTAATGTCTAGAACTTGCCCCGTGTGTGTGCAAAGCGAAATCCTAGGTTTGCTCTAGTTGGGAAATGATACAGGCCTTCTTTTGATTTGCCTACCCTTACATATACACCTTGGACTTGATTGTTGTGAATTCTTTGACCTTTTTGTTGGCACCCACACCCCAAGCCTACCCATTTGTTCTAAATTGTTCTCTTTTGGCCCTTTACTCCTTAAGCACTTTAGTTGATATTGTGATATTATTGCGGAGTTGTGGTTGAATATTGGGAGGTTGTTGAGTGGAACCAATGAAGGGGAATAGTTGAATGAATTGTGTAGTAGTTGTTTATGAGCATTGGCAAGGTTGGAAAGTAATGAAATTGAAAAAACAAAAGAGGAGCAAAGTTGAAAAGAAAAGAAAAAATTGTGGAAAAAGAAATAAAGAGAAAAGAATATCCATTCCTTAATAGTGTGTGCTTAAAAGAAAATATTGCTACTTGTTGAGAAGGTGTGTGTGAAAGTTGTTGATTGGGTGGCTTTGATGAGATTTGTGTTTAAATTAATTGTGATGTATTAAAAGTGCTTAGGGAGGTAGTCACTATTACCCATATGTATCCTACCCGCCCCTTAGCCTACATTACAATCTTTTTTAAAGTCCTTGTTAATCCCGATCGGAGTGAGCTTACATTAGTGGAGTCCTACACTACGGGCAAGCCTATGGTACATTGTGTGCGACATGTGAGAATTTCATGAGAGTGAGTGAATTCGTTTGTTATTGTCCCCGTTCTATTCATGATATTTATTATTGTGTGTGATCTTTGGGGGACACTCTTTTGCTTCATATTGGTGAGGGCACATGGTTTGCAAGAAATAGGTGAAGTTGATGGCTTCTTGGTTGAGTAGATAGGTGTGATTTTGTGGGAGCATGGGAGCAATGGGTTGAGTTTGTGCATTTGAGCTATTTTGGGGTGGTTGTTCTCATATTTTTGAGGTTGTTAAATTGTTGGCATGTTTGTGGATCCATAGTAGTCATGTGGTGCAATGCAATTCCCGAAGGGGTTGCTAGCACAAACGCGGAAGAACAAACAAGAAAGATAAAGATAGAAGCAAGACAAAACTTGCTTCTTTCGAAAGAACAGTGAGGAACCTGTCTCAAAGCTCAATCAAAAGGGATGCAAGGATCACCTATACTATGCAACAATCCTCAAGAGAACATTGCCTCTTGCAAACTGAATGATCAAGAGGAATGTTCAATCGGACTAACCGAAAGCCACAAGTCCTTAAAAGCCCTCACCGGGGTTTTGCTCACGACGGAGACAAGAAGAAATGTGCTCGGCACTTTCATTCAATTCATCAATATTCAAAAACTAGCTACTTACAATGAAAGGAAACAGTATTTATATAGGAAATACTAAGGGTAAACTAGTAAATAGGTCACAGTTGACCAATAGAAATAAGCCACGCAGGGCTGAGATAAAATGTGTTCGGCAGACTTTGACTTCGGTTCTCGATTGTCTGCTCGAACACACGCTTGTTGCCTTCGGTCGCTCAATTGTCTTCGAGCTTATTGTCCTCGGTCACTTTGCCTTCGGGCTCAAATCTGAAGATAATGCCTTCGATTCTTGAGCTCGGCCACTCAGCTTCGGAGCAATTGTTTTCCTTCGGCCAGGCTAAGTGAACGTGCACATCGTGCAGCAGCTTGGCTTGGTTTCTTATCATCGGTCTCCTCGGTGGATCGATCACTTGATCAGCACGTGATCGGGCTGCATCATCCTCCCCTTCTTGAGAAGATTTCGTCCTCGAAATCAAGCCCCCCTCGTCCTCCGAAGTTGGACCTACAACACAAGGAACTAAGTCAGCAACATTAAAGGTGTTGGACACGTTATACTCACCAGGGAGGTCGATCACGTAGGCATTGTTGTTGATCTTGGTCAACACTTGAAATGGACCATCCCCTCGAGGAGCCAACTTTCCTTTCCTTTGGTTCGGGAAGCGTTCCTTTCGGAAGTGAACCCAAACCCAGTCTCCCTTCTTTAATTCCAACTTTTTACGCCCCTTGTTTTTCTTTAAGGCAACCTTTGCATAGGCCTCCTCGAGGTTCTTCTTCACCTTTGCATGTAATTCGATCAAGGCAGCTGCTCTTCGAGTACCTTCAAAATCAAGAACAGAATCTCGAGGCAATGGGGTTAAATCAAGTGGAATCAAAGGATTAAAGCCATACACACATTCAAACGGGGTCATGTTGATCATTCTATGCACCGTTCGATTGTATGCGAACTCCATCATGGGCAAACGATAAGCCCAGTTTCCAACCTTCCCTTTGGTCATTGCCCGAAGCAAAGATCCCAAGGTTCGGTTAACTACCTCGGTCTGTCCATCAGTCTGAGGATGGTGAGACGTCGAGAATAGTAGCTTGGTGCCGAGGGCACCCCACAAACATTTCCAAAAATGACTCAAGAACTTCGAGTCTCGATCACTTACAATAGTACGAGGTACACCATGCAATTTTAACACGTTAGAAACAAACAATGTAGCTACATGCTGTGCATCATCACACTTTTTGCAAGGAATAAAGTGAGCCATTTTTGAAAAACGGTCAACCACAACGAAGATGCTATCATGTCCTCCCCCCGACCTCGGTAACCCCAAGACAAAGTCCATGGATATATCAACCCAAGGTCGATCAGGCACAGGCAACGGGGTATACAAACCATGAGGGTTGGACTTCGATTTTGCTTTCTTGCAAACGAGACAAGCGTTGCAAAGCTTTTCCACATCTCGTCGCATTTTGGGCCAATGGAACTGCTCGGTCAAGATACCAAGAGTTTTATCGACACCGAAGTGTCCCATCAGTCCACCTGAGTGAGCTTCTCGAACCAAGAGCTCTCTCCACGATGACACTGGCACACAAACCCTCCCATTTTTGAAGAGGTAGCCATCATGCCACTGATATTTCTCAACCTTTCGGCCACTCAAGATTGCGTCTCGAACACATTTCAGCTTGGGATCGTCCTCGTACATCGACTTGATGCTTTCGAATCCCATGAGCCTAGAGGCGAGAGTGGTCGCTAAGGCAAATTTCCTTGATAGCGCATCGGCCACAACATTATCTTTTCCTTTTTTGTAATGAATTACATAGGGAAAGCTTTCAATGAATTAAACCCACTTGGCATGTCTTCGATTTAATTTCTCCTGACCTCGGAGATGTTTCAAAGACTCATGATCACTTTTGATCACAAACTCTCGAGGCCACAAATAATGCTGCCAATGGGCGAGTGCTCGAACGAGGGCATACAACTCTTTGTCATACGTAGAGTAATTCAAAGTTGCACCCTTAAGCTTTTCGCTAAAGTAAGCGATCGGCTTCGAGTCTTGCATCAGCACTCCTCCGATCCCAACTCCAGACGCATCACACTCGACTTCGAATGCTTTGCCGAAGTCAGGGAGTTGCAACAACGGGGCAGAACAAAGCCTCCGCTTCAACTCTTGGAAAGCCCTCTCTTGGGACTCTCCCCACACAAAAGGATTGTCTTTCTTCACCAGCTCGGTTAAAGGAGCTGCCACGGTGCTAAAGTCACGAACAAACCTTCGGTAAAAGCTAGCTAAGCCATGGAAGCTACGAACTTGTGATACCGAGGTTGGAGTTGGCCAATCTTTGATGGCTTCGACTTTTGATTCGTCGACTTCGACACCATTAGTACTAACAACAAATCCAAGAAAGACTACACGATCGACACCAAAGGCGCATTTCTTGAAGTTGGCATACAACTTCTCTTCTCGAAGCTTTTCAAGTACTTGCCTTAAGTGGTCGACATGTTCATCCACGGTTCTACTATAAACAAGTATGTCATCGAAATAAACGACAACGAACTTGTTTATGAACGGTTTGAGCACATGGTTCATCAATCGCATGAATGTGCTCGGTGCATTGGATAAGCCAAAAGGCATCACCAACCATTCATAGAGACCGAATTTGGTCTTGAATGCGGTTTTCCACTCGTCTCCGGGTTTCATTAGGATCTGATGGTAACCGGACCTGAGGTCTATCTTCGTAAAGCATGAAGAACCACTTAACTCATCTAGCATGTCATCTAACCGAGGGATAGGATGACGATACTTTACCGTTATTTTGTTGACTGCTCGACAGTCAACACACATCCGCCATGTTCCATCCTTCTTCGGGACAAGGATAACAGGAACGGCGCAAGGACTCAAGCTCTCACGAACGAGGCCCTTGTTCAGCAATTCATCAACTTGCCGTTGGAGCTCTTTGGTGTCTTCGGGATTACACCGGTATGCAGGTTTGTTAGGGATTTGAGACCCTGGTACGAAGTCAATTTGGTGCTCGATTCCTCTCAACGGAGGTAATCCACCTGGCATTTCCTCGGGAAACATGTCCTCGAAGTCCTGCAAAACTTTACGAACAAACAAAGGCAAAGGGTTATCATTAGAAAAATCATCATTAAAGTTTAGAAGGATACCCTTGTGCACGAGGCAAATCATCATCTGACCGTGGTCGTTGCCTCGTAAGATCTCACCGGGTTGCATGATTGCACAAATTCCTTTCACTTCGATCGGTGAGTTTGTTTCTTCGGGCCCCAAATTTGCTCCCATCGGAAGCTTAGCTTTGGCCGCTTCTTTCAATTCTTTCATTCGTTTATAGTCCTCGGTGACTTGTTTTGGAGACAAGGGTTTGAGTACAAAACTCTTCCCATCAAGCTTCACAGTATAAGTGTTGGATCTGCCATTGTGAACAGCGGTTCGGTCATACTGCCACGGTCGACCCAATAGCAAATGACAAGCTTGCATCGGAACCACATCAAATATCATTTCATCTTGATACTCTCCGATTTTGAACTTGATCCACACTTGTTTGACAACTCTCAATTCTCCACACTCATTCAGCCATTGTAACTTGTAAGGGTGGGGATGCTTCATCGTAGGTAATCCCATTTGTGAAACCAAAGTTTGGCTCACTACATTGGCACAACTACCGGAGTCAATGATCATCGAACACACCTTTCCCCTCACTCGACATCGGGCATGAAAGAGGTTTTCTCTTTGGTTGTCCTCTTCTTCAAGAGTCATGCAGCTCAAATTCCTTCGAACCACAAGAAACATTTCCGGATGATCAGCTTCGGCAGCCTCACGATCATCATCATCTTCAGCTCGATCAGTCTCCTCGATAATTTCCTCCTCGGTGTCACTCGCTTGCTCATGGACGGTTCCATCTTCGAGCAGAAGCATAACTTTGCGAGTTGGACACTCTTTTGCCATGTGACCATAACCCTTGCATTTGTGACACTGAATATTTGAAGCACTAGGAGAATTGAGTTGAACTTTACCTCCCACTTCTCTTGGTTGGTTAACGGTCACACCTCTTTCGAAGGGTCTCTTCGAATCTCGAACAGTGTTAGCACTTGTTTGGTTTGGATTCTTCCATTCTTTACCTCGGTTCAAAGGAGTAGAAGTAGTGACTCCTCGATACCGGTTTGCCTTATCGTCCTTCACCAATTTTTCAGCTTCGGTGGCAGCATCGAACAGATCTTCCAACGTGTGGTACACGTGGAGTCTCAACTGAGATGACACATCCCTAGCCAAGCCATTTTTAAATCTGATAATGGCTTGCTCTTCATCTTCGACCAGATCAAGATTCAATCGAACCTTTTCAAACTCATCGTGGTACTCTTGGACGGACTTGGACCCTTGCTTTAACTCATAGAGTTTTTGCATTTGAGTCTGCCTGTATTTGGCACTCAAGTACTTACCATCCATCGCTCTCATCAACTGTGGCCATGTATTGACAACTGGATAGTCATTTCTTCTTCTATGCCTCTTGTCAGATTCCCACCATGTTGATGCATAAGCTTCGAACGAAGCAATGGCATGGGCAGCTTTTCTCTCATCGGTCATCTCATTGGTTTCAAAGATGCGCTCCATTTTAAGCTTCCATTCAAGATACTCATCGGGATCACTAGTTCCTTTAAATGGTGGAATAGTGATCTTGACACTGTTCAAGTTTGAGTCTCGAACAGCTCTAGCCTGTTCGGGAAACTCATCTTCTCGATCATAAGCCTCACGCTCAATATTTCTTTCAACATTTGCGCCTCGGCCTCGACCTCGGAAATTTCCACGTCCTCGGTGAGCTTGCCTTCGTTGAGCGAATGGCGGCTCACGCTCATATTCGTCCTCAGGAAATTCCTCTTCACCAACCTCCTCGGCAACAGCTCCAAGATCTCTTCGGGCCACTGGAGGTGGTATTCTTTCTCCTCGGGGAATGCCCAAGTTTTGAATTCCAGCCTGGGGATTGCCCAAGTTTTGTTGTGCTTGGGGATTGCCCAAGTTAAGCTCTCTTCGAATATCTTCACTTGTCAACTGATGTTGTCGTACAAGCTCAGCATACAGCTCAGGTTTTATCGGAGTGGATTGGCTCGTTCCAACGCCGGACCCATTCATGGCCACGGACGCGTTTCCCTGCTCGAGGTTAGCTACTCGAGCACTCACTCCTCTTACTTCGGCACTGATCCATTGTATCGCAGCCATGAGATCGGCTAACGACAATTCAGGCTTTTCAATGCTTTTGCCATCGTTTCCAGCCATTGTACCTGCACAAGTCAAAGATCAAACAAAGGTTAGGGTTAGAAATCACCTCACACACTCCCTCACCTTTGATGGGTGGCACTCGGGTCCACTCAATTTATGGGTTCGGTTTTTGATCACTCAAGGACTTGTTAACAGTGGCTCGTCTGATTGATCGGTCCTCTAAGATCCTTCAAGTTCGACAATAGTCACTGCCTCTTCGGGAAGAGTGAAGTGATGTTCGACTCGATGGAACAGACGCTTTTTAACTGAGCTCGGGGAGTCAAGAGAATTTCTACGAAAATTTGGACTTCAGTCACCCCTTCGCACGGATTCCTATCAGCTTAAAAGAGTTAGTACGACCTCGAGTAGGACAATTACTCAAAAGATCCACCAACTAGAATTTTGACACGAAAGAAAGTGAGAACCTAGGAGAATCTATCCTTTGATTCCCTTTTGGAATCTTTTTCGATCACACCCACTCCTGTCCGTACAAAAGTGGTCCCTCCTTGGTACGGATAGGGTTTTACCTTATCCACTTTCCCTTTTCAGCCGACAAATTTCACCTGGGGTTTTGATGTTTAAAATTTTAACCCCTTTCTTCTTCAATGGAACAGTGACCTTGCTCCGGCGTACGGACGCAACAACTTCGGTTCACTGACCACAAATTTTCTAACAAGATCTGAGTTGCTCTTTCAACTCCGGTTCCAAACAACGGAGGAAATCAAACGAAGTTCTTCGAGCTAAGATCCAGCTCGTTCGAGTCGTACACTGTTACGATTTTGTAACAAATTTCCGGTGTACGGACAACGTTTCCAACTTAAGAACTTCGATTTTAAGCAATAAACAAACCCAAATCACTCAAGAACCACAAACCTTCATCGGTTTCTTCCAAACACAGTGGGGTTCGAGTTTTCAGTCACCATTAAAGCTCAAAACAGTCCAAAAATTCACCAAGAAACCCTAGTCACGAAATCAGTACGTTGGGTATTCGTTGGAATCAGAACTCGATGGTGAACAATAATCCAAGATTGTTTTTCCCAAACAATCAGCAATCAAACACAATTTTTGAATTTTCTTTTTAACTTTTTTTTTTTTTTTTTTTTTTTGTAAAATAACAACACCAACAGTAACAAAATTCAAGAACACGAAAAGGAAACAAAGACACAAAACGCACGAAGATAATGAACAGGATTGAGGTTGTAAGAACAAACTCAAACCGTGCTTTGATACCAAGATGGTGCAATGCAATTCCCGAAGGGGTTGCTAGCACAAACGCGGAAGAACAAACAAGAAAGATAAAGATAGAAGCAAGACAAAACTTGCTTCTTTCGAAAGAACAGTGAGGAACCTGTCTCAAAGCTCAATCAAAAGGGATGCAAGGATCACCTATACTATGCAACAATCCTCAAGAGAACATTGCCTCTTGCAAACTGAATGATCAAGAGGAATGTTCAATCGGACTAACCGAAAGCCACAAGTCCTTAAAAGCCCTCACCGGGGTTTTGCTCACGACGGAGACAAGAAGAAATGTGCTCGGCACTTTCATTCAATTCATCAATATTCAAAAACTAGCTACTTACAATGAAAGGAAACAGTGTTTATATAGGAAATACTAAGGGTAAACTAGTAAATAGGTCACAGTTGACCAATAGAAATAAGCCACGCAGGGCTGAGATAAAATGTGTTCGGCAGACTTTGACTTCGGTTCTCGATTGTCTGCTCGAACACACGCTTGTTGCCTTCGGACGCTCAATTGTCTTCGAGCTTATTGTCCTCGGTCACTTTGCCTTCGGGCTCAAATCTGAAGATAATGCCTTCGATTCTTGAGCTCGGCCACTCAGCTTCGGAGCAATTGTTTTCCTTCGGCCAGGCTAAGTGAACGTGCACATCGTGCAGCAGCTTGGCTTGGTTTCTTGTCATCGGTCTCCTCGGTGGATCGATCACTTGATCAGCACGTGATCGGGCTGCATCATCATGTGTGCATTTGTTCAATGATCGGTATCAACCATAGTCGTAGGCAGACATGTTCTACCTAGGTTGGGAAGTTATTTGTGATTGCTCGAGTCGAGCAAAGGTTCAAGTGTGGGGTGGTGATGTTTGGCATTTTATTCCTATATTTCCTTAATATTTCCTTACGTTTGGATACTTTATTCGCCCGTTTTGTAGTTTATGAATGTGGCTTTGCACTAATTTTATGTCGTGTGTATGTAGGTTGTTATGCAGTGAAATTGGAGCTTTAAAGAGCATGATCGAGTAAGAAAAGATTGGATTTTGATTGAGGATTGGATCGAGCACACGAAGGCACGACACGAAGCGAGCAAAGGAGCAAGGAAACAGAAAATTGGCCTGGCGCTGTGGGGCACGTGGCGCGCCACTTATAGCGCCCAGTGCCTGGCGCGATTTCTCATACGACGCGGGCCAAAAGCGCCCAAGTTTCGACGTCCACTGGTTGTCCCAGCGCGGTCGGGGGCGCGGGGCGCCCGTTATAGCGCCCCTGGAGCGTATTTTGACGTCCTATTTCGTCTAGGCTTAGGTCTAACTTATTACTAGGCCTTTGTAAACCCTATAAATACTCTTTTACTTAGTTTTTGAAGGGAGTTCAGACTTTGGAGCAAGTTTTGGAGGAGAGGGGAGGAGCCCTAGATGCCTTCTAAACAAGTTTTTTCTCTCTTTCTCTTATTCTTCTCTTTAATTCTATAGTTTGTTCGTTCTAGGGTTAGAGTAAATACATGAAGGTTGATGTTTGAAAGTTGATTTCTATATATTGATTTACCATTACGGATTGTTTATTCTTTCTTGATCCTAATTGTTTGATTATTGAGGCATGATAATTGAACACTATCCATGGTTTTTTAGATTGAACTCGAAAGAGGGAATTTAATTACGTAATAAGAAAGAATAGGACTAGTTTGTGAACCCGGGCATCGGGGAACCAATTTGTGAGTAGGATAGACATATACTTGCTCGCCTAGCTTAACTAATCACAGAATTCGTTAATGCGTGCATGTGATTCAACCCATAGACATATAGGGATTGGAGTAGCCTGCATAGACCGTGAAGAATCGAAAGGTTTTCAGGGGTACATTTAACCTGTAGTTAGCAATCTAGGAAATCAAGAAGTAGAATTAACTGGAAAACTCAACTGGATTGTTCGTAACTCTGACCCAGGACCGTCATCTTTTATTGATAACAACTTAGAATTTGCTCTGTTACTTAATCTCAATTAGTTGTTTTTAATTATTTTCTTTAGTTAGTAACTTTCACAACCATCACTGAAAAAGATCCCTGAATAGTTTGTAAGAAGTTGTTTGCTAGGATTCAGTCTGAATAGTCCTCGTGGGAACGATACTCTACTTATCATTTTATTACTTGTCGACCACGTATATTTGCGTGTCCGTTGGGAGCAACAATTAGCTTGAAACAACATCGGTGCCCTAATACGCCTAGTTAAAAAATATGTTAGGTAGCGACTCCAGCTCTTTACCCGTGAGTTAACCACTAAGTCGAGTCTTATTTCGAACTTTAACTGGTTTGGATAAAAATAGGATGCTACAGAATGGCGACTCCGCTGGGGATATCAATGTTCAAACCATAACGGACTTAAAATTGGGATTCTTTACATGCTTTATTTTCTTGCCATTCATTTCGATACTAACTTTTCTTCTTCTTCTTCTTCTTTTTTTTTTTTTTTTTTTTTTTTTTTTTTTTTTTTTTTTTTTTTTTTTGCAGGACTAAGGTTTATTTTTGAATTTTTAAATTTTGTGTTTTTATTCTTTAATTGTTTGATTATATTTTCTGTTAATCTTGGGTTATGAGAAATATTGGGATAATACAAAATACACATTAAATTTTAAATACCATAATCAAATTAGGAAGGCTTAACATCCTTGGTATGTTAAAGTCCATGAGCCACTTTTGTCCAAAAGCGTCATCATATGACGCCTATCATGCATATTATGTGCTTTGCATACGAAATCATTATCTCAACGCTAACTTGTTGTTTCATGTGTTAGCTTTACTCCCACTCCCGAGGTTGAGTTGTGCATTTATTTCAAAACTTGTACATTTTTAAACTTGTGCATATCATGCATACCTTCCGCTACTTCTGGCAACTTTTTAAAATCGTGCGTTGAAAATACGGTGGTTACAACCACATCTTCCCTCATATAAAAATTCATTTAGGGGGAACAACTTGGAATATATTTGGTCCAAAACGTTCCCGCTCCCGAGTCATCCGCTGGGGAGGATGATAAAATCCGGTCTAGCTAAATCCATTCCTTAGTAGCAGTATAGGAATCATGCATCATCACATGTCATTAGTCGACTTGTTCTCAAGTCCAATAGGCCAACTCTTTCAAACAATCCGAACGGGTTTTATTCCCCCAAAGAGCATTGAACACGATTTATTTGTATCTGCTTAAAGGGTTGAACGTACAAAATATGGACTGTTTATTGGCGTTGCTCTGAATTCAGTGCTATTGAAAGGCACAAAGGTTACCCAATGGGCGTTAAAAGCCCAAATTGAATCAGAAATGATTGTTTATTCAGAGACAGTCAAAATTATTCTGTATTCAATGTCATTCAAAGGCACGAAGGTAACTTAAGTGGCATTAAAAGCCCAAATTGAATCAGAAACGACCTTTTATTCCCAAAAAATTGGAATCATTCTGTATTCAATGCCATTCAAAGGCACGAAGGTAACCTAAGTGGCATTAAAAGCCCAAATTGATTCAGAAACGCCCATTTATTCCTAAGGAATTGGAATCATTCTGTATTCAATGATATTCAAAGGCTTTAATGGTAATCGAAAAGGCATTAAAAGCCCAATTTCGAAGCAGAAATAACCGCTCGATAGATGGGATGACACATAACGAACATTTATCCTTTAAGCATTATATAAAGTGATAAAGTGCTATCAAGGATTGGGTCCAAACTCATAAGGAGCCGCCCGTTGTGGGGTCCACCTCTGGAGGAGTTGCGTTGCTCGGGATGGTCATGGTGGTGTCAGGGACGGACCTCGATTTGGGGTTGATCCGGTTGTATAAGAAGTGAGCTGCGCCTCTAACATCAGCTATGGCTTTTGGTAGAAATGGTTGCAGTTCACTCTTAAAGTTTGGTATCAGAGCCAACCCGGGTTCGATTCCTGGCTACACCATGCGAAGTTCGGGGACGAACTTGCTTTAAAGAAAAGGGGGATGATAAGGGGCTATCAAGGATTGGGTCCAAACTCATAAGGAGCCGCCCGTTGTGGGGTCCACCCCCTGGAGGAGCTGCGTTGCTCGGGGTGGTCATGGTGGTGTCAGGGACGGACCTCGATTTGGGGTTGATCCGGTTGTATAAGATGTGAGCTGCGCCTCTACCATCAGCTATGGCTTTTGGTAGACCATCAGCTATGGCTTTTGGTAGAAATGGTTGCAGTTCACTCTTAAAGTTTGGTATCAGAGCCAACCCGGGTTCGATTCCTGGCTACACCATGCGAAGTTCGGGGACGAACTTGCTTTAAAGAAAGGGGGGATGATAAGGGGCTATCAAGGATTGGGTCCAAACTCATAAGGAGCCGCCCGTTGTGGGGTCCACCCCCTGGAGGAGCTGCGTTGCTCGGGGTGGTCATGGTGGTGTCAGGGACGGACCTCGATTTGGGGTTGATCCGGTTGTATAAGATGTGAGCTGACCCAATCCTTGATAGCCCCTTATCATCCCCCCTTTCTTTAAAGCAAGTTCGTCCCCAAACTTCGCATGGTGTAGCCAGGAATCGAACCCGGGTTGGCTCTGATACCAAACTTTAAGAGTGAACTGCAACCATTTCTACCAAAAGCCATAGCTGATGGTAGTGGTGCAGCTCACATCTTATACAACTGGATCAACCCTAAATCGAGGTCCGTCCCTGACACCACCGTGACCACCCCGAGCAACACAACTCCTCCAGGGGGTGGACCCCACAACGGGCAGCTCCTTATGAGTTTGGACCCAATCCTTGATAGCCCCTTATCATAAAGACTTGACGTCCTTGGTAGGTCACAAGTCCATTAGCAATTTCCTTCTAAAGTGTCTAAAGGGTTCTCAACTCACAACGATACAACTCTTCATATCCTCTGTTACATTGTTTTCAAAAGCTTGTGCCACACGTTGATCATTTGCTCGCAATAAAGCAAATCTTAGGAATTTCCTTCTCCCTTTTTCCTATCATCCTTCGCCTTTTCCATAAGATCATGGCCACTAGAACATTTGAAATGGTTGTCGAAATCCCTCAGTTGCTCAGAGATTGGTGGGGAAACATAAGCATACATCAACAAGACCGAGTTAAAATGGTGTTGGGGAATCTGATTTCGCTACTGGATCACACTGTAGTTGAAGGGATGATAGAAGCAGCGGTACACTATTGGGATGCAGACCGAGAAGTCTTTCACTTTGGGAGTGTAGAATTGACACCATTACTGGAATAAATAGGCGGGCTAACTCAATTACCATTTGAACGTGAAGAAGTCTTGTTGCCTAAGAACACTACAGCCGAGGAGTTCTTCGAAATGGTAGGGTTTAAACCCAAATTATGCACAGACTGTATACAACAATTGAAAATTTTTCTAACTTTCCTCTACATCAAATTTGGGTATGGAGAAGCATTTCAAGAATCTAAAGGCTATTTTAACATTGACCGGCAGATTGGAAAGAGCGAAAGATACTTGCTTTTGTCACCAGCTTTTTAGGATTTGTCGTCTTTCCACAATGCAAAGGACGAGTTGATGTTGCATGGTGCCTTGCTCAAAGACACTAGCAAGAAATACGTTTTGGTACTGATGATTGTTGCTGAGATGTAGCGAGCTTTAGAAAGATGCAAGAAGGGCACTGGTTTCTTTGAAAGACAGACCAAGCTTTCCGTTCCAAGCTTTCCATTCCATACCGAAAGAAAACTTATCATTCCAATCTTTATCCAAGCTTTCCATTCCAAGCTTTAGAGGAATTTATCCATACGCTCCTTTAATGACACTTAGACAAGCAGGGAGAAAGCAGACAGTACCCCAAATTGCAGACATCAGAAGTTTCAAAGCGAATATTCTCGGAGGAATGATACCTTTTAAAGACAAGATAATAGAACTTTGGAAAGAAAGGCAACGAATGGGAATCGATATTATTAGACGAGACAGGTTTGACGCTGGCTATGATGAAGATTACCTAGACTGGCTTAGGAAAGACGTAGCAAGGGCCATTCAACTAAGTGCAATAACAAACAGGAAAAGAAATGCTGATGAGTTGAAATATGAGTACAAAAAGTTACGCGAACAACTGGCAAGGGCACAAGGGAAAATAGCAAAGAAGCAAAGTTTGGTCGAAGCAAAGAACGAAGAAAAAGGCAAATGGCGCAGTAAGGCAGAAGTCCTAACAAAACACATAGAGTCTATTGGCGTATGGGCTAGCGAGGGGACGAACTCTGTGACAAACAAAGGAGTAGAGGAGAGAGGAAGAAAGGCTTGGAAAATGTTGAAAAACTTCACATTTGACATATCCCGGCTCTTAACTGACGCAGACAACATCATCTTTCAAGGATACTCATCAGAGGCAAGTTTGTCCGAGGAAGACTCGTCAGAAGAAGAAGAAGAAGAAGAAGAAGAAGAATCTTCTGCGGATGGATCAGCCTGAAAGACGTTCACCTGGCCATGTTCTAACCTTCTAGCAATGTTTCCACCTTTTGTACTATTTCAATATCAGCCAATGTAACAAAAGTTCAATAAATGGAATATTGTCTTTTAGACTTCATATTTTGTTAGCGAGTGAAATGATGCATGTGGCGCACAACGTTTTTCAAAATCATTGTGCGTAAAACGGTACTTCGTATTATAAGATGCCTTTCTTATTTGATATGAGTGTATTGCATGAATTCGTATATTGTTCTGAGTCTCTTTCTACCTAAGGAATCTCTCCTCCAAATTCAAATCTCCTACTGAGGTACTCCTCTCCCCACTCCATGCCCAAATCCTGGTATCTAAAATCTTTCGCATGTCCAAACTGTCTCTAGTTCATTCAAAAGTCTATTACCCAAATGGTAGGCTCGAGTTGAATACCAAGGCAAAAGACATGGTTAAGCGAGTGCACTTGTCAGCGATTTTCCAAAATAAGGGAGTTTTTCACAGCAATTCCCACCAGCTCTCTCCTCTCTCTACAAACTACCAATAAGGTTTGCCAGTCTGGAAATGTGAGCATTTTTAAGAAGAAAGATGAAGTCTCTTTTGTCTCAACCATTCAAGACTCTATCTTCAACTACTATTATCAAACAGCGCCACCATTTTATCCCTACCCTCATATACCACTTAAATATCCCATTTACAACAATCAACCCACTCGACCTATATTCCACATCCCAGCACTAAACCGTTAACCATACCAGCAAAACACTCAATCCAACTACTAAGATACACTACCATACCCTCCTAGGCCTCTCTTTGATGCAAACAAAAGACCAAAAAGAAGCTACACTCCACTAGCCGAATCCCACACTCAAATATCCAAGAGATTGGAAACTACCGGGTTTATTGCCACAGTACCTCAATTGTTCCAGCAAGCACTATGCACATGGAGAGAAAAATTGACAAAACAAGAGAAATGCTAGTCAAACTCAAAGGCACACATGACTCACCTTAAGACCTTTTGACACCAACATCCAAAGATCATTTTTTTTGCACCTGTCTACACAATCACACCACCTATCACACATAATTTTGACCCAAAGCACTTTCCAACTCGCTCTAAGAATTCAAAGGGCCAGTGAAAGATAATATTGGAAAGACAGAGGTATAACGAAAACTTGTGCAAAAACCAAAACAAGCAAGCCGATTCAACTTGCAAAGGAAAGATAAAAATACAATGACAGAGCCATCATTATATGACCAACATGGAGACCCTTGGAGCATTTGGAGGCATGTTTGAGGCATTTACAAGATTTTGTGAATTCTCATGACGACAGCCACAACAAGACGCAACAATCTAAGAACACACATGATACATAGCCAACCTACATTGAATTCAACGGCTCAACAATAAGATATTAACCAACATAGAAAGTTGGTGCAAGGACTATATTGCAGCAATTGGTCGATAAGTATGAAAGACGCTAAGTATCTCTTCAGCCATCATGATAGACAAATTTGCAAGGAAGGATGGCAAATGCACTTAAGGTCCTGGTATTTGACAAAAGCCAACATTCTTTTCT
Organism: Petunia axillaris subsp. axillaris; assembly: GCA_029990575.1. Classification (NCBI taxonomy): domain Eukaryota; kingdom Viridiplantae; phylum Streptophyta; class Magnoliopsida; order Solanales; family Solanaceae; genus Petunia; species Petunia axillaris. The sequence goes on from JARKNS010000006.1 coordinate 13,063,816, forward strand.
GTCGCACAACAAAATCTATTCCTTAGACAACATCTTGACCATCTTTCATTGACATTCAACTCCTCACCTCCGGCTTAAAGAAGCGTCGGTCGTTTGGCCAAAATCCTTGCCTTGACTGCTACATAAAGCACTTAGGCAATCTCTTGTGATATCCATACGATCTATCACAACCTCCAAATTCAAGCGCTAATCCGTTATCCACGGTCTAGGCATCCTCTTATGCTAATGTGTCATTTTTGCGTCTAATCTTTGCTCATATGCCCACACTATTTTGTGCATTTCACCACTTTGTTAGGGTTGCCTTGCGTTTGAACACTGAAATCGGTCAAGAATCTGCATTCGAAAAAGTCGAAAGGGCAAGCCGAGCTAAAAATATTTTCTCCTGCAACAAAGTCCTTAAACCATCAGCATATGACACCAAGAGTAATTCAGACAATCCAAATACCGTACAACCTGAGTCACAACAAAGAAATCCGATCACTATATGACCGAGCTTACAAAACTCACACTGCACCTAACTTACTCAATAAACAACCCTCCTCCATCAAGACTTCCAACTACAACCCTACCAGACTCAACACAATCAAAGACATACTAAAAGGACAAAACCTCACGCCTTCTTTCCTTTAGCCCAATCAAATGACATTGCAACCAGCAGACAAACTACTCCTTAGATACCCATTCCTAAATTCAATCCGACAAGATCTACACCCATCACTCAAACATCCCATACCATGGCACCACAAAACATCCAACACTGGAACACCAAGTTAAGAGTCCGATTGACCAAAGCAAGACAACGGTACAACAAAAACCAACAAAGGGAAACTTTAACCCCCAAATTGTAAACACACTTTCTACCAAGGCCATTCCATCAAAGTTAGCTCTATCACTTTCGAAAGCACAACCCAAGACAAACACAATTTTGGGCAATCTCCAAATCCAGCAAAATCCAAATATCAAACCTTAGTTTGAGTATACAAAATACCTGCATGCTCATAGTCATCAATGCATCCAATCGTCACACTAAAAGACGAATACAGACTTCTAACCAATACATTTGGTGTTTAGTGCAATGCAACAACCTTTTCTCAGTGATCTGTCATAAACAAAACTGGGGCAGAATTTTTGAGGATCCCCTCAAAAATTTCAAAAGACGAAAACTTGACACTGGGTCCCTCAAAAATTTCAAGACAAGTCCTTACCACAGCAACATGATAGCCTCCTTAGCACATTGCTTGACATAACAATAGCATTCTACTTGTTGCACTTTACTTTACTCGTGATGCATCGTTTGAGGGTACACAGTCCGATGTCAAATTTTGAATTTTCATTTGCTGATGGTACACAGCCCAAAGCGTCGGTTGAGAGTACACAGCCCGATATCGATTTGTATATAAATTAGCTGAGGGTACACAGCCCGAAGCGTCGGTTGAGGGTACACAGCCCCATATAGATTTGTCATTTAAATAAGCTGAAGGTACACAGGCCGAAGCGTCGGTTGAGGGTACACAGCCCGATAAAAATTTGCATTTAAATTAGCTGAGGGTACAAAGCCCGAAGCGTCGGTTGAGGGTACACAGCCCGATATCGATTTGTCATTTAAATTTGCTGAGGGTACACAGCCCAAAGTGTCGGTTGAGGGTACACAACCCGATATCGATTTGTCATATAAATTAGCTAAGGGTACACAGCCCGAAGCGTCGGATTAGGGTACACACCCCAATATCGATTTGCATTTAAATTTGCTGAGGGCATAACCCGAAGCGTCGGTTGAGGGTACACAGCCCGATATCGATTTGCATTTAAATTTGCTGAGGGTACACAGCCCAAAGCGTCGGATGAGGGTACACAGCCCGATATCGATTTGTCATTTCAATTAGCTGAGGGTAAACAACCCGAAGTTTCGGTTGAGGGTACACAGCCCGATATCGATTTGCATTTAAATTAGTTGAGGGCGCACAGCCCGAAGCGTTGGTTGAGGGTAATGTTGCTCCCAACGCACACGCAAGTATACGTGGTGGACAAGTAATAAAGTGATAAGTAAAGTATCGTTCCCACGAGGACTATTCAGACTGGACTTCTAACAAATAATTTCTTAACAACTACTCAACGATCTTTTTCCAATAGTGAGGATTTTATTAACTAAAGAACAGTAATTTAAATGGTAGAAGTGAATTCAAACAATGGAGCAAAACTTGGTTGTTATCAGTAATAAGGAGGCGGTCTAGGGTCAGAGTTACGAACAATCCAGTTGAGTTATCCTGTTGATTCCACTTCTTAAGTCCCAAGATTGCTAACTAACAGGTTAATTGTACCCGTGAAAACCTTTCGATTCTTCACGGTCTATGCAGGCTACTCCAATCCCTATATGTCTATGGGTTGAATCACGTGCACACATTAACGAATTCTGTATTTAGCTAGGTAAGGTGAATAGGTATATGTCTATCCTACCCACAAATTGATTCCCCGATTGCCAGGTTCGCAATCAAGCCCTATTCTTTCTTATGTGCGTTCATAAATTCCCTCTATCGAGTTCAATCTAAGAACCATAGATAGTGTTCAATTATTCGGCCGTTATAATCAAATAATTATGATCAAGACAGAATAAACACTCTATAATTGAAATTCAATTCATGGAAATCAACATTCAAACCTCAACATTCATGAAACACTCTAACCCTAGAACGATATATTTAGGTATGCTTACTCATAATAAAAACACAAGGATTTGATGAAATAATGAAGCAATGATGTAATAAATTAATTGAAGGAAGAAAAACCCGTGTTCAAGATGTTATGAGCTCTCCAATTTGCTTCAAAGTCTGAACTTGCTTCAAAAACTAAGTAAAAGAGTATTTATAGTGTTTACAAAAGCCTAGTAATAAGTTACGCCTAAGCCTAGATGAAATAGGACATCAAAAAACGCTCAAGGGGCGCTATAGCTGGAGCCCCATGCCTCAAAACGCACGCACCCAAACAGAACCCGTCGAATCTCGAACACAATACCCATGCTCCGCGCCACAAAACGCGCCAGAAAGTGGGCACTTTTGGGGCACCCCGTGCCAGGCGAAATTCCTGCTTTCATCGTTCGCAGTTTGTTCCGATCCATGCCTTCGTGTGCTCGATCCAATCCTCAATCCAATTTCAATCTTTTCTTGCTCGATTATGCTCTTTAAAGCTCCAATTGCACTTCATAACAACCTACAATCATACGACACAAAATCAGTGCAAAATCACATTCATTAACTAGAAAACATGCGAATAAAGTATCCAAATGTGAGGAAATATTAAGGAAATATAGGCATAAAATGCCAAACATCACCACCCACACTTGAACCTTTGATCTCCCTCGAGCAATCACAAATAATTTTCCAACCTAGGTAGAACAGGTCTGCCTATGACTATAGTTGATACCGACCATTGAACAAATGCATACATGACTACTATGGGCCCAACAAACATGCCAATAATACAACAAACTCAAGACACGAGAACAACCACCCCAAGACAACTCAAATGCACAAACTCGATTCATTGCAACCATGCTCCCACAAAGTCACATCTATCTACTCAACCAAGAAGCCACGACTTCACCTATCTTATGCAAACCATGTTCCTTCACCAAACAATGAAGCAAGAGAGTGTCCCCCCAAATATCACACACAACAATGAATCTCTCGAATAGAACGGGGACAATAGCATAGAAAGAATTCACTCACTCTCATGAAAAGCTCACATGTCACACACGATGTACCATAGGCTTGCCCGTAGTGTAGGACTCCACTAATGTAGGCTCACTCCACTCGGGTTTAACTAGGACTTTAAAATGGTGTAATGTAGGCTAAGGGGCTGGTAGGATACATATGGATAATAGTGACTACCTCCCTAAGCACTTTAATACATCACAATTAATTTAAGCACATATCTCATCAAAGCCACCCAATTCACCACCCAACAAATTTCACACACATCTTTTTCAACAAGTAGCAATTTTTCTTTTAAGCACATACTAACAAGGATGGATATTCTTTTCTCTTCTTTTTTCCATTTCTCAATTTTTTTATTTTTTCAATTTTTTTCTTTTTCTTTTCAAACCTTGCCAATGTTCCTTCAACTACTTCATAATTTATCAAGTATTCTCCTCATTGGTTCCACTCAAAAACCTCCCAATATTCAACCACAACTCCACATAATATCAAATTATCACTTAAAGTGCTTAAGGAGTAAAGGGTCAAAAGAAAAAAATTTAGAACAAGTGGGTAGACTCGCGGTGTGGGTGCCAATAAAAGGTCAAAAATATCACAACAATCAAGTCCAAGGTGTATATATAAGGGTAGGCAAATCAAGAGAAGGCCTGTATCATTTTTCGACTAGAGTAAACCTAGGATTTCGCTTTGCACACACACGTGGCAAGTTCTAGACACCAATATGCAACACGGAGTACAATAGAATATGCCTCACAACACACATTGCACACAGTCCACACAAAATAGCTCCATCACAACTCTCAATCAAGCAATTAGGGTGCAATCTGTGGAAAATTAAGTACTAATGCACAAAGTTTCACAACAAAGTCAAGTGAGTGGCCTCAAGCATCTCAAGGGGGTCATTCCATTTTTTCTAGGCATGCATCACAATTTAAAACAAAAGGACACTACAAATAGCACATGCAATAAGTTCAAGTACACCGGTATCAAACAAATCAAAGGCACCTAGCATTCCACCTATTCCTTTCGTCTAGGGCCACCTATAACTAACTACTCTAATCCTAATAAAAATAAAAAACTACCCGGTTCAAAGGTCTACCCGTGGAAAAGAACCGAGGTCATAATAAAAACCACGGGATGGATGACATGTACCAGTAACAAAGATTAAAAAGAAAATCTTTTTGAAATTTTTCGTTGGTTTTTTAATTTTTGTTTTTTCCATATATTAAAGCAAGAAACAAATAAAAATAAAGTCGAGTGACAAAGAAAAAATACTAACGGTACATGCATTCCTAACCTCAAAAATAAAGGGGAGTTCCCCACCCCCACTTAAAATCAAGCAGTGTCCTCACTGCGACAAACAAATAAAGTGCAAGAGTAAAAGAAACTTCCCTGAAGGCCAAACGATCTAGCCGTTGGTGCTCGCAGTGGAACCATCTCAGTTACCAAACCAACAAGCGTCCGTATAGTATGAGGTACTCAGACTTCCCCCAATCTGTCGTTTTGATAAGGCATTGGGTGTGCGCGCACCCTACACTTGAGCTTAACAAGCCTTGCAAGGACTTGCAAAACATTCTTCCTGCCGCGTCGGGGGCGCGGTAGCGCGCCTATCGCGCCCAAGAGTTTTGGCTCACTGGTTGTCTCGACGCGTTGGGAGGCGCGGGGAGCTCCCAAACACGCCCGGGTCGCGAAACCAAGCGCGGGGCATGCCTCAAAGCATCCCAGACCCCACAATACATCGAATGTATCTTGTTTAGCACTCCCGACACCTACAAAAATGACACAACAAAACAAAAAAACTACGTGACACTATAAAACACAAAACAACTAAATTATTACAACAAAAAACTCGGGTTGCCTCCCGAGAAGCGCCTTAGTTAACGTCGTGGCACGACGACACTTTTAGCTCACTTCCAGCATTTATGACTTCTCTTCTTACGACGAACCCTTGCTTTCTTCTTTCCTTGAGAGAACCCATCTTCAACTTCACATGTGATGTGCCATTGCTATCTTGTTCCACATTCTGCTCACACACGTCACTTGGTTTACTTCCATGTTCTTGTTGGACACATTCGATCATAGAGCACTCTTCAACCTTAGTTATGTGCTCCTTCTCATTATAAACCTTGAAAGTAACCTTTTCTCCATGCACTCTAACAGTCATCTCTCCCAGCTCCATGTCAATCAGTGCCTTCGAGGTGACTAAGAATGGTCTCCTCAAAATGATTGGAGCTTCTCGGTCCTCTTCATAATCTAGGACTACAAAATCAGCAGAGAATGTAAACTTACCAACTTTTAGCAACACATCCTCCAACTTACCATCAGGGTGAGTGAGTGATCCATCCGCCATCTTAAGAATAACTGAACAGGGCTTGATTGCTCCTACCCCTAACCTTTTGCAAACAGATAGAGGCATCAGATTTATGCTCGCACCCAGATCACACAATGCACCAATAATATTATGCCCTCCAATGGTGTAAGGAATAGTAAACCTCTCAGGATCTTGAAGTTTTGGAGGTAGCTTGCTCAAGATTGTGCTGCACTCCTCGACTAACTCAACTGTATCTATTTCTTGAGGCTTTTTCTTCTTGACTAAAATCTCTTTTAAAAACTTCACAAAAGATGGCATCAATTCAAACACATCAGTCAAAGGAATATTAACTTGAAGCTCTTTCAACGTACTCACAAATTTTTTATACTGGGCCAAATCCTTCGATGGTATAAGTTTCTGCGGGAATGGTGGAGGCGGCAGAGGTGCCTCCTTCTTCTCTTCTTTCTTATCTACCTTCTCCACTTTTTCAACTTTTTCTATTTCGGCTCTCTCCTCAGACTTGGCCATCAGCTCTCCACCTTCAATTATAGTCACTGCAAGACATTGTTCAGGCTCTTTTTTAACAGTACTTACTGCTCCCACCAACTGCCCCAACTGGTGCTCAAGGGTCTTTTGAGCATTGACAAGATCTTGTAAGGCATGTTCATTGGCTGCAGTGTCAGCTATCACTCTCTGCTGGCCTACCATTATCTGCTTTAACATATCTTCAACTGAATTGCTAACCTGTTGTGGTGGAGCTGGCAGTGGTTGGTAATTATTTGGGGCTCTAATGTTGCCTCGATCATAAGTATTACCAAACTGATTTTGACCATGCTGCCTGTTTTGGTTACCCACGTAATAAACTGACTCTGGATTAGAGGAGCAAACCTCTGTAGCATGATCTTGACCACAAACCTCACAAAAACTCTGGAGTTGTTGCACTGGAGCCACTGGTTGCTGAGTCTTTGGCAGAGCTAGCTTGCTAATTTGATTGGAAATAGCATCCATCCTCGCCCTCAGCTCCGAAACTGCATCTAACTGAAGTACCTCAGCAGATTTCTGCGTAGTAGCTCTACCATCTCTCTGCCAGTCAGGATTGCTCTACAAAAGCTTGTCTAGTAATTCATAGATCTGGTCAAAGTTTAAGGCCAGTACTTGGCCTCCAGCAGCAGCATCTACCACGATCTTAGTATGCGCAGTCAACCCCTCAACAAAAGTATGTGCAAGAACCTCATTGGATTGGTTGTGGTGTGGACAATCTCTCGATAAAGCTTTAAATCGCTCACAGGCTGAATACAAAGACTCTCCTTCTATTTGTCTGAAAGACATAATTTCGCTCCTCACCCGGGCTATCTTGGCAGATGGAACTTCCTAGCTAAATCATCCCAAGTAGTGATAGGCTTCAGCCTTTAACCACCTCTTTGCTGCCCCAATCATTGAAAACGGGAACAATGTCAAGTGAACATAATCAATAGGAACTCCCGTCGGTGTATAAGTATCACTGATCTCCAAGAAATTCTGGACATGTTGTTATGGATCCTCGCTAAGTAATCCAGCAAATTGTCCAGTTGCATGTAACAGTTGTATCATGTCGGACTTACTCTCAAAGTTTCCAGTAATTTCAGGCTTAACTATGCTCGAGGCTACTCCCTCCAGGCTGGGGAGAGCAACATCTCGCACAGCTAAAGCTCGTTCTGCTGCCATTCCTGTAGGTAAAGATCAAGCAGGACCTAATACCTGAAACAGCACAAAACTCAAAACAAAAATTAAACCTGAATAGATAATAATAAATCGTCTGAAAAGAAAACATTCAATTATTTAGTCCCTGGCAACGGCGCCAAAAACCTGTTGCTCCCAACGCACACGCAAGTATATGTGGTCGACAAGTAATAAAGTGATAAGTAAAGTATCGTTCCCACGAGGACTATTCAGATTGGACTTCTAACAAACAATTTCTTAACTACTACTCAGCGATCTTTTTCCAATAGTCAGGATCTTATTAACTAAAGAACAGTAATTTAAATGGTAGATGTGAATTCAAACAATGGAGCAAAACTTGGTTGTTATCAGTAATAAAGAGACGGTCCAATTGAGTTATCCTGTTGATTCCACTTCTTAAGTCCCAAGATTTCTAACTAACAGGTTAATTGTACCCGTGAAAACCTTTCGATTCTTCACGGTCTATGCAGGCTACTCCAATCCCTATATGTCTATGGGTTGAATCACGTGCACACATTAACGAATTCTGTATTTAGCTAAGTAAGGTGAATAGGTATATGTCTATCCTACCTACAAATTGATTCCCCGATTGCCAGGTTTACAATCAAGCCCTATTCTTTCTTATGTGCGTTCATAAATTCCCTTTATCGAGTTCAATCTAAGAACCGTAGATAGTGTTCAATTATTCGGCCGTTATAATCAAATAATTATGATCAAGACAGAATAAACACTCTATAATTGAAATACAATTCATGGAAATCAACATTCAAACCTCAACCTTCATGAAACACTCTAATCCTAGAACGATATATTTAGGTACGCTTACTCATAATAACAACACAAGGATTTGATGAAATAATGAAGCAATGATGTAATAAATTAATTGAAGCAAGAAAAACCCGTCGAATCTCGAACACAATACCCATGCTCCGCGCCACAAAACGCGCCAGAAAGTGGGCGCTTTTGGGGCGCCCCGCTCCAGTAACCGCGCCAGAAAGTGGGCACTTTTGGGGCGCCCCGCGCCAGGCGAAATTCCTGCTTTCATCGTTCGCAGTTTGCTTCGATCCATGCCTTCGTGTGCTCGATCCAATCCTCAATCCAATTTCAATCTTTTCTTGCTCGATTATGCTCTTTAAAGCTCCAATTTCACTTCATAACAACCTACAATCATACAACACAAAAATCATTGCAAAATCACATTCAGTAACTAGAAAACGTGCGAATAAAGTATCTAAACGTGAGGAAATATTAAGGAAATATAGGCATAAAATGCCAAAAATCAGGTACACAACCCGATATCGATTTGCCATTTAAATTAGCTGAGGGTACACAACCCGAAGTGTCGGTTTAGGGTACACAGCCCGATATCGATTTGCATTTAAATTTGCTGAGGGAACACAGCCCAAAGCATCGATTGAGGGTACATAGCCTGAGGTCGATTTGCATTAAAATTAGCTGAGGGTACACAGCACAAAGCGTCGGTTGAGGGTACACAGCCCGATATCGATTTGCATTTAGTTTTGCGAAGGGTACACAGCCCGACGCATCGACGTAGGGTACACAGCCCAATGTCGAAACTGACACCGCGGAGGGTACACAGCCCGATACAAATTTTGATATTGTAGCAGGAACATAGCTTGGGAAGTAGACAGCCCGTTGAAAGGACAACATGACAAAGGGTATGCAACCAAAATGAAAGAGTGATAGGAAATCCTGCATGAAGAGATACACAACTCAATACGAAAGGAGTATACACCCCGACATGACAGGCATACATTTCAAGGACGAAAAGTAATGGACATACAATCCGGCGTCACACTGGCAATATGATCCAACAACAATTCAGCACGGCAAAGCAATTACCTCCCGACGAGAAGCACTTGGCAAATGGATATCCCCCAAAGGAGAGGCACACATTCCCTAGCACTGAGTACCTGAAAGCGGACCAGACAAGGAAGAGCTCAACTCAACAGGGAAGTTTACTTTATCTTTATTTTTATCTCAATTTGCATTTTTCTTGATTTTGCTATAGGGACTCTCCGATCTCTCGACAAACCCCTGCATCACACTCTCACACCTACTCCTAAAATCACTACCCATTATGCAACCGCAAAGCCTCAAACATACCTTCAAGCATCATTCCAAAAGACCCAATTCAAAAGGCCTAATCCTACAGACAATGCTTTTGCTACGCCCGCAAGTTGCCCAGTTTGCCGAGTTCCAAAGCATTCAAAGCTACATCTCCGTACTTGCACCAGTGATCTACCCAACCTTTCATTGCCAATTGGGTACCAGCTCCGTATTCCTTCCTATTCGCGCCTATCCGTTTGAATCGTGCATATTTATCGTCCTTTATTCCTCAATATCCCTCAGTTCATTCAAGACAATGTTGATGCCAAGATGGCTCCTCTATCGGGTTATAATGAAAATGTGCTCATGTAAACCCCTCTTTATGGGTGTGTCGTGCACCACATCTTCATCACTGGGACGTTTACAAGCCTATTTCACCACACTCGATCTATCGATGTTATTTCGACTTCGACAATGCCTTTGTCCTACCTGCAAAATACCTATTCTGTCGAATTTTGACATGTCCGATCATCTTATGCTCCCACAAGTAATCTGCCTAATCATTCATTGCGAATAAGGATGCCATTTCGCATTTCCTTCCAACTAATGCCTACTTTGCCTATTCAAGCCTATCTACGTCAATCGTGCATGTTTTCGTGCTTAATCGTGCCCATTTATTTGGAGTTGTGCGCATTTATAAAATTCGCTCCTAAAATTCTTCCCAACTAGGTCAAGGCAATATCGAGGAAAAGATCACTCATTTGTCGAGATGAAGTGGAAACTATGTACATATAAACTCCTTTTCATGGGTGTGTAGCGCGCCACATCTTCATAACTAGGATGATTATAAGCCTCTTTTCCCACGCTCGATCTGCTGATGTTATCTCATCTTCGATAGTACCTTTACCTTATTCTTCGTTTATCCCGCCAAAAGGCAAAGCATACACGAATCTTAACTTTACATACTGGGATAAGTTTAGTCTTTACATCCAAAATCGTGCATCATAAACGTCCCACACAGGCAACATGCCGTTCTAGAACTATACACGGCCTGATTGTCGTGAAACCCGAGATATGTAGGCAACTCAGAGACCGGGGTTCGGCCAAAACACCCCCAAAACGCCCATTTTCCGCTTCAGTTATTTTGTCTACCAGTCGTGACAAAATCGGCTACTTCGTCAACTATCTTTGCCTGAAGACTCTTTCATCATCCTCGGGCAAAAAGGGGCAGCTGTTGACACCCAATTTTGTCCCTCCTTTTTCTCAAAATTGGCTATAATTTAACTTGAAGGTGCACTTTGACTATTTGTGTAAAATGTGCACTGCAAATCATGCATTTACGTGCGTTATCCTCTACTTATATATATTACATACTTAAATATGGTTATATTACGTAATTTTTGCATTATTTAGGCTATTTCTCAAAACTGTGACTATTTGTGAAAATTAGTACATTTATAATATTAGTGGCTATATTATACAATTGCGTCACTTAGGCTAAACGTCAAGTTTTTTCAATTGGTGATTATTTGTGTAAATTAGTAATTATCTGTGATTATATATATCTAAATTAAAAATATAATTTAATAAATAAGATAAACATAAATAAAAGAAGAATTTTGATAGGAATTTTGAAATATGGAAGAATTAATAATAAAAAAGAATTCGGACATTTTCTTTTTAATTGGCCGATATTTAACTTAAAGGTACAAAAAGTAAAATAATATAGTTAAATATCGGCCAATTAAAAAGAAATTGTCCGAATTCCTTTTTATTATTAATTCTTCCATATTTCAAAATTCCTATCAAAATTCTTCATTTATTTATGTTTATCTTAATTATTAAATTATATTTTTCCTTTTGAATCTAGACGAGTGTTCGTCTAGGTACGTTCATAATTACATTAAAATTTCCTTTTCCTCTTATTTTATTTTGAATTAATCTTTTTTTTATCTCAAATCTTCTTCCTAATTCTACTTTGAATCTGGACTAAATATCGTCCAATTACATCCTCCTATTCAAACCTCTCTCCTAATTTTTTCTATCCCTTTAATTGAGGAAAATCCTTAAAATTCCCCAATCCCCAAAATCTCTCAATCCCCAACCCACTAATCTCTCTAATTATCCAACAAACCCCTTTTTCCTAATCCTATAAACAAAATCAGACAAAAATAGACACGACACTCCCTCTTCACCATCAACAGTGCTCATCTCCTCCTCCTCCTTTCATCAGACACTCAAAAAGCTACACCATATAAAATTGGCAGACCCCACTGTCCAAGGACCTTCTTCTCCAATTACCCCAATGAAAAATACAGTATCACACACACCCACACGCACAGATACAATACAACACCCACATACAAAAAACTCCCATGGTCTTTTTCTTCTTCTTCTTCTTCTTCTTCTTCTTCATACACCCGATTCACAAAACACCATAAGAATAGATACACTATTTCTCGACCATCTCCAACACATAATCAAACACAAACACAGTATAAACACACCATACGCACGCCCACAAAGCAAACCAGATCCAAAACAGAGTACGGAATCAGATCGGGGGAACCCACAATGGAAAAGAGAGAAAACATTAAATTCAGAGTGGCAGCGAAGCTAGTGTTCTCTCACCGGAGAAATAACTTATCGTCGCTCCTCCTTTCTTCCTTTGCGTGTTTGGTTACATCGTTTGGGGTTTGATTGTTCTTGCCACTGCTATGGTTTATGTCGTTCTGTTATACCTTTGCTTTGTTTTGTTCAATTTGTAGGTAGACATGAATTCCTCATTCTGGTTGATTGGCGAATGAAATTAAGATGGAGTAGTGGAGTCGTAGCAATGCCACTAAGTCAGATGGCTGTCGTTCCTCCACTGCTCATCGTCTATGTCGTCTTGTTTCGCCTGAAACTTTTGCTCCAGTATACTCGTTCTTTATCACTGCTTCGATAGCTTTATTGGTTTGCTATTGCTTATGATTTGTTTGTTCAAGTTTAGCTGCTGTTATGACGCTTTGACCGACTCCGCTCGTTGAATCCTGCTATGTTCAATTTTTCACTCTATTTGTGTTTCTAACGCTTTATCAAATTATGGGATGTTATGTTGACTGATGTTATACCTTTACTAATCTTTGACTTGTTTTTGAGTTTATCTCTGGACAGATATTCTTCCGTGTGGACCGTTGAGCAGATACTGTACTATTTGCAAAACGTATGAAAATATTTTATTTGAGGCTATAAAATGAATTGACGGAAATACAATGAATTGACGGCCATACAAGGAATTGACGGATTTATGACGAATTGACGGATGCAATATCAATTATGGCCAAGAAAAATAATTGAATAATTTTTTTGAGACCCACACATTGATTTGAACATGATACTACAGTCCCGTCTCCGTTCTCCTAAAACAAAAGGGCTATGATGACATGTATGAGTTGTAATTGCAAAATCGAGCCGGCAATGAAGTGGTGGGATCGGTACTTGGCATGGCAACATGACCGACCGGCGCGTTCGCAGCCGTACCGACATCCCTAACCTCTAGCCGAATCATGTATAACTACTACTACTACTACTACGACCACGACCACGACCACGACCACGACCACTACCACCACCACCGCGAGGTCAAATTGGATCAGAGACGGCGGCCTAACTTGAATGAGAACAAAATCCTTTCGATATTATTATTTTTTATTATTATTACTTATTAATATTTTTATTATTAGTATTTATTTACGTACTGATTCATTTGCATTTTTCTGCGAGGTACATTTGGAACGAACAATCTTGAAAACAACGCCCCGAAAATGTTTTTTAAATTATATTACTTTCATTTAATCATTATTATTGCATTTTGATATACTAACTAATTTAATTGATTTTTGCAAGGTCTACTTCATTGAAGTGCTTAAGGAAGAAAATAATTAGTGGAAAGAGCCGTTTTGTTTGATTCTAATAATTATTTCTAATTTATATATTGCTTAGTTTCTTATTTTGAATTCCAATTATAAAGTCCGGCCGGTAACCACATGTGGTGGAGCTTGAGAGGTTCAAACCATAACGGACTTAAAATTGGAATTCTTTACTTGCTTTATTTTCTTGCCATTCATTTCGATACTAACTTTTCTTCTTTTTCTTTTTGCAGGATTAACGTTTATATTTGAATTTTCAAATTTTGTGGTTTGATTCTTTAATGTTTTGATTATATTTTCTCTATTACTGGTCACGTCACTCGCGCTTCCCCCGCTCCTGCGAAACGACACTTTGCACACATACGGGCGATTACGTGGATCCCACGGTCGCTTCACCATAAAAAAAACCTTTTAGGAGGGACATTTTGGAATATATTTGGTCTGTGGTACAACTAACGATTTCAAATGGTCCACTCCTTGGCCGTCCACCTTGGGGAACCATGTCTAGAATTACCCAATTCTTAGTGGAGACCCTTGTCTAGGAACCATGCATCATGTCATGATTAGGAAAATTTTGACTTCGGCTCATGTTTAAGTCTATTAGTTCACCATATTTGAATGAACCGAACGGGTTTTCGACCCTAAGGGACATTTAAATATGTTAAATGTGCATTTATTTAAAGTGAAACGTGTCTAATGGAGACCATTTGTTCACATAAAAGTGGGTTCTCAAACAAAACCAATTATTTTATAAAATTATTTTTGGGTTATGAACAAAATTATTTTTTCTACTTTTATGGAAACAAAATCATTGATTTTAAATTAATTTCTTCTACTTTTAATGTAGCAAGATCAATTATTATTCTTATTAACTAAACAAAAAAAAATTATTTATACATTTATACAATAAAATTAATTATTTTATAAAATTATTTTCTGTTAATCTTGGGTTATGAGAAATATTGGGATGATACAAACTACACATTCAATTTTAAATACAATAATCAAATTAGGAAGGCTTAACATCCTTGGTATGTTAAAGTCCATGAGCCGCTTTTGTCCAAAAGCGTCATCATATGACGCATATCATGCATATTATGTGCTTTGCATATGAAATCATTATCTCAACACTAACTTGTTGTTTCATGTGTTAGCTTTACTCCCACTCCCGAGGTTGAGTTGTGCATTTATTTCAAAACATGTACATTTTTAAACTTGTGCATATCATGCATACCTTCCGCCACTCCTGGCAACTTTTTAAAATCGTGCGTTGAAAATACGGTGGTTACAACCAAATCTTCCCTCACATAAAAATTCCTTTAGGGAGAACAACTTGGAATCTATTTGGTCCGAAACTTTCCCGCTTTCGAGTCGTCCGCTTGGGAGGATAATAAAATCTGGTCCAGCTAACTCCATTCCTGAGTAGCGGCATTAGGAATCATGCATCATGACATGTCATTAGTCGACTTGTTCCTTGTTAACTCTAATTCTATAGGCATATAGGCATTAAGTTAGCTTGAATAGGTGAGCAGGGTATCGAAAGAGCTCTGTGAGTATAATCAACGTTGTGATTAGCAACTCAGATAAATAAAGTTAATTCAATTAGCGGAGGACTGCAACTGGATTGGTGAACATCCCATACTCCTGGAATATTTCCTCTCACTAATATCTAAAACTCTTGAATTGTCTTGCATTCAATTCTTGCATTCAATTCTCACTTATTTAACACAATTCTTCTGGTCATGCCTTTTCCTCCTTACTTTCTATTTTACCTGTTCCATTTTGAATCTAAAATATAGACTTTACTTTCTCTATATGATAGATCCTAGATTTCAGCGGATCATTTTCTACTTGAAATGTATTTTTATTTTATTTTTTCAATCACTTTTAGTTAATTAGTTTAATTAAACACACTCGAAATTTGGTTGAACTCTCTTGAACAATATTTGAATTACAGTTTTTCTAGTAAATAGTTAATCGATAGTCCTCGTGGGAACGATACTTTCTTATCACTTTATTACTTGATCGACCGCGTATAGAATTCGGGGGACTTCTTCAATATCAGAAGTTATCAGGGGTACATCAACCACAACAACTTTCTCTAGCTTACTAGATCTCTTTCTCTTTAAAGAACGGGAGCTACTGGCTTTCTCAGTGACCCTATCAGCAGAGGCCACCACATCGGGTAGAGGAGCAATCTACGGAGCTGTAATTGGAATTTCCCTCAATTTGGGCATTAGATGACGGGAGAACCCTAAAAAGAGAAGAGAGGTAAGGTGAAAATAAGAAACAAGACTTGGAGTTGTTAAAAAGAGATAGCGTACTATGATCCTTCGCCGATCAACCATGCATACTGGCTAGGGCCGGGAAATTCACCGTTCGAGAAAGGTTCTTGGTGAAAATCGCGGTAACCCATGCAGCCAAGGCATCGTAGGAAATCAGGAAATAAAGGTTCACTGAAAAAGAAGGAGGTTAGTGTAAAGGATAGCAATCAGAGTAAACAGAGGTAGAGTAGAGAGACTTATGTTTTCAGTTAAAAACTTCTGGAAAGGGGACGGATGAGACAATGCTTTGAGTACGCACTGCCACATACCGGTGGAACAAGCCACGGTCCTTAAAATCTTCACTATTGGAAACCATGCTCTTCATCCCTCACATGTTGTAGTTCAACACGCCCGACTTATAAAGGCGAGGGGAGTAGAAGGCATGAAGGCGCCATAAAGTGAAGTCCAATTCTGCATGAGTAGCTAAATAGACCAGGTAGCAACCAGACGCCAAACAAAAGGCCCCACCTGGCCTAAGCAGATGTTGTATTGACGACATACTTCCTCAATGTCTGAATGTATGCGACTGTTAGAGCAAAGCGTGAAAGAATAAGTATGAACAAATAAATAACCTGGTCGATGGGAGGAAATCCTCTCCGTTGTAGAAGGAATAATGATGTCAACAGTAGACCCCCAGTTGCTTTCAATCCTGATGCAAGAAATATTATCAAGTTGGATGGCAGTTGGGTAAAAGAAATTTGTTTCTTGGGCCATTGAGAGACAAATGGGTTTGAAGACAACAGAAGTTTTTTTAAAAAACTAACTTGCAAAGGAGTATGTGGATGAATGAAGACTCTTCGGGATTATGATGTATTTATATATGCAAGGAGAGTCCCATAAGGCAAGTGAATCATTTACAGACGTGTGATCGTGATAATTATGGCTTACATGATAAACCTCCATAATTACAGGATATGGTAGAGCAATTGTAGCATTGGGAAGATGCGGATGTAATCCTCCAATCATAAGACTACACGTCGCTATACTTGAGTTTTATCACTAATGCAAGGCATGCAATAAGATAGGGGATGAGTACCGGGCTTAGGCAGGTCTCTATGTTTCCTATCACGCCTCTTTCGCTTCCTGACTGCTTACATCAGCACTCAGCAAGTGGAGGGACTGACTGTGTGGGTAAAAATATGCCACCTATGATTACAGGAATACGAGTCCAGCTGGTGAAGATTAAACTTGCTCTACAAGTTACCGGGAACTGAGAATACATGCCTGCCCCATAAGCCATGGCCGTTCAGCAGGCACGAGCCTCAGGACGCAAGGAATACATCCTGCTGCCTTAGGATTACAGTCTACTAGTTAAGGTTAATTAGTATCACCACCTTGACTAAACATGCCCATTACCTATAGTCATTGTATTTTACCATAATTAGGACTGGGGTAAACTGATAACTATAAATATCCCTTCTCCCCTATTGTATTATTCATCAGGCGGTTCTCCAAGAATCCGACTATTCTCATGGAATAAAATCTCTTTATTTTCTGCTTTATTTACTTTTCCTTAGTATATACTGTATTGCTTGTGATCTTTTATAAATTTTATCTATTTAACGTATCAAAAAAAATTTAGCCATAAACATATACTACTAAATCTCTTAAATGACAAACCACTGACAATAAAAAAGAGAAGGAAGAAGAAGGAAGAATAAGAAGAAGAAATAGCAGCAGACGGAGGATCAAACGCTTCAAAAGATGTGAAGAAAGAAGGGGACGCCAAATCCTGTTCATTATAGTGGTGGAGGATATACTGGTGGTTTACTTGGTGGAGGTCGATAGAGTTGGTGAAAATGTAAGAGACAAGCTCAAAATGATGGAATAGAGGGACATATTAGAAAAATTACAATAGCGATCACTGGAAAAGAGGTAGGGAGGGAGGAGGCAGCGGTGCTAGGGTAGAAGGAGAAGGAATGAAGGGTTGGATGCTAGGGTAGAAGGAGAAGGAAGGAAAGGTTGGAAGCTAAGAATTTTTTCATGAATGGGAGGAATAAATGAAGTTGTAAAGGTTTGTAATTATCTTTTTGAAATATAGCAAGTATGGGTTGAACCGGAAAAGCGTTGATAATATGAGTCCATATTGGTTATATTTTTTGGCAAGGTAACTTTTGCATACATCACATCCTTCTCAGATCCTATCTGTGGGATATCACTGGATATGCTGTTAATATAATTTTTCATTAGCTTGTCACTTAAGTTGATATCCTTGTAAAGTATTGTCCTCTTATTATAACAAAGATATATTTTTATAGCTCCTAAATAATTTTTAGACACTTTTGTTTTACCGTTGATAATATTTTGGTCTAAATTATCTATAAAACTTTTGAGTATTCTTTCGTTAATTACATTACAGAATTCATCCAAAGTATAAAAAAAGACTTCTTTGATTTAGAGGTTCAGTTTTTTTTTTTCAGAAGAAGAAGTCCAACACAAAACGTAAACTCAAAATAACAAAATCAATTAAAATCTAGAATAGGATTTTAAAATAAGATTGTTTGATTTAAAATTAAATGGCAGTTTCTTAAGTGAAAATGGAAAATCCAAACTTATCATAATCCATACGAAATTTCTTGATGCCCACCCATAGCTTTATACAATTTGAAAAGGAATTAGATATTCTTTTTGTTTAGGATCTACGTCGTTTCCCCAACCCATTTTAGTTATCAATTTAGCACAAATAAATTATCACGAAATACTTTTTGGTTTAGGATTTTAGAACTAAATTTGCTAGTTGTTTTCAACTACACACTTGATATTGAAAGTAGGAATAATTTTTTTTAGTATTGCTCAGTTATCAAAAAGAGCGTAATAGAGGTAACTTAGCAAACTTTACCTTATTTTATTATTTTTCTTAATGGGCATGAAATGACAGAAATTGACAACTAAATGGGGCAAAGAGAATATTAAGAGCTCCTCTTCGACCTCTGAATTTCTACTTAAGTTTTAACCTTTTAAACAAAATAAGTCAGGTGTATCTTAGGAATAATTCTGGAGACCTTCCTCCAGGTAAGACGGTAAAAACCAAACTGATCCCTATTGTTTGTAGGCCCGAACCGAATCGACAAAACCTATTCAAATCGGTAGGACCAATAGCTATTTTGACCACATAGCCGTCGAAAAATTGCAATTTTTGCCCCCAAACCCTCCAAAACACCCCATACCGCCCCTCCCAAATATTTTTACGTATAAATACCCAATTAGTGCATCTTTATTTCATACCAATTTAATTCTCTCTAAACACATTTCTCTAATATTTCTATATAATTAGCTATTTTCTATCAAGTATCAACTATTAAATTATATATTAGTTGGAGCGAAGTAGAAACTAACTGGATCAAATTTTAAATTTTACGTTAAGTTTACCGTTTCATTAGGTAAATTCGTTCCAAATCTTGTTTTAGTTCTCACAATTTTATTTCTAGCATATAGTATTATTTTCTTATTTAAATTATAATGTCTGAATTTATCAGAGCAGTTACTGAACGTGGCTGTGTGGATAAGGGTGAAAGACCATTTGGCAGTTCTTGTAACCCTTATAGAAATGAATATACTCACATAAATGAATTTCAATATACTATCCTGATTTTAGTGTAAACAAACTACTAGATAATGAAACAGTAGAAGCGCAATACGAAGAATATTATAGCATTCAAGAAGTTAATCTAGATGAAACAGCTACTAGTTAATTTCAACTAGCCCACCTGAAACTCCTAGTAGTCCCATTATTCCCCCTCTTTATAACATTGCTTCTGTATTACGTCTTACTCTTAAATGTAGTTCTATATAAATTCTTATTAAAATGCTTTATGAAAATTTAGGTAGTACTACTACTGATAAAATATCAAGTGTAGATTATGCCATTCAACACGTATTTCCACACTACATGTATGTTTAAAATAGAAGTGCAACTGATTCTACGCCAGTACACCTAGATCTTCTACCATTTCAAGTTCAAATCAATCATCTAAAAAAAAAGGGATGAACACTTGTGCCATCCTTAATCCAAAGTTAGGAAGCAGCCCCAATGCCTATGAAATCATCTAGCTCGATATTTATTTACTTCATGCTCCAAGAAATATTGAAGCGTTTGGAAGTGATCAATTGTTGAAATACTGGAAGGAGCAAAAAACATAGTGTTCAATTCTATCTATAATGACTTGGGATATTAACAAATCCAGCTACATCAATTGCTTCGATAAATCCATTTAGTCGAGGAAGATTACAAATCAGAGACCACAGATACTCACTGAATGATGAAAATTTGAATACCGCAGTCTTATACAGAGTGGATAAGACTGGAGTAACACTACTAAAATTTTCTATCTTCTGATCGTGACTTCCAATGGAGATAGGGTCGTCGTACGTTTTGAGGGAGAGCCGTGGGTAGCTAATCATCCATTTTTTATAATTTTTGTTTTCTAATATTTTGTCGGAGATCCGTTACAAAATGTAATAAAAAATAAAAACTATTTTTTAAACTATCGACAGATAACTATCGGAACGTTGAAGAAAACAAGGTAAGATCAGATTAGTGTATTCCGACAGACAACTTAGCTTGCCCTGACTATTTTCTCTCATTCTTCTCTCTCTCTCTCTCTCTCTCTCTCTCTCTCTCTCTCTCTCTCAACAAAAAGCTCTGTTCCTCAACAAAAAGCTCAGGCTCTACAATCAATAAATTTCACCAAACTCTACTTTTTTTTTAATTATGTGTAAGGCTATCAGGAAGTACCAAGTTTTTGGCGCCGTTGCCGGGGACTTAGAAATAGCTATTTTCTAGATTAGACTATTACTTTTGTCTATTCAATTTTTTACTTTAGTTTAGTTTAGTTTATTTTATTACTTGTTAATATGACATCTTTTAATTAAAATTGGTCGAAATTTGGCTACTCGTATCTAGTGCTCCTTGCATAATTTGTAATGGATGTCACTTGTGGGAAGATTGCTCACATCTTGATATCCTACAGAACTATTTATCTAGTCGTTCTTCTACAACCTTTAATCATAACTGTTGTCAATTATGTGGTGGTCTGTGGAATGATTGTCCTAAGTGTTGTATTGCTTCCCCAAGTAATATTCATGATAATACTAATCTTGCTTGTGAGTTTGATAGGACCAAGGAAGTGCATGATGCATCACGACATGGTCAGTTTAGGAAGATGGAGCAAATTCAGGAAGAACCTCAAATTACAGAAGAAAGTGAGTTCGAAAAGAGAAAAATTCTGAAGAAGTGGAGATCGTGAGCGAAACTTGGCTAATGGAACAATCTCAATGATTAGATGTATGTAGGGATCTTCTTGATGGTATTACTAGTGCAGCTAAGTGCTCTATAGAATGAAAAAGTGTGCACAAACAAGAGATCGACCGATTTGGCTTTGGCTATTCATGACTTGGAGTCAAATTTGTTTGAATCGATTGAGGCGTCTAACGCCAAACCATCAATTGTTCTAGATAGAGAATTTGAAGATGAAAAGATGGAGGAATTTAAGAGCCAATTTGAGGAGCTAAGTGTGGAGTTCCAACAGTTCGACCCAGTAGCAGTTGATGATGTCAAAGTTGAGAAATTGGCACTGGAGTCAAGTGAGGAAGTAAAAAATATAATTTTTGATGACTCTAGTGTGTGTAAAGATGAGGATGTCAAGAATAATACAACCTTGGAGTTTGGGCGCATTGGACCTCATTCTATGCACTTTTCGACATTGTGTTTGGATGACGACATGAAAATCGAGCCTTCCGAGCTAATAGAAGAGTCACGGAGGAGGAACAAGGTGTCTATGTTCTAAACATTGTGATGCTGAGGAGGCAAAATGATATTCCTCACTTAAAAGCCAAGAGGTGCAAAATACGACATTTAATTCTTGGTTTCTTTGGGTTTGTGACACCGCCCCAAAAGCATAATCGAAAGCTTGAATTCAATTTGGGGAGAAAATTCATATCTTCAAAGTGGAGGCAAAAGTGGTGGACGTAATCGTCATGCCGCGACGTTAAATCAAGCGCTTCAGGGGAGGCAACCCATGGTTTATCGCTTTTTAGTAGTTAGTTAGTTAGTTTTTATATTTTTCGTAAAAGAAAAAAAGAAGATTAAGAAATTGCAGGAGTGAGCATGGTGAACATGGAGAATACTGTGGAGTAAAGCAGAAAAAAAAAAAAAAATTACAGGAAAAAGAGCAAAATTCAGGCCTTACAGCAAGTCTTACATTGTAAGACCTGTTATAAGGCTTGTGACGCCAACACAAAGAGAAAATCAGTGGACTGGGCTATTTTGTAAGACTATTGTAAGAAATTTTTGTTCTTTAAAATCAAGTCTTACACTGGGCATATAATGTAAGAGACTCTGTATGGCAGGTAATAAGACTTAAACACACCCAAAAAAAAAAAAAACACGCATATATCTCACAGGTCCTTAGAATACACGGTATATGCCCTCTCTGTTCTCATTTTTTTTCATCTTCTCAAGGCCAAAAACACTATCTAATCAGACGATTCTCAGGTATTTATCCTCTCACCTTCTTTCTTCTCTAATATGCTATGCTTATGTTGCTCCCCCTCTCTCTCTTCAAGATCTTTTCTGTCAATTTTATCTCCCTTAGAGCTATACTAGTAGTATTTCATGAGAAAGTGTTGTAAAAATTGACTACGTATTTGAAACGATCTCGGTTAGTCGTTTCGGGAGTTAGGACTCCGATTGGCGTGTCGATAATTTTAAAATCTTCGTAAGGACCATTGGGACTTATCTGTAAAATTTAAGCTAAAACAGACCTCGTTTGATAGGCATCGGAAGAAGGTTTCAGTTTTTATTGTCGATAAATATTAAAAAGAGATTTTCGAGTTTGATTTTGGCGAATGAGCTCCGATTCGAAATCTGAAAGTACCGTTAGGTTCATATGATTATTTGTGACTTTTATGAACTTTCGAAAGTGAATTTCGATGTTGTTCGGCTAGCTCCGCTAAAATGCCGAAAGTTAAATAATTTGACCTTTTTTTATTTAATTTTCAAATTGTCTTTCGGGAGTCCTATCTGAGATACGACTTAGCGATTATGTTACATATATTTTGTATAATTTTTATGCGAAATTTGAGAATATTCCGAATTTCGTAGGACTGCATTTTAATTTTAATACGAAAATAAAATAAAATAGAAAATAAAATAAAAAGAAAAAGACAAAAGAAAGAAAGAAGGGACAAGTTAGGCAGGCGGTGGGATCCCTTAGCCCTATATATCGTAGAGCTCAAAGGAGAACAGAAAACGAAACAAAAATTTGAACAGAGAAACGTGACATGAAAAAATACCAGAAAATAAGAAAAGAGCCGGAGAAAGATAGATTTTTTACCCCCAAAGCATCGAGGTAATGATGTTAACTCAATATCTTAGCTTATTACGTGTGTTTGAATATATTTTGACGGTAAAAATTGGGATATTAGACATCGTTTTAATAGGTTTAATTATTAGTTTAAAGGGTCAGTTGGACCCCGATAATGGAATTAATTATATATTCGTAGTCAATGAGTTATGGGCAACATATAAATGTAATTTATTTAGGGTTTGGTTATGTGACCTTAAACCCTGTACATAGGACTGGCCTGCGTATTGCCTATGCGGATAGGGTATCAGGTTCCTAACCGGATTGCCCTAAGATGTGAGGAATGAAGTCTTTATCCTAATTTGATATATTTTTTCTGCTCATTGAATAGAGTGGGATCGTTTGGCAATGAAACCAAAGGACAAAGTGGTTGTTGATTAGCAATGCTAACTTTTGGAAGAGGTAAGTGTTTATATCCATTTATTTGGAGGCACTTGGCCTCGTGGATTATCTACCACGTATTCCCTACGTGTGTAGCTGCCGATAGGCGTACTCATTACGCCTTAGCTTTGAATTTACATTGTATATTATATGTTATGCCCTATTGTTGGTATTGCATTGAACATATGAGCATTGCACTCTGGTTTTGAGCATTGCATATACTTCCCGGTTGGCGATGAGAGTCCCGCACCGGCGAAGGGTCATTATTGCATATACTTTCCGGTTGGCGATGAGAGTCCTGCACTGGCGAAGGGTCATTATTGCATATACTTCCCGGTTGGCGATGAGAGTCCCGCACCGGTGAAGGGTCATCATTACATATACTTCCCGATAATTGATGAGAGTCCCGAGCCGGTAAAGGGTCATTATTGCATATATCTCCTGGTAGACGATGAGAGTCCCGCGACGGAGATAGGTATTAGGCATTTGTGACTGCATTGCATCATACCGCATTCATCCCATCTCATTGCACCGCATATTTACTATTGTGTGTATTGTGTTGTGTTTTATGCGATATGTACACCATGTTGTGGATATATCTTAGTTTGCCGATATATTTTTGGCTAATATTCTGGGTTGCGGGGATCGGGTTGCATGCCGCAACGGTATAAATATATGGATCGGGTTGCACACTGCAACGGTATAAATATATGGATCGGGTTGCATGCCGCAACGGTGTAAATGTATAGATCGGGTTGTACGCCGCAACGGTATAAATATATGGATCGGGTTGAACACCGCGACAGTATGATGTATTTCTGATTGTTGATATGTTCATGATACCTTTATGTTCTGGCTATCTTACGTTCCTGGTTGTTAATGAGTTTGTGATTCCATACGTATTTCTAGTTATTATCTGGCTCTGCCTTTTCATAATTTAAATAACAGGAATTTGGTTTATCTGTTTTTTTCTCCCTGGCTAGCCATCCTATTCTTTGAGGTGGCTAGTCTGCCTCACTTATTGAGTCCTCTTGACTCACTCTTGTTTGTTGTTTGTTTCTTGTCTATCTATTTCGTTTCGGCAGGTTCACTCCAGGGTTGAATTCGCCATATTGTGAAGGAGCGAAGACGACTTCAGCTGTCAGGGTAAGCCATCTTTTATTTAGGATGGCCACCAGTTTTTTGGTTATTATTTCAGTTGCATTTTGCTCCCTTCAGGAGGTATCTGTCTTCTTTCATACTCTTAGATTTCTAGTCTGGATAGCCATAAACCTAGTATGTTGGGTAGTCAGCTGTAATTTTGTTTGTACAGCTTAGAAGTATCAATGTGTCTGTGCTATTTTTTTAGGTCTTGTCGTTATTTACTAATCGAATTATATTTATTTTCCTAATTTAATTAGTAAGGGTTCGCCCGACGGGTCTAGGGGAGGATTTCGGGTTCCCGCACGGCCTAACCGGATTTCGTGTCGTGTCAGTTGGTATCAGAGCCCGATTGAGAGTCTATCCAGACTAAGACAATGTCTAGTAGAGTCTCGCTGATGGGTACGTAGACGTCCGTACTTATCTACGAGAGGCTATGATGGCATCTAGGAAGTTTCACTTCCTTCATTTCTAATCGTGCGTCAGTCTAGGATGCAAAAGTATTTTTGTTAATTCGTTCGTGGTAATTGCGAACCCTCGTGTGACAAATCAAGAAACGGTATGAGTTCAAGACGAAGCATTCTAGCCTGGGGTTAGCACTGACGAAGCCCCGAGAGTTTTTAATCGTGCTGACGGTCTAATTACGGAAGTCCCAGCTGTACAAGCTCGCGTTGGGCAAGGGAGCAGGGCCTTGTAGTTCCCTTGGCTCTCTATGATGCTTTACGAGAATCTTGGCGACGCAGATACTGCAAGAACCTATTATTCGCTAGGTAGCTTATCAGGTTTCCGCAGATGCAGATGTTCGATCTCAGGGAGCTCCTATTCCAGTTCTTAATATTGCCGCAGTAAAATATGTTTCGGAGGCAGCATGTGTCGTGCCTCCCGTTGTTCTGGTTGGTTAGTTAGCCTGAGTAATGGCTTGGTCCGAGTGTCCAAAGAGGTTGCATTATTTTACACGGTTGAAGCTTCCGATATTCTTAAGCAATACATCAGATAAACCTCGTGATTTTTTTTAAAAATAAAATAATGTGAGCGTATCATTCAGGCTCTTGATTGTATCGAGCGGTATGTTGTTGATTATTCTTCTTTCCAATTTCAGGGGTCCAGCCTTGAATTGGTAGACCACTCTCTTACTAGCTAACTTGGTTCGATCTTTCTTTTAGATTTGGGGAAAAGTTCCTTTCGCGCAGCGAGCGAAATGGAAAAAAAAAGCATCACCAGTTTAAGTGGATTGGACAGGGTAGCGTGTCGGTTAGCTAGTTGGTGTTTCAGAATATGAGATTGAATTCTATAGAATGGCTGAATATGCATTAGAACTAGTCCATGAGCCTTTCGAGAGACTCAAAGATTTATTGATGACCTTTCTCCTTCCTTGAGATCCTAGATGGCTCGAGAAATTGAGGTCGGGATTTCATTTGATGCTGTTGTTGATATTACCCGAAGGTATGAGGCATACCATAAGTTAGAGCGGGAGAGCAAGAGATCCCGCGGCCCTTGTGGGTAACCATGGTACCTCATTTGGAGGTAAGAGTTCTGATTATTTGGGAGGTCACATTCCAGGTTATCTCAGCTTGTGTCACGTGATTCTTAGAGTGCGTCAGTAGTTCGTCAAGATCAGACCCAATTTTCTCTTTATAGCTATCAACAAACTGTCCATCTTCCATTTTCAATGAAAAGGTGTTATCATTGTCGTGAGTCTGATTATCCTTTGAGAAGTTTTCTTGTTATCATTATCGTGAGTCCGGTTATCCTTTGAGGAGTTTTTCCTTACTCCAGCAAGTAGGCAGTCGTCCGTTCTCTCGTCATCAGGCACCTGTACAGTCGTAGGGAATTTCATTTAAATCTTAATCAACCAGAGAAATGCCACCATCCAATAGAGTTCGAGAGCGTGGTGGTTGTGGTTCTTATGGAAATAATTATCAGGGTAGTGGCTCAGCTCAGCTAAGATGCAGAGGCAGTTCTATGAACTTCTTGTCTGGCGGGATGCTTAAGTATCCGACATAGTAGACCTTGAGATTTCTTCTTCTCTTAGATATGAGTAAGATTTGATTCTTTCGATCGATCTAGAAATGGTGTGTCTTATCATGTTTCGATGGTTTCCTTGGATGTCGTTTCTATTAAGAATCGGTTGCGGTGGAGAGGTGAGCTTCTGATATGATTTATTCCTGGCATTTATGATGACCCTACTAGTTTATCTTGTTTAAATGTGAGAAATTTGGAAGAGAGTGTCAGTATTGTCTGCTTGGTATCCTGTTGTGCCACCTTCTGGTATAATGTCAAGTCAGTCTAACTCCCTTTGGAACTCAGAGTTGGTATGATGATGGGATTCTTATTCGTCACCATCAGAAAGTATCATTTTTTCTTCCGGTGTAAAGTGATTAGTAAGTAATACTCGATCTACGTGTCACCTCTTGGTTTGAGACGCTAGTACAGTCATATTATTCTATAAGTTTGTCTCGGTATAAAAGGGTTTCTGGTAAATTGTCGGAGTTTTCTTTTTATAGGAAGTTTAATTAGCATGGATGTTGCTCTATAAAGCTCATTTAATGTCTATTTCTTCAATTGCGATTCTTTGGCTAGCTTGACTCGGAAGTAGTCTAGCTCTGGTAGCCAAGAAAATAAGAAGATGAGCTTCCTAAAGATCTAATTATTTCTATCCCCTGTTTATTTTCATCTCTTCTTCTTCTGACACTAGTGGCTTGGGCGGTTAGTAGCCACTTGTGATGTCCCCTATGTGGAGCCAGAGTGCGGGTCAAGGTAGCCGGGTATGCACATTGTGTTTTAAAGCTACTAAGGCTAATGAGAAGCATCATTTGATCACATGGTTGATCTATCAGGCGGTGGTGCTTATGGCAAACTCGAACTCGAGAGTTGCGAACTCGAGAGTTGCAGCTGTTTGGAAACTCGAGAGAGTATTTTGGCAGCTCAGGTCTAAGTCGCGTTCCATTTTTTTTTTAGCTACGTCTAGTCCAGCAGATTGTGCGAGGATGGATATTTCTATTCAAATTAGTTGTATGAGTTTACGCACTAAGTGGAGGAGTCTTTCTCTAATACTGAATGCTAATATTAAATCTCTAAGGTGTTGTTCAAACGTGAGCTAATTCTTAGTTCCATCGACTTATTCTATATCGAAAAGCATATCGGCGAGGTGATTCATCGGCGGGATCATGTTAATCCATCCAGAGTTCCGTGTATCTTTTTCCCGAAAATATAGATCTCTCTTCTCGTGATCGAGGAAGGATCAGCTTAGTTAGAATAAGGTGGGCAATGGTGTTATCATATTATCCAGATATGTTTTATTCCAAGAGTTCGGTGTTCGTGTTATAATTCTGATTCTGCAATCATGAGATAATGTTCGTGGAGTAGCTTATGAAGGTCGTACAAGTTCTTTTGTTATCTGTGCGAATTTTTCTTTAGACTGAGTTTCGTTCGAGGACGAACGAGAGTTTAAGTGGAGGAGAATGAAACGACCTCGGTTAGTCATTTCAGGAGTTAGGACTCCGATTGGCGTGTCGATAATCTTAAAATCTTCGTAAGGACCATTGGGACTTATCTGTAAAATTTGAGCTAAATCAGACCTCGTTTGATAGGCATCGGAAGAAGGTTTCATTTTTTATTGTCGATAAATATTAAAAAGAGATTTTCAAGCTCGATTTTGGCGAATGAGCTCCGATTCGAAATCTAAAAGTACCGTTAGGTTCATATGATTATTTGTGACTTTTGTGAACTTTCGAAAGTGAATTTCGATGTTGTTCGACTAGATCCGCTAAAATGCCGAAAGTTAAATAATTTGACCTTTTTCCATTTAATTTGAATATTGAGTTTCGAGGTAATGATGTTGACTCATTATCTTAGCTTATTACATATGTTTGAATATATTTTGACGGTAAAAATTGGGATATTAGACATCATTTTAATAGGTTTAATTATTAGCTTAAAGGGTCAATTGGACCCCGATAATGGAATTAATTATATATTCTTACTCAGTGAGTTACGGGCAACATATAAATGTAATTTATTTAGGATTTGATTATGTAACCTTAAACCATGTACATAGGCCTGGCCTGCGTATTACGTATGCGAATAGGGTATCAGGTTCCTAACCGAATTACCCTAAGATGTGAGGAATGAAGCTTTTATCCTAATTTGATATATTTTTTCTGCTCATTGAATAGAGTGTGATCGTTTAGCTATGAAACCAAAGGATAAAGCGGTTGTTGTTAGCAATGCTAACTTTTGGAAGAGGTAAGTGTTTATATCCATTTCTTTGGAGGCACTTGGCCTCGTGGCTTTTCTATCACGAATTCCTTACTTGTGTAGCTGCCGATAGGCGTACTCATTATGCCTTAGCTTTGAATTTACATTGTATATTATATGTTATGCCCTGTTGTTGGTATTTCATTGAACATATGAACATTGCACTCTGGTTTTGAGCACTGTATATACTTCCCGGTTGGCGATGAGAGTCCCGCACGGGCGAAGGGTCATTATTGCATATACTTCCCGGTTGGCGATGAGAGTCCGCACCGACGAATGGTCATTATTGCATATACTTCCCAATTGGCGAAGAGAGTCCCGCACCGGTGAAGGGTCATCATTGCATATACTTCCCGGTAATCGATGAGAGTCCCGAGCCGGTGAAGGGTCATTATTGCATATATCTCCTGGTAGACGATGAGAGTCCCGCGCCGGAGATAGGTATTCGGCATATGTGACTACATTACATCATACCACATTCATCCCATCTCATTGCACCGCATACTGACTATTGTGTGTATTGTGTTGTGTTTTATGCATGCGGTATGTACACCATGTTGTGGACATATCTCAGTTTGTCTATATATTTCTGGCTCGTATTCTGGGTTGCGGGGATCGGGTTGCACGCCGCAACGGTATAAATATATGGATCGGGTTTCACGCCGCACCGGTATAAATATATGGATCGGGTTGCACACCGCAACAGTTTAAATTTATGGATCGGGTTGCACGCCGCAACGGTTTAAATTTATGGATCGGGTTGCACGCCGCAACGGTATAAATATATGGATCGGGTTGAATACCGCGACGGTATGATGTATTTATGATTGTTGATATGTTCGGCATACCTATATGTTCTGGCTATCTTACGTTCCTGGTTGTTAATGAGTTTGTGATTCCATACGTATTTCTAGTTATTATCTGGCTCTGCCTTTTCATAATTTAAATAATAGGAATTTGGTTTATCTTTTTCTTTTCTCCTTGGCTAGCCATCCTATTCTTTGAGGTTGCTAGTCTGCCCCACTTATTGAGTCCTCTTGACTCACCTTTGTTTATTGTTTGTTTCTTGTTTATCTATTTTGTTTCGCCAGGTTCGCTCCAGAGTTTAGTTCACCACATTGTGAATGAGCGAAGACGGCTTCAGCTGTCAGGGTGAGCCAGCTTTTATTTAGGATGGCCACCAGTTTTGTGGTTATTATTTCAGTTGCATTTTGCTCCCTTCAGGAGGTATTTGTCTTCTTTCATACTCTTAGATGTCTAGTCTGGATAGCCCTAAACCTAGTATGTTGGGTAGTCAACTATAATTTTTTTTGTACAGCTTAGAGGTATCAGTGTGTCTGTGCTATTATTTCAGGTCTTGTCCTTATTTACGAATCGAATTATATTTATTTTCCTAATTTAATTAGTAAGGGTTCGCCCGACGGGTCTAGGGGAGGATGTCGAGTGCCCCCACGGCCTAATCGGATTCCGGGTCGTGTCAGTATTGATTGGTTTCTGTTGTGGGAGGTGCAGAGAAGCAATGTGATCATTGATAACTGATATTCCCAGGAGTTGGGAAGTTAAACACAAAATAAATTGAAGATAAGCAAGCTGCCCAGATAGTGCACACAAGGTGTCCGTTGAAATATCTCAACGAGATTTTTGATATGTTTTGGCGAAGTCTGAGTAGCCGAACTTACTTATAAGTTGATTAGGCATGGAATTGAGTGTGTGGACGGCCTGGGAGATGAAGTTTAGGGTTGTTTTGCGCTTATACTACAACTTGGTTCGATGACTGTATATTGTGTTATCAATACTAGCAGCTTCCCACTATGCTTAATTGTACTCTGTCATGGATTAGACACGGATCCTCCATGTTATTGAATATAGTCTAGCCTAAGTGTGGGGTGCTAGCACCATGTTTGCGCGCACTAGTTTATTTGAATGAGTTTGTTGGCTTGAAATAAAAATTATGCGCTAGTGAGGGAAGTCTGAATACCTTGTTTACCACTCTTTTTTATACCATAGAGTGCATTGAGGACATTGCATAATTTTAAGTGTGGGCTGGGAGATTCCTATGTTTTGCTGTATAGTTTTTTTTTTTTTGGTCAATTGACATTATTTTTATTTATTTCTTACTGTCTAGTTTAGTGTATACATATTCAAAAAAGAAAAAAAATAGAAAAAAAGAAAATCCAAAAAAATATTAGAGTTAGTTTTGTTAGGTAGTTCTTTTTATTAGTCTTCTAGTTATAGTTAGAGTAGATAATAATCCTCCATGGCTTTTTTTGGGCATCGGTTCTTTTCCACGGGATGTACACTTGAACCGGGTACTTGTTTTTTTTTTCCAGATAGTTTTAGTTCGTTGTAGTAGAAGTAGAAAGGAAAGGAAAAAATCAGGTTTGAAGTCTAGGTGCCTTGTGGCATGTTTGATGCTAACAAACTTAGACCTGAGCACGTGGATTATATACATTCCTTGTGAGTTTTGAAATTAATTGTGCCAAGAAAAATGAATAACCTTATTTTTGATGCCTAGGCTCAGTTTCTTGACTCTTGTGTACTAAGTGCTTTATGCTTTATTCCTCGAGCTTGTTTAACCGTTTTGATTGAGAGTCCGAATTAAGCCATCTTGAGTGAGTCATGTGCTATTGTGTGAGTGAGATTCTTGTTTCGTTCCATGCTTGTCACTTGAGTCTAGAACTTCCCAGGAATGTGGTTGAAGCGAAATCCTAGGTTTTGCTCAGTTTGTAAAATGGTTATAGGCCTTCCTTGATCTATTTGAGATTTTTCTAGCCTACCCTTGCTTGATTGCCCTTAGTCAGCCCCGTTGAACCTTTATCCTGTTTATTGGTAGCCATATTACAAGTCTTGACCTGTTTTGAATTGAATTACCTATTTATTTTGAACATGCTATCTCCTTAAGCACTTATAAGCACAATGAGCTTAAATAGCTAAAGTTGGAGAAATGGATGGTTTGTGAATTGGTGCCAGTTTTCATGTAAAAGAAGTGCTAGTGAAAAGAAAAAAAAAAGTGAAAGAACAAAATTATTTGATAATCTGGCCAGCTCTCAAATAGAAAATTTTGTTGAAAAGTGAGGAAAGTAAAAAAAAAAAAAAAAAGATCACTTTTTATGAGCTGAAAAATATTCAATGGCGTAAATAAAAAGGAAAATATTGGTTGTTGCTTGAAATTGAAAAGGGAGGAGTTTTTGAAAGAATGAGGTGTGCTAAATTAATGTCTTGTAAGTGCTTAGAGAGGTTTAGTCACTTTATCTATATCTATCCTACTTGTCCTGTTGTCTTCGTTACAACCTTTAATAAGTCACTATTTGATTTTAGACTGATCAGACTTATACTAGTGGAGATTTACATAAAGGGCAAGCCTATGGTACTTCTTGTGTGGCATGTGAACTTCTTTGTGAGAATTGAGTGAATTCTTTGTACATTCAATATCTTGGAGCATTGGATTATTTCTCTTGATTTGTTGTGAGGGCACTTGATTCATGAAGGATAGGTGGTTTTATTAGACTCTCAGTCGAAGTAAGTGAGCAGGCTTGAGAAACTTGGTTGCACAAAGTCAGTTATTGACGTAGGATGTTACAA
The DNA here is from genome assembly GCA_029990575.1 of Petunia axillaris subsp. axillaris. Classification (NCBI taxonomy): domain Eukaryota; kingdom Viridiplantae; phylum Streptophyta; class Magnoliopsida; order Solanales; family Solanaceae; genus Petunia; species Petunia axillaris. The sequence continues at coordinate 13,096,585 of JARKNS010000006.1, forward strand.
TTTGGTTGTTCGATTGATTTTAAATGTTTGGTTGCGTTACAAGAGGAAGTGCATGAAATGATGCATGTGAGAAGGTTTAATTGTTGGTATCAACCGTGGTCACAGGTATAGTTGGTATTTATTGAGAAGTATTGTTGGATTGAATTGTTCGAGGACGAACAAAAGGTTTAAGTGTGGGGTGTTGATGTTGGGCATATTTGATGTATTTTAGATATATATTTTTCCTAACTTTTGCTTAAATTCAATGCTATAGAGTGCCCAACATTGCTTATTTTATTATATTTTACTAACTTGGTATGTTTGAATGACTTAGGTATGAATTGGTGAATTTTTAAAGAAAGATGGCTATACTTTTTGGAGAAGTACGAAGACATAATTGAGGTAGAAAAATGAAGAAGAATGGTGTAAAAAATCAGCGGAGTAATAAGCTTTGTAAGCTCCTTATATGAACCTTACAACAATTGTACATTGTAAGAGATGATGTGAGACCTGGGAGCAAAGCATACATAAGGTCTTACATTGTAAGAGTGATTGTACGACCTGAAAGTTTTCCATCCGAAATTGGATTAGGTTAAAACGTTTTGTACTCATTATAATCCATATATAAGAAACCATAAACATAATTTTAGGGATCTTTGGACCTTTGAGAGACAGAAATACTGGAGATGGGTTGGAGCTCAACGTCTACATTGAGTTTTCTTCTCTTTTTCTTTACATAGTTTGTTAGTTCTAGAGTTATGGGATTCTCCATGATTGTTGATATTCCTAAGTTAATTTGATTTCATCGATTTATTATATTGGCTTTTTTATTCATATCTTGAGCCTAATTATTTGATTGCTTGATCACCAATTGAATACTATCTATAAACCTAGAGTTGAACTCGAAAGTGGGAACCATAGGTTACAATATGATTGAATAGAGTGTGTTCCTGAACCTGGGCATCGGGAAATGGTTTCTCGGTTAGGATAGAAATATACCTAATAGTCATGCTTAGTCATTATATAGAAAAAATAAATGCGTTCTTGTTAACGCTAATTCCATAGACATATAGCGTTGGTTGACTTGAATAGGCGAGCAGAGTATTGAAAGAGTTCTGTGAGTAATATTAACCCTGTGATTAGTAACCTAGATAAATTATTTAGTCGAATTAACTGAAGAATTCAACAGAATTGGTTGATATCCCATAACCCTAGACTATTGTCCCTTCTTGAATCCAAAATCGTGTTTTACGTGTTAGTTATTTGCTTAGTTTAATTAGTTAATTTTAGTTAGATAAATTCTCAACTCTTGAATTCTTCTTGCATAGATAATTTGGAATTGTCTGATTTAGTCGTAGTTAATCAATAGTACTCGTGGGAACGATACTTTTCGTATCATTTTATTACTTGATCGACCACATATACTTGTGTGTGCGTTTGGAGCGACACTAGCGCACCAAACTCTACTTTTAATCCGAGGTAAGTTTCTTTTTTCTTTCCCCAATCATTCTTCCCCAAAAATGAATAACCCTAATCCACCTTTTTTTTTTTTTAAACTTTACATCATTTATACTTCGGCCATTTTCCTTATCTCCAACAGTTGTTTCCGACAGCGGCGAACATATTCTGAATGTTAATTCTTTTTTCTGTGTGTTCGTATTTTAAGCTTAACTACCATAATCCCTAAGGCTTGTGTTTGATTATTTTGTAATTATTTTTGATATATTTAGTAAGAAGGGTCAATAGAAAATAATTGAAACTGAAAGAGAAACATGAAAAAGATTTGCAGAGAGTTGAATATTAAGAGAATGCAGTAGCAAGGAACTTAAAACAAAGCATTTTGTCGGGATGTGAGGGGTAGGGTAGTTGTCTGCTTGTCTTGTAATGGCCGAAAACAGGTACTTATTCGTAAAATTTACTAATTTAGAGACTGGCAAACTATTCTTAGACCGCAAAACATACCAAGAGCAAAAAAAGTAAAAGAAAAATCACACCATGAGATATTCATACAACTCCCACTGTTGAGTTAGTAGCTAATCAAACACTAAATAACATTAGTATGGTTGATAGTTGAGATTTTTGTTGGAATATTTAATGAATGGTAGGGATGGTTACACATGTTCAATACTATTTTTTTTTTCTAGTTTAAGCAATATGCGCCATTATCATAATCCTTGAATTAATTTTCAAATGTTGGATTACTATGATTCTTATTGTGCATGAAAACTATATTATCAGTGAAAAAGTATTCTACTTTAGTATAATGAGGAATTCTACTTTCCTATTTTCTTATTAGTAATAGGGAAAAAAATGAACAAAAAAGTAATCAAAAGAATTATATCATTATAAGGAAAAGAATGAGAAAATAGGATAAGGACTCAAAAAATGAATACTATATAACCCTTTATTCTTTTTATTTTGTTTAACTTTTCAAAAGTAGTTTCCTATTTCAAGATTTATATAACCCTTTATTAGTTTTGCTGTAAAGTTATGAATACTATAAAACCCTTTATTAGTTTCTACATTATTTTTAAAGTTACGAATATTATAACAAGCTGTTGAACATCGTTGCTAGTGTAAAATAACTTAATTTTTTTTTAATTATTTTAAGTATTGTAATTTATAATATTTGTGTAGATGAAACGTGAAAAGCGTATTTGGATGTATAGAAGGAATGCTCCCGGACGTCGGGGGCTGATGCCGAAATTTGTAGATGGGGTTGCACAATTTCTTTATAAGGCTAGAAAGCTTGATGAATATATAACGAAAGGAATATTAAAGTTCCTTTTGTAGAGTGCAAGTGTATAGATGTGTGTAGACTGGACAAAATTGATCATCTTTATAGGAAATGATCTATGCCAAATTATTTCGTGTGGATTGGACATGAAGAGTTCGATCCTAGTGATGGTGATGTGAATTTCTAAAATACTTATGCCGGTTGGAGTAGTTCGTATGTCGAGAATGAGTCTGGTAATTATCGGATGCATGAAATAATTATTGATGTCTTTGAGATGTACCTAGGGAAATCCTCCCAATCAAGTATTGAGCATTTTCCCAATGATGAGTCATAGCTCTTCTATGAACAATTAGAAGAAGCTAGTCATCCATTGTATGAGGGCTCAAGGCATTACATTGTCAGTTGCAATTAGATTGCTAAGGATTAATTCAGATTATAGTATATCTCAAGCAGGTATGGACTACATCATTGAGCTTATGAATGAACTTAATCCAAATAAATTGGAGTTACTTAGTACGTACTACGATATAAAGAAATTTGTTTCCAAGTTAGGAATTTCTTCAGAGAGAATTGACTGTTGTTATAATAGTTGCATGTTATTTTATAAGGATGATGCGGAAAATTTTTTTGGTCAGTCTCATTTTAATCTAGTCACAAATGATACACAGAAGACTGTCCCAGTTAAGGCTGTGTATTACTTATCCTTTATACCTAGGTTAAAGAGATTGTACGGGCCAATGAGTCTACTTCTCATATGAGATGACACCATGAACGTACAAAACCATCTGGTATTCTATGTCGTCCATTGGTGCAGCATGGAATCATTTTTAAAAGGTGTATCCGACATTTGCTAATGAACCAATAAACAATAGGTTGAGTTTATGTTTTGATGGGTTAACTCTGTTTTCTTTCTCTACCTCACCATACTCTTGTTGGCCCGTATTTGTCATGCCGTATAATCTTCCACCAGAAATGTGTATGACAAGTTGATATATTTTTCTGACTTGCATTATCTGGGGTCCACGTAACCCATAAAGGTTGATTGATATATTCTTGTGACCTTTAGTTGATGAGTTAAAGTTATTATGGCATGAAGGTGTGGAAAAATATAATTGTTCAAAACTGTAGATTGCATGTTGCATTGATGTGGATTATAAATAATGTACGTGCTTATGGAATGTTGTTTTGGTGGTCCACTACTGGTAAGTTATCTTTTTCTTGTTGTATGGAAGACACAAAAGTATTCACTTTGAAACATGGAGGTAAGAACACATTGTTTGACTTTCAACGTCGATTCTTGTCAAATGGATTATCCATTTAGGAAAAATACTAGTGTATTTATGAAGAATCAGAATGATTTTGATGACCCTTCATGAAGGTTGTTTGTGGCATAAATTTGGGATAGGGTTAAGGATATTTCTAAGATAAATGAGTCTCCACTATCTAGGCTAACTAGTTATGGTGTTACATATAATTGGACTAAACAATGCATATTCTGAGAGTTATCTCAATTTTCGTTTCAGAATAACTATAAAGCTTGTGAGCAAATGGCATTAATGTCAAGCATCCGAGGGTGGTAGCTCAATCCAACCAACACCAGAAGAAGTTACTTCATTGTTGATGGAGGTGAATGGTAGGTATAACAAAGGTAAAGCATATAGTCTAGGATCAGAGCGTTACTAAGTTGCTTCTCTATTAGGTTTGACTCTTACTTGATCTTCTTCTTCTTTACATGCTCAGGATGATGTACTTTTAATGCACGAAGAATTAGAAAGGTTGACGCACGCGCGCGAGGCAGAGCACTTAGTGTACGATGCAAATCACTTAGCAAGCGAGGCAGAGTGCTTGGCACGCCAGATAGAATGCGAGGAAGACCATTCAAGAGAGTCGTAGTTGGAGAATATGGTGAAATCATGCACTCGATGACTATGACTCCGAGGGAACGGAGTAGACTTGTGTTTGGTTGTTGTATTTAGATATTGTATTTGGATATTGTGTTCAGATGTTGTGTTTGAATGTTGTGTTATCTGTAGACTTGGAGTTGTTGTATAGTCTTTAGACTTGTGTTATAAGTTGTTTAGATTTGTACAACAAAGTTTAGACTTGTGTTTTAAAGTTTTGATTTATATTTGATAGTGTAGACTTGGATTTGATAGTTTAGACTTATGTTTGTAATTGTTGAATTGTTGGAAAATAGTTGCTTTTGGCTATTTTGGTATTTGGTAGGCGTTCCTACTAATGCAGGTTTTCTTATGGAGGTCTGTTGGAACATTAGAAAAAAATATTTTCAGGTTCCGACGGAAAATTCATCGGAACATTAACATTTTTTTTTATATACTTCGACGGGCAATCGTCAGAATACCAAGAACACTCCGGTCGTCTAGGATTCATTTATCTGACGAGTGTCCGTCGGAAAGTCGTCGGAATCTCCGTCCGTCGAAACAGTTTTCCGAATGTTATCTTCCGACTGACCTTTTCCCCTCTGTATGACGTTGGAAGATCGATTCTTCTGACTGGTTCTCGACTGGTTTCTCCATCGGAAAACACTTGATTTCTTATTAGTGTGAAGAAAATTCGGAATGCTAGAAGAAAATAAAGAAGATGACAAAGTATATGCTAATAAAACAATATCACCCGGAACTAGCGCTCAGAGTGATGTCAACGAACAAGGACAAAAATTTCCAATTCCTTAAGAAGGGCCTACTAAATTTATAGAAAATTTGAGAAAAGTCCTTATACAAAATGTATTTGTAAAGTTAATATTTGTTTACAGACTTTGACTATGTATTCAATAAAATTACTTTAAGTCCTGAAATTTCTTCATAAGTTTTTTTTTTTAATTTTCTTATTATTTTAGTAAAAAAAGAATTTTTTTCCTTAAATCGGACCCAGAAGGCAACAACCTGATCGGACTTGTATATTTGGAACCGATTCTATAGAACTGGTCGACAAGACCGGCCGGTAGGCTGGTGACACACAATTTTTTTTTCACCAGACCGAACAAGAACTGGTTGGTTTGGACTTAGAACCATTTGACAACCTTACCTCTAGGTTTAGTTTTGTTATACTAATATTACCGTCAACTCCCGTATTTTATTATTTTTTTACAGTTTTTATAAATAGTTATTGTTTAATTTCAAAATATTGTGGAATAACTAATGTCCTTTTTAATACCTCTTTTGATAAAATTTATCTTGTAAATATTTATTTTAATAATCATTAGTCGCAAAAAAATTGAGTTCTTGAAAATAAAAAAGTACAATTTCACAAGATTATGAGCTTTTGAGAAGCCCTCTTCCTTCAACACATCTTGTTAATTTCCATTAAAATGGTTTGGTTTCTTCATCTGATGTTCAACGGAATGTCGAGATCACTGTTTTCCCGTTACTAAGGTTTGAAAATTTCCTAAGAGTAAAACAAATGTAAAGGAAGAAAGAAGAATCTCTCAAAAGAGTGAAATACTACCCTTTGGAGTACTTGTTTATTCCAAAGGAAGTTTAAAAAAAGAAGATGTTTATCGAATTAGTTAAACAAAAATTATTTTAGCAGGACACATTTGTCCGACCATAATCTTTGCATTAATATTAAATGACTAAACGAATTCATTACAAAAAAAAATAATATAAGAAAGGATAAATATAATGTATTGGGTAAAAATCGACGTGCTCGGACAACACTTCGGTAGAGTAAGCCGAGGTTAGTTGTACTGATGTTCCGAAGGATGAAGATTGAACCAAACCATAGAACCATCGAAGTCGAGCATCGAGGCCACCACCGAAGGCAAGTCGCAAGCTGTGCTTCGGTAGTAGTCAATTCAATCGAGCAGGAAGGTTGCACCACCGAAGTTATGTATTTGGGCTTCAGTGGAGCACCCCGGTTCTGACGGCTCAACAACTCACTATTTCAGCCCACTAACTCTACTAATAGATATGTTGAACATGGGTTGGGGCATAATCAGTCATGGCAAACGTGGGCAAGGCCCCTTGTATCTATAAATAGCATTAGTTTTCATCTTGTAATCATTCAGAAATACATACAGAAACTCTGGAAAAATTTGTACTCACTAGCATATATTGAAATCTTATTCTTTTACTGATATTTTCATTTATTATTGTTCATATTTCGACTTTGATACATTGATTTGCTTGTATTGACAACCCAAATTTATTTGTGATCCTAAATCAGTTTAGACCCATACAAATTGGCACTGTCTGTGGGAATACGAGCATAAACGCTTTGTTCCAAAGTTGAACGACCTTTTCGTTTGAGTTCGCTTTTTTTATTCGACAAAATGGCTGACAATAGCAGAAATCCCATTGAACCGCAGCTAACTCCCAACGGACAGGCTAGCGTTCAATCGAACCCAAAATCCAACCCATCTCCAACATTACCAGCAACAAACCCTTCATCTTCGATGTCAACCGAAGCCTTTCAGGCTTACGTTGTTTCCACACTCAGAGCTCTTCAAGAGCAGCAAGCCGAGCAGGCTAATATTAATGCTGAATTTCGTGCCTCGTTAAAGGCGAGGAACAGCTCAACTCCGAATGGAGTCCCACTTGTGATTCCAAATGGAGGCATCCCGCTCTTCGTTCCTACAGGCGCGATAACAGGGGGACATTAAAATGGGGCCACATCAACGTTACCGAGCACTACGCCACACTTTGGGACGATTCCCATCGTGGCGGAAACTACCTCCTCGGTCGATGTTGAAAATCTAACCAAGGAGATCGAAGCCCGAGTCGAGGCTCGCGTGGAAAAACGACTTGAAAGCATCCCCAGGGTGACTAAGACCCAAGATGTTCTAGATATTGACCAATACAGGCAGTTGCCATTTAAGCCCGAATCTGCTCCAGCACCAACTCCAAAAAATTTCAAGGTTTTATTTTTGAAAAAGTATGATGGGACTACTGACCCCAAAGAACATGTGACTGAATACATGTTAATGGTGCTGAGTAATGACTTAACGGAGATAGAGAAGGAGTCAATGTTCTTGAAAAAATTCGGCGAATCTTTGGTGAAGGGAGCATTATGCTGGTACATGCGTCTACCATCGGGGTCGATTTCCACTTTTAAGGAGCTGGTTAACCCATTTGTTAAAGCTCATACCAGGGCGCAGAAAATCCTCCAAATGAAGGAAGATATATTCGAAGTCAAACAACGGCCCGGCGATCCACTCAAAGACTTCCTCGAGCACTTTCATGCTGAATACATGGAGTTACCTCCCATGGATGATACTTTGGCCATCATGGCGTTCGAAAAATACATTAATGTTCCAAACTCTGAGGCCGCTGCTGAGTTGCGAAAAGAGCTCCAGCAATATCAAACCTTGAAATGGGATGATTTGCACAATAGGGAATACACCAAGATAAGGCTGGAGGAAGCCGAGTGGAAAAATAATGGCCGAAGTCATAATTACAAGAACCGAAACGAGTCTTCATATCGCGCCGAGGCGCCGCGAGGAAACTTGAAGGGAAGGTATGAACTGTACACCTCATCGAGGCAGCCTGTTAGTCAAAGGCTTGGAAACATGCATGGAAATTCGCATGTGAGCCAACGGCTTGGTGGAAAAGTCTACCCTAGCACGAGCCAAAGGAACTCTTCAAGCCCATCTCTGGTCTCAAAGAATAGGGAGTTACCCCGTATCCCCGATTACAACTTCAGCATGTCGACCTCAGAGTTGGTCAATGTAGTAAAGGGGATAGCCGGTGTAAGAATACCAAAGGACATGAGAACTCCTGCTGAGAAAAGGGATCAAAATCTATACTGCGAGTTTCATGTAGACTATGGCCACCGCACCGAGGACTGCAAAGCATTGCACCTCGAGATGGCGAACTTATTGAAGAATGGTGTGTTAGCTGAATTCCTAAATGATATGGGGAAGGAAAACTACGCAAAGAACCGAGGTGATGGATAACCACCTCGGGCACCACCCCCCGAAAGAGTCGTGAATGTTATCACCGAGGGATAGAGGTGAATGGGTGAATTTTGCAGCTGCTAAGAAGTTCGCAAAGCTGTCGATCACCATAGAGAAAAGAACTCGAGTTGGAGGCTTGGGGAAAGAAATTGAGTTTGATGATGACAATTGTGATGGGATGATGTTCCCTCATCACAACACTTTAGTCATAATGTTGAGAATAAATGACTCAGATATCAAACGAGTCTTGATTGACCCCGGTAGCTCTGTCAATATAATCAACTACGGGGCCCTAAAAAAGATGTGGTTGAAGGGAGAAGTTATCCCTAAGGCGACTGTGTTGACTGGCTTTAACAACTCCACCGAGAAGACATTGGGTGAAATTACACTCAAAACATTCGCTGAAGGAGTTTGTAAGGAAACACTGTTTCAAGTTCTACCCGAGGAAATGTCATATAATGTGATCCTCGGTAGACTATGGATTCATTCCATGGAGGCTGTTCCATCCACTCTTCACCAAGTGATCAAATTCCCTACGCCATGGGGAGTTCGTTCGATAAAAGGAGAGCAACGAGTAGTGAGAGAGTGCTATTCGGTTGCGTTGAAGAGTGGAGTCGTCCCGACTGGACCAAAAAAATAGCAACCAATGCAACCGGGGTCAAACGAAGAGGGAAGGTCAAGTTCCCAAGATGACCCTCGAGGAGAAATAAAGAAGATCCTGGTGTGCATTCAAGAACCTCAGAACCAAAAAGCCGAGGATTCAACTATCAACGAATTGGAGTCTTTCACGTTGTCGAAAGATTTTCCAGATAGGAAAGTGTTTGTCGGCTTGGAGTTGGACCCCGAGTCAAGAGAGCCATAATTAAAGTTTTGAAGTCCAACAGTCATTGCTTTGCTTGGTCCCATTCATATATGGTCGGTATCGGTCCGGAGATCATGACCCATAAATTGAATGTGGATCCCCGTTTTACCCCGGTGAAACAGAAAAAGAGGCAGCACGCCGGTGTCAAAAAGAAAGCGATCGAGGATGATATTATGAAGCTGCAGGAGAATGGCTTCATAAGGGAGGTGAAGTACCCCGAATGACTGACTAATGTCGTTGTTGTGCCAAAAAAGAATGACAAGTGGAGGATGTGTGTAGATTACACTAATATAAACAAGGCTTGACCCAAAGATTCCTATCCATTGCCACAGATAGACAGGTTAATAGACTCCACGGCTGGATAGAAATTGTTAACCTTCTTAGATGCCTATTCGGGGTATAATCAAATTCTCATGGACGCGAAGGACGAAGAAAAGACCTCGTTCATCGCTTACCGAGGCACCTTCTGCTACAAGGTAATGCCCTTCGGTCTGAAGAAAGCTGGGGCGACATACCAAAGACTAGTGTGTCGCATGTTCAGAGAGTACATTGGAAAGTCTATGGAAGTATACATAAGCGATATGCCGATCAAGTCGATTCGGATGGGGGATCATCTAAATCATCTAAGAGAAGCTTTCGCCGTTCTGAGGCAATACAACATGAAATTAAATCCTGAAAAGTGTGCCTTCAGTGTGGGGTCGGGAAAATTTTTGGGATTCATAGTCTCCGAACGGGGAATCGAAGCCAATCCAGACAAAATCAAAGCAATTGAAGAAATCCTCGAGGAGCTAACCGGGGTGAAGGAAGTTCAGCGCTTAACTGGCCGAGTCACTGCCTTGAGTAGATTTATCTCAAGGTCTTCAGAGCGATGCCACAAATTCTTCTCAGTCTTAAGGAAGAATAATCACCTCGAGTGGACACCGGAGTGTAAAGAAGCGCTAAGGGAGTTGAAATGTTATCTGGCTAACGCGCCGTTGCTTGCCAAGCCCAAAGATGGGAAACTTTGCTAGTTTATTTGGCTGTGTCCGAGGTGTCAGTTAGTGCTGTGTTGGTTTTGGAAGAGGATGGCAAGAAACAGCCTATCTACTATGTGAGCAAGACACTCCTCGACGCTGAGACCAGGTACCCTCATTTGGAAAAACTAGCACTTGCTTTAATTGTTACTGCTCGAAAACTATGACCCTATTTTCAATGTCATCCAATAGAAGTAGTTACCACCTTCCCCCTAGAAAGTATATTGCATAAACCAGAGTTGTCGGGGAGGTTATCTAAATGGGCTGTAGAGTTGAGTGAATATGACATCACCTATCAACCCCGAATGGCCATTAAATCCCAAGTCTTGACTGACTTCGTGGCTGATTTTAGAGTTGGGATCCTACACGAAGCTGAAAAGGAAAACTCGATGTCGAAGGGATCGACTTCGAGACTATGGGTACTCTACACCGATGGGGTGACTAGTTCTAAGGGTCCAGGATTAGGCATAGTGTTGAAAGCGCCCACTGGGGAGAAAATCAGGCACTCAATTTGGTTTAAAAAAGTAACCAACAACGAGGCCAAATACGAAGAAGCCTTAGCAGGCTTGTAGTTAGCCAAAGAGATGAGGGTAGAGAGAATTGAATTAAGGTGTGATTCACAACTGGTGGTAAACCAAGTGCTCGATGAATATATGATGTCGGGCAACCCGTCACTAGACCCTTCACTCGGGGTAGAGCCAAGAAGGTTCATGAGGCGCATTTATACTTGGAGAGAAAGGGCCTTGAAGATGGAAGTGATTGGAAGCCGTATCGGATGATCAAGGCGCAAGAGCCAAGCCAAGAAGGCCCAGGCGCCTCGCCCATCCCTCCAGGCGCTCCGCCCTGAGGAGGCAGGCCTGAGGCGCTCCGCCCAGCTGTGGGGTGTGTGTTTTGTCTATTTTGACCCTACGTGGTCTTTTATCTTAAAGCCTAAGTGTGGGCGCTTTAGACCTTTCACTTAGTGTCTAAAAACCTCTATAAATAGCTAGATAGCTTATTTCATTCCTTAGCTAATTTTGATGATTAAAGAACATTGTTAAGAGTTGAACTCTTTATTGAATGAAACAACCTTTTGGGACTTATTTTTCCTCTAGCGGATCTAGATGAATTCCATTCCCCCCGATCATTCTACTTGCGTGCTCACGTTAGCTCGAGGGTAGTTGCCTTGTGTAGGTTTTCTTGACAATCTCTCGGGGTGTAACGGAACAAGTTCTTCGTTGCTACTTGAGATTTTCGATCGAGTTAAGTCTCGCTCTTTATCTTGTTTACTTTCCGCGTTTTCCCTACATCATTTGGTATTAGAGCAAGGCTCGGGTTTTATTTCTACAAACCCCCGACCCTTGGTTCTTCGTGCCTAGTATCTTCTTTTAGTTTTCTTATTGTTGAAGTTATTAGAAAGAAGAAAAATACAAACAATAAAAAAGTGAAAAATACAAAAATTGTTGTAACTTTTTGGTGTGACCGATTCTTGTTATGGGTGTTATAGATTATTGATCCTTGTTGAAAACCCGCTGTTTTGATACCAAAAACACGTGGTTTGGATTGGAATACGAGATTTGAAAATTTGAAAACCCTAAAATTGTTAAACCCTTGTTCTCGATGATTTTGGTTCAATTCGTGGGTTTATTGGTTGTTGATCGTTGATTTGATTATCGGGGTTTGTAATACATTGAAAAACAAATAATTTTAAACAAATTTCATGTGATTTGGAGTTGGATAACATCGAGTTTGAAGAATCGAAATCCACTTTGAACCCTTTTGAAACCTTTGTTGAAACCCCAACTTGAAACTTTGAATCATGATTGTGCTTTGATTGTTGGTTGTTTGGGTGTGAAAATCATTGGGGTTTGAAGATTATATCAATATTCAACTTTGGGTACCTTGGATTTGTGCAAAACACGTTGGAATCAACCCAAAAATTGGATTGGAAATCGAGGAACACGGAGTTGGAAACCCAGGATTTCTTCAGCCAGGCGCTCCGCCCCACCCCTGGGCGCTCCGCCTGACCACCCCCACTGGTGGTTTTTGCAAGCGCTCCGCCCTACTCCACTGGGCGCTCTGTCCACTTGATGAAGGTGTGGGATTGGGTAGTTTCTTCTAGGTTTTCTTATTTCTTTGATTGCCTATCCTCTAACTAATGCCTATCCAAGTAATCTTCCTACTTAATTGTCACTAGTTCATTAAGCTCTTAGGTGATTCGTGCATTTAGTTGGAGAGTAGAACTCCAAGAAGATTCGTAGATCCTTTTGACTCAAGTCCTCACTTCAAAGTGCCTAGCATTTATTCAGTCCTATTCACTCTACTCACCCCGGAGTGTGCTTGACTCGTGAATAGTTTGGTTGAGTTGAGGGATTGTTATTCATCTACGTGAAGCTTTGGGACTACAAGTCGAGTAAAATATCCACCACTACTAAACGAGTGAACCGAGTGAAACACAAGTGAGGGAGTGTGTGAGGTGATTTCACTAAAGTTTGTTCTTCTTGTAGGTACAATGGCTAACGAAAGTCAAGATTTTATCAAGGATGCCTTGGCTAATCTTCTTACCAAGATGGATATCATGGGCCAAAAGATTGAAACTCTTGAAAAGGTGACTTCAAGTTTCCAAGTGGGGCAAGGGACCTCAAGTGTCCTAGTTGAGAAAGGGACCCCGAGTGTTCAAGTTGAAAATGGGACCCCGAGTATCCAAGTTGAAGCTGGTGAAGGCTCAAGTAGTCCTACCTTTACCCCGGAACGAGTTGTTGAGTTGCTTAATCAACAACGGGTAAAGGAAGATCGTGAGAGAAATGATCAAGTGTTGAGCAATACCCAACGAACGGGCATTCCCCGTATTTTGGACAACCCCCAAAGACACATTCCACTTCCAAGACCCATTCGAAATGTCCAACCTCTTGAGCAAGCCAATGAAGCTCAAGAAGTGGAGGAAGCCGAGTATGGTGATGAGGCCTATGGGTATGATGATCACTATCAATCGAGGCGAGGTATGAATTGGGGTCGTAATGTGGATAGGGGTAGAGATCGAGGTCGAGGGCCACCCATGGGGTATGTTGGAGGGAATACTAGGAGGGATTATGGTGGAAATTAAGATCACTATGGAGGCCAACCGGAGCCTAACCATGGGGGTCGTGACAACACCAACCTCAATAATGTGAAGCTCAATCTTCCAATCTTTAAGGGAGATTGTAATCCGGAGGCCTACAATTAATGGGTACTACTCATGGAAAGGATGTTTGACACAAATGAGATGACCGATGAGAAGAAAGGTACTTATGTTATTTCATCCTTTGAGTCCTATGCATCTACTTGGTGGGAGTCCATCAAGAGATCAAAGAGGAGAGCGGGAATCTCCGTGAATGTGACTTGGGATGATTTGAAGGGTCTCATGAATATCAAGTACATCACTCCTAGGTATCGTAAGGAGCAACTCAAGAAGCTTTATGATCTAAAGCAAGGTGTCAAGACGGTTCATGAGTATTATGATGAGTTTGAGAAGATTCGGATGGCTTTGGATATGGACACCAAAGATGAGTCTGATCCGCTTCAAGAATGGCTTGAGCTATGGTATAGCTTCACAATTGAGATTGCATGCTTATCTTTCACTTCAAGAAATCCTTGATGCCGCAATTGATGCCGAGTAATGGCTTACAGATGAACGGTCCAACCATTACAAGAGCAACACTTCCACTCCCGTGAGCAAACTAAAGGAATGGAAAGCTCTTACTCCTAATGCAAGATTCCAAAATGCAAGTGGTCCAAGTGGTGCAAGTGCTAGAAAAGATGTGAAGAAGTAGTATGAGAAGTACACATCCAATGTGGGAGGTAACTCTAAAACCCAATTAAATACTCCTACTTCTTCTTCAATTCAATGCCACAAGTGCAAAGGGTATGGTCACTTTGCTAAAGAGTGTCCTACGAAAAGGACCATGATTGTTGTTGGTGATGGTGCTTATGAACAAGAGAGTGAACCGGAGGATGAGGGAGTAGAGGGAGATGAGGTGGATGATGTGGAGGATGATACGGTGGAGGATGATGATCCTCATGCTTTTCTAGTTGCGAGGAAGAGTTTAGGTGCCATGATTGTGGAGGATAGTGAGACCTTGCAAAGGGAAATCCTCTTCCCTGCTTGATGCCGAGTCATGGGTGTTGTTTGTTCTATGATCATTGACTCGGGAAGTTGTGCTAATTTTGTGAGTCAATCACTTATTACCCAATTGAAACTACCTACCTTGAAACACCCCAAACCTTACCGTTTGCGATGGCTTAGTGAGTATGGGGAGCTAAAGGTGGTGAAACAAGTAATGATTAAGTTCAAAATGGGGAGCTATGTGGATGAACACATGTTCGATGTGGTACCTATACAAGCATGCCACCTTCTATTTAGAAGGACATGGCAATTTGATAGGCATGTGGTTCATGATGGTCGTGTCAACACTTACACGGTCAAACATGAAGGAAGGAAATTTGTGCTTAAACCCTTGACTCCCAAGCAAGTAAGTGAGGATTACAAGCGAATGAGGGAGTTAAGAGAGGCGGCAAAGGCTAAGTCGGTTGTGGAGACTAGTCCTTTGGCCGAGAGCTTGGTGGCTATCCCACCATCTTCTATCGGTAGCATATGTGCCATGATGCAACCGGGTGAACTCTTGAGAGGAAATGATGGCAACAAGCTACTCCTTTGCCTAGTGCATAAAGGTATGATTCTTGCATCTGATGTTGAATCTTTAACTAACCTTTTACCTAGTGCAATTGAGAATGTTTTGAAGGTATTTGAAGACATGTTCCCGGAAGAGATGTCGAGTGGTCTTCCTCCATTGAGGGGGATAGAGCACCAAATTGATTTTATCCCAGGGTCTCAAATTCCCAACAAACCGGCTTATAGGAGCAATCCGAAGGACACAAGAGAATTGCAAAAGCAAGTAGATGACTTACTCACTAAAGGCTTGGTCTGAGAGAGTTTGAGTCCTTGTGTCGTGCCCGTGAGCCTTGTTCCCAAAAAGGATGGCACTTGGAGAATGTGCGTTGATTGTTGGGCCGTGAACAAAATAACAGTAAAGTATCGTCATCCTATTCCAAGACTTGATGACATGCTAGATGAATTGAGTGGTTCATGTGTCTTTTCCAAAATTTACCTTAGGTCCGGTTACCATCAAATCCAGATGAAACCTGAGGACGAATGGAAAACCGCATTCAAGACCAAGTTTGGTCTCTATGAATGGTTGGTGATGCCCTTTGGGCTTTCCAACGCACCTAGTACTTTTATGAGACTAATGAACCATGTGTTGAAACTGTTTATCAATAAATTCGTGGTTGTCTATTTTGATGATATCTTGATTTATAGTAAGTCAATAGATGATCATGTTGGCCACTTGAGTCAAGTCCTTAAAGTGCTAAGACCCGAAAAGCTCTATGCCAATTTGAAAAAGTGTGCCTTTTGTGTGGAGAAGGTTGTCTTCCTTGGGTTTGTTGTGAGTGCCCAAGGAATGGAGGTGGATAAGTCCAAGGTGGAGGCCATTCGTTATTGGCCTACTCCTACCACCGTGACTCAAGTGAGGAGCTTTCATGGTCTTGCTAGTTTTTATAGACGATTTGTGAAAGACTTTAGCTCCATTGCCGCGTCACTCACCGAATTGGTGAAGAAGGACCAACCATTTGTGTGGGGAGAGCCTCAAGAGAAGGCCTTTCAAGAATTAAAAAGTAGTTTGAGTACCGCCCTCTATTGCAATTGCCCGACTTTGGAAAGGCATTTGAGGTTGAATGTGATGCCTCGGGGGTGAAAATTAGCGGTGTTTTAATGCAAGATGGCAAACCCATAGCCTACTTTACTGAAAAATTGAAAGGGGCCTCCTTGAATTACTCTACGTATGACAAGGAGTTGTATGCCCTAGTGAGAGCTCTTGCTCATTGGCAACGTTACCTTTGGCCTAGGGAATTTGTGATTAAGAGTGATCATGAGTCACTCAAATATCTTAGGGGCCAAGAGAAGTTAAAAAAGAGGCATGCCAAGTGGGTAGAGTTCATTGAGTCTTTTCCCTATGGTGTTCAATACAAAAAAGGGAAAGACAATGTTGTGGCGGATGCACTTTCTAGGAAGTTTGCTCTTGCCACTACTCTTACCTCCAAGCTCATGGGGTTTGAGAGCATCAAGTTGATGTATGCTCACGACCCTAAGCTAAAGAGCATCCATGAAGCTTTAGAGAAAGGGGAAAGAGTTGAGAAATACCAATGGGTTAATGGCTATATCTTTAAAAATGGTAAAGTGTGCATACCCGAGTCCTCATGGAGAGAATTGCTTGTGCAAGAAGCACATTGTGGAGGACCCATGGGTCACTTTGGTAGGGATAAAACCTTGGCCATTCTTATGGAGCAATTCCATTGGCCTAAAATGGGGAACAAGTTGAGAGACTTTGCAATTCTTGTCTTGAATGCAAGTATGCTAAGTCCAAATCGAACCCCCATGGTTTGTATACACCTCTCCCCGTACTTACTAGCCCGTGGATGGATATATCGGTGGAATTTATCATGGGATTACCACGGACTAGGGGGGACATGATAGCATTTATGTTGTCGTGGATAGGTTCTCCAAGATGGCTCACTTCATTCCATGTAAAAAGTGTGATGATGCACGACATGTTGCTTCTTTATTCATTGATAATGTTTTAAAGTTGCATGGTGTGCCTCAAACCATTGTAAGTGATAGGGAGACTAAGTTCCTTAGCCATTTTTGGAGGAGTTTATGGGGTGCCCTTGGCACCAAGCTTTTGTTTTCTACGTCCCACCACCCTCAAACCGATGGGCAAACAGAGGTGGTGAACCGTACTTTGGGTGCTCTCCTTAGAGCCATGACCCGAGGTAAGGGTGGGACTTGGATTGACAGGTTACCTCTTATGGAGTTTGCCTACAGTCGTACCGTGCATAGAATGATTGGCATGACTCTATTCGAGTGTGTATATGGTTTTAACCCCTTGATTCCCCTTGATCTAACCCCTTTGCCAAGGAAAATGGTTGTTAATTTTGAAGGTATAACTAGAGCCAAGGCTTTGGTGGAACTACATGCTAACGCGAAGAAGAACTTGGAGGAAGCTTATGAGAAGGTTACCGCCAAGAAAAACAAGGGACGCAAGAAAGTGGAACTCAAGAAAGGTGACTATGTGTGGGTTCACTTCTGATAAGAGAGGTTTCCAAACCTTAGGAAAGGGAAGTTGGCACCCCGTGGAGATGGACCCTTCCAAGTGCTTTCGAAGATCAACAGCAATGCATATGTGGTCGACTTGCCAAGTGAGCATAATGTATCTAATACTTTTAATGTGGCTGACTTGACTCCTCTTGTTGTAGGAGATGATGGACCCGAGAGTGATGATGCTTGGATTTCGAGGAAAAAATCTTCCCAAGAAGGGGAGGATTATGCCGGGCAACCCGTCACTAGACCCTTCACTCGGAGTCAAGCCAAGAAGGTTCAAGAGGAGCATTTATACTTGGAGAGAAAGGGCCTTGAAGATGGAAGCGATTAGAAGCCGTACTGGATGATCAAGGCGCAAGCACCAAGCCAAGAAGGCCCAGGCGCCTCGCCCAGCCCTCCAGGCGCTCTGCCCTGAGGAGGCAGGCCTGAGGCGCTCCGCCCAGCTGTGGGGTATGTGTTTTGTCTATTTTGACCCTACGTGGTCTTTTATCTTAAAGCCTAAGTGTGGGCGCTTTAGACCTTTCACTTAGTGTCTAAAAACCTCTATAAATAGCTAGATAGCTTATTTCATTCCTTAGCTAATTTTGATGATTAAACAACATTGTTAAGAGTTGAACTCTTTGTTGAATGAAACAACCTTTTGGGACTTGTTTTTCCTCTAGCGGATCTAGATGAATTCCATTCCCCCCCCCCCCCCGATCATTCTACTTGCGTGCTCACATTAGCTCGAGGGTAGTTCCTAGTGTAGGTGTTCTTGACAATCTCTCGGGGTGTAACGGAACAAGTTCTTCGTTGCTACTTGAGATTTTCGATCGAGTTACGTCTCGCTCTTTATCTTGTTTACATCCGCATTTTCCCTATATCAATATACAGCTCGTGAGCCCAGAATGCAGCAGTTCTTGACCCGAGCATAAAGAATCTTGGCTCAATTTCAAGAATGGAAAATCAAAGAAATACCTCGGAAGGAGAATACCGAAGCTGATGCTTTGACAAACTTGGGTTCGGCGGTTGACGAGGCATATTCGGGGACTGATTCAGTGGTTCGGTTGCTTTCTGCACAAATAAGAGAAATGAAATTTGAAATCAACTCGGTGGACCACAAATGGGATTGGCGGAGTAAGTTTATCTTTTACTTCGACTCGGGGACTCTCCCCCAAGATTTAAAAAAAAGGCAAAGAAGTTAAGGACTTAAGCGGCTTCGTACTCAATAATTGGGGGAAATCTATATAGAAGATTGTTCAACGGGCCGATAGCCAAATTCTTGGGTCCAGACGAAGCTAGATATGTGATGGCAGAAATACACGAAGGCGAGTGTGGCAACCACTCGGGGGGAAGTCCTTGCTGCGCAAATTACTTCGAGCTGGGTACTATTGGCCCACTATCAGCGCACATGCAAAAGCCTTCGTGAAAAAATGTGATAAGTGTCAACGCCACGCCCAAATGATTCATCAGCAAGCTAAACCCTTGCATTCAGTCGTGTCTTCATGGCCCTTCATGAAGTGGGGAATGGATATCGTTGGCCCCTTACCGAAGGAAAAAAGAGGTGTTCGGTTTATTCTTGTCTTAACCGATTACTTCACAAAATGGGTGGAAGTAGGAGCTCTCACCGAGGTTAGTCAGAAGGAGGTAATCGATTTTATCAAGAAAAACATCATCTAGAGGTTCAGCGTCCCAAGGGAGATCACTTGTTACAACGGTCCACAGTTCATGGGGGCGGCTATCACTGATTTCTTCAAACAATGGAGAATAAAAAGAATAGCGTCGACCCCCTACCTTCCAAGTGCCAATGGACAAGCCGAATCTTCAAAAAGAGTGATAATTGAAATTCTCAAGAAGAGGCTTGATGAGAAAAAAAGGTCCTTGGCCCGAAGAGTTGCGAGGCGTATTGTGGGCTATGCGAACAACGGAGAAAAACAGCACCGGTGAAACCCCATTCCCTCGCTTATGGCATAGATTCACTTATCCCCGTGGAAGTGGGTGAACTAAGCCTTCGGTATGCTCATACCACCAAAGATGCCAATCAGCAAGCCATGCGCGCAAAGTTGGATTTGCTCGAGGAGAAAAGAGAGTTGGCTTTTGTTCGGTTAGCAGCACAAAAAAGGCAAATCGAGGCATATCTCAACATGAAGGACAAACTTAGGGATTTCAAAGTTGGCGATTATGTGTTAAAGGCTTCGAAACAGTCGACGAAGGAAAAGAACGGGGGAAAACTCATTGCAAATTGGGAAGGGCCTCACAAAGTTAAAGAAATTGTTGGAAAATGATCTAATCAGATCGAAGACTAACGAGGGAAACCCGAACCTTTGAATTGGAACATCTCCAATTTGAATCGGTACTATTTTTAAAATCGAGGCAAACATTCCTTAATTTTTAAAATTCACCTACAGCCTTGAGCAAAAAAATGCTCCTAGGGCTTCGATCGAAATATGCTAACTTGCTCCTCGTTTTATTTTGCTTGACCTTTTCAGGAAGCGGATAAAACGATCTCCAGTGCTCGGATCTTCATCAAGATTCAAACCCGAATACTGGGGGGGAGTGAGAGGCGGGTTGCAACCGAGGTAAACACCGAGCCTCCCAGCTGAAGTTTATTTATTCAGCAACCGGGGACTGACGCCCAGGAAATAGATTAGCACTTTGTAATTACGCCCGATAGTGGCATGTTATCGGCTTATGTTTGCGCCTAAGTTCTACTTAGACTAGGACTTATGTAATAGCCGATTGCGGCTCGTTGATATCATCAATGAAGTAAACTTGATTCAATATCTCTTTGTTTCTATGATCTTGCATACCGAAGTTATATTTTAAATGCATTGACTCGAGAAAGAGACGTCGTTCTAAGTTCGCATCGGTTTTATACAATTAAGTCTTGCAAGAAAATTACTTTAACTGTTCGACTCAAAGTCTTTCAACAGGCAAAGCAAAGCTAACCCTTAAAACATAAAATACGAATTCATTCATTGAAAAGCCCGAAGGCTATAAACTTATATACATCAAAAGGCCCGAAGGCAAAACAAAAGAAAAAAATACAGAGGATGAATAAGAGTGAAGAGCAAGTCAAGTTTGTTAACTATCTTCACCTAAGGGTTCCCCTCTTCGGCATTTTCATCATCCTCTTCGGCACTCTCGCTATCCTCAACGTCCTCGGATTTACCATCATCCAAACCCTCACTCGATGGAAGATCATCCGTTATTTTTTGGGCCTCGGCGGCATCGCTCCTAGCCTTAACTATCTCTTCATCGAGCACAATCTGCCCAGCGTTGACCTGTTCGAGCGTGTGAAGCCTAGTCTTAACAATAACCTAGGCCTCTTCAAACTTCGCCCTCGTTGCTTTGATTTCGGCTCGTTGATTGAGGTAGGCATTTTTTCCCCGAAGGTTTGAAACTTTGCCCCGAAGAGCAAGGACTTGATCTACCTGGCTCTGCAACCCAATAAGGTTGGCATTGTACTCTGCTAGCTTGCCACGGTATTTTTCACCTACCTCCAACACCTCGGCTTTGGCGCAGAAAAGTTTAGCATCGACTCGCTCAGCCTCCAAACTAAGCCTCGAATGTTCACTCACGAAATGGTTTGTCAAGGCCTGAACCCTTGCCTCGGCAGACTCCTGAGCCATTTGTAAGTCCGCCTCGGCCTTAACCGCACCTTCATTTGTGCGCCCCAGGTCTTCATTCAAAGAAACGAATCGAGCTTCCAACTCGGCGATCCTGTCTAAAACCACTCTCTTTTGTTCTCCCCAGGCAGCCGTCACCACTTGAACTTGCTCAGCTCGGTTGCGTTCTAGGCGATTAGCCTGCAACGCGAGGACCAAACTCTGCAAAAAATCAAAATTATAGTTTCAAAAACGAAAAAATGGTAAATTGCACGAACATGAATGCAGGGAAAACTTATGCGAAGAGTAGAGGCGGCTGAAATGCCCATCAAGCTCATAGGGCTAAGGTTGCGAAGGGCGTGAGCTTCGGTGGACCCAAGCAAAACATCGATGGCGGCGATGTCCTCTTTTGCAGGATCCAATAGATTGGCTTCGGGGGCAATTTCCAAAGCCCGAGGTACAACGTCCGAAGCCTTAGCCGAGCTTCGAGAAGCCTTGACCATTCTTTTAACCAAGCCTTCGCTCGCTTTAGTTTTACCTTTCTGCTTGGCAGCTTCTTGGTCAGACTCCTCAACATTTATCACCTCGGTCTCCCTAGGGACCTCGGGGACTTGTTCTGGGGTCACCTCGGGAGCAGTTACATGGACCTCTTTGTCATCATGCTCGTAAATAAGCCCTCAGTGCTTCTCAGTTACCACCTCAGAAGCAAGGGCAGCAGCCTTCTCAATCCGAGGTCCTTTCACCTTAGTGGCCCTCTTCGACTCAGCTTTTTTCCTCTTAGAGCCTGGGAAAGGGAGGGGAGCAATCTCGTAAATATGAGATGAAGTAGAAGCTTGAATACATGTAAACCGACCTAGAAAGATATCATCACCTTGTGAAGTCCCTTGGCCTAGCGAGCCCTTAGATTTCTTCTCTCCGGTGAGTCGCCTCGCCAAACTTTCCATCTGGCTGACGCTTTCTTTGGCGTCAAGAACTTTCTTCTCCTTCTTTCCTTTCTTCTTCTCTTTTCTCTCTTCTCCTTCCTTGTTTCTCCTCTCCTCGGTTTCTTCTTCCTCTACTTCGGTATGCTTAACAACTTTGTTGGAAAAACCTAAATGGAAAAGGAAAAGAAAATGTTGAGAAGCAATAACTCAAAACAAACACTAGGAAATTTTGAACATTGGCGAACAGCTCACCATGCCTCTTGCATGACCATCGGTTTTCCGTCAGGGTAGCTAAGATCATCCACTGCCAACGAGGACGCTCCTTTTGTTTCATCACCTCGGTCACCCATTCGAGCAAATCCCTCGGTGGGTTAACTGGAACTCTTTCTGCTGCATATCACAAACATGAGAATAGGTAAAGACGAGTGGCAATGACCAAAGACAAAACAAGGATGAGAATACTTACATTGGGCATTCAACTCTTCGAGAAAACTAGGGTCAGCTGATAATAGCCTCGTTGGGATGAGCACATAGCGATCATTCCAACCTCGATCACCATGATCTTCGGTCTTGCTCAAAATGGCATAAGATCCACGGGGTAGGAGAGCCACAACCCCGGCTTTGTAAAAATATGGATAGTAAAGGTAGATCAGATGTTGGAAGGTGAAAGGCAACTCAGCTAGCCTACACAAATATTCGAGGGCCTATACAACCCTCCAAACCCCCGGACCCAACTGAGCCAAACATAAATTGTATGATCGACAAAACGTGTCGATTATGGGGTGAACTGGAAAGCTAAAACCTATGGTGAAGGGATATGTGAAGACCGAAGAATACCCTGGAACATGAGTGGAAGCAGCCGCATCCGAGGCTGGAACCCTTATCTCCACCTCGGGCCCCAAACGGCAGTCTGCCCGAACGATTTCAATCAAGTCCTCGATTATCACACTCGGGGTGACATGCACTGGTATGTTTCTCTTCTTATATTTTTGGGCATCAGATTGAGTTTGGACCTTGAGATCCTTATCATTATTGAAGTTTGAAGGGATGACTAACCGAGGGTCTATTTCCACCTCGAGAGGAATTTTTTTCCTAGACTTCTTCGAGGTACCAGCTTCGGTCTGGGACCCCTCTTTGCTGGCCTCAGCTTCGCCCACTTAGCCACTTGCCTCTTTGCTAGCCTCGACTTTGCCCACTTGGCCACCTACCTCTTTGGTATTGATGACGTCGTCGCCTTCAACGTCATCCCTATCATCATCGTGGCCATCACCATCAACGTCACTGTCAAAGCTAAACTCAGCCTTGTCGCGACCAGCCCTCGCTTTGCGTCGCCTTGAGCCACTAGCTACTGACGTTGCTTCCTCACCGCCCTCTGCCTATTTGACTTGCAGACCCGGCATGGTGGCGATGAAATCGCCGCTGCGATATATAACCCTCTCGTCTGAGTCACTGGAAACTTGACCAGAATTTGTAGCAGACATGATATGGGATTTGAAGGAAGGATTTTCTTACAAGAAGAAGGATTATTTTCTAGATCAGATGGGTCAATGAATTATCTGCGATGGAAGTTTTTTCTTTCTCTCTTCACTCTGCACAATATAATCACTAGCTGAGGAAGAAAGACTCCAAATGGAGTATTTATAGGTGATACACGGGTGCAAGTGGAAGAGTAATGATGATCGTTCGGTGGTCAATGAACGGTCACCACATAATGCGGAACAGTAATTTGAAAAGACTTGCGATGTTTTGAAACTCTTGGATAGGGTTGAGCCACGTCATCCTCCCGCGCAAATCATTCCACCCCTCGGTGATTCTGGCATTCCACCGAAGGGTGGCGGCCCTATCTGTATTGGGTAAAAATCGACGTGCTTGGACAGCACTTCGGTAGAGTAAGCCGAGGTTAGTTGTACTGATGTTCCGAAGGATGAAGATTGAATCAAACCATAGAACCATCGAAGTCGAGCATCGAGGCCACCACCGAAGGCGAGTCGCAAGTTATGCTTCGGTAGTATTAAATTCAACCGAGCAGCAAGGTTGCACCACCAAAGTTATGTATTTGGACTTCGGTGAAACACCCCGATTCTGACGGCTCAACAGCCCACTATTTCAGCCCACTAACTCCACTAATAGATATGCTGAACGTGGGCTGGGGCATAATCAGTCATGGGAAACGTAGGCAAGGCCCCTTGTATCAATAAATAGCATTAGTTTTCATCTTGTAATCATTCAGAAATACATACAGAAGCTCTGGTAAAATTTGTACTCACTGGCATATATTGAAATCTTGTTCTTTTGCTGATATTTTCGTTTATTGTTGTTCATATTTCGACTTTGATACATTTATTTGCTTGTATTCACAACCCAAATTTGATTTGTGATCCTAAATTAGTTTAGGCCCATACATATAATATCAATATTACACGGCTAAACCTGAGGGAGGTTTACAAATTATCCTAAATTTTATCTCTTCCGTCTTCAACTTTCCTTTAAAATCATTAGTAACACACCAAAAGTTTTAGGCGTATCGGGCAAGTATAATCGTGTAAGCAGCTTGTGCGGGGCTTGAGCTTTTATGGATCGTATTGGGAGAGGGGATCCCTAAAGTTTGAATTTTGGAATTTTAGTCAACGACACCTTACGTAAGATGTTAAAAATCGATTCTTATAGATCTGTGATGTTTGGCATTTTATGCCTATATTTCCTTAATATTTCCGTATGTTTGAGCTTGTTATTCGCTCGTTTTATAGTTTATGAATGTGGTTTTGCACTAATTTTATGTCGTGTGTATGTAGATTGTTATGCAGTGCAATTGGAGCTTTAAAGAGGATGATCGAGCAATAAAAAATTGGATTTTGATTGAGGATTGGATCGAGCACACGAAGGCACAACACGAAGCGAGAAAAGGAGCAAGGGAACAGAAATTTGCATTGGCGCCACAGGTGGCGTGCCGCGCCAGCCAAAGCGCCCAGCTTCTGCGCGTTTGGCTGCGCGGCGCGTGGCAAAAGCGTGCATATTTCGACGTAGTCTGCCTAAGGTCGCGCGTTACGAGGCGCGGGGCGCCCGTTATAGCGCCCTGGATCGGATTTTTACTTCCTATTTCGTCTAGACTTGGGTCTAACTTATTACTAGGTGTTTGTAAACTCTATAAATAATATTTTACTTAGTTTTTGAAGTGAGTTCAGACTTTGGAGCAATTTGGAGAGCTCATGACATCTTGAAAAAGGGTTTTTCTTCCTTCCATTAATTTATTTCATCATTATTTCATTATTTCATCAAATCTTTGTGTTGTTATTATGAGTATGCGTAGGTAATTCTATCGTTCTAGGGTTAGAGTA
The DNA here is from genome assembly GCA_029990575.1 of Petunia axillaris subsp. axillaris. Lineage (NCBI taxonomy): Eukaryota > Viridiplantae > Streptophyta > Magnoliopsida > Solanales > Solanaceae > Petunia > Petunia axillaris. The sequence continues at coordinate 13,122,106 of JARKNS010000006.1, forward strand.
TTTCATGAAGGTTGATGTTTGAAGATTGATTTCCATTAATTGAATCCCATAACGGGTTACTTATTCTTTCTTTGTTTCACTTGTGTAATTGTCAGGGCCCGATTATTACGCATTATCTATGGTTTTTAGATTGAACTCGAAAGAGGGAATTTAATTACGTAATAAGAAAGAATAGGACTAGTTTGTGAACCCGGGCATCGGGGAACCAATTTGTGAGTAGGATAGAGATATACTTGCTCGCCTAGTTTAACTCATTGCAGAATTCGTTAATGCGTGCACGTGATTCAACCCATAGACATATAGGGATTGGAGTAGCCTGCATAGACCGTGAAGAATCGAAAGGTTTTTACGGGTACATTTAATCTGTTAGTTAGTAATCCGGGATTTAAGAAGTGGAATCAATTGGAAAACTCAACTGGATTGTTCGTAACTCTGACCCTGGACCGTCTCCTTATTACTGATAACAATCAAGTTTTGCTCCATTGCTTGAATTCACTTCTACCATTTAATTATTGTTCTTTGGTTAACTAAATCATCACTTGCGTGTGCGTTTGTGAGTAACAAGTTTTTGGCGCCGTTGCCAGGGACTAAACAATTGACTGATTTCTTTTTGAACAGTTTATTACTTTCTATTCAGGTTTAATTTTTTGTTTTGATATTTGTGGTGTTTCAGGTATTAGGTCCTGCTTGATCTTTACCTACAGGAATGGCAGCAGAACAAGCTTTAGCTGCGCGAGATGTTGCTCTCCCCAGCCTGGAGGGAGTAGCCTCGAGCATAGTTAAGCCTGAAATCACCGGGCACTTTGAGATTATGTCCGGCATGATACAACTGTTACATGTGACTGGACAATTTGCTGGATTACTTAGCGAGGATCCACAACAACATATCCAGAATTTCTTGGAGATCAGTGATACTTACACACCGAATGGAGTTCCTGTTGATTATGTTCGCTTGACGTTGTTCCCGTTTTCACTGATTGGGGGCAGCAAGGAAGTGGTTAAAGGCTGAAAAGTCTGGGTCTGTCACTACTTGGGAGGATTTGGCTAAGAAGTTCTTGGCTAAATTTTATCCATCTGCCAAGACAGCTCGGCTGAGGAGTGAAATTATGTCCTTCAGACAATTAGAAGGAGAGTCTTTGTATTCAGCCTGGGAGCGATTCAAAGCTTTATTGCGAGATTTTCCACACCACAACTAATCCAATGAGGTTGTTGCACACACTTTTGTTGAGGGGTTGAACCAACACACTAAGATCGTGGTTGATGCTGCTGCTGGAGGCCAAGTACTGGCCTTAAATTTTAATCAAATTTATGATTTTCTAGATAAGTTTTCGCAAAGCAATCCTGATTGGCAGGGTGTTGGCAGAGCTACTACGCAGAAATCTACTGGGATACTTCAATTGGATGCAGTGTCAGAGCTAAGGGCGAGGATGGATGCTATTTCCAATCAAATTAGCAAGTTAGCTTTGCCAAAGACTCAACAACCAGTGGCTCCAGTGCAACAACTCCAGAGGTTTTGTGAGGTTTGTGGTCAAGACCATGCTACAGAGGTTTACTCCTCTAATCCAGAGTCAGTTTATTATGTGGGTAATCAAAATAGGCTGCAGGGTCAAAATCAGTTTGGTAATGGTTATTATCAAGGCAATACGAGAGCCCCGAATAATTACCACCCACTTCCAGCTCCACCACAACAGGTTAGCAGTTCAGTTGAAGATATGCTAAAGCAGATAATGGCGGGCCAGCAGAGAATGATAGCTGACACTGCAGCCCATGGAGTGGCCATACAAGATATTGCCAATGCTCACAAGAACCTGGAGCACCTGATGGCCAAGTCCGAGGAGAGAGCTGAACTAGAAAAAGTTGAAAAAGTGGAGAAGGTAAAGAAGAAAGAAGAGAGAAAGGAGGAACCTCTGCCGCCTCCACCATTCCCGCAGAAACTTATACCATAGAAGGATCTGGCCCAGTATAAAAAATTTGTGAGTATGTTGAAAGAACTTCAAGTTAATATTCCTTTGACTGAGGTGTTTGAATTGATGCCATCCTTAGTGAAGTTCTTAAAAGAGATTTTAGTCAAGAAGAAAAAGCCTCAAGAGATAGTTGCAATTGAGTTAGTTGAGGAGTGTAGCACAATCTTGAGAAAGCTACATCCAAAACTCCAAGATCTTGGGAGGTTTACTATTCCTTGTACCATTGGAGGGCATAATATCACTGGTGCCTTGTGTGATTTGGGTACGAGCATAAATCTCATGCCTCTCTCTGTTTGCAAAAGGTTAGGGCTAGGAGCAATCAAGCCCTCTTCAATTACTCTTAAGATGGCGGATAGATCACTCACTCACCCCGATGGTAAGTTGGAAGATGTGCTGCTTAAGGTTGCTAAGTTTACATTCTCTGCTGATTTTGTAGTCCTAGATTATGAAGAGGACCGAGAAGCTCCAATCATTTTGGGGAGACCATTCTTAGTCACCTCGAAGGCAATTATTGACATGGAGCTGGGTGAGATGACTGTTAGAGCGCATGGAGAAAAGGTTACTTTCAAGGTTTATAATGGGAAGGAGCACATAGCTAAGGTTGAAGAGTGCTCTATGATTGAATGTGTCAAACAAGAACATGGAAGTACACCACATGTGTAGTTGAAGAGGGGTTCTCTCAAAGAAAGGAAGAAATCAAAGGTTCGTCGTAAGAAGAGAAGACGTAAATGCTGGAAGTGAGCTAAAAGTGTCGTCGTGCCACAACGTTAACTAAGGCGCTTCTCGGGAGGCAACTCGAGTTTGTACTTGTATTATTTTATTTATAGTGTCACGTAGTTTTTGTTTTTCCTTGGATTGCAGGTTTATGTAATGTCGAGGCTAAGTGTGGGGTGGTGACACCCTTGCCTAATATTGATGACCTGTTGGGGGGAAGTCTGAGTACCTCATACTATATGGAAGCTTGGAGGAAGCTAGCACCAAGGACTAGAGTCTTCAGGGAAGTTTTCTTTACCTTGCACTTTCTTATTTTTAGCAGTGAGGATAGTGCTTAGTTTAAATGTGGGGTGGGGAACTACCCTTTATCTATTTTTGAGGTTAGGGATACATGTACCGTAGGATTTTCTTTTGTTACTTGACTTTATTTTGATTTGTTTCTTGCTTTAATATATGAAAAAAAAATTTAGAAAACCAACGAAAAATATTCCAAAAAGATTTTCCTTTTAGTTTTTATTAGTGGTACATGTCATCCACCCCGTGGTTTTTCTTATGGCCTCGGTTCTTTTCCACGGGGGGGCCTTTGAACCGGGTAGTTTTTTTATTTTTAGGATTAGAATAGTTAGTATAGGTGACCCTAGACGAAGGAAATAGGTAGAATGCTAGGTGTCTTTGATTTGTTTGATACCTGTGGACTTGAATTGATTGCATGTGCTATTTGTGGTGTCCTTGGGTTTTAAATTGTGATGCATGCCTAGGAAAAAAATGGAATAACCACCTTGAGATGCTTGAGTCCACTTGCTTTACTTGATTGTGAACCTTTGTGCATTAGTGCTTAAATTTCCACAAGTTGCACTCTAGATGCTTGATTGGGAGTTGTTGATGGAACCTTTTTTTGTGGATCATGTGCAATGTGTGTATGAGGCATGTTCTTATTATACTCCATGTTTGCGTATTAAAGGTCTACAACTTGCCCCGTGTGTGTGCAAAGCGAAATCGTAAGTTTGCTCTAGTCGGGAAATGAATCAAGGCCCTCTTTTTATTTGCCTACCCTTACATATACATCTTGGAAAAATATTGTTGTTGTGATTTCTTTGACCCTTTTTGTTGGCACCCACACCCCGAGCCTACCCATTTGTTCTAAATTGTCTCTTTTGGCCCTTTACTCCTTAAGCACTTTAGTTGGTATTGTGTTGTTATTTTAGTGTTGTGGTTGGATTTTGGGAGGTTTTTGAGTGGAGCTAATGAAGGGGAATAATTTTTAAAATTGTGAAGTAGTGAAAAGCATTGGCAAGGTTGGAAGATAATGAAATTGAAAAAGAAAAAATAGCAAAGTGAAAAGAAAAGAAAAAAAAAACTTGTGAAAAAAAGAAATAAAAAAAATAGAAAAGAATATCCATTCCTTGCTAGTGTGTGCTTAAAAGAAAAATGCTACTTGTTGAGAAGGTGTATGTGTGGAAGTATTGATTGGGCGGCTTTGATAAGATTTGTGTTTGAATTAATTGTGATGTATTAAAGTGCTTAGGAAGGTAGTCACTATTACCCATATGTATCCTACTAGCCCCTTAGCCTACATTACAACTTTTTTTAAAGTCCTAGTTAATCCCGATTGGAGTGAGCTTACATTAGTGGAGTCCTATACTACGGGCAAGCCTATGGTACATTGTGTGTGACATGTGAGACTTTCATGAGAGTGAGTGAATGCGTCTATGCTATTGTCCCGGTTCTATTCTTGATATTCATGGTTGTGTGTGATATTTGGGGGGGCACTCTTTTGCTTCATATTGGTGAGGGCGCATGGTTTGCATGAAATCGGTGAAGTTGATGGCTTCCTGGTTGAGTAGATATGTGTGATTTTTTTGGGAGCATGGTTGCAATAAGTTGAGTTTGTGCATTTGAGCTATTTTGGGGTGGTTGTTCTCATATTTTTGAGTTTGTTAAATTATTGGCATGTTTGTGGATCCATAGTAGTCATGTGTGCATTTGTTCAATGATCGGTATCAACCATAGTCATAGGCAGACCTGGTAGTCATGTGTGCATTTGTTCAATGATCGGTATCAACCATAGTCATAGGCAGACCTGTTTTACCTAGGTTAGGAAGTTAGTTGTGATTGCTCGAGGGCGAGCAAAGGTTCAAGTGTGGGGTGGTGATGTTTGGCATTTTATGCCTATATTTCCTTAATATTTCCGCATGTTTGAGCTTGTTATTCGCTCGTTTTATAATTTATGAATGTGGTTTTGCACTAATTTTATGTCGTGTGTATGTAGGTTGTTATGCAGTGCAATTGGAGCTTTAAAGAGCATGATCGAGCAAGAAAAGATTGGATTTTGATTGAGGATTGGATCGAGCACACGAAGGCACAACACGAAGCGAGAAAAGAGCAAGGGAACAGAAATTTGCACAGGCGCCACAGGTGGCGCACCGCGCCAGCCAAAGCGCCCAGCTTCTAGCGCGTTTGGCTGCGCGGCGCGTGGCAAAAGCGTGCATATTTCGGCGTAGTCTGCCTAAGGTCGCGCGTTACGAGGCGCGGGGCGCCCGTTATAGCGCCCTGGAGCGGATTTTTACTTCCTATTTCGTCTAGGCTTGGGTCTAACTTTTTACTAGGTGTTTGTAAACCCTATAAATACTATTTTACTTAGTTTTTGAAGTGAGTTCAGACTTTGGAGCAATTTGGAGAGCTCATGACATCTTGAACAAGGGTTTTTCTTCCTTCTATTAATTTATTTCATCATTATTTCATTATTTCATCAAATCTTTGTGTTGTAATTATGAGTATGCATAGCTAATTCTATCGTTCTAGGGTTAGAGTATTTCATGAAGGTTGATGTTTGAATATTGATTTCCATTAATTGAATCCCATAACGGGTTACTTATTTTTTCTTGGTTTCACTTGTGTAATTGTCAGGGCCTGATTATTACGCATTATCTATGGTTTTTAGATTGAACTCAAAAGAGGGAATTTAATTATGTATTAAGAAAGAATAGGACTAGTTTGTGAACCCGGGCATCGGGGAACCAATTTGTGAGTAGGATAGAGATATACTTGCTCGCCTAGTTTAACTCATTGCAGAATTCATTAATGCGTGCACGTGATTCAACCCATAGACATATAGGGATTGGAGTAGTCTGCATAGACCGTGAAGAATCGAAAGGTTTTTACGGGTACATTTAATCTGTTAGTTAGTAATCTGGGATTTAAGAAGTGGAATCAATTGGAAAACTCAACTGGATTGTTCGTAACTCTGACCCTGGACCGTCTCCTTATTACTGATAACAACCAAGTTTTGCTCCATTGCTTGAATTCACTTCTACCATTTAATTACTGTTCTTTAGTTAACTAAATCATCACTATTAAAAAAAGATCCCTAAATAGTTTATATAAATTGTTTGCTAGAATTCAGTGTGAATAGTCCTCGTGGGAACGATACTCGATTTATCACTTTATTACTTGTCGACCACGTATACATGCGTGTGTGTTTGGGAGCAACAAGTTTTTGGCGCCGTCGCCTGGGACTAAACAATTGACTGATTTCTTTTTGAACAGTTTATTACTTTCTATTCAGGTTTAATTTTTGTTTTGAGTTTTGTGCTGTTTCAGGTATTAGGTCCTGCTTGATCTTTACCTACAGGAATGGCAGCAGAACAAGCTTTAGCTGCGCGAGATGTTGCTCTCCCCAGCCTGGAGGGAGTAGCCTCGAGCACAGTTAAGCCTGAAATCACCGGGCACTTTGAGATTAAGTCCGGCATGATACAACTGTTACATGTGACTGGACAATTTGCTGGATTACTTAGCGAGGATCCACAACAACATATCCAGAATTTCTTGGAGATCAGTGATACTTACACACCGAATGGAGTTCCTGTTGATTATGTTCGCTTGACGTTGTTCCCGTTTTCACTGATTGGGGCAGCAAGGAAGTGGTTAAAGGCTGAAAAGTCTGGGTCTGTCACTACTTGGGAGGATTTGGCTAAGAAGTTCTTGGCTAAATTTTATCCATCTGCCAAGACAGCTCGGCTGAGGAGTGAAATTATGTCATTCAGACAATTAGAAGGAGAGTCTTTGTATTCAGCCTAGGAGCGATTCAAAGCTTTATTGCGAGATTGTCCACACCACAATTAATCCAATGAGGTTTGTGCACACACTTTTGTTGAGGGGTTGAACCAACACACTAAGATCGTGGTTGATCCTGCTGCTGGAGGCCAAGTACTGGCCTTAAATTTTAATCAAATTTATGATTTTCTAGATAAGTTTTCGCAGAGCAATCCTGATTGGCAGGGTGTTGGCAGAGCTACTACGCAGAAATCTGCTGGGATACTTCAATTGGATGCAGTGTCAGAGCTAAGGGCGAGGATGGATGCTATTTCCAATCAAATTAGCAAGTTAGCTCTGCCAAAGACTCAGCAACCAGTGGTTCCAGTGCAACAACTCCAGAGGTTTTGTGAGGTTTGTGGTCAAGACCATGCTATAGAGGTTTGCTCCTCTAATCCAGAGTCAGTTTATTAGGTGGGTAATCAAAACAGGCTGCAGGGTCAAAATCAGTTTGGTAATGGTTATTATCAAGGCAATACGAGAGCCCCGAATAGTTACCACCCACTTCCAGCTCCACCACAGCAGGTTAGCAGTTCAGTTGAAGATATGCTAAAGCAGATAATGGCGGGCCAGCAGAGAATGATAGCTGACACTGCAGCCCATTCAGTAGCCATACAAGATATTGCCAATGCTCATAAGAACCTGGAGCACCAATTGGGGCAGTTGGTGGGAGAAATAAGCACTGTTAAAAAAGAGCCTGAACAATGTCTTGCAGTGACTTTAATTGAAGGTGGAGAGCCGATGGCCAAGTCCGAGGAGAGAGCTGAAATAGAAAAAGTTGAAAAAGTTGAGAAGGTAAAGAAGAAAGAAGAGAGAAAGGAGGCACCTCTGCCGCCTCCACCATTCCCACAGAGACTTATACCATCGAAGGATCTGGCCCAGTATCAAAAATTTGTGAGTATGTTGAAAGAACTTCAAGTTAATATTCCTTTGACTGATGTGTTTGAATTGATGCCATCCTTTGTGAAGTTCTTAAAAGAGATTTTAGTCAAGAAGAAAAAGCCTCAAGAGATAGATGCAATTGAGTTAGTTGAGGAGTGTAGCACAATCTTGAGCAAGCTACCTCCAAAACTCCAAGATCCTGGGAGGTTTACTATTCCTTGTACCATTGGAAGGCATAATATCACTGGTGCCTTGTGTGATTTGGGTGCGAGCATAAATCTCATGCCTCTCTCTGTTTGCAAAAGGTTAGGGCTAGGAGCAATCAAGCCCTCTTCAGTTACTCTTAAGATGGCGGATGGATCACTCACTCACCCTGATGGTAAGTTGGAAGATGTGCTGCTTAAGGTTGGTAAGTTTACATTCTCTGCTGATTTTGTAGTCCTAGATTATGAAGAGGACCGAGAAGCTCCAATCATTTTGGGGAGACCATTCTTAGTCACCTCGAAGGCAATTATTGACATGGAGCTGGGTGAGATGACTGTTAGAGCGCATGGAGAAAAGGTTACTTTCAAGGTTTATAATGGGAAGGAGCACATAGCTAAGGTTGAAGAGTGCTCTATGATTGAATGTGTCAAACAAGAACATGGAAGTACACCACATGTGTAGTTGAAGAGGGGTTCTCTCAAAGAAAGGAAGAAATCAAAGGTTCGTCGTAAGAAGAGAAGACGTAAATGCTGGAAGTGAGCTAAAAGTGTCGTCGTGCCACAACGTTAACTAAGGCGCTTCTCGGGAGGCAACTCGAGTTTGCACTTGTATTATTTTATTTATAGTGTCACGTAGTTTTTGTTTTTCCTTGGATTGCAGGTTCATGTAATGTCGAGGCTAAGTGTGGGGTGGTGACACCCTTGCCTAATATTGATGACCTGTTGGGGGAAGTCTGAGTACCTCATACTATATGGAAGCTTGGAGGAAGCTAGCACCAAGGACTAGAGTCTTCAGGGAAGTTTTCTTTACCTTGTACTTTCTTATTTTTAGCAGTGAGGATAGTGCTTAGTTTAAGTGTGGGGTGGGGAACTACCCTTTATCTATTTTTGAGGTTAGGGATACATGTACTGTACGATTTTCTTTTGTCACTTGACTTTATTTTGATTTGTTTCTTGCTTTAATATATGAAAAAAAAATTAGAAAATCAATGAAAAAAATTCCAAAAAGATTTTCCTTTTAGTTTTTATTTGTGGTACATGTCATCCACCCCGTGGTTTTTCTTATGGCCTCGGTTCTTTTCCACGGGGGGACATTTGAACCGGGTAGTTTTTTTATTTTAGGATTAGAATAGTTAATATAGGTGACCCTAGACGAAGGAAATAGGTAGAATGCTAGGTGCCTTTCATTTGTTTGATACCTGTGGACTTGAATTAATTGAATGTGCTATTTGTGGTGTCCTTGGGTTTTAAATTGTTATGCATGCCTAGGAAAAAAAATGGAATAACCCCCCTTGAAATGCTTGAGTCCACTTGCTTGACTTGATTGTGAACCTTTGTGCATTAGTGCTTAAATTTCCACAAGTTGCACTCTAGATGTTTGATTGGGAGTTGTTGATGGAACCTTTTTGTGTGGATCATGCGCAATGTGTGTGTGCGGCATGTTCTTATTATACTCCATGTTTGCATATTAAAGGTTTAGAATTTGCCCCGTGTGTGTGCAAAGCGAAATCGTAGGTTTGCTCTAGTCGGGAAATGATACAAGGCCCTCTTTTGATTTGCCTACCCTTACATATACACCTTGGAAAAAAATTGTTATTGTGATTTCTTTGACCCTTTTTGTTGGCACCCACACCCCGAGCCTACCCATTTGTTCTAAATTGTCTCTTTTGGCCCTTTACTCCTTAAGCACTTTAGTTGGTATTGTGTTGTTATTTTGGAGTTGTGGTTGGATTTTGGGAGGTTTTTGAGTGGAGCTAATGAAGGGGAATAATTGTTAAAATTGTGAAGTAGTGAAAAGCATTGGCAAGGTTGGAAGATAATGAAATTGAAAAAGAAAAAAATAGCAAAGTGAAAAGAAAAGAAAAAAAAAATTTATGAAAAAAAAATTAAAAAAAAGAGAAAAGAATATCCATTCCTTGCTAGTGTGTGCTTAAAAAAAAAATGCTACTCGTTGAGAAGGTGTATGTGTGGAAGTGTTGGTTGGGTGGCTTTGATAAGATTTGTGTTTGAATTAATTGTGATGTATTAAAGTGCTTAGGAAGGTAGTCACTATTACCCATATGTATCCTACCGGCCCCTTAGCCTACATTACAACTTTTTTTAAAGTCCTAGTTAATCCCGATTGGAGTGAGCTTACATTAGTGGAGTCCTACACTACGGGCAAGCCTATGGTAAATTGTGTGTGACATGTGAGACTTTCATGAGAGTGAGTGAATGCGTCTATTCTATTGTCCCCGTTCTATTCTTGAAATTCATGGTTGTGTGTGATATTTGGGGGGCACTCTTTTGCTTCATATTGGTGAGGGCGCATGGTTTGCATGAAATCGGTGAAGTTGATGGCTTCCTGGTTGATTAGATATGTGTGATTTTTTTGGGAGCGTGGTTGCAATAAGTTGAGTTTGTGCATTTGAGCTATTTTGTGGTGGTTGTTCTCATATTTTTGAGTTTGTTAAATTGTTGGCATGTTTGTGGATCCATAGTAGACATGTGTGCATTTGTTCAATGATCGGTATCAACCATAGTCATAGGCAGACCTGTTTTACCTAGGTTGGGAAGTTAGTTGTGATTGCTCGAGGGCGAGCAAAGGTTCAAGTGTGGGGTGGTGATGTTTGGCATTTTATGCCTATATTTCCTTAATATTTCCGCATGTTTGAGCTTGTTATTCGCTCGTTTTATAGTTTATGAATGTGGTTTTGCACTAATTTTATGTCGTGTGTATGTAGGTTGTTATGCAGTGCAATTGGAGCTTTAAAGAGCATGATCGAGCAAGAAAAGATTGGATTTTGATTGAGGATTGGATCGAGCACACGAAGGCACAACACGAAGCGAGAAAAGGAGCAAGGGAACAGAAATTTGCACTGGCGCCACAGGTGGCGCGCCGCGCCAGCCAAAGCGCCCAGCTTCTGCGCGTTTGGCTGCGCGGCGCGTGGCAAAAGCGTGCATATTTCGACGTAGTCTGCCTAAGGTTGCGCGTTACGAGGCGCGGGGCGCCCGTTATAGCGCCCTAGAGCGAATTTTTACTTTCTATTTCGTCTAGGCTTGGGTCTAACTTATTACTAGGTGTTTGTAAACCCTATAAATACTATTTTACTTAGTTTTTGAAGTGAGTTCAGACTTTGAGCAATTTGGAGAGCTCATGACATCTTGAAAAAGGGTTTTTCTTCCTTCCATTAATTTATTTCATCATTTTTTCATTATTTCATCAAATCTGTGTTGTTATTATGAGTATGCGTAGCTAATTCTATCGTTCTAGGGTTAGAGTATTTCATGAAGGTTGATGTTTGAAGATTGATTTCCATTAATTGAATCCCATAACGGGTTACTTATTCTTTTTTGGTTTCACTTGTGTAATTGTCAGGGCCCGATTATTACGCATTATCTATGGTTTTTAGATTGAACTCGAAAGAGGGAATTTAATTACGTAATAAGAAAGAATAGGACTAGTTTGTGAACTCGGGCATCGGGGAACCAATTTGTGAGTAGGATAGAGATATACTTGCTCGCCTAGTTTAACTCATTGCAGAATTCGTTAATGCGTGCACGTGATTCAACCCATAGACATATAGGGATTGGAGTAGCCTGCATAGACCGTGAAGAATCGAAAGGTTTTCACGGGTACATTTAATCTGTTAGTTAGTAATCCGGGATTTAAGAAGTGGAATCAATTGGAAAACTCAACTGGATTATTCGTAACTCTGACCCTGGACCGTCTCCTTATTACTGATAACAACCAAGTTTTGCTCCATTGCTTGAATTCACTTCTACCATTTAATTACTGTTCTTTAGTTAACTAAATCATCACTATTGGAAAAAGATCCCTGAATAGTTTATATAAATTGTTTGCTAGAATTCAGTCTGAATAGTCCTCGTGGGAACGATACTCGATTTATCACTTTATTACTTGTCGACCATGTATACTTGCGTGTGTGTTTGGGAGCAACAATCTGATCATGATTTACATATAAGGTTGACTTTATTCAAGGGGCGGTAGCTTTGTCCTAATTATTCAATACTTCAAAGAGTGACATCTCTTTCCACGGGTATATGGGAATGAGTTGACATTACTTGAAACAATAAAGAAAGTCAAATTTTGTTTATAGAAAGCATTGCAGATCTCTTTGTTGTGTCTTTCACCAGTATCAAGTTGGGTTTCTTGTAACCGTTAATACAATCAAGTAACTCTAAACGATAAGTGTATAAATAGTAAGGAGAAGTTACAACATCCACACAAGGAGCCAACGCCATGAGAAAGGTTTTAGACCAATAAAAATGTCCGGATGACTATTTCAAGATACAATATCATATTGAAACTACCAATAAAAAAATTTAAAAAAAAAAAAGAATAGACGCTTACGAGATGGTACGAGATAACTAAAACAAAATTTCTATTATAGAAAGTGAAAAACGTTACCAAGGTATTACAAGAAAAAACAAAATGTTTTGTTAGCCAACAACAACTACTCTATTTTGTTTTCTTATCTAATCATATCTTAATTTTCTACTTTTAGAAAGAAGAAAAAGAAAAATACAATAAATATTCCCTTACAAAATCTCAAAGTTAATTATCACATAGAAAATCCAAAACACTTGCAAAAAAACAAAGTTGTAAAACTAAGAAACAAAACATTTTTCTTGTCCAAGCACCTTTTGACTGATGGAAGTTGATGGTTGATTATGTTCGGGTGCCTTTCCTTGTCGCCTTCAACTGAGTGCAGAATTATTTAGACTGATAAATAAAGTTCTGTTATTTTTGGAAACTCTTGTAATATCCTAAAGCTCACATGTCATTCCAACTTTTAACATGCGTTTAGTAGGGATATCAAAGACTTTATTGCTTTGCCTCAAGTTCCTCTTCAAGAAGTTGTATGCATAATCGATCACCACTCTTTTAGCAAACCCAGATCCCTTGCTAGCTATCACATCTTGCTCTCCTACCAAATGTACCACTCCTACACTAGAAGCCCTATCCAGCACTTCTATGTCTTTCTCAATTAAGGATTTTGCATCCTCCTCATTTTCACCATTTGATGTTATTGAAAACATGTAATCATCCCTGATAAACGTCTTTAGCCTCTCTACCAATAATTTTTCAAAGGGCTCTTCCTCGTTGCGTATATCATTGTATCCATAACGTATCACACAACGAAACACGTAGAGATCATATGGCTTTACCCTACGGAAGAGGAACCTTTCTTCTAATGGCACTTTGCTTATGGGAAGTGATTTCACGGAAGCAAACACTAGGACAGAGTGTAAAGCAGGCACATTCTCCACATAATGTTTGAAGATTGGTGGAATTCCATGTACAAGTTCAGAGTAGAAAACTGCAAGTCCTGGAAGGCGATGATGTGAATTCGTCTCATCCACTGTTTCCTTGACCTTTTCAGGAGAAATCTTGTTTTCTAGCTCGTAGTGGTATTTCTTTCGGTAGACATAGTTCCACACGTACATGACAAACATTAGGACCATAGCAAAAGCTACTGGAAGGTAACCACCTTGATCAAACTTGTACAAGACAGCGCTTAGGTAGACGAGCTCAACAGTGCCAATGATTAAAATATAGGTGATTATAAGAAGCATGTGCGTCTTCCAGATCATGATCATGACAAGTACGAGGAAACCGGATGTTAGCACCATCACAAACACCACCGCTATCCCTGTATTAAATAACAAACAAATAGGCTTAATAATCTAAAACTAAGACATGGTAGATGTTAAGATACAATGACAGTGTAAAAGAATTTAACAGTATCTGTGTATATGGATTGATTCAGTTTAGTCTATTATATTGAAGAACGGGGGGAATTCAACAAAGGGCCTTACCATAAGCGTTACTGAGCTTCTCTGTAGTCTTAAATGCAAGAGTGACAAGAACGCAAGCCAACATCAGAAGGTTATTGATTTCAGGGATGTAGATTTGTCCATGATGTTTGGTTGATGTATGCACAATTTTAACACGAGGAAAGCATCCTAATGCGAGAGATTGTTGGATTATGGCAAAAGTCCCGGAAATCAAGGCTTGACTTGCAATGATGGCTGCTAATACAGCTACAGCAAACACTGGCCAATATATACTCTCTGCATTTGCAAAGCACAAACAGTAGCATGCATGAGTTCATTCCTTTTACGTAATGAATGAGAGATATAAACTATAAGCACTGATGGTGTAAAGCTGCTTACACTATCAGTGGAATTTAACTGAATATAGAAGAATTGGCTTACGAGGTAAGGATTTGTAGAAAGTATCAGAAACATCTTCACTGTGCTTCATTAAAAAGGCACCTTGGCCGAAATATGCCAATATGAGTGCTGGATATGTCACAAAGCACATACTTATCTGTACAGATCGAACACTAAAATGACCAACATCTGCAAATAGCGCCTCGGCTCCTGCAATTATTCATCAAACTTTTTAGTTTACTCGTCATAAATGCACTTTATATTTTCCTACTCCTCTCCTTGAAAGGAAATAGTTATTACCTGTTATGCACATAACAACCCCCCCAAGTGAAATCCAAGCTTCCTTTCCATTCCTTTGGAAATAGGCTACGATGTACATAGGATTAAGAGCTCGGAATATAGTAATATCGTGTATCACGAAGTTGTAAACACCAATACCAGCAATCAACACAAACCATATACAAAGTATAGGTGCAAAAGTGTAGCCAACTTTTTCAGTTCCAAATCTTTGAAACATGAACAACAATATTAAGATAACTACTGCTAGCCACACAATTCTATCTGCATCCAATAAAAGAAAACATTAGGAAAATGGACAACTATCAGTTTTAACACGTTGCACTTCTGTAGAAGGAGTGATAGGTAAATTTAGATAGTCAAATCATAAAATAAAACTAAGATGCAAAAATTACCTTCAGTCAGGACTTTAGGAGCAGCTGCTTTAACTCCTCCAACAGCAGACAGAACTGGCCACATCAATGAAATAATTCATATTAGTACAATAACACTTTATTATTATTTTTATTTTAAAAAATAAGTAAGACTTGGACATTTAAAGTTTTATGTTAAAAAGGTGTTCGCTAGAAATCATAGCTAAAGAGAAAAATGTTGAATTTATCGTTCTTTTTAGAAAGAGGCGGAATCATTTTTATTTCATGCTATTCAAATGGAATATTGTTCTGTTAGAAAAAAAGAGGGAGAATCAGCGACGTGCCTGAAATACAGGGAGTTAGGACACCATCTCCAATAACCATGGAAGTACCAAGCATTGTGGCAAATAGCAAAAAGAATTTGGCAAAGTTGCTGTTTTCTAGTTGAGACTTAAGCTTTGAAGCTCGAACTGTACGTCTATCTGGCATATCAAGTTTAAAAGTCGACACATCTTTGTCTTCGATCTGTGTACTTGGAATTAATCCCACCTTTGAATATCGACATATCAATGAATATAAGGCAAATGTACCTCCTGCAATTAAAGAAAATACTTGTTAAAAATAATGATTTTAAGGAAATTAAAGCATTAAACCAAGAAAAAAAAAAGGTGATCATTACCATCTCCGTTGTCATTAGCTTGGAGAACAATGAAGACATACTTGACAACAGGAATCAAAGTTATGGTGTACAAAATGAGAGCGAGAGCACCAAGTATATCTTCTTCGTGTTTTACACCATCAAGGAAGATGGTTGAAAACACGTACAATGGTGACGTTCCAATATCTCCATACACAACCCCTATGCTTTGGAATGCCAATTTCAGTAGTATTGACCATCCCACTACCTGTTCATCAACAACAAGAAAAATTCTCATTTATATATATCGTATGATATAAAAAACGGTTGAATTTTATGACCATCTCGTTTAAATATTTAGAGATGCATGGAACAACTTTATGTATTTGAGTACAGTATATCTTAATGTTCCTTTACGTGTGAGTATGTTTCTTGTTCAAGGAGTAAAATGTAACTTTAGATGAATGACCGTAGAACATAAAAAAAATTGCTGAAACTTTTAGATCAACTGAGGCATGATTCAACAAAAATCAAGACATATTCTCAAAGTTGAGATAGCAGACCGTTTTAGCGTCGGGCATCTTGCTGGATTCCAAATCTAAGGAGTCATGTCGTTTCAATTTCTGGCTAGGAAGTGACTTTTCCTTGAGCTGTTGCTCATGAGGAACATCATCTTGGCTTTGATCAATGTTGCTCCCGGCCATTTCTTTTTTAATTTATAAAGGATTGGGTTTTTTCTTTTTCCTTTCTTGGTTTGAGAAAAGATGATCAAGTGAAGCACTTAAAAGTAGAGGAGTTCCATCGACATGGTATTTTTTAATGTTTTGTAGATTCTTTTTTTTTTTAAAAAGAGGAGAAGAGACAAAGGGAAAGAGACGTAGGTGGGAGACACCAACGAAATACAAATGAATGATGAGTCTGAGATTATTGTCTCAGCTCACTCAATAAAAGAATTTCGCACAAGCGTTTCCCCACTACAACTCTCTAGGTTCAATCTTAGAAGTAGATGCCGGATCGACTTAATGAAACTATGCAAAAGGAGGAACTATTTATACTAAAGGAAAACCGTGTTTCCTCCTCAAGTCTCACGTAAATGCCGCCTAAGACGTACTTAACTAACAGATTAACAAACATACCAATGGCCAACCGCGTCTCCCGCATCTCTCTAATTCTCAACTTCTCATATGTCCTGTTTTCTATTGATGGTTAATATAACTAAACTTTGAATACTAACTCCTTCCTATTAGTGGAAAAAAACGAAAGTTGTTTAGAAAATAGCATGCGAAGTATACATATGGAGTACCATTCAAATTCTAATTATATACCAATGGACATGCATTTCGTTCGTGCAGAACAAGTGTGATTGTGCAGTCAAAACTGAAAAGCTTGTACATAGTTTTAAAAGGGTAATTTTTAGAACTAAAAGAATGTACAAGCCATATGGCCATGCACATCTTATCCACAACCACGTGGACTTTTTTGGTATAGTTTGGCTGGGTCTACTTTTTGGTAAGTTTGGTTAAATTCTATCTGTCTAAAATAAATTTATTGACATAATCAGCTAACTTATACGTTAATTACATGTAATTACTATGATAAGTATCAGTTAGCTAGTAACATGAGAAATGGTAATTAACATAATAGATTAGGCTAGATTACACCAATAGTTAAATATTTTTGTATTGTTAATTAGTATATAAAACTTAAATAAATTTCATTATGCTTAAAACTTCTCGAAACAAAACGCCGATCAACTGAGTGCGTATATAAAAGGGATTTCCACGTAAATAGCCCACAATATTTCATATTAACAAGTCATTTAGCACTAACATAATATAGCCACAATATTTATATTTAAAATTTAATTTATAATTAAAATATCAAATATAATAGATTGATATTTTGTATATATACCTTCTACACACATATATATTTGTCCTATATTTTTTAAATATTTATATCATCAAATTATATTTAATAAATATGCTAGGAGAAAGAAATGACAAAATATGGTTACAAAAAGTGGATAAGGGTTGGGAATGGTTATGTGGGGTAAAAATCTCTATATAAAATGACTAGATTAGTGCCGTCCGTGCTCAACACGTGCCCAACATTTTGCATTTTGATTTAGTTCAATTTGCATTAGTCTTTACTTGCAACCACCCTAAACAAGATTGATATCTAAAAAGCAACATATAGCCGAGAATAACCATGATTCACAAATACATAAGGGTGTTTGTAGCAAGAATCATCCTTGATAAATAGTGACATACATAGAAAAATTATTTTAATGAAGTAAACAAACAATTTTAGAATTGGTGTATTCAAGAACAATGAAGTTTGCTTCTAAAATTTACATGCATCCACGAGTATGTTTGTTGTACAGTGCTTGTTCATGCACTATCTTTTCCAAAAGAAATTGCGTCTTCAAATGAATCAGTAACAATCAGGAAAATGCATATTAGAGGCTCAATTGAGTCTTTATATGTTTTAACTCCACCATCTGGTAAACATTGCTCATTAACATTAAGATGCTCCAAACTGAGCAACTTGGACCTTCGAAGCTTCATCCTTCTTTTTGATGTTACCTAACAAAAATGAAAGATAGTTCGATCTAGTCTTTTACTTTCTTCAACCCGTGTTAAGTTCATGTCCAGAATTTCTACAGCAGAAAGTGGTATAAAGATCGTATTTCAGTGATATTACAACAATGTTTCTACTATTTATACGCACCCAACAGGAACACACAGATTCTTACCTCATCATAGAAGCATCTGCTATTTGCAAAGAAAGCGGAAAAATTAATTTTCTGCAAGAGAACACGAGAGAACTATGCTCTTGTGCTTTAATACAAAGTATCTATGCTTCAACTCAAGATATATGATGTACAACTTCCTCCTCCCTTTTATCCTGATAGCTACACCTCTACTCCAAAGAGCAAAAATTATACGTTGGAGTAACATTTCTTTAAGCTGCTATAAAATTCACATAATAGATAAATGCAATCCAGTCATCGTTTGATCAAAGGATATCCAAAACTAAGCTCAACAAAAAAAATAAAATCTATGGCGCAAAAGAGAAAAAACATACCATATTTATACCTATGGAGGAAAAGCTAATGAAATCTAGCATCCAGTATATGTCATTTACATTCCAAGATCTACACCAAAGTATAACAAAAATAGAGAAAGAAAATTTAGATGATGAATAAAAAATCGGCTGCCCGCAAAGCATTTTTTATTTCTCCCCTTTCTCATATTAATTAATCTTGCGCAAGCATAATCTATCGTGTGCTTAACTTCTTTCAAGCTCAGACCATTCCAGTAAAGTCATAGGCTTTTACTTAAGAAAATAAACTCAAATTAGGAAATAGCCATCATGAGCCTAACATAGTCTATGTAAATAGTAATACTCAAGTATGCAGAGAAAATATGGTTAACATTCTAACATACACCGAAAGGATTCCATGCCATAAACCCAAAGAGCATGACTTGAAATAAAATACTTCATTTTTCCATGGAAGAGATTGTAAAAACGAAGGTAAAAAATGAAAGTGGCAGAAAGAAGGAGTAGTGCAACAATCAAGAAAACTACCTGAAGGAAATTGGATCGGGTTACCCATGTGGGTCAACCAGGATCCATTCTAATAAGTAGTTAAATATATAATTAGTTATATATTTAATATTTATAATTATTGAATAAATAAGAAAAAAGGAAAAAACACAACGTTTAGAAAAGAGACCTAAACGTTGTCTGACTACAAATAAAAGGAACCGTTCCTTTTACTGGACAGACACTTTTTTCCTACTGCAAAAATCATTCTTCCTTCTTCTTTTTTCTCTCAATTCCAAAAGTTCCAGTGTGTTTTTCATTGAAGATACTTCACCAAAACAACAGGAACAAATCGTCTGTACAAGGTACGATTTTAGACTGTGGATATTTGATACAATTCGTGTTAATTTACATGTGATTATGTTATTGATTAGTGAAACGAATACGGTTGTTCTGTGAACTTTGTGTTCTATAATTTTTCTTCATTGGTATCTGAGCCACTGCTATTTATTTCCTAGTCATTGTGTTTATAAGATATTTATAGTATGTTGTTTTGATATTGTTTTTGGACTACTGAAAAAACGATTATGCCAGAGAATTGTTTTGATTTTAGTCTTCTTACCTTTGCTAGTAATTGTTGAATCATGTTAAAGTACTAATTTGATCAGTAGTCAGTACTCTGACAAGTCACGAAATAATTTTTTTTAATAACAAAAGCTTTGTGGTCCCATACTCATTTGCCCTTTTAATGTAGACAATTCTTCAAAGTACAACAGAGGGTCCCGTAGTTGCCTTCTTTGTTTGAAAAGTTTGAACATTAAGAAATTTTATATGGGTTAAAGACAAGGATCAAGACAGATGATAGTGGTCCCCTTTTATTTCAACACTATTTGGGGTGATGGAATAAGATTAAAACTAAAGGCAGTTGATTTTGTGTCTTCTGCCATAAATTTTTTTAAAAAAGTAAAAGGTACTTTTGTCCTTTATTTCTTGATACTTGTCAGAAGATTCCATTTTTTGAAAGATACATTAGTTTTCTTTCTATACTTTGTGCGAGAGACTGTTTATTCTGAGCCTTAGAAACATACAAATATTTTTGCAGAAAGCAATAAATTTTTTTTTTTTACTGCTATCATGTAGTTTGTGATAAAGTCAAAAGCTGTTTTGTCTTTTCTGCCTTAACTCTCTGCATATATAGTTTTCCTTTAAAGTGAACAAGTTTTGTAATCTTGTTTTAAAGTGAAATTTTTTTGGTGAAGTACAAAAGTCTATGTCACAAAAGTTTTATTGTTTTTTCGTTGGCTGTGTTATCTTTACAGCCAAAGTTTTTTATTCTCTGATTTTTTCAAAGTACATAAACCTGTGGTGTCCGTTTATCTGCCTTGGAAAAATGGGAATAGTGCAGTACAGTTAGAATTTGTTTCACTCTTGTTTGAAATTGAAAAATTATTCTTGTCTGAAAATATCATAGTCTTATATTTCTTATCAGACCAAGTACATACTACTAAGTACTAAGGTAGACCTACTAATTCCATGGCAAAAGATTTTCAATTAAAAGTGAATAGACATATTTTTCCTCAAAAACTACCATATAAAGTTTTTTTGTATAAACTTTATTGTGCGTCCTTCTTTAATATACATGTGTATATTATATGGCAACTCCTAATTTTTCTGTATGTGTTACAGAAAATCATGTCATGCCTAAGAAGGACGCCTATACGAGTTCGCACTGAGAGTCAGAGGAGAAGGGTGAAAGATATGATTGATATTTTAGCCAAATCTCCTCTAGCACCTAATACTAGAGAAGAAGATCTAGTATGCTTTGTGGAACATCTTATATTGGTTAACAAGTTAATCCAACAGACCATGTGGTTTGGTGGTTTGTTAATATATGAGGAAAAATATAAGGCATTACGATCAACCCTGTCATTTAATGAGTTCCACAGAAACATGCTTGATAAAACTTGGAAAGAGATTCAAAACAAATTGGCTGGATCTTTCATGTTGGTCGGACCTTATAGAATGTTAGTTCAGGATATTGTGCAGAAATTGTATAACGATATTGACATAAATATCCAGAAGACTGTGTGTCGTTCTATTGGACTACCTATAAGAGATAGAAATAGGTTGAATTTAGTTCGACCAGTGGTTCCGAGAGCTAGTTTTCTATTGCCCCCTGATTTGTACAGGGCTCTTGTTAAATCTATTCCAGTCCATGTGAAAGAATTTAATTATAGGTCTGCTTAGTATTAGTAGTTGTCTATGTGATGTAGTATTTGCATAAGTATGTAAATTTTTTTTGTTTGACTTTAGTGTCTATGTTGATTGTTATTGTGTAAGTTGAATATTTCTATATTTGTTATAGAACTTGTTCCTTGTTTATTTTGTCTTGAATTTAAGTTATTTTAAGACAATGTATTCCTTGAATAGTTAATTATATTGGATTTAGTAGATGTTAATTTTTTAGATGATGATTGGGAACTTAGTGAACTTTCGATTCTAAATCTAATGTGGAATAAATATTTATATAGTTAATTATTTTAAGGAATAATTTGTATATGAATTTAGGCTTAAATTATGTACTTAGTTGTCTCACTTTAGTTTTATACTTGTTTTGAATATCAGTATGTCAACAGCTACTAAGAATATTGTCTTCGAGCTTAATAAAGGCGATAAGCTAAATGGCGACAATTATGAAATATGGAGTATGAAAATCCAGTATGTCTTGGAAGAGGCTCTTAATGTCTTTCTGACACCTCCTCAAGAAGGCAACACTGAACAACATGTGAGAGACCATCAGGCTTGGAGAAAGAAGAACTCTCTCGCTCGTATTACACTACTGAGTAGTATGGATAATGATATAATGAGAGAATTCCATGAGTATGACAATGCTAAGGACTTGTGGTCCGCACTGAAAGAAAATTTTGGTCATACTTCTGTTGCTAAGTTAAGGGGGGCTTACTATTAAGTTCGATACTTATAAAAAAGCGCCCTGATCATACTATGCGTAAGCATCTTCGTCATATGGAGAATATGGTGAATGAATTAAAGGATGCTGGACATATATTGACTGACGAGCAACAAGTCCAGGCTGTGATTCGTTCTTTCCCTCAAAATTGGGAAAACATGAAAATGCACCTGACCCACAACGTTAGCATCAAAACAATGGAAGATGCTAAGCGTCATTTGAACTCGAGGAAGAGCACCTTGGGGTGGACAAAGCTACTACAAGTGCGTATGTGGCAAGTTCTGGTCCAAAACGTGGACAAGGAAAAAAATGCAAGTATGGCGGATTTTCTCAAAAGAAAGGGAAAGGACAAGCCTCTAAGAAACCTAAGACTAATCATCAAGGAAATAAAGATGGTTCTGTTCCAAAGAAGAAAGTGGACATGGCTAAGCAGGAGTGCTACATTTGTGAGAACAAAGGACATTTTGCCCGTGATTGTCCCGAGCCTAAAAAGGTATATGACCTTATTCCAAATATACATACTGATGTAAATGTTTCTTGTTCCGCTTATCTAACTGAATCTCATCCTATGTGGATTGTAGACTTGGGAGCCACCGACCATATAGCGAAGGATAGAGATGCATTCGTAGAATTTTGACGAATTTTACATGCAGCAAGATGGATTTATATAGGAAATAACTCCAAAGTGAAATTTAAAGGGATTGGTACCTGCAAGCTTGATATGTGTGGTGGCCGAAATCAATTTCTACATGATGTACTATTTGCCCCGTCAATTCGCCGAAATTTGATCTCAGTTACCATGTTGATTAGTTTAGGATTTCATTTAGTCTTTCATGAACAAGGCCTTGATTTGTATTTGGCCAAGACAAAATATGGCACTGGTTATTTCTATGATGGTTTTATTATATTGGATATTGTTCCTACTTTTAATAAGAATAATAATATTAGTTTTTACTTATTTACGTCTACTTCCAACTATGAAAATGACGTAAATACGAGGCATGCTAGGCTTGGCCATATTGGTCAACAAAGAATGAATCGCTTAGCCAAAGAAGGTCTTCTTGGCACTTTAGATAAAATTGATATGTCTACTTGCGAATTTTGCCTAGCTGGAAAAACTGCTAGAAAACCATTTGGAAAAGGTACTAGAGCCGATACTCCATTGCAGTTAATCCATTCTGACATCTGTGGTCCAATGAATGTAAGGGCAAGACATGGTGCTGTTTATTTCATCACGTTTATTGATGATTTTACTCGATTCGATTTTGTCTATTTGATTTCTCATAAATCTGAGGCTTTAAGCTGCTTTATTAAGTTTATGAACTTAGTTGAGAATCAACTAGATAGAAAAATCAAGGCTTTAAGAACCGATCGAGGAAGATAATATTTGTCTGATGAGTTCAAACAATTATGTGATAAAAAGGGAATTCAAAGACAGTTGACTATTCCCTACACTCCACAATAAAATTGTGTTGCGGAATGACGTAATAGAACGTTGTTGGAAATGGTCAGGTCTATGATGGCACAAGCAAAAGTACCCATCACCTTTTGGGGTGATGCTTTGCTTACTGCTGCATATGTACTTAACTGTGTCCCTTCTAAATCAGTTACATCTACTTCATACGAGTTATGGACTAATCGAAAACCTAATTTGAGTATTCTAAAGCCTTGGAGTTGTGCAGCATTTATCCATAATCCTTCTTCCCGACATGGAAAATTAGGTCCAAGGGGAAGAAAGTGTATTTTTATCTGATACTCCGAACAATCTAAGGGTTATGTGTTCATATGTGAACAAGATAATGGCACGGTAACTGAAATTGAATCACGTGATGTTACATTCTTAGAGAATGATTTTCCTAAGCAGCGGGAGATAGGTCAGGACTTATCTCTCTTCGAAACTGCGGACCAGACCGCTTCCGCTTTAGATACGCAAATGGATTTGGATGGTATTGACCATGGTGATAATGAACCTGTTCAAATTTCCACCGATATACCATTCGAACAAAATCCATTTAATGATGCTGGTCCCAGTGGGAGTAACTCATCGATTGATAAATCAATTTGTCAATCTCAAGCTCGACGAACGAATCGTTCGCATGTTTTCCGTCGTCGATTTGAGATCGAAGGGGAAGCATTTATGGTTACTCCAAAAGATGAAGAAGAGCCAAGGAATGTAAATGAGGCTTTTACTTACCCCGCTAAGGATAAATGTTTAAAAGAAATGGAGGAGGAGATGGAGTCTATGAAATCAAACCAAGTATGGGAGTTGGTTGATCTACCTATGGGCCGAAAAGCTATCGGGAACAAGTGGGTTCTCAAGATCAAGCATGAGGCCGATGGTAGTATTGAGAGATATAAAGCTCGCCTAGTAGCTAAGGGGTATACACAACAGGAAGGAATTGATTATGAGGAAACATTTTCGCCTGTTGTCCATTTTACTTCAATAAGGCTAATTTTGTCTATAGTGGCTAGTTTGGATCTTGAATTACATCAAATGGATGTTAAAACGGCATTTCTCAATGGAGAACTAGAAGAAGAAATCTATATGGCACAACCTTTAGGTTTCGTGAAAAAGAGCCAAGAGCATAAAGTATGCAGACTTCGTAGGTCAATTTATGGTCTTAAACAATCTTCTAGACAATGGTATTTACGTTTCCATAATGCAATCATATTATACGATTTCATTATGATTCATGAAGACCATTGTGTGTACATCAAAAGGTCAAAAGATAAGTTTGTGATCTTATCATTGTATGTCGACGACATACTTATAGCTGCAAGTGACTTTGAGTATGTGAAAGAAGTAAAAGAGTGGTTATCATCAACATTTGAGATGAAAGATATGGGTGAAGCGTCGTACATTCTTGGAGTTAAGATTTCAAGAGATCGTTCAAAGAGATTGTTGTCTCTTTCACAAGAGCCTTACATCAAGAAGGTTCTTGAACGATTTAATATGTAGGACTGCAGACCCATAAACACTCCCGTTTCTAAGGCTGAAGCTTTAAGTCGGAGGATGTGTCCTCAGAATCCACAAGAGATGGAACAAATGAGAAGGGTTCCTTATGCCAATGCAATCGGTTGTCTTATGTACGCTATGATGTGTACTAGGCCTGATATCTGTTATGCTGTTGGGTTAGTTAGCAGATATCAGTCTAACCCAGGACAACAACACTGGAAAGTAGTTAAAAGGATACTACGGTATCTTAAAAGCACAGTTGACTACTCCTTGTATTATTAAGGTGATGATCTGCAACTAAGAGGCTACACTGATGCTGATTGGGGAGGAGATTTAGATGAGAGAAAATCAACCTCTGGATATGTATTCTTGTTGAACAATGGCGCCATATCATAGAGCAGCAAGAAACAATCATGCATAGCTTTATCTACAATGGAAGCTGAATTTATAGCACTTTCAGCAGTTGTGCAAGAATCTGTTTGGCTTAAACGTTTTCTGGTACACTTGGGTGTGTATGACAAGGCTGTTGAACCAGTAACCATCAATTGCGATAGTCAAGCTGCAATAGCCTACACAAAGGATCCCAAGTACCATGGCAAGACTAAACATATTGATATTAAGTATAATTTTGTTAGAGACTTGGTAGTATATAAAGAAGTGAATGTGAAATACATATCTACATATCATATGGTAGCAGATCCCTTAACGAAACCCATAGCATGTGATGCTTATGAGAGACATGTGAAGTCGTTGGGGTTGCATAGGTGCTAATGTATTTTTAGGTTTTTTTTTCCCAATTCATGTTCATGTAAAAACTACATCATTTTTTGAAGTTAATGATAGTTGAAGCCTAATTATCCATATTTATTGGTTCATATACATATAATTATTATTTTATGTTTGGAACATAAAAGTCGAGTATAAGAAGTATGTCGGACAGACAAAAGATTGGCCTATTCACACAGGCAATCGCCTCTATTATCTAAGTGCCTAATAGGGATGAGACAATTATAAACTTATTATTATCGAAAGTGATAATAATAGAGAGCGAAAAGTTTATAATATAAATATCGTTTCTTTAAATATTTAATCAAGTGTGATTAAAAGTGATAGTCTGTTTGGATTGCCAGATGTGAGTTCTGTTGTTAGAAAGTTGAATGAGTAGATTTGTGAACTCAAAGTTAGACATAGGTTGTCTGAACTATCATCTGCACAATATTTATTCATTATTGAATAGACATACACTCCATGAGAAAGGAGTTAATACTGTGATACGTGAATCATACCATGTATGCATAAGATGACCTTATGGCGGTACAAGTTAAAATCTCTACTTGCTACTGTGTGAAGCCTTGAAAATCACAAGTAATTTTCTCTATCATACCCTCATAACTTTGATCAGTTTCTCGAGATTCAATTTGGTGTTTGCTATCTTAGGGTTTTGCCAAGAGATCATGAATGATTCGGTCCGGCGGGATATTTCTAGAAAAGCAAATCGAGTTGAGATTAAGAGATTCTTGAGATGAGCAAGATCATTGAGTATTATCATATTAGTTGTGTTCATTGACCGGTCCTTTATGTTTGTCTTTGCGACAAGAACGTAATGATGAACTCAAATTAATACAAAGAGATTGTGAGAGAGATGGATGTGATAAATGATCTAGGGTACTGCATACTTTGATCTACTCCAAGCCGCCGTTGATCGAGATGTTATATATTCCTAACAGATGTATAGCAATGCGCTCTCGTAGTATGCAGTAGTCACACAGTCTAGTCGTAATGTATGAAAGTTACAGACTTGGAATGAGAGTTGACCCACTATGCGTGAGTGGGAGATGAAGGAAATTGGATCGGGTCACCCATATGGGTCAACCCGGATCCATTCTAATTAGTAGTTAAATATATAATTAGTTATATATTTAATATTTATAATTATTGAATAAATAAGAAAAAAGAAAAAAATACAACGTTTAGAAAAGAGACCTAAACGTTGTCTGACTACAAATAAAAGGAACCGTTCTTTTTACTGGACAGACACTTTTTTCCTACTGCAAAAATCATTCTTCCTTCTTCTTTTTTCTCTCAATTCCAAAAGTTCCAGTGTGTTTTTCATTGAAGATACTTCACCAAAACAACAGGAACAAATCGTCTGTACAAGGTACGATTTTAAACTGTGGATATTTGATACAATTCGTGTTAATTTACATGTGATTGTGTTATTGATTAGTGAAACGAATACGGTTGTCCTGTTAACTTTGTGTTCTATAATTTTTCTTCACTACCAAAGTATTTTAATGAAAGCCTAACTTACCCGGTCATGATGAGCTAAAGTAATAAAAATTATGCGCGCTATCTTAAATATTGTCATTGTGCATTAGTAAGGACTAAGGAAAGTGTAACCAAATTACAAAAATATAGAAGAAAAAGAAAAATATAATCAAGCGATTACCTATAACAATAAGACACGCTCTAATAGGAAGCTTTCGTAAATAATTTAGCGGTACGGCAAGATAGGTAGCTATAAAGTAGAGGATTGAAGCTATCTTGTCTTGAAATCAACTATTTTTCACTTTTGAACTAAATGTACAAATTCACCGAAATAATTTCCAAAGAGCTTAAAGCATAACATAATTCAAAAACCTGATTGAAATAGATGAGAAGGTTGTTCGCTGCATAAGGGTAGCCTTCAATCACAAGTTTAAAACTGGCACCGATTGATCTTCCACAGCCACCCACTACAAAGCATAACATAATTTTAACTTCATTCAAATAAGATAATCGTAAATTATTGTTAAAAAAAGATATCATTATTCTTGATCGACACATGCAATTTTCGAACCTTCATATAAACATAGAAGCAACAACATTCTCAAGAAAACACCAAAAGAAAAAGTCTCAAATTCTTTATGCGAGCAAACAAATCAAACACAGAATTTTTAGATTTAATAATGAATAAATCATCAGCAAGAACTTAGAAAAATTCATTTTTTGTCTCATTTGTCAAGAATTCTCTTCATTAGATAGATCGTATCTAGTTCTATATTCATTGAATTCCATCAGGTGAGCACCGCGAATTTCTTCTCATTTCATATCTTATGTTCTATGGTATTCTCACTGCTCTTATTCTATCAATTTTATCTGTCTTCTTTTTTTTTACTATTCATGCTTCATATTTAATTATTTAGTATATTTCATTGGAGAAATACTGCTAGGTTGAAGACTCAAAATTGCTGCTTACAGTTTTATCTTATGAGGCAATCGATACAGTTCCGCGTTCGACAGATGCTAATAACTTCCAATAAGCTCATATTCCATCAAGCTTTTATAAAATTAAGATGATAAAGGAGAGAAAAGAAAAAAAAATTAAAGCAAGTCAATTTAAAATAAAATAAACCAGAAATTGCATATGGTAACCAAATACCAAAACAACTATGCATATCAGGATTGAAGAGGGATGAGAAGTGTGCAAATCAATATTACCTAATTGTTAGCGTTAAGACACTGTGATAGGAAAATATATATAATCAGAATGAAATAATAGCATCAAGAGATAATGAACACTAAAGTAACAATGAAACATTGAGAAAATATTGGAAAGTGATTAGACCTGTAAATGTAATATTCCAATTGAAAAGATGAAACTCCAATTAAAAAATGGCCGAATACCCGTCAAGCCAGAATTATGTCCCAATCTCAACTGATGGAGTTTCAATTATATCAACTAATAATGTTTTATTATGTTGTTTTCCCTGAAGGTAAACGATAGTACACTATTTGAGTTACCCAAATTGTTGAGTTCGATATCCAACTGAAGCAAAATTATGGATGTTGTTGGATTAATTTGCAGATAATTATTAGAAAAATCAAGTGAAACAAATTGGTGAGTCAAGTGGAATGCCATCCAACTCGTTGAAAGCAGGTTGAGTTTTTGGGAGATGAAAGAATATAGTTTCTAGGATATGTTATGTGGTTGGATCAAAAGACACGTGGAGTGAGATAATTAAAGCAGCTATAACTATAAAATTATCATTTTACCCTCGATCGACCGTCATGATATTTCTATATAGTAGTAATGATATACTTCCTCTGTCCCACTTTGTTTGTCATACTTTCCGTATTAGTCTATCTCAAAAAGATTGTCATAGTTCTAAATTTGGTAATAATTCAACTCTAACGTTACTTTTTGACACATTTACAGCCACACAAATATTCATAGCTTATTTTAGACCACAAATTTCAAAAGTGTTCCTTACTTTATTAAACTTTGTGCTAAGTCAAATTATGACAAACAAATAGGGATGGAGGGAGTAACTCCAATTAGACTTATCCTTTAATCAATTTTAATTTGTATCTCCAAATAGTAATTTTATTTGACAAATTTTCACTAAAATAAAAAGAAAAAAACTACAAAACAAAGCAACATCGACAACAGAAAATTGAAGAAAGCGAAATCATAGAGAGGCATATATACCACTCGATCAATCAAATATTCACCCCCAAAATTCGAAAAAAATATGTGTTACCACAATTCATTGGAAATATGAAAATCAGGAATATTTTAAATATAAATCTTAGGAATCAGGTGGTCCGGTCCAAGGAACTCCCTTCTAGTGACATGTTACGTTTATTTTGTTGGGAGAGTAATCAATGCTCATTGTCATTCGTGATTTGGTCCATTAAACATTTCTTTAAACTAGACAAGTGCAGGATTGTAAAACTTAATTTATATCTTCTTCTTCATTTTATTTTACATGAGGTATGTAATGGCGGATGTAGCACTAAGGTGATGGTTCATCCAAACTAATGAATGTGCGTGTGTGAAAACTGATATGAACCCCTAATTTTACAAGTATAATGAGTTTAGGTTTAAAAACTTATATGTCAAAACCTATCAAATTTATGTGCTAAATTCGTCAAAGAAGGTACCTCATCTGCATTGATAGTAATGAAGTCAAAGCATATGACACATAAGAAATGGTGTTGTTGATACTTGATTAGATTTGATTTTGAGTATACGGCCGAGAACATATTTTCTAAGTGAAGGAAATTGGATCGGGTCACCCATGTGGGTCAACCCGGATCCATTCTAAAATAATAAGTTATTAAATATATATAATTATTTATATATATTTATTAATTATTATTTTTGTTAAATAAAGAAAAAGAGGGAAGAGAAACAACATTTCCCTAAATGTTGTTTTATCAGAATAAAAGGGAAGCATCCCTTTTCTTAAAGTCACGTTACTTCTCTAAAGAAAAATACAGTTTTCTTCTTCCTCTTTCTTCTTCCTTCTACCCTTAATTCCATAAGTTCCTGAGTGATTTTAGTGGAAATTCTTCACCAGAATTAGCAGGAACAAAAGTCTGTAAAAGGTACGACCCTAGACTGTGGCAATTTCAATACAATTCGTGTTATTTACATGTGATTGTGTTATTGACTAGTGAAACGAATACGATTGTCTTGTAAACTTTGTGTTCTTAGAATTATTCTTCATTGGTATCAGAGCCAGTGCTATTTGTTTCCTAGTCCTATTTCATTGATTGTGGTTACAAGTTATTTGCTTTCTGGACAATTGAAAATTCGTACCACCGAGTTTTGAGTCATATACTGAATCTGCTACATAATCATTTAATAGTAGTGGTCCGTGCTATTTGTAGAAGTTTTGAATCAATGTCTAAGCCCTAAATATGACACTGCCAAACCACGTTTTTTTATTTGGCAATATATTTTTTAAAGCCTTTAAAGACCTCCATGATTGTAAAATTTATTGTGTGCATGGAACTCGATCCCACTGTAGTTTCTTTCATTAGTTCAGTTGTAACTAAGTAGACAAAGCTGACATTATAAAAGTTTTGTTTTATGGTATTGGCAATGTGGACTTGGTTTCTGTGAGGCAGTGAACATATAATTAGTACACATAGTGACTTTATGTCTCTTTTAGATGTGTGTTTCTTTATGTGTTTGGTTAAGAGTGTATTATTAGATATAATTTTCAAAAAATGTTCAGGAAATTATAAATTTTTTTTCCAGCATTGGCCAGTTGGTTTATGAAGCAGATTGAATTGAGAGTATATATTACTTGTTAAATTTTTTTTTTTTTGTACTGCTATCATGTGGCTTAGAATAAAGTCAAAAGTTGTTATTTTGTCTTTTTCTGCCAATGGACATTTTTTTTGAACTAAAAGTAAAGTATTTTTTTTGTCCTTTCTGCTTATGTTTCCGTTAAAGTGAACAAGTTTTGTAATCTTGTTTTAAAGTGAAATTTTTTTGTGAAGTACAAAAGTCGATGTCACAAAAGTGTTCTTGTTTTTTTTTGGTTGGCTGTGTTTTCTTTACAGTAATGTTTTTATTCTCTGATTTTTCAAAGTACATTGAACCTGTGGTGTCCGTTTATCTGCCTTGGAAAAATGGGAATAGTGCAGTACAGCTAGAATTTGTTTCACTCGTATTTGAAATTGAAAAACTATTCTTGTCTGAAAATATCATAGTCTTATATTTCTTGTCAGACCAAGTACATACTACTAAGTACTAAGGTAGACCTACTAATTCCATGGCAAAAGATTCTCAATTAAAAGTGAATAGACACATTTTTCCTCAAAAACTACCATATAAAGTTTTACCTAAAACTTTATTGTGCGTCCTTCTTTAATATACATGTGTATATTTTATGGCAACTCCTAATTTTTCTGTATATGTTACAGAAAATCATGCCATGCCTAAGAAGGATGCCTATACGAATTTGCACTGAGAGTCAGCGGAGAAGGGTGAAAGATATGATTGATATTTTAGCCAAATCTCCTCTAGCACCTAATACTAGAGAAGAAGATCTAGTATGCTTTGTGGAACATCTTATATTGGTTAACAAGTTAATCCAACAGAGCGTGTGGTTTGGTAGTTTGTTAATAGATGAGGAAAAATATAAGGCATTACGATCAACCCTGTCATTTAATAAGTTCCATAAAGACTTGCTTGATAAATCTTGGAAAGAGATTCAAAACAAATTGGCTGGATCTTTCATGTTGGTCAGACCTTATAGAATGTTAGCTCAGGATATTGTCCAGAAATTGTATAACAACATTGACATAAATATCCAGAAGACTGTGTGTCGTTCTATTGGACTACCTATAAGAGATAGAAATAGGTTGAATTTAGTTCGACTAGTGGTTCCGAGAGCGGATTTTCTATTGCCTCCTGATTTGTACAGGGCTCTTATTAAATCTATTCCAGTCCATGTGAAAGAATTTAAGTATAGGTCTGCTTAGCCTTTGTAGTTGTCGATGTGATGTAGTATTTGCATAAGTATGTAATATTTTTTTTTTTTGACTTTAGTGTCTATGTTGATCGTTATTGTGTAAGTTGAATATTTCTATATTTGTTATAGAATTTGTTCCTTGTTTATTTTGTCTTGAATTTAAGTTATTTTAAGACAATGTATTCCTTGCTTAGTTAATTATATTGAATTTACTACATGTTAGTTTTTTAGATGATGATTGAGAACTTAGTGAACTTTCGATTCTAAATCTAATGTGGAATAAATATTTATATAGTTAATTATTTTAAGGAATAATTTGTATATGAATTTAGGCTTAAATTATGTACTTAGTTGTCTAACTTTAGTTTTATACTTGTTTTGAATTTCAGTATGTCAACTGCTACAAAGAACATTGTCGCCGAGCTTAATCAAGGCGATAAGCTAAATGGCGACAATTATGAAATATGGAGTATGAAAATCCGTATGTCTTGGAAGAGCAAGAGGCTCTTGAGGCTCTTAATGTCTTTCTGATGCCTCCAGAAGAAGAAAACACTGAACAACATGTGAGAGACCATCAGGCTTATCAGGCTTGGAAAAAGAAGAACTCTCTCGCTCGTATTACACTGCTGAGTAGTATGGATAATGATATAATGAGAGAGTTCCGTGAGTATGACAATGCTAAGGATATGTGTTCCGCACTGAAAGAAAAATTTGGTCATACTTCAGTTGCTAAGTTGAGGGTACTTACTATTAAGTTTGACACTTATAATAAACGCCCTGATCATACTATGCGTAAGCATCTTCGTCATTAGTCGAATATGGTGAATGAACTAAAGGA
Source organism: Petunia axillaris subsp. axillaris (assembly GCA_029990575.1). NCBI lineage: Eukaryota > Viridiplantae > Streptophyta > Magnoliopsida > Solanales > Solanaceae > Petunia > Petunia axillaris. Next base: position 13,154,995 of record JARKNS010000006.1, read on the forward strand.
TGCTGGGCATGTATTGACTGAGGAGCAACAAGTCTAGGAGGTAATTCGTTCCTTACCTCAAAACTGGGAAAACATGAAAATGCACCTGACCCACAATGTTAGCATAAAACAATGGAAGATGCTAAGCATTATTTGGAACTCGAGGAAGAGCGCCTCGGGGTGGACAAAGCTACTACAAGTGCGTATGTGGCAAGTTCTGGTCAAAAACGTGGACAAGGCAAAAAACGCAAGTATGGTGGGTTTTCTCAAAAGAAGGGGAAAGGACAAGCCTCTAAGAAACCTAAGACTAATCATCAAGGAAAGAAAGATGGTTCTTTTCAAAAGAAGAAAGTGGACATGGCTAAGCAGAAGTGCTACAACTGTGAGAACAAAGGACATTATGCTCGTGATTGCCCCAAGCCTAAAAAGGTATATGACCTTATTCCAAATTTACATAGTGATGTAAATGTATCTTGTTCTGCTTATCTAACTGAATCTCATCCTATGTGGATTGTAGACTCGGGAGCCACCGACCATATAGCGAAGGATAGAGATGCCTTCGTAGAATTTTGACGAATTTCACATGGAGCAAGATGGATTTATATAGGAAATAACTCCAAAGTGGAAGTTAAAGGGATTGGTACCTGCAAGCTTGATATGCGTGGTGGCCGAACTCTATTTCTACATGATGTACTATTTGCCCTGTCAATTCGCCGAAATTTGGTCTCAGTTACTATATTGATTAGTTTAGGATTTCATTTAGTCTTTCATGAACAAGGTCTTCATTTGTATTTGGCCAAGACAAAATATGGCACTGATTATTTCTATGATGGTTTTATTGTATTGGATATTGTTCCTACTTTTAATAATAATAATAATATTAGTTTTTCCTTATTTACATCTACTTCCAACTATGTAATTGATGTAAATACGTGGCATGCTAGGCTTGGCTATATTGGTCAACAAAGAATGAATCGATTAGCCAAAGAAGGTCTTCTTGGCACTTTAGATAAAATTGATATGTCTACTTGCGAATTTTGCCTAGCTGGAAAAACTGCTAGAAAACCATTTGGAAAAGGTACTAGAGCCGATACTCCATTGCAGTTAATCCATTCTGACATTTGTGGTCCAATGAATGTAAGGGCAAGACATGGTGCTGTTTATTTCATCACATTTATTGATGATTTTACTCAATTCGGTTTGTCTACTTGATTTCTCATAAATCTGAGACTTTAAGTTGCTTCATTAAGTTTATGAACTTAGTTGAAAATCAACTAGATAGAAAAATCAAGGCTTTAAGAACCGATCGAGGAAGAGAATATTAGTCTGATGAGTTCAAACAATTATGTGATTAAAAGGAAATTTAAAGACAGTTGACTATTCCCTACACTCCATAACAAAATGGTGTTGCGGAACGATGAAATAGAACCTAGATGGAAATGGTTAGGTCAATGATGGCACAAGAAAAATTGCCTATCACCTATTGGGGTGATGCTTTGCTTACTGTTGCATATGTACTTAATCGTGTCCCTTCTAAATCAGTTACATCTACTCCATACGAGTTATGGACTAACCGAAAACCTGATTTGAGCTTTTTAAAGCCTTGGGGTTGTGCTGCATTTATCCATAATTCTTCTTCCCGACATGGAAAATTAGGTCCAAGGGGAAGAAAGTGTATCTTTATTCGATACTCCGAACGATCTAAGGGATATGTGTTCATAGGTGAACAAGATAATGGCACTGTAACTGAAATTGAATCACGTGATGTTACATTCTTAGAGAATGATTTTCCTAAGCAGGGGTATATAGGTCATGACTTGTCTCTCTTCGAAACTGCGGACCAGACCGCTTCCGCTATAGATACGCAAATGGATTTGGATGGTGTTGACCATGGTGATAATGAACCTGTTCAAATTTCCATCGATATACCGTTCGACCAAAATCCATTTAATGATGCTGGTCCCAGTGGGAGTAACTCATCGATTGATAAATCCATTTGTCAATCTCAAGCTCGACAAACGAGCCGTCCGCACGTTCCCCGTCATCGATTTGAGATCGAAGGGGAAGCATTTATGGTTACTCCACAAGATGAAGAAGAGCCAAGGAATGTAAATGAGGCTCTTAGTTGCCCCGCTAAGCATAAATGGTTAAAAGCAATGGAGGAGGAGATGGAGTCTATGAAATCAAACCAAGTATGGGAGTTGGTTGATCTACCTATGGGCCGAAAAGCTATCGGGAACAAGTGGGTTCTCAAGATCAAGCGTAAGGCCGATGATAGTATTGAGAGATATAAAGCTCGCCTAGTAGCTAAGGGGTATACACAACAGGAAGGAATTGATTATGAGGAAACTTTTTCGCCTGTTGTTCGTTTTACTTCAATAAGGCTAATTTTGTCAATAGTGGCTAACTTGGATCTTGAGTTGCATCAAATGGATGTTAAAACTGTGTCTCTCAATGGAGAACTAGAAGAAGAAATCTATATGGCACAACCTGTAGGTTTCGTGAAAAAAGGCCAGAGCGTAAAGTATGCCGACTTCGTAGGTCTATTTATGGTCTTAAACAATCTTCTAGACAATGGTATTTACGTTTCCATAATGCAATCATATCATACGATTTCACTATGATTCATGAAGACCATTGTGTTTACATAAAAAGATCCAATGATAAGTTTGTGATCTTATCATTGTATGTAGACGACATACTTTAAGCTGCAAGTGATTTTGAGTATGTGAAAGAAGTGAAAGAGTGGTTATCATCAACATTTGAGATGAAATATATGGGTGAAGCATCGTACATTCTTGGAGTTAAGATTTCAAGAGATCGTTCAAAGAGATTGTTGTCTCTTTCACAAGAGCCTTACATCAAGAAGGTTCTTGAACGATTTAATATGCAGAACTGCAGACCCATAAACACTCATGTTTCTAAGGCTGAAGCTTTAAGGCGGAGGATGTGTCCTCATAATCCACAAGAGATGGAACAAATGAGAACGGTTCCTTATGCCAATGCAATCGGTTGTCTTATGTACGCTATGATGTGTACTAGGCCTGATATCTGTTATGCTGTTGGGTTAGTTAGCAGATATCAGTCTAACCCAGGACAACAACACTGGAAAGCAGTTAAAAGGATACTACGGTATCTTAAAAGCACAGTTGACTACTCCTTGTGTTACCAAGGTGATGATTTGCAACTAAGAGGCTACACTGATGCTGATTGGGGAGGAGATTTAGATGAGAGAAAATCAACCTCTGGATATGTATTCTTGTTGAAAAATGGCGCCATATCATGGAGCAGCAAGAAGCAATCATGCATAGCTTCATCTACAATGCAAGCTGAATTTGTAGCACTTTCAGCCGCTGTGCAAGAATCTGTTTGGGTTAAACGATTTTTGGTACACTTGGGTGTGTATGACAACGCTGTTGAACCAGTAACCATCAATTCTGATAGTCAAGCTGCAATGGCCTACACAAAGGATCCCAAGTACCATGGGAAGACTAAACATATTGATATTAAGTATAATTTTGTTAGAGACTTGGTAGTACATAAAGAAGTGAATGTGAAATATATATCTACGCATCATATGGTAGCAGATCCCTTAACGAAACCCATAGCATGTGATGCTTATGAGAGACATGTGAAGTCGTTGGGGTTGCGTAGGTGCTAATGTATTTTTTAGTTTTTTTTTTCCAATTCATGTTCATGTAAAAACTACATCATTTTTTTTGAAGTTAATGATAGTTGAAGCCTAATTATCCATATTTTTTGGTTCATATACATATAATTATTATTTTATGTTTGGAACATAAAAGTCGAGTATAAGAAGTATGTCGGACAGACAAAAGATTGGCCTATTCACACAGGCAATCGCCTCTATTATCTAAGTGACTAATAGGGATGAGACAATTATAAACATATTATTATCGGAAGTGATAATAATAGAGAGCGAAAAGTTTATAATATAAATGTCATTTCCTTAAATATTTAATCAAGTTTGATTAAAAGTGATAGTCTATTTTTATTGCCAGATGTGAGTTCTGTTGTTAGAAAGTTGAATGAGTAGATTTGTGAACTCAAAGTTAGACATAGGTTGTCTGAACTATCATCTGCACAGTATTTATTTGTTTATTTTTTAACAGACATACGCTCCATTGGGAAGGAGTTAATACTGTGATACGTGAATCATACCACGTATGCATAAGATGACCTTATGGCGGTACAAGTTAGAATCTCTACTTGCTACCGTGTGAAGCCATGAAAATTACAAGTAATTTTCCCTATCGTACCCTCGTAACTTTGATCAGTTTCTCGAGATTAAATTTGGTGTTTGCTATCTTAGGGTGTTGCCAAGAGATCATGGATGATTCGGTCTGGCGGGACATTTCTAGAAAAGCAAATCGAGTTGAGATTAAGAGATTCTTGAGATGAGCAAGATCATTGAGTATTGTCACATTAGTTGTGTTCATTGACCGGTCCTTTATGTTTGTCTTTGCGACAAGAACATAATGATGAACTCAAATTAATACAAAGAGATTATTAGAGAGATGAATGTGATAAATGACCTAGGGTATTGCATACTTTAGTCTACTCCAAGACGCCGTTGATCGAGATGCTATATATTCCTAACAGTTGTATAGCAATGCGCTCTCGAAGTATGCACTGGTCACACGGTCTAGTCGTAATGTATGAAAGTTACCGACTTGGAATAAGAGTTGACCCACTATGTGTGAGTGGGAGATGAAGGAAATTGGATCGGGTCACCCATGTGGGTCAACCCGGATCCAATCTGAAATAATAAGTTATTAAATATATAATTATTTATATATATTTATTAATTATTATTCTTGTTAAATAAAGAAAAAGAGGCAAGAGAAACAACGTTTCCCTAAATGTTGTTTTATCAGAATAAAAGGGAAGCATCTTTTTTCTTAAAGTCACGTTACTTCTCTGAAGAAAAATACAGTTTTCTTCTTCCTCTTTCTTCTTCCTTCTACCCTTAATTCCATAAGTTCCTGAGTGATTTTAGTGGAGATTCTTCACCAAAAATAGCAGGAACAAAAGTCTGTAAAAGGTACGACCCTAGACTGTGGCAATTTCAATACAATTCATGTTATTTACATGTGATTGTGTTATTGACTAGTGAAACGAATACGATTGTCTTGTAAACTTTGTGTTCTTAGAATTATTCTCCACTAAGGATGATGCTTCCCATATATCTTATCAATAATTAATATGGAAGATCATGCTAAAGGTAACCACTTTTCCTCATCCAGTAAAAGGCATAATAGGTAAAAAGGCTATTAATTATTTTACTTCTTTAACTCAAGTAGGTTGAAAAAGATTATATTACTAAAAAATGTTTGATTTATATAGTCCTTGATTTAGCCAGGATAGAATCTACTGCTTTGGGCAAAAAAGCGAAGGGAATGAGCTCGATCACTTCTCCTCCACACGTTTTTTTTCTTTGTGCCCATTCCACATGCGCTTCATGCGCTATTGGCGCTTTGCTCTCTTCTTATTCTTTACTGGAAGGTTAGGATAGACTTCTATATTCTTTCTCAACTTATATCAAAAAGGTTGTATCACATCGAGATGTCGATTAGTTTTTTGCCCCCAATGAGATGTTCATCAACATAGGGGCATAATTCATTTTCCAGATGAGCTGGGGGCTAGGGAAACCCGTGTGTCGACCCATACAATCCTACACTCCTTTTATTTATTTATTTCACTTCTTGAAAATTATGGAAAGAATTTCCAGACTGAACTAAGCGGTAGGGGAGCTGCTGTAGGTATTGTAAAAATAATTATTTGGTTATGCCACTTTGAGCTTTTTCTCTAACCAAAGCTATTATATCGTTTTCCCCAATGATGGTCTTTCTGATCTCATCCACATTCCAAGCGAAGAAAGAATGTTGTTGACACGACCCGGAATCCGGTTAGGCCGTGCGGGCACCCGACATCCTCCCCTAGACCCGTCGGGTGAACCCTTACCAATTAAATCAGAAAAATAAATATAACAATTCACAAATAAGGACAAGACTTAAAACAAAAATACAGACATACTGATATCTTTAAGCTGTACAAAAGAAATTACAGCTGACTACCCAACATACTAGGTTTAGGGTTATCCAGACTAGACATATAAGAGTACAAAAGAAGACATATACCTCCTGAATGGAGCAAAATGCCGCTGAAATAATTAACAATAAACTGGTGGCCGTCCGGAATAAAAGTTGGCTCACCCTGACAGCTGAAGTCGTCTTCGCTCCTTCACAACGTGGCGAACTCAATCCTGGAGCGAACCTGCCGAAACGAAATAGATAGACAAGAAACAAACAACAAACAAGGGTGAGTTAAAAGGACTCAATAAGTGGGGCAGACTAGCCACCTCAAAGAATAGGATAGCTAGCCAGGGAGAAGAAAAACATATAAACAAAATCCATCTTATTTGAACTATAAACAGGCAAAGCCAAATAATAACTGAAAACACATATGGAATCATAAACAGCCAGGGACATAAGGTAGACATAACATATAGATATCCTGAACATGTCGACAATCAGAAATACATCCTGTTGCGGCGGCAACCCGATCCATATATTCATACTGTTGCGGCGTGCAACCCGATCCGTATATTTATACTGTTGCGGCGTGCAACCCGATCCGATCCATGTATTTATATTGTCGCGACGTGCAACCCGGAATACGAGCCAGAAATATATAGGCAAACTGAGATACGGTATACATACCGCATATCTAAAACACAACACGATAGTCACACAATAGTCAGCACGCGGTGCAATGAAATAGGATGAATGCAGTATGATGCAATGGTGTCACGTGTGCCAAATAGATGGAGCAGAATCCTCCTGCTCCGGGGGCGGAATCCTCCTACCCTCAATATGATGCAATAGAGCGGAATTCTCCTGCTCCGAGGGCGGAATCCTCCTACCCTCAATATGATGCAATGGAGCGGAATCCTCCTGCTCCGAGGGCGGAATCCTCCTACCCTCAATATGATGCAATGTGCATACGAATGCAACATGATGCAATAATAACCCATCACCAGCGCGGGACTCTCATCGACAGCTGGAAAGTATATACCAACTCACTGCCAAAGTACAATACTCAGATTCTCAATGCAATACCAATAAAAGGACATAATATATAATATAGAATATAAATCCAAAGCTAAGGCGTAATGAGTACGCCTATCGGCAGCTACACACGTAAGAAACACGTGGTAGAAAATCCACGAGGCCAGGTGCCTCCAAAGAAATGGATATAAACACTTACCTTGTTACAAAGTTAGTACAACCACTCCATAACCGCTTTGTCCTTTGGATTCATTGCCAAATGATCCCACTGTGTTCAATAAGCAGAAAAATATAACAAATTAGGCTAAAGACTTCATTCCTCACATCTTAGGGCAATCTGGTTAGGAACCTGATACTCTATTCGCATACGCAATACGTAGGCCAGGCCTATGTACAGAGTTTAAGGTCACATAACCAAACCCCAAATAAATTACATTTATAAGTTGCCCATAACTCACTGAGTACGAATATATATACAATTCCATTATCGGGGTCCATTTGACCTTTTAAACTATTAATTGAACTTATTAAAACGATGTATAATATTTCAAGTTTTACCGTTAAAACATATTCAAACACACGTAATAAACTCAAATAATATATTAGGATCATTACATGAATGTTTTAGGGTGAAAATTCTACTTTTTTCCGGCCCCTTTTCTAATTTTCTGGCATTTTTCTCCATTTCTTGCTTTTGTTCTATTTCTCGTTTTGCTCTCTGTTTCTGTTCACTTTTGTCCCTTTTGAGCTTCCAAATGAAGCAAGGGATATATACATCCCACACCGCCATTAAAATTTATGTTTTTTGTCTTTTTGTCTTTTTTTTTAAAAAAAAATTTGCTATTACGGTAAAAATTAAAACGGTACCCTACGATATTCGAAATAATCCCAACTTTTGCATACAAGTTATACAAAATATATATAACATACTCGCGAAGGTGGATCTCAAATCAGACTCCCGAAACTCAAGATGCGAATTTAAATAGAAAAAGTCAAATTATTTAACTTTCGGCATTTTAGCGGAAACTAGCCGAACAACATCGAAATTCACTTTCGAAAGTTCATAAAAGTCACAAATAATCATACGAACCTAACGGCGCTTTCGGACTTCGAATCGGAGCTCATTCGCCCAAAACCGAGCTCAAAAATCTCTTTTTAATATTTATCGCCAATAAAAACTGAAACCTTCTTCCGATGCCTACCAAACGAGGTCTGATTTAGCTCAAATTTTACGGACATGTCCCAATGGACATTACGAATATTTTAAAATTATCGGCACGCCAATCAGAGTCCTAACTTCCAAAACGACTGACCGAGGTCGTTTCAGTTGTAGTTTCATTTAACCAATTTTTTTAAGAAAACAGTTCACTGTACGCATATAGAGATGCTTTCAAATAATTATGAAACATAGAAACATATTTAAAGAACACATTAAAAAAATCATAGTCAAGAAAAAACCTAGCCTCCTTTTCTCACTTTTTTCCATTTTCACTCCACCTCTCTCTCTCTCTCTCTCTCTCTCTCTCTCTCCCCCTCCCTTTCCCCACTCAAAACCCGCCGCCACTGGAGCTCTACCTCCTCCTCTATCACTGTTGTTCTCCTTCTTCTACCCTTGCAGTCAGAACTTTGGCCTCCTTCCCCGCCGCCTCTACTACTCTACTCATCCCCACCGACATTACTGCCGCTAGCTCCCACCCCCACTATTGTCGTACCTTCCTTTGGCGCTGATTCTGTTTTCATCACAGCTCCTGCCTTTTTCTGGCCGACTATGTAGTTTCTTTCACTCATCTACTCTAGATCTGAAGATTCTCTATTGATATGCTTCATATATGAAGATTCTCGATTGATATGCTCCAGCCCTGATGATTATTTATTGATATGCTCCAAATCTAAAGATTTCATAGCATATTTCGTGATATCTATTCAGATTTTCTATTGTCCGTTCAAATCTCATTCTTTTTTGTGTGTATTTAATGATTTTCGTACTAGTATTATTGTTGTTGCTTCAAGTGTTGTTGTTGTTGTTGCTGCTTCTTCTTTTTTTTCTTTTTGTACCATTGTTGTATCATTATTGTTATCACCATTGCATCTTTTGTGTCACTATTATATTACGATTTTATGTCACTGTTACTACTTTTTCTTCTTTCTTTTCTTTTTGAATCACTGTTGTAACATTATTGTATCATGATGCGTGAGTATTTTGCTTACTTTAACTTGCTTAAACTTTTGTCTTTGAATCCAAAAGTGACCAATCTATAGGAAAGATTGATGTATTTTGATTGGTTTTAAGTATTAAAGCCTTACAAGAATGAAGAAACCAAAAAGAGCAAGAAACCCCAAGAGAAATGATAAAGCTCAAGATAAGCTGCACAAACAATCAAGTGGCGGCCGTCCATGCTAAAGGCGACTGCCCCTTTCTTGGATGAGAACACCATGCTAAGTGCCAAGTTGGGAGATGGAAGAGGCCCCCACCCTTTGGAGAGAAATTGACTGCTTGGAAACCTTATCAAGATGCAATCGCCTATGCAAGGAGTGGACGCCCATTGTATCTCGCAAAGATAATATGTTGAAGAAGAGGTGCCCGCATGCTCGTGCTGCTCACTGCCCTCTCATGAAAAAGGAAGAAATGGCGGTCGCCCAATCAAGGATGGCCGCCCTCTCATACAACTCCAGAAAAGGGTGTTAGCCCATGTCCAAGAGGCCGTAGCCCTTTTTGCCTGCTCCAGCTCCAAGAACGCAGCCCCTAGCCAAAAAGGCTACAGCCGAACCTGCAAATAGCAGTTTTATGATTATTTTTAGCAAATACTATATATAACTAGAAGTAGATTTTTCTAAGGATCTTACACTTTACTTTACTTGGGAGGAAAGATAGAAACAAATACTATTACTTCTTGGTCAAGCATTCTTGTATTGTGAAGAACAACACCATTTTGTGTAAAAAATTATTTCTACTTTACTATTTCAATGCATATTTCATTACTATCAAGTCTTGAATCATTACTTAGTATGAGTAGCTAAATCATCCACTAGGGTGCTAATGAAATCCTTGTCCAATAATCGAATGGGTATAGCATAATAAGCTTCTAAGCACCTAGGAATATCCCCTTTCACTGCTTTTGAAATCATTACAACAACTTGACATGTACAATTGAAATTGAGCCCAATAGTATTAGATTTACACCGAAAGGGTAAATCTAAGAATGGAAAGTATAGTGATGGAGTACCGGGAGTAAGTGTGTTGCATTTACCCCGGGTTAACGGGTTGAACACGGAGAGGGGATATCTTACTTGGGACTAGTTTCTAGTGCTCAAAGTACTAACTCTTAGCACCAAAAGGGCAAGAGTTGGTGGTCTCGACGCACCACCGAGAGGGATAAGTTTGGTTAGTGTATGCGAGAAAGGTCTATTGGGTGACCTTAGTGTGACGAAGCTTAGAACTACATCCATTTGGTTAGAGGGCTAAGGGGAAGTTAGTATCCTAGTATCTCTCTTATTGTTAATTTTAGCTTTAATTTACCGTTACTTAGCAATAGTGTTGATTACACCCAAATTTTAGGATTAACTCACTAAACCATTAAACTCGAGCAATTTCAACTACTTTAAGTCTCACGTAAGTCCGTGTATTCGATCCCTACAATCGACTAGGATAATTGTGAACCCTTGCCCTTAATTGGGTTGTGTCATATCACTACTGTATCTTTTGTGCCAATATTTTATCACTATTTATATCATTGTTGTCGTTGCTGCTGCTGCTGCTCCTCCTCCTCCTCCTCCTCCTCCTCCTCCTCCTCCTCCTTCTTTCCCTGTTATTTATATTATATGTTTTGCGTGTATCACTTTGTATTTATGTACATCATTGTCTATCTTTCTTTTGATTTTTATTTTTTTATAACAATTGTGTATGTCCAATGTATCAAACCTATATATTGTTTTGAATTAATATAATTGAAGATTGATATGTGTGTAACTGTTATATGGCTAAAATACACACATTAGTACTTATACTTGAGCTTTTTAATTTGATAACATAAGTGCACTTATCATGGTTTTATTACATATTGTAAGTGGATTGAGTTGCGGAAGAGATGGGAGTGAAAACAAGTCAAAAGTATGTCAAAACTAAGAAAATGTAAAACACGGTTGAAAAGAGTTGCTGCCCACTGGAAAAAAGTGGTCACCATTCAAAAAGGCAGCGGTTGCCCTTTTGGCAATGCTATAGAATGTGGCTATGAAGTAAACACAACAAAAAGTGGCTAGTGGATCAAAATGCAACACCAGGTGACCGTGGGGCGAAAAATCTGTGTTTTCTTCCTTTAACCCAGAGATATTTTTGGAAAAATATTTTAATTATTTCAGGGACCTATAAATAGCTAGTTTACGTTATTTTCCATATCTTTGATTTTTTCCAAGTTTGTAAGCAATGATTCATCATCAATACCTAGGATTTTGAGGGTTGAATATATTTTAATGAGCATTCTTTACTCCTCTTTTTAATTCCTTAAATTGTATCGCTATAATTTTATTCTCAAATTTTCGACATGATTATATGAGTGCTCCATAACTAGCTTTTCATACTAATGGATTTTGATTGTCTATTTGCTATTATTTTTATAATTAAATTTAATGGTTGCAAACACTAGATTTATGATCTCTATAGCTTGTTTCTCACTTTGACGAGGTTGGAATAAGTTGGATTTATAATAGCAAGGATTTGAATTTTGTTGGTGATTCACCTAACTCATCTAAAATAGTTCAATAGGAATATATTTTCTTTCCTTGGGGTATATCACTTGGGGATTCTTGCTTCTTGTTATTGACTATAACGAGCTTAATAAGATATGCTTTTTATAGATATGACTGCTATAAAAAGTAAATAGTAATTGGACCATAATTGTAAATCATATAGCATATTTGTATTCTAGGATCTAAACTTGTCTTCCCATGCTTGTGAGAATGTCATTGATAAATGTTACTTGCTTTCTTAGTGTAGTTAGTAGGTGTTAATATTATCATATCAAGTTATTACCCTCGTTTGGTTTGGTTCAATAGATTTAGTTCCTCCACTACCTTAATCCCATCACATTGTTCCTTGCGAATTCGACCCCGACTCCTATTCCTCCTCCTCCTCATCCTCCTCCTCCCTATATATTTCAATTTTTAGATTAAAATATAAACACCGGCGATCGGTCGCACGGCAGAAGCCGGTGGCCAAGGGGAGAGGAGTGTGGGATGAGAAATGGAGGCTTGTTTTTATTTACCTTTATCGATTTTTGTATATAAATAGTATTGCCATGTTTTTTAAAAGTTATTTTATTCCTATTTTTTCTAGGCAAGGCTCTAACTTTGTATGTATTTGTAAAGAATACAATGAAGAATCTACGTTGGATATCATTTTTTCTTTTGATAGAGCACTTTTATGCATGATCTTGATTTCGTGAGCCCTTTTCGCTTGTTCTGAAATAATAGGTATTTTTATTTACTCCACATGAAAAAGACCCTTTTGCCCCTATATATAATTATCCTTGCATTATTTTCTTCCGACATCGGTGAGGACATTGACTCTTTGATTGACGATGGTGGAGATGCGGAGATGTTGCGGTGGAACTGGTATAATAAAATGGGTTTGTGGAATGCAAATTCAAGTGTGGGCAAAGTGAAGCAAGTTTTTTTTCTTGAGGTTGAAACTCCAGTGAAGGTCCCTGCTCTCTTTCCCAGCATGATAACCACTTTTGCAGAGCCTCTAGTTCCTATCTTATCTGTTATTATCTTCCATGAAGGGATGAGTGGGGTGAAAGCAATTTTCATTGTTGTGGCTTTTTGGAGATTTTCTTCCAATGCTTATTAGTTGTACCTTGATGAGCGAAAGAACAAAGCTGAAACTTTAAGTGCAGTGGAGCATCTGAAGAATTAATTCTTGATGAAAGTGGTTCAACGTACAAAAAAAATTCAACAGATTAGAATGACTTTTGTTTTTAATTGGTCTTATCTCTATAAAAATGATCTTGCTTGAAAGTTGAAACCCTTCTTCCTCAAAATAAAACCGCTCCCAATGAACACGCCTGATAGGGAGACATGCTATTTTTGGTGCCTCATGTATATTGTAAAAGAAAGTGATGACGACTTGACCTCATGTATTTGTAAACTAAAATGGACAAATGATGTCGGATTGGTCTTATTTTATTTTTACTTTAAATTTTTGTATTTGTGCAAAGTAATAACAATTTGGTGTTATTTGTATGTAAAATGCAGATAGTAGTTTGGCTCACTTGTAAGTAAATGCAGACGGATTGTTTTGAATTTGTATTTTCATATATATTTATGTGAATGAATAAAGTACAATTTGACATAATTTATTTACAAAATGAACATGATTTTTTTGCTCACTATATGAAGAAATGATGTCGGATTAGTCTTACATTATGTTTTGCTTTGATTTTTATATATTAGCAAACAATGATGATTTGGCCTTATTTATTCATAAAATTGACATGACTATATAAATAAACACTCATGGATTGGTATTTGGCACGACCCAAAATCCGGCTAGGCCGTGCGGGCACCCGACATTCTCTCCTAGACCCGTCGGGCGAACCCTTACCAATTAAATTAGGAAAATATATATATAATTCAATTTATAAATAAGAACAATACTTAGAAAAAACACAGACATACTGATACCTCTAAGCTGTACAAAAGAAATTATAGCTGATTACCCAACATACAAGGTTTAGGGCTATCCAGACTAGACATCTAATAGTACAAAAGAAGACAGATACCTCATGAAGGGAGCAAAATGCAACTGAAATAATAAACAATAAACTGGTGGCCATCCGGAATAAAAGCTGGCTCACCCTGACAGCTGAAGTCGTCTTCGCTCCTTCACAACGTGGCGAACTCAATCCTGGAGCGGACCTGCCGAAACAAAATAGATAGACAAGAAACAAACAACAAACAAGGGTGAGTCAAAAGGACTCAATAAGTGGGGCAGACTAGCCACCTCAAAGAATAGGATATCTAGTCAGGGAGAAGAAACAGATAAACCAAATTCCTCTTATTTAAATTATAAAAAGGTAGAGCCAGAATAACAACCTGAAACACGTCTGAAAGCATAAACTCAACTAGGGATACGAGCCAGAAACATATCAACAAATAAGCAATGCACATATAAGCAGGACAGTAGTCATGTACCGTAAGTCTGCACAATGGTATGAATTGAGATGAAATGAAATGTGATGCAAAGGGTCACATGTGCCCGTCATCCCATCCCGAAGCGGAATACTCCTGCATTCGAGGGGAATCCAACCTGATAACCAACTGGAGCGGAATACTCCTGCACCTGATATAATATAAATCAGAGGCGGAATATTCCTGCACCCGATATAATGTAAAGCTGAGGCGGAATACTCCTGCACTCAAGATCTGACATAAGAGCGGAATACTCCTGCTCCTGGGGCAGAATCCTCATACCCTCAATATGATACAATGGAGTGGAATCCTCCTGCTTCTGGGGCGGAATACTCCTGCACCCAATGATATGCAATGTAATGCATATGAATGACATATAATGCATATGAATGCAATGTGATCCAATAATAACCCTTCACTGGCATGGGTCTCTCGTCGACAGCCGAAAAGTAGATGTCAACTCACAGCCAGAGTACAATGCTCAAATCCTCAATGAAATACCAACAACAGGACATAACATATAATATGCAATGTAAATCCAAAGCTAAGGCGTAATGAGTACGCCTATCGGCAGCTACACACGTAAGGAACACGTGGTAGAAAATTCACGGGGCCAGGTGCCTCCAAAGAAATGGATATAAACACTTACCTCTTCCAAAAGTTAGCTCTGCTAATCAACAACCACTTTATCATTTGATTTCATTGCCAAACGATCCCACTCTATTCAATAAGTAGAAAAATATATCAAATTAGGCTAAAGGCTTCATTCGTCACATCTCAGGACAATCCGGTTAGGAACCTGATACCCTATTTGCATACGCAATACGCAGGCCAGGCCTATGTACAGGGTTTATGGTCATATAACCAAACCCTAAATAAATTTTATTTATATGTTGCCCACAACTCACTAAGTACGAATATATAATCAATTCCATTATCGGGGTCCATTTGAGCCTTTAAACTATTAATTGAACTTATTAAAACGATGTATAATATTCCAAGTTTTACCATTAAAACATATTCAAACACACGTAATAAACTCAAATAATGCATTAAAATCATTACCTGAATATTTCGGGGTGAAAATACTATTTCTCTCCGGCTCTTTTCACATTTTCTGGCATTTTTCTCTATTTACCTTTTCCCTGCTTCGCGTTCTCCTCTCCTCTGTTTCGTAGACTTTAAGCTAAGGGATTAACAACCCATTAGCACCGCCTCTTCAATTGTTTTGTTTCTTTTCTTTTTTGTCTTTTTCTTTTTCTTTTATTTTCTTTTCTTAATCGAAAATTAAAACGATACCATTATGATATTCGAAATAATTCCAACTTTTGCATACAAGTTATACAAAATATATGTAATACACTTGCTAAGGTGGATCTCAAATCGGACTCCCGAAACTCAATATGCAAATTAAATAGAAAAAAATCAAATTATTTAACTTTTGATATTTTAGCGGAAACTAGCCGAACAACATCGAAATTCACTTTCGAAAGTTCACAAAAGTCACAAATAATCATACGAACCTAACGGTGCTTTCGGATTTCGAATCGGAGTTCATTCGCCAAAATCAAGCTCAAAAATCTCTTTTTAATATTTATCGACAATAAAAACTGAAACTTTCTTCCGATGCCTACCAAACGACGTTTGATTTAGCTCAAATTTTACAGACATGTCCTAATGGACATTACGAATATTTTAAAATTATCAGTACGCTAATCGGAGTCCTAACTTCCGAAATGACTGACCGAGGTCGTTTCAGTATTGTTTCTACTTTGTAGGGAGCAAAGATATTTTTTATAATTTCGGCTACATTAAGGTGCAGTGATATTTTTATAATACGGTTTCAAAAAGGTGCAGTGACATTTTTATAATTACGGTAAGTGTTCTATCATACTATTCTAAAAGAGCCAATCCCTATAGTTAAAAGTAAGCGATCTTTTTATCCCTATAGTAAAGCTTTTTTTAAATATTCCTTTGTACAAGGAAGTAAATAAACAATTAAATTTCTACTCTTATATTTTATACAAATTATAAAAAATGCTTAATATAGATAATAAAAATGCATCTTTTAATTAGGATTGTGATGCCGTTTCACATCTTCAGGTTCACTTCGTACATGTATTTAGTTCTGGAGAGATATAATGGATGACTATGTCATTCATTACTAAACATTTATTACTATCCAAGGATCAAGGATGACTTTTTACATCTCTAACTTAATGAGGCGAATGAACATTCATCCGTTGGAGAAAGTGAACAAACACTCAATATATTTGTTACTAAATTGCTTAATTACGGTAGGAACTCACCAAATAGCTAATCAAATTCTGTGTTTAAGCATTACAAGTGAAAAATTTATTTTTTTTCAGTTTCACTTTATCTCTGGCAGTACCCGAGAGACAGTACTAGAATTGTATTTGACAAGTAAGTTTATTTTCTTTTTTGTTAATTCCTATGATTATTTAGTACACTTTGTTTCACGCATTGTTTATGCAAGTTCGGTTAAGAACTACTGCCTTTTTTTTGGGAAGCTAAAATATTTATTTTTGATAGTATTTGATCTTTCATAAAATACACATCAAACTATCAACATCTTACTCGCAGTTATCATGTTTCATTTCGTAATCGGCTTAGAATTTGCACAAATACAAATGAGGTAAGCGGTATGTCTTTCGAACAGAATTTTGTTTGACTATAATTTTGCTATTGTGAATTTTGAAACTTCTTTTCGTGTTCTTTTGGTCTACTTTATATATATGTACTTATTTTTTAGAGTAAGTTCATTAATATTAGGAATACTGCAAACGGAATAGTTGCAATATTTAACATGGATCTTAATACATTTATCATTATATTTTTTTAAAATAATTTACAACTTTGATGAAACTCTAATCTTGGGTCTATTTTAGCCGTTCAAAAATCACCGTGACACCATCATTTTCATTTCCCCAAAGAACAAAATATAAGATTGTTATTAAAACGAAATAGAATAGTGACCTCCTCATGTTTCTTTGACAATTTCACGAAATTTAAGATATCAATTGTGCAACTCAAGCACAAATTTTTTTAAACAACAATTATATAATTCTTTTAATACATTACATTCATTATTAAGGACATACGCGCGTTGCGCGTCTCCAAAAACTAGTTATTAATAAAGGTTTTTCAGTACTTTCAACTTCATTAAATGTAAAAAGGCTCAATTTTTAAAAACACCTTTAAAGTTCTCAAGGAAGCACTTCTTGTTCCGTTTTGGTATTTCTCTAGTACTCTTTATTTCTCATTGAATAGGATGATCTACTTGTTCCATCTATGATTAGACCAGAAATTATTACAGAATACCTCTTTGATCACTAAGACTAGGCTGCCTAGCTCCTTATTTTTTCTCTATATTTATTTTATGGAGATCTTAACTCATCTAGTAAACTAAAAGTACATGATGATAAAACATTAAATTATTCATGATCTTGCATAGAACCTATTGAGGAGTTAACTCCTCAATGTACAACTGGAGTTCTAACATGGCAGGTAAACATATGTTTGCTAACTTAGCTAGTGAAAATTTCCATAGATGGATTACTGACACCTGAGCCACTAATATATATAATTAGTAGGAGGCTCAGGACAGGTGCAGCCCCTAAATGGAGACTCAACATGTTTTCTACAAGAGTAGCTATTAATTGAATGGAGATGATACCCTTAATAATGTTCTTTGTGTACCAGCCTTTAAATTCAACCTTTTGTCTATGATCTTTATGTACCAGCCTTTAAATTCAACCTTTTGTCTATGTAAAAAATGACAAAAGAGTTGAACTGTTGTTTCACATTCTACTCTGAATTTTGTTTACTTCAGGATCTCTTCACTGGGACAGTGAAGTAGATTAGTAGGCAACATGATGGATTATATGTACTAATGAATAGATCATTAGCTACAATTCAAAGTCTAAACACAATGGTATGGCATGCAAGGATGGACCATGTAGCTATTGGAGTGTTTAGAAAATCTTCTTTTAGTCAGGCTAGTGGTAACTTTAAACTTGACCACTGTGACATTTGTCCGCTACCAAAATAAGTTAGACTACCCTTTCAGCATAGTGAAATAAAACATTACATAGCTTTGATTTAATACGCATGGATGTATCGGGACCTATAAAACTACAACTCTTAATGAAATGAAATAATTTCTTAACTTGGTGGATGATCACTCTCGATGGACTTGGATTTTTATGCTTAGATGTAAGTCATATGTAATTGAAATACTGAAATACTTTGTAGTCATGGTTCTAACTCAATTTAATACAAAAATTAAGCAATCAGATCAAACAATGGATTTGAATTCTTCAATTAGGATTGTTATGCACTATTTCAACATTATGATACTTTGCACCAAAGTTCATGCCCATATACCTCACAAAAAATGGTGTTGTGAGAGGATGCATATACACATATTGGAGACAACAAGAGCAGTCAATTATTTACCTTCTAAATTATGGGGGTGAATGTGTTAAAGCTGCAATTTACATCATAAACAGGAACCCCTCTATTACACTGCAGAACAAGTCCTCTTATGAGGTCTTATATCACAACAAAAAACCTTCCTTCTCACGTTTGAGAATCATTGGCTCACTTTACTATGCATCTGCTCTACCTAAACAAGATAAGTTTAGGTAAGGGGAATCAAAGCTGTATTGATGGGTTATAGCTCTTCTTAGAAAGGATATACACTATATGATCTCAACAACAAATGCTTCTTCATCAGTAGAGATGTAGTGTTCCATGAAAACATTACCTAAACAAGTCTCCTTATGAGGTCTTATATCACAACAAAAAACCTTCCTTCTCATGTTTGAGAATCATTGGCTCACTTTGCTATGCATCTGCTCTACCTAAACAAGATAAGTTTGAGTAAGGGGAATCAAAGCTGTATTAATGGGTTATAGCTCTTCTTAGAAAGGATATACACTATATGATCTCAACAACAAATGCTTCTTCATCAGTAGAGATGTGGTGTTCCATGAAAACATTACCCTCTTCAAGCAGCAGAGCATGAGTTGCCTTTATCAGACATATGATTTATCTCCTCAGGATGAAGAGTTGCTTACATACCTACCTAAGGCAACTATGTCCTTTCCTGGTTAGGAAACTATAACATCTGTTGACATATCTAGTCAGAACATTAATTCACCTACAAGTGAGGAGCTGTAAGCACCTCCACACATAAATGATGTGATTCATGCACCTACATATAATGTGACTTCCAATCATGTCCAACTACCAGCTCAAAGGCCAAGTAGAGTTAGTAAGCCTCCTTATTAGCTCAAGGATTTTGTTAGACAAGGACACAAGGCATCAGGAAACAACATTGTTGCTAACACTACTTAGATTGCTTATCTAAAGTGGTGAACTATGGGAACTTGTCACCTAAGTATCACCTAAGTATCAGAGTTTTCTTGGAGGGCTTTCTAATGAGCTGGAACCTAAGACCTATATTGAGGCAGCCAAAACCCTTGTTGTGTTGATGCTATGAAGGTAGAAATAAAGCTCTTGAAAATAATGAAACATGACAAGTATTATCTTTACCATAAGGACAAAAGGATATAGGGTGGAAATTGGTGTACAAAATTAAGTATAAAGCATCAAGAGAAGTTGAGAGATTTAAAACAAGACTAGTAGCCAGAGGGTATAATCAAAAGAAAGGAGTTGATTACCAAGAAACTTCTTCACCAGTTGTGAAATTGGTTACTGTTAGAGCAGTAATATCCCTAATTGTAGTCAAACATTTGCATATCCATCAAATAGATGTCTACAATGCATTTTTACAAGGAGATCTCCATTAAGAAGTATACATGTCTTTACCACAAGGATTCAAGAGTCAAGGGGGCAAGCACCAAGTTTGCAGGTTGCTTACGTCACTCTATGGACTTAAGCAAGCCTTAAGATAATGGAAAATCAAACTATGTACAACACTCAAAGCTTCTGGGTTCACACAGAGTCAGTTAGACTATTCTTTGTTCACCAAAGAAACAACTGGAAAGATTATGGTTGTGTTGATATATGTTAGATGATTTGCTTATCACTGGGGATGATGATCAGTTAATTCTAGACACAAAGACATGTCGATAGAATGCTTCAAAATCAAGGACCTAGGAGAACTTAAATATTTCCTTGGGATTGAATTTGCAAGATGCCCTGGAGGTATATTGATACACCACAGGACATATGCCCTGGGATTGCTCTCAGATTTGGAGTTGGCTGGGTCTAAATTAAACTTGTTGGCGCTCCCTTGGAGCTGAACGAAAAATTGACTTCACTTGAATTTGATCAACAGTTTCGAAATAGTACAAATCCTCCTTTAAATGATTTAGGTCCCTATTAGAGCCTTATAGGTAGACTCCTCTACCTTACAGTCACCAGACCAGACATTGCATTTGCAGGACAATGCCTCAGTGAATTCATGCATTCACCTAAAGCCTCTCACATGAAAGCAGCACTCAGGGGCTGTTAAGTATGTCAAACAGGCACCAAGTTTGGGTGTGTTAACGTCATCCACCTAGACTAATCAGCTAATTGCATATTGTGATACAGACTGGGCCTCATGTCCCAATACTAAGAGGTCTGTCACATGCTATTTGATCAAATTTGGTGATTCCTCCATCTATTTGAAGATAAGCAACATACTATTTCTAGTAGCTCAGCTGAAGCTTAGTATAGAAGCTTAGCTTCCATAGTTGCTCAATTAGTTTGGCAGATTGGATTGTTCAAGGAGTTGAACATGCGGATTCACCTACCAATGATGCTTTATTGCGACAACTAATCTGCCCTCGAAATTATTGCAAACCCAGTTTTCCACGAGCATACCAAGTATATTGACATCGATTGTCTTTTTATCAGGGAAAATGTATTGCTAGGACTGGCTATCCTATCTTCCTGCCTTCCTCAGAACAATAGGCTGACATTCTTACTAAGGACCTCACTGTGATTCAGCAGACCTATCTGTTATCCAAGTCAGGAATGAAAAATATCTTCACCTCTCCTAGCTTACAGGGGGTGTTGAGGAGTTATCCTCACTGTACAACTGGACTTAGTACAGTTAGTCTTTTGCCTTTAACTTATGCATGTCGGTTAGTTAGTGGAAAGTTAGTTACAAAGCTAGCTACTGAATCAACTAATCTTAAATCATTCTAGCACTAGTATAAATATATATGGTACTCACTTCGTTAGTTAGTTAAATCATTTTACTTATTTAGATAGTAACTTTTTCTCTCTATAATAAAGAGTGCAGATCTTTCTCTCCATAGCTTTCTCCTCTAAAATTCTTCTTCTACATTAATGAATTGATGAAAGTTAACAGAACCAATGAGGCAATTAACCAGATCAAACATCAAGAAACTAAAGGCATAATTATTTAGATCAAACACCGGGAAACTAAAGGCGTAATTTTTTAGATAGATAAATACAGATACCACTTAAATAAAAACTCATCTTCTTCCTAAAGCTCATATGTCATTCCCACTTTTATCAATACTCTTGTGAGGGATGTCAAAAACCTTGTTACCTTGCCTCAAGTTCCTCTTCAAGAAATTGTAAGCATAATTAATGATCAACTTCTTTGCTATACCAGACCCCTTGCTTGCAATCACTTCATGTTCTCCAACCAAATGAACCACGCCAGCACAACATGCTCTCTCTACAACTTCTATTTCTTTTTTCATTAATGCTGCAACTTCCTTTACTTTTTCTCCCTTCATAATCTCAACTCGTTCTGTACTTGCATCCTCCTCATTTATGGTGGAATCATTCTCTAATTGGCTGATTTTTTCTATTGATACTCTGTGACTTTTTGTTGCAACCGAAAATATGCAATATTCTCTTATGAACTCTTTGAGTCTCCCCACCAATATTTGTTCGAAATCCTCGTGCTCATGAGGAACATCGTTGTATCCATATCTTACAACACAACGAAACACATAGAGATCACATGGTTCCACCCACCGAAAGAGGAATCTTTCTTCTACTGGCACTTTGCTGATGGGAAGTGATTTGAATGAAACAAACATAAGAATAGAGTTTGAAGTGGGCACATTATCCACATAATGCTTGAAGATTGATGGAATTTCATGCACAAGTTCAGAATAGAAAATTGAAAGTCATGGAAGTCGATAGAATCTTGTGTCATCCACGATTTCCTTAACCTTCTCAGGAGAAATCTTGTGATCTAACTCGAAGTGGTATTTCTTCCGATAAACATAATTCCATACGCACATGACAAATATTAGGAACATAGCAAAACCGAGTGGTAGGTAACCACCTTGATCAAACTTGTAAAGGACTGAACTTAGGTACACCAGCTCAACCGTGCCAATGATTAGAGCATAGGCGATTATAAGAAGAATGTGAGTCTTCCAGATCATGAGTATGAGGAAAGGTGATGTTAATGTCATCACAAAAACCACTGTTGTTCCTGTAATTAAGCAACACAAACGTTTTGTGACATGCTATATATTTGTTTCCATTTAAATAAGGTTAATTTAAAAAATGATACTAATTGAACTTTAGTTCCATGACCACAGATTATTAAACAAGTTAGAGACATTACCATTAGGAAACATTAGTTTTACATATCTTAAAAAAGTCAAAGAAATAACTAAAGATGACTTTACCGTAAGCATTGCCAATTTTTTTCAGTAGTCTTGAATCCAATGTTAGAAATGTGAAAATAATAAACTTGTTCTCATTAGTTCACATTTGTCTACATGTATTTACATTAGTTCATGAACTAGAATATTAAGTTAGTACATGTATTAGAGTGTGAATTCATCTATGTATTAGTGTCATCCATGTATCTTGGGAGAGGTAAAATGTGGACTAAGTTAATGTGTTTACATGTAGTGTAGGCTAGATACATGAAAGAATTCTTCTATAAATAGCCATGTATTCCTAGACATTTGGAGCGAGTCAAGTTGAATGAAAACAACTCCTCTCCCAAAATACAAAGTGTTCTTTCCTTCCTCTTCTTCTTTGTTTAGTATACAACCTTTCTTCTATATTGTTCTCTTTTCCTAACATAGTGGTATCAGAGCCATGGCAAACAATGGCAATGGCCTACTTGCTTTCCAATTTCCTCGTCTTACAAAAGAGAACTATCAAAAATGGTGTATAAGGATGAAAGCCATACTTGGCTCTCAAGATGCATGGAAGATTGTAGAAGAAGGGTTTGAAGAACCCGACAACGACGAAACTTTGCCTCAAAATGAGAAGGATGCTTTGGCAAAGTTAAGGAAGAAGGATCAACAAGCCCTCTCTCTTATCCATCAATGTTTGGATGATACCATGTTTGAGAAGGTGGCTGATGCAACTACCTCAAAAGAAGCTTGGGAGATTTTACAAACATCTCTTCAAGGAGTTGACAAAGTGAAGAAGGTGAAGCTTCAATCTCTAAGGGCTGATTTTGAAGCTTTAAAAATGAAGGAATCCGAATCCATTTCAGATTATGGTTCAAGAGTGCGGCCTGTTGTGAACCAATTGAAAAGGTACGGAGAGAAAATTGAAGATGTCCGTGTGGTAGAAAAGATCCTTCGCTCCCTAACACCTAAATTTGATTTTGTGGTGTGTGCTATTGAGGAGTCTAAAGATTTAGACACTATGAGTGTGGAGCAACTGGAAGGTTCTTTACAAGCCCACGAAGAAAAAATCAAGAGGAGGCAAGAAGAGCCGATGGAGCAACTCCTTAAAACCAAGGCATCATTGAAGGATGATGGAGGTGAAAAGAGCTATCGAGGCCGTGGACGAGGCAGAGGACGTGGTGGCGGTCGTGGAAGATGAAGAAGCAATGATAGAAACTCCAACAATGAAGAGAAAAGTCACCAAACATATAGAGGTCGTGGCCGAGGAGGTGGAAGAGAACGTGGCTACCATCAAGAAATAAATGAAAAGATGTATGATAAATCTAAAGTTGAGTGCTATAATTGTCATAAATTTGGCCATTATTCCTGGGAATGTCATAGCAATGTTGAAGAAAAGGCCAACCTTGTTGACGACAACAAGGAAGATGAAGAGTCAACATTATTGCTAGCACTCAAGCAAGAAGACAAAGATGATTGAGGTTCGTGGTATCTGGATAATAGAGCGAGCAACCACATGTGCGGATATAAAGACAAGTTTGTGGAGCTCAACAAAAGGGTGAAAGGCAATGTATCTTTTGGAGATACTTCAAAGATCCAAATTGAAGGGATAGGTACAATTCTTATCTCCTCTAAAGATGGTAGTCACAAATTGATCAAAGATGTTTACTATGTGCCAAAGTTAAAAAATAATATTCTGAGCTTGGGCCAATTTCTTGAAAAGGGATATGACATACATATGAAAGATATGAACCTTTGGCTTAGAGTTTCAAGTGACACTCTAATTGCTAAAGTTCATATGTCAAAGAATAGATTGTTTTCTTTGAATCTTAAAATAATTGAAGCAAAATGTTTGAATGCAAATGTGAAAGAAGAATCATGGTGTTGGCACATGAGATTTGGGCACTTGAATTTTGAGTCGCTCAAATCAATGGGAGAAAAGAAGATGGTGCACCGGATGCCTTTAATAAATCATCCCAATCAGTTGTGTGAAGCCTGTCTTCTTGGAAAACATGCAAGGAGGAGTTTTCCTAAGGAGGCCACATCAAGAGCAACCAAGCCACTCCAACTTGTTCATACCGATGTGTGTGGGCCAATCACTCCACCTTCTTCTGGTAAGAGTAAATATTTCTTACTCTTTATTGATGACTTCAGTAGAAAGACCTGGGTTTATTTTTTAAAGAAAATCCAGAAGTGTTTGCTGCATTTAAAAATTTTAAAGCACTGGTGAAAAAAGAAAGTGGCTTTGAAATAAAAGCTTTAAGGTCCGATAGAGGAGGCGAATTTACTTCGAGAGAATTTAATGAATTTTCTGAATCTCATGGAATTCGTCGCCCTCTAACGGTACCTTATTCACCGCAACAAAATGGAGTTGCAGAGAGAAAAAATAGAACCATTCTTAACATGGCTAGATGTATGTTGAAAGCTAAAAATATGCCCAAGGAATTTGGGCCGAGGCTGTTTCTTGTGCTGTTTATTTGAGTAACAGGTCTCCCACAAAGAATGTGAAAGATCAAACTCCTCAAGAAGCATGGAGCGGAAGAAAACCATGTGTCAAACACTTGAGAATTTTTGAGAGCTTAGCCTATGCCCATGTGCCACAACAAGGGAGAGCTAAACTTGATGATCGAAGTGTCAAGCATGTGTTCGTTGGTTATGACACAAGCTCAAAAGGGTACAAGTTGTACAACCCAACAAATGGAAAAGTGGTGGTGAGCCGCGATGTTGAATTTGATGAAGAAGCAGCATGGAATTGGGTAAATGTGCTATTTTTTGGAGCTCTAAGAAACAGGATATTGTTACTCTGTCGACTTGTGAAGCTGAATATGTGGCTGCAACATCATGTACATGTCATGGTATCTGGCTAAGGAGATTATTGAAGGAGCTCAATTTGCCACAAGATGAAGCCACAAAGATTTATATTGACAACAAATCTGCGCAAGAACTTGCCAAGAATCCGGTGTACCATGAACGAAGCAAGCATATTGATGCAAGATATCACTTTATCAGGGAGAGGATTGCCAATAAAGAAGTGAAGCTCATATATGTGAAGTCGCAAGATCAAATTGCAGATATTTTTACCAAGCCGTTGAAGATTGAGCTTTTTCAAAAGTTAAGAATGGCAGTTGGTGTGATGAAACAAGTTTAAGAGGGGATGTTGAAATGTGAAAATAATAAATTTGTTCTCATTAGTTCACATTTGTCTACATGTATCTACATTAGTTCATGAACTAGAATATTAAGTTAGTACATGTATTAGAGTGTGAATTCATCTATGTATTAGTGTCATCCATGTATCTTGGGAGAGGTAAAGTGTGGACTAAGTTAATGTGTTTACATGTAGTGTAGGCTAGATACATGAAAGAATTCTTCTATAAATAGCCATGTATTCCTAGACATTTGGAGCAAGTCAAGTTGAATGAAAACAACTCCTCTCCCAAAATACAAAGTGTTCTTTCCTTCATCTTCTTCTTTATTTAGTATACAACCTTTCTTCTATATTGTTCTCTTTTCCTAACATCCAAGAGTAACAGCAATACAGGCCAACATGAAAAGGTAATTGATTTCAAGGATATACACTTGTCCTCGATGTTTGATTGATGTAGGTACAATTTTAATGCGAGGAAAGCATCCTAATGCAAAGGGCTGTTGTGTCACGACCCTTTTTTAACTTAAAAAAGAAAAAACTATTATAGTTTTAAAAAGGTCTGTGACGATGTTCAAAGGTACACAAATTATTTAGAGATTTTCGGAGTCGCCACTTGACAAGTTAAAGGTGTGCCAAGTCACCAAAGTGGTGTACCTAGAACACCTATGACTCGTAAATGGTCTGCGTCAGAGTTCCGGGTAAGGATCTCGATTGACTCGCGGGAAGGTGTTAGGCACCCCCAAGTCCTGTGACAAGCACAGTTGCTTTTATTGGCGCATTTCGACTCTTTAAAGTTGTTTGTTATATTTGCCTTTGTTTGTTACGCTTCGATTCATTATTAATTTTTATCATTTGACAATTGAAACTCCAATCGAATATAATCGCGCAAGCACTTCGCTCATTCGAAATCTTCTGACTTAAATCGATTAAATCGCGCAGGCACTTCACCCGTTCGAAATCTCTCGACTTAAAGCGAGTTTCAAGTGGACAATCGGACATTGATATTTTGTTAAGCCGGTCCAAGCATTGGTTGTGCTTCCAACTTAATAAAAAATATTATTTTTTCTTTTTTTAAAAAAAAAAAAAAAAGAAATTTAATAAATACTAATACTTCGAATATAATGAGATAATTACTACATCATCTTTATCATTACTATGACGATCTGCTATTGTTAAATATATTTCCCAACGAACGTCTTCCTTTGATCCATTAATAATTGAACTAAACAACCACCATTCAATTAATCACTTTAAAGTAGCCTACTCTCTTAAAACTTGTGGTCTCTACTTAAAAAGGTCAAACTTATGAAAACTGGTTTACTTTTGCAAAGCCCATATCAATAGCCCACCACCTGTTTTCATAAAGTTTGCACTTCAGTTCCTAGTTAGCTCACTACTTTCAGATATATCCTTATCTCCATTATTTTGCAAGTTTTTACTTAGTTTCAGACTTGTATTAGTTTGCATTAAAGTCCTATTTTCCAATTTGTTTCAGATCTACCCACTTGTTAACATCCTAAATTTGTTTGACCATTTCACATAAAGGAGACACTAAAAAAAAAAAAAAAAAAAAAAAAACGCAGCCCACTAAAGTTGATACAAACCAAATCAAGTCTCTTTTGTCTTAACTAAGCAGCTATCATACAAAATTTATGTAAAAACATGTTCATTCTTCTTTAACAAAGCAGTAGCAAAGACATAAAACATTAATACTAAAGTAAAGTTCTTTGTGGACTTGACATTTATCTCATGCATAATCATACAAAATAAATTTATTCTTACAAGTTTAAAAGGAAAAATACCTAGCTTGAAGACCAAAAAGCTTAGTAAATGAAAACTATAAGCCCAATGAAAGATACCAACCAGCAACACATGCTTACGCCCAACAGCTTCTTAAAGAGCCAAATTTCCGCTCAATCTCGAGACCCTTTCCTTTCCTTCTTTTTTTTTCTTTTTTTTTTTTTTTAATTTTTTTCTCCCCAAGAATGACTCTTTTTTTTTTCACTACTTTTTCCAATTTTTTTTTCTTCTAGTTCTCAAGTTGAGACTAGTAAAATATTTGGCTAAGATCTTGTTGGTTTTGAAATTCTTACTCTAAACTTTTCATTTTTTCTTTCACTATCCTTTTTTTTTCAAATCTCTCTCTTCCCCACTTTTGTATATGAGAATAGTGAATGTGTAGTCTTTTTGGAGTGAAGAGTGTCCCCCTTTTTGTTGGTTTTTTTTTTCTTCCTTTTCCCTAAAAAAATGGAAAAGAGTGGAGTAAATAGGTAGATAAAAGTACAATCATTCATGTACTTTGTACCACTACTTTGACTCTCTCTTTTGACATCATCACATTGACATCATCACATTGACATCATCAATCCCATGTCACTTCTTTTTTTATTTTATTATTTTTTTTTTTTTTTTGAAAATCTTTTCAACATTTCTTCCTAATTAGTTACTAAAAATGACTAAATAATAAGACAAAGATCACATGAATATTATCACAAATTTTACGTAATTTTAATATTTCGTACCAAAATTAGGTGATTACAGCTGCCCCTCTTTGTTCGAGAACATGAAGAGTTTTCGGACAAAGAAGTAATCAACAACTAATTTTGGCTTTTCTGGTTCTAGCCGAAAGCACTTGCAAAATGGTGACCGTACCCTGACTTTTGGTCCTAACCAAGAATAAGGTTACCTACATATCGCGGACTAAGGAATCAGGTCAGTGTAGTTCCTCACGTGCGATAGCTGGGACTACCGCATTTAGACAGACACTGGACTCTTCTAGACTAACAATAAGCATTCTCTAGACATACACAGACTAACTCTAGACACTTTCAGAACTAACTGGGACTGACTCGACGCTCCTAGACTTACCCGGACTGACACAAGACACTTTGACACACTAGAGTTGTTGCTGCTGGTCATTGTCGCTGGTTGCTGGCTAGCTGGCTGGTGGTCATTGCTTTACAAAGAAAATGAAAAATACAACATTTGAAATGAAAAATTACAATTCCTAGGCTAACTTCGTCATGCTTCCCAAGCTGATAAACTGGTCTGAAGCTCCCACTACCAAAGTAGTAACGAAAACTTGAAATTGCCGCTCGGGCGGGCTTTGCCTCTAAAGTTGAAACTGCCGCTTTGACGGCCTTTGACTTGAAAGTAAAATTGCCGCTTTGACGGGCTTTAACTTGAAAGTTGAGATTGCCGCTTTGACGGGCTTTGACTTGAAAATTGAAATTGCCGCTTTGACGGGCTTTGACTTGAATGAAATTGCCGCTTTGACGGGCTTTGACTTGAAAATTGAAATTTCCGCTTTGACGGACTTTGACTTGCATGAAATTGCCGCTTTGACGGGCTTTGACTTGAAAATTGAAATTGCCGCTTTGACGGGCTTTGACTTGAAAGTTGAGATTGCCGCTTTGACTTGAAAATTGAAATTGCCGCTTTGACGGGCCTTGACTTGAAAGTTGAGATTGCCGCTTTGACGGGCTTTGACTTGAAAATTGAAATTGCCGCTTTGACGGGCTCTGACTTGAAAATTGAAATTGCCGCTTTGACGGGCTTTGACGGGCTTTGACTTGAATGAAATTGCCGCTTTGACGGGCTTTGACTTGAAAATTGAAATTTCCGCTTTGACGGACTTTGACTTGAATGAAATTGCCGCTTTGACGGGCTTTGACTTGAATAAAATTGCCGCTTTGACGGGCTTTGACTTGAAAGATAAAACTGGAACCACCACTCTGGTGGGTCTTGCTTTTTGTTGACAATTAGAAATCATCACTCTGATGGGTCTTGCTTATGCTGGAAATTGAAAAACCACCACTCTGATGGATCTTGCTCTTGCTGAATTTAAAACCATCACTCTGATGGATCTTGCTCTTGCTGAGTTGAAAACCATCACTCTGATGGGTCTTGTTCTTGCTGAATTGAAGACCATCACTCTGATGGGTCTTGCTTCTTCACAGAAACGGATTCCCTCGCTCTTCAAGTGGGCGCCTGGACTTTCTCTGAACTACTCCCTCATTCTCCAGGTGGGCACCTCGACTTTCTAAACTATTCCCTCATT
Organism: Petunia axillaris subsp. axillaris; assembly: GCA_029990575.1. Lineage (NCBI taxonomy): Eukaryota > Viridiplantae > Streptophyta > Magnoliopsida > Solanales > Solanaceae > Petunia > Petunia axillaris. Next base: position 13,185,079 of record JARKNS010000006.1, read on the forward strand.
CTCCAGGTGGGTGCCTCGACTTTCTCTAAACTACTCCCTCATTCTCCAGGTGGGTGCCTCGACTTCTCTAAACTACTCCCTCATTCTCCAGGTGGGTGCCTCGACTTTCTCTAAACTACTCCCTCATTCTCCAGGTGGGTGCCTCGACTTTCTCAAAACTACTCCCTCATTCTCCAGGTGGGTGCCTCGACTTTCTCAAACTACTCCCTCATTCTCCAGGTGGGTGCCTCGACTTTCTCTAAACTACTCCCTCGACTTTCTCTAAGCTACTCCCTCATTCTCCAGGTGGGTGCCTCGGCTTTCTCAAAACTACTCCCTCATTCTCCAGGTGGGTGCCTCGACTTTCTCAAACTACTCCCTCATTCTCCAGGTGGGTGCCTCGACTTTCTCTAAACCACTCCCTCATTCTCCAGGTGGGTGCCTCGACTTCCTCCAAACTACTCCCTCATTCTACACAAGCTGATGAACTGGTCTGAAGCTCCAACTAATCCAGTGGATCCTTGAAACTTGAAATTGCCGCTCGGGCGGGCTTTAACTTGAAACTTGAAACTGCCGGGCTTTAACTTGAAAGTTGAAACTGCCGCTTTGACGGGCTTTGGCTTGAATGAAATTGCTGAAACTTGAAATTGCCGCTCGGGCGGGCTTTGACTGTTGAAAGCTTGAAATTGCTGCTTGGCAGGCTTTGACTTGAATGAAATTTTGAAACTTGAAATTGCCGCTCGGGCGGGCTTTGACTGTTGAAAGCTTGAAATTGCTGCTTGGCAGGCTTTGATTTGAAATTTAACTGCATCTTGAAATCTGTATATCCTTTGATGATCTCCTTCATGGTACACTCCTTGGTGTGGCATACTTTGTGCCGATGTGAAACATTGGGCTCCAATTATCAAGGTTGGTCCTGACTTGCTCTAGTACGACTATGAAACTTGTAAACGAGCTTTGCGAAGCTTTCTATTGCTCGAAAAGAAATGAGAAGAAAATAAAATGAAAGAATTTCAAGAGGAGACATTGAATGAAAAATGTCTCTAGAAAAGCAGAATTTATCCGGAAGTGAAATAACGACCTTATTAAGCATGACATGCATTTTGGAATCAACTCTTCATCCGTTCACACGATCTTATCCCTGATTTTGCTCCCATTCTTCAAATCTCGTATGATGGCAAATCTAACGACCCTCATTCGACTAGCAGTGCCCTTTCGGGTTTTCACAGACTAGCCTCTCTCTTTGTTCTTTTAACTCACCGTTGTCTTGCAGCGCCCTTTCAGGTTTTCATCGACAAGACTTCACTTTTTTTTTCTTTTCATTTTTTTCTTTTCATTTTTGTCATTTTTCGTTTCCCAATCGACCTCCGATCTTTCCTTGATGCTCAACCCCGTCTTTCTTTTCTTCCTTCAATTTTGGCATTTATCTTGATTCCTCGGAGAATTTATCCTTTAATGACCTTGGGGCTCCCAGCTCCCAAATGCGATTGTCGGCTTATAAGAATGCGACTTTACAGCGTGGACCTTATCCCTTGATACACTACTCGGCTTGACATTCTCAATGATCGGTCAGAAGGGTCTTTATTTGGACTGTAACATTGGATTTGGTTAGGCTATGAAGAAAAGGATTCAGCATAAAAACTCAGAAACATCTCATGAGACGACTGGAATGAGCATCACAAGATTTGAAATCACCGCTTTTGAAAAATAAACCAAACTTTTCCCCAGTTTAGGCAAATTGGGGATTCCTTCTTTTTTTTTTTTTTTTTTCCTTTGTTTTGAAGAGCGGTATGAAAGCATCTCATGAAACGACTTGGTAAAATATTTACAACCTTTGGAATCATTTCTTTTAGAATAATAACTAACTGAGGCCCCAATTTATTGAAAACCCGAGGAATTATCTTTTGAATTTTCTGATATGCAAACATAAGGGATATTGAGACTATCCCCCGAGATAAACACAATGAAAGAAAAGGATATTGACTTTCTTCTCTTTCTTTTTTTTTTTTTTTTTAAATAAATTAAACTTCTGCCCCAGTTTAGGATAAACTGGGGCGCCTTGAGTTTCTTCCTCAGTTTCGAGACTGATATCTCATGAAACATATGAATAGATGGTACAAAAACATAGAAGTTTGTTTTTATTTTATTTTATTCTCTTTAAAATAAAATAAAAACAAACTTCTGCCCCAGTTTAGCATACATTGGGGATTTGAATTTCTTTTGACATTGGCCGCAAACTTGGAGGCAAGATTTTGCGTCAATATGAGACAGGAGAAAAATGAACTTTCCCATGTTATGACCGCACCCGAATGGTTGCCTACGTATCCTTTTGAGAGGAATCAGGTCAGACGTAGCTCTACCACTGAGGTAGATTTTGTTGTTTCATTTTCAATTTTTTTTTCTTTTTTTTTTTCATTTTTTTCTAATTTCAAGCACATTGATTCCAAAGGAGGGTAGGCCAAAGAAAAACCAAAACAAGGCTAAAGAAAAAAAGACTGACCAAAGGATATAGTGTTTGGGTAGAAGAAACGAAAGTCGTTCGTCATCCCGACCCGAGAATGCCTCACACAAATAATGGTTCAATCAATTGACCTGGATTGATCCACACGTGTCCTCGACTTCTGCTTCACTGATGGTTCTCAAACTGATATTTCATCTTCGGTCGATGCGACCGTGCACGATTTTGAAGTTCTCACCGATCTCCCTTATCAGATGACAATTGATTCCCAACTTAATTCACTCCCTCTTTTATCCCTCACTACTCAGATAACCCGCAATACCAGAGCGCGTGTTTAGATCAAGACGTAAATTCCGCACGCATGTCATGTTATTAAGGCCGACAAAATATAAAAACAGAATACTAAGAAAACAAAATCAAGAAGGAAAATAAGAGACATAATGTTGAGACGAGAAAAGGATCTCGCTTTTCATTGAATTAAAGATAGAAGGGTTTGAACATCAAAATAAGCAAAATAATGCACTTGGATTACAACCCTTAAATAACCAAGTACATAGAAAGATTAGCACAACAAGCTACAACATTTCACAGTCACTCAATTGCAAATCAGGGCTAGTTTTCCTATGTTAGGCATTGTTGAACCCTTCACAAGGATGCACCATGCTGATACCAAAGAAATTCCCTGAATCTGGCAACATCTTCTGCTTTTCCTCATTTCGTCCAACTTCCATTGGGGTAGACTTCACTTCTTTGGGACTGATGAATGACCGAGTAAGATTTGAAATTGGCTTCTCGAGAGACATGTTCGTCTTCTTCATTTCATCACCCTTTACTCTGTCTGCTACCTCAAACACAATTTCAAGGGCACAGTTCATTGTCACAAGCGTTTGGTTAGCCCTAATTGACACATCACCAACAGGTACTATCGGCATTGCAGATTCAGCTTTCAAATCTTCTCCACATACCATTCCCACCATATACACATCATCATGGACGGGCAACGAGTTCTGGTTTATATCTGGTGCATCTGAACCCTCAACTTGAATCTGATCGTTATCAATCAAAGCTTGGATATCCTTCTTGAGAAAATGGCAATCCTCAGTGTCATGTCCCGGTGCACCTGAATGGTAAGCACATCGGCGAGAATAATCAACCTTTTCCGTGGGATGCATATTCCCATAGATCGGCCTCAACATATCCAAAGCCTGCAACTTCTCGAAGACACTAGTGTAAGATTCCCCGATTGGCGTGAGCTTTCTCTTTTTCTCTTCTCGCGCCTTCTTGTATTCGGGTCTTGGGATGAAAGTAGAGGGTCTCCTTGATCGGTATGGAAATTCTGGTGGAGTCCGATATTGTTTATGTGGAGCTTGGTGAGTGTGGTATGTAGGCTGTGAGGCTGGCGCGGTCCATTGCGGATATGAAAAATTTGGAGCATATGGTCGCGCTTTTTGGAGTGGAGGAATGGAATGTTTTGTATTTTGTAAAGGGTAGTGTCGCGAATGCTGCTTCTGTGAGGCTCGATGGCGTGAGTGGAGCCATTTGTTCCGTTCCTCATCCCTCCTTCCTGGACCTCGTTCTCTTTCATCTTTCTTCCCAAGACTCTCCGTCCTAACTAAGCCTGTGAATGGTGGAACAGAGACCAGGGGTGAAGCACACCTCTGTTTGGGCAGAGGTGGTGGTGCCGGAGGACACCCTGGGAAGGTTCTCAGAACATCTGTTGTGCTATAGTAGGGAGAGTCGGGAGAATACTGCAGGTCCTCAGCTGTAGGGCCTTGTGCCTGATGTAAGACAGTCGAGGCATGCCCTAGAAGACTAACTGGCACGGTAGAACAAGCTTGTCCTGTGTTCATGGCGATATACATATCAGCCACCAATTGTTTCAAATTTTTGACCTCTTCAGTCAACCTCTTGTTTTCCAGCACCAGAAGTTCATGGATGCCGATCTCGGAATTTCCCTTATCAAACGACATGGTAATGGGTTCCTTTGATCCTGTTGTGTATGTGTGGAATGATGCCAGAATTCCGTACCAAATCTCCAAATTCCAAAGCTTTGCACAAACAAACCGGGTTAGCACAAAAGAAGCACATATTGCAAGCCTAGGGTTGTTATGCGTCATCCCGAAACGGTTAACGGCGTAAGCCGAGTGTACCGGTCGTAACCCCGAAAGATTACAACGTGCCTTGAGCAAAACCAGAACAAAATTGTAACTCATACATAATCAGCACAAGGACGTACTTGGATGATTAATGTATATTTTTTTTCCTTTCCCATTTTTTTTTTCTGACTCAACAAATGTAATTTAGACAAACGACACGAGACAAACTCAAAATAAAAGTGCTTGACATGATGCACGAGTCAAAGATATATACAAATTGACACATTGGGCGGGTACACCCATATGGTGAAAATAATGGGACCCGGCATTTTAGCGAAGTCTGATTATTTCACGAGGATCGACACAAAATAGAACTTAGCTAATTGCAATTTATCGCATGTACCCTGACTTGACCTTAAACAAAACAAAATAAAGCGGGACCTTAAAATAACATTTTTTTAAAATTTTTTTTTTTTTAATGAAAAATTAAGACTCAACCGGAGATTCGAAACGGAACTTAAGAACGGATTATGAAACAAACTATTTTTCTTATCCGAAAGGTGACTCCAAAATCGGACATTACGACAACACAAAGACTGACACAATTTTTTTTTTTTTTTTTTGTTTTTTGTTTTTTTGTTTGAAACAAGCTCTTTGATCCAATTCGAGAAAGAATCTTTAGAGTATTTACAAAATCTGGCAATTAGGACGACGCAAAATATTACATAAATTAGACGCAAAATTGATTTCTAAAATTGGTCATTATGAAGGTGTAAAACCCCGATAAATTAATTTCAAAATATGAACTTGACTTGGACACAAACACAAAGGGTCCCAAAATTTCGCCATTATACCGGCGCAAAACTATGACAAATTATTTCCTAATACTTGAGACCAAACCCGGACACAAAATTAGACTCTAAGAGTTCTTGAAAAAATTCGCCATTATAATGGCGTAAAATGACAACTAAACAAAAAATATTTCGAAACACGGGACTAAACCCAATTTTTCTATCATTTTCCTTTTTTTTTTTTTTTTTTTTCCAAAATTTGGCTCTCGCCCTTCGGTGATCGGTCAGCATAGCAACCCTTCGACTAGAAAAAATGCAACACATTATATGCTCATGATGTGTCTTTTGGGGACGCGGGCCCCATTATGACACGAGGAAGTCAGCCTAGACAAGTGCGGTACACCGGTACCGCACCTTACTAAGTCTAATGACATGCAAATAAATCGGTCTAGATAGAAGCACAAGTTCAACTCTAGGTGACTCAATGGGTTCATGTTCTATAGTTTCTGGCAATTTGGAAGTGCCTCGGGGGTACCGGTCGACAACGTCTAACGGCCTAACCCAACGCACCTCCTCCTAAGAAGGGTTAACTTTTTGTGTCCTGAGACACGACAGAAATTCCAGACGCCGAAGCGAAACTGGCGTGCATGTGTTCAGTGTTCCAGAAGACTCACAGGTGTACGAGAGAAGACAGTTGTGTATATACAGTTCAAACATATCAAAGCAGTAACATTCAAGGCAACATATACAAACAATATTCAACTGCCGAAAGCGACAAATTTTAAAGCCTGAGACTCTCAGTTTTTTCACTTTCCTCCCCAGCGGAGTCGCCAAGCTGTCACGACCCTTTTTTAACTTAAAAAAGAAAAAACTATTATAGTTTTAAAAAGGTCTGTGACGATGTTCAAAGGTACACAAATTATTTAGAGATTTTCGGAGTCGCCACTTGACAAGTTAAAGGTGTGCCAAGTCACCAAAGTGGTGTACCTAGAACACCTATGACTCGTAAATGGTCTGCGTCAGAGTTCCGGGTAAGGATCTCGATTGACTCGCGGGAAGGTGTTAGGCACCCCCAAGTCCTGTGACAAGCACAGTTGCTTTTATTGGCGCATTTCGACTCTTTAAAGTTGTTTGTTATATTTGCCTTTGTTTGTTACGCTTCGATTCATTATTAATTTTTATCATTTGACAATTGAAACTCCAATCGAATATAATCGCGCAAGCACTTCGCTCATTCGAAATCTTCTGACTTAAATCGATTAAATCGCGCAGGCACTTCACCCGTTCGAAATCTCTCGACTTAAAGCGAGTTTCAAGTGGAGAATCGGACATTGATATTTTGTTAAGCCGGTCCAAGCATTGGTTGTGCTTCCAACTTAATAAAAAATATTATTTTTTCTTTTTTTTAAAAAAAAAAAAAAAAATTTAATAAATACTAATACTTCGAATATAATGAGATAATTACTACATCATCTTTATCATTACTATGACGATCTGCTATTGTTAAATATATTTCCCAACGAACGTCTTCCTTTGATCCATTAATAATTGAACTAAACAACCACCATTCAATTAATCACTTTAAAGTAGCCTACTCTCTTAAAACTTGCGGTCTCTACTTAAAAAGGTCAAACTTATGAAAACTGGTTTACTTTTGCAAAGCCCATATCAATAGCCCACCACCTGTTTTCATAAAGTTTGCACTTCAGTTCCTAGTTAGCTCACTACTTTCAGATATATCCTTATCTCCATTATTTTGCAAGTTTTTACTTAGTTTCAGACTTGTATTAGTTTGCATTAAAGTCCTATTTTCCAATTTGTTTCAGATCTACCCACTTGTTAACATCCTAAATTTGTTTGACCATTTCACATAAAGGAGACACTAAAAAAAAAAAAAAAAAAAAAAAAAAAAAAAAACGCAGCCCACTAAAGTTGATACAAACCAAATCAAGTCTCTTTTGTCTTAACTAAGCAGCTATCATACAAAATTTATGTAAAAACATGTTCATTCTTCTTTAACAAAGCAGTAGCAAAGACATAAAACATTAATACTAAAGTAAAGTTCTTTGTGGACTTGACATTTATCTCATGCATAATCATACAAAATAAATTTATTCTTACAAGTTTAAAAGGAAAAATACCTAGCTTGAAGACCAAAAAGCTTAGTAAATGAAAACTATAAGCCCAATGAAAGATACCAACCAGCAACACATGCTTACGCCCAACAGCTTCTTAAAGAGCCAAATTTCCGCTCAATCTCGAGACCCTTTCCTTTCCTTCTTTTTTTTTCTTTTTTTTTTTTTTTTAATTTTTTTCTCCCCAAGAATGACTCTTTTTTTTTCACTACTTTTTCCAATTTTTTTTTCTTCTAGTTCTCAAGTTGAGACTAGTAAAATATTTGGCTAAGATCTTGTTGGTTTTGAAATTCTTACTCTAAACTTTTCATTTTTTCTTTCACTATCCTTTTTTTTTCAAATCTCTCTCTTCCCCACTTTTGTATATGAGAATAGTGAATGTGTAGTCTTTTTGGAGTGAAGAGTGTCCCCCTTTTTGTTGGTTTTTTTTTTCTTCCTTTTCCCTAAAAAAATGGAAAAGAGTGGAGTAAATAGGTAGATAAAAGTACAATCATTCATGTACTTTGTACCACTACTTTGACTCTCTCTTTTGACATCATCACATTGACATCATCACATTGACATCATCAATCCCATGTCACTTCTTTTTTTATTTTATTATTATTTTATTTTTTTTTGAAAATCTTTTCAACATTTCTTCCTAATTAGTTACTAAAAATGACTAAATAATAAGACAAAGATCACATGAATATTATCACAAATTTTACGTAATTTTAATATTTCGTGCCAAAATTAGGTGATTACATGTTGTATCTCTCCTAATATATAAGAATGACTTGAAGCAGCTCATGGTCGTCCAGCCATGGATGAAAATGGAAATTGGACTTTAAGCTGCTTTGATTGCATAATACATTCTGCACATGCTTTTGTACCTTTTTGGCTTTAATGGAAATACACAAATCTTTACAGATTAATGTCATGTGCATCCTCTAAAATTTCGACTAGAAGTAGGGTCTTAACTGACTTTTACGAGATATTGTCTATGCTCTTCCTAAAACATCCTTATTCTTCTAAGAAATTACTAGGCCAGCTGTTGCTTTGAATAGTGGGACTTTCTGCCTCATTTTAATTGAAGACATCCTGAATTTATCAAAACGGCACCCACCGTTTATAGTAGGGCCCCACTTGATTTGTCACTTCACACGTCACGGTAGCCTTTTAGCCTACATATAAAGCAGGACCCACTTATAATTAGTGTTAGCTGATAACTCTCCATTTTAGCTGCTTCAATAAAAATTGAATTTCTTTAATATATTAATACAGTTTGAGTTTCATGTAACTAGAGAACCATTAAGTTTTGATGTAGGGCTTTAACTCAGTGTAGCACAATTCTATAGGAAAAAGGTATCTCAATTTCATTATAAAGCTAAATTTTTTTACTAACAAAATGAAGGTAATATACTTCAAAAGATTATCAGATTAGTTAGTTAGCTAGCGTTTGGACATAAATTTAGTTGAAACTTGGGAATTTGAGTTTTTGGAGTTGAGTTGAAAAATAATTTTTGAAACTTGAAGTTGTGTTTGGACATAGAATTAACTTGAAAAAATAGTTAAAGTTTTGTAAGTAGTTTTTCAAAATTTCTAAAAACTACCCAAAAACAGCCTTTGAGCACTTTTTGAGTTTTTGGGACTTTTTGGGAGAAGTTTTGATGAAATAATATAAACAAACAGTTTTTCTCCTAAAAACTCTCAAAAACTGTCCCCAAAAACTATAAACAAATGGGGGTCTAGTGAAGAGCTCTATTTGGATTTTACAAACAAATTTATATAAAACAATAAAAAGATGAAATAGCTACTTTTTCCCTGTAGTTGTCACTAATGGCAGAATAAATATTGCGGACATTTTAAATTATGAAAGTTTAAAAATGCTAAAAGTCAACTTATACAACACCGTAAGTTTATAAAGGAGAAAAATTGTACTCCCTTTATCTCAATTTATGTGACAAGATTTTATTATTAGTCCATTTAGAGAAGCACTATATATTTTTATATTTGCAAATAATTTAACACAAACTTAGTGCACGTCCTTAATGAAAAACTTTTATAGCTGTAAAAATCCCATGACTTGGACCAGACATGTTTAACCGTACAAATTTTGAAGTCTTCAAGATGTAAGATCGTATTATTGCACTTTTTGTCCCATCTCAATTAAAAAATATTTGAATAGACGTCGCGTTTAAGAAACAAAAAAAGAAAAAGACAATTAATATGATACAATTACCAGGATAACATAAGAAAATGATACAATTACCAGGATAACATAAGAAAAAGACAATTAATTTTGTATTATTTTTTTAAAATAACACTTAAAAGAAATAGACACTTATTAAGTAACGGAGGTAGTATTATATTTCATCTTTTCCTATTAATAAAATAATTGTACAGTTGTCTTTGGAATTTCAAAAAGAGCTAATGTACAAAAAATGCTATACAGCTGGAGTAGACTTAGGGACACGAATTCCTAGATGGACTTGGCTTTTCTCTTAGGACGCCTTAATTTTATTTATTTTTCTTCAATTATATTGTACAGTCAATTGTAAAAAGTGTCCTAACGAAACACAACTTTTCTTTTCCATTAAAATTTTGCAAAAAATATTTTCATATTGAGAAACGTGAACACTAGTATAAGCTACAATGTTTGTTATATCATGTATAAAAATGATTTAGGTAACTTACTAATTTTCAGACCTATTCAAAATGTTAAAAGAACTTTTTAAATGTCCGACTAGGCTTAGAAATGTATGTTTCTAGATCTAATAACAAATCAAAGCGTTAAATAAATGGTTCAAAAATTATTACTAGGAAAGCTTCTTTCAAATTAATCCATAAGAGGTTTTGGAAAATAATAACTTTAAAACATAAAATAGTTCCCTTAAATATATGTAAAGTGAACCAATTTTATGCCTGTAAAGTTTGTTGTGCATCTTAATTGACAAAAATTATTCATAGAAACAAAGGAAAGTTTGTATGTACTCTTAAGTTTTTTCTTATACTTAATCTACAGTTAGATATAGTAGCGATAGGCTCAAAAAGTAAGCATTTAATGTAATAATTAAAGTAAATCCTTCTAATCTTAGAAAAGTTTCGATTTTTTTAAATAAATTAAAGATATATCACATAAATTGTAATAAATATAATCTCGAAAGTGAGCGATTAAATTGCGCTCGAAATGAAGAATACTACACTATTAATTAAAAATAATCTTAGAGTTACCATAAATGATTTGTGCATAATTTAATCCTTCAACAATGCACTATAATATAAAGCTATCTGTTAATGTTTATTAATTAACCAATTTTGGAAATTAATAAACAACATCACACACAAAAGTTTTCTTTATATTTGAAAAATACAAGGAATACTTCGAAGAAAAACTGCAGTATTATGTTGAGCTATGTATTTTAACATGTTTGACAATTCGACTGGGAATATAAAATTTATTTCACTAAATATTTTTAATAATCATAAAGAGTAATTAAAGGGTTAATACAACAACAACAACAACAACAACAACAACAACGATAACATCAACAACAACAAACGTCTAAGTACGATGGGATATAAGCAGAGCCTACCTATCAAGATAGAGAAGCTGTTTTCGATAAACTATCAACTAAAAGATAGCAAATGTTCAATGAGATAAATCCTTAAAAGTAAAAATTTTAAAACACAACTATATTTTTTGTTTCGTTAAAATACTTGAGAATTGACGGAAGAGACACTATACTGTAGGTTCAAACAAAAATGATTTATCACAATATGGTATCTTCGGAAAACCAAAGGATGATTTAGCCATTAAGAAAAATAATAAGAATGATTTACTTGAATGGTAAGTGAGTCATCAAAGAGTTAATTATATTTCATTACCTATTCGACTAGGTACGTAATAGAACTCAAAAAATTCTTTAACTTTTACCTTCAAATTCTATTTCTACCATCACATTATATCAATACCTAAAAAGCAATGAGTAGGTTAAAATATATTCAACAGAAAACAGCCTAAAAATGAAGGTACCGCACTTGAATTTCTGAGAAGATATCATATATGTAACGATTCCATTTTATATATTAGAGAATTCCTATAACTCCACAGCTAGAAAAAAGTTCATTATGACATTCACTTGAGTTTTCTAATCTAATTTCATATAATTTATCGGTAGCTATCATAAATGTTTCTTTAGGAAATAAATATTTAATAACTAATACTCCCTCCGTCCCAATTTATGTGGCACCATTTTCTTTTTTGTTTGTCCCAAAATAAGTGGCACATTTCCTTATTTGACAACTATTTAATGCATCATCTCTATTTTATCCTTGTTGGGCCCTACCTACTTTTAAACCTACCAATAACTTTTTTATTACTCAAATTTTCTCTCTCTTACTTTTTCAAGGGTAAAATTGACTTCACAAGGTCAACCTCTATTTTCTTAAACTCCGTGTCCGGTCAAATGGTGCCACATAAATTGGGACGGAGGGAGTAGTACAAATAATACGCTAACCAACTTCAAAAATTTCCTTCGACACTTGGGCCTGGGCTTAGCGCAGGCATACCGTCCTAGTTATTACTATATTAGAAGAGTGGTAATGGTCGTTCAGGGGTATTCCGGTAATTTCATAGTCATAGCTGATTTTGACTCTGCTCCAGGTATTAACTGCATTTCAATCCACGTGTCTTTTTAGTTATAATACATCAATAACATCTTTCTAGAAAGTTTTGAGAATATCCTCTTCTCAATTGTCAGCTGGGCTTCAATTTTCACCCAAATCTTTTGAGTCTCTCTTCATACCTCCCATTTCCGTGTCTGAAGTTGGTTATTATTCCATGATTGAAGAAAAGATTGAAATATTTTGAATTGAGAAAATATATAGATGAAATAAAAGGAGAAGTATCTCACTGCAAATATCTTTTACGGTATCTCTTCAACTCTTCAACAATGTCTTTCTCAATGATTTTTTTTATGGGTTGTTATCTTCATTTATTTTCTTTTAGTTGGATTTTTCGAATCTCATGGATCATTATGAAATATACCTTTTTGTTGTAGTGAAATGGAATATTTGCTTATCATTTTTCTAATTCTATTTTAATTTCTCAACTTAATAACAATTTTTCAGAGTTTTTCCTTCCAAATTTAACCCAATTTTATCTTTTATTACCATTATGCGAATACGATATGTTTTCAGTGATTGTGATTGCCCTAATATTTGTACTTTCTATCTGCCACATGAAGTGGAGTTTTATTGTAGGTCTTTTTCGCAAAACATGTTTTGCTTAAGATGACCACTGTAAATTTTGGGAAAAAGAATCCTTTTAAAATTTAGTGGAGCTCCTAATTTCATGAATCTAAGACGGAATTTGACACGAATTCTATGGTTACATGCCTGTAAAATTTGTAGGCTTTCATCCTTCGTGGAGCACGTAATCTCAATTTTTTCATGAACTTAAAGCTGATAAAGATTAGTGAAACACAAATTTTGATATTTTCGTGGATTATGAAGGTTGTTGCTTGTTTTGTCTATGCTTTTGACTGTAATACCATGTTTGAGGCCTATTATAGAAGAGCAACATTAGTAAAAAAAGAAATGTAATTTCATGAAATTAAGCTTTCGAACTTCCATTGTACTCTCTCTCTCTCTCTCTCTCTCTCTCTCTCTCTCTCTCTCTGGAATATTCTTGAATATTAGGATATAAAGATGAATCACCTGGTTTCGATTATGGAGCTACGCTGAATTTTAAGTTGTAGTCTTTATTACTTCTACAAGCATGATACAAATTTTCTATACATGTGAGGCTGCTCTAAAACTTGCACCTTATGTTTGTGCCTCAGATCAAGTTGCTCTAGCTTAACCTATATTTATTAGGATATGATATCCTCTAATATTCCTTGAGCCGAGAGTCTATCAGAAACAACCTCTTTACCTTGGTGGGGGTAAGGTCTGTATACATCCCATCCTTTCCAGACCCCATTTGTGGGACTACACTGGGTATGTTGTTGTTATTGAGGATATCCTCCAATATGTACTAATGTACAATGAATTTCATACTCTGCTTTCTTTCCCAGAGAAGCACAATAGATCAAATTCTAGATTGTTGAAGTAATACTTCTAAATACATATTTTTGGTATACATTTAAGTACATTAATTGTATACTATTAATGATAATGAATGAAATGCCACTATCTGTTGAATGCCTTAACACAGTTAGCTGAAGAGTAAAGCTGGGTAAGGAGCAATTGCAACCCAAGATGCTGATATCCAATAAAGAATCATTATGCATTTTGACTTGTGTGATTTACGGAATCCCTTAAGGTAAAATGTTAGTCAAACTTATAAAATTCAATTTTCTCGTTCCCGCTATTGAGATAATCCTGATATTCATCATGTAGGCCAAAATAAAGAATAGAATATGGTAAAGAATATTGTTTGTGATGCTCTTTTATCTTCTGAAACAGTGGGAAATAGAATATTAACTTATGAGGAGACAAAATCAGTATCAAACTTAGAAATACGACCATGTTAGTCCTAAGACGCGCCTTCAATTGGGCTATCATATAAAGCAACTTTGTAGGTAAAAACTGATTACAAAGGTCGAGATTACCTTTTATTCCATACAAACATGCACACGGTCTACTTTCACCACTGACTAAAATGGTGATATAATTTTTAGCTCCAAAGAATGGACACGTGCTCATCGTACAGATACCACGAGAGCTTGGTTTTAGCTGACATCTACTGTTGCGAGAGCAATTTTCATTTTTCATCACTCTCTCTGTGTCTGTGAGTTCTCATTTTCCTCTCTATGCTTTCATTACCTAAGTTACTCGGACTCGGGTACAGGTATCTGACACGAGTACGGATCTAGAGGTCGAATTCGGAAAAATCTAAATTTAGAGATTTTGGGGTATGGATCCGCACACTGATACAGGTGCGGGGATCTGTCAAAAAAATTTAAAATTCTAAAAATAAAGTCATAATCCTTAATTTCGATTCTTCCTAGAGAAGTTCTCTTCCCCAATATCTCTGTTTTTCTCTATTAAGTCGTCTTCCCAAAAGTTATCCTCAAAACATAAAATCAGAAATCCGAGAATGTTGTCAAAAAATGAAATAGAGACAAAAGACTATAAATTTTTGCATAATTTTGAAGGTATCTCATTTCCAATATCTTCCGATCAGTAATAACCTTATCTCGAGAGTCTATTTATCAAAAAAATTCTTCAATTTTCTGTAAATTTTGATCAAAGTATCCATTTTTATTTGACCACATCCGGTGTGAATCCCGTGTCCTATCCGACGTGTGTCCTATCCGACACGGGTACGGTGACAATTTTGAAGAGTCCGAGTAACTTAGTTCATTACTGTACAAGTTTTGTTTGCACTATTTTGGTTTCTCTGCTCAGTCACTCCTTTTTGGATTTTCAATACTAAGAACCATGGAAATGTACAAATGATTTTCTATTTGTTTCTTCCATTTTCCTCTATTTTTGTCAAACATGCATAACAAGTTCTTATGAATATAGTTTCTACTTGCTACTTCCATGGGAATTCCAGTAGACATGATCATAGTGTGACCTGATTAAGGAGATTTACTGCTGAAAAAGAGGTAATATCTGCATTTTGTTTTTAACATTATTAAACTATAAGCTGTCTTGCATGTTGTTTTTGTTATTTTTTCTTATTCTTCTAGCAGAGATCGTTGCATCCAGTGTTTTAGTAACCCGTATTTTATCAGCCATAAAAAGCAAACCAAACTATTTAGCTACCAAACCAAGTTCAAGGATAAGAGGCAAGCAACAGTTAAAGATATACGACTCATTTGAATATCTTCTAATTTTTAAATTCTGTATTTGTAATTAGTTCACAGTGCGTTAATGCAAAGCTCATGTTTTGGAATTGTTTCTTGTATGTACAATATTATAATTTTTGATGTTCTTTTGTTATTCACCAATAATGAAACTGTGACTTAACGTAAAATTACTATTACTTTATTTTCAAGTGTTTGTTGCATAGAAGTTTCAACTTTCAATTATTTAAATCTTATGTATCTTGAGTGTCACGACTTTAACACATAAAAATTAAAGGGAGGTTTACAAAAATACCCATCAAAATTAAAATATTTACACACTTCTACCCATAAGTTTCATATTTACAAGCCCTACCCATAAACTATTTACATGTCCTACCTATCTAAACTTGTATACTATCATTTATGCAGTATACCTTAAAGGTATACATCCGTATCTAGACTTGTATACTATTATTTATGCAGTATACATTAAAGGTATACACCTCATAAGGTATAACAAAGGTATACAGTAATAAATGGGTAGATTGGGTAAATACTTTTAATTTCATGGGTAGTATAATTTTTAATGGGTATGACTTGTAAATAGTTTGAATTTTATGGGTATATTGTGCAAAAAATCCAAAACTAAATTGTATTCGGAAAAGTCTGATAAGTAGCCATTTTTGGACGCATTCATTGGGGACTATCCACCGTTTCAAAATTCACTGAAGAATAGTCAAAAATTTGCATGCACACTTAAGCTCCATTAGTGTTGGAATAACACCTCAGACTAGTCCCATAACAAAATACTGGGGCTTTGAACAATTGTCAAAGCCCCAGTATTTTGTTACGGGACTGAAGCTTTATACAAAGTCCCATAACAAAATAATCCCATAACAAAATAATGGGACCTTGAACTAACATGTTCAAAGGTCCCATTATTTTGTTATGTGACTTTGTTCCATAACAAAATAATGGGACTTATCCCATAACAAAGGTCCCATCAAAGGGATAAATCTTATTACTTTGTTATGGGACTTTATATATGAAGCTTCAGTCCCATAACAAAATGCTGGGCTTTGAACAAGTTTTGTTCACAGCCCCAGCATTTTGTTATGTGACTAAAGCTTTATACAAAGTCTCATAACAAAATGCTGGGGCCTTGAACAAAACTTGTTCAAAGCCCCAGTATTTTATACTGGGGTTAGTTTACTGAAGCTTTCCAGTATAAATACTGGGGCATTGAACAAAACTTGTTCAAAGCCGCAGTATTTATACTGGGATTTGTCCGGAGGTGGCTATTTCTCAGCGAATTTTTTTTTACGGTTACAAATCAATTAGCGCACGCCAAACAGGCCCCTACGCGAAATTTTTACATTGTATTTGAAATTATTGGGCCCGTATTGAGCACGGGCAATACTAATCTAGTTATATTAGAGAATGTCCCAAAGATCATATATTGGCCATATACACCATCTGCATTTATGAACCAACAAGAAAAAATGATACAAGTGTAAGATGTTCTTTCCTTATCTCTCATGACAAAAGCCTATTTAAAATGTTATGCTCAAGAGTATAGACTTGTAGAAAGTTTCAGAAAACGTTGGCAGTATTCTTCCTTAAAAAGGAGGCTTGACCAGTGTATGCTAATATGAGCGCCGGGTATGTCACGCAACACATGCTTATCTGTATAGAGCGAACAGTAAAATGACCAACATCAGCAAATAATGCCTCGGTTCCTGCAATTCATCATAAAAACAAAAGTTATTGGAACGCAAACAGTAGGAGAAATACTCACTGGCGCTACACGTTACACCAAAATCTAACAATTTAATCTTAGAAGTTAAACAATAAAGTGATAACACAGATCATTTGATCATGTTGTAGTGATAATTGGTTATAAGCAAGATAAATGTCTTGCATTTTGTTTATCTAGTGTAGTAAAAATCACCAAATGCGAGAAAGTTTTTTTCCCCTTTTTTCCTTTTGTCTTTAGTAAATTTGAGGTTGTGTTACCAGCAAGGAGCATAAACGGGGTGTTTACACTAACTTAATTAATCAATGTAGACGTGTTTGTCAGGCATAACCGCATAAATATACATAATTTATTGTGTAACCATGATTTATATTTTAGCCTTAATTTTGTAACAACTAAGGTTAAATTCTTTAGTCATTTGTAAACATCAGATGCAAGTATGTACTGTAATTACTTGTGTATGTGTGGAGAAATGGATACCTGTCATTGAAAGAACAACTCCGCCAAGAGAAATCCAAGCATCCTTTTTGTTTCTCTTGAAGTAGTCCACGATTTAATTAGGATTAATAGCTTTGACAACAGTTGTATCATGCTTCACGAAGTTGTAAAGTCCAATACCAGCAATGAGTGAGAACCACACACAAATTATAGGTGCAAATGTGTAGCCAACTCTATCAGTTCCGAATCTGTGAAACATAAACAGCAAGATCAATATAGCAATTGAAATCCAAACAATCATGTCTGCATTCAACGAAATCAAATTAACACTAGTCTGTATTACATATGGAGTCCGTGGAAGAGTAATATACTCCCTCCGTCCCATTTTAGTTGTCATTTTAGCAAGTTTCATTTGTTCCAAATTAGTTGTCGCTTTAGCATTTCAAGATATTTTTTACCAATTCTTTCCAACTATGCCCATATTTAATAAAGGAGTATTTCCTAAAAAAGTCAATCCAGTTTCATTTATTAGGGATAAAATAGTAAAAGACATACCCTATTTATTGATTTCTTAATGGGCGTGCATAAGCCTAAAACGACAACTAAAATGGGACGGAGGGAGTATCTACCCAAGGGAATTCAAAAAGCCTATTATCTCCGTTCCACTTCATGTGATTGTAAATTACGGGTAAAGTAGTAATTTTGAAATTAAATTATTAGAAAGGTATCATTCTTTTTAGAATGGACTAATAATGAAGTGCTGCTAAATAAAGCAGAACGAAGGAGTACTAAATTTTCACATGTGGGATATGAAGGTGAAACTTAAAGCAAATTTTGAGCCCCTCTACCACTAGATTAGAATCTTCCCTTATGTCAAGAGGACTCAAGAGATTATATAAGAATTCATGTTTGTCTTATTTACTCTATGTAATTTTCTGACAAAAAAGATTTAATTGAACCCCCAAGAGATTATATAAGAATTCATGTTTGTCTTATTTACTCGATGTAATTTTCTGACAAAAGAGATTCAATTGAACCCCTCGGATGTTACTTAATTAGCTCCGCCTCAAAATGAAGTGTGAAATAAGAATATATAAGATGTATTTTGGCACATCATCCTGTGTAAGTTACCTTCAGTCTGCTTTGGGAGCTGCTTCTTTGATTCCTCCAACAGCAGATAAAACTAGCCAGATCAATTGAAAATTCAAGTAATCAGTATATTTATATAATTAGGTCATGAAGTTTTAAGACAATTATAAATAATTTTTATGATATTATATCAGTTAGTAATCTAGTAAAATAGTAGTAGTAGTAGTATTGTGTAGTAACTACCCTTTGCATCACAGGTTAGCTTTAATTACTAATAGTGTAAGAAATTATTTCACCATCAGTGTAAAAAATAAAAAAGTATTTACTGTGATCTTAGAGTAAAAAGGGAAAATCGTGACGTGCCTGAGATGCACGGTGTGAGGACACCATCTCCAATAACCATGGAAGTACCAAGCATTGTGGCAAATAGCATAAAGAACTTCGAAAATTTGCTGTTTTCTAGCATGGATTCAAGTTTTGAAGCTCGACGTGTTCGATTATCAGGCAACTCAAGTTTGAAAGTTGACACATTTCTGTCTTCTGCCTCTTGACTTGGAATCAATCCCACCTTAGCGTATCGACATATCAAAGAGTACGTTGCAAATGTACCTCCTGTCAAATATTTTTTAAATCACGAGTAAATTTAATTAGCTTCTACTTACTATCTACATATATTTACTATTAATGCAATTTAACCAGTTAACTATTTCCTACATCTCAGTTTATGTGATCCTACCTCTTTTTAGGTCTATTTCGAATATAATGTATCTTTTGTAAATTTAAAAATAATTTAACTTTAAATTTACCATTGTACCCTTAATAAAATAATTATAGTCACACAAATATCAATAATTAATTTTAGACTATAAATTTCAAAAATTTCTTACTTTAAATTAAAACGGGGAATATTATTTTAACCTATTAATTTTAGTGTACGTGGGTTGCGCGTGTCATCGTGTCATCTCACGTAAATCATGCAAAGTTTTATGTATCAAAACAATGAATACAACTTCAATAAATTAGAGATAAAACTCAAATGGAACTTAAGCACGCTAGGAAAAAATACAATTTTCTAAGAAATAAAAAGACATAATTTAGAAGCACTAAAAATATGTTAAGTATATTAAGAGAATTATTATATCTTTGGTACTTACTTGTACAGATATTAATGTAGCTTTCATCTTATATACTACACAAGTCATATAAACATTATATAGTGGTAAAATGTTTAGCTAAAACTCAGAAATTTCAAAGAGGAAGAACATACTTGCATGCACCAAAATATTAGATCATTAATTGATCTCAAAATCACTATAATAAAGTAATTTTAAAGCAAGTTCTGATTAATTTAATTCAATCAACATGTTCTTATCTTGAACTCCCAATTCAAGGTGAAGACGTAATTAGCTAGGAAATTCTAGCTGAATAGATATAGCTGCCAAGCACATAAATTAAAACAAAGATGAAAATAGAACTATATGAAAGAAAATATCAAAGCCAAAGTCACACAAAATCATAAGCGAATTTAGAATTTCAAGAATATGGGTTCACCATTATTTCGAGCGGAGTTACAACATCCCAAAAGTGGTCTGCAAACAACCTTCATCCAAAAATTTATTGTTTATATAAGTTAATTATAAATTTATATACTATATTAAGGAAAACAATATTATGGAACATTTAAATAAGGATTGATCCCTACTCATATTATGGGAAAAAAAATATTATGGGACCCTAATTTTATTTATTACTGCATGGAGTTTTTTTTTTTTTCCTTCCCACAAGGAACCTTTTGCTTAAAAGACTATGTTGATTCATCGCCAGTAGGCACTATATACTAACACAATTATTGGCTTTGCAATAAGACTCCTAAACCTACCGTGTCTTTTAAAATTAGTGACTATCCTAAAAATAATATAAGACAAATACAAAAGAAAAGTGCGTAGATATTTTTTTACCTAAAATACATTATGCTAAAAAGCACTCGACTTCAATGGAACTCTAAATCTAATCATACTTGCTATGCATCTTGTATGAAATTGCGAGAAAAATTTATATTACCTAAATCATTCTTCTTCAAGCAAAGATTGAAATTTTTTGAATCATGACATCTGCAACGCATATGACGAGGAATTAAGAACTTCACCAAAATCAGAAAGCATGCAAGGAGAAAAACAAACTAAAACCTAATATATCAGAGGTAAATATAGCAATTTGATCATACGTTGCATATAAGTGGATAAGCAATGGATAAGCACCCTATTGTCACGGCCTAACTTTCAAAGTAGCACTCCGTGCGGCACTTGACGGTTTGTCTATCTTGGCGAGGGTGTCACACTATGAATTATAAAAGAATGACATTAAATTAAATAAAAAATAGAATTGTTTCAAGTTTCATGCGGCTGTTGTGAGACTCCAATATGCCAATAAAAGCTTTATATACAGAAGGTAGGAGGCGGTCAAAGTATTTTAATCCACCTATAATTAGTATGGACTTTAAATCATAAAGAATCATTAGAACTTCATTGTTAATCGGTATTTCAGTATCAATTATAATTTTGAGAGACACTTGAAGCTTATCAACCGGTTTAAATCAGCTAATCCAAACGGGCTCATATTCTAACTCAAATTCATATTACCTCCAAAATGCTTTCAGCCAAATAGGAAAAAGAAAAGGGAGATCAAGTACCATAAGGATTGATATTCTTAGATATTAACGTGGACTCAAGAAACCTAAACAAACTATAAAACTAATTAGGAACTCACACAGACGCACTCATGAGATTGTGGAAGGAAACCAAATACGTGAACTTTGGTTCTTATTTTATGGAATTATAATTAAGTCAATAAATTCCTAGTTTATGAAACATTAATTAATTCAATATTTATTAAGTTAAATTAGGTACGAAAACTTATTAAATATACTCTCTCCGTTCCAAAATGATTGTCACAGTTCGGATTTCGAGAGTCAAACGAGTTTAGCTTTGACCGTAATATTTTTATATGTCTTTTAAATATTTTGAATTATTAATTATTGTGACTTATAGTACTTTTTATGTAGTTTCTAAATATATAAACATCGTTATAAAAAACTTAAAGATTATATGTTTAAATTCACGGTCAAAATGAACTCGTTTGACTCTCGAAATCCGAACTGTGACAATCATTTTGGAACAGAGGGAGTATTAAATTTATAAAATTGTCCAACTTAAAAGCACTTACGAAGGATTAAAAAATCGTGTGATATTTCACTAATTTCTTCGTGCTTTTATAATACTCCTAGTATAGATAGATTTTTCATTTTGTCCTATTATGCATACTATAAACGGAAAAGGGTCAAAAATACCCTCGAACTATTGGAAATAGAACAACTTTACCCTCCGTTTGATTTTAGGTGCAAAAATACCCTCACCGTTAGCAAATGAGACCACTTTTACCCTTCTATACTAACAGAAGGCCAACTCACATTAAATAAGATTAAAAACTATTTTTTTTTTTTTTGCTAGCATGGAGCTCCACGTAGGACTCCACAACTTATCCAGCAATTCTTTACATTTCCTTTCTTCTACATCAGAGTACCCCGCCCATAGCCACCCCCTCCTTGAACATGATACTCCAAAGAAAGCTAAAATCATTGAGCTCAAACATACTTTACACTCCATTAAATCTTGAATTCTTTAAAACAGTGTATAACTTCTCATTAACATATTCTTCAGATCCTCATCACCGTCCAAGAATAAATTTGAGCACAAATCGAGTCTTAACGATTAAAAGTACATTTTTGTGGATAATTATTCCCATAAAAGCATTTCTACTTTGGTTTCTCCATGATTCTACCTATTGAATATTCAATTTCTTCAAGTATCCTAAATGAATATCACCCAATTTTCTTGAGAAAAGAAGGAAACGAAAAGGCAATTGTCAATGTAAAACCTTATTGGTTGATCCAAGGATATGACCTCTAACAAATACCCACTGTAAAATATTTAAATTGTATTTTTCCTCTTGTCATCATAATTTTTGAGAAGTTGAACTTTGTCTTTTTTCATTTTTCTTTTTGGAAAATTTTCTTCTTCTTCTTCTTCTTCTTCTTCTTCTTCTTCTTTTCTTATTATAATTGAAATTCAACGATTAATTAAAATATCAAAGTCTAATAAGTGGACTTACAATTTTTGAATATTTTGTTGTTTTGCAAAGACTTGGTTGTTGGAGGTGGTATGGTACAGTTATGGTTGGAGCGACGCAGTGGGTGTCTTTTTGAATTTTTAGCGCTGCCATGGTGACGGACAATGGTGAAGCAAAGAATCTGGATGTTTGTTGATTTTCA
Organism: Petunia axillaris subsp. axillaris; assembly: GCA_029990575.1. Classification (NCBI taxonomy): domain Eukaryota; kingdom Viridiplantae; phylum Streptophyta; class Magnoliopsida; order Solanales; family Solanaceae; genus Petunia; species Petunia axillaris. Next base: position 13,207,929 of record JARKNS010000006.1, read on the forward strand.
AAGAGAGAAGGGGAGGAGTGAACTGATGGGTGAGGGGAAGGAAAGTAAAAAGAGATGAGAAATGAAAATGAGGAAAAATGGAAAGGGAAAAAAGTTGCAGGGTCAGTGGTGGAGTCCTACGTGGAGCTCCATGCTAGCAAAAAAAATAGTTTTTAATCTTATTTAATGTGAGTTGGACTTCTGTTAGTATAGAGGGGTAAAAGTGGTCTCATTTGCTAGCGGTGAGGGTATTTTTGCACCTAAAATCAAACGGAGGGCAAAATTGCTCTATTTCCAATAGTTCGAGGGTATTTTTAACCCTTTTCCGTACTATAAATCACCTTAAGTTTAATATGTAAGATAACTATACTCATCGACGTGTAGAAGCTAAACTAATAACATAATCAAATCTCGATCGATTGAGAAAGATAGATGACGAGCAGAATACATTAAAGCATTGTAAAAAAAGTCATGCTATTTAGTTTTTTATTGAATACTCCAATATTCAAGAATATTCTCGGATTAGATATCAGATGGCTTGAATATTCAACAATTAGACACTACCTCACTAGCAGCCAGGCACGGAGAGGCCCATCGTTTCCGCTGCCGTGGTGCCGCCGTGAGCTAGGGTGGAAAGCTCAAAGTTGTTGCCACTGAATCTCCAAATCCCAAGGGCAAAAGGAAGAAAACCATAACCTGGGGCTTTTTGCTCCTTAACCTCTCCCAAGTCTTCCATTAAAAAAAGAACCTTCAAGTTTTAAAAATTAGTTAGATGACCTCATCTTTTTTAATCAGGATTAGGACTTAATTACACCAAAAAAAGCCTACACATCCCAACTCCTCAAGTTCTAAATATTACACTTTGGCCCATTACCAAAAAAGGAAAATTCCCTCCCCCCCTTCCAAAACTTGCCGCCCTATCCCTCCCTCCCCCCTCCTCTCGTGCCAGCCGCCTCCATTTCCCTCTTCTTCAGCTGAACTCGTTCCAGGGCCCAAATCCAATCATTTTGTTCCATAGCTATTAGAAATCCAATTTCCATCTTCAGTTTGCTCTCATTTCTTGATTTATGGTTGTGGATAGCTTTTAAAATTTCAATTTCAAAAGGTTCTAATCCGTCTATCGTAGTGGGTTCAAAGTGGAAGTTAAAGGGATTGGTACCTGCAAGCTTGATATGCGTGGTGACCGAACTCTATTTCTACATGATGTACTATTTTCCCCGTCAATTCGCCGAAATTTGGTCTCAGTTACTATGTTGATTAGTTTAGGATTTCATTTAGTCTTTCATGAACAAGGTCTTGATTTGTATTTGGCCAAGACAAAATATGGCACTGGTTATTTCTATGATGGTTTTATTGTATTGGATATTGTTCCTACTTTTAATAATAATAATAATAATATTAGGTTTTCCTTATTTACATCTACTTCCAACTATGTAATTGATGTAAATACGTGGCATGCTAGGCTTGGCTATATTGGTCAACAAAGAATGAATCGCTTAGCCAAAGAAGGTCTTCTTGGCACTTTAGATAAAATTGATATGTATACTTGCGAATTTTGCCTAGCTGGAAAAACTGCTAGAAAACCATTTGGAAAAGGTACTAGAGCCGATACTCCATTGCAGTTAATCCATTCTGACATTTGTGGTCCAATGAATGTAAGGGCAAGACATGGTGCTGTTTATTTCATCACATTTATTGATGATTTTACTCGATTCGGTTTTGTCTACTTTATTTCTCATAAATCTGAGACTTTAAGTTGCTTCATTAAGTTTATGAACTTAGTTGAAAATCAACTAGATAGAAAAATCAAGGCTTTAAGAACCGATCGATGAAGAGAATATTTGTCTGATGAGTTCAAACAATTATGTGATGAAAAGGAAATTCAAAGACAGTTGACTATTCCCTACACTCCACAAAAAAATGGTGTTGCGGAACGACGAAATAGAACCTAGATGGAAATGGTTAGGTCAATAATGGCACAAGAAAAATTGCCTATCACCTTTTGGGGTGATGCTTTGCTTACTGCTGCATATGTACTTAATCGTGTCCCTTCTAAATCAGTTACATCTACTCCATACGAGTTATGGACTAATCGAAAACCTGATTTGAGCTTTTTAAAGCCTTGGGGTTGTGCTCCATTTATCCATAATTCTTCTTCCCGACATAGAAAATTAGGTCCAAGGGGAAGAAAGTGTATCTTTATTCGATACTCCGAACAATCTAAGGGATATGTGTTTATAGGTGAACAAGATAATGGCACTGTAACTGAAATTGAATCACGTGATGTTACATTCTTAGAGAATGATTTTCCTAAGCAGGGGGAGATAGGTCATGACTTGTCTCTCTTTGAAACTGCGGACCAGACCGCTTCCGCTATAGATACGCAAATGGATTTGGATGGTGTTGACCATGGTGATAATGAACCTGTTCAAATTTCCACCGATATACCATTCGACCAAAATCCATTTAATGATGCTGGTCCCAGTGGGAGTAACTCATCGATTGATAAATCCATTTGTCAATCTCAAGCTCGACGAACGAGTCGTCCGCACGTTCCCCGTCGTCGATTTGAGATCGAATGGGAAGCATTTATGGTTACTCCACAAGATGAAGAAGAGCCAAGGAATGTAAATGAGGCTCTTACTTGCCCCGCTAAGGATAAATGGTTAAAAGCAATGGAGGAGGAGATGGAGTCTATGAAATCAAACCAAGTATAGGAGTTGGTTGATCTACCTATGGGCCGAAAAGCTATCGGGAACAAGTGGGTTCTCAAGATCAAGCGTAAGGCCGATGGTAGTATTGAGAGATACAAAGCTTGCCTAGTAGCTAAGGGGTATACACAACAGGAAGGAATTGATTATGAAGAAACTTTTTCGCCTGTTGTCCGTTTTACTTCAATAAGGCTAATTTTGTCAATAGTGGCTAACTTGGATCTTGAGTTGCATCAAATGGATGTTAAAACTGCATTTCTCAATGGAGAACTAGAAGAAGAAATATATATAACACAACCTGTAGGTTTGGGGAAAAAAGGCCAAGAGCATAAAGTATGCCGACTTCGTAGGTCAATTTATGGTCTTAAACAATCTTATAGACAATGGTATTTACGTTTCCATAATGCAATCATATCATACGATTTCACTATGATTCATGAAGACCATTGTGTGTACATCAAAAGGTCCAAAGATAAGTTTGTGATCTTATCATTGTATGTAGACGACATACTTATAGCTGCAAGTGATTTTGAGTATGTGAAAGAAGTGAAAGAGTGGTTATCATCAACATTTGAGATGAAAGATATGGGTGAAGCATCGTACATTCTTGGAGTTAAGATTTCAAGAGATCGTTCAAAGAGATTGTTGTCTCTTTCACAAGAGCCTTACATCAAGAAGGTTCTTGAACGATTTAATATGCAGGACTGCAGACCCATAAACTCTCATGTTTCTAAGGCTGAAGCTTTAAGTCGGAGGATGTGTCCTCAGACTCCATAAGAGATGTAACAAATGAGAAGGGTTCCTTATGCCAATGCAATCGGTTGTCTTATGTACGCTATGATGTGTACTAGGCCTGATATCTGTTATGCTGTTGGGTTAATTAGCAGATATCAGTCTAACCCAAGACAACAACATTGGAAAGCAGTTAAAAGGATACTACGGTATCTTAAAAGCACAGTTGACTACTCCTTGTGTTACCAAGGTGATGATCTGTAACTAATAGGCTACACTGATGCTAATTGGGGAGGAGATTTAGATGAGAGAAAATCAACCTCTGGATATGTATTCTTGTTGAACAATGGTGCCATATCATAGAGCAGCAAGAAGCAATCATGCATAGCTTTATCTACAATGGAAGCTGAATTTGTAGCACTTTCAGCCGCTGTGCAAGAATCTGTTTGGCTTAAACGTTTTCTGATACACTTGGGTGTGTATGACAACGCTGTTGAACCAGTATCCATCAATTGTGATAGTCAAGCTGCAATAGCCTACACAAAGGATCCCAAGTACCATGGCAAGACTAAACATATTGATATTAAGTATAATTTTGTTAGAGACTTGGTAATACATAAAGAAGTGAATGTGAAATACATATCTACGCATCATATGGTAGCAGATCCCTTAACGAAACCCATAGCATGTGATGCTTATGAGAGACATGTGAAGTCGTTGGGGTTGCGTAGGTGCTAATGTATTTTTTAGTTTTTTTTCCCAATTCATGTTCATGTAAAAACTACATCAATTTTTTTGAAGTTAATGATAGTTGAAGCCTAATTATCCATATTTGTTGGTTCATATACATATAATTATTATTTTATGTTTGGAACATAAAAGTCGAGTATAAGTAGTATGTCGGACAGACAAAAAATTGGCCTATTCACACAGGCAATCCCCGGCAACGGCGCCAAAAACTTGTTGCTCCCAAACGCACACGCAAGTATACGCGGTCGCCAAGTAATAAAGTGACTAAGTCGAGTGTCGATCCCACGAGGACTACGCAGACCAATACTTCGTAAACAATTTCTATCAGACTATCCAGGGGTCTTGTTCTTAATTGGAGAGAGTTTATGTAACCAAAAAGCAGTAATTAAAATGCTAGAAGTGTAGTCAAACAATGGTGCAAACTTTGGGTGTTATCAATATTAAGAGGACGGTCCAGGGTTAGAATTACGAACAATCCAGTTGATGTATTCAATTGATTTCACTTCTTAAATCCCGGGTTACTAACTAACAGATTAAATGTACCCGTGAAAACCTTTCAGTTCTTCACGGTCTATGCAGGCTACTCCAATCCCTATATGTCTATGGGTTGAATCACGTGCACGCATTAACGAATTCTGTAATTAGTTAAACTAGGCGAGCAAGTATATGTCTATCCTACTCACGAATTGGATCCCCGATGCCCGGGTTCACAAACTAGTTCTATTCTTTCTTATTACGTAATTAAATTCCCTCTTTCGAGTTCAATCTAAAAACCATAGATAATGCGTAATAATCGGGCCCTGACAATTACACAAGTGAAATCAAGAAAGAATAAGTAACCCGTAATGGGATTTAATTAATGGGAATCAATCTTCAAACATCAACCTTCATGTAATACTCTAACCCTAGAACGATATGTTTAGCCACGCATACTCATAATAACAACACAAGGAATTGATGTAATAATGAAATAATGATGAAATAAATTAATGGAAGGAAGAAAAACCCTTGTCTTGATGTTATGAGCTCTCAAATTTGCTCCAAAGTCTGAACTCCTTACAAAAACTAAGTAATAAACTATTTATAATGTTTCCAAACCCTTGGTAATAAGTTAGACCCAAAACTAGAAGGAATAGGGAGTAAAATCACGCACAAGGGGCGCTATAACGGGCGCCCCGCGCCTCGGAACGCGTGACAATGGACAGAGGACGTCGAAAGTTGGCCGCCTTGGGCATGCGGCGCGCTGAAAAACGCGCAGGAACAGTGGGCGCGGTGGGGCCCGCGGGGCGCCCCCTACAGCGCCAGGCCAATTTTTGTGTTTGCTCGCTCCTTTGCTCGCTCGTGTCGTGCCTTCGTGTGCTCGATCCAATCCTAAATCAAAATCCAATCTTTTCTTGCTCAATCATGCTCTTAAAAGCTCCAATTACATTGCGTAACAACCTACACACGCACGACATAAAATCAGTGTAAAACCGCATTCATAAACTATAAAACGAGCGAATAAGGTACTAAAACGTGAGGAAATATTAAGGAAATATAGGCATATTATGCCAAACATCACCACCCCACACTTGAACCTTTGCTCGCCCTCGAGCAAGTCACATCTCACTTCCCAACCTAGATAGAACAGGTCTGCCTATGACTATGGTTGATACCGACCATTGAACCAATGCACATATGACTACTATGGATCCACAACATGCCAACAATTTACCAAAACCCAAAAATATGAGAACAACCACCCCAAAATAACTCAAATACACAAACTCAACTTATTGCAACCATGCTCCCACAAAATCACACCTATCTACTCAACCAAGAAGCCATCAACTTCACCTATTTCATGCAAACCATGCGCCCTCACCAATATGAAGCAAGAGAGTGCCCCCCAAAAATCACACACAAAACCAATATCATGACTAGAACGGGGGCAATACAAATGAATTCACTCACTCTCATGAAAATCTCACATGTCACACACAATGTACCATAGGCTTGCCCGTAGTGTAGGACTCCACTAATGTAAGCTCACTCCAATCGGGATTAACTAGGACTTTAGAAAGATCGTAATGTAGGCTAAGGGGTTGGTAGGATACATATGGGTAATAGTGACTACCTCCCTAAGCACTTTAATACATCACAATTAAATTAAGCACAAATCTCATCAAACCACCCAAATCAACAACTTCTACACATACACCTTCTCAACAAGTAGCATTTTTTTATTTAAGCACACACTAGCAAGGAATGGATATCTTTTCTCTTTTTATTTCTTTTTCCACAATTTTTTCTTTTCTTTCAACTTTGCTATTTTTTTTTTCTCATTATCTTCCAACCTTGCCAATGCTTTTCACTACTTCACAATTTTACCATTATTCCCCTTCATTAGTTCCACTCAAGAACCTCCCAACATCCAACCACAACTCCAACATAACACACAATATCACTAAAGTGCTTAAGGAGTAAAGGGCCAAAAGAGACAATTTAGAACAAATGGGTAGGCTCGGGGTGTGGGTACCAATAGAAAGGATCAAAGCAATCACAACAACAATTTTTCCAAGGTATATATGTTAGGGTAGGCTAACAAAAAGAAGGCCTTGTATCATTTCCCAACTAGAGCAAACCTAGGATTTCGCTTTGCACACACACGGGGCAAGTTCTAGACATTAACATGCAACATGGAGTAAATAAGAACATGCCTCACAACACACATTGCACATGATCCACACAAAAAGATTCCATCAACAACTCTCAATCAAGCATCTAGAATGCAACTTGTGGAAATTTAAGCACTAATGCACAAAGGTTCACCACAAAGTCAAGTGAGCGGACTCAAGCATCTCAAGGGGGTCATTCCATTTTTTCCTAGGCATGCATCACAATTAAAACTCAAGGACACCACAAATAGCACATGCAATCAATTCAAGTCCACCGGTATCAAACAAATCAAAGGCACCTAGCATTCCACCTAGTTCCTACGCCTAGGGTCATCTAAAACTAACTATTCTAATCCTAAAAATAAAAACTACCCGGTTCAAAGGCCTCCCCGTGGAAAAGAACCGTGGCCATAAGAAAAACCACGGGGCGGATGACATGTACCACTAAAGAAACTAAAAGGAAAATCTTTTTGGAATTTTTCATTGGTTTTCTAATTTTTTTTTTTTTTTAATTTTTTCATATATTAAAGCAAGAAACAAATCAATATAAAGTCAAGTGACAAAGGAAAATCCTAACGGTACATGCATCCATAACCTCAAAAATAAGGGAGAGTTCCCCACCCCACACTTAAACTAAGCAATGTCCTCAGTGCTAAAAATAAGCAAGTGCAAGGGTAAAGAAAACTTCCCTGAAGACTGTAGTCCTTGGCGCTAGCATCCTCCACGCTTCATGAGGTACTCAGACTTCCCCCAACAGGCTATCAACATTATGCAAGGGTGAGGACACCCCACACTTAGCCTCGATATTACATGAACCTGCAATCCAAGGAAAAACAACAACTACGTGACACTATAAATAAAATAATACAAGTACAAACTCGGGTTGCCTCCCGAGAAGCGCCTTAGTTAACGTCGTGGCACGACGACACTTTTAGCTCACTTCCAGCCTTTATGTCTTCTCTTCTTACGCCGAACTTTTGCTTTCTTCCCTTCTTTTAGAGAACCCATCTTCAACTTCACATGTGGTTTACTTCCATGTTCTTGTTTGACACATTCAATCATAGAGCACTCTTCCACCTTAGCTATGTGCTCCTTCTCATTATAAACCTTGAAAGTAACCTTTTCACCATGCGCTCTAACAGTCATCTCACCCAGCTCCATGTCAATAATTGCCTTCGAGGTGACCAAGAATGGTCTCCCCAAAATAATTGGAGCTTCTCGGTCCTCTTCATTGGCTAGGACTACAAAATCAGCAGAGAATGTAAATTTACCAACTTTTATCAACACATCCTCCAACTTACCCTCGGGGTGAGTGAGTGATCCATCTGCCATCTTGAGAGTAACTGAAGAGGGCTTGATTTCTCCTAGCCCTAACCTTTTGCAAACAGACAGAGGCATGAGATTTATGCTCGCACCCAAATCACACAAGGCACCAGTGATATTATGCCCTCCAATGGTACAAGGAATAGTAAACTTCCCAGGATCTTGAAGTTTTGGAGGTAGCTGGCTCAAAATTGTGCTACACTCCTCAACTAACTCAACTGAATCTATCTCTTGAGGCTTTTTCCTCTTGACTAGAATCTCTTTTAAGAACTTCACAAAGGATGGCATCAATTCAAACACATCAGTCAAAGGAATATTAACATGAAGTTCTTTCAGCATACTCACAAATTTTTGATACTGGGCTAGATCCTTCGACTGTATAAGCCTCTGCGGGAATGGTGGAGGTGGCCTAGGTGCCTCCTTTATCTCTTCTTTCTTCTTTACCTTCTCCACTTTTTCAATTTTTTCAATTTCAGCTTTCTCCTCAGGCTTGGCCATCAGCTCTCCACCTCCAATTAAAGTCACTGCAAGACATTGTTCAGGCTCTTTCTTCACAGTGCTTATTTCTCCCACCAACTGCCCCAACTGGTGCTCCAAGTTCTTGTGAGCACTGGCAAGATCTTGTATGGCCTGTGCATGGGCTGCAGTGTCAGCTATCATTCTCTGCTGTCCCGCCATTATCTGCTTTAGCATCTCTTCAACTGAATTGCTAACCTGCTGTGGTGGAGCTGGAAGTGGGTGGTAATTATTCGGGGCTCTCATATTGCCTTGATAATAACCATTACCAAACTGATTTTGACCCTGCATCCTGTTTTGATTACCTACGTAATAAACTGACTCTGGATTAGAAGGGCAAACCTCTGTAGCATGATCTTGACCACAAACCTCACAAAAACTCTGGAGTTGTTGCACAGGAGCCACTGCTTGCTGAGTCTTCGATAGAGCTAGCTTGCTAATTTGATTGGAAATAGCATCCATCCTAGCCCGTAGCTCTGAAACTGCATCTAACTGAAGTACCCCTGCAGCTTTCTGCGTAGTAGCTCTACCATCTCCCTGCCAATCAGGGTTGCTCTGCGAAAAGTTATCTAGCAACTCATAGATCCGGTCAAAATTTAAGGCCAGTACTTGACCTCCAGCAGCAGCATCTACCACAATCTTAGTATGTGCAGTCAACCCCTCAACAAAAGTATGTGCAAGAACCTCATTGGATTGGTTGTGGTGTGGACAATCTCTCAGTAAAGCTTTGAACCGCTCCCAGGCTGAATATAAAGATTCTCCTTCTAACTGTCTGAAGGACATAATTTCACTCCTCACCCGGGCTGTCTTGGCAGATGGATAAAACTTAGCCAAGAACTTCTTAGCCAAATCATTCCAAGTGGTGATAGACCCAGACTTTTCAGCCTTTAACCACCTCTTCGCTGCCCCAATCAGTGAAAACGGGAACAATGTCAAGCGAACATAATCAATAGGAACTCCCGTTGGTGTATAAGTATCACTGATCTCCAAGAAATTCTGGATATGTTGTTGCGGATCTTCATGAAGCAATCCACCAAATTGTCCAGTCGTATGTAACAGTTGTATCATACCGGACTTAATCTCAAAGTTTCCAGTAATTCTTGGCTTAACTATGCTTGAAGCTACTCCATCCAGGCTGGGGAGAGCGACATCTCGCACAGCTAAAGCTCGTTCTTCTGCCATTCCTGTAGGTAAAGATCAAGCAGGACCTAATACCTGAAACAGCAGAAAACTCAAAACAAAAATTAAACCTGAATAGAAATTAATAAACTGTTCAAAAAGAAATCAGTCAAAAATTAGTCCCCGGCAACGGCGCCAAAAACTTGTTGCTCCCAACGCACACGCAAGTATACGTGGTCGACAAGTAATAAAGTGACTAAGTCGAGTGTCGATCCCACGAGGACTACGCAGACCAATACTTCGTAAACAATTTCTATCAGACTATCCAGGGGTCTTGTTCTTAATTGGAGAGAGTTTATGTAACCAAAAAGCAGTAATTAAAATGCTAGAAGTGTAGTCAAACAATGGTGCAAACTTTGGGTGTTATCAATATTAAGAGGACGGTCCAGGGTTAGAATTACGAACAATCCAGTTGATGTATTCAATTGATTTCACTTCTTAAATCCCGGGTTACTAACTAACAGATTAAATGTACCCGTGAAAACCTTTCAGTTCTTCACGGTCTATGCAGGCTACTCCAATCCCTATATGTCTATGGGTTGAATCACGTGCACGCATTAACGAATTCTGTAATTAGTTAAACTAGGCGAGCAAGTATATGTCTATCCTACTCACGAATTGGATCCCCGATGCCCGGGTTCACAAACTAGTTCTATTCTTTCTTATTACGTAATTAAATTCCCTCTTTCGAGTTCAATCTAAAAACCATAGATAATGCGTAATAATCGGGCCCTGACAATTACACAAGTGAAATCAAGAAAGAATAAGTAACCCGTAATGGGATTTAATTAATGGGAATCAATCTTCAAACATCAACCTTCATGTAATACTCTAACCCTAGAACGATATGTTTAGCCACGCATACTCATAATAACAACACAAGGAATTGATGTAATAATGAAATAATGATGAAATAAATTAATGGAAGGAAGAAAAACCCTTGTCTTGATGTTATGAGCTCTCAAATTTGCTCCAAAGTCTGAACTCCTTACAAAAACTAAGTAATAAACTATTTATAATGTTTCCAAACCCTTGGTAATAAGTTAGACCCAAAACTAGAAGGAATAGGGAGTAAAATCACGCACAAGGGGCGCTATAACGGGCGCCCCGCGCCTCGGAACGCGTGACAATGGACAGAGGACGTCGAAAGTTGGCCGCCTTGGGCATGCGGCGCGCTGAAAAACGCGCAGGAACAGTGGGCGCGGTGGGGCCCGCGGGGCGCCCCCTACAGCGCCAGGCCAATTTTTGTGTTTGCTCGCTCCTTTGCTCGCTCGTGTCGTGCCTTCGTGTGCTCGATCCAATCCTAAATCAAAATCCAATCTTTTCTTGCTCAATCATGCTCTTAAAAGCTCCAATTACATTGCGTAACAACCTACACACGCACGACATAAAATCAGTGTAAAACCGCATTCATAAACTATAAAACGAGCGAATAAGGTACTAAAACGTGAGGAAATATTAAGGAAATATAGGCATATTATGCCAAACATCAAGGGATGAGACAATTTTAAACTTATTATTATCGGAAGTGATAATAATAGAGAGCGAAAAGTTTATAATATAAATGTCAATTCTTTAAATATTTAATCAAGTGTGATTAAAAGTGATAGTCTGTTTTTATTGCCAGATGTGAGTTCTGTTATTAGAAAGTTGAATGAGTAAATTTGTGAACTCAAAGTTAGACATAGTTTGTCTGAACTATCATCTGCACAGTATTTATTTGTTTATTTTTTAACAGACATACGCTCTATTGGGAAGGAGTTAATACTGTGATACGTGAATCATACCACGTATGCATAAGATGACCTTATGGCGGTACAAGTTAGAATCTCTACTTGCTACCCTGTGAAGCCATGAAAATTACAAGTAATTTTCCCTATCGTACCCTCGTGACTTTGATCAGTTTCTCAAGATTAAATTTGGTGTTTGCTATCTTAGGGTTTTGCCAAGATATCATGGATGATTCGGTCTGGCGGGACATTTCTAGAAAAGCAAATCGAGTTGAGAGTAAGAGATTCTTGAGATGAGCAAGATCATTGAGTATTGTCACATTAGTTGTGTTCATTGACCGGTCCTTTATGTTTGTCTTTGCGACAAGAACATAATGATGAACTCAAATTAATACAAAGAGATTATGAGAGAGATGAATGTGATAAATGATCTAGGGTATTGCATACTTTAATCTACTTCAAGACGCCGTCGATCGAGATGCTATATATTCCTAACAGATGTATAGCAATGCGCTCTCGAAGTATGCACTGGTCACACGGTCTAGTCGTAATGTATGAAAGTTACCGACTTGGAATAAGAGTTGACCCACTATGTGTGAGTGGGAGATGAAGGAAATTGGATCGGGTCACCCATGTGGGTCAACCCGGATCTAATCTGAAATAATAAGTTATTAAATATATAATTATTTATATATATTTATTAATTATTATTCTTGTTAAATAAAGAAAAAGAGGCAAGAGAAACAACGTTTCCCTAAATGTTGTTTTATCAGAATAAAAGGGAAGCATCCCTTTTCTTAAAGTCACGTTACTTCTCTGAAGAAAAATACAGTTTTCTTCTTCCTCTTTCTTCTTCCTTCTACCCTTAATTCCATAAGTTCCTGAGTGATTTTAGTGGAGATTCTTCACTAAAAATAGCAGGAACAAAAGTCTGTAAAAGGTACGACCCTAGACTGTGGCAATTTCAATACAATTCGTGTTATTTACATGTGATTGTGTTATTGACTAGTGAAACGAATACGATTGTCTTGTAAACTTTGTGTTCTTAGAATTATTCTTCACTAAGGATGATGCTTCCCATGTATCTTATCAATAATTAATATGGAAGATCATGCTAAAGGTAACCACTTTTCCTCATCCAGTAAAAGGCATAATAGGTAAAAAGGCTATTAATTATTTTACTTCCTTAACTCAAGTAGGTTGAAAAAGATTATATTACTAAAAAATGTAGGATTTATATCCTTGATTTAGCCAGGATAGAATCTACTGCTTTGGGCAAAAAAGCGAAGGGAATGAGCTCGATCACTTCTCCTCCACACGTTTTTTTTTTCTTTGTGCCCGTTCCACATGTGCTTTGTGCGGTATTGGCGCTTTGCTCTCTTCTTATTCTTTACTGGAATGTTAGGATAGACTTCTATATTCTTTCTCAACTTATATCAAAAAGACTGTATCACATCGAGATGTCGATTAGTTTTTTGCCCCCAATGAGATGATCATCAACATAGGGGCATAATTCATTTTCCAGATGAGTTGGGGGCTAGGGAAACCCGTGTGTCGACCCATACAATCCTACACTCCTTTTATTTATTTATTTCACTTCTTGAACATTATGGAAAGGATTTCCAGACTGAACTAAGCGGTAGGGGAGCTGCTGTAGGTATTGTAAAAATAATTATTTGGTTATGCCACTTTGAGCTTTTTCTCTAACCAAAGCTATTGTATCGTTTTCCCCAATGATGGTCTTTCTGATCTCATCCACATTCCAAGCGAAGAAAGAATGTTGTAGTTTCATTTAACCAATTTTTTTTAAGAAAACAGTTCACTGTACACATATAGAGACGCTTTCAAATAATTATGAAACATAGAAACATATTTAAAGAAAACATTAAAAAAATCATAGTCAAGAAAAAACCTAGCCTCCTCTTCTCACTTTTTCCATTTTCACTCCACCTCTCTCTCTCTCTCTCTCTCTCTCTCTCTCTCTCTCTCTCTCTCCCTCCCTCCCTCCCTCCCTCCCTCCCCTTCCCTACTCAAAACCCGCCGCCACTGGAGCTCTACCTCCTCCTCTATCACTGTTGTTCTCCTTCTTCTACCCTTGCAGTCAGAACTTTGGCCTCCTTCCCCGCCGCCTCTACTACTCTACTCATCCCCACCGACATTACTGCCGCTTGCTCCCACCCCCACTATTGTCGTACCTTCCTTTGGCGCTGATTCTGTTTTCACCGCAGCTCCTGCCTTTTTCTGGCCGACTATGTAGTTTCTCTCACTCATCTACTCTAGATCTGAAGATTCTCTATTGATATGCTTCATATATGAAGATTCTCGATTGATATGCTCCAGCCCTGATGATTATTTATTGATATGCTCCAAATCTAAAGATTTCATAGTATATTTCGTGATATCTATTCAGATTTTGTATTGTTCGTTCAAATCTCATTCTTTTTTGTGTGTATTTAATGATTTTCGTACTAGTATTGTTGTTGTTGCTTCAAGTGTTGTTGTTGTTGTTGCTGCTGCTTCTTCTTTTTTTTTTCTTTTTGTACCATTGTTGTATCATTATTGTATCACCATTGCATCTTTTGTGTCACTATTATATTACGATTTTATGTCACTGTTACTATTTTTTCTTCTTTCTTTTCTTTTTGAATCACTGTTGTATCATTATTGTATCATGATGCGTGAGTATTTTGCTTACTTTAACTCGCTTAAACTTTTGTCTTTGAATCCAAAAGTGACCAATCTATAGGAAAGATTGATGTATTTTGATTGGTTTTAAGTATTAAAGCCTTACAAGAATGAAGAAACCAAAAAGAGCAAGAAACCCCAAGAGAAATGATAAAGCTCAAGATAAGCCGCACAAACAATCAAGTGGCGGCCGTCCATGCTAAAGACGACTGCCCCTTTCTTGGATGAGAACACCATGCTAAGTGCCAAGTTGGCCGATGGAAGAGGCCCCCACCCTTTGGAGAGAAGTTGACTGCTTGGAAACCTTATCAAGATGCAATCGCCCATGCAAGGAGTGGACGCCCATTGTATCTCGCAAAGAAAATATGCTGAAGAAGAGGTGCCCGCATGCTCGTGCTGCTCACTGCCCTCTCATGAAAAAGGAAGAAAAGGCGGTCGCCCAATCAAGGATGGCCGCCCTCTCATACAACTCCAGAAAAAGGTGTTAGCCCATGTCCAAGAGGCCGTAGCCCTTTTTGCCTACTCCAGCTCCAAGAACGCAGCCCCTAGCCAAAAAGGCTACAGCCAAATCTGCAAATAGCAATTTTATAATTATTTTTAGCAAATACTATATATAACTAGAAGTAGGTTTTTCTAAGGATCTTACACTTTACTTTACTTGGGAGGAAAGATAAAAACAGATACCATTACTTCTCGGTCAAGCATTCTTGTATTTGGAAGAACAACACCATTTTGTGTAAAAAATTATTTCTACTTTACTATTTCAATGCATATTTCATTACTATCAAGTCTTGAATCATTACTTAGTATGAGTAGCTAAATCATCCACTAGGGTGCTAATGAAATCCTAGTCCAATAATCGAATGGGTATAGCATAATAAGCTTCTAAGCACCTAGGAATATTACATTTCACTGCTTTTGATTTCATTACAACAACTTGACATGTACAATTGAAATTGAGCCCAATAATATTAGATTTACACCGAGAGGGTAAATCTAAGAATGGAAAGTATAGTGATGGGGTACCGGGAGTAAGTGTGTTGCATTTACCCCGGGTTAACGGGTTGAACACCGAGAGGGGATATCTTACTTGGGACTAGTTGTTAGTGCTCAAAGTATCAACTCTTAGCACCAAAAGGGCAAGAGTTGGTGGTCTCGACTCACCACCGAGAGGGATAAGTTGGGTTAGTATATGCGAGCAAGGTCTATTGGGTGACCTTAGTGTGACGAAGCTTAGAACTACATCCATTTGGTTAGAGGGCTAAGGGGAAGTTAGTATCCTAGTATCTCTCTTATTGTTAATTTTAACTTTAATTTACCGTTACTTAGCAATAGTTTTGATTACACCCAAATTTTAGGATTAACTCCCTAAACCATTAAACTCGAGCAATTTCAACTACTTTAAGTCTCACGTAAGTCCGTGTATTCGATCCCTACAATCGACTAGGGTAATTGTGAACCCTTGCCCTTAATTGGGTTGTGTCATATCACTACTGTATCTTTTGTGCCAATATTTTATCACTATTTATATCATTGTTGTTGCTTCTTCTTCTTCTTCTTCTTCTTCTTCTTCTTCTTCTTCTTCTCCTCCTCCTCCTCCTCCTCCTCCTCCTCCTCCTCCTCCTCCTCCTCCTCCTCTTCTTTCCCTGTTATTTATATTATATGTTTTGCGTGTATCACTTTGTATTTATTTACATCATTGTCTATCTTTCTTTTGATTTTTATTTTTTTTATAACAATTGTGTATGTCCAATGTATCAAACCTATATATTGTTTTGAATTAATATAATTGAAGATTGATATTTGTGTAACTGTTGTATGGCTAAAATACACACATTAGTACTTATACTTGAGCTTTTTAATTTGATGACATAAGTGCACTTATCATGGTTTTATTACATATTGTATGTGGATTGAGTTGCGGAAGATGGGAGTGAAAACAAGTCAAAAGTATGTCAAAACTAAGAAAATGTAAAACGCGGTTGAAAAGAGTTGCTGCCCACTGGAAAAAAGGTGGTCACCATTCAAAAAGGCAGCGGTTTCCCTTTTTGCAATGCTATAGAATGTGGCTACGAAGTAAATACAACAAAAAATGGCTCGTGGATCAAAATGCAACACCAGGTGACCGTGGGGCGAAAAATCTGTGTTTTCTTCCTTTAACCCAGAGATATTTTTGGAAGTGTATTTTAATTATTTCAGGGACCTATAAATAGCTAGTTTACGTTATTTTCCATATCTTTGATTTTTTCCAAGTTTGTAAGCAATGATTCATCATCTATACCTAGGATTTTGAGGGTTGAATATACTTTAATGAGCATTTCTTTACTCCTCTTTTTAATTCCTTAAATTGTATCGCTATAATTTAATGTAGTTGATGTTATTCTCAAATTGTCGACATGATTATATGAGTGCTCCATAACTAGATTTTCATACTAATAGATTTTGATTGTCTATTTGCTATTGTTTTTATAATTAAATTTAATGGTTGCAAACACTAGATTTATGATCTCTATAGCTTGTTTCTCACCTTGACGAGGTTGGAATAAGTTGGATTTATAATAGCAAGGATTTGAATTTTGTTGGTGATTCACCTAACTCATCTAAAATAGTTCAATAGGAATATATTTTCTTTCCTTGGGTTATATCAATTGGGGATTCTTGCTTCTTGTTATTGACTTTAACGAGCTTAATAAGGTATGCTTTCTATAGACGTGACTGCTATAAAAAGTAAATAGTAATTGGACCATAATTGTAAATTATATAGCATATTTGTATTCTAGGATCTAAACTTGTCTTCTTATACTTGTGAGAATGTCATTGATAAATGTTACTTGCTTTCTTAGTGTAGTTAGTAGTTGTTAATATTATCATATCAAGTTATTACCCTCGTTTGGTTTGGTTCAGTAGATTTAGTTCCTCCACTACCTTAATCGCATCACATTGTTCCTTGCGAATTCGACCCCGACTCCTATTCCTCCTCCTCCTCATCCTCCTCCTCCCTATATATTTCAATTTTTAGATTAAAATATAAACACCGTCGATCGGTCGCACGGCAGAAGCCGGTGGCCAAGGGGAGAGGAGTGTGGGATGAGAAATGGAGGCTTGTTTTTATTTACCTTTATCGATTTTTGTATATAATAGTATTGCCATGTTTTTTTAAAAGTTATTTTATTCCTATTTTTTCTAGGCAAGGCTCTAACTTTGTATGTATTTGTAAAGAATACAATGAAGAATCGACGTTGGATATCATTTTTTCTTCACTTTTATGCATGATCTTGATTTCGTGAGCCCTTTTCGCTTGTTCTGAAATAATAGGTATTTTTATTTACTCCACATGAAAAAGACCAT
This sequence comes from Petunia axillaris subsp. axillaris, assembly GCA_029990575.1. NCBI lineage: Eukaryota > Viridiplantae > Streptophyta > Magnoliopsida > Solanales > Solanaceae > Petunia > Petunia axillaris. Next base: position 13,225,539 of record JARKNS010000006.1, read on the forward strand.
TTTTCCCCCTATATATAATTATCCTTGCATTATTTTCTTCCGACATCGGTGAGGACATTGACTCTTTGATTGACGATGGTGGAGATGCGGAGATGTTGCGGTGGAACTGGTATAATAAAATGGGTTTGTGGAACTGGTATAATAAAATGGGTTTGTGGAATGCAAATTCAATTGTGGGCAAAGTGAAGCAAGTTTTTTTTCTTGAAGTTGAAACTCCAGTGAAGGTCCCTGCTCTCTTTCCCAGCATGATAACCACTTTTGCAGAGCCTCTAGTTCCTATCTTATCTGTTATTATCTTCCATGACAAGATGAGTGGGGTGAAAGCAATTTTCATTGTTTTGGCTTTTTGGAGATTTTCTTCCAATGCTTATTAGTTGTATCTTGATGAGCGAAAGAACAAAGCTGAAACTTTAAGTGCTGTGGAGCATCTGAAGAATTAATTCTTGATGAAAGTGGTTCAACGTACAAAAAAAAAAATTCAACAGATTAGAATGACTTTTGTTTTTAATTGGTCTTATCTCTATAAAAATGATCTTGCTTGAAAGTTGAAACCCTTCTTCCTTAAAATAAAACCGCTTCCAATGAACACGCCTGATAGGGAGACATGCTATTTTTGGTGCCTCATGTATATTGTAAAGAAAGTGATGATGACGACTTGACCTCATGTATTTGTAAACTAAAATGGACAAATGATGTCGGATTGGTCTTATTTTATTTTTACTTTAAATTTTTGTATTTGTGCAAAGTAATAACAATTTGGTGTTATTTGTATGTAAAATGCAGATAGTAGTTTGGCTCACTTGTAAGTAAATGCAGACGGATTGTTTTGAATTTGTATTTTCATATATATTTTTGTGAATGAATAAAGTACAATTTGAAATAATTTATTTACAAAATGAACATGATTTTTTGCTCACTATATGAAGAAATGATGTCGGATTGGTCTTACATTATGTTTTGCTTTGATTTTTATATATTAGCAAACAATGATGATTTGACCTTATTTATTCATAAAATTGACGTGACTATATAAATAAACACTCATGGATTGGTATTTGACACGACCCCAAATCCGGCTAGGCCGTGCGGGCACCCGACATTCTCTCCTAGACCCGTCGGACGAACCCTTACCAATTAAATTAGGAAAATATATATAATTCAATTTATAAATAAGAACAATACTTAGAAAAAACACAGACATACTGATACCTCTAAGCTGTACAAAAGAAATTACAGCTGACTACCCAACATACTAGGTTTAGGGCTATCCAGACTAGACATCTAAGAGTACAAAAGAAGACAGATACCTCATGAAGGGAGCAAAATACAACTGAAATAATAAACAATAAACTGGTGGCCATCCGGAATAAAAGCTGGCTCACCCTGACAGCTGAAGTCGTCTTCGCTCCTTCACAACGTGGCGAACTCAATCCTGGAGCGGACCTGCCGAAACGAAATAGATAGATAAAAAACAAACAACAAACAAGGGTGAGTCAAAAGGACTCAATAAGTGGGTCAGACTAGCCACCTCAAAGAATAGGATAGCTAGCCAGGGAGAAGAAACAGATAAACCAAATTCCTCTTATTTAAATTATAAAAAGGCAGAGCCAGATAACAACCGGAAACACGTATGAAACCATAAACTCAACTAGGGATACGAGCCAGAAACACATCAACAAATAAAGCACATATAAGCAGGACAGTAGTCATGTACCGTAAGTCTGCACAATGGTATGAATTGAGATGAAATGAAATGTGATGCAAAGGGTCACATGTGCCCATCATCCCATCCCGAAGCGGAATACTCCTGCATTCGAGGGGAATCCAACCTGATAACCAACTGGAGCGAAATACTCCTACACCCGATATAATATAAATCTGAGGCGGAATACTCCTGCACCCGATATAATGTAAAGCTGAGGCGGAATACTCCTGCACTCAATATTTGACATAAGAGCGGAATACTACTGCTCCTGGGGCAGAATCCTCCTACCCTCAATATGATACAATGAAGCGGAATCTTCCTGATCCTGGGGCGGAATACTCCTGCACCCAATGATATGCAATGTAATGTATATGAATGATATATAATGCATATGAATGCAATGTGATCCAATAATAATCCTTCACTGGCACGGGACTCTCATCGACAGCCGGAAAGTAGATGTCAACTCACAGCCAGAGTACAATGCTCAAATCCTCAATGCAATACCAACAACAGGACATAACATATAATATACAATGTAAATCCAAAGATAAGGCGTAATGAGTACGCTATCGGCAGCTACACACGTAAGGAACACGTGGTAGAAAATCCACGAGGCCAGGTGCCTCCAAAGAAATGGATATAAATACTTACCTCTTCCAAAAGTTCGCTCTGCTAATCAACAACCACTTTATCCTTTGGTTTCATTGCCAAACGATCCCACTCTATTCAATAAGCAGAAAAATATATCAAATTATAGGCTAAAGGCTTCATTCCTCACATCTTAGGACAATCCGGTTAGGAACTTGATACCCTATTTGCATACGCAATACGCAGGCCAGGCCTATGTACATGGTTTATGGTCATATAACCAAACCCTAAATAAATTTTATTTATATGTTGCCCATAACTCACTGAGTACGAATATATAATCAATTCCATTATCGGGATCCATTTGACCCTTTAAACTATTAATTGAACTTATTAAAACGATGTATAATATTCCAAGTTTTACCGTTAAAACATATTCAAACACACGTAATAAACTCAAATAATGCATTAAGATCATTACCTGAATATTTCGGGAGTAAAAATACTATTTTTCTCCGGCTCTTTTCGCATTTTCTGGTATTTTTCTCTATTTACCTTTTCCCTGCTTCTCGTTCTCCTCTCCTCTGTTTTGTAGACTTTAAGCTAAGGGATTAACAACCCCTTAGCACCGCCTCTTCAGTTGTTTTTTTTTTTCTTTTCTTTTTTGTCTTTTTCTTTTTCTTTTATTTTATTTTCTTAATCGAAAATTAAAACGGTACCCTTATGATATTCGAAATAATTCCAACTTTTGCATACAAGTTATACAAAATATATGTAACACACTTGCTAAGGTGGATCTCAAATCGGACTCCCGAAACTCAATATGTAAATTAAATAGAAAAAGGTCAAATTATTTAACTTTCGGTATTTTAGCGGAAACTAGCCGAACAATATCGAAATTCACTTTCGAAAGTTCACTAAAGTCACAAATAATCATACGAACCTAACGGCGCTTTCGGATTTCGAATCGGAGCTCATTCGCCAAAATCGAGCTCGAAAATCTCTTTTTAATATTTATCGACAATAAAAACTGAAACCTTCTTCCGATGCCTACCAAACGAGGTTTGATTTAGCTCAAATTTTACAGACAGGTCCTAATAGACATTACAAATATTTTAAAATTATCAGCACGCCAATCGGAATATTAACTTCCGAAACGACTGACTGAGGTCGTTTCAGTATTGTTTCTACTTTGTAGGGAGCAGAGATATTTTTATAATTTCGGCTACATTAAGGTGCAGTGATATTTTTATAATACGGTTTCAAAAAGGTGCAGTGACATTTTTATAATTACGGTAAGTGTTCTATCATACTATTCTAAAAGAGCCAATCCCTATAGTTAAAAGTAAGCGATCTTTTTATCCCTATAGTAAAGCTTTTTTTAAATATTCCTTTGTACAAGGAAGTAAATAAACAATTAAATTTCTACTCTTATATTTTATACAAATTATAAAAAATGCTTAATATAGATAATAAAAATGCATCTTTTAATTAGGATTGTGATGCCGTTTCACATCTTCAGGTTCACTTCGTACATGTATTTAGTTCTGGAGAGATATAATGGATGACTATGTCATTCATTACTAAACATTTATTACTATCCAAGGATCAAGGATGACTTTTTACATCTCTAACTTAATGAGGCGAATGAACATTCATCCGTTGGAGAAAGTGAACAAACACTCAATATATTTTTTACTAAATTGCTTAATTACGGTAGGAACTCACCAAATAGCTAATCAAATTCTGTGTTTAAGCATTACAAGTGAAAAATTTATTTTCTTTCAGTTTCACTTTATCTCTGGCAGTACCCGAGAGACAGTACTAGAATTGTATTTGATAAGTAAGTTTATTTTCTTTTTTGTTAATTCCTATGATTATTCAGTACACTTTGTTTCACGCATTGTTTATGCAAGTTCGGTTAAGAACTACTGCCTTTTTTTTTGGGAAGCTAAAATATTTATCTACGATGGTATTTGATCTTTCATAAAATACACATCAAACTATCAACATCTTACCCGCAGTTATCATGTTTCATTTCGTAATCGGCTTAGAATTTGCACAAATACAAATGAGGTAAGCGGTATGTCTTTTGAACAGAATTTTGTTTGACTATAATTTTGCTATTGTGAATTTTGAAACTTCTTTTCGTGTTCTTTTGGTCTACTTTATATATATGTACTTATTTTTTAGAGTAAGTTCATTAATATTAGGAATACTGCAAACGGAATAGTTGCAATATTTAACACGGATCTCAATACATTTATGATTGTATTTTTTTAAAATAATTTACAACTTTGATGAAACTCTAATCTTGGGTCTATTTTAGCCGTTCAAAAATCACCATGACACCATCATTTTCATTTCCCCAAAGAACAAAATGTAAGATTGTTATTAAGACGAAATAGAATAGTGACCTCCTCATGTTTCTTTGACAATTTTACGAAATTTAAGATATCAATTGTGCAATTCAAGCACAAATTGTTTTAAACAACAATTATATAATTCTTTTAATATATTACATTCATTATTAAGGAGATACGCGCGTTGCGCGTCTCCAAAAACTAGTTATTAATAAAAGTATTTCAGTACTTTCAACTTCATTAAATATAAAAAGGCTCAGTTTTTAAAAACACCTTTAAAGTTCTCAAGGAAGCACTTCTTGTTCCGTTTTGGTATTTCTCTAGTACTCTTTATTTCTCATTGAATAGGATGATCTACTTGTTCCATCTATGATTAGACCAGAAATTATTATGGAATACCTCTTTGATCACTAAGACTAGGCTGCCTAGCTCCTTTTTTTTTTTTCTCTATATTTATTTTATGGAGATCTTAACTCATCTAGTAATCTAAAAGTACATGATGATAAAACATTAAATTATTCATGATCTTGCATAGAACCTATTGAGGAGTTAACTCCTCAATGTACAACTGGACTTAGTTAATACAATTGGAGACGTTTGGTTTGAGAGATTGGGTATATTAATCTATGTATCTATATATATACTAATTGAGAAACATAAAAAAGTGATGTGGCATCTCTCTATGACCACCATTTCATCAAAATGTATGAAAAACAAATGGTTTTTCTTTTCTTCTCAAGCCAACATCTCTATGTGCTATTCTTAGTTTGTTAACACGTTCACCTACTTTCTAATTCATGTAATTGTAAGAATAAATGTCAATTATTACTATTTCATTCGTTCCTATCTTTATTGTCAAAAACAAATGAAGTCTCAATATTTACTACTCCAGCCCTATATATTCCATCCATGAAAGAATGAGAACTTCAAATAATTTAACGTATGTAGACATGTGTGCCATTTAATTGAGATAAACGTGGTATAATTACGCTGAAATCAACATATAATAAATGTCATATTCATTTAGATGTAAATGATTCATGTGGGGGTTATACTGAAGTCTCTATATAAAAAAACACCCCATTTAATCTTATCATCACTGGCAAATTTTTAATTTGCAGGTGAGAGCTTACGAAACTTCTAACTTCTAAGGGACGGTTCGGGCCTTGGATGCTACATTTGTAGGAAATTTATAGGTACTTTACTTAGTTTTTTCACGAGCATGTTAGTTTAATTTTTATTTCATTTCATGTTGATATGAAAGAAAATTGCTTTTTAGTAAGTTTACCAGCTTCTTGAAACTTACAAGTGCACTTGGTTAGTTTTGCCGTACTGAGATGTGAAGAAACTCCAACAAATCCAATGGTCTTGCACAGACTGAGGGAACTTCATTATTTGTCTTAGTTATCAAGTTTTGTTCTTCTCATTATTATTATTTTTTCTTTTTGGTTAATTAAATTATATCTTCCATTGTTGTGTACTTGTACGTGTTTCGAATTAATATAGTATTAGTATTGATAACCTAATAACCTGAAGTTGGAGTACTTGGAACAAAGGAAAATAAAAAATCGCCATTGGATTCATTAGCTGCCCAGATCTGGACCGAAAAAATATTTGAGAATGCAGTTAGTGACAATGAAGATGATGATGTTGAGTAAGAACATGAAGATGGAGTTGAGGACGTTTATTAGTCAATTGAGCATTCTCAATTCATGTGTAACCAACTTTGTAGTTATTTAATTTTTTTCATGCTAATTATACAACAACAATAATAAATCAGGGTCGTCTATAAATCCTCATTGACCATATTTCTTCAATTACACTAATTAAGTTCAATTCAAATTATCATACAATTAGAAAGATGTCTTCAATGGTGGAAAAAAGAAAATATCAAGAAAGAACCCCTCTGGTATTTATGATTAGTGCACATAGAAATAAGTTTTCTCCTTATCTTCATTGCTACTCGATTGTTTTTCCACAAGTTTTAAGATGGGTTATGAATACATCGAAACAACTTTTTTTGTGGTCAACTGAGTACACTTTGTATATTAATATACATGCTAATTTTTCTTAATGCACCATGTCTATTAAGGTAGATGCTAATGATGAAAAAAGTAGAGAACATAAATTAAGTATTAGCAATGAAACTACTTAGAAGTTGACATTTAATCTATTTAGATGTGGAGACTAAATAAAATATTTCAATATTTTTTTAAATTTGGTTATAATAAGCAGATTATTTTATATATAAAATACAGGTTTTGTCATCACATCTATAAGAAAATGTTATTAGACAATCAATCAACAGTGTGTAAACTTTTATTGTTGTAGAAAATAAAAATGATAAAACTTTTCAAACCCTTTTATTTAATTAACAATGAGGTATTGTCATATTTTTAATTTTTATATGAATGATGAGTCTGTTTTGTTATTTCATATATTCGATATTAGGAAACAGTCATTTTATAACGAGAGGATTTTCAAAAAATATACTAAAATTTTATAAATAATAATCAGCCTTAGAAGTTAGAATACAAATATATATATATATAAAAATTAATCTAAATTAATCTAACAATAAACATTCATTATGTTATTATAAAAGTTATATCAACGATTATTTAGCTATATATTTTTTTAAAAGTTTTTTAATGACCGCGCGAGCGCGGTCCCATTCACTAGTTAAATTTAATCCCTTGTTTGGTTGTTATTTTGAAAGAGGTATAACTAATGCATGCATTAAATAATACACAAATTGGTATTTTATTTTATCCCTCCACCAATGTGGTATAACTAATACAGTTATACATGGATAAAGGAATAAAAGGACAACAATATCCTTCCCATTTCCCTAGAAGCCAATAAAAATCAATCATCAAAGGATATAATTGTAAATTCATTACTTTTTAGTTTAAAAATAAATAAAAAATATTAAATGATAACTTTTATCTCCAATAAACCAAACACTGGATAAAATTTAATCTCTATATTATTAATCCCTGTAATATTAATCCATATATAACTAGTACATCAAACCAAACAACCACTTAGTTTTTAGCTTTTAACTTATGCACAATTAGTCGGTTAGTTAGTCGAAAGTTTGTTACGAAGCTAGCTGTTGAGTCAGCTCATTTTAGATGCCAGTACTCACTTTATTAGTTAGTTAGATTATTATGCTCATTTAGATATTTTGTAACTTTCTTCCTATATAGTGGAGAGTGCAAAGTTTTCTCTTTCTACAGTTTTCTCCTCTAAGATTCTTCTTCTACATTGATAAATTGATGAAAGTTAACATGGTACCAGAGCTTGATACCGAGTGAATTTACGCAATTTCAACAGTGCATTACGAAGATCGAGAAATTCATCAGTCTACCCTAATTTTATCTTGTGAAACCCTAATTTGTCATGGCAAATCTAGTACCAGGAGTAAATATTGCCAGAAATGTCACCGGCACCGCAAATTCAGTATTTGATCATACTCAGGAGCTTTATCTTTCACCGTGTGATGGTCCAAGCTCTGTTTCAGTGGGAATCCAGTTAACAGGAATGGAAAATTACACTCTATGGGGTCGCGCCATGAAGGTTTCTCTCCTCACGAGGAATATAATCGGCTTTATATATGGTTCAATTAAAAGGGATCAATACCTAGACGAACACAAAATCTGTGGGACCGCAATAATGCAATGGTTATTTCCTGGATGATGCATGATGTGAATAAGGAGCATGTTAGTCATATATCATTTGGTATAAATACACATAAGGTGTGGGAAGATCTGAAAGAGCGATTTGATAAAGTCAATAGTTCACAGATATATCATTTATACAAAGAGATTTTTACCTTAACTCAAGGTATTACTTCATTTTCAATGTACATTCCTAGTTAAATGATTTTTGGGAGGAGTACGACTCGATCATGCCACCACCTTCATGTGATTGTAAGAAGTCAAACAAGTTCACAAATCATACACAATATCATTATCTCTACCAATTCCTCATTGGGTTAAATAAGGGGTAGAGTTAGGCAAGGAGCTAGATTTTAATGATGCCCAAATTACCTAAAGTAAATCAGGCCTATACAATGATAATTCAAGATGAAAGTCAAAGGATGATATCTAATTCTCACTATGGTATTGCTAATAACATTGAACCAACATATTTGTACACTTCTAAAGGAGGAATGCGTAATAAAAAAAAGTACTAGAATGTTGAGTGTGATCAATGTCATGTGAATGGCCATACTCGCAATGACTGTTTCAAACTAACGAAATGTGATTATTGTGGCCTAACAAGACATCTCAAAGAGGGATTCTACCAACTGAATGGTTAGCCTGACAACTACAAAGGAAAAAGAAGAGGCAATGCAGGTGCAAATACTGCAGAAGGGACTAATCATTCAGCTGTAGCTAATCATCCAGCTCCAGGACATAATACCTCTGGTCCAGGCCCACAAGCTGGAAAGCAATTCCACCAATTCCCTTAAGGCATTCGACATCATGCTACAGGACCCTCTAATTCAGTTGCTGCTCCAATACTTACGCCAGATCAATACAACCAGATACTACATATGCTATAATCATCTTCAGTTTCAAATGGGAGTTCTAACATGGCAGGTAAACATATGTTTGCTAACTTAGCTAGTGAAAATTTCCATAGATGGATTACTGACACCGGAGCCACTAATATATATAATTAGTAATGGACATATGTTGCGCAATAATGTGGTAGTAGGAGGCTCAGGACAGGTGCAGCCCCTAAATGGAGACTCAACAAGTTTTCTACATGAGTAGCTATTAATTGAATGGAAATGATACCCTTAATAATGTTCTTTGTGTACCAGCCTTTAAATTCAACCTTTTGTCTATGTTCTTTGTGTACCAGCCTTTAAATTCAACCTTTTGTCTATGTAAAAAAATGATAAAAGAGTTGAACTGTTGTTTCACATTCTACTTTGAATTTTGTTTACTTCAGGATCTCTTCACTGGGACAGTGAAGTAGATTAGTAGGCAACATGATGGATTATATGTACTAACGAATAGATCATTAGCTACAATTCAAAGTCTAAACACAATGGTATGGCATGCAAGGATGAACCATGTAGCTATTGGAGTGTTTACAAAATCTTCTTTTAGTCAGGCTAGTGGTAACTTTAAACTTGACCACTGTGACATTTGTCCGCTACCAAAATAAGTTAGACTACCCTTTCAGCATAGTGAAATAAAACATTACATAGCTTTGATTTAATACGCATGGATGTATCGGGACCTATAAAACTACAACTCATAATGAAATGAAATAATTTCTTAACTTGGTGGATGATCACTCTCGATGGACTTGGATTTTTATGCTTAGATGTAAGTCATATGTAATTGAAATACTGAAATACTTTGTAGTCATGGTTCTAACTCAATTTAATACAAAAATTAAGCAATCAGATCAAACAATGGATTTGAATTCTTCAATTAGGATTGTTATGCACTATTTCAACATTATGATACTTTGCACCAAAGTTCATGCCCATATACCTCACAAAAAATGGTGTTGTGAGAGGATGCATACACACATATTAGAGACAACAAGAGCAGTCAATTATTTACCTTCTAAATTATGGGGGTGAATGTGTTAAAGCTACAATTTACATCATAAACAGGAACCCCTCTATTACACTGCAGAACAAGTCCTCTTATGAGGTCTTATATCACAACAAAAAACCTTCCTTCTCACGTTTGAGAATCATTGGCTCACTTTACTATGCATCTGCTCTACCTAAACAAGATAAGTTTAGGTAAGGGGAATCAAAGTTGTATTGATGGGTCATAGCTCTTCTTAGAAAGGATATACACTATATGATCTCAACAACAAATGCTTCTTCACAGTAGAGATGTGGTGTTCCATGAAAACATTACCCTCTTCAAGCAGCAGAGCATCAGTTGCCTTTATCAGACATATGATTTATCTCCTCAGGATGAAGAGTTGCTTACATACCTACCTGAGGCAACTATGTCCTTTCCTGGTTAGGAAACTATAACATCTGTTGACATATCTAGTCAGAACATTAATTCACCTACAAGTGAGGAGCTGTAAGCACCTCCACACATAAATGATGTGATTCATGAACCTACAGATAATGTGACTTCCAGTCATGTCCAACTACCAGCTCAAAGGCCAAGTAGAGTTAGTAAGCCTCCTTATTAGCTAAAGGATTTTGTTAGACCAGGACACAAGGCATCATGAAACAACATTGTTGCTAACACTACTTAGATTGCTTATCTAAAGGGGTGAACTATGGGAACTTGTCACCTAAGTATCACCTAAGTATCAGAGTTTTCTTGAAGGGCTTTCTAATGAGCTGGAACCTAAGACCTATATTGGGGCAGCCAAAAACCCTTGTTGTGTTGATGCTATGAAGGTAGAAATAAAGCTCTTGAAAATAATGAAACATGACAAGTATTATCTTTACCATAAGGACAAAAGGATATAGGGTGGAAGTTGGTGTACAAAATTAAGTATAAAGCATCAAGAGAAGTTGAGAGATTTAAAGCAAGACTAGTAGCTAGAGGGTATAATCAAAAGAAAGGAGTTGATTACCAAGAAACTTCTTCACCAGTTGTGAAATTGGTTACTGTTAGAGCAGTAATATCCCTAATTGTAGTCAAACATTTACGTATCCATCAAATGGATGTCTACAATGCATTTTTACAAGGAGATCTCCATTAAGAAGTATACATGTCTTTACCACGAGGATTCAAGAGTCAAGGGGGCAAGCACCAAGTTTGCAGGTTGCTTAAGTCACTCTATGGACTTAAGCAAGCCTTAAGATAATGGAAAATCAAACTATGTACAACACTCAAAGCTTCTGGGTTCACACAGAGTCAGTTAGACTATTCTTTGTTCACCAAATAAACAACTGGAAAGATTATGGTTGTGTTGATATATGTTAGATGATTTGCTTATCACTGGGGATGATGATCAGTTAATTCTGGACACAAAGACATGTCAATAGAATGCTTCAAAATCAAGGACCTAGAAGAACTTAAATATTTCCTTAGGATTGAATTTGCAAGATGCCCTGGAGGTATATTGATACACCACAGGACATATGCCCTGGGATTGCTCTCAGATTTAGGGTTGGCTGGGTCTAAATTAAACTTGTTGGCGCTCCCTTGGAGCTGAACAAAAAATTGACTTCACTTGAATTTGATCAACAGTTTCGAAATAGTACAAATCCTCCTTTAAATGATTTAGGTCCCTATTAGAGCCTTATAGGTAGACTCCTCTACCTTACAGTCACCGGACCAGACATTGCATTTGCAGGACAATGCCTCAGTGAATTCATGCATTCACCTAAAGCCTCTCACATGAAAGCAGCACTCAGGGGCTGTTAAGTATGTCAAACAGGCACCAAGTTTGGGTGTGTTAACGTCATCCACCTAGACTAATCAGCTAATTGCATATTGTGATACAGACTGGGCCTCATGTCCCAATACTAAGAGGTCTGTCACATGCTATTTGATCAAATTTGGTGATTCCTCCATCTATTTGAAGATAAGCAACATACTATTTCTAGTAGCTCAGCTGAAGCTTAGTATAGAAGCTTAGCTTCCATAGTTGCTGAATTAGTTTGGCAGATTGGATTGTTCAAGGAGTTGAACATGCGGATTCACCTACCAATGATGGTTTATTGCGACAACTAATCTGCCCTCGAAATTATTGCAAACCCAGTTTTCCACGAGCATACCAAGTATATTGACATCGATTGTCTTTTTATCAGGGAAAATGTATTGCTAGGACTGGCTATCCTATCTTCCTGCCTTCCTCAGAACAATAGGCTGACATTCTTACTAAGGACCTCACTGTGATTCAGCAGACCTATCTGTTATCCAAGTCAGGAATGAAAAATATCTTCACCTCTCCTAGCTTACAGGGGGTGTTGAGGAGTTATCCTCACTGTACAACTGGACTTAGTTAGTACAGTTAGTCTTTTGCCTTTAACTTATGCATGTCGGTTAGTTAGTGGAAAGTTGGTTACAAAGCTAGCTACTGAATCAACTAATCTTAAATCATTCTAGCACTAGTATAAATATATATGGTACTCACTTCGTTAGTTAGTTAAATCATTTTACTTATTTAGATAGTAACTTTTTCTCTCTATAATAAAGAGTGCAGATCTTTCTCTCCATAGCTTTCTCCTCTAAAATTCTTCTTCTACATTAATGAATTGATGAAAGTTAACAGAACCAATGAGGCAATTAACCAGATCAAACATCAAGAAACTAAAGGCATAATTATTTAGATCAAACACCAGGAAACTAAAGGCGTAATTTTTCAGATAGATAAATACAGATACCACTTAAATAAAAACTCATCTTCTTCCTAAAGCTCATATGTCATTCCCACTTTTATCAATGCTCTTGTGAGGGATGTCAAAAACCTTGTTACCTTGCCTCAAGTTCCTCTTCAAGAAATTGTAAGCATAATTAATGATCAACTTCTTTGCTATACCTGACCCCTTGCTTGCAATCACTTCATGTTCTCCAACCAAATGAACCACGCCAGCACAACATGCTCTCTCTACAACTTCTATTTCTTTTTTCATTAATGCTGCAACTTCCTTTACTTTTTCTCCCTTCATAATCTCAACTCGTTCTGTACTTGCATCCTTCTCATTTATGGTGGAATCATTCTCTAATTGGCTGATTTTTTCTATTGATACTCTGTGACTTTTTGTTGCAACCGAAAATATGCAATATTCTCTTATGAACTCTTTGAGTCTCCCCACCAATATTTGTTCGAAATCCTCGTGCTCATGAGGAACATCGTTGTATCCATATCTTACAACACAACGAAACACAGAGAGATCACATGGTTCCACCCACCGAAAGAGGAATCTTTCTTCTACTGGCACTTTGCTGATGGGAAGTGATTTGAATGAAACAAACACAAGAATAGAGTTTGAAGTGGGCACATTATCCACATAATGCTTGAAGATTGATGGAATTTCATGCACAAGTTCAGAATAGAAAATTGAAAGTCATGGAAGTCGATAGAATCTTGTGTCATCCACGATTTCCTTAACCTTCTCAGGAGAAATCTTGTGATCTAACTCGAAGTGGTATTTCTTCCGATAAACATAATTCCATACGCACATGACAAATATTAGGAACATAGCAAAACCGAGTGGTAGGTAACCACCTTGATCAAACTTGTAAAGGACTGAACTTAGGTACACCAGCTCAACCGTGCCAATGATTAGAGTATAGGCGATTATAAGAAGAATGTGAGTCTTCCAGATCATGAGTATGAGGAAAGGTGATGTTAATGTCATCACAAAAACCACTGTTGTTCCTGTAATTAAGCAACACAAACGTTTTGTGACATGCTATATATTTGTTTCCATTTAAATAAGGTTAATTTAAAAAATGATACTAATTGAACTTTAGTTCCATGACCACAGATTATTAAACAAGTTAGAGACATTACCATTAGGAAACATTAGTTTTACATATCTTAAAGAAGTCAAAGAAATAACTAAAGATGACTTTACCGTAAGCATTGCCGATTTTTTTCAGTAGTCTTGAATCCAAGAGTAACAGCAATACAGGCCAACATGAAAAGGTAATTCATTTCAAGGATATACACTTGTCCTCGATGTTTGATTGATGTATGTACAATTTTAACGCGAGGAAAGCATCCTAATGCAAGGGGCTGTTGTATCTCTCCTAATATATAAGAATGACTTGAAGCAGCTCATGGTCGTCCAGCCATAGATGAAAATGGAAATTGGACTTTAAGCTGCTTTGATTGCATAATACATTCTGCACATGCTTTTGTACCTTTTTGGCTTTAGTGGAAATACACAAATCTTTACCGATTAATGTCATGTGCATCCGCTAAAATTTCGACTAGAAGTAGGGTCTTAACTGACTTTTACGAGATATTGTCTATGCTCTTCCTAAAACATCCTTATTCTTCTAAGAAATTACTAGGCCAGGTGTTGCTTTGAATAGTGGGACTTTCTGCCTCATTTTAATTGAAGACATCCTGAATTTATCAAAACGGCACCCACCGTTTATAGTAGGGCCCCACTTGATTTGTCACTTCACACGTCACGGTAGCCTTTTAGCCTACATGATCAAGCAGGACCCACGTATAATTAGTGTTGCTGATAACTCTCCATTTTAGCTGCTTCAATAAAAATTGAATTTTTTAATATATTAATACAATTTGAGTTTCATGTAACTAGAGAACCATTAAGTTTTGATGTAGGGCTTTAACTCAGTGTAGCACAATTCTATAGGAAAAAGGTATCTCAATTTCATTATAAAGCTAATTTTTTTACTAACAAAATGAAGGTAATATACTTCAAAAGATTATAGGATTAATTAGTTAGCTAGCGTTTGGACATAAATTTAGTTGAAACTTGGGAATTTGAGTTTTTGGAGTTGAGTTGAAAAATAATTTTTGAAACTTGAAGTTGTATTTGGACATAGAATTTACTTGAAAAAATAGTTGAAGTTTTGTAAGTAGTTTTTCAAATTTTCCAGAAACTACCCAAAAACAGCCTTTGAGCACTTTTTGAATTTTTGGGACTTTTTGGGAGAAATTTTGATGAAATAACATAAACAAACAGTTTCTCTCCCAAAAACTCTAAAAAACTGTCCCCAAAAACTATAAACAAACAGGGGTTAGTGAAGAGCTCTATTTGGATTTTACAAACAAATTTATATAAAACAATAAAAAGATGAAATAGCTACTTTTTCCCAGTAGTTGTCACTAATGGCAGAATAAATATTGCGGACATTTTAAATTATGAAAGTTTAAAAATGCTAAAAGTCAACTTATAGAATATCGTAAGTTTATAAAGGAGAAAAATTGTACTCTCTTTATCTCAATTTATGTGACAAGATTTTATTATTAGTCCATTTAGAAAAGCACTATATATTTTTATATTTGCAAATAATTTAACACAAACTTAGCGCACGTCCTTAATGAAAAACTTTTATAGCTGTAAAAATCTCATGACTTGGACCAGACATGTTTAACAGCACAAATTTTGAAGTCTTCAAGATGTAAGATCGTATTATTGCACTTTTTGTCCCATCTCAATTAAAAAATATTTGAATAGACGTTGCGTTTAAGAAACAAAAGAAGACTGTATAGTGATTGACCATAGTATAATATTTTTGTGTGAATATAAAAACTTTTTATTAAAAGGAATCGTTTAAATTTTAAATATGATACAATTACAAGGATAACATAAGAAAAAGACAATTAATTTTGTATTATTTTTAAAAAATAACTTAAAAGAAATAGACACTTATTAAGTAACGGAGGTAGTATTATATTTCATCTTTTCCTATCAATAAAATAATTGTACAGTTGTCTTTGGAATTTCAAAAAGAGCTAATGTACAAAAAATGCTATACAGCTGGAGCAGACTTGGGGACACGAATTCCTAGATGGACTTGGTTTTTCTCTTAGGATGCCTTAATTTTATTTATTTTTCTTCAATTATATTGTACAGTCAATTGTAAAAAGTGTCCTAACGAAACACAACTTTTCTTTTCCACTAAAATTTTGCAAAAAGTATTTTCATATTGAGAAACGTGAACACTATTATAAGCTGCAATGTTTGTTATATAATGTATAAAAATAATTTAGGTAACTTACTAATTTTCAGACCTATTCAAAATATTAAAAGAACTGTTTAAATGTCCGACTAGGCTTAGAAATGTATGTTTCTAGCTCTAATAACAAATCAATGCCTTAAATAAATGGTTCGAAAATTATTACTAGGAAAGCTTCTTTCAAATTAATCCATAAGAGGTTGTGGGAAATAATAACTTTAAAACATAAAATAGGTTCCCTTAAATATATGTAAAGTGAACCAATTTTCTGCCTGTAAAGTTTGTTGTGCATCTTAATTGACAAAAATTATTCATAGAAACAAAGGAAAGTTTGTATGTACTCTTAAGTTTTTTCTTATACTTAATCTACAGTTAGATATAATAGCGATAGGCTCAAAAAGTAAGCATTTAATGTAATTATTAAAGTAAATCTTTCTAATCTTAGAAAAGTTTCGATTTTTTAAAATAAATTAAAGATATATCACATAAATTGTAATAAATATAATCTCGAAAGTGAGCGATTAAATTGCGCTCGAAATGAAGAATACTACACTATTAATTAAAAATAATCTTAGAGTTACTATAAATGATTTGTGTATAATTTAATCCTTCAACAATGCACTATAATATAAAGCTATCTGTTAATGTTTATTAATTAACCAATTTTGGAAATTAATAAACAACATCACACACAAAAGTTTTCTTTATATTTTAAAAATACAAGGAATACTTAGAAGAAAAACTGCAGTATTATGTTGAGCTATGTATTTTAACATGTTTGACAATTCGACTGGGAATATAAAATTTATTTCACTAAATATTTTTAATAATCATAAAGAGTAATTAAAGGGTTAATACAATAACAACAACGATAACAGCAACAACAACAAACGTCTAAGTACGATGGGATATAAGCAGAGCCTACCTATCAAGATAGAGAAGCTGTTTTCGATAAACTTTCAACTAAAAGATAGCAAATATTCAATGAGATAAATCCTTAAAAGTAAAAATTGTAAAACACAACTATATTTTTTGTTTTGTTAAAATACTTGAGAATTGACGGAAAAGACACTATACTGTAGGTTCAAACAAAAATAATTTATCACAATATGGTATCTTCGGAAAACCCAAAGGATGATTTAGCCATTAAGAAAGATAATAAGAATGATTTACTTGAATGGTAAGTGAGTCATCAAAGAGTTAATTATATTTCATTACCTATTCGACTAGGTACGTAATAGAACTCAAAAAATTCTTTAACTTTTACCTTCAAATTCTATTTCTACCATCACATTACATCAATACCTAAAAAGCAATGAGTAGGTTAAAATATATTCAACAGAAACAGCCTAAAAATGAAGGTACCGCACTTGAATTTCGGAGAAAATATCATATATGTAACGATTCCATTTTATATATTAGAGAATTCCTATAACTCCACAGCTAGAAAAAAGTTCGTTATGACATTCACTTGAGTTTTCTAATCTAATTTCATGTAGTTTATCGGTAGCTATCATAAATGTTTCTTTAGGAAATATATATTTAATAACTAATAGTACAAATAATACGCTAACCAACTTCAAAACTTGCCTTCGACACTTGGGCCTGGGCTTAGCACAGGCATACTGTCCTAGTTATTACTATATTAGAAGAGTGGTAATGGTCGTTCAGGGGTATTCCGGTAATTTCATAGTCATAGCTGATTTTAACTTTGCTCTAGGTATTAACTGCATTTCAATCCACGTGTCTTTTTAGTTATAATACATCAATAACATCTTTCTAGAAAGTTTTGAGAATATCCTCTTCTCAATTGTCAGCTGGGCTTCAATTTTCGCCCAAATCTTTTGAGTCTCACTTCATACCTCCCATTTTCGTGGCTGAAGTTTGTCATTATTCCATGATTGAAGAAAAGATTGAAATATTTTGAATTGAGAAAATATATAGATGAAATAAAAGGAGAAGTATCTCACTGCAAATATCCTATACGGTATCTCTTCAACTCTTCAACAATGTCTTTCTCAATGATTTTTTTTATAGGTTGTTATCTTCATTTATTTTCTTTTAGTTGGATTTTTCGAATCTCATGGATCATTATGAAATATACCTTTTTGTTGTAGTGAAATGGAATATTTGCTTATCACTTTTCTAATTCTATTTTAATTTTTCAACTTAATAACTATTTTTCAGAGTTTTTCCTTCCAAATTTAACCCAATTTTATCTTTTATTACCATTATGCGAATTACGATATGTTTTCAGTGATTTTTATTGCCCTAATATTTGTACTTTCTATCTGCCACATGAAGTGGAGTTTTATTGTAGGTCTTTTTCGCAAAATATATTTTGCTTAAGATGACCACTGTAAATTTTGGGAAAAAGAATCCTTTTAAAATTTAGTGGAGCTCCTAATTTCATAAATTTAAGACGGAATTTGACACGATTTCTATGGTTACATGCCTGTAAAATTTGTAGGCTTTCATCCTTCGTGGAGCACGTAATCTCAATTTTTTCATGAACTTAAAGCTGATGAAGATTAGTGAAACACAAATTTTGCTTGTTTTGTCTATGCTTTTGACTGTAATACCATGTTTGAGGCCTATCATAGAAGAGCAACATTAGTAAAAAAAGAAATGTAATTTCATGAAATTAAGCTTTCGGACTTCCATTGTACCCTCTCTCTCTCTCTCTCTCTCTCTCTCTCTCTCTCTCTGGAATATTCTTGAATATTAGGATAATAAAGATGAATCACCTGGTTTCGATTTTGGAGCTACGCTGAA
Organism: Petunia axillaris subsp. axillaris; assembly: GCA_029990575.1. NCBI lineage: Eukaryota > Viridiplantae > Streptophyta > Magnoliopsida > Solanales > Solanaceae > Petunia > Petunia axillaris. Next base: position 13,244,597 of record JARKNS010000006.1, read on the forward strand.
TTTTAAGTGGTAATCTTTATTACTTATACAAGCATAATACAAATTTTCTATACATGTGAGGCTGCTCTAAAACTTGCACCTTATGTTTGTGCCTCAGATCAAGTTTCTCTAGCTTAACCTATATTTATTAGGATATGATATCCTCTAATATTCCTTGAGCCGAGGGTCTATCGGAAACAACCTCTCTACCTTGGTGGGGTAAGGTCTGTATACATCCAATCCTTTCCAGACCCTATTTGTGGGACTACACTGGGTATGTTGTTGTTATTGAGGATATCCTCCAATATCTACTAATGTACAATGAATTTCATACTCTGCTTTCTTTCCCAGAGAAGCACAATAGATCAAATTCTAGATTGTTGAAGTAATACTTCTAAGTACATCTTTTTGGTATACATTTAAGTACATTGATTGTATACTATTAATGATAATGAATGAAATGCCACTACCTGTTGAATGCCTTAACACAGTTAGCTGAAGAGTAAAAGCTGGGCAAGGAGCAATTGCAACCCAAGATGTTGATATCCAATAAAGAATCATTATGCATTTTGACTTGTGTGATTTACGGTTCAAACTTATAAAATTCAATTTTTTTCATTCCCGCTATTGAGATAATCCTGATATTCATCCTGTAGGTCAAAATAAAGAATAGAATATGGTAAAGAATATTGTTTGTGATGCTCTTTTATCTTCTGAAACAGTGGGAAATAGAATATTAACTTATGAGGAGACAAAATCAGTATCAAACTTAGAAATACGACCATGTTGTCCTAAGACGCGCCTTCAATTGGGCTATCATATAAAGCAACTTTGTAGGTAAAAACTGATTACAAAGGTCGAGATTACCTTTTATTCCATACAAACATGCAGACGGTCTACTTTCACCACTGACTAAAATGGTGATATAATTTTTAGCTCCAAAGAATGGACACGTGCTCATCGTACAAATACCACGAAAGCTTGGTTTTAGCTGACATCTACTGTTGCGAGAGCAATTTTCATTTTTCATCACTCTCTCTGTGTCTGTGAGTTCTCATTTTCCTCTCTATGCTTTCATTACCTAAGTTACTCGGACTCGGGTACAGGTATCTGACACGAGTACAGATCTAGAGGTCGAATTCGGAAAAATCTAAATTTAGAGATTTTGGGGTATGGATCCGCACACTGATACAGGTGCGGGGATCTGTCAAAAAAATTTAAAATTCTAAAAATAAAGTCATAATCCTTAATTTCGATTCTTCCTAGAGAAGTTCTCTTCCCCAATATCTCTGTTTTTCTCTATTAAGTCGTCTTCCCAAAAGTTATCCTCAAAACATAAAATCAGAAATCCGAGAATGTTGTCAAAAGATGAAATAGAGACAAAAGACTATAAATTTCTGCATAATTTTGAAGGTATCTCATTTCCAATATCTTCCGATCAGTAATAACCTTATCTCGAGAGTCTATTTATCAAAAAAATTCTTCAATTTTCTGTAAATTTTGATCAAAGTATCCATTTTTATTTGACCACATCCGGTGTGAATCCCATGTCCTATCCGACGTGTGTCCTATCCGACACGGGTACGGTGACAATTTTGAAGAGTCCGAGTAGCTTAGTTCATTACTGTACAAGTTTTGTTTGCACTATTTTGGTTTCTCTGCTGAGTCACTCCTTTTTGGATTTTCAATACTAAGAACCATGGAAATGTACAAATGATTTTCTATTTGTGTCTTCCATTTTCCTCTATTTTTGTCAAACATGCATAACAAGTTCTTATGAATATAGTTTCTACTTGCTACTTCCATGGGAATTCCAGTACACATGATCATAGTGTGACCTGATTAAGGAGATTTACTGCTGAAAAAGAGGTAATATCTGCATTTTGTTTTTAACATTATTAAACTACAAGCTGTCTTGCATGTTGTTTTTGTTATTTTTTCTTATTCTTCTAGCAGAGATCGTTGCATCCAGTGTTTTAGTAACCCGCATTTTATCAGCCATAAAAAGCAAACCAAACTATTTAGCTACCAAACCAAGTTCAAGGATAAGAGGCAAGCAACAGTTAAAGATATACGACTCATTTGAATATCTTCTAATTTCTAAATTATGTATTTGTAATTAGTTCACAGTGCGTTAATGCAAAGCTCATGTTTTGGAATTGTTTCTTGTATGTACAATATTATAATTTTTGATGTTCTTTTGTTATTCACCAATAATGAAACTATGACTTAACGTAAAATCACTACTACTTTATTTTCAAGTGTTTGTTGCATAGAAGTTTCAACTTTCAATTATTTAAGTCTTATGTATCCTGAGTGTCACGACTTTAACACATAAAAATTAAAGGGAGGTTTACAAAAATACCCATCAAAATTAAAATATTTACACACTTCTACCCATAAGTTTCATATGTATAAGCCCTACCCATCTAAACTTGTATACTATCATTTATGCAGTATACCTTAAAGGTATACATCCATATCTAGACTTGTATACTATTATTTATGCAGTATACATTAAAGGTATACACCTCATAAGGTATAACAAAGGTATACAGTAATAAATGGGTAGATTGGGTAAATACTTTTAATTTCATGAGTAGTGTAATTTTTAATGGGTATGACTTGTAAATAGTTTGAATTTTATGGGTATATTGTGCAAAAAATCCAAAACTAAATTGTATTCGGGAAAGTCTGATAAGTAGCCATTTTTGGACGCGTTCATTGGGGACTATCCAGCGTTTCAAAATCCACTGAAGAATAGCCAAAAATTCGCACGCACACTTAAGCTCCATTAGCATTGGAAAAACACCTCAGACTAGTCCCATAAAAAATACTGGTGCTTTGAACAATTGTCAAAGCCCCAGTATTTTGTTATGGGACTAAAGCTTTATACAAAGTCCCATAGCAAAATAATCCCATAACAAAATAATGGGACCTTGAACTAACATGTTCAAAGGTCCTATTATTTTGTTATGTGACTTTATTCCATAACAAAATAATGGGACTTATCCCATAACAAAGGTCCCATCAAAGGGATAAATCTTATTATTTTGTTATGGGACTTTATATATAAAGCTTCAGTCCCATAACAAAATGTTGGGGCTTTGAACAAGTATTGTTCACAGCCCTAGCATTTTGTTATGGGACTGAAGCTTTATACAAAGTCCCATAACAAAATGCTGGGGCCTTGAACAAAACTTGTTCAAGCTCCAGTATTTTATACTGGGGTTAGTTTACTGAAGCTTCCCAGTATAAATATTGGGGCATTGAACAAAACTTGTTCAAAGCCCCAGTATTTATACTGGGATTTGTCCAGAGGTGGCTATTTCTCAGCGAATTTTTTTTGACGGCTATAAATCAATTAGCGCACGCCAAACAGGCCCCTACGCGAAATTTTTACATTGTATTTGAAATTATTGGGCCCGTATTGAGCACGGGCAACACTAATCTAGTTATATTAGAGAACGTCCCAAAGATCATATATTGGCCATAATACACCATCTGCATTTATGAACCAACAAGAAAAAATGATACAAGTGTGAGATGTTCTTTCCTTTTTCTTTTTTTTTTTGTTGAAACAAGATACTTATATTAATAGAAGGACATTACGGAGGATTACATAGCATGCTCACACGAGTACCATGTGTGTCTATAGCATGATTTGAATTATTACAAAACATAGCGAGTGCATGTAAAGCACAAATGTTCCCTAATTTAGCTAACATAGAACAAGTACTAGCCGATGTAGTGATAGCAAAAAACGTGCCCTTCCGATCATCCTCCAAAGCTTGGTGAATAATAATAGGTGGCACAGTGTGGTGAAAATTTGAAAAGGATTTGGACAAAGAGGGAGCTCCTTGAGCGAGCATATCAGCAACTCTATTCCCTTGTCTAAAAGTATGCCTAATCAGCGGCATTCCCAGGTTCATCATCAATGATCTGCATTCATTAACAATAGACAAGTAAGTAGGAGACGGGTTATCTAGCAAATTAATGACCTCAGTTGAATCAGTCTCGATTTCTAATGAACTATACTGTAGATCATGTGCTAAAATAAGCCCTTGATGCAGCCCTAATAACTCTGCTTGAGTGTGATTATGAGCATGCACCAACTTTGTGTAGCTCAGTAACCATTCTCCTTTTGTATTTCTAAAGACCCCACCTATACTAGCAAAATCATTTGCTTTATAAGAACCATCACAATTCAACTTAATACTATTAGCCTTAGGAGGGATCCACTGAACCCTAATAACACTGCTTGTGTCCTTTCTAGAGTTTGAGCTAGTTAACAATTTGTATTCTAGAACTTTTTCATGGATAGAGGCATAGGAGATAGGTGAGCTCAAATGGTTGACATTGTTATTATTTCTATTGATCCATAAACTCCATAGAGCAAAAAATAAAAATTCCAGCCAATTATAGAATTTATGGTAAGGGTCTTTGGGCATATCCTTAAGACACTGTAGCCAATTGTTGTGATCAATCGTGCTGTAGTTAATTTTGTTTCCCCAGAATGCCTTTGCAATGGGGCATTCAATAAAATGATGGAAAGGAGTTTCAGTAACATTTTTACACACACTGCACATAGGATCTACATTCATGCCAATTTTACTTAGGTAAAGCCTAGTCGGAAGTCTGTTGTGCTGACATTTCCACATAAAATTTTTTATTTTATTTGGGACATCAATCTTCCATAACCACATAAAATCTACATCACTATTGATAGCAGGATCAGTTTGGCAAGAATCAATTTGAGCATACACTGATTTCATATTAAACATACCATTTTTAAAAAGTGCCCAAATTGGATAGTCAATGTTCCCAATAGGGGAAGGAGAATTGATAATTATAGTTTTCACTTGTTGGGGAATTTCAAATCCAATCTTTGAAAAATCCCATTTATTATTATGCATAATATCGCATACCTTCTTTCCTGAGTCCTCTAATGTCAAAGGACCAAACAAACAGCTCCTAAGATTTTTATTATTTGAAAGCCAAATATTGTCCCATAGAGAAATTTTCTTACCATTACCTAATACCCATCGAGTGCTATTATAACAAATAGGCAAGGTATTATTAATCCCTTTCTAAATAAAGGAAGCCGAGTTTGTAGTAGGTCTGGCAATATACTTGTTACTAAGGACTTGTGCCCATAAGGCATTAGGGTTTGTCAGAAGTCTCCAAGCTAGAGATACAATCATAGCTTTATTTTTAGATTTTGCCTTAGTGATTGAAAGACCTCCCTGCTGTCTTGGTATAGTGACAACTTGCCATGACACGAAGTGCAATTTTTTCTTATTATCAGTAGTACCCCATAGAAAGTTTCTTTGGACCCTATCAATACAGTTTAGGGTTAACTGGGAGAGTATGGAATTTCATAATATGGTTGGGGAGAGCATTAAGAGTAGATTTTACAAGAGTAGCTCTCCCGGCTAGGTTTAAGAAATTTAGCTTCCAACTAGATAGTTTAGTAGCAAGATTATCAAGAATAAATTTATAATCACCATGTGTAGGTTTATGTCCTAGAATAGGAAAACCTAAATATTTCCCAAAATTGTTGCTCTTGTTAAGAGAGAGAATATTGCTTAGTTGATTTACTAAAGAAAGATTGGCATTTTTAGAGAAAAATATTTTAGATTTTCCTCTACTAATGCTTTCCCCAGATTTTTCACAAAAAAGATCCAAAGCACCCTTAATACTAATAACAGATTTTTCATTAGCCTTGGCAAAAAAAGTAAGATCATCAGCAAAAAATAGGTGAGAAATTTTTGGTCCTCTAGGAGATAATTTTATAGGGTCCCATAAATTCCTATCTACCTGATGATTAATATAAATAGAAAACAATTCTAGACATAAAATAAAAATATAGGGTGACATAGGGTCACCTTGCCTTATTCCCCTAGATGGAAGGAAAATTTTTGTTTTCAGACCATTAACCAAAACACATATTGAGGAAGTAGTAATACAGAGAGGATTAATTTAGAGCTCTTTGGGGGAAATTTGAAAAAGATTAATATTGAGCGAATAAAAGACCATTCTATTTTATCAAAGGCTTTTTCTAGGTCTACCTTAATAATCATTTCACTTTTCCGACCTTTTAAATTACTAAATTTATTCATAAATTCTTGAATAATTATAGCATTATCCAATGCTCGCCTATTTTTAATGAAACTAGCTTGGCAAGGATTGATCAGACTATCTAGATGAGGCTTAATTTTATTAGCTATTATTTTAGTCACAATTTTGTAAACAGTGTTACATAATCCTATTGGCCTAAAGTTTTTTAAATTGACAGCATTTTTTATTTTAGGATTTAGGCAAATATATGTGGTATTAAGATTTTCAGGCATCTTACCAGTTTGAAAAATATGATGACATATATTCCTCACTGAATTACCAACAATTCCCCAATGTTTTTGGAAAAAAATTGGGTGCAGACCATCAGGTCCAGGGGATTTGTGAGGCTTGAAGGAAAATAGAGCATTGTAAATTTCACAATTTGTTAGAGGTCTATCCAAAATGTTAAGGTCTACTCTATTAAACCACCTGTATTATCTTCTATAGGCTTCATCTTACTGAAAGCATGATTAGATTTATATAAGCATTCAAAGTAAGACGTAACATGATCAAAAACTGCCTTAGATTCAAAAATAAGATTCCCACAATCATCTTGAAAGTGGGTGATGCGATTTTTCCTCCTTCGATTTAAGGTAGTAACATGGTAGAATTTAGTATTGCCATCTCCAAAATTCAGCCAGTCAATCCTAGATTTTAACTTCCAAAATTCCTCTTCTTGTTTTAAGATAGTGTTATATTCACTAATGAGGCCTTTTTCTAAGGACTGTAGGAAAACACTAGTACCATAATTAGGAGACATCTGAATTCCATTTAGCCTGGCTAGAGTTGTAGATTTCTTTTTAAATATATTACCAAAAGTTTCTTTATTCCAAATAATAGCATGATTTTGAAAAACAGTAATAGCTTTATTTAAAGGTCTATTATGCCAAGCATTTGAAACTAGATTTCTAAAAGTAGGATGAGATAACCACATGGTCTCAAGTCTGAAGGGTTTCTCATAATTATTTGTAGCCTGTCTATTAAGCTTAATTAACATAGGGTTATGATCCGAATAGGTTTTAGGTAAGTGAACAACACTAGCATCTTTAAACATTGTAATCCACTCAAAGTTGGCTAGGCACTTGTCCAATCTTTACAAGATGAGGCCCTTTTTGTACCTATGATTCGACCAAGTATATTTAGGCCCCTTAAAACCTAGGTCGACTAATTTACAATAATTTAAGCAGTCTCTAAAATGAGAAGCATTCCTTATATTTAAAGCTCTGCCACCCCATTTTTCCTCTTGATTTAAAGCTTGATTGAAATCCCCACTAACCAACCATGGCCCTTTATAGTTATCATAGATAGTCATTAAATATTTCCATAATAATTCTCTATGAATGTAGTGTGTACTAGCATAAATAATACAAAAAAGCCAAGTAAAATTTAAAGTAGGATGAAGTACCTTGATCATGGCATGCAACTCATTTCTATTAATGTGAATATCAGTGACATTCACATTTTCATTCTTCCATAGAAGAACAATTCCACCAGATCGACCTTCAGCAGATATTTCAGCAAAATCCGTAAAATCATACCTTACTCTAAAATCATGGTGATCATCCAACTTGGTTTCTAATAGAGCTACAACAACTGGTTTATAGACTTCCAAAATTGCACCAAAGTTCCTACGAAATTCAGGACTATGAGCACCCCTAGCATTCCAGACTATTATATTATTTTGTCCAATCATATTAGAGTTTGCATTGACATTTTGAGTAATAGAATCATCATCAGTTCTCAATGTAGGGTTGAGAACCAGATTTCTTATCCAGGCCGGAGGAATTTTCAAAAAGGGCTGCAAGGGCATCTTTCCTTTCCCAAACCATTTTTGCAATATCAAATTCAGGTTCATCTTTTGGAGGTCGTACGTCCAAGGAACATTTGAATAGACTCTTATAGCAAGTTAAGATTGTTTTTCTGTCTAGTCTTTCTTTGAATAGGAGAATTATTATTTCCTTTAGGTTTGCAAATTCCGTGCGATTCTCCCTCCCCCTTAATACGACTTCTTGTTCCCTTCTCACGTTTGGCTCTTGTTCTTGTGGATTGCGATTGTTCCTTGGTGATGGTGGAGAGGCTGGAGGAGGAGGGACATCTATCTCCAGTTGGGGTGGAGGATTTGGTGGAACATTCGTTGGGTTCAAGTTTGGATACATCCCATTCCTGTCCCTTAATGCATGCATGGGTTGATTCAAGATTAGGTCCCATGGTGTGAAGATAGGATTCTGTGGAGGTAGCACTCGTGGAGGAAAAAATGGGAGATCCACTAGAGGTTGGTCTGGTAGTGGCATTCCCTGAAGAAATTGAGGCCACATGTTGTTCATATAGTTTTGCATCGTGAGATGCATCCCCTCGCTCACAATTTGTGCAAGATATTGTGGGTTTTGAATGACCACAAATGCATGTTGTCCATTGATCTCCATTGGAAGTGCTAGTGCATGTCCCCATAGTGTTGACTCCAACTATGACTGAGGAGCTTGGAGTGGAGCTTGTGGTAGCGCATAGATTAGAGGTTGATTTAGTTGTGGGTTGACATGATTCATTTGAGCATTGTTTTGATGATTCAAGTTGTTTATTTTCTTTTTTAGTTGATGTTGCTTGATCAGTTCTCTTACTATCTTCTTTGATTTTTTCCTTGACGTTTGAAGAGATAATTTGCCCATCTAGGTTTTTATAATCAGATGAGGAAGTAATAGGAGTAGTTTTAATGGAAGGATCGATAGTAATACTTTGCATGTAGGGTTGCGTGTATTTAGGAGAAGGAAATTGTAAAGGGGAGTCAGAAAGATGTGCAAGATCTCTATTTGTTTCATGTTTGGCTGTTTTGGACGGTAAGGGTAAATCAGTGAATGTTTCTGACATTTCACAATCTCCAACCTGACAATTTGTATTAAGTTTAGTAGAGGGAATAGTGGGAGGGGATATTGAATTGGCAAGGCTTATTTGCGTAGCTTTGTCAGATGGAATGCATGCCATTGAATCGATATGCATGGCATTTTGTAATGTGCCTTGGCTATTGATTGGACAAGTGGACGTGGGGGCCTTTTGAATTATGTAATTTGCCACATCTTTTGGCATATCATCAATCTTGCAAGTTTCCCTTTCAGAAGTTTTGGTCAAACAATTTTGCATGCAAACTTCATGAATTTGATTTGAGTCCTCGAGTGCAACGACTGATGATGTGTCAACTTTTTTAAATTGGTTAACCAGGTCATTATTTGTAGTCATATTAAGGATGTTAAATTTATTAATAGTTTTGCTAATTAAGTTATTAGACGGCCTAGAACTATTATCATTAACCACTTTATAGGTAGGCTTTACTTTAAGAGAAGGATAATGATACTTACCTGTCTTCGATGGACTGACCTTGCTTGTGGATGGAGCTAAGAAATCATACTTTCCCTTCAATGCTTGTATCTTTTTTTTTTTTTTTGGAGAACTGCACAGTTTGCCATTCCTCCTCCCCCAACTTGGTTTTTAACTTTTGGCTTGGTGTGTTAGAATTAAGACGAGTAGGAATAGGATCGAGGTTACTTGGAGGAGATTTATAGGGACAACTATCACTTAGGTGACTTAGTCGACCACATAATTTACATAAAATATTTTCACCTTCATAAATCACCATTTGTTTGTGTTGTTCAATGTAAATGTGATTCTTGACTGGGGCATCTAGTAGAACTTCTACACATAGTCGAGCATAACGTGCTCTAATGGCAGTGGAGGTCTTGAAATCAACTTTTAATAACTTACCAAGCTTAGTGCCAAATTTTCCTCAGGATGATTTCGTCAAAGAATTCCGTAGGCAAACTTGGTAGACGTACCCAAATAGCAGTAGTAATGATCTTAATTTCTGAAGCCACAAAGTTTGGCTCCCAACATCTTATAGATAGAAAATAACCATTGATGAACCATGGTCCCTCTGTGAGAATTTTATGTAGGCTTTCATGCCTGGATAATTTTGCAATGTAATAGTCATCTCCTAAATCAATTAGTGGAAAAACCTCCAAGTTTCATGACTTCCTTAATTTCTCATAGATATACTGGTGATGTAGTCTCTTCCCTTGTAACTTGAGGATTACCGAATTAATCCATGGAGAGTATATTCTTTGCTTCTCTTCTTGGGATAGAGAGATAGAGTCCATTAATGCATCGTCCTCCAGTGAGTCAGATTGCATGGCTATAGTATTTGTTGATTGTGTCACGAAATAGTATGTAGGAACTTGCGCAATAGTAGGAGTAAATACCTTTTGTGAGTAGGATGATTTGTCCAAGGAGGAGCCATGATGATTGCATGCAAGGGTGGATTGACTACCTTTAGATATATTAATGGAGGAATCAGGTGGTTTAGGAGGTGGATTTAATGATGGTGGAGTAGGATACTGTTGATCGGAAGCCATAGGAATAGTAGTATTTTATTTTAGTGAGCTAAGAAAAAGGGAAAGGGTTAGAGAGAAGTGGGAGGATTCTTGGCTCTTAATTTCTCAGATGTTCTTTCCTTATCTCTCATGACAAAAGCCTATTTAAAATGTTATGCTTACGAGTATAGACTTGTAGAAAGTTTCAGAAACGTTGGCAGTGTTCTTCCTTAAAAAGGAGGCTTGACCAGTGTATGCTAATATGAGCGCCGGGTATGTCACGCAACACATGCTTATCTGTATAGAGTGAACAGTAAAATGACCAACATCAGCGAATAATGCCTCGGTTCCTGCAATTCATCATAAAAACAAAAGTTATTGGAACGCAAACAGTAGGAGAAATACTCACTGGCGCTACACGTTACGCCAAAATCTAACAATTTAATCTTAGAAGTTAAGCAATAAAGTGATAACACAGATCATTTGATCATGTTGTAGTGATAATTGGTTATAAGCAAGATAAATGTCTTGCATTTTGTTTATCTAGTGTAGTAAAAATCACCAAATGCGAGAAAGTCTTTTTCCCCTTTTTTCCTTTTGTCTTTAGTAAATTTGAGGTTGTGTTACCAGCAAGGAGCATAAACGCGGTGTTTACACTAACTTAATTAATCAATGTAGACGTGTTTGTCAGGTATAACCGCATAAATATACATAATTTATTGTGTAACCATGATTTATATTTTAGCCTTAATTTTGTAACAACTAAGGTTAAATTCTTTAGTCATTTGTAAACATCAGATGCAAGTATGTACTGTAATTACTTGTGTATGTGTGGAGAAATGGATACCTGTCATTGAAAGAACAACTCCGCCAAGAGAAATCCAAGCATCCTTTTTGTTTCTCTTGAAGTAGTCCACGATTTAATTAGGATTAATAGCTTTGACAACAGTTGTATCATGCTTCACGAAGTTGTAAAGTCCAATACCAGCAATGAGTGAGAACCACACACAAATTATAGGTGCAAATGTGTAGCCAACTTTATCAGTTCCGAATCTTTGAAACATAAACAGCAAGATCAATATAGCAATTGAAATCCAAACAATCATGTCTGCATTCAACGAAATCAAATTAACACTAGTCTGTATTACATATGGAGTCCGTGGAAGAGTAATATATCTACCCAAGGGAATTCAAAAAGCCTATTATCTCCGTTCCACTCTATGTGATTGTAAATTATGGGTAAAATAGTAATTTTGAAATTAAATTATTAGAAAGGTAACATTCTTTTTAGAATGGACTAATAATGAAGTGCTGCTAATAAAGCAGAACAAGGGAGTACTAAATTTTCACATGTGGGATATGAAGGTGAGACTTAAAGCAAATTTTGAGTCCCTTTACCTCTAGATTAGAATCTTCCCTTATGTCAAGAGGACTCAAGAGATTATATAAGAATTCATGTTTGTCTTATTTACTCGATGTAATTTTCTGACTAAAGAGATTCAATTAAACCCCTCGGATGTTACTTAGCTCCGCCTCAACACTACAATATTTTGCATCTATTGCTACAAAATATATTGTAGCTAAATAAGAAAATTTCCGTGACAAAACACTTTAGCCACAATATTTTTCTTCCGTAGCATTCGTAGCTAAAGGTGGCGTAGCTAAAAGTTAGCTACGGACTTTATATGTCTCGTGGCTAAGAACTAGTACTTATTGCCACAAATTATTTTTGGGTTGTAGCTATAATAGTAGAATGTTTTGCCACAAAAAAATTACTTATAGCAAAATATTTTATTCTTTTTGCCACAAAAAAATAATTACGGCAAATAAATTTTTTCTTTTGCCACGACAAACAAAGTTCATAGCGATCTTTAAAATTTTAGCCACAAGATAATATAATGTAGCAGATTATTTAATTCGGTTGCCATGAAAATTCAGAATTTGTGGCTATTTCTATAATTTATTTTCGGGGCAATAGTATCTACTTTTAGCTACCAATTCAAAAATCCATAGCTACATATTGAATATTTGCAACAGATATTTTTATGTTGTGGCTAAGAATTTATAATTTTTGCTATAAAATATATATAAATGTAGCCAAAAAATTTCTTCATTTGCCACAAATACTTTAATATTGTGGCTAAGAACTTATACTTTTTGCTATAAAATATATATAATTGTAGCAAAAGATTTTCTTTATTTGCTGCAAAAAGGGAAAGCATATAGCCACGCTGTTGTTTTCTGGCAATAATAAACTTTTCAGCTACAATTAAAAAAGCTTCATAGCTACAAATTGAAGAGTTTTTGCAAATGTTGCTGGCCACATGAATTTATATAATATGGTCAAGATCCATATTTTTAGCATAAATTTATAAATTAAATTTTAAACATCGAAAGATGCACAAAACTAGGAAAACACATAATTTTATTCAATAATACCCAATGAAATAAATTGCGCTAGCAAAACATTGTTCTATTCCAAGCATATTAAGTGCTTTTATAAGAAAAATAAAATAACTTTCCATGTTGTCCCAGACTGTTTTGATGCTTTCATGGTTCCTCCATAAGCTGCAATAACGATTCAACATCATTCGACCGCTCTTGTCCTATAACTGTTAATACCCTTCGAATTTTTTCTCCCCATCGTCTATCATGCTCTGCTAGTTTATTTTCCATTTCTTTCTTGATTCCTTCAACTTGTTCTCGAGCTTCTTTTTTAACTTCTTCCACACGCTCATTTGCTTCTTTTCTAGTTGCTTCCACTTGCTTTATGAGTTGAACTTTTGTCGGTCTACCACCAAAGTATTCGCTGTTGCTCTTTCCAGGGCCATATGCACGAAGATATCCATTTTTTTCTGCCCCAAGCACATTTTCGAATATATCATCATCATTTAATGAAATTTCTCCTTCTTTTTGTTGTTTTTTTAGCTGTTCAAGTTGAACCTACAATTACAAAATGTAAATCATTAAAAATATATGCATCCACATATTCTAAAACGAGATAAAGAGGAAAAATAACACATTTACGTACAATAGCATCTTGTTGAAAATCATTAAGTTGTTTTCCATTTTTCCTTTTGCGAGTTCCAATAAAAACATCAACACGAGAAGGAGCTTTTCCATTATCTTTCTCCTACAAAAATAATAATAATTTATTATATAAATAAGATATGTGGATATAATTCTTTTAACACTATTCTAAAGAAATATATTGTGTATACCCATTGTTCTCTAAACCTTGCATAACTTTGGGTCCCAATATATGGAGGCAAGGAACGCTTAGATCTATTTGTCTTGTTCTGCATGCTTCTCCTCTGAATAAAAATATTGAAAGAAATTAATTAGCTTTTACACGTTACTAATAAGAAAGGTAAGAACTAACTAATTTAGATACCTGAAATTTTGCATCACTCCAAAGATTGACCAAATATTTCCATTCATCAGCATAAATATGTTTAGGCTTATTTCGTAGACGAAGTTGATAAGTTGATTTTGAATCAAAATATTTCCTTTTCAACTTGTGCCTATAGTCCCGGTAGAGATCACTCATATGACCGACAATCGCTCCTTTCCTTTCTTCGGACACATCAAAAGTAAAATTTTCCTATAATACAAAAAATATACCATTATATCGTATGATCATATTTTCTACTAGTTGTAAATTCATAAGAAAAAAGTAGTGAAGATTTTGAACTTCAATACTTAGTAGTTTCTCTTACCAAGATGATGTCCCACATATTATCAATCTTGTCTTGCTCAATGTCTCGCCACCCTTTTACTTTTAAAGGGCAACAAGCTCAACTTCTAACTGTTTGGCCCAAAAACCAGATGAATTGTGTTGCGTTGTCACCGATCGCTTGATGATCCTTATCGAATTCAACAAGTAATTTTTTTCCTGCCTCTAAGTTGATTATTTTTACACACCGTGTGCGTCCTCTTGTTTTTCTTTTAGCAACATTGGAACCTACATGTGAATACCAAATAAATATGTGTCAAGTAAAATTTTGCCAATAACGAGTAAGATTAATTCAAGATAATACAAGGATAAAATACCTGTGATATTTCTTTCTAGTCCATCACTTGATTCGCCTTCAACAGTTGGTTCACTCGCCTCTTCAGACATATTATTTTCAGAGCTATTTTCTTCATGAGAAGTACTTATAAAAATATCACAATTACTCGGCAATGTATAAATCTCAATGGGCTTTTCCTTATGCATCTTGTAGCTATCAAGCATTTTAAGAACATCCGAATCATCATGACATTCCACTAATCCATCATAATCACTAATAGCTCTGTCACCTCTCAAATAAAAGAACTTATCTCCCTCCATTATATTAAACTTACAGTGCATTTTCAGATGATCATATATATCAAAGAAACTTATGAAGTCTACATCAATATTACTTTGCTTGATCAATTGACCACACACATACTTTTTAGAAGGTGAAAATGTGAAATAGCCACCATAGTGATAGCTAATTGTCCTCTTGTCCACGCTTTCTAGAAAGTTATTGAAAATAAGTTAAAAAAAGAATTGCAAATAACTATATAGGGAAACAGTAAAAAAAATATTGTCCTGCAAACCATTTCCGATAAATATTTTTACTAAGAATAGAAATTGGTTTCATCCCCTAAAATACCATGGTGCAAGCCTGCAAGGTGCACTTGTATCCATGCTGGAAGAGGGAGGATAAACTCAAAGAATAGTACACCTCGAAAGAAAAATAGTACACCATTACAATGTGTTTAAAGGATTCTTGAATTTAAATTGGTACAAATACAATCAACGAGCGCAAGAAAAGTAGTAGGAGTAGTATTTAGTAGATGAAAGAATAAGAATTTTTTCTTCCTTTTTTCTTCTTTATCAATAGAAATAAAAGCAGTTGATATATAAAGGTTATAAATGATCTCACTGTCACCCAAACTTAAATGGAGTAGTACATTGTCACCATCCCTTTTTGGTTCACAGTTACTATCTTAAACTTGTAAAAGCAACCTTAGATCAACCATTCATTGTGGTTCTTGTAATAAGGATTATGCCAGACTAAAATTCAAAAATAGGTCATCCCACACCATCCCCACTAATTTGTAGGACTTGTAAAGGGTTAGCTAGATAAGATTAAGCAAATACATAACTGTGTAAATGAAAAAAAAAATATACTAATTAATCAATAGTGAACATAAATTATATTGCTTTTATTACCTAAATAATCATCTTCGTCCGCCTGTTGTGTGAGAAAATTATCCGTATCATTTATTTTCTTGGAACTTCTAACCTCGTCATGATAACCATCTTCTTCCGTATTTTGTGGGAGAAAAACATCTTTACCATTTGTCTTCTTAGAGCTTCTAATAACCTCGCCGTGCTTACCAGTTGAGCGAGTGATTCTTTTTCGAAGACCATTCCTGCCCATGTCTGAATTCGAACAAGCATATATTAAACATTAATAACTTTTCATAATTGCAAGTACAAATGCTATTTACTGAAAGTGGCCAACTATTACAATTGTACTCTGCATAAAAAAGAATATCTAGTATATTTTCTGCTTTGTACAAACCTTCTTGGTCTTCCCTACTGTAAACTAAAGCCATAATGACATACTTTTATGCGTAATTTTTATTCACCACTCATGTACTTTATGAAATCTTTTTATAAACCTTTTTGTTCTTCTCTACCGTAAACCTCAATATAATTTTATCACAATATGCGGACAATTTTTCAAAAAAGAAAGGAACAATATGCACACAATTAACATCAGTAATAAGAAATCTACAAAATGAGAGACATTATAATAGCAAGTTGAAGGTTGGGGATCAATCCCAAGAAGGCAACTAACCTTTGCTTCACAGCTCAACTTAGAAGAGAATTAAAAAAGGATGCCGTCAATATTTTACTTTTATTGAGCGTTTAGAATCTTAGCCTTTAGGGTTTTATTTATCTCTAATCTCTCTATTAAACGTAAAAACAAGGTGTTTATTTAGAGGGAAATGTTTGGAGGGAATATTTTCGTTCTTGTTTTCATTTTTAAATTGTGAATTCGTGTTCCCTCCTTATAGTAAGAAAACACAAAGTAAAAATATATTCAACATTATTAAATTAATCACTAAATTATTTGATGTAGTGTAACTAGGCTCACACTTTTAAACATAATTACATAATTATTAAATATTAGTAATTAATTAAAATAATGACACAACGTGCACTTCAATACTAGCAACTACGAAATACATACACTTCTATGTTAACTATTTTTAATTATTAACCTTTAGTCAACTAATTGCAATAGCAATTATAAAAATCATAAAGTAATTTAAATTGGAGATAATTAATTATGTAATGTGTTTTCAAATAAATTAACATATAGTTGGTTAAATTCAATATAATTGGTACTCTAAATTAATAAGATATAAAATTTATTTAATTAAATTAAAGTAGTCGCTGGACCAAGCTTCACGCACGATTGGATTTTTCCGTTTATCTCTATATTTTTGTTATGAGTCCACTATTATCATTAATAATGATATTGAAAAATCTACCAAATGGTCACCAGACTTGTGCGTATTGTAGTATGTTGTTGGGGTACTTATCGGCCGATTCGGTTGGGGATATATTCTTATCGGCTCGGCTTATCAGTTATCAGATTTTAAGAATGCTAAACTGTTAACCAAACCAATAAGATATCGGTTGGTTCAGTTTCGCGCTAACGATTAGCGGCCGGTTTATCAGTTACAAAGAGATGCACTAAACGATTAGCTTTGTCATTGTACATAACCAATACACGTAGTGATTAGATGTAACATAGATTAGAATTATATTCAAGTTTTGAAATTGCAGAGAAATCATCCAACCTAACAACTAATTAAGTTTCTTATTTAGACTTTATATTGTTTGTATACACAGAGGTAAAAGTATACATTTATATTACTTAATAATTTTTAACGGGTTAGTGAGTACCCAATAAGGAAATTTGGCAAACTGTTCCCCGCACCGTTAACCCATTAACTGCAAAACACCAAATCGCTAACCAACCGTTAATCCGATAACTCAATACCAATAAACCTATTTTGCGGTTGGGTTATCGTTCGGTTCGGTTTTAACAGCCCTAGTATGTTGAATATTAAGTTGATAATCCTATATTATTCGATTGGTAAAAGTTGGGCAATCTATTTATTACAAACAATTTTAAAAATCATAGTACTTTGGACACAAATGACAACATATAACAAACATAATCATGAGGAGCTCAAATTAAATTAAAACTCATTCTTTGTTAATGCTTTGCTCGACTCAAATTTTTCAAAATTTGAGTTGCTTTGAGTTAGGTAAAAATTTGGCTCGGCTCGACTCGACTCGAATCGATTAAAGATCGGCACGATCAAGCTCATTCTTGATTGAGCGTCCTTGTTTGGCTCGATTGAGTTTTATACTTATTTATTCTATATAAATGTATTTTTAGGTACATTGTAATTAAATTATATGGTATAGATCATGCGAAGTATACAAAACCTTTTATGTTAAATTCAAAATTTAATTTTAGTTAAATAATATATAGTGTAACAAAGTTCGATTGAGCTCGTCTCGAGCCCGATTTGACTCGATACTATAGCAAGCTTAATTGAGCTCGGCTTCGCTTGAGTATAGAGCAAGCTCAATTGGGCTCGACTTTGAGCTTGGCTTGATGCCAGGCTTAAATTCGTATTCTTGATAGTCGTTGGAATACATATTGTTTTCATCCTCCCCTCTGCTTATGAACACCATGCATTATTTTTGTCTCTCCACAAGCGTCATTCGATTAATTAATTCAATTCAGAACATGTTGAGGTCAATAAAAGAAAATTATGTGGGACTAAAATATAATAATATACTTCTCCGATAAATTTTAAGTGTCACCTTCAACTTTTAAAATAGTCCAAAATAAGTATCACTTTAAAAATCAAGAATCATTAGTTACTTTTTTCCAAATTACCCTTGTTCATCCCAATAGTTTTTATTTCAATTTTAAAAAAATTAAAGATAGATAAATGGCAATGTAGTCAAATACCATGTTGTGTACTACACAAATTTGTCTATCAAGGGAATGACTAAAAAATCCCAGACTTTGACACTACAGACACTTAATTAGGCGGAGGAGCACAATCCTTTACATAGCCCTCAAAAGGTTTAGCACAAATTCTTTACATAACCCTCAAAAAGTCCCTAAAATCTCGTCTCTCAAAATTTTGTTTAACACACATTCTTGATTCTCGCCCTCCTATGGCATCATCTGGAAACATCAAAAGTAAGTGTTAATTTTGTGTAATCAATCTAGATTATGAGTGGGTGGTAATTGAATTGAAAAATAGAGTGATTACGTAAAATTACTGTATTTAGCATTTTGAATTACTTTCTCGACTTGGTGTAGCCTTTTATTTGATTTTATCAATGAATGAAATAAGCTTTTGGTTAATTGAAGTAGTTGTTCAGGGACATTGCAGAGAGGTTTTTGGGAGTGATGCTAGATAATGGTACTACCTGTTAGAATTTGTCATAGTTGAAGAGTCCATTTTGATGGTTTAAGGCACTCCATCGAGCATTTTAAGACAAATGTCGTCTTGGTTTGTCCATTGACAAGAAATCTGCACAACTCGAAATATTGAATCACTACTGTAAACAAGACAAATTTTATCTTGGTTTGCCCATTGACAAGAAATCTGAACACCTCGATATATCGAATCACTACTGTAAACAAGCATTTCCAACTCTTAAAAGTATATATGTGATCTTTTTTACATCTTAATCTGTTTCTTTTCTTTGTAGGAAATTTTGAGACGGACAAAACTTGGATGCATTGTACTGATAGATTGAGCAGAACGTACTTAAAAGGAGTTGAGAAGTTCCTTGAATTTGCTTTTGAGCATTCGGAAGTACAAGGTGAAATTCCTTGTCCTTGTACACAATGCAACAATGCTTTCAACAAGCCAAGGGATGAAGTCATGGCAGATTTAATAATTTTTGGAATTGTCAAGGGATACAGTCGTTGGCTTTATCATGGAGAATTTGTACCTAAAGAGGAAAAAACGAAGAATGCAGTAAGAGAAGAGGAAGTGAGACAAGAGGAAGTAAGGCAAGAGGAAGTTCGAGAAGAGATAGGTACTGATGATATATTTGAAATGATTTACAATGCTATTGGCCCTGAAATTATGGATGATTCTAACAATAATGCTTCGGTTCCTGCTTCAAAATTTTCAAAATTATTGAAGAATGCTGCAAAACAACTTTATCCTGGCTGCGAGAAATTCTCGAAGTTATCACTAATTGTGGAGTTGTTTCAAATTAAGTGTCTTTTTGGGTTGAGTGATAAAGCGGTTGATAGCATTATGAAGTTAATTAAACAAGCACTTCCTTCCGGTGAAACTTTACCAAAATCAGTATACGGTGCAAAAAAAATGATTCGAGACTTAGGTCTTCGTTATGAAAAAATACATGCTTGTGAGAATGACTGTATGTTGTTTTGGAAACAAAATGCAAAAGCTGAATCTTGCTTGGTTTGTGGCGAGTCTAGGTGGAAACCAGTTGACGGCCAAAAAGCAAATGGGGCTACTCCAGGAAAGAAAGGGAAGAAAATTCCTCGAAAAGTTTTACGTTACTTCCCCTTGAAACCAAGATTGCAAAAGTTGTTTACCTCACCAGAAATAGCTTCAGACATGACATGGCATCATGATCAGCGTTTGAATGATGGGATTCTTAGACATCCAGCTGACTCTGATGCGTGGAAACATTTTGATAAATCTAACCCCGGCTTTGCCAGAGATCCTTGTAATGTTAGACTTGGATTAGCATCTGATGGGATGAATCCTTTTGGCAACTTAAGTGTTTCTCATAGCACTTGGCCAGTGATTATTACAGTGTATAACCTACCCCCTTGGATGTGCATGAAGAAGCCATATTGCTTCTTGTCTTTGTTGATACCTGGCCCTAAGGCTCCTGGAAATGACATCGATGTGTACTTACAACCATTGGTAGATGAGTTGCAAGAATTGTGGTACAATGGGGTCAATACATATGACGCCTCGAGAAAGGAGAACTTTTGTATGCGGGCAGCACTCTTATGGACGATAAATGATTTTCCAGCATATGCCTGTTTGTCCGGATGGAGCACAAAGGGAGCTTTGGCTTGTCCAACATGCAACAAAGATACTCCGTTTACTCGATTGAAGTATGGTCGTAAGTTCTCTTACATGGGTGCACGGAGGTTTTTACCATATGATCATGAGTGGCGTGCAAATAAACGTGCTTTTAATGGAGAAGTAGAAAAAAGAACTGCTCCTAAAATGCTCTCGGGAGATGATGTGTTAAACCAGTTGGCTAACTTGGAAAATGTAACATTTGGCAAGACACAGAAGAAACAGAGAAACGTAAAAGGTAAAGATTTTCATAACTGGAGGAAGAAAACATTTTTTTCAAACTTCCATATTGGAAAAATAATCTAATTCGTCACAATTTAGATCCCATGCATATTGAAAAAAATGTTTGTAATAATATTATTGGTACCTTATTAGATATTGAAGGGAAGACAAAAGATAATCTCAATGCTCGTCGAGATTTGAAGGAAATGGGCATAAGAAGAGATTTACATCCAACTCAAAGAGATGGAAAGTGGTACTACCCAGCAGCATGCTATACTTTATCACCAGAAGAGAAGTCTAAAGTATGCAAGATTTTAAAAGCAATAAAGGTTCCAGATGGTTATTGTTCCAATATATCTAGGTGTGTAAATGTGAAGGATCGTAAAATATATGGACTGAAGAGTCATGATTCTCATATTCTGTTGGAACAACTGCTTCCTTTTGCAATTCGGGGAGTTGTACCAAACAATGTCTATGATGCTATCACCGAGTTACGCATTTTCTTTAGAGAGTTGTGCTAAAAAACATTAAGAGTTGATGTGTTAGATCACCTTGCATCTCAAATTCCAATAATATCATCCAAATTAGAAAAAGTATTTTTACCAGCATTTTTTGAGATTATGGTGCACCTAGTCATTCATCTTCCGACAGAGGCCAAGCTTGCTGGACCCGTGCAATACAGATGGATGTACCCAATAGAGCGGTATGTTTTCAAATTTTATAATATTAGTTTAATTCATCCATCTATTTTTTCATATTCATAGTCCTCTATTAGTCACAAATGTGATTCTTTACAAATAGTACAATTCTCTTTGTTCCTACAGTAGTTATAGTTATTATTTACATATCACGAGGCAGATTGAAGTTTATTTCATACATTCTTAGTTTAAATTTTTTTTCGGTGTTTTGATAAGTTTACCAACACAGTTTTGTCCCTCCCTCTTCTGAAGTTTAGTGATTTTTTAGTTTTATAGGTACGTACTTGTCTCAAAAGTTATCAAGAGCTGCCGATGTAATATCCATCTCTTCTTCATGTCTCCTTCTTTCTGGAGCATCGAGTTCTAATTAATTACTTAGAAGTTGAAGGAAAGTCCCACGTTATGTGTGAAACTGAAAAATTCAATCAACTCCAGAATTGTTGGGTTACTAATGCCCTGCCCTGTTTAACTCATGGCCTTTTATCTAGATTATCAATACCAAAAGATGGTTTCTGCATCCCCTGTATTCAGCCTCTTGTTATCTCAATGAAAGTTCCAATCGACTCCTGCTTGCTGCTTGTAGAAAATAACAGCTTGATGCTTGTAGAGAGGTAGGTGTATGATAAAAGAATATGATAATTTTTTTATCGCAGTGAGTACACCCCAAGCCCGTGTATAACATTTAATAATAGAACTTTTTAAATACTGAAGCTGCATGAAGAAGTGGTAGCAAACAAGAATTTGTGCTTGATGGTGACTTAAAGCAAGTTGAGGATAATGAACTCCACTTTATCCTTTTGGGTCCTCAAAAACCAGCTCCCCCCACATTAGTTAGATAGTATAAGCTATTCCAAGACTTTCAGTGGTATTTATTTTTCCTCCAAGTCACACCAAAAGAAATTTTGCAATAATTATTTCAACTTGATTAATTACATTCTTGGGAGGTTGCATACTCACCGAAAAATTCTCCGCATTATTACTATGCCTAATTTAATTGTATGTTTTATCATGTAGATTCTTGCGCACATTAAAATGTTATGTTCGTAACAAAGGTCGACCAGAGGGATCTATTGCACAAGGCTATATTGTTGAAGAAAGTTTAATATTTTGTTCAAGGTATTTACATGGTAGTGTGAGTAATCGAGTGGACAAAAATTATGAAGGTAATCATGTCGAGTCATACACTGGATTATCAGTATTTGAACAAAAGGATTGCCCTTTATCAAAAGATACATCAAGGAATCTTGAAGAGCTTGAGCGAAAACAAGCTCATCTTTATGTTTTGAGAAACTGCGAAGAAGTTCAACCATTTCTATAGTATGTTTCTTCCTAGTATTGTGTTTCTTATTTATTTTGTTTGATTGCTTAATTTATTAATTTTTTTACATTTAATTTGGTTGTCTTTAAACAGTGAATATCAGCAGAATAACAACAACATGGAGTTCGATGAATGGTTTTACCATCGAGTAAGCTTTTATTATTATTTTTAATTAAATTTTAATACTAACGGAACTACTAACTGATATCATGATCATCCTTGAGTTAAATCATGATTAGAATCTTTTTGTTACATGATATTGGATTTATTATTTGCAGAGGTAGTTAATGTTGTAGAGGTTGGGATTCTGTTTGTATAAAGGAGTTGAGATATAAAGGTTTCATTCTTTTTCTGTTTGATGATTCTAGTTCAAATTATGGTGTTGTGTTAGAAATTATTTAAAGTGATTTAAGTATATTGGGAAGTCACCTCGCAATCTTGATAAAGTTCTTTTATGGAGAAGAAGTTCATAATCAGAATATCAGCATATGTGTAAAACTTGCTTCCTCAAGTTAAATCTCTTTTTTGGCCTTCATTATCTTCCTAACTTTCCAAGAAATATTTATTAAGTTCAGTGAAGTTGCACAGTTGTAGACTTGGTTCTGGTTACTGCTTTGAGTTATAAGGGAAATCGTAACTATTCAAATAGGAAATTATGCCAACTTTATTGGTTCTCACTTCTAGAATTCCCAGGTATACTAACCCAACCCTTTATTACTGCTGCACGTCTAATTTCAAGAACCATTAGTTATATATGTAGGTTTATCAAGTACCCTTTTTGCTCACTTTAAAGAGATGCTGAGTTCGAAATAGTTAATATGCTGTTGAAAATATAATTAATCATATAAAAATGTGTTCTCACACGTTGGGGGGCGTGTTGAAGATATAATTAAATATATAAAATGTGCTCTCTCTGACCGTTAAATTTTTAGATGAGATGGTCGTATACTTAAACACTTTGCATTTTCGTTTTTTTTTTTTTTTTACTTCAGCAGTGCACTCCCTGGTTGCTATTAAACTGCCATGTAGTAGTTCATTCAATTGAAAGTTCCACTTTACAATCTAATTAGACCCAAAAAAGAAAGAAAACAACAAAATGAAACAAAATTTTTGAAGCGATTGTAAGTAGTTTGTTTTATCGACTCTCTCGTTTCCTCTATAAGTGTCTAATGAAAACAGGTAACAATGTTCCTCATTCTTGGTTGTAATTCAGGGTAATAGGCTGCAATCAGTTAAGTGCTACTGGATGGGCGAGCTTAGAAGTCTATTATATAGATGCATAAATGTGGAAAAATTTGGATGTTTCTGATAAAATATGATGATGCATTCTTTGACTGTCAATTCATAGACAAAGTTTAAAATGCATTAATCTACCAATGTGTATCCGTTTATAGTTTATATAAAAAGGATTGTGCATGGTTGCTATTCTCTGATTTGCATCATGTAAGGAGGATTGCTTAGTAACTCAGCTGCTTAGATATTGTGTTAGGGATTACCATGGCATATCGCTAATCCTCATGGCTTACTAACTCTGCAGTTGTTGTCCTTATTGTTCAGACCACCTCTATTCTTTGTACTTATTTAGCATCAATAATTTAATTTTTTTTATAAACAGGTTCGACAATTGCACAAAGAAAGAAATTCACATACAAGTGGTGAATTGTATTCTTTGGCTAGAGGTCCGTTGGTTGGAGTCCAGAGATTCAAAGGCTATGCAATAAATGGATTTAGGTTTCATACTAAACAACTCGAAGAAAAAAAGTTGAAGCAAAATAGTGGTGTTATGGTACGAGGAGTAACAAATGGTCAAAATATGAATTATTATGGAGTTCTAACTAAAATAGTAGAACTTCAATATTTGGAAAAGCGGATTGTTTTATTTAAATGTGATTGGTGGGATGTTCACATGGGAAAAGGAGTGAAGATAGATAAACATGGTTTTGTTAGTGTCAATACCAACCGAAGGCTATCAACAAATGAACCGTTTGTGCTTGCATCTCAAGGAGAACAAGTTTTCTATGTCAAGGATAATCTTCATCTGAATTGGTCAATTGTCTTGAATGGTTATTCTTCTTATTTCACTGATGGTGTTGTCAGTGAAGAAACTTTTCAACAAAATGTGCAAGGTCCCGCTATGGATATATTTGAGGAAGATGATGACAATATGCATTGGGGAAGAACTGATCTTGATGTCAACAGCACTAATGTTACCTTAGCCGATAATATTATTGAAGACATTGAATCAGAACTTGAAACTGATGACAAAAGAGATTCAATTGAACCCCTCGGATGTTACTTAATTAGCTCCGCCTCAAAATGAAGTGTGAAATAAGAATATATAAGATGTATTTTGGCACATCATCCTGTGTAAGTTACCTTCAGTCTGCTTTGGGAGCTGCTTCTTTGATTCCTCCAACAGCAGATAAAACTAGCCAGATCAATTGAAAATTCAAGTAATCAGTATATTTATATAATTAGGTCATGAAGTTTTAAGACAATTACAAATAATTTTTATGATATTATATCAGTTAGTAATCTAGTAAAATAGTAGTAGTAGTAGTATTGTGTAGTAACTACCCTTTGCATCACAGGTTAGCTTTAATTACTAATAGTGTAAGAAATTATTTCACCATCAGTGTAAAAAATAAAAAAGTATTTACTGTGATCTTAGAGTAAAAAGGGAAAATCGTGACGTGCCTGAGATGCACGGTGTGAGGACACCATCTCCAATAACCATGGAAGTACCAAGCATTGTGGCAAATAGCATAAAGAACTTCGAAAATTTGCTGTTTTCTAGCATGGATTTAAGTTTTGAAGCTCGACGTGTTCGATTATCAGGCAACTCAAGTTTGAAAGTTGACACATTTCTGTCTTCTGCCTCTTGACTTGGAATCAATCCCACCTTAGCGTATCGACATATCAAAGAGTACGTTGCAAATGTAACTCCTGTCAAATATTTTTTAAATCACGAGTAAATTTAATTTTTTTTTTTGGTACTGAAGATATTTATATATATAACTTAAGGTAATACAAAGTTCATAGCATTAGAGCTACCTGTCGGGGTAACTAAAGCAGAAGTAGCCATATTACCATACAGACCGAGCATTTTACATGCAATAGTAGATACTTTCCTAGAGTAAGTAGTAGTTTTATCTAATGTAACAGCCATATTTATTTGTGCAATTGGATGCCAAAAAAACTGCAGCTGACTTTGCGAAGTGCCTTGGAGATGGACTGCATTTTTAGCCAAAAAATGTGCTACCCTATTTGCTTCACGAAAGACATGCCGCACCACTGGATTCTGCATAGTTTTCAGGATGCACCTGCATTCATAGATTAAATTTTTGTAAGGTAAAACATTATGATCAAATTGTTGGAGAGCTTCAATGGAGTCTGTTTCAACTTCAAGATGGTAGTTGTGATTTTTAGCAATCTGAAGGCCTATCTGTAAAGCCATGATTTCAAAGTAAAGAGCTGAGGATTCCAAACAATGCATGGAATATCCCAAAATCCAATCTCCAGTATCTTATCGAAATATCTGAGTAAATTTAATTAGCTTCTACTTACTATCTACATATACTTACTATTAATGCAATTTAACCAGTTAAAATTAAACTATTTCCTACATCTCAGTTTATGTGATCCTACCTCTTTTTAGGTCTATTTCGAATATAATGTATCTTTTGTAAATTTAAAAATAATTTAAGTTTAAATTTATCATTGTACCCTTAATAAAATAATTATAGTCACACAAATATCAATAACTAATTTTAGACTATAAATTTCAAAAATTTCTTACTTTAAATTAAAAAGGGGAATATTATTTTAACCTATTAGTTTTAGTGTACGTGCGTTGCACGTGTCATCTCACGTAAATCATGCAAAGTTTTATGTATCAAAACAATGAGTATAACTTCAATAAATTAGAGATAACACTCAAACGGAACTTAAGCACGCTAGGGAAAAATACAATTTTCTAAGAAATAAAAAGACATAATTTAGAAGCACTAAATATATGTTAAGTATATTAAGAGAATTATTATAACTTTGGTACTTACTAGTACAGATATTAATGTAGCTTTCATCTTGTATACTACACAAGTCATATAAACATTATATAGTGGTAAAATGTTTAGCTAAAACTCAGAAATTTCAAAGAGGAAGAACATACTTGCATGCACCAAAAACTTAGACCATTAATTGATCTCAAAATCACTATTATAAAGTAATTTTAAAGTAAGTCCTGATTAATTTAATTCAATCAACATGTTCTTATCTTGAACTCCCAATTCAAGGTGAAGACGTAATTAGGAAATTCTAGCTGAATAGATATAGCTGCCAAGCACATAAATTAAAACAAAGATGAAAATAAAACTATATGAAAGAAAATATCAAAGCCAAAGTCACACAAAATCATAAGCTAATCTAGATTTTCAAGAGTATGGGTTCACCATTATTTCGAGCGGAGTTACAACATTCCAAAAGTGGTCTATCCCAAAAGTGGTCTGCAAACAACTTTCATCCAAAAATTTATTGTTTATATAGGTTAATTATAAATTTATATACTATATTAAGAAAAACAATATTATGAAACATTTAAATGAGGATTGAACCCTACTCATATTATGGGACCCTAATTTTATTTATTACTGCATGGAGTTTTTTTCTCCCTTCCTACAAGGATCTTTTTGCTTAAAATACTATGTTGATTCATCGCCAGTAGGCACTATATACTAACACAATTATTGGCTTTGCAATTAGACTCCTAGACCTACCGTGTCTTTTAGAATTAGTGACTCCTAAAAATAATATAAGACAAATACTAAAGAAAAGTGCGTAGATATTTTTTACCTAAAATACATTATGCTAAAAAGCACTCGACTTCAATGGAACTCTAAATCTAATCATACTTGCTATGCATCTTGTATGAAATTGCGAGAAAAATTTATATTACCTAAATCATTCTTCTTCAAGCAAAGATTGAAATTTTTTGAATCATGACATCTGCAACACATATGACGAGGAATTAAGAACTTCACCAAAATCAGAAAGCATGCAAGGAGAAAAACAAACTAAAACCTAATATATCAGAGGTAAATATAGCAATTTGATCATACGTTGCATATAAGTGGATAAGCAATGGATAAGCACCCTATGAATTATAAAAGAATGACACTAAATTAAATAAAAAATAGAATTGTTTCAAGTTTCATGCGGCTGTTGTGAGACTCCAATATGCCAATGAAAGCTTTATATACAGAAGGTAGGAGGCGGTCAAAGTATTTTAATCCACCTATAAAGCATTATATACAGAAGGTAGGAGGCGGTCAAAGTATTTTAATCCACCTATAATTAGTATGGACTTTAAATCATAAAGAACCATTAGAACTTCATTGTTAATCGGTATTTCAGTATCAATTATAATTTTGAGAGACACTTGAAGCTTATCAACCGGTTTAAATCAGCTAATCCAAACGGGCTCATATTCTAACTCAAATTCATATTACCTCCAAAATGCTTTCAGCCAAATAGAAAAAAAAAAAAAAAGGAGATCAAGTACCATAAGGATTGTGTTAGAGATATTCTTAGATATTAACGTGGACTCAAGAAACCTAAACAAACTATAAAACTAATTAGGAACTCACACAGACGCAGTCATGAGATTGTGGAAGGAAACCAAATACAGGAACTTTGGTTCTTATTTTATGGAATTATAATTAAGTCAATAAATTCCTAGTTTATGAAACATTAATTAATTCAATATTTATTAAGTTAAATTAGGTACGAAAACTTATTAAATATATTAAATTTACAAAATTGTCCAACTTAAAAGCACTTACGAAGAATAAAAAAATCGTGTGATATTTCACTAATGTCTTCGTGCTTTTATAATACTCCTAGTATAGATAGATTTTTC
The DNA here is from genome assembly GCA_029990575.1 of Petunia axillaris subsp. axillaris. Lineage (NCBI taxonomy): Eukaryota > Viridiplantae > Streptophyta > Magnoliopsida > Solanales > Solanaceae > Petunia > Petunia axillaris. Next base: position 13,273,373 of record JARKNS010000006.1, read on the forward strand.
ATTTTGTCCTATTATGCATACTATAAATCACCTTAAGTTTAATATGTAAGATAACTATACTCATCGACGTGTAGAAGCTAAACTAATAACATAATCAAATCTCGATCGATTGAGAGAGATAGAAGAAGAGCAGAATACATTAGAGCATTGAAAAAAAAGTCATGCTATTTAGTTTTTTATTGAATACTCCAATATTCAAGAATATTCTCGGACTAGATATCAGATGGCTTGAATATTCAACAATTAGACACTACCTCGCTAGCAGCCAGGCACAGAGAGGCCCATCGTTTCCGCTGCCGTAGTGCCGCCGTGAGCTAGGGTGGAAAGCTCAAAGTTATTGCCACTGAATCTCCAAAGCCCAAGGGCAAAAGGAAGAAAACCATAACCTGGGGCTTTTTGCTCCTTGACCTCCCCCAAGTCTTCAATTAAAAAAAGAACCTTCAAGTTTTAAAAATTAGTTAGATGACCTCATCTTTTTTAATTAGGATTAGGACTTAATTATACTAAAAAAAAACCTACACATCCCAACTCCTCAAGTTCCAAATATTACACTTTGCCCCATTACCAAAAAAGGAAAATTCCCTCCCCCCCTCCCCCCTTCCAAAACTTGCCGCCCTATCCCTACCTCCCCCCTCCTCTCGTTCCAGCCGCCTCCATTTCCCTCTTCTTCAACTGAACCTCGTTCCAGGGCCCAAATCCAATCATTTTGTTCCATAGCTATTAGAAATCAAATTTCCATCTTCAGTTTGCTCTCATTTCTTGATTTATGGTTGTGGGTAGCTTTTAAAATTTCAATTTCAAAAGGTTCTAATCCATCTATCGTGGTGGGTTCAATTACTTCGAATTGAGTGGATATCAACTTCATCGTACCATACGAAGTGTTTTATTGAGCTGGTAAGCTGCTTTATCATATCTGCCATTACTTTTGTTCCATTAGAACACCTATGCTTTAGTTCCATTAGAACTCTATTTTTGTTCATCGACATGTTTCAGTATATTATTGACTTGTTCATATATCAGTAAATAGAGTTGTTATGGGGTGCTATGCAGTAGTGGGTGCTGATTACAATGGGCAATGGGTAGAGACGCCTAAGTATTGGTCTTGGCATTCCAATACCAGTTCAACAGTACCTATTGCATTGAAATTGGAGGGTACATTTGATGAGTTGATTAACAGCGTCATTGAAAGCGGATAATTAACTTGTGATCCGGGTGATATATCCATTAGTTATATGCTTAGTGCTGCACCTGATAGGGGAAAATAGCTCATTCGTTCATTAGGAATGACAGTGATCTACGCATATACCTCCTAGATGTAGATGGTAATGGTAGTAGGCCTATTCTTTATATTTCGTGGGTCGGGAGGTCCGCCGCAGCTTCAAATGTTGTTGCAGCATCTCCCATAGCAGCTGATGATCAAATGGTTGAGTCTAGCAATATTATTGGAGATGGTACTGGCAAATCACTCTTGTACAAGAATGATGAGAAGGCTACGAACCACTTTCCTGGTGCCTTCATGGGAGATATAAAACATGTACATGTAAGACATTTATCAAAACGGGCAGGAAAAGAGTTCAGCACATTCCATCCATCGGTGTATCATTTACGTCCAAGAAGAGAAGGAATAAATGTTAAAATTGTAAGCGACCCGACCATAAAAAAACAACTTGCCTTCTGGCTCAAAATAGACAGTGATTTATTATTTATTGCTTTTTCCCTAATGAGTGTAATAATTTATTTTTCTAAACATTTGTAATAACTTGTGAATTGAATAAGTTCTATATCTTTGTTTCCAATATACCAGTGTTTAGTCTTGTTGTTTATTAGAATTAGATATGTTGATAATAGACTCTTTTTTGCTGCTTTTGAGCTTCTTAACTCTCGATTTTAACAAGTTGACAAAAAATCTTAACTAGCTTTATTGATATTTGTAGTAATTACTTTTGGTTGTAGACTTTTTGAACATAGACCAACTCAGCATAGACTGAAGACCATTTCCAACAATTAGCTTGCTAGTGCATTGTGTGGTTGATAATCGGCCAGTTGAAACGCGTGCCAGGTTCTTTAAAGGGTGCACTGCCCAAAATATGAACTAACTCATCGAATACAATGGCTCCACTAACTCCTGTCTTTTGACCTTCTTCCCCTATAGAGTATAAATAGGGCCATCATGTCCTAATTTTTTCAACACCCATCAATAAGTTAATTTATCTACTTTTTACACCTCCCTGATCTTCTCTCTTTCTATAAAACATGCCAGAAGATGCAGGGGATGCAAGTAACAACTATGTCTGGCCGGATAGAATGTACATCCTAACAAGGAACTATATATGCTTTACTCTAACTGTAAACAGATATTCATATATAAATGATTACCTAGTAAGCTTCGTACCTCGTTCTTAAATATTTGGATTTGTTTACCTTAGTTATTTGATTTTTAACACATTAAACGTTGTACTCTTTGATTATAGCTATTTTCATCGGATATAGCAAATCTATTACCCGACTATACGACACAAGTTGTTATCTATAGTGGTGACGTTAGGTATTTCATGGAACTCCGTGTGACACCGAGTTGCAAATCGCTTCAGCGAGGTTGGTTATGGTTTATTAATGATCGTCATATCACTCAAGGCCAAGTTCTCCACTTCCAAATCATACACCGATATCCTGAATATGGTCTTTATTTTCGTGTGCATATGATGCCACGAACAAGAGGACATTTTTATGATGAGTAAAGAAAGCTCCATTTTTTTTAATTAATGTATTTAATAAAAATATTATCAATAGAAATGGGTGATATTTTGTCGGGATATTAATTTTGGTGTTCCTATTGTTAAGTTTCTTATAAGTTATTATTTTTAGGCGAAGTAAACAATATTTGACGATCTTCCAATTTACCTTTATTTATTGTCTTATTGTTCATATACTTAGAAAAGTTGATAATAAACTCTTGATGCGCTAGAAATTGGTATTTGTTGGCCATATATGCGTAGTTGACAATCGATCATGCGGTAGTTGACACTATATTTTAAATGGGTTTTATTTATCTGTAGTTGAAAATTTTTTCTGGACTAGGAATAAAATACTGTGTAAACTACTATAAATGGTCTTCACTAATTGATGTTGGATTTAAAATAAATTGAATGATTGTTGTTCAAGTTGGCTGTTCAATCATATACTAATATCGCATAGACTAAAGACAAATACATATTCAAATAATAATAACTAGTTGCCGTATATTAATAGACAACAAACTTAATGAGTAAGCTAAGTATATTGATAGATAGATAATAGGTGAGTGGAAAATGTGTCATGTTTAAAGGAGTGCACTGTCCAAGCCTGTCATGTCCCGTCGGATTTAATGGAGTGGGAAAAATCTCACTGGAAAATGGGTTTAATCATGTCCGTTTCACCTTCTTATTCTTTTATAAAAGGACCATCGTTTACACTTTCTTTTACAAAATTCCAATTATAAAATCTCAACTTTTTGTAAAGCTTTTTTCTACACAACAATGTCGAACCCACCCTCCCAAGATGCACTTCTAATCCGACAAGCCCTAGACACCCTCATACGAAGTATTAATGAGGACATGGAGCCCAAGAGATGAACGTTCAGCACATTGCACGTATTCTTCGTGCAATGTATCGCCGCGTCGGTATCAACCCTGACGACCTCATCACCCCTCCCAAATTCCCCTTAATTTGTATGTTTTTTTAAGTATGTTCAATGTTTTAAGTTAGTTTAAGTATGTTCAATGTTTTAAGTTAGTTTAAGTATGTATGCATTTTGTTTTTTGTTATTTTGTAAAGAGGTTTCTGATTAAAGAATGTTCTTAATGTAATTATTAAAAAATGTGAATGAAATTAGGGAATTTTTCTATCGGCGTACTAATTTTGGTGTTGCTATTGAATTGATTCTTGTTTCTGCTTTATTTTCATCGAAGTAGATGACTGGATCTGTTCAACATAATAATAGACCAAGTGAAGTTGATAAACGACTTAACATGGAGACCAGGAAAAATTTATAACATGGATCTAATGAACTTGATAATAAACGAATTCAAGTTTATGAACAACTAATATAAAATCATGAAAAAGGGTGGGTGGTTTTTAAAATGTCTGTACTGAGATAGACATTTCCGCGTATAAACTGATAACTCATGTCAAGTATACAAACAACCAAAATAAATATTCAATGTATCATAACATAGTACGGTATACTTTCTAAAATTACTGTGATTTCTATAAAAATTGATAATCAGGTATTTAGGATTGACAATCATCACTGCTAAACTTGATTTAGTATGACTAAGACGGCCTATTTTTTAACATGGATATAATTATAACATCAGATTCATCTCCAGATTCATCTGAATTGTAGTTTGGGCTCTAGGGTTAAGCTAGACCATTTAGGCATTTACAGACTTATTGAAAGATACGAATCAACCTTAATTCGGTCTATTATACACTTATTGAAAAGCTGAGTGTTGAAGTTTTACTGTTCAGGATATTATCGCACGCGCGTTTGGCATTTAGAGATTGTGATGTTTGGGGTTTAGGGTCTAGGGTCCATGCGCTTGGGTTTGGGGTTTAGGCTCTAGGGTATAAGTAGATCATTTTGGCTTGTGGGTATATTATCAACGATCCGAAATTACACTATGTTTGATTGTCAACATTGCTCAGGTTGATAATATACGCTCATGATTTTGCTTAAAATAATATAAAAATCCTATGTTAAACACTAGTAAGGGTAATTTTGTAATCTACGAACTAGAAAACCACTCACATGACAACTTTGTTGCATAATGTACCTTAATGATGGTCAATAGCATTGATAAGGAGTGACTTGGATAACAAATATAACATAATGTATACTAATGCTAAGGTTCTGAGAAAGCAAGACATCTTTCTCTAAGCATGGAAGAAGATCACATTGCCTGGGAAGAAGATCATAATGTGAAAAGTGAGCAATGTGAGTCGTACATGATCATAATCTTCTTCCCAAGCAATGTGATCTTCTTCCGTGCTTAGAGAAAGATGTCCTGCTTTCTCAGAACCTTAACATTAGTATCATTATGTCATATTATTTATCCAATGTCACTTCTTATCAATGCTATTGACCATCATTAAGATACATTATGCAACAAAGTTGTTGTGTGAGTGGTTCCTTAGTTCGTAGATTACAAAATTACCCATTAGTAGTATTTAACATAGGGTTTTTATATTATTTTAAGCAAAATCAGGAGCATATATTATCAACCTGAGAAATGTTGACAGTCAAACACAGTGTAAATTTGGATCGTTGATAATATACCCACAAGCCAAAATGATCTACTTATACCCTAGAGCCCAAACCCCAAGCGCGTGGACTCTAGACCCTAAACCCCAAACATCGCAATCCTAAATGCCAAACGCGCGTGTGATAATATCATGAATGGTAAAACTTTGACGCTCAGCTTTTTAATAAGTGTATAATAGACCGAATTAAGGTTGATCTGTATCTTCCAATTAGTGTGTAAATGTCTAAATGTGGATGATCGGTCTAGTTAATTTTGTTAATGTGATATCAATTTTCTCTAGTAATTTACTAATTTATTCATTTAATTGGTTTGATTACTGTTAGCCATCATAAACTTTTCATGTGTTTCCACAATTTATTTAATATACTATACTTGGTAGATAATCAAAATTACAACAAAATTAAACTTTAACACGGAGATGAACAATTTCAATAGACCGCAGCGGTGGATAATCAAAACACAACTGAAACTAATATTACCAACTGAAGCGACACAACATAATTAAAAGGTCTAGACCATTAAAACATATAAACAACAAAATCTAGACCATTCAAACATAAACAGCAACAAAACAAAAGACCACTAAAAGATAAACAACAAATAACAAACGACTAGTTCGGTTCATTGGGTGAACTCGGTGGGGATTCTTCAACCATATCTAGTGGTCCATCTGGTGAAGCCGGTACATTTGGTGAAACTGGTGCATTTGGTGAATTTGGTGGGATTCTTTAACCATATCTAGTGGTGCATTTGGTGAACCTGGTGAACTTGCATCTTCCTCTATGACGTTTGCCTCTGGCGCTGGTGGTGCATTAATTGCATCAAGTCTTGCGTTTATCGCTCTGACCTGATTCTCCCTTGCTTGCGCCTCTGCCCATATTCTATTTTCAAGCCTCTTCAAATACTCCCACAATTCAGTAACCTCTGTTTGCAAAATGGCTAACTCCCAGTAGATATCACGCTTCTTGGATGGTCCGGCCATTTTGGAATCTTCTTTTGATAGTTTAAAAGCAGAAAAATTTGTATTGAAAATGGAGTGGAAAAAGCACACAATGTTGAGGGGTTTATATAGAAATAAACTTGAAGAGTTGCAAAGGTTAGTGAAGAGACACAAATTAAATGCAAGGCTCACTTCTTAATTAATGATTACAAAGAAAATAGGCACCTTTAATCAAGTCTTTTGGTTTTAAAAAAACGACTATGACCTGACAATACTTGCTTTGGGCAGTGCATTACCAACTGCTCTGCCACACTTCACAACGCCTATTATCTACCGCACAATCTACTTTGTGTATTGGCTAAGATACACGTCTATTAGTATACGTCATCTATTTTTTGATTGGTTAAAATATTATTTTGTCTTTAGTCTATGCACATTTGGTCTATGCTCGGAAAGCTTCCAACTTATATCAACACAATATTTTCGATAGTACAAGAATCCAGCAACTGTCTAGTATCGACCATGTAAAGTAGGTTATAGTTTTATTTCTAGTTGTCCAAAAAAATAGAATTGCCACTACAAATATTTATTTCCATATCGATAATCGACCTATTACAATATGCAATCAACAGCTATAGTTCACAATTTAATATATTATTTAGTTATCAGCGATCATTCCTGTGCAAGCTTTTTTTAAACAGTAGAAAAATGCATTGTCAACTCTTTAACACTCGAACAAAATTTAAAAAATAATCCTTAACTACAATGGTTTAACACTCAAACAAGATTAGAATAAAAATATTGTCAACTTTTTAACACTCAAATGAGATTTAAAAAATAATCCTCAACTACAATTGTTTAACACTCAAATAAGATTAGAATACAAATATTACAACAATCTTTTAAAGATTGACAAATCAATCTTTGTTCGCATCTTTTTTAATACACTCTTTGTCATGACTCTCCAATACATCCGACATAATTTCTTCGGGATCTTGACCAACTTCTCCATTCAAGTTCGATTCTGATTCGACATGGGATGCATCCTCCGCTTCATAAAACTGTTCCTCAACATCTTTCTCATTGGCATTGGCATCAGTAGCATTGGCATTGATAATGGCATCAACATCAACTACCTTGGCATCAACTGCATTGGCATTGGTGGCATTGGCATCAACTACATTGGCACTGGCATCAACTGCATTGGCATTGGTGGCACTGACACTGGTGGCTTTGGTAGTAGCAACCACTTCATCAAATCTATGTTTCTTTCTCAAAATTGTAGTGATCTTTGCAGCGGTACCACGGTCCATTGCCTTCCTTTTCCTGTGCCTCATCAACCACATAGAAGGACAGTACAAGCATTTTCATACTGTCCTCTTTGGTTGTTCCGCTATCATCTTAGCAACATCAACCAATTTGTCCTTCATTGTTGTCAGCCTATCGAGCACAACATACAAAAAAGGACTTGCAGCACTGACACCACCACTTGAAAGACCTGCACCTTCACCAAAACTTCTTGTACGATCTCCACCAATATCTTCATTACCTCTTGCATCTTCTTCACCATCTACATCCATATCACCTTCACCAGCAGGATTAAGAGCAACCTTCTTGATTGCTGTGGCTCTTTCAAGTTCAGCCCTAAGGGCATCCACCGACCCATCATCAACTTCATCTGAATAGGGCACATATAAATCCTCCCACCTCGATCTCACTTCTTCATCAGTAGGGAATAAGTAAGGGCGTACGATCTGATAGAAGTCAAGCAAATTAATTTCTTACAGTTTGAATAAAAATATTAAACAACATGAAAATAGCGCAACGTTACTTTAATTTTATTTTCTCCTTCCACAAATGGACCGAAGGATTTAGGCATCCTTTTACTATACCATTTGAGCATATGAGGGCACGACATATGAGACTGATCTGTTAGTGCAGCTCTCCTTCCAATGGCAGGAAATACTTCATTGACCTAGGCCTAAGATAAAAGATTTAATCGAACTATGAAAAATAAAAACTTCAATATCAACTAACTATTGGTTTATTGTAGACTTACCAAAATATCCAAGGGAAGCCAAAAAGAGCATATCCAGATGGTTTTCCTTTCTCACTAAAGGTATTATAATGCTTGGCCATGTCAAGCTTGGGCTTCAAATATTCAATCGTCAGCTCGAAGCACAACCTGCCCCATGGATACTTGGAGAAGAACTCCAGATCATCAACCATACAAACCCATTCCTTCTCAACAGACTTTGAAGCATCCTTTTCCATCAACATTGTGTGGAGAAACCACCAACGGCAAATCTTCAACTTTTCCTCGTTGTCAAATCTTCTGCTAGTTTTCAACACCCTCCACAGTCTCGACGATGTCACTTTAACATTCGCCTCAGTGGATGGTTTCCAAGTTACTTTTGCATAAAATTCCCCGCCTTTCTTCACAACCTTATTCTTTTCTTTATCGGTGGGTTTTACCCCACACTCCAAACCAGTCATTAGAGCAAACTCCCTAAGCCCAAAACAAGTTGGCTTCCCATCAACCAAGAACCAAACCTCCCGACATTGTTTATCCTTTATTCTATGAAGAAGTAGGGAGTGGACCATTTGTCCATTGAATTGCCAAAACTGGGACATTTCAAGGAACTTCCCAAATACAGTCTCCTTAAATTTCTTTTCTAATTTTAAGGTTTTCAACAAATTTTTAAATAAATACAAATTTTAATGCTAGATCGAACAAATATCTTCGCCGGGAATGATGGAATTTCATCAAGCCAAGTTTTAAGTCGATACTTTTGAACGTTGATTTCCTTGATGCATCGAGGAACTGATACACGGTCCAACTCACACTCTGACTCCCTTACTTCATCCCCTTCTTGGTCAGTTTCTTCATCAATTTCTTCTTCGATTGCTTCTGCTGCTGCTTCTTCTTCTTCTTCTTCTTCTTCACCACTTTCATCTTCTCCTGATTCCTCTCGATTTCCTTTATTACGAGCAGTAGAACTTTGTCCATCATCACCACCACTATCATCCATGCTTTCCTTACCTTTTCCTGCATCAGAGAGTTCATTCGCTTGAAAAGCGTCGATTTCAGCCAAAAGATCCTCAGTTTGGGGTTCCGCTTGGGCCTCTTCAACAAAAATATCCTTTGCAGAGTGATCCTTTACAGTCTTTTGAATCTGGGGTTCTTTTACACCAACTTCAGCATCCATTAAATCAGTTTCAATGAGTGGAGATTGATTGTTATCTGCTGCTGGATTATTAGCACATTTAGGAACTCCACCACTTGTGGGTTGATTGTCATCTGCTTTTGATGTTTATCAAGCTCATCAACTTCAGTTTTATCTCCTCCACCACTTGGAGGTTAATTGTCACCTTCTGCTGAATGTTATCCAATTCAGCAACATCAGTTTCAGAAATTTGTCTAACACTGTCATCTTCTTCAGATTGCTTACTAGCCTCTTTCTTTTTAGATTTACCGCTTCGAGAAGCCGTATTGATTTGATTCAGCCCTGCCATTACTTTATCTACATACATAAGCAATCAACACAAAGTAAACAATAATATAAAATAAAAAGGGAAAAATTAGAAAGAACAATAAACAAAAAATAAAAATTTCTTCAAGAAATACCATTGACGTTTCTTCATAAGTTCTAAGACTTGTATGACAACCAGAAAAAAAAAACACAATGATATTAAGGTTGCTCACTTGAAGAAATCGAGATTTCTGAAAATTCTTCAACTGCTACTCCAAATCTTCGAAAAAATTGTTAAATAGCTGGATGAGATGAAATCGCTTAGGAGAACTTATGAAGGGACATGAAATCGGTTCGAAAAATTGGAAGAAGTGCGAACAAAGAAGAACCCTTTTCTGATTACCCGTTTCTTTATATTTGAGCCGCTAAATTGACTCGGTTTGGTTATATTTATATATTTTTCTATAATATATATATGCACTTGTACCCACAAGTTTTTCTATTTCTAATCTAACCGTGGATCCTCACTTAACCACACTTAACATTTTTTCCCAAAAAAATAAGTTAAAAAGAAAAGAGGAGGTCATTTAATTAAGTCAATTTTTTGGAGGATATTTTATTTAAATCTTCTCAAGAAACCTGCCACCGATCCTTGGTGTAAAGAATTAGAAAAGCAGTGACATAATGGATGAATCATGTTCCAATTCACAACAAGAGTTCATGCACTTTAAAAAATGAAATCTTTTTGGAATTTCCAAAAATTCTTAAGAAATGTCCAAAGGGAGCAAAGGGGCTGGTGCGGTAAGTCAGTGCTATTTCTTCTTTAGTTGAAAAATAAACACCCCTACTCACAAATATGAAAATACTTGGTACCGAGGCTTATAATCTACTAGGTAGTTTAACACTTTAACTTGATGAATTAATAAAGTCAGTATTGAGTTTTTACCCATTATATTCGTAAATTGTACAAAACTATTTGTTTATATAATTTAAGCCGCTGAACTTTACCCTTTTTACCCGTAGATTCACAAAGCTTATTACTTCTATCATTAAAATCACTTAAATGCGTATTAATTTCTTATTAAATGCATATTAATTTCTTAACAAATACAACTCACTGAAAAGTCAAATTTTCAATGCTAGAACAAACGATATTTTTACATACACGCTGAATTTTACATTGTTGATATAGTTTAGCAGGTTGTAATGTATTTTGGCATGAGTACAGATATAGAGGAAATACTAGGTGATGCTTTAATGATGGCAGAAGAGGGTGACGTGAAGAGCGGTAGGAGAAATCAAAAGAGGTGAAAATTACCCTCTACGTTGTCATTAGCTCGAAGAACAATGAAAACATATCTAATGAGAGGAACCAATGTGATGGTGTAGAAGATGAGAGAGAGTACTCCAATTATATCATCTTCATGTTTGATTCTATTAAGAAATGTGCTTGAGTACACATATTGTGGCGACGTTCCAATATCACCACCATACACCACCCCTATGCTTTGAAATGCCAGTTGCAATATTAAAGGAGGTTATTATTGTAAATAGATTATTTATGTAAATTGTAGTGTAGCCTAGGCTAATTGTATATTGGGCCAAGCCCATTAGGAGTTACTTGGTGCCTAAGTTAGGTTTTGTAGTTTCACTTGTATATATAGGGCTATTTATTAATGAAAAAGGAGAGAAGTTCTTCACCCCAAATTTGTATCTTGTTTTGTTAATTTTAACATGATATCAGAGCCACTACGCGATTGATCGAAAAGTAATAGGAATAGTGAAAACTTCTCCTTTAAAGTGTGAGGAAAGAGTGTGGTAATGGCCGATCGACGGGAAGGATGTGGTGCCACCGTCGCGAGTGTCTGTGTCGACAGAGCAAATGGTTGGCGGCAGAAAAAGTTTTTTCGAATGACATGGAGTCCAATGTTGTAAGGGCGAGATTGGTTCAGACAATCTAATGCCCTGAAGAAGACAGGTTTCGAAGGCGAAGCCATTAAACGAACCGGAAAGGGTTCGGAAGATACGTTGTATAAGAAAGTGCAAAGTGAAGATGGAAGACAGAGCGACCGGGAGAGAGTTGTGAATTATGCTCCGAATAGAGCAATGTTTCCCCGGGGAAGTGTGAAAAACAAGTGGAAAAGGGTGATGTGTCCGAACTGTGATCGTTTGGGACATAACCCAAATTATTTCTATGAGGTTATTGGATATCCAAAATGGTGGAAATTTGGCTCACGGAATGAGAATGGGTCTTGTAATCGAGATACGGGCTCGTCGAGCGGCCGAGCAAAGACACGAGCGAATGTCGCTCGTGCAACCAATGAAGTTGGATTCGGAAGCTCTAGTGTGTCCGGATTGAGTAGTAAACAGGTGCAGATGTTGGCGAGTTTGATTAATCAAAAGAAGTCGGCCGCTGTTCGAGTGAACAATAAGACGACTAATGGTCCGTGGATAATTGATACTGGAGCTTCGAACCATATGACCGGAGAGTTGAATGTGTTGAGTGATTTGTAGGATATTGCCCACTATCCGGTGGGTTTGCCTAACGAAAGCGGTACCATGGCCACAAAAGAAGGGTCAACCCAGCTTAATGAAAAGTTGATTCTCCGAAATATTCTCTATGTGCCCAGAATAACGTGCAATTTGATTTCGGTGTCCCAGTTAATCAATCAATATAACTGTGATGTGTAATTTACTGAGGATATATGTGTTGTGAAGGACAAGACCACAGACAAGTTGATTGGCACGGGTAAACAAACGGATGGTTTGTACTACTTTCAGTCGGTGTCGCCAGTGAAGGCTATGAAAGTGGATGTATTGGATCTATGGCATAAATGGTTGGGACATCCCTATATTCAGATAACAAATTCTCTCCCGATTCAAGAAATTAGGAATTGGTGCGGCAAGAAAAATGTGAAAGCATGTGATATATGTCATCGGGCAAAACAGACTAGAAATGTGTTTCCGTTGAGCGAGAATAAAGCCTCCGAGAGTTTTGAATTGATACACTGCGACTTGTGGGGTCAGTATAGAACTGAAACTTCATGTCGTGCCTCATATTTTTTAACAATTGTTGATGATTTTTCTCGAGCTGTGCGGGTATTTTTGTTGATTGATAAGAAAGTGGTCGGAAAAGCTTTGAAAGACTTCTTTGCAATGGTCGAATGACAATTTCATAAATCTGTCAAGATCGTCCGAAGTGATAATGGGACCGAGTTTGTAAGTATGAAAGCCTATTTTCGGGAACAAGGAATTCTCTTTCAAACCTCGTGTGTAGGGACACCACAGAAAAATAGAAGAGTTGAAAGAAAGCACCGACATATTTTTAATGTAGCTCGGGCGCTCCGATTTCAAGCACATTTGCCAATTAAATTTTGGGGAGAATGTATAATGACAGATGTTTATTTGATCAATCGGACTCCTTCATCCGTGTTGAATGGGAAGACACCGTATGATGTCCTGATGCATGTGATACCAAATTATGATCACTTGAGAGTGTTCAGATGCTTATGCTATACATGCAATCACGGGCGAATGAATGATGAGATTGAAAGCGGAAGTCATCGATGTATATTTTTGGCATATCCGAACGGGAAAAAGGCATGGAAGTTGTATGATTTGGATACCAAAGAGTATTTCATGTCACGAGATGTTACGTTCTATGAGAACAAGTTTCTGTTTGCACCAAAGGATAATGTGAAAGAGCGTCCCAGTTCAAGTTTTGAGACCGAGTGGATGAAGTTGTTGAAGAAGAGAACAGTTCTAAAATGAGGGGGTAATGAGATTTCTCCAATACATGTTGTGGATGATGCTCAAGTGGAAGAAGAAATGAATTCGAGCAATGAGGGGTCGAATCAAGATGACCCAAACCAAGGTGTCATTCCCGGACACTTGGAAATGGAAACGATGGAAGAAGACTTGGGCTGAGGGAAGTGAACGAAGACAGGGAGTGTTCGTTCGTGTGACTATGTCACTAATACTATTCGGAAATAGATTCATCGTGTATCGACCTGTGTTCGAAAATCAGATAGTTCACCCATGCAGTGACAAGCCTCGGGTGCGCCTTTACCGTTGGCACATTATGTTAACTGTGATAAATTTTTGAAGAAGCATGCGTGCTTTCTTGAAGCCATAACGGAGGGACATGAACCGAGGTTTTTTCTGAGTCGTGAAAGATGAAAAGTGGCGGACGGCTCAACAAGAGTTGCAGCTTTGGAAGCAAACAAGACGTGGGAAATCGAGCGCTTGCCTTCGGGAAAGAAGGCGCTCAGATGTCGGTGGGTGTATAAGATTAAGTACAACTCTGATGGTACCGTTGAGAGGCACAAAGCTAGATTGGTGATCTTTGGTAATCATCAAGTTGAAGGAATTGACTACACGGAGACTTTTGCACTGGTTGTGAAAATGGTGATTGTTCGAGTCTTCTTGGCAGTGGCTGGAGCTAGGAATTGGGAATTACATCAGATGGATGTTCACAATGCTTTTCTCCACGGTGAACTTTACGAGGAGGTGTATATGAAGCTGCCTCCAGGGTATCAAAATAATGGGTCCGAAAAAGTGTGTCGTCTTCGAAAATCTCTGTATGGATTGAAGCAAGCACCCCGGTGTTGGTTTGCAAAGCTATCAACAGTTTTGAAGAATTATGGGTTTCGACAGTTATATTCCTATTACTCTTTGTTTACGATGAAGAAGGGAGACTTGCAATTAAGTATACTCGTGTATGTGGATGATCTGATTATCTCCGGAAATGATTCGAAGGCAATACGACTATTCAAGTTGTATCTCTCCATTTGTTTTCACATGAAAGATCTTGGATTGTTGAAATATTTTGTGGGAGTTGAAGTGGCCGGGGGTCCTAAAGGGATATTCCTTTGTCAAAGAAAGTATGCCATGTATATTGTGTCTGAAGTTGGATTGTTGGGGGCACGCTCGATTGCTACACCGATGGAGCAGAATCACCGATTGGTGCATGCAAGAGGCCGATTTGTGAAAGATCCAGAGATTTATCGAAGACTGATTGGACGATTGATTTATTTTTGCTTTACACAACCGGATCTGTCATATAGTATTCATATATTATCATAATTTATGCAACAACCACAGATTGAGCATTGGGAAGCAGCTCTTCGAGTGGTATGTTACTTAAAAGGGTGTCAGGGTCAAGGTATTGTGGCGAATTCTAGTTGTGACCTTCGCCTATACGGTTGGTATGATTCAGATTGGGCAGGTTGTCCGTTGACCAGACGCTCTCTTACCGGATGGTATGTCTCGTTGGGAGAGTCACCGATTTCTTGGCGAACGAAGAAGTAGCAGATAGTCTCCAGATCTTTGGCTGAAGTTGAATACTGGTCGATGGCTATGACCGTGTGTGAATTGAAATGGCTTAAGGGAATTTTGTGGAATCTCGGAGTTAACCATCCGTTTCCGATACAACTGACGTGTGATAGTCAAGCGGCATTGCATATAGCACGGAACCCCGTGTTTTATGAACGGACCAAACATATTGAGGTTGATGGTCATTTTGTCCGAGATGAAATTTTTGGAGGCACAATTCATCCCGGACACGTACCAACGGGCTCACAAGTTGCGGATATGTTCACAAAGGCTCTCGGACGAGCCCAATTAACTACTTTCTTGACAAGTTGGGCATGAAAAATCCTCATGCTCCAACTTGAGGGGGTAAAGGAGGTTATTATTATAAATAGGTTATTTATGTAAATTGTAGTGTAGCCTACACTAATTGTGTATTGGGCTGCCAAGCCCATGAGGAGTTACTTAGTGCTTAAGTTAGGTTTTGTAGTTTCACTTGTATATATAGGACTATTCATTAATGGAAAAGAGAGAAGTTCTTTACCCCAAATGTGTGTCTTGTTTTGTTAATTTTAACAAATATCATTGATCATTCTGCTGCTTGATAAACCACATTAAGCAAACAATTCTAAGTTAATATATTGTCTAATATCAGAACAAATTATCTCGTAATTAATCATCTAGTAACAAACCTAAACAGGTTTTGCAGATTTGATAGATCTTAATATACACTCATTCGGTTTCATTTTGTATGTCCCTGCTCGACTAATTAAGCACAGAGTTCTAAATAAAATAAATAACTTTGGTCTCTTCACACTCACTTAAATTGCACCACGTCTAAATTCTAAAATTGATCTCGTGAATCACTATTATATTGACCTGAATTTATCATAAAGTATCATATATACCTTTTTGGCATCGGGTACCCTGCTGGATTCCAAATCTACGGAGTCATATCGGTTTAACTTCTGCTAAGAAAGTGTTTTTCCAGTGAGTTGTTGTTTTGGAACCTCATCATCCGATTGGCTTGTTTCTATAATATTAGTGCGGTCTAGCAATATATGGTTACTACTCGTCATCTTTCTTCTAATCTCTAACAGATTGGTTTTCCTAATTGTCTATAGCTAGTAAAGAAAGATCAAAGTATCAAACAATGTAATCAGACTATATGAATTAGTTGCACCAACTTAGGAGTCTTCTTCAAGTCAGGCATAGTTATTATTCATGAAATATTACACCATAGAGAAGAGAGACCGGCCAGAGACATAGAAGCGAAATACAAAGAACTACGAGAAGGGCTATTTATAGGCCCAAAAGAGTGATAATTACTATGAAATGAGCTATTTATTTGATTAACAAATTCATTTTTCCATGATAATTTCCCTTCATTGTTCCTATTAATTAGGAATAAGTTAACTTATACTCCATATTAAGTGTTGACACCCAATTTTGTCCTTCCGTTTTTCGCAATTTGGCTATATTTAATTAAAATTAATAGTAGTAATTTTTCAATTAAAATTGCATTAGATAGCATGCATTTGCGCGTACAATACTAATATAAATCTTCTATTTATATTATCCTTACTTAATTGTGATTATGTTACGTAATTGCATTCATATAGGCTATTTTCTAAAATGCATATATTATTTGTGCAATTTAATGCATTACAACATTATTTAATTGATTATCTGTGAGTAATTATATTTAATTAATATTATTTGAGATCGTCTATATTTATCTGTGATTAAGTATATTTATTTATAATTATTTACAATTTTTTCCTAGTTTTTCATACTAATTATTTATATTTTTAAATGTTTTAACTAAATACTAGCCAAATTATCATTTTACAATACTACTACATCAAAGCCCCGTCATCATATTTTGTCCACATACGCCCCACATAAGCTCGACCTAAGCTCACACCTCACTAAAACTCACTCCTACAATTCATATATACATAATTGGCATAAGGTACAACTTAATCTAGCGTATAGTACAACTTTCCTAAGCACCATTTTAATTAATTTTGTGCTCTACACATCAGCCCATACACATATAGTTGTTTACATATGTGCCTACGTGGCACAATCGTGGCCCTTGATTGCTTAGATCCAAAGGCTAACACTAAAACTAGCACTTTTCATATTTACACTCACATCCCCACACCTTAAAACCCTAAAATACTTCACCCCTCCCCCTCACCTAAAAATCAGCCCTCACCCATTACTTTCCCTCTCCCTTCTCACCTAAAAAACCATCCATATACACCTCTCTCATCGAAACTCCACCAGTCCCGCCATCAGCGCCGGTGGCGCCTCTCTCTCTCTCCTGTCAACTTTAACACGGGAAATGGGAACAAATCTCCCATCATGTAACCGAAAAGGAAAGCATGAAATCGGGCAAAATCATGACAAATCTATGCCATTCAAGACAAAAATCAGAGTGATTATCACACGAACAAGGCAAGAATCTACAGTTCAAAACTTGAAACTTCCCAAACAAAGCAAAACGGGTCGAGCTAGAGCAGACCCGACCCGGATCTTTCACCCCTGACCCGACCCGAACATGAAACGGGTAACACTTTTTATTTTTATATTATATGCTGATTCAAATCATGAAAATATCATGCCTACGTATTTCTATCTTTTTATTCATGCCTATGCGTTTGCCTATTCAGAATTTAGATTAAGTAGTTAGTATAATTTTAATCGTGTCGACTACTCGTTTTTTGATCCATTGCTTTAAAATTCTTAGTCATGGAATGACTATTTGAATGCTGAACGTGTCATGTAATATCTAAGTTAAGACTCCTAAAGTATCTGCCCGTCTATTGAAAATGCTGTTGAAAACTCTATTAGGTCTCGGCAATCTTGTGTGTTAGTATCATGTGAGCGTAGTTAGATACTTCCTTAGTTTCTCTCACTTCAGCTATGTTTCTAGTCATCTATTGGTTTGAATTCTTGAATATTAGCAGTATAATATATTGAAAGCTTGGTTGCATGATATACATATGCATATACATTGGTTAGAAGACAACAGTTATATAGGAAAAGCTTTTTTCTACATTATCGTACCTTTCTTTTATAGAATTTTCGGATCCCTTAAATTACTCTCTTAAATGTCAAAATCTTCTCTTTAATTTGAAAACCAAAATATCCTCCTTTTTCCTTTGTATGAAAATAGAATTTACATCTACCTTTTATAGTGAGATTTTAAATATTTTTGAAGTCTTTTCCTTGTAAAATATACTGCCTTTCCTACACTATAAATAGGACTCTCTTTTTACATCTCTGGGACAACGGGGGACATACTGAAAAAGGCACAAGAAACGTCCTTTCCCTCTTCATCTCTGAATACATTTTACAACAAAGAACTTACACCTTCCAACGTCTCTCTCTACTCTCAAGGCTTCACAGCTTTCTTCCCTCTTTTTCCCTGGAAGAAAAAACATACTGTACTCCTTTTATCTTTTCTGAAATTGTCATTGGAGTTCTTTCCGTGCTTGCTAATAAGCTGAGGCAGGCCTCGTTTATTCTGGATGTTCTTCGTTGCCTGGCACCCCTATTAGCATCCATGTTCATGTTGTTTTAAAGTTTCCAAGGTATAGTATTCGAAAATTGATGGATTGACCCCTTTGCATTAGCATACAGGTTGATTTTTAACCTATACTCGGTCAAATGGCATCTGATGATATTAAAATGACTTGCCTGTTATGTATGTATACTGTGTGGGCTGCTTTAGGCCATTTCTAACCCTTTTGTACAGGTTTTTGCTATTCTAGGATGGCCTTCGAGGCTATACCATTATCTATGTTTGCGGGTTACTTTTGTTCATGGCAAGATAGCCATTAGAAGGCTATACCTCTATTAACACCATTTTGCAGGTAGCTCAATGCGTTTAAGGTAGCCAAAAGCTACTTTGTTGATGAGTTGCGACATGTATTTAAAGTCGATATTGGACCAGCCAAGGTTCAAGAAGAATCTGTCAAACAATAATAGGGATAAAGGCCCTTTTTCTTATTCCATTCTCTTTGTTATGGGAAGGTGCCATGTATTAAAAATTGAAATCTGGAATGATGTATTTGTTAGGTTGTATGATTTGTATAAGCACTCTAAGGTGCGGTTTAGTACGTTGGACAGATACTACATCTATGTGTATGCATTGCGCAGTGAGGCTGGCTAAGTAGGGGGCGTTTCAAACTCTCTCTACTTGTCGCATGCTAGAATGTTTAAATTAGTAAGACTTGTTAAATTGTGAAGTGTTATTTGAAAACTTAAGTGTTTGTATGAGATTTGCATTCTTAGTGCTAAAGCTGAAAACAGGCAGGTTTTAAATCAACTACAATATAGATTGTTTTGCTAAAAATTAGGTAAAAGGACAAAAATCGAAGTACATGCTGAAAACTAGATTAGCTGTGCAAATGTTAAATTCTGAAAACTGCTGCAGTATGTTAACTCGTGTAAAACTGAAAACTGAAAGTCAATTTAGGTTGTTAGAGGAATTCTGGTATGCTCGAAATTAAGTTATTTTTTACAAGGGCCAGAAGTGCAAATCTTACTACACGAGATATTTTCTGCAAAAAAAAAAAAAATGCTGAGACAGGAATAACATTTTCAAAGCAGGGCTATTTGTTTTATGTGTTTCAAAACCCTGAATGTTTTTTTTCAAAAAGAAATACAAAATCATTTTATAGTTTCTCCAAGTTACTTTAATAGCTTGTGAGGAATTTTTGGCTTTGGAGGTCAAGTTTTGTAAAATTACATTATGTTTTCTTTAAAAGTTGAAAGGTAATCCCTCAAATCTATATTGTTTGCCTATAAGTATTTGGATAAATATCATATATATTTTTCACTGGACTATACATGTATATGTATCTATATTAGAATTGATGCCTATGATTTGTTAAGTACTTTATAAATGTCACATACGCCATCTCTATTCTCTAGTTGATTATATACATATTTCATTTATCACTATTTTGCTTGCTACATTACTAGTATTTTCAAAATAATGCCATATTTATTTTTTAAATATTTTACTATTCTAGATAAATTATTTTAAACGTGACCTAATACGCCTAGATAAATTTATTAGGTGGCGACTCCAAAACTCTAACTCCAAACGAGTTACCCAAGTCAAAAACTCACTTACTATTTTAAGTGAGGTGCGACAGAATGGCGACTCCGCTGGGGAATAAATGTTCTAACCATCATAATTTTTATATTGGGTTTATTATTGCTTTTTTTGTATTCAATACTAACTTTTTTTCTTTGCAGGTGGGTAACCTTTTATATTTTGTAATTTTTTAATAATCTGATAATTAGTATGTTATTGAATTATTTGTTGAATTTCGTTCATATTCCTCCACTCCTGGAAAATTGACACTTACACACACACAAGCGATTACGTGGATCTCACGGTCGTTTCACTCTCAAAAAACCCTTTAGGAGGAACGGTTAGAATCTAGTTGGTCCGTGGTACAACCAACAATTCTAAACGTTCCCACCCCTTGGTTGTCCACCTTGGGGAACCATGTCCTTGTCTAGATTACCCAACTCTTAGTTGCACTCAGTTTAGAAATCATGCATCATGTCATATTTAGGAAAATTTTGACTTCGGCTCATGTCTAAGTCAATTAGTTCACCATATTCGAACGAACCAAACAGGTCTCCGACCCTAAGGGACGTTTAAATATGTGTGCATCTATTTTAAAGTTGAATTTGTCTAATGTAGACCATTTGTTCTCAAAGTGTGGATCATCTAATTATTTAGTTTTGTTGGAGGATGCCACAAGTCGAAAATTTGGAAGATCAAATAAAATAGATTTTAAATTGATCTTTCTATTTTTTGTGTAATAAAGTCAATTAATTATTTCTATAAATGGAAATTGTTATAGAAATCAATTATTTATTTCTATTTACGTATGAATTTTTCTTTATTCATACAAAACCAATTATTTTATAAAATTATTTTCGGGTTATGAACGAAATTAATTTTTCTACTTTTATGAAAACAAAATCATAGACTTTAAATTAATTTGTGTTACTTTAATGTAACAAGATCACTTATCTATTCCTGTTTTCCTAAAAAAGGGAGAAAATATGTTGTTTCTGCATTTATTTAATAAAATTATTTTCCATTCATTTTTGGGTTATGAGAACAAATGGGATAACGCACGATACACGTTCAATTTTAAATACCATACTCAAACTTAGGAAGGCTTAACATCCTTGGTATGTTAAAGTCCATTAGCCAACTTCGTCCAAATGACGCCTATCATGCATCTTATATGTGTTGGTCTTGTTAGGCCTACCTCCGATACAAGAGAGGCCCCTTGCATTATAAGGAGTGATATATTTTACATTTGATAATTATTACCTCGACACTAACTTATTTTTTTTGTGTTTAAGTTTTACTCCCACTCCTGAGGTTGACCTGTGCATTCTGACCGAGCATCAGTACCGGACGAGAACTAAGGGACCAGTTACAACTCCTCCCCCTTCACAAACTAGAAGGAGAAGAAAGCAAAACATCATGACTGAGTTGAATAATGCTGCTCTTAGTGACGATAACATTGGGAATAATGGACACCCTGCAAACTTGCTTTGGTTGGGTATGATGAACATGTTGCTACTTTAGAGCAAAAAATTAAAGAACTTGAAGAGAAACTGACAATGGTCAGTTTACCCATTGGAAACTCCGCCCATTAAAAGGAATCAGTCGATCCAAGTGGGTCAGCCCGCCCTAATGGAAAGGACCCTACAAACCCAACTGATGCCTCTGTTGTTTACCAAACAACACAACCAGCTCCTTACCAAACAGCACCACCTGCTACCTACCAAAGCGCACCAACCGCCACATATCAAGCACCGCCTCCCTATCCAGCACCACCATCTACTTATCAAGCACCACCTCCTACATATCCTACTTACCCAAACACAAGCCTACCTTACACCAACACTGCATATCCACAGCCTTACAATCCCATGTTCACTGCCGAGACCAAACAACTCACTTCACCCATCAAAGACCATGACAACTATGAATGGGCAGAGGATGAGACCAATGATGATGGGACGAAAGAGAAAGTTTGTAAGCTAGAGGTGGCCTTTAAGAAGTTTGAGTTAGGCAAAACTACTAAAGGTTTAGCTTATGAAGACTTGCGCATCTATCCTACTTTGAAATTGCCAGACGGATACAAGATACCAAAGTTTGACCTGTTCAATGGACCTGGAGACCCTATGGCACATCTGAGAACATATTGTGACAAGTTGATTGGAGCAGGGGAAGATGAGAAAGTACGAGTGAAGCTGTTCAGTCGAAGCTTGACCGGAGAGGCTTTGAGTTGGTTCTCTAAGCAGAAGCCTGGCACATGGCTCGGTTGGGAAGACATGGCAGCAGATTTCGTAGAACGATTTGGGTAGAACACTGAAATCGTACCAGATCGTTTCTACCTGGAAAAGTTGAAAAAGAAATCCACGGAGACGTTTAGAGAATATGCTACGAGGTGGAGAGCAGAAGCTGCCAAGGTGCAACCCGCTATGGACGAAAGGGAAATAGTGAAAATATTCATCCGCATTCAAGAGGATGTCTATTACGATAAGCTGCTGCATATGAAAAATCAAAAGTTTGCTGATGTAGTGTTGATGGGAGATGACGTAGAAGAAGGGCTGAAAAGTGGAAAGATTATTAGCCTAGCTGCACTACAATCTACTAATAAGGCCATCCAGTCTGGAAATGTGAGCCTTTCCAAAAAGAAGAAAGATGAAGTCTCTTTTGCGGCAACCATTCAAGACCCTGCTTTCAATCACTATTATCAAACACCGCCACCATTGTATCCCTACCATCACATACCACCTGAATATTTCGTCTACAACACTCAGGCCGCTCGACCCATATTCCACACTCCAGCACCAAATCGTCCACCATACCAGCAAAATACTCAACCTAACTACCGAAATGCACCATCATACCCTCCTAGACCTCGCCCTGAGGCAAATCAAAGACCCAAAAGGGACTACACTCCACTAGCCGAATCTCGCACTCAATTGTTCGAAAGATTGAAAGCTGCCGGGCTTATCGTCCCGATACCTCAAAAGATGCCAGACAACCCTTCACCTAACTTTGATTACAGTAAAAGGTGTGCATATCACTCAGGTGGACCGGGGCATGAGACGGAGAGATGTTTTGCACTAAGAGATAAGATTCAAGACATAATAGATGAAAAGGTCATTAATTTGAAAGCGCCAAATGTGCACAAAAACCCGCTACCCAATCATGGGGATGAGAAGATAAATATGATCGACTTCAGCAAAGAATGCAATCTGGAAGGCACAATCATAAAAGCAAAAACAGTGTTTGATGAATACAAGTTTGGCATGGGGTACACCCTGGTTTGCAAAGGAAAAGGCACTACAAGAGGTTATCATTCACTAGAGCAGTTTGTTCCAACTCTGAAACAAGCATCCATCTTTTCAAGCTGCATGAAAACTCTCAAGGGAGAAGGACTTGCCGAAGGTGTTCACGGTATAGAGGATGAGCTGACCGGTCTAAAGGAGCTATTCATGGAAGAATATGATGCAGCTCTTGAAAAGCATACTGAAGCCCTGAACATCTAGAAAGCTGAAGCTGTACAACTGAATCTACAGCACATTCCGAGCATGCCGAGAACCTTAGTGGAGCTGGGGCATTAGTTATTTTTTTAAATAAAACACGACTCCGAGTCGTTAGCTTTTATTTTCTTTGTTTTTCAACTTTGTTGCATCGTTGTTTCCTTTCGAAGACTTTTTCTCAAGTCCAATAATAAAATCATTTTCATTTTTATTTTAAGTATGCATCATTCACTATCAGCAAAATTATTTTAATTCCATTGAATCTGCGACTGTGATGTGAGGAAGCAGTCCAAAACGGCGAGTACAAGCCAGACTATGGTGATTCGACAGAGGACATTCAAGGAACTTCGTAGTTAATCGTGGAAATCTTATAGCAGATAACTGAGACAAGAACATATTGAGGAAGATGACTTACAATCCAAGGTGAAACAGTAGAAATACATATAAGAAGCAGAATTAGACAATCCTGAATGAATCAAAAGCATACTCAAGCAATTGACACTCATAGATAGCGAAGTATGAATACAACGAGAAATAGAATGACAAAGGCATTTACCAAAAAGTTGGAGCAAGAGAGTTTATCCTAAAGTGGAGTTCTCTATATCGAGACAAAATTAACAAGATCCTTTACTCAGATGCAATCAAGAGATACTACAAATCGAGCAACATCCATTTTCATTGGACTTGAATTACGTAGCGACTTGATTCCCAAAAAGGGATACGTAGGCAGCCTACCCAAGGCACGGTCACATCATATGAGAATTTTATTAGACACTGGGGCAGAATTTTTTGAGTATCCCTCAAAAAATTCAAAAAGTACATTATAACACACTGGGGCAGAATTTTTGAGGGACCTCAAAAATTCTAGAGAATACAAGCAGCACACTGGGGCAGAAATTTTGAGCTTCCCTCAAAATTTCAAGATGAAAGATCTTTGAACAGCAAATGGATATAGAGGAGATTATATCCAAACAACACATCGCAATCTATGATTCAATGGAATAAATTCACATTACACTTTAAATATTATTTTCCCCAAAACACATGCATATCCCTTTTTGTTATCCCTTTTGCCCACAACTCAACTTAGGTTTGATGCTCGGAAAGAGAGATATTACAGATAAGACAATTATACAAGATGCAGCAGCAGAGTACAGTACAACAAATGCGCAAGTCAACCTCCCCCCAAAATACTCACAAATTTTCTTTGATCGCAGGTTTACACAGGTACCGAGTATACCTAACAACTCTTGCAAAGCAAAATATATCACGCATAGGATCTGCGTCGGTGGATATATAGGGTCCGCGTCTGTGGACATGACATCAACTTGACAAGCATAGGATCCATGTCGGTGGATATATAGGGTCCGCGTCTGTGGACATGGCATCAATTTGACAAAAGCATAGGATCCATGTCGGTGGATATATAGGGTCCGCGTCTGTGGACATGACATCATTTGACAAGCATAGGATCCATGTCGGTGGAAATATAGGATCCGCGTCTGTGGACATGACATCATTTGACAAGCATAGGATCCGCATCGGTGGGTATATAGGGTCCGCGGCTGTGGACATGACATCAACTCGACAAGCATAGGATCCATGTCGGTGGATATATAGGGTCCGCATCTGTGGACATGGCATCAATTTGACAAAAGCATAGGATCCATGTCGGTGGATATATAGGGTCCACGTCTGTGGACATGACATCATTTGACAAGCGTAGGATCCATGTCGGTGGATATATAGGGTCCGCGTCTGTGGACATGACATCATTTGACAAGCATATGATCCGCATCGGTGGGTATATAGGGTCCGCGGCTGTGGACATGACATCATTTGACAAGCATAGGATCTGCGCCGGCGGATATATAGGGTTCGCAGTGGCGAACATGACAGCAATGACAACAGTGTAAGGTCCGCGTCTGTGGACAAGACATCTTTTGAAGCATAGAATCCATGTCAGTGGATATACAGGATCCGCAGCGGTGGACATGACATCAATTTGAGAAGTATAGAATCCATGTCGGTGGATGTGTAGGGTCCGCATCGGTGGACATGACAAGCATATAATCCATGTCGGTGGATGTATAGGGTCCGCATCGGTGGACATGACAAGCATAGAATCCATGTCAGTGGATATACAGGGTCCGCAGCGGTGGACATGATATCAATTTGAGAAGTATAGAATCCATGTCGGTGGATATACAGGGCCCGCAGCGGTGGACATGACATCATTTGAACAAGCATAGAATCCGCATCGGTGGATATATGTAAGGTCCGCGTTTGTGGGCATAGTTCATCAATTCGAAGCAGCATAAGGTCCGCGTTTGTGGGCATAGTCAGCAATATGAGGAAGCATATATAGTCCGCTTCGGTGGACACATTCAACTGTGAAAGCATCATAAGGTCCGCGGTTGTGGACATGACAACAATGAAAGAAGCATAAAATCCATGTCGATGGATATATAAAGTCTGCGTTTGTGGACAATCCAGCAATTGAAGGTATAAGGTCTGCGTCTGTGGACATGACTTCAATCTGAGAAGCATAGATTCCGCGTCGGTGGATATATATGGTCCGTACTTGTGGACTAACATGACAGCAATGAAGAAGCATAGAATCCACATCGGCTGATATATAAGGTCCGCGTTTGTGGACAATTCAGCAATTGAAGGTATAAGATCCGCGTTTGTGGGCATAGTTCAGCAATTTGAATCAGAGTAAGGTCCGCGTTTGTGGACATAGTTCAGCAGTTTGGAGCAGTAAGGTCCGCGTTTGTGGACAGACCGACTATTGATCAAGCATAGAATCCGCGATTGTGGATAATAGGGCCCGCATTTGTGGGCAGTTCAACTATTGAAGGAACACAGGACCCGTGCCTGTGGATACATTTCAATATTGAAAGCAACATAAAGTACGCGTTTGTGGGTGCAACCAAATTTAAGGAAGCATATTTGGTCTGCATCGGTGGACACATTGAACAATGAAAATGATTTAGGGTCCGCGTTTGTGGATATAGTATTGAAGAGACATATGATCTGTGTCACTGGATGAAAAGTTTGGAGTCCACGTTTGTGGATAAGATATCAATCAAACAAGCATAAGGTCTGCGTTTGTGGGCATAGTATGGAAGAGACTTATGATTCACGTCCATGGATGATGAAAATGAAAAGCTTATTGTTCGTATTATACGGACAAGACAACATTGAGCAAGCAATTAAGATACT
Organism: Petunia axillaris subsp. axillaris; assembly: GCA_029990575.1. Lineage (NCBI taxonomy): Eukaryota > Viridiplantae > Streptophyta > Magnoliopsida > Solanales > Solanaceae > Petunia > Petunia axillaris. The sequence continues at coordinate 13,300,243 of JARKNS010000006.1, forward strand.
CGCTAAAAGAAGGGACCACTCAAGTCTGTTATTAGCGAGGATACAAACAAACTGAAAAGCAAGGCAATCAGAATTCAGGTTTTGATACATATAAAACAAGAAGACAACACCTCTGGAGAGAAAATATCTTTGAATACAAGCAGTGTTGCGGCTCACATGACAGAGACGTAGATATTTTCGGCATGACAATCGGAATGAAACATCTCTTATAAAGTCCAAAAGACAAGTGGCAGAGAGAAGATTTTCCGGAAAGCTTTGAGGAGAGGTTGCACCCTTCCCATTTCACATCATAAAATTCCTATTCCTACTCCTACAATCGTGCCTAAAGCCTTTACTCGTGCGTCATAAACCCTTCACACATGCTATATGCCATTTCGCTTGTCGTGACAAAATTGGCTATTTCGTCAACTATCTTTGCCCGAAGACTCTTTCATCATCTCCGGGCAAAGAGGGGCAGCTGTTGACACACAATTTTGTCCCTCCGTTTTTCGCAATTTGGCTATATTTAATTAAAATTAATATTAGTAATTTTTCAATTAAAATTGCATTAGATAGCATGCATTTACGCGTACAATACTAATATAAATCTTCTATTTACATTATCCTTACTTAATTGTGATTATGTTACGTAACTGCATTCATATAGGCTATTTTCTAAAATACATATATTATTTGCGCAATATAATGCATTACAACATTATTTAATTAATTATCTGTGAGTAATTATATTTAATTAATATTATTTGAGATCGTCTATATTTATCTGTGATTAAGTATATTTATTTATAATTATTTATAATTTTTTCCTAGTTTTTCATACTAATTATTTATATTTTTAAATATTTTAACTAAATACTAGCCAAATTATCATTTTACAATACTACTACATCAAAGCCCCCGTCATCATATTTTGTCCACATGCGCCCCACATAAGCTCGTCCTAAGCTCACACCTCACTAAAACTCACTCCTACAATTCATATACACATAATTGGCATAAGGTACAACTTAATCTAGCGTATAGTACAACTTTCCTAAGCACCATTTTAATTAATTTTGTGCTCTACACATCAGCCCATACACATATAGTTGTTTACATATGTGCCTACGTGGCACAATCGTGGCCCTTGATTGCTTAGATCCAAAGGCTAACACTAAAACTAGCACTTTTCATATTTACACTCACATCCCCACACCTTAAAACCCTAAAATACTTCACCCCTCCCCCTCACCTAAAAATCAGCCCTCACCCATTACTTTCCCTCTCCCTTCTCACCTAAAAAACCATCCATATACACCTCTCTCATCGAAACTCCACCAGTCCCGCCATCAGCGCCGGTGGCGCCTCTCTCTCTCTCTCCTGTCAACTTTAACACGGGAAATGGGAACAAATCTCCCATCATGTAACAGAAAGGGAAAGCATGAAATCGGGCAAAATCATGACAAATCTATGCCATTCAAGACAAAAATCAGAGTGATTATCAAACGAACAAGGCAAGAATCTACAGTTCAAAACTTGAAACTTCCCAAACAAAGCAAAACGGGTCGAGCTAGAGCAGACCCGACCCGAATCTTTCACCCCTGACCCGACCCGAACATGAAACGGGTAACACTTTTCATTTTTATATTATATGCTGATTCAAATCATGAAAATATCATGCCTACGTATTTCTATCTTTTTATTCATGCCTATGCGTTTGCCTATTCAGAATTTAGATTAAGTAGTTAGTATAATTTTAATCGTGTCGACTAATCGTTTTTTGATCCATTGCTTTAAAATTCTTAGTCATGGAATGACTATTTGAACGCTGAACGTGTCATGTAATATCTAAGTTAAGACTCCTAAAGTATCTGCCCGTCTATTGAAAATGCTGTTGAAAACTCTATTAGGTCTCGGCAATCTTGTGTGTTAGTATCATGTGAGCGTAGTTAGATACTTCCTTAGTTTCTCTCACTTCAGCTATGTTTCTAGTCATCTATTGGTTTGAATTCTTGAATATTAGCAGTATAATATATTGAAGGCTTGGTTGCCTGATATACATATGCATATACATTGGTTAGAAGACAACAGTTATATAGGAAAAGCTTTTTTCTACATTATCGTACCTTTCTTTTATAGAATTTTCGGATCCCTTAAATTACTCTCTTAAATGTCAAAATCTTCTCTTTAATTTGAAAACCAAAATATCCTCCTTTTTCCTTTGTATGAAAATAGAATTTACATCTACCTTTTATAGTAAGATTTTGAATATTTTTGAAGTCTTTTCCTTGTAAAATATACTGCCTTTCCTACACTATAAATAGGACTCTCTTTTTACATCTCTGGGACAACGGGGGACATACTGAAAAAGGCACAAGAAACCTCCTTTCCCTCTTCATCTCTGAATACATTTTACAACAAAGAACTTACACCTTCCAACGTCTCTCTCTACTCTCAAGGCTTCACAGCTTTCTTCCCTCTTTTTCCCTGGAAGAAAAAACATACTGTACTCCTTTTACCTTTTCTGAAATTGTCATTGGAGTTCTTTCCGTGCTTGCTAATAAGCTGAGGCAGGCCTCGTTTATTCTGGATGTTCTTCGTTGCCTGGCACCCCTATTAGCATCCATGTTCCTGCTGTTTTAAAGTTTCCAAGGTATAGTATTCGAAAATTGATGGATTGACCCCTTTGCATTAGCATACAGGTTGATTTTTAACCTATACTCGGTCAAATGGCATCTGATGATATTAAATTGACTTGCCTGTTATGTATGTATACTGTGTGGGCTGCTTTAGGCCATTTCTAACCCTTTTGTACAGGTTTTTGCTATTCTAGGATGGCCTTCGAGGCTATACCATTATCTATATTTGCAGGTTACTTTTGTTCATGGCAACATAGCCATTAGAAGGCTATACCTCTATTAACACCATTTTGCAGCTAGCTGAATGCGTTTAAGGTAGCCAAAAGCTACTTTGTTGATGAGTTGTGTCATGTATTTAAAGTCGATATTGGACCAGCCAAGGTTCAAGAAGAATCTGTCAAACAATAATAGGGATAAAGGCCCATTTTCTTATTCCATTCTCTTTGTTATGGGAAGGTGCCATGTATTAAAAATTGAAATCTGGAATGATGTATTTGTTAGGTTGTATGATTTGTATAAGCACTCTAAGGTGCGGTTTAGTACGTTGGACAGATACTACATCTATGTGTATGCATTGCGCAGTGAGGCTGGCTAAGTAGGGGGCATTTCAAACTCTCTCTACTCGTCGCATGCTAGAATGTTTAAATTAGTAAGACATGTTAAATTGTGAAGTGATATTTGAAAACTTAAGTGTTTGTATGAGATTTGCATTCTTAGTGCTAAAGCTGAAAACAGGCAGGTTTTAAATCAACTACAATATAGATTGTTTTGCTGAAAATTAGGTAAAAGGACTAAAATCGAAGTACATGCTGAAAACTAGATTAGCTGTGCAAATGTTAAATTCTGAAAACTGCTGCAGTATGTTAACTCGTGTAAAACTGAAAACTGAAAGTCAATTTAGGTTGTTAGAGCAATTTTGGTATGCTCGAAATTAAGTTATTTTTTACAAGGGCCAGAAGTGCAAATCTTACTACACGGGATATTTTCTGCAAAAAAAAAAAATGCTGAGACAGGAATAACATTTTCAAAGCAGGGCTATTTGTTTTATGTATTTCAAAACCCTGAATGTTTTTCTTCAAAAAGAAATACAAAATCATTTTATAGTTTCTCCAAGTTACTTTAATAGCTTGTGAGGAATTTTTGGCTTTGGAGGTCAAGTTTTGTAAAATTACATTATATTTTCTTTAAAAGTTGAAAGGTAATCCCTCAAATCTATATTGTTTGCCTATAAGTATTTGGATAAATATCATATATATTTTTCACTGGATTATACATGTATATGTATCTATATTAGAATTGATGCCTATGATTTGTTAAGTACTTTCTAAATGTCACATACGCCATCTCTATTCTCTAGTTGATTATATACATATTTCATTTATCACTATTTTGCTTGCTACATTACTAGTATTTTCAAAATAATGCCATATTTATTTTTTAAATATTTTACTATTCTAGATAAATTATTTTAAACGTGACCTCACACTAAAGTCGCCACCGAAGTTAACGGTATGTGACCGCTAATGTCACAATGCCATCCTTTAGTGGCGCACATTTTTTATACTATAAGTTTTCCTCCTTGTTTGTCATTTAAAATTTAACTTTTGTCATTTGAATTATAAGATAGATGATAGTGTTTGTTAATTAATTATTGTTAACCATTATAGCTATTTATGCAGTACTATTATTATCCAAGTCTATTTCTGCGAATTATACTCGATTCCCCATCTGCCTTGCTTTGCTAAACTTCTGAATTTGCATAGACATCTCGGAATATTAGATTCATTGAGATTTTAGCCTATTTAATTCACTTTAATTTATTTGTGCATCATGATCTAATTTACATTCTTTATTTAGTTTTTTTTAAACCCAATGTAGAAATCGGTTGGGAACCACGTTTAGTGGAACCTAGGAGGTGCCTAACCCCTTCCTTTTAGGTTAACTTGAACGCTTACCTGAATCTCTGATTAGTAGACCAAACCAGGAGTTATATATTTTAAATTAGATAGAAAATGCTTTAGGTGACCTAATACGCCTAGATAAATTTATTAGGTGGCGACTCCAAAACTCTAACTCCAAACGAGTTACCCAAGTCGAAAACTCACTTACTATTTTAAGTGGGGTGCGACATTAAGCATATTCTTATATTACCAATTTATCATGTATGATCTTTTACCATAATTTTATCAGCGTTGTTGTATTCATTAAACTATGTTAGCCTGATGATATAGTGATAAATTGAGGAAAATACACTCACTAATATCCGCTAGCTCTAAATGTATTGGGTGAAAAATAAGCCTTGCCTCGGGTCCAGAGCTCGACGCAAGCTTTAACGAACACCTGTTGATCTGACTCCTCGGAGGAGAACCGAGGGCAAGGTGCATCGGTAAGTCTTGATGAAGTTTACGCCTCGAGCGCGTGGAGGCTTGGTTCCCCGAGGCGATTGATACGGCCCTCGGGGAAGCCGTTACTCTATGGAGCAGTTAATGCTATAACCGTTGCCAATACTTGCCACAATAAAGAGAAATACTATGGGTTGACCATGATTGAACGTGGAGTTAATGGATCTTAAATATATTATTGCTCCTTCATCCTTTTATGCTATAAATAAGTCACTTAATAATTATGTAAAGGCATCCAGAAAATAATCAACTAACACTTACTTTTGTCTTATTGCTATTGTGCGAATTTTCTTACAGTGCTTCTTATTATTTTTCGACTTTGATACGAACGATTGCTCGTTAACCCAAAATAAATTCAATTTATCATCCTAATCTGATTTAGGCCAACACAAATTGGCGTTGTCTGTGGGGAACTAGCAATAACGTTTATTTCAAGGTTGCGTTTCAAGTTTTTTCGTATCATCCTTGTTGGTTCTCATCAATGGTGGATAACACTAATAACTCCAACAACACAATGGTCCCAACTCCCGACCTGACAACTGGCGTGACTTCGTCAGGCTGTGGAGCACCAATTCCACCAACTGGCATAGTGCCACCAGCCGGCTTAACTCCACCAGCCGGTTTAATCCCTCCAACTGGGATTATTCCACCACCAATTGATCCCTCTTCATCAGGTTTGAATGACCCTTTCCATATATATGTAATGCACTCTGTAACGACTTCAGAAGTAATTTGCTGCTCAAACGACTTTTAATAATGAATTTCATAACTCATTGCAAGCTCTCTCTGGAAATAGGAGAAGTTCAACAAATCCCATCATGGTTTCACCTGTTGCTCTTAATGGAAGCATCACGAACGTTGTTCCAATGGGCGCAACAACAGGGGGACTTCCAAATGGAGCATCTGGAGGCTCGAGAACTGCCCCGTTAGGCACTCAGCCCTTCGGGGTAGCCCCCACGGTGGCTGAAACAAGTGTCTTGTCACACTTTGAAAAATAGAGAAAGGACTTCGAAGCCCAGTTTGAAAAACGGCTCGAGAACGTCCCCGGAGTGAGAAAGCCTCAGCGAGTGTTGGATATTGAAATATGAAGACAAAAACCTTTCAAGCCCTAGGCTGCACCTTCTCCCATTCCCAAACACTTCAAGCTTCAGGTCTTGAAATGGCTAGAATAATAGAGTATATGGCTATGGTCAAAAGCAATGATTCCACCCTGGTGGAAAGAAAATTCATGTTCCTTAAAAATTTTTGGGATACCCTCGAGAAAGGAGCGTTGCGTTGGTATATGCACCTCCCTTCCGAGTCAATCAAACTTCGAAGAGCTGGCAGATATGTTTATTAAAGCTCACAGTGAAGCTCAAAAGATCCTCAAACGAAGGGAGGATATATTCGAAGTTAAGCAAAGGTATCTCGAGCCAATTAAAGATTTCCTCGAGTGATTTCATGCTGAGAGGATGGATCTGCCAACGATAGAGGATAACTTGGCAGCTATGGCTTCTGAGAGGAATATAAATATCAGCAACTCCAAGGCTGCTGCTGAGTTGAAAAGAGAGCTTTAGCAATGGTAGGCTCAAACTTTGGATGAGTTGCATGACCGAGCCACTAACAAGATTAGGGTTGAAAAGGCTGAATGGAGGGTGACAGGTTGATACAATTCTTATAAAAATCGACCCAAATCTTCTCGGCGTGCTGATGCGCCACGAGGAAACTCAAAAGGGTCGTTTCGAGCCCTATAATTCGCAGGAACAGCATGTGAGCCAGCACCTTGGAGGGCCACATATAATTCAATGACTCGGGGGAAAGATTAGCATAAATGTCAACCAAAAGAATTGTTTGAGGCCATCTCTAGTGTCCAAGGATAAAGACTTGGTAAATGCCATAAAGGGGATGACGGATAAAGGTGTAAGATTACTGAGGGATATGAGAACACCTCCGATCAAAAAAGATCAAACTCAACATTGTGAGTTTTATATGGATTATAGGCATACTACCGAAGATTACAAAGCACTACGCCTCGAGGTAGCTCATCTTCTCAAGAAGGGTTTGTTAGCAGAGTACCTCACTGATAAGGGAAAATAGAATTTTGCTAAGAATAGGGGAGGGGGACAGCCACTGAGGGCTCAAAGTTCTAAAAGAGTTGTGAATGTTATAACTGGGGGATCAAGAGGTGAATGGTGTTAAGTTCGCTGCTGCGAAGAAATTCGCAAAGCTTTCAATCATTATGGAGAAGAGGACCCGAGCTGGTGGCTGGGGAAACAAAATAGTTTTTTATGAAGAAGACTGTGATGGGATGATGTTCCCCCATCATGATGCTCTAGTGATCATGTTGAGGATTAATGACTATGATGTCAAACGAGTCTTGATCAATCCTGGCAGTACTATAAATATTATTAATTATGGAGCTGTCAAGAAGATGTGGTTAAAGGACGTCGTCATCCCGAAAGCAACCATACTAACAGGATGCAACAACTCCACGGAGAAGACATTAGGAGAAATCACTCTTACTACAACTACCGAGGGGGTTGATAAGAAAACTGTTTTTCAAGTGATGGCCGAGGATATGGCTTACAATGTTATCCTTGGAAGACCCTGGATTCATACGATGGAAGCTGTTCTATCTACTCTGCACCAAGTCATTAAATTTCCTACCCCATGGGGAATTCGTGCCATCCAAGGTGAGCAGCGAATAGCTCGCCAATGCTATTCAGTTGCGATGAAGAATGAAGTCGCCTCGGTTGGGCCATCCAAATAGAAATTACTTAGCTCGAGGCCTGATGAGGATGAGAGATCCTGTTCTTGAACTAAGCTCTCAAAGAGATGCCGAGAAAGCCTTGACATTCATACAAGAGCCTCGAAAGTAAAAGGCTGAGGATTCCACAATTGAGGAATTGGAATCTTTTACTTTGTCCAATGAATTTCTAGAAAGGAGGGTGTGCGTGGGCTCGGAGCTGGATCACGAGTAAAAAAAGAGTTCTTATTGAGCTGTTGAAAGAAAATGATTATTGTTTCGCCTAGTCTTATACTGACATATTTGGGATCGACCCCCGGATAATGACCCATAAGCTGAATGTAGATCCTAATCACCCTCCGGTGAAACCAAAAAAAAAAAAGGTCGCACGCTGTCGTAAAGAAAAAGGCTATCCAAGATGAGACCAAGAGATTGCTTGACAATGGTTTCATTAGAGAAGTGAAGTACCCCGATTGGCTCGCCAACGTGGTGGTGGTACCACAGAAGAATGGCAAGTGGAGGATGTGCGTTGATTATACTGATCTGAATAAGGCTTGCCCAAAAGATTCATATCCTTTACCCCAGATAGATAGGTTAATAGACTCCACGGCTGGGCATAAGTTATTAACCTTCCTAGATGCATACTCGTGGTATAATCAAATTCTAATGGATCCAAATGATGAGGAGAAAAGTTCTTTCATCACAGATGAAGGAACATATTGCTATGAGGTAATGCCCTGATGCCCTCGGTACAATATTGACGATCTCACAAAGATAAAATTTCAGTGAATTGTCATTTACTGATCTCATCTTTTACGGGGCAACTTATCAAAGGCTAGTATGTTGAATGTTCAAAGATTATATTGGGAAAACGATGGAAGCTTATATAGACAACATGATGGTAAAATCTGTTTGAATGGAAGATCATTTGGACCATTCAAGGGAGACTTTTGCAATTTTGAGGCAGTATTGCATGAAGTTAAATCCCAAAAAATGCGCTTTTGGAGTTGGCTCAGGAAAGTTTTTGGGATTTATTGTCTCCGAGCGAGGCATCAAGGCAAATCTCGATAAGATCAAGGATATTAAGTAAATTCTCGAGGAACTGTCAAGCCCAAAAGGAGTTCAATGCTTAATTGGCCGACTAGCCACTCTAAGCAGATTCATCTCGAGGTCCTCCGAGCGGTGCCACAAGTTCTTTTCTGTTCTGAAAAAGAGCACTACCTTTGAGTCGACTCCTGAATGTAGAGAAATTTTGAAAGAGCTAAAGCACTATTTTGAAAACGCGTCGTTGCTCGCCAAGCCTAGAGATGAGGAGACGTTGTTGATATATTTAGCTATATCTGAGGTCGCAGTCAATGCTATTTATGTTCGAGAGGAAGATGGGAAGCATCAGCCTATATACTACATCAGCAAGACTCTTCTCGACGCCGAAACAAGGTACCCTCATCTAGAAAAATTAGCACTTGCCTTGGTTATTGCAGCTCGTAACTTTGGCCCTATTTTCAATGTCATCCCATAACTGTAGTAACAACTTTCCCCTTGAGAACTGTACTACATAAGCCTGAACTATCAGGGAGATCATCTAAGTAGGCAGTTGAGCTAAGAGAGTATGATATTGTATACCAGCCCCGAACTGCCATAAAATCTCAAGTGTTGACAGATTTCATATCTGATTTTAGTGCTAAGATACTCCCCGAGGCAGAAAATGAGAATTTATTTTCAAATGGTCCAGCCTTGAGGGTGTGGAAACCTTACACTGATGGAGCAAGTAATTCTAACGGCTCGGGGCTCAAAATAGTGCTCGTAACTCCTATGGGGGAGAGGTTGAGGCATTCAGTGAAATTTAGGAAATTGACTAACAATGAAGCAAAGTATGGGGCTGCAATAGCGGGTTTAGAATTGGCTAAGAAAATGGGGACTGAGAAAATCTAGCTAAGGAGTGATTCACAATTAGTTGTGAACCAGATCCTCGGTAACTTTTTGGCTCGAGTGCCCAGAATGAAGAAATTTGTGATTCGAGCACAGCAAGCCCTCGGTGCGTTCCAAGAATGGAAAATCCAGCAAATCCCTAGAGAGGAAAACGTCGAGGCTGATGCATTGGCTAACTTGGCTTCTACTATCGAAGCTGGGGACTCAGGGGCTGATGCAGAAGTTCGGATACTTGCATCTGCGGTGGGAAAAATAAAGCTGGAAGTAAATACAACAAATAGACATTAGGATTGGCGGACTAAGTTTATTTCCTATCTAAATTTAGGAATCATGCCGGCAAACAAGATGGAAGCTGAAAAGCTCGGAAGGCAAGTGGTCTCATATTCGCTTGTGCAGCGGCAATTGTATAAAAAACTTTAATGTGGCCTGATGGCCAAATGTTCGGGTCCAGAGGAGTATGGCTATGCGATGAGAGAGGTGCACGAGGGCGATTATGGAAATCACTCTGGCGGGAAGGCCTTAGTACGTAAACTCCTTGCAGCTGGCTACTATTGGCCTGAGGTAAGTGAAGATGCTAGGTCATTTGTTAAAAAATATGACAAGTGTGAGAAGCATGTTTTGATGATCCATCAACAAGCTGAGCCATTGCATTCAATCATGTCATCGTGGCCATTTATAAAGTGGGGGATGGATATTGTAGGCCCATTTTCCAAAGCAAAGGGTGGTGTCAAGTTCATTCTTCTACTCACTGATTATTTCACCAAGTGGGTCGAGGCATGATTGTTTGCTAGGGTTCGGTAAAGAGAAGTTATTCGACTTCATTTGGAAGAATATCATATGTAGATTTGGAGTTCCGAGGGAGATAATGTGTGATAATGGAAAACAACTCATAGGTTCGAAGGTAACTACTTTCTTTGCCAAATGGAGAATTAAAAGAGTGATCTCGATGCCTTATTATCCAGTGCTAATGGACAGGCTGAGTCCTTGAATAAGATAATCGTGGAGAATCTTAAGAAAAGAATGGATGAAGTCAAAGGCTCATAGCCTGATGAATTGCCCGGAGTTTTGTAGGCAATGAGAACAACTGAGAAAAATAGCATTAGAGAGACCCCATTTTCTCTTGCCTATGGAATTGACTCATTGATTCCTGTCGAGGTTCGCGAGCCCAGACTTCTGTATGCTCATGCAACCGAGGAATCAAATCAGCAAGCTATGCGTGTGGAACTAGATTTACTCGAAGGGCGAAGGGAACTAGATTTGGTTCGGTTGACAACCCAAAAGCGACAAATCAAGGCCTACTTTTGTAGAAATGCTAAATTTAGAAAAGCAACAGATCGAGGCTTACTTGAATGAAAAGGCTAAATTCAGAGCCTTTAAGGTTGGCGATTATGTCTTAAGGGCCTAAAATCAAACGACTAAGGAAAATAATGCAGGAAAATTAGCTACTAATTGTGAAGGGTGCCTGAATTGCATGCTGAGCAGCGTCGGTCATCGAATCGGCCATGGGTGATCTCCCGAGGCATTTTCACTCAGCGGCCCGATTAGTCCTCTATAGTTGATTGGGACAACTAAATCGTTATCTAAAAGGCAGAGATGGGAGGGAAGTTCGATGCTCCTAACTTGCTTTCGAGGAACAGAGTCATGAGTAGGCTCGAAAGCAGCTCGAGGAGCCCTCTTTTCAGCCCGAGGGGGCCCATCCACACTCTTCTCCTTATTGGCTAATAAAGGGACTGTCTCTTCAACTTTATCAGCCGGTTGAGTCGGCTCCTCGAGGTTGGTAGTCTCAATCTCCATTTGAGCCTCTTCTTCTTCAGGCTTATCAATCAACCCCTACAAGGAGGAGTAACAGCCTCAGGGTTGGGGATGATATGTCCTCCACTCTATCCCGTGTTTCCTTGGAGGACTTCTTCGAAGCCTGTCTTTTCCTCTTTTGAGCTTCAAAAGAGAAAAAAGAAAAAATAAATAAAAAAAGGACTCAGTATAGAATGAACAATTAGAAGTAAATGTTAAAAAAATATAAAGGATGTGATTAGCCTGGTCCGATGGCCCCTCGGGAGAAGTCTTTTTCTCTTTCTTTTTCTCCTTCTTCTTCTCAAGGTTATCAGTCAAACCATCGATCTCGCCTAGAGCTTCCCAAGTCTCGGGGACTTTCTTCTTATCATCTCCTTTATTCTTTTTCTTCTTCTCCTTTGGTTCAGCAACTGCTCTATTAGGAAGACCTGCAAAAGGCAGAGTGAAGATTAATATGAAAAAAAAAATCTTGAAAATAAAATTTGACAGACGTGAAGTGTGACTTACCGTGGCGCTTGCACGCCCATTGGTTTTCACTTAAACCGGCTAAGATCATCCATGATCTTTCTTCTCTTAGCTTCTCCTTAATGATGGCTTGCACCCAAGAAGTCAGGTTGTCTGGAGGAGTAATCGGGGTTGACTCGGCTAAAGAATTCAGAACGAAAAAGTTAGAAAATAAAGAGTTATGGAGAGGAAAGTTATTGAAGACAACCGAGGCAAATGCTTATGTGTTCAGTTCCACCGCTCGGGAAAATCAGTCCTCGAGGATAAAAGATTGGTGGGAAATAACACGAAGTGATCGTTCCATCCACGATCTTCTGTGTCCTCACCCTTTATGATCAGCGAGAATTTGCCTCGCTTGTTGAGTTGAACAATTCCATCCTTATGCAGTGTAGAAGAAAAGAGGTAGATAAAATGATGGAAACTGAAAGGTACACCTACTCTTTCTTAGATAATCGAGGTATTGCATAAACCCCAAGAACTCGGGGCCAATTTGAGCTATGCAAAAGTTGTAGGTTCGACAGAAAGTGTCCACAACCTTGTGAACGGATAGAGTGAATCCTATTGTGAAGGGGCAACTATATACAAAAGAGCTCCCCTCCACTCTATCACAGATTCGACTCTCCGGGGCAGGGATACTAACTTGGACCTCGGGACCCTATTTACAGTCTTTCGAAACGAAATGAATATTGGCTTGTGTGATTAATCTCGGCATGTTTTGAATTGGAATATTTCTATTCCTTTTAATATCAGCCTTAGTTTGGCCCTGCGTCATGAAGTCATTTGAAAGGTCGAGCTTTGAGGGTATGACATCGTGAGGCGTGAGCTCTTTCAAAGGGGATTTTTTCTCTTGGGTTTCGGATATTCTGCTCCAGTGTCGCCAACTTCCGCGGCGACATTTTCTTCTTCTCCACCTGCTTCCACAATGTTGTCGGGGTTGGCAGGGGCTTTACGTCGCATTGGGTTTAAACCGCTAGGGTGTGATGTTGCTTCTGTGTTGTCATCCAACGGCGGAATAATGTTTAAAGGCACCGGGACGTTTACTAGCTCGTCGCCGACGACCATGGTGGCAACGTCAAGGACCCTTTCTTCAGAGGGACCTGAGGAATTTTGCACAGAGTGGGTTGCAGACATTTCTTGCTAGAAGATTGGTGATGTTCTTTCTTAATTGAGATTCAAGAAGAAGGAACTCAAGATGTAATTTTGCTATGGTAATTCACTGTTGATTGAAAAATTGAAACTGGAGAGGAAGGAAGACAAGTTGGGGTATATATAGTTGAGAAATCACCATTACGTTTACATGGGAAGGAGGAACAAAGAGCCACACCCATTCAACGAATGCCACGTGAGATGAATGGGAATACGGAGTGACAACCGCCATTTTCAAATTTCATGGTGCACGTGTGGCCATGTCGACTTCCCCCTCAAATTCATTCCATTCCTCGGAATTTCTGTCAACTACTCGAGGAGTGTGGGGACTATCTGTATTGGGTGAAAAATCAGCCTTGCCTCGGAATCGGAGCTCGAGGCAAGCTTTAACGAACACTTGTTGATCTGACTTCTCGGAGGAGAACCGAGAGCAAGGTGCATCGGCAAGCCTTTAATGAAGTTTATGCCTCGAGCATGTGGAGGCTTGGTTCCCCGAGGCGATTGATACGGCCCTCGGGGAAGCCGTTACTCTATGGAACAGTTAATGTTGTAATCGTTGCCAATAATTGTCATATTAAAGAGGAAGATCATGGGCTGGCCATGATTGAATGTGGAGTAAATGGCTCTTAATTGTATTTATTGATCATTCATCCTTGTATGCTATAAATAAGTCACTTGGTAATTATGTAATTATGGGAAATTGTTTTCATTAATTCGTACCAAACACACCCATAGTGTAAAAAATCTGTGTAAACTTCTTTGCTCTTTCCTGTTCTGCCCGACAGTTTGGAAATTAATTCAGCGGAAGCATCAAGGGAAAAGGGAGATCACGTGCGGAATAATCCACGTATCACAATATGTACATGACTGTTGTGCCATTAGTAGCAATAATACAGGAATCCTCCCTTGATTTTTTGACTCTCGTTTTTAGGCTCAATAATTTTAGGAAACGGCTATCTTGGAACTGTCTGGGACGAGCATGTTTTATTTTTTTTTTGGTTAGGTTTGTGCACGAAGGAAATAATTCTAAAATCACTTAAAATCGACGGGTGGTACAAAGAAATTCTATACATTACCAGCGCAGTATTATCGCATATGGTACTTACTCCTATCATATACTATAGGTTACCGGTGAATTTCTATCTAATACAGTTAGCTACCATTGCCTAAATGACTCGACTGTATGAGTATTTTTTCCACTATTATAATATTAATAATAATGGGTAGAACTTCTAAAATTACTCGTCAAACTTCAAAGTAGTGCACCCCTTTTGTCGTTTAGCATATTCCAATCATCAAAGATCGAAGAGCAGATTGCATGAACACGGCTAAAGAATTTGCTCTACATATGCCGGATCGTGGCTGCCCATCTGATCATTGAATTTTTTGACGATTTGATTAAACTCTATAGGCCATCTGATCATTCAACTTTTTGACGATTTGATTAAACTCTATAGACCATGTCGTTTCTGTTAATTGTCAAATCCCATGAGTCATGAGTGACATATATGCAATGCCTGATAGAAACGTAAAACTAACACTTACAAAGTCAATTTTTGTAAGCTTCCAATTTCTGAGTGTAAAAGAGAAACCGAAATGCAGCTTCATCTGCACGTAATTTATACCCCGGAGAAGTTAATTTCCTTTAGCCTTGTATTGGGTAAAAATCGACCCACGGCGATTTGCCCCGGTCACGCAAGTCTTAACGACAAAACACGACGCGACTAAGTAGCCGCCGAAGCAGTTTAGCGAATCGCCGAAGCCTTGGAAACGAAGGTGCGTAACCGAAGGCGAGCCGTGAGCTGAGCTTCGGTAACCACCATCTCGGTCAAGCAACAGGGCCAAGTCACCGAGGTCGTAAACTCTCACCTCGGTGGACTCCCCTCGGTTCCTCCGGCTTTGCAGCCCACTACATCACCCCACTAACTCAGCCACTTCACACTTGGATCGTGGGACAATATGGTAGCAGATAGTGGAGATCGTGGGCAAGGCTTACGCCTATAAATAGTAGATCATTTTTTGTAACGGGTATTCAGAAATACATACCGAAACTCTGCCCAAATTTGTACTGAACATCCATATATTGAAATCAAGATATTTTACGTATTTTTCATCTGTTTTGCGCATCATTTACTGCTTTGATACAAAGATTTGCTTATATTCGAATCCAAATTCGATTTGTGCACCTAAAAACGATTTAGGCCCATACAAATTGGCGCCGTCTGTGGGGATATAAGCAATAACGCTTTGTTCCAAAGTTCGAAATCTGTTCTTCGTCAAGCAATTTGTGATCTAACGCTATGGCTGATAACAACGATGGTGGTAATGGTGATCGGGTTGACGTTCCGACGAACCAACAATCCTTCACCCCAATGACAACCGAAGAATTTCAAATGTACGTTGTCACCACGCTAAGAGCTCTCCAAAACAAACAGGATGAGCAGGCTAGTATCAATGCCGAGTTTCGCGCCTCGCTAGAAGGGCGAAACAGTGCCGCCCCAAACGGCACCCAGCCCTCGGCTCCTGGTGGAGGCACCCCGCCTTTCGTTCCTCAGGGCGCGACAACAGGGGGACCTCACAACGGAACCGCGTCTGGGGGGTCGGGGAGTGGTCCATCTTCCATGCCACACTTCGGGACGGTTCCCTCCATGGCAGAAACAACGTCATCGGTTGACGTTGAAAAAATGAGTAGAGAAATCGAGGCTCGCATCGAGGCGCGCGTCGAAAAACGCCTCGAGCGCGTACCGGGGATAAGCAAGGAGGAAGACGACCTCGACATCGAGCAATATAGGGAACAGCCTTATAAGCCCGAAGCAGCACCAGCTCCAACTCCTGTGGGTTTCAAACTCACATTCCTCAAAAAGTACGATGGAACAACTGATCCCATGGAGCATGTTAGGGAATACATGTCCATGGTGAAGAGCAACGACTTGACGTCCATGCAGCTTGAGTCCATGTTTTTAAAGAAGTTTGGTAGTTCGTTGGAAAAGGGTGCACTTCGGTGGTATTTATGCTTGCCACCGGGGTCAATCTCCTCGTTCAAAGAACTATCCCGCGCCTTTGTCAAAGCTCACACCGGCGCGCAAAAGATCCTCCAGAGGAAGGAGGATATATGTGAAGTGAAACAGTGGCCCGGCGAGCCACTTAAAGAGTTCCTCGAGCGATTCCATGCTGAACGTATGGAATTGCCTCGGATGGATGATACCTTGGCTATCATGGCCTTTGAAAAAGGTATCAACGGTCGCAATTCAAATGCTGCTGCCGAATTGCGGAAAGAGTTGCAACAATATCAGGTCCTGACGTGGGAGGACCTGCATAGAAGAGCTTACTCCAAAATCAGATTGGAGGAGGCGGAGTTCAAAAACCGAGGTTATCAAAACCGAGGTGATATGTCAAATCGCGCCGAGGCGCCACGAAATAATTTTAAAGGGAGGTATGAACCTTATACTTCGCCGAGGCAACATGTTACTCAAAGATTGGGAAACAACCCCGGTAACTCATACCCGGCGTCTCACGTAAGCCAAAGGCTAGGAGGGAAGGTTCAAACCAATATGAACCAAAGGAATCCCTCGAGCTCCGCTTCGGTCCCAAGAAAGGATCTCCCCCGGATCCAAGATTATAATTTTAACATATCGACCTCTGAGCTGGTCGACGTCGTTAAGGGGACAGCCGGGGTTAGAATTCCCAAAGACATGAGAACCCCGGCAGACAAAAGGGATCAGAATCTGCATTGCGAGTTTCATGCAGATTATGGTCACAGAACCGAGGACTGCAAAGCTTTGCGCCTCGAGGTAGCTCACCTACTGAAAAAAGGAGTCTTGGCTCAATTCCTCACTGATAAGGGGAAAGACAATTTTTCAAAGAACCGGGGGGATGGGCAACCACCTCGGCCTCCACCCCCGGAGAGAGTAGTTAACGTCATCACCGGGGGGTCAGAAGTAAACGGCGTGAACTTCGCCGCAGCTAAAAAATTTGCTAAGCTCTCCATCACCATGGAGAAAAGGACCCGAGTTGGAGGCTCGGGCAAGGACATCGTGTTCGATGAGGATGATTGTGATGGGATGATGTTCCCCCATCACGATGCTCTAGTCATCATGCTAAGAATTAACAACGCCGACATCAAGAGAGTGCTGATTGACCCCGGTAGCTCGGTAAACATCATCAGCTACGGGGCGGTGAAGCAGATGTGGCTAAAAGGGCAAATCGTCCCCAAATCAACAGTGTTGGCTGGTTTTAACAACTCAACAGAGAAGACGTTGGGTGAAATCACGCTGAAGACATTCGCTGAGGGTGTCACCAAGGATACACTGTTTTAAGTGATGCCCGAGGACCTGGCCTATAATGTAATCCTCGGGCGGCCATGGATCCACTCCATGGAAGCTGTTCCTTCCACTTTACACCAAGTGATCAAATTCCCAACGCCTTGGGGGGTTCGGTCAATTAAGGGGGAGCAGCGAGTAGCGAGGGAATGCTACTCGGTTGCACTGAAGAGTGGAGTCGCCCCGAGCGGGCCCAAAAAATAGCAACCAACGCAACCGGGGTCAAGCGAGGCGAGCCTCCAAAATGAAATTGAAAAGATCCCGGCATGCGTGCAAGAGCCTCGGAAGCAAAAAGCCGAGGATTCCACCGTTGAAGAGCTGAACTCTTTCACTCTACTGAAAGAGTTCCCAGAAAGGAAAGTGCACATCGGCTCGGAGTTGGACCCGAAGTCGAAAGACGCAATTATGGAAGTTTTAAGGTCCAACCATGACTGTTTCGCTTGGGCTCATTCAGACATGACGGGTGTCGATCCGGAGATCATGACTCACAAGCTGAATGTAGATCCAAGATTCACCCCGGTGAAACAAAAGAAGAGACCTCACGCCGGGGTGAAAAAGAAAGCGATTGAAGATGAGACCTCGAAGCTGCAAGAAAATGGTTTCATCAGGGAGGTGAAATATCCCGAATGGCTGGCAAATGTGGTAGTTGTGCCGAAGAAAAATGGCAAGTGGAGAATGTGTGTAGACTACACCGACCTGAATAAAGCTTGCCCCAAAGATTCTTACCCGTTGCCACAAATCGACAGGTTAATAGACTCCACGGCTGGACACAAACTATTAACTTTCTTGGATGCGTATTCGGGCTACAATCAAATCCTCATGGACCCTGAGGACGAAGAAAAAACCTCGTTCATCACTGACCGAGGTACATTCTGTTACAAGGTCATGCCCTTCGGTCTCAAAAACGCCGGGGCAACTTACCAAAGGCTAGTATGTCGCATGTTCAAGGATTATATTGGAAAATCTATGGAAGTGTACATAGACGACATGCTCATCAAGTCGATCCAAATGGAGGATCACTTAAATCATCTGAGGGAGGCCTTCGCCGTGTTGAGACAATATGGCATGAAATTGAATCCTGAGAAGTGCGCCTTCGGCGTTGGGTCTGGCAAGTTCTTGGGGTTCATTGTCTCTGAACGGGGCATCGAAGCTAATCCTGACAAAATCAGAGCTATCGAAGAAATCCCCGAAAAGCTTACCGGGGTGAAAGAAGTCCAACGCTTGACTGGCCGAGTCGCTGCCTTGAGTCGTTTCATCTCAAGGTCCTCGGAGCGATGCCACAAATTCTTCTCCGTTTTGAGAAAAAACACTCACTTCGAATGGACACCGGAGTGCGAGCAAGCGTTGAAAGACTTGAAACAGTATTTGGCTAACGCACCGTTGCTTGCCAAGCCAAAAGAAGGTGAAACATTGCTAGTCTACTTAGCAGTGTCCGAGGTATCAGTAAGTGCTGTGCTGGTTCGAGAAGAAGATGGCAAGCAGCAGCCCATTTACTATGTGAGCAAGACACTCCTCGACGCTGAGACCAGGTATCCACATCTGGAAAAACTAGCTCTTGCTTTACTTGTTACCGCTCGGAAATTGCGGCCCTATTTTCAATGCCACCCAATAGCCGTAGTTTCAACCTTCCCCTTGAGAAATATTTTGCATAAGCCAGAGTTGTCGGGAAGATTATCAAAATGGGCGGTAGAGTTAAGTGAATATGACATCACCTATCAGCCTCGGAACGCCATTAAGTCCCAAGTCTTGGCGGACTTCATGGCAGATTTTAGCGTTGGAATCTCACCCGAGGCTGAAAGAGAAAACGCCGAAGCTAAAGGAACAACTCCGGGCTTATGGGTACTCCATACCGATGGAGCAACTAATTCCAAAGGTTAGGGGCTGGGCATAGTCTTGAGAGCACCCACCGGGGAGAAAGTCAGACACTCGGTTCGATTCAAAAAAGTAACCAACAACGAGGCAGAATATGAGGCGGCTTTAGCGGGTTTAGAGTTGGCCAAAGAAATGGGGGTTGAAAGAATCGAATTGAGATGTGACTCTCAGTTAGTGGTGAACCGAATCCTCGGTGATTACACGGCTCGCGAGCCCAGAATGCAGTTATACCTAGATCGGGCACAAAGGATCTTGAGCCAGTTCCAAGAATGGCAAGTTAAACAAGTGCCTCGGGAGGAGAACTCCGAGGCTGATGCCTTGGCGAATCTGGGTTCGGCCATTGACGAAGATCGCTCGGGGACTGACTCAATGGTTTGGCTACTATCTGCACAGATGAGAGAGATGAAGCTGCAAGTCAACTCGGTGGACAACCGATGGGATTGGCGAAGTAAGTTCATCTCCTATTTCGACTCGGGGACTGTCCCCCAAGATAAGAAAGAAGCGAAGAAGCTGAGGACCCAAGCTGCCTCATATCACATGATCGAAGGCAATCTATACAAGAGGTTGTATTGCGGCCCGATGGCCAAATGTTTGGGTCCCGATGAAGCAAGATACGTGATGGCAGAAGTGCATGAGGGCGAGTGTGGGAACCACTCGGGGGCAAAATCCTTGGTACGAAAGCTACTAAGAGCTGGGTATTACTGGCCCACTATCAGTACCGATGTGAGGGATTTTGTGCAAAAATGTGACAAGTGCCAACGCCATGGGCGGCTAATCCACCAACAGGCCGAGCCTCTTCATTCGGTGGTGTCGCCATGGCCCTTCATGAAATGGGGAATGGACGTTGTTGGACCATTGCCCAAGGGAAAAGGTGGTGTTCGTTTCATCCTGGTATTGACTGATTACTTCACCAAATGGGTGGAAGCAGCAGCTCTCACCGAAGTTAAGCAAAAGCAAGTAATCGACTTCATCAGAAAGAACATCATCTACAGGTTCGGGGTCCCAAGAGAAATTGCTTGCGACAATGGCAAACAATTCATGGGCACTGCTATCACCAACTTCTTCAAGCAGTGGGGTATCAAGAGAATAGCTTCGACTCCTTATCATCCAAGCGCCAATGGCCAAGCCGAGTCTTCGAACAGGATTATAATTGAGAATCTCAAGAAAAGGCTCGATGAGAAAAAGGGCCCTTGGCCCGAGGAGTTGCACGGGGTTCTGTGGGCCATGCGAACGACTGAAAAGAGCAGCACCGGGGAGACCCCCTTCTCTTTGGCGTATGGCATGGACTCTCTTATTCCCGTAGAGGTGGGCGAACCAAGCCTTCGATACGCCCATACGGCCGAGGACGCAAACCAGGAAGCAATGCGCATTGAGTTGGACCTGCTCGAGGAGAAGAGAGAGTTGGCTTTGGTTCGGTTGGTTGCTCAAAAGAGACAGATTGAAGCATATCTCAACAGAAAGGCTAAATTCAGGGACTTCAAGGTCGGGGATTATGTGCTGAAAACGGTGAATCAATCAACAAAGGAGGACAACGGGGGAAAATTCATTGCAAATTGGGAAGGACCTTACAGGGTCAAAGCAATCGTTGGAAAAGGCTCTTACCAAATTGAATCTCTGCAAGGCAAACCCGAACCCCTGAATTGGAATGTCTCCCACCTGAAGCGATATTACTTTTAGCCGAGGTAAATACATTTCGATTCTTATTTAATTTAAACAGCCCCGAGCCGAACAGCGCTCCCATGGCATTGAAAAGCAATGTATTAACTCATTCCTCGTTCCATCTTCTGCTTAACCTTTTCAGGAAGCGAACCGAACCGACTACAGTGCTCGGGTCTTCATCAAGATTCACAACCGAACACTGGGGGGAATGAGAAGTGGTTGATAGCGGGGTCGACATCGAGCCTCCCAACCGAAGCTTATCTATCCAAGAACCGGGGACTGATGCCCGAGGATTAGATTTAATGCATTGTACTTAGCCCGATAGCGGCATTTTCGTATTTTCATGAAAGGTTTTTTACCTTTTCCACCCAAGATCCGTTTCGACTCGTTTCTTTGTACATAGCCTTTGGCTCGCTGATATCAATAAAGTGCCATGGCTTACTCTCATCTTAACTTTGCTTATGTTCATTTTATTTGTATGAATTTTGCATTTTAAAACCGCGCAATGCACCGACTCGAGGGCGAGACGTCGTCCGAAGTTTGCATCGGTCAAATCCTGCTCAAGTCTTGCAAGCAAGCATTTAAACTTTTACATCGAAGCGTTCGGTATATGTAAAGAACCATCACACGAAATAAAAATGCAAAAACTTTCATTAAAGGCCCGAAGGCTAAACATTTACATACAAAAATGACCCGAAGGTCGAAAAGTCTAAACTTAAGAGCCCGAAGGCTTACAAAGAAGTGTTATAAGCAATTTACACGATTCAGGCCCCGGGAGAATCACCTCCATCCTCGGAGCCCCCTTCGGCATCTTCTTCCTCCTCTTCCTCTTCACCGCCGCTCGAGGCCTCACTCGAAGGGAGCTCGTCGATGATAGCTTGAGCTTCAGCCGCCTTCACTTCGGCTTTGGCAATCTCTTCTTCCAGATCAATCTCCCCGGCGCGGAATCGCTTGAGCAACCTCAGCCGAGACTTGATAATGGCCCACCGCTTGTCCAGCTCGGCCCTTTTCACCTTAAGTGCAGCCCTATCTTTTCGATCAACGATCTCATCTTGCAGGGCCACAATCTGAGCATCCTTAGCCGAAAGTTTGATAGCTTCGCCCTCTAACTTCTGGATGTGAAGCAAATGATCTTTCAATTGCTCATGGTGCTTCTTGGCCATATTCACAGCCTCGTTTTTGGTTCGGGTCAACTCATCATCCAGCCTCGCGACTTCCCCAGCCAACCTCGATCGTTCAGCTTCAAAATCATCGTGAAGGATCTTAATCTTGGCTTCGGAATTCGCCTCGGCTTCACGAAGATCGGCCTGGGACTTGGCTAAATCAGCTTTCAGCAAAGCTATCTGAGCATTGAATTTATCTTTTTGCTGATCCCATAGGCGAGCCACGCGCCGAACCTCAGCGGTCCTCGAGGACTCAACCTCGATGGCTTTCAAAGAAAGGATGAAAGTCTGAGCAAAGGCCAAATAAACCGAAGTCAAAAATAACCCGAAGGTAAAGTTGCAAGTTAAATTCTTTTGGTCTCCTAAGAGTTTCTAATATGACGAAACTTACCCTTACTGCGTTGGAGGCCAAGGTGCTGTATAGCTGACCCGGGGTAAACTCCTGCATGAGCCTATCCTCGGTTGGCCCTAGCAAGGGCGTAAGTCTGAGGAGATCCTCGGGGTTGCACCCAAGAAGATTTGAAGACATCGGCACCTCGAGTTTCCGATAAGTTCCCACCGAGGAAGAAATCCTCGCGGGTTCAGAATGCGCTCTCATTGACCCAGAGCCAGCCTCTCCGGTGAATGCAGCGGCTCCAGCTTCGGTAACTTTAGCCTTACCTTTGGCTTTTTCCGCAGCTGCATCAGGCTCGAGCTCTTGGCCTTCAAGATCTACAACAGCGACATCTCCTCGGGACCAAGCCTCGTCGGCTGCCTTATCTTCGGGCTCATCCACCAGTCCTCGGCATTTTTCAACCACCGCTTCGGGCTGGCGAAGTGTCTCCGCCTCGGTACGAGGAGCTACCGAGCGGGACGGCTTCTTCGACGTAGCCCTCTTCCGCTTCACGCCTAAGAACGAAGGAGAAATTTTAGTATTGGGACAGAAAGAAAACGATGCTTAACAACGCATACCGAGGGCAAGAATTACCTTTGGAAGTCCCTTGAT
Source organism: Petunia axillaris subsp. axillaris (assembly GCA_029990575.1). Classification (NCBI taxonomy): domain Eukaryota; kingdom Viridiplantae; phylum Streptophyta; class Magnoliopsida; order Solanales; family Solanaceae; genus Petunia; species Petunia axillaris. Next base: position 13,323,356 of record JARKNS010000006.1, read on the forward strand.
CGGGGACTCCCTTGGAGATTTTTGAAGACTTGGAAGCCTTCAATCCTTTATACTCCCCGGCTACCGCAGCCAGATCATCGTCAGACTCGGTCTCTTCATCACTTTTCTTCTTTTCTTCCTTCTTCTTCTTACTCTTCTTGGTGTTGGCGGCGCAATTTGGAAAACCTATCACCGAGGGAAAGAGAGTCAGAAAAATCCCGAGGTTACCTACTATCAAAATACTATCAAAACCCACCATGTCTCTTGCACTGCCAACAAAATTCAGCAGCCATATTCATCCATGTCCTCTCGGGGCGGACGCGAGCCCCTGTCATCGCCTTAACCCACGCTGTTAAACCTGCCGGGGGCACGATGTCAACCTTGTTGGCTGCAAGAAACAGCAAAGAAAAGAAATCAGGTAACACTGGCAAATTACCAAGGAAGTAAAATGATAAAGGCGATGTGCTTACGTGTGTTGTTCCACCGTTCGGGGAAATCAGGCTCGGTGGATAAGACCTTGGTCTCCAGCAAGATGAACCGCTCACTCCAGCCTCGGTCCCCGTGATCCTCGCTCTTATGAAGGAGATCAAATTTGCCCCGGTTGTTGAGCGCCACCACCCCGGCTTTGTGGAAATAAGGGTAATAAAGGGAAATGAGATGTTGAAAAGTGAAGTCCACCTTCGCCTTTTTGCTGAGCCAGTCCATGCACTGGACGACCCTCCAGACACCGGGGCCGAGTTGGGCCAGACACAAATTGTAAGCCCGGCAAAAGTCATCGATGACTTTGTGGACAGGAAGAGTGAAACCGATGGTGAACGGGTAAGTGTAAGCAAAAGACATACCCTCGATATTATGGCACACCCTACTTGTCGGGTCGGGGATAACGACTTTGACCTCGGGCTTAAATCAGCACTCCCCTCGGACTCGCTCAGTGTGAGCCTGCGTAATGAGGGTTGGGGTAGTGTTCACGGGAACGTTCCTATGCTTTCCCTCCTGCTCAGCCGTCTGAGTTTGCAATTTCAAGTCCTTGGAATTGTCGAAATGGGAGGGGATTATTTGATGTGGTTCGAGCTCCTGCTCGAGGGGAATCACAGGACCCGAAGATCCCCCCTCGGTGGCGGTCCCTTTCTCTCCACCGCCCGCGGCGTTGTCGCCCTCGGCACCTTCTTCTCCATGTACAGTTTCCCCCTCCTCTAAACTGACGTCGTCGTCTCCGACGGCAATCTCATGCCTAATCTTGCGCATCCGCCGCCCAGAGGCACCGATATCGGAGGTCACCTCCTCACCACCCTCCGCTTCCACCATTTGAAGCGGCGGCACGGCGGCGACAAATTCACCACTGGCGGTGATGGTGGCGAGCTGGTTGGCTCTGGCTCTTTCGCCAGAATCGCTAGAATCTTGTCTAGAAATGGTTGAAGACATGATGGTGGAAATAAAAGCTAGGTTTTTTCACTGCTGATCGGAAATTTGGAATGATTTTGGAAGAGCTGTGGAGTTTTTTGTGTGTTTGCACTGTTGATCGCTCAAGAAAAAGTGAAGGAGATGTTCAACAAAGCACCCATTTTATAGGTATGGAAGATTAAGGGGCGATGACATCACTGTCATCATTATAACGTTGGGAGAAGCGAGGACTTCGGCGTGGAAGTTCAAAGGTCCAACGGACGAATGCCACGTGTCCACGAGAAGTGACTTGATGGGACACGGACCGTTGACAACTTTTCAAAATGCTTGGGTAAGATCTAGCCACGTCTCTCTCCCGCCAAACTTAATTCCACTCCTCGACTATCTGTATTGGGTAAAAATCGACCCACGGCGATTTGCCCCGGTCACGCAAGTCTTAACGACCAAACACGACGCGACTAAGTAGTCGCCGAAGCAGTTTAGCGAATCGCCGAAGCCTTGGAAACGAAGGTGCGTAACCGAAGGCGAGCCGTGAGCTGAGCTTCGGTAACCACCATATCGGTCAAGCAACAGGGCCAAGTCACCGAGGTCGTAAACTCTCACCTCGGTGGACTCCCCTCGGTTCCTCCAGCTTTGCAGCCCACTACATCACCCCACTAACTCAGCCACTTCACACTTGGATCGTGGGACAATATGGTAGCAGATAGTGGAGATCGTGGGCAAGGCTTACGCCTATAAATAGTAGATCATTTTTTGTAACGGGTATTCAGAAATACATACCGAAACTCTGCCCAAATTTGTACTGAACATCCATATATTGAAATCAAGATATTTTACGTATTTTTCATCTGTTTTGCGCATCATTTACTGCTTTGATACAAAGATTTGCTTATATTCGAATCCAAATTCGATTTGTGCACCTAAAAACGATTTAGGCCCATACAAGCCTTAATTAGTACTATCAAATTAGAGATCAAAAGGAGTTCGATTGAAAATTTGGATGATGATATATCACGTATTCAGATTTTTGAGTTCGCATGAATGCCTTTTGGTTGGTTTGATCTTAATTCAAGGAAATGAACCTACACTAGTCAAATCCCACTGAAATATCGGCTACATCTTTTACTTACGACGTGATGAGTTCATCCCCGTTTCAATGCCACTTGCTAAATGCTTTCTCCAACTACATTTTTAATGCCATTTTAGCTCCAAAGTTATTGATCCAAAATACTTATCACTTTGAAATATATTAATTATGTATTAACTAATCAATTTTTATTATCAAAGAATGTGTATAAATAGTATAATGTAACTTAATCAAATACTATCATTTAGTACTATTGTTCCGTTATACTTGTCCAATATTAAAAATAAAATAAACTAAAAGACATTTTTCACTTGTCAAATCTAGCAATTGAAGAGAGAATTAATTACTTTTTTCTATATTACCCTTATCTTTTGCTAACCATTTAATTCTCAAGGGTTACCCGATGCGATCCAGATTAGCACTTAAAGTCGTGGAGGATTAACAATCAATATTAGGAGCTTGAAGTATTTTAAAAGGGCTTGAAAGTCAAGAATCAAGTCAAGAATGGTTAAATGAGCAAATGGATGCTTGCAGGATTCTGAATCTCTGAGTATGCATCGCTATCGTAAGACTCAAAAAAGAAGCACTTAGTTAAAGTCCGCGACAACGAGATAATCAGGTGCAATCGCGATGAAGCTTCTGGTTACATGACGCGATCACGAAACCCTTGGCACGACCGCGTTGAAGGGCGGCAAGGCTAGATTTTTAGAATTAGCATTAGGGGCTATTTAGTCCATTCATCATTGTATTTAGTAGCTATTTTAAATAACTTAATTTTAAGGTTTAGTCATTAGCTAGTTTTTGATATTGAGAAATGATGAATTCCTTGTTGAGTGATTGTGTGGATATTAAGTGTGAGATGATTCATTATGAGTTCTAATCTCTTCTTCTTTGGATACTATCTTGTGATTATATAGTCTAAATTAGGGTGTTACAACTTGTTTGTTTCTAGCATTCTAATGTACTTGCAATTAAGAATTAATTCCTTTTTAAATTTCTTCTCCTGGATTGGTTGTTTAGCTAGTTAGATAATTAATTCCACATATCTTTTAATTTTTTTATTTTTTCAAAATTTGTAGTGTTCTTGAGAGTTCAAGAACATTTTTCTTCAATTTGCTTGAATCTTCATTTTAGAATCATGTCATTACTTGATAAAATAAATATGCAACTACTGGAGTACTATTTAAGGGGAGTACAAAATGTAAACTGGACAGGAAAAGAGCCGGAGAGAGTACGGTTTAAATAGTGGTATTTTTTGTTACATATTCAGTTTCAATTTTAATTTGCAATTCATATTTTTACTTCACGTAACGTTCAAAAGAAAATAAAATTTTTAAAACATGCGGTATTAAAAAAGTCTAGACGTTAGTGTGACTATAAATCATCTCATTACGAATAAAATTAAAAAAAATTAAGTTAAATTATTTTTATCTTTAGAATTATGATATTCTCTTTTCAAACAGGTAATAAAAAAGTTATAATATTTTATTTTTTTTAAAACGAATGGAATAATATTCAATTGTACTTAGCCAAAGAGAGACAAACTACAGTCAAACCACGTTATAGAGGCAACGTTTATCTAGAACTTTTATTGGCTACTACAGTCAAACCTCTCTATAGTAGCACTGTTTGTCTTGAACTTTCATGGCCGTTATAGTGAGGTGTTGTCATACATATATACTAATATTTGATGTTTAGATCTCATTTAGCTGTTAAGGTAAAAAATTTTGCAAAAAAAATACATGTTAAATTTAAAACCTCAATAGATTTTCATATTTCATTAATAAAAGTTGAAAAGGTTACACATTATTAATAAATCTATAAGTTGTTGTACCGTACCAATAAAAAATTAAAATCTAAGCAACTGTAAAAAAATTCATGTTTTACGTAAGAATTTTTATGGTAAAATGTAAAAAAGCCAATATATTTATGTTATGAATGATTATCATAAATATATTGTATTTTATTTTATACATAATATATCTCTTATAAAATATTATTACTGCTATAATGAACACCATTGTTGTTATAGGTAAAATGTTATAAAGAGGTATAATATAACATAGAATATCGCTTCTGGAGATAATTAAGCCGTTATACTGAAATGTTGTTATAACGAGGGGCTGTTATAGATAGGTTTGACTGTATAGTAAGGTATCGTTATACATGTATACTGACATTTGACGTTTATACCTCATTTAGCTATTATAACCGAAAAGTAGGCCAAAAATACATATTAAATTTAAAATCTCAATTGATATCATATTTTATTAAGGGAAATTTACACCCCACGAACGTTGACCAAGAATAATTACTTTTTCTGTACACCTTTTCTTGTTTCTTTCTTTCCATATACATTTTTACCCTTTTTAAATATATTTTCAATATGTATTTAATATTTTAAATATTATTGATATATATTTAATATTTTAAATATATATATTTAGTATTATTGATATTTCATATTTTAAATATATATTTAATATATTAATTTTATTGATATTTAATATATTTAATATTATTGATATATTTAATATTATTGATATTTCATATTTTTAATATATATATATATATATATATATATATATATATATATATATATATATATATATATATATATATATATATATTTAATATATTAAATATTTAAATATTATTGATATATATTTAATATTTTAAATATATATTATATATTTAAAATATGTATATATATATATATATTTAATATTTTAAATATATATTTAATATTTTAAATATTATTATGTTGATAGGACTCTATCATTAAGCCTAAAATCGTGCAACTACCATATTGAATGGTAATCTATTTTTTTTACCATTGATTGTTTCCTTTAATTAAGGGAGTTAAATATCATACTATTAAATATTAATATTAATATTAAGAAAAATATTTAATATATATTAAATTTTTGGATACAAAAAATTATGGACACCTAAAAGTAATTATTTCTTGATGGGCGGATATATATGTAAAGAGCCCTTTTATTAATCTAAAATTGAAAAGGTTAATAGTGTTATAAATCTACAGAATGTGGATGTCCATTCATGAACGGATTGTTCATGTTTCATTCAATGCAATATCTCATTAATTAATGTATCTGTATTAAAGAGAGCATTACTTATTGTATACCTAGAGTGAACTCCTTATCCTATATAAACGGATGTACTTTCACCTTGTAAAACACAGAGACATTGAAAGAAAAATAAAACTCCTATTTCTCTCCATATTATTGCTATTATCTCTTATATTACTTCTATTTAACATTTTATTTACAACACATTATCAGTACAAGGCTCTAATCTTCTCAAAATTAAGTACCAATTTCTTCTATTTGTAAAGTATAATTATGTGGGCAAAAATATTCCGCCTATTGTTACAAGGATACGAGTCCAACTGGCGAGACTAGACTTATCCTACAAGTCACCGGGCACTGAGGATATACGCCCGCTCCTAGAGCCAACGACCGTTTAGGCGGTTGGGTTATAGGACGTAGGGCATACATCCTGCCGCTTAGGGTTTACAGTCTCCTTGTTAGGGTTTAGTATACTACCGCCTTGAGTAGTAGGCCCATAGCTTTATTAGTATTTGTATTTTACCTTATTTAGGACTGGGTATCGCTACTATAAATACCCCTCCTTACATTGTATTGTACACAAGACACAATTTGCCATCGAAATCGGCTAGTCTCAAGGAATAAGAATTACTTTGCTTTCTCTATTATGTCTTGCTTAATTACTTGTCTTTACTTTCATTGTATTTACTTACTTTTCCATCATAATTTACCGTATTACTTGTGACCTCATTTATAATTAATTTTTTAACCTAAACATGCAAATTTAGGCATAAACAGTTTTGCATGCACTGTGGGGCCCAGGTAACGGTAGGTATTCTACAAAGGAAAAGGCGCAATCATATCTGACGATGATAGTAGCATTCAAAAGAACACCGCAGAAGGAGTGGACGAGTCGTTAAAGGATCTTGACGATCCCAGTGTCCAACAAAAGGATTCAGCCGAGCAGCCAAAAGATTCTTCTCAAGAACCGACCCCTGTCGTCAGTAATGAAGGGATAAACTGCCCATTGGAAGGTAATCCTGAGTTCAGAACTTTTATCGCTGATCTCCTCAAAACTATGATGGAACAGGTGGAACAAAATTGCAACAACGTGATCGAGGGGTTTCCTCGCAAACTAGGCACAAGGTTTACAGGATCGTTTCAGAGGCCAGCGTCTTCACGAGGACCAGCACCTGTGAACGATTCACCAGCATTTGTGCCTAGCCGAAGGCTTAACATGGATGTTGCTCCATGAGGCTCATCAATAATCAACAATTAAGATCTTAAGAGATCCCATGTCATTCAAGATCTCATAAAGGAGATGAATAGAAGTTTTACAAGCATGCTTACAAGGCAAGTGCTGCACGGGTCTGCATACCAAAGCACTTTTGCTTTCCGAATAACCTGAAGTATGACGAAACGACTGATCCGGATGAGCATAGTACTGCATATTATATGGCCGTGAAGAGTAACGAGATTACTGAGGAAGAAATCCAGTCTGTTCTAGTGAAGATGTTTGGCTCAACTCTGACCAAAGGAGCCCTTGCTTGGTACACTCAGCTACCAATGGGTTCGATCAAATCATTCACCCAGATGCAGGATTTATTCAGAAAAGCGCATTCTGGTGCTCCCAAGCGAGAAAAACGCATGGAGGATATCTTTGAGATCCGTCAGCAAGACAACGAGCTGCTCAAAAATTACCTCGATAGGTTCCAAAGGGAATGCATGAAGCTCCCTTCAGTTCCTGATAATATTGTTGTGGTAGCCTTTGGCAAGAGTTTGAATTCAAAGGGATCCCTAGCCACCAGAGAGTTGCAGTAGAGTTTGACTCAGCACCCTGTGTCAACATGGAATGCCCTACACCAGAGGTACACCGAGAAGCTTTGCCTAAAGCCTAGGGAGTCTTCTCCTCCCAAGGAAGTCCGACCAGCTATCCAAGATGTTATCCACCAAGGACAGCAATGGGGATACATAGAGGTACCTCGAATGGGGAACAAAGGTAAGCGAAACAGGAAAGACACTAGGGACGATTTTCAAAAGCGGCAAGACGGTCAGGGAACGTCAGGGTCATTGTTTAAAAGATCGCTCAATGTGGAGTGGGTTCCTAACTGATTAGAAGAATTGGGTATACGAGTCAACGACGTGGAATTCGTAAAAGATCATATGAATAACGCACAATCCGTTGACCAAGAAACCTGAGAGCTGAACCTGGCACGAGAAACAAGAACCTTTACTGCCACTTTCGTAGGGACCACAGACATGACACCACCGGGTGCAGAGCGCTGATTTTAGAGTTCATGAGTTTTTTTTAACAAAGGTTACCTCAAGGACCGGCACACCGATAAGGAAAAGCAGACGTTTACTAGAAGCGAGAACCAGGAAGCACCGTCAAGTCTGCCCGATCTTAAAATATCCATCAATGTGATAATCGGGGGACCAACATTGCTCAGGGGGTCAAAGGATATCTCAGCGGTGCCCAACTAGGGTCTCGCCCGAGATGAGACGATCCTATTCAACGAGGAGGACAACATCAACTGTAGCACCCCGCACCATGACGCCTCGATCATAACACTTAGGATTGAAGATACAGACGTGAAACGTGTATCAGTCGACGCCGGTAGCACCGTAAACCTCATCAAATAGGATGAACTGAAGGCGATGGGTATTGAGGATCGAATTATGCCAAGTGTTTACTCGCTCCCAGGCTCCAACAATTCTTGTATGAAAGCTATAGGTGAAATTAACCTGACCACCAGCTTGTCGGGGATAGATTATGTTTCATCTTTTCAGGTAATCAAGGGAGGCGTTCCTTACAATGTGATCATCGGGCGACCGTGGATTCATCAAGTCAAAGTAATACCGTCCACCTGGAATCAGAAATTGATGTATCCTACTCAATGGGGGATAAAAAAAGCTATATGACCTCAATCCTTGGAGCAGTTGTCTCCGAGCAAGTGCCCCAGGTGAATATTCCAGGAGACACTGAAGACCTCAAAGCCGCAATCAACCAAGACCGTAATTCAGACGACATGGTTGATTGATGACTTTCGGGAGGAAGGAGTAGGGATAATGGGAAGTACTTTTCTTTTCATAATTTACTTAGCACGTTAGTCTTGCTCTTAGATTAAATATTTTCATACTTTTTTGACATGGTACGGGTTTTCACACATAACATCCTAGACTCTGCACCTTTACTAATAAAACTACTATTATAGTCAATTTTTCACAAATTAAGATCCATCTACGATCCAAATTTTCAGAGCCCAGACCACATACAAGTTGAAGCAATCCACCCACTTTCCGTGACAAAAGTTGGGTACACTACTCACTTAGAGCTAAACTATGTCTAACTCAGCTACCAGGCATTAATCGAGGGTTGAACTCGCTAAATCAATAATTGCTCCTACATGCCGATGGGGACGCCTGTCCGTGTAGTGCCAAAAATTCTTAAATACTCAAGTAACTAAGCGAAGACATTCTATCTCAGAATGCAACAGGACCGTTACCACACGGGCTAAAGTTGTCCCATTATGGGAGCAAACAGCCACCTGCCATGGATGTAACTTAGCCACCATTTATCGGCATACAACGGACATAATTGCTCAAGGTAGACATACTGACACACGTTCTTAAATAACTAGAACAGTCAGGACGACCAGATGCCATCTAATTCTTAGGTAAAAACGCCCATAGAGGCATAACTGATGATAAGAACCAAACTCCCACAAGACCCTTCACTCGGAGCCAAGCTAAGGAGATCCAAGGAATCCACTTACACTTGGTGAAGAGATGCCTCGAAGAAGGAAGCGAGTGGAAGCCATTCCGGGTGATCTCACTAGGCCTCACGCCTAAGGAAGAAGGAGGCACAGCAGAGCCAGGCGCCCCGCCTGGCCAACACGCTGCATAGGAGGTGCAAAATGCACAGGCGGGCCGCCCAGCCAGGCGCCCTACCCAGGCGCCCGCCTAGCCAGGCGCCCCTCCCAGCTTTGGGCGCCCAGCTGCAGGCCATTCCAGGCGCCCCTCCCAGCTGTGAAGACTATGTTTCTTTTACCGTTTTGCCCTACGTGGCCTATTTTGTGAACCTTATTAGTAAGGGTATTTTAGTCATTGTGCAAGCTTGGGAAACACTATAAATAGCCATGCTTAGCCTATTTTGAACTTAGTTTATGATTGATGAATATTGAACATGAGCATAGCTCTTGGTATTGAATGAAACCTTTTGATGGGACTTGTTGTTCTTCTAGCGGATCTAGATGACTTCCTTTCCCCCCGACCATTCTACTTGTGTGCTCATGTTAGCTCGAGGGTAGGTTCTTAGCGTAGGTGTTCTTGTCCTTCTCTCGGGGTATAACGGAACAAGTTCTCCGTTGCTACTTGGGATTAGAGATCGAGTTACGTCTCGTTCTTATCCTTTTACTTTTCCGCGTTTGATTCTTATCAGTTTGGTATCAGAGCAAGGTTCGGGTACCGTTTCTACGAACCCCCGACCCTTGATTCTTCGTGCCTAGGTTAGTTTCTATCTTTAGTTTTTTTGTTGTTGTTATTGAAAGAAGAAAAACACAAAAAAATTGAAAATTGAAAAATCCAAAAATTTGGTGTTATTTGTTGGTTTGTTGGATTCATGATATGGGTGTTATGGATTCTTGATTGTGATTGAATTCCCGTTGTTTGGGTGCCAAAATTACTTGGATTGGTGAAGTTTGAAAAATTGAAACCCCAAAATTCCTTAAACCCTTGTTAAACCTTGTTCTTGATGATATTGGCTTGATTTTTGGGTTGAATGGATGTTTGATTGATAGCTTGGTATTGGGGATTGATCTTCACTGAAAAACGAACGATTTGGTACCAATTTTGTGGGATTTGAACATGTTTAACACCAAGTTTGATGAATCACAATCCTTGTTGAAACCCTTTTGATAAACCCTTGTGTTCTTGAGTTTCTTGACTTGAATCTTGATTTGATTGATTGTTTGGATATAAACTTGATTGGGTTTTGTTAAAGAAGATCAAAAACAACTTTGGGTATCATTGGATTGTGAAAACAAGTTGAAAACACCGGATTTGAGGCTTGAAAATCGACTTGAAACAAGTTTGAAACGAGTTGGAAAGAGCTTCAGGCCAGGCGCCCCGCCTAGCCAACTCTTTGCATTGGACCCAGGTGCCCCGCCTAGGTCCCAGGTACCCCGCCTGATTGACTGCAACCTTGGGCGCCCCTCCTGAGATCCAGGCGCCCCACCTGAGTGCTGAAGGTGTTGTTTTGGGTAGATTTTCGTAAGTTATCCCATTTGTTTGATTGCATAATATCTAGTTAGTGCTACTTTGAGTAACCGTTCTACTTGATTTGTACTAGCCCTTTTATTGCTTTTAGGTGACTCGTGCCTAAATAGGAGAGTAGAATTCTAAGAAGAAGCGTAGAATCTTTTAACTCAAGTCCTCACTTCAAAGTGTCTAGCGTTCATTGAGTCCCATTAACTCCACTCACCCCAGAGTGTGCTTGACTCGTGAATAGTTTGGTTGAGTTGAGGGATTGATATTCATCTACGTGAAGCTTTTGGACTACAAGTCGAGTGAAATATCCACCACCACTAAACGAGTGATCTGAGTGAACACAAGTGAGGGAGTGTGTGAGGTTATTTTGCTAACGTTTGTTACTTGTGTAGGTACAATGTCTACCGAAGGAGAAGATTTTGCTAAGAGTGCCCTTGCTACTATCCTTGCCAAATTGGATAGTATGAACTTGAGGATTGAAAGCCTTGAGAGGGTGAACTCTAATGGCCTAGTTGAACAAGGGACTTCCAATGTCCAATCGGAGAAAGGTACCCCGAGTGTCCAAGTTGAAGTCTCGAGTAGTCCTAACTTTACCCCGGAGCAAGTTAGCAATGTTATTGAATTGCTCAATCAACAACGGGTAAAGGATGATCGAGAGAGAATTGATCAAGTGTTGGGCAATACCCAACGAACGGGCATTCCCCGTATCTTGGACAACCCCCAAGAAACATTCCACTACCAAGACCCATCCGAAATGTGCAACCTCTTGAGCAAGTCGATGAAGCTCAGGAAGGGGAGGAAGCCGATTATGGTGAAGAAATGTTTGGGATTGATGATCACTTTCAACCGAGGCGAGGTATGAATTGGGGTCGAAATGTGGATAGAGGTAGGGGCCGAGGTCGAGGGCCACCTATGGGGTATGTTGGTGGGAATGCTAGAAGGGAGTATGGTGTGAATGAGAATCACTATGGGGGCCAACCGGAGCCTTTCCGTGGGGGTCGTGACAACACCAACCTCAATAGTGTGAAGCTTAATCTCCCAACCTTTAAAGGGAATTGTGATCCGGAGGCTTACATTGAATTGGTTCTACTCATGGAAAGATTGTTTGACACAAATGAGATGACCGATGAGAAGAAAGGCACTTATGCTATTTCATCCTTTGAATCCTATGCATCTACTTGGTGGGAATCCGTCAAGAGATCATGGAGGAGATCGGGAATCCCCGTGAATGTGGGTTGGAATGACTTGAAGGGTAACATGAGTATCAAGTACATCACTCCTAGATATCGTCAAGAGCAACTCAAGAAACTTTATGAGTTGAAGCAAGGTGTCAAGACGGTGCATGAATATTATGATGAGCTTGAAAGAACTCGAATGGCCTTGGATATGGACACCGAAGATGAGGAGCAAGCCGTGATCCGTTTCATGAATGGTTTGAGCTATGGTATAGCTTCACAATTGAGATTGCATGCTTATCTTTCCCTTCAAGAAGTCCTTGATGCCGCTATTCAAGCCGAGCAATGGCTTGATAAAGAAAAGTCCAACTGTTACAAGAGCAACACTTTTACTTCCATGAACAAGTCAAAGGATTGGAAAAATCCTACTCCCAATGTTAGATTCACAAATGCAAGTGGCCCTAGTGGAGCAAGTGCTAGCAAAGATGTGAAGAAGCCGTTTGAGAAGTACACACCCAATGTTGGAGGTAATTCTAAAACCCAATTGAATACTCCTACTTCTTCTTCAATTCAATGTCACAAATGCAAGGGGTATGGACACTTTGCTAAGGAGTGTCCTACGAAAAGGACCATGGTGGTTGTTGGTGAAAATGCTTATGAACAAGAGAGTGAACCGGAGGAAGATGAGGGAGTAGAGGGAGATGAGGGAGTAGAGGAGAATGGTTAAGATGACACGGTGGAGGATGAGGAACCTCATACTTTCCTAGTTGTGAGGAGGAGTTTAGGAGCTATGACTGTGGAGGATAGCGAAACCTTGCAAAGGGAAAATCTTTTCCATGCTAGGTGTCGTGTCAAGGGTGTTGTATACTATATGATCATTGACTCGGGAAGTTGTTCTAATGTTGTGAGTCAATCTCTTATAGCCCAATTGAAATTTCCTACCGTGAAACATCCCAAGCCATATCGATTGCAATGGCTTAGTGAATGTGGGGAGCTCAAGGTAGTGAAGCAAGCAATAATCAAGTTTAAAATGGGTAGTTATGTGGAAGAACACTTGTTCGACGTGGTACCCATGCAAGCTTGCCACCTTCTCTTTGGAAGGCCTTGGCAATTTGATCGACAAGCGGTTCATGATGGACGTGTCAACACTTACACGCTCCAACATGAAGGAAGGAAATTTGTGTTGAAGCCCCTAACTCCCAAACAAGTGAGTGATGACTACAATCAGATGAGGGAGTTGAGGGAGGCGGCAAAGGCCAAGTCAATCATTGAGACTAGCCCTTTGTCCAAAAACATGGTGGCAATCCCACCTTCTTCTTCTACCGGTGGCATATGTGCCATGATGCAACCGGGCGAGATCCTAAGAGGAAATGATGGCACAAAGTTTCTCCTATGCCTAGTGCACAAAGGTATGATCCTTAACTCTAATTGTGATTTTTCGACTAACCCTTTGCCTAGTGTGTTTAAGAATGTCTTGAAGGATTTTGAGGACATGTTCCCGGATGAGATGCCGGATGGATTACCTCCTTTGAGGGGTATTGAACACCAAATCGACTTTATCCCGGGATCCCAAATCCCAAACAAGCCGGCTTATAGGAGCAATCCGGAGGATACAAGAGAATTGCAAAAGCAAGTTGATGAATTGCTCACTAAAGGCTTGGTAAGGGAGAGCTTGAGTCCTTGTGCCGTACCCGTGATCCTTGTTCCCAAAAAGGACGGCACTTGGAGGATGTGTATTGATTGTCGGGCCGTGAACAAAATAACGGTAAAGTACCATCATCCCATTCCCCGACTTGATGATATGTTAGATGAATTAAGTGGTTCATGTGTGTTAATCAAAATTGACCTTAGGTCCGGCTACCATCAAATCCGGATGAAACCCGGTGATGAATGGAAAACCGCATTCAAGACCAAGTTTGGTCTCTATGAATGGTTGGTGATGCCCTTTGGGCTCTCCAATGCACCTAGTACTTTCATGAGGCTAATGAACCATGTTGTAAAGCCATTCATCAACAAGTTTGTGGTCGTCTACTTTGACGATATATTGATCTATAGCAAATCAATAGACGACCATGTTGATCACCTTAGGCAAGTACTTGAAATGTTGAGAGCCGAAAAGCTCTATGCTAATTTTAAAAAGTGTGCCTTTGGTGTTGAGAAGGTAGTCTTCCTTGGGTTTGTTGTGAGCGCCCAAGGAGTGGAGGTGGATGAGTCTAAGGTAGAGGCCATACGTGATTGGCCTACTCCTACTACCGTGACTCAAGTGAGGAGCTTTCATGGTCTTGCTAGTTTTTATAGACGCTTTGTGAAAGACTTTAGCTCCATTACCGCTCCACTCACCGAATTGGTGAAGAAGGACCAACCTTTTGTTTGGGGAGAGCCTCAAGAGAAAGCCTTCCAAGAGTTGAAAAGTAGGTTGAGTACCGCCCCTCTATTGCAATTGCCCGACTTCGGAAAGGCATTTGAGGTTGAATGTGATGCCTCAGGGGTGGGAATTGGTGGTGTTTTAATGCAAGATGGAAAACTCATCGCCTACTTTAGTGAGAAATTGAAAGGGGCCTCCTTTTACTATTCTACATATGACAAGGAGTTGTATGCCCTTGTGAGATCCCTTGCCCATTGGCAACACTACCTTTGGCCTCGAGAATTTGTAATCAAGAGTGACCATGAGTCACTCAAGCACCTAAGAGGCCAAGAGAAGCTAAATAAGAGGCATGCCAAGCGGGTTGAATTCATTGAGTCTTTTCCCTATGTTATCCAATACAAGAAAGGGAAAGACAATATTGTGGCGGACGCACTTTCTAGGAAGTTTGCTCTAGCCACCACTCTCACCTCTAAGCTCATGGGTTTTGAGAGCATTAAAATGATGTATACTCATGACCCAAAGCTAAAGAGTGTCCATGACGCTCTAGAGAAAGGGGATAGAGTTGAGAAATACCAATGGGTTAATGGATATATCTTCAAAAATGGTAGAGTGTGCATACCGGAATCCTCATGGAGGGAATTGCTTGTGCATGAGGCACATTGCGGGGGACTCATGGGTCACTTTGGCACAAGAAAGACTTTGGCTATTCTTAAAGAACAATTTCATTGGCCAAAGATGGGGGTGCAAGTGGAAAAGTTTTGCAACAATTGCCTTGAGTGCAAGCGTGCTAAATCCAAAGCCCACCCCCATGGGTTGTATACCCCTCTCCCCGTACCTACTAGTCCGTGGTTGGATATCTCAATGGACTTTGTTATGGGATTACCAAGGACTAGGGGAGGGCCATGATAGCATTTATGTTGTTGTGGATAGGTTCTCCAAAATGGCTCACTTCATTCCATGTAAAAAATGTGATGATGCACAACATGTTGCTACTTTGTTTGTTGATAATGTTTTGAAGTTGCATGGTGTGCCTCAAACCATAGTGAGTGATAGGGACACTAAGTTCCTAAGCCATTTTTGGAGGAGTTTATGGGGTGCTTTAGGCACCAAGCTCTTGTTATCCACGTCCCACCACCCACAAACGGATGGGCAAACCGAGGTGGTAAACCGAACTTTGGGTGCTCTTCTTAGAGCCATGACCCGAGGTAAGGCCGGGACTTGGATTGATCGTTTGCCTCTTATGGAGTTTGCCTATAATCGTACATTGCATAGCATGATTGGCATGACTCCCTTTGAGTGCGTTTATGGTTTTAACCCCTTGATCTAACCCCTTTGCCAAGGGAAATGGTTGTTAATTTTGAAGGTAAAGCTAGAGCCAAGGCTTTGGTTGAACTCCATGCAAAGGCAAAGAAGAATTTTGAGGAGGCCTATGCAAAGGTTGCCTCAAAGAAAAACAAAGGACGCAAGAAGGTGGAACTCAAGAAGGGTGACTATGTGTGGGTGCACTTCCGGAAAGAAAGGTTTCCAAACCTTAGGAAAGGGAAGTTGGCACCCCGTGGAGATGGCCCATTCCAAGTGCTCTCGAAGATAAACAACAATGCCTATGTGGTCGACTTGCCAAGTGAGTATCAAGTTTCTAATACTTTCAATGTTTGTGACTTGGTTCCTTTGGATGTAGGTGATGACGAGGTCGTGGATGATGATGCCTCAATTTCGAGGACGAAATCTTCTCAAGAAGGGGAGGATGATAAGAACCAAACCCCCACAAGACCCTTCACTCGGAGCCAAGCTAAGGAGATCCAAGGAGTCCACTTACACTTGGTGAAGAGAGGCCTCGAAGAAGGAAGCGAGTGGAAGCCATTCCGGGTGATCTCATTAGGCCTCACGCCTAAGGAAGAAGGAGGCACAGCAGAGCCAGGCGCCCCGCCTGGCCAACACGCTGCATAGGAGGTGCAAAATGAACAGGCGGGCCGCCCAGCCAGGTGCCCTACCCAGGCGCCCCGCCTGACCCAGGCGCTCCTCCCAGCTTTGGGCGCCCAGCTGCAGGCCATTCCAGGCGCCCCTCCCAGCTGTGAAGACTATGTTTCTTTTACCGTTTTGCCCTACATGGCCTATTTTGTGAACCTTATTTGTAAGGGTATTTTAGTCATTGTGCAAGCTTGGGAAACACTATAAATAGCCATGCTTAGCCTATTTTGAACTTAGTTTATGATTGATGAATATTGAACATGAGCATAGCTCTTGGTATTGAATGAAACCTTTTGATGGGACTTGTTGTTCTTCTAGCGGATCAAGATGACTTCCTTCCCCCCCCCCCCCCCCCGCGACCATTCTACTTGCGTGCTCACGTTAGCTCGAGGGTAGTTGCTTAGCGTAGGTGTTCTTGTCCTTCTCTCGGGGTGTAACGGAACAAGTTCTCCGTTGCTACTTGGGATTAGAGATCGAGTTACGTCTCGTTCTTATCCTTTTATTTTTCCGCGTTTGATTCTTATCACTTAGCATTACTTATTGTTTACGTAAAAAAAAAAAACATTACGAACAAAGTCACAAGTAATTTAAGTCAATATGCCACAAAACAGGCCCAAAATTCACATTAAACATCCGCATATGCAGATAAATGTCTAATTACCAGATGCTTAAGAAAAGAGCATCAAACGGGGTGGGGGGAGATTTTCATTCCTCTCTCGGGGAACTCCCTTCATCTGCAACATTCCACGAAGGTCCTGCTTCACCAGCTGTAGGTTCTCCAGTCGGCGTCTTCTCTCTTTCTCCACTCATCTCTTTAGAGCCTTCCTCAAGGTCAGGACCAAATAGAGCATCTGCCTTGGCAACAAGGCTAGTATACGAGGTAATGTCAGCGGCCAGGTCAAAATTAGGAAAGAGCAGCTGCAACGGTTGCACGATCAACTTCTGTTATGCAACGAGCATTCAAAGCTTTTCTTTGTTGATCTTTAAGGTGGCACTCCTTGCAAAGGTTGTCACGAATTCGTTCAAGTGACGCAACTTTACCTTTCAACCTATCATTCTCTTCTTGAAGGAAGACGGAGAGACCCTAAGCATCTGAGACGTAGTTCTCAGCATCATTCATTCTTTCCTTCATGCCAGATAGTTGCTGTCGCAGATCTCTCACAATCCCCTCTAGACGATTCACGTTGTTGAGATGAAGCTGCTCTGAGACCTTGACATCCGCGAATGACGACTTGAGGGCCTCCACATCCTGCTTGTGCTTGCGGACTTCACCAGCCAGCGCCTTCTCCAAATTCCTGCTCTTCAGAACCTCTGTGCAATAGGCATTATGAGTGGTCTGCAGCTCACCCTTCAACTCCTCAGCCTTCTCTACAAAAGGCTGCAAGCTGGCTGCTTGTCCACATTGCATTAGCCTCCTCGACTAGATTGCCTTCTAAGCATCACCTGTGGAGTATATTATGATACACCATAAATCCCTGGGTAATGGTAGGAATAGAAGTTTGGTAAAGGAAAAATGATGTTGAACTTGACATGGTGGTGGCAGGAAACTTACCCGAAGGGAGCATCTAGTGGCGACCTCAAGCAGCTCGTGACTGCTATAGCCAGAGAGGTGTTCTTCTTCTACAGGGCCGATCCGTTCGGCAGTATGGTCTGTTATAACCCGTGGAGTCTTCATCAGGTTAATCTCTGCAGCAATAAGGATTACAACCTCCCGATCTCCATCAACAGGTTCATACACGGCCTTTACGGCCACATCTTTGCCAGGGCGCCGCTGATATGAGTCAGAGCCCTTAGGAGTCGGAGCAGCAATAATAGGTTCTAAGTATAAACGGATGACGTCAGCCTTTGAAGCAAACAAAGGAAGAGTGTTATTTCAGAAAAAACAAAGCCCAAACCTGGAAATTGCGTATCAGAAAAAATAGCAGGAAGCAAGACATCATCCTCCCCACTAGCTTCTTCCTCGGCTATGAGTGTCTGTTCGATCAAATGTCCATCCTTTTATGAAGAAGGACTAGCTTCAATAGCAGTAGACAGGGTTGTTTCAACAGCCTCGGACACGAGCACTCGTGGGACTTCTCCCTCACCATCAGAAATCACAAGGGTTTCACCAGCAATAGACACATTGGCGGACCTCCTCCTCTTTGAGGCACGGGATCTGCTCGCCCTCTCCAAAATTCTTTCCCCAGATGCCTGCACCTCGGGTAAAGGAGCAATATACAGGACAACGATCTGAATCCTCACCAGCGGGGCCATATCACGATGAGAGAACCCTAGAAGCAGCTGTGAATCAAAATATAGCAGAAATTTTGGATAGAAAGAATGGCTCAATAATTACTTACTGTGGTCTTTCGCCGCCAGCCATTCACATTCACCAGGGCTGAGAAAGTTAGGGATTCAGGAGGATTCCTCGAAAAGATGGTGGTGACCTATATCATCAGTTCATTATGGCTTAATGAAATGGTGGACACGATGTTCACTACACAGAAGAAAGAAATCAGTTTTGAAGCCACCATAGTTGAAAGCAAGGAGATAAGTTTCCGTGGAATTACACTTTATGTTGAAGACCTCTGGAAAGCGAAGAGAGGATACTAAATCGGATATTCGCATAGCCATGTACCTGTGCACCCAACTACGGTCTTTGGAATATTCACTATTGGGGATTATACCTTTCTTCCCCTGCTTTATGAACATCAACATCCCAACATTATGAAGACAACGGGAGTAGAAGGCCAGAAGATGATCAAAGGAAAATTCAACCTGGGCATAGTTAGCCAAGTTATCAGGCACGACCACTAGTCGCCATACGGAATGGCTGATTTGGCCCAAACAAACATTGTAACAGCGGTATATGTCCTCTATGAGCGACTGGACGCGCTTGTTGAGATGAAGAGTGAAAGGGTACGTTTGAACTACTGAAAAGCCAGCCCGATGGGAAGATATTCTCTCCTCAGCGCCATAAGCAAGAACGACAATGAAATCATGCCATTTGCATTCATACCTGATGCGCATAATATCATTCTCCGTGACTGTGGAAGGGTAGAATTCAATGGAGAGATTGTCATTTTCACCCTCTTATTTAGGGGTTTGGCCCAACATGCGGCCATCGTTTTCAAAATTGAAAGAATTTATGAGGTAATCCTGCGCTCTGAAGTTCGCTGGGAGAAAGCTTGGACCTTGTGCCATCATGATAATATTAGCGGGATTGGAAAAGATATTATCTTTTGAAGATGAGTTCTTGAAAATCTTTGGAAGGTTGTGAATTAACTTTCTCACTTACGACGTACATACACGTCTGGGCTGGAAACGTAAAGAGGAAGTGGAATGATCTCAATCATGTGGGATTGTAATTATGTTTACTTCAGTTTAAGTGATATGTATCCCCATAATTACGGGATGTGAACAAAGCAGCTGCAGTATTGGGAAGATACGCAGAAACCCCTCCAATCATTAGGGGATACGTCGTTGTACTAAAGGATTTGTATTTAATACGACGCACGAAAAGAGGCAAGGAGGCGAGCATTAGTACCATCATACCTTTACGTCTGCTATCACGCTTCTTTCATTTCATGGCTGTTTGTATCAACACTTTTCAAGTGGGGGGGACTGACTGTGTGAGCAAAAATATATCATCTATTATTATGAGGATACGAGTCCAGCTGGCGAGACTAGACTTATCCTACAAGTCACCAGGCACTGAGGATATACGCCCACTCCTAGAGCCAACGACCGTTTAGGCGGTTGGGTCATACATCCCGCCGCTTAAGATTTACAATTTTCTAGTTAGGTTTCGTATACCACCGCCTTGAGTTGTAGGCCCATGGCCTTATTAGTATTTGTATTTTACCTTATTTAAAACTGTGTATCAATGCTATAAATACTCCTCCTTACATTGTATTGTACACAAGACACAATTTGCCACCGAAGTCGGCTACTCTCAAGAAATATAAATTAATTTGCTTTCTCTATTATTTCTTGCTTAATTACTTTTCTTTACTTTCATCGTATTTACTTACTTTATCAACATAATTTACCGTATTGCTTCTGACCTCATTCATAATTAATTCTTTAACCTAGACGTATAAATTTATGCATAAACAATAATTATATATTATTTATATATCGTAATATCTCACTGG
This sequence comes from Petunia axillaris subsp. axillaris, assembly GCA_029990575.1. Lineage (NCBI taxonomy): Eukaryota > Viridiplantae > Streptophyta > Magnoliopsida > Solanales > Solanaceae > Petunia > Petunia axillaris. The sequence continues at coordinate 13,343,806 of JARKNS010000006.1, forward strand.
GGGGACTGACTGTGTGAGCAAAAATATATCACCTATTATTATGAGGATACGAGTCCAGCCGGTGAGACTAGACTTATCCTACAAGTCACCAGGCACTGAGGATATACGCCCACTCCTAGAGCCAACGACCGTTTAGGCGGTTGGGTCATACATCCCGCCGCTTAAGATTTACAGTTTTCTAGTTAGGGTTTCGTATACCACCACCTTGAGTTGTAGGCCCATGGCCTTATTAGTATTTGTATTTTACCTTATTTAAGACTGTGTATCAATGCTATAAATACCCCTCCTTACATTGTATTGTACACAAGACACAATTTTCCACCGTATTGCTTCTGACCTCATTCATAATTAATTGTTTAACCTAGACGTATAAATTTATGCATAAACAATAATTATATATTATTTATATATCGTAATATCTCACTTACAGATAAACGTACTATATTTTACTATACATATATTGATATAATTTTGCAGCAGTAGCATATGTTTAATAAATAAGTTTTCATAATACATAATAAGCTATCATTTTTTACTTTTGAAGAAATGTTTTAAATGTTTAAAGTTTTGTTACTAAAAAATATTATTCAATTTCATTTATCTAACCTCTGGATACGAAATGAAAGACTAGTATTCTTAAATGCTAATGATTGATGGCATTAATCCGCAAGAATGAGAAAGATTTTTTTTCCTTCATTTAACTGTAGTTATAAATTTTAATGATAATAGCTTGTACAATTTCTAATTCATTTATTGTCTTTGATAGTTTTTACTATGTCGAATTTATCAAAGCTTGAATTTGTGGCACTATTTGTCATGGGTTCTTGATGCCAAAATACATCTGGATATCAAAGGTCATGGTGATACTATTAAAGAAGAAAATGAAGCATCAAGCCAAGATAAGGTGAAAGCCATGATTTTCCTTCGCCATCATCTTGATGAAGGGTTAAAAATTGAATACTTAACTGTGAAAGATCCACTAAAACTATGGACTAATTTGAAAGAACGGTACGATCACTTAAAAGCCATGGTACTACCAAAGGCTCGTGATGAATGGATTCATTTACGGTTAAAAGATTTTAAGACCGTAATTGAATATAATTCTATTGTCTTTAGAATAAGTTCTCTATTAAAACTATGTGGAGAACCTATAGATGATGATGTCTTATTGGAAAAAATATTTTCCCAATTTCATGCATCAAATATGGTATTACAGCAGCAATACCGTGGAAAGGGATTCAAAAAATATTCTGAGTGGATCTCATGCCATTTGGTAGCTGAGCAACATAATTCCCTGCTAATAAAAAAATCAGGAAGCCCCTCCCATTGGATCTGCTCCATTTCCTGAGGTTAATGTTGTAGCAACACATGATATGTCTGAAGGTAAAATAATAACTGTAGTAAAGGCCATGGTCATGGGCGTGGCAAGGAACGAAATAATTTTCATCGTCACAGTGGAAATAAAGCTGAGAACAGTAAGGGTTCTCAATATAATCCTTCAAAAGGCAAGGTTAATAATATTTGTCATCGATATTGTGCGAAAGGTCATTGGGAACGATATTGTTGTATGCCCAAATATCTTGTCAAGCTTTATCAGGCCTCCCTCAAAAGAAATAAAAATAATGTTGAGGCACACTTGACCTTTCCGAATAATGATAATGGGACACATCTGGCACATCTTGCAAATAAGCATGATGATACTGAGGCGAACCTTGCCTATAATGCTTTTGAAGGCCTCACTGATATTACCCACTTAGAAGCTGGAGACTTCTTTTGAGATTATAATTGAAATATTGATGTATCCAATAACTCGAGAATAAAATAATAAGAAAGTTTTTTTTTAGGTTTTAAAACTTTAATACTCTTTTCTTATGTAATTGTTCGTTTTCAGTATTTCTCATTATGTATTTTATTTTTTATGAAGAAAATGGTATTCACCAGTCTTCAATTAGATCTAGGATTTATAAAAATTCTAAAAAATTCTCCTTGATAATGCTGCAACGCATAAAAAATTCTAAAAGATAAGAGATATTTCTCTTATTTGATTATCAAAAAAGAAGCCAATGTTAATACAATAAGTGGTAGTACAAGATTGATTGAAGGCTCTAGAAAAACCAAGTTATTATTACCCGGAGGAACATATTTGGCTATTGATGAAGCCTTATATTGTAGTAAATCTCAAAGAAACCTGTTAAATTTCAAAGATATACGCGAAAACGGCTATCATATTGAGACTAAAACTGATGGAAAGATTGAATATCTTTATATTACTACAATGATGTCGGGTGAGAAATATGTGTTTGAAAAGCTCTCCTTACTTTCCTCTAGTTTGTCCTACATAAGCATTGGCAGAGTTGAATCACATGCCATAGTAAACAAAACGTTTACTAAATCAATGATTTTATTATTTGGCATGACCAGTTGGGCCATCCCGATTATAATATGATGCACAATATAATTGAGAATTCACATGGGCGTACATTGAAAACCAAAAGATTCTTCAATTTAAAGAATTCTCGTGTGATGCTGTTCTCAAGGAAAATTAAGTACTAGAGCAACTATAGTTGGGACTAGGATCCCCACATTTCTGGAACGTATATAGGGTGATATATGTGGGCCCATACACCCTCCATGTAGACCATTCAGATATTTTATAGTTTTAGTAGATGCATCTACAATATGATCATATGTGTGCTTATTATCAACTTGCAATATGACATTTGTGAGGTTACGTGCTTAAATAATAAGATTGAGAGCACAATTTCCAGATTATACTATTCAGACAATTCGTCATGATAATGCTGCTGAGTTTACATCTCAAGCATTTAATGATTATTGTATGTCAACAGAAATTACAGCTGAACATCCTGTTGCTCATGTTCATACTCAAAATGGTCTAGTAGAATCTTTTATCAAAAACCTTCAATATATGGCTAGACAAATGGTTATGAGAAAAAAATTACCCATTTCAGTACGGGGACATGCTATTTTTCATGTGGCAGGCCTTGTTCGGATCAGACCAACAAGTTATCATAAATTCTCCCCATTATAATTGGCTTTTGGTCAGGAGCCAAATATTTCCCATCTTAGAATTTTTGGATGTGCGGTATATGTGCCAATTGCTCCACCACACCGCACAAAGATGGGACCCTAGAGAAGATTGGGGATATAAGTTCGGTATGAATATCAGTCTATTATTAAATATCTTGAGCCCATGACCAGAGATTTATTCACAGAAAGATTTGCTAACTGTCATTTTGATGAATCGGTTTTCCCAATATTAGCAAGAGAAAATAAGCAGCCGGAAAAAGAAATAGATTGGAATGCATTAACACTATCTCATTTAGATCATCGTACAAATCAATGTGAACTTGAAGTTCAAAAGATAGTGTATTCGAAAAATATTGTAAATCAATTGCCAAATGCATTCACTGACCTACCAAGGTTAACTAAATCCCATATTCCAGCTGCAAATGCTCTAATTTGAGTTGATATCCTGGTAGGGCAACCTATTTTGCAAGTGAGTCTAACACATGCCTAAAGCGTGGTAGACCACCCGGTTCCAAAGATAAAAATCCTCGAAAAAAAAGGAGAAAATGATCAATACGATCATACTATGGAGGTAACTGCTCAAAATGAGCATAAACAACTAATGAGACCTCTTCAAGAGAGGCTCAGGTACCTGAAAAAAAAATGAAATTAAAGAGATCTCAATAAGTTATGTCTCTACAGGAAAACTATGGAACCGGAATAAAATTGTTGTCGACAATATTTTTGAATATAATGTGGTTGTTGAGATAATGCAACAAAACGAGGATCTTGAACCAAAATCTGTCGATGAATGTAGACAGAGAAATGATTGGCCAAAATGGAAAGAAGCAATTCAAGCAGACATTGATTATATGGAGACATATTCTTCTGTGGTGCATGCAATCGCCTTCAGATTCCTTGTATATCTGGCAGTACAAGAAAAGCTTGAGATACATCTAATGGATGTTGTTACGGCCTATTTATATGGCTCATTAGACAGTGAATATTTTATGAAAGTCCCCGAAGGATTTCAAATGCCTGAAGTAATTAAAGGTTCTCGAGAAGCTTGTTCAATAAAGCTTCAAAAATCCTTATATGGATTAAAACAATTTGGCCGTATGCGGTATAATCGCCTTAGCGAATACCTATTAAAAGAAGGGTATAAACAATTTGTCCTTGTGCCTTTATAAAATGGTCTGCATATGAAATTGTCATAATAGCTGTGTATGTTGATGACTTAAATATTATAGGAACTCATGAAGCACTCTCAAATACTATGGAGTGTTTGAAGAAAGTGTTTGAAATGAAAGACCTTGGAAAGACTAACTTTTGTCTTGGTCTACAAATTGAACATTTGAGAAAAGAAATATTTATCCATCAATCAACATATACTGAAAAGATTTTCAAGAGATTTTACATGGATAAATCACGTTCGTTGAGCACCCCAATGGTTGTGAGGTCGCTTGATGTAAATAATGATCCATTCTGACCTTGTGAAAATGATGAAGCGTTTCTCAGCACTGAAGTACCATATCTTAGTGCAATTGGTACACTGATGTATCTTGCTAATAATACTCCACCAGATATATCTTTTGCTGTAAGCTTATTGACAAGGTTTACTTCTTTCCCAACACAAAGACACTGGAATGGTATAAAGCATATATTTAGATACCTCCAAGGGACTACCGATAAGAGATTGTTTTATTCAAATGAATGCAAGTCACACTTAACTGGTTATGCAGATGCTGGATATTTGTCTGATCCACGTAGAGGACGCTCTCAAACAAACTATTTATTTACATGTGGAGACACAGCAAATATCATGGTGTTTCATAAAACAAACATTGCTGCTACTTCTTCAAATCATACAGAGATATTAGCCATTCTTGAAGATAGTCGTGAATGCATTTGGTTGAGACTGATGACTCAACATATTCAGAAAATGTGTTGATTTTCTTTGCAAATAGGAATTCCAACTATAGTATATAAAGACAATATTACATACATAACTCAGCTGAAAGAAGGATATATCAATGGAAACAGAATAAAGCACATTTTACCAAAATACCTTTTCACTCATGATATTCAGAATAGTGGTGAAATAAACGTTCAAAAAATACGTTCAAGTGATATTCTGGCAGATTTGTTCACTAAAGTATTGCCAACCTCAACATTTGAGAAATTAATATACAAGATTGGAATGTGTCGTTTCTGAGATATAACGCAATACCTTCATCAAAGGGAGTAAAATACGGACTGCAATCTTTTTTCCTTCACCAAGGTTTTGTCCCATTGGATTTTCCTGGTAAGATTTTTAATCAGGCAGCTCCCAATGCATATTACAAAGATATGTGTACTCTTTTTTCTTCACTAGGCTTTTTTCCACTAGACTTTTTAAGTAAGGTTTTAATGAGACATGCTCTTTGTGTAATGGACATCCCGGGGGGGTGTTATAAATCCACAAAATGTGGATGTCCATTCATAAACAGATGTTTCATTCAATGAACTAGTTCATTAATCAATGTATCTGCATTGAAGAGAACATTACTTATTGTAACTCTATAGTGAGCTATTCATCTTATATAAATGGATGTAGTTTTACCTTGTAAAACACACAGACATTGAAAGAGAAATAAAACTCCAATCTCTCTCCATATTATTGCTATTCTCTCTTATATTATTACTGCTATTTTACATTTTATTTACAACAAATAGATTAATAATAAATTCATAACTAGTTGTGTCGTACCAACAAAACATTAAAATTTAATGAACATATAATATTTAAAATTAAGTGAAACTTTTAAAAAAATCAATTAGTTTGACATAAAAATTCTACAATATAGGTAATTTGGTAAATTGCAGTCATATAACGATTGAATTGGGAAGCTTTTTGTCCAAACATTTAACAAAAGTCTTTTTTATATTGGCACAATGCTATCTTTGTTTCTAGAGAAATAGTTTGACTTTAGACCCTATATTACATAAATATATATAGAACATGTGATTAAAAAAATTTAAAATTAACAATTTCAAGAAGATTTCATACTATGATAATCAATATTTATGGCAACATTATAAGAAATGAATAATAACTTACTAATTACCAAAAAAAATGAATGGTTACCAATTTAACAAAAATTAAAATAAAAAAGAAGAAATATTGAAAAGGAAAAAGAGTACGAAAAAGGAGTATAAATGTAATCTTCTTTGTACTATTCTTCTTGGTAAAAAAAAAAGTAATGAAAGTTAAATTTATTGTTAAATTATAAAATTTCATACTCTTTTTTCATAAATATTTTGATGGTACAAATATAAAAAAAATTAATATATTTATGGTACAAATGATTATCATAAATATATTATATATTTGTTTATATATAATATTTTTCTTACAAATTATTAAATAATATTTGAGTATAGCTGTTATAGAGAGGTAACTCTATAAAGAGTATGCAGTGATAATAAACGCCGCTGTTGTTATAGAGAGGTAGATTATAAGATGAAAACTCAGTTTTGGAGAAAATTTGGTATAAAAATTAAAGACACAAAACTAAAATAATAAGATTGAAAGCAAGACCCAATTGATTAGAGAAAGATTAAGGAAGTAGATTAGGGAAAAGTAGCCTAATCATCCCCTTAATTGCCTAAACAAGAGAACCTATATTAATTGATCCTCAATTAGTAAAGCGTAATTGCAAATAAGGAATTAAGAGTGTCTAAGCAAAAAAGCTTAGCCAAAATTCTCACTAGGTTTAATGTCATCAAAATCTAAGTAAACTAATGACAATAGTAGCTTATATAGTATGACACAATTTGTCTTAATTGCCCCTTAACAATGGGCCTTCAAAGTCATCAGTTGAAGATGGGCTTCTGGTCCTTGTCCCAGCGTGTTCGCGCAAGAATGGGCGCTATCGCGCTGAGCAATAAATCATAGCCTCGCGATCGCGGCTATGGTCTCACGATCGCACAGGCGAAGTTCATCAACCAGCCTCTCGCGCGGTCGCGTCTGTACACTCGCGATCACTCTGTTCTGTCTTCTCTTCTTCCTCGCGTCTGATGGATCGCGTTGGTCTTCTTTTTGGCCTTTCGCGATCGCGAGTGCACAGATGCGATCGCGATGAACAACTTCAGTTTCTGAGGCAGAACTGCCCTGAAGCTTCCAGCACTTGCCCCAGCAGCTTAAACTGTGCAAACATGGACTGGAGCTGCTGCAACTCCCGTACTTGGCTCCTTGTAAATGATTTGGCCGGGCATCGGGTTGCATCATTCTCCCCGTCTTAAGAAGATTCCGTCCATGGATTCACTTGATCTTTGACTTCGAAGGGAGACAAGTCACACACGTTGAACGTGTTGTGCACTTGGTAATTGCTTGGCAAGTCCACCTTATACGCGTTGTCATTGAGGCGTTCAAGGACTTGGAAAGGGCCATCGCCTCTAGGCATTAATTTGCTCGTCTGCTTGTTTGGAAACCTATCCTTCCGGAAATGAACCCACACCCAATCACCGGGCTCGAAAATAACTTTCTTCCTTCCTTTGTTCGCCTTTTTGGCAACTTCTTGGTTTTTCTTCTCGAGTTGTTTCCTTACTCGCTCATGAAGTTGCTTCATCTCTTGAGCTCTAACCTTGGCATCTAAGCTTAAGACAATATCACTAGACAAAGGCGTAAGATCCAAGGGGGGTAAGAGGATTAAAGCCATACACAACCTCGAAAGGCGTCATGTAAGTAGAAGTGTGTGTGGTCCTATTATATGCAAATTCAATCAAAGGTAGATGTTCTTCCCAAGAAGCTAGTTTCCCCTTAACCATTGCCCTAAGCATGGCACCCATAGTTCTATTGACAACCTCGGTTTGGCCATCAGTTTGGGGGGTGACAAGAAGTGGAGAATAACAACTTAGTGCCAAGCTTCCCTCATAGTACTTTCCAAAAATGACTAAGAAACTTGGGATCCCTATCACTAACAATAGTTTTTGGAACCCCATGCAATTTAAGCACATGTTCAACAAAAAAATTGGCTACATGAGATGCATCATCAACCTTATGACATGGAATGAAATGAGCAATTTTAGAAAATCTATCAACGACCACAAAAATGCTATCGTTTTCCCTTTTGGTCCTAGGAAATCCAAGGACAAAATCCATAGAAACATCAAGCCAAGGACCTAAAGGAATGGGGAGGGGTGATTACAAACCACGTGGAAGTAGCTTTGACTTGGCTTGCCTACAGTCAGAGCATTGGCCACACACCCTCACAACATCCACCCTTATCTTAGGCCAGTGAAATTGCTCCTTAAGAATCTACATGGTCTTGCCCACTCCAAAATACCCCATTAGTCCCCCACTATGTGCCTCTCTCACTAGCAACTCCCTCCAAGATGAACTAAGCACACATAACTTCTCATTCCTAAATAAGAAGCCTTCGAACTTGTGAAACCTCTTTTTCTCCACATCACCACTAGATTCCTCCTCCCCACACATTTGATTGAGTCTCCTACCTCTTTCCTCCAATTCACAATTAGCATAAAGTTTCCCAAACTCCGGGTAATTAGCATACATCTCCTTCATGCTTTCAAAACCCATGAGTTTGGACCCCAAGGTATTCAACAACAATTGCCTTCTTGATTGAAGCACAAACTTTCTTGACAAGACATCCGCCACCACATTCTCTTTCCCCTTTTTGTAATGGATGATATAAGGAAAGGTTTCAAGGAACTCCACCCATTTGGCATGTCTCACATTCAATTTCTCTTGGGATTTGAGGTGTTTTAAGGACTGGTGGTCAGTTCTAATGATAAATTCTTTGGACCAAAGATAATGTTGCCAATGAGCCAATGCCTTCACCAAGGCATACAACTCTTTATCATAAGTGGAATATTTAGTGGTTGTCCCCTGAGTTTCTTACTAAAATAAGCAATAGGTTTTTGATCTTGCATCAACACGGCTCCAATTCCTACGCCACTAGCATCACACTCAATCTCAAAGGTTTTATCAAAGTCTGGCAATTGTAGAAGAGGTGTGGAACTGAGGACTTCCTTCAATTTTGCAAAAGCCTCTTCTTGCTCTTTTCCCCATACAAACGCCTTATCCTTTATTATCACTTCGGTCAATGGTGCGGCTAGAGTGCTAAATCCCCTCACAAACCTCCTATAAAAGCTAGCCAACCCATGAAAACTCTTCACATCACAAATGCTTTTAGGAGTGGGCCAATCTCTAATGGCCTCCACCTTAGCCTCATCTACTTCCACACCATTTGCACTCACCACAAAATCAAGAAAAACAACTTTCTCAACACAAAAAGAACACTTTTTCAAATTAGCAAATAATTATTCCTTTCTCAAAAAATCAAACACTTGTTTCAAATGATTAGCATGCTCATCAATGGATTTGTTATAGATAAGGATGTCATCAAAGTAAACTACAACAAATTTCCGAATGAAAGATTTGAGTATATGATTCATCAACCTCATGAAGGTTGAAGGAGCATTGGACAAGCCAAAAGGCATGACAAGCTACTCATAAAGACCAGAGTTAGTCTTAAAGGCTGTCTTCCACTCATCACCCAGTTTTACCCGGATTTGGTGGTATCCACTCCTCAAATCAATTTTAGAGAACACACAAGATCCACATAACTCATCAAGCATATCATCTAGCCTAGGGATAGGATGACGATACTTTACCGTGATCTTGTTGATGGCTCTACAATCCACAAACATGCGCCAAGTCCCATCTTTCTTTGGCACTAAGATGACCGGGACCGCGCATGGGCTCAAGCTAGTCCTCTCCCAAGCAACTCCTCCACTTGCTTTTGGAGTTCTTTGGTAGCCTCTGGGTTGCTTCTATAAGAGGCCTTGTTGGGCAATTGGGAGCCCAGGATAAGGTCAATTTGATGCTCAATGCCTCTTAGTGGTAGCAATCCACTAGGCAACTCCTCGGGGAAGATGTCTTCATAACCTTGAAAAATATAAGAAATAGAACTAGGCAAAGAAGGGGTTAGTTCATTAGTAAGCAAAACATGGTCCTTGTGTAGAAGGAGAATCATGGATGCTCCTTCCTCCATATCTTTCAAACACTTCTTCCTAGAGAAGAACAAGTTCACTCCCTCTTTTGTTTCCTCACTCTTTTGTGTGATAACTCCCACTCTCCTATCCTCCACAACTCCTTCTTTCTTTTCTTTCTCTCTTTTCAACTTCAACCCCCTCATTTTCCTATATCCCTCACTCACTTGTGCCGGGGTCAGTGGGTTGAGAACAAACTTCCGACTCTCCACCTCCAAGGCATACTTGTTAGTCTTGCCATCATGCCTTGCCAAGTGGTCATACTGCCAAGGCCTACCAAGCAAAATATGACAATCTTGTATGGGAACCACATCAAATAAAAGCTCATCATGGTAGTCCCCAATCTTGAATTTAATCAACGCTTGCTTGGTCACCTTTAGCTCACCACACTCATTCAACCATTGTAGCTTGTAAGATTGTGGATGCTTTCTAGTGGGTAGTTTGAGTTGCTCAATCAAAGTGGTGCTCACCACATTGACACAACTACTACTATCAATAATTAGAGGGCAAGTAGTCCCTTGAACCTTACAATATGCATGGAACAAATTCTCCCTTTGACTCGAATCCTCCTTCACTTGAACCCCCATTATTCTTCTCACCACAAGGGTAGCATATATGTCATCTAATTGCTCACCTACCAACGGGCCCTCGTCAAAATCATCATCACATGGCATACCCCTATCTATCTCCTCATCATCACTACCACCTGTTTCATAGCCCACATCACCCAAAGCAATAATTGTTCTCCTATTTTGACAATCTCTCATCATGTGGCCTCGGCCATTACACTTATAGCATTGAATGTTAGACAAACTTTCAAGTTTAGCTTTGTTACCTCTCACCTTTGGCGCTTCTTTGGGATTGGTTCTTTCAAAGTTGCCTTTGAACTCTCGCTTGGGCTCCTTAGCTTTGTCCCATGGGGTATAGGCCTTCACATTATCCTTCCCTTTGTTCCAAGTGGAAGGGATGTTTTTGGTCTTGTAAGACTTGTCTAATTCGATCCCTTTCTCCACCTTGAGAGCCGCTTGGAATGCATCATACAAGCTTTCATATCGGTGCAAGTCCATGAGAGAAGAGATCTCCTTATTCAAACCTCTACAAAACTATGGTATAAGGGACCGATCACCATCTTTCACGTTGGCCCTTGTCCTAGTCTTCTCAAATTCATCAAAATACTCCGCCAAGCCCTTGGTTCCTTGCCTCAAATTGTAGAACTTTTTGATCAATTCATTCTCATAGTTTGGAGGTAGAAACCGAGCCTCCATCATGGTTTTCAAAGCCGCCCATCCCCCATTGGAAATGAGCCCTTGTGTTTCCCTTTGCCTTCGTTTGGACTCCCACCAAGTAGAAGCATAATTTTCAAATTGGGTGATGGCATAGTTCACTTTTGTAGCCTCTTGGACGTTGTTGGTTTGAAAGATTCTCTCCATCTTGACCACCCACTCCAAATACACCTCCGGGTCACTCTCTCCTTGGAAGGTAGGTAGGTTGATCTTGATAGTGTTCAATCCCCTTTCATCATCATGATGTCACCGTTGCCCACCATAACCCCCGCAGTCATAGTAGTCCCCATCACGATCCACTCTCTCTTGGTAACCTCCCCCAAATCAACCACCTCGACACCTAGCTTCTCCTTGTCGTGCATCCCCCGGATAGTGAAATTGGTCATTATCATAATTGTCATGTGCGTGAAAATACTCATCTTCATGTGTCCTTGGATTGTCATCCCTTGATGGTGCATTTCTTGGAAGGTCATGAGCGGGATCCCTTCCTTGTGGAGTGACATTTGGAGAATAGGTATTTTGGACCACCATGTGAGAGTAGTGGTCATTAGCCCGAAAGATTCTGGTAGGTCCATCACCCCCCACCCCCACGGCTGAAGGTGTGTCAACCACTTGCTTACCCATTTTCTGAAGCTTATCTTTTCGAGATAGCTTATCAACTGTCTCCTTCATTCCATCAAACTTGTCTTGCATTGAGTTAACACTTTCCATCAAGGCTTGCATCATGGTTTTAAGTTCCATGTCTGCCTCGACTCCCTTTTGAGCCATCGGACCTGCAAACAATTAAACAAACAAGGTTAGTACAAAGACTCGTCACCGAGTCGCTCCTTAAGTGTTTGCACTCAAATTGATGTCACTCAATTCACTCGTGTTTGCACTCAACAATTGGTTTTTTACTCGCTCTATTACTCTCACCATACTTGCCTTTTTCCACACTTGGCTATTGCAAGTTTGTTCTTCGCACACTAAATCCGACTTGACAATAAAACTCAAACTAATTTGGGATGGAAAGAAATTATTGTGACACGAAACAGAAAATTGAAACTAACGGACGGAATTTAGGAAAATTTAAAGAAAGAAAAGAAGAAAGGCACGAATCGAATTGGAACGAATTGGATTAGGATTTGGATGAAATTTTGTTTATGATCTAGAAACTCACTGTTCTTGATGCTGAAATTGGGTTTCGGTTGATTGGAAACTGTTACGGGGTTGTTGCGAGCAATCTATCTAAGAAACTGTTTTTCTTGAATTTGTTGTTCAGTGCGATCGCGTGAGTAACGTAAGGCTATTCTGGTAGCTCTGGCACGATTGCGTAAAGCTGTCGCGATCACGTAGGCTTTTCAATTCTTGGCCTGCGCGATAGCGCTGGATAGCGTGCGATCGCGTAAGCTTCTGGGCTTGAAGCAGAACCCGATTTTCAAACCCTCTTTTCCACTTGAATCTTCACAATCCACCGTATTTCTACTCCAAATTTGAGATTTATGCTCCTTGTTGGTCCGTGAACAAACCCCAGCAGTTGAATCTTCAATATCAACAACCAATTTCAAAAGTCCCAATTTCTTGATGAAGAACCCTAATTTTTTAGTCTTCAAATCAGCACCCAAATTGTTGTTGCTTGTTCAATTCCTTTTTGGAATAACTTCTAGATACCAATATCTTCAGTTGGTAATAAAAATTTCACCCAAAAGAAACCTAAACCTAAGACTCATTTTTTGGATTTTCGATTTTTTTTTTTTTTTTTTTTTTTTTTTTTTGTGATTTGAGGAACAAATTTGGGTTCGTGATTGTAAAAACAAACACTAATCCAGCTCTGGTACCAAATGATATAAAAATTAATGACACAAAACAAAAATAACAAGATTGAAAGCAAGACCCAATTAATTAGAGAAAGCTTAAGGAAGTAGACTAGGAAAAAGTAGCCTAATCACCCCCCCTTAATTGCCTAAACAAGAGAACCTACACTAATTGATTCTCAATTAGTAAAGTCTAATTGCAAATCAAGGATTAAGAGTGCTTAAGCAAACAAGCTTAGCAAAAATTCTCACTAGGTTTTATGTCATCAAAATCTAAGTAAACTAATGACAATAGTAGCTTATATAGTATGGCACAATTTGCCTTAATTGCCCCTTAATAATGGGCCTTCAAAGTCATTAGCTGAAGATGGGCTTCTGGTCCTCATCTCAGCGCGTTCGTGCAAGAACGGGCACTATCGCGCTGAGCAATAAATCATAGCCTCGCGATCGCGGCTATGGTCTCGCGATCGCATAGGCGAAGGTCTTCAACAAGCCTTTTGCGCTATCGCGTCTGTGCACTCACGATTGCATTGTTCTGCCTTCTCTTCTTCCGCGATCGCGTCTGCTGTATCGCGATCGCGTTGGTCTTCTTTTTGGCCTTTCACGATCGCGTCTGTGCACTCGCGATCGCGATGAACAACTTCAGTTTCTGAGACAGAATGTAGGCAAAACTGCCCTGAAGCTTCTAGCACTTGCCCCAGCAGCTCAAATTGTACAAATATGGACTGCAACTGCTACAACTCCCGTGTTGTGCTCCCTATAAATGGTTTGGCCGGGCATCGGGTTGCATCAAAATTAAGCTGTTATACTGAAATAATGTTTTAACGAGGTTTGACTGTATATAAGCAAGTGAGAAAATAATGTTAAAAAAAATTGACGTTAACTTGAAATGTACATTTTAAAATTTGAAGTCGTGTTTCGACATGCATGTATCTATATGAAATTTTAGCTTTTGAGTGAAAAAAAAAATCTTTGAAAAATTGAAAAAGTAGTTTCGACTTCCACTTTTTAGCTTTTTGAAAAGAAAAAAAAATTAAAAAATGCTACATGTTGTCATCAAATTTATTTTTCTTCTCTCACGTGCCTTTATATTGATTTTCTAACAAGCCATCATAAATTGGTTTCCATGTGTGACATTCCGCTACTTCCATTTGTCCGAAACTATCAAAATCAACTTATTTTGAAATGTACTAGTATGTTTTTATCAAAAGTAACTAAAAAAATAAAAAGTGTTTTGTTATAATAGTGGCTTGTGTTTGTTAAGTCATTAAGGAGTATTTTTGTTATTAAATTGAGTTTGACCAATATCTTTAACAACTATTAAATTATAAAAAGAATATGTAGATTAGCACTAATTCGAATTGAATATGAATTAATTATGGTTATTTTATCACAAATAATCAAAAATACTTATTTGGAGAAGCTGCTATTTCAACTTTTATTTAAAAGCTAAAAAACTTCTTATGCTACTACTCAAAAACACTTACTTCTTAAGCAAAACCTTAGCAAACAACTTTATTTTCTAATATATGTACTTTTAACCTTCCAAATGTTTGGCCAAACAGGTTATAAGAATTGTGGTGATGTGGATAAAATATTTTACGACTTCAGCCTCTAACAAATTTCAGGTTCTAATTTGAGAGTGGAGAAACCCTTGATAGGGCGATGTATTTCCTTGCCACGATGCGGCGTGAATCCAAATTAATCAGATCATTAAACATCATATTTTTTATGCTTATTACCAAAAAAAAAATATATGAGTAAATTATTTCGCAATGAATGAAGCGCATATGATGACTTTATCCACCAACAAAGTTTAACTTTTATGCATGGTGTCGTTTAATTTGATATGTTGGTTACACATGAATTATATTGTATAGACTGTTTGTATAAGGATTTGTAATACCAAAATTATTTTATTGAAAAATGAATAATTTGTGAATTGTTATATAGTGAGTAAGTAATTTGAGAAGTATGTATATCCTGTTGTAAGGTACTTTCATCTTCGGATATACTTTTAATTATGTTTGCAAATATTCATGTTGCTAATTATTTCTCTTTATATCTCGTATAAAGTAATACACATTTTAATTTACTAATACGACATTTGGTTGCTGGTATTTTATGTCTTATAGGCCATGTGGATTGTAATATATGAAATATTTTTTAATCATTGATATATAATAAATTAATATACAATGTATAATTTAAAATAGTTATTTATTCTTTAACCTAATAAAAATAATTTTACTATTAAAATATTTAATGTTGTCATTTAAATACATATATGTATTATTAATATTCGGATTCTTGTTCTACATATTATTTCACATAAAATAATATAAATATTCACATAAATTATATATATTATTTATGCGAAAATAGTAAAATTGTAACTAAACAACGTACAATAATTATGGTGGATTTGATGATGGAATAATTTAAAATGAAACATGTGAGGAATTTGCTGAAGGTACTATGCTATTAGGTATTAGCCATCCTTATGTTGCAAAGGAACGGCCCCTAATAGGTGAAAGACTTATTGTTTGTGTAAATTTTCTCTCAGTTTATATAAGTCAAATCCGAAAAGATAGAGAGAGAAGTTTGATGGATTTTGAGAGACAACTGGCGCAACATGTAACAAGAAGAATGCTGTGCATTTTAGCTATACATTTGGCCAACGCTAAGTAACTACCGACATATTCCGCAGCATAAACTTATGTTTTATAGAAAGTAATTACTATAATTTTTTTCGTTAGAACTAATCATTGTATCTGTACTTTCTAAAAAAATACTTCAGGTTTTATAATTAAATTTATATTTAATTGACTCTAAGGCGATCGTTTATATCTCAATTCGATCGATTGATAGGCAATTTACGCTGACAAGTAGTCGATTTTTAGGGCCTTAATTCGAAGACAATGCAAATATCAATTTCGAAGATATGAGTATGCAAGTCCGATGTTGAATCAGAATGAACAATTCGAAGGCAGATGTAAACAGACAAATTAAAGCAAATGGCGAATTAGCAATTTACGATGACGTGATTTTGGGCGAGTTTCTATCGAAGACGAATTATGTGTTAATTTCGTTCAATGCTGAATACTTGATTTTAACCAGATTCGATGGCAAAGTTAGATATAATGATAAATAAATGTGATCGATAAAAATGTATTCAATCAGATAGCAATACGATCGGAAAGCAACAATAGCAATTCACTTGATATGCTCGATACTAATAAGCAAGTTAAATAGTGGATCTACTATGTGATCAGAGTAACGATGACAGATTAACGAGATCGAATGTCATGAATTAAAGTATTGAATAATGGAAATAGCATGCAAACAGCGGAATAGGCAATAATAAATAAATAAATAAATAAAGCGATAAAAGCTTATTGTATTGAAGAATCGGAAGATGGTGCTTCGATGAAAGAGATGAATCTTCTTCCACGCTTGAACCAAGCCACGATTGATGTTTTAATACAATGATTGCGTTGATAATGACAGTAGATTAACTATGGTATGATGAGAAAATAACAATAATGTAATGCGAGAATATATAGCTTGAAGAATGAGAAAGTGGTGTTCAGATGAATGTGTCTGCAAATGAAGGAATAAAGTCATATTTATAGGCTGATCACGTCTCTCTTTCAGCAGTTGCCCGTTTTCATCCACTTCCGCCGAATCCGCTAAATTTGTTCCGATAAATTTGGGATGAGGACAACCTAGGTTATCCGCTGGAACAAGTGTCTTCGAAATTCTCCGATCGAGACATAGCATAATCGATCACACAGTCGAGCGAAGCTGCTTCTTTCCGATCATAATGTCCTCGAAATCAATTAGTGCCTTCCCACATAAACGAGTTCGTTCTTTTTGTGATCGAACAGAAATAGACCAATACAGATAGTCCCCCCACTTGCCAAGTCATGTGTTCGTAAAACTTGGCAAGTGACTTGAAATTTAGGCGGGAAAACACGTGGAACGTTTGCGTCCCTTCATTTTGAAACGTCAAGCTGTCGCCTCAACTTCCCATCGCCGCACGTGTCAGAGATCATGCGGGTGGCAGTTTACAACGGTTTCCAAGGCAATGATGGCTCTTGCCTTATAAATATCAACTTCAAAAACTCACTTTACAAACTTTACAACTTCCAAATCTTTCGACATTCTCAAAATTCTCCAACTTCTCTAAACAAATTTCGGGAATTTCTTGCTGATTCTTGTCATCTTCTGCTTCAGGTCTTTTAAATTTCTTGTTCAAATCATCAATTGTCTGCTTTGACAATGTCTTCTTCTTCCCAAAACGTAACTGATGTTGATCATACTTCTGCTGCGGCAGTTGCCGCCACAGCCCCGCCGCAGTCCGGTATGGTGGCGGAGCAGACTTCTACCGCCGCTGGCACTTCAGTGGACAAAAAAGGCAAAAAAACGAAAAGAGAGGAAGGTGAAAGATTATGGTCCCAAAAAATCGTATTCGGAGATTCTACCGAAGAATTTTACTTATGAGAACGACTACAAAGTCAGTGTTCAGAGCGAGGCGGAGCAAAACAAGAAGAAGAATATTCCGATCGACTTGGTATATTGCGCGATCACACCAGAGTCGATACCACGAGTTCGAGAAGAATGTGGCTGGAAGGTTGGTGACATCGATGTGATGTGTCCTCCAAGGAAATCAACTTTGGCTACGCAAGTCGAGGATCATTCAGTAGTATTGACCTACCCCTTTACTATCGGTTTCACTCTCCCGGTCGATAACGTGATCGAGGAGTTTTGCAAGATGTACAACGTTTGCCTCGGGCAACTTTCTCCAGCGATATGGAGAACGATAGTGATCATGAGATGGATTGCGGAGAGGGCGGAGGTAGAGTTAACACTTCGCCACATTCTCAACATCTATTCCCCTCGAGTTTAAAAATGAGGGGTGATAAACTTGGCCAAACGAGGTCAGCGGGCCTTGATATCCGACAACGATGATGATCTTCGGGGGTGGGATTAATGCTTTGTCTTTATTCCTACGAAGCAGTTAACTGACCCCGGAAAAGGGTTGCTCCCGAGTGTTTGGAATCGAACTCATAAGTGCTCTGTTCGTTTCTCCCTCTTTGAACGAATTTACGATTTTAAATCAAGTTGCCGATATCATCCCGTGGTTGATCAGGGTGCTTGGTAAGACAACTAACAACCAGAGAGCTTAGAAACCGGTCGCAGCTCTGAGAAAGCTTAAAGCCAAAAATCATGGTATTGTAACTCTCGTATCCTTGATAAATTTGAAAATTTTCAAATTCTCACAGGCATCACAGGTGCTGGAGGTGAGCCAAGTGATGAGGAGGATGAAATCGAAGGCGGAGAGAAAGTTGATGACGCTCCTCCTCCGAAGAAGAAAAAGAAGTCTTTTCAGGACCTGAGTAGCAAGTATCTGCCCAAGGTAGTGGAAAAAGGGCAAGGGGGTAGCTCATCGGCTACACCCCAAACCATTGAGGATGTGATTGCTGAAACGAGTTCAGCGATTGCAGCGGCGAAAGCCGCCGAAGGAACAACCTCGGTTATTGATATCGAGGAAGAAGAGACTGGGGACGAATCGGGATCTGACCGATTGGTGAGGCGTCCCAAAAAGCCGATGAAGGAGAGACTTCAGGAAACAGCCATCCAACTTAAAGTGGCTGAACAGGGAGATCTTTCAGTTGATGATTATCAACTTTCCCTTGTAGCCGAAGAAGTCAATTCGGACTCGGGAGGCTTGCCCAGTAGAGAGGGTGCCATCGTTTCCTTGGGCATTATGCCTGAAACTCGGGGGGAAATGATTGAGACCTTTGATCGTGAACTTGGGGAAAGGGATCCAACGAAAGGGAAGATGCCAGCTTTGGATCGGCCGATGGCGACGACAAAATCCAAGTACGATGAAGAAACGGGGTCATCGTTTTTTGGTGCGGATCATGCCGATCCGATAGTACCTCTTCCTCGAGGCGAATAAGTTGCTGCCTTTGCCGTTTTGGGCGAATATGAAACAAGGGGTTGTAGATCGCTAACGATAGAGGTGCCGCCCAATGTGGATTTGCTTAGATGCCCAAAGCGGCTGGCGGATTACTTGTTCGATGTCATTGGCCCAATGGAGAATGCTCGGCTGAATACGCACGAAGACCTGAGTTTGCCTTCACAGATTTCTTTTGGTGCCTTCAGGGTAAAGTCCATTACTTTCTTACCTTTGCGTAAATTACTTGTTTTCTTTTTCCCATCTTTTGACTTTCCTATGTGACTTTTTTTTTGAACCGCATAATGGCGATCGAGATCGCCGATCGGATTCGCCAGCTTTAGGATGGGGGCTAAAGTTTTAAACGAGCAAATCATCCATCTTACTTCGGCTGGGGAGGAACTGCATCGGAAGCTAAAAAGCTGCGGAGGCCAAGTATGCTGAACTTTTGGCCAACTTCGACAAGACTACGAATGAGCATGCTCTTCGTCAATCGGAGTTGGAATCCCAAATTTGAGCTTTGAACGCACAGCTAAGCGAGCACGAAGCTAATTCCGATCTAAAAGTGGCCGAACTCAACTCTGCTTTAGAGAGCAAAGATCGGGAACTAGCTGATAAGTTCAAAGAGTTGAACGTCCTCCGCAAAGGCAACGAGGGTTTAAAGGTTCAAGCTGATAGCCTGCCGGAAAGGAACCTGTTGCTTCAAAAGGAATCCAGCATCTTAAGGCGCGAACTCGAGGAAAGAAGAAGGACCTTATCCTTGCCGAATCAAGGCACGATGTCCTTAGAGAGATGTTGGATCGAGACATTGATATTCCTGCAGCTAAATGATGTCGTTGCCATTGTGCGGTTGGCTCGTGAAGATCTTGGTCTTCCAGCAAGTTCCTCCGATGAAGGATCTGATGGGGATGAATGAACTAAAGCTGTTTCCGACTTGTTGTTTTAGTCGTTTTGAAATTTGGTGTAATGTGGTCGTTTGGACTTATGTAAATATTTTTCAATGAATGAATCATTTTCGACTTTTCTTATCGCTGTATTGTTTTCCGAAGACGACTCAGTTTACTCGTTCGAAAGTTTTGATGTTTAGTGATAGTTGTCGAAAGAAATATGATTGGGGCCCAATGTTTAGTGCGTAGTAAAGAATGACATCTCACTTTTACGTAATGCACTCCTCGAACATTTTTAGGTTCGGAATGAAAAACTACTTTGATCACTTGGTGAAAAATTTGGAACTGTAAAATTCGCTAATGTTTAAACCGATCACACAAGTCGACGCATGTGAAAAGTCGAAAATATGACCAAGTGTTGCATATTATTGAAGTGTTAGCCGCTATTGGGCGTTTAATACATTTTCGAATTGTGCGATTCGATCGATTACATGATGTGGGCGTTTGAAGGCCCAGATTTTTTATCACTAATGTACCGTTAATGTGCTACATAACTCATCTAAACAGATAGCCCCCGACTCTGAATAAAAACGTTAGGGTTTAAAATCTTCGAAAAAAGTTGAGTTTCGATTTGAAGTATGAACGAGTCCCCAGTCCGAGTGAGTGTTGGGATCTTGGATCTCTTTGTCGAATTTTGAACGAGTCCCCAGTTCGAGTGAATGTTGGGATCTTTGAGCTTGTTGGATTTCGAACGAGTCCCCAGTATTGTCTTCAGTCGACTTCGTTTCCTTCCTTTGAAGGGGAGTCTCCGTCTTATGGGCAGTCCCCAGTATCCGATGGTGACCATCCTACTAACTCCATCCCCCCCCCCCCCCCAGTATTTGGGTGTGAAGGATGAGCAGCCGAACACTGGTCCTCGATTTTTATACCTGAAACAGAGTCATTGAAAGACAAAAACCCAGAAAGCCATTATAGATGAAGACCACGTTAGAATGTTCGTCAGACTTATCGACCCCAATTAGAGCGTTTTGAGCTCAAGTATTCGTGGGTGATGTTTTGTCATCATTCGATTCCAACTATGCCTATCATCTAAAAGTGTTAATACCAAATAATCGATCAAACAATTACTTCCGATGGAAAGGAAATAAAAATTATAAAGGAAAATAGAAAATAAAGTTTGATGATACCGTAGAATTTCAAAAGTAGTATTTCTTCAATTGTGTGATATTCCAATTGAAGTCGACTGGCTTAGAGTCCATTATTTCGAGTTGGTATGAATCTTTTCTGATTACTGCTTTGACCCGATAGGGTCCCTCCCAATTTGCTCCTAGTTTACCTTCGTTGGGCTCATCCTTCTTCGGTCTCGTGATTTTTAGCACATCATCACCTACATTAAAAGATCGATACCTGATTTTTTTTGTTGAGGTAATTTTCTGTCCTTTGTTTCTGTGCTTGTATTCGAACGAATGCCATGTCTCTTTTTGATTCGACCAGGTTTAAATCCATCAGCATTGCCTCTTTGTTCGCCTCTTCGGTGGAGTGGGTGAACCGAAGGTTAGGTTCCCCCACTTCCACCGGTATCAGCGCTTCTGCTCCGTAGACAAGTGAGAACGGTGTTTCCCCGGTGCTGTGTTTCACCGTTGTTCGATGAGCCCATAGCGCTCCGGGGAGTTCGTTAGGCCAATTGCCCTTTGACTCATCCATCCTTTTCTTCAAGTACTCGATTATTGTTTTGTTGGAAGACTCAGCTTGTTCATTTGCACTGGGGTGATAAGGTGTTGAGGCGATTCGCTTGATCCCCCATTTTTCGAAGAAGGCAGTGATCCGTCTTCCTACGAACTGTTTACCGTTGTCGTATGTGATCTCTTTCGGGATCCCAAAACGACAGATGATATTTTGATGAATAAATTTGATGACTTCCTGTTCACGAATTTTAGCCAAAGCAATTGCTTCTACCCATTTAGAAAAATAATCCGCAAGAATTAAAATAAACTTTACCCTACCGGGCGCTGTTGGAAGCTGCCCGACCAAATCCATTCCCCACTTCATGAATGGCAATGGTGACGTGACCGAATAAAGTGGCTCTGCTTGTTGATGTATGAGGTTGCCAAATCATTGACACTTGTCGCATTTGCGAACGAACTCTTTGGCATCATCTGCGATCGTCGGCCAATAGTATCCAGCTCTTATTATCTTTGAACCAACGATTTGCTGCCGGGGTGATTGCCGCATTCGCCTTCGTGAACTTCTTTCAACACATAGCTTGTTCCATCTGGTCCCACACACTTTGCTAAAGGGCTACCAAACATTCGTCTGTAGAGTTGATTTTCTAGGAGACAATATCTTGCCGCTATAGCTTTAAGTGATCGGGCAGACTTTTTGTCACTAGAAAGGGTGCCTGCCTGCAAATAAGACAAATATTTGTTTCTCCAATACCAAGTATGATTAACGTTGTTTACCTCTTTGATGCTTCGACAAAGTGGGGATTCGAACAAATGAACCACTATTTCGTCGATCTTTCTATCGATAGCTGCTGCAGAACCAAGGTTGGCTAAGGCGTCTGCCTCGATGTTATCTTCCCTCGGTATCTGAGCTATTTTCCATTCCTGAAAAGAAGTTAGAAGATTTTGTACTTTTTCGAGCAACTATTGTCAGGTCTTCGGAAATGCTTTCGATCGCCTTGATTTTGTCTGGATTGGCCTCGATTCCTCTTTGCGATACGATGAATCCCAAGAACTTGCCGGATCCGACCCCGAATGCACATTTCTCCGGGTTCAGTCTCATGTTGAACCGCCTTAGTATCGTAAAAGTTTCCTCCAAATGACTTAAATGGTTTCCCTTCTCTAAATATTTGACCAACATGTCATCGATATACACTTCCATCGTTTTTTCGATCAAATCTTTGAACATGGTGGTAACCAAACGCTGATAAGTAGCCCCAGCATTCTTAAGGCCGAAGGGCATGACTGTGTAACAATAAGTCCCCGTGTCTGTGATGAACGAAGTTTTCTCCTGATCTATTGGGTCCATCGAAATTTGATTATAGCCTGAGTATGCGTCCAAGAAACTCAACATTTCGTGCCCTGCTGTTGAATCGATTAGCCTGTC
Organism: Petunia axillaris subsp. axillaris; assembly: GCA_029990575.1. Taxonomy (NCBI): domain Eukaryota; kingdom Viridiplantae; phylum Streptophyta; class Magnoliopsida; order Solanales; family Solanaceae; genus Petunia; species Petunia axillaris. The sequence continues at coordinate 13,366,928 of JARKNS010000006.1, forward strand.
GATGTGAGGCAGTGGGAACGAATCTTTTGGGCAAGCTTTGTTGAGGTCATATAATCGACGCATACTCTCCACTTGCCGTTTTTCTTTGGTACTACGACAGTGTTTGCAAGCTATTCTGGATACTTAACCTCTTTAATGAACCCATCTGTTAACAATTTTTCTACTTCATCGTTGATCACTTTCCTCCGGAATCCTCCATTCGGCCGTTTCTTTTGCTTCACCGGCCGATGCTTTGGATCGACGTTTAATTTGTGTATGGCAACTTTTGGATCGATTCCCACCATATCTGCGTGGGACCAAGCAAAACAATCAGAATTATCCTTGAGGAAGGATATGATTTTTGCTCTTACTTCGGGATCCAGTTCTGTTCCCACATAGACTTTCCGATCAGGCTTATCATCGAATAATATTACTTCTTCCAATTCTTCTATCGTAGAGTCTCCGGCTTTTTGTTTGTACGGTTCTCTCACATATGGTGGAACATGTGCGAATTCGTCTTCAACTTCGGACGCCGCTAACTGTGACGAAGCACATGACAGAGCCGCAGTAAGGTTTTCGGCCACGGGTTCCACTAGCTGTGATTGCTATTTTCGAAAGCCATCCTTAACAGCTACTGAGTAAAATTCTCGAGAAGCCAGCAGCTCACCTCTTATTTTGCGAATTCCCCATGGGGTAGGCAATTTTACAACTTGATGTAGGGTCGATGGGACCGCTCCCATAGCGTGAATCCACGGTCGACCCAATATCACGTTGTATGCCATCTCGCCTTTCATCACTTGAAACGATGTTTCACTCTCAACGCCTTCTGCATATGCTTTAATTGTGATTTCTCCAACGGTCACTTCACTTGAATTTTTAAAACCCGACAACACCGTTGAGAGAGGCACGATCTTATCGCTCAACTGCAGCTGTTCAACTACTCTTGCATGTATGATATTAACCGAACTGCCAGCATCGATTAATACCCTTTTCACATCGGCATCGTCAATCCTCATCGATACTACCAATGCGTCGTGATGGGGACGAATCCTTTCATCGAAGTCGAAATCCCCGAACACAATCTCACCATTCATGTCCTCTCGCGTTCGTTTGTCTCGTGTGAACGAGACCTTTGCATATTTCTTTGTAGTGTAAGTCACTCCACAAACATCGTCCCCTCCGGTAATAACATTCACCGTCTTCCTAGGAGCAGGAGGTTTTGGCGGCTCATCGTCTTTTTTCTTATTAAAATTGTTTCGCCCTCTATCAGTCAATAATTCTACCAAATGCCCCTTCTGCAGTAAGCTGGCGACTTCGTATCTCAACGCCTTACATTCTTCCGTTATATGGCCGAAGTCATGATGAAATGCACACCATAGATTTTCATCCCTTGTGTTTGGATTTATTTTTATGCGACCCGAAAAATTTACAACCTTATCACCCATCCCCTTCAAGTGATTTACCAAGTTTGGTGTCGATATGCAAAAATTGTACTCTGTCACTTTTGGAGGCAGTGGTCGATCTTTTGAAACCGAAGATGTGTTCGATTGCCCTCTCTGCGGCTGATTTTTCGAACTACCAGCTTCGTGATTGTTGCTTCCCATTCGAGGGAAACTATAAGACTCCCATCGTTGGTCCCTGTAGTTTTGCCTGTCGTTCTCGACTCTCCATGGTGGTGGTCGATCATAATGATGATTATTTTGGGCTAGCTGCAACTCCTCCTCCTCAGCCCTAATCCTTGGTTCGCACTCACGATATAGCTCGTCGAACGTCCATGCATCGATTTCCCTAAGACGATCCTTTAACTTCCACGCCTCTATTGAATTAGTGCGCAAGTTATTAGCAAAAGTCAAACAAGCCCACCTTTCCTCGAGATTCGAGATATAAATCTTATCATCATTAAATCGTTTCACGAATTTTTTGATAGTTTCTCCGGGCCGCTGCCTAACGTTCAGGATATCTTCCACCCTTAGCGCTATCTTCTTTGCTCCAGTATGTGATCGAATGAATTTCGCCGCCATATCATCAAAACTCAGTATCTCATTTTCGGGTAGCTGTAAATACCACTTCAATGCTGCTCCTTTCAACGTTTCACAAAACTTCTTAAGGCTGACTGAATTGAGCTCTTCCGAAGTCAGGTCGTTCGCCTGAACTGCAACCGAAAACATATCAATGTGATCCCTCGGATCTGTGGTTCCATCATATCTCAAACTTTCTGGTAATTTGAAGGTTTTAGGAATGGGCATTGGGGCTGCACTTGCTGGAAACGGACGCTTTGAAATCGATTTTTTAGCGACTTCGTTTGTTAACTTCGGAACACCTGGCAATTTCTCCATAAATGACTTTATCTCATTGAATTTCTTATCCACTGTGTCATTTATCAGAGTTTGCATCGTAGCTAACATTTTCACTTCTGTCGTAACGGAGGCTGGAGCTCCCATAGCCACGGCGGCCGTACCCAATCCTCCAGATCCGACCCCCGCTGCAAGTCCCCCTGTTACGGCGCCCTGAGGAACCGAAGTCGGAATGCTTGCGGGGGGTGTGATCGGGGAGGTGGGTGCTCTGTTTCCGATAGAGCTAGACACGACCTTCAATTGTTATTGTATCATTTCGAACTAAGCATCATGCCTTTTCAAATACGCCATTAGTGCCGCATTTGTATCTCCTGACTCAGTTTCGACCGCGGGTTCCTTACCGGGTCGCCGCCCTCGAGGCGCTTTCAGCTGCGAACCAGTAAAAATGTCGTCATGAGTCGGATCCTGCTCGTGGTTGGTAGACTCATCGACCGCTTCAACGTTGGTCGGAACATGAACCCCGTCATTAGGATTGAGCTGTTGTTGACCGTTCAGAGCGGTGGTAACATCAATGTTACGTTCATCTGTCATTTCAGGACCAAAAAAAAAAAAGCAAACGTAAGTAGTATCAAACGATTCAAATTTCGGAATAAATCGATTGCCTAGACCCTACGGTGGGCGCCAAATTGTATTTCCTAAAAAAGTACTTCAGGTTTTACAATTAAATTTATATTTAGTTGAGTAAGGTGATCGTTTATATCTCAATTCGATCGATTGATAGCCAATTTACGCTGACAAGTAGTCGATTTTCCGGGCCTTAATTCGAAGACAATACAAATATCAATTTCGAAGATATAAGTATGCAAGTCCGATGTTTAATCAGAATGAACCATTCGAAGGCAGATGTAAACAAACAAATTAAAGCAAATTGCGAATTAGCAATTTACGATGTCGTGATTTCGGGCGAGTTTCTATCGAAGACGAATTATGTGTTAATTTCGTTCAATGCTGAATACTTGATTTTAACCAGATTCGATGGCAAAGTTAGATATAATGATAAATAAATGTGATCGATAAAAATGTATTCAATCAGATAGCAATACGATCCGAAAGCAATAATAGCAATTCACTTGATATGCTCGATACTAATAAGCAAGTTAAATAGTGGATCTACTATGTGATCAGAGTAACGATGACAGATTAACGAGATCGAATGTGATGAAATAAAGTATTGAGAGAATGTATAGCTTGAAGAATGAGAACGTGTTTGCAAATGAACGTGTTTGCAAATGAACGTGTTTGCAAATGAACGAATAAAGTCCTATTTATAGGCTGAAATGGCAGAGTTCCCAACCCTAGAAGAACTCCCTCTTCCTCACGTCTCTCTTTCAGCAATTGCCCGTTTTCATCCACTTCCACCGAATCCGCTAAATTTGTTCCGATAAATTTGGGATGAGGACAACCTAGGTTATCCGCTGGAACAACTGTCTTCGAAATTCTCCGATTGAGACATAGCATAATCGATCACACAGTCGAGCGAAGCTGCTTCTTTCCGATCATAATGTCCTCGAAATCAATTAGTGCCTTGCCACATAAACGAGTCCATTCTTCTCGTGATCGAACAGAATTCAACCAATACAGTATAGTAAGTATTTCATTATTACACGTCTATTTTAAACATTTTACTTCATGTATTTGGCTTTTGGGGTAATTTGAAAATTCGTTTCCTTCAACAAGAAACGGCATAAAAGACATTGGATTCTGTGTTTGGCAGCAATTAGGTCCAAACCTTTTTTCCTTTTTAGTTAAGGCAACAAGGTCAAAACTTATTCAGTTTCTTTTTTCTTTTTTCCCTTTGAATCAGCTTAAATGCCATTTTTATTTTAGCTTGATATTTGCACTGTCTAGTTACATAATTAAACGATACATAATCTAAGAAAATTATCGGCTGAGGTAATAGCTTTATCGATTATCAGATAAGAAGAGTCTGCTTAGTGCTAGAACACTACAGAAACACTTAAATAATTACTACTTATTAGTAGTTATTTTCAATCGAATAAACAAAACGGACTTTTATTCTGAAAATTTTCGTTATAATTTAGTTCTTTATCCAAGTTTTATTTTCTCTCATCTTGAATCAGACAACCATTCCGAGTGAGGCAAGTTTGGCATTATACAAACCGAACTTTATCGTATATAAATGTTTTACCCTTAATATATAACTTGGGTGTTCTTTTCTTACATCTCGTTATTCTATGGTCACTTTATCATCTTTTATATATACTAGTTGGAGTAATCTTTGTCCTTCTTGTGTTGCTGGAGCATTACTCACCAGTACCTTCCAAATATGATAGAACACATTTTGATGAAATGTTTTTTACAGAAATCTTTTCTTTGTAGTGATGAGAGCGAATTGAAAGTATACAGATACAATCAGATACAATCGAACTAGGAAAATTTACCTGGTATAGACATTCACAATAGTCATTAACACAAAATAAACCAATTCTTCCTTTATTATGCTTTCTAAACATTTAACCTTAGGTATTCTACTTTTTATAGTCATTTACTTTAATGAAACACTTAATATTATAAGCCTACTTTTTAGGAGATAATGGGTGATAACAGATTTGTTTGAGGCTCATTAATTTTGGATATATCTTAAATATTTTTATACAATCTCAAATCACCTAACTTTCACCTACTTTCAAGCCTGAACCCATATTTATATTCTCTTTCTTTACATTAATACTCTTTCTTCATTAAACATCAGCTTTTATTGAGTTTATCTCTCCTCATTAATTTTAGACTTTAACTAAATATTAACAAACAATCAATTATCTCCTAATTTCAAGCAAAGAGATATATACAATCTCACTTATCATTTTTCTCATTTCACTAAATGGAGCACTAAATCTGGACAGTACCATCTTCTTTTCCTCTTCAAACTCCATGGAAAAAACCTTTATCACCTCTTTTCTTTTTCTTTTTCTTTTTTTCGCTCAAAGCACTCCACACAAATATCATATGGGGAGCATCTAAATAAAATTTTATGACTATGATGTAAAAAATGGAGGTGCAATGGTGATTGAATAAAGTGTTAACGTAAATGTATATACTGGGTGTATTTATATTTTATATTCAGTGCATATAGTGTTGTAGATATGCATATTACTTTAATATTTATTTATGATAATGTATACTTGATGTTACATTAGTGGATATTCTTTGCATATTGCTAGGTTATCTATGTATATTGATTTATCTTATTGATATGCTTCAAGTATACCAATGTACTTGTAGATTATTGATATTTCTTTTATATATATATATATGCAATATCAGCGAAATATTCAAATAGTCCCAACAAATTCCTTATCATTTAAAAGAAATTGCACCAAAATAAAATAAAATGAAAAAAATGGAAAAGTAAAAGTGGTATATTAAAAGAAATAAAAGAAATAGATAATTTTGTTTCCTTAATAGTAACAAACGATTGACAATGATTCATATCTTTTTTTATTCAGCACTTTCGATAATGGTTCCTCAATTTAAGTAGATAAACATGCTTGTAAATGGAATCTATTTTATCCTCTCAAGTTTTTAGGAAGAAAATATACATAAACTTATTTATATAGGATAATTTTTGGCTAGCCATTGTGGAAGATGTTCTATGGCTATTTGAATATAGGGCCATGGTATATATTTGGTTAGATATGATATTTTTTCATCGAACTAAGTGACAGCCCATCATATAAGAATTGAAAATAAAAAAACTGTCTTTATAAAACTTGAGAGCATTTTTTAAGAAATTTTTGAAAATAACTTTTTTGTTTATAAACCTTGTCCAAATTCTCAGTTTTTGGAGTTTTCGGGAAAGTTACTTTTTTCTACTCACAAACTTCAACTTTTCTTTCAAGTAAAATATATGTTCAAACACAATTCAAGTTTCAAAAATTATTTTTTCAACTGAACTTTAAAAATTCTAATTATCAAGTTTCAATCAAATCTATGTTGTCCAAACGCTAGCTAAATGAGGTACTCCAACTACAAGACTAGACAATACCATTATATTGTTTTAGAGTTAATTTTTAAAATGATCACTGCACTATTGTTAAGTATTTTAAAAAGTTACTTTCCTTTAGTTTGGGACAAAAATGTCACTCAATTTATCCAAAATACCTTAAAAAGCCATTCTTCTAAATTGTGGGTTAAAGGTCACGGGAAAATGCTGACATGGAATTTTATTTTAGTTTTTTTTCTTTTTTCAACATATTTTAGTTCTTTTTATTAAAAGTTAACCAATAAATATTTTAATTTTCTTTTTCTTAAAATACCAAATTATTTATTTATGAAATGCCCACATACTATTTGACCCAAAATGGGCCTTCTTAAGACTACTTTATTTTAGTTCTTTTTATTAAAAGTAAATCCAATAAATATTTTAATTTTTTTAAATATTAAATTATTTATTTATGAAATACTCACATGCTACTAGACCCAAAACGGGTCTTCTTAAGATTATTTAAACGAGTTTTATTGATGTATATTATTTGTGTTCTCAAGTCATGATACGGGTAAAATATAAGATAAATTTTAAATCGTCCTAGAGACAATTCTCTTTTACGTATCATTCCATAAAAGGTTAATATTAAAAAATTTTAACAAACAAAAGCTTGTCTAAATATCCCACCTAACCTTGGGAGCGCCTTTGTCAACAAAAGGAGTAACATACTATGCTAAAATAAGTTTTTTACATAATCCAAATAAGAGTAGCATAATGTGCCTTTTTTATGCATTTTTTGCGAAGACCCGTTTTGATTCGAGTAGCATATGGGTATTTCATAAATAAATAATTTTTTTATAAAAAATTAAAATATTTATTGGATTCACTTTAATAAAAAGAACTAAAATAAAATAGTCTTAAGAAGATCCATTTTGGGTCAAGTAGTATGTGGGTATTTCGTAAATAAATAATTTGGTATTTTAAGAAAAAGAAAATTAAAATATTTATTGGATTAAATTTTAATAAAAAGAAATAAAATATGCTGAAAAAGAAAAAAAAACTAATAAAATTTTATGTCAGCATTTTCCAGTGACCTTTAACCCACAATTTAGGAGAATGATTTTTTTTTTGAATAAGTTGGGTGATATTTTTGCTCTAAATCAAATGAAAATAATTTTTTTAGATACTTATTAATTGTTTAGTAACCATTTTAGAAATTACCTCTATTGTTTTATGGTATTATATACATTGAACTAAGTTTGAAATCATGTTTGCCTATTACGACCATTGGTGCCTTAAAATATTGCGCCAAACGAAGACAACACATGTTTTCCAACGGCCAATTAATAAGGGAAAATTTCAAAAGAAGAAGTCGTTAGGCATATACTTATTACAACCGCCAGCCACAAAAAATTCAAACCCATGAGATCCCAAACGATTATCCCTCCTAGAATTACGCTTTTTTATGTACGAAAAACGTATCCTCAACAATGGATCATTGCGAGCAACAGATAGTATTGCTATTTTCACCACAAAACAAATCGACTCGTTGACGTCCATGGCACCTCGGTAATATGGTTCGGAGCTGACCGAACAGATGTTGGCAAGCCATGAGCCGAGATGAGCGATAGATCGCCGAAGTCAACGATCGAAGAACAGGAGCAATGCGTTTGCCTCGGTGAAACACCGCCTCGGTCGCCTTGCGAAGCCATGTTCCCATGGCCAGGGTTAACAGCTTGAGCCTCGGTGAATCAGCCTGTCCGCAGTGAAGAGCTTTTTCCCTTATTTCGGCCCACTAACTCCATTATCTAAGAAGTTGAGGAATTCACAACTTAGTGAGAAACGTGGGATTATGGCTTTGTATATCCGCTAGTCTATAAATAGTCCTTCATTTCATAATGTAATTATTCAGAAATATATACCAAAACTCTGCCAAATTTTGTACTCAAGATCATATTGAAATACCAGTTATTTATGCATAATTATCGTCTTTGTTGTTATAATTTCGACTTTGATACATTGATTTGCTTGTATCCACAATTCAAATTCGATTTGTGACCTAAGATCAGTTTAAATCAATACAAATTGGCACCGTCTGTGGAGATACAAGCATCAACGCTTTGTTCTAAAGTTGAATATTTTTCTTTCTCAGATTCTTGTTTTCACTTGAAAAATGGTTGACAGTAGTAGAAATCCCGCTGAACCACAGCCAACTCCCGATGGAAAGGCAAGCGTTCAATCGAACCCAAATTTCAACGCGCCCTTAATATCATCAATAACAAATCCTTCCTCTTCGGGTTCTACTGAAGCTTTTCAGGCTTACGTCGTCCAAACCCTGAAAGCTCTTCAAGAGCAGCAAGCCGAACAGGCTATTATCAATGCTGAGTTTCGTGCCTCGTCAGAGGCCAGGAATAGATTAACTCCGAATAGAGTTCCACCAGTGGTTCCAAGTGGAGGCATCCCGCCCTTCGTTCCTACGGGCGAAACAATAGGGGGACCTCAAAATGGAGCCACATCTGGGGGTTCGGGCACAATAACTAGCACTACGCCCTATTTCGGGACATTCCCACTGTGGCAGAAGCAAGCTCCTCGGTGGACGTTGAAAAACGAAGCAACGAAATCAAAGCCCGAGTCGAGGCTCGAGTGAAAAAACGGTTTAAAAGCATCCTCGGGGTAACGAAGACCCAAAGAGCGCTTAATATTGATCAGTACAGTCAATTGCCATACAAACCTGAGGCTGCTCCAGCACCAACTCCAAAGACTTTCAAAATTTAGTTTTTTAGAAAATATGATGGGACTACCAACCCCGTTGAACATGTGACCGAATATATGTCAATGGTGTTGAGTAATGATTTAACAAAGATAGAAAAAGAGTCAATGATTTTGAAAAAGTTCGGCGTTCTTTGGAGAAGGGGGTCTTACGTTGGTACATGCGTTTACCCGTGGGGTTGATTTCTAGTTTTAAGGACCTGGTTGATGCGTTCGTTAAAGCTCATACCGGGGCGCAAAAAATCCTCCAAAGGAAAGAAGAGATCTATGAAGTCAAACAGCGGCCGGGCGAGCCCATCAAAAACTTCCTCGAGCGCTTTCACGCCGAACGGATGGAGCTACCTCCTATGGATGATTTTGGCTATCATGGCCTTTGAAAAGAACATCAATATTCGCAACTCCGGTGCTGCTTCTGAATTAAGAAAAGAGCTCCAGCAATACCAGACTTTGACGTGGGATGACTTGCATAACAGGGCATACACCAAGATTAGATTGGAGGAAGCCGAGTGGAAGAACAATGTTCGAGGCTTCAATTACAGGAATCAATTTGAATCCTCATATCACGCCGAGGTGCCACGAGGAAATTCAAAGGGAAGGTACGAACCGTACACTTCATCAAGGCAGCCTGTTAGTCAAAGGCTTGGAAATTTGCATGTGAGCCAACAGCTCGGTGGGAAGGTTTATCCCAACACAAACCAAAGAAACCCCTCGAGCCCAGCTCTGGTTTCTAAGAATAAGGAGTTACCTCGGATCTCTGATTACAATTTCAACATATTGACCTCAGAGTTGGTCAATGTAGTGAAGGGGATGGCTGGGGTGAGAGCACCAAAGGATATGAGGACTCTTGCTGACAAGAGAGATCAAAGTCTACGCTGTGAGTTTCACGTAGAGTACGGTAACCGTAGCGAAGACTGCAAAGCCTTGTGCCTTGAGGTGCACATTTGCTGAAGAAGGGTCTATTGGCTGAATTCCTCACGGATAAGGGGAAGGAAAACTATACAAGGAACCGAGGTGATGGTCAACCACCTCGGGCACCACCCTCTGAAAGAGTTGTGAATGTGATCACCGGGAGGTCAGAGGTGAATGGAGTGAACTTTGTAGCTGCTAAGAAGTTTACAAAGTTGTGAATAACTATGGAGAAAAGAACTCGAGTTGGAGGCTCGGGAAAGGAAATAGTGTTCAACGATGATGACTGTGATAGGATGATATTTCCCCATCACGATGCTTTGGTCATCATGCTAAGGATAAACGACTCGGATATCAAACGAGACTTGATCGACCCTAGTAGCTCTGTCAACATAATCAGCTACGAGGCTATCAAAAAGATGTGGTTGAAAGGAGAGGTTGTCCCAAAAGCAACTATGTTGACTGGCTTCAACAACTCCACCGAAAAGATGTTGGGCGAAATTACGCTCAACACATATGCCGAAGGAGTTTGCAAGGAAACACTGTTTCAATTTTAGCGCGAGGACATAGTATATAATGTTATCCTCGGTAGGCCATGGATTCACTCCATGGAGGTTGTTCCATCCGCTCTCCACCAAGTCATCAAATTCCCTACCCCATGGGGAGTTCGTTCGATTAAAGGAGAGCAGCAGGTAGCGAGAGAATGCTATTCGGTTGCGATGAAGAGTGGAGTCGTCCCGTCAGGACCAAAGAAATAGCAACCAATGCAACCGGGGTCCAACAAAGAGGGAGAGTAATGTTCTCAAAATGACCTCCGAGGAGAAATAGAGAAGATCCCAATATGTATTCAAGAACCTCAGAAATAAAAAGCCGAAGATTCAACCATCAAGGAGCTCGAATCTTTCACATTATCGAAAGATTTTCCAGAGAGGAAACTATTTGTTGGCTCGGGGTTGGACCCAGAGTCGAAGAAAGCTATAATCGAAGTCTTGAAGTCCAACGATGATTGCTTTTCTTAGTCCCATTCAGATATGGTCGGTATCGATCCGGAGATCATGTCTCATAAGTTGAATGTAGATCCACATTTTACCCCGGTAAAACAATAGAAAAGGCCGCACGCCAGTGTAAAAAAGAAAGCAATCGAAGATGAGACTATGAAGTTGTAAGAGAATGGCTTCATAAGAGAGGTGAAGTACCCCGAATGGTAGGCTAATGTCGTTGTTGTGCCTAAAAAGAATGGCAAGTGGAGAATGTGTGTAGATTATACAGATCTAAACAAAGCTTGCCCCAAGGACTCTTATCTATTGCCACAGACAGACATGTTAATAGACTCCATGGATGTACACAATCTATTAACCTTCTTGGATGCTTACTCGGGGTACAATCAAATTCTCATGGACTCGAATGATTAAGAAAAAACCTCGTTCATCACTGATCGAGGTACCTTTTGCTACAAGGTGATGCCCTTCAGGCTAAAGAACGCTGGGGCGACATACCAACGGTTAGTGTTGCATGTTCAAAAATTAAATCGAGAAGTCTGTGGAAGTTTACATAGACGACATGTTAATCAAATTTATTCAGGTGAAGGACTACCTAAGCCATTTAAGAAAAGCCTTTTCTATTTTAAGGCAGTACAACATGAAGCTGAATCCTGAGAAGTGCGCCTTCGGCGTGGATTCAGGCAAATTTTTGGGGTTCATAGTCTCAGAATGAGGAATCGAAGCTAATCCAGACAAGATCAGAGCTATTGAAGAAATCCCCGATGAGTTAACCGGGGTGAAAGAAGTTTGGCGCTTAACTGGTTGAGTTGCTGCCTTGAGTAGATTTATCTCAAGGTCATCAGAGCGATGCCACAAGTTCTTCTCAGTCCTAAGGAAGAATAATCACTCCGAGTGGACACCGGAGTGCAAAGAAGCGCTGAAGTAATTGAAACGATATTTAGCTAACGCGTCGTTGCTCGCCAAGCCGAAGGATGGAGAAACTTTGCTTGTTTACCTGGCTGGGTCCGAGGTGTCAGTGAGCACTGTGTTGGTTCGGGAAGAGGATGGCAAGCAGCAGCCCATCTATTATGTGAGCAAAACGCTCCTCGACGACGAAACCAGGTACCCACACTTGGACAAACTAGCACTTAGTTTAATTGTTAATGTTCGAAAACTGCGATCCTATTTTCAATGCCACCCAATAGCAGTGATTACTACTTTCCCTTTAAGGAGTATATTGCATAAACCCGAGCTGTCGAGGAGGTTGTCTAAATGGGCGGTAGAATTAAGCGAGTATGATATTACCTTCCAACCCCGAACAGCCATTAATTCCCAAGTCTTGGCTGACTTCGTGGCTGACTTTAGTGTTGGGATCTTGCCCGAAGCTGAAAAGGAGAACTTAATATCGAAGGGTTCGACTTCGGGAATATGGGTACTCTACACCGATAGGGCGACAAATTTCAAGGGCTCGGGACTAGGAATAGTTTTGATAGCACCCACCAGGGAGAGAGTCAGGCATTCGGTTCGATTAAAAAAAGTAACCAACAACGAGGCCGAATATGAAGCAGCCTTTACAGGCTTGGAACTGGCTAAAGAGATGGAGGTGGAAAGAGTTGAATTAAGGTGTGATTAGCAATTGGTGGTTAACCAAATGCTCGGTGAATATACAGCTCGTGAGCCCAGAATACAACAATTTTTTATCCGAGCATAAAAAATCTTGGCTCAATTTCAAGAGTGGCAAGTCAAACAAGTACCTCGGAAAGAAAATGCTGAGGCCGATGCCTTAGCGAACCTGGGTTCGGCGGTGGATGAAGAACACTCCGGGACTGATTCAGTGGTTCGGTTGCTTTCCGCATAGATGAGGGAAATGAAATTGGAAGTCAACTCGGTGGATCACAAATGGGACTGGCGAAATAAGTTATCTCTTACTTTGAATCGGGGACTCTTCCCCCAGATAAGAAAGAAGCAAGGAAATTGAGGACTCAAGCAGCTTCATATTCAATGATTTGGAGAAAGCTATATAGAAGAATGTACAGAGCCCGATGGCCAAATGCTTGGGTCCGGATGAAACCGGATATGTCATGGCAGAGGTACACAGGGCGTGTGTGGATACCGCTCGGAGGGAAAATCCGTAGTGCGTAAATTACTTCGAGCTGGATACTACTGGCCTACTATCAGCGCAGATGCAAAGGCCTTCGTGAAAAGATGCGATAAGTGTCAACACCATGCCCGAATGATTCACCAGCAAGCCGAACCACTACATTCAGTTGTGTTACCCTGGCCCTTTATGAAGTAGGGAATGGACATTATTGGTCCATTTCCAAAGGGTAAAGGTGGTGTTCGATTTATCCTTGTATCGGCTGATTACTTCACGAAGTGGGTAGAAACAGGGGCTCTCACTGAGGTAAAGCAGAAAGACGTAATTGACTTCATAAAAAAGAATATCATCTATAGGTTTGGCATCCCAAAAGATATCACTTGCGATAATGGTCCACAATTCTTGGGGGCAGCTATCACTGATTTCCTTAAACAATGGAGATAAAGAGGATAGTGTCAACTCCCTACCACCCAAGTGCCAATGGACAAGCTGAGTCTTCGAACAGAGTGATAGTTGAAAATCTCAAGAAAAGGCTGGATGAGAAAAAAGGTCCTTGGCCCGAAGAGTTACCAGGGTTGCTATGGGCGATACGAACCACCGGTGAAACCCCATTCTCCCTTGCTTATGGCATGGATTCACTTATCCCCGTGGAAATGGGCGAACCAAGTCTTCGGTACGCTTACACCACCGAAGATGCCAATCAACAGACCATGCGCATTGAGTTAGATTTGCTCGAGGAGAAAAGAGAGTTGGCTTTGGTTCGGTTAGCAGCACAAAAAAGGAAAATCGAGGCATATCTCAACAGAAAGGCCAAGCTTAGAGATTTCAAAGTTGGTGATTATGTACTAAATGCTTCGAATCAATCAACGAAAGAAAAGAACGGGGGAAAACTCATTGCAAATTAGGAAGGGCTTTACAAAGTTAAGGCAATTGTTGGAAAAGGATCTTATCAAATCGAAGATTTTCAAGGCAACCCCAAACCCTTAAATTGGAACATCTCCAATTTGAAGCGGTATTACTTTTGACATCAAGGTAAGCATCCCTTGATCCTTTAAAATTCACCTACAGCCTCGAGCCGAAAAATGCTCCAAAGGCTTTGGTTGAAATATTCCAACTTACTCCCTGTTTTATTTTGCTTGACCTTTTCAGGAAGCGGATAAGACAATCTTCAGTGCTCGGAGCTTCATCAAGAATCAAACCCGAACACTGGGGGGAGTGAGAAGTGGGATGTAGCTGAGGTCAGCTTTGAGCCTCCCCACCAAAGTCTTTCTATTGGACAACCGGAGACTGACGCCCGAGGAATAGATTAGCACTTTGTATTTTCACCTGATAATGACATGTCGTTAACTTGTTTTTGCTCCTAAGTTTTACTTACACTAGGCCTTATGTAAAAAGCCGATTATGGCTCGTTGATATCATCAATAAAATAAAATTGATTTAATATCTCTTTGATTCTATGATCTTATATACCGTGGTCATATGTCAAATGCATCGGCTCAAGAACGAGACGTTGTTCTAAGTTCGCATCAACATTGTATGAACTAAGTCTTGCAAGCAAAATTATTCTATGTGTCCGGCTCAAAATACTTCATAAAGCGAAGTGAAACTTTAAAACAATCGAGCATAAGAAACAAGTTCATTTATGAAAGGCCCGAAGGCCACAAAGTCATTTACATTATAAAGCCCGAAGACCTAAACAAAAACAAAACAGAAGACGAAAGCAGGAACGCTAAGTTTCGGGCCACCTTCTGCCTCGGAGGATCCATCTTCGGCATCCTCGGTATCTTCTTCATTTCTTCTTCATCCTCGGCATCATCATCGCCCGAACCTTCACTTGAAGGAAGATCATCAATCATAGCTTTGGCTTTGGCTGCATTGTCTTTGGCCTTAGCGATTTCCTCCTCCAAGTTTAGCTCAGCGGCTCGGCATTGCTTGAGCAGCTTCAATCGAGACTTGATGACGGCCCAGCGCTTGTCCAACTCCGCCATTTTGGCTCTGACCTTGGCCCTCTCTTTGCGGCAAACCACTTAATTTTGAAGTAGCTTAACCTCAGCTTCAAGGGTCAGGATCTTAGAATTTTGGCCCTCGAGCCTTTGTATTTCGAGCAGATGCTTTTTCAGCTGCTCGTGGTGCTTGTTGGCCTCTTCCATGAACTTGTTCTTAACTTGGGCCAACTCTGCACTGAGCCTCACAACTTCGGCGTCTAGCCTCGAGCGCTCTACTTTGAAACCACCACCAAGACCCAAATCTTAGGCTCAGAAGCAGCCTCGGCTGCACGTAAATCGGAGCAAGACTTGGACAACTTAGCCTTCAATTCAGCTATTTGAGCATTGAAGTTGTTCCTTTGCTTGTCCCAAGCACTGCGGCACGTTGAACCTCCTCGTACCTTGTGGTCTCGAGCTCGATAGCTCTCACTGATAAAATGAAGCCCTGAATGGGAATTATTAAAGGATCAATGTAAGAAAGTACTTAAAACAGAAATAAGGATGAAGGTGTTAAGGCTTACTCTAAGTGCGTTTGCAGCAAGAGTGGTGGCTAGTTGAGCCGGAGGAAATTTTTGCACAATGGCATCCTCTTTTGGACCGAGCAGGGGCATGAGGCTCAAAATATCCCTTCGGGAGCTTTCCAGAAGGTAAAGAAGTTGATACCTCAAGCTTTCGCAAAGAACCTGCCGAGGTCGAAAGTCTTCCAGGCTCAGATTGCGCCCTAGCAGCGCTAGCGTTTGCTTCCTCTCCAGCAGTAGAAGCCCCAACTTCTCCAACTTTAGCTTTTCCCTTGGCCTTAGCAACAGTTGCATCGGAGTCGCACTCTAAATCCGCAAGATCTACCACTTCGACCTCCCTACGAGGCTCCAAGCACTCGGCATTCTCATCTCTAGGCTCGTAAATCAACCCCCGGCGCTTTTCCACAACCGCTTCGGGCTGGGGAGAGGTCGTCACTTCGGTGCGAGGATTCACCGAGCGGGAGGATTTCTTTGGAACTGCCTGATGTTAGGCTAAAAATACATATATTTTAGTATTAGTTACATCATATTTTGGTGCTTTTGTGGATTATTTTAGCGTGAACAATAGTATTTTGTGCTTATATTGGGTGTTTGAATGTATAGGAATCAAATGGTTTGAAAAAGTGTTAAAGTTTGATGATTTGGAGCAAAATCGAAGTTAATTTACAGCGTTGTAAGGTGCCAAGGCCGTGGATTAGCCATGAAAGGAATTTGAAGACGAAATGTCACGGCCCAGCCATCGTAAAGCCATGATTCAGCCATGAAGTTGAAAGCAGAATTTCGCAAGTGCATGGCCCAGGCATCGTAAGGCCATGATCCAGCCATGAGACAAATTTTCTGGCGAAAAGTGACGAGGGGCAAACTTTTCCACGAGTTTCACACGAGGTATAAAAGGTTTTCTAACCTATTTTCAGCCCCAATCTTGACTTGGGAGAGCAAGACCACCATTGTGGAAGCACTTTGGACTCTTGGAGGCAAGGAACACAACAAGGAGGCGTGGGATTAAAGACTTGAAGATTAAGAGTTCTTTCTTCCATTATTTATTCTCCTCTGTAGTTTATTCATTCATAATTATTGTTGATTTGTTTATGATGACCATGAGTGGCTAAATTACCCATTTTAGGGTTGATTGAACCACTCCAATACTTATGTGCTAAGAATATTCGTTTTGATGAATGAAACTTGAGAATTCTTCCTATCTAAGTGTTTATGTTTTGATTGCTATTGATTGGAAGGGCCGCCAATTGATTGTTCCCATTATTCGTGTGTGTCTAGGGATAGGTTCATAGGTTTGGGTTAAACACTTAGCAATATTTCAATCAAAAACCAAGGGATTACTTAGATTGTCAATAAGGTGATATGTGACCATTGACCCTGATTGTGGACAATACTTGTAGTCTTATCTATCTTCATTAGTTAATTAGAAAATTAGTTAGTGAAAGTTACAGTTATTACACGGAAGTGAATAGTTGTGAATTTGGAGCAAGTGTTCAATAGGAAGAACCAAGTTGAATTCGTTAAATTATTATTCTAATACATAGGTAGGAGTTGGGTAGATCAATCCTAGGCTTTACATCCTTGAATCAATTTTATTCTCTATTAATTGTTGTTTACTATATTATTAATTTTTATTACTTAGTTGTTACTACACAATCAACCTTAAATCAAACACCCTTAGAAGTTAGTTGATAGGTAAATTAGTTAGAAAAACAACTAGATTTCGAGTGTTCCTTGTGGGATTCGACCTCGGGACTTTAAGTACCGAGCTATATTTGCTACGACCGCTTAGTCCCTTTTATAGGGCGTAGTTGGGCGTGATCACTGCCCTTTTCCTCTTCAAACCTACGAAGAACAACGTAGAAGAGTCACAAACACTAAAACGAGGAGAAGTGAACACAAACGTATCAACTGAAGAGAATGTTTAGCATTACCTTTTGAGGTCCCTTGACCCGAGGACCCCTTCGAAGACTTAGAAGGCTTTGAAGCCTTAAGTTCCTTCAAATCTCCAATGAGACCTGCCACCGAGGCCGAATCGTCATCAGATTCGGTATCCTCTTCATCCTTTTTCTTCCCTTTTCCCTTTTTTCCTTTCTTTTTGTTAGTGGCTCGGTTGGGACGACCTGACGCCGAGAAGAAAAATTAATGGCAAAAGCAAAAAGCTTTAGGCGGCACCCCTGATAAAAGATTGTAAATAACTTACCGTGCTTCTTACATTGCCAACTGAAGCTAGCAGCCATGTCCATCCAGGACCGAATGGGACGCTTGCGAGCTTTGGTCACAGCCTTGACCCACTCGGTCAAGCCCTCTGGAGGGAAGACATCAACCTTGTTGGCTGCAGAGCAAAAAGTGAATTGGGGTCAAAGATAAGGACGATAGAAAATAAGAACATTAACCGAAATGAATGATGAACAAGGGGACACTTACATGTTCTATTCCACTTCTCTGGAAAATTAGGCTCGGTTGATAAAGCGCTAGCCTCCAAGAGTATATAGCGATCACACCAGCCTCGGTTCCCATGATCTTCACTCTTGTGAAGAAGCACATATTTACCTCGGTTGTTTAAGGCCACAACCCCTTGTGAAAGTATGGATAATAGAGAGAGATGAGATGTTGAAAAGTGAAATCTACCTTGGCTTGCCGGCTCAGCCAGTCCAAGCATTGCAGGACCCTCCAAATACCAGGGCTCAGTTGAGCCAAACATAAGTTGTATGTTCGGCAGAACTCGTCAATTACTCTGTGAACGTGGAAAGAAAACCCAATGGTGAATGGATAGGTGTATGCGAAGGACAACCCTTCTACGTGATCACAACATCTACTAGCTGGATCAGGGATGACGACTTTCACTTCGGGTCCAAGCTTACACTCCTTTCGGATTAGCGCCATGTGAGCTTGGGTGAGGCATGTGGGCGTCGTTTGCGCCGGTACATTTCTATTTAATTCTTGCTGGTCGGCTGATTGTTTTTGCAACTTAAGATCCTTGTCGGTGTTAAAGTGTGAGGGAATGATTTGGTGAGGCTCGAGCTCTTGCTCGAGGGGAATCTTTGGGAGTTTCTTCTCAGGACCCGAGGGTCCAGCTTCAGCAGCATGCCCACCCTCGGTAATAGGCAATTCGCCCCCGGTCTCTATAGTGGCCTCAACCTCGTCATCTTCACCTTCGGCGTCATTACCCTCGACGACGTCATCCCTGTTGCTGACTTCTTCAACGTTAGCAGCTGTGGCAGTCATGGCGTCATCTCCAATGATGTCATCCTCACCTCCGATGTCTCCACCTTCGCTTATCTCAGCGGAGAGCTTTTCTCCTTATTTCGGCCCACTAACTCCATTATCTAAGAAGTTGAGGCATGCACAGCTTAGTGGGAAATGTGAGATCATAGCTTTGTGTATCTACTAGTCTATAAATAGTCCTTCATTTCGCAATGTAATCATTTAGAAATATATACCAAAACTCTGCCAAATTTTGTACTCAAGATCATATATTGAAATACCAGTTATTTACGCATAATTATCGTCTTCGTTGTTATAATTTCGACTTTGATACATTGATTTGCTTGTATTCGCAATCCAAATTCGATTTGTGACCTAAGATCAGTTTAGGCCAATACATTAAGTACATACGTTCCTTCCTCCTCTAGTGTAGGCCACTAAAGTATTAGGAATACTTTCTCTTATAGTATTTGATTGATTAAGAGGGCATTTGCTAAGCTTATAAGCTGGTAGCACTTTTTGGTTTATCTA
Source organism: Petunia axillaris subsp. axillaris (assembly GCA_029990575.1). NCBI lineage: Eukaryota > Viridiplantae > Streptophyta > Magnoliopsida > Solanales > Solanaceae > Petunia > Petunia axillaris. The sequence continues at coordinate 13,386,198 of JARKNS010000006.1, forward strand.
CGTATTTGCTAAGTATCAAAAGGGCAGCCAAGTCCTTATAACTCAAAATAAGCCATAAGCCATAAGTTGGTCATTCTCAACTTAATTTTTTTATAACTTATAAGCACTTTCAGTTTGACCAAGTATTTTACTATTTTATCTCTAAAATATTTTGTAGTCCATGAAATATCATTTCTAAAATAAAATTTTCAACCTCCTCCTCATTCTATACTCGTCATTTGTCATTTTTAATACAAAAATATTTTTAAATTTATTTTTTTCGTAAATAACTTAAAGGACATTTTAGTCATTTTAATAAAAAAATTGTACTTATCAGCACTTTTTACCAAACACACCAGCTGCTTATTACTAGTTTCAACACTTCTATCCAAACACGTAGCTGCTTATTTATGAAATCGGCTTCAGCAGCTAAAAGTGCTTTTCAGCACTTGCTGCTTATCAGCCACTTTAAATCAGCTAATCCAAATAGGCTCTAAATTTAAGCAGGTGGCATTCTTGGAACATTCGCTTAAGTTTTAGACCCATTAAAAAAACTTTTAAATTTTTAGTCCACCTAGAGTTTCTTTACCTTCGCTAGATTTTATGCTTAGGCAGTCATGGTGAATACGCCTACACTAATACAAAATGTATACTAAAGCCTTGGTGGCACAAGTCATGGCGAATGACTTGGCATGACTTTTGTAGCATGACTTTAATTTAGTGTATATATTGAACTAAAGTTCTCGATTCACCATGATTCACCAAGACTTTTGCTGCCATAAAGTCATGGTGAATTGCCAGGACTAGCCATGACCTATATCGTCAAGAGTTTTGCTTCTAGATTCTAGGCCGCGAATACTAAAATCATTTTTATGTGGGTCAAAAAGTTAAATAGTTGCACTAAAGTACCCTAGTTCTGCAGATCTCCTTAGAAGTGAAAAGGGTCAAAATTGTCCTTAGTAATTTCAAAATGGTACATCTTTGCCATCTGCTTAAAGTGTGGCTTAATAATCCCCTGCCGCTAATAGTTTGGACTACTACTACTACCCTTTCACTAACGGTTTCAATTCTTTTTTTCCCGTTTAAAATAAAGGGAAAACAACAAAACGCCACTTAAACCAAATATAAACGGAAAACAGAACATGAGATTACAAAAAGGAAAAAAAAAAAAAAAAAGAAGATACGAGCTCATCACCCCCAAATAATGGTGGACTCAAGATTTTCGTTAAGGAGTATCAAAATATAAACAAGTCAACATACGAAAAAATTGAGGAGACTCAACATATGTATATATACATAAAAAGAAAAAAATTTCCTAACCAAACAACGTATTTTTCTGCGAAAGGGGCATCATATTTAATACCCACTTCACTAGCCTTAGGTCTGCCCCTACCCCAAACACACCTGCCTACCTTCATTGTTATTCCGCATTGAAGCTCGAAATGCATGTGTTAATTATGAGTTGAGAGCTCAAATCTGAAAGTTCCTCACAGTGGATATACTAATTCTTTTGGTAAATAAGTAATTCTTTTACCAAATCATCATTAAAGTTTGGTCCCTAGGGTTGGACACATTCCCAACCCCAGCAGATACGTAGTAACATACACAACACCACAATAACAATTCAAGCCACTGTGGATAGTAGTATAACATTCTTAAGGTACAAACTAACTTAGTGCTCATTGCTCCTCTGCAGTGAATCCCTTGGATGATCATCCTCACAAGTTTTTGGAACATTATGGGTATACTTTTGTTATACCTACCAGTTTACCCAACCTATCAATTTATTACTGTATACATTTGTTATACCTTATGGGCGAATACCTTTATGATATACTGCATAAATTATGATATACAAGTCTAGATGAGTAGGGCATATAAATAATTTATGGATAGGACTTGCAGAAATGAAACTTATGAATAAGGGTGGGTAAACACTTTAATTTTGATGAGTATTTTCGTATACCTCCTTTTAAGTATCCTGAACTCTAGTCTCATAGGCAAATCTAATTTAAGTCTGCCCAATGGACAACATAGGCAATTTTTTAACATTCTTTTAAGATAAAAAGTTCAAGACTTCCCATTTTGAATGTTATTCTTGCAAACCACAGAAGAAGGCGGGAGAAGGGGTAATTTTGATGACTAGCAAGTTTTCATAATACATTAAGAGAATCCACCAACAACTACAATCTTTTAATAAAATAGCCATATCATAAAAATAGTTATTTATTTTAGGACTGGCCACAGAAAAAACTATGAGAATTTGAACTAAACCCAACAAATTCAAAGTTCCAGAAAATTTTACCGGAGTTTCATATTTGAAGTCTTAAGTATTTTTTACTGAGATTTTTGAACTAAAATTTTTAAAGTCCAAGAATGTTTTATTGAAACTTCTAGTCACAGTATTTTCTACTTGAACTTTGAATATTTTCACAAAAGTCCAAGTAAAAAGTAGTAGAATTTTTTGTTTTTCTTGGATTTGGCTATTTTTCTAAAATAACTCAAATGATGGTTAGTTGTCATTTAGCTTGGTACAAATTGTAAAATTTTCACCCACATGCCACTTTTATCACTGGTATTTAGTTTGAAGCCACTTTTTTTATTTGTCTTACATGAGAGACCACTTTTTGAAACTTCAATCTTTGTGGGGTGAAGTTCAAACCTTGTGGGTTGAACTTTATGCCTAAATTATGAAATTTCAACTTTTCTGTAAGGGTTGAACTTTTAGGAAGGGTTGAACTTCATACCTAAATTATGAAGTTTCAACTTCAATCTGTAAGGGTTGAATATTTAGGTATAGATGCGTAAACTTCAACCCTTGTGGGCTGAAGTTGAACTTCAATCCTTGTGGGCTGAACTTGTGTGAAGTTCAACCCAAAAATTGAAGTTCCAAAAAGTGGTCCCTCATGTAAAAACCAATAAAATAAGTGGCCTCAAACCAAAGACCACTGCCAAAAGTGGCCTTTGGTGCACTTCGCCCATACAAATTGGTTATGGAGTCAAATTTTTACTGGGAGAAGTGCTGGGAGAAGTGCAAAAACAGTTTATTTTAGGTGACCCCTTTAGTTTTAGATAATTTTTAGCTATTTAATGAACTTCAGACCTTGGGGTCTAATCTTCAAACCTCATATACCTAACTTCATACGTTCAGGTTTGAGGTAAGGCATGTGAGTTTTGAAGTTCATTATAGTGTCTACAAATTAAATAACCTTTAAAAATTAGCTAACACTTATATGGCATGGGAAGAAGTGGGCTCCTGGAAAAATTTTGGGGAAGTGCACCAAAGGCCACTTTTGGCAGTGATCTTTGGTTTGAGGCTACTTTTTTTATTTGTTTTACATGAGAGGCCACTTTTTGGAACTTCAATTCTTTTGAGTTAAACTTCACACAAGTTCAGCCCACAAGGATTGAAGTTCAACTTCAGCCCACCATAAGGATTGAAGTTCAACTTCAGCCCACAAGGCTTGACGTTTACGCTTCTATATGATGTTTGGCATTTTATGCCAATATTTCCTTAATATTTCCTTACGTTTGGATACTTTATTCGCTCGTTTTATAGTTTATGAATGTGGTTTTACACTAATTTTATGTCGTGTGTATGTAGGTTGTTATGCAGTGCAATTGGAGCTTTTAAGAGCGTGATTGAGCAAGAAAAGATTGGATTTTGATTGAGGATTGGATCGAGCACATGAAGGCACAACACGAAACTAGAAAAGGAGAAATGGAACAGGAAAATGGCTGGGCGCCATAACCCACGCGCCGCGCAGCCCATAGCGCGCACTGGCTGGCGCGGTTCTCCATGCGGCGCGGGCTTGTAGCGGGCTGATTTCGACGGGTTCTGTCCAATGTCGCGCGTTCCGAGGCGCGGGGCGCCCGTTATAGCGCCCCTTGTGCGCGTTTTTATGTCCTATTTCGTCTAGGCTTGGGTCTAACTTATTACTAGGTGTTTGTAAACTCTATAAATACTCTTTTACTTAGTTTTTCATGGGAGTTCAGACCTTGGAGTAAATTGGAGAGCTCATAACATCAAGACAAGGGTTTTTCTTCCTTCCATTAATTTATTACATCATTATTTCATTATTACATCAATTCCTTGTGTTGTTATTATGAGTATGCGTAGCTAAAACTATCGTTCTAGGGTTAGAGTATTACATGAAGGTTGATGTTTGAAGATTGATTCCCATTAATTGAATCCCATTACGGGTTACTTATTCTTTCTTGATTTCACTTGTGTAATTGTCAGGGCCCGATTATTACGCATTATCTATGGTTTTTAGATTGAACTCGAAAGAGGGAATTTAATTACGCAATAAGAAAGAATAGAACTAGTTTGTGAACCCGGGCATCGGGGAACCAATTTGTGAGTAGGATAGACATATACTTGCTCGCCTAGTTTAACTAATTACAGAATTCGTTAATGCGTGCACGTGATTCAACCCATAGACATATAGGGATTGGAGTAGCCTGCATAGACCGTGAAGAATCGAAAGGTTTTCACGGGTACATTTAATCTGTTAGTTAGTAACCCGGGATTTAAGAAGTGGAATCAATTGGAAAACTCAACTGGATTGTTCGTAACTCTGACCCTGGATTGTCTCCTTATTACTGATAACAACCAAGTCTTGCTCCATTGTTTGAATTCACTTTTACCATTTAAATTACTATTTTTTAGTTAATAAACTCATCCCTATTGGAAAAGATCCCTGAATAGTTTATATAAATTGTTTGCTAGAATTCAGTCTGAATAGTCCTCGTGGGAACGATACTCATCTTATCACTTTATTACTTGTCGACCACATATACTTGCGTGTGCGTTTGGGAGCAACAAGTTTTTGGCGCCGTTGCCGGGGACTAATTATTGACTGATTTCTTTTTGAACAGTTTATTACTTACTATTCAGGTTTAATTTTTTGTTTTGAGTATTGTGCTGTTTCAGGTATTAGGTCCTGCTTGATCTTTACCTACAGGAATGGCAGAAGACCAAGTTTTAGCTGTGGGAGATGTTGCTCTCCCCAGCCTGGAGGGAGTAGCATCGAGCATAGTTAAGCCCGCTATCACCGGGGGATTTGAGATTAAGTCCGGCATGATTCAGTTGCTGCATGTGACTGGACAATATGGTGGATTACTTCATGAGGATCCGCAGCAACACATTCAGAACTTTCTGGAGATCAGTGATACTTATACACCAGCGGGTGTTCCTACTGATTATGTTCGCTTGACGTTGTTCCCGTTTTCACTGATTGGGGCAGCAAGGAAGTGGTTAAAGGCTGAAAAGTCTGGGTCTATCACTACTTGGGAGGATTTGGCTAAGAAGTTCTTGGCTAAATTTTATCCATCTGCCAAGACAGCCCGGCTGAGGAGCGAAATTATGTCATTCAGACAGTTAGAAGGAGAATCCTTGTATTCAGTCTGGGAGCGATTCAAAGCTTTATTGCGAGATTGTCCACACCACAACCAATCCAATGAGGTTGTTGCACACACTTTTGTTGAGGGGCTGAACCAACACACTAAGATCGTGGTTGATGCTGCTGCTGGAGGCCAAGTACTGGCCTTAAATTTTGATCAAATTTATGATTTACTTGACAAGTTTTCGCAGAGCAATCCTGACTGGCAGGGAGATGGTAGAGCTATTACGCAGAAACGTGCAGGGGTACTTCAGTTAGATGCAGTTTCAGAGCTAAGGGCGAGGATGGATGCTATTTCCAATCAAATTAGCAAGTTAGCTCTGCAAAAGGCTCAGCAACCAGTGGCTCCAGTGGAACAACTCCAGAGCTTTTGTGAGGTTTGTGGTCAAGACCATGCTACAGAGGTTTGCTCTTCTAATCCAGAGTCAGTTTATTACGTGGGTAATCAAAACAGGCTGCAGGGTCAAAACCAGTTTGGTAATGGTTATCATCAAGGCAATACAAGAGCCCCGAATAATTACCACCCACTTCCAGCACCACCACAGCAGGTTAGCAGTTCAGTTGAAGATATGCTAAAGCAGATAATGGCAGGCCAGCAGAGAATGATAGCTGACACTGCAGCCCATGCACAAGCCATACAAGATCTTGCCAATGCTCAAAAGAACTTGGAGCACCAGTTGGGACAGTTGGTGGGAGAAAGAAGCACTGTTAAAAAAGAGCCTGAACAATGTCTTGCAGTGACCTTAATTGAAGGTGGAGAGCTGATGGCCAAGTCTGAAGAGAGAGCTGAAATAGAAAAAGTTGAAAAAGTGGAGAAGGTAAAGAAGAAAGAAGAGAGAAAGGAGGCACCTCTGCCACCTCCACCATTCCCACAGAGACTTATACCATCGAAGGATCTGGCCCAGTACCAAAAATTTGTGAGTATGTTGAAAGAACTTCAAGTTAATATTCCTTTGACTGATGTGTTTGAATTGATGCCGTCCTTTGTGAAGTTCTTAAAAGAAATTTTAGTCAAGAAGAAAAAGCCTCAAGAGATAGATACAGTTGAGTTAGTTGAGGAGTGTAGCACAATCTTGAGCAAGCTACCTCCAAAACTTCAAGATCCTGGGAGGTTTACTATTCCTTGTACCATTGGAGGGCATGATATCACTGGTGCCTTGTGTGATTTGGGTGCGAGCATAAATCTCATGCCTCTGTCTGTTTGCAAAAGGTTAGGGCTAGGAGCAATCAAGCCCTCTTCAGTTACTCTTAAGATGGCGGATGGATCACTCACTCACCCTGATGGTAAGTTGGAGGATGTGTTGCTAAAAGTTGGTAAGTTTACATTCTCTGCTGATTTTGTAGTCCTAGATTATGAAGAGGACCGAGAAGCTCCAATCATTTTGGGGAGACCATTCTTAGTCACCTCGAAGGCAATTATTGACATGGAGCTGGGTGAGATGACTGTTAGAGCGCATGGAGAAAAGGTTACTTTCAAGGTTTATAATGGGAAGGAGCACATAGCTAAGGTGGAAGAGTGCTCTATGATTGAATGTGTCAAACAAGAAGATGGAAGTAAACCACATGTGAAGTTGAAGATGGGTTCTCTAAAAGAAGGGAAGAAAGCAAAAGTTCGGCGTAAGAAGAGAAGACATAAAGGCTGGAAGTGAGCTAAAAGTGTCGTCGTGCCACGACGTTAACTAAGGCGCTTCTCGGGAGGCAACCCGAGTTTGTACTTGTATTATTTTATTTATAGTGTCACGTAGTTGTTGTTTTTCCTTGGATTGCAGGTTCATGTAATGTCGAGGCTAAGTGTGGGGTGTCCTCACCCTTGCCCAATATTGATGACCTGATGAGGGAAGTCTGAGTACCTCATACTATATGGAAGCTTGGAGGATGCTAGCACCAAGGACTAGAATCTTCAGGGAAGTTTTCTTTATCTTGCACTTTCCTATTTTTAGCACTGAGGACAGTGCTTAGTTTAAGTGTGGGGTGGGGAACTACCCTTTATTTATTTTTGAGGTTAGGGATGCATGTACCATAGGATTTTTCTTTTGTCACTTGACTTTATTTTTATTTGTTTCTTGCTTTAATATAAAAAAAAAATTAGAAAACCAATGAAAAATTTCACAAAGATTTTCATTTTCAGTTTATTAGTGGTACATGTCATCCACCCCGTGGTTTTTCTTATGGCCTCGGTTCTTTTCCACGGGGAGACCTTTGAACCGGGTAGTTTTTATTTTTATTAGGATTAGGATAGTTAGTTGAAGATGACCCTAGACGTAGGAAAAAGGTAGAATGCTAGGTGGCTTTGAATATTTTGATACCGGTGGACTTGAATTGATTGCATGTGCTAATTGTGGTGTCCTTGGGTTTTAATTTTATGCATGCCTAAAAAAAAATTGGAACGACCCCCTTGAGATGCTTGAGTCCGCTTGCTTGACTTTATTGTGAACCTTTGTGCATTAGTGCTTAAATTTCCACAAGTAGCATTCTAGATGCTTAGTTGAGAGTTGTTGATGGAATCTTTTTGTGTGGATCATGTGCAATGTGTGTGTGAGGCATATTCTTGTTTGCTCCATGTTGCATATTAATGTCTAGAACTTGCCCCGTGTGTGTGCAAAGCGAAATCCTAGGTTTGCTCTAGTTGGGAAATGATACAAGGCCTTCTTTTGATTTGCCTGCCCTTACATATATACGTTGGAAAAATTTTTTGTTGTGATTTCTTTGACCCTTTTTGTTGGTACCCACACCCCGAGCCTACCCATTTGTTCTAAATTGTCTCTTTTGGCCCTTTACTCCTTAAGCACTTTAGTTGATATTGTGTAGTTGATTGGAGTTGTGGTTGGAATTGGGAGGTTTTTTAGTGGAGCTAATGAAGGGGAATAATTGAAAATTTGTGAAGTAGTGAAAAGCATTGGCAAGGTTGGATGAAATTGAAATAAGAAAAGAAAAAAAAATAGCAAAGTTGAAAAGAAAAGAAAAAAGTGTGGAAAAAGAAATAAAAAGAGAAAAGATATCCATTCCTTGCTAGTGTGTGCTTAAATGAAAAAATGCTACTTGTTGAGAAGGTGTATGTGTAGAAGAGTTGATTGGGTGGCTTGATGAGATTTGTACTTAATTTAATTGTGATGTATTAAAGTGCTTAGGGAGGTAGTCACTATTACCCATATGTATCCTACCAACCCCTTAGCTTACATTACAACCTTTTAAAGTCCTAGTTAATCCCGATTGGAGTGAGCTTACATTAGTGGAGTCCTACACTACGGGCAAGCCTATGGTACATCGTGTGTGACATGTGAGTTTTTCATGAGAGTGAGTGAATTCATTTGTATTGCCCCCATGCTATTCATGTTGTTGATTGTTGTGTGTGATATTTTGGGGGCACTCTCTTGCTTCATTTTGGTGAGGGCACATGGTTTGCATGAAATAGGTGAAGTTGGTGGCTTCTTGGTTGAGTAGATAGGTGTGATTTTGTGGGAGCATGGCTGCATTAAGTTGAGTTAGTGCATTTGAGCTATTTTGGGGTGGTTGTTCTCATATTTTTGGTTTTGGTAAATTGTTGGCATGTCTGTGGATCCATAGTAGTCATGTGTGCATTGGTTCAATGGTCGGTATCAACCATAGTCATAAGCAGACCTGTTCTACCTAGGTTGGAAGTTATTTGTGATTGCTCGAGGGCGAGCAAAGGTTCAAGTGTGGGGTGGTGATGTTTGGCATTTTATGCCAATATTTCCTTAATATTTCCTTACGTTTGGATACTTTATTCGCTCGTTTTATAGTTTATGAATGTGGTTTTACACTAATTTTATGTCGTGTGTATGTAGGTTGTTATGCAGTGCAATTGGAGCTTTTAAGAGCGTGATTGAGCAAGAAAAGATTGGATTTTGATTGAGGATTGGATCGAGCACACGAAGGCACAACACGAAACGAGAAAAGGAGAAACGGAACAGGAAAATGGCTGGGCGCCATAACCCACGCGCCGCGCAGCCCATAGCGCGCACTGGCTGGCGCGGTTCTCCATGCGGCGCGGGCTTGTAGCGGGCTGATTTCGACGGGTTCTGTCCAATGTCGCGCGTTCCGAGGCGCGGGGCGCCCGTTATAGCGCCCCTTGTGCGCGTTTTTATGTCCTATTTCGTCTAGGCTTGGGTCTAACTTATTACTAGGTGTTTGTAAACTCTATAAATACTCTTTTACTTAGTTTTTCATGGGAGTTCAGACCTTGGAGTAAATTGGAGAGCTCATAACATCAAGACAAGGGTTTTTCTTCCTTCCATTAATTTATTACATCATTATTTCATTATTACATCAATTCCTTGTGTTGTTATTATGAGTATGCGTAGCTAAAACTATCGTTCTAGGGTTAGAGTATTACATGAAGGTTGATATTTGAAGATTGATTCTCATTAATTGAATCCCATTACGGGTTACTTATTCTTTCTTGATTTCACTTGTGTAATTGTCAGGGCCCGATTATTACGCATTATCTATGGTTTTTAGATTGAACTCGAAAGAGGGAATTTAATTACGCAATAAGAAAGAATAGAACTAGTTTGTGAACCCGGGCATCGGGGAACCAATTTGTGAGTAGGATAGACATATACTTGCTCGCCTAGTTTAACTAATTACAGAATTTGTTAATGCGTGCACGTGATTCAACCCATAGACATATAGGGATTGGAGTAGCCTGCATAGACCGTGAAGAATCGAAAGGTTTTTACGGGTACATTTAATCTGTTAGTTAGTAACCCGGGATTTAAGAAGTGGAATCAATTGGAAAACTCAACTGGATTGTTCGTAACTCTGACCCTGGATCGTCTCCTTATTACTGATAACAACCAAGTCTTGCTTCATTGTTTGAATTCACTTTTACCATTTAAATTACTGTTTTTTAGTTAATAAACTCATCCCTATTGGAAAAGATCCCTGAATAGTTTATATAAATTGTTTGCTAGAATTCAGTCTGAATAGTCCTCGTGGGAACGATACTCATCTTATCACTTTATTACTTGTCGACCACGTATACTTGCGTGTGCGTTTGGGAGCAACACTATACCTAAAAGTTCAGCCCTTACAGATTGAAATTAAAACTTCATAATTTAGGCATGAAGTTCAACCCACAAAGTTTGAACTTCAGCCCACAAAGATTGAAGTTCTAAAAAGTGGTCCCTTATGTAAGACCAATTAAGAAAAGTGGCTTCAAACTAAATACCAGCGATAAAAGTGGCATGTGGATGAAAATTTTACGAAAAATTTAGTAAATAAAATATCTAGCCATTTAGTATAGTGGTCTTACATCAAAATGGCCATTGGCAAATTCGTACAAAGGCTAGCCCTTCAACTTGTTATTAAATATTGATAAGCATATAAGAAAGTAAATTACCTCCCAACAAAGAAGGCTAAAATCTAGCTAATAAATAGATCCCAATGAAAATTATGGGATATTCAGCAAATTCAAAGTCAAATCTCATGCTATTTGAGGATTCATTAAATAAATCACCAAATAAATAAAATACTTTTTTTTTCAAAAAAGAGAGTTGTTTTCGGACTTGTTAAAGTATTTCTTTTAAAAAAATAGAAATTAAATATGAATTAAAAATGGGATGTTGACATTTTAATAGGTGCATTATGCTAAGTTGGGGATTTTCTTGATAATTGAAAATTATGCTATAATTATATATGTTAAGTGTTAAATATGCAGCACATATATATATATATATATATATATATATATATATATATATATATATATATTTGCTATGTATAATGTACATAAAATTTGCAATAAATATACATGTGACAAATATAGTTGATGCATATTACCAATATATTACTTTTTCTTATAAGCAAAGTACAATTGATTTGTCTTATATATTATTGGATATTTATCATATATCTCAGTTTCATCATTGACTTTTTAACTAATAATTGATGCATATTATCGTTATACTAATGTTTCTTCATAAACTATTACAATTTCGTCATATTGTATATTTATCACATAATTGATGCGTATTTTTGTTATAAAAAGAATTCAAGATTTTTTAAGACATTGATGTTATAGAAAACTATCTTATATTTAGTTTTAACACCGATTTAGAGAAAAATATGTAATGCTTATTATTGTTATATTAAGAATTCATTTATTTTAAGACATCAATGTCATAGATATAGTATATAAGAATAAGGTTTATATATGATACATATGATTTCGTGAAGATAGAAATATAGGATGATTGAGATTATGGTAAGTTAGTGTAAAGTAATTGAGTCGTTCCTAATATTTAGGAGATAATTAAGCAATAGTTATTAAGCCTAATATTTAGGAAGTAACTCAAAGATCCTTAGTTTAAATAGATAGCAAATGCCATCTATTTCCCTAAAAAATAGGCACGTTTTACACTTCATGGTTTCATCAAAATTATGGCTATAAAATGTGTACATTAAGCTAATATTTATACATTATAATTAAAATATGGACAAAATACATAGATGACACCTGCAAGCTGTACCCAATTCCCACCTAGACACCTGAAACTTCCTAGTGACCAACTAGACACCTCTTCTTGTCCTTAGTGTATCTCGTGAATTCCTTACGCTGGTATGGCAAAATTCATGTGTTCACCCAAATTTGAGCGCGTCACGACATTGACAAACCCTTTTTCTCTTTTTTTTTATTTAATTAAAATATCTTATGTGGGTGCCACATCTCATTTTTTATAATTCTTCAAACATTTACACCTTCTTCTCCAATTAATAATCCTCCTCAACCCAACAGTAGAGTACCACCGCCGACGATTTCACTGAAAATATGCCCAAAAATTTTAGTAACTTGAAAATTTTGTTGAGTTTTAATGCATTGAGTAACCAACCTTTTTAATGAACTTGCCTACTTTTTTGCAGGAAAAGAAGAAACAATGGTGAAGATTAATATAAAGTGTCACTAGAAGCAAAATTGGAGGAATTTGGAGGCATAATTCAAAGAACACCAAAATTCAATCTCGTTCCTCCATAAACACAATCAATTGAAGAAGATTTTATTTAGCCCAATATGCAACATCAGAATGACCCTAGTTTATATCCAACCATCAGTTTAACCACTGAATAAATTTTGAAATTTATGCCATAATACTGAACCTTCGTCAACCTCTTTTGATATGGAAATTAACAACACAAAATACAATTAACAAGAATTGAAAAGATGAAAGGAAGACCCACTTTTGATTAGAAAATATTAGACAAGTAGATTAGGAAAAATTAGCCTAATCACCCCTCTAATCGTCTAACAAAAGGAACCGACACTATTTGATCCTCAATTAGATGAAATCTAATCGCAAATCAAGGACATTATGTGCTTAAACAAACTAGCTTAGCCAATAATCTCAAAATATTCTTAATTATCAAAAGCTAACCCTCAAATAATGACAATAAGGGTCTTATATAGTATTTCTAAAATTGGCACAAGTTGCCTTAATTACCCCTTAATATTGGGCCTTCAAAGTCATTAGCTGAAAATGAGCTTCTGATTCTCATCTCAGCGCGTTCGGGTAGGAACGTGCGCTATCGCCCAGTTCATGAAATTAGAGCCTCGCGATTGCGGCTATGGTCACGCGATCGCGAAGGCGTGGACCTTCAACTAACTTCAACCTCCTGCGCGATCGCGTCTGAGGACACGCGATCGCGCTGATCTGTATTTTCTTCTTGCGCAATCGCGGCTTATGGTGCGCAATCGCGGTAGTCTTCTTTTTGGCCTTCCGCGATCGCATCTTTTGTTACCCAATTTTGTCCCTCCGTTTTTCGCAATTTGGCTATGTTTAATTAAAATTTATAATAGTAATTTTTCAAATAAAAGTGCACTAGATAGCATGCATTTTACGTGGGTAAAATTATTATTAATCCCCTATTTATATAGTATTTATTTAATTGTGACTATATTACGTAATTACATTCATTTAGGCTATTTTTTAAATTACGTATGCTATTTTATGCAATTTAACGCATTACGATATTATTTAATAATTATTTGTAGCTATTTATATCTAATTAGTATTATTTGCGGTCATTTATATTTATATATAATTAAGTATATTTATTTATAATTATTTATAAAATATTCTATTTTTATACTAATTATTTATATTTATAAGTATTTAATTAAATACTAGTCATTTTGCTATTTTACAATTCTATTTCTATTACATTCAGTCCACGTCATTGCTTTTTGTCCACGTGTACGCCACCTAAGCTCCACCTAAGCTTACACCTCACTAAATACACTCCTAGCACAAAGTACAATACTCCCCAAGCGTGTGTACACCATGTCATAGCATACAGTACAACCTTTCAAAGAGTCCTTATCCTTCATACACATCAGACACTATAATATACACATATGTATACTCCCCGACGTGGCATGATCTGAGCCCTTCATTATTTTGATCCAACAGCTTACATCTGAAACGACCTCGGTCAGTCGTTTCGAAAGTTAGGATTACGATTGGCGTCCGATAATTTTAAAAACTTCATAACGTCCATTAGGACCTGTCTGTAAAATTTGAGCTAAATCAGACCTCGTTTGGTAGGAATCGGAAGAAGATTTCAGTTTTTATTGTCGATAAATATTAAAAAGAGATTTTCGAGCTCGGTTTTGGCGAACGAGCTCCGATTTGAAATCCGAAAACGCCGTTAAGTTCATATGATTATTTGTGACTTTTGTGATTTTTCGAAAGTGAACTTCGATGTTGTTCGGCTAGTTTCCGCTAAAATGCCGAAAGTTAAATAATTTGACCTTTTTTCATTTAATTTGCATATTGAGTTTCGGAAGTCCAATTTGAAATCCGCCTTAGCGAGTATGTTACATATATTTTGTATAATTTACTTGAGAAAGTTGGAATTATTTCTAATATTATAGAGTACCATTTTAATTTTTACCGTAGCAGCGAATTTTAAAGAAAAAAGAAAAAAAAAGGGAAAAGAATGAAATTGGAAAGTTAGGCGGTGGGGGTCCTTAGCCTGCAGAAACATAAAACGTGAACAGTGAGGAGAAACACAGCGAAAAATATGCCAGAAAATGAGAAAAGAGCCAGAGAAAAGTATAATTTTTACCCTGAAACATCCAGGTAATGATCTTAATATATTATTTTAGTTTATTACGTGTGTTTAAATATATTTTGACGGTAAAAATTGGGATATTACGCATCGTTTTAATAAGTTCAATTAATAGTTTAAAGGGTCAATTGGACCCCGATAATAAAATTGATTATATATTCGTACCCAGTGAGTTATGGGCAACATATAAATGTAATTTATTTAGGGTTTGGTTATGTGAACTTAAACTCTGTATATAAGTCTGGCCTGTGTATTGCGGATGCGAATAGGGTATCAGGTTCCTAACCGGATTGCCCTAAAATGTAGGGAATGAAGCCTTTAGCCTAATTTGATATATTTTTCTGCTTATTGAATAGAGTGTGATCGTTTGGCAATGAAACCAAAGGATAAAGCGGTTGTTGATTAGCAAGTGCTAACTTTTTGAAAAAGTAAGTGTTTATATCTATTTCTTTGGAGGCACCTGGCCTCGTGGATTTTCTACCACGTGTTCCTTACGTGTGTAGTGGCCGATAAGCGTACTCATAACGCCTTAGTTTTGGATTTGCATTGTATATTAAATGTTATGTTCTGTTGTTGGTATGGCATTGAGGATCTGAGCATTGTACTCTGGGTATGAGTTGGAATCTACTCCTCGGCTGTCGATGAGGGTCCCGCGCCGGTGAAGAATTATTATTGCATCACAGTGCATTCATATGCATTATATGTCATTCATATACATTACATTGCATATCATATTAGGTGCAGGAGTATTCCGCCCCAGGAGCAGGAGTATTCCGCTCTTATGTCAGATACTGAGTGCAGGAGTATTCCGCCTCAGCTTTACATTACATCGGGTGCAGGAGTATTCTGCCCCAGGAGAGTGCAGAAGTATTCCACCTCTGGTTTATATCATATTGGGTGCAGGAGTATTCCGCCCCAGGAGTAGGAGTATTCCGCTCCAGTTGGTTATCGGATTGGATTCCCCTCGAATGCAGGAGTATTCCGCTTCGGGATGGGATTACGGGCACATGTGACCCTTTGCATCATATTTCATTTCATCTCATTTCATTTCATACCATTGTGTAAACTTGTGGTACATAACTACTGTTCTGCTTATACGTGCATTGCTTATTTGTTGATATGTTTCTGGCTCGTATTCCGGGTTGATTTTATGGTTTCATACGTGTTTCCGGTTATTATCTGGCTCTGCCTTTTTATAATTTAAATAAGAGAAATTTTATTTATCTGTTTCTTCTCCCTGGCTTGCTATCCTATTCTTTGAGGTGGCTAGTCTGCCGCACTTATTGAGTCCTTTTGACTCACCCTTGTTTGTTGTTTGTTTCTTGTCTATCAATTTCGTTTCGGCAGGTTTGCTCCAGGATTGAGTTCGTCACGTTGTGAAAGAGCGAAGACTACTTCAGCTGTCAGGGTGAGGCAGCTTTTATTCCGAATGGCCACCAGTTTTGTTTTTATCATTTCAATTGCATTTTGCTCCCTTCAGGAGGTATCTGTTTTCTTTCATACTCTTAGATGTCTAGTCTGGATAGCCCTAAACCTAGTATGTTGGATAGTCAGCTGTAATTTCTTTTGTACAGCTTAGAGGTATCAGTATGTCTGTATTTTTTTTTTTTTTTGAAGTCTTGTTCTTATTTATGAATTGAATTATGTTTATTTTCCTAATTTAATTGGTAAGGGTTCGCACGATGGGTCTAGGGGAGGATGTCGGATTCCCGCACGGCCTAACCGGATTTCGGGTCGTGTCAATTGGTATCAGAGCCCGGTTTAGAGTCTATCCAGACTAAGACAGTGTCTAGTAGAGTCTCGCTGATGGGTACGTAGACGTCCGTACTTATCTACGAGAGGCTATGATGGTATTTAGGAAGTTTCACTTCCTTCATTTCTAATCGTACGTCGGTCTAGGATTCAAAAGTATTTTTGTTAATTCGTTAATTCCTTCGTAGTAATTGTGAACCCTCGTGCAACAAATCAGCAAACGGTAGGAGTCCAGGACGAAGTAGTCTAGCATAGGGCTAGAGTTACTCAAGTCCCGAGAGTGTTTGATGGTGCTGACGATCTAGTTACGAAGGTCCCAGCTATGCCAGTTCACGATGGGCAAGGGAGCAGGGCCTCGTGGTTCCCTTGGCTCTCTACGATGTTTTACGAGAATCTTGGTGACGTAGATACCATAAGAACCTATTATTCGCTTAGCAGCTTATCAGGTTGCCGCAGATGCAGACGTTTGGTCTCAGGGAGCTCCTATTCCAGTTCCTAATATTGTTGCAGTAAATTATATTCCAGAAGCAGCATGTGTTGCGCCACCAATTGTTCTTGCTGGTTAGCCAGCCGAGGTAACAGTTCGGTCCAAGTGCCAAAAGAGGTTGCATTATTTTATGCGGTTGAACCTTCCGATATTCTTAAGCAATGTATATGATAAACCTCGTGATTTTTTTAAATAAAGTGATGTCAGCGTATCCTTCAGGCTCTTGATTATATCGAGCAGTATGGTGTTGATTATTCTGCTTTCCAGTTTCAGCAGTCCAGCCTTGAATTGGTGGACCGCTATCTTATTAGCTAACTTGGTTCGGTTTTTGTTCTAGATTTGTGGAAAAGTTCCTTTCGAGTAGGGAGCGAGATGAAAAGTGTTGCCAGTTTGAGTGGATTGGACAGGGTAGCCTGTCGGTTAGCCTGTTGGTGTTTCAGAATATGAGATTGAATTCTATAAAATGGCTAAATATGCATTAAAATTATTCCATGAGCCTTTCGAGAGATTCAAAGATTTATTGATGACCTTTATCCTTCCTTGAGATCCAAGACTGCTCGAAAAAAAAATTGAGGTCGGGATTTTATTTGATATTGTTGTTGATATTGCTCGAAGGTATTAGGCATACCATAAGTTAGAGGGGGAAGAGTTAGAGTGGGAGAGCGAGAGATCCCACGGTCCTAGTGGGTAACCATGGTACCTCATTTGGAGGTAAAAGTTTTGATTATTTTGGGAGGTCACCTTCCAGGTTATCTCAGCTTGTGTCACGTGATTCTTAGAGTGCGCCAGTAGTTCGTCAAGATCAGACCCAATATTCTCTTTATAGCTATCAACAATCTGTCTAGCTTTCTTTTGCAGCGAAAAAGGTGTTATCATTATCATGAGTCTGGTTATCCTTTGAGGAGTTTTTCCTTACTCCGACAAGTAGACAGTCGTCCTTTCTCTCGTCATCAGGCACCTGCACAGTCGTAGGGAATTTCATTCAGATCTTAATCAACCAGAGATATGCCCTCATTCGGTAAAGGTCAAGAGCGTGGTGGTAGTGGTTCTTTTAGAAGTAATTATCAAGGTAGCGGCTCGGCTCAGCCGCAGAGGCAGTTCTAAGAACTACCAGTCTGGCAGGATGTTGAGGTATCTGATGTAGTAGACCCAAGTATTTCTTCGTCACTTATATGTGTGTAAGCTTTGATTCTTCCGATCGATTTGGAAATGGTTGTCTTATCATATTTCCATGACTTCCTTGGATATTGTTATACTAAAGAATCGGTGGCGGTAGAGGGGTGAGCTTCTAGTATGATTTATTCCTGGCATTTGTGAGACCCTACTAATTTATCTGGTCTAAATATGAGAAATTTGACGGTGAGTGTCGCTATTGTCTGCCTGACATCTTGTCGTGCCACCTTCTATTATTATATCAAATTAGTTTACCTCCCTTCTTGGATTCCGTGTTGGCTGGATTATGGGATTCTAGTTCATCACCATAAGGGTGTGTCATGGTTTTTTCTGGTGTAAAATGGTTAGTAAGTAATATTCGATCTACGTATCTCCTCTTGGTTCAAAACTCTAGTAAAGTATGTTATCCTATGAGCTCGTCTGGGTTATAAAAGGGTTTCTGGTAATTGTCAGAGTTTCCTTCTTATTGGGAGGTCAAATTGGAATGGATGTTGTTCCATAAAGCTCATTTAATATCTATTTCTTCAATTGCGATTCTTGGGTTGCTTTGACTCGTAAGTAGTCTAGCTTTGGTAGCCAAGCAAATAAGAAGATGAGCTTCCTGAAACTCTAATTATTTCTATCCTCGGTCCATTTCCATTTTTTCTTCGTCCGACACTAGTGAGCTTAGGTGGTTGGTAGCCGCTTGTGATGCTCCCTGTGTTAAGCCAGAGTACGTGTTATTGTAGCCGGGTAAGCATATTATTGTTTTTCAAGGCTTCTAAGGGTAATAGAAATATCATCCATCAGGTGGTGGTGTTTACGACAAAGGTATGGAGTTATGAACTCGAGAGTTGCAGCTGTTCGGCAACTCGAAAGGGTAATTTGGTAGCTCAGGTCGGAGCCACATTCTGTTTTAGCTAAGTCTTTCTTAATCCAGCAGGTTGTGTGAGGATGGTTATTTCTATCCAAATAGTTGCATGAGTTTGTGCTTTAAGTAGAGGAGTCTTCCTCCAAATATTGAATGGTAATACTAAATCTCTAAGGCGTTGATACCACAACCTAGGGCCACGACAGAAACCTACAATGAGTGTCGATCATTGCTAAACCCACTAATAATCTATTAATGATAGAGATAAGCTGGCAACCTGATCATATATACGTACCTATCTGCTGAAAGCATAAAGCCTGGAAAGATGACACGATTTTAACTTACTGGCAATTAGAATACTGAGCCAAAAAAATTCTGCTATGTCACACTTCATTCCGCCCCACCAGTAAATTTGCTTAAGATCATGGTACATCTTAGTTGAACCTGGAAGAACAGTGTAGTTGGAATAATGTACCTCTATCATAATCTGTCCACGTAAATCTGCAACATCAGGAACATAAAGTATATCTTTATACATGAGAACACCATTAGTAATAACCCTGTATGGTGACTCCGATTTTCTTCTGGCTATCTGTCCGTATTCACCTAGAACTGGATCCTCATACTGACGCTGTTTTATTTCATGAATATTTAGAGTTAAAGGTCTACTGCAGCTTGTCATCTATCGATCATTGGCATATCTCCTTCACTCTCCAAAAAGAAGAAGGATGAAGTCTCTTTTGCTGCAAACATTCAAGACCCCGCTCTCAACCACTATTATCAAACACCACTACCATTCCATCCCTACCCTTATACACCATCTGAAAATTCGTTTACAACGCTCAACCCACTCGGCCTATATTCCACACCCCAGCACCAAGCCGTCCATCATACCAGCAAAATACTCAAACCAACTACCGAAATGCATCACCATACTCTCCTAGGCCTCGCCCTGAGGCAAACCAAAGACCCAAAAGAAACTACACTGCATTAGATGAATCCCGCACCCAATTGTTCGAGAAATTGAGAGCCGCTGGGCTTATTGTCCCAATACCTCAAAAGGTGCCAGACAATCCTTCACCGCACTATGATTACAGCAAGAGGTGTGCATACCACTCAGGTGGACCGGGCATGAGACAGAGAGATATTTTGCATTGAAAGATAAGATTCAAGATCTAATAGATGAAAAGGTCATTCATTTGAAGACGCCAAATGTGCACAATAACCCACTCCCTAATCATGGAAATAAGAAGGTGAATATGATTGACTTCGACTAAGAATACAACCTAGAATGTACAATCATAAAAGCAAAAACAGTGTTCGATGAATACAAGTTTGGAATGGGGTACATCCTGGTTTGCAAAGGAGAAAACACTACAAGAGATTATCATTTACTGGAGCAAATTATTCCAGCTCTGAAACAGGCATCCATCCTCTCAAGCTACATGAAAACTCTCGAGGGATGAGGAATTGCCAAAGGAGTTCATGATGTAGAAAATGAGTTGACCGGTCGGAAGGAGCTATTCATAGAAGAATATGATGCAGTCACCGAAAAGCATACTGAGGCCCTGAACATCCTGGAAGTTGAAACTGGAGTTATGCCAAATAACTGAACCTACAACACATTTCAAAGATGCCGAGAACCTTAGTGGAGCTGGGGCAATAGTTGTTTTCCTAAATAAAACACGACTCCGAGTCGTTAGCTTTTGTTTTCTTTGTTTTTCAACTTTGTTTCATCGTCGTTTCCTTTCGAAGACTGTTTGTCAAGTCAAATAATAAAAGCATTCCCTCTTTTTATGCATCATTCACTTTCCGTAAAATTATTTTAATTCCATTGAATCTATGACTGTGATGTGAGAAAGCAACCCAAAACGACGAGCACAAACCGGGAAATGGTGATTTTGACAAAGACATTTGAGGAACTTCATATATCAGACAACTGAGGAAAGAACATATTTGAGTAAGATGACTTACAATTCAAGGTAAAATAGTAGAAATACATATAAGGAGCATAATTAGAAAATCCCAAACGGACCAAAAGCATACTCGAGCAAGTGACGCTTATAGATAGCAAAGAATGAGCACAACAAGCAATAAAATGACAAAAGCGTTTACCAAGAAAGCTAGAACAAGACGGTTGATCCTAGAATAGAATTCTCTAAATCGAGACAAAACTCACATACAATCAAGAGATATCACAAATCAAGCAACATTTATCTTTACTGGATTCGAACTACGTAGCGACCTGATTCCCAAAAGGGGATACGTAGGCAGCCTACTCAAGGCACGGTCACATCATAAGAGAATTTTATTAGACACTGGGGCAGAATTTTTTGAGTCATCCTAAAAAAATTCAAAGAATACATCACAACACACTGGGGCAGAATTTTTGAGGAACCTAAAAAATTCAAGGAAAATACCAGCAACACACTGGGGCAGAAAATTTGAGCTTCCCTAAAAATTTCAAGATGAAAGATCTTTGAACAGAAAATGGATATAGAGGAGATTATGTCCAAATAACACGTCGCAGTCCATGATTCAATGGAAAAAATTTTCATTATTCTTTAAACATTATTTCTCAAAACACATGCATATTCCCTTTTTGTTCTCCCTTTTTGCCCACAGCTCGACTAAGGTTTGAAGCTCGAAAAAGAGAGATATTACGAGGAGGAAATTATACAAGTTGCAGCAGCAGAATGCAGTACAACGACTGCGCAAGTCAACCTCCCCCCAGAAATACTCACAAATTTTCTTTGATTGTAGGTTTACACAGGTACCGAGTTTACCTAACAACTCTTGCAAAGCAATATCAATTTGACATATATAGAATCCATGTCGGTGGATATATAGGGCCCGCAGCGGTGGACATGACATCAGTTTGAGAGGTATTGAATCCACGTCGGTGGATATATAGGGTCCGCGTCGGTGGGCATGACATATATAGAATCCATGTCGGTGGATATATAGGGTCCACAGGTGGAAATGACATTAGTTTGAGAGGCATAGAATCCATGTCGGTGGATATATAGGGTCCGCGTCGGTGGGCATGACGTATATAGAATCCATGTCGGCGGATATATAGGGTCCGTGTCGGTGGGCATGACATATATAGAATCCATGTCGGTGGATATATAGGGTCTGCATAGGTGGACATGACATGCATAGAATCCATATAGGTAGATATATAGGGTCCGTAGCGGTGGACATGACATCAATTTGAGAAGCATAGAATCCATGTCGGTGGATATATATGGTCCGCTGCGATGGACATGACATCAATTTGAGAAGCATAGAATCCATGTCGGTGGATATATAGGGTCCGCAATGGTGGACATGACATCAATTTGAGAAGCATAGAATCCATGTCGGTGGATATATAGGGTCAGCAACGGTGGACATGACATAGAATCTGCGTCGGCAGATATATAAGGTTCGCAGTGGTGAACATGACAAAAATTTGCAGCAGTATAAGGTCTGCATCGCTGGGCATAGCATTGGAAAATAGTTGGATGAGATATCAATCAAGCAAGCATAAGACAAACAACCACTCGGCTCAACAGGGAAGTTTACTTTATCTTTGTCTCTATATGTATTGCATTTATCATGATTCTGCTGCAGGGTACTCCCGATCTCTCGACAAACCCCTCTGCCATACTCTCACACCTGTTCCCAACATCACTACCAATTATGCAACCGCAAAACCTCAAACACATAAAAAGCAAAGCCTAATCGTACAGACAATGCCTTTTGCTACACCCGCAAGCTACCTATTTTGTGGAGTTCCAAGCTACAAGTCCATACTCGTACCTGTATTCTACCTAATCTCCCCTTGTCGATTAGGTATCAGCTTTGTGTTCCTTCCTAATTCGTGCCCATCTACGTCAACCGTGCGTATTTTCGTGCTTAATCACGCCCATCCATTTGAATCGTGCACCTTTATAAAACTCGCTCCTCAAATGTTTCCTAGCTCAGTCAAGGTAATATTGAAGGTGAGATTACTAATTTATCGAGATGAAGTGGAAACTATGTACATGTAAACTCCTCTTTTTGGGTGTGTATCGCACCACATTTTCATAACTAGGACGACTATACGCCTCTTTTCCCACGCTTGATCTATCGATATTATTGCATCTTCGACAATGCCTTTGCTTCATTCTTCATTCATCTCGCCAAAAGGCAAAGCATACATGAATCTAAACTTTACATACTTGGATAAGTTTAGTCTTTGCATCCAAAATCGTGCGTCATAAACATCTCACACAGGCAACTTGCCATTCTAGAACTACACACGGCCTAATTTCCGTGAAACCCGAGATATGTAGGCAACTCAGAGACCGGGGTTCGGCCAAAAACACCCCAAAACTCCCATTTTCCTCTTTAAATCATTTTGCCTACCAGTCGTGATAAAATTGGCTATTCCGTCAACTATATTTGCCCGAAGACTCTTTCATCATCTCCGGGCAAAGAGGGGCAGCTGTTGACACCAATTTTGTCCCTCCATTTTTCGCAATTTGGCTATATTTAATTAAAATTTATAATAATAATTTTCCAAATAAAACTGAACTAGATAGTATGCATTTTACGTGTGTAAAATTATTATCAATCCCCTATTTATATAGTATTTATTTAATTGTAAATATATTACGTATTTACATTTATTTAGCTATTTTCCAAATTACGTAAGCTATTTTATGCAATTTAACGCATTACGATATTATTTAATAATTATTTGTGGCTATTTATATCTAATTAGTATTATTTGTAGTCATCTATATTTATTTATAATTAAGTACATTTATTTATAATTATTTATAAAATTTTCTATTTTTATGCTAATTATTTATATTTATAAGTATTTTAATTAAATACTAGTCATTTTTCTATTTCACAATTCCATTTATATTACATTCAGTCCACGTCATTGCCTTTTGTCCACGTGTGCGCCACCTAAGCTCCACCTAAGCTTACACCTCACTAAATACACTCCTAGCACAAAGTACAACTCTCCCCAAGTGTGCGTACACCATGTCATAGCATACAGTACAACCTTTCAAAGCGTCCTTATCCTTCATACACATCAGACACTATAATATACACATATGTATACTCCCTGACGTGGCATGATCCGAGCCCTTCGTTATTTTTATCCAACGGCTCACATCACTCCTAATATTTTTAATATTACAATCCCACCCCCTATCTTCCTAAACCCTAAAACATTTCCTCTTCTTTCTCATTATAACACCAGCAGTCGCATTCGTCTTCTCTCTCTCCCTTTCCCCAGTTACCATCCAGATTCAGCCCTCGCCTCCATCAAATCCGCCATCAAATCCGCCGTGACTCTCTCCTCTTTCCTATCTCTGATTGCACGGGGACAAACCACCTCTCTCTTCTTTGCCCCGTGAAATTCGAAATAGGAACAAGGAATTGGTATGAATCTCGTCAAATCCGGGCATGATACACACTGATTTAGCATGCACAAGGAAAGAAACAAGGAAATCTCTTTGAATCTGGACGAATTAAAGCTAAAATGGGCATAAACAAAGTGGGTCAAACAAGACCCGATTCGAACTCAAAACGGGTATTACCTTCTTTTTACTATGCATTTTCATTTTACTCAGTTTTCTATTATCCGATCCTTGGGAAAATTATCATACGTGTTCAATTAAGTTTATCACTACACGGTTAATAAAAATTGATGTAGTAATTCTGGTTGGCCACGGACGATTGTATAATGCTTTATCAATTGAGTTGGAGAAAATACACGACTAATTGATAACAACCTGATATGCTTATGTGTTGAATAAGTTCTAATGTTTGACGTTGTTAAATGAAGTCCGAATCGTCTGCTTGTTTTGGTTGAAATCCACAGGACGTTGTACGTATTTGAAGTAGTTATGTGTTCTATATATACATGCTGACTGATAGGATATGAAAGAGGGAATGATCATATTTCCATACATGGAAAATAATATTTTCTTTCAAAACTTTCCTCTTATAGTACCTCAAGTTTTCACACATGATTTGAAGATATATGAGCTGTTGAGATTGGGATATCTGTCCCCTTAATTCAAGCCTGAATTTCAATTCCTTATTTCAAGTGAACACCTTTCCTTTTCTTTATCATGAAAACTGATTTGTCTTTTGAAATTGAAGTTGAATCTTTTGAATATTTTCCTTCTTGACAAGTTCTTCCCTAGCCCTATATATACTAAGCTGACAACACTGAAAAAGGTGTACCTCTAACAGCCTCACAGAGAAACAGTCTTGGACATAGGACGCCACTCCTCTTGTGATTTCTGGAATACACAACTATACACACTGATACTTACATACTTTTACACAATTCTGCTCCTCTCTTTTCTTCTTTGGAAAAATACTTTGGAAGTACATTCTGGCAAATCTGAAATAGAAGAAAGCATAAAGGTAGCATGTTCTGTCTATGCTTCCCTATTGTTGGTTGAAAACCAAGAGTTGAAATCTGTGGTAGTACTTGTTTCAAAGTGCCCCCGCTTCATGCTATATTCCTCGTTGTTTTCTACCATCCCTGCTTGTTTAAACATTTAAGGTATATCTTCTAGAACTGGTTGAATGATATCTAGATAAAGTTATGTTTTTCATATGAATTGGTTCTGTAGAGATCTATGTATATGTTTGTGTTTGCTTGGGCTGTTTAGGGCCACCATCTAACTCTTTGCAGGTTCTATTAGGATGGCTAACAAGCCATACAATTCTTGAGAATGTCTACAGGCTGTAACCAGCCCTCGGCTAGATTGATGTCCAATTCTGTTAAAAAGGGCATTTGATGCAGTATGCCTTGGCTAGCTGAATAGTTCATTCAAAGTGTACTCAGGGCATTCCTTTCTTTCCTTCTCCTATTTTCCCCTAGACCCCTTCTCTGTATTTGTTAGGTGTTCCCCTTGGTGTGTACTTATTAATACAGGTGTGGCAATGAAAGTTGCTTGGGAAAGAAATAATTTAAATCGGCTAACAGAGGTCATTTCTAATCCTACTTTCCTACTTATGTGTAATGGAAGTTAGAATTGTAAAATAGGATTATCTATGCAATACATGAAATGTTTGACCCGATATGTATGCCGAATCTGAAAATAGTATATAGAGCATAACAGGTTTAGAAATTGAATTATAATAGGCTGCTTTGTCGAATGTCAGAAATAGGGCTCAAATCTCTTTAAAGGCTGAAAATTAGTTTATTTGTGCAAAACGATTTTCTGGATTACAACAGTATGTTAACAGGTTTAAACCTGAAATTTTAATGTCAATTTATATTGTTTATGCAATTTGTTAAACTCTGTAATTGGATCATTTTCTGAAAATAGGCTAAAATCTCAGTATTATCAGAAACGGGGCTGTTTCTGTAAATTGTATACTCTGATAACGTAGAAATATATTTTGAGTGGCCAAAACTAAAATCTGAGAGTCTAAATAAACTATCTACACCATTTGAGATCGTCCTAAGTTAGATCATTTTCTGAAAAGGCTAGAAACGTAAGACTGTCTTAAAATTGGATTATTTCTGCAAATGTGATATCTTAGAAATATTACTGGAAATTGCTGAATTTGAATTTAATGTTATGCCTTTTCCCAAGTTTAATTTGGAGGCCTATTTGCTACATATTGTTGAGAATTGTTTTGTTTGATATCGCTTGTTTTGATTACCATGCATGACCATATTATTATTTGACGCCTAGATGTCTAGATTTCGGGCACTTAATATACATAGGAGAGTTCAGAAATTTTATATTTTAAATTAGTAGTCTCAACGGCCTCCGAAACGTTAAGTGGGGCGCTAGTAAACCTTTTAGGACGTTTTAAAAATTAGAAAATGCTTTAGTTAAATACTCAAAGAGGGTATGTGGGTTAAAGAGAATTAAGCACCTCGGAGATGATGGAAATTACCTGAGCTATATTTGATAGTGGATTCTGAAACTATCGTCCCTTACGAAAGCTGGGTTCTGATCCGAATAGGATAATAAAACCTAGGGTTATCTATTCAAGTGATTAATTAGTTATCTATTTATTATTTTGTGGCCATTTGTGCAATATGACTACCATTTTAAATTATTTATGCAAATATATTAAATTGCCGATTTTACTTATTTTGCACCCTATATCTCTTTCGTTTACTTTATTTA
Organism: Petunia axillaris subsp. axillaris; assembly: GCA_029990575.1. Taxonomy (NCBI): domain Eukaryota; kingdom Viridiplantae; phylum Streptophyta; class Magnoliopsida; order Solanales; family Solanaceae; genus Petunia; species Petunia axillaris. Next base: position 13,413,087 of record JARKNS010000006.1, read on the forward strand.
TATTTTATCCTTTTATAAGCAATATGTTAAACCCAATATAGAAATCCGCCGGGAACCACGTTCAGTAGAACCTAGGAGGTGCCTAACCCCTTCCTTATAGGTTATTTCGAACACTTACCCAAATCTCAGACTGGTAGACTGACCCAGAGTTAATTCTTTAAATAGAATTAGAAATTAATAGGTGACCTAATACGCCTAGGAAATTTATTAGGTGGCGACTCCAAAACTTCCAACTCCAAACGAGTTACCCCAGTCAAATTCGAAACCCGACTCGCCTCGACTTGAGTCCAAAATTGGGTATGACAGCATCTGATGACTCGCGATCGGGATGAACATTCTCATATTCTGAGGCAGTAAGTAGGCAGAAATGCCCTGAAGCTTCCAGCACTTGCCCCAGCAGCTCCAACTGTGCAAACATGGACTGCAACTCCCGTGCTTGGCTCCTTGTAAATGGTTTGCCCGTGCATCGGGTTGCATCATTCTCCCCGTATTGAGAAGAATCAGTCCACAGATTCACTTATTCTTCGACTTTGAAGGGAGACAAGTCACACACGTTGAAAGTGTTGTGTACTTGGTAGTTGCTTGGCAAGTCCACCTTGTACGCGTTGTCATTGAGGCGTTCAAGGATTTGAAATGGACCATTGCCTATAGGTATCAATTTGCTCGTCCGCTTGTTGGGACACCTATCCTTCCGGAAATGAACCCACACCTAATCACAGGGCTCGAAGATAACCTTCTTCCTTCCATTGTTTGCTCTTTTGGCAACTTCTTGATTTTCTTCTCGAGTTGTTTCCTTACTTGCTCGTGAAGTTGCTTCATCTCTTGAGCTCTCACCTTGGCATCTAAGCTTAAGACAACATCACTAGACAAAGGCATAAGATTCAAGGGGCTAAGGGGATTAAAACCATACACAACCTCGAAAGGCGTCATGCAAGTAGAAGTACGCATGGTTCTATTTTATGCAAACTCAATCAAAGGTAGATGTTGTTCCCAAGAAGCAAGTTTTCCCTTAACCAATTCTCTAAGCATGGCACCCAAGGTTCTATTGACAACCTCGGTTTGGTCATCAGTTTGGGGTGGCAATAAGTGGAGAATAACAACTTAATGCCAAGCCTCCCCCATAGCTCTTTCCAAAAATGACTAAGGAACTTGGGATCCCTATCACTAACAATAGTTTTTGGGACCCCATACAATTTAAGTACATGTTCAACAAACAAATTGGCTACATGGGATGCATCATCAACCCTATGACATGGAATGAAATGAGCCATTTTGGAAAATCTATCAACTGCCACAAAGATGCTATCTTTTTCCCTCTTGGTCCTAGGCAATCCAAGCACAAAATCCATAGAAATATCAAGCCAAGGACCTAAGGGAATGCGGAAGGGTGAGTACAAACCATGCGGAAGTAACTTTGACTTAGCTTGCCTACACTCCAATTATTGGCCATACACCCTCACAACATACACCCTCATCTTAGGCCAATAAAATTGCTCCTTAAGAATCTCCATGGTCTTGCCTACTCCAAAATGCCCCATTAGTCCCCCACTATGTGCCTCTCTCACTAGCAACTCTCTCCAAGATGAACTAGGCACACATAACTTCCTATTCCTAAACAAGAATCCTTCAAACTTATGAATGTTGACACCCAATTTTGTCCCTCCATTTTTTACAATTTGGGTATATTTAATTAAAATTGATAAAGTAATTTTCAAATAAAATTGCATTAGATAGCATGCACTTATGTGCGTAATACTATTATTAATTCTCTATTTATATTATCCTTACTTGATTGTGACTATATTACGTAATTGCATTATTTGGGCTATTTTCTAAAATACGTATGCTATTTGTGCAATTTAATGTATTACGATATCATCTAAGAATTATCTGTGACTATTTATATCTAATTAGTATTATTTGAATATATATATATATATTTGATTAAATATATTTATTTATAATTATTTACAATTTTTCCTATTTTAAACTAATTATTTATATTTATATACGTTTTAGTTAAATACTAGTCCATTTGATATTTCACAACTCTATTTCTACTACACAAAGTCCCCATCATTTTTTTAATCCACGTGTACACCACCTAAGCTTCACCTAAACCTACACCTCACTAAAACACACATTAAGCACATGTAAAACTCGTTTTAGCACATGGTACTGCCTCCCAAAGCACCCTTTAGCACTTTATACTCATCCACCTAAGCAAATAAAGCCACACATACACAATATATACGTGCATACGTGGCTGAATCATAGCCCTTCATCGCCGATATCCAACGGTTAAGATTAAGTATAGCACTTTTAAAATTACACTCATACCCCCCACACTAAAACCCTCACACACTTCTCACCTTTCCCTTTCCCTAACCCCAGCCGTCAACCTCGCCTTCTCTCTCCTCCTTCTCTTCAAAATCGGTCTAGATACACCATAACCACATCTCCGCCGTTAGCGCCGCAGCTCCGCCCTTCTCTCCTTTGTTCTCGTCATTTTATACGAAAAAGGGAAACAAACTCCTTGACCTCTCTCTTGCTAATTCGAAAAGGAAAAGAAAGAATCAAAGTAAATCAATCAATACAAAGTTGGAATAGATACAATACAAGGGAAAGATTGAAGATTTAAACGGGAATCAAGCAAACAACAAGGCAAAACGGGTCGAGCTAGAGTTGACCCGAACCGACTCTTTCATCCCTAACCTGAACCGGTTCTAAAACTGGCATGACACACACTGATTAACACGGACAAGGAAAGAATCAAATGATTCGAACCTGAATCTATGAAAATCAAAGCAGGCCCCGAGTCAGCTTGAACGCGACCCGACCCGCGTTGCATTCGGGTAATATCTTTCTATTATTTTTCTGTTTCATTCTATTTCTATACTGATTGTGAATAATATGCTTATTCTTTGATCACATGCCTATTAATTTTATCCATGATTATATGTTAAAGTGTTTAGGATTTAAATTAAAATAGTTTAATTATGTTGGCTAATTAAAACTTGGTCCAATTTGATTCGTGGAGCAACTGCTCGAACTATTTCAAATTAGTTTGAAAGTAAATTCGCATTGGTTTAATTTGAATTCGAAGTGTTCGCCCGTCTACTGATTTACTGTTAGAAGTTTTGTTTCAGTTTGATGTCGATACTATGCAGAATTAGTATGGCTATAATTTCCCGTTAATAATGAAGCATGTACTTACGCATATGTATACATAGTCCTTGATTTACTGAAAGTGAAAAGAGATAGGAGCAAATTTGACATGCTTCCCCCTTTAATGAAAATGCAAATCTTTCCCTGCTTAATTATGATATTTTTGAATTTTTCTTGCTTCCCTTGTAAACCAAAACTAAATATACGCATCCATTGGTATTGTTTCCTTGTAAACGAGATTGACATCTTCTCCTTTTCACACCTAAATTTTCCTTTCTTGAATTCTGATTGATAGAATATCTCTCTTAATTTTAGCTATGTCAAATGTTGGGTTTTCTTTTGTATGAAAACATAATTTACATCTACCATTTATAGTAAAAGTTTGAATATTTTTGAAGTCTTTTCCTTGTAATATATACAACTTTATCCTACACCTATAAATAGCAGTCATCTCTCATCCTTTAGGGGGGACCATCACACAGATTCTCCCATCTCTTCTCTTCTCTGGAAACACCTTCAGCATGTTCTCTACACTCTTTACACCTCTTCTCCTACTCTTGTACGCCGAAAGTACTCTTGGAAGAAGCTCTCTGTGTTCTGTTTTTCTATTCCACTCTAAAGCACTAGAAGCTGCCTTCTTTCACTCTCAAGTTGTTATTCAAGATTGTTGCCTTAACTATTGGTATACCAAGTAGTTAAACGTCACTAAGGTATCATTATGGAGCAGGTGAATGGCTGTTAATACCATGATTCTTCATATTATTGACTATATAATTTGTTTGTTATGGCTAGTCGTTCGGCTTGTTCTTCTATGTTTAGTTGTGATATTGAGGGCTGTTTTGAGCCCTACTTCTAACCCCTTTTATTGCAGCTTGTGGTCTGTATTTAGACCAACCTAGAATAGCATATGCTATACCTCTCTATACCATTTTTGTTTGCAGGTAAAATGTCATATTGGCTTGAAGGTGAACTTGAAAAGTTGAAGGGATAAAGGCCTTGTCCTACTCTTATCTCTCTGTTGTTCTTTTAAATATATTAGAACTTTAAAACTACTGAATCATGTATTCATTAGGTTGTTTGGTTTGTAGTAAGCACCATAAGGTGCAATCTGATTGATTAAGAAAGGGTATTGTATGCAGTTTGATGTTAGGTTCTATAAATGGCTATAACAGGGGCCAATCTTACTTTTCTTTCGCTTCTTTTAATTTTACATGTTGAAAAGTTTATAGACGCAAACAGTCGTTGAAATAGGATTATTTGTCCAATGTTTAATGCGAAAATGTTGTATGTTAGAATCTGAAATTTTATGTCAAGCAGGGCGGTATTAAAAGTTTGATCTAATAGGAGGTATTTTGTGCAAAATATTCAAAAGTAGGCTGAAATTGAAATGAGCGCCGAAGGCTGGCCTGTCTCTGCAAATCTCAAAATCTGGAAACTTAACAGGTAAAAATTTCGCGTAGGGGCCTATTTGGCGCGCGCTAATTGATTTGTAGCCGTCAAAAATAAATTCGCTGAGAAATAGCCACCTCCGGACAAGTCCCAGTATAAATACTGGGGTTTTGAACAAGTTTTGTTCAAAGCCCCAGTATTTATACTGGAAAGCTTCAGTAAACTAACTCCAGTATAAAATACTGGGGCTTTTGTTCAAAACCCCATTATTTTGTTATGGGACTTTGTATAAAGCTTCAGTCCCATAACAAAATGCTGGGGCTTTGAACAATTTATATATAAAGTCTCATAACAAAATAATTGGATTTATCCCTTTGATGGGACTAATCCCATTATTTTGTTATGGGATAAAGTTACATAACAAAATAATGAGACCTTTGAACATGTTAGTTCAAGGTCATATTATTTTGTTATGAGATTATTTTGTTATGGGATTTTATATAAAGCTTCAGTCCCATTTTGTTCAAAGCCCAAGTATTTTGTTATGGGACTAGTCTGGGTGTTTTTTCACGCTAATGGAGCGTAAGTGTGCGCACAAATTTTTGGCTATTTCTCAATGAATTTTGAAACAATGAATAAAATTCTTTGAGTGCGTCCAAAAATAGCTACGCATCAAAATTTCCCACTTGATAGTATCAAATTGTAACACGTCTGAAATCGATTTAGGAAGGGGCTAAAACTGAAACTCAATTTTGAAATTGGCCTATTTCCACAAAGGCTTAAATTAGTGGGAGCGTAACACGTTTTAAACGAAAGCTATACTTATTTTTAAGTTTCTCCAAGTTAACTAATAACTTGTTAGAGATTTTTGGACTTTGGAGGTCAAGCCTCTAAAATTACACTATTTTACATTTATGAGTTATTCTTTCAAATCTTTATTATTTGCTACATCAATTACTTGTTGCCTAAATGTCACTCATTTTATATATATGTTCTTCATTATTTGCTCACTAAAATATATAGTGACACTTTCTAACTATTATTATTTGTTTATTATGTTAATAATAGCTCAACTTGTTATGTGTTAAAATAGATATGTCTTTATGTGTGCATATATGTATATATAGATAGACAAATAGAATTCTAAATATACTCTTTATTTTAAATTAAATATTTTAAGCGCGATCTCAAATCAAAGTTACCAAAGGTATGTGATCAATAATGTCATAATACCATTTTCTAGTGGTACATATTTTTTTATACTATATATTTTCTCTTTGTTTTTTTCATTTAAAAATAAACTTGTGCTGATGAAAGTAAAAGATGACTATATACTTTATTAGTTTGGTCAATTAGTTGATTTAGTTTAACTTGGTAACTCATGACCGTATACGCAACATGTATCTGTTCAATGCTAATCTTGAAAATTATACTGAATAGCCAAATTCAAATGTGTCGTGTTGTGTTTGATCAAGATTTGCATAAGTGCACCAAGATGAGAGATCTACTAAGTTTTTGAACCCATTTTGAGAGATTAGATTGATTATGGGCTGTAGTTGCAGAAATAATCTTGAACTAAGTGTCCTTTTTGAAGCTGCTCCTTTTGTATATGTTCCAACTTGGTTGCGTTTCATGCTCTTTTATTCGTTTGTTTAACTTTTGTCCCTTTAGCTAAAATTGCATATTCTAAACCCAATATAAAAATCGGCCGGGAACCACATTTGTGGAACTTAGGAGGTGTCTAACCCCTTCTTTCTAGGTTAACTTGAATACTTATCCGAATCACTGATTAGTAGACCAAACCGGAGTTATTCTTTAAATTAAAGTAGAAATACTTTTAGGTGACCTGATACGCCTAAACTAATTTATTAGGTGGCGACTCCAAAACTTAAACTCCAAACGAGTTTCCCAAGTCGAAAACCACTTAATTACCTTTAACTAGAGTGCGACAATGAAACCTCTTTTTCTCTACATCAGCACTAGGTTCCTCCTCACCACACATTCGATTGATTCTCCTTCCTCTTTCCTCCAATTCATAATTAGCATAAAATTCCCCAAACTCCGGATCATTAGACTACATCTCCTTCATACTTTCAAAACCCATGAGTTTGGACCCCAAGGTATTCAACAATACTTGCCTTCTTGATTGAAGCACAAACTTTCTTGACAAGGCATCCACCACCACATTCTTTTTCCCCTTTTTGTAATGGATTACATAAGAAAAAGTTTCAAGGAACTCCGCCCATTTGGAATGTCTCACTCAATTTCTCGTGATATTTGAGGTGTTTCAAAGATTGGTGGTTTGTTCTAACGACAAATTCTTTGGACCAATGGTAATGTTGCCAATGAGCCAATGCCCTCACCGAAGTATACAACTCTTTATCATAAGTGAAATATTTAGTGGTTGCTCCCTTGAGTTTCTCACTAAAATAGGCAATGAGTTTTTGATCTTGCATCAACACGGCTCCAATTCCTACTCCACTAGCATCACACTCAATTTCAAAGGTCTTATCAAAGTTTGGCAATTGAAGAAGAGGTATGGAACTAAGCACTTCTTTCAATTTTACAAAAGCCTCTTCTAGCTCCTTTCCCCACACAAATGCCTTATCCTTCCTTATCACTTCGGTCAATGGTGCGGCTAGAGTGCTAAATCCCCTCACAAATCTCCTATAAAAGCTAGCCAACCAATGAAAACTTCTCACATCACCAATGCTTTTAGGAGTGGGCCAATCCCTGGCCTCCACTTTAGCCTCATCTACTTTCAGACCATTTGTACTCACCACAAAACCAAGGAAAACAACTTTTTCAACACAAAAAGAGCACTTTTTCAAATTAGCAAAAAATTGTTCCTTTCTCAAAACATCAAACACTTGTTTCAAATAATCAGCATGCTTATCAATGGATTTGCTATAGATAAGAATGTCATCAAAGTAAACTACAACAAATTTTCCAATGAAAGATTTCAGCACATGATTCATTAACCTCATGAAGGTTGAAGGAGTATTGGATAAGCCAAATGGCATGACAAGCCACTCATAAAGGCCAAAGTTAATCTTAAAGGCCGTCTTTCACTCATCACCTGGTTTCATCCGAATTTGGTGGTATCCACTCCTCAAATCAATTTTAGAGAACACACAAGATCCACACAACTCATCAAGCATATCATCTAACTTAGGGATAGGATGACGATACTTTACCGTGCTCTTGTTGATGGCTCTACAATCCACACACATGCACCAAGTCCCATCTTTCTTTGGCACTAAGATGACCGGGACCGCACATGGGCTCAAGCTTTCTTGCACAAGTCCTCTTTAAAGTAACTCCTCCACTTGCTTTTGGAGCTCTTTAGTGGCCTCCGGGTTGCTTCTATAAGCGGCCTTGTTGGGCAATTGGGAGCCCGGAACAAGGTCAATTTGATGCTCAATGCCTCTTAGTGGTGCCAATCCACTAGGCAACTCCTCGGGGAAGATGTCTTCATAACCTTGCAAAAGAAAAGAAATAGAACTAGGAAAAGAAGGGATTAGTTCATTAGTAAACAAAACATGGTCCTTTTGTAGGAGGAGAATCATGGGCGCTCCTTCCTCCACATCTTTCAAACACTCCTTCTTAGACAAGAACAAGTTCACTCCCTCTTTTGTTTCCTCACTCTTTTGTATGACAACTCCCACTCTCTTATCCTCCACAAATCCCTCTTTCTTTCCTCTCTCGGTTTTCAACTTCAACTCCCTTATCTTCCTACAACCCTCACTCACTTGTGCGGGAGTCAATGGGTTGAGAATAAACTTCCGACCCTCCAATTCCAAGGCATACTTGTTAGTCTTGCCATCATGCCTTGCCAAACAGTCATATTGCCAAGGCCTACCAAGCAAAATGTGAAAAGCTTGCATCGGTACCACATCAAATAAAATCTCATCATGGTAGTCCCCAATCTTGAATTTAATCAAAGCTTGCTTGGTTACCTTTAGCTCACCACACTCATTCAACCATTGTAGCTTGTAAGATTGTGGGCGCTTCCTAGTGGGTAGTTTGAGTTGTTCAATCAAAGTGGTGCTCACCATATTGACACAACTACTACTATCAATAATTAGAGAGCAAGTAGTCCCTTGAACCTTATTATATGCATGGAAAAAATTCTATCTTTGACTCGATTCCTCCTTCACTTGCACCCCCATTATTCTTCTTACCACAAGAGTAGCGTAATCTTCCTCTAATTGCTCACCTACCAACGGGCCCTCGTCAAAATCATCATCACATGACATACCCCCTATCTATCTCATCTATATCACTACCAACCGTTTTATAGCCCCCATCACCCAAAGAAACAATAGTTCTCCTATTTGGGCAATATCTCGTCATGTGGCCACGACCATTACATTTATAACTTTGAATGTTAGACAAGCTTTCAATTTTAGCTTTGTTACCTCCCACCTTTAGCTCTAGTTTGGGCTTGGCTTTGTCAAATTGGCCTTTGAACTCTCGCTTGGGCTTCTTTGCTTTGTCCTATGGGCTATAAGCCTTCAAATTATCATTTCCTTTGTTCCAAGTGGAAGAGATGTTTTTGGACTTGTAGGACTTGTCCAATTTAATCCCTTTCTCCACCTTAAGAGCCGCTTGAAAAGCATCATTCAAGCTTTCATATTGGTGCAATTCCATGGGAGAAGAGATTTCCCTATTCAAGCCTCCACAAAATTTTGGTATGAGGAATCGATCACCATCTTGAATGTTGGCCCTTGTCCTTGTCTTTTCAAATTCATCAAAGTATTCCGGCACACTCTTGTTCCCTTGCCTCAAATTGTAGAATTTATTGATCAACTCATCTTTATAGTTGGTGGGTAGAAATCGAGCCTCCATCATGACTTTCAAAGCCGCCCATCCACCATTGGCAATTAGCCCTAGAGTTTCCCTTTGCCTTCATTTGGACTTCCACCAAGTAGAAGCATAATTCTCAAATTGAGTAATGACATACTTGACCTTTGTAGCTTCTTGAACATTGTTGGTTTGAAAGATTCTTCCATCTTGACAACCCACTCTAGATACTTTTCGGGATCACTTTCTCCTTGGAAAGTTGGTAGGTTGATCTTTATGGTGTTCAATCCTCTATCATCATCATGATGTCTCCGATGTCCACCATAACCCCCGTAGTCATAGTAGTCATCTTCACGCTCCGCTCTCCCTTGGTAACCTTTCCCAAATCGACCACTTCGACCCCTATTTTCCCTTTGTCGTGCATCTCTCGGATAGTGAAAAGGGTCATCATCATAGTTCTCATGTGCATGAAAAGACTCATCTTCATGTGGCCTTGGAGTATCATCCCCTGGTGGTTCATTTCTTGGAAGATCATGAGTGGGATCCTTTGTTGTGGGGTGTCATTTGGAGAATAGGTCTCTTGGACCACCATGTGAGAGTAGCGGTCATTAGCCCGAGAGACTCGGCTTGGTCCATCACCCTGCACCCCCACGGTTGGAGGTGTTTCAATCACTTACTTACCCATTTCCCGAAGCCTATCTTTTCGGGATAGGTCATCAACCGTCTCCTTTATTCCTTTGAACTCATCTTGAATTGAATTAACACTTGCCACCAAGGCTTGCAACATGGTTTTAAGTTCCATGTCTGCCTCGACTTCCTTTTGAGCCATCTTACCTGCAAACAATTAAACAAACAAGGTTAGTAGAAAGAGTCCTCATCGAGTCGCTCCCTAAGTGTTTAAACTCAAATTGATTGCACTCAATTCACTCGTGTTTTTACTCAACGATTGGCTTTTACTCGCTCTAATACTCTCACCAGACTTTCTTTTTTCCACTCTTGGCTAATGAAAATTTGCTCTTCGCACACAAGTCCGACTTGACAATCAAATTCAAACTAATTCGGGATGGAAAGGAATTGTTGTGACAAGAAACGGACAATTGAAACTAACGGACGGAATTTAGAAAATTCAAAGAAAGGAAAAAGAAAGGCACGAATCGAATTGACACGAATTGGATTCGGATTTGGATGAAATTTTGTTTCTGATCTAGAAACTCACTGTACTTGATGCTGAAATTGGGTTCCGGTTGATTGGAAACTGTTCCAGGACTGTTGCGAGCAATATGTCTAAGAAACCGTTTTTCCGGGAAATTGTTGTTCAGTGCGACCGCGTGAGACACAACGCGATCGCGAGGCTTATTCTGGGAGCTACTGAGCGATCGCGTAAGACAGTCACGATCGTGTAGGCTTTTTAATTCTTGGCCTGCGCGATAGTGCTTGATAGAGCGCGTTCGCGTAGGCTTTTGGGCCTGAAACAGAATCCGTTGTTCAAACCCTCTTTTCCATTTGAATCTTAACAAACCACCGTATTTTTGCTCCAAATTTGAGATTTACACTAGTTGTTGGTCCGTGAACAAACTCCGATAGTTGAATCTTCAATAGCAACAACCAATTTTAAAAGCCCCAATTTCTTGATGAAGAACCCAAATTTTTGAATCTTCAAATCAGCACCCCAATTGTTGTTGTTTGTTCAATTCCTTCTAGGAATAGCTTATAGGATCCAATATCTTCAGTTGTAACAAAAATTTCACCCAAAAGAAACCTAAACCTAAGACTAACTTTTTTGGGATTTTTGGATTTTTGATTTTTTTGTGGTTTTTCAGATTTGATAGACAATGGGTTAGTGTTTGTGAGAACAAGTACTAATCCAGCTCTGAACCAAATGATACGAAATTAATAACACAAAATAAAATTAACAAGAATTGAAAAGATGAAATGAAGACCCAGTTTTGATTAGAAAATATTAGAGAAGTAGATTAGGGAAAGATTAGCCTAATCACCCTTCTAATCGTCCAACAAAAGGAACCAAAACTATTTGATCCTCAATTAGATGAAATCTAATTGCAAATCAAGGACATAATGTGGTTAAACAAACTAGCTTAGCCAATAATCTCACAATATTCTTAATCATCAAAAGCTAACCCTCAAATAATGACAATAAGGGTCTAATATAGTATTTCTAAAATTGGCACAAATTGCCTTAATTACCCCTTAACATTGGGCCTTCAAAGTCATTAGTTGAAAATGAGCTTCTGATTCACGTCTCATCAAGTTCGTGCAGGAACGCGCGCTATCGTGCATTTTATTAAATTAGAGCCTCGCGATTGCGGCTATGGTCATCCGATCGCGAAGGCGTGGACCTTCAACCAACTTCAGCCTCCTGCGCGATCGCGTCTGAGGACTCGCGATCGCGGCAGTCTTCTTTTTGGCCTTCCGCGATCGCGTCTGACGACTCGCGATCGCGATGAACATTCTCAGATTCTGAGGCAGTAAGCAGGCAGAAATGTCCTGAAGCTTCTAGCACTTGCCTCAGCAGCTCCAATTGTGCAAACATGGACTGAAACTGCTGCAACTCCCATGCTTGGCTTCTTGTAAATGGTTTGTCCGTGCATCGGGTTGCATCATCTTCACCCACACCCAATAGCCATTGAATACATCTCAGATCTGACTGAGAAAGACCGAAAAGGATATGTTTATTCATTGAAGATCTGACTAATGTAACTCTTTTTTTTTCTTTAAATAAGGATAGTCGCCGGTGAAACATCTCCGGTGGAGATTATGGATAAAATGCAGAGAACAAAGGGGAAATGGGGTTGGTTTGGAGTGTTAGGGAATTGGGATGAAGAAAGAAAATTTCGGGGAGGGGGTGGGCCAGTGAAGGCTTTTAAATTTATTCTTTTTCTTCTAAAAATTTAAGAGTGCCTTGATTTTTTTTTAAATCCATGTGTCATTTCCTGATTTGATCATTTGACACGTGAACGGTAATTGTGTTTTACGCGCAAGGTATGCTGGTCTCGAGTGTTCAAAAGATCCACTTCTGCCAAAATAAAGTGTCTATCTGATCATTAGGTAAGTTGGAGTGTCTATATAAGAATTGAGTACAACTTAGAGGGGTCATCTATTATTCTGCCTAAAATATAATGTGTTATTTTTTTGTGCATTACGATTGTAAGGGATCGTTCGGTTGCTCGGCTAAGGGGTTAATACCCGCACAAAACTCCACATTAATTTAGCGCAGTGTTCTGTTGGTTTCTGTGAAACTTTAATACCCGCATAAAATTAGTGCAATGTTTGGTTGCGTTTTTGCATATTCCGCATTATTAATACCTGCATTATTAATGCGGGAATCTATGTATTATTTTATGCGGGGTGGAAGGTGGTATTAATAATATGGGTATTAATAATGCAAGTATTAAAATGACAAATTTAACCCTCATAATAATAAGGATATTTTAAAAAAAAATTTAAGGAGTAAATAAATATTTTAAATAATAATATTATTTGTTAATTTGTAATATATCAGTTATTCAATAAATAATTCCTACGTTATGATATATGCATGGCTAATACCTACATTACTAAACCCCATATAACTAATACCTGCATTATCAATACCCACATTATTAATACCAACATTACGAATATCTGTATTAATAATTAATACCCGCGTAAAAAGCTCCTTCAATCGAACGACCCCTAAGTGTTTATGCCATGTAATTTTTCCAAATTTTTACGAGGAAGGCAACTGTCAAATTTTTTCGTGAAATAGACAGATAACGTAGTTGCAAATTTGACCTTTGTAAGAAATATTTTACAAAAATAGTCTCTTTTAGAAAAGTTGTTGGCCATAGCCAGAGAAAAATATTTGGCGATTGTCGAATCTTTGCTAATACAAAGATCTAGCTGTCGTCATGACTTTTCTTACTGAGGTTAAATTGGTAAGACTTTACTGACTGGGGTCAAATCTGTGCGAAGAGGTATCCTAGTTATGTAAATCATCCGGCAGCTGTAAGTTGTAAAAATTTGGCATGGAAGCCTATTTGGCATGCGCTAATTGATCCGTAGCCACTGAAAAGTTCAGGTATAAAATATTGGGACTTTGAACATAACTCTACTGTACTTTTACATAAAACTTCGATTTTGCTGAAACTTTGAATAAAACTCTAGTTTTTTTTACTAGATTTTAGTTCAAAGTCTCAGGTATTTGTTCTGTGGCTAGCCTGAGTGTTGTTTAACGCCAAGAGGCATGTAAGTGTGCGGGGAGGTAATTTGGCTATTTCTCAATGAATTGTAAAATGATGGATGAAACTCATTTAGAGTGTCCAAAAATGGCTACGTACGGATCATGTATTTGTTATGTGGCTAATTTAAGTGTTGTTTTAACACCAAGAGACTGTAAGTGTGTGGGGAGGTAATTTGACTATTTCTCAATAAATTTTGAAATGGTAGATGAAACTCACATAGAGCATCCAAAAATAGCTATGGATCGAAATTTTGCTAGTAAGTTTCATCAAGACTAGCACTTCATGAAATAAAGTGGGCCGGCATAGGAAGCCTAGGTACTATCCGTGTTCATACAGTTTTCGTTGGTGGATGTTTGTTAATTTTGACCAAGTCAAAATTGTCCGTTCATGTGTATTGACGGGCCTAATTTGGAGAAGTTAAGAAATGGGAAAAACTCCATTCTAAAACTGGCCTAATTTGTACTCTCTCCACTTTAAAAAAAAAAAAAATGAATCTTTTCATTTTTCGAGAATCAAACCGGATAAACTTTGACCAATAATTTAATATGATTTTTTTCATCATATTGATATGGGATGAATTGCATGTTATAGCACTTTCGTATAATTTTTGAATATGTAATTTTTTATTTAAAAATATTAATTTAATAGTCAGATTGATTCTCAAAAAACGAAAAGGTTCATCTATTTTGAAACAGAGCGAGTACTAAAGATCATTTTTCTGAGGAGAAAAACAAAGAGTAAAGTTTGTGGCAGTCTCTTGAAAACAATCCTAAGATTTTACACTGGAAAAAATACACAAAATCTTAATCAATTTTATGCCAATTGCCAAACTATATGATCCTAATTAAATACGTATTAACTTAAACTCCTTATCAAGATCAGAGGCGGAGATAAATACATATATATAGACTTTTATATTTTTATTTTATATATTTATATTAAAGAAGATAGCATTGTTTCCACCGCTCTCAAGTCCTAGGCTTCGGCTCCGATCAAAATGGTTGATAATGGGAACTTTTCTGGACGTCTAAAATTTTCTGTCTATATTTCGACATTCGGAAGCTCTAATTCCTCCTATTTGCTAGCTGTAGGAATGTATTCTAATGTCACACAATCGAACCAGCGGCTGGAAAAGTAGATAATATATAAATCAATGCGTACCAGCTTGAATATGCGATTAAAAATGCAACAAGACAACCTGGACATGACGTAAATTAAACTTTATAAACCGTACAGTGATATAAACCATGCAGATGTTAGTAGACAATTGCTTGTAGCTGGCAGCTGTTAATTTTTGGATCAACATAAGGCATATATTCCTTTTTGGTTCATTTAATTAAGTTTCTTTATTAATTCAATCGGGAGGCTGAACTTTCTTCCTTTTTTTTTTTTGGGAATTTGAATTAATTCAAAATGATTTGTTGTTCAGAAAGATATCAATCAAGCTTGGTAACAATTTCACTTAAAACTAGTCATTTATGTGGTAACATTTACTAGTTGGGGACGAGTTAAATTAAGAGCTTTCCTTTTATAACATTTTTTCTCAAAGATTTTATAATTATGATTTAATATAAATTATTATAACTTATAGTAGTAATTTTTATGTAAATTCTAATAATGTAAATTTTATTTTCAAATAGTTGAAGGATCTATATCTAATTCTGATAACATGGTCAAAATTAAGAATTTTGATCCTCATTCTCTAAACTTTGCTATATAAAGTGAAAGGGTGAGAGTACTGGATATCTTACTGTTTTCACCTTCATATTTTGAAGCTTCACTAGAATTAATGGCAAATGCGAAAGTATTTGCGTCCTAAAGCAACCCCAATATACAGTAACGAGGAAAAGGATTATAGAGGAGCATGTAAGTATAGGAGTATATAAGAAAGCTTTGTGCAAGTTGCGTGGCTCAACACGAAAAATCAAAACCATGCACCCACACAGCTTTCTTTTTCATTCCTGATCTTTCGTCTATCTAGCACAGAATATAATCATCAGAGATGTTGGGGTAGAATCTAGGATAAATGACCGTCCTTGCGGTATCTTCATGCAGATCGCGCATTTATATTTTCATTAAAATCTTGCATAGCTAGCTAGCAGTTGAAAGTCCTTAAGAACAAAAATGTCGAAAAAAGCTATTCCACTCTTGTTGTCGAGTCAGACGGAGCTTGGCTGGTACGTTCACCTTATTAAAAAAATGGTTAAGTACTATATACTCATACTCAAAATTTGCAGTTTCTTTTTACACAACACATTTATTTTAGCTGCTTACCTAAATTATTTGCCATACTTTTCTAGGTAACCAACCCAGTTTCGGTGTAGAAATTTTGGATTTAATTGTTTACACTATAAGTAATTAATAATTTGATTGTGGAAAATGTAAATCTTCATTTGCAGCACCAGTGAAAGTGAAAATACAACATAAACATACTCAATTAATCTAGTAGTGTTATTGTGATCTAATAGAACGCATACACATACTTAAAATAGTATTAGAGTACAACAGTACTAAATTTAAATTTCACCATCATTATTCATTCATCAATTAATGAATTAAACTATGCGCGTGTTTTGTCAAAATAAAAGAATTAAGACCCTCACGCTCGTCAACTATTAATAGCAAGACATAAAATAATTAAATAATCAAAGTATCTCATCTTTCAGAGTTTTTTATATTAATTCGTAATATGCACTTTGAAGATATGAAGTCTTCATGGGAATATATTATCAGGTGGTCAAAAACGTGCATGGCCAGAAAGAATATATCTATATCCTCCCACTTGCCCATTATGCAGGAAACGAAATAGTATCTGTTTTTAACACTACGTGATTGGATTATTTAGTAATGTTTTTTATTTGAGCCGTGAGAATGAGGAATTTAGTAATGAGTATTTTACTTTCTTTAATATACTCGGCCAATATGAACTCAGATTAATCGAACGTGCAAGTACCGGATGATTAAGCAAATAGCATCGGTCTTTCAAAAAGTTACTTTTGTATTGTTGCAGTCCAGTTTTCGGAGCATCTAAATAAAGCTCAGAATCTGTTGAAAGTTCCTTTATGGTTTAGAAAGAGGACCTCCACTTTCACCTAGTATAAATAGACTCACCATGAACACCCCCATTTTCAAGCAACATAGCTCTGAGCTTGGATAAATAAATCGTTTTATTTTTCCAGCTCTTTCTTGCTAGTTGCTTATTATATTCCTTTGTCCTTCCCCTAATATTATCACAAAAGAAACGACCATCGGTTTGGGAGTTCGAGTGATTGATTAAGTATCAGAAAATGGACAAGCTACAAAGATTGGCCACAGAACAGGGAGTAGTGATCTTTAGCAAGAGTACATGTTGCTTGTGCTATGCAGTCACTATCTTATTTCAAGAACTTGGAGTAAATCCATATGTTCATGAAATTGATCATGATCCAGAGGGAAAAGAAATGGAAAAGGCCCTAATGAGAATGGGATCCAAGGCAACGGTGCCAGCAGTTTTTATTGGGGGAAAGCTAGTTGGTTCTACCAATGAAATTATGTCACTCCATCTTAAAGGCGCTCTCATTCAACTCCTCAAGCCTTACATGCATGTTTAAACCCCTCCCCTCCACACCCGCTGGGCCCATTTGCAGAAAATTAAGATAAGTTTGGCATTAATTAATACTCCATTAACTAGGAACAAAGAAATAAATTGTGAGTCGATCCACGGACATTAATTGTTGCGATTATGCTCTTGGTTGGAGGAGTACTTGTGTTGTACTATTTAATTAGTAAGTAGTTGTGATTATGTGTTAATTGAAATTTTATTACTCATAGTATTGGTTAATGATCTCCTATTAGATAGAATAACCATATATATGAAGCTTAATTATTTTCTTGTGTGCGAAACGTACAGGTGTATTTGCGGTAGTTCAAACGTTGTATTCTCATCAGTTTCTTCAATGAGGAAGTTGCCATTTACTTTTTGTTAGTTTCTTGATCTAATATCATTGGATATATGTTTCCTCCAAAATATTTTCCATATATATTACTTATAATATTTTAAAGGGTGTACATGATATTCATAATCTGGTCATTTAGAAGGTCCTCAACAACTAATCTCTATAATAAGCATTAATCAGACATGATGAAATGACACCTAACTTGTTATTACACGTTAGCTATATATATTAATGGTATAAGAGCTCGTACATTGACTTAAACCTATTTAAACATTTGATCAACTTTAATTTGCTAGTATAAGGCTAATTTGTGAAACAATTTGATTATCCAATTCAAAATTAGGGGATGTGTGCAATAAACCAAAACCAGAACATTAATATAAAGGGGAATTTATTCCCTATGCCCATAGAATCAAAATAATTACTTATTTTTACCTATTTTAAACTCAATATCACTCAATACCCATTCAGAGTAAAAGTATTACCCAACTACCCATCCGGAGTAAAAGTATTACACAACTACCCATTCCTTTAAAATTGGAAGACCCAATTCAATTTTAGAATATTGTCTATCCCCTCATATATACCTCCTCTCTCTTCTTCTCTTCTCCCTTTTCAAAATTCTCTTTCTCGTTCTCTCTCATGTCCATAAATTTTACTTTATGTATTTGTTTTCGATGGTGACTAAGAATTCGCCAGATCGGGATACTTCGTGCTTGATAAAATCGTTGTCGGATCCAAGTGCATAGTCGCCATCGCCCGAGGATTACTTAAGTTCTCTATTTTAAGTGATTCTAGTAATCTACTGCTATTACCATTTTTTACTATAATTCAAAGCCTACGCCGCCGCTCGGCGGAGGATTTATAGGTATGCTATTAACCTTAGAATTTTATTCAGTTATTTTGTTTCTAGCAATTGAACTTATTGTGTTTGATTCTATAGGACTAATATAAGATGCCTATTTGTTGTTTGATAAAATATCACTATAGAGATATTGTTACTTTACTAATAATGGTATTTTATTATTAATTCTCTACATCTTTGAAATGTCATTTTAGTAATTTCTTTCTGAGCATGAATGACATTTTGGCTATATATAATTTCTCAATTGAGAAAGAGGAAAGATTTGAAGAAATCACCTATCACAAAGATCAAAATTTTTTCGTAGTGTGTTGCCTTCCTGGTTGTTCTCATGTAGCCGAAAAGAATCTTACTTTTTGTGTTCGACAGAATGTTAAATAAAATATTGCATAACTTTTGTCAGTGTACAACTAAGCTTATGCTTATTACGGATTGCACTGCAAGTGTTAGTTACATGGTATTTAGCATGATGTCTACGTCTTGCTTATTATATATTCTGAAGGAATCTTGTGAAGTAACCATTCAGATATTGCACTGTTTTGACATGGATGCGTCTGGGCAATGAATGGACCTGATTTAAAGCCAGGCACATCTTAAATGTGACGTGGGAGCTGGTTTAAATCGAATATAATTGTTTTAAATATTATTAATACTGGAAATAAGACCATTGTTATAGTGTTTAATTTTGCAAGAACTCTGAATTTCACAAGACTTTTCATGTATACCACAATGAAGGGCGCTTTCAAATACCTTCTTCTGAACTTAGAACTGACATATTACATATTGTAGAAAATTTATGGCACTTCTCATCTGCCAGCAAGTGTTTGAGTGTTTTGGTTCACTTGATATAGACAGTTCCACCAGCACTAACAAGTTCATTTGTCAATTGGCAAGAGGAGAAAAAAAAATATTTGTTATCAATTATGAGAGACTATAGTCTTGTAGTGTGCCCTACTAACTAACACTATGACATGGCTATAATATTATGTCTTAACCACTGGTAATTATTTTGTACGTTCCTAATTTCTTTTCTGGTATAATGGCAGTTTCCTTTACTGTATCAAGAAATCATTCAGAATGTCCTTTTCAGTTGGCGTCGTATAATTGGCTGGATGATAACTGGTGTCTGTAGTGCATTTATTATTTTCTTCTTATGCGTAACAACACTAGATCCTCAGACCTTCAATTGCGATGGTAAAACTGGTGATTATGCTATTATAGGAGCAACTATGTACAAGTGTGGTTTGGGTTGTGAACTGTCAGATGGCTCTTGCTGTAAGTTATTTCACCTTAATTCAAAATATCCTCATTTAGGGTGGAATTTCTCTCTGGTATATTTTCCTTCGTATATGGAGCAATGTCTACAATATTTTCCACCACCGCATACCAAATCTTCGTGGAAGCTCTTGTTACCTCTCCATTTTACTGGTTAGTCACAATTTTAGCAGTTATTTCAGTTCTAGTTCCATAGTTTTCATACGATGCAATTCAATTCCGGTTATTTCTAATGTACCATGGGATGATTCAATGGATAAGGTATGATGAGATTTCAAATGACCCTGAGTATTGCAATGATGTGAGGCAGAGGTCAATAAGATTAACAACCGTGGGTGTCACTGCTCGTTCAATAGCAATAACTAATCCTTTGAAAGGTAGGGATGGTATTTACAGAGAGAGTTCTCTCGGCAAGATAAGATTTCAAGCAAAGAACATCTTTTAGTAGTCCTCTTGAGTGCAGGATAACTAATGACTCTTCCAATTATCTAAGCGAAAAGCCAATGCATCAAAGTAATATCAGGTTGAATCATTAATGTATTTGCTCATTTTATATAATGTGAGGATTGGTTCTCTATGCAACTACACACTTGGAGATTCAAGCTAAGAGGCCTAACAGAAGTAAAACTCGACCATGACATGTCTTTAACAAGCAAAATTTCCCTACAAGCTTGTAATTTTGCTCAGTGTCATAGCGTGTATATATAATTATTTTATATCTTGTAGAATTATGCGATTGTCTTTGTAAAATATTGTAAGGAGCACAACAGATAAAATTAGTTTGTACAGGAAAGAGACCAGGTTTGTTTTGTATTTATATGACCCTAGATTGTCTTTCAAGCAATTATCTTGTGTACAGTTTTATCTGCTTGTTGTAACACAGTGGTATACTCCTATAATTATTGTTATGCTGTTCATAGAGCACTTTTTTTTGTACACCTTTCTATTATACAATATGCCTTAATAGTGTTATCCTTTACCGGAGATTATTTTATTCTAGTATACCATTTTGGTGAACACTATACCCAATAGTGTAATACTTTCTTTTGTCCCATAAGATAACATCAATTATCTACTTCTATATACCTTTCTAGTATGTAGTATAGCCCGATGCTAATTAAGTTATAGAATAAATTAAAGAAGTATACCATTGAAGTATACTCTATACTAAAAGGTATGCAAAAGAAAATCTTTTATTTCAATTTTTTATTCTGTTAGTCATATCATTTCCTTTGTATATGCATTTGAATTTTCAGGATGCAATACATATATTAACTTATAGAACAAGTTAAATAAGTATACCATTGGGGTATACTGTATACTAAAAAGGTATACATAAAAAAATCTGAATCGAAAATTTAAAGGAAAGATTTTATTTTGTATACCTTTATAGTATCTAGTATACCCCGATGGTGTACTCCTTTAGATTGTCCCACTAGCCTTGGTTGCTCTCACTTAACAGAGTGTCAACAATATAATGAATAAGTAAGTCAATACTACTCAAATATCAAGAAATTTGTGGTTGAAAATAATTTAAGAAAAAATCAAAGTGTTTGTATCTTTTTCTGGCAAGCAAGCCTAGTGACACAAGTTAAATAAGTATACCATTAGGGTATACTGTACACTAGAAAGGTATACATATATGAATAAAAAATTTAAAGAACTTTTATATTCTGTATGCTCTTCTAGTATCTAGTATATCCCGATGGTATACTCCTTTAATTTGTCCCACTAGCCTTGGCTGCTCACACTGAACAGAATAGTGAAATGCTAACATATGTCAACAATGTAATGAATAAGGTAGTCAATACTACTCAAATATCAAGAAATGTGTAATTGAAACCAATTTTAGAAAAAGCTCAAAGTGTTTGTATACCTTTCTAGCATGCAAGCCTAGTGGTGCAAGTTAAATAAGTATACCATTGGGTATACTGTATACTAGAATGGTATACAGAAGAAAATCTGAATAAAAAATTTAAAGAAAAGAATTTTATATTGTATACCCTTCTAGTATCTAGTATACCCCAATAGTATACTCTTTTAATTTGCCCACTAGTCTTGGCTGCTCTCACTTAACAGAATATTGAAAGACTAGCATCAACAATGTAATGAATAAGTAAGTCAACACTACTCTAAGTGACATAAGTTAAATATGTCAGGAAAACCTAGTGACATAAGTTAAATATGTATTCCATTGGGGTATACTGTATACTAAAAAGGTATACAGAAGAAAATATGACTATAAAATGTAAAGAAAAGATTTTATTTTGTATCCCCTTCTAGTATCCAGCATACTCCGATCATATACTCTTTTAATTTGTCTCTATAGCCTTGGGTGCTCTCACTTAACAGAATATTGAATGATTAAATATCAACAATGTAATGAATAAGCAAGTCAATACTACTCAAATATCAAGGTATTTGTGATTGAAAATAATTCTAGAAAAAGCTCAAAGTGTTTGTATATTTACCTAGCAGGCAAGCCTAATTACACAAGCTAAATAGGTATACTATTCAGGTATACTGTATACTAGAAAAGTATACAAAAGAAAATCTAAATAAAAAATTTAAAGAAAAGATTTTATTTTGTATACCCTTATAGTATCCAGTATACCCCGATGGTATACTCTTTTAATTTGTCCTACTAGCCTTGGCTGCTCTCACTTAACACAATATTGAAAGATTAACATATGTCAACAATGTAGTGAATAAGCAAGTCAACATCACTCAAATATCAAGAAATGTGTGATTGAAAACATTTCTAGAAAAAATTCAAAGCGTTTGTATATAACTTATAAAAATGGAACACAACAAAATATTGAAAACATAAATACTTACTGTTACACAATTAAGGTGGTATACCATTGTTGTATACAGTATACCAAAATGGTATACAGTTAAAAAAAAACACATGGATAAACTAGCTTTATCTTGACCTTAAAATTTTCCCTAATCCTCTCTCAACGTTGCTCGCATTTTGAATTCTTGAGTTCACTGTTATATATGCACCACCAGTAGAGATTAAAGAGACGCACACACAAAGATCACCTGTGACAAAAAGGGGCAATGATCCACGTATAACACCATCAAACAAGGAACAGATACAAACACACACACACACACACACCCCCACTACAAAAGGTAGAAACAGAGCACCACGCAAAGATCAACTATGACCTACAATTTGAAAAAAGAGGATTTGATTTAGTGAATTAGCACGTCCAATTTCAAAAAAAAAATGATGATGTGATTTGAAAATAATGAAGAATTATTGGCAATTTCAGTAATAGATTGAAAAATAATAAACAAATCACATGAAATTGGGAGAAAGAGCTGAAGAATAACGTTGTGCGAAAGAAACAAGGCAAAAATGATGGTAATAGGGGAGAGAGAAGGTGTTTTAAGTGGAATAGGTATACAATGTAAATAAGTTGTGGGTAAAAATATAATGGGTATTGTGAGGTAAACAAATAGAGTTTGATAGGCATTTTTGTAAATCTCCCTAATATAAACTCCATTAAAAACACTTATACAATAACCAGTGTCTCCGCACGTGCGTGTGGATTCTAAGTTATTTTGTACAAAATTTTAAAAAGTTTGGATAATTGAAATATATTAGGAGCGACAAAATAAAATTTTAAAAAGTATACATACACCTAGAAATGATGAAAGTCATGTGGCTTAATATTCTAACTCAGAATGATATAGATATTGTCTAAATATATTGGTCATAGTCACATTTAACTATGTCGTTGACATATATAAAAGCAATAAAACTGAATACTTGATATATTAGAACTATATAGCTCGAACAATACTTTGTTGTATTGAGTTTTAACTTCAATATAATACTGGCCATGTATACAAAATACAGACCAACACATAATGGTAAACCAAAAATCAATTATTGTCGTTCCAACTAACTTTGTTGGTCATGAGTACTTTCTATCACTGATAAACATTTGCTTAAAATTGACAACCATGTTAAACAGTTGCAGGGAAATTAAAGAAATATAGAGTTATGTAAAATAGGAAAACGTGACATCTTGCGTTGGCAATAGCTACTCATATTAAATACTATTCTGTAAGTGAAATTAAGTAAGGACATACGACAACAAATATTGTAATTCTTGGGAACATGGCTAAATTTACACTACATAATACATCATAGCCATTAAATTCAAATGTCTTCCATTATGGGCTATGTGAAATAAACAAACACAGTGGAATAGCCAAAATCATATTATGACTCCATATGATTCATTCGTTTAGATTTCAAACAAAACTAAAGTTTTGAGCCATCAAACTTAAGGGGGTTTATTAGATTGTAATTTTGATCAATAGCCATTTTTGGACGCGCTCATTGGGGACTATCCACCGTTTCGAAATTCACTAAAGAATAGCCAAAAATTCGCGCGCACACTTAAGCTCCATTAGCGTTGGAAAACCACCCCAGACTAGTCCCATAACAAAATACTGGGATTTAAGCTTCAGTCCCCATAATAAAATGCTGGGGCATTGAACAAGTTTTGTTCACAGCCCCAGCATTTTGTTATGGGACTGAAGCTTTATATAAAGTCTCATAACAAAATGCTGGGGCCTTGAACAAAACTTGTTCAAAGCCCCAGTATTTTATACTGGGATTAGTTTACTTCAGCTTCCCAGTATAAGTACTGGGGTTTTGAACAAAATTTGTTCAAAACCCCGGTATTTATACTGTCATTTGTCCGGAAATAGCTAGTCTTCAAACAGTTTTGCATCGCTGGCTAGTATTCATTTAACGCGGTCAAAACTGACTGCGTGACTAAATTTTTACTCTATTAGACCTGGCACGGGCCCAATTTGCGATAGTGTGTTTTGTTCAAAATTTTATCGGGCACTCTTTTTGTTAGTTAGTGTTTAACTTTAGTGTAAAAAAATCTTGCAATTACTCATGTTTTTTCTTCTTTGTACTCTTTAACTCTTGTATCTAGAACCGAGTGAATCGTGTGACATGCAAGGCTTATTAAAAATGGAAATATTTTTTACAAAAAATTTCTTATTTTTCAAATTATATAATACTCTCTCCGTCTTTTATTACGTGTCAATTTATTTAGCTCATGTCTATTAAGAAAAAGTATTAAATATAACATGTTAGATACTTAATTATTATTATTTGATTATGACTATTGTTAAATGTAAGATAAAGAGCAGCCCAGTGCACAAGGTATCCCACTTATGAAAAATCAGTAAACTAATCACGATTACACTCTTGAATAACAATGGTTAGATTAAATTTATATTGCATTTAATTTTTTTAAAGTATTACCTATACAAGAGCCTAACATACTAAACAAAAGGCTCATGTTATTATGCATTTTATTTAGAATATTCTTACCGAATAGACCTTTTATGACAGGTGTTTAAGCTTTATTGTTCATACTAGGAAAGGGGAGCCCGTACAAGCACGGGCCCAAGCACAGTATAAAAAGTCTCTCTTTTTTCCTTTTTTTTTTTCAAATTATGTGGTATATTTCCTTTATAGTCTATCCAAAATAAAAATATATTTTTTATTTTAATATAATAATCTAATTTTCAACTTCTCATTTTTATGGTTCATTTTTCGACTACATGTTTTAAAATTTTCTCTACTAATTTCAGTTTATGCGATAATATCTCTTTATTAATCTATTTAAAACACAATTCTTTATACTACAGCTATCTCTCAATAAGTGTCAAATTTTCTCGCCCGGGCCCAAGTATTAATGTTGATTTATGAGCAGTGGTTCTTGAGTTTTGATCCTCTTTAATAACCACTTAACTCATATCGACATAATTTGGAGCAATTTCTGATAGATCTGAAGGAATTTAATTCAATTCTCTACGCTACATCTGGAATGACTGTAATTTTTAAGAGTAAATTTTTTTTTATATTAGCAGTGTGACAAATATTTAAACTATCAGTATATATGTAGACATTTATCTTTTGAAAATTATTGTTACTTCATTATAAAAATCTTTTCCAATGAGTCCTATGCCCCACACTCAAATAATATGCGTAAAAGTGGTTCTTTGATTGCCAAGCTCTCGAACAATATCTCAAAATTTTATTTACACCAGTGTAAATTCTAAAAATATTTTTTGAAGTTCATGATCAACAACTTAAAAGTTAATGAATTTTATTAAAAAAAAATTGATTATATTTTCATCAAATATTAATAGAAGTGGGTATTAAGTTGGCAAGCCACGCAAGAATGCCTTTATATTTAATTAGTGATCTTAAAGTGGCCACTTAATTTTGCAAAAGGTGGTTATGCTTTAATTTATAGTTTTAAATGTGGCTCTTTGATCTGCATGCGGTATATGAAGTGTCTATATTTCAGTTAGTATCCTTAAAAGTGGTTAATCAGTAAGTGACTATATTTCAGTTAGTATCCTTAAAAGTGGTTAATCAGTAAGTGACTATATTTCAGTTAGTATCCTTAAAAGTGGTTAATCAGTATACTTTAAGATATGCAAAAACTGGATACCTAATCAACTGAAACACAAAAGTGGCTAATTTGAAAAATCGGTGGCAGGACGAACGGAAGCAGCTCACGGTTCACGTAATATTAATGTTGATTTATGCAAATATAGAATGTTTTAACAGTGGTTCTTGAGTTTTGATCCTTTTTAATAACCACTTAACTCATATCGACATAATTTGGAGTACTTTCTGATAAATCTGAAGGAATTTAATTCAACTCTCTGTGCTACATCTGGAATGACTGTAATTTTTAAGAATAAGTTTTTTTTTTTTATATTAGCAGTGTGACAAATATTTAAACTATCAGTATATACGTAGACATTTATCTTTTGAAAATTATTGTTACTTCAGTATAGGAATCTTTTCCAATGAGTCCTATGCCCCACACTCAAGTAATATGCGTAAAAGTGGTTCTTTGATTGCCAAGCTCTCGAACAATATCACAAAATTTTATTTACACCAGTTTAAATTCTAAAAATATTTTTTGAAGTTCATGATCAACAACTTAAAAGTTAATGAATTTTATTGAAAAAAATTGATTATATTTTCATCATATATTAATAGAAGTGGGTATTAAGTTGGCAAGCCATGGAAGAATGCCTTTATATTCAATCAGTGATTTTGAAGTGGCCACTTAGTTTTGCAAAAGGTGGTTATACTTTAATTTATAGTTTTGAATGTGGCTCTTTGATCTACATGCAGTATATAAAGTGACTATATTTTAGTTAGTAACCTTAAAAGTGGTTAATCAGTATACTTTAAGATATGCAAAAATTGACTACCTAATCAACTGAAACACAAAAAGTGGCTAATTTGACAAATCAGTGCACGGAACCATAGGCAGCACAAACGGAAGCACCTCTCGCTTCATGCTTATATATTAGTACTAATTAAAAAGATTCGTAAGTACATATATATATACACGTATCTCAGCTCTTCTTTTTCCTATTCTTCTCTTTCTGTTTTCTTCTTCATTCTTTTTCTCCAACTCCTCCTTCCTCCTTTCTTCTCCTCCTCCTTTTTTGTACTTCAATTGCAACAGTAAAATGTCACATTAATTTACCTAAGAATTAATCCTTAAATCCAATTTACAATTTTGTAATGTTACACCTCACTACAGATTAAATACTAATCTCTCTTGCAATTTAAAATATTACATCACCCTTTTCTATTTTAATCTTTTGAATAAAATTGTTTGCTATTATAAAATTCTATTTTATTTTACGGCTACTTTTTTAATTATGGGTTTAGTTTTTAATGTTAAGTATGTAAAATAAACGTCCCCTCAAAATTCTTCTATGCAACACAATTCTTGTGATTTGTTTTAATCCAAAAATAGAATGTTTAAATACAATTAACATATAGTACTAACTAATTACAAAGTTCTCATGAAAATCTTAAACAAGAAATTTTAAATCAAAATTGTTTAGAGCTTTTTCTTCCTGACACATTAGTTTATCTCTTTGCTCTTTCTAATTATTTTCTTTCATTTGGAGTTTGACAAACTTCAATCCTTCAAATTTTTCTCAACAAAGTCATCTTGAATTTTTACAAGTTAAAATATTAACATGTAATTTTCGGTGTATACCTTATATTGTTTAGTAAAGTATCTCATACTAATATTTTTCTTCTTTTTCGTGTATATACCTTATATTCCTATTGTTTAAGCATACTTAAATGAGAGGAGTGGGGACATGGATATATGTGCCTGTGCACGTGAAAGGATATAAGTATGTTGAAATATATATAATCCCTTTAATTAGATTTTACTTGTAAGCAAATGTTGCCTAGCTTTTAAACAGCTGTTATTCACTGAGTACACATGTGTGATCAAGATTACTTCAAATCAGCGGTTTACATTGCTTCATTTAATAGGAAAGACAAAAGCCATTGTCTTCCTCGTTAGCTCCGAAACTTTTCATTTCATTCCAGCTTCGTCATTCTTATATCATCTCGTTACCTCCCTCTAAGCTTCTCATTGACAGACCTCACACCTCTTCATACTGCAATTAACCACTTTCGTCATTGGTTTCAGGAATACTTCGAACAGGTCAACGTCTTCTCTAATGGGTCTTAAACATACACTACATATATGAAAAATTAGTAATGTTTTCATATTCTTTTCTTACTTTCTGAGTTTGTGGATGACACAAATTTAACAAGTTTTTCACTACCCAAAATTGGAAAAGCAGCTGTGTTGAACTTTCAGGAATACCCCTTAAAATTTCTTTTAAATATTTTTTGTCTTTAATCTCTATCATGTTATCCTATCTAATTTTACTTTTAAGGTTTGAGAGTGAGGTGATCCTTCATCAATTGTCTGAATTTTGAGGTTGAAACTTCTACCTAAACACTTTAATTAAGTAATGGCGAATGAGTATATTTTGACTATGAAGAAGATAATCCACATGGTAATCTACTTGGTGTAAGTGAAAGAGAATCAGGTTCAAAAGGTTGCAAGTATGATGCAAGATTTGAGCTAATCTGTTCGTTAACAAAAAAAAAGGGCAAAATAGCCCACATAAGACATAATTACCCATAAGAATATATGGTCATTCAAGATGGACCAATTAACAGGAAAAACTTAAACGTCGGCAGAGATTCTCATTTAAAGTTCGACTACAGACTTTCAGTTAGAATTATCTTGAATTACCTCTTCGCTCTTATTATCCAGCTATATATTGCCTTGAAAATCTTGAAAAATAGGTAACACTTGTCATTGACTTCTTCATCCCTCCTCTTTCTGAGAAATTACTTTGAAATCTTGCCAAATAGGCAATACTTGTTTTCGACCCTTCCACCCTCTTCTTCTAACTAAATTGCCTTGAAAATTTGGCAAATAAACTACACTTTCCCTTGATCATTTCTTATCCTTTTTCCAGCTAAATTGTCTTGAAATTTTAGCAAGCAAAATACTTGTCAAGCTGGAGATCATTTTACTTAAAACCATGAAAACGGGGACAAACCCACAGAACCAGTCAAATTTGAGGACATCGGGTGAAATTTTTTATTGGTGTATTGAGATATTTACATAAGGCCACTATTCCACTTCTGGCCTCTATTAAAAATCTATGTAACTTTCAACGCCATTGTCGGAAGTCGGAGTACGCCATTGTTGGAAATCGGAGTACTCTTCTAGTTGATCGCCATGAATTTCGTTCTAGCAATGGCTCGCGGGTCTTGGCGGATCGTCATAAAATGTTATAATATAAGACTTTTTTCACGGGCTAAGTTGACGCACTGGGAAGGCTTTTGGGTGATTTTTTTTTGGGTGTATTTTACATACTTATTAGTTATTAAATTCTTTGAAAATTACTATTTATTAAATTATATACAATTAGACTAATAGGAAGTTTAAGAATTTTATATGAAATGTTGAGTCATTTATAGTTATTTTGGACTAATTTTGAGTTAAAGGATGTTGAGAAGTTCTTGTAGACAACGAATCCAGGCATAGCACGTGGACTCGCTATGTCTTATGTCATCAAGATTTTGGTTTCACGTTTTCATATCGGGTATTAATTTTGCTAAACATTTCAACCAAGTTCAAACGGTATGCTATTAGCATTAGGGATTTCTTCATTACCAAAAAATTACAATTCTTATTTAGCTTTTCTTTCTTAAATTTTGTACTCTCTCCTTCTATTTGTAGTTATGCTTCAATAGTGTCAATCACGTTTTTCTTCAAGAATTTATATTCTCTCTTTTTTTTTTCTTTGAATTCTGTTATTCCCTGTTTGAGCTAGCTATTTTGGACATGTTATTTCCTTTTGAAATAAAATAGATAGCTACAAATCGTGTGTAAAATACAACTTCTTATTTTTCATTTGGGAGTTTTAGAAGTTTTCCAATAACTCAAAAAATTACTAATTGTTAGAAATTTAGTTTATAGTTTTATTTCTTATCTTATTTTACTATTAAGTAAAACTTTATAGATTTATTTTTTTGTATCTTTTTTTTATCAGATGTATTACGATTTATTGTTTCTACTACAATCAGGAAATTAAACTTTGAGTAACAGATTTGAGGGAAATTTTTAAGGTTCGACTAACAAAACTTCAACTTTAACTCTAATTAAAATTCACGTTCAGGCATAACTTTTGCTTTCAAACCATTTTCTCAACATCTAATGCAATTACTCCTTTTTCCAAACTTCAATTTGTTCGCAAAGGAAAATCAAGAGAATTAGCAGCTATTCTAGCAAGTATCAACAAAATTTATGGTAAAGTTTATATTTAAGAACTAAAGTTTATATTTGGGATGTATGTCTTTACGTTTGAAATTAAAAACTTTAAAATTTGGATTTAAG
Source organism: Petunia axillaris subsp. axillaris (assembly GCA_029990575.1). Lineage (NCBI taxonomy): Eukaryota > Viridiplantae > Streptophyta > Magnoliopsida > Solanales > Solanaceae > Petunia > Petunia axillaris. Next base: position 13,443,577 of record JARKNS010000006.1, read on the forward strand.
ACATATCATTAAGAAAGAAATTTAAGATTTGATATTTGAAAATTAATTATCGTTTAAATCTCATGTTATGTTTATGAGAGAGGACCCATTTTTATTAACTTAAGGTCGGTGTCTTCATTCTTATTTATTTATCTTTCTATTTTTTTAATCTTTTTTCCATGTAATTTAATTTTCTAGTTTTGTACATTATTTGCATGACTGATTTTGTACTCTTTTAGTTGTACTTAATTAAAAATTGGATGCAAGCCAAGTAATTTAGCATATAGAAGAATCCAATAACTCTTTTATTTTTACAGGTAAGTCTTTGTGAGATATATAAGGCAGTGGGGTTTTGCTTACTAATGACTCTTAAGGACAGGTGAACACAAAAATAGGTGAAGAGAGGGTATAAAAATAGTTAACTAAGGGGTCGTTCGGTTTGGCTTTTGTTTTACGCGGGTATTAACTATTAATGCAGGTATTAGTAATGTGGGTAGTAATAATGTCTGTATTAATAATGTGGGTATTGATAATGCAGGTATTAATTATGTGGGGTTTAATAATGTGGGTATTAGCCACACATATATTATAGCGTAGGGATTATTTGTTAAATCACTGATATATTACAAATTAACAAAAAATATTATTATTTAAAATATTTATTTACTCCTTAAATAAATTTTAAAATATCCTTATTATTATGAGGGTTAATTTTGTCATTCTAAAATTTAATACCTGCATTATTAATACCCAAATTATTAATACCACCTTCTATCCCGCATAAAATAATACATAGATTCCCGCATTAATAATGCGGAATATACAAAAACGCAACCAAACGTTGCAACCAAGGAAATAGGAATGCAAGATTTCAGATGGGTCCCGCACATATCTCAAAGTACTCCTACCACATGATTTCTAAGTCGGGGTGCTTATAAATCATCTTCACTTTCTGGCGGGCATGCCCTGCAAGCAAATTGGACACGTGCCCTGTATACATGGCCCCTATTTGCCTACATATTTTGTTAATCCAGAAGGACAATAAAGTCAACACATAAAATTTAAAGAGACATCTACAGTAACACTAAAAACAACCAATGCCATAAGCTGATTCGAATGAAACTACTAAAATGCCCTTATAAGCAGGTCTTAAACAGCACATCCAAGTGATGTCTGCTTAAGTGCTTTAGGGCATTTCTATAAAGGAGAAATGCCCTTATTAGATATCAAAAAGAAGATTAATGTTTCTATAGATCACAGTTAAAAAGGACTCGTAATTCTCATATACTACTATTTTCATAACCAAATATAATCATGCAACTACAGGTAATTAATAATAGTCTATATTATATATGGAAAACGGACCACATACACTATTGACCATTGATGTTATCAAGAAATAACAAAATATTGAAAATTCTCACGATCCAAAAAAGTTGTGTATTCTTCTGTCTTTGTTAACTTATATGTCAATGATAAATAAAGCAAAATATCAGAACAACAAAGAAATTAAAAGAAACTCACAGAAGCTCCATCTAGAAGAATGCAGAGACAGATTGAACCTTAATTGGAGCAAATTTGAAACGAAAGCAAAAGCAAATCCTAGAATAAGAACACCGGAGAGACCTCTGAAACTTGAATTGAAATATGTAATTATGTTACGGAACAAAGCAAAAGAGGCGTGAGTTTTTAAAAGAACAAACTAATGGTGGCAATTGTTGGAGAGCAACTGAAAGGTTAGGAGTTTTTTTTTTATAATTATTTGCGTTTAGTTTATTATGTAGGCTATTTGTAGATTTTAGAGGGGCAATTTAATAATATGACATTTAAGGTTCTTGAGGATAAAAGCGTATCCTCCAATATCATTCCAGACGTGTAGCACATTTTTCAGGTTTACAAACGGATTTTTCTTTCATTCATTCGTTCTTTCTTTATTTCTTTTCTCTTTATTTATTTTAGTATTTTCTTAAAGAACATATAAAAGAATAGATTCTTAAAAATTATGTGGGTTGAGGGTCTAACAATAAGCTCATACAGATGAAAGAGCGGCCTACGTACCATCGAGATAAAGTAAGCATACTGGATAGGTTATGAAATGGCCTGGACTGAATTAGTGATTGGTGGCGAGAGAGATAAAGAGAGGAGCCCAAAGCAAACGAATAGTAGATGAAAAAAATAGTGAAAATACATTTACAGAAATTTGGTTCTAATACCTAATGACACAATCTAATATTCAATACAAATCTCCAATACAATGTCATCCTTAAACCTTCCCACATTTAACTCGATCGGTCCTTGGGTGTATGTCTTTTTTAGAAAAATGCAGGTTGAACTTGATGTAGAAGGGAGGGAAGGGAGAGAGAGAGATCAAGCTCAACAGGCTGAAGCGTGGCCTGGAGTTGAGAGAACGACGTCTCAGCAGGCGTAGGATTAGAACTAGAGTGGACTTTGCGGTTTGATGGGCTTATTGCGAGGGAAGCCTATGAGCAAAATATGACGAAAAAAGGTGATAGTGGAAACGAACTCGTCAAAATTTCGCGAAATTATTCTAAAATATGCACTACCATGTGATGTGTATACTTATTTTCGAAAGAGTCTGAGAATATTATCAATGTGGGTGGGACAAATAAATGCTTTAGGCTTTGGAAATGATGCCACGTTGCTCCATAATCTATACTATATTAAAAGCACGAAGGTCTTAGTGAAATATTGATTGCACTTTTTGCCCTTCATTAAAAAATTTCACAGTAGACAAAATTGTCATTTATTATTTTTTTTATATTTTATATATTATATTTATTTTCTCCAACTTTTTCCAATTTGTCAACTCAAAATTTTTATTCTAGAAAACTTACCTTAATCGTATCTTCCAGCTATTTGTTTCTCTAAATATCAACTACGGTATAATTATTATTCCTAGATATTTGTGATGGATTAGGTCTCTTATTCCGTAAAGAGTTTCAATTTAAATAGGAACTATTCCAGATTTTTTATTTAATAATTTTGTAAGTTACACCATATGCACTCTTCATCTGCTCATTAATTCGCAGTTCTTGTCTGCATTCGGTAAAGTTAACCACCTTTTTTTTTGAATTATTGTTACTTTCTTTGTCTTTTCATGTTTTAATTGATTAATCATTTGTTTTTCCAGTAGTTTCATGATGCTAAGAACAAAGTAATCTGTTTTCGTATTAAACTTTTGATTAATGTGATATATTTAGTGAGTTAATGATCTTTATATACATTTATACTTAAATTTCCTCTTCTTCCATGCAGAGTTTGCATTTAATAATTTTGTATAAGTTATGCCATATTGATTATTCATCTGCTCATTCGGCAATTTTTTGAAGGTCTCCTAAACCAGCTCCGTAACACATATTTTAGTAAGTTTTTATCTTCTTTTGACTGATGAATTCTTTTACTCTTTCTTTCCTAATGTGATTTTATTTTATTTTTTGGCTTTGTGGTGCATAATAGTCTTCGCATTTATTGACATACATGCATGTATCACATTCAGTATTTGTTTGATAAGGTTTTGATCAAGAATATTTGGTCAAACAAAAGAAGAAATTCGAACTGAGGTGTATAAGTGTACTTACATGAGGCTTTCTCATGTCTGATACGAATGTAAGTATTCGTCTATTATTGATTTGCTTTTAGCTTTTTCTTTTCAAGTTTTAAATTTTTCATAAATAAGATAATTCAAATAAGTATTTTAAGTATATTTTTTTATGTTCTTTTATTGGTATTATAGATTCTTAATACTATATATAAAATTTCTAAATTCTATTTATGTTATTTTTTTACTATATTTATTACAATGCCATTTTCTGATTGTCATATCTTTTATCATGTCAATATATAATATGACCTTATTGAGTTTAAGTTACTCTAAAATGACAATATAATATATAGTTTGTGATTGTCAGTCTTTTTTATTCCATGTTGATAGGTTAATTAGATGCTGAGATGATAAAATTGATAATTTCTCGAGCAATTTCACCATCTGAATTTTTAAGAAGGATCATACCCAATTAAAGAATAAAAAGATTCAGTGGTTGGATTCACTCTATACTTCTAACTAATCTAAAAACTTAGGCAAGACTCCTAATAGGCAAAACATAACTAATTATTATAATATTATAAAGTTTTGTAATTGAATATAAGTTTCAATGTCTTACAGGTTCTTTGAAGTTTTAAAACCATACTAATTATCGGTTGATTAAAACACTATAACTGCATCTTACCTTCTGTATATAAAGCTTCCATTGGCATATTGGAGTCTCACCGCTGCAGCATGGGATGACTTACATTTTTGCTACATTATTATGATTCGTCGGTTAATCATTGAATAAAACCTCTTTAATCAGATACAAACAATTAACTTTTATATAAATTTTAAGCGACAATAACATTTTCTTTGTTAGCTTTTATTTATTTTATTTACATATATAACTTTTTATTATTTACGCGAGATAATACGTGCAACGCACGTATCCAAAAACTAGTTTTTCTTAAAGTTGGAAGAAAGGAAAATAAAATGCTCCCACTTTTGGTGTATTCTATTGGAAATTCGTACCACCAACGCAAATGGTTGAACGGAGTATTCAAACACTTTCACGTTGATGTTGAGTTTAACATTATTTCTCATTGCTGAAGTCTTGCTTGTTGGAACAGAGTATGGAGATGCCATTGTATAAGTTTGTTGAAGTATGTTTTGATGAATGACAAAGGACCTGGTACTGAGTGAACAATAAAAAGGTTCACATTGGAAGTTGAAGTTGGAGCTGTTCAAGTTGATGTTCGAGACAGAGTCGAAAAAGGAAAAGGAGCAACTGAAGACAAAGTCTTAATCCAAGTAGAAGAGGAAAGTAGAAGCGACGCTGAATGGAAAGAGTTTCCTAGGCGAAAAAGGATTGAAGACTTAGGCGAATTAACTTGGGTTTCAAATAAGGAAATATGAGAAAACCTTATTAGAAATGGATTTCAAATAGTAAAAGGAGTTCTAAACTAAATCAAAATAGGCTTATTGTGAACTCTATAAATGCAAGTTAATTTGGCCAAAATCATTACGCACTTAAGAAATCTCAATAGAACAAATCGAGAGCAATTCATTGTGAGAAGTATTGTGCACAAAAGTAGAAGCAAGGCAGCAGAACCTAGAGGAGTTCGAGTTTCATAGTTAAAGTCTGTTTGTCTAGTTTTCTGTTACAGGCTATCGAGTTGTAATTATATCAGCTTGTTAAGAAGCATAGAAAAAATATTACTTTTTAGTGAGGTAGTTTCAACATGACAAACTATAGTGAAGCTTGGAAGGTTCTAGGTACTAAGAGTGTTTGTTCCTTGGTTATATTTTGTGTAACCTAGAACTGAGCAACGATTTTTTTACGTAAAAATCTCTGTGTTCTTTATGTTACCGCATTTAGTTGAGTTTCAGAGATAGATGAAACTTGCAAGGAGTCTGGTTCTTTGTGAGTTAGGCGATCAAGTTAAGAACAAGTTTTAGAAGATCGAAAATTAGGTAAGGATACTATTTACCCCCCCCCCTGGTGTCATACAAAGGTGCACCGAGTGCAACAAGTGGTATCATAGCAGGTTCTCTCATATAAAGATCTGAATCATGAGTGCACCACCGATCATAACTGAAGGACATCACATCGATAGGCCTCCTCAGTTCAACGGTCAGCACTACCAGTGTTGGAAATCTAGGATTGAGACCTTTCTACAGGCAAGGAACTATTAGCTTTGGAAAATTACGACTAGTGGTCCTATGGTTCTCACAAAAACTGATAAGCTTGGGAACAACGTCCAAAAACCTGTAGAAGAACTGAATGAATCCGATTTCAAATTACTTCAGATGAATGCTGAAGCCATGAAAGTACTTCACCGTGGTTTGGATTATAACGTGTATAAACGAATTCCAAGATTCTCAACTGCAAAGGAACTATGGGTTGTGCTGGATACTATCTATAGTGGAGAACCAGAAAAGAATAATGAAGTTTTTGTTATGGAGTGGGGAGTATCTGACACTGACACTGACTCAAGAGAAGAAGAATCTGATGATGACTCTCCATTTGCACTGATGGCTTTTAATGAAGAGCCTCCCGCTGATGATATCGCTGAAGTAAGTCTCGATGACTTGAAAAAGAAACTTCATACTTGTTCCTTAAGAGAGCTAAATATACTTGCACTAAATTTAATTGAAGGTATTGAAAGTTTAAGGGTTGAGAAAGAACAATTGCTTTCCCAGAAGGACCAACTGGTGTCAGTTGTGTCTGATTTTAAAATTAAAAAAAAAATTGGAAGCAGCTAAAACTGATTTGGAATTAGAATCAGCATCAAGTGATGCTCAAGTTGTTCAACTAAATCAGAAAGTCTCAGCCTTTGAACTTGAAAACCAGAATTTAAAGGAACAGGTGCTTAATTAATAAGAAAAAGAAAGTTTCTATACTTGAACTTGAAAATCTTAAATTGAAAGAAGTCTCTGGTAAGAAAGTAGTTAGTGAGGCTCAAATCAATCTTGAAACTATGCTCAAAAAGAAAAACAAAATTCTCCATCAGAAAATTGAGAAGAACCGAGTACTTAAAAAAAAGGTTGATAAGGCTAACTATGAACTTACCAGACTAACTAAGTGGAACAACTCTTCAGAAGCTTTGAACTAGTTGCATGAAAATCATAACAGAGGTAAAAGTGGCTTAGGACATAGGAAACCCAACATTGCACATCTAAGAGCTTTTTGGATAAAAGTGTTTCGTGCATCATAATGGGAAGGAACTGCGTGGGAAAAAATACGCCACCTATTGTTACGGGGATATGAGTTCAGCTGGCGAGACTAGAGTTATCCTACAAGTCACCGGACAGTGAAGATATACGCCAGCTCTAAGAGCCAACGACCATTTAGGCAGTTTGGCCACAGGGCACACATCCCGTCGCCTAGGGTTTACAGTCTCCTAGTTAGGGTTTAGTATACAACTGCCTTAAGTTGTAGGCCCATGGCCCTATTAGTACTTGTATTTTACCTTCTTTAGAACTGGGCATTACTGCTGTAAATACCCCCTACTTATATTGTATTGTACTAACTCTGGATTCTCCATCAACTTCAGCTACACTCAAGGAATAAGATATATATTGCCTTTCTTTATTATTTCTTGCCTATTTACTTGTCTTTGTTTTCATCGTATTTACTTACTTTTCCATCGTAATTTACCATATTACTTTTTTTAAGGAAATATACCACTTGGCGGAGAGCCTTCAAAAATGTCTAATATAATTAACAAACTAGCTATGGAGTGCATCCAGAAAGTACGCGTCAATAAACATTTACAAGCCAAGGGTCGAAATCGAGAAAGCACCTCAAAGCTCTCACCATGTGCTATAATTTCAAGACCGAACAAAGCGACTATGATGTTGAGACCCACTTCCATTCAACTAATCTAAGAGATAAAACCAAGCATAAACTCGTACTAACTCTATTTCAATATTTTCGCTTCCAAAATACCTCAACTAAGCTCACTAGGGAGCTCGTAGAGGTCATGAAATTTCTGCCCATTACTCCAAAAAAAATGCCTCTCGCTGGCAGCGAGCAAAATCTGCCTGCCCAAAGAAAGACTTTCGCCTGCTCACTGGGGAGCTCGCTGGCAGCGAGCGAATTCTGCCTAGCACAAAGATGCTCTTGCCGGGAAGCTCGCTATCAGTGAGTGAAATTTGCCCGCTAACACTTGATTGAAAAAACTGAAATTCTACCTGGCCATGAGCTCGCTGCAATGCTCGTTGTGCTGAAGCACATTGGGCCAGCAACTCAATCTTCTCAAATGTCTCGCGGGGTTGCTCGTTGTCCATAATAAGTTTATGGATGTCTACCAACAAACCATTTTGGATGCCAACATGAAGAAACATTCTACCATCTCTATCCAAACATAAACTACACTATGCAAATCAATGAACATCATCTTACTTACACTCAAGCAATTATGCATTATCAATTCCTCCCTAGAATGAGCATGAAACCACACTAATACCACTGGGAAGGAGAGTGACAATGTATAGCCCTTAAGCAAGCAAGACTCATTAAGCAACTGTAGTATAATCATCAACCCGGAGCTCTCCTCTTTGCCATCGTAATCCTAAGATTAGGAATATGAGCTTTGTCCATATTAATGAGCTTTCACCCTGCACTAGGCAAATCATAGAATGAAAGAAATATCCTCTCACCTACAAAAGAGAAAACAAGGTTAGCTAAAAGATCCGCCGTTGTGTTCTCCTCCCTTAGCACATGTTGGAAAATAATATTAAAGTTATCCTTCAACACCTTAATCTTTTCAACTTCGTTCAAAATACACCAAAGAGGATTAACCTAGACCTACAAATTTAGGCATAAACAGTTTGGCGCCCACCGTGGGCCCAAATAATTATAGGTATCCTATGAAGGAAGAGGCGCAACCATGTCAAAAGACTCGGTCAACACGACTGAAACTGTGAACTACTATCTAATATTGAAATCCAGTTATCTATCGTCAAGGCCGAAAAAGTACCAGCATTTGACCCTCATCAAGAAGCTCAGTCGGCAGACAAAAGATCCATCAACATGATATTTGAGGGGCCCAGAGTTAGGAACAACGAGACCAAAGCCATCATGGTCTGTGAAGCTCACCAGCAGATAGCCAAAAAGCCACGCCTCAACACTATCGAATTTGATAATGGAGTTTTGAAGCGGGCGCATCACCCTCATGATGATGTCTTAATAATTACTCTACAAGCACATGATGCCCGAGTCAAGCGTGTGCTAATGGACCCAGGAAGTGCAGTCAATATCATTCACTGGAAGGAATTCTGTCAGATGGAGATGCAGAGTCGGTTAATTCCTTGCCCGTACACTATAACCAGCTTTAACAGTTCCAACGAGAAGTATGTGGGAGAAATCCTCTTTCAGGTACACCTACCAGGAGCAGCACAATTGATGTCTTTCCAAGTAATGACATGCGACATCTCGTATAACTATCCTTGGGAAACCCTAGATTCATGAAGTACACATTGTGTCGTCTACACTTCACCAGCTTCTCAAATACCCAACTCCTTGGGGGGGTGAAAGAAATTCCGGGGAACAGAAGCTATCTCGGAACTGTTACATGACTTCAGTGATCGATGCTACCAAGAACCAGACCAAGAATCAGAAGAAGAAACTGGAAACGAGAAAGAAAAAGATAACGCAGGGGAAAAAATATCAGAAAAATAGAGAAATAAAAGGAAAAGAAGAAGGAAAAAAATAGAATTCACCCCGAAACGTCCAAGTAATGATGTGAATCCATTATTTCAGTTTATTACGTGTGTTTGAATATATTCTAACGGTAGAAATTGGGATATTAGACATCGTTCTAATAAGTTAAATTGATAGTTTAAAGGGTTAATTGAACCCCGATAATGGAATTGATTATATATTTGAATTCAGGAAGTTATGGGCAACTCATAAATGTAATTTATTTAGGATTTGGTTATGTGATTTTAAACCATATACATAGGGCTAAACTACGTATTTCCTATTCAAATCGGATGTTGGGTTCCTGACCGAATTGTTCCAAGCGCACCCTTAGGACACGGGGTCCACCTGTGACTAGATCCAGTGAACCAACTATCACACCCTCCATCCCAGAGGAGGAAGATCAGCCAACCAAAGCTACAGTTGATGACCTTGATCCAGTAATCTTTGATGATAAGGTTCCGGACAAGAAATTCTACGTAGGGGCCAAGCTCTCTACCGAAGCAAAACAAGAATATGCTAACTTCCTGCATGCTCGGTCGGACACCTTCGCTTGGACACACACTGACATGCCAGGAATATCAACTAGCATTATCACACATAATCTAAACGTCGACCCAAACTTCAAGCCAATGAAGCAGAAGAAACGGCCAATAAGCTGCAAGAAGGGAAGGCAGTCCATGAAGAATTTGAGAAACTCCTCAATAATGGATCCATTTGTGAGGTTCAGTATCCCTACTGGATTTCAAACGTGGTAGTGGTCCCCAAGAAGAACGGCAAGTGGAGGATGTGTATCGACTTTATAGATCTAAACAAAGCATGCCCGAATGATTCTTTGCCACAACAAAATAATGATCAACTCATCGATTCAACAACATGGCATGAGGCCTTAAGTTTTATAAATGCATAGTCGGGATACAATCAAATCCTCATGAACCCATATGATCAAGAAAAGACTTCTTTCATCACGGATAGGGGGACTTATCGTTATAGAGTGATGCCTTTCGGACTGAAGAACGCAGGAGCGACTTATGAAAGGTTAGTGAACCTGATGTTCAAGGAGCAGATTAGCAAGACCATGGAAGTTTACATTGACGACACACTGGTCAAGTCAGAATTTTCCAAAGATCACATCAGCCATCTGGAGATAGCTTTCGATATCCTGGACAAGTTTAAGATGAAGCTCAACCCCGAGAAATGTGCCTTTGGCATATCCTCCAAGATGTTCCTTGGGTTCATTGTTTCCAACAGGGGCATAGAAGCAAACCCGGTAAAGATCGAGGAAATCGAGGCAACACCGGAGGTCTTGAAGAATGAAGTGGAAGTTAAAAGGCTCAATGGCCGGATTGCAGCACTCAGCCAGTTCATCTCACGATCATCAGAGAAGTGTCATCACTTCTTCAATGTCCCGAAGAAGATTAAAAGCTTTGAGTAGACGAAACAATGTCCCAGGGCGTTAAAAGAGCTAAAATAGTATCTGAAAAATCCCCCGTTGCTTACCAAGCCACGCGAGGGAGAACCGTTATTACTATACCTAGGGTATCCGAAGTTGCCGTTAGTGCTGTCTTGGTACGAGAAGAGAATGGGGTGCAGTCACTAGTGTACTATATCAGCAAGTCTCTCCTAGACGTAGAAACAAGGTACCAACATTTTGAGAAGCTCGCACTTGCCCTAGTCATGGCAGCAAGGAAGCTACAACCGTATTTCCAGAGTCACACTATTGTCGTGGTTTCTTCTTTTCCATTACGGACCATATTGCACAAGCCTGAGTTGTCAGGTAGGTTGGCGATGTGGGCTGTCGAGCTTGGCAAGTATGACATCATTTATCAACCAAGAACAGCCATCAAGTCACAAGTTCTCGCGGACTTTCTCGCCGACTTCAGCACTGATTTAATGCCAAAGGCAGAGGAAGAACACAAGATGATAGAAGACATTACCCTGGGGGAATGGGTCATCCACACCGATGGTGCCTCGAATATAAAAGGGGTTGGGCTTGGTTTAGTGATCGAATCCCCAATGAAGAAGTGTTCAGAAAAGATGTCAGCTGCTCCCGGATGATGAACAACGAAGCAGAATATGAAGCTGTAATTCAAGCCCAAGAATTAGCTTACATATTGGGGGCCAGAGAGGTTAGCATCAACTATGATTCTAAGCTCGTGGTGAACCAGGTGACCGGAGCATACACCGCCAAGGACGCCCTCATGCACGAGTACCTGGCCAGAGTTGAGAAATGTATGAAAAATTTCCAGAAATAGAGGATCAATCAGATACCAAGAGAAGAAAATATGGAGACTGATGCCTTAACCAGCCTAGCAGCTACTGCAAAATTAAATGTAAACATCCCAATTTCTACTATTGAGTTAACTTACGCAGATGTCAAGCACCGCAAAGTCAACGCAATAGGATCATCATGGGACTGGCGGCATCCGATCATTGAATATCTTAACAACAGAATGCTCTCAGCAGACCAGAAGGAGAGTAGAAGGTTAAGAGCTCAAGCGGCTCGCTACATCTTAATCAATGGAGAGTTGTACATGTGAATGTTTAGTGAACCTTTGGCTAAATGTATGGGTCCTTCTCAGACGGATTACGCACTCAGAGAAATCCACGAAGGACAATGCAGAAATCACTCTAGCGGGCGGTCCCTGGCTCGCAAGTTAATCAGGGCAGGCTATTTTTGGCCCCGAATGGAAGATGAAGCGAGCAAGTTTGCCCGGACATGTGATAGCTGTCAGAGGTTCTCCCATGTACTTCATCAGCCAGCAGAGTTATTACATTCAGTAACAGCCTCATGGCCTTTCATGAAATGGGGAATGGACATCGTAGGGCCCATGTCTATACCGCTCGGTGGTTTCAAGTTCGTTCTTATTATGACGGACTATTTCACCAAATGGGCCGAGGCGGCCGTATACGCCCGGATCCGAGAGCAGGAAGTCATAAGGGTTTATTTGAAAAAACATCGTGTGACGATTTGAGATACTAGTAGAAATGACCTGCGATAACAGCCCTTAGTTCATAGGCAACAAAATCATTGCTTTTCTAAAGGAATAGGAAATCAAGAGGATTACCTCAACTCCTTACCACCCTTCAGCCAACGGCCAAGTTGAATCCTTAAACAAGACGATAGTGGAGAATCTGAAGAAGCGACTCAAGGAGGCTAAGGGAAGATGGTCCGAAGAACTGCCTGGAGTCCTGTTGGCCTACTGAACTACATCCAAAGCAAACACTGGAGAAACATTGTTTTCACTAACGTACATAGTATAAGCAATGATTCTTTTAGAAATTAGAGAATCCAATTGACGACGGACGTTCGCTGAAGAAGAGCCCAACAATGAAGCCCTAAAGGCATCCCTTGATCTTTTGGCTGAACGATGGGAGATAGCAGCCATTCGCCTTGCAACCTAGAAACAACGGGTAGAGCGGTATTACAACGCAAGGGAAAAGTTGCGGTCCTTCAACATCGGGGATCTGGTCCTTCGCAAAGTTACCCAGAACACCAAGCAGGCCGGAGCAGGAAAGCTCGCTCCGAATTGGAGTAATACACTCACTTTCCGTTATAAGAAAGTAGAGTACACTACTCGCTTAGAGCTAGACCACGCCTAGCTCAGCCACCAAGAATTAATCGAGCATTGATCTCGTTAAATCAACAATTGCACCTACACGCAGATGGGAATGTCTGTCCGCGTGGTGCAAGAAAGTTTTAAATACTCGAGTACTAAGCAAAGATGTTTTGTATCAAAATGCAAAAGGATCGTTTCCACACGGGCTAAAGTCGTCCCATTGTGGGCGCAAACAACCATCTACTATAGATGCAACCTAGCCTCGTCTATTGGTGCACAATGGACATAATTGCTCAAGGCAGGCACACTGACACACGTTCTTAAATAATTAGAACAGTTAGGAACACCGAAATCCATCTAATTCTTAAGTGCAAATGCTCACAGAGGCATAATTTAGCATTACTTGTTCACGGCAAAAATTAAAAAAATGTCACGAACAAAAACAAGTGATTAAAGTCAATTCACCACAAAACGGGCCCAAAAATATACATTTAGCTCTTTCTAAATACAACATTTGCTCATAACAACTGTAGAAAAGAAAAGGAAAGGTAAGACTAAAACTGTAAATACTTATGAATTTGCACCCCCGGAGATACTTCATCTAGATTGTAGCTCTTGGATCGAAGTTTCTCCCGGGATTTGAAGGAGAAATTTCCAACCCGGTACCCCAAGAAGCAACATCTTTGTAATACTGCACTATAGGGGGATGAAAGTCAGCCTAACTGAGGCATCCCTCGGTAGAATGACGGAGGCAACAGAACGGACACTGAAGACTTCAATTGGATTCACTCCGAAGAGACTCCAATGAGGAATCACCATGAATCTCGAAAACACCTTATATTTTCTCTTCCTTCGAACGATTGGAAGCTTATGTAAACTCTAAAGTCAAAAAATAGGCCAGGGCTATACAACTATCCTGAACGATGTTGGTATGGAGAATTATTTCAAGCGTCAACCGCTTGAAGAAGGGGAGGATATCCCAGAACGTGCTCCTTGTGCAAAATGAGTTGCTTCCAGGATATATGCCCTAGAAACCAGGAGATGATCGAACTACAAGAAGCCCAAAAGGGGTTGGCATTCCTCTGCTGAACTGCGCCACATTACAAGAAGCATATCACAGCAAATCACGACACATGATGATAGAGTGTGAAATAATTGATACGTCAGCCATGATGAATACCTTCCGAAGAATACCTCCATTAAAGTCTCGGCTGCACATCATGGCTCGGGGGACTTCTATCTTTCTCTTAGAAACGAAGAAAGAAAAGAAGAAAACTGCGGACTAGTCTCCCCTCATAATGTCCTTATGTCTCGCATTCACAAAGTGAAAAAGGTTTTTTGAGAATATCAAACTAGGATGAAAGAAAAACATCCCTAAAGAAAAGCTTGCCACTATCATTGGATATTATTGAAGAAGCGAATTATTTTCTGAAGAAGAGTTGTGATTTTCCCACTGAGATGAAGCCACTATTTATAGGTAGAAAGAGATAAGGATGAGGCACGAAATTGTCAAGTATCATTATTACTGGAGATATGAAATGACCCGAAGTAGTTATTAGCATTCTTCGGAAAGGTGCAAGGAAACGGTATCAGCCAATTAGAAGGAAGCACACGAAGTTCTAGAAGAATTCCGTATCATTCTTGATCAAAGAGATTGTGAGTCTCAAGGAGATAGTGAGATATCCTTTCACATCACGCCACTTTCACTTCTAGACTGCTTGTGTCAGCACTCAGCAAGTGGAGGGACTGACTGTGTAGGCAAAAATACACAACCTATTGTTATGGGGATACAAGTCCAGCTGGCGAGACTAAACTTATCCTACAAGTCACCAGGAACTGAAGAAATATGCCCGCTCCAAGAGCCACCAACAGTTTAGGCAATTTGGCCACAGGGCGCTGGAGACACATCCCGTCGCCTAGGGTTTACAGTCTCCGGGTTAGGGTTTAGTATTTTTGACACCTAATTTTGTCCCTCCTGTTTCAATAGCCATTATTCAGACAAAATTGCACTGATAGCCACATGATTACCCTGCTCACCTCTACTCAAAGTCATTACTTCACACACGCTTATCAATCAGGCTATTTCTAAAAACACATGCACAAACTACGACCATTTACAAAATTCGCACGTTCAGTTAAAAATTTTCGCAAGTACATTATTTTCAACAAAATTTCCCAAAATTAGTTTAAATCTCATATCAATATTTCCCATGCTTCTTTAGGTCATAATAACATTTTTAAATTAATTTTGCAATTTTTCTACGCATTCATATGTATTTTATACATCCTTATACATATTTTATACTATTTTTATACAATATATACCATTTATATACAATTTATGCACACATGCACGTATACACTCACACATGCGTACACCTCAGCGTTCTTATGCGACCTATACACCTACATGGTTAAATCCAGGCCGTCCACGACACCAATCCAACGGTCAGGATTAGACTTTCCTTTTTCATTATCCAAACGCACCCAAACCCTACAACTCTTTCCCATTTCCCCCTCCCCTCTCGTCTCAGTCGACTCACACTCTCTCTCTCTCCCCCGCGAAGCTCACCACTGTTTGCGCTATTTTGCGGTCAATTCAACCGGCGAAATTCAAAGAAAATGGTACCATTGTGTTCCTTTCGTCATCCGTTACAAAACCTCTATACTTTTGTTGACATTTGGACAAAGGTCAAATTGACCTCGCGTCGACAAGAACTCCAGTCGCCGGAAAAATCTCCGGCCGTGATGAAACGGGTAATCCTTTTTACTTTTGTTTTCCTATGTGTTTAACATGCTCAGTCGATTAACTACTATGTGTTAGATAATCAGTTTGAAACTCGTATGATTAATTGATGATTTCATTGATTTAACCAAACTTTGTTTTGAGCTATTGCATGTTTGAGTGCCTTAGTCCACCCCCATTAATTTAATTGAAGAAACAATGACGACCTATGACTTGACTGTTGATTACCCAAGTATTACAGTGTATTTGCACTTTGTTTTGTCGAAACGCCTGATTCTTATGCTTATATGTCAAATTGAAATGGTGATTTGTTTGACGTATTAAGGAATCCTGATTAGATTCAATTGATCTCTCTGATTGACACTTGAATGGAACCTATTTCAATGATTAACATGGTATCAATTAGTGTGTGTTTAAATCTGTTATCTGATTTCTTTAAATTTAAATTAGTCTGAGACACCTTTTGGCACCAATTTTGAACCTGGCTATGTTGTTATTTAAAAGAAAAAGGGCCTAACAACTTAGAATCATCTCTATGTGATTTTAGGACCATAATCAATCCAATTTGTGATTATAATTAGGGAACAAGATTGGAAATTGGTTATTTCATTGTCCTAGCATCAATTGAAATCCTTTTGAATCTGTTCAGATCATTTTAAGCCTAATCATGATTGTTTGAAGGAAAGTTGGTTATTTGATTTTAAATGGGAAGTGTTTGCCCAATTTTTTTTATAACCTAGACTCTATTGTTAGCTAAAGGGGGAAGGCCTGTTTGTCTAAAATCTTGTCTATGTGGCTTACCTTGATTTTAGGATTCTAATTAAACTATACATGGCAATGTGTTAGAAAAACTCTCATTATTCCTGGAAAGTAGACTTCTCCATATTCTTCTGATTTTCAAACTAACTTTATTTATGGAAAACATAAGGAAATTCATTCCCTCGGATTACTAGCATGATTTTTCTTTTCCATCTTTAAAATTTTTACCTTTTCATAGTAGGATTTGAATTTTAAAAGGCCCTAGACCATGCCTATATAAACTGGACTCCTATTGCGCATAAGACACATTCCTGCATAGAAATATACAGAAATACACACACGACGGAGAAACTCCCTCCACCACTCTCAATTCTCTAGAAAAGGACCCTGCCTTCTCTGTTTCTTGCACTGTTTCTTGATAGAATCAAGCACTGCCCGAGTTTTATTTACTTGCTAGTTACTGCACCTGACAAGGTATAATGATTCTGAACTTGCCCTGACCTGTAGCAGGCCTATTATACATGATTTAATATATGTTTTGTATGTGTATATGATCTGTTTGGGAGGTTCTATGCCTTCCACTGCTAACCCTTCTCTTGCCGCCTGTGTGGATAGCCTTAAGGGCTATACCTTCAATTTGCAGGATTCTTGTATTGGTAAAAGCTTTCCTTTGTTCTTGGAGTCTGAAAGCCTAAGTAGGCTCTGCTATGAGTGTACACAGGGCACTATCTAGTCATTACCGTTCTCTGATCTTCCCCCTTAGAAACTGTCCCTATTTGTGTATATTTGTTATGACCCCTGCCTGTACTTGTTCTAAAACAGGATAGGCACCCGTTAAGACTGCAAATATGGCTATCCAGGAGCCACTTCTCACCTTTCTCTCCTACTTGCTGCATTGATCATCCTAAAATCATGACTTTTATTGTCTAAAACTTGTATGACCATTACTAGATGAGAAACGAGAGCTTATGTTAATCTAAAAGTCTCAATTCTGGGTTTACCTGTTTTCTATTATAACCTGGACATGATAACATTGCTTTATTACAACATAATTAGTATATGCAGGTCTTAAAACGTTAAAACATTTGTAGTTTGTGTAAATCTGAAATTTTAAACGATAAGGTGCTGAATGTGTAACCTCTGCCTATTCTGTGACGGTTTTCGAAAATTAAACTGCCCCTTTTTGTTTGCTTAAATGATCAGGGCTCAATACCTATTTCAAATCTGGCCCTTTATGTGTGTAAACCAATCTTTAAAACTTTAAAGCTCTTATACATTAATCTAATAGTGTATAGGAGTGTATAAGTTGTTGGGGTCCATCGTACGGAAATTATACATATTTTCTAAAGTTCTTAATACTCAATACATATATTTGCATGTTATATATTTATATAATTATGTATGGTAGCCCCTTTTGTGCATTTGCTTGTTTCCGTGTCCCCCTCTTTCAAAAATGCCCCTCTACACCTATGTTTTTTGAAAACTGACCCCAAAAATCAAATAGCCATTAAGGTTAGGACTCGACAATTAATGACGAGTCACACCGACCCTAAATGGCTAATATTTTATTTCAAAAAAACCCCTATTTATTTTTTTGACAAAATATGAAATTATTTGCGAAAGTTGCTTATTTTTGTAAAACTGCCTATTTACGCAAATTTAATTAAAACTCTGAAATTGTACAAATAATCTACCTTTTGACACTCTTTGCATATTTGATCATGTTACGATTAGGCATTTATACTATGGCCATAAATGCGAGTAGGGGTGGAATATAGGCCGTATGTGTAAAATATGAAGCCCAAGTATATGCATGTTATTTAGACTTACATAATTAGACTTAGTTTTATAATTAACTATGAATTTGGCCATATAAGTTAGTAATACATGTGATAACACGTATCTTGTATAGACATCCCAAAATATAGACATGGACGGGAACCACCTTTCGTGGGACTTGTGGAAGTGCCTTACACCTTCTTCTCCGAGTCATTTGGACTTCTTACCCACTGAATCTCTGAATCTAGACCGGCTTGACAAAAGACTTGACCGTAGACGCTTAGGTGACCTAATACACCTTAGAAATCTATATTAGGTGGCGACTCCAATTCTTAAACTAAAGCGAGTTACCCAGTCAAACCCGAAACCTGACTCGCTCCGAGTTGAGTTTCAAATTGGGTATGACAGAATGGAGACTCCGCTGGGGATACTCAAAGTCCTAACCATATTGAGTCTTTATTTTTGAGATTTTAATTGATTATTATCTTGCTATTCGTATTATTATGATTTTACTAACTTGGTTTCTCTTTTTGTTTTCTTTTTCCCTTTTATTTATTTGTATGAACTTGAAATTTGATGTAATCATGGCATATTTCACCCATATTCCTCCACTCCTGAAAAACTACATTTTGCACACACAAGGGCGATTATGTGGATCCCTCGGTCGCTCCACCTCAAAAAACAGCTTAGGAGGGACATTTTTGGAATTAGCTGGTCCATGGTACAACCAATAATTTCAAATGGTCCCATCCCTTGATCTTCCACCTTGGGGAACCGTGTTTAGAATTTACCCACTCTTTGTATGTAATGAAGATGCATCATGCCATAGGAAGGGCTCCCCGTGAGCCGGCTAGCCTTCAACTTGTCTAAACTGCTTGATGTGTTTTAACCCGGAAAGGACATTTGTGTCCAATTGTTCATTTGAGAGAAAAGAAAAGAAAAAAAAGAGGGAAAAGAAAAGTGAGACGAAAATAAAAACGCATTTTGATTTGTCCAATTGTTCTCAAAAGGTGAGGGGAATCTTATATGAATCAAAAGTTTCACCGTTTTTGACTATGGGCACAACTCCTTTGTTAACTAATTGGTGGAATAACCTGTTATTGGGCGAGCAAACCGAAGTACGTCAACATTTGGGTCATTTAGTTTCTCTATTAGAAATGGAGCCGTACAGAGAAATGATTGAAGCATCGGTGTCATTTTGGAATGAAAAACTAAATGTGTTCAGATTTAGGGATGTTGAGTTAACACCTTTGCTGGAAGAAATAGGAGGGTTCATATCGCTCTCGGGGTTAAACAAACATCGTTGGCAAGGGAGTCGCATTCCCTTGCCGCATTCTAGCACCTAGTGTCCCCACAACTGAGGAGTTTCAGAATAAATTAGGGATGGTAGCAAGTGTGAATGTAGAATTTTTACAACAAAAGAAAACACCATTTTCCTAATTTTACAACCGATTTGGGTATTTGAGTGTATTCGACGACCTTAAGAAAGAGTTCAAGTCCTACAATGACTGGAGGAGAGCTAGACCACTTGCATTTACTATTTGTTTCTTAGGAACAATGGTGTTCCCTGAAAGTTCGAGTCACGACATATGTTCGAGGCTAGTCATGGTGACCGATGCGGTATTTAATGGAATTGATGGTTATCGTTATACTATAGTTCCTATGATCGTGGCAGACATTTATCGGGCTACTGGTTGTTGCAAAAGAGGAGCAAAATATTTCCAAGGTTGCACTCTTCTACTGCAAGCATGGTTCAAGGAGAATTTGAGGAAAGTTAGAGGTGTGCAATAATTGTCTAAGCCAACTGGTTCCAACTACTTGGTTGGAGAACGATACGGGGTTCCAAAATTCAAGCAGCACAGAGAAATGGGTAAAGTTGTTTGAAAGCATAACGGAGGATTCAATTCAATGGATGTTCACTTGGTTTCCTTAATTAGACTTCATCATTTGTTCTAAGAAGGCATCCTTTGGGATACTTATGGGATTGAGAGGTCTCCAACCCTATCAACCATTGAGGGTAATGAGACAAGCAGGGAGGAAGCAAATAATACCACTGATACCAGACATGAAGGCCTATCAATTTGATTACATTGAAGACGTTGTTCCAAGAGTTAAGAGCATTAGAAAATCTTGGGTAGGAAGACAAGTCATGGGAGAAGAATCACTAGCATCAGACCGATACAACGCTGGATGCGAGCCAAACTACAAAATTTCGTTACATTCTAGCATAAAAGGAAATATGGTAGTAGGGCCAAGCTGAGGGAATGACATAAGAGACCGTGAGGCGGAAGCTCAAATCCGATACCGAGAATTCATGTTGAAAGCTGTTAAAATGAAAAAAGAAAACAAAGAAGAGATCGAAGCATGGAGGAAACATACATTAGAGTTAGAAGAAAAGATAGAGATGTTGTAGACAAAGCTTGAACAATGGAATTCGGAGTGTGCTGAGGTGGACATTTTATACTTAGTGGCGGCTAAGGGATACTTGAGCAAAGCTATGGAAGAAATCAAAGAGATTACCCGAGAAGCAAAGAGAGCAAGGCTGGAGTAGGAGTGTGCTGCCTAGTCGAGCGTCATTTTCATTTCTTTTGTATCTTTTATTTCCAAAAGTCGTCATGTAGTGAATTTCAAAAATTGATTTAGGAATTTATGAGAATAATTGGCAACAAAATCCATATTTATTTTCCTTGCATCATGATAAACTTAGGAAGGCTATACGTCCCTAGCACGTTATAGTCCATTAGTAAGTCTACGTCCAAATGTCAATAGGGTTCTTAACCCGGAAAATAACAAAATCACATCTTTTCATAGATTCGAAGAAATGTTTGCACAAAATATTGATCGTTTGTCTAAGTATGATCAAGACTGTAAGATAGTTTTTATTTTTAATTTTCTTATTTTTTTTTCAGACTATGGCTGCAAGAGGTACGTTTTAATTTGAGATTGTTTCCCGAGCTCCTCACTTGATCAGACTCTGGTGGGAAGATTTGGCTGTTGTTAGTAAGGTTCATGTTTAAAAGGTGTTGGGAGAACTGGTGACTCTCAAGGCTTACACCGCTATGCATGGTTTAGTCGAGGCCGATACACATTTCTGGGACTATAAAAGGGCGGTATTTCATTTCAATGGCTTGTAGCTGGCACTGATGCTGGAAGATTTTGGAGGACTAGGACCCGAGACCATGATTTATCCCCGAGACGTGGACCCTAAGGAGTTTATTGAAATGTTGAGTGCTCTTTATGATCCATATGTCGAGGGGGTGCATGATTGAAAAGTCACTTTGGAGTACTTATATTCTAGATTTGGAGATCGAACTCTTAGTCATGATTGGACTGGGGCATGGGAAATTCAAGATTGGGAGTGGACTGAGTAAAAGGCTTTCATCTTTCATTTTCTGGGGAGCATGGATTTTCCCGAGAAAGAAGAAAAGATCGACATAAGGCTGGGAAGTGTGGTCAAAGGATTACGCAAGGGCGCAAGCATCAAGTGAGTTTGGTTCCAATAATTTTGGAGGAAGTTTATAGGCCTCTTACCAAATGTCGAAGAGGAGGAGATTTCTTCGAGGGGTGCAATCTTTTGCTGCAAATATATTTGATAGAACACTTGCACAGTGTCCCTATCAGCCCAATAGCAACAAGGCCATCAAGGGATGGAGGCATTCGTTCACATAGCATCCGCGTGGCTGGAACAACAGTATGTGAGGACCCCGCGAACATGCAAGGATGGCATACCAAGTTTGAAGAATTACAAGAGGTGCAATGGGTCATAGAAAAATGTGTTGGTTTCATCGTTTCCATACAAGGTCAAGACACCACTTTCTTGACATTTATTGGATTCTGAGGGACTCACCACTATGTTCCCCTAAGAATCCTCCGGCAAGTAGGGATGACACAACAAACTCCTCCATTGACAAAAGGGAGAAGCTTCAACGTTGACATGAAAGACATTGAGCATTCGATGGTTGGTACGATATTGACAATATGGGAAGGGAGGCTTACCATGAAATTTTGTCGTGGCCGAGACAACAGGGTGAACCCCGTTGCTACTTTAAGTTATCCTCAGTGTCTCAGTGAAGATAGTGATAGGTTCCGATTGAAGACTACGTTGAAAAGGAAGGCCAAAGCTCCAAGTGTCACTGAAAAGTACAAGAAGCAACGATGCAAGTTGGACCAAAATGAGAAGGAGTTAAGGGTGACACAAGAAAGGGAGATGAGGAGGCAATACAAGGAGAGGATTAAAAGGGATAAGCTCAAGTACTGGACTGGCAAAGTCATGGCAGCAAGGCAATCTCCTGAGAATCTACAAGATTTGCTCAAAGGATGGGGAGATTATTTTAAGTCAGTACCTTTGGAAGAAAAGGAAACAATGGGAGTGGAAATCTGTGAATTCTTCACAAACGCTCTGGGAGACATGCAAGCTGGGAAAGATCTGATGGAGATGTTCGTCCCTCCCCTACCGATAAACCTAGTTCACAAACCTAACGAAAAAGCCGAAGGGAAGAAGGAGAAAGAAGATGCTGGGGCTGATGCGTGATCTCTTTTCTTGGCACATAGTCTGGTAGTCTTACGTTGAGCCGTCTTTTCTTTTGTCTTTCTTTCGTTTAGTTAAGTCATTGTCTCAAAAGTAGTGATTGTAATAAAGCCAAGCAAATCAAATAAAATTTCGTTATTTTAAGTTTCAAGGATTATGTGGATTATGCTTATGCTAACGAAATGACGTGTTTGGTGCAAACATTACTTGGAATCTTCGATAAGCTTACCTCTGACACAAAAGAGGTCCCTTGCATAATAGGATGCGACTTTATTAATATTAACGTGTACTCATATTCTTTTCATTGTTTTTGTTGTATTAGTCCCAAGTCCCTAAAGTTTGGTTTGTGCATTCTGGCTACACTGCAATACCGGTTGAGATCCAGAGGATCAATCCCAACATCTCCCCCTTTACCTACAAGGACAAGGACGAGACGCAATATCATGGCTGAATTTGACAAGGTTGGAAATGGAACTCCCAAAAAGCAAGGTGTGGTAGTCTATGAAGATTAGGCTAAGTTGGAACAGAGGCTGTTTGAGTTGGAAAATGATTCCTCTCGCCCTTGTTGATGGGATCACTGAACCAAACAAAACCGCCCGCTCTCATGGCAAAGATCCACTATTCCCTGAGAAAGACATCTCATACCCTACCTATATTGCACCACCAAAAGCACCACAAAATAACCTACCTCCCTTAACTGTTGAAACAAAAACCATTGCATTACCTACCAAAGATCATGATATATATGCATGGACAAAGGAAGACTCAGACAGCACCAAAAAGCAAGTCCAGTGGCTGGTAGAGAAATTCAAGCAATTTCAAGGCACCAAAGGAACCAGAGGACTGGCCTATGAGAACCTCTGCATGTACCCTGATTTGAAGCTGCCCGAGGGTTAAAAGAAACCTAAGTTTAACATGTTCGATGACAGTGGTGACCCAATGGCTCATTTGACATCTTATTGTGACAAATAAGTTGGGGTTGGACATGATGAAAATATTCGCATGCAATTGTTCAATCGTAGTCTGATCGGAGATGCGCTGGTATGGTATTCAAAGCAACAAACAAAGAAGTGGACGAGCAGGGAGGCGATGGCTGGATACTTTGTTGATAGTTTTGGGCATAATACTGATGTCATACCTGATCGGTTCTATTTGGAGAAGCTGAAGAAGAAGCCCACTGAGACCTTTAGAGAATTTGCAACTAGGTGGAAAGCTGACGCCGCAAAAGTCCAACCTACTATGGAGGACACAGAGATAGTGGCAATCTTCATCTGTATATAAGAGGACGTCTACTTTGACAAGATGTTGAACATGCAAGACAAGGAGTTTGGGGATTTAATCAAGATCGGAGACATGGTTGAAGATGGTTTGAAGACTGGTAGGATCGTTAGCTTGGTCGCACTACAAGCCACTAACAAAGCCCTAAAAATTGGTAACACCATTGCATCAAAGAAGAAGAAGAAGAAGAAGAAGAAGAAGAAGAAGAAGAAGAAGAAGAAGAAGGACGATGTCTCCTTTGTGGCTGCATCACTCGATCATTCTCCTAGCCACAACCACTACTACCAAACACCTCCTCCATCATACTCATATATTCCACCCACATCCACCTACCTAGTTTACAATACTCAACCCATGTTCCAAAACCCACCGCCACAAAGACCACCATATCCACAAAGCCCTAACTACCGAAACATCAACACCTATCCGACAAGGCCTCACGCCAACAACAACCCAAGACCCAAAAAAAACTATACCCCATTGGACAAATCCCGCACTCAGTTGTTCGAGAGACTCAAAGCAGCTGACCACATACAACCCGTCCACGTTCAAAATGATTGATAGAATGACACCTTACTTTGACCAATCCAAGACCTGTGCCTATCATTCTGGAGGACCTGGTCATGATACCGAGAAGTGCTACACCCTGAGAGATAAAATAAAAGACTTGATCGATCAAAAGGTGATCCACTTGAAAACTCCAAATGTGCACAACAACCCCTTGCCTAACCACGGAGACAATAGGGTGAATTTGATCGAGTTAGACGAAGAATGCAACTTGGAGGGAACCATTGTCAAGCAAAGGGAACCATACCAACACCTGCTTCTGTTGCCCAAGCTACTAAAGCACCAGAGCCCATCGAGGTAGAAATAGCTCCAAAGTTCTATGTTGACATAGTTCCCCCGTACAGTGACAAGGCGGTACCATGGGATTACAAAACGGAGAAGAATGGAAAATCAAAAGTTGAGACCGTTGCTGTACAAGGGATGACTAGGAGTGAGAGGACTTATACTTCCAAGCATCTTGTTCAAGGTAGACGAGGCATCAGCGATGAGGAGTCCGAGGAACTGTAGAAGAAAGTGCAAGCAAAAGAATACTCAGTGGTTAAACATTTAGGCAAGACACCCGCACAAATCTCCATCTTAGCTTTACTCCTCAAGTCGGAAAGCCACCGAAATGCCTTGATGGAACTGTTAGATAAAGCACATGTTCTGGTGGATACCTCAATTGAGAATCTGGCTAACATAAAAGTGAAGGCATTTGATGGACCGCAAAGAAGCACCATCGGGAAAATTGAATTAACCATCATGATCGGTCACGGAGAGTTCAATGCTGAATTCCATGTCATGGACATCTCCGCTTCCTACAACCTGTTACTGGAGACCTTAGATTCACATGGCTGGAGCGGTGCCTTCTACACTACACTAGACATTGAAGTTCGAGTGGGACCACAAAGAGGTGGTGGTGTTCGGTGAAGGGAATAACTTTATTTACAATGAACAAACCATACCGACAATTGAGGGGAATGTTCCCGATGGGCGGACATTTTATTCTTTGAAGCTCGTGGGAGCGGTGCAAGGCACTCGAGGAGGACATCAGAAAAACTACAACAAGAGTTGGGCTTCACAGACGCAGTCCAAGGAGGTTATACCGCACACTTCGCTCCTAAATTTGTCAACACACCACCTGGGATTGAAGAAAATAGGAGAAGCTTTTATAGCGTTTATTGGGATAGTCGAGGCAAAGGCTATGAAGAAAGAAATTTTGTCTGGGAACCAGTCATATCTGATTGGGGTGTGCCCTCACGCGAATTTCGTGGGACCTTACCTGCTAAGACAAAGAAACGACCGATATACTCACCTAATGCTGATCCCAATTGGAAGCGCATTTCTAAAGAAACAATAGGGAAGCAAGTGTGGCTACCTAAATCACCCGAACCTATGGAGGTGGTGATTGAAGAGCCATATGTACTCCAACAACTTGCAGAATTGTCTGGAGACTGGGTTGTAGGCATCATGATAAAGCAAGGTTATGAACTTGGGAAAGGATTGGGCAAGAACCTGGATGGCATGATTATCATACCCAGTTTTAAACTCAACTAGGAATGAGTCAGGTTTCAGGTTTGACTGGGTAACTCGTTTGAGTTAATAGTTGGAGTCGCCACCTAATATAGATTTCTATGGTGTCTTAGGTCACCAAAGCATCTAAGGTCAAGTCTTTTGTCAAACCGGTCTAATTTTAGAGATTCAATGAGTAAGAAGTCCAAGTGAGTCGGGAAAGAAGGTGTTAGGGACTTCCCCAAGTCCCACGAAAGGC
Source organism: Petunia axillaris subsp. axillaris (assembly GCA_029990575.1). Lineage (NCBI taxonomy): Eukaryota > Viridiplantae > Streptophyta > Magnoliopsida > Solanales > Solanaceae > Petunia > Petunia axillaris. Next base: position 13,469,777 of record JARKNS010000006.1, read on the forward strand.
GGTTTTCATCTGAGCCTATATTTTAAGATGTCTATACAAAGTATGTGTTATGTATTAGAAACTTATGTAGCCAAATTCACAATCAATTTATAAGCTAGGTCTAATTAGATAAGTCTAGATAGCATGCATATATTTGGGCTTCATATTTTACACACACGGCCTATATTCCACGCCTACTCACATTTATGGCCTCTAGTATAAATGCCTAATCAAAATATGATCAAATATGTAAAGAGTGTCAAATCATGTTTGCACAGTAGGCAGTTTTAGCAAAACAATTTCAGATTTTATCAAAAATCAAATAGGGGTTGTTTTGAAATAAAATGTTACTCCCTCTGTCCCAATTTATGTGTCACACTTTCCTTTTTGGTCTGTCCCAAAAAGAATGTCACATTTCCTATTTGTCAACTATTTAATGCACTATCTCTATTTTATCCCTATTGGGCCCTACTTACTTTAAAAGCCACACACAACTTTTTGATTACTACAATCTTCTCTCTCTTACTTTTTCAAGGGTAAATTTGAACTTTTACAAAGTCAACTTCTATTTCTTAAACTCCGTGTCAAGTCAAACACCGCCACATAAATTGGGACGGAGGTAGTAGCTATTTAGGGTCGGTGTAACTTGACATTAATTGTCGAACCCTAACCTTAATGGCTATATGATGTGGGGATCATTTTTTGAAAGTATATATGTATAAAAAGGCTGTTTTAGAAAGGGTGGTCACGAAACAACAATAAATGTACATAAGGGGTCATCGCACATAATATATAGGTATACGCACGCAAAATACATGATAGTTTTAATTTAAGCTTTTAAAAAATACTTATAAACATAGTATGATTGATCCCATTAACCTATACACCCCTATACACTATATGATTAGTGTATAAGAGCTTAGGAGTTAAAAACAATAGTTTAGACATGCGAAAAAGGGCTAGATTTGAAAGGGATTTTTGGCTAGCTTAATTATTCAAAGGGGCAAATTTATCTTTTGCCAAATCGTTCCAGTTTAGGCAAGTAATCACATAATCAGCCCCTGTTTAACAAATATTGCGTAGTCTAACAGTTTATGCGCGCAATAGTTTAATATCGAATTCAAGAGTTACATAGGTTGCATTTCAGTTGACTAAGAAGTAAGGGATAATCTTGTTGTCAAAAGAGTGTTCAAATTTTATGCCAGGCATCTGTTTAAGTCAAAATCACAGCATACTTGTCTAAACTTTGGTCTATATACTAGTTCTAATGCAGAATCCCTGTTTTCTCTAAAAAATGATGCAACACATAGGGAGTTAAGTTGAGAGAATGCCCCTTTATGGCTAAATACATAGCTTTAAGCTATGTAACCTATTTTAATGCAACTAAGGTACAGGCAGATGTTCCTAATTAATAAAAACAAAGTGGGGAACTAAAGGGAATAGAGGGAAGGCAAGAATGCTGCCATGTATGCACTCATAACAGAGCCTACTTAGGCTTCAACTTTCCAGAACAAAGAAAGTCTTTACCATCACACAAAATACCTGCAAATTGAACTCTGGTATAGCTCTCAAAGCTATCCACATAGGCTACAAGGAAAGAGTTAGCAGGGGAGGGTGTATAACCTCCTAAACAGGTCACACATACATAACATCAAATAGATCCTGTATACATGCATGCTATAGGTAATGGCAAGTTCCAAGTGGTTATAACTTGTTAACTGCAGTAACTAGCAAGTAGAATAGGCTTAAGTAGTGATTGATGCTCCCAGAAACTAGTGCAAGAAAAGTAGTGAAAAAAAAAATCTTTTCCAGAGATTTGAGAGTGAGAAAGAGAAGTTTTTCAGTCGTATGTGTGTATCCCTGTATATTTTTATGCAGGAATGTGTGTCTTGTGTGCAATAGGGGTCCAGTTTATATAGGTAAAGGGGTGAGGGTCTAAAGTTCAAATGGGCAAGACACCAAAGGTAAGGGAAATTATTTCTCACAATTAAAAGGATCCACTTAGGTTGACTTTTCAAGTTTATTCAAATTAATCCCTAAAATTATGGTAAATCACCATTATGACAAATATAGATTTCTTCTCTATGGCCCAGGTTCACAATCAATAATTCAAACATGTTTTGGGCTCGAAATCACTTAACATATTCTAAGAAAGTTCTAGTGTGTACATGATCAATTTGATAGTCAATTTCCATTCAAAAACCATTCAAACATTCTAATCAAAGCATTCAGAATCTTCTGAATTATGTGGATAATTTCTCTATTCAATGTTAACTGAAAGAGTCATGGATTCACACTAACAATGCTAAGCACTAAGAGCATAGCCAGCTTTAAGCAGACAAGTAATGATTTTAGACTTTAGACATAATGAAGATGATGTGAGACTTGAACCCTAAACAATGTCACCCACATAACAGATTTAATGTAGTGTTCAGGAAATCAACAATTTGTACGGGTCACAAGTCATGTAAATTGATTAATTAAGTGTACTTATCAACACACATGAACTAGGCAAATTCTAAGTTTTAAAACGGTCACATAAGAAATTTTGGAAAAGAAAACAAAGGGATTAGGGTTACCGTATACCAGAGTCGAGTCGATCTGGACCCATCTCAAACGTGTTCGCATGAAGGATTTTTTCCTTCTTTGGCGGCGGTGACACCTTAGGTTTCATTCAGGCAAGATCAAGAACATTTCCCGGTGACTGGAACCTTTCCCCGACAAGGGGTCTTGTCATACGACAACAAATCATAGGGGTTTTGTAGCGGAGAGTGAGAGGAGCACGATGATGTAATTTGTTTCGAATTTGGCCGGTGGAAATGGCCAAAAAAAGACAACGACAGTAGGGGGTTAGGTTTTGGGATGTGAGAGAGAGGAGAGTGAGGGCAGCGGGGTGTTAGGGGAAATAGGATAGGGCGATAGGGTTTTGGGGGTGGTGTGTAGTTAAAATAGGAAACTTTTATCCTGGCCGTTGGATTCATTGAGTGGACGGCCAGGATTTAGGCACGTAGGCGCAGAGGTGGCAAAAATGAGCTGATGTGTATGTGTGTGTGTGCGTATACGTGTATATATGTATATATTGAATAAAAATAGTCAGAAATGTGTATAAGGATGTATAAAAATGTATAAATGTATATAAAAATTACAAAATTAATTTTAAAATATTATAACGACCTAAAGAAGCGTGGGAAATATTGATCTGAGTTTTAAAATAGTTTTGGGCAATTTTGTTGAAAATAATGTAATTGCAAAAATTCTTAACTGAACGTGCGAATTTTGTAAATGGCCGTAGTTTGTGCAGGTGTTTTGAAAAAATGGCCTAATTGATTTGCGTCTGTTAAGTAATAACTTTGAATAGGGGTGAGTGCGGGGTAATTGTGTGGTTATCAATGCAATTTTGTTTGAATAATGATTATTGAAACAGGAGGGACAAAATTAGGTGTCAACAACTGCCCCTCTTTGCCTAGGGATGATGAAAGAGTTTTTGGGCAAAGACGTTGTCAGAACGACTAATTTTGCGACTCTAGAGAAATGCTTACGGCTTGCGATAATTGACGAGGCATTAGATCACAACGTTCGCGATGCCAGATCGTATATCCTCCAATAAAGGTGAGCCTTGCAAAATAGTGTGTATAAAAAAATGTAAAACACACCTTGCCGTTGGGTTGGACTGTCTTTCCAGAATTCTTGACCATATGCAGGTGTGTCTGTTATGTCTGACTGTGTATCCTTTGTTGTGCCAAGTGTTAAATTCGACTTCGGGTTGTGTACCCTTAGTCGATGTATTGGGCTGTGTACCCTCCGCAAGATTAAAATGATATAATCGACATCAGGCTGTGTACCCTCAGTCGACGCATCAGGCTATGTACGCTCCACTAAATTGAAATGACATAATCGACATCGAGCTGTGTACCCGCAGTCGACGCATCGGGCTGTGTACCCTCCGCTAAATTAAAATGACATAATCGACATCGGACTATGTACCCTCAGTCGACGCATCGGGCTATGTACCCTCCGCTAAATTAAAATAAAATAATCGACATCGGGCTGTGTTCCCTCGGTCGATGCATCGGGTTGTGTACTCTCTGCTAATTTAAAATAACATAATCGACGTCGGGCTGTGTACCCTCAGTCGACGCATCGGGCGGTGTACCCTCCACTAAATTGAAATGACATAATCGACATCGGGCTGTGTACTCTCTGCTAATTTAAAATGACATAATCGACATCGGGTTGTGTACCCTCAGTCGATGCATTGGGCTGTATACCCTCTGCTAATTTAAAATAACATAATCAACACTGGGCTGTGTACCCTCAGTCGACGCATCGGGTTGTGTACCCTCTGCTAATTTAAAATTACATAATCAACATCGGGCTGTGTACCCTCAGTCGACGCATCGGTATGTGTACCCTTCGCTAATTTAAAATGAAATAATAGACGTCGGGCTGTGTACCCTGAGTCGACGCATCGGGCTGTGTACCCTCCACTGAATTGAAATGACATAATCGACATCGGGCTATGTACCCTCAGTCAACGCATCGTGCTGTGTACCCTCTACTAAATTGAAATGACATAATTGACAACGGGCTGTGTACCCTCAGTCGATCATCGGGCTGTGTACCCTCCGCTAATTTAAAATTACATAATGGATGTCGGGCTGTGTACCCTTAGTTGACGCATCGGGCGGTGTACCTAATTCTAATTTAAATGTAGTAAGCGGAATTGGATAATCTTTCGTCGACACATGTTTGCCATGTGTTTCCGGGTTGCATACTTTTCGTGCCTGCATCCAAAGAAATATTGGTGAGCCGTGCAGGGTAGTTTGGTTTGTCCGTTCTTGGCTTGCTTTGTGCCCGTTTCCAATGAGTGCCGGGACCTTGGTTAAGCTGATAGGGATATGTATAAAATGGTAAATAGTGCAAGTATTTTTGAAAAACTTTTATGAGAAGAAAATCAAACGAAATATTTTATCCCCGGTTAGTCACGAGTCGCGTTGTGTAAAGTCATAGTTGTTGCTCTTCATGCTGCTCCAAACTCCATTAAATGAATTTTTAGGGCAACCTCAAAATTCTGCCCTACTTTGTGTTTGAAATCTTTGAGAGGTTTTCAAAAATTTCTGCCCCAGTGTCAACTATGTTTGTCCTTTATGAATTTTTGAGAGTTCATAAAAAATTCTACCCCAGTGTTTGCTTTATGGGAAATGAAATTTTTTGTATTTATGTGACCGAACCTTGGGTAGTTGTCTACGTATCCCACTTAGGGAATCAGGTCGTAACGTAGTTCCAGATTATATGATATATTGCAGAATAATGAAACCACTAACTAATGTAGGCTCTTATACATAGTATCTTTTGACGACGTCTGAGTTGATTGGTTTCGGCCAAACTTCTCCGTCCATTTCTGCTAGTATCAGTGCTCCTCCATTCAGAACTCGGTGAACCATGTACGGCCCTTGCCAATTCGGTGCAAATTTTCCCTTTGCTTCCTCTTGATTGTATACTTGAGAGGGTCCATCCTTGATATCAGCAATGTTGAGTAGGACGTCAAGTAGTGCCTTACTTTTTGTGCTATCCAAGTCAGCGCGCAATAGTAATGTATACTTGGTTTCGTAGGGAGTAAATTTCTTGTTTAGATAGTATATTGGTTGCTTCTTCCTTCCAGTTGAGTCATGTTGCCCCAACACGCAACCAAATGTTAAATCTACCATAGACAGGTTCAAGATCAAAGGTCGCTCAGGTTCGGGTTGAACCAGCACGGGCGGACAAGACAAGTACTTGTTTATCCGATCAAATGGTTTTTGACAGTCCTCCGTCCACTCGATTTCTGCGTCTTTCTTCAGTAGCTTGATGATTGGTTCGCAGATGGCCATGGATTGGGCTATGAATCGGCTGATGTAATTGAGCCTTCCCAGGAAACTCATGACCTCTTTCTTGCTCTTTGGCGGCGGCAACTCTTTGATGGCTTTGATCATGGATGGATCCAGCTCGATGCCTCTTCTACTAAAGATGAACCCCAAGAGCTTCCCCGCTGGAACACCAAAAGCACAGTTTGCTGGATTTAGCTTCAAATTATATTTGCACAAGCGATTGAAAAAATTGCGCAAATTGTCAAGGTGCTCTGAGCTCTCCTTTGACTCGACGATCACATCATCTACGTAGACTTCAATATCTTTGTGCATCAATTCATAGAAAATAGTTATCATTGCCCTTATGTAAGTTGCCAAAGCATTCTTCAACCTAAATAGTAACCTTGTAGCAATAAGTTCCCCAAAATAGTTCATCCATGAGCACTTGATGATAGCCGGCGAAACAATCTACGAAAGACTGTAGTTCATGTTTCGCGCAATTATCAATCAGGATGTGTATATTTTGCAAAGGAAAATCATCTTTTGGGCCTGCTCTATTCAGATCTCTGTAGTCTACACAAACTTTGAGTTTCCCATCTTTCTTCGGCACTGAGAGAATGTTAGCTAACCAAGCTTGAGCTGTTTGGTTATCTCTTCCCCAATCTTCAACAAAACAGATGACTTGAAAGTTCGGGATTTTTGTTTGACTGGTGGAAAGCCCGGATTGATAGGTAATTTATGAGCTACCACATCCGTGCTTATGCCAGTCATGTCATCATACGACCAGGCGAATACATCCTCGTATTCCCTAAAAGATTTGGTATACCGCTTTTTATCTTTGGCATTGAGATGCACACTAATCCTTGTCTATTTTACAGTTTCTTCATCTCCCAGATTTATCACCTCAGTTTCTTCTAGATTTGGTTATTTTCAAATCTTTCAATTTCCTCTTGTGTGGTCTCTTCAAAATCATCATAATCAAACTCAGTTTCCTCAAGCTCCGTTGTTTCATTACACATTGCGGTTGTGGACTCAAGGGGATTATTAGTTTGAATGGTAAAAAATCAAATATTTCAAAATTAAAAGATTAAAACAAAAGTTAAAGAAAATGGTCGATATTTTATTTATGAATCCTTGCAAAATAAAGTTTGTAGGGCAACATGTGAAAAAGAAAAGAAATGCAAGTTCCACGACTCAAAGCCGGATTTTATTTTGGAAAACGTGAAATAAGCTATATCCCCCAGCTCTACCAAGGTCCACGGTAAGCTCGGGCGTGGTTGCTGATCCAGTTGTTCAATGCAGCTCTAGATTCAACTTTTGTCAACCCAAGAGGTTCAACATGCTCTTCTAGGATCACGCAGCAGTCTTCATCAGATATGAACAACTTTTGCACTTCTGCTAGCAGGTCCTCTTCAGCATCAATGATCTTCGGTTCAGCTCCTCACGCTGCAGCCACCTCTACTTTTCGACCATCCAAGAATCCAGACGAGATAAAAATATGTAGGAGAGTCTTGGTGCTTTTCTTGTAGAATTTGAAGTCCAGTGATGCTTCTTCCATGCTCTTCTCATAAGTCAAAATATATCCTATGCCAGCTTTCTCATTATAGGGCCTCATCACTATTTGACTTGGTTCGATCATGTCATCCAGGTTCTTGCCCAATCCTTTCCCAGGTTCATAGCCTTGCTTTATCATGATGCCTACCACCTGGTCTCCAGGCCATTTTGCGAGTCGTGGGAGTACATATGGCTGTTCAATCACCACCTCCATAGGTTCTGGTGTTTTAGGTGGCTTACACTTGCTTCCCCTTTGTTTCTTCAGAGATGTGCTTCCAGTTAAGACGAGCATTAGGTGAGTATATCGGTCGTTTCTCTGTCGTAGTAGGTAAGGTCTCACGGAATTCGCGTAAGGCCACACCCCAATAAAATATGACTGGTTCCCAAACCAAGTTCCTTCCTTCATAGCCTTTGCCTCGACCATCCCAATAAGTGCTATAGAAGTTTCTCCTCCTTTCTTCAATCCCAGGTGGTGTGTTGACCAATTTATGAGCGAAGTATGCAGTATAACCTCCTTGGACTGCATCTGTGAAGTTCCAAGTCTTGTTGTAGTTTTTGCGACGTCCTCCTCGAGTACCTTGCACTACTCCCAAGCTCAACAGTATAGAAAATTTGCCCATCGGGTACATTCCCTTCAATTACCAGTATGGTTTATCATTGTAAATGGAGTTGTTCCCTTCACCGACTACCACCACCTCTTTGTGGTCCCACTCGAACTTTACTGTCTGGTGTAGTGTAGAAGGTACCGCTCCAGCCATGTGAATCCAAGGTCTCCCCCATAACAGGTTGCAAGAAGTGGAGATGTCCATGACATGAAACTCAGTATTGAACTCCACGGGACCGACTATGATGGTTAAGTCGATTTCCCCAATGGTGCTTCTTTGTGATCCATCAAATGACTTTACCTCCATCTCGCTCTTTCTTATCTTGCTTTGATCAATTCTCATTCTCTTCAGAGTGATGAACGGGCATATGTTGAAACCAGAACCTCCGTCGATCAAAACTCTCCTTATGAACCAGTCTTTGCATTTGATAGTGATGTGCAAAGCTTTGTAGTGACTCAGCCCTTCAGGTGGCAGCTTGTCTTCATGAAAAGTGATTCGGTTGGACTCCATGACTTGCCCGACCATGCTGGCCATATTCTCAACTGAGGTATCCACCGGGACATGTGCTTCATCTAACACTTTCATCAAGGCATTTCAGTGGCTCTCCGACTTGAGGAGTAAAGTTAAGACGGATACTTGTGCGGGAGTCTTTCCCAAATGTTCAACCACAGAGTATTCTTTTGCTTGCACTTTCTTCCATAGTTCCGCGGACTCCTCCTTGCTGATTCCTCGTCTATCTTGAACAGGATGCTCGGGAGTATAAATCCTCCCGCTCCTAGTCATCCCTTGTGCAACAACAGTCTCAACTGTTGATTTTCCCTTCTTCTCCATTTCGTAATCCCATGGTACCACCTTGTCACTATACGGGGGAACTACGTCAACATAGAACTGTGGAGCTATTTCTGCCTCAATGGGCTCTGGTGCTTTAGCGGCTTGAGCACCAGAAACAAGCACTGGTATGTCTCCCATTTCTTTGACACTGGTTCCCTCCAAGTTGCATTCTTTGTCTAACTCGATCAAATTCACCTTATTGTCTCCGTGGTTAGGTAAGGGGTTGTTATGGACATTTGGAGTTTTCAGGTGATCACCTTTTGATCGATCAAGTCTTGTATATTATCTCTTAGGGCATAACACTTCTCGGTATCATGACCAGGTTCTCAAGAATGATAGGCACAGGTTTTGGTTTGGTCAAAGTAAAGTGTCATTCTATCAGGCATTTTGAATGGTCCGGGTTGTATGTGGCTAGCTGCTTTGATTCTCTCGAAAAACTGAGTGCAGGATTCGGCCAATAGGGTGTAGTTTCTTTTGGGTCTTGGGTTGTTGTTGGCATGAGCCCTTGGTGGATATGTGTTTGTATTTCGTTAGTTAGGGTTTTGTGGGTATGGTGGTCTTTGTGGCGGTGGGTTTTGGAACATGGGTTGAGTATGTAGACTGGGTAGGTGGATGTGGGTGGAATATAGGGATATAATGGAGGAGGTGTTTGGTAGTAGTGGTTGTGGCTAGGAGAATGATCGAGTGATGCAGCCACGAAGGAGACATCGTCCTTCTTCTTTCTGGATGTAGTGGTGTTACCAGTTTGTAGGGCTTTGTTAGTGGCTTGTAGTGCGGCCAAATTAACGATCCTACCAGTCTTCAAACCATCTTCAGCCATTTCTTCAATCTTGATCAAGTCCCCAAACTTCTTGTCTTGCATGTTCAACATCTTGTCAAATTAGACGTCATCTTGTATGCGGATGAAGGTTGTTACTATCTCTACATCCTCCATAGAAGGTTGGATTTTAGCGGCTTCAGCTCTCTACCTAGTTGCAAATTCTCAAAAGGTCTCGGTAGGTTTCTTATTCAGCTTCTCCAAATAGAACCGATCAGGCATGGCGTCGGTGTTGTTCCCAAAACTGTCAACAAAGTCTCCAGCCATCGCCTCCCAGCTCGTCCACTTCTTTGTTTGTTGCTTTGAACATCATACCAGCGCATCTCCAGTCAGGCTACGGTTTCACAATTGCATGCGGATATTTTCATCATGTCCAACCCCTACTAACTTGTCACAATACTCAAATGAGCCATTGGGTCACCACTGCCATCGAACATATTGAACTTGGGTGTCTTACAACCCTCGGGCAGCTTCAAGTCAGGGTACATGCAGAGGTCCTCATAAGCTAACCCTCTGGTTCCTTTGGTGCCTTGGAATTGCTTGAATTTCTCCACCAGCCACTAGACTTGCTCTTTGGTGCTGAACACATATGAATTTCAAATATTTGACCACTTTTGATTCCGTGATGCCAATTCTGACATAAAGCTAAACTAACACAAGTAAAAAAAACAATATAAATAAATATTCACAAGTTACAAAACAAACATTCACAAGATTTGGGTCAAAGTCAACTAGTTCAACTCCTGAAACTACTCTAACACACCACTAGTTCCCCAGCAACAGGGCCAATTTTGATAATGCTAAAGGGACACCTCTAATGAGATATGAAACGGTCGTCGCAATAATAATACCCAATTTGGAGTCAGGGTCGAATCTACAAGGAACAATGTAGTGCGATTAAGGTAGCGGAGGAACTAAACCTATTGAACTAAGCCAAACGAGATAATAAAGTGTTGAAACGATACTAACAACTACTAACTACACTAGGAAAGCAAGTAAAGGTGATAAATTACTTTCTCATAAACAAGGACAGACAAGTTCGGAGCCTAGGATGCAAATATGGCATGAGGTTTATATATTGTGGTCGACTCAATCTAAGGTAACCTCTAGAAGACCTTGCTTTAAAAAAATTACGCTCTCTAGCTCCTAGGCAATTTAGGGTAACTTCAATAGGGATTTGAGGGATACGGCACTCCTATGGTTGTTTCAGCCGTGGCTCAGCCACAAGCTAGGCTTAATCCTTCCTCTCTTCCTCCTAAATATGCTTCTCTATTACAAACAACGCCAAAATTATCTTTAATTTGCTCTTGGAGTTGCTACTACTAGAAACTATACATGGTGATTTGACACTTATATTTTCTTTGGATGAGGTCAAAGAATTCAAGAAGGAAGAAGGATTACATTAAGCATTAATCATGAAATTTTCATATGGGCAGCTTGAGATTAAAGATTTACGTATTGTCTTGCCAAAACATCTTGATATCAAGGGTCAATATTAAATTTGGTGGCTAGCTAGTCTGACACGACCCAGAACTCGGTTAGGCCGTGCGGGCACCCGAAACTCAAGATGCGAATTTAAATAGAAAAAGGTCAAATTATTTAACTTTCGGCATTTTAGAGGAAACTTGCCGAACAACATCGAAATTCACTTTTGAAAGTTCACAATGGTCATAAATAATCACACGAACCCAACGGCGCTTTCGGATTTCGAATCGGAGCTCATTCGGCAATACCGAGGTCGAAAATCTCTTTTTAATATTTATCGCCAATAAAAACCGAAACATTCTTCCGATGCCTACCAAACGAGGTCTGATTTAGCTCAAATTTTACAGACACGTCCTAACTTCCGAAACGACTGACCGAGGTCGTTTCATTCTCCTCCACTTAAACTCTCGTTTGTCCTCGAACGAGCCTAAATCTAAAGCAAGATTCACGCAGATAATAAGAGAACTTACACGACCTTCATAAGCTACTCCACGGGCCTTATCTCCTGATTACAGAATTAGAATCATAACACACATATCGTACTTTTGGAATAAAATATAACTGGATAATATAATGATACCATAATAACCTATTTTTCGCTGGGCAGCCTATCAGGTTGCCGCATTTGCAGACGTTCGATCTCAGGGAGCTCCTTTTCTGGTTCTTAATATTGCTGCAGTAAATTATATTCCGGAGGTAGTATGTGTTGTACCTCTAATTGTTCTGACTTGTTAGCCAGCCGAGGTATCAGTTCGGTCCGAGTGTCCGAAGAGGTTGCATTATTTTACGCGGTAAGGAAAAAAATGCCAGAAAATGAGAAAAGGGGCCGGAGAAAAATAGTATTTTCACCCCAGAACGTTCGGGTAATGATCTTAATATATTATTTGAGTTTATTACGTATGTTTAAATATATTTTTACGGTAAAAATAGGGATATTAGACATTGTCCTAATGACGTAAATTGATAGTTTAAAGGGTCAAATGGACCCCGATAACAAAATTGATTATATATTCGTACTCAGTGAGTTATGGGCAACATATAAATGTAAATTATTTGGGGTTTGGTTATGTGACCTTAAACCCTGTATATAGGCCTGGCCTGCGTATTGCGTATGCGAATAAGGTATCAGGTTCCTACCTGGATTGCCCTAAGATGTGAGGAATGAAGCCGTTAGCCTTATGTGATATATTTTTCTGCTTATTGAACACAGTGGGATCGTTTGGCAATGAATCCAAAGGACAAAGCGGTTATTAAGTTGCCGTGCTAGCTTTGTAACAAGGTAAGTGTTTATATCCATTTCTTTGGAGGCACCTGGCCTCGTGGATTTTCTACCACGGGTTCCTTACCTGTGTAGCTGCCGATAGGCGTACTCATTATGCCTTAGCTTTGGATTTATATTCTATATTATATATTATGTCATGTTATTGGTATTGCATTGAGAATCTGAGTATTGTACTTTGGTTGTGAGGTTGTATATACTTTCCAGCTGTCGATGAGAGTCCCGCGCTGGTGATGGGTTATTATTGCATCATGTTGCATTCGTATGCCCATTGCATCATATTGAGGGTAGGAGGATTCCGCTCCATTGCATCATATTGAGGGTAGGAGGATTCCGCCCTCGGAGCAGGAGGATTCCGCTCCATTGCATTATATTGAGGGTAGGAGGATTCCGCCCTCAGAGCAGGAGGATTCCGCTCCATTGCATCATATTGAGGGTAGGAGGATTCCGCTCCATTGCATCATATTGAGGGTAGGAGGATTCCGCCCTCAGAGCAGGAGGATTCCGCTCCATTGCATCATATTGAGGGTAGGAGGATTCCACCCCCAGAGCAGGAGGATTCTGCTCCATCTATTTGGCACATCTGACACCATTGCATCATACTGCATTCATCCCATCTCATTGCACCGCATACTGACTATTGTGTGTATTATATTGTGTTTTATGTATGCGGTATGTACACCATGTTGTGGACATATTACAGTTTGCCTATATATTTCTGGCTTGTATTCTAAGTTGCGGGGATCAGGTTGCACTCCGAAACGGCATAAATATATGGATCGGGTTGCACGTCGCAGCGGTATGAATATATGGATCGGGTTGCACGCCGCAACAGGATGAATATATGGATCAGGTTGCACGCCGCAACATGATGTATTTCTGATTGTTGATGTGTTCGGGATACCTATATGTTCTGGCTGTATTACGTTCCTGGTTATTGAATAGTTTGCGATTCCATACGTGTTTCTAACTATTATCTGGCTCTGCCTTTTCATAATTTAAATAAGAGAAATCTGGTTTATTTGTTTCTTTTCTCCCTGGCTAGCTATCCTATTCTTTGAGGTGGCTAGTCTGCTCCACTTATTGAGTCCTTTTGACTCACCCTTGTTTGTTGTTTGTTTCTTGTCTATCTATTTCGTTTCGGCAGGTTCGCTCCAGGATTGAGTTCGCCACGTTGTGAAGGAGCGAAGACGGCTTTAGCTGTCAGGGTGAGCCAGCTTTTATTCTGGATGGCCACCAGTTTATTGGTTGTTATTTCATTTGCATTTTGCTCCCTTCAGGAGGTATTTATCTTCTTCTGTACTCTTAGATGTCTAGTCTGGATAGCCCTAAACCTAGTATGTTGGGTAGTCAGCTGTTTTTTTTTATACAGCTTAGAGGTATCAGTATGTCTGTATTTTTTTTTGTCTTGTCCTTATTTATGAATTATTATATTTATTTTCCTAATTTTGTTGGTAAGGGTTCTCCCGACGGGTCTAGGGGAGGATGTCGGGTGCCCGCACGGCCTAACCGGATTCTGGGTCGTGTCATAGTCGCAATATCTTGATCAGATTTGAGCAATATGAGGACTATGTTGCAGCTTGTTTTAAAACTGGAAGTTACTTACTCTGTAATGGGGTACAATATGCATATAGGGTTTTTCCTTGGACGCCAAGGTTTAATCCGAAGGAAGAAACATCTAGGGCATTGGTATGCATATCTCTACCTAACTTGTCACCTGATTTTTATGCGAGAAAGGCTTTTTTTCCCATTGCTTCAGCAGTTGGAAAACCTATTATAATTGATAAAGCCATGCAAGAGCGAACTAGACCTAGCACTACTAGGGTTAAGGTCGAGTTAGATGTGCTGGACAAGCTTCCCAAGCGAATTAGATTGATTTATGTAGATGACAAATTAGGTATGTCAATGGAATATTTTCATGAAATTGTTTACAATAATATGCCTCTTTATTGCACATATTGCAAATATCAAGGTCACGAAGAAAAAAATTGTCGATGTTTGTTACAACACGCTGATTGAGAATGATCAAGAAGGAATTGATGGAGAATATTTAGCAAAGTATAAGGGTGATGCTAGAGAAATTATTAACAGTCGAACACAAAGTAGGAATCTGGTGCAAAATACAGACATGCAAATTGCTGTAATTAAGGAACGCGATGCTGCAAACTTAATGGATAATCCTTTTGTTAAGGCATAGAAAGCGAATCAATAGATGACTGCGCCGCTTCTTGCTGGGCAACAGTTGAAACCTGAAGTGATACCAGCTGCTAATGGATTCAAGGCAAGCTGGTTCAGCCACCAGTTCACAGATCTGGGCAGCTCACTACGTAGATGAAACCTGTAAATTCACAAGCTGCAAGTCATGCAGGTAATTATAAGTCTGCTAAGCAACTTGTTTCATAACAGTTTCATGCTATGCAGCATGAAACTGTTCTTCCTGTTGTTCCAACTTTGCAAAGTTCTGGTGCTTTACAACGTGCAAATCTGCACAATGAAGTTCAATTTACTGCTGAAGATAAGCTAATTGAAAATTTTGGGCAGCACTCAAAGAAGCATAGGATGATGCCAAGTAGTAGCGGGGTTCGTCATGTGAATAGGTGTGATGTTAACTCTACCTTGCAGCAAGTTCATGCTTCCACACAAGTTGAAGTAGATCTAGTAGGTTGGCAGTTTGCTTTGTCCCAAAAAGGTCGCAAGAATCAGGAGTCCAAGCATGTTTTACCTTAGGTACCAGCTGATCGAAATAGGCAGATCAAATCACCTGGTAAAAGTGCAGATTTAAGCGCAGCAGTTAGTGCAGTCCAACAAAGAATGAATTTGCAGTTTTAAATGAGGATAGTAGGGGAGAGGAAAGTGCAAAAATGACATTAATTTGGAAGAAAAATGACCAGAAAATACAACTAAAGCATGGGCTTTGATGTCTTTCAAATGAATGATGCAGCCAACATTTGTACTGAGAATAAATTTTCTCAAACAATTCCTTCGCAAAGTACAAGTGTTGAAGGAGCGGAGCAGGTTGTTACTCATGGAGGAATTGCTTTAATTCATAATTCCAAGCTGGAAATTTTGTTCTAAGACTACTACACATCAAGTAAAACTGGTAATGAGCTAATTCATGCAATGGATGTGGGTGATAAGCAGGCCATAAAGTTTATTAATGTATTTTTCAGGATACAAGAAGGGGCAGGTTATGATCCTAAGTATCGAGATCAAAATTCTCTTATAAACGTTGAAAATTATCTTGGTCTTGATCATAGAGTAGAGGATTCTGAAGACTCTAATGAAGATTCAGTGGGTTTGGATGATACATTGCCTACTTCGAAGGAGGTAACACTAGTGAAGACTATTAATCCAACGTATATGGTTGACCCAGCTGTGGGGAAGTTGTTGAAACAAGATCAAGAGGCTAGAATGGTTGATCCCACTTTTAGGGTCAACAATTTTAATGCCAACTTGGAGTCTTGTGGTGAGGGAGAAGATGATGGTATGCAACAACTTTTATCAACCGAAAACAATCAATTGGTGCCAAGAGGTATCATTTCCCTTTCTCAAGCTAATTCTACTAATGAGATATCCTCTGTGAAAGAGCAGCAAGGTGCAACTCGTACTAGAAAATGAGCAAATATGGTGTATGAGGAAGAATTTGCATAAAAAAATCAACGTAGTAATTTGAAAGTTATTGCCCCAGAGTTTATTTCCTTGTCTGGGCACTAATTCTAATGTTAGCACGGCGAACACAAGGCAAATGAAGGGATCTTGGTTTGGCCTATTAGCAGCTAAGCAATTTGAATATAAGCCTTTGGTTCCACATGAATTGAATGTTGATGAGAATAAGGAGTATGATATTGGGGAGGATTTAGAGGAAGATGAACAATCAATTCTTGATTATGCTAGAGAGAGGGCAGTCAGAGAAGCAGACATCTCACCAAGGAAATCCAAGAAAAAGACTCACAAGAGAACAAAAAAGTGAGGATACCACTGCTATAGGTAGAACTAACCTTTCAAAAGCTGCAAAACAAGTCTTATCATATAAAGATTGGTGCATTTTTCAAATAATTTAGAGAGGGGGTTTCTTTTTCAAGAAGAGCAAGATAATGTGCAAGATTTATGCGCGCTACAAGCATTCATTCAGGTCATATGCATAGAGAAGCAGGTGCTTGGATATAAATTTTTCACTAGTTGTATTTTTCATAGTTTTTTTAGTATCCATCTATGTAATATCACCATAGGATACATTATAAGCCCTATGATGATTATCGTATTTTTAATTATTTTCAATTTCTTTTTTCTTCATAGCTCTTAGTTAGCTGGGGTTGTGCCTCATTAGGAATTGTAAGGTAAGGCCTAGGACTCCTTACTTGTACTCTTCTATTTTGAGGTGCTTTAATATTAATAAAACTAGCCACTAAGCACACACTTCTTAGTGGTATTTTCTTAAAAAAAATATAACCTCTAGAACCCGTCAGGCCAAAGAGAGGTCTAACATGCTACGCTTGCCAGAACCATAGCTTGGCACATACTGTACTAACTCAATGACCCAAGGAAAGAGGGCATATCCCTAGTTACCTCTTTTAGATGAGTCATGCTAATTTAGCAAACATGACTCAAATCCTTTCTAGCTCTATCAACCTAAGCCAACTAATCTCGCCAGAGTCTTTAACTAGTTAAATAAGCATGTAACTCTAGGGTCGTGAGCACCAAAGTTAAGAAATTAAAGCAATAGAGACTAGATAATCAAAACCCATTAATATAAAAACCTAGTCATGAAATATTCATGTATTCATGTCAAATATCAGACAAACCGAATCTAGCAATACAAATCAAAGAAATAAAGAAAGGGATGAAGAATTTCTCATTAAATTGCGCCCTATCTTTTATCTCCAAGGCTTGTTGGTGAATTCTTGCTCCCAAGCTTGGAAAAGTGCCCAAAAATTTGGAAAATATCTTAAAATTAGCTATTTATAGTCCCTAGAATTATTACAAGTTATCCCAAAATAGTCCCTGGGTTTTAAGGAAGATAACTTTACATTTTTATATAGATAACCACCCTGGTACGAAATGTTGATCCGACATCTATTTTTTCTCTGCTAACAGCGTTCCCACTTTTTAATAAACGGCAAAACGGGCGGCTACCCTTCTAAAGAGTGGGCCACCTTTCTCCTAAAGCTTCAAAATGTACATTCATTTTTGTTGCATTTTGCGACCACCCTTCGCATTGGGCGGCCCGCCCTTTCCATTTTCTCAATTTTGGCTTTTCTTTTGACTTGTTTTCACTCTAATATATTCCACAACTCTTCCACCTACAATAAGCAATTAAACCATGGTAAGTGCACTTATTTCATCAATTTACACAACAAAAGCTGAAGTATAAGTATGGAACGTGTGGAATTTTGGCCACACATCATGAGGCAACAGAGAGTTATTATTGCAGAGGAATCTACAAGTCGGGAGGAACCTTCTTGGGAAAAAATTTTGTGAAATGAAGAGAAAAGTTAGTCTAGATCAAGAAAGGTTGGAAGTCGACACTTCTATGGTAAACCTTATTTACCCAAAAGTTTTGATGTTTTAGTTAGAAATGTTATGGCTAAGTCAGGGTCTGGTGTGGTTAAAGAGAGCGTTGGTGAGAAAGAGGTGTTAGTAGTAGAGGAATAAGGCAAAGAAGAAACAGGGTCTTGTACTTTGCCCATTAAGTTTGTAGAAAGTGTTAGGGGAGATAAAAAAGAAATTGATGGAGAGAAAATTGAAGAAATCGACTAAGGCCCTAGTCGAAAAACCTATTTTTGAAACTGTTCACTCTAAGGCAAATGAAGAGATCGTATTGGAACGGACTGTTGAACCATGGGTTTCTGTGGATGAACTGTGTTCAACCACTGAATCCTTTGCTGGTAATGATGTAGAAAGGAGAGTTTTTTATGATGAAAAAGAGAAGGAGTTGTGTGGTATTAAAGTTACTGACCTATTAAATATGATTATGCCAAAAGGAATTCTAAAAGATGAGAAGTTTAGAAAGAATCCTACATCTCATCTCTACTTAAAAAAACTAAGAGGAAGACTGAAAAATAACGTTAAGGACATGGTCCTGCCAAGTCTGTGAAAAAGATAAAACTAGAGAGAGGTAGTGGTGAGAAAGTTAGCAAAAGTGAAGAAACTGAGTCTAAGAATGGTAAGAAGTTATTGGAGAAATTAGGAAGAAGGTTGGTCCTTATACTACTGCAAGGAGGCCTACAACTAGAGGATCTAGTAAGAAACAAAGGACAAATTTGATAAGGCTCTTACACGTAGGAAAAAAAAGGAAAAAGCAGTTGAGCCAAAGAAAGAACACAGAGCGAAAGTGAAAATGATGAAATATGAGAAGAAAAGAGAGAGTGGGGTGGCATAGTTCATTGTATTTCCACTAGTGGAAAGGAAAATTCTTATGGACCTTAAGGAGGATAATATGGTACAGTTTTTGGTAAAGTTTGATGTACAAGGTTGGATGAACCTGTTTCGTCAAGAGTCGCAAAATCTGTATGCTCAGGAGGTTCGTGAGTTCTACACCGACTATACTGTAAGTTAATGGATTGTGACTACAATTGCGGGAGGGTTGGTGATTCTGTTTGACGATGAGGATCTTGGTGATATCTTGGGGGTATCTTTTGAAGGGTATTGTGAGTATATAATTAATGCTTGGTCGGCAAGGGCAAATGGTGTGTCAATACTGGAGGTTACTCGCAAATTTGCAGGAAATCCAAGGTTGACCAGGGCAACCCAAGTGAAGAAGAAAGCTATGGCTCCATTCCATCAGTTATGGTTTGAGTTTGTGATGAAGAACCTGTTGCAGAGGTCTAAGCGCATAAGTGAAACAAACTTACTCATATGGACCTGTTAGATAGGGATATTCCTATAAATCTGCCAGGGTTAATAATCAAGCACATTGGTAGAGTCGTGGACATAGAGTTGGGTAAACATGTTGTACACTATGGGTTTCTCTTGGGAAGAATCTTTGAGCACTTTAGAGTTCCATATGACAAGTACACTAAGACAGACCACAGTAATATCTTTTGTAAGAAGATACATAATTCATATGATTATCAACTGCAAGGAGAACCTGTTGAAGAACCAATCAATGCGGCGGATGATGCAGAGGAAGTTATTGTTCCAAGGGTGGACAAAAGGGTTGAGGTTTATAGAAGATGATTAGAGCGAAAAATGGAGGATGTTGGTTGGTTGAATATTGAGAATTCTAGGCTCGAGGAAGAATTGGTGAGGGAAAGGCAAGGAAATTTGAAGAACATTGATAAGCTGCTTGCCCCTTCAACATTCCTATTGTATCCTCTTTTCAGACCTGAACCTGTTCCTTTTGAAACCCCCAGCCCCTTGTTTTTGGATGTGTTATATGTGTTTTTGGATGCTGGTTTAGATGTTTTGCCGATTTGGCGTACTTAACTTCTATATTTGTGATCCTAAATTTTCTGTTAGCATTTATTATTAGTTTTTGTGACAAGTTCTTAATATGAAGAGTTGACTTTCTACCTCAGAGGCTTTAAAGTTGACTTTAATATAGCTTGTGTAGGTTCTAACTGTGATATTTTAAATGATGCCAAAAGGAGAAAGATGGGTAAATGTTGGAAGTTTTGTAGTACATGTGAGCTATATATTTGTGTCTTAGTTTTACCTGGTTAATTGCTTGTAAGTGGTTGTGTACAGGTTCACGTCCATATTGTCAACATTTGTTTGTCATCACCAAAAAAGGAGAATTTTTTAAAGTACAGATTTTGATGATGGACAATCAAGCTGAGGAACCTGCTAAGCTAACTGGTTAGCACATAGCGGTGAGAAAATGCACAGTTGATAGCTATCCCAATTCAAGTAGGAAAATAAAACAAGTTAAATCTTGTAAGTCTTGAGATCCAAAAGGCTTAAGAAAAAAAAAGAAGGCGGTGCAAATGGTCCTCCTAGGCAAGATAGGATTGAAGACAAATAGGCATAGCAATTTATGCTTAATTAGAGAAAAAACTGAAATTGACAAGGAATAGAAACCCAATCCTTAACAAAGTTCAAAACGGGTTTGTGGAGCTCTACATATACACGTTGCTTTGGCCAGATTTATTTACGCATTAAAAAAAGTCTCATAATTCAAAAGTGAGAAAGTATTGTGAGAACGATTGAGTGCAAGGCAGAATCAATCCAGCAGAACCTGGAAGAAGTCGAGTCTCTTAATGAGTCTGTTCATCCAAATTTCTATAATAGGTATTGAGTTGTAATTCTATGTGTCTATTCTAGAAGCACCTTAGTAGATTTTTTTGTAAGGAGAAAATCAATCTTGTAAGGTAGAGTTTAGTTTGTGAGGTTTAGGTACTAGAGTTTTAGTTCCTTGATTATAGAGTTTTGTGACCTAAACTTTCTCGTTTCATAATAAAAGTTGTTTTCAAATCCCAGAGATTGGGTCGTGATTTTTCTCGCTTGAGCAAGGAGTTTTCCACGTAAAAATTTTGTCTCGTTTCATTCTGCATAGTTAGAAGTTACAGAATTAGGTTGAACCTTATCGAGAATCTCGTTCTTTGTGAGTAAGAGCCTGTTTGGCCAAGCTTCTTGGGAGCCGGAAGTACTTATTTTTCTAAATAAGTGCTTATTTTAAAATTTTGGGGTGTTTGGCCAAGCTTCTAGGGAAAAATAAGTGCTTTTGAGTGGCAGCAGAAGCTGTCTTTCTGTTGTGGAAAAATCTTAAAAAAAAAAAAGTAATTTCTTGAAAAAATAAGTGCTTTTGATTATTTTGGACAAGAATACCCATTTCAAACTTCCATATTTAACCAATTTAATATTATTATATATCCCTTTTAATAATTTGGTAATTTTTTTCAAATATTGGTCAAACATAAATTAATAACAAAAGCACTTCTCTAAAATTTGGCCAAACATGAACTGCTTATCTTACAAAGCACTTATTTGAAAAGCACTTCTCAAAATAAGCCGATTTTGGCAGCTTGGCCAAACAGACTCTAAGTTCAACTTAGAAAAGGCAAGTTTTGAGAGTTCAAAAATTCGGTATAGATACTATTCATCCTCTCGTAGTGTCTTATTAGGTGTACCAAGTGCAACACAACTCAAAAGCATATTATCCTTAGTTTGGCATCAAGAAATTGAATCTATAGAAGATTGTTTCCAAATATTGGTGGCGTTTATACTAAATTGGGAAAATAACCGCTAGTGAACAACTAACCCCCTCTATATAATTTTTTAGCCTACTTTCTTTTAAAATACCCTAAATAAACCCTTAGTCCACCTCCCTTACTTTTTGTAGCCACTAGGATTTTTTAGTATTCCCCTCTTCTTCTCCTCTCCACCAGCGCCACCCCATCCTGTCTCTTACCTCCAGCCACCGGCGAGTCACCCCTTCCCCGAAGTCGCCGACGACGTCATCCCCATGCTTCACTGTACTGCTACATATCTGATTTCACCAGATCCGCACTTTGCTGCAGCTCTCCCGTCGCTGGACCACTGCTGCTCCGCCGGAATCTACTCCATCTCCAATGATCTGTATTTCCCTGCAGCAGATCTGCTTCTCTGCAACCCCCAATCGCGGGACTGCTGCTGCTACGGTTCATCGGAGTCTGCTGCTATCTCCGCCTCTCTTCTACTTTATTTATTTTGTTTGGAAAAATTCGATGTACGCAGAATTTTGTTATAAGTAAAGAAAGTGTGTGTACACTAAAAATAATTGTAAAAAGTGCATGTATATATTGCGTATATCCAATAAATCTTACTGTATACATCATATTTTTTGGTGTAATCACTGTGTATACATGAAGAAACCTTTTATATACCTATATTATTGTTTGTATACTATTTATATTTATTTTTGTGTATATTGATTATAAAAAATAAAAACTAATCAAAAATAAGAGGAAGGAGTTGACTGATTGATTCGGTAATTATCTCTACTAAATTATTAGGTCAGTGCTGGTCATACATTCTATGATGAAGACTTGACGTAGAGGATGATGTTATGTGTTTATGTAGAGTGTTCCCCAAGAACCAAAAGCAAGTCCGAGTAATATCATGACTCATGTGTCTACATTATGTGTATGTGTAGAGTGTCCTCCAAGTAGTACCAAAGATGTCATAGTCACGCACAAATGCTCGATTTATGGAAAGCAGAGGTGGTGATATTTCACTTTCCAAAGTAAATTAAAGATCTTGGACATTAATTTGACTAGATATTTGCCAATGGGACCACTTTAGCTTGACTTGTCGAACCTACTCGAACTCTTGCTTTGTCTGTTTGGTTTTATTAGTAAATAAAATATAGATAGACAACTCCGACTATACAACAAAACATCTTTTACTTGAAGCATGTCTTAATTAGGTTAGAAGAAAATCAAAGCATATATTGTGACCACCAGAAATAGATAGATCACTTACTAACATGCATACTCGCTTTATTCTTTGCCCACTTCTATTCTGGTCGATAAAGAAACGGAATTAACTTGGTCTGAATACGAAGAATTGGACCACTCTAGTGGTAAAAGATGTGGTAAGATGGTCCTGAGTTTTTCTCGGCTCAAATCTTGTGGTTTGATTTTAGAAATTCGAACTATACAATATAATTACAAAATGAATAAGTCAATACAACATGTACTTGAGCGAGATCCGAAAAGAAACTAAAGTTAAAAACAATAGACACTTGAAGAAGCTTTTTTATTTTCTTTCTTTACTAAATAAACTATTTGATAATTATGGTTTCCGTACAAGCTCAAGCCATCTCGATTAAAGTGATCGAATATCTATCAATTTCTACCAGCAACAAGTACCAAATATTATTTTCTGAATAAAATACTGACAGAATTATTTTTTAAATTCACTTTTTTCGACTGATATAGAAGTAAGAAGTCCAAATGAAAAGGAATTGCTCATGAATCTATATCAATTAGGTTTGGGGATCGATTCGAGCCGTTTTAAACCCGACTAAGCTATAGCACTAAAATCGAGTCGAGCCTAACCAAACTTTATATTTTACTACAAGGCCAGCCAAGGCAACTTTTTAATATCGCACCAGCGTAATAAGCAATGTCTACAGTGATTTTCATATATTGATATATTAATTAAGAATATAATTTAAAAAGAATATAATTTGAATTTTCTCAATGGTTAGACCACACACATATCATCATGAAATGAGGTTTTAGAAAATAAATTGAGAACATGATAATTCAGTTTTAACCCAATAGTTAAAGTGACATATATAATTGATATTGAATTGATAGTATAACAAAAGAATTAAACAAGGGGAACTAATAATTTATTCAAAAAGAAAATTGAAAATGGACAAATAAAATATATAATTAAAAAGATTTGCATAGTTAAACGACAAAATTCAAGAATTTTCCCAAGATAATAATACTGAAGTTAAAAATTTTCGACCATACTACAAATTTACCGTGTTAATTGAATCCGCCTTATAGTTGGATTAACTTATATTGAAGTAAGAAACTCACTTACGTTGCATTACAAATGATTTATTGATTGTTAAATTTTACGTATATATATTACATGTCAAGTTGCTTTCTATTTTATTTAGTGTGGAAAGTCATTTTCCTCCACCTTTAATAAAAACTTTCCATGAAGAATGACTTTTGACATATCAAATTCTTAATGGAAAACATTTTCTTAAATAGCCATTTTCCTATATGAAATAATTTAAGTTCAACAGTCGAAAAAAAATGCTCCCGGCGCACGATACGGTGAGTGTCTAACGTGCGCCCTCGGAAACATGCCTCGAGGTCGTCCTACAAAGAAAACGATTAAAACAACCACCGTAACTAACCGGAATAAAGGAGTAGGTAAAGGGAAACCAATTAAACTAGCAACCCCTTCCAATTCGCCTATATTACGCCTGAATGAAGAAGAAAATGACCCAGACCCAAATTTGGAGTGGCCACCATTACAGCCTCGAAGCTCAACTACAACCCCAGTGACGAGTGTGAGACCTGCTGTAGTACAAAAGGAGCTGGTCGGTGATCAGCTAGTAGCTCTGATTTCGACGGGAATTTCAGCTACTACTGAGAAGATTTTGGCATCGACATCAGGAACAAAAGCTGAGGATGAGGCACGAAATACTCAGAGTAAGCTGGATATGACTGTGCCAAAAGAGAGATCTAAACAGTGGTCCAGCTTATTCACAGGTAACAAACTAGCTGCTCGTGGTATGAATCTTAGTTTCATTGCACCGGTTATAAAAGATGGGGAGAAACTAGTTGAATTAAGTAAAAGCGAAGTGGAAACTGAAACTGGAAAATGGAAACATGCTTTAATTCTTTATGTAATTGGGGATTCCCCAACGATTGCTGCAATTGAGCGCTTTATGGCTAGTCAATGGAATTTTGTAGCTAAGCCAATGGTCTATTACCATAATGATTGGTATTTTCTGATTAAGTTTCAATCAATTGAGGACAGGGATGAAGTGATGTTTTCTGGCCCTTATACTATATTTAACAAGCCCATAATATTCAGGGTCTGGGCTCCAGATTTTGACTTTAATTCCGAAATATTGCAAACTATTCCTCTGTGGGTGAAGCTTCATAATCTGTCGTTGAATTGTTGGGGTATAGATTCACTTAGTAGGATTGGGAGTGCCCTTGGGGTGCCAGTTTATGCAGACGAGTGCACTACCAAGGTGGAAAGAATTTTATATGCACGATTGTTGGTGGAGATGGATGTTACGCGAGCCCTACCAAGAACTGTTAAAGTGATGGATCCGAATGGTAGAATATTTGAACAAGGGGTGGAGTATGAATGAGAGCCTATCTATTGCCCAATTTGCTTGCAAGTGGGGCACAAATGCCAGGTGCCTGAGAAAGCACCAGCACCACCTCAAAGAGCTAGACCAGCACCACCAAAGCAGGTGTGGGTTAGCAGGAGATTATCTATGAGGGTGCACAGACTACCCAAAATCCTGTACAAATAGGAAAGCAAGGAGCTGTACAAAGGGGAGACATGGTATGCAAAAATACAGCGGTCAAGGAAGCTCAACGCAAGGATCACAACAAGGAGCAACAGGAACAAACAAACTAGGCTGGGGAGTGGCAGAAAATTATGACCAGATCTGCAGCAAGATACAAAAGCAACGCTGGTGATCAAGGAAGAATATGTAATACCAGCAATGGCTTCAACACATTAAGTGAAGTGATAAGCAATGAAAATGCAGAAAAGAATCAAGAACCTCATGACACACAGATAGTGAATCTGCAAGAGAGAGACAGGGGGCCAAACCAACCCAAGTTAGGATGCAAATAGTAGCTTGGAATGTGAGGAGTCTCAATAAGTTGTATAAGCAAAAAGAGGTAAAGGTTTTTATTAAGCAGAATAAAGTAGTTCTAATAGCTCGCTTAGAGCACAGCATAAAAGAAAAGAATATTGAAAAAGCAACAAAAAGAATAGAACCAAGCTGGCTCTGGTGTGCTAATGCTAGACAAAGCAATAGAGGCAGGATATTGATAATGTGGGACCCACAGAGCGTTGCATTTCAGGTACTTCAAGAATATGTGTAGTGCATCAGTGGTATGGTTACTTTCAAAAGGAACAATTTGCTATTCCACTTTACAGCTGTGTATGGCTTACATACCGTGGAATCTTGGAAGAGTTCATGGACTCAGTTGAGAGGGCTACACAGAATTATACAAGGGCCCTGGATTGCTATGGGTGATTACAATGCAATAGGGGAGCAAGATGACAGGATTAGGGGAAGCAGTGTCTCTACTACAGAAACACAAGACCTGAGAGAGTTTTTGAGAGATATTGGAACTGTCGAACTCAAAACTGTGGGGAGAGAGTACACATGGTCTAATGGACATGTTCAAAGCAAGCTAGATAGAGCCCTGGTCAACTCAGATTGGATGCTAGGAATAATGCCAAATGAGGTACACAACTTGGATCCGGGTTGCTCTGACCATTCCCCATTGAGTATTAAGTTTGCAACAGAGAACCAGACTGGTCCAAAGCCATTTAGATTTTTTAACTATATGGCTGACCACCAACACTTTCAAGAGGTGGTAAAAGAAAACTGGAGTACCACTAACTGTTCTGACCTTATGAGAGTTTTGGCAGAATATCAAGAAGGTCAAGTGAGGATTCAAGTGTTTAACTAGGAAAGACTAGAAATATTGAGGGTAAGGTACTGGGTTGCAGACAGAAACTGGAGGAGGTGCATGGAATAATGAGAAATTGCCTTACTCAGGAGTTGGTAGCAACTGAAAAGCAACTTAAACAAGACTTGGAAAAGTGGTCTAATATTGAGGAGAGCATTATGAGGAAGAAATCCAGAGTACGATGGCTTAAGCTGGGAGATGCAAACACCTCATTCTTCTTTGCGAACATGAAGAATAGAGCGGCGAAGAATAATATCCACAGCTTGAGTACTATAGCTGGTACCATAGTGCACACTCAGGAGGCTATCGTGGAGGAAGTATTGGGATTTTACAAACAATTGTTAGGACCAGCTGCTGATTCATTACCTGCTGTTAATCCCATTGTCATGCATGATGGGAATGCATTAAACAGAGGCCAACAACAGGACCTTATCAAACCAGTCACTATGGAAGAGGTGAAAGCTGCTGTTATGGAGATTGGAGACCTAAAAGCTCCTGGTTGTGATGGAATGAATGCTTTCTTCTTCAAGAAAGCTTGGAATTTAATTGGACCTGATGTAAGTAAAGCTGTTTTGCAATTCTTCGCACTTGGTACAATGTTTGGCCCTATTAATTGCACCAACATCACATTGATACCAAAAGTAAAAAATCCCTCCATGATTTCACAATTCAGACCTATAGCTTGCTGCACAACTTTATATAAAATCATCTCCAGGATACTCACCAAGAGAATGCAAGGGGTGATGGATGTATTAATTGACAGCAACCAGTCTGCCTTTGTGCCTGGACGAAACATTGTTGACAACATAATCTTAAGCCACGAACTTGTCAAAAGCTACAACAGGAAGGGGATCTCACCTAGATGTATGCTCAAGATTGACATGAGGAAGGCATATGGCTCAATTGAGTGGTGCTATTTAGATCAAGTGCTGCAGTATCTCAACTTCCCTGAAGTATTTGTGAGATGGGTTATGGAGTGTGTAACTACGGTATCATACTCTATTATTGTTAATGGTAGTCCTACCAACCCATTCCCAGCTAGGAAAGGACTAAGGCAAGGGGATCCTATTTCTCCATATCTGTTCGTCCTAGCAATGGAGTATTTGACAAAAATTCTGAAGCAGCTAAAGCACAATCCAGACTTTAATTTTCATCGTAGATGTGAAAAATTGAGCATTATACAGTTGGGTTTTGCTGATAACCTCCTGCTATTTAGTAGAGGAGACTTGGTTTCTGTCCAATTGCTAGGTAAAGATTTATGGAGTTCTCAAAAGCCTCGGGCCTTCAAGCTAACAATGAAAAGAGCTCAGTCTACTTTGGGGGTGTAAGTCTGGATCTTCAGGCAGTTATACTTGACAGCTTAAATTTTGTCAAAGCTGACTTGCCCTTCAGATATTTGGGAGTACCACTCAGCACTAAGATACTAACTATAGCACAATGTCAACCTTTGCTGGATTTGATGCTCCAAAGAGTCACTTCCTAGACCATTAAATTTTTATCATATGGTGGGAGAGTGCAACTAATTAAGAGTGTGTTAATTGCTATTGAAGCATATTGGTCCCAGATTTTCATTCTTCCAAAAAAGATCATTCATCATATTGAGAGCATATGCAGAAAGTTTCTATGGACAGGGAGTGCTAGCCCAACAAGGAAAGCCCTAATAGCATGGTCTGAATTGTGTAAACCTAAGTCAGCAGGGGGAATGAATTTACTAGATATCAGTGTTTGGAACAAAGCTGCCGTAGGAAAACTGTTGTGGAGCTTAAGTAGGAAAAAGGACAGACTATGGATACAGTGGGTTCATGCCTATTTCATCAAATCCAGGTCCCTATGGGAAGTAGAAGCTAAGCAGGCTAGCTGGATGGTTCGAAAGATCCTTTCTGTAAGGCATCATTTAGGAGCTGCTGGCTATGATGAGAATGAACTCAAAGCTACTGAAGTGTACTCCATCAAGATGGTGTACACACAAATGAGACGACAGTTTCCAAAAGTGTGCTGGAGAAGGCTAATATGTAATAACTTATGCCCATCTAAAATGGTGTTTGTGCTATATTTGGCAGCCCTCAGGCGGTTAAGCACCAAAGACAGGCTACTAAAGTGGAAGGTGGTAGATGATCCCAGATGTACTCTTTGTGGTAACATGGATGAGAGCCATAATCACCTATTCTTCAGTTGTGAATTCTCTTCTGTAATCTGGTCTAAACTCCTTCTATGGATGGGAATACATAGACCAGTTATGCCCTGGGAAGAGGAACTGAAATGGGCAACAACTCATGCTAAAAGAAAGAATGCAGAAGAAGAAATATACAGGTTGGTACTCGCAGCTGATCTTTACCAGATATGGAGAGAGAGGAACAGTCGAATCTTTCAGGATGCTAGGAGAGACCCAAGAACAATTATAAGGCAAGTAATTCAGGATGTGCACCAGAGAGGAGTCTTAAAGGGAAGAGTGAAGAAGAAACTACCCCAGCTTGATTTCTACCCATGAAGCAGCATGTTATAGATAGCAGATTATTAGATGTAATAGCTTGTAATGTAGTTAGTAGTAGATAAGAAAATGAGGAATGACCAGAATAGGGATACCCTGTACCGGTAAAGCTGTTTTTTTTCTTCCTTTCTTGAGCTGTAACGTTACTTTGGTAATAATAAAGAATAATTACCAAAAAAAAAAACACTCTTATCTAAAGTAACCCATGTATATGAATAGGTACATTATATTACCGTTTGATTGAAGGTATTAAAATTCGTATACATAATACATATTTAATGCCACAAGATCAAATAGCGTACAACTAATACGAGTATTAGTTATACAATAATTCATGTATTATTTTGGGAAAACTACAAAAATATACAATCCTAACATTAAAATTATAAAAAAAAATACTATAATATATATTTTACAACATATAGCAATACTCTTATTACTCTATATATACAAGTTTCAACAAACACATACAAATTAGGGGTTTATCTCTTTCTTCCTGGCTTCTCTATTTATCACTGTCCTATGGGACTACTGTCACCACTCATTGTTGCCCCCACTGAAACTTTCCTTTTAGAAAAATATTTTGAATTTACAAAATAAAACATACAAAATTAAATATATATACATTGAAATTGTTAAAAATTAATGTTTTAAAACTACATATAACAAAACATACAAGAACATACACACACAAAAAAATATACAAATAACTTTTTTTACTTTATACATATACATACACATACACAAGCATACAACAACATACATATATATACAACAACATATACATACAAAAATGGAGATAGATATTTATATACAAAAAATACAAAGATATACGTATTTATATACTAAATAAATATAAATCTATACATAACACATACCAATATATACATATATAAAAGGGAAAAAAGGAAAAGAGGAGAAGATCGGAGCAGAACACATGAAAAATAAGAAGAGGATCAACCAGTGCTGCAGTGCAGTAGCGCCGCCATAGAGGAGCATCACCGCTGCACTACAACAGCAGCAGCGAGATCCGACGGCGGGAAGAACAACAGAAGTAGCAGCCAGTGTGTTTCTCCGGTGGACGTCGAATACCGTACAGATCTATCACCAGAAAAGCTTCCCGTCGAGGGAGGGGGGTGGGTGGAGGAGGGAAGAGAAAGAGAGGAAAAATTAGAGTTTTATGTTAGAGAGAGAGTGAAATGAAAAATGGTATATGTAAGTTAATAAAGTGAAAAGTATTGTTATGTATTATAATTTGTTTGAAAGTATTGTTATGTATTGTAATTTAGCTATTTGAGTTGTCTTCTAACGTAATTATTCTTATTGTTTTTATACGGATAAAAAATTGAGTAAAAAATATATATATTAGTAATACGTGGATAAAAATACCTAAAGACTAAAAATGTCCTTACAATTGGTAACTTTTAAAAGACAACCCCCTATTATTTGATATTTGCATAAAATTTACATATTATTAATCTAGATACAAGTAGTACAACTAAGGATTATTTGCACTTTTACAAATTTTAACATTTTATAAAAATATAGTAACAATATTATTGATATTAAAAAAATAGCAATATGTTTAATATACAAGTTGCTACAAAACTAAAAAAAAAAATCTAGCCTCCACCTCACATACCTTCTTTGGGCACCCTTTCTTGCTGCCTGCTGCCGTCAGACTGTCGTCGCCACCGCTAGATTATAGAAATAGTGCAGAAATAATCAAAACAGACATGATCAATGCAGAAAATAGTGCAAAAATAATGCAGAAACAGTTAGATACATTACAAAAACAGTAAAGATATTGTGAGATATAATAAAATGAAAAATATAAAACAATAACACCAGATCTGGCTGGAAAAAATACCAGATCTGACAAGAAAATATAAAAATGACCGAAAAACACCAAATTTTAAAACCCCACCATATTTGAACAAAAAAAATCAAATATGGGAATCAAGGTATAGGAGGTGATGGATGAGGGTGAGAACATACAAAATATGTTAATACTTACCAAAAATGTGACAAGGTGGCCAGAGTTTAGTGTTGACCAAAACTATCATGCTAGATCTATGTCGATTCCACGAGAATTTGGGAAAAGTAATAGCGAAAATGGAAAGATGTGTAGAGAGAAATTTAAAAATGTATTTTTCGTTTTCCGGCGAAGGTCTGGCGGTAGCACATATTTTTTCGCGTGGGAGAAGGAGTAGTTGTGAGATGGAGAGAAGACGAGAAGGAAAAAGTGAGAGAATGAGGCTAGGGTGTCTAGAGTTTATATAATTTTGCTATATTTTATAATGAAGCCACTCTTTCCTCTATATTGTGTAATTGTACCACCAAAATACTTCTATATCTTTTTTTAAAAAAATTTCTATTTATACTTTTGTGTATTTTTTTCTTACAACTAAACTAAATCAAACTAAACGACCTTATTGTGAGCCTGTTTAGGTGGGCTTATAAGCAGCTTATTTTAAGTAGCTTATAAGTCAAAAATGGCTTATAAGTCGCTTTTTGAGAAGTTAGAAAATCCTAAGAGCCTGTTTGGGTGGGCTTATAAGCACCTTATTTTAAGTAGCTTATTGAGAAGTTAGGATTCCTAACTTCTCACTTTTGACTTTTTTTAAGCACATAAGGACTTATAAGCCAATAAATTTTAAGTTACCATACATTTACTAATGGGCTTATAAGCTTATTAGCCACCTTTAGGGAAATTTTGATAACTGACCAATTTTGGACGCCCTAAGTGAGTTCTATTCACCGTTTCAAAATTAATTGAGAAATATCCAAAAATCCGCGTGCACACTTACACTCCATTAGCGTTGGCAAACACCCCTGACCAGTCTCAGTATTTTATACTAGGACTTTGAACTAACATGTTCAAAGTTCCATTATTTTATACTATGATTCATGTACAAAGTACTTGGATCTTTATATATAAAGTCCTAGTATAAAAATACTGGGACTTTCAACATGTTAGTTAAAAGTTCTAGTATAAAATATTGGGACTTGTCCGGAACTGACTAGTTTTCAAACAGTTTTGCGTCACTGGCTAGTATTCGATTTGCCTGGTGGAAACAGGCTACGAGACTAAATTTTTACCCACGCTTTAATCTCACCAAACGGGCTCTAACTTTTTACTTTTGCCTTTTTTAAGCACATACTCCATCCGTCCCAAAATCAGTGTCTGCCTTTCCTTTTATGTTTGTCCCAAAATGAGTGTCTCTTTCCTTTGAAGGCAACTCTTTAAATTTAAGATTTGTTTTGTACCACAGAATTTAAAGATACTGATCGATATTACACACACATTTCATTTTAAACCACAAGATTGAAAAGTCTTCCTTATTTTCTTAAACTTTGTGCCCAGTCAAACCCAGACACTCATTTTGAGACGGAGGAGTAAGATTTATAAACCTATAAATTTTTTAAGTTACTAAATATTTGTTAATAGATTTATAAGCTTACAGGCCATTTTAAACTCACTCAAACGGACTCTATTCGGTGATGTTCGAAGATGATTCGGTTAGAAGATGAGGAAAACAAGATGTAATAATTTGAAGTATGGCCGCTCCCACGTATCCGGAGATGCAAAGAATGAAGGAAAAGTAGTAAAAGAGACTATTAATACAGTAGGCTGCTCTGGAAGATATCTACTCACTTAATGGGGCCCGACACCCCTTGTGAAAAGCGATAAGATTCTTGTGCCTAACAACTTTCCATAACCAATGGTGAACTAAACTTCTCCAAAAATCTTCTTACAAAAAACTCCTTCCACCTCTTTACAATTAAATATTCATATATCAAGTCACTGACACATTAAAAAAAGCCAAGAAACATAGACATGACAGAACTCAAAGAAGATCAAGAAGATCATAAGAAGCAACCACAGCAGCGGTTATGTGATTTTTGTGGTGAAGTTACTGCACTTTTATATTGTAGAGCTGATTCAGCTAAGCTATGTTTTAGCTGTGACCGTGAAGTTCATTCAACTAATCAACTTTTCACTAAACACACACGTTGGTTACTATGTGACATTTGTGATACATCACCAGCTTCTATACTATGTGTTACAGATAATTCAGTTCTTTGTCAGAACTGTGATTGGGAATCTCATAATATTCATACAACTGTTCATGAAAGAAGGCCTGTTGAAGGCTTTACTGGTTGTCCTTCAGTTTCTGAATTGTTGTCAATTCTTGGATTTGAAGATTTGAGTAAAAAGAGTCTTTTGTATGGTGGTGATTCTGTTGGTTCTGATGGTGGTTATGATTTTTCTGATTGGCTTGTTTGGGATACTCCTTCTGTTGTTAGTCTTGATGATTTGATTGCTCCTAATGATTCTGGACATAATTTTCCAGCTATTGGTGTTCCTCCTCTCCCTAAGGTTCTTGCTTTTAACCCACCTTTTTGTTCATGACTGTATTAAGAATTTTTGCAGGTGTATTTTAACCCGTGTTAGTAGGTAATACGTCTTATTTTTGAATTAGAAATCCCACTTACTATAGATGATTACTTATAATTTATTTCTATTAGGAGACCTGATAATTTGAAAATGCATTTCCCCTGACGGTGTATACATTTATATAGATGTTAAACTCTTCAGGTAATTATCCTGCCAGTGTTTACATTAAAAAAAAAAACAAAAA
Source organism: Petunia axillaris subsp. axillaris (assembly GCA_029990575.1). Lineage (NCBI taxonomy): Eukaryota > Viridiplantae > Streptophyta > Magnoliopsida > Solanales > Solanaceae > Petunia > Petunia axillaris. The sequence goes on from JARKNS010000006.1 coordinate 13,503,430, forward strand.
ACAAAAACAAGACGCGTGTCTTTTGTACACGCATTTCTACTTAAACGTAGTTAGTGTAATAAGATTTTCACTTTAATATGGATGTAGTGAGTTTAATTTCTTGGTTTGGTGTGAACGTTGGGTGTGGTAAATAATATTTGAGCATTTAATTTGCATCTACTGAGGTGTTGGGGTGGAGATTTCCTTTGTCTTGCTCCTTGTGCACCATATGCTTCCTGTATCCAACCTAATTTTCTACAAGGATATAGTAAAAGTGCAGTCTGGTGCACGAAGCACTGTGTGTTTTTCCAGGGTCGGGGAAGGACCGCACCCTGATGTAGGCAGCCTACTGCAACGCAAACATTAGTTGCTGATTCCACGGCATAAGTCAGAGGCAACTTTACTGATGCTCCGATGTCTCCCCTTGTTTTACTTGGTCATACTAACTGACTAAACACCTGCACCGCTTTCTTATGCTAACAAAATAATAGCCCTAAGCCTTGAAAAAACAGGAAAACTGTTGGATTTCCTTTGTGTCTCTTCTTGATGCCGACAAATGATTCATTATTCCAATTCTGGATTCTTACATGCTCAATGATCTTTTTTTCCTTTTCCATTTTGAAATCAGAACCGAAATGCTGCATGTGGGAAACACAAGGAAGAAATACTTCGTCAGCTTCGTGAACTGTCAAAGTCGGAACCTTGTTCTGGCAATGATCAAGACGAAACTGTACCAATTAAAGGATTTCAATCCATGGAGCCTGGCAAAAATCGTCAATTGGGAATTAAGGGTTCAGGATTTATGCAGAATTCTGATCAGAATTCTGAGGCACACATAGTTCCTTCATCTGAGGTAAACATTTCTTTTGCACTGCACATTTTCTTGTTCTTTCTTTAGTTAAGCTCATCTCATTTTCTGAGGGCCCTGTTGTTTGAGGAGAGTAAGAAAAAGTTTACTTTTGATACCAAAAGTTGTGTGCGCAACTTGGTTGTCAAATTTCTTACTTTGCTAAAACATTTACCCAAAAAAAAGAGAATCAAACTTACTTATTTGTGATGTGATCTCACCATTGCTTGACGGAAATGATAAATAGTTTACTTGTTGCCAAAAGGACTAAATAAAACTGCTTCCCGTGTCTCTGTTCTTCCTATATTTCTCCTTAATATTGTTACTATTTCAGTTGATAAGTGCAGTTTTTCTTGTGTTATGGCTCAGTGAGTGGCCATTATGTTGGGAGTTTTCGCTGCATTCGATTATCCATTCTGTAAGGTCTGTTTAAGCTCTCATGGAGCTATCATTTATTAGATGAATTTACAGATTTCTCCAGAAAGCATTATCTGAAATGGGGGACTCTCTAAGGACGGAATATCAAATCATGTAACTGTTTGTTTGGCATCAATTATAGTTGGTTCCGTCCTATAAATATTGAAGATTATCTTCACTATAATAGTTTTGCGGACTGCAATTAGCTGCCCTCATCTTTAGCATAGTTTTTCTATCCTTGTAATAAAGAGCGATCTCAATGTAAAAGGTGGAATTGTGATTTGCTGTGCAACATCATGTGATGACGGTCCTTGCCTGCAGGGAAGTGCCTTCCATTGGTGCAGTGATGCTGGTGAATTTGCAGATCAAGGCTTTTCTTCTTCCATAGCCGACTTCTTCATTGAGACGAAGTGTTTACACCCCGACAGAGATTCAGATGTTGGTGATACTTCAGGTGGAGCAACTGAAGAACAATCTCATAATCCTCCTACTGAAACATTTCAAATGCTACCTAAAGTTGCTTATCGTGAGCTGAACAGCCAAGAGAGAGAAACTGCTGTGTCACGCTACAAGGAGAAGAAGAAAACGAGGAGGTATAAACACTCACTAGCTCTTTCATTCTTTGTTTAGATCTTTCAAGTGTGTGATGCATCAGTGTGTAAGCCTCCTATGATGTATCATATCTAAAGTGAAAATATACAATATGCTTATTGCTTTTTCATTTAAAAAAAAAAATGTTTCAAATCATTGGCCTGGGACAGTCTAATTGAACGAACTGGTCTTGAAACTCCAAATCCTCGAAAGTCCTTTGTGTGCATAAGATTACTTGATTTCACACTACAATGGGTGCATAAAACACTAAAGCGTGAAGATTTACTTTCCAAGTTTAGAAACTATTGCACACAGTAATTGGTACAGACTACAGAGGAAGCAATGGTGTCATAAAAATCAGCTTTCCTGGATGGTCGTCTATTCTTAAACACTAGCACCATCTCTCAAACTTATTGTTTCATTGGAGTCACTTCATAACCTTATCCTAGTGGTCTTATTTCCCTTCTGTTCTACCATTCTTTGTCTGTGAGGATGGGAGTGAGGGAAATTTTCAAGCGAAGGAGCAGAAAGCTATTAAAAAGAAGGCTACCCAGTCCTTTTTGGCCCTTTCAAATTAAATCGTGATTGGATGTTTATCACTCCTTTGCTCAACACGTTCCTGATGGTGTTAATAATGTCCCCTCCAATTCCATTACTTTCATTCCACAAGACATACGACACTCAAGTATCTTTAGAAGAGTTCACATTATCCACTCTATCTGAATCACATATCCCAGTTAGATTTTGTCTTGATTTCTATTGTCTTTTTATTTACTATATCATGTTTCTTGACTGAGACGTTTTCATCAGATATGAGAAGCATATCAGGTACGAGTCAAGAAAGGTTCGGGCAGAAAGCAGGACAAGAATCAAGGGACGTTTTGCCAAGATGGATTACAGGGATTCCCCCATGCATCAGTAGTGTCAGAGGTTCTTTTTTCAAATAAGGTTGCAAATGCAAACAATCCAGGATGTTCTGCTGGATCATTTGTTTAGTGTAATGAAGTTTTTGTTAATTCTGTCATGTGGACTGCAAATCTTTTATCAGCTCTCCGTTACTATAAAGGCAATAGGGTATCCTTTCTTTCAGAATGTATCTATAGTAATTTGTAAAGCTTAAAGTTGATAGAAGATGTAGCTATTCTAATAAAAAAAGTACTCCAAAAAAAAAAAAAAAAATAGAGTGAGCTTTAGTATATACTTGTTTTATCTAGCTTGCAGTGACATGTAGGCTTTGTTGTTCAGCTCATACCTCATTGAAGTATTTACTCAAGTTAGTCGATTTTTGCTCTGTTTGATTGAGTTATGCAATGAGATTAAACCTCATTCTCTCAACTTATGTGGGACACTTGGACATTTCTGGTCTTGCCCTGCAACCACACCATGTGGAACATATCATTTTTGGGTGCATATCCTAATGGGCTTGATGTTTTCTTGCTCCCCATAAATATTAACTTCTTAATATGCCCTTTTGTAGTATTAAATTATTCCTATTCAATGGCAGGAAGTCTAAGCTTAAGATGCATGATCTCCAGGACATGAACAAGATATGCAAGGTAGGTAAACTGATTTTGCCAGAAAGAACTTCTACCTATTTTAACAAGAGGTAGCAATGTACATGATATGATGATCAACTTACGTTGTTTAGAAGGACGAAATTTTCCTCAACGCCATCACTTAGCCTATAATTTGATGTAAGACCAAACTGCAGATTTTTCGCGTCAACAGAAGTAACACCCATTTTTGTTAATTGCAACTTGCAAGCGTGCGAGTTTATAGAATCTCACTGAATTCACTGTCCCTTTGTGACAAATGTCCGGACTGTAACATAAACTTCTTAAAAGTGAATTTCGCTCTACATATAGTTTTGAGTTCAAGACAAAATATGCGAACTCTTTTGCCAAAATTATAGCAACGACACTACTGTATTTATTCATATTTTCCCACTATAACAGTGAAGTTGCAAAGTTTTTCCCAATAAATGTAAACCTTGCTGATAATACTTGGTGAGTTGTGATTGAGAGTAGTGCCACTAATGGCAGATCTATCAATGTAGCTTATTAGCTCAGCTCATGAGCTTTTTAAATTGCAATGTACTGGCTCTGTAGTCTACAAATATTGCTGATAAATAACATAAATAGAACAACCATGATTGCAAAGTGCTGCCGCTATATATTAAACAAACATCCAAATGCATTTCTCGAACATCGTAGCTCTTGTGTACTTATAAATACAGTAACCCTTTTTATCTTTCGGCACAGACCGTAAGTTAATTTAGAGAAGCTGCTCTGTGAAGATTCAAAGTAAGAAGCATCACCAGCAAAAGAAATATGAAAGAGCCGAGCATAGACATGACAAGAGCAGCTCCACCTTGGAAACAATATCTCTTGAAAACGTAACAAACTTTGTGCCACTGAGTGTGAGAGTTGCCATTCAGAGCAATAACTCCAATTGCAGCTGATGCCCCATTGGCCGAGAAAAGTAATGCCACCATAGTCAGGTCTAGAGCCATTACAAGAAACATAGAGCTTGTCTGATTTCTTCTGCTTCCACTCATTAGAGCTGGTAACGCCATAGAAATCGCTGCATATGCGCATGCCACCGCATTCACTACCACGAAGTATCTGTCATTAATTCACGAAAAGGTTTAAGTAATATACATTGAGGGTGTAAATAATTTTTAAACAATCTTTCACAATACTGTTATTAAGACATAAGAACTTAAATTTTAAGAATAATTATTGATAACTATGTATAGTATGTGGGGATTGATAATTATTAATGTTAAAAAATACCCACTAATATGTTCTTCCAATTATTGACATAGACTTTGCTTACACTGTGGAAGACATATAATTCCATCTGGCCGTTAGAGCAAGGTGCAAAGGAGGCAAGCCATCTACCAAAGTTATGGGAACATTTTGCATGTCCTTATTGGTGCCAGCCACAATAGCAGCAACTAGAGTTAAAACTAGCCCCATCATTCTTAAAACCATTTCATAGCTTTTACTTCTAACCATTTCTCCACGTGATTTACTTTTTTCCTCAGAACCTCCAATTTCAGCCTCGTTATTTAACTCCAATATCTTCATTTTCTTAGCGCTGCACCCCTCAAGTCCTCCATTTTTATCCATCATAATGCTGCTATTATATCTGGAGTACTTGACTCTCTACTTCTGATCAATTGTTGATCGTTATTAAAGGAAGAAAGATAACTAAAGACAAAGGGATTGCTTTCATTATAGATAGATGGTAGTTGTACATAAAGAGATATAGTATATGTGTCTATTATGGAGCAGTGACAGGGTTGCGTGCAGATACAGTCAGTGAATACGAATACATAGAGTAGCAGTATTACCAGTACATTAGCTAGACATGAATTATTATGACGGGTAAATGAGGTAGTTGTCTACTTTACCTGTGACGTCGGTTGGGGGTTCTTGCATTCAATTCTATTCAACCAACTTATAAGCATAATCACAAAATTTGTAGGAGTTAAATTATATCTATTTCCACTCTCTATACTTTGAAGACCACAACGTAATGCTTCCATATCAGAACAACATGAGTTTTGCAAAGCTGCTCACTGCGATAATCTGGGAAACCTGCTATAACTAGTTAAACTGCATTGATAGTATAAACATTTGTTTATAACAAACTAATATCCTATTTTACATTGGTTATCAATAATACAGTAAGCCCTCTTTCTTTTATCTAATTTGGACAGTTGGATCCTATAAGCTTTACGAGCACAGGTATTGGGGTGGGGTTGTGCATTCAATGAAACATCACTGTATATTGTAATACATCAAAGAATAAACAAGAAAAATAATGCACGTTATCTTATGCTAGCTAGTAAGCTCATCGCATTCAATTCTCCATACACCAACTTGCTCAAGTTGGTAAGTTGGTGTAATAATAATATAGAGATAAGTATTAATCAATGTAATAATGCTTATCGTGGAAAGCGGAAAAAGGACCTCTAACTCCCCAACTTCATAATGGATACCTTTGCACATCATATAGGCTCGTGGAACAGTAGTACTTATCCGAACCCAATATCTACATCAAAAGAAACCTACACCATCTTACGTTCATTTGTTTAGTATGAATATAGGGTGCGAGTAAATTTTCTCTCCCAATGCCTAAGAATTTCTAGTTTCGGTACGCAATTAACATCAGTAAGGCGAAAAGATCATTTAATTTGGTGACATCAAAAATATTGTATCCTTAATTAATAATGTATGTGATCACGCCCAAAACTCATCCTAAAAAGGATAAGCGGCCGCTGCAAATGTATAATCTGTAGGAACAAGGGGAAAATATATAATAATTTACAATGAAAATATTACGGATACAAAATAACAAGGATAATAACAATATTATATAAAGCTTGAGTCGTGCTGGGCACCGTCCTAAGAAACTATTTCTGCAATTAGAAATGTTTCTCCAGGATTAAACAAGCCCTCCTCTATATTAATAAAGGGACCAGGAATCAGCAAATTAATATTACCAGCAAGACTATATTAATTTAGAAAATAAGGAATAATAGAAACGAGTGGAAGAAATAGCAAATGAAAAATGGACTGCATGGTCTTTTGGAAAGAGAATTGTGAAAGTAAAAGTAATGATTGATATTTGGTAAGTAATGACTGCAAGTTTGCATGGGTTTTTCGGATGGTTCAAATGTAGGAGCAATGGTTGGTATTTATAGGCAATCACTGCATGGCAAAATTTCTTCTCATATTGCCACATAGTAATGTTGAATCTGCCGCATGTCCATGCATTTTGCCATTTGTGTGTGGCATTAGCAAAAACCATGTTCTACTCCAATGGTTTTACAACAAAGAAGACAAGTGTCCATGGTCCTTCATATTAGTGACACATGTAGAAAACTTTTGAAATACTATCAACAATATTCATTACAGTCCCCCACATATTTCAAAATATTTTGAAGAATAAAGAGGTACCGAATAACGGGGTAAGTTTAGAGGATTAGACTTGCTGGATTTACATGGTCCAAATGCAATAGGTTTGGTGTCTTCTAGACTATGAACCAAACTTAGACCGATAAGACTTGACTCACAGAATTACTGGTGAAATATAATATTTCTATGAACCAATAATTTCTGTTGTAAGTCAGAGGCCGTACAAGTCACATTTGACCCACAATTTGCTGTTCAACGCGGTTTTGCGCCAATAGGCCATGCGCGTGCCTGGTTATTCATGAAAGCTTTAGAGATTTTGCTAGAATCTCATAGGAGCGGCCTCACTCCACTCTCATATAGGTAAATTCATCAAGCGTACACTGCTTTAATACATCATCCATAAGGACTATGAATTCATTAAGAGTTAAAACTCAACCCCCCAAATAGTAGCAGTTAAGCACTCACATTATAGTGCTTCAGTGTCAATATTGACTTGTTATTACCCATATGAACCTACTTCATGGGATCTCCAATCACATAGGTTGGGTTACTATCTCTATTGACAATCATGTTAGCCTTAACCCCATCTCTTTTGAGGTTTGAAGAATTAATTTTCTTCCCACAGGTTGAGTCAGAGGATCGGCCAAATTTAATTCTGACTTCACATAATTAATGGAAATTATTCCATTTCTCAACAGTTGTTTGAGAACTTTATGTCTTAGACGAATGTGTCTACGTTTCCCATTATAAGATTTATTCTTGGCAACGTCAATTGCCGCTTTACTATCACAATGGATAGACACAGGAGGCAGTGAATCCTTTGTTAAAGGAATATCAGCTAAGAAGTTTCTTAGCCACTCAGCTTCAGAACCAGCCAACTCTAGAGCTATAAACTCTGATTCCATAGTAGATTTAGCGATTATGGTTTGCTTGGTTGATCTCCATACTATTGCACCCCCTCCTAAGGTGAATACATAGCCACTAGTGGATTTTATCACCTCTGAATCAGAGATCCAGTTAGCATCACTGTATCCTTCTAATACAGCGGGAAATCCACTATATAAGATACCATAACTTATGGTTCCTTTCAAATATTTCATCAGTCTCACTAATGCAGACCAATGCTCTTGATTGGGATTATGAGTATATCTGCTCAGTCGACACACAGCATAGGCTATATCTGGCCTTGTAAAATTCATTAAATGCATCAGACTCCCAATAATCTGAGCATATTTAAACTGAGACCATTATTCTTTTTCAATTGAGAGCTGGCGTCATAAGGAGTGGCCACAGGTGTCACATCAAAACAATCAAACTTCTTAAGAAGTCTTTCAACATAGTGTTCTTGTGACAACACAATACCATCATCACTTCTTAATTATGACTTTAACTCCCAATATCATGTTTACTTCACCCAGATCTTTCATATCAAAGTTAGAGGATAAAAATGATTTGGTACTCTGCACAACATTTAAATTAGTACCAAATATAAGCATGTCATCAACATATAAACAAATTATCACAAATTCACTATTAAGGACTTTGGTATAAACACATTTATCCACTTCTAGTGAAGAAAAACCGTCTCTCATTAAGACTTGATCAAATTTCTCATGCCACTGTTTAGGAGCTTGCTTGAGGCCATAAAGAGATTTCAATAATTTACAAACTTTATTTTCTTGCCCTAGAACAACACATCCTTCGGGCTGAACCATATAAATTTCTTCTTCCAAATCACCATTTAAAAATGTTGTTTTAACATCCATTTGGTGAATAAAAAACTTATAAATTGAGGCAAGAGCAATTAAAAGTCGTATTGAAGAAATTCTAGTCACTGGTGCAAATGTATCAAAATAATCTATATTTTGTTTTTGAGAAAATCCTTTTGCTACTAAACGAGCTTTATATTTATCTATAGAACCATCAGGATTATATTTCTTTTTGAAAATCCATTTGCAACCAATAGGTTTTGTACCAGGAGGTAAATCAGTCAAAGCCCAGGTATTGTTTTTCATAATAGAATCAAGTTCAACTTTTATTGCCTCTTTCCAATATTTAGAATCAGAAGAAGAAACAGCTTCAAAATAATTTAGTGGTTCATTATTAACAATAAAAGTTCGAAAATCATTTCCATAAGAAAAATATTCTTTTCTAGGCCTTTTGCTCCTTCTCAGTTCCGTAGTAGAGGTACTCTCTTTATTTCTTTCAACAGGTGCATGAGAAATTTTAGCAGATAGTGGAAAAATATATTCAAAGAATTTAACATTCTTTGTCTCAATAATAGTATTGCAATCAAGTACATCACTTTTCAAAACAAGAAATCTGTATGCAGCACTATGTTCAGCATATCCAATAAGCAAACAATCAGCAGTTTTAGAACCTATTTTTCTCTTTTTAGGTTCAGGTAAAAGAACTTTAGCTAAACACCCCCACACTTTTAAATATTTTTAAATTAGGTTTATAACTTTTCCATAATTCATAGGGAGTTTTACCAGTTCTTTTGTGAGGAATCCTATTTTGTAAGTGACATGCAGATAAAATTGCTTCACCCCACAAATTATCAGGAGCATTAGCACTAACTAACATGGAGTTCATCATTTCCTTTAATGTTCTATTTTTTCTTTCAGCTACTCCATTTGACTCAGGTGAATATGGAGGGGTTACTTCATGAATAATTCCTTCTTTTTCACAATAATCATTTAAGGCTAAATATTCTCCTCCTCTATCAGATCTAATCCTTTTGATTTTTCTACTAAGTTGATTTTCAACCTCAGTTTTATAAGAAATAAAAGCATCAAAAGCATCATCTTTATTTCTAAGTAAATATAGCTTAGTATACCTAGAAAAATCTTCAATAAAAGTTACATAATATCTTTTACCGCCTCTAGTCATGGTTTGTTTCAAGTCACCTAAATCAGTGTGAATTAGAGACAGTAGTTCAGTTTCTCGGTTTACAGAAAAACAAGGTTTTCTAGTAATTTTAGTTTCAGCACAAATTTCACATTTATCAAAGTTATTTGAGTCTAAACCAGATATTAGACCTAGTAGTTGCATTTTCTTTATATACGAGACATTTACGTGTCCTAGTCTAGCATGCCATAAAGAAATTGACTCAACAATATAAGCAGAACTAGATACTTTCTCATTAACAACATTAGAAATATTGAGTACAAAGAGTCCTTGGTTACAATAGCCCTTTCCAACAAACACATTATTTTTTGTCATTATGATCTTATCAGATTCAAATGACACTTTTACCCCCACTTTTACTAGTAAGGCTACGGAAATCAGGTTTGCCCTAATAGTAGGAACATGTAGCATATCCATGAGGGCTAAAGTTTTTCCTGAAGTGAGTTTCAGGAGTACTTTACCCTTACCAAGGACTTTAACAGTCCTTGAGTCTCCAAGGTAGACTACTTCATTGTCATCCCCTATAGGTGCATAGGAGGTAAATGCTTCTCGATTTGCACAAATGTGCCGAGTAGCCCCAGAGTCTATTACCCATTCTTTCACATTTGCTACAATGTTTGCTTGAGAAACAACAGCTGCAATAATATCATCTCCTTTGACTATGTTAGCCGTAGGAGGATTATTCTTTTCATTGTCGTCTCTCGCTCTTTTCCTGCACTGTGCAGCATGATGACCTGGTTTTCCACAAACAAAACAAGAGCCTTTCTTTTTCTTAAAGTTAGGCTTGTAACTTTTGGACTTATATGCGTACCTTTTATTACGGCTTTGGACTAGGTTTGCTTTCAGTGCTGTCATTTTAGCTTTTACCGACTCTTTTCTGTTGGCATCTTCTATTAAAATATGAGTTACTATCTCTTCGATAGTAAAGTTTGTCTGCTTATGTTTCAAGTTATTCTTGTAATCATTCCATGATTCAGGCAGCTTCTCAATCAATACTCCAGCAGCAAATTTTTCTGGTAATGATATGCCTTCGGCCTTAAGGTCTTCGATCAATTTTTGGTACTCATTAATTTGCACTTTCATCTCCTTTTCATCAGTCATTTTCCAGTGATAAAATTTTCCTACTACAAATTTTTGTTTTGTAGCGTCTTCCGCTGTGAACATTTTAATTAAAGCTTCCCAAATAATTTTTGCTTCCTTGCAACTACAGTACACGTCAAACAATTCATTAGAAAGAGTTTGCAAAATAGTGTGACGGCATACCTTATTGGCGTATTGCCATGATTCCTGTATTTTTCCGTCAATGTCCGGACCCGGTCGTGGCTCGGACAGCGCATGTGCAACACCGTGAACATCGAGCAGTGAAAAAATACGTTCTTGCCAACGTTTGAAATTTTCATTGGCGAAAATTTCAATGTTCGACACATCAGGAAATTGTTTGGCATAAGGTAGTACAACTGGTACTGGAGCAGTGGATGTAGTACCGACATTGGTAGTATCGGTAGCGGAACGAACATTAGTGACATTGGTAGTATCAGCAACATTTTCAGGAGTAGAGTTACTTTCCATAGTTTCTTAGATTGTAGGAACAAGGGGAAAATATATAATAATTTACAATGAAAATATTACGGATACAAAATAACAAGGATAATAACAATATTATATAAAGCTTGAGTCGTGCTGGGCACCGTCCTAAGAAACTATTTCTGCAATTAGAAATGTTTCCCCAGGATTAAACAAGCCCTCCTCTATATTAATAAAGGGACCAGGAATCAGCAAATTAATATTACCAGCAAGACTATATTAATTTAGAAAATAAGGAATAATAGAAACGAGTGGAAGAAATAGCAAATGAAAAATGGACTGCATGGTCTTTTGGAAAGAGAATTGTGAAAGTAAAAGTAATGATTGATATTTGGTAAGTAATGACTGCAAGTTTGCATGGGTTTTTCGGATGGTTCAAATGTAGGAGCAATGGTTGGTATTTATAGGCAATCATTGCATGGCAAAATTTCTTCTCATATTGCCACATAGTAATGTTGAATCTGCCGCATGTCCATGCATTTTGCCATTTGTGTGTGGCATTAGCAAAAACCATGTTCTACTCCAATGGTTTTACAACAAAGAAGACAAGTGTCCATGGTCCTTCATATTAGTGACACATGTAGAAAACTTTTGAAATACTATCAACAATATTCATTACAGTCCCCCACATATTTCAAAATATTTTGAAGAATAAAGAGGTACCGAATAACGGGGTAAGTTTAGAGGATTAGACTTGCTGGATTTACATGGTCCAAATGCAATAGGTTTGGTGTCTTCTAGACTATGAACCAAACTTAGACCGATAAGACTTGACTCACAGAATTACTGGTGAAATATAATATTTCTATGAACCAATAATTTCTGTTGTAAGTCAGAGGCCGTACAAGTCACATTTGACCCACAATTTGCTGTTCAACGCGGTTTTGCGCCAATAGGCCATGCGCGTGCCTGGTTATTCATGAAAGCTTTAGAGATTTTGCTAGAATCTCATAGGAGCGGCCTCACTCCACTCTCATATAGGTAAATTCATCAAGCGTACACTGCTTTAATACATCATCCATAAGGACTATGAATTCATTAAGAGTTAAAACTCAGCCCCCCAAATAGTAGCAGTTAAGCACTCACATTATAGTGCTTCAGTGTCAATATTGACTTGTTATTACCCATATGAACCTACTTCATGGGATCTCCAATCACATAGGTTGGGTTACTATCTCTATTGACAATCATGTTAGCCTTAACCCCATCTCTTTTGAGGTTTGAAGAATTAATTTTCTTCCCACAGGTTGAGTCAGAGGATCGGCCAAATTTAATTCTGACTTCACATAATTAATGGAAATTATTCCATTTCTCAACAGTTTTTTGAGAACTTTATGTCTTAGACGAATGTGTCTACGTTTCCCATTATAAGATTTATTCTTGGCAACGTCAATTGCCGCTTTACTATCACAATGGATAGACACAGGAGGCAGTGAATCCTTTGTTAAAGGAATATCAGCTAAGAAGTTTCTTAGCCACTCAGCTTCAGAACCAGCCAACTCTAGAGCTATAAACTCTGATTCCATAGTAGATTTAGCGATTATGGTTTGCTTGGTTGATCTCCATACTATTGCACCCCCTCCTAAGGTGAATACATAGCCACTAGTGGATTTTATAACCTCTGAATCAGAGATCCAGTTAGCATCACTGTATCCTTCTAATATAGCGGGAAATCCACTATATAAGATACCATAACTTATGGTTCCTTTCAAATATTTCATCAGTCTCACTAATGCAGACCAATGCTCTTGATTGGGATTATGAGTATATCTGCTCAGTCGACACACATCATAGGCTATATCTGGCCTTGTAAAATTCATTAAATGCATCAGACTCCTAATAATTTGAGCATATTTAGACTGAGACCATTATTCTTTTTCAATTGAGAGCTGGCGTCATAAGGAGTGGCCACAGGTGTCACATCAAAACAATCAAACTTCTTAAGAAGTCTTTCAACATAGTGTTCTTGTGACAACACAATACCATCATCACTTCTTATGACTTTAACTCCCAATATCATGTTTACTTCACCCAGATCTTTCATATCAAAGTTAGAGGATAAAAATGATTTGGTACTCTGCACAACATTTAAATTAGTACCAAATATAAGCATGTCATCAACATATAAACAAATTATCACAAATTCACCATTAAGGACTTTGGTATAAACACATTTATCCACTTCTAGTGAAGAAAAACCGTCTCTCATTAAGACTTGATCAAATTTCTCATGCCACTGTTTAGGAGCTTGCTTGAGGCCATAAAGAGATTTCAATAATTTACAAACTTTATTTTCTTGCCCTAGAACAACACATCCTTCGGGCTGAACCATATAAATTTCTTCTTCCAAATCACCATTTAAAAATATTGTTTTAACATCCATTTGGTGAATAAAAAACTTATAAATTGAGGCAAGAGCAATTAAAAGTCGTATTGAAGAAATTCTAGTCACTGGTGCAAATGTATCAAAATAATCTATATTTTGTTTTTGCGAAAATCCTTTTGCTACTAAACGAGCTTTATATTTATCTATAGAACCATCAGGATTATATTTCTTTTTGAAAATCCATTTGCAACCAATAGGTTTTGTACCAGGAGGTAAATCAGTCAAAGCCCAGGTATTGTTTTTCATAATAGAATCAAGTTCAACTTTTATTGCCTCTTTCCAATATTTAGAATCAGAAGAAGAAACATCTTCAAAATAATTTAGTGGTTCATTATTAACAATAAAAGTTTGAAAATCATTTCCATAAGAAAAATATTCTTTTCTAGGCCTTTTGCTCCTTCTCAGTTCCGTAGTAGAGGTACTCTCTTTATTTCTTTCAACAGATGCATGAGAAATTTTAGCAGATAGTGGAAAAATACATTCAAAGAATTTAACATTCTTTGTCTCAATAATAGTATTGCAATCAAGTACATCACTTTTCAAAACAAGAAATCTGTATGCAGCACTATGTTCAGCATATCCAATAAGCAAACAATCAGCAGTTTTAGAACCTATTTTTCTCTTTTTAGGTTCAGGTAAAAGAACTTTAGCTAAACACCCCCATACTTTTAAATATTTTTAAATTAGGTTTATAACTTTTCCATAATTCATAGGGAGTTTTACCAGTTCTTTTGTGAGGAATCCTATTTTGTAAGTGACATGCAGATAAAATTGCTTCACCCCACAAATTATCAGGAGCATTAGCACTAACTAATATGGAGTTCATCATTTCCTTTAATGTTCTATTTTTTCTTTCAGCTACTCCATTTGACTCAGGTGAATATGGAGGGGTTACTTCATGAATAATTCCTTCTTTTTCACAATAATCATTTAAGGCTAAATATTCTCCTCCTCTATCAGATCTAATCCTTTTGATTTTTCTACTAAGTTGATTTTCAACCTCAGTTTTATAAGAAATGAAAGCATCAAAAGCATCATCTTTATTTCTAAGTAAATATAGCTTAGTATACCTAGAAAAATCTTCAATAAAAGTTACATAATATCTTTTACCGCCTCTAGTCATGGTTTGTTTCAAGTCACCTAAATCAGTGTGAATTAGAGACAGTAGTTCAGTTTCTCGGTTTACAGAAAAACAAGGTTTTCTAGTAATTTTAGTTTCAGCACAAATTTCACATTTATCAAAGTTATTTGAGTCTAAACCAGATATTAGACCTAGTAGTTGTATTTTCTTTATATACGAGACATTTACGTGTCCTAGTCTAGCATGCCATAAAGAAATTGACTCAACAATATAAGCAGAACTAGATACTTTCTCATTAGCAACATTAGAAATATTGAGTACAAAGAGTCCTTGGTTACAATAGCCCTTTCCAACAAACACATCATTTTTTGTCATTATGATCTTATCAGATTCAAATGAAACTTTTACCCCCACTTTTACTAGTAAGGCTACGGAAATCAGGTTTGCCCTAATAGTAGGAACATGTAGCACATCCATGAGGGCTAAAGTTTTTCCTGAAGTGAGTTTCAGGAGTACTTTACCCTTACCAAGGACTTTAACAGTCCTTGAGTCTCCAAGGTAGACTACTTCATTGTCATCCCCTATAGGTGCATAGGAGGTAAATGCTTCTCGATTTGCACAAATGTGCCGAGTAGCCCCAGAGTCTATTACCCATTCTTTCACATTTGCTACAATGTTTGCTTGAGAAACAACAGCTGCAATAATATCATCTCCTTTGACTATGTTAACCGTAGGAGGATTATTCTTTTCATTGTCGTCTCTCGCTCTTTTCCTGCACTGTGCGGCATGATGACCTGGTTTTCCACAAACAAAACAAGAGCCTTTCTTTTTCTTAAAGTTAGGCTTGTAACTTTTGGACTTATATGCGTACCTTTTATTACGGCTTTGGACTAGGTTTGCTTTCAGTGCTGTCATTTTAGCTTTTACCGACTCTTTTCTGTTGGCATCTTCTATTAAAATATGAGTTACTATCTCTTCGATAGTAAAGTTTGTCTGCTTATGTTTCAAGTTATTCTTGTAATCATTCCATGATTCAGGCAGCTTCTCAATCAATACTCCAGCAGCAAATTTTTCTGGTAATGATATGCCTTCGGCCTTAAGGTCTTCGATCAATTTTTGGTACTCATTAATTTGAACTTTCATCTCCTTTTCATCAGTCATTTTCCAGTGATATAATTTTCCTACTACCAATTTTTTGTTTTGTAGCGTCTTCCGCTGTGAACATTTTAATTAAAGCTTCCCAAATAATTTTTGCTTCCTTGCAACTACAGTACACGTCAAACAATTCATTAGAAAGGGTTTGCAAAATAGTGTGACGGCATACCTTATTGGCGTATTGCCATGATTCCTGTATTTTTCCGTCAATGTCCGGACCCGGTCGTGGCTCGGACAGCGCATGTGCAACACCGTGAACATCGAGCAGTGAAAAAATACGTTCTTGCCAACGTTTGAAATTTTCATTGGCGAAAATTTCAATGTTCGACACATCAGGAAATTGTTTGGCATAAGGTAGTACAACTGGTACTGGAGCAGTGGATGTAGTACCGACATTGGTAGTATCGATAGCGGAACGAACATTAGTGACATTGGTAGTATCAGCCACATTTTCAGGAGTAGTTACTTTCCATAGTTTCTTAGATTGTAGGAACAAGGGGAAAATATATAATAATTTACAATGAAAATATTACGGATACAAAATAACAAGGATAATAACAATATTATATAAAGCTTGAGTCGTGCTGGGCACCGTCCTAAGAAACTATTTTTGCAATTAGAAATGTTTCCCCAGGATTAAACAAGCCCTCCTCTATATTAATAAAGGGACCAGGAATCAGCAAATTAATATTACCAGCAAGACTATATTAATTTAGAAAATAAGGAATAATAGAAACGAGTGGAAGAAATAGCAAATGAAAAATGGACTGCATGGTCTTTTGGAAAGAGAATTGTGAAAGTAAAAGTAATGATTGCTATTTGGTAAGTAATGACTGCAAGTTTGCATGGGTTGTTCGGATGGTTCAAATGTAGGAGCAATGGTTGGTATTTATAGGCAATCATTGCATGGCAAAACTTCTTCTCATATTGCCACATAGTAATGTTGAATCTGCCGCATGTCCATGCATTTTGCCATTTGTGTGTGGCATTAGCAAAAACCATATTCTACTCCCATGGTTTTACAACAAAGAAGACAAGTGTCCATGGTCCTTCATATTAGTGACACATGTAGAAAACTTTTGAAATACTATCAACAATATTCATTACATAATCTAGTTTAACAAGTCCGAGGTCGAATCCCACAGGGAGCAACGTCAAGTTCTAGTAACTCTGATAGCCAAAGATTCAAAGTTCAACAATAATGTTTCAAGTAATGAACTATTAATTTAACTAACAATTAACTAAGATCAACTAAGAATGATAAAAATTGAACTTTTCGATGTTAAAAAGCCTAGTTTAATGAATTCCCCAGTTACTGGTTTAGTCCTGAGTTCGCTCCAAACTTGCACTAGATACTATTCTATTGGCCTTGAACTTAAACTTGTTTGCTAGAGTTTCCCAACTCTAACAACACCGTTCTTGAACTATTTTTCCCAAAATAATCAAGACCATTAAGAACTGTCCAACTTTAAGCCACAGTCGAATCACGATATCCCTATAATGACTCTAAATCAACTTATATAATCCCTTATCATGACCTGAAATAATGTTATTTGACTGACCCTAACCCAAAGTCTTTCCCAAGATCATTCAAACAAAAATGGCGCAAACAATTGCTGGCCTAACAATTGAATTCAATATAAACACAGCCAAATAAATAGAATATTGTATCAATTAAATTTGGAGTTACTCAAAACTACCCCAATAATAGTTTATCAAACTCCTAGAGTAGAAATTTTGCTACTCATAATTGTGTTAAACAACAATGGATTCATAGTCAAAACAACATCCATAGGAAAAGATAATAAGAAAAGTTGAGAAAAACTCTTTGATTCTTCAGTTCCAATGGATTTGATGCGTTTCCAAGCTCCAAAGTGCTTCAACAATGGTGGTCTAGCCTTCTCAGGTCCAGATGGGGCTGAAAATAGGTTAGAAAATCTTATAAATCTCGTGTCAAACTTGTTGACAAGTTAGCCCCTCCCCACTTTTTGCCAGAAATTTTGCCTCACGGCTGGATCATGGCCTTACAATGCTCGGGCCATGGCTTGGGAAATTTTGCTTTCAACTTCATGGCTGAATCATGGCTTTACGATGGCTGGGCAGTGACCTCTTGTCTTCATATTTCGTTCACAACTAATCCAAAGCCTTGGTAACTAACGGCGTGGCTCCTCGTTGGTTGATTTCACCATCAATTCACTTCATATTACTCCAAATCATCAACTTTTAACAGTTCTTCATGTTGCTTAAGTCCTACACAGTCAAAAACCCAATATAAGCACAAAACACTAATATTAATGCTAAAATCATCCACAAAAGCACCCAAAACCTGAAGAATATAATACTAAAATACACATTTTGTAGCCAAATATCAGCATGCCATTTAAAATGCTACATTTATTTAGCATAAAAGGCTTGAAAAAGTATTCGCAAAAGTGTCATCACCAAGAACTCTGGAAACATGGAGTCCAACATACAATCATAATATATATCCCGTCAATTGATTCACGGGTACATAAAGAAATTATCTTGAAACACTTATAGCTAGGGATCAATTGGATTAAGAAACTTCTACTTACAGTGATTTTGTTTCTATTTTCAGTATGGAATGTGCACCCGAAGCATATTTAGGCAGCTCTAAGGGAGGCGCTGTCAGTTTTGGCGTCTATCGTTTTCAGAGTGTTATACTCTATGCACCTACTAAAGACACTAGAAAGGGGTTGAATAGTGTCCTCCAATTTTTGTTGAAGAATTTGACTCCTTATCACAAGAACCTGGTTCTTGTGCTAACTATACCCAACACGCAACAAAAACCAAAAGTAAAACTAAAGATAAAGAACATGTTGTTTTTACGTGGAAAAATCCTTGCTCAAGGGAGAAAAACCACAACACACGCTCTGAGATTTTGAAAACACTTCCACTAACACAAAAAACAGGTTTTAGGTTACAAACTCTATAACCAAGGAGCTACACGCTAGACCCGAATCACTCTCAAAGCTAAAATCTAGCTTTTACAAATTGATTTTACTAAGTTCACCTTTTACCATGCTTCTTAGACTAAGCAGATAGGTAATACAACTTAACACCACAATAATATGACAACAGTAATGAAGAATCTAGACTAAAAACTGAATAAGCTCTGAGTTCTTCACTGGTCATCAACTCTTGTTCAATCACTCAAGAATAACTGGATCGCCTTTTGTTTGCTCTCAAGTCTTATAGTGAATGAATGAATAGCGACTGCCTCAACTACTTGTTTTTATAGGGTATATGAAACCCTAGTAGTTTCTCACTAGGACTATTCTCAATTATGGAAAGAGAAGATCTCGAGTGATATACTCCTTGTATATCCAAACTCTGGTTCACACTTCATAGAGACAGCCTCGGTATGAACTCTTTCGTTGACTCAAACAATCACGCGCCAAGTTTCCTAGTTCGCCATGGATTTGCATTCCATAATCTTTTTGATCAGTCATGCCTTCTCTGAAGGACTCGGTTCTTCACCATGTTCTTTGTTTGTCAATCTTCAAAACAAATACCTCAACAAATTCCCCTTTTTTGATGATGACAAACAAATATTGCCAAAGAACCTGTACATACAATCACCAAGACAAAATAACAGAAAAATAATTTGAAAGAAAATTTAAAATAGATGAATTGGGTCACAAACATCCCAACATTTCCTTCCTCCCCATTTTGGCATCATCGAAAAGATTCTAAAATCCTGTAAGAACACGTTAGGATAGTCCAGACTGTAGCACAAGGCTCTAAGTTCAGTAAGCAAGAACACAAGAAATATATCCAAGGGCCCAACAGGGCAAAACAACAATTTAGAGAAAAACCATATAACAAAACAAGCAATTTAAAACTAATTATCTAGGGCGCAATTTAAAACTAATTATCTAGGGCACAATTCAAGTGTAGCCCATTAAGTACATAACAAAACCAAATAGAAATTTTCTAAAACATGCATCAGACATGAACCCAGGAGGAAGGGAATGGACTAGGACAAGAACTGGACACTGCAAGTTTAAGGTCAACATTTGAAGTGCTTGACAAGTGCTTCTAAATTCTTTGAATTGCCGGCCCTTTCAATCACAAGCTCGACCAGGTGTTTGTTGCATTCAATAGTCAAGTAATCAACTTCTTGATCCTTCAGCTTCAACTGATTCTTCAGCTCAGCATTCTCTTCATCTAATTCCAACAGATGTTGTTCCAATTCCTTTACAGCTGTAATAGCCTCATCTGGTCCAAGACCCCCACCCTCATCAGCTTTTTCCATCTTGACTTATATAGGATGTTTGGATGCCCTCTTATCTTTGAAGAAATCACATGTCTTCAAGACATTCATGCCAAAAATATGATGATGTGTAGGCTTCTTCCCATTCTTGAGAGGTACACCAAAAGGTTCAAAAACCTGCTGCACTATGTAGGAATGTATAAGAGAGTGTCCCTTCTTGTCAGTATCAGCAATCCTTTTAGTATGTCTAAGTCTAGGCAGGTTTATTTTGACACCTCTGTCCAGCAAGTCCATATATGTCAGATCCAGTGCACATGCTCCACTTTTCCTCTCACCTCTTGGTAGTGGAACCTGTGCACAAACTCAAAAATCAAATGTAGACTGGTCTCATTTCCATCTTCTCTACCTTTCTTTCCTTTCTGAGATTTGAGTTTCCAGTGAACTTCCTTGTCACATCAAAAAGAGTGACATTGTCAATTCTCTTGAGCCACTCCAGGTTCAAGTACATAACCTTTTGCAGGGACCCCCAAGATCACTCCCAATCAGATCTCCCAAACTCAATCTCAACATCCCCAACCCCTGAATATACTCTCCTATCAGCCACACTGCAGTTTACATAGAAATCCATAACTTGTTCCATAAACAAACACATATCCTCCTTTGAAAACAACTGTGTCCAACCTTGAACATTATCCTTTTCAATTAGAGCTTTCAACTTCAGCTCCTCCAGATCACACCAGATGCTACTATGTTGTACAGTCTTTTTTTTTAGTATAAGGCAACTCTGTTAACCTCTTCCCTCACATCCTTCTTCTTTTGAGAGTCTGCAGAGGTTTCAGAGTCAGAGTCATCTGAGTCCTGATAGTCCCCATCTTCATTACTTCTTTCCTTCTCAAGACTCTTTTTCTCAACATGGGCCGGCTTATTTTCTACCATCTTTGCAGCCTACTTTTTCTCAGCATACTTCTGAAGATTTGCTAATTGTTGCTTCAGTGATGATCTGGTAGCCACCTTTCTAGGAGCCTCGTGCTCTTTCTTACTCACAGACTCAGAGTTTGTTGCTTCATCATCACTCTCATCTACTAGCATGATTTTTCCCACAACTTTCCCATATTTCATCAGCTTTCTCTTCTTTCCCTTTTCTATTTTCTTCTCCTCAGCCTTTGTCTCGCTCAAGAACACCACTTCCTCCTCCTCTTCAACAACTTTCTTATCTTCCTCACCAATTTTCTTTTGCTTCTTTTATTTTCAATACCTTCCAACCATTAAAACCCCATAACTTTTTCCCACTTTGTTTCCTCTTTCTTCTTGTCAGAATCAGTTAGAGTCAAGTCCTGCTTCATCAGTAGCTGCGGGAACTGAAGAAGGACTAGGTCCTTTTCTCTGATTCTTTAGCAACCTCAGCAGGTTTTTGTATTACATTCAACTGGGCCACTAACTTTCACCTCTTCTCTCAGCTTCTCTAAGGGAACAGCCTCCGAATTAGGTTCATCGACTAGGCCCTTTTGAGAACCCACAAACTCCACATATTTCAAGCTATCAATTACAATTTTAACACCATCTACTCTGGCAATACCTTATTCTATTCTTGTAGCATCAGGTTCTACCCTAGTTTTTCAAGCTCAATATTTGACTTACTAGCCTTTTCCATCTCAACCTTCCCCTGTCAATCTGACTACCAGAGTCCACTACATCTATTGATTTAACAAGATCATGCATCCCAATAACTAATATTTTTGTAGCTACTTTCTCAGGACTAAACACTGATTCATGCACAGTTGAACTTGTTTTGGTAGTGTCAGGTCTTACTAACGCATGTCAGAGATAACAGGTGTCACAGATGTGCTGGATGATTTTGGTGCAGATTTCTTTGAACCTTTGTTTGCAAACTTTCTTTGATGCCTTTCCCTTGCCATTACCAATCTTTCAGCCAAAGTAGAAGCACTTTCCATGGGTTTCTTTGTAGGCTTTTGGAAAGCTTGAGTTTTTGATGTATTTGTGAGTGATGCGGATGTAGAGTAGATTAAGACATTGTTGTGTTTTCATCAGATTGGGAGAATTTTGGAGAGAAAGTTTTGTTTAGTTTAGGGTTAGTGTGGAGAGAATTGGAGAGAAAGAGAGATTGTTAGTTCTTGAAAAGCAGAAGTGATAATGACTTAAAAGGAAAACACCTTTTGAGTGCTTGGGAATCGGGAAAAGTTTAGGATGTGACGGTTATGGATAGACAGGTCATTAAGACTTCTAATCAAGTTGGGATGGATTTGAAATTTGAATGTGTAACTGATAAGGAGTACTACCGAGAAAATAGGGCAGTTACACATATACACGTCAAGTCCAACTCAATTTTAGTAATGTATTTTACAAAAAATAACCACATAAGTGTACCTGGACATGGTTTCTCATTTCAAACATGGTTTCTTTCTTTTTGGTAGAAGTCCTTCAATGGGAACATATTAGACAATTTACAAGTGCATGCTTAACTAAACACACGTAATATGTCTAGTACAACTTTAGAACGGACTGTAATAACAAAATTCTTAGCAAGATTAATAAAAAACTTAACTAGCAAATTCCTTGGGGAATCAGGTTCTGGGTCATCCATATATTTTGGTCATCCCCAACTCCAACTTGTTTCTTTCAAACTGAACTCCTCTCAAAGCCTTATTGAAGATATCATCTATTTGATGTTCAGTCCTGTAAGAATTCATAGTTATTAGATCTTTTTCAACATTATCTCTCATAAAATGATGTCTAATATCAATATGCTTGGTTCTCTTGTGCTGGACTAGGTTCTTGGCAATGTTGACAGCACTTGTGTTATCACAAAAAATGGGCACTGGTCCACTCTTGATTCTAAAAATCCTCCAGTTGTTGTTTAATCCACAACAATTGTGAACAACAAGACGCAGCAACAACATATTCAGCTTCAGCTATGGAAAGGGCCACTCCGTTATGCTTCTTTGTAGCCAAAGAAACCAGACAAGGATCTAAGAAGTGTGCCATTTTTGAAGTGCTTTTTCTATCCACCAGATGCCTTGCATAATCAGCATCTGCAAAAATCAATCAACTCAAATGTACCACCACTGGGGTACCATAGACATAAGTCTTGAGTTTCTTTCAAATATCTAAGTACTCTTTTCACAGGTTTCAAGTGTGACTCTTTGGGCTTGGATTGGAATCTAGCAGTCCCACACTATAAACAATATTTGGACAAAGCAGTTAGGTAGAGGAGAGAACCAATGATTTCTTTTTATTTAGTCTCATTTGTAAAAGGACCAAGTTCGCCTAGATCCAGCTTTGTTCCAGGAGCAATATGAGTAGCCATTTCCTTAGCTCCTTCCATATTAAATTTCTTCAGCAATTCCTTGATGAAATTTTGTTGATGTATCATAGTGCCTTTAGGAGTTTGTTTGATCTGTAATCCCAAGAAGAAATTTAGCTCCCCCATCATGCTCATCTCGAATTCGCTTCCCATCAACTCAACAAATTCCTTGCACAAGTTCTCAATCCATAGAGTGACTTGTCAAGTTTATACACATCATCAGAAAAATCATTTTTCACAAAGCCAGGTGGGTGGATTACATAAACGTCTTCATTAAGATAACCATTTAAGAATGCGATATTCACATCCATTTGATATAATGTGAATTCCATGTAGATTTCAAAGGCAATCAATATTCTTATAGCTTCCATCCTTGCTACTGGTGCAAAGGTCTCATCATAATCAATTCCTTCTTCTTGGCTATATACTTAAACTACTAACCTAGCTTTGTTCCTTATAACAATGACATGTTCATCCAGCTTGTTTCAGAACACCTACTTAGTTCCAATAATTGATCTGTCTTTTGGCTTAGGAACCAAGTGCCACACCTTGTTCCTTTCAAATTAATGTAATTCTACCTGTATGGCAATCACCCAGTCTGGATCTTCTAAAGCATCCTTCATATTCTTTGGTTCCATGGCTAAAAGAAATGCAAAGAATGCACAGAAAATGCAGACTTGGTCATAATACCAACGTCTCATTTAGATAATACATTGTCCAAAGGATGTGAACTCTGATGCTTCCAGGGTCTTGGCTGAATTTGATGTGAGGGACCAGCGTTTACATTCTGAGTAGGTTCAACTTCCTCATCATCATCATGATCAGCTGTTCCCCTGCCATATTTACTCATTATTCCCCCTAAGTCAATTCACCATCATTTCGTAGTAGTTCTTCCTTTTCCTCAGGGTCTTCTATAAATTTGGCAGGTTCTTCTCGATCAAGACCTATGGCTTGATCCTCTCCTTCTCTTTCAGCAACAACCTTGTCTGATTCATCAAACAGTACATGCATGCTTTATTCATTCCATTGTGTTCTTTTGTTAAACACTTTATAAGCTTTGCTTTGTGTAGATTAACCCATAAAGATTGTTTCATCGCTCTTTGCATCAAATTTCCCAAAGGGATCCTTTCCATTGTTGTGCACAAAGCATTTGCACCCAAATGGCTTCAAATATGCAATGTTAGGTTTCCTACTCCTGGGAAACTCATATGGTATCTTGTCAAAAAATTGTTAAGCAAGTAGCAACCTGTATTAACTGCTTCAGCCTAGAAGTTTCTTGCTAATCCACTAGATATCAACATGGTTCTTGCCATACGTAACTATAATAATGCCACTGCACATTTCTAAAGCTGTAAATACCAATGCTTTCTGCAAAGCAGAAAGTAATGTCAATCCGTCGTTATTTACTCATATAGTCATACCCATTTTATGAATAAATAAGGTCAAATCATCATTGTTTCGCTCATATACAAAAATCAAAGAAAACATAACATAAGACCATTCAGACATCATTTCTTCATACAATGAGGAAAAAATCATATTTATATTGTAAATAAATGATGTCAAATCATACTTACGTTATTCATCCACAAAATTCATATAAAAATATAAAATCAAGACAATCTTTTTGCATCAAGACAATCTACTTGCATTATTTATATCTATTTTACAAGCACATGATATCAAATCGTCATCACTTTGCCCATATACAAAAATTTAAAGTAAAATTAAAATCAAGACAATTCGTCTGCATTTACTTACAAGTGAGCTAAACTACTATGTCTATTTTACTTACAAATGATACCAACTTGTCATCACTTCGCCCATATACAAAAATTCAGGGAGTAAAAACAAAATCAAGACAATCTGTCTGCATTTACTTACATATGAGACAAACTTGTTTGTTTATTTGATAAATAAATATATAAAATCATCATCACTTTGCAAATACAAAAATTCAAACAAAAATAAAACAAGGCCAATCCAGAATCACTTATCCATTTTATTTACAAATACATGAGGTCAAATCGTTATCACGTCCATTTGTAATATACATGAGGCACTAGGAATAACACCAAAAGGCACTGGGAAGAATACCAAAGATAATATCATCCTCTCTTCCTCTATTTGTGATTCCCTTCCATATATATATTTGTTTAAAATATCCAAGATTTTCCTCTTATATTTTCCATAAATTCAAAAACAATTCATCATGTGTCTTTTGAAAAAAAATCACCATTTGTCGTCTGCCCAAAAATATAAAAGTTAAATGAATAAATATTATACATGATCATATTAGTAGAATTATGTATGAAAAAATATAGCATATATGAACAATGAAAAGTATAGTAAATACTAAATATACATACATAGAAGGCAATAATGATTCCTGGAGTATATTCTAATGGCAAGTTTATCTTTAGCCCTTTTTTATTTGCTCTGGTGATGGATGAGTTAACACAACATATTCAAGGAGAGGTTTTATGGTGTATGTTATTTGCAGATGACATTGTTCTGGAGGTTTAGAGGCAGACACTGGAGTCAAAAGGCTTCAAGCTGAGTGACACGACCCGAATTTTTAGCAAGGCCGTGTGGGCACCCGACATCATAACCTAGACCCGTCGGGCGAACCCTTTTGAATTGAATTCACAAAAATACACATAAAATCAACTTATTGATAAGAAATAAGACCTATAAAGACACAATCATAATTATACATAAGCTGTACGGAAGAAGTCACAGTTGACTACCCAATGTACTAGGTTTAGGGCTATCCAGACAGACATCTAAGAATACAAATGGAGTATAAACATCTCATGTGGGAAGCAAAATACAACTGAGATAATAAACATAAAGTTAGTGGCCATCCTGAACAAAAGCTGGCTCACCCTGACAGCTGAAGTCGTCTTCACTCCTCAACAACGTGGCGAACTCAATCCTGGAACGGACCTTTCGGAACAAAATAAATAGACAAGAAACAAATAGAGGGTGAGTCGAAAGGACTAAATAAGTGGGGGCTGGCTAGCCACCTCAAAGAAGCAGATATGCTAGCCAGGGAAATGAAAAGCAGATAAACCAAATTCACCTTATTTCAACAACAAAAAACAGAGCCAGATAATAACTGGAAATACATATGGAACCATAAACTCATAAGCAACCAGAGACCTAAGATAGACAGAACCTATAGGTATCCCGATCATATCAACAATTAGAAATACATGACACATACACAGAACATTGAATTATAATCATACAATACACAACACCTGGTGCAATGAAATGGAATTAATGCAGTATGATGCAATGGGGTCACATGTGCCCATAATCCCGTCCCGAAGTGGAACACTCCTGCATTCGAGGAGAATACAATCTAATAACCAACTGGGGAAGAATACTCCTGCTCCTGGGGAAGAATACTCCTGCAACCAAGATAATATAAAGCTGAGGCGGAATACTCCTGCACTCATTATATGACATAAGAGCGGAATACTCCTGCTCTTGGGGAAGAATACTCCTGCACCCGAGATAATATGAAGCTGAGGCGGAATACTCCTGCACTCAGTATATGACATAAGAGCGGGATACTCCTGCTCCTGGGGCAGAATGCTCCTGCACCTGAAATAATATAAAGCTGAGGCAGAATACTCCTGCACTCAGTATATGATATAAGAGCGGAATACTCCTGCTCCTGGGGCGGAATCCTCTTACCCTCAATATGATGCAAGGAGCGGAATACTCCTGCTCTTGGGGAGGAATACTCCTACACTCAATATGATGCAATAATAACCCTTCACTGGCGCAGGACTCTCATCGACTGCCAGGAAGTATATGTCAAGCTCACAACCAGAGTACAATGCTTATATGCTCAATGCAATACCAACAACAGGTCATAACATATAATATACAGTGTACATTCAAAACTAAGGCGTAATAAGTATGCTTATTGGCAGCTACACACGTAAGGAATGCGTGGTAGAGTATCCACAAGGCCAAAGGCCACCAAAGAAAGGGATAATATCACTTACCTTGTTCCAAAGTTAGCACTGCTACTCAACAACCGCTTTGTCCTTTGGATTCGCTGCCAAACTATCATCCTCTATTCAATAAGCAGAAAAATATATCAAATAAGGCTAAAGACTTCATTCCTTATATCTTTGAATAATCCGGTCAGGGACCCGGCACCCGATTCGCATAGGCAATACGCAGTTCAGGCCTATTTACATGGTTCAAAATCACATAACCAAACTCTTAATAAATTATATTTATGGGTTGCCCATAACTTTCTGAATTTGAATATATAATCAATTCCACTATCGGGATCTAATTAGCCCACTATCAATTTAACTTATTAGAACGATGTCTAATATCTCAATTTCTACCGTTAAAATATATTCAGACACACATAATAAAATAAAATAATGAATTAACATCATTACCTGGATGTTTCGGGGTGAAAATTCTATTTTTTTCCTTCTCTTTTTTCCTTTCCTTTCTCTTTTTTTCTCATATTTTTTTCTCCTTCGCGTTTTCTTGTTTCGTTCATTATGTTTTTGTTCTCGTTCTATGGTTTGAAAGCTAAGGGATATCCTTAGCACCGCCTCCCTTTTTATGCTTTCCTTTTTGATTTCATTTTCTTTTCTTTCTTTAATCTTTTCTTTTTCCTTTTTTTTTCTTTTGAAAATTTGCTACTGCAACTAAAATTAAAATGGAATCCTACAAAATTCGGAATGATCCCAAATTTCTCAAGGAAGTTATAAAAAATTTATGTGACGTACTCGCTAAGGCGGATCTCGAATTGGATTCCCGAAACTAAAGATATGAATTAAATGGAAAGGATCAAATTCTTTAACTTTTAGGATTTTAGTGGAAACCATCAGAATGACCTCGAAATTCACTTCCAAATGATCAAACCGGTCACAAATGACCATACAAACCTAGTGACACTTTTGGATTTCGAATCAGAGCTCATTCGCCAAAATCGAGTTCGAAAACCTCTTTTTAAGATTTAACGACAACAGAAATTGAAACCTTCTTCCGATACCTACCAAACGAGATTCGATTTAGCTCATACTTTATAGACAGGTCCATTAGGACCCCCTATGGAGATTTTAAGACTGTCGGTATACTAATTAGAATCTTAACTCCCAAAACGACTGACCGAGGTCGTTTCACTGAGTAGGACAAAGACGTAGTACATGATGTGTAAGTTTAGTGACACAACGAATGGGGCAGGCGTGGAGGTGATGCTTTATGCATAAGTTATCCCCAAGAAAAGAAGCTTCAAGTATCTTGGATCGGTACTCCAAGGGAACAGGGAGATAGACGATGATGTCCCAAATCATATTGGAACGAGTTGGAAGAAATGGAGGCTCGCTTCTGGTGTGTTGTGCCATAAGAAAATGTCAGTTAGACTTAAGGATAAGTTTTATAGAGTGGAACTTAGGCTAACTTTGTTATATGGAGTTGAGTGTTGGCCAATTAAGAACACTCACGTACAGAAGATGCAGGTTTCCGAAATGAGAATGCTTAGGTGGATATGTGGGCACACTAAGAAATATAAGATTAGGAATGAGGTCATACGAGAGAAAGTGGGAGTAGCCTCAATGGTGGACAAGATGCGAGAAGCGAGGCTAAGGTGGTTCCAGCATATGAAAAGGAAGGGCACAGATGTCCCAGTGAGAAGGTGCGAGAGGTTGGCGGTGCTAGGTTTACTGAGAAGTAGGGGTAGATCGAAGAAGAATTGGGGGAAGTTATTAGGCAAGATATGGCTCAACTACATATCATTGAGGACTTGACTATCGACAAGGGAGTAAGGAGGTCAAGAATTAGGCTGGAAGGTTAGTAGGTAGTTGCGTCTTCTCTCTATTTATGTAGGAGAACTGTGTGCTAGGGTATGATGGCAAAGAACCTTATCAGCTGACGGAATTTTATTTTCTATTGTTAGCTTATTCTATGGTTTTATTAGAATTGTCACTTTTTCTTTCTTTCTTCCTTATTATGCTAATTTTTTTCTTTTCTTTCAATTTTCTTTACCAGACATTTCTGTTTTTCTTGAGCCGAGGATCTATCAAAAATGGTCTCCCTACCTCACTCGAGGTAGGGGTAAGTTCTGTATACATATCACCCTCCCCAGATCCGATTTGTCATTGTTGTTGTTGTAAAATTAGGTAATAAATTTAGACATACATGGGTAGATGCTAAAAAAGTTAAAAGAATAGTTTGAACAAGCTTAGAACGACAAAGATTATTTCAAAATATTACTGCAAATAATTGTATGTTCGTTGTATACATTTTTAGTACTTCTATTTAGTGAGAGAAAGAGGATAAGTGAAAGATAAGTTTTCTAGAGAGAGAAAGTGTGAAAGAAGAAGTTGCTAGATAATTGTGGAAAAATGCTTAAGGGATAGAAGTGAAAATATCTTTAAAAATGTTCAAAAATTCAATATCATTGAAAAATATTCCAAATCAAGAACATGCCCAAAAATGATCAATTTGCGCACAAAAAAAAAAAAAAAAAAGAAAAAATATAGGGAACTTTTCAAAACAAGTACATCAAACAAAAAAAAATTACAAATGAAGGGTCATATTTTTTCGTACATGGCACAACACAACTCCTATTTTTAAAATTTAGCCTCTCCCTAAAGATAAGAAACCCTAGTTGCCACTTCCTCGGCTCCCCTGCAACTGACATGCCGACTATCACCTCTGAAAAATGTAAAATCATTGAAATTTTATGTTTTTCACCGAAGTTAACTTTTTTTTGTTTCAGCGAAGTTGTTTTTGTCAAATTTTTCTATATCATTGCTTTGTACAAGTGTATACACACAAATCTACCCCTGAAAATAAATTATACATAAATATATATATAGATAAATGCATAGAAAATGAGATAAATACAAAAATATATACAAAAAATTGAAACTTTATATAAACATACATAATAGTGCAGAAATATGAAAATTTATACAACTTTATTCACTATACATACACATGTATTTAAATTTTTTATAGTATGTTATAAATTACTTGTATAAATTATGTATAAAATTATATAAACACATATAAAACACTTTATACAGTGCTTAATAGCTTAATAAAAATACCATATTTATACTAATTCCAACAAAGAAAAACACCACATCTAAACATTATAAAAAAATTCAACAAAAAAATAGTAAATTTCACTGGATTTTTTGAAAAAAAGTGAAAAAAATGAAACAAGTAAACAAACTCTCACCTGAGCTATGGACGGAATTTACTTTGAGTAATCGACATTATTCTTCAAAAAAAAAAATAATGGCGTCGTCTAGGAGGAGTTGCGGTGGAGGAGATGTTGTGGAAGGGGTGAAGACGAAGGCGGTAGTGGCAAGGGGGGAAGGAGAAGAGAGGAGTGAGTTGCGGGCTAGGATTTCTCTGTAGAGAGTGGATTAGGTTTTTTTTTTTTTTTTTTTGGAGAGAAGGTGATATGAATGAAATTTTTGTTTCTAAAAAAGGACACATGTGGGCTACTCAGGAAAGAAGTAAAAATAGCGGCCCCTTTTTGTAATTTTATTGAACTAAATGTCTCTCCATGTAAAAATCTCAAATATATATCATTTATTTATGTGAATTAAGTATTTTTTTTGTCATGGTCTTGATTTGCTAAGAAATGTTCTCGTGGTCTTGAATTTTGAGCACTTTTAAGATGTTTCTACTTCTACCTCTTAAGCACTTTTAAAGATGTTTCCACTTCTACCCATTAAACATTTTTCTACCATTATTTGACAACTTCTTCTTTCATGCTTTTTCTCTCCAGAAAATTCATCTCCCACTTCTTCTTTTTCCCCACCATGGCTCTGTCGTCGAAACCGTCGTTGATCACTACCGGGCGATCATCAGCTGCTGCCGGAATGTTGCAAACATTATATCCTCAAATTTGTCTTGGTCTCTTCTACCCATTTATATCATTGATTTTCTGAAAATCACACTAAATTAGTGTAGATCTGATTTTGAAAATACGAGTAAATTTTTTCGGCAACCCTTTAGTCTTTTTCTAGATTTGTTGGATCTGCAAAAATTATCAGCTGCTCACAACAAGAACCATATACATATGCATAATGCAGGTGATGAATGGACATGCAAAGAGATCTAAGTATGGAGATAGAAAAATTGAAGAATTAAATAATTGAACCAATTAGCAATGACATCACAATTAGCTACAAGCATCATTGTCCTTTTATTTTAGATAACGCCTTTGGGGTTGATACCAGTGAAGTTGATATGCACATCTAATGTATTTCTATTGCTGACATACCAGAATATGTACTTTTATTACACTTCTATGAAAATCATAACAAATTGACTTCAATTACTTGTAAAATTGAAATAATATTTTGGTTCAAAGTAAGAATAAATGATGACGGATTGGTCTAGTTATGTTTTCTTTGAATTTTTGTAGATGAGCGAAATGATGACGATTTAGTTTTAATTATTTGTAAACTAGACAGACTATATTGGCTTAGTTATGAATAAATACAGTCGGATTGTCTTTATTTTATATTTTTACATGTATTTTTATGGATGAATGAAGTGAAGAGGATTCAGAATCATATGTTTGCAAAATGTACTTAATATTTGGCTCACATTATAAATAAATAGTGGCGGATTGGTGTAGTTATATTTTTCTTTGAATTGTTGATTTTTTGTATTTTCATATGTATTTTTGTGGATAAACAGGTAAACATAATTTTGAAGCATTTATTTGCAAAACAGACGCAATTTTTTGTTCAATATATACATAAATACAGATAGATTGTCATTATTTCTAAATATATAAGCACTCGAAGGTCTTATTCGTAAATGTGTGAAGTGAGGCCGATTTGGCCTCATTTCTTTACAAAACAGACACAATTATATTCATAAATACAGACGAATTGCCATTATTTTTAAATATATAAGCACTTGAAGGTATTTTTTTTAATGAATAAAGTGAGTACGATTTGACATCTTTTTTTTACAAAATGAACATGATTTTTTGCTAAGTATATGATGAAATTATGGTGGATTGATCTTATATTATGTTTTGCTTTATTTTGTATATATGAGCGAAAAGCTGACGATTTGGTCTTATTTATTCAGTAAATAGACTTGAAATGCAAACCGAATGATATTGTTTTCTTCTTTGTAGGAAGCAATTACATATTTTATAATTCGAATTTAAAAAGGTATGATGGCATTTTGGTAATTACGGATTCAAAAAGGTGCAGTAGATTTTTGTAATTACGGGAAGTACTCTATTTATTAGAGTATTTATGTACTTTCAGCTTCATTTACTGTGAAAATGCTCAATTTTTAAAGACCACCTTTAAAGTGCTCAACTTTTCAAGATTACCATCTTTTTTACCTATTTCTTAAATTCACCCAATAGTATTTGGAGTGACCCAATTCATGAAAAGAAAGAAAAATTGAGCAAAAGCCTAACCCCTTGACCCGCCTGCCCACTCTTTCATTGACCCGTCCAAAAAACCCCACCTTTGATCAATTCTAATCTAGTGGCCCTCACTCCTCCACAAGTTCAGCCATAGTTTCCCTTATTTTCCACTATTTTTATCATTACACCGCAAGTCCCATAAGACTAGGGAATCTCTTGCAAAATTACTCCAGCCCGCCAGTAAAATCCAATCCTACCGTCAACCACCACTGCTCCATCGCTTCTCCGCGGGCCTACCACCGCCTGCCTGCACTAGCAATCGAAAAATATGATATATGTTGACACCCAATTTTGTCCCTCCTTTTTCATAATTGGTTGTATTTAGCTTAAAAATGCATATTAAAATTTTTCTAACAAAATTGCATTAGATGACATGCATTTACGTGTGTAATCCCTTATCTTTAATCCCATATTTATATAATATTTATTTCATTGAGAATATATTACATAATTACGTCATTTATGTTATTTTCAAAAATACTTGCGCGATTTTGTAACTATTTATACAATTTATACACTTGAATATCCATTTTACAATTATTTATACTTAATTAATACTACCTAAATTCATTTATAATTATTTTGACCTAATTATTATTTTTCCTAAGTCTATAATATTATTCCTCATATTTTATCAATTTCTTCTCTTATTTATTAGTATTTTAAAGCCAATTATACCTCCATATACACCTACATATACACTCCATATACACTTATATACACTCGTACACATACACTCATACACAGATATATACACACACCCTCACACGCGCCTGACGTGGCATAATCCTGTCCCTTCATCCTTTCAATCCGACGGCCCATATCATTTCTCCCTTTTACATCTATACATCTACCCCCACACACAAAAACCTAAACACATTACTCTCTCTCTCCCCAAAACTCTCAGCCGTCGCCCCATTTCCCACTCTCCCCTTGGCTCCTAATCCGACCCGATACACCCCCATATCTCCACCGTGACTCCGTCATCCCCTCCGCCATCTCCGCTCGTCTCCTCTCTCTCTTCCTTGTCGTTTTCTCACGGGAAAAAGGGAGCAAATCTTTCTTTCCATAGAAACCGAAAAGGAAGAGAAAGATATTGACGAATCTCGTTGAATCCGGACACGAGATACATTGATTTAGCACACACAAGTCAAGGATCAGATCTTGCGTTCCATTATTGGCCAAATCGGGTAACATCATTTGGTTTTCCTTTTGTTAATGAAATTTGAATAAAGAAAGATATCTTTTATGTCCGTGCCTATTTTAGATCGGATTACATTCCTATTTCTGGTATCTAAACTTTTTACATGTCCAGATTCACCTTCGAATTAAGTCAGTGCCATTTTTAGTTCGTACATGTTTAATGTGATTTTGGTTTGCATTCTGGAATATGTGATAATCTTTAAAAAAAAAAGTTATGCGCTAATCCTTAATTGATTACCTGGATTTTAGTCTATAATTTGTATACTTGAAACTCTGAATTTGTATCTAATTCTGCCTAATTTAGGGATGTTAAAACTTGCCTATACCTGCACAACCCCTAATTTCTCGACTTTTCCTTTCCTCGAAGATTGACTGACTGATCTCCTGTTCAATTTTGTTTGATGAATTAATTGGTTCTTCATTCTTGAATGAATGTGCCACTGTTTCGATGGAAAGTTGTTTAATAGAATGTCAAAATCTGGATTCTGGATATGATTAAGGGTGATAGACTACCCATTTTAATTTTTTCCTTACTTATGAATAAAACTTGAGATCTTGTGGCTTCTCTGATGCTATAAATACTGCTGTTTGTTCTCAGTTCTGGGGACTTCTCACTGGGATCTGGAACAGCTTACATACTTAGACACTCACAAACATTGAAAACAACTCACAATATACAGTGCACTACTCTTTCTTCTCTCTGAAAACACAAAGGCAAAAGGCTTTCTCTTGATATCCCTATTGTTTGTTCAGCTAGTTAGAAACTAGAGCAAAGGGAAGTTTGTAGTGTCTGATCCGTTTGAAACCTATTAATCCTTGCTGCTTTTTTCTCTATTGGAGTTACTGTTGTTTGCTGAGATCAAAGGTCTGCTTTTCCTTTATTTTTAAAAGCTTGCATATGTTCAGTGCGAATAGTTAACCTGAAGTTACGTAAACTCTGTATATTACGCTTGGTCGTTGTTTGTTGAATATCTACGCTCGTTTGGGATCTTCCTAGTCCCCTTCATTAATCTCTTTGCAGGTTGTATACTAGCCAAACAAAGTTTGGTTAAAGAGCCGGATAGCCAAAATAGCTATACCACTGTTTGAGTTTAATTGCAGGAATCAATAGTTGTGTTGGTCATGGAAGTAATCCTTCTGGCAGCATATAATTGAACATGGGAATGTTGGACATGTGAAATAAATTGGGCAATTCACTTAGGGTGCATACAGGGCACTATTTCTTCTTCTCTTCCCTTTTAGACTCTTTATGTAATGTATTCATTAGGGATCCTGCCTGTACTTATTATATAAGTAAAACAGTGATAAAAGAGGCACATGAACTGCCTCAAAGTGTCAGCAAAACGCTGTCAAAGTAGCATGTAAATGAGCAGCAGAGGTGCCGCCGTATGTTGGCTAAACAGGAGCCTTTCTTAACCTTCTTTTCATTTTTCTATGTTGTTGTGTTAAAATGCTATTTAACTTGGAAACAGGACTGTTTATGATTTAAGTGTTGAAACTGAAAACAGGGCAGCATTATGTAAAAAATAGGCCGGGAGTATTTCCTGTGAAAAATAGAAAAGAGGCTATTTTCGCATTTCTGCCCTAATGAGGGACATTTCTGCAAAACTGTGTAAACTGTCCAGTTTTAATTCACGCCTGATTTTTGCTAAAACAGTGAAAAACTAATTTTTTTTAACAATGAATTGAAATCCTCTACATACTAATTAATAGTGTGAAAGGGGAGAGTATAGGCTTTGGGGGTCAAGCCATGCAATAAATACTTATAAAAGTCTATTTTTTGAAAATGTTACAATATTATTATTTGCATAAATCTGCACGTTTTCACAGCTGCTTAACAATTTTTGTTGAACATGTTTTGTTCAGCCTATGTCTTTCTCATCTCAAGCCAAAACGTCATTTTACTTATTTTCATATACATAAATATACATATACTATGCTTTTAACGCGACCCCAAATCAAAAGCCACTTAGAATATACGTTTGTCAATTAATGTCAAAACGCCTCTTCCGAAGTGGCTACATTCTCTGAATGTGGTAAATCTTTTTGCTCTACGTTTGAATTATCACATTAGGAGAAAGAACAAATAAAATAAATGTTTTTTGTACTATCTTTTTTTTTTAGATTTTCTGAAAACTAATTTCCGTTAGTTTTGAAAGAGTTTGATTTTAAATCATTCTCTCATAATTAAAGCTTATAGTTGAGGGCCAAAATTACGACTAGGCATTGGGCTTAGGCTAAAAAATGCAAATTTAGAATTACTTAATGAATTTCACTACAACAGTGAACTTAATTGTTTTTTGCAGGGAATATCCTTTTAACATTTAATGTTAACTCTTTAGTCTTATTTTATTGGGTTAGATATCCTTGGAATCTTGTGCTATCATTTTATGAACTTAGGATCTTAAATTATTTTGTGTATTTATGCTTATATATTTAACTTAAATCCCAAAATTTTTAATCCGGCCGGGAACCACCTTTCGTGGGTCCTTGAAAAGTGCCTAAAACCTTCTTTT
Organism: Petunia axillaris subsp. axillaris; assembly: GCA_029990575.1. Classification (NCBI taxonomy): domain Eukaryota; kingdom Viridiplantae; phylum Streptophyta; class Magnoliopsida; order Solanales; family Solanaceae; genus Petunia; species Petunia axillaris. Next base: position 13,540,055 of record JARKNS010000006.1, read on the forward strand.
CAGGACACTAGGACTTCTTACCTAGAATTTATGTTATGCAGACCTTACCCGGAGTTAACTATAACAAAGCATGACACAATTAGGTGCCCTAATACGCCTAGTAAAAGAATATGTTAGGTGGCGACTCCAAAAACTCGTTCCAAACGAGTCACCCAGTCGAACCCGATCTTTTGAACTCGATAGGAGCTCGAAAAATGGGGTGCGACAGAATGGCGACTCCGCTGGGGAAATTCAAAGTCCTAACCACAACGGGTTCTATTTTTGGGATATTTATCATTTATATCATTGAATTAATTGCTTTATTTTTGCTTGTTATTTTGTCTATTATTTTACTAACTTGTTTTCTTTTTTTTTTCTTTTTTGTTTATTTTTTTTTATTTATATGCAATATCCTTGTAATATTTATTGGCATTTTCACTCATACTCCTCCACTTTTGGAAACGACACTTTGCACACACACGAGCGATTACGTGGATCTCACGGTCGTTCCACCTCAAAAAACCCTGTAAGCGGGACGGTTGGGATAAGTTGGTCCGTGGTACAACCAACAATTCCAAACGTTCCCACCCCTTGGTTGTCCGCCTGGGGGAATCATGTTCTTGTCCAGTAAACCCACTCTTGGTAGTTTCTTGCATCACATCCTATACTTCAAATGTTTTCAAATCTTCCATGAATTTTCTCAATCTTTTTCTTTTAAAATAATTTCAGTTCATATATTGTCTAGTTCATAATATCCTAAATTTCAGTTATTTTCGAATCTCCTAAATCTTTTTCACTTCATAATTCTTTTGCCTTTTTTTCGAAAATTTCAACCTATATGTGCACCTTTTAAAATCTATTCTTTTCTCATTTTTGAAAATATACCGCCTAACTTTATTAGCCTATTTTCCAAAATTAACTTGTTTTATTCGTCTTTCCCTCTTTAAAAGTTGGTAAAATATTTGTATCTTTTCTTTTTTCGTGATTTTTAATATTGTCTAGTTTATATTAATTCTATCTTTCGAAACTAACGCGTTTGTTTAGTTCTTATCCTTCTAAAATCATTTTACGAATTACTTCAATATGTGTGCATCATTTTACAAAACATATGCATTTCTTTCAAAACTTGTGTATTTCTTTTAAATTGGTGCATATTATGCATACCTTCCGCCGCTCCTAGCAAGTTTCTAAATCGTGCGTTGGTTACGACCGCCTATTCCCTCACAAAAATCCCCTTTTAGGGGGAATGACTTGGAATTTATTTGGTCTAAGACGTTCCCGCTCCCGAGTTGTCCGCTTGGGAGGATAATAAACCTCAGTCTATCCAACTTCACTCTTTAGTAGCGGCGCTAGGAATCATGCATCATGACATATCATTAGTTGATTTGTTCCCAAGTCTGATAGGTTAGTATGTTCAAACAATCCGAACGGGTTTTTGACCCCAAAAGAGCGTTGAACACGATCTATTTGGCATATACCTAAAGGATTGAACATGCAAATGTAGACCGTTTATTGGAGTTATTCTGCATTCAATGCCATTCGAAGGCACAAAGGTTACCCAAAAGGCATCAAAGCTGAAATTGAATCAGAAACGACTGTTTATTTCTAAGCGGTTGGAATCATTCTATATTCAATGCTATTCAAACGCGTAAAAGGTAACCAAAAAGGCATTAAAGGGCCCAATTTGAAACAGAAATAACCGTTTGATAGACGGGATGACACATAAGGCACGTTTATCCTTTAAGCATTATATAAAGACTTGTCATCCGTGGTTTGTTAAAAGTCCATTAACATTTTCCTTCTAAAGTGTCTAAAAGGTTCTCAACTCACAACGACACATCTCCTCATATCCTCTTCTGTATTGTTTTCAAAAGCTCGTGCCACACGTTAATCATTTGCTTACAACCAAAATTTAGGCATATTCCTTCCTTTTCTTCTCCTTTTCCAAAAGATCATGGCCAATAGAACATTTGACATGGTCGTTGAAGTCCCTCAGTTGCTAAGAGATTGGTGGGAAAACTTAAGCATAGATCAACAAGACCGAGTTAAGGCAGTGTTGGGAACCTTATTTCGTTGAAGGAGCATATGACAATAAAAGGGATAGTAGAAGCAGCAGTACACTGTTGGGATGCGGATCGAGCGGTTTTCCACTTTGGAAGTGTAGAGTTGACACCGTTGCTGGAAGAAATAGGCGGATTGACTCAATTACCATTCGAAAGTGAAGAAGTCTTGATGCCTAAGAACATTGCACCCGAGGAGTTCTTCGAAATGGTAGGGTTTAAGCGCGAGTTATGTACAGACAGTATAAGGCAGTCAGGAATTTCTCTAACTTCCCTCTACATAAAATTTGGGTATGGAGAAGCATTTCAAGAATCTGAAGACTTTTTCAGCATTAACCAGGCAGATTGGCAAGAGCGGAGAGTGCTCGCTTTTGTTACCAGCTTTTTAGAGACTGTCGTGTTTCCACAACACAAAGGACGAGTTGATGTTTGCATGGTATCAATTGCTGATGTCCTACTCAAGGACTGTGACAAGAAATATACTTTGGTACCTATGATCGTTGCAGAACTTTACCGAGCTTTAGAAAGATGCAAGAAGGGCTTTAGCTTTTTCGAAGGTTGCAATTTGCTTTTACAAATTTGGTTGATGGAGCATTTGCACAAGAAGAACAACACAGACCAAGGCTTCCACTCCATACCAAGAGAAAACTATATCTTGACACATATCACCCGCATGAACAGTGCTCTTGAAAAGTGGGACCAACCAACAACAACCGAAGGCTGGCACCACAAGCTCTCTCAGTTGACATCCGAAAATATACAATGGATGTTTGATTACTTTCCTAGCACTACAGTGATCACACGGTCGGAAAGGGACTCGTTTCTCATCTTAGTGGGCTTTAGAGGAGTTTACCCATACACTCCTTTAAGGGCACTTAGACAAGCGGGGAGAAAGCAGATTGTACCCCAAATTGCGGACATCAGAAGTTTCAAAGCTGATATTTTCGGAGGAGTGATACCATTCAAAGACAAGATATTAGGACTTTGGAAAGCAAGGCATCGAATGGAATTTGAGACTATTGGACGAGACAGATTTGATGCAGGCTATGATGAAGATTATCCAGACTGGCTAAGGAAAGAAATAGCTAAGGCAGTTCAACCAAGAGCAACAAAGAAAAGAAAAAGAAATGCCGATGAATTGGAATCTGAGTGCAAGAGGCTACACAAAAAACTGGCAAAAGCACGAGAGAAAGTAGTGAAAGAGCAGAGTTTGGTAGAAGCAAAGAATAAAGAAAAAGGCAAATGGCGCAGTAAAGCAGAGCTATTGACAAAACGCATAGAGTCTATAGGTGTATGGGCTAGCGAAGGAATGAGCTCTGTGGCAAACAAAGGAGTAGAAGAGAAAGGAAGAAAGGCTTGGGAAATGTTGAAGAACTTCACATTTGACATATCCCGGCTCTTAACTGATGCAGATAATATCATCTTCCAAGGAGATTCATCAGGGGAAAGTTCGGCTGAGGAAGACTCATCTGAAGAAGAAGAAGAAGAAGAAGAAGAAGAAGAATCTTCTGGGGATGGATTGGCATGAAAGATGTTTACTTGGTCACGATCTAATTTCCTAGCAATATTTAGTCTTTTCCGCCTTTTACACTATTTCATTATCATCCAATGTAATAAAATTCAATAAATGCAATATTATCTCTTAGGCTCTCTATTTTGTTAGCAAATGAAATGAGACATGTGGCACAAAGTGCTTTTCAAAATCATCGTGCGTAAAATGGTCTTTTACATTATAGGATGCATTCGTTACTTGATATGTGTGCATTGCATGAATTCGTCTGTTGCGCTCTCTCTCTACCTAAATGAATCTTTTCCCAAATTCAATATCTCTTCAATGCATATAACCCTACTTTTCTGATCTTTTGCACATTCTGATTACTTCCTAACTCAAAGACTTCCTCTCCAAAAGGTCGGCTCAAGTTGAACACCAAAATAGAAGACATGGCTAAGCAGAGTGCGCTTATTGGTGATTTGTCAAAACAAGAGGGAGTTATTGCAGCAAGTATTATGCGTATGGAGCAGAAAATTGACAGGGTAAGAGGCGTGATGGTCAGCCTCAAGGGCACCTCTGACATGCCACAAGAATTCCCGAAGCCAATGTTCGAGGATCACTCTAGTGCTCCGGTCTACACTATTGCACCACCCGCAATACATGAGTGTTATCTAAAGCATTTTCCAAATTTACATTCGTTCACGGTTGAAAGAGCATTCAATGGGTTAGCAGGAGGCAATCAGGAGATGGGAAGTGAGGAGAATCCACCAAATGTTGCAAAGGTTTACGCACAACAAACAGATATTAGCATGACGATGAAACCTCCATTGTATGATGGAACTAAAAATCCTTATATACATTTGAAAGCATATCTACGCACCCTAGAAAGTATGGAACACGATGATGAGCTCAAGAGGAAACTATTTGTTAAGACACTTACAGGGTCAGCATTGATTTGGTACATAGGGCAAGACACAAGCAAATGGAATTCTTGGAGCGACCTGGTCGAAGCCTTTATTAACCGATATAAATCCTATGGCGACCACCGTGCGTGCAATAGCTTGTTGAAAAGGAAAAGTGTTATGGAACCGATTTCTGAAAAGGTCTTGAGCAATAATTTGACTGAAGCACAATCCAAGGATATGAACGTTACAAAGAAAGGGAAAGCTACCGTTACCAAAACCCCAAGCCCTATCCCAATATCTCTTAATAACCAAGCCATCATATCTTTGCATGAATCACTGGCTGTTCAATTTGAGAAACTTAAGTCTATCGGGATGTTGCAGCCACAACGTGGAGAAGTCTTTACCCCACTACCACCTTACTTCGATTCAAGCAAACATTGTGCATTTCACTCCAACATACCAGGTCATGACACCAACGAATGCACCTCTCTGAGGAAGGAGATTCAGAGTTTAGTGGAAAATGGCAGGGTAGTCGAAGTGCCAAAGGGAAAACCTCAACTTATGTGGTGCCAACCTCTGACCTTCATGCCAGCAGTTGAAGTTTCCTCACAGTCGGTTAACCCAGTTTCTTATCAGAATCTAACAAATAATACTAGGAATTGCTCTCGCGACGCTTCTCGCAAGTTTCCTCCCATTGGTGGATCATATGCAAGTTTGTACGAAAGGTTGAAAGATGCAGGAATAGTACACCCTATTGAAAGGAAAATTTACAAGGAACCATGGAAAGCAGATATGAAAAAGTCATGTGTTTACCATTCAGGCATGCTGGGGCATGATATTGAGAAATGTTTTGCTTTTAAAAGGAAGATTGAAGGGCTGATCAAGTCTGGGCAGATCAAGATTGAAAATACTAATGACGAAGCAATTGCAGATGACCAAGTCAAAGAGGCAGCAGTTTTATGACAGACATCCGAATACAAGAAGAGAGCTTCTAAGTTGCATAATCTTTGGAGACATTTATTTTACTTTCTAAACAAGCTTTATGGCACATGTTTTTAAGATTTTTCCTTTATGTATTTTGAACTACGCTTGACCTGATTCCTGTCAGTAGCAGGATACGTAGGCAGCCCATACCGGGTTCGGTCCCTTTATAATAAAAATTTTATTTTGCCCAATAAGGAGAGTTGGTGCAAAGTTCGGAAATGCAGCATTTGGTTAGCACTAAGCATGAAAGACAATAATGAAGTGTCTTTCGAGAATGTATATGCACTGGTACATGCTCAATTTACAAAGGAAATCGTTCGACAAGAGCCGACCTCCCTTTTGGTCATACAACACCCAACCTTTTCCTTAACCTTGCACAATTCATCGCAACATCCTTGTCAATGATTCATCAACCAAATCTTTGCCTTGACTGCTACATAAAGCACTCAAGCAATCCTTTATAATCTCTATACCATTTGTCATAGTGTCTAGTTCAAGCATTAGTCTATTATATGCTTTCTAGGCATCCTCTTAGCTGCATATATGACCTTTATGTGCTATTTTGTTTCAAAATCCATAATATACTAACTCTGTTTTGCATATTTTGTCATTTTGTTAAAGGTTGTCTAGCATTTGAACACCGAAATTGGCAAAGAATCTGCATTAAGACGAAGCTGAAATGACAGGCAAAGTTAAAACATTCACCTCTAGAACAAAGACCTCAGAACAGCAAACAAAGTTGGGAAATTTTGATTCTACTATCCAAGTTGAGATAAAGGACAAACAGAATCAGCTGGCGGTATACCCGCATAAGAAGCGCGGAAAAAAAATCCAGCCAAATGAACAAGATGGTTTAAATGAAAAGCTCCATAATCTAGAAATGGTCGTAAAAGAAGAGATGAGTTTAAGGAAATATTCAAAGTTTGAGGTATAAGGATTTGTGTCTACATCCGTATGTTGAGCTATCGTATGGATACAAAATTCCAAAATTCAGCACTTTTGATGGAACAGGGAATCCTTTCTATCATTTGAAAGACTACAGTAACATGCTAATTGGAGTTGGACATATCGAGGCTATCAGAATGCAATTGTTCATTCAAAGTTTATCTGGATTAGTACTCATTTGGTACACCAAACAAGATTTTAGCAAATGGCACACTTGGGAAGATTTGGCCCGAGATTATGTCGATCAATACAAGTTCAACATCCGAAAGGACTTGCACCTATATGAGATGCACAAAGTCAAAAGAATGCAACACGAGTCTTTTGAAGAATATGCTACCCGATGGAGAATCGAAGCTTCCAAGATACACCCTCCTTTACCTGAAGAATAGTTAGTTTCAACTTTCATCCAAATCCAAGAAGGGATTTACTATGAGAAATTGCTCGGCGTTCAGGCACACGACTTTCCCAGTCTGATTCGAATAATAAAGGAACTCGAAATTGGCATCCAAGAAGGGAAGATCATTGGAAGTTCAACAATGCACTATGTTAATCAACATTTTCAACCGGGGGCACTTGAGAATTTGCAAAGTAATGAAGAAGACAACACATTAGTCGCCATGACTGCGCACCAACCACCGTACAACCAGAATCAACGGAATCTACGATTTCGTGATACTCCTGACTTACACACTAGACAACCTCCCCACCATCAGGATTTTCAACAAAAACCTTATCAAGCTCAACGCAATCGGCACCAGATAAAAAAGATGAAATCTCGCACATTTACTCGTCTAGCTGAATCTTTGACAAGTATATTTGAAAGACTAAGGGATCAAGGGATATTGCAGCCGAGAAGTGGAGGGGTTCCTCGTTCGGATTTTGATCCATTAAAGACTTGCACATATCATTCGAATATTCAAGGTCATGACACTGAAGAATGTCCAGCACTGAAGCACAAAATTCAGAACTTGATTGAAAAAGGCAAGATAACAGTACAACAAGAACCACCAAATGACAGTTCCAACTCTCAAGCTGCAAACACAGTCTATGTTCAAGGCAATCCATCGAAGATAGCTCTGAGGCATTTGAAGAGAAAGCGCAACACATGAAGGCAACCCATCACAATGCAAAATGTACCATCTCTACCATATCAATATTTGACTACTCTTTTGCGCTTTATCCCTACTTTGTACCCGAACTACGTATGACTTGATTATTGTATTGGAAAGATATGTAAGCAGCCTACTTGGGCAGGGTTTCGTTATAATAAAATTTTCATTTTCTCCTAGCCAAGATAAGCACAATTTTTGGGACATCCTCCTAATCCAATACACTCACACAAAAGTTTTCGATCTAAAATGGAAAAAGTATCTGCATGATAGATTGGGTAACAAAGATTTTCAAGATATCACATCAAAGGACAAATGCAGATTCGAGCTGACACTTGGGTGTTCAATGCAAGGCAGCCACTTTGTTTTCAACTAACAAATCTTTCTTTGAGAGCAGATACTTTCTATGAACACTAGAGCAGCAGGCAGAACAATCGATAGCTCTACCACAAATCTTTTACTTGATAGACACTTGAGGAATGCACTTACAAGTTTCGGGACATGGCACCTCCCATACGACAACTAGCCTCGTCAGGCTTAAAATATGACAGGCTTACGATATGACAAATAGCCTCGTCAGGCTTAAAATATGACGACTAGCCCCGTCAGGCTTAAAATATGACGACTAGCCCCGTCAGGCTTAAAATATGACAGGCTTATGATATGACAAATAGCCTCGTCAGGCTTAAAATATGACGACTAGCCCCGTCAGGCTTAAAATATGACATGCTTATGATATGACAAATAGCCACGTCAGGCTTAGAATATGACGACTAGCCACGTCAGGCTTAAAATATGACGATTAGCCTCGTCAGGCTTAAAATATGACGAATAGTCTCGTCAGGCTTAAAATATGACGACTAGCCCCGTCAGGCTTAAAATATGACAGGCTTATAATATGACAATCAGCCACGTCAGGCTTAAAATATGACGATGAGCCCCGTCAGGCTTAGAATATGACAATAGGCTCGTCCGCCTTAGAATTGGACATACTCATTCTTTCTGTTTTGCAGGCACTATTATAATCATCCTTTATCCGGCTTAAAATAGGACAAACTCATATATTTTATTTTGCAGGCACCACTACAATAGGACTAGCCACGTCAGGCTTAAAATATGACGACTAGCCCCGTCAGGCTTAAAATATGACAGGCTTATGATATGACAAATAGCCTCGTCAGGCTTAAAATATGACGACTAGCCTCGTCAGGCTTAAAATATGACGACTAGCCCCGTCAGGCTTAAAATATGACAGGCTTATGATATGACGCTTAGCCACGTCAGGCTTAAAATATGACGACTAGCCTCGTCAGGCTTAAAATATAACGATGAGCCCTGTCAGGCTTAGAATATGACTATTAGGCCTGTCCGCCTTAGAATTGGACATACTCATTCTTTCTGTTTTTGCAGGCACTACTATAATAGGCCCATCTGCCTTATAATTGGATATATACATATATATTTTATTTTGCAGGCACTGTTATTAGGCTTGTCCGCCTTAGAATTGGACATACACGTATTTTGTTTTGCAGGCACTATTTACAGTAAGGTGATTTTTCAAAGGCAATAAACTGGGGCAGAATTTTTGAGGATCCCCTCAAAAATTCCAAAAGGATGCAAGACGACACTGGGGCAGAATTTTGAGGTTCCCTCAAAATTCATTGAAAAATCAATATCCACAAGCGCAAGATGCAACAATGAGGAGGATGCACAAATCAACCCTTTCCCTCTCCCCACAACTCACAAATCTTTCTTTGAGTGCAGGCACAAAATAGTAATTACACAGCAAACACGACAACATATGGGGAAACACCACAAGACACTCTTCGACTTTCCAGCAATCCCTTCGAGCCTTTCCTCACTCTCTCGCTTGCTTTCAAAATCAGTTCCCTATACTGAAATTGTGCAATCACAAAATTTCTAATACGTATTATACACCATTTTAAAACTCCATTCAAAAAGCTTAGTCCCTTCGATTATGCTTTTGTCACTTCGTCAAATTATTTATTCCCGCTCAAATCTAAAACCTCTCATATGCAAACAAGTAATCTGCCTAATCTTTTATTAAGAAGTCAGTTTGTATTCTGTCCAATTCGTACTTACCTTGTGTGAATCGTGCATGTTCGTTAATCGTGCGCGTTTTCTTGCCTAATCGTGCCTAATCATGCCCATTTGTTTGAATCATGCAAATTTATTGTGCTTACTCCTTAATATGTCATCAAATTTCAAAGCACACACCAATATGAACTTTTCATACTTGGACAAATTAACTCTTGACACCTAAATCGTGCGTCATATACATCCCACACAGGCGAGATGCCATTCTAGAACTACACACGGCCTGATTCTCGTGAAACTCGAGATATGTAGGCAACTCAGAGACCGGGGTTCGGCCAAAACACCCCAAAACTCCAATTTTCCCTTCCAATCTTTTGCCTATCAGTCGTGACAAAATTGGTTATTACGTCAACTATCTTTGCCCGAAGACTCTTTCATCATCCTCGGGCAAAGAGGGGCAGCTGTTGACACCCAATTTTGTCCCTCCTTTTTCATAATTGGTTGTATTTAGCTTAAAAATGCATATTAAAATTTTTCTAACAAAATTGCATTAGATGACATGCATTTACGTGTGTAATCCCTTATCTTTAATCCCATATTTATATAATATTTATTTCATTGAGAATATATTACATAATTACGTCATTTATGTTATTTTCAAAAATACTTGCGCGATTTTGTAACTATTTATACAATTTATACACTTGAATATCCATTTTACAATTATTTATACTTAATTAATACTACCTAAATTCATTTATAATTATTTTGACCTAATTATTATTTTTCCTAAGTCTATAATATTATTCCTCATATTTTATCAATTTCTTCTCTTATTTATTAGTATTTTAAAGCCAATTATACCTCCATATACACCTACATATACACTCCATATACACTTATATACACTCGTACACATACACTCATACACAGATATATACACACACCCTCACACGCGCCTGACGTGGCATAATCCTGTCCCTTCATCCTTTCAATCCGACGGCCCATATCATTTCTCCCTTTTACATCTATACATCTACCCCCACACACAAAAACCTAAACACATTACTCTCTCTCTCCCCAAAACTCTCAGCCGTCGCCCCATTTCCCTCTCTCCCCCTTGGCTCCTAATCCGACCCGATACACCCCCATATCTCCACCGTGACTCCGTCATCCCCTCCGCCATCTCCGCTCGTCTCCTCTCTCTCTTCCTTGTCGTTTTCTCACGGGAAAAAGGGAGCAAATCTTTCTTTCCATAGAAACCGAAAAGGAAGAGAAAGATATTGACGAATCTCGTTGAATCCGGACACGAGATACATTGATTTAGCACACACAAGTCAAGGATCAGATCTTGCGTTCCATTATTGGCCAAATCGGGTAACATCATTTGGTTTTCCTTTTGTTAATGAAATTTGAATAAAGAAGGATATATTTTATGTCCGTGCCTATTTTAGATCGGATTACATTCCTATTTCTGGTATCTAAACTTTTTACATGTCCAGATTCACCTTCGAATTAAGTCAGTGCCATTTTTAGTTCGTACATGTTTAATGTGATTTTGGTTTGCATTCTGGAATATGTGATAATCTTTAAAAAAAAAAGTTATGCGCTAATCCTTAATTGATTACCTGGATTTTAGTCTATAATTTGTATACTTGAAACTCTGAATTTGTATCTAATTCTGCCTAATTTAGGGATGTTAAAACTTGCCTATACCTGCACAACCCCTAATTTCTCGACTTTTCCTTTCCTCGAAGATTGACTGACTGATCTCCTGTTCAATTTTGTTTGATGAATTAATTGGTTCTTCATTCTTGAATGAATGTGCCACTGTTTCGATGGAAAGTTGTTTAATAGAATGTCAAAATCTGGATTCTGGATATGATTAAGGGTGATAGACTACCCATTTTAATTTTTTCCTTACTTATGAATGAAACTTGAGATCTTGTGGCTTCTCTGATGCTATAAATACTGCTGTTTGTTCTCAGTTCTGGGGACTTCTCACTGGGATCTGGAACAGCTTACATACTTAGACACTCACAAACATTGAAAACAACTCACAATATACAGTGCACTACTCTTTCTTCTCTCTGAAAACACAAAGGCAAAAGGCTTTCTCTTGATATCCCTATTGTTTGTTCAGCTAGTTAGAAACTAGAGCAAAGGGAAGTTTGTAGTGTCTGATCCGTTTGAAACCTATTAATCCTTGCTGCTTTTTTCTCTATTGGAGTTACTGTTGTTTGCTGAGATCAAAGGTCTGCTTTTCCTTTATTTTTAAAAGCTTGCATATGTTCAGTGCGAATAGTTAACCTGAAGTTACGTAAACTCTGTATATTACGCTTGGTCGTTGTTTGTTGAATATCTACGCTCGTTTGGGATCTTCCTAGTCCCCTTCATTAATCTCTTTGCAGGTTGTATACTAGCCAAACAAAGTTTGGTTAAAGAGCCGGATAGCCAAAATAGCTATACCACTGTTTGAGTTTAATTGCAGGAATCAATAGTTGTGTTGGTCATGGAAGTAATCCTTCTGGCAGCATATAATTGAACATGGGAATGTTGGACATGTGAAATAAATTGGGCAATTCACTTAGGGTGCATACAGGGCACTATTTCTTCTTCTCTTCCCTTTTAGACTCTTTATGTAATGTATTCATTAGGGATCCTGCCTGTACTTATTATATAAGTAAAACAGTGATAAAAGAGGCACATGAACTGCCTCAAAGTGTCAGCAAAACGCTGTCAAAGTAGCATGTAAATGAGCAGCAGAGGTGCCGCCGTATGTTGGCTAAACAGGAGCCTTTCTTAACCTTCTTTTCATTTTTCTATGTTGTTGTGTTAAAATGCTATTTAACTTGGAAACAGGACTGTTTATGATTTAAGTGTTGAAACTGAAAATAGGGCAGCATTATGTAAAAAATAGGCCGGGAGTATTTCCTGTGAAAAATAGAAAAGAGGCTATTTTCTCATTTCTGCCCTAATGAGGGACATTTCTGCAAAACTGTGTAAACTGTCCAGTTTTAATTCACGCCTGATTTTTGCTAAAACAGTGAAAAACTAATTTTTTTTAACAATGAATTGAAATCCTCTACATACTAATTAATAGTGTGAAAGGGGAGAGTATAGGCTTTGGGGGCCAAGCCATGCAATAAATACTTATAAAAGTCTATTTTTTGAAAATGTTACAATATTATTATTTGCATAAATCTGCACGTTTTCACAGCTGCTTAACAATTTTTGTTGAACATGTTTTGTTCAGCCTATGTCTTTCTCATCTCAAGCCAAAACGTCATTTTACTTATTTTCATATACATAAATATACATATACTATGCTTTTAACGCGACCCCAAATCAAAAGCCACTTAGAATATACGTTTGTCAATTAATGTCAAAACGCCTCTTCCGAAGTGGCTACATTCTCTGAATGTGGTAAATTTTTTTGCTCTACGTTTGAATTATCACATTAGGAGAAAGAACAAATAAAATAAATATTTTTTGTACTATCTTTTTTTTTTAGATTTTCTGAAAACTAATTTCCGTTAGTTTTGAAAGAGTTTGATTTTAAATCATTCTCTCAGAATTAAAGCTTATAGTTGAGGGCCAAAATTACGACTAGGCATTGGGCTTAGGCTAAAAAATGCAAATTTAGAATTACTTAGAGAATTTCACTACAACAGTGAACTTAATTGTTTTTTGCAGGGAATATCCTTTTAACATTTAATGTTAACTCTTTAGTCTTATTTTATTGGGTTAGATATCCTTGGAATCTTGTGCTATCATTTTATGAACTTAGGATCTTAAATTATTTTGTGTATTTATGCTTATATATTTAACTTAAATCCCAAAATTTTTAATCCGGCCGGGAACCACCTTTCGTGGGTCCTTGAAAAGTGCCTAAAACCTTCTTTTCAGGACACTAGGACTTCTTACCTAGAATTTATGTTATGCAGACCTTACCCGGAGTTAACTATAACAAAGCATGACACAATTAGGTGCCCTAATACGCCTAGTAAAAGAATATGTTAGGTGGCGACTCCAAAAACTCGTTCCAAACGAGTCACCCAGTCGAACCCGATCTTTTGAACTCGATAGGAGCTCGAAAAATGGGGTGCGACAATATACACATGACCTGAACCCTCTGGTCCCCTCTTTTCATTATTCAACTTGTTTTCTCCAAATAGTTAGTCGTTTTTAGTAGATTGGACTTCAAAGTTTTGGTCAAACTCAACTCATGCGAACTTTTGCTCCTTTCGGGAGGCTTTAGCTTTTTCCTCTTCCTCACATCCTCCTCTTTCATCTCCCTTACCCCATTTACCCAAGATTTATGTTTTTTTTTTTTTTGGTCTTTTTTCTTCCCCATTTTCTTTTTTATTTTTTCTCTGGTATGTACATTCTTTGTTAATTTTTATTAATCTATGTACATGTCCAATCACATATATATCCAACAAAAATAACACATGCAAATTTATACATAATATTATTCATTAAGATTTAAGTATCCATTTAAATAAGGGTAAATTTCATATCTAACCAAATATATACCATGGCCCTACATTCAAATAGCCATTGAACATCTTCACATATGCTAGCCAAAATTTATCCAATATAAATATGTCTAAGTTCTATTTCTAAAAAGTAGTTAAGAAAAGGAGAAAATTAAGGAGCTCAACTCCCACCCAATAAGGAGAAAATTATGGAGCCTTATTCCATCCAAATCATTTTCTTTGCTCGATTTTCCTATTTTTTTTTTTAATTTTTGACGCTTATATATATTTAGTTCCACCAAAATTATTTGTAATCTTTAAATATTTTTTTTGCGTGAAAGGATTGGATAACAAAGATATTACCACATATGATTATTAACCTTACAAATATACCATGAATATATCTTGAATACCTACACTGTTAGTTATCAGATGTGGTTGCATATTCCATTTATACCATGAATATCTCTTGAATATACCATGGATATATCTCGAATATACCAGATATAGTTAAATTCGAGATAAATATACCATGAATGTATCTTTAATATACTCAGATATAGTTGCATATTCCAGTTATATTGTCATCTATGTAAAATAAATTCATAATATAGAAAAAATATTCTGCAATATCAGTTATATACTACTGCAAAAAACATAACAATTAAAAAATGCATACAACATGAATATAAGTGAATAACTAATCCATATTGTTAGGATTCTAAGCACCATGATGGTTATGATCTGCTCCCAGGTGGTCCAGAACTTGCCTAGGAGTGGGGTGATGATCAAATGCATAACCGAAAGTCTTGCCAGATGAGAGAGATGGTTTGTTTGGTCCAAATTCGAATATTAGGAGGCCTGTTTGAGGTGAGAAGGAAAACAAAACAAATAGAAAGAAAATACACATAAGGAAATAAGAACAGCTAAATACATCCTCTAACTTCCACGATCCACTTGAAAGTTTTTTGTCGATTCTTGACTTTGTGCACAGATGCTTGGCAAGTTGTTGGAACTTTGTTCCGCATTTGATCGCAAAGTTCTTTTCTTTTCTATTGGTTTGTGAAGAAAATTCTATTGAAAAGTTCTCCCCAACATGAAAAGACTAGAGCAGCAGCCGCCCCGAGGAACCCGAAAAATGGAGCAGTTTCATCTCTGCTGAAAGTTGACATTTTTTTGGATCTGAGAGATGATTAATTTGGATCTGTTTTCTTTCTCAGAAGTGTGTATGGATGTTGGGGTGTGTATGTAGAAGCACGTTAATGAGGGAGATAATTTTAGAAGTTACTATTATCTCATTAATGCTAATTTAACTTAAAAGAGGAGATAATTGATTGTGAGAATTAATTAGATTTAAACCTTTAAGTGGATATGCAGAATATTAACTGTCATTACCTATAAAATCCCACAAATATAGGATTTAAACTAGGTAAGTCTGATATGAGAAGTAATGGCCATAATAAGTGGAATGCCTATGGTTAAATGTCTAGATAACATAAATAATGAATAATGTATCCATTTTATGTTAGGAAGACTAAAAAGGTCTACTCTATGTAAAATTCACTTTAAATAAATGTATGAAGATAACATATTCTTATCTATGATTTTACTGGAGCTTCTCTGGAGTATGTTGTTCAGTAGATTTTGTGAAATTTAAAGTTAGTTTACATAATAAAATACTGTTCGATTTTTATTCTTAGGTAGTATCCGAATTAATCTATATATGCCTCTATTTATTCTATCAAGTATCTATATCTATTACTCCCTCTGTTTAATTTGTGAATCTGTTTAATTGGCAAAAAGTTATAAAAAATGAAGACAATTGAAAAAGTTATAAAGAAACGAAGACAATTGAAATTTCTAATTTAAAATAGGGTGAATTACATAAATATACAACCCTAATAACAAATTTATAAAAAAATACCGATACTATACCATTTTACAAAACATCCCAATAGTTTCTTTACAAAACATATACAAGTTACAACAAAACCATGGAAATGAAGTTTTCTTCTTCTCCCCCAAGCCACTGCTTCAGTTTCAGGTATGCCGCCGGTGGCCGGTGGCCGGTCACCGCCGGCAGGTCGCCGGAAAATATATATATATATATATATATATATATATATATATATATATATATATATATATATATATATATATATATATATATATATATATATATATATATATTTTTTTTTTTTTTTTTTGTAAATCTGGAAAACAAGCATAAAACATACAAAAATGCAAATTCATACTTTAAAAAAATATATTTAACCAATAAAAAATACATAAACATACATAAAATTTAAAATATACAAAATATACATTTATATACACTCACAACATACAAAAGCTATACAAAAATGAAAATGCAAAAAATACAAAAATATACATATACACAACAAAAAAATTACAAACATACAATTGAAAATGCAAAAAATACAGAAATATACAATAACAATACAAAAAATTAAATAGCCATTTGAAAAGATTTTAATGTGTATTTTTACACAAAAAATACACATACACATTAATACAAAGGTATATACATATATACACATTAATACACTTCCAAAACAAACAAAAAAAAAAAAAAAAAAAGAAGAACAAGAGAAGCAGATCGGATCAGAGATCTGCTTGGCCGGAGATGGAGGAAACAGCAGCAGCTAGTCGCCGGAGATGGAGGAGGAAGGACGTCGGGAGGTGCTAGTCGCCGGAGATGGAGGAGGGACGGCGGGTGGGTGGGTGGGTGGAGGAGAAAGAAAAGAGAGAAATTAGGGTTTGTGATAGGAAAAATGGGGAAATGAGTAAATGGTATGTAGGGTAATATATTTAAAAGTATCTTATTTAGGGTAAATATTTAAAAATATCGGTATTTTTTGTAATTTAGCTACTAGGATTGTCATCTGATGTAAATTTTCCTTTAAAATAAGTCATTTGTATTTATGTGGTCATAAATCATCTTATTAAGGGGTTGCTTGGTAGCCAAGGGAATTATCCCATGATTAACAATCCAAGGATTATAATCTTGAAATTGTTAGTCCAACCTCCCATGTGGGATAACTAATCCCACATTGTAGTATAAAATTTGGACTTGTACGAACTAATACTTTTAACCAAATCCTAAATTCTCATGGGATTATAATACTTATCCCAGTTAACAAACGACTCCTAAGGGTACAATAACAAATTTAAAGTTAAATTATTTTTAAATTTAGAAAGGAATTATTATTTTTCTAAATGGACCAAAATAAATAGGTTCGTAGGAAGGGAGGTAGTATCAGAACAATCAGGCTCTTTTCTTCTTTAATTTGTCATTTCTTGGCAACTATTATAGGATTTTAGGTGTCGTTATTAGTTCACGAATGATATTGATATACATAAACACACACACACGTCTTTTTGTATCGTTAACGGAAAAGTGACTTTCTCATTATTATATATTTTCTTAAAATACCTCAATAATACAAGGATAAAAAAGTCGCATGTGACTAATTTTCAAATAATTTGAACAACTTACTATATTTCAATTAATAACACTAAAAGTGGCTCCTTTTTGGCTACTTGTGCAAACACTATCTTGATATTTCATTAATAACTATCAACATTAGGATAATTTTTGGAAGTTCATGTTTAACTACTATGTATATTTTGAAGCTTCGACTATTTTTATTTGAAAACTTTGCAAATGTTTACTATGTTTAAAATTTTGAATTTTTTACACATATATACAAAACTACACACTTATATTATAAAAAAATAGAAATATTTTTCAAATTACAAGGCATGACAATATTTTTCCTAGCACATTTCACAAAATATAATACATTGCACTTTCATTTCCCCAAATCTAACATCTCAAGTACAGCCCGCCACCCCAAAGTCATCACACCCACAATCAATTCACCTAAAAAAATACAGAGCACACAAACCCCATCCCTCTCCAATTCCTTCGACAACGGCATTTACAACATCCCCGAACAAAACCCCAACCCTTACAACGGCGGCTCCGCCTGATCTTACCGGAATAAAACGATTCTCTCTGTCGCATTCGTTCACAATTTTCGAGTCGTCATTTTCTTATTGACGACGTTGAGGATTGACCCGATGATACCCGGAACTAGGAGGACCAGGTCGAGAGTTCACTACTTGAAGCTGAGGTTATGTTTCTTATTGCTTTGAAAAAACTATGCATATGTTATCGAAAGTTGAGGTCAGTAATGTTTTAGAAAATGAAGAGAAAATAATTTTGTTAGATTTGAATATTGCGAGAGCTAAAACAGCTTGGGAAGTTCCTAATAGGAATTTAGCTATAGCTTTGTTGAGTCGAATGAAAAATGTGTTATTTTCTATGGCGGAGAATTATAAGGCATTAGCAAATCAGTATTTAGTATTTGGAAAAGGTGTGCTTTCGATAAATGATGTTTCTGAAGTGAATGAAGCATTGAGGTTGATATACGATACGTTATGTGAGAGAAGGTTGACAGTTGTGAAGAGGAAAGAGGAGGCGTTGAGTTTGAAGGAATTGAGATCGAAGGTGCTTTAGAACATATGATACAATAAGAGGTTGTGGTATTATTATACTATCTACTCCGATGAATTATTTAAGTTTCAATTAATTTTCTTAAATATTCACCTTGTTTCATGTGTAGCTCATTTATTATTTCTGAGTTTGATATTGTGTTATTTTTGCCATTTGATGATGCTGTTCTTCTGCATGTTCACCGAAACATCGTTGAAACAATCTAAAACGATGTTGAAACAGTTTGATACAGTCTGAAACAGCATTGAAACAGTATGATACAGTCTGAAACGTCATTGAAACAGTCTGAAACGGTGTTGAAACACTATGATACAGTCTATAACGAAGTTGAACCAGTATGATACAGTCTGAAACAATATTGGAACACTATGATACATTCTTAAACGGAGTTGAAACAGTCTGAAACCGTGTTGAAACAATATGATACAATCTGAAACGACATTGAAACACTATGATAGAGTCTGAAACGGTGTTGAAACAGTATGATACAATCTGAAATGGCTAGTGAAAAAGTCTGAAACAAAATGTAAAAAATAATCTGAAACAATGCAAAAAAGGTGAAATAGTTTAGAAATAGTGAGAAACAATGCACAAACGGGATGAAACAATGCTGAAACAGTCTAGAAACAACTAGATACAGTCTAGAAATAGTGAGATACAGTGCAAAACAACCTGAAACAGTGATGAAACAACGTAGATACAATGAGATACATTTGATACAGAGCAAAAATAGTGCAGATACAACGAGATACAGTGCTGAAACAATTTTTAAATAGCTAGTGACAAAGTCTGAAATACAATGTAAAAAATAATGTGAAACAACACAAAAAGTTGAAATAGCCTACAAACAGTGAGAAACAACGTACAAACGGGATGAAACAATATTGAAACAGTCTAGAAACAACTAGATACCGTCTAGAAATAGTTAGATACGGTGCAAAACAACCTAAAATAGTGCAGAAATAGTCAGACACGGTGCTAAAACAACCTAAAACAGCGTAGATACAGTGCTGAACAACAAGATACAGCTTAAACAATCTGAAATTGGGAGGAGGAAAAGTGAAATTGGGGGAAATGGTGGGAGGAAAAGTGAAATGGAGGGAAATGGGAGGATTATAAGTAAATTATGGGAAATTGTGGGAGGAAAAGTGAAATTGAGGGAAATGAGAGGAGGAAAAGTGATATTGGGGGAAATAGGATGAAGAATGTAAGGGTTTGCTATGTTATGGAAAAATATTGCTATATTTTTTCTATGTTTTGTAATTAACTTTTCCTTTCTTCTATAATGAGTAATTTTGCTAAAATATTGCTATGTTTAGTAAATAACTTCTACAGTTTTTACACGACCCGGAATCCGGTTAGGCCGTGCGGGCACCCGACATCCTCCCCTAGACCCGTCGGGCGAACCCTTACCAATTAAATTAGGAAAATAAATATAATAGTTCATAAATAAGGACAAGACTTAAAAAAACACACAGACATATTGACACTTCTAAGCTGTACGAAAGAAAATTACAGCTAACTACCCAACAAACTAAGTTTAGGGCCATCCAGACAAGACATCTAAGAGTACAAAAGAAGACAAATACCTCCTGAAGGGAGCAAAATGCAACTGAAATAATAACCAATAAACTGGTGGCCATCCGGAATAAAAGCTGGCTCACCCTGACAGCTGAAGTCGTCTTCGCTCCTTCACAACGTGGCAAATTCAATCCTGGAGCGAACCTCCCGAAACGAAATAGATAGACAAGAAACAAACAACAAACAAGGGTGAGTTAAAAGGACTCAATAAGTGGGGCAGACTAGCCACCTCAAAGAATAGGATAGCTAGCCAGGGAGAAGAAAAACAGATAAACTAAATCTATCTTATTTGAACTATAAACAGGCAAAGCCAAATAATAACTGAAAACACGTATGGAATCATAAACAGCCAGGAACATAAGGTAGGCAGAACATATAGATATCCTGAGCATGTCGACAATCAGAAATACATCCTGTTGCGGCGTGCAACCCGATCCATATATTCATACTGTTGCGGCGTGCAACCCGATTCGTATATTTATACTGTTGCGGCGTGCAACCCGATCCGATCCATAAATTTATATTGTCGCGACGTGCAACCCGGGATACGAGCCAGAAATATATAGGCAAACTGAGATACGGTATACATACCGCATATATAAAACAAAACACGATAGTCACACAATAGTCAGCACGCGGTGCAATGAAATGAGATGAATGCAGTATGATGCCATGGTGTCACATGTGCCAAATAGATGGAGCGTAATCCTCCTACTCCGGGGGCGGAATCCTCCTACCCTCAATATGATGCAATGGAGCGGAATCCTCCTGCTCCGAAGGCGGAATCCTCCTACCCTCAATATGATGCAATGGAGCGGAATCCTCCTGCTCCGAGAGCGGAATCCTCTTACCCTCAATATGATGCAATGGAGCGAAATCCTCCTGCTCCGAGGGCGGAATCCTCCTACCTTCAATATGATGCAATGGAGCGGAATCCTCCTGCTCCGAGGGCGGAATCCTCCTACCCTCAATATGATGCAATGTGCATACGAATAAAACATGATAAAATAATAACCCATCACCAACGCGGGACTCTCATCGACAGCTGGAAAGTATATACCAACTCACAACCAAAGTACAATACTCAGATTCTCAATGCAATACCAATAACATGACATAATATATAATATAAAATATAAATCCAAAACTAAGGCGTAATGAGTACGCCTATCGGCAGCTACACACACCACGAGGCTAGGTGCCTCCAAAGAAATGGATATAAACACTTACCTCTTCCAAAAGATAGCTCTGCTAATCAACAACCACTTTATCTTTTGGTTTCATTGCCAAACGATCTCACTCTATTCAATAAGCAGAAAAATATATCAAATTAGGCTAAAGGCTTCATTCCTCACATCTTAGGGCAATCCGGTTAAGAACCTGATACCCTATTCGCATACGCTATATGCAGGCCAAGCCTATATACAGGGTTTAAGTCCACATAATCAAATTCCAAATAAATTACATTTATGAGTTGCTCATAACTCACTGAGTACGAATATATAATCAATTTCATTATCGGGGTCCATTTGACCCTTTAAACTATCAATTTACGTCATTAGGGCGATGTCTAAGATCCCTATTTTTACCGTAAAAATATATTCAAACATACGTAATAAACTCAAATAATATATTAAGATCATTACCTGAATATTTCGGGGTAAAAATTCTACTATTCTCCGGCCTCTTTTCGCATTTTCTGGCATTTATTCCACTGTGTTTCCTCTTTTCTTGTTTCTGATGTATGTACGTATCTTTCTGAAATGGAAGACAAGGGATTAACTTAATCCCTTGTCCACCGACTCCAATTCTATATTTTGTCTTTTTCTTTCTTTTTTTTTTTTTAAAAAAAATTCGCAGCTACGATAAAAATTAAAACGGTACTCTACGATATTCGAAATAATCCCAAATTTTACATACAAGTTATACAAAATATATATAACATACTCGCGAAGGCGGATCTCAAATTGGACTCCCGAAACTCAAGATGCGAATTTAAATAGAAAAAGTCAAATTATTTAACTTTCGGCATTTTAGCGGAAACTAGCCGAACAACATCGAAATTCACTTTCGAAAGTTTACAAAAATCACAAATAATCATACGAACCTAACGGCACTTTCAGATTTCGAATCGGAGCTCATTCGGCAAAACCGAGCTCGAAAATCTCTTTTTAATATTTATCGCCAATAAAAACTGAAACGTTCTTCCGATGCTACCAAACGAGGTCTGATTTAGCTCAAATTTTACAGACAGGTTCTAATGGACATTACGATATTTTAAAATTATCGGCACGTCAATCGGAGTCCTAACTTCCGAAACGACTGACCGAGGTCGTTTCATTCTCCTCCAGTTAAATTCTCGTTTGTCCTCGAACGAGCCTAAATTTAAAGCAAGATTTACGCAAATAACAAGAGAACTTGCACAACCTTCATAAACTACTCCACGGACATTATCTCATAATTACAGAATCAGAGTTATAACACGCACATCAAACTCTTGGATAAAACATATTTGGATAATATGATAACATCATTGCCCAACTTATTCGGACTAAACCGACCCTTACTCAATCATGAGAGAGGAGTTTTATATTTTCGAAACAAAGATACACGAAACTTTGAATGGGTTAACATGATTCAGCCGATAATTACCTCTTCGATATACCTTTCGATATAGAACAGGTCGATGGAACTAAGAATTAGCTTACGCTTCAGCAACGCCTTAGAGATTTAATATTATGATTCAGTATCAATTGGAGGAAGACTCCTCAACTTAAAGAATAAACTCATACAACTAATTTGAATAGAAATAGTCATCCCCGCACAACCTGCTGGATTAAAGAAGACCTAGCTAAAAGCTGAACATAGGCAGACCTAAACTACAAAACTACCCTTTCGAGTTGTCAACTAGCTGCAACTCTTGAGTTCACAACTCCATACCTTTGCCGTAAACACCACCGCCCGATGGATGGTACTTCTATATAAAAATTTCGGCAGAGTTTCCCCTGAAACTAGATGATCCGCAAAAACTGAACCAGCACTATACTATACATGGGAATGGATACCCGGATAAACTAATAACATAAACATGTTAAACGGATAACAAGATGAGACAACTGGACCAAAACAATAATATGCTTCCAAAACAATAATATGCTTACCCGGCCACAATAACACGTACTCTGGCTCAACACAGGAAACGTCACAAGCGGCTACCAATCGCCGAAGCTCATTAGTGCTGGACGAAGAAAAAATGGAAATAGATCGAGGATAGAAATAATTAGAGCTTCAGAAAGTTCATCTTCTTATTTGCTTCGCTACCAAAGCTAGACTACTTACGAATCAAAGTAGCCCAAGAATCGCAATTAAAGAAACAGATATTAAATGAGCTTTATGGAACAACATCCATGCCAATTTGACCTCCCAATAAGAAGGA
This sequence comes from Petunia axillaris subsp. axillaris, assembly GCA_029990575.1. Lineage (NCBI taxonomy): Eukaryota > Viridiplantae > Streptophyta > Magnoliopsida > Solanales > Solanaceae > Petunia > Petunia axillaris. The sequence goes on from JARKNS010000006.1 coordinate 13,563,628, forward strand.
AACTCTCACAACTTACAAAAAAAATCCTTTCATAACCCAGATATGCTCATGGGATAACATGACTTTACTAGCATCTTGAACCAAGAGGAGATACGTAGATCGAATATTACTTACTAACCACTTTACACCGGAAGAAACAATGACACTCTCTGATGGTGATGAACTAGAATCCCATTATCCTACCAATACTGAATTCCGAAAAGAGAGGTATACTGATTTGATATAATAATATAAGGTGGCACGACAAGATGCCAGACAGACAATAGCAACACTCACTCCCAAATTTCTCACATTTAAACCAGATCAACTAGGAGGATCTCAGAAATCCCAGGAATAAATCATACAAGAAGCTCAACCCTCTACCGCAACCGATTCTTAATAGAAACGAAATCCAAGGAAACCATCGAAACATGATAAGACACACCATTTCTAGATCGATCGAAGGAATCAAATCTTACTCATGTTAAGAGAAGAAGAAATACATAGGTCTATTACATCGGATACCTCAGCATCCTGCCAGACTGCCAGTTCATAGAACTGCCTCTGCAGCTGAGTTGAGCCACTACCCTGATAATCACCTTCTGAAGAACCATTTCTCCGGCTGATTGAGATCTAAATGAAATCGCCTGCGACTGTGCAAGTGTCTGAGGGCAAGAAGAAGGACGATTGCCTACTTGCTGGAGTAAGAAAATACTCCTCAAAGGATAACCAGACTCATGACAATGATAACACCCTTTTCCTTAAAAATGGAAACTGGATAGATTATAGATAGCTACAAAGAGAAAACTGAGTCTATTTTGATGAACTACTAGCGCACTTTGAAAATCACGCTTTACAAGCTGAGATAACCTGGAAGGTGACCTTCCAAAATAATTAGAACTCTTACCTCCAAATGAGGTACCATGGTTGCCCTACCAGGGCCACGGAATCTCTTGCTTTTCCGCTCTAACTTATGGTATGCCTAATACCTTTGAGCAATATCAACAACGACATCAAATGAGATCCCGACCTCAATCTCTCGAGCCATCTGGGATCTCAAGGAAGGAGAAAGGTCATCAATAAATCTTTTAATCTCTCGAAAGGCTCATGGACTAGTTCTAATGCATATTCAGCCATTTTATAGAATTCAATCACCTATTCTGAAACACCAACGGGCTAACCGATAGACTACCCTATCCAATCCACTCAAACTGGCAACACTTTTCATCTCGCTCGCCACTCGGAAGGAACTTTCCAAGAATCTAGAAGAAAAACCGAACTAAGTTAGCTAATAAGAGAGCGACCCACCAATTCAAGGCTGGACCCTAAAACTGGAAAGCAGAATAATACATAGCATATTGCTCGAGATAACCAACAGCGTGAAGGATATGCTGACATCATTTTATTTATTATTATTTTTTTTTAAAAAGAATCACAAGGTTTATCTGATGCATTACTTAAGAATATCGGAAGGTTCAACCGCGTAAAATAATGCAACCTCTTCAGACACTCGGACCGAACTGATACTTCGGCTGGCTAACCAGCCAGAACAATTAGAGGTACAACACATACTACCTCCGGAATATAATTTACTGCAACAATATTAAGAACCAGAAAAGGAGCTCCCTTGCCCATCGCGAGCTCGTACAGCTGGGACCTCCGTAACTAGATCGTCAGCACGATCAAAACTATTGGGGCTTCGTCAGTGCTAGCCCCAGGCTAGACTACTTCGTCCTGAACTCCTTTCGTTTGCTGATTTGTCGCACATTGGTTCACCATTACCACGAAGAATTAACAAAAGTACATTTGCATCCTAGACCGACGCATGATCAGAAAAGAAGGAAGTGAAACTTCCTAAATGCCATCATAGCCTCTCGTAGATAAGTACGGACGTCTACGTACCCATCAGCGAGACTCTACTAGACACTGTCTTAGTCTGGATAGACTCTAAACTGGGCTCTGATACCAACTAACACGACCTGGAATCTGGTTAGACCATGCGGGCACCCGACATCCTCCCCTAGACCCGTCGGGCGAACCCTTACCAATTAAATTAGGAAAATAAATATAATAGTTCATAAATAAGGACAAGACATAAAAAAACACACAGACATATTGACACTTCTAAGCTGTACGAAAGGAAAATTACAACTAACTACCCAACATACTAAGTTTAGGGATATCCAGACTAGTCATCTAAGAGTACAAAAGAAGACAAATACCTCCTGAAGGGAGCAAAATGCAACTGAAATAATAACCAATAAACTGGTGGCCATCCGGAATAAAAGCTGGCTCACCCTGACAGCTGAAGTCGTCTTCGCTCCTTCACAACGTGGCAAACTCAATCCTGGAGCGAACCTGCCGAAACGAAATAGATAGACAAGAAACAAACAACAAACAAAGGTGAGTCAAAAGGACTCAATAAGTGGGGCAGACTAGCCACCTCAAAGAATAGGATAGCCAGCCAGGGAGAAGAAAAACAGATAAACTAAATCCATCTTATTTGAACTATAAACAGGAAAAGCCAAATATTAACTGAAAACACGTATGGAATCATAAACAGCCATGGACATAAGGTAGGCAGAACATATAGATATCCTAAACATGTCGACAATCAGAAATACATCCTGTTGCGGCGTGCAACCCGATCCATATATTCATACTGTTGCGGCGTGCAACCCGATCCATATATTCATACTGTTGCGGCGTGCAACCCGATTCGTATATTTATACTGTTGCGGCGTGCAACCCGATCCGATCCATAAATTTATATTGTCGCGACGTGCAACCCGGGATACGAGCCAGAAATATGTAGGCAAACTGAGATACGGTATACATACCGCATATATAAAACACAACACGATAGTCACACAATAGTCAGCACGCGGTGCAATGAAATGAGATGAATGCAGTATGATGCAATGGTGTCACATGTGCCAAATAGATGGAGCGGAATCCTCCTGCTCCGGGGGCGGAATCCTCCTACCCTCAATATGATGCAATGGAGCGGAATCCTCCTGCTCCGAGGGCGGAATCCTCCTACCCTCAATATGATGCAATGGAGCGGAATCCTCCTGCTCCGAGGGCGGAATCCTCCTACCCTCAATATGATGCAATGTGCATACGAATGCAACATGATGCAATAATAACCCATCACCAGCGTGGGACTCTCATCGACAGCTGGAAAGTATATACCAACTCACAACCAAAGTACAATACTCGGATTCTCAATGCAATACCAATAACATGACATAATATATAATATATAATATAAAATATAAATCTAAAGCTAAGGCGTAATGAGTACGTCTATCGGCAGCTACACACGTAAGGACCACGTGGTAGAAAATCCACGAGGCCAGGTGCCTCCAAACAAATGGATATAAATACTTACCTCTTCCAAAAGATAGCTCTGCTAATCAACAACCACTTTATCTTTTGGGTTCATTGCCAAACGATCCCACTCTATTCAATAAGCAGAAAAATATATCAAATTAGGCTAAAGGCTTCATTCCTCACACCTTAGGGCAATCCGGTTAAGAACCTGATACCTTATTCGCATACGCAATATGCAGGCCAAGCCTATATATAGGGTTTAAGGCCACATAACTAAATCCCAAATAAATTACATTTATGAGTTGCCATAACTCACTGAGTACGAATATATAATCAATTTCATTATCGGGGTCCATTTGACCCTTTAAACTATCAATTTACGTTATTAAGGCGATGTCTAAGATCCCTATTTTTACCGAAAAAATATATTCAAACATACGTAATAAACTCAAATAATATACTAAGATCATTACCTGAATGTTTCGGGGTAAAAATTCTACTATTCTCCGGCCCCTTTTCGCATTTTCTGCATTTATTCCACTGTGTTTCCTCTTTTCTTGTTTCTGATGTATGTACGTATCTTTCTGAAATGGAAGACAAGGGATTACCACCGACTTCAATTCTATATTTTGTCTTTTTCTTTCTCTTTTTTTTTTAAAAATTCGCTGCTACGATAAAAATTAAAATGGTACCCTACGATATTCGAAATGATCCCAACTTTTGCATACAAGTTACACAAAATATATATAACATACTCGCGAAGGTGGATCTTAAATTGGACTCCCGAAACTCAAGATGCGAATTTAAATAGAAAAAGTCAAATTATTTAACTTTCGGCATTTTAGCGGAAACTAGCCGAACAACATCAAAATTCACTTTCGAAAGTTTACAAAAATCACAAATAATCATACGAACCTAACAGCACTTTCGGATTTCGAATCGGAGCTCATTCGGCAAAACCGAACTCAAAAATCTCTTTTTAATATTTATCGCCAATAAAAACTGAAACCTTCTTCCGATGCCTACCAAACGAGGTCTGATTTAGCTCAAATTTTACAGACAGGTTCTAATGGACATTACGAATATTTTAAAATTATCGGCACGCCAATCGGAGTCCTAACTTCCGAAACGACTTACCGAGGTCGTTTCAAATTTATACTTTTATGTAAAAATTCCTAAAATTTTAGCGTTGAATGTGGCTGCTCTATTTGCTAGTTGACAAAAGCTGATCATATTTTCATCTAATAACTATAAGGTGGCTACTTTGTTGGTAAGCTACGCAAGATAATATTTCTATTTCTTTTTTTCTATTATATAGAAATGTGAGTTGGTGTACGACGAAGGGTAAAACTGTAAAACAAAGAATCCCTGCCTTTTGACTCATAAATTCTCTAGGTTCGAATCATTGTACCTAAGCCTATATGGGCTGTACGAATAAGGGTAATATAGTCCCTTAAATAAAAAAAGCAGCTGGCTTCCATATTCTCATTACATCTAAACACCAGCTACACTAAATTTTTGTCCTCCATCTGACGAAAGCAGCCACTTTCACTCTCATCTTTCGTCTTCCTCCATATCTTATTTCTCAAAAGGGAACTCATCTTCATCTCCTTCACTCTTATCTGCTGGTGTTATTCCTCTTTACTTCTGGTGAGTTCTATTTCTCCTTCTTTCAACTTCTGCACAATTTTTACTTCAAATGATGTTTATCTCAGAGAAACTCTTCTCATCTTGCTTATGGATTTTGTACATGCATGTGGTAAATTATTGGATTTTGTCAGCGACTTTATTTTGTACTACATTCACCTCTACCCAATTGGGGGTTTTTGCTCTGTGACGACTGAGAAGCACGAATTGAACAGATATTATTGCTTTTTGTTTGACTATCTCTGAGTAAATCGTCTCTAGGGTCTACGAAAAATGAGGGTAAGTTTAAAAACAGTGGCTGCTCTTTCACGTTAATATATTTTATAGTATCTTAGTATGATGTATTGGATTGGACTTTATTTTGGAAAAGTATCATAGAATACAATTATGGACCTTTATTAGGTAGCTGACTCACTTCAACTGGATTTCTAACTTCTTCAAAATTGCTATTCCCTGGTTTGCATGTAATCTTATCCTTTAAAAGATATATTTGTTGATTTTCATCTACTGTGATATACTTTATTACAATGCAAGTTTGTTGTGTTCTATATTCCATTTTATTTTTTTTATAGATGTCTACTAATAATAAAAGAAATATGGACAAAGCCCAAATTGACCCGACAGTTGAAGAGAAAAATAGTGAGAGAAACCTTAGGCGACGTATTGCATACCGTGAAATGGCACCTGAAAAGAAGGCAGCACTTCTAGAACGACGCCGAGCAGATTATGCAGCAAGAAAACACCGTCACTCCCAAGTTTCTGCTGCTACCTATTCTGATGAGAGTTGTTCTTCCTCTGAACCTAGAAGCAAGATTCCCAGAGAAGCTGACACACCTTCTTCTTCCTGGAATGGTTGGTTGGTTAAACAGTGATATTACATTATAAGAAACATAACTAGATCCTTTTACTTATACGTGAATAGCCATGGTTAAAAGTGATTTACATGTTCTTGGCAGCCGTCGGTAGTGGAGTTAAGGAACCTTCTGGCACCCCTGCCAATGGACAACCAAATGGTTGTTTCAGTGTGTTTGAAAAAGGTATTTGTATGACTTTGAATCATGAATTTTGGATATACTTAAATAGTTCCATTGTTTACACAAGTCTCCGGAATATCGCAGGATCCACATCAGGAGTCTGTAATGAGCAAAAAAACTTACGTCAATCAGCACTCATTAAAGGTTTGTTTATGTACAATACTATCACATTTATCTTGACTCTCTTCGGGTTCGTTCTTATTGAATTTAAATTTGCAGGGTACAAATCAACACAAACACATGTGGGTTGCTGGAATATCAAGCAACTACCCGATAGTCCTGTTGTATTGAAGACGGTACCCAATTGTGAATTTTGTGCAGCCAGGAGATTTCAATATGAACCTCCTGCCTTCTGCTGTAGTAACGGGTCAGTAAAATTAGCTTCACATCGCCTACCTCCTGAATTAAGAAGTCTTTACTTTGGTACCACTGATGAATCCAATCATTTTCGTACTTATATTAGAACATACAATAACATGTTTGCATTTACTTCACTTGGGGTGAAGTACGACAAGGAATTAGCAAAAAGAACTCAAGGTATCTACACATTTAGAGTACAAGGACAAATGTATCATTTTATAAATAGCCTCAACCCCACTGATAGAAGCGTGAAAAATTTACAGCTTTATTTTTATGACAATGACGATGGTATAGTTGACAGAATAGCCTTCTCAGAAAAACTTGATAGATCAATTATTGCGAAATTGCTAGACATTTTAAAAATTAATCCATACTCTGTTTTCCTCAAGTCACTAACGGGCATTCCAGACTTATCTAATTTTTACATCGCACTTAAATGTGATTCTACTGTAGACCAACGTACACATAATTTACCCACTGTCTCAGAAGTTGCAGCTATATGGGTTGACCAAGAATTAAACATCCCTTCTACTCCCCATATTCGTATCTACACCCATAGCAATAGTAACCAATTGGTTCACTATTACTATGGCTGTTATGACCCATTACAATATCCCTTATTATTTCCCCATGGTGAAAATAGATGGCATTGCGGTATTCAAAAAGTTGTGCAGGATTCCCGCAAATGTAGGAATCGTTCTTCTTGCAAGCATGAACAACTTCCAAGTGTAACTAACATGTGTTCAATTGACGGACTCCTTTACATAGAAGCAGAAACCTTAGAAAAAGGGAGACGCAAAATAAACAATGTGTCATGTCGGCAATATTACTGCTACAAGCTTCAAATAAGAGATGATGAAGAAAATGACACTTTACACTCTGGAAGATTATTCCAACAGTATACTGTAGATGAATATATAAAAGTCGAAACACAAAGATTGGACTTCTTATTGTTCAATCAAGATTTGTTTCGGCTTGAAGTGTTAGAAGGACTTCTTGATCTTTTAAGACAAGGAGAAAGAGAAGCCTCAAAAATTGGAAAAAAGGGTACATTTCTTGCCGATAGCTTTATTGGAGGTCCAAGAGATATGCGACGTCGGTATATGGATGCCATTGCTTTGGTACAACACTTCGGAAAACCCGACATATTTTTGACAATGACATGTAATCCTTCATGGCCTGAAATAAAAAACCTCTTACTGTCAACTGATGAAGTTCAAAATAGACCAGATTTAGTAAGTCGTGTTTTCAAGGCAAAGGTAGAAGAACTTAAGTCTAATATAGTAAAAAAAAGTATATTTGGAAAAGTTGCTGCTTTGATGTACACAATAGAATTCCAAAAGCGAGGTCTTCCTCATGCTCATTTTCTCATTATACTGGCCGATGAATATAAATTATTAACACCTGAGGCTTATGATAAAGTTGTTTGCGCCGAAGTACCTGACCCTGATACAGACAAATATTTACATTCTTTGGTCACAAATCATATGATGCATGGTCCTTGTGGCAGCCTAAATCCTACATGTCCCTGTATGAAAAGAGGCAATTGTAAATTTAAATATCCCAAAAATTATGCTAATGAAACATCAAAAGGTAAGAACTCATATCCAATCTATCGAAGGCGAGATATAGGAAAATTTGTAAAGATTAGAGGCCATTATCTTGACAGCTCATGGGTTGTTCCTTACAACCGATATCTGCTGAGCAAGTTTAACTGTCACATAAATGTTGAAATTTGCTCAGATATTAAAGTTGTTAAATATATCTACAAATACATTTGTAAGGGACATGATAAAATTACTTTCAATGTACATGGTAATAATACTGATATAGAGATAGATGAAATAAGAGAATATCAATCAGCTAGATGGATATCACCGCCAGAGGCTACATGGCGTTTGTTTGCATTCGCTATTAGTGAAATGAACCCTTCTGTCTATCATCTTCAACTACATCTTGAAGGAAAGCAGTTTGTCTCCTACAAAACAACTTCAACTCTAAACTCAATCCTAAACAATCCAGCAATTAAGAGAACAATGTTAACAGAATTTTTTGAGATGAATATAACAAATGAACGCGCCAAAGAGCTCAATTTATTATATAAGGAATTCCCAGAACACTTTGTGTGGTCAATAACTAATAAAATGTGGACACGAAGATTACAAGGCAAAGTTATCGGCCGTATTGTCACATGTCATCCAACAGAAGGAGAAAGATATTATCTTAGGCTATTGTTGATGAACATAAGAGCACCAAAATCATTTAAAGAACTTAGGACTGTAAATGGAATACGTTACAACACATTTAGAGAATCAGCAGAAAAAAAAAGATTGTTAGCTTCTGACAATAACTTAATTGAGTGTATGTCAGAGGCTGCGAATTACCAAATGCCATATAGTCTAAGACGTTTATTTGCTACACTATTAGTATATTGTAATCCTTCAAATCCAAAAGAGATATGGGAAAGATTTGAAAGTTGCATGTCCGAAGACTTTACAAATATACCAAACATACAACTAAACAACATTCGTTATTTAGTCCTGAATCACATTAATGATATTTTACATTCCATGGGACGTGATATAAATGAATTTAAAATCATATCAGAAAACATCAACTCCTTAACATCTTTTACAATAACACAAGAAGCTAGAGACATCCATTTGGAAAGAAACATAATTGTCACAGAAGAAGAATTATTGCTATACAAAAAACTTAATAAGGAACAACAAATGGCGTATGATGTCATCCTTAATAGAATATTTTTGAATAAGCCAGGAGCCTTTTTTATTGACGGCCCTGGAGGAACCGAAAAAAGCTTCTTATATCGTGCACTACTAGCTACAGTGCGATCTAAGGGATTTATAGCTTTAGCCACAACAACTTCTGGTGTTGCTGCTTCAGTACTCCCAGGAGGTCGAACAGCTCACTCACGTTTTAAACTTCCTCTTGATATGAATGAAAATCATAGCTGCAATATCAGTAAACAAAGTTCACTTGCTTCTTTAATTAGAGATGCAAAACTGATTGTATGGGATGAGGTAAAAATGGCAAGAAAAAAGCTTGTTGAAACGTTTGATTTACTCTTGAGAGATCTTATGGATGTAAATGCTCCCTTCGGTGGAAAAGTCGTCGTCTTCGGAGGTGATTTCAGACAAACTTTGCCAGTGGTACAAGGCGGAAAGAAGGAAGATTTCATTCGTGAAAGTCTACTGAATTCAGACACATGGAGCTACCTCGAAAAATTCCGATTAACCGAAAATATGCGTGCAAGAACTGATCCTACATTTTGCGAATATTTACTAAAGATTGGAGATGGAAAAGAAAAAGTTAACAAAGATGGTAAAATAGAAATTCCAGAATCTTTTCTTATTCCCTTTACGAATGAGAAAGAATCGTTGAATATTCTATTTAAAACTATTTATCCGAATTTAGATACACTAATTTGTGATACATCCACTGTAACATCTCGTGCAATCTTAACAACCAAAAATGACTTTGTAAACGAAATCAACCAAATGTTCATAGATCAGTTTCCTAAGAGTGCTACAACGTTTGTAGGAATTGATGAGACAATAGAACCAAGAGATCAAAGCCAATTTGAAGATTATTTGCATACTTTAAATCCTGCAGGTTTACCTCCGTACAAGTTAGTTTTGAAGCAAAGCTGCCCAGTTATGCTACTGCGCAATTTAAATCCTTCAGAGGGTTTATGCAATGGCACACGGTTAATATGTACCGACTTCAAAAATCATGTGATCAGTGCTAAAATTGCAAGTTGTGATTTTAAAGGCAAACATGTATTTATTCCTAAAATACCATTATTATCTTCACAAGAGGAGAAGTGTCCTATCCAATTTAAAAGAACACAATTCCCAATTCGACTATGTTTTGCTATGACTATAAACAAAGCACAGGGTCAAACGCTAGATTTTATTGGAATTTACCTACAGGAACCTGTATTTTCTCATGGCCAGCTTTATGTTGCTTTATCAAGAGCAAAGACCTCTGACGGTGTAAAAATGCTAATTCGACCAGCAACAATAGAAAACGATGACGATCATTCTACCTACAATGTAGTATATACTGAAATCATCAAAAAAGCATTCTCTTAAATCTTTTCACTGGACACAGATAAAATATACACTTCTGTAAGTCAGAGGACATATTCTGTATTTAAAATTGGCCTATTCAGCATGCTCTTTTACTAATGATTGTCTTATTCAATTTTTCAGATTGCAACCAAAATCCTACATGGTTAATATGTATACATTTACTCCAGAGCTAGCAACAATGGACGTCTAAGGTGCAGGCTGTAGCTAAACCAGGACCACAAGAAAATAAAGAAATGCCAGTTACGCTTACGAAAGATGCAAATACTCTATGACACTAATGCTGCTTCCTTTTTTGTTAAAACCAAACAGGTATTCAATCATGTTTTCCTTGTGAAGCAGTAAACAAATATTTTATAGTTGCTTAATATGGTACTATTAAATATGGTAAACTGGTTCTCAATAAGGTACCAGTAAAAATCTGATCAGGACTGTTGGCTCATCAATGTTTGAGGGAAAGGCACTGGGTATAAATGCTATGTACAAGAAAGTAAGTTCTAATTACATTATTCAAATATACATGACATTCAAGCCGTCATTTTGCTTATAGATGATGTCTTTAGTCTGTTTTATAGCTAATAGATATGCCAACTTAAATACGGAAAGATCATAAGACAAAGATTGGGAAGTTCACCTGTTACCTTTCCCCCTTTTATTTCTGATTATATTTTCACACATCATAAGTTATATCTTCCTGTGGCCAATTTTTAAGTTATGTATGGCTTTCAACGGTATTTGTTGTTTAATTTGTATTACCTTAAACACCCTCAACTTCTCTACGAGGCCAAGTTATACAATATTCTCCTGGGAGGAAGTACGTTTTTATACGAAACAAGTGTTTAGTGATGGTGACGTATATTTTGTGTGCACTTGATGGGCAGAATTACTGATGACTTGTAATTTGTTACTTGTGCCTTTCTAGGTGGTATACCACATATAAAATGGTCTGCTGTGGATGGTGAAGACAATGTTCTGGTCATGGATTTGTTGGGTCCTGGTCTAATTTCGTGTGGAGGGGTGTGATATGTTTTATACTTGGCAAATGTCCTATCTGCACATGTACAGAGATATAATGTTCTGCATTAGGTTGAAAGCAGGATAACTCCAACAAAGATAGAGACTTGAGGCTATACATGATGCAAGATCATTGATGGAATCTCGACACTTGGGAGAAACTTGGATATTCAGATTATGAAGACGAACTATTTTTGTATTGCTTCTTGGGAACTTGATTAAATTATTATCCTGGCAGTGAGGATCTCTGAGTAGCTTTAAGAAACACATGTTAAAACTTCCATTTGTGAATTTTGTAGTTCATATGTATTTTGTTCAAATACATTAAAAAATTACAGAAAAATCAAGAAATACTTGAAATATATTATGTACTAATAAATACATACTAATATGTTATGTACTAAATAAGCATGTTCTTTAGGGTGTTTATTACCATCACATCGGGTACCTCGTGCGTAGCACGAGCCCCTTATCTAGTAATATATATAAGTGACGAAGTGGAGTACGAACGCGGCTTTAGACATTTGTACATGAGGTTATATATATTGTACTGTGCAAGGTCTTAAATTTGTTCATCACACGTGGGCCTATGTTATTGGTAAATGGACCTCTATGCTTTGCTCATGCAAACAACCTATAAAGCACTTCAATTTGAGCCCTTCAATTCAATTTTCCCCTTCTGGGAGACACGTGTATATCAGCTTAATTTGTGTGGGACAGCTGGTGCTTTTCAGTTGAGTCTCTCCCTCTCTAACTCTCTTACATTTTTACTCTTATCTGTTAGTAATTCTTGTATTTGATTTTTCTTAGCAGAAGGATATAGACCTTCCTTAAAAAATAGATGCATGTTGTTTGCCTTAAATCGTCTGCACTTGTGGATCGATCCTTGCTTCTATTGTGATGATCCACCCATTTAGACCAAAAGGTTAGTTTTCTTCTATTTTGCACCAAATTTAACTTCTTTAACTCACGTATTCTGCAGTCCTCATTTTTAGAGCAGAGGAAAAAATGGTTGAATTTTTTGTTAGACATCATATTTCTTTGTCTAGGATTTTAATTCATTTTCCAATTCAAGTAAGTTTACCCAACAAAAGGTGTCCTCATTTATTTAAGCTACTGAATATATTACCATTCCACAGTTTAAAACTTCTTGGGTCGTGCATTGATAATATCACATACGATGGAGTTAATGTTTAAGGTGTCAATCTCTATTTCTAATGGCATCAAATTGAGGTGCATTTGTTGGGCAAGGGTATGGGGTGAAAATAAGAAAAAAAAAAGGTTCATTTTATATTGCTTACTTGTAATTCGATTTGATTCGTTGCAGTGCAAACAAGTCCAAGTTGGTAATCTGCCATAAAAGTTTCAGTGTCCGACAAGTTATCGTTCCAGAATTTATTTCAACCTTTAGAGGGTATAAAGCTCTTTTCTGCTCAGTATCTCTCACTGTTTCCCGTTGATAATTTTTCCTGGGTTTACATTATTCATATGTTCAAAAAATTACTTTTCTTTGAAGCACATATATCCAGAGGCGAATCTAGAATTTGAACTTTGTGGGTTCTAAATTTTAGTATAATTATTATTTTTTTTTTTGGTAAGTAGTATAATTATTTCAAATATAAGTAAATGGGTTCTTGACTTTAATTTTGTACATAATTAGTAATTTTTTAAACACAAATACACTGTCCGCGAAAAAAACCTACTGGTTCCGCCGAACCCGCACTCAACCCTCTCAACCCTCTACATCTGCCACTGCATATATCCTGAAGTACTTTTTTTTCGATGTTCAATTTTGAGCTTTTGGGTCGGTTTGTTAAATGAATGGTAATGCTAATCGTTGTCGCTGAGTGCGGGAAAATGAGTCCTTGTGGTCCGTTTCCTGAGATTAAGTATGAATTGAGGGATGAATGTGACTCCACATGTAAAACTTATATTTTTCAAATACTAATTGTTTCTATAATTCCATTGCACTTCTCTGTTGGTTAAATAAATTCGAATATTCAGTCTCTTAAAGAAGTGTTGGTGATCACAATTTGCTTTAATTGGATAATAACTTTTTACCATACGTTTCACATGCATGTAGTTAGCCGTACCTGATTTGATAGAATTTTGCAAACACACTTGAATGGTATGGTCTCCATGGCAGAAAATCACGGAGTAGACACAAATATTTATTCATTTATTTAACGACAGGCAATCAGGCAGTTGAAAACGACGACAATGACAGATAAGTAGAACAATTTGGCAGAAATTGCTTACACTAAAGGTGCAAAATCTTTCTTATTATGTTCAAGTAAACTATGCACCATTACTATTTGATGATATGCCTGAATGACCTTCTGATTTTTTTTTTTTCACATCTTTCATCTATCCATTCCGTTACCATGGGTGCAGCCAACTTTACTAGTGTTTGTCGAAAAGTATGTATTACATCTCAGTTATGAAGCACTACTGTCAAGCCAAATATTAATTATGCAAGTTTTTGTTGTACCATTATTACAACAATGACTAAAGATAAAATTCAATTAACATCTGTATTAACATCAAACAACTCAAAGCTAAACAACTCAAAGCTAACGACTGTGTACTCGAACTTTGTCTCCTTTTTTATTTTTTCTACTGACTAGGTGGATTTTCGCTGTTTGGTACCATTGGTTAGGGAATATTCTAAAAGGATTTTATGGAGCTTGAAATTGTTAAACAGGTATTCCTTTTATCTCGTTATGCTAATCTGTACTATTATACCATCTTGATCATTGCTTTCTATTATCTATAATGTTCGTGTGCATGTTACTATTGAATTTTGGCTAAATTGACACAATTTTATTTTTAATATGCTTCTTTGTTAATGTAATTATTATTGTTTTTATTCAAGTAGTATGGAGGATAGGCAACACATGTTATTCTTTAAGTCCAAGTGTCCAAGTACACAACGTAGAAATTTAAGGTGTTAAAAGTGGAAATTACAAAAATTTAAAAAGGATATTCTTTTTAGCTTAGAGTGTTTGGTTAATCCAATTGTCTGAATGTGGCTGATACTTTTTACGAAAATGACCACACAAGTGGTTCTACTTGTGTGGTATGGTTCATTTTACGAGGTAAGAGATTGACACAATTTTGCTAACTTTCTTATTCACAGTTTATATGAATATATAATTCTGACAATTTATTTCTATCCTTTGAGTTCTTTTCCTTAATGTATTTTTGTCTGTACTAGAAACAATATGCAACCTGAAAAAATATTTTATGGACCTGGAAGTAGGCAAAACAGGAATGTTTTGCAGGGGTGTTGGCTTTGTAGACTTCACCGGCACTCATCAGATTTTACCTTTACTCACTCAATTCATTTTACTTCTGGGAATTGGTAAATAGAAACATGGATATTGATCTTCAGATCTCTGTTAAGCTTTATGTTATATCAATTTGAACATTAAGATGTTACTTATGATGAAATATAAATAATTAGTTAAAAAAGTATAACTGTATTAAGGGATATAACTTGCAATGTTTTCTTGGACTGTAGTGATAGGAGTTGCTGGCATGTTTGGCTTCTCTTATTTGTGTGCACGACATAAATGCTTAACTTTGTAGGTGAATAAGAAGATAGTACATCGGAAGTTTCCAGTTCTCTTCTTTGAGGATTTGGTAACACAACTTCATAATTCAATTTCATGATATTTGTTGGAGGAGATAAATTTCGTTCAAGATTAAATATCTTCAGTAGAAGAGAAATCACAATTTCCTGCTGTTGCTACCAAGTCTTCTAAGTTGCAGTAGTTTCTTCCTTTGATTATTTTCAATGAAAGTCTTTTCATATTCTAGCTTCATGAGACATTTGGTCAAAAGGGACACTCAAGAGTGTAAATAGGTAAAAGGGACAAAGTCTTAATTAATGTAGTAGAAGGGATACATCTAATTAAGGCTCTTAAACATAATTTTCCTTCACTCTTTTTCATCCTAAAGTTTTATTTCTTACACTTTGGTCCTCACGTATATAAAAAATAAAATTTGCCAAATTAGGAAAATATTTTTTCCTCCGTTTATTTCCTCCTTTCTCTCTCTCTCCCTCTCCTTTCTTCTCTTCTCCCTTGCAACCTGAAAACACAATAGCTGCTGCGCATCTGCTTTCTTCAATCTCTCTTCGTTTTCACTATTATTCTTGCATTCCAACTCTCCCAAACACAAAATATTATCAGATCTAAATTCTTTTCGGTTAATTAGGTATTATTGACTCTAATTGAAAAAATAGTTTGGGAAAAATATGCTGCAATTTTTTGAATAACAATTTCTGGTTGGCATTACTTTTAATTGGTTTGCTTGACGTTGAAATGCTTTGAATAATGTTTACCTGTTGGCCATTACTTGAAATTGAAAAGCTTGTCGTTGAAATTATTTGAATAACGTTGGGCATTACTTCAAACTGGAAAGCTTGACAAGTCCCATATCTCCTGTAAGTGTAAACCTCCATCTTGCTAATCTCTACTATTCTAATTTTTGTAAAAATCCTTTTAAACAGTATGTTGCTGTTTTGAAACATCTTACCGTGACGATCGCAACATCATACAGATTGTTCTACAAATACTCGTACAACGTAGTCACAATTATGGAACATTGTATTAGATGCTCAAGATAATCCCTTTGATGTTCCTATTGTGCTAGTCAGAGTTACAGAACATAATTTTGGTTGCCCGAATAATCTTACAGTATGTTCAGTAAATCCTATTCATAACGTTGGAACATATTTTTAGATGGTCGGATGTATAGATGTTTCACATATGCTTATATTCTTAAACATCCTTTGGTATGTTTGGATCTGTTTTTCGATGTTCCAGTATCCTTTGCTACTTGGACCACATTTGATGAATGTTTATCCTATCTTGCAGATATCGTTAAAGTAATGAGGGACAATATACTACTAGGAGTTGATTTTCTCGGTGAGTGGGTTGAGCGTTCGAAATGCTATGCTTGGATTCTTAAGGTGAAAGAGACAAGACCTATCCTTGTGAGTAGGAATGTTACGTATGATGAACTTGTCAACAAAATCATACGCAGTTGGGGGTAAGTGGTGATTCTAGGGATCTTTGCATTTCATATATGCTGAGTGTTGCCGCAAAGCAAAAGACTGCTCCATCTAAAATTAGGACTGATGATGATGTTCGGCTTTATATGGCTGATGTAGACCCAGCTGGGGCTAGGCCAACACTAAGGGTTAGTGTGATTCCAAGGCCTGAAGGAATTTCAAGTTCAAATGAACAAGATATGCATGTTGAGATGGATGAAGATGAATTAAAACAAGGTGGAGAGGCAGACGAAGAAGGTGAAGAAGGTGGAGAAGTAGTTGGTAATCCTTCAGCAAGAGTACCATCACAGAGCAGCCGCAATAATTTTTTTGGACAAGACAGCACAGGTTTTGTAAAGGGTATGACTTTCAAGAACAATCGAGAATTAGTGGTGAAGTTGAGGCTTACTGCAGTAAGGAAGCCTTTTTCTTTCAAAGCCGTGAAGAATACAAAAAAGTTGTTTTATGCCCGATGTGTTGATGCAAATTGCAAGTGGTGGCTTCGAGCATTGAGGTATCATAGTAGTGATACATTTTATATTACAATCTACAATGGCGAGCACACGTGCGGTGTGCAGCACCTGCAAAGCCACTATACACATGCCACAGCTGATGTTGTTGGTGAATACATGAAAGATAGGTACATTGAGGGTAAGGCTGTTCATTTTTCGGTTTAAACCAATAAACCGAACCGATAAAAGATTGGTATTGGGTTATCGGTTATTTATCGGTTTACAAAAAAAATTTATTGGGTTATCGGTTCGGTTATCGGTTTTGCACATTTTCTTATTGATTAAACCGATAACCCAATAAGGTTTTTAAATTTACTATGTTGCGCTTATGTATATAAAAGTGGTATACTTATTTACTCTTAGTTGAAACTTGAAAATTTCAAATCCTAATCTTCTTTTACTTGTGTAGCTTTCAGCTCACCTCCTCCATTTCAAACATCAATTTACTATATCAATCCTCACTTCCTCCATTTTAAACATCGATTTATTGTTTCAATCCACACTTCCTCCATTAGTTTATAGAACAATGAAGCATATTTGAATCTATTGTTAGTTGATTCTTTGAATATGACAAATGCTTTAAGAGGCATTTGAATCCGCTATGAAAATGAAGCTGATTTTATATTGGATGCAATCGTTAAGAGGTGATTATTTTACAATTGTTAGGCTAAAGTTTCTTAATGGTTAAACCGAAAATCGAACCGATAAGAACCTAAAACCGATAATTCAAAAACCGATAACCGATACCTTATTGGTTTGGTTATTGGTTTAGCTCTTTTAAAAATTGAAAACCGATAGTCTTAACCGAGAATTGGTATGCAACATTAGTTATTGGAAAAGTTTGAAGGGATGTGAGATTGCAAAGGCAATAGCAAGAGGGACACATGAACACAGTTATGAAATTTTAGAGGCATACAGTTATATGGTAAGGTCCCAAAATATTGGAAGCAAGACAACTTTGAAGCTTGATAGCTGTGGGAGGTTTAAGTATTTTTTTTATATCTTACGGATCTTGGCTTAGGGATTTTCTGTATATGAGGAAAGTCCTTGCCATTGATGGGACTCATTTGTCAGGCAAGTACGATGGTTTTTTGTTCTCTGTTGTTGCCCAGGATGTAGAGAAGCACATATTCCCTGTTGCATTCTGCGTTGTGGACAAAGAATGTGATGCTTCTTATGATTTTTTTCCGAACAAATTGTTGACATAGCCCAGTACAATGATGAGTTGAGCGTCATTTCAGGCAGGCATAAAAGCATAGCAAAATCAGTTGCCAAGTGGTTTCCCCAAGCTCACTACGGAGTTTGCACGAGGCACCTTGCTGAAAATATTCGTACAAAGTTTCAGTTTGGAGACCACCTGGGGTCTTATTACTTGGAAGTAGATGCATATCATGTGGAGGATTTCAGAACGCACTTTAAGAAAATCGAAGACAATGATCCAAGGGTTGCTAGATATCTTCAAGATGACGTGGGGTTCCATAAATGGAGCAGATGCTTTTTCCCTGGGCACAGGTACACGACTATGAACATTCATACCAAATGTTCTGAACCTTGCATTGAAATGTTCTATGTTTACATGGCAATTAAGCTGAGAACATTCTAATTGACGTTCAAAATAGTACCAATGATGTGTATGACGTAATTATTGATGTTCTGATCGCATGCTTAATGTTCGCACTTGGATTAGACGTATTTAGCCTTAAGGTCTTTGTTTGTTTGTTACAATTTCAGATTTGCAGTGATGACCTCGAACATTGCTGAGTCCACAAATTCAATGCTGAGGGATGAAAGAGAATATCCTATTGTTGCCCTATTAAATCATATCAATCGGATATTTGGTGAAAAATTCAATGTGAGAGCTACGGAGTTCCTCGAGGTTTCAACCATATGTGTCCCTTCAATTGAAGGAAAAATAAGATTCAACCTGGAGGAAGGGGGTAAGCTCGCAATTAGTCGAAAAGGTATGTATGGTTTCACCATCATCAGTCCAGGCCAGGGAGCAAGCAGAAGTTGATTTACTCAACAGAACTTGTACGTGCAGAGACTATCAAATTGACTTAATACCCTGTAAACATGCTATGACAGCTATCAGAATGCTGCGCCAGAAGACTATGGAGCGTGCGTCTATGACTTCACTTCTGCATTACTAGCCATATATGCTTTCCTATGCAGAACCGATCAATGTTGTTCCACCAGAAGAGTTTTGGAATGTTCCACCTGAGCTGCTTGAGAGACGAATATTGCCTTCTTTCATCGACGTGGGTAAGGGTAGACGAAGAAAACAGTGGATACCATCAGTTGGTGAAGTATTTTCAAGTAGGAGAAACAAATGTAGCATCTGCAAAAGGTCGGGCCACAAAAGAACTACTTGCCCAAAACGAGTGGATAGTGGACAATCCTCCCAAACTCAAAGTGTTGCTTTTTGAATTTTAGTCTTGACATGAATTTTAGTCTTGACAATTTAAATGTTTTATATATTTATATATTTGAACGTTTAACTTAATGTTTCGAGCATTTATCAACGGCGTTTCAAATTCCTAGTTTTTTTGTAGTATATAATTCAGATTGATCATCATACAGATGTTCTAATACTGCAAACGGGATCTTCAGTTTAATGCAATAGTCACGCTGATTCAAGCGAAGGGTTGCCTTGTGCAATTAAAAGGTGTGAAAGGATCCCTCAAAATCTGCATACGAAAAAAGGCATTAATTAATCCAGATACATCACCTAGAGAGTAGTGAACGTCTTTTCAATGTTCATATCACGCCTTATGGGTTTTTTTAAAAGTTAAATTCATCTATAAATACATATATTTTCTTGTTCCGCCATACACACAATTATCCTCCTGCTTGGACTATCAAAATATCTTCATAGACAGCACACATATATGGAAAATAACCAAAGCGAAGTTGTCGCTAATGGCCACTATGCCCCAGCCCAACCTGACCATAACGAATATTATGGAAACTGTAACGACCCTCAAATAGTCGTTACGGGATCCGGGACCTCGATTTGTGTGTTGATAGTCCCAAAAGCTCCGTTAGGTCATTTATGACCCGTCTGTGAAATCTGAGTCGAAACGGAGTCCGTTTGATAGGTTTTCGAGAAAAGGATCCGTTTATGAAATTCCGGAAAGGAATTTGGAGTTTCGATAGGTCGTTTTGAGTAAACGAACCCCGATGGAAAATCCGAGCGCACCGTTAGGTCCGTCTCGTCATTTATGATATGTAGCAACCTTCAAAATTGAAAACGGACCTCGTTTGATAGGACTTTTGATAAAGTCCCCGTTTCGGAAGTTTAAAAGTGTTAAAAGAGGTTTCCGAGCTCGATTTGAGCAAATGAGCTCCGATGAGAGATCCGAAAGTTCCGTTAGGTTCGTATAGTCATTTGTGACTTGTAGCAACTTTCGGAATTGGATTCCGAGGTCGTTTGGTTAAATTTCGCTATTTTGGTGAAAGTCGAAAATTGAACCTTTGCCGTGGGACCCACTTTTTGAGTTCTGGAGGTCCGAATTGAGTTCCGTCTTGACGAGCATGTCACCCAAGTATTTTATGGCTTGTGTGCAAAATTTGGGATCATTCCGAGCTTCGTAGGATCCCGTTTTTCCCCTAAAACAGTAGAAAATCTGGTGCGACTTTTCTGTTCTGTTTTGGCGCAAACAGCTGGATAAAAGCTGATTTTTCGGCGAATACGTAAGGACTTAGGAAAAACTCAAAACATGAAAGTTGTAGCCCTTTGAGTTGTGGTTCTAATGGCACCGGTTTCAGGTCATTTGGACATTCCTATCAAAAGTTATGATTTTTTCAAAAGAAGCTGTCACAGAGGCAAAAACTGCTATAAAAAGGCCATTTCGGGCCATTTCGGTTCATAACTTATAAAAATCATTTGGTGAGCTCTTGAGGCGATTTTTGGGTATTTCTTGAAGACCCAATCATACTTACACTTAAGGTAAGCCCTTTCAATCCATCTTTATGTTGATTAACACAAGAATCAAAGGGTTGATTCTTGGAAATGGGTTAGAACCCTAGATTCTTAAGAATTGGGGAAAGACATCGAGCAAGGCTCGCATGTGGAATCTAAGCGTACTTTTGGACTCACGGGAGCGTGGGGAGTCCGGAAAAGTACATTTTGTAAATTTAGGGCTCGGCCCTACCCGGGGGCATTTTGGTAATTTTTACGCTAGGATGCCTATAGGCTTAAATAGCTATAATTGAGCACTCATATGTGCTATATCTTGTCTTAATAGACCTAGTGGAGAGTCCTTCGCGGACGAGGCGAGCGGGAAAGGAGATTCTTCCCGGCATTTGAGCCCGAATTTCGAGGTAAGTGAGACTCGACCTCTATTGTGCTTGTGGACTCTTCCTTCATGCTAGTATGCTTCATGTACGCATATATATACCTAACAATGGTTAGGATTAATGATGTGAATTACTTGCTATTATTGTTTGTTATAAATAGCGAGATTGTGACTCGACCGAGGTATGTGCCGGTCTAAACGCTACGTCGAGGTAGCTTAAATTTATATCGTAGTAACGCTTGCTACGCCATGCTTAGATACCAAGAACTTGGGACATGGCCGAGGATGTTGCCGGCATGTCATGATAAATGTCTTGCCGAGGATTTTGCCGGCTTTTGTATGATATTGGTACTTGATTTGTTCACGTGCCGGGTTGGGTAGTGCTGTCTATACGTAACCTTGGGTTGGACGACATTGGAGTAGGGATTGTACCCCCAAACTGTGGTCGGGTTAACCTTCGCCTTACGTTCAGCTAGCATAACCAACCTGGGTTACGGTGACTGTGAAATATTATCGTTATTAATATTTCTGTTATTATTTCTGTTATTGTTATTAATGTCGTGGATATTAATACTGTTAGAGGGACACTTGACAGGGGGTGTGGTGTCGCCTATACTATGAGATGTGTCACACTTGACAGGGGGTGTGGTGTGGACACTTGATCTTTGAGAGGTGACACACTTGACAGGGGGTGTGGTGTGGTCACTTGATTTATTGAGATACGACGCACTTGACAGGGGGTGTGGTGCGATCGCAGACAGATTTGAGATGAGCCAACGACTACGGGTCGTTGGTCTACTTATTCATGATTGTGATAGTGACTTCGGGTCACGGTATATGGTTGATACTTAGTAGTGGTGTTGCTAGTCCATCGTAGGTCTAGGTTAGTCGGCACGGGAGTAGAGATTGGACCTCCAAACCGCCGCTGAGTTGACCTATGCCTTACGTTGGATGGGCATAATCCTTGAGACTTATGGTTACTACTTGTGTGTATGGAATGTGTTACATCTATTTGTGATTTCACTACTTTATTGTATGATTACTATAGTATGTTGTTGCTTATGATGCATGTAGCGACTTGTCCCGCAAGGGTACCTTAGCGGGCCTGTCGGTGATCTTACTGGGCTTCGGCTCATAACTTACTCTGCTACGTGCGCAGGTCCTTTATCCAGTCAGCAGCCCGGACGTTAGCGGTTCCCGAGGCTTCTGAGACTTTTGATTGAGGTGAGCCGACCACACAGACCGTGGGGGCATACCGCCGGAGTTACTTAGAGATAGGACTCAGATTTCTTTGATGTATATTCATACTTTATTGAGTCGCTCTTAGAATGCTCCAATTCTTTTGTGGATATATTCTTTTGGACTTCACCCTTTTATATTTATATATCCATTTATGATCTTTTCACATTATTGTTCTTTTCCGCATCTTGTTTCATTGGTTCGCCTAGGCAAATGTTGTTTAGGTGCCATCACGAGCCCTTGGAAATTGGGTCGTGACAGTTTGGTATCAGAGCCCCAGGTTCTAATTCGAGTCCTAGGAGTGTTGGAGCAGTGTCTGAGTAGAGTCTTGCTTATGGGTATGTTGTCGACCATACTTATGAGCGAGAGGCTACAAGGGCATGTTAGGAAATGTTTTCCCTTCGTTTCATCTCTATTCGTGCTGAGTAGCTTATATAGGTGCTGATCCTTTTTCGTGTATTATTTAAGATGGCGAGGACGCGAGCATCCTCAGCCAGGAGGGCTGCATCTTCTACACCCGCGTCTGCGGGAGAGCCATCAGCACCTACGCAGCCGCCAGCTGCTAAGAAGACTCGGGCAGGTCGCCCGTCAGCCACTAGGCAGGACACAGCTATCCCTGCGGTGTCCACAGCGACTCTGTCAGCATCTATACCCCCTGTGCCTGCTGTTGTGCCAGGCACCGTTGTGATCTCTTCAGAGGAGTATATGAGACCGATGGCCTTGTCTAGCCATCAGGTCCCTGTCAGAGATGATGTTGCAGCTCCTGTTTCGGCTCCTCAGCCGACCACACCTGTTATGAGCACGCCTACTTCTGAGGCTGCTCCTGATCATATTGCCCAGCCTTCTGCTTCTGCTCCTCAGACAGGTCCTGTTATTTCTACTCCTCCTATGGGCACTGAGGAGGTTGCCAAGAGGATAGAGTCATTCATGAAGCTTCAGCCTCCAGAGTTCGACGGTACCTCAGCTACATGTACTGCCCAGAGGTACATTCAGAAGTGTGAGAAGATTTTGACAGTGCTTGGTACTAGAGACACCTTAGGGGTGCAGTGTGCTTCTTTCAGATTATCGGGAGATGCGGAGACACGGTGGGTCTCCATGATGCGGCAGAGGTCTAGTGACCTCCCTCCTTTGTCTTGGGCTGAGTTCGTGTCTATGTTCATGAGCAGGTTCGTGCCCCAGAGTCAGCACGATGCTCAGAGGCGCGAGTTTGAGGGGTTGAGGCAGGGAAACCTGTCTGTTTCAGAGTATGACACCAGGTTCTTGTGGTTGTCTCAGTTTGCGCCGGCTATGGTGGCTCAGGAGAGGGACAAGGTCCTCCGGTTTGTTGAGGGTCTTCATCCCCACTTGCAGGTAGCTGTTGCCCCTGATATGGGCAACAAGTCATATTTTGAGATAGTTGATGTGGCGCGGCGGATGGAGGATATCTTCGCCAGGGCTGACGCGGAGAGGGCGGCCAAGAGATCGCGTCAGTCTGGTGGGTATAGTGGATCCGCTCAGAGGGGTCAGGGTCATCAGGGCCGTTCTCAGTCTAGGCCCCAGGCTGCTGCTTTGCCTGCCCAGGATTTTTCTTCAGAGACCCCGAGGCCTCAGTCATCCCAGAGGCGGGGTGGCTCTTCGCAGTCTGGTCCGCCGCAGTGCGGGAGGTGCCATCAGAGGCATCATGGGAGGTGTTCGTCTGGAGGTGGTCATGGCAGAGGTGGTAGAGGCGGTAGAGGAGGTAGAGGTGATGGATGTTTTGAGTGTGGGTCTCCAGAGCACTATGTCAGGAGTTGCCCTTATGTTTCATCAGGTCGCTAGGGATCCGCAACTATGGTACCATCTGGTCCTCAGGCCGCCAGGCCCGTTTCTCAGATTCCTCCTAGCAGCAGTCTCAGAGAGCTCCGGGTTCAGGAGGCTCGGCGCAGGTCTATGCTATGACTCGTCAGGATGCTGAGGCATCCAATGATGTCATCACAGGTATTATTTCTGTCTGTGGCCGCGATGCTTATGTTCTTATTGATCCGGGGTCTACCTATTCGTATGTGTCACCGGGATTTGCCCCTTGCTTGGGCAGGGATCTGGTCTTCTTAGATGATCCCTTTATGGTTGCCACCCCTGTCGGGTCTTCTATATGTGTAGATAGGGGTTATCGGCAGTGTATGATCTCCATCTGTGGTGTAGAGTCCTTAGTGGACCTGATGCTGCTCGATATGTCTTATTTCGATGTCATTATGGGCATGGATTGGCTGGCTTCCTGTCATGCGACTTTGGATTGCCATGCCAAGTCCGTGACGATCGGGGCAGAGGGTGAGTCTCGGGTTGTATGGAGAGGTTCCAGGCCTTCTCTGAAGAGTAGGATCATTTCTTTCTTGGAGGCGCAGAGGATGATATCTAGTGGGTGCGAGGGATATATTGCTTCAGTTCGGGATGTCCGGGCAGAGGAGTTATCCCTTGATAGAGTTCCGGTTGTTTGTGAGTATCCGGATGTGTTTCCTGATGATTTGCCGGGTTTGCCGCCTATGCGGGAGATAGAGTTTTGCATTGATCTATTGCCAGGCACTCAGCCTAAATCTATTCCCCCGTATCGTATGGCTCCTGTTGAGTTGAGGGAGCTGAAGGAGCAGATTCAGGATTTGCTCGATAAGGGCTTCATTAGGCCCAGTGTGTCTCCATGGGGTGCCCCGGTATTATTTGTGAAGAAGAAGGATGGCTCTATGCGGATGTGTATTGATTACCGGCAGCTGAATAAGGTTACTATCAAGAATAGGTATCCTTTGCCGCGTATTGATGATTTGTTTGATCAGCTTCAGGGTGCTACCTTCTTCTCGAAGATTGATTTGAGGTCGGGGTACCATCAGTTGAGGATTCGATCCGAGGACGTTTCCAAGACTGCTTTTCGTACCCGATATGGCCACTATGAGTTTCTGGTGATGTCTTTCGGGCTTACGAATGCCCCAGCTGCTTTCATGGATCTGATGAACCGAGTGTTCAAGGCCTACCTTGACTCCTTCGTCATTGTGTTTATCTATGATATCTTGGTTTATTCGAGGAGCAGGGAGGAGCATGAGCAGCATTTGAGAGTTGTTCTTCGGACTCTGAGGGATCAGCAGTTGTATGCCAAATTCTCCAAGTGTGAATTTTGGCTCAGTTCTGTATCTTTCCTAGGTTACGTGGTGACCAAGGATGGGGTGTGTGTTGATCCGAAGAAGATAGAGGCCGTTCAGAGTTGGCCTAGGCCTACTTCTCCTACAGAGATTCGAAGTTTCTTAGGCTTGGCAGGTTATTATCGGCGGTTCGTCGAGGGGTTTTCTTCTATTTCAGCACCTCTAACGAAGTTGACCCAGAAGAATGTTCCTTTCCTGTGGTCCGATGCTTGTGAGTCTAGCTTTCAGAAGCTTAAGACTCTGTTGACTTCAGCGCCGGTGTTGGCCTTGCCTAGTGGATCCGGGGGATTCACCGTATATTGTGATGCTTCGGGTGTTGGCCTGGGTAGCGTTCTGATGCAGGAGGGTAAGGTGATAGCTTATGCCTCGAGACAGCTGAAGGTCCATGAGAAGAATTATCCTGTCCATGATTTAGAGCTGTTAGCTGTCGTGTTTGCACTGAAGTTGTGGAGGCACTATCTTTATGGCGAGCCATGTGAGATATTCACTGATCATAAGAGTCTCCAGTACTTGTTCACTCAGAAGGACTCGAACGGGAGACAGCGCCGCTGGTTAGAGCTGCTGAAGGATTATGATCTTTCTATCCGGTATCATCCCGGAAAGGCTAATGTTGTAGCCGATGCCTTGAGTAGGAAGTCCATGGGTAGCCTCGCCTATCTTGATGCTGATATGAGGCCGTTGGCCCGTGAGTTGCAGGCTTTGTCCATTAGTGGGGTTCGGTTTGATGATTCTGTTCCAGGCCGGGTGCTTGCATATGTGGGGTCTCAGTCGTCTTTAGCTTCCCAGATTCGGGAAAGGCAGTTCGAGGATCCTTATCTGAGAGATCTCCGGGACAGGGTCCTGAGTGGAGGAGTGTCCTCGTTCGTGATTGGTGATGATGGTGCTTTGCAGCTTAACGGCCGGGTATGTGTTCCAGCCATTGTGGAGCTGAGGCAGATGATTTTGGCAGAGGCTCACAGTTCGAGATATTCCATTCATCCGGGTACTGTGAAGATGTATCATGATCTTCGAGAGCTGTATTGGTGGAAAGGGATGAAGAGGGATGTTGCTGATTATGTATCTCGGTGTTTGAATTGCCAGCAGGTGAAGTATGAGCACCGGAGGCCAGCCGGGGTGACCCAGTCTATGCCCATTCCCGAGTGGAAGTGGGAGCAGATCACTATGGATTTCGTAGTTGGTTTGCCGCTGACCGTGGGTAAGCATGATTCGGTGTGGGTAGTAGTTGATCGACTGACGAAGTCGGCTCACTTCATTCCAGTGAGGACTACTTATACCTCGGAGCGTCTGGCTCGTATCTTCATTGAGCAGATTGTGAGATTGCATGGTGCTCCTGTTTCTATCATTTCTGACCGAGGTGCTCAGTTCACAGCTCAGTTTTGGAGATCTTTTCAGAGAGAGCTGGGTACTCGGGTCGATCTCAGCACTGCATTTCACCCGCAGACTGATGGCCAGTCTGAGCGGACCATTCAGATCCTCGAGGATATGTTGAGGGCGTGTGCTATTGATTTTGGAGGCCATTGGGATAGCCATTTGCCGCTAGCAGAGTTTGCGTATAATAATAGCTATCAGGCTTCTATCCAGATGGCTCCGTTTGAGGCATTGTATGGTCGGAGATGTCGCTCGCCTATCGGTTGGTTCGAGTCTGGTGAGGTCCAGGTGTTGGGGCCCGATTTGGTGCAGCAGACCTTCGATAAGGTCCGGGTTATTCAGGATCGACTCCGCACGGCTCAGAGCCAGCAGATATCGTATGCAGATCGGAGGCGGAAAGATCTTGAGTTCATGGTTGGGGACCGGGTATTCCTCAGAGTGTCGCCCATGAAGGGTGCTATGAGATTTGGGAAGAAAGGCAAGCTCAGTCCTAGGTTCATTGGGCCTTTTGAGATATTGGAGTGCGTTGGCGCCGTTGCTTATAGACTGGCTTTGCCTCCCTCTCTGTCTGTTCATCCGGTGTTCCATGTGTCCATGCTCCGGAAGTATGTTCACGATCTGTCTCATGTGATCGATATGGCTTCCGTGGAGGTAGATGGCGACTTAGCTTATTCGGAGGAGCCTATTGCTATTGTGGCTAGAGAGGTCCGTAAGATGAGATCGAAGGTGATCCCGCTTGTGAGAGTTCAGTGGGGGCATCACTCCATTGCCGAGGCCACTTGGGAGCTTGAGTCCGAGATGCGTGAGAGGCATCCGCGCTTGTTCGATGATTCAGGTATGAAATCCTTGTATTTTCTAAGCCTGAATTTGCATTTTTAAGTTTTATTGATTTTGGGTGGTACCGAGGGGTCCTCGAAATCCGTGCCAGCTCCGTGGCTAGTGTGTGGATCCTACCTTAGACTTAGGCTCGTCCGAGGACGGCCGAGAGTCTAAGTGGGGAAGAATGTAACGACCCTCAAATAGTCGTTACGGGATCCGGGACCTCGATTTGCATGTCGACAGTCCCAAAAGCTCCGTTAGGTCATTTATGACCCGTCTGTGAAATCTGAGTCGAAACGGAGTCCGTTTGATAGGTTTTCGAGAAAAGGATCCGTTTATGAAATTCCGGAAAGGAATTTGGGGTTTCGATAGGTCGTTTTGAGTAAACGAACCCCGATGGAAAATCCGAGCGCACCGTTAGGTCCATCTCGTCATTTATGATATGTAGGAACCTTCAAAATTGAAAACGGACCTCGTTTGATAGGACTTTTGATAAAGTCCCCGTTTCGGAAGTTTAAAAGAGTTAAAAGAGGTTTCCGAGCTCGATTTGAGCATATGAGCTCCGATGAGAGATCCGAAAGTTCCGTTAGGTTCGTATAGTCATTTTTGACTTGTAGCAACTTTTGGAATTGGATTCCGAGGTCGTTTGGTTAAATTTCGCTATTTTGGCGAAAGTCGAAAATTGAACCTTTGTCGTGGGACCCACTTTTTGAGTTCTGGAGGTCCGAATTGAGTTCCGTCTTGACGAGCATGTCACCCAAGTATTTTATGGCTTGTGTGCAAAATTTGGGATCATTCCGAGCATCGTAGGGTCCCGTTTTGCCCCTAAAACAGTAGAAAATCTGGTGCGACTTTTCTGTTCTGTTTTGGCGCAAACAGCCGGATAAAAGCTGATTTTTCGGCCAATCCGTAAGGAATTAGGAAAAACTCAAAACATGAAAGTTGTAGCCCTTTGAGTTGTGGTTCTAATGGCATCGTTTCAAGTCATTTGGACATTCCTATCAAAAGTTATGATTTTTTCAAAAGAAGCTATCACAGAGGCAAAAACTGCTATAAAAAGGCCATTTCGGTTCATAACTAATAAAAATCATTTGGTGAGCTCTTGAGGCGATTTTTGGGTATTTCTTGAAGACCCAATCATACTTACACTTAAGGTAAGCCCTTTCAATCCATCTTTATGTTGATTAACACAAGAATCAAAGGGTTGATTCTTGAAAATGGGTTAGAACCCTAGATTCTTAAGAATTGGGGAAAGACATCGAGCAAGGCTCGCATGTGGAATCTAAGTGTACTTTTGGACTCACTGGAGCGTGGGGAGTCCGGAAAAGTACATTTTGTAAATTTAGGGCTCGGCCCTACCCGGGGGCATTTTGGTAATTTTTACGCTAGGATGCCTATAGGCTTAAATAGCTATAATTGAGCACTCATATGTGCTATATCTTGTCTTAATAGACCAAGTGGAGAGTCCTTCGCGGACGAGGCGAGCGGGAAAGGAGATTCTTCCCGGCATTTGAGCCCGAATTTCGAGGTAAGTGAGACTTGACCTCTATTGTGCTTGTGGACTCTTCCTTCATGCTAGTATGCTTCATGTACGCATATATATACCTAACAATGGTTAGGATTAATGATGTGAATTACTTGCTATTATTGTTTGTTATAAATAGCGAGATTGTGACTCGACCGAGGTACGTGCCGGTCTAAACGCTACGTCGAGGTAGCTTAAATTTATATCGTAGTAACGCTTGCTACGCCATGCTTAGATAGCAAGAACTTGGGACATGGCCGAGGATGTTGCCGGCATGTCATGATAAATGTCTTGCCGAGGATTTTGCCGGCTATTGTATGATATTGGTACTTGATTTGTTCACGTGCCGGGTTGGGTAGTGCTGTCTATACGTAACCTTGGGTTGGACGACATGGGAGTAAGGATAGTACCCCCAAACTGTGGTCGGGTTAACCTTCTCCTTACGTTCAGCTAGCATAACCAACCTGGGTTACGGTGACTGTGAAATATTATCGTTATTAATATTTCTGTTATTATTTCTGTTATTGTTATTAATGTCGTGGATATTAATACTGTTAGAGGGACACTTGACAGGGGGTGTGGTGTCGCCTATACTATGAGATGTGTCACACTTGACAGGGGGTGTGGTGTGGACACTTGATCTTTGAGAGGTGACATACTTGACAGGGGGTGTGGTGTGGTCACTTGATATATTAAGATACGACGCACTTGACAGGGGGTGTGGTGCGATCGTAGACAGATTTGAGATGAGCCAACGACTACGGATCGTTGGTCTACTTATTCATGATTGTGATAGTGACTTCGGGTCACGGTATATGGTTGATACTTAGTAGTGGTGTTGCTAGTCCATCGTAGGTCTAGGTTAGTCGGCACGGGAGTAGAGATTGGACCTCCAAACCGCCGCTGAGAGTACCTATGCCTTACGTTGGATGGGCATAATCCTTGAGACTTCTGGTTACTACTTGTGTGTATGGAATGTGTTACATCTATTTGTGATTTCACTACTTTATTGTATGATTACTATAGTATGTTGTTGCTTATGATGCATGTAGCGACTTGTCCCGCAAGGGTACCTTAGCGGGCCTGTCGGTGATCTTACTGGGCTTCGGCTCATAACTTACTCTGCTACGTGCGCAGGTCCTTCATCCAGTCAGCAGCCCGGACGTTAGCGGTTCCCGAGGCTTCTGAGACTTTTGATTGAGGTGAGCCGACCACACAGACCGTGGGGGCATACCGCCGTAGTCACTTAGAGATAGGACTCAGATTTCTTTGATGTATATTCATACTTTATTGAGTCACTCTTAGAATGCTCCAATTCTTTTGTGGATATATTCTTTTGGACTTCACCCTTTTATATTTATATATCTATTTATGATCTTTTCACATTATTGTTCTTTTCCGCATCTTGTTTCATTGGTTCGCCTAGGCAAATGTTGTTTAGGTGCCATCACGAGCCCTTGGAAATTGGGTCGTGACAGAAACATCGCCTGGGATATTACCGGTATATAAACTGACATCACTGCAATCAACCATGCTGTGGACCGCTTATCTGCTGATGTATGGAGTATAAGGCAAGTGTTAATTTAGCGCTCGGAGCGTATTGAAAGAATGCTTTTGGGACTCCTTCTCCAATAAGGGATGAATCCGGAGCAGTTTGATACTCCCCAATGCTGACAACTAGTAGTACTTTTGTTTAAGCATTATATCTAGTACTTTTGTCTAAGCATTATGTCAAGTACTTCTGTATATGCATTTTGTTTCCTTAAGTATGAATGAAAATTATAAGATTATGTGTTAAGTTGATAATACTTCCACTACATATTATTAGTGAACGCCTAAACTTCATCAGCAACTTTAAACATTCTAACACACGTTCCAATCACCGTATGAAGATGTTTGACATAGCAGAAGGAGTATGGCCTTAAAATCGATATTAACACAAACATGCAAAAGCTTTACTATTTGTACAACACAGCACTATTTGACGAAAAAATCAACAAAAAACAGAGATTTTCACGAGAATTTTAGTCCAGAACCAGAAAGAAGGCGTAAATACCCTAGCTTTATTGAAATAGCCAAATAGAAAAAAAAAATAAACCCCGATTCACTTGAAAAACATCAATATTGTTCAAAATTTGCCTTTAGATGTTACCGGAGAACATTATGTAGATGGCCGGCGACGAAATAAAAGACTCGAGAAGAAGACTTGAGAAGTGTGTAAGAGAAGAAAGGGGCGGGTGTTCGATGTTTGAAATGATGGAATTGATAAGACTGATCAGCCGCATTTTTAATTAAAACTTCACTTTTGGGGTTGTCATAATTGTCATTAAGGCCCATCTTTTTTTTTTGTTCCGAATTCCATGCGCGTCCCATTTTTGTATAAAATAGAGCCAGGGGGGTACATTTCTTTTTTGAGGTATTAGAACGTTCTTTTGAACGTGCCAAACATAGTTATCTATTAAGTAGTTCGTTTAAAATGAAACGTGTTTCCTAAAAAATAAAAGGTATTTTTTTCACGGTCAGAACATAACAAACGATGTTTGAACCCTAACCCTAACCCTAACCCTAACCCTGAACCTCTAACCCTAACCCCAAACCCCAAACCCCAAACCGCAAAAATTCCGAACATTTAGAGAATATCCAATCTCCTGTTCTGAACCTTTGAAGGAACATTCCCGAACGTTTTAATACTGTTCTGGATCTTCATACTGATGTTCTTTCTGTACCGTTAAGGATTAGTTGAAAAATACTAATATCAGGATCGTTTGAAATGCATAAACAATGATTTAGTAGTTTACTAAGATTCCAAAACATGCTATGTGTAAGTAAACCAAAATATATGTTGTTAATTATACCAAAATGTAATTATTAAGTTATTTGGATAAGGAGTGTAGGGTTGATTCTAGCTCAATTAACAATTTTAATCATTAAGAAGTGTATTCTAACGAATTGTAGCATAGATTGGACATTATATCACTAGATAGACACATTACTAATCTATTTGAACAAGTATACAATTTCATTTACAAATTACAGACATTCTTCGTGTATCTACAACAACTAAGACTTCAAATCATACAAGTATTGATTGTGATACATCATTTATGTGTATTTAAGGTGACTACTCAATAGTATGTCTATTGGAAGTGTTTACTCATAAAATTTCTATTAGAGTGAATACTCATTTATATCTATTGAACGCGATTACTCAGTTATATCTAATGAAACAATTACTAAGTTATTGATGATTTCATTAGATGTTGTTCTAACTAATGGATAATCTATATAATGATGATTTAACCTTAAATATGAGATTTATTAATCTAGTCATGTTATATAGTTTCTTATTACAATCATATTAAAGGTTAGAACACTACATAATAAATTAGGCACATATTATGAGTTGAAAATACAAACCCACGTTCGTGAAGTAAATTAGATGATTTTTGCATCAATCTTTGGAAATTTATGTTTATTCAAAAAGATTACTCAATAGTATGTTTATTTAAGGTGACTACTCAATAGTATGTCTGTTGGAAGTGTTTACTCATAAAAGTTCTATTAGACTGAATACTCATTTATATCAATTGAAAGCGATTACTTAGTTATATCTAATGAAACAATTACTAAGTTATCGAGAATTTCATATTTCATTAGATGTTGTTCTAACTAAGTGGATAATCTATATAATGATGATTTAACCTTAAATATAAAGCCTTATTAATCTAGTCATGTTATATAGTCTCTTATTACAATCACATTAAAAGTTAGAACACTACATATTAAAATAGGCACCTATTTGAACTGAACATACAAACCCATGGTCGTGACGTAAATTAGATGTTTTTGCATCAATCTTTGGATTTTTTTTTAAGAAAACTTCTCTATAAATACATACATTTTTTTTTCAGAAATACATACACAATCTTAAACAATTCAATCTTACATGTTCCAAGCATGTCTCTTGGTGTTTGTAGTACTAATACAACGGATACATTTGTTTAGAGATATTAGAACAATCCCTTGTGCGTGCCAAACATGGTTTTCTAATGCTAAAAAAAGTGGAGCAACCCGTTTTAAATACGTGGAGCGACCTGCTCCAACTTACATTATTCCAACCCGTTCTACTAACCCGCTCCGGACGGAATTATTACCTTAAAACACGTGAAATAACCCCAACCATTCAATTAATTAGGTCTTTTTACCCCATTATTGAAATATAAGTTTTGGGGATTCTACCCCCTCTACATCTTCTTCTTCTTAACTCAACCAGCAAAGTACCAGATCATGTCTCAAGGATCAACTTTTTCTCGCAGCTTCTCTCAACATCGTCGATGTTGGTGTGGCTTACCTGCGATACAATTTACGGCGGGCACACAGTCGAATGCTGGACGAAAAATTTGCAAGTGTCCCCGCAAGGGTATTAGCAATTGTGGATTTTGGGAATGGTGCGACGAGGAGTATCCCCAGCCTACTACATTGGTTTTAAATAAGTTGAAAATTTCACTTGATGAAGTTTGTGAAGAAAGGACCAATTTGGTGAAGGAAGTTGACAAATTAGGGACTTGTAATACTACAAATTTATTGAAGATCAGTAAGTTAGAGGCTAAATTGCAACGCTGGCAGATGTATTTCTTATTGTCTTGGGCAGTTTTTTTTTTTTGGTTTCATAGTAGCTAAGTTTATTTGATACCAATTGTTGTTCATCGAGTACTACTAAGATTTATATATTTTGAACGTTTAACTTAATGTTTCGAGCATTTATCAATGGCGTTGCAAAAGTCTATTATTTTTGTAGTATATAATTCAAATTGATCATCATACTGCAAACATGTTGTTCAATGTAATGCAAAACAACATTCATAAATATTCAAAACATGCATAAATTGTATTGAAAATTAAAGGAAAACACTTCAAAACACGACATTCAAAACAAATAGAAAATCTTCTTAAATGACTAGACTTGAAAGGAGATTATTTCATTTCACATGTATGCCGCTGGAGGACGTGGTGGTGAAGGATAGTTTTGGGGGTCAATCTTCAGTGCAGCTTGAATACCACGAAGCATATGCTTAATAAGATTCATATCCTCATGGAATTCATCGAATCTAGTCCTTAATCGCGTCATTTGATCCTCCACATTTCCTATATATACTGCAAGCTGATCAACATCTGAGGTCATATCTGCGATATCTTCACGGACATGATCGATTTCAGTGAACCTACTAGTGCTTGGAACTCCACTATCATGTTCTGGTGCTCTTGGGTGCCTTACTCTACGAGGCATTATTGTTGTTTCGCCTTGTTGTTGTTGTTGTTGTGCAGACGTTTCACATTTATAGAAGCCAGGCGGAATGGTTGGGGTTAGTACACGTGTTTTAATTGTGACCAGGAGGTTCCTAATCCTTCCCGAGGAAGTCAGAACGTCTTCATGGCGATACGAATCATTATATACTCGTTCCATTAGTCTATTGGTTTTTGACGTTTATTATTCAAATTGATCTTCATGTTTGAAAATAATTTATACCCTTCCAGTAGTCTATTATTTTTTAAACTACTCATCATAATACTTAACAGCTATCCCCTTCAATTCAAATCTGAAGCAAAGCAACGAATGCGTCACTTCAAAAAATTAAAAAAAATACATAACGGCTACTATTGGCAAGTGCATAGAGAAGTGTACACTTAAGTCGTTTATCTCTTTTTCTCCTATAAATACTCGATCAAACCATTCAAAAAACTCTATACCACTACCAACTATAATCTTCAGTCAAAATATAATCCACTATGACGTGGATGCTCTTGTATTGGTTGCTCCTGTTCTTGCAGTGGTAGCAACTATGGAGGAGATATATAATACAAAATGGTTCGCCGACCTTCCTCCTCCATAGTTGCTACCACTGCAAGAACAGGAGCAGCATCCACGTCAAGAGTAGCAAAAACAAAAAAAGGAGCAACCTTGAAACAAGAAGGAAGAGGTGAAGCCAAACAAAAAGAAGGAAGAATGGGAAGAGGGTCAGTCAAAAAGAAGGAAGAACGGGACGAGGTTCGGCCAAGCAAAACGAAGGAAGAACGGGACGAGGTCGGCTAAGCAAAACGAAGGAAAAATGGGAAGAGGATCAGCCAAGCTAAGAGGAGGAAGAACAAGTCGAAACACTTCTGCAGAACAACAAGAACGTGCAAATGATATTTTGGAACAACTTCGTGCTGAAGATTGGGGTTGGAAGTTCAAATTTGAGGAATTCTTTGAATACTACAATAGGGACGTCAAAAAGATGTTGAAAGAAATAAAGAGGATAAAGACCATGCTCCAGATAGCAACCTTGAAACAAGAAGGGATTGCAACGCGTTGAAGTGAAAACGCATATTTTGGGTTTCTGACCAGGATGTTAATATGACTGTTTATTAAGTAATGTCTTAAATGCTAATATAATTAGCATACTTTTGTAAAGCGCTGAATCTTTGAACAATCAAGAATGTTTTTGCCTGGTTCTTGATTATCAATGTATAAAATTTAGTGTTCAGAACATCTGTTGTTGTTTCCCTATTTACTAATTATTAAACATCAAATATCCATTAAGTTAAAAATTATTTGAACGTTCAACTTAATGTTCCGAAAATAACTAGTGTTGTTCCAATCTGATCTAATGTAAACTCGATGTTCAGTGTAATGCAAAACAATATTCATCATTTTTCATATATATCATCAAAAAATGGGTAATCATCCATATATTACACCCATAAAAAATAAAAACATAATTATCCAAATTTTACAACCCATACTAAGGGACTAATTTGCCATGGAATATGTCCACAGCAAATTGAACTAGACAGTCTTCTATTACATTGTCACACAGAAAATCCATCGGGGTGTTGGTCAACAAATGTTCGAGGAACATGATGACATACGCTCCACATGCAGTGCCAGTCAAAT
The DNA here is from genome assembly GCA_029990575.1 of Petunia axillaris subsp. axillaris. Taxonomy (NCBI): domain Eukaryota; kingdom Viridiplantae; phylum Streptophyta; class Magnoliopsida; order Solanales; family Solanaceae; genus Petunia; species Petunia axillaris. Next base: position 13,600,007 of record JARKNS010000006.1, read on the forward strand.
TTCTTGGAAGGCCTTGGATGCGCTCATACGGCCACATTTCCATACTGAGGATTTCAGGAGGGAGGTGGTTGAATTTCCCCGACTGCCGGATGTATATTGGGAACATGTACATTACTGGATCCATTATTGAATAAAAGCGGTCTTCATTATACACCCCAATGTTGCAGTCGTAGACATCGATCGTTGCCTACTCTAAATGGAAGACGTATGTAACATAATGCGTGCTTTCAATGTTATACACGGCAAAGAGTCTTTTCACACCATCCCACTTCCTTCCACCTGGATATGGAGACTTACCTCTGGCATAATCAAGGAATGTATCCTCAAACTTATATTCTGCTAGGGATTTGTCAGGGCTGACATCAAAACCGATCGCTTCCTCTTCAGCCGTATTGTATCGTACGCACAAGTTGGTCAAGAATGAAAGATCGAGGATAAGATCAGCGCTATCATAATGCCGGGGGTAACCCTTATGCCTCACACGCATCAAGGCGAAGTACTCATCAATAAACTGCAGAGTAAAACAAATTAGAAGTTGTGAATAAAACTATACCGACACATACTATTTGATGTTTGGACCAGCTAGTCGAATGTTCGATGAACATACGACCATAAGGTTCCGAACGGAGTAAAAAATGTTCGTTCTTCGATAAAAACCAAACACTAACAAAACAATAGAAGTAAAGAGATGCACTTACACTATCCCACATCCACTCTTTCACGTCCAGGAAGTCAAGAAAATCCAAGTAATTGAACTCATGACACAGGAAGGCAGTCTTTTCTTCCTTCTTCTCCTCCATAAAAGCGTCAAATGCAGCTTTCTTGGGAATGTCTAGTGCCTTGTACAGTGTCACTGCAATCTCTCTTGGAGCCTGACTTGAGCTCTCTATCTAAATTTCCAAAAAAAAAAAATATTTGAAAAAATCTCTAGATTTAATAGAAGAACGTCACATTTAAGTTCAACGCACCTAATTGGATGTTTTACTAACCTTGCCATTCTGGCAGCAGTCATTTTCTTCTTTCCTCGGTTCTTCTTTGCCTGGAGCATCCTGGACAACAAAATATGCCTCTTTGGTCACTGCTGCTGCTTCTCCTTCTTTGACGATGACGCTACAAAATTAGCAAGGGACAGCTGGATCGCATCAAGCTTCTGATCCACTCCCTGTCGCCATTGAAGGCAGTCGTGGCACTTGCAACTGCAGACACTAGGCTGCACATTCTCAGGTTCTCTCCTCCTAAAGCATTCTCCAACTTCGAACAAACCCCTACCATTAAAAAGACCACCAGTAAAACGACCAGCCGTACCACCAATCTCATCACCAACTTGTGTTTCGCATCTATCAACACCTCCACTACCAAATTCTTCACCAACTTGTCCTTCTCTTGGACCATCAATTACCTCTCTTGGAGGGGTCCTGGGGCAATTCCTAAAAATTGTCACTTGATCACCACCAACTATCGAGCTAGCCCCCTCCAACATCACAACAAGCTCATCAATTACCTCATCACCCCATCAACAAACGGCTCAATATTCTGAAAGGTATCATCTTCCAGCTTTGCATCGATAGGGTCAATGAAAGCGCGCACCACCTACATACTATAAATATTTGTTAAGAATATAATGTATAAGAGAAATAAAACTTAACATCACAAAGAGTGTTCAGAACATCCTTATTACTATTCGACATTTAACAAAAGTAAAAATGGAACATCATATTTGTCGTGGTTGATCATCTGAAAAGATGTTCTTAACATTAATAGAAATGATTATAATGACATTGCAGATGTTCCAACATTTAGAAAATTGTAGGTAAAGTACTTACAGGCTTTACAACATTCTCAAACAACCTTCGGGAGTCTCTTTCATTCTTTTCAGTGATCCACCTGTGCATCCTTAGCATGGTCCTCTTCTTGGGAAAATCCCTGGGACGAAGCGCAGGTATTGCTTCAAATACCCAACCCACAAATGCCCGAGGAAACCCATAGAGATTGTAATTTGGCCCGTCCTTAGCCTTGCTAGCTGCACGATCAGCATGGGCTTCGTCAGGTACTCAATCGTTAGCTCGAAGCTTTTCCGCCCCCAAGGATACTTTACAAATTCATTTGGAAGATATGCAAGGCAGACCTGTAATTCCTCAATACCAGCTTTTTTGTCCTTGGTGCTCAATATTGAGTGAACAAACCAAGCCATGGCAAGCCCAAACTTGTACCGTTCAGGAACTTCCTCATTTTCTATCAAACACAGCTACCGGGAAGCAGCAACTGCCCTTGCTTTCCCGTCCTCCCATGCCGTTGAAATATACTCCCACATCTCCCTGCCCCTCTCTTTCATCGCAGCCTCTCATTGGACACTTGGATAGGCTTGGGATCTCAGCTTTGTCATCAAAGCAAACTCTTGGAGGCCAAAACAAACAGGCACTCCATTGAAATTGAACCAAGCTTTTTTTTCTTTATTGCACAAAACTCTTCTTAACAGAATATTGTGCACCAACCTGGTTGGAAATGATGGCTCCTCCGGCAAGTCCAAGAAATGGCCAAAGATACTGTTTTTGAACTTGTCATACAAACCACATGTACGCAGCACAATCCTGAAATCACGCATTCGTCCAATAAGCGACGAGCGGACAGTTATCTTGGATTGAAAATGCTCATGATCATCCAAGTAAGTCTTCAGCACCATTGCTGGAATGACATTGGTAACCTACTCAGGCTGCACAATGTTTTGTCATTTGTTAGTTTAAGGAATCACCATGGTAGATAGAACATAATATCAGATGCATGAAACATCCCTTGAGATGTTCCAAGACACTACAAGAAAATACTTTGAACATTTTTAAGGTTGATCTGATCATGCAAGCGAGTGTTCTCAAATCACATAATAAAATATTGAACATTCTACTGTAAATTGAAGAACAACTTTATGTATGTTCTACACAACAATTATACCTCTCTAGGTGGCTCTGCAGAATCAGCTCCCACGTCGTCTACGAACTTCCTCCGACCTTCTCCTTCGCATCTCTCAAGCTCTTCTTCTTCCCTACCATTCCTACCTCCTTCACCAGCTTGAACATCTACAACCTATATAACTTCTTGTACAATATCTACTTCTTGAATATTTGCAACTCATGCAAATTCTCCAGCAAGATTATTTACCAGCCTTCCCACCTCCTCTTCTTTTGCCATATTTAAAAGGCTCTCTTTTTTGTTTCCTTCTTCATCCCACTCATCATCACCAAACAGCGCTTCTATTTCTTCTGATAAATTACCATTATCCAGCACCCTCACAGCTTCTTGTGGCCCTACATTTACATCATAGTCTAGGGACCCCTCCTCTTCGTCCTCCAATATAATTCTCCTCTTCCTAGGAGGCTGTTTACTAGGAGGAGTAGTCTCCTTCCTCTTAATTGGAGAACAGGAAATCATTCCACGCGTAGAAACCATTGTAGCTGCAAATCACAAGTATATTCATCATTTAAAGATGTACAAAGATGCAATATGGGTGTGTGAAACATAATATACATATGTTTTATCAAACCCTAATTTTTTAAAAAGGAAATTTAATTCAAGTAGAGTCGTCATTAAACATTATCATCCTCTGGCACGGTCGGAGCACTGTCTCAAATGTTCCAGAACTTTAAACATGCACGCACAAACATAAACATGCAAAATCTTGACTATTTGTACAACATCTTTTCAACCTTTACCATATTTATTTTATAAAACCCTAATTTATTTTAATAAAAATCATCTAAAATGCATCACCAACTTCAAACATCCTATCACACGTTTAGAACGCTGTCTCACGATGTTTGACACCGCGAAGAAGTATGCTCTTAACATGGTAATATAACATAAACATGCCAAAACATCACTATTTGTACAAGAACATAGCACTATTTGACCAAAAAATCAACAAAAACAAAGATTTTCACAAGAACTTTCTTCCAGTACAGTAAAAGGCGTAAAAATCATAGTTTTTTCAAAATAGCAAAATAGCAAAAAATAAATCCCGATTCACTTGAAAAACATCAATATTGTTCAAAATTTACCTTTAGATGTTACCGGAGAAATATATATGGTCGGCGAAGATGATGTTCAGAAGGTTGCGTAGAAGACTGTAGAAGAGACGACTTGAGAAGTGTGTGAGAGAAGATTTTGGGTTCGATGTTTTAAATGATTGTACTGATGTCCGTTCGGTTCCATTTCCCACCTTTTGATTAAAAGTTTTTGGGATTGTTAATTAAGTCCAAAAGTTTTTAATGAAGGCCCGCAAGTTTTGTTGTTTCTAATCTGGCCCATGTTTTAATGTTAAACGCGCGCGTTTTGTTACGCTCCACGCGCGTCCCCTTTTATTAATTAGAAACTTGAGGGGGTCTTTTGGCCCAATCTTCTCTAGCTTCATGGTTCCTATAGCACTTAAAATGTAGCAGATTCTTTTTTGGTAATTACATATATGGGTGTTTCTTTTTGACGTGGTTTCGAATTTGTAGTATTTCTCTTTAAGGTTTTCTCTTGCATATTGCAAAGCTATATGGAGAGTTGTGCTTGAAAAGAATTATTTATCCACGTGAATAATAAGGAGATTCTCAAATTATAGGAAATGTGATCCATCATTCAATTTTCACTTAGTCTTGGTGTCGGGCCCGAGCTTAGGACGGGCAGCCTCTTGGGTCCTTCAATTAAAAGACCCTTTTTAAGTCTTTTTTAGTTAAATGACTCAAGTTATTTTTCTTAGTAAAATAACTCTTTTTTTATATTAAGGAAAATTAACACTTATGCTGATGGTTAGTTAATTAAAAGCTAATTGGTGGGGGGTCTTCAAACCTTTTTTATTTGCATGATAGTCCCTCAGTATATATATGTAACAATATGCCAAAAATGGTTAAAAAAACTGAAAAACCCACTTCTTCTCTCTTCTTCTTCCCGCCATATCCACCATAGCCGCCGGCGATCCAATCCCTATTGGCCGGATTTTCACCAGAAATCACCACATTTTGCATAAAGTTGATCTCTCCTTCTTCTCCGTCGTCTTTTGTCCCTAAATCTGGTTCATATTGTGCGCATTTTTCATAATTTAAAAATTAGGTCAAAAGTAAAGCGAGCTCTATTTTCTACAGTGCATTTGCTGGAGCAACCTTCTTTTCAGCTTGTAAGTACGAATAATACTTAATTATTATGCAGATCTGGGAATAGGTTTGAGATGATGACCTCGAACATTGCGGAGTCATTTAACTCAATGTTCAGGGAGGAAAGATAATTTCCTATCACTGCTCTATTTGATGCAATTAACTGTAAGTTTGCCCTGAAGTTTCATGAGAGGCGTACAGAGGTAAGTAAAGCAACCACAATCTTAGTCGAATCTGCTGAAGAAATTGTAAGGAAAAATATGGAAGCTGGCAATTCACTTGTAGTGAACAGAGTATTCACTGGGGACTATAATGTCATCAGCAATGAAGGGAAGGAAGACGTCAATCTCTACAACAGAACTTGTACTTGCAGACAGTTTGACCTTATGAAAATTCCTTGCAAACACGCAATGGCAGCACTGAGGGCTCACTTTGGAGATGGATATGGTTCGAGCATTTATGAGTTCACCTCTCCATATTATAGGGCACAGATGTACATGCTTGCATATGCTGAAACAATTTTTCCAATTCCTTCAGAAGACCAATGGCAGGTGCCTGAAGATGTTTTAGAGAGAAAAATTTCTCCACCTTTCGTCAAGCACGCACAGGGGAGAAAGAGGAAGAGGAGGATGCCGTCTACAGGGGAAATGGTTAAAGCTGGGAAGAGGAAAAATAAATGCTCTAACTGCAAATGATATGGCCACAAGAGGACTACATGCCCTACTCCCTCTGAAGCAAGAAATTTGAGAAATTTGGTTTAGTTTTATAAAAGTTATTTGATCAAGTGTTGTTCGTACTTGTTTTTAAGATTGTAATTTATTTGATGTTATTGTTGAGATGTTTTGGACTCATTTGATGTTATTTGTAAGGAATCTATGTGATGTGATCATTAATTTGAGTTCTGATCTTGTCAAAATTAGCCAAGTATCGTAATCAACTATTAGTCTAGTCAAGCAACTAAATGTTGGTCCAAAAAACTACTTGTTTATTCATTGACTTTTATTTTGTTAATTAACCAATCGTTGTTTAATAGACTTCTTGATTATCCCGCAACCAATAGTTGTTATTCATTAATTTGTTTCTATGATAAGCGTGAACAGACGTTTAATGAACAGACGTGTTCTTTAAATGAACAGACACGCCTGGAAAATGAAATGAACACAAAAAATTGGAGAAGTGCAACAGCCAAGTCCACACTGCACTTTTTTTTACCTATAAATACAGGAGAATACAACATCAAATCCACAACACTACAACATCAAATCCACAGTCTTTACAATATCAAATCCAGTTTATATACAACAGGAAGAATGGCACGAAGGCCTGCTCCACGAAGAAGAGATTCAAGTCCACCATCTGAAACATCGCAAGATTAAATTGCACAAATGAGGGAACTGATAGACAGACTGCTGGAAAGGTATGATGCTGACAGAGACCGCCAAGAGAGGAACATTCGGAGGATTGCTAGGATGCTCCGTCTTCTGCTTATAAGGGCTGGAGAAGACATTGACGACTACATGGGTCCTCCACATTCTCCTCCACCACCTCCTCCTCCTCCAGCGGCCACTGCAAATTAAAGTTTTTAGTATTATTAAGTTTTTAATTTTAATTAAGTATTATTATGTTTTAATTTTAAATTAAGCCTTTATTTTGTACTCCTCCGGTGGCCTCTTTTAATGAATAAATGAATGAATGAACTTTATTTATTTACCCATCAAAATAGATAACAAGTACCACCATTTCCGACAAGAATGAACTTCAACATAAGCAGTACGAACATCCATAGAATCTTTCTCAAAAACACCTTTTTATTTGCTTCATTAAGCTTAGCTTCCATCTGCTTCTTTTTTCTAAGAAGCCCCAAAATTACTTCCTAAGCATGCTCAAGAATTGAGGGGTCACACAACAAGAAGAAGCTACAAGCAACAACCCCATTGTTCTACAAATTTAAAATGTTAAACTTAAATTCAAATTAAAATGGAAATCAAACCCAAGACATTAAAATTTACCCCATAATATCTGCAACCGAAGAATCGACGACCAGGGTTAGCATTCGTCCATGATGTTCTTAGTGATGCTTGATCTCCACATTCACAAAATGGTACATATTCCATCTTGAGCAGCGAGAATTCGAAGCGAAAGGGGGAAATGAGAAATTAGGGTTTTGAAAATAAGAGAATTCTGAAAGAAAGGGGGAAAGGGAAATTAGGGATTTTAGAAATTTTGATTTGGGAATGGGGCCAACATTTAATTTATATGCTAGTTTGAAATTCAAATTTGCCCCTCCCCCCAAACTAATTTAAAATTTGGTCACCCTTTAAAAAATTTAAAATGACTTAAAATATATAATTATGGTTTATATGTTAAAATAAAATTATTTTATTAAATTAAATTATGGATGTATCCGTGATATACATATATACTAATACTTAAATTACAATTCATTTTAATAATCATGTTTATTTAATGATGATAATACCTTAAGATACAATTGTGTATTAATCCTTAAATGCCCATCATTGAACATAATTGATCACCTAATATCTCTAAATGTATTATGAGACCATACATTTTAATTAACAACACATTATATTAGTAAATAAATAACATTGATGATCACCTAACATTTTCCCAAAAGTAATACCACTACTAATACTAATACATAATTCACTAATGTTAATCATTCATGCATTCATGTATTATCCGAACTAATTGTGAGATCATAAAAAGTTAGCTAACATATGTAATATCATTAATACGTTGATTAACAACATAATCGATCATTAGGTATGCTTAACCATTAGATTATTATGATAAATCATCTTGAAGTGGCAAGAGTCGATTAATAGACTTAAAGTCTGTGGCTTCTCGACCCGGAGTTGTTTAATAAACCTCAAGTCTATGGTCAATCGACCCCGAGTTGGTTAATCAACCTAAAGTCTATGAATCATCGACCCAAAGTTGTTTAATAAACCTCAAGTCTATGATCAATCGACCCCGAGTTGGTTAATCAACCTCAAGTCCATGGCATCATCGACCCTAAATTGTTTAATAAACCTCAAGTCTATGGTCAATCGACCCCGAGTTAGTTAACCAACCTCAAGTCTTTGTATCTTCGACCCAAAGTTGTTTAATAAACCTCAAGTCTATGGCTTCTCGACCCATAGTTGTTTAAATGACCCGTAGTTGTAAGAGTTTTACTTAATTATTTTGATGATTTTTATATCTGTTTTGACAGTCTTGTTTGCCCCATTCCAAATCAAATGCAGCTAGACATTTGCAAACACAATTATTAAGGGCTAACATTACAAACTTCCATTGACCATAACTACCAAATATTTACATCCATCATTACACAAAAAAAATGGCGTACATCAAATTGTTTATCATGACAGCCATAAATACCCCCTCAATGCTAAATAGAAGGGACAACAAACAAACCAAAATATAATTGAAATATTCTCCAAAAGTTAGAAACTAAATCAGTTGTCCAGAACTTCACAACTAAAACCAAACTAGCATCCAACAGGTCATGGCTCCATTCTGCCTTTGAAGATTTCAACTGCAAATTTTTCACGAAATTCTTCAACAGTGTTGTCGTGCAAGTTATCCATCGAGGTATCAGTGATGAGGAAGTCAATGAACTTCAATGCATATGCTCCACAAGATTCACTATATAAAAAATCACAAATTTAGCAAAAATTGAAGTGAATTTTGAGAGTAAAAGCTAGTAGTTAAAAATTCCTTACTCCTGCTCATTGTTTGGGACATCCATAATACGCTCCCATGTCCATGGATTTAACACCACATCATCACCCAGGTGGTCAAATTTCCCATTTTGTTTGAGGTACTTAGGCATCAATTCGGCAATGGGCTGCACAAGCACACCAGCCTCCTCGTTTGTATAGCACCCCCAATTGCAATCATAAATCTTAATTAATGCCACCTCTAAGATGAACACAATGGTGACAAAGTGTCTGTTTTCCATGTTCCAGATACAATAAAGCTTTTTGGCCCCTTCCCATTTCCGTCCATATGGGGCTGGTTGAGCACCCCTATGATAGTCCATCATACAGCTATCAAACTGGTAAAAGCTCAGCATCACATCAAAGTCCAAGAATTCTTTCTCACATTTAATCCTCATTTCATTCCAAATCTCTTGTAAGCTCTGACAGAATAGCAAATCAACAATCACAGATGATTGATCATAATAACGTGGATATTCCTTCTGTCGCAGCCGTATCAGGGCCATCAATTCATCAATGTGCTGCAAAAATAATATAAATGTTGCCTTAATAATCAGATCATATATGTATAAGAAGGCTAAAATAATATTCCATACTTACATCATCCTCTACCAAGGACCCATCTTCCTAAATTTTTCAAAATATTCACAATTGAAAAATCCAGTCAAACACTTCCTTGTCACTGTCTCCCTCCTTTCCAACCACTCATAAAAAGCCTTTTTATCAGCCAACTTCACTGGCTTAAAAACATCAACCTTCCTCAACTTCAATTTTTTCTTCTTTGCAGCTGAATCTAGGGACTTATTTTTTCTCAACTTACTCAACACAGCAAAGGGAGATCTTTGGAATTTGCTAGGATAAAGCATCATTTTCTGTGGCACGGAAACAGCCCTATAAACCTCATCAAATTTCATGAAAAATTCATGAAGACATCCAAACTGTAAGCCATCTTTATCCAATTCTTGTCGACATGTGTTGAATCATCTCTAGCAACTAATATGCAATGAACAAACCAAAGCAAGCTTAGCTTGTGTTTTTCTACAGTATTGAATCTTTTTGACTTCATCAATTCAAGGATGTCATCCCCTGTCAAACCACCATAATAGCCTTTGATTACTTTCTCATAGAATTTCTCACCTTTCAAATGGACCTTGTGCAATTCATCTTGAGAGGGGTATTCCCCGCAATACAATCCAGTAACTAGTGCAAATTCTCTCAACCCAAAGCAAATAGGTTTGCCTTCCAATATGCACCAGATTTCATACAACTTTGCACTCCCAATTTTGCGTAGAAGAAGGGAGTGTACAAGCTGTCCATTGAAGTGTTTCCAATGCTCAGACAAGCTTAAAAAGTGACCAAAACTAGTGTTTCTAAAGGCTTCTAGCAGTTTTGAGGTTGCTAACTCTTCTTTGAATCTGAAAAATTTCTACATAGAAGATCTTACAGAAACCTTAGCAGGAAAAGCTGGATGAAAATCCAAATATGTCTTGAAGTTGTATTTTGATAGCTCAAGACTCTTTTGATACTCAGTAACTGATAGAGCTTCTGGATCCCCTAATTCCTCATGATCTTCCACAACTTTATCAGGCTGTTCATTAAATCAATAAATACATGAACACATGTGCTAAATATCAGATATCACAAGTACTTTATGAAAACCCTAAACCCTAACCTCATAAGAAGTTATATATCAGATTTAAGAAGTGCCAGAGTTGATTAACAGACTTTGAGTCAATGGACTAGAGCTAGTGTTACTTAATAGATATTAAGTCATAATACTACTATTATATGCTCTATTGGCCATCAATTTCACAACAACATACATGATTATAAAAAAAGTAAAAAACATGTACTCTAAGTTATCCAATAACTACTAAATAGACTCAAAAAATGGACATATACCTCTTCAGTAATTGATAAATCATCAAGGGCTTCTTCACTACCATCTTTTTCTTGTCCATCACCATCAGCTTTATCCTTTCCCTCATTCACACCACCAGACTGATCATTTTCCTTTCCATCACCAGCTGGTTTATCATTCACCTCCTTCTCATTAGAGTCTTTTCCCTCTTCATCACCATCTTTTTTCTCATTCACACTAACAGAATCTTTCCCCTCTTCCTCTTTTTCCACACCCTCAAAAGAAGCTTCATCAGCATCTTCTTCATTTGTTGTTTCTTCAACAGATTTATGTTGCATTAGAGATAACACTTCTTTTTCTCTAGTGTTCAAGGATTTATTTAAAGATTCACCATCAGACATTACCTGTTGGAATTGTCTTCTTCTTCTTTTGGTAGTACTAGTGCTTACATGTGTTCTTTTTCTTGAAACAGCTTTGAGCATTCTCAATGTCTTAACTTTGTCTGGGACTGAATTCTTCCTTGTCCTGACCATATTATTTAGATAATAAAAGGAATATTAAATCATTTACAGTAACAAACATTGAGTTGGCTTATCAGCGTATACCAAAACATTAAGTTGGCTTAAACAAAGTTAGGCAAACATAACAAAGTTCCAGCGTATACTAAAATATATTATAGAACTAGGGAGCATGTAAATTTTACTTTTGTCTTATATACAAGTTGGCTTTTGTCTTAAATTCAAGTAAGTGAGCATACAAATTTCACTTTTGTCATGCAACTAAAATAAAATATAATCGACTTGAAATTTATCTACTTAGGTTGGTTAAAAATCCATCAACATGACCAAATAACACTGTGCAAAATAAAAAACACCAGTCACAAACCTTCGATAGTTACGACACAACCATCATTCATAAAATCATCAAAATACCCTAAATGTTATCTAAAAACACTACATTTTTACCAAGAAACGCTACATTTTCTTAAAAAATCACAGTAAACAAACAAAAATACAAAAAAGGTAAAGTTTTAAGTTAGGGTTTACCTTGCTGATTTTTAGTGCTTTTTTTGCTGGAAAACGACGAGGATGATGATCAGAGTAGTAGGTTATGATTTACACACTTAAATTTTAAGTTATGACGGTGGTCAGAACAATGGACTGTGGTAGTTGGCGAGAGAAATGTATGGAAGAAGAGGAGAGAGAAGAGAGAAAGAAGCAAAGTTGAAAGAAAATGATTGTGCGCGGTTACCAATTTGCATTGGGATGTTAATTTGTAAAGTTTCATCATTTTCTTCTGGCCCTAAAGTCTAATCTAGTCCCTCGACCCACTTAACCCCTTTCTTAATATTTCTGTGGACGAAAATAATGAAAAAAGAAAAGAAAGGGTTACTTTTTTAATTGAGGACTTGAAGGGTCCTTTTGGTTAAATCTTCACCGGCCTCTTGCTAGTTGTATTTTATATTTAATTACACTCAAAAATGGCTACGGGATATTTAAAAACTGACAATTTAACTTATAACCTTGTAAATGGCAGGGATGCCAGGAGTGTGGCTATATTTTCAATTGGTAACCCCAAATATGATTAATTAGTTGAGTAAAAGCCATGCAAAACTAGCTAAGTCATCAACTGCTTCTCTAGAAGTGGCTTCATGATCGGCAAGCAGGACTTGGATGGTCTCGGTTAAATCTTTGATAGAGACATGATATGCTACCATTGCACTCATATTTTCCATCAACATCATCATGGAATAATACGCAATTATTATTCATTTGACCAGAATTAATCTTATTTGCAAGATGTTCAACTATATCCTCTTGCTTATTTACGACATGATCATTTTTGTTGTATTAAACCAATTAATGGGGATTACTCACCCAATTATATCTTTGATTAATCCAATTAGAGAATCGAATGCTTAATGTATTAAAGGTAAAAAAAGGGATTGTTGTTAGAACTTAATTGTTGATTATTCTAAATCTACATCAAGATCCATTATGTTAAATCATCAAGAAAAATTTAACTAAACACACCAGTCAGCGGTAAACACAACCATTTACCAACCAGCAAATAACATATTTTCAATACAATAATATTTTTTTTTTTACTTTTAAATTTTTACTACTCTTTAATATGGGGTACACTCAATGTGCTTACTCAGAACTAGTATATGAAGAACCAAAATAAATAAACTCGAGTACATTAATGACCATTTTATATCTTCTCAATTCCTCCCCTCTCCCCCGGCTCGGTTCATTGCTCTCCAGCGCGCAGCAGCTCCTCCTCCTATTATTCAGTGGTATAATTAGGGACCTTATTAACTTCTATTCTGTTGTTTGATTTCAGTGTACTTGTTGTATTCCTCTTTGGTTGACAAGGTATATTTGCCCCCACCTCCTTCCTCTCTCGGACAAATAGTATCACTCACTGGTCAAAATTACTTTAATTAATTTCTTAAATATGAGTGTTTCTTGTACAATTCACACGTACCAAAGAAAAACTTTACGAGCTTGAATTAATTATTGACTTGGGCAATAGGGTATTTTGAATTGAAAGTAAGGGGAGGAAACAAACAGAACTGATAAGGTAAGCCAGGTGCACGAAGCATCCCGCAATCACGTGGGGTATGGGAAAGGGCCACCTTTAGAGGGGTGTTATTAGGCAGCCGATCGTGAAGCATGCATTACTGGCTGATTCCATGGCTTGAACTTGTCAACTTTAGGTCACACGGAGTCAACTTTAATGTTACTTCAAGACTCCTCACAAGCCTCATGCCCTATGATTATTTTGTAATTTAATGAATGTAGGAACTTGTCATTTCTTGCTTTTCTTGGTTTGAGTTCATTTAATGAATATAGGAACTTGTTTTGTGCCAAGGAACAGGCATCTTGTTCAGAGACAACACATGGGTGTAAATGAGTTAAAGGAGGCGTTAATCTTTCTTTGTAAAGGAGAGTTCTGGAGAATGGCTCTTCTTTGGACTCTTTCAGTCATCATTCCCTACTTGCAGCTGTTTGCCCAAAGTCTTTTCTTGCTGAAAGCCAAATCGTATGATCATACTTCACCACCACTGCCTACAACATCAACTAGTCCTGCTGTTAACAGAAAGTCGGTCTGCATAATTACGGGTGTAAGTGTGCCGTAGGATTTCTATGTGATTGTTTGCCAAACTAAGTCAAATTGACTGTTCAATTTGTTAATGTATCCATATTAGGTCTGGCTTAGGTATAGATATGTTCCTTCATAATACACTAAGAATCTGATAGAAACTAAATGTGCTAGTGTTGGATCCATGCCAAGTTCTGTGTGACATATATGCCATTTAGTATAAGTATTTAAGCTTCATATTACCCTCTCTGTTTTGTTCTTATTGGTGCATAAGTTTCTATCGTTTGCAGGCTACATCTGGTTTGGGTGCTGCAGCTGCCTATGCACTTGCTAAAGAAGGATATTACGTTGTTCTTGGTAGGCTTTGTGATGCGTGCTTCCTTGATATAGTAAAAAATAAGATGTATTTTAATATTTCAAGTTGACATGAATTTCCTGATCTAGTTAATGGATCAGATGCGTGCATAGAGAAGCAGTCTATCCTTGAGAACTAGGATGTGAACATTAGAAATCTACTGATTGAAGGATTAATGGAGATGTCAGGGAATATAAATATCAAGGGACGCTATTTAATAAACCGACCTCTTTGTTATCCCTTGTTGCTTGGAGAAAGAGAAACATTTTTTCGGTTGGCAATTCCGTGTCCTAGGGTGTGCCTTCTACCAATGTCTGTTAATATTGCTCAGTGAGTTATTTTATAAGGAGGCTATTATGGATGCAATTGGGTTCAGATTTGGCATTTTTTCTAATGGTTACTAAAACATAATGTTGCTGTTTAATTCGTTTAACGGTTAGCTCATAGACAAGAATCCTGAATTTTGGATGGCTGAATGACCTGGTTTTATGGCTCCAAGTCTTATTTTATCATGGCCTGATATTTGTTAATAAATGTATATGCTTGAAGAATGCTTCCTTGTGTCTCTTTCATTCAACCATTTTCCTTAAAGTACAAAAATGATGACAACATTTTTTATACTAAATGTGTCATGATGTTAGGAGATATGCTCCTTTCTTTTCTTTGAAGAAAATAAGAGTCTTGTCATTATACATGATTCTCATAAGAGCTGAGCATTGTGTAGGAGGATGACAGACACATAGAAAAGCAGCTTAGTAACATTTTTTAAGGGGATGAGCAATGTTCTTCATCCCTAAGTAAAATGTTTCCTTCTTTTTCTTAAGACAAAGAAAAAGAACCTTTTTCTTCCCCATCTTTTCTAATTTTCAGATAGTATTCAAGAAGAGTTCTACCCTAATCTCACCACTACTGAATCATCAAGGAACAGTCTAGCTAAATAGCATAATTTCTCTCCTTAGTTTTCACAGGTTCGGAGTAGCCTTTAGTGGAATTTGCATTGGAGAATAAAGATATTGTGTTAGTTGATCGTGATGACTGCAGGGCAAGGTTGAAACGACCTCCGTCAGTCGTTTCGGAAGTAAGGACTCCGATTGGCGTGCCGCTAATTTTAAAATATTCGTAATATCCATTAGGACCTGTCTGTAAAAATTTAGCTAAATCAGACCTCGTTTGGTACGTATCGGAAGAAGATTTCAATTTTTATTGTCGATAAACAGTAAAAATGGATTTTCAAGCTCGGTTTTGGCGAACGAGCTCCGAATCGAAATCCGAAAGCGCCGTTAGGTTCGTATGATTATCTGTGACTTTTGTGATTTTTCGAAAGTGAATTTCGATGTTGTTCGGCTAGTTTCCGCTAAAATGCCGAAAGTTAAATAATTTGACTTCTTTTCATTTAAATTCGCATCTTGAGTTTCGGGAATCCAATTTGAGATCCGCCTTTGCGAGTATGTTACATATATTTTGTATATCTGGTATGCAAAAGTTGGAATTATTTCGAATATCATAAAGTACCGTTTTAATTTTTACCGTAGCAGCGAATTTTAAAGGAAAAAGAAGGGGACAAAAAGAAAGAAATTACATAGGTCGGTTACCAAGGTATTGATCTGTTGGCAGATACGTGCAACAAAACACAAACAAAAGAATGAAACATTGAACAGAGAAAGGAGAATGGCGCAGTAGAGGGAAAATACCAGAAAATGAGAAAAAGGGCCGGAGAAAAGTAGAATTTTCACCCTGGAATATTCAGGTAATGATCCTAATATATTATTTGAGTTTATTACGTGTGTTTGAATATATTTTAACGGTAAAATTTGGAATATTAGACATCGTTTTAATAAGTTCAATTAATAGTTTAAAGGGTTAAATGGACCCCGATAATGGAATTGATTATATATTCGTACTCAGTGAGTTATGTGCAACTTATAAATGTAATTTATTTAGGGTTTGGTTATATGACCTTAAACCCCATACATAGGCCTGGCCTGCGTATTGCATATGCGAATAGGGTATCAGGTTTCTACCTAGATTGCCCTAAGATGTGAGGAATGAAGCCTTTAGCTTAATTTGATATATTTTTCTGCTTGTTGAATAGAGTGGGATCGTTTGGCAATGAATTCAAACGACAAAGCGGTTATTGAATAACTGTACTAACTTTGTAACGAGGTAAGTGTTTATATCCATTTCTTTGGAGGCACCTGACCTCGTGGATTTTCTACCACGTATTCCTTACGTGTGTAGCTGCCGATAGGCGTACTCATTACGCCTTAGCTTAGGATTTACATTGTATATTATATGTTATGTCCTATTGTTGGTATTGCACTGAGGATCTGAGCATTGTACCATGGCTGTAAGTTGGCATCTACTTCCCGGCTGTCGATGAGAGTCCCGCGCCGTTGAAGGGTTATTATTGCATCACATTGCATTCATATGCATTATATGTCATTCATATGCATTACATTGCATATCATATTGGGTGCAGGAGTATTCCGCCCCAGGAGCAGGAGGATTCCGCTCCATTATATCATATTGAGGGTAGGAGGATTCCGCCCCAAGAGCAGGAGTATTCCGCTCTTATGTCAGCTATTGAGTGCAGGAGTATTCCGCCTCAGCTTTACGTTATATCGGGTGCAGGAGTATTCCGCCCCAGGAGAGTGCAAGAGTATTCCGCCTCTGGTTTATATTATATCAGGTGCAGGAGTATTCCGCCCCAGGAGCAGGAGTATTCCGCTCCAGTTGGTTATCAGATTGGATTCCCCTCGAATGCAGGAGTATTCCGACGGGTCTAGGGGAAGATGTCGGGTGCCTGCACGGCCTAGCCGGATTCCGGGTTGTGTCAGTTGGTATCAGAGCCCGGTTTAGAGCCTATCCAGACTAAGTGTCTAGTAGAGTCTCGCTGATGGGTACGTAGACGTCCGTACTTATCTACGAGAGGCTATGATGGCATTTAGGAAGTTTCACTTCCTTTATTTCTGATCGTGCGTCGGTCTAGGATGCAAAAGTATTTTTGTTAATTCCTTCGTGGTAATTGTGAACCTCGTGCGGCAAATCAGCAAACGGTATGAGTTCAAGACGAAGTAGTATAGCCTGGGGGATAGCACTGACGAATCCCCGAGAGTTTTTGATCATGCTGACGATCTAGTTACGGAGGACCCAGTTGTACGAGCGCGCGATGGGCAAGGGAGTAGGGCCTTGTGGTTCCCTTGGCTCTCTACGATTCTTTTAGGAGAATTTTGGCGACGCAGATACCGTAAGAACCTATTATTCGCAGGGCAGCCTATCAGATTTCTGCATGTGCAGACGTTCGATCTCATGGAGCTCCTTTTCTGGTTATTAATATTGCTGCAGTAAATTATATTCTGGAGGTAGTATGTGTTGTACCTCTAATTTATCTGGCTGGTTAGCCAGCCGAGGTAACAGTTCGGTCCGAGTGCCCAAAGTGGTTGCATTATTTTAGGCGGTTGAATCTTCCGATATTCTCAAGCCATGCATCAGATAAACCTCGTGATTCTTTTAAAATAAAATAATGTGAGCGTATCATTCAGGCTCTTGATTGTATCGAGCGATATGGTGTTGATTACTCTTCATTCCAGTTTCAGGGGTCCAGGCTTGAATTGGTGGACCGCTCTCTCTTATTAGCTAACGTGGTTCGATTTTTCTTCTAGATTCATGGAAAAAGTTCCTTTCGTGCTGCGAGCGAGATGGGAAGTGTCGCCAGTTTGAGTGGATCGGACAGGGTAACCTGTCAGTTAGCCTGTTGGTGTTTCAGAATATGAGATTGAATTCTATAGAATGGCTGAATATGCATTAGAACTAGTCCATGAGCCTTTCGAGAGATTCAAAGATTTATTGATGACCTTTCTTTTTCCTTGAGATCTCAGATGGCTCGAGAGATTGAGGTCGGGATTTCATTTAATATTGTTGGTGATATTGCCCGACGGTACGAGGCATATCATAAGTTAGAGCGGGAAGAGTTAGAGCGGGAGAGCAAGAGATCCCGTGGCCCTAGTGGGCAACCATGGTACCTCATTTGGAGGTAAGAGTTCTGATTATTTTGGGAGGTCACCTTTCAGGTTATCTCAGCTTGTGTCACGTAATTCTTAGAGTGTGCCAGTAGCTCGTCAAGATCAGATTCAGTCTTTTCTTTACAACTATCAACAATCTGTCCAGTTCCCATATTCAACAAAAAGGTGTTATCATTGTCGTGAGTCTGATTATCCTTTGAGAAGTTTTCCTGTTATCATTGTTGTGAGTCTGGCTATCCTTTGAGGAGTTTTCCCTTACTCCGACAACTTAGTAGTCGTCTTTTCTCTCGTCATCAGGCATCTGCGCAGTCACAGGGGATTTCATTTAGATCTCAATCAGCAAAAGAAACGCCACCATCTGGTAAAGGTTGAGAGTCTGGTGGCAGTGGTTCTCCAGAAAGTGCTTGTCAGGGTAGTGGCTCAGCTCAGCTGCAGAGGCAGTTCTATGAACTGCTAGTCTGGCAGGATACTGAGGCATCCGATGTAGTAGACCCGTGTGTTTCCTCTTCCCTTATCTGTAAGTAAGATTTATCTTTCCGATCGATCTGGAAATGGTGTGTCTTATCATGTTTCGACGGTTTCCTTGGATATTGTTGTAATTAAGAATCGGTTGCGGTAGAGGGGTGAGTTTCTGATACGATTTATTCCCGGCATTTATGAGACCCTACTAGTTTATCTGATCTAAATATGAGAGATTTGACAGTGAGTATTGCTATTGCCTGCTTGGCATCCTGTTATGCCACCTTGTGTTATTATGTCAAGTCATTTTACCTCTCTCCTCGAAAATCAGTGTTGGTAGGATGATGGGATTCTTATTCGTCACCATCAAGAAGTGTCGTTGTTTCTTCTGGTGTAAAGTGGTTAGTAAGTAATGCTCGATCTATGTGTCTCCTCTCGGTTCGAGATTCTAGTAGAGTCATTCTATGAGCTTGTCTTAGTTATAAAAGGGTATTTTGGTAAATTGTCAGAGTTTCCTTCTTATTGGGAGGTTAAATTGGTATGGATGTTTTTCCATAAAGTTTATTTAATGTCTATTTCTTCAATTGCGATTCTTTGGCTAGCTCGACTCGTAAGTAGTCTAGCTCTGGTAGCCAAATAAATAAGATGATGAGCTTCATAAAGATCTAATTATTTCTATCCTCACTTTATTGCCATCTCTTCTTCGTCCGGCACTAGTGAGCTTGGGCGATTGGTAGCCGCTTGTGATGTTCCCTGTGTTGAGCCAGAGTACGTGTTATTGTAGCCAGGTAAGCATATTATTATTTTGGATATCAGTTTATCCGGGTATATATTCTCATGTATAGTATAGTGCTGGTTCCGTTTTTGTGGATCATCCAGTTTCAGGGGAAACTCTGCCGAAATTTTTATATAGAAGTACCATCCATCAGGTGGTGGTGTTTACGGCAAAGGTATGGAGTTGTGAACTTGAGAGTTGCAGCTGTTTGGGAACTCGAAAGGGTAGTTGGTAGCTTAGGTCTGCCTACGTTCAGCTTTTAGCTAAATCTTCTTTAGTCCAGTAGACTGTGCGAGGATGGTTATTCCTATTCAAATGGCTGCATGAGTTTGTGCTTTAAGTGGAGGAGTCTTCCTCCAAATACTGAATGGTAATATTAAACCTCTGAGGTGTTGATACCACTTTTCTCACGACCCAAAGTAAGGCCACGACAGAAATCTACAATGAGTGTCGATCATTGCTAAACCCACTAATAATCTATTAATGACAGAGATAAACTGGAAACCTGATCATATATACGTACCTATCAGCTGAAAACATAAAGTCTGGAAAGATGACACGACTTTAACTTGCTGGCAATTAGAACATTGAGCCACAAATTCTGCTATGTCACACTTCATTCTGTCCCACTAAGAAATCTGCTCAAGATCATGGTACATCTTAGTCGAACCTGGATGAACAATGTATTTGGAATAATGTGCCTCTATCATAAACTAAATCTGCAACATCAGGAACACAAAGTCTATCTTTATACATAAGAACATGGTCAGTAGTAACCCTGTATGGAGACTCCAGTTTTCTTCTGACCATCTGTCTGCATTCAACTAGAAGTGGATCCTCATACTGACTTTTTTTTTACTTCATGAAAATTTAGAGTTAAAGGTCTAGTGCAGCTTGTCGTCCATCCATCATTGGCATATCTCCTTCACACCTCAACTCCTTGAGAGGTTACTTTAGCGTTATAAGTGCGCATGTAATAAACTTTGTTGCTGGTATTCTGCCTCAGCTGAAGGTCCAACTACATGTCTCTTTTATATTTACTTTTTCAAGTCATAATAATACCAATTCAAGGACAATACCCTGAGGGAGATGTTCAGTCTGAAGATCATTCTTGGTCTACATCATACTATCCAGTAGTAGTTGCATGATCCTTATCCTTACATGACAGACCCTGTTCAGATGAACCTTTGACATATATTAGGATATGAGTATCTATATTCCCACAAGGAGCTTACGGAACAACACTAACATCAACTGAGATGTTGCATAGTGCATTCGTAAAAATAATATAGCTTGCATCAAATCTTCTATAGTGAGTAGTGACAAGGTACTTCAAAAGCTTCCCGCTATTGCATCAAGCGTGAGCTAATTCTTAGTTTCATCGACCTGTTCTATATCACAAAGTATATCGACGATGTGATTCCTCGGTAGAATCATATAAATCCATTCAGAGTTCGTGTATCTTTGTTTCGAAATTGTAGAACTCTCCTCTCGTGATCGAGAAAGGATCAGTGTAGTCAGAATAAGCTGCGGCAATGGCGTTAGGATATTATCCAGCTATGTTTTTATCCAAGAGTTCGATATGCGTGTTATAATTTTGATTCTGTAATCATGAGAAAAATTTTGTGGGATAGTTTATGAAGGTTGTGCAAGTGCTTTTCTTATCAGCGCGAATCTTGCTTTAGACTTAGGCTCGTTCGAGGACGAACGAGAGTTTAAGTGGAGGAGAATGAAACGACCTCCGTCAGACGTTTCGGAAGTTAGGACTCCGATTGGCGTGCCGCTAATTTTTAAATATTCGTAATATCCATTAAGACCTATCTGTAAAATTTTAGCTAAATCAGACCTCGTTTGGTACGTATCGGAAGAAGATTTCAGTTTTTATTGTCGTTAAATAGTAAAAATGGATTTTCGAGCTCGGTTTTGGCGAACGAGCTCCGAATCGAAATCCGAAAGCGCCGTTAGGTTCGTATGATTATCTGTGACTGTTGTGATTTTTCGAAAGTGAATTTCGATGTTGTTCGGCTAATATCCGCTAAAATGCCAAAAGTTAAATAATTTGACTTCTTTTCATTTAAATTCGCATCTTGAGTTTCGGGAGTCCAATTTGAGATCCGCCTTCGCGAGTATGTTACATATATTTTGTATATCTGGTATGAAAAAGTTGGAATTATTTCGAATATCGTAGGGTACCGTTTTAATTTTTACCGTAGCAGCGAATTTTATAAAAAAAAAGAGACAAAAAGAAAGAAATTACATAGGTCGGTTACCAAGGGATCACTTGGCAGATACGTGCAACAAAACACAAACAAAAGAACGAAACATTGAACAGAGAAAGGAGAATGGCGCAATAGAGGAAAAATACCAGAAAATGAGAAAAGGGGCCGGAGAAAAGTAGAATTTTCACCCTGGAACATTCAGGTAATGATCCTAATATATTATTTGAGTTTATTACGTGTGTTTGAATATATTTTAACGGTAAAACTTGGAATATTAGACATCGTTTTAATAAGTTCAATTAATAGTTTAAAGGGTCAAATGGACCCCGATAATGGAATTGATTATATATTCGTACTCAGTGAGTTATGGGCAACTTATAAATGTAATTTATTTAGGGTTTGGTTATATGACCTTAAACCCCGTACATAGGCCTGGCCTGCGTATTGCATATGCGAATAGGGTATCAGGTTCCTACCTGGATTGCCCTAAGATGTGAGGAATGAAGCCTTTAGCTTAATTTGATATATTTTTCTGCTTGTTGAATAGAGTGGGATCGTTTGCCAATGAATTCAAAGGACAAAGCGGTTGTTGAATAACTGTACTAACTTTGTAACGAGGTAAGTGTTTATATCCATTTCTTTGGAGGCACCTGACCTCGTGGATTTTCTACCACGTATTCTTTACGTGTGTAGCTCCCGATAGGCGTACTCATTACGACTTAGCTTTGGATTTACATTGTATATTATATGTTATGTCCTATTGTTGGTATTGCACTGAGGATCTGAGCATTGTACCATGGCTGTAAGTTGGCATCTACTTCCCGGCTGTCGATGAGAGTCCTGCGCCGGTGAAGGGTTATTATTGCATCACATTGCATTCATATGCATTATATGTCATTCATATGCATTACATTGCATATCATATTGGGTGCAGGAGTATTCCGCCCCAGGAGCAGGAGGATTCCGCTCCATTATATCATATTGAGGGTAGGAGGATTCCGCCCCAAGAGCAGGAGTATTCCGCTCTTATGTCAGATATTGAGTGCAGGAGTATTCCGCCTCGGCTTTACATTATATCGGGTGCAGGAGTATTCCGCCCCAGGAGAGTGCAGGAGTATTCCGTCTCTGGTTTATATTACATCAGGTGCAGGAGTATTCCGCCCCAGGAGCAGGAGTATTCCGCTCCAGTTGGTTATCAGATTGGATTCCCCTCTAATGCAGGAGTATTCTGCTTCGGGATGGGACTACGGGCACATGTGACCCTTCTATTTCATTTCATTTCATCTCGCTTCATTTCATTCCATCTCGATTCAAACCATTGTGTAAACTTACGGTACATGACTACTGTTCTGCTTATATGTGCATTGCATATTTGTTGATATGCTTTTGGCACGCATCCTTGGTTGAGTTTATAAGTTTCTTACGTCTTTCCGGTTGTTATCTGGCTCTGTCTTTTTATAATTTAAATAAGAGGAATTTTATTTATCTGTTTCTCCTTCCTGGCTAGCTACCCTATTCTTTGAGGTGGCTAGTCTTGAGTCCTTTTGACTCACCCTTTTTTTGTTGTTTGTTTCTTGTCTATCTATTTCGTTTCGGCAGGTTCGCTCCAGGATTTAGTTTGCCACGTTGTGAAGGAGCGAAGACGACTTCAGCTGTCAGGGTGAGCCAGCTTTTATTCCAGATGGCCACCAGTTTATTGTTCATTATTTCAGTTGCATTTTGCTCCCTTCAGGAGGTATCTGTCTTCTTTTGTACTCTTAGATGTCTGGTATGGATAGCCCTAAACCTAGTATATTGGGTAGTCAGCTGTAATTTCTTTTGTACAGCTTAGAGGTATCAGTATGTTTGTGATTTTTCTAAGTCTTGTTTTTATTTATGAATTGGATTATATTTAGTTTCCTAATTTAATTGGTAAGGGTTCGTCCGACGGGTCTAGGGAAAGATGTCGGGTGCCCGCACGGCCTAGCCGGATTCCGGGTCGTGTCAAAGGTGGATTCTTTACCTGCTCAGTCCCTTTCACATGATTCTCAATAGGGCCTCTAGCCCATTATGTTTTCAGTTATATTCAGAGGGTGCTGTGGATTCAGAATTGCCTAGGGGTCTCTCATGGTGAGGAACAAGTTATGCGACACACAACGAGTGGGTTTGTTTCATCTGATAGAGCTAAAAAGGCTTCAAAGGGAATACCTTTTGTGTAAGACAATGAACCCGCCCTCTGAAAATTGGATCTTCAAAGGGATCAGTCATTGATAACTTTTTTCTCATTTGCCATACATGGAATTTGTGTTAGTTATTTATGGCTTTTTATTTATAAGCTGTTTGACAAAGAAATTTGTGAAGAATCTGGTTCGACTGTGTGATATGTCACTTTAAAATAGTGAGGTATTCAGCTTCCATTTCCCTATATCTTCTTACTTTCTTGTTGTTCAGACATACACACAGTACTCCTGCCATATGAACTTGTCAAAATTCATTTCTCTTGATTTTATTTCATTATTATATCCGAAATCAATTATGTGGAGTCTACTTTTCTCCAGTTACTTTTATGTCTTGTCTTTTCTTTTTATCCGTCATGCAACTAAATATTATACTGTCAGCGGTGTTCAGTGGACCCTCCATCTCTCTAAGTTGATGCTAGTATCATTTAACTGACCCTCTAATACTTGCAGCTGGAAGATCATTGAACTCATTGTCAAAGGTACTTATTGAGTAAGTGGATTTTATCTGCCTCATTTTGATTCTGCTTTGATAGCTTTTTATTGTTCTTATTTGACAGATTGTGTCTGATATCAAGGAACAGATTGGTGATGCTGGTTTAAAAGCATTTCAGGTTGATTTGTCATCATTCAAGTTAATCTTGAGCTTCAAACACTCCCTTCAACAGTGGCTTTTGGACTCAGATTTGCATTGCTCTATTCAGCTCCTAATAAATAATGCTGGAATCCTTGCGACATCGTACAGAATCACTGCAGAACGATGTGATCAGTAAACAACCTAACACATTACTTTCTTCGTTCTTGCTAAATATCGTCTGCAATAGGTTACATTCAACATGCTTCTCGAGCAAAACTGCGAGTTCATGTGCTCCATCCTTCATTGTTCTCTTTCTTGGTAGACCTTGCACTAAAGAATCAGAATAAATCTGATAGAGATGCGAATCACACTATAGAAAAGCACTCTAATGAGTAATGAACAATATCCATCCCAAGTTAACTTATCAGATAAGGAATGATGCTGTGTATAGTGCCTACACTACTCCACTTGCCTTTAACATGCAAGAAAGCATGAATATTACCTTAATCATTAGAGAAAACTTCAGTTGGCATTTATGAGCATGTCTTTTAGTAGTTGAGGAACATTTGGGATTTCATTGCTAATCGATGAGAAGGATCGGAAGGATCGTGGTAGTTCATCTTTGGTCATTTGAGGTGTTCTTCATTAGGAGGAGGAGATGACAGTCTTAGTGAGAGGATCTATTACTTGTGTGCACACCCCCCCCCCCCCCCCCCCCCCGAACTCTATCACTTATTTGCATTCCATTTCTCCATGATAGAATCCTACATGACAAACTTCCATTGTTGGCAACTCATGGCAGATAATGTCTCACTGTTTCTCCCCCCTCCCCCTCCTCTCTCTCCCAGCTACTCTAAGGATTGAATGGATCTTGATGAACATGAATTATTTTCTAATGGACATTCCTTTTTCTTTTCCTTCCTTTGGCAGGATGATGGCGACTAACTATGTTGGTCCATTTAGTCTTACAAAGTTAATTCTGCCGCTTCTAGAAGATAGCCCTATCCCTTCTCGTGTTGTTAATGTTACATCATTTACACATAGAAATGGTTGGTACGATTCCTATGCTCGAATGTTATAATATCTGACATTCATATTCTACTGTGTTAGCACTAGTCTCATTCTTTCATGTTGAAGCTTTTTTAACTTACTTAACAACTCAGCTTAGATACTTTGAATGAAGGTTGCCTGTGCTAACGAGCTAGATTGTACTTGATTCTTTATAGCTATATCCACAGATGCCGTTCAAAAGCAGTTTGTAACTTTGTATTAATGAAGTCTATGCTAAAAATGCTTTATATACTGTCAGTTGTTTCCTGAAATAGTGGACTATAAATTGATCAAGGTAGTTCAGTTGATAACAATTGAATCAGAAACGCAATATGTTTCTTAGAATGTTCTCTTGGCTGTTATTGGTGAATTTACAAATGTGGTTTTAATTTGACATTTTCTAATTTTGATCAATAGTGTCTAGCATGGAGGTCGCTGGAGAAACAATATCTGGGAAGTATTTTTCAAAATTAAGATCCTATCCATTTGCTCATATATATGAGTATTCCAAATGTAAGTTGCCTTTGCCAGATTTAAGTAAGCATGCTATGCTTGAGCTCATTGACACCTACAAGTTTCACTATTTGTCTTGCAGTATGCCTTCTGCTCTTCACATATGAGCTTCATCTGCGAGTTGGTCTATTGGAGAAATCTCGTCATGTCTCTTTCATGTAAGTTTGTGTTCTCCTTTATCAAAACAAGAAAAAAAAGTTGTCTTCTCTTAATCACCTTGTAAATTGTTATGCTTTCTCAATTTTATTCTATACCTTGCAAGAAATGTATGCTTTTATCTAGGTAAAGTTTATCTTTTATGTTGGTTTGTAAAGGTTAGCGCAGACATCCTATGATATTACCTGTTTGTCTATAGCCAGTAACATAGACACTAAATTATATAGGTTAATTCTTCTTTCATTGTTTACGCATATGTTTTAGTGAATGTTGAGTTTTCTTAGGTGAAATATGATAGTTGACTGAAGATAGCAGTATTCCGTTACCTTCCCAGGAGATATTGAAGTAGTGGTCGCTCACTAACTTTGGCTTATCATACTTTGCCTCGGCATATTTTGTATATACCATGTCCATAGTGGACGGCTTCAATTGTACGCTTTTGAAGCATCTAGTTATAGTCTGTATGACTTTCTGTAATAGAAGAACATAATCTAAGCTGTGCTTATTTTAGTTTTAGATAATGGAATTGTATGATCATGCCAGTGGAGGAGATAATTGAGGTGTTTAGGCATGAAATTTTGCAGATGCTGTGTCTAAATTGCAATTCATGGGTATGCTTAGATTCTGTTATTGCGAGCAACGGCATATTTTGGAAGTAATCAAATCTGTATGACCTGAAAGGTCATCTTAACTCTTTAAGTGAAGTGATTTTGTAGCAAAGAGTGTGTAAAGAATTGCTCCACTGTTAATCACTATCATAGTGAAGACTGTAACTCTATTACACTTGGGGCATGTTTGAATGATTGAAGAAGTTATTGCTTTCTCATTTAACAATAAAAAAATGTTATTGCCTTCTCGGTCAAAGACAAGCATTGATTTACGGTTAAAACAGCCGACTGTGGAAACCTATGTGAAGTTTGCCAGGTTCAGCTTTTTTGCTTCTAAGATTGCTTCCAAACATTTCTTACTTATGTAAATTGGCTTTTGTAATCCTAACTGATCAACGAGCTCCTTCAGATGTACTAAGGGTGATTTAATTTGCTGAAACTTTTGTCTTGGTTTCTGGAATGATGAAGTGCTGTAGATCCTGGAATAGTGAGGACCAACATTATGCGAGAAATTCCTGTATGCCTCTCATGGTTGGCATTCTCTGTTTTGAAACTTTTGGGGCTTTTGCAGTCTCCTGAAGTAGGAGTTGGCCCTGTTCTTGATGCGGTACATGCACCACCAGTGAGTTTGTCCTCCTATCATCTGTTTTCTGAAATGCATCAATTGGCTCTCAATTTGTTGGTTCATTTTTTTTGCTTTCAATTCCTGTTTGGTCACTATCTATTATTTTGCTATAGAACCTGAAAGAAAAAATTCTTTGCAACACGCTTCTCTGTGAAATTAGGGTAAATATACTTGTGGAGATGTTCTCTAGCCTAGGGTCTATCGGAAACAGCCTCTCCACCTTGGTGGGGGTAAGGTCTCCTTACATCTCACCCTCCCCAGACCACATTTGTGGGATAACACTGGGTATGTTGTTGTTATTGTTGTATACTTGTGTAGTTGATGGATTCCGTTCATTTTAGGATGTTTAATGAAATACAATGCTTGTGAGAAGATGTATTCCTGTTTGTTCAATGACAGAATACGGTGATTGAGAAATAGTGTGAATTGTGAATTATTCTATCAATAAAGAGTTAAGGTAGAGTTACAAGGGAGAAGCATGTTGTAGTCTTGGAGCAGCACGTTCATTGAATAATTGGTTTCCATGAGAAATGCAGGTTTGTTGTCATCATCTCATTCATAAAACCTCAGTTTATGTGTACATTGACATGTAGTAGGGACAAGTGTACACAGATCAGCAATGGTAGACTCAGTTTCTCAAAGAGTGCAGTTTACTGTTGTGAGTTCCATAGCATATCTGAGCTGATTCCTGCTGGAACACATCAGTGTTGTCTTTTTACACGTTAGCCCAATGAGACTCCAGTAATTTTGCCATATTTCTTCAGCCAACATTCATTTTAAACTTCCTCTGTCTCTTTGTCTTTTCACTGAATCTATTCTCTCAAAGTTCTAAAATCTTGGTTTCACATTATAGCACAATAAGGGAAGCTTATCTGAACATCTTATAATTGTTATTCTGATTCGCCGCTTTATGTGTTCAGTTATTTGATGTATTATTGGAACATGTGTGATATTGCTGCTGCTTCTGCTATTCACCTTGAACTGTTATTATATGTTCTTGGCCATTATCTGGGATTCCTCACGCTTTGATGACTATACCAGGAAACTTCGGGAGTATACTACTTTGGAGGAAATGGGAGAACTCTAAGATCTTCTCAGCTTTCTTATGACCCCAAACTCGCAAAAGATCTTTGGGACGCTTCATCTCTAATTTTCCTGGAATTGCAGCTTGCTTCCGAAGATGCGACTTGAGCAGAGACATTAAATTAGCTATCCTCAAAGATGCATGAAACTTGACCTTGGGGCTTGATCTTCCCGACGGTTAGAGTAATTACATATTTCCTATTTTGCATTTTGAAGGTTACATATATTTCATTGAGTTCCTTTGTAAGTCCTATTTATGTTACTAGTTATTAAAGTCAGGCAAGTCTTTGGCCATTTTTCATTTTCACAGCTTACACTATATTCTTCATTTTTACTTTGTATTTACTACTAAAACCAAGTATAGTAATAACTCAAAAGTATATTAGTAAACTCAAACTACCTAAACTTGGCTGTAATGTAATTAGTCCTATGTAAGAAGAATCTTTACACCAATTCTCATTTGTTGTTCATTCTGAAATGGACCTGTCTGTCTGTTGCTTATCTTGTAACATCAACAGCTGATGTCTTTTTGTTATTGTATGTCGTTGAGTTTTAGTTGTTTTACAGAATGTTCCTCCTGCTCTTTTGTCCTTTTAAAGGATTGGTTTAGACCATCTTCTTCCTGATTTGATGTTTCGTTGCACGTTTATAACTTTTTAAGTAGAAGCACACAGACATGCTATGTGCTCTCCAATTTTATGAACACCTAGAATGTGCATTGTCATTACTTGGTCTATTTTTCACTGGTGAAAAAAAAGAGGTTCGTTATTTTGCAATTCTCTTGATTTCTTTCATTTCCCACTTTTCGTTGTTTCTTTAAGAGATGCCATGTGTATTGGTTTCGTTTTGTACAACATAAGTTATGATGGTTCCCTTAATTTTCCTGTTTTTGCCCGTGCACTGTGTAGGGATGCTTCAGAAAGATGAGATCAATTTAGTCCAAGTGGAAAACATAGAGTCCTCATGTGAAGCAACTAATCAATCTTTTGATGGGCCAAACAAGCAGAGATGGTTCAAATGGGATGACACAGAATCTCACACTTAAATGCAAAAAACATTTGATTATATATCTATACTATTTTAAAAGCACGAAGGCCTTAGTGAAATGTCATCCGCCTTTTTTACCCTTTAAAAATATAAAATTTAAGGGTAAAATAGTCCTCATCACAATTATTTTGCTTTATTTTATATTTAGGTAAAATATATGTTAATTTCGTAATTATCATATTTGTTTAGGGAAGCCATTATGGAGTCCAAGTTAAAATCTAATACTAACATAAAAACATGTTGCTTAGTTAAATATAAATACACTTATATTTTTCCATATTTGCTTTACTCTTTTTAGGTTAGTCATTACGGAGAGTTATAATTTAATACTAATTCAAAAGGATATTTTTTTAAGGTAAATTTATATACGTATTCTTTTTCATACTTGTTTTATACTTTTAAGGTTAATCATTATGGATTCCAACTTAAAGTCTAACTCTAATTGTAAAAACAGTTAGGTTTATTCTTTTCATCCTTGATGATCTATGCAATAGTGTGCTTTTATTTTGTGCAGTGGTTTTGCATATTGTATTGTGTTATATTGATTTTGCATAATTTAGTTTCTTTTGTAACATGTTAATTTTCATGAAACAGGTCAACATCTTAGACAACATAGAAGAAAAGATTTCAGTGGGTTTCCGATGTAAGTTTTGTGATTACTTGTTCTTTTTCAACTTTCTATATAGGTGAATCTACCATCTTGTACTTTAATATTTGTGTTTGATTTTTCGCTTGGGAGACTCCTCAATGTCCTGCATCCATTACGAGCATCTTAATATCAATCATATGTAGAATGCATTATATTGGAAGGGACTATTGTGATTTCATACATTACTCTTTACAGAAAATTAATTGATGAGTATCGAGTTTAGATAGATAACTCTAATTGTAAAAACACGTTAGGTTTATTCTTTTCATCCTTCATGGTCTATGCAATAGTCTGCTTTATTTTGTGCATTTGGTTTTGCATATTGTATTGTGTTATATTGATTTTGCTTAATTTAGTTTCTTTTGTTAATTTTCATGAAACAGGTCAACATCTTAGACAACATAGAAGAAAGGATTCCAGTGGGTTTCAGATGTGAGTTTTGCAATCACTTGTTTTTTTTTTTTTTTTTTTTGATTTTCTATATAAGTGTATCTATCGTCTTGTATTTTTTTTAAATATTTTTGTTTGATTTTATCGCTTGGGAGACTTCCTCAATGTCCTGCATCTGTTACGAGCATCTTTATATCTATTTTTTTCTACAATCATATGTAGAATGCATTATATTGGAAGGGACTATTATTATTTAATACAGTACTCTTTACAGAAAAATTAATTGATAAGCATCGAATATAGATATATATTATTGAATTTTTAAAATGATATTCCAATATTTTCTCATCTTTAACCCCCCCCCCCTCTCTCTCTCTCTATATATATATATATATATATATATATATATATATATATATATATATATATATATATATATATATATATATGAGCTTTTAATAGTCGAATTCATACTAAAATAAGGATGTAAGGTGTGACATGCTCATTCCTTTTCTTTATAACGTTTTATTTTGTAAGACGTTTGATGCTTTTTTTATTGTATGTTGTTGATTTGTAACATTGCTTCAGATGACACTAAAAATTTACTTTTTTCTTACTAAAAGCTAAATGTTTTCAATTGCTTTTGATAATGTGTGTTACTTTTTATATATTTCAAATATCTCTCATTTTGTGTTTGGTGAAAATTGTTACTTGCAGGTTGTTGAAAAGTTTTAAGTACTTGCTGGGGTCACAACTATGAAATCTGATATGGCCTGACTCTAATACGAAAGGTTACATAACAATACGGTTCAATTCAAGAATTTTATCTGATTAATAAGGATATTTTAAGTTCAATCTTCTAATGTTCTCAGGTATTCTTAGTAACAGTTGTATTACATGGTGCTCTCAATTTATAGATTTCACTGAATCCAAAGTTTGTAGGGATACGATGTTGATACCGTTGAATTAACTTTTATTTAGTAGGACTATAAATTTTTTGAAAAGGTACTTTATGAGTTCTAATTCGAACCTCTCTAATTATTTGAGTTATTGGATTCAAAATTTAGTATGTGTATAATTTTAATAGGCTCCTTAACATCTATACATGGTTTATGGTTGTTGACAACACATAACAAAAGCATAATTAAGAATATTGTGCAACTTTTGCATTTTTAAATCTTTGCCTATTTCTATTTTGTTAGAATTAATTTAAGTACTTTCATACAAAATTACATAAAAACAAATTTATTTCACATATACAAAAATATGCAGACATAATTAAAGACTATATGAATAGTGGTAAGCCTAACTTTGTACACATGAATAAAGAGTTTGAGATGGCTAATAGATTCTCTATTATATTTTAGCTGAATTGACTCATTTTTTTGATCGACGAGTAATTGATGGCATAACTAACGGGGTTGGGATTATTAGTTTTATTGTAGCAGAAGGTATCAAATATATAGGGGCGGCCGCATCTCTTCTTATCTTTTCTTGTATTTAGCTTATGTTTTAGTCTTTTTATTAGTTTATTACTTACTCTTTTGTACTTTTTGAATCAAATTTATTATTTTATTTTAATTCACAATTATAGAAAATTATAGCCTGTCTCTGTAAGGTGAGAGTGGAATTTATCCTTTATTTTGTCCTTTCCATTCACTTGAATTTCTTCCGTTTCATCGATTTTGTCCGGATCCCACCTTTCTTCCGAAAAAAGGGAAGGAGAAGGATAAGGATCTTCTTTAGTGGATCCCTCTTGTTCCTGTTAGTCCCCTTCATTTCGGAAGCGGTTTCTATTTCGACATCTCTTTCTTCCTCACTTTCCACCCTTTCTTCTGTTTTTGAGGCTTCTTTCGGTTTCTTAGTAAGAATAGGTGAGGGTATTCTGCCTAAATAGTAGACACAGGTAATAAATAAGAGAATACTAAAGATCCGAGCCATAGAATTTCTCAATTCTAACACAAGGTACTTATTAGATCGAATGTACTTATTCGATCTAATAGAATGATTTTGCCGTATCCAGACTAATACCAATCCAAGCCATTTCATGAATAAAATGTGACCAATTAACTAACCAACAAAACCACTTGTTACAAATAAGATCTTGTTGTTGCATCGAAAGAGATAAATATTGACTAATCTGGCTAACATTGAACTTGGTACGACAAGATCCATGCTGGCAGCAAAGCTACGACAGAAGGAAGCAAATGGTATTTCTCTTCACCTTTGAGAATATACATGGAAACATGCGATAAATAATTTATTAATTTTATATTTACTATCTTGATATATAAAAGTTTTAACTATTTACGTAAGAAGACACGTGCAACGCACGTACGCCTAAACTAGTACCTAATAAGTTACTCTGATGCGATGTTTTACAATCTGACTTATGGCAAGTTTATTCTTCTTTTAATTTAATACCGTCGCACCAGTAGCCTCGTGAAATACTAAAGTGGTGAGGGATGGGGTGCACAATTATATGAATTGATTCAGGGTAAAGCTTCAAAAGTTGGTGATTAGACTTGTAATCTCGGGGTCTTAGCGCACGAATTTGTTTAGAATATTTTGTTGATAATAAACTGAAGGCCCTATGTGTCTGCCTAATCTTCAAAACTAACTTGGAGGTGGAGGGAAGGCGTTAATAAATTGTTTTTAATCGAAAAAAATGCAAGAATCAGATTATTGTTCTTTTGTTTGTTAGCTAGTCAAATATCTAAACAAGACAAAATTAAGAAGCCTTCTTCAGTGGAGACTTCAGAGATCTAAAGTTGAACTAGGATAAATAAATGAAGAAGAAGAATTTCTTAATTCTTTTCTAATATGAAGATGATTGACTTGAACAAAGTCTTCAGTATGATATTGGAGTAGAAGGTTTCGATGTGATGAATGGTCCTGCATTTGCAAAATAAACACATGCATGAACAGGAAGATAATCCAGGTTACTTATTGAAGAGGGAATCAGGGTCGAACTAGTGGCGACATCAATGTGCCACGACAGGGAAAATCACAAACAAATACAAATATAAATGGTATGGGGGAAAGCAATTTTCAAAAACTGTGTTCCTATTTTTCCATATTAGGTTAGCTTGAATGATTTGAATTATTTCCCATAACAACTCATCTTCTCTAATCTGGGGAAAATAACTTCCCTAAACAATGTTGGGAGTACACTTTCCTGGCACAAACACAAATCCTAATCCTCACCCCTCTTGCCGCCTAATCCCACAAACTCCTCCATTACCCTACTTCTTCAGAAACTTCTCTCCATTTTCAATGCTTATTATAGTGAAAATCCCAATCTTCGTTTACTCGGACTCGCTGTTCGACTGTTGCTCTATGCTTCCCTTTGCTGGAATTTCTCATACCTTTCAATGCCCTTGTTGCCGCCTTTTCCTTGCCCCTTTGTGTGCCGTCGAGCGACTTGCCGTCGGTTACTCAGACGATTACATTTGTACGCGTCTAGATTTTATAATAAATGTGGTTTAAAACATGGCTCGTAGGGAGAGGGATAGTTGGGGTGCATGAAGTTTTGGGATGGAGGGGTTGGGTGGTAATGGGAGGTGGGGTGGGGCGTATTAAGGGTAAGGATAGATATAATACAAAGGAATTTTGTTTTTTATCTATTGCGCTACTAAACACAAGAAATTACGTCTCAAAAATATTTTTTATGGAAGTTTGTTTTTTGTAGAAGATAATTTTCTTCGTACCAAATACACGCAAAAGCTAAAACTTTGAAATGCTAAGGAAGGAGAAAGTTATGCCCTATTACAATTTAAATAAACTCAGCAATATTATAGAGATTTTTTGCATTTCTTAATCGATCTATTACGAAAAAATTATTGAATTAGGTTATTGATAAAAACAATAGGGAAGTAGCATTACTTTTCAGCCTAAGGTCAATTGCCTAGCTATGGTTTATGATAGAGAAAATAGCCAATTCGGTCCCAGCTTCGAGACTATGCTTTCAGTCGAGTTCCTAATGGAACATATATTTTAAATTGGGTTTAATTTCATAAACGATATTCATTTAGCTTTTAAAAATAGTATCACCACTTTGGCGGGGTCAAGATGCGTTTACATCTCACCCTTCCTAGACCTCACTAGTGGAATTACACATGATCCACATGATATGTTGTTATTGTTGAGTCATTTAACTTTTAATTCATTACTTGAAAGTCATATAACTTATTTTTGCAGCGAAAAAAGTATCAACTACAAACACTAGCAATACTATATTTGGCTTAGAAAACACATGTTACCACTCCATAAACGCACATTAAGTTACAAACATGAGGTAACCATAACAATATAAAAACACACACTCGCACTTAAATGTCATTTAGCATTACTTAGAAATGTGCACGCTTTGCTTGTTTGTGCAAGCATCATAAAAAGCACATAGTACGCCATGTTGTAACTTTTAAAGAGTATTAATCTCTCTCGACTAGTACTTTTTGTTCTCTATGCTAATGCTCGCAGAAAATTTTATGTAAGTTCTTATGATTTTCCCTCTCCAATGAGATATGACAAAGAATAAGAAGAAAGAGGAAGTCACCCAAAAAAAGAAATTGAAGAAAATATCCTGAAAAATTCATCAGAAACCAAGGCAATGCCTACATAGAAAAGGTAGGACAACGATATGTCAAAAAAAGTAACGCTCCACATGAAAGACGAATGTGTGTATCCCTCCCTTTTATTTGATCTTATCATGTTTTATTGGGAAATTAGCTAACAAAGTGACTTTACTTCAGTTGGTCACAAAAGACCACTAAACTTATGATTAATATCTTCAAAAGTAATTCACTTCGATTTTGCACTGTCTTTCACCAAAAAATCAAAAGTAACTCACTTTGATTTTGCACTGTCATTCATCAAAAAGCTGATATGAAATATCTAATTTTTTTATATATCACGTGGGACTCACTTTCTTGCCAACTGGGACTACTTAATACTTAAACTTAAGAAGCTGAATTTAAAGATATATGAGAACATTCAAGTGTGTATCACTCGGATGTGTGAGACATTAACAACCAAGAGTTCCACTTAACTGAGGTATTAATTATTTTACTTAGCAGTTAATAACAATTTTAATCATTTTTCCATTGTATATTTATTCATTTTTCTACTTATTGTCATACGGGAGCAACTAAACAGCAAGGCGCTAGAGTTGCTTTTGTAGATGATATTGGTACTAGGAATTGGTAACACATATACTAGCAAAATGTAGGAGTTGACTTACTATTGTTTTTGTGCTAATGACAAATAATTATTTTAAGTTAAGTTGCTATTTTTGTTAAGTTGTTGAAAATTGTGGAAAATAATTATATTAAATTGTGGTAGTTATTGTTAAGTTAATACTTATTTTGTTGGATTTACTGCTAATTTGGTACTTATTGTTAAGTTGATATTTGTTGAATTTGTTGTTGGTTTAAGTCTCAGATATAATTGATAAGTAGAACGTCTCTGATTATGGGAGTCACGACACAAAATATTTTATAGAAAATTTTACGACTTATTTCAATCACGAAAATTTTATTATTCTTTTACCTTCCTCACAATTCAAATATATTGAGGAAAAAAAGAATAAACTAGAGCAAAAAGAAGCAGAATATGAGCAAGCAACATGTAATTTCTATTGATTTAAGTCATAATTTATTTTTTTAATTATTAGACAGTCCTAGTTGGCAAGAAAGTGAGTCCCACATTGTATATAAATAAAATTAGATATTCCATGTCAGCTTTTGAGTGAGTGATAGTGAAAAACCGGCATGAGTTACTTTTGAAGATATTAACCATAAATTTAGTGACCTTATCATGACCACCTAAAGCAAAATAATTTTATTACCTTATTTTCTAAAATTGAGTGATCATTTGAAAAATTTACTCCCAAAGAAGGTGAAGAACACCAATGAAAGTAGAACCCACACAATAGAGTGGGTGTGAATAATTCACTTATCATTTAACTATAAATTTTTGTGGTGGCATAAATGAAGGACTAAAAGTCCCAAGCAAAAAGTAAAGTTGTTTTCTTTTGACATACATGGGTCTTAATTTAAGCAGAATCCAACAGAAAGTTGTGGACTACTTTAATGGACATGCAAAGAGGGACTAGATTTAATGAATGTGCTCTTTGGTCGTCGAGCATATATGAGAACTGGATTCTTCGAAAGAGAAACAAAAGTTTGATAGTAATCTTTGTAGAGACTATCAACAATGTTATTACGGTTATAGTATGCTTATAATTAGGAAGAATTCAACATGCAGCAGTTGTTGAACCCCAAAAATTACCCCGAAAAGGATAAATTCCGGAATATCGACAGGATGGACTAACACTTTCGGAGTTTTTGGAGTCGCCACCCAATTTAAGAAAAAAAAATAGGGAACCAAATTAGCAAATGCGTGCAAAAACTCCATTTTTATAAAAAAGACGGTCTTTCTTTCAGAGATTCTAAAGGTAAGAGGTTTTATTAATTTCGGAAGAAGGTTTTTAAGGCACTTCCGAAATTCCGTAAAATACGGTTAATCCGACAGGTTTCCAAATATTTACAAGTGCGCTTTTCTTTCGGAAAGAATTATTTGAATAATAATAATAATAATAATAATAATAATAATAATAATAATAATAATAATAATAATAATAATAATAATAATAATCAATTAAATAAAAAGCTTATTTGCAAAATATATATTTTACTTGCACGCATTTGCTAAGATTGCCCCAATTTGCAATAAATTAAATAACGACTTCACAATAAAGGGTAATGCACATAAAGTAAAGCAATATACCAAGCAATCAAATATTATTGATAAATAAATATTTTACACATTTATTTGCATAAATATCTCTAAGGAAAGAAAGGCAAAGTTAAAGATAAAATCCGAGAAAATGATCAACTCGCGGGAGCCTTGAATTTTCTAAAATTCCTAAGTCTTATTTTGAATGCTCGAGTCCAAGTCAATGTATATCCACATTTGCAGGTTAGCCAAACACGTCCCCAAGTTGTTCGTGCCAAAATGTACCTCACAAAAAAATATGAAAATTAAACTGGATTAGTACGATAATAAAGTGTAATAACTAATGAAAATAAAATACTAATAATAAAGTAATAATAATAATAATAATAGTAATAATAATAATAATATATAATAGTAGTAATAAAAAATAATAATAATAAAAGGGGTTTGTTTTTGCAAAATTTAGACTCAGGTTTGTATGGCGCGTCGAATAGAGGCTCGGGATTTGGTACGGCTGCAAACACGGAGCCCGGGCCGGTTGCCATACCAAGTACCAAATCCACCACTCTATTC
The DNA here is from genome assembly GCA_029990575.1 of Petunia axillaris subsp. axillaris. NCBI lineage: Eukaryota > Viridiplantae > Streptophyta > Magnoliopsida > Solanales > Solanaceae > Petunia > Petunia axillaris. The sequence continues at coordinate 13,637,903 of JARKNS010000006.1, forward strand.
GACTTGTTTTGCCTCAAATACATATATTCATCATCGCCTTTTGCTTTAGGGACACGGGAACGGGACGGTTCAAGTGTAGTATCATGTTCAAGTAGATCTCGAGGCCTCAATACGTGTATATGTATTTTTTCATTGGCCATGTAGCATCGTGTTCATATCAGTCCATATACCTCAAAACTAATAATTTTCATAGGCTTTTAGTATAGTATCTGTTCAAAGGATACGAGACAGTCTCTAAAATTTCCAAAACCAACACTAGCTTGTCGAAGTAAACTGGTCAACATCCGTTTACCAAAGTAAACGAGTCAACCGTATGCCATCGACAATATGTAGGAGCCAGAATCCAGAACCACGAAACAGGCCACAATAGAAACCATCAGTAGGAGTAATATTCAATAAAGGAATATAGCTGTAAAGGAAGCATTTCAAGAATGTAAATAATCCGATCTATAACCCAGACACGGTAGAGATCCACGAATGGGTCCTATTCAATCAATATAATCCCTGCAAAAGAACTAATAGGAGCACCAGAACAACATCTGTTCAAAGAGTATCAAACAGCCTATAATCCAAAACAGATTAGACCATCGCCGATCGAAAATAAATCGGGTTTCAGTTTAACGGGTCAATGGCAAAGTGCAACAAGTGATAAAACTCTTTTTTTCCGGCCAAAGCAGTGGTTATAACAGCCAATGATGCAAACTTTTGAAACCCATTTCACGAACTTAGACGGAAAAAGACGTCGGAGAAAAGGGTATGCCGGAAATGGGTTTATCCGTTGAAACCTAACGGTGCAGTCGACATACGGAGAGGAGCGACTGCCGGCAAAATTTCCCGGCGTGACTCCGGTGAAGCTCGCGGCGTCACTGCCACTCTCCGTTTCTAATATCTTTCGTTCCCTTTTTTCCCGTTTCCCGATCTGGGTTCCATTTGAATTTGCCAGTGGTGGGTGTTGTTATTGCCCCTGTTTTATCCGTCCCTTTTGGTGTGTATGTATGTATGGGTGTGTAAATGGTGGTGAGGTGTTGTCAAGAAGATCTGAAAATTATGGGGTTGTGTGGTGTAAGGAAGATGAATGAACAAAAATGGGTGTTGTGTAGAAAATAGTGAGTAAAATGGGATCTGATTTTTTGATGAAAATGTGTAAAATGGTGCAAGGATGATGATTAAAAAAAAAATGATTAGGAGGCTAGGGTTTTGGGATAAGGGTATATATATATATATATGGGTAGGTGATTTGCACAAATAGGCTAGTGTTTAGAGGAGGGAGCGGATTTGGCCTCAATGTACAAAAAAAAAAGTAAATGGGTTGTACGGGTGGGTTAAAATTTGAGGGATTTTGCAAATTTAGCACATTCTTTGAAATTTTAATTGATTGTCACGACCCAATTTCCAAGGGCTCGTGATGGCACCTAAACAACATTTGCCTAGGCGAACCAATGAAACAAGATGCGGAAAAGAACAATAATGTGAAAAGATCATAAATGGATATATAAATATAAAAGGGTGAAGTCCAAAAGAATATATCCACAAAAGAATTGGAGCATTCTAAGAGTGACTCAATAAAGTATGAATATACATCAAAGAAATCTGAGTCCTATCTCTAAGTGACTCCGGCGGTATGCCACCACGGTCTGTGTGGTCGGCTCACCTCAATCAAAAGTCTCAGAAGCCTCGGGAACCGCTAACGTCCGGGCTGCTGACTGGATGAAGGACCTGCGCACGTAGCAGAGTAAGTTATGAGCGGAAGCCCAGTAAGATCACCGACAGGCCCGCTAAGGTACCCTTGCGGGACAAGTCGCTACATGCATCATAAGCAACAACATACTATAGTAATCATACAATAAAGTAGTAACCAGAAGTCTCAAGGATTATGCCCATCCAACGTAAGGCATAGGTCAACTCAGCGGCAGTTTGGAGGTCCAATCTCTACTCCCGTGCCGACTAACCTAGACCTACGATGGACTAGCAACACCACTACTAAGTATCAACCATATACCGTGACCCGAAGTCACTATCACAATCATGAATAAGTAGACCAACGACCCGTAGTCGTTGGCTCATCTCAAATCTGTCTACGATCGCACCACACCCCCTGTCAAGTGCGTCGTATCTCAATAAATCAAGTGACCACACCACACCCCCTGTCAAGTGTGTCACGTCTCAAAGATCAAGTGTCCACACCACACCCCCTGTCAAGTGTGACACATCTCATAGTATAGGCGACACCACACCCCCTGTCAAGTGTCCCTCTAACAGTATTAATATCCACGACATTAATAACAATAACAGAAATAATAACATAAATATTAATAACGATAATATTTCACAGTCACCGTAACCCAGGTTGGTTATGCTAGCTGAACGTAAGGCGAAGGTTAACCCGACCACAGTTTGGGGGTACAATCCCTACTCCCATGTCGTTCAACCCAAGTTTACGTATAGACAGCACTACCCAACCCGGCACGTGAACAAATCAAGTACCAATATCATACAAAAGCCGGCAAAATCCTCGGCAAGACATTTATCATAACATGCCGGCAACATCCTCGGCCATGTCCCAAGTTCTTGCTATCTAAGCATGGCGTAGCAAGCGTTACTACGATATACATTTAAGCTACCTCGACGTAGCGTTTAGACCGGCACATACCTCGGTCGAGTCACAATCTCGCTATTTATAACAAACAATAATAGCAAGTAATTCACATCATTAATCCTAACCATTGTTAGGTATATATATGCGTACATGAAGTATACTAGCATGAAGGAAGAGTCCACAAGCACAATAGAGGTCAAGTCTCACTTACCTCGAAATTCGGGCTCAAATGCCGGGAAGAATCTCCTTTCCCGCTCGCCTCGTCCGCGAAGGACTCTCCACTTGGTCTATTAAGACAAGATATAGCACATATGAGTGCTCAATTATAGCTATTTAAGCCTATAGGCATCCTAGGGTAAACATTACCAAAATGCCCCCGGGTAGGGCCGAGCCCTAAATTTACAAAATGTACTTTTCCGGACTCCCCACGCTCCCGTGAGTCCAAAAGTACACTTAGATTCCACATGCGAGCCTTGCTCGATGTCTTTCCCCAATTCTTAAGAATCTAGGGTTCTAACCCATTTCCAAGAATCAACCCTTTGATTCTTGTGTTAATCAACATAAAGATGGATTGAAAGGGCTTACCTTAAGTGTAAGTATGATTGGGTCTTCAAGAAATACCCAAAAATCGCCTCAAGAGCTCACCAAATGATTTTTATAAGTTATGAACCGAAATGGCCTTTTTATAGCAGTTTTTGCCTCTGTGACAGCTTCTTTTGAAAAAATCATAAATTTTGATAGGAATGTCCAAATGACCTGACACCGATGCCATTAGAACCACAAGTCAAAGGGCTACAACTTACATGTTTTGAGGTTTTCCTAATTCCTTACGGATTGGCCGGAAAATCAGCTTTTATCCGGCTGTTTGCGCCAAAACAGAACAGAAAAGTCGCACCAGATTTTCTACTGTTTTAGGGGCAAAACGGGACCCTACGAAGCTCGGAATGATCCCAAATTTTGCACACAAGCCATAAAATACTTGGGTGACATGCTCGTCAAGACGGAACTCAATTCAGACCTCCAGAACTCAAAAAGTGGGTCCCACAGCAAAGGTTCAATTTTCGACTTTCGCCAAAATAGCGAAATTTAACCAAACGACCTCGGAATCCAATTCCGAAAGTTGCTACAAGTCACAAATGACTATACAAACCTAACGGAACTTTCGGATCTCTCATCGGAGCTCATTTGCTCAAATCGAGCTCGGAAACCTCTTTTAACTCTTTTAAACTTCCGAAACGGGGACTTTATCAAAAGTCCTATCAAACGAGGTCCGTTTTCAATTTTGAAGGTTGCTACATATCATAAATGACGAGACGGACCTAACGGTGTGCTCGGATTTTCCATCGGGGTTCGTTTACTCAAAACGACCTATCGAAACCCCAAATTCCTTTCCGGAACTTCATAAACGGATCCTTTTCTCGAAAACCTATCAAACGGACTCCGTTTCGACTCAGATTTCACAGACGGGTCATAAATGACCTAACGGAGCTTTTGGGACTGTTGACACGCAAATCGAGGTCCCGGATCCCGTAACGACTATTTGAGGATCGTTACATTCTCCCCCACTTAGACTCTCGGCCGTCCTCGGACGAGCCTAAGTCTAAGGTAGGATCCACACACTAGGCACGGAGATGGCACGGATTTCGAGGACCCCTCGGTACCACCCAAAATCAATAAAACTTAAAAATGCAAATTCAGGCTTAGAAAATACAAGGATTTCATACCTGAATCATCGAACAAGCGCGGATGCCTCTCACGCATCTCGGACTCAAGCTCCCAAGTGGCCTCGGCAATGGAGTGATGCCCCCACTGAACTCTCACAAGCGGGATCACCTTCGATCTCATCTTACGGACCTCTCTAGCCACAATAGCAATAGGCTCCTCCGAATAAGCTAAGTCGCCATCTACCTCCACGGAAACCATATCGATCACATGAGACAGATCGTGAACATACTTCCGGAGCATGGACACATGGAACACCGGATGAACAGATAGAGAGGGAGGCAAAGCCAGTCTATAAGCAACGGCGCCAACGCGCTCCAATATCTCAAAAGGCCCAATGAACCTAGGACTGAGCTTGCCTTTCTTCCCAAATCTCATAACACCCTTCATGGGCGACACTCTGAAGAATACCCGGTCCCCAACCATGAACTCAAGATCTCTCTGCCTCCGATCTGCATACGATATCTGCCGGCTCTGAGCCGTGCGGAGTCGATCCTGAATAACCCGGACCTTATCTAAGGTCTGCTGCACCAAATCGGGCCCCAACACCTGGACCTCACCAGACTCGAACCAACCGATAGGCGAGCGACATCTCCGACCATACAATGCCTCAAACGGAGCCATCTGGATAGAAGCCTGATAGCTATTATTATACGCAAACTCTGCTAGCGGCAAATGGCTATCCCAATGGCCTCCAAAATCAATAGCACACGCCCTCAACATATCCTCGAGGATCTGAATGGTCCGCTCAGACTGGCCATCAGTCTGCGGGTGAAATGCAGTGCTGAGATCGACCCGAGTACCTAGCTCTCTCTGAAAAGATCTCCAAAACTGAGCTGTGAACTGAGCACCTCGGTCAGAAATGATAGAAACAGGAGCACCATGCAATCTCACAATCTGCTCAATGAAGATACGAGCCAGACGCTCCGAGGTATTAGTAGTCCTCACTGGAATGAAGTGAGCCGACTTCGTCAGTCGATCAACTACTACCCACACCGAATCATGCTTACCCACGGTCAGCGGCAAACTAACTACGAAATCCATAGTGATCTGCTCCCACTTCCACTCGGGAATGGGCATAGACTGGGTCACCCCGGCTGGCCTCCGGTGCTCATATTTCACCTGCTGACAATTCAAACAGCGAGATACATAATCAGCAACATCCCTCTTCATCCCTTTCCACCAATACAGCTCTCGAAGATCATGATACATCTTCGCAGTACCCGGATGAATGGAATATCTCGAACTGTGAGCCTCTGCCAAAATCATCTGCCTCAGCTCCACAATGGCTGGAACACATACCCGGCCGTTAAGCCGCAAAGCACCATCATCACCAATCACGAACGAGGACACTCCCCCACTCAGGACCCTGTCCCGGAGATCTCTCAGATAAGGATCCTCGAACTGCCTTTTCCGAATCTGGGGAAGCTAAAGACGACTGAGACCCCACATATGCAAGCACCCGGCCTGGAACAGAATCATCAAACCGAACCCCACTAATGGACAAAGCCTGCAACTCACGGGCCAACGGCCTCATATCAGCATCAAGATAGGCGAGGCTACCCATGGACTTCCTACTCAAGGCATCGGCTACAACATTAGCCTTTCCGGGACGATACCGGATAGAAAGATCATAATCCTTCAGCAGCTCTAACTAGCGGCGCTGTCTCCCGTTCAAGTCCTTCTGAGTGAACAAGTACTGGAGACTCTTATGATCGGTGAATATCTCACATGGCTCGCCATAAAGATAGTGCCTCCACAACTTCAGTGCAAACACGACAGCTAACAGCTCCAAATCATGGACAGGATAATTCTTCTCATGGACCTTCAGCTGTCTCGAGGCATAAGCTATCACCTTACCCTCCTGCATCAGAACGCTACCCAGGCCAACACCCGAAGCATCACAATATACGGTGAATCCCCCGGATCCACTAGGCAAGGCCAACACTGGCGCTGAAGTCAACAGAGTCTGAAGCTTCTGAAAGCTAGACTCACAGGCATCGGACCACAGGAAAGGAACATTCTTCTGGGTCAACTTCGTCAGAGGTGCTGAAATAGAAGAAAACCCCTCGACGAACCGCCGATAATAACCTGCCAAGCCTAAGAAACTCCGAATCTCTGTAGGAGAAGTAGGCCTAGGCCAACTCTGAACGGCCTCTATCTTCTTCGGATCAACACACACCCCATCCTTGGTCACCACGTGACCTAGGAAAGATACAGAACTGAGCCAAAATTCACACTTGGAGAATTTGGCATACAACTGCTGATCCCTCAGAGTCCGAAGAACAACTCTCAAATGCTGCTCATGCTCCTCCCTGCTCCTCGAATAAACCAAGATATCATCGATAAACACAATGACGAAGGAGTCAAGGTAGGCCTTGAACACTCGGTTCATCAGATCCATGAAAGCAGCTGGGGCATTCGTAAGCCCGAAAGACATCACCAGAAACTCATAGTGGCCATATCGGGTACGAAAAGCAGTCTTGGAAACGTCCTCGGACCGAATCCTCAACTGATGATACCCCGACCTCAAATCAATCTTCGAGAAGAAGGTAGCACCTTGAAGCTGATCAAACAAATCATCAATACGCCGCAAAGGATACCTATTCTTGATAGTAACCTTATTCAGCTGCCGGTAATCAATACACATCCGCATAGAGCCATCCTTCTTCTTCACAAATAATACTGGGGCACCCCATGGAGACACACTGGGCCTAATGAAGCCCTTATCGAGCAAATCCCGAATCTGCTCCTTCAGCTCCCTCAACTCAACAGGAGCCATACGATACGGGGGAATAGATTTAGGCTGAGTGCCTGGCAATAGATCAATGCAAAACTCTATCTCCCGCATAGGCGGCAAACCCGGCAAATCATCAGGAAACACATCCGGATACTCACAAACAACCGGAACTCTATCAAGGGATAACTCCTCTGCCCGGACATCCCGAACTGAAGCAATATATCCCTCGCACCCACTAGATATCATCCTCTGCGCCTCCAAGAAAGAAATGATCCTACTCTTCGGAGAAGGCCTGGAACCTCTCCATACAACCCGAGACTCACCCTCTGCCCCGATCGTCACGGACTTGGCATGGCAATCCAAAGTCGCATGACAGGAAGCCAGCCAATCCATGCCCATAATGACATCGAAATCAGACATATCGAGCAGCATCAGGTCCACTAAGGACTCTACACCACAGATTGAGATCATACACTGCCGATAACCCCTATCTACACATATAGAAGACCCGACAGGGGTGGCAACCATAAAGGGATCATCTAAGAAGACCAGATCCCTGCCCAAGCAAGGGGCAAATCCCGGCGACACATACGAATAGGTAGACCCCGGATCAATAAGAGCATAAGCATCGCGGCCACAGACAGAAATAATACCTGTGATGACATCATTGGATGCCTCAGCATCCTGACGAGTCATAGCATAGACCTGCGCCGAGCCTCCTGAACCCGGAGCTCTCTAAGACTGCTGTCTAGGAGGAATCTGAGAAACGGGCCTGGCGGCCTGAGGACCAGATGGTACCATAGCTGCGGATCCCTGGCGACCTGATGAAACATAAGGGCAACTCCTGACATAGTGCTCTGGAGACCCACACTCAAAACATCCATCACCTCTACCTCCTCTACCGCCTCTACCACCTCTGCCATGACCACCTCCAGACGAACACCTCCCATGATGCCTCTGATGGCACCTCCCGCACTGTGGCGGACCAGACTGCGAAGAGCCACCCCGCCTCTGGGATGACTGAGGCCTCGGGGTCTCTGAAGAAAAATCCTGGGCAGGCAAAGCAGCAGCCTGGGGCCTAGACTGAGAACGACCCTGATGACCCTGACCCCTCTGAGCGGATCCACTATACCCACCAGACTGACGTGACCTCTTGCCCGCCCTCTCCGCGTCAGCCCTGGCGAAGATATCCTCCATCCGCCACGCCACATCAACTATCTCAAAATATGACTTGTTGCCCATATCAGGGGCAACAGCTACCTGCATGCGGGGATGAAGACCCTCAACAAACCGGAGGACCTTGTCCTTCTCCTGAGCCACCATAGCCGGCGCAAACTGAGACAACCACAAGAACCTGGTGTCATACTCTGAAACAGACAAGTTTCCCTGCCTCAACCCCTCAAACTCGCGCCTCTGAGCATCGTGCTGACTCTGGGGCACGAACCTGCTCATGAACATAGACACGAACTCAGCCCAAGACAAAGGAGGGAGGTCACTAGACCTCTGCCGCATCATGGAGACCCACCATGTCTCCGCATCTCCCGATAATCTGAAAGAAGCACACTGCACCCCTAAGGTGTCTCTAGTACCAAGAACTGTCAAAATCTTCTCACACTTCTGAATGTACCTCTAGGCAGTACATGTAGCTGAGGTACCGTCGAACTCTGGAGGCTGAAGCTTCATGAATGACTCCATCCTCTTGGCAACCTCCTCAGTGCCCATAGGAGGAGTAGAAATAACAGGGCCTGCCTGACGAGTAGAAGCAGAAGGCTGGGCAATATGATCAGGAGCAGCCTCAGAAGTAGGCGTGCTCATAACAGGTGTGGTCGGCTGAGGAGCCGAAACAGGAGCTGCAACATCATCTCTGACAGGGACCTGATGGCTAGACAAGGCCATCAGTCTCATATACTCCTCTGAAGAGATCACAACGGTGCCTGGCACAACAGCAGGCACAGGGGGAATAGATTCTGACAGAGTCGCTGCGGACACCGCAGGGATAGCAGTGTCCTGCCTAGTGGCTGACGGGCGACCTGCCCGACTCTTCTTAGCAGCTGGCGGCTGCGTAGGTGCTGATGGCTCTCCCGCAGACGCGGCTGTAGAAGATGCAGCCCTCCTGGCTGAGGATGCTCGCGTCCTCGCCATCTGATACAATACACGAAAAAGGGTCAGCACCTATATAAGCTACTCAGCACGAATAGAGATGAAACGAAGGGAAAACATTTCCTAACATGCCCTTGTAGCCTCTCGCTCATAAGTATGGTCGACAACATACCCATAAGAAAGACTCTACTCAGACACTGCTCCAAGACTCCTAGGATTCGAATTAGAACCTAGGGCTCTGATACCAAACTGTCACGACCCAATTTCCAAGGGCTCGTGATGGCACCTAAACAACATTTGCCTAGGCGAACCAATGAAACAAGATGCGGAAAAGAACAATAATGTGAAAAGATCATAAATGGATATATAAATATAAAAGGGTGAAGTCCAAAAGAATATATCTACAAAAGAATTGGAGCATTCTAAGAGTGACTCAATAAAGTATGAATATACATCAAAGAAATCTGAGTCCTATCTCTAAGTGACTCCGGCGGTATGCCACCACGGTCTGTGTGGTCGGCTCACCTCAATCAAAAGTCTCAGAAGCCTCGGGAACCGCTAACGTCCGGGCTGCTGACTGGATGAAGGACCTGCGCACGTAGCAGAGTAAGTTATGAGCCGAAGCCCAGTAAGATCACCGACAGGCCCGCTAAGGTACCCTTGCGGGACAAGTCGCTACATGCATCATAAGCAACAACATACTATAGTAATCATACAATAAAGTAGTAACCAGAAGTCTCAAGGATTATGCCCATCCAACGTAAGGCATAGGTCAACTCAGCGGCGGTTTGGAGGTCCAATCTCTACTCCCGTGCCGACTAACCTAGACCTACGATGGACTAGCAACACCACTACTAAGTATCAACCATATACCGTGACCCGAAGTCACTATCACAATCATGAATAAGTAGACCAACGACCCGTAGTCGTTGGCTCATCTCAAATCTGTCTACGATCGCACCACACCCCCTGTCAAGTGCGTCGTATCTCAATAAATCAAGTGACCACACCACACCCCCTGTCAAGTGTGTCACGTCTCAAAGATCAAGTGTCCACACCACATCCCCTGTCAAGTGTGACACATCTCATAGTATAGGCGACACCACACCCCCTGTCAAGTGTCCCTCTAACAGTATTAATATCCACGACATTAATAACAATAACAAAAATAATAACATAAATATTAATAACGATAATATTTCACAGTCACCGTAACCCAGGTTGGTTATGCTAGCTGAACGTAAGGCGAAGGTTAACCCGACCACAGTTTGGGGGTACAATCCCTACTCCCATGTCGTTCAACCCAAGGTTACGTATAGACAGCACTACCCAACCCGGCACGTGAACAAATCAAGTACCAATATCATACAAAAGCCGGCAAAATCCTCGGCAAGACATTTATCATAACATGCCGGCAACATCCTCGGCCATGTCCCAAGTTCTTGCTATCTAAGCATGGCGTAGCAAGCGTTACTACGATATACATTTAAGCTACCTCGACGTAGCGTTTAGACCGGCACATACCTCGGTCGAGTCACAATCTCGCTATTTATAACAAACAATAATAGCAAGTAATTCACATCATTAATCCTAACCATTGTTAGGTATATATATGCGTACATGAAGTATACTAGCATGAAGGAAGAGTCCACAAGCACAATAGAGGTCAAGTCTCACTTACCTCGAAATTCGGGCTCAAATGCCGGGAAGAATCTCCTTTCCCGCTCGCCTCGTCCGCGAAGGACTCTCCACTTGGTCTATTAAGACAAGATATAGCACATATGAGTGCTCAATTATAGCTATTTAAGCCTATAGGCATCCTAGGGTAAACATTACCAAAATGCCCCCGGGTAGGGCCGAGCCCTAAATTTACAAAATGTACTTTTCCGGACTCCCCACGCTCCCGTGAGTCCAAAAGTACACTTAGATTCCACATGCGAGCCTTGCTCGATGTCTTTCCCCAATTCTTAAGAATCTAGGGTTCTAACCCATTTCCAAGAATCAACCCTTTGATTCTTGTGTTAATCAACATAAAGATGGATTGAAAGGGCTTACCTTAAGTGTAAGTATGATTGGGTCTTCAAGAAATACCCAAAAATCGCCTCAAGAGCTCACCAAATGATTTTTATAAGTTATGAACCGAAATGGCCTTTTTATAGCAGTTTTTGCCTCTGTGACAGCTTCTTTTGAAAAAATCATAACTTTTGATAGGAATGTCTAAATGACCTGACACCGGTGCCATTAGAACCACAAGTCAAAGGGCTACAACTTTCATGTTTTGAGGTTTTCCTAATTCCTTACGGATTGGCCGGAAAATCAGCTTTTATCCGGCTGTTTGCGCCAAAACAGAACAGAAAAGTCGCACCAGATTTTCTACTGTTTTAGGGGCAAAACGAGACCCTACGAAGCTCGGAATGATCCCAAATTTTGCACACAAGCCATAAAATACTTGGGTGACATGCTCGTCAAGACGGAACTCAATTCGGACCTCCAGAACTCAAAAAGTGGGTCCCACAGCAAAGGTTCAATTTTTGACTTTCGCCAAAATAGCAAAATTTAACCAAACGACCTCGGAATCCAATTCCGAAAGTTGCTACAAGTCACAAATGACTATACGAACCTAACGGAACTTTCGGATCTCTCATCGGAGCTCATTTGCTCAAATCGAGCTCGAAAACCTCTTTTAACTCTTTTAAACTTCCGAAACGGGGACTTTATCAAAAGTCCTATCAAACGAGGTCCGTTTTCAATTTTGAAGGTTGCTACATATCATAAATGACGAGACGGACCTAACAGTGCGCTCGGATTTTCCATCGGGGTTCGTTTACTCAAAACGACCTATCGAAACCCCAAATTCCTTTCCGGAATTTCATAAACGGATCCTTTTCTCGAAAACCTATCAAACGGACTCCGTTTCAACTCAGATTTCACAGACGGGTCATAAATGACCTAACGGAGCTTTTGAGACTGTCGACACGTAAATCGAGGTCCCGGATCCCGTAACGACTATTTGAGGGTCGTTACATTGATCCTCTTTTATTATTATTATTTTATTTAATTTTCAAATTAAACCTCACTATAAAAATATTACCATAATTTAATGATTTTGAAAAAAATTCGGGACAAAATTGGGTGTCAACAGCTGCCCCTCTTTACCCGAAAAGGATGAAAGAGTTTTCAGGGTAAAGAAAGTTGACGTGAAACCCATTTTGTTACGACAAAGCCAAATATTTTGATTCCAAGGACCAAAGTGCGAGGCTTATAGACATGACCGAACTCCGGTTTCCGAGTTCCCTACATATCTCGGGCTGAAAGAGAATCAAGCCATATGTAGTTCGACGCGATTTGAAAATCAAAGACGAGATAGTAGCGACTACTCAAGAGCGGGAAAAGAGGCTTGTAATTACCCAAGTTATGAAAATGTGGTCGACGACACACCCATAAAGAGGGATTTACACGGACATAGCTTCCACTGCACCTCAATAACCGAGCCATCTTGTCTTCAATCTCAAACCTCAGACTCAGGGTTAACAAGAGACTTACCTCTAGGGTGGATGACTTATGCGGGTGCGATTCTTCAGGTCTTCGTTGACGAGTCTAGCTCACATCAACGATTGCCCCGGTTCATTGCTAAGAAAAGCTCCATGTTATGCTCCAAACCCTGCTGCGGTGCTGCTAAAAATCCTGTAATAATCTTAACAAGCGGTAAGCGTGCGACGGCTAATAAACTGTAATAATTGGAATAAGAAATAGATAAAGTGATAAAATTTTAAATGCGGGTTGCGGTATCATCGATAAGTTCTTCATTCGATCAACTGACAAAGTACTCCGCCTGGAGAACCTCTAAGCTGATCCTTATTCTGAAACAGTAAAGCAAGATAATAAGTAAAGCGAGAACGAATTGTAAAATGCAAGGCTTTCATAAAATAAGTTGACTAACGAGACATAATATCTCAAGTTGACCCGTCCAATCTATAGCCTACGCAGGTAACACAACGTTCATTTATAAGGCGAATGAGCCCAAAACATTCAATTGTAAGGCGAATGAGCCTAAAACGTTCAATATAAGGTGAACGAGTAGCAGCCTGCAAAACAAAGTTGCAAATTGGATTAATAAAGGCAAGATAATGCAAAATAAATAAGCAAAGCTGTGTCTTGTTGCTTGTATTGATAGTGCTGCAAAGCATTGAATACCTTCAGTTCTTATTGAATCTGATGTTCAATTTCTGCAAATTTACTGTAAATGCGTTAGAAAACGAGTGAATCATAAAGCAAAAGCTATAATGAAAAAAGAAGAAATAGATTTGCGCTGCATATGCGACAAGGCGAATAATCTTTGAGAAACTGATGGTTGATGGTAGGAATAACAACAAAAGAGCCTTCAATTGCCTATGATAGGCTTCATAATAATGCCTCCAATTGCTTATGGTGGGCTTCAAATGATAACGATGTCTTCGCTTGCTCACGATAGACTTGATAATAAGACCTCCGATTGCTTACGGTACGATCGATAACAAAAGAGCCTTCAATTACCTATGATAGGCTTCAGAATAATACCTCCAATTGCTTATGGTAGGCTTCAACGCTAATGAAGTCTTCGCTTGCTCACGATAGACTCATAATAAGGCCCCGATTTCTTACGGTAGGCATGATGTAATTTGTAAGTGCAAGCTGCAGTATCTTTGATAAATTGTCTTCCTATCCACTGGCGAAGCAATAAAGCAAATGCGAAGGCATAGTGCAAAGCATTTTCAACAATCTTGAAAAATCAACTGGCAAGCCGGTCGGGCACGAAGCAAGGAGGGTCTTAGGGTTGATTGTCGAACAAATCCGCTGGCGAACCGGTCCGACACAAAGCAAGGAGGGTCTCAGGGCTGACCTATTAACCAGAAAAGTAAAACAAGACGTAATACAAAGAAAATGCGAAGGCATAATTTAAAGCAAGTGCAAAGCAATTTGAACAATCTTGACAAATCAACTAGCAAGCCGGTCGAGCACGCAGCAAGGAGGGTCTTGGAATTGATTGTCTACAAATCAGCTGGTGATCCGATCCGGCACAAAGCAAGGAGGGTCTCAGGGCTAACCTGTTAACCTGTTAAACTAAGAGTAAAGCAAGTCATAATATAAAGCAAGTGCGAAGTCATAATTGAAAGCAAGTGCAAAGCAATTTAGCGTGAAATGTAAAGTAACGCAAAAGCTATTTAGCGAATCAACAGGCGTGAAAGTCCAACAAAAGAGAAGCCCCGCCTGGTGGTCAACCTGAAAAACGTAAAGCAAGGCATCAATTTTAAAGCAAGTGCGACAACATAATTTAAAGCAAGTGCAAAGAAAAGCAGTGCGGGAATGTAGAGCAGTGCAAGAGCCATTTGGCGAATCAATAGGTGAGATAGTCCAATAAAGGGAATCCTCGTAGCCGATGGTCAACCTGAAACAAAGCGATGCCCTATTTCGCTTAGTTTCGAAAACACAAAACAAGCCTCTGCTTTGTCGCCTATTAGGAATGAAAGTCATAGGGGTAGAAATGTCGCCTATTCGGCAATAACTCATGACAAAGCATAATGCTTTAAGTCATGAAAAGGGATTGCGACGCAATCTGCAAGGCAATTTTGGATGCTCGTTCAATAAATTGTTCATCCATAATGTGAATGATCCTTTCATCAGAAGCTTTCATGTTCCTGCTCCCAAAGAAAAATTGTTAGTTTTGGGGAGGGAAGGGGAAGCGTTTGATTTGTGCAGACTTCATCCTGATCTTGCTGCTTCTGCTGCTTCCTTGTCTTCATTGGACTTGGATTTGCGAATTGCTTTCAGAAACTTGGCTCATGAACTCAAATAGCATAGATTTTGAAAAAAATAGAGGCAAGATAAAATGTTTTAATGCAATATAGCAAGTGAAATAAGCATGCAAATGAAGTCAAAGATACATTTTGAAAATTTTGTCTTGACTTAAACTTGTAACATATCTTAAAACAAACTGAACGTCCTTTGCCTTGAACCTTGCACTGTTTGCTTAACCAATTACAGAATTCTTGCCGACTCATCTTTAATAACCCACACCGCTTCTTGCAAAATTCTGCCCCAGTTATTATCTTTTGCATCTCCAACTCGCTTTGCAAAAACTGCCCCAGTTGTCCTTCTTGGGAAAAAATGAAAATTTAAATGCTAAAGGGTCGAGCCCGATGGGGGAGCCTACGTATCCCTCCTTGGGAATCAGACCGTGCGTAGTTCTGCATCACTGCTTCGGTGCCATATACCAACAAACAAAAGCTGCCCCAGTTGAGGTTCTAACAGCAGTGCGATATCCAAAGAGCGCAGACAATAATTTACAGTGCATCGCTTTAAATTGTTCAGTTGTTTTGCCATACGTTACAAGCAAAGCTTTGGCAGGTTTATCAATTTTAATTTTGAAATAGAAACAAATGCAAGCGTAAATAATAATAAGAATGAGATGCATTTTATTTCAACTTTCATAAATTCAAAATGAGTTGATTCAGATTAACATAAGCTTTAAAGTACAATGCAATTCAGGGCCTCAATCTGAATTAAAATTGAAAATAATGCTACTAAGTTCAATCGCTAAGTTCTTTCAAACAATGCCATTAGCTTCTGGTACTGCATCGTTCACGAGCTAAAGCGTCTACCATCAATCAGATCTTGAATCTTGTGTGATTTGCATGGTCAGCCAACTTACAAATCAAACTTCTGCTAGAGAAATAAACAAAACAAAGAAACCTCAAAGGGTAACTATGTTAGTTTGCATGTCATTCATAAGATTGCACACAAGCAAACAACACCTAGTATTTAATGCATTTTGAGCAAACAAAGCAAGGCAAGCAATTAATATGTGACAATCACAAGTAGTTGAGCATAAATAAATATGCAAACATGTCTTACCCTGCGAGGTGCCTCTTTATGCCAGAGGTGGGCCTAAGACGCGCAAACAAGTGGTAACGAAAAATAGTTCATGCCAGTTTTGAGCGATTCAGACTTAGAGTAAGCAATAAATAATAACAATCATCTCTCCGCCTTGACACTGCAATTCCGTTATCCCAACTATCTTCCAAAAGTTGGTGTCAACTCGAAATTTTAACACAGCTCATGCTCTCTACAGCATCTGCACAAAATTCTAAACCCAAATGCCTAAAACCCGAAACAATCCTCCATAGCTTTTGCAAACATCCACACTCCTCCAAGCACAACTCCGAATTGTTTCACAACATCCAGGGGTGAGATTTCCAACTGCCTTCACAATACCAGATTGCAAATCATGAAAGGTGCCAATTGGCCGTTCAAAAATAAAACCTCACTGGTCCTCGGCTTTAGTCAAGCCTCTCAGCTTTCTAGGTTTTGCAAGGCTCACAGACCTTGTTCATAGGGCTCCTCACTGGTCCTCGGCTTTAATCAAGCCTCTCAGTTTCCTAGGTAGCCAAGACCGCACTGGTCTTCAAGGAGGGACCCCATTGGTCGTTTATAGACATAGGGGCTTCACTCTCCTAGTATGCGACAAGCATACTTCATTCCATAAGAATTTGCAGCTGGTTAGTCAACATGGGCCTGCACACACGCAAAGCCATTCACGAGAGGGACCCCACTGATCTTTTAAAGACACCAGGGGCTTCGCCTCTTAGATCTCACTACACCATACCATCTCCAAAACACAAACCAATCAAATCTGCCTAACTTTTCCCGGACTGCAATTCTGTCTATGATCTCAAATTCTATGTGGACTGCTATGACCACATAGATTCTGCTAAATTCTTCCATTTTCTGACCTAAAAGACAACATAGGAGACAAAATTCTAAATCTGATTTTGCTCAAAACATGGTTAGGACTGAGGATTCGTCATCATATAGCACATAATATGCATTGTCGTTGGATTTTAAAAATTCGTTGATGTAAGGGCGGTTTCCTAACTATGGAGGCGGTACCAAGGACCGGGTCCAGACTAAGGTGTAAATGCATGCATGCTCCTAATCTCCTTCTAAGAGTGGGCTAACGGTTGAGGCTGATTCGACCTATGCGGGATAAACTTGGCCCCATAAACCAGTAAAATCGGCCATGACAAAACCAGGCAAACCATATCCCAACTAACTTTGGTGACACGAAAGAAATTCAAAGAGTTAGGAAGGACAATGTCCTTTCATTATTATTGCCTGTCAAGCGGGCCCCCCGTGATGAAATCGAGGAGATGAAAGAGAATTGACAGGCTCCATGAGGGAGGAAATATGAACAGAATGCAAATGCAGACTATGCACAAATAAATGTAATACATGCTTTATAAGGCAAACCAAACAAACGTATATAATAAAGCAAATAACTTAGACATGCTAGTTGCAAATAATTGGAAACCTTTATGGTCAAAACCTTTATTGCTCCCCAGCGGAGTCGCCATGCTGTTGAACTCCAAAAATTACCCCGAAAAGGATAAATTCTGCAATATCGACACGATGGACTAACTCTTTTGGATTTTTTGGAGTCGCCACCCAATTTAAGGAAAAACAGGGAACCAAATTAGCAAATGCGTGCAAAAACTCTATTTTTATAAAAAAAGACGGTCTTTCTTTCAGAGATTCTAAAGGTAAGAGGTTTTATTAATTTCGGAAGAAGGTTTTTAAGACACTCCCGAAATTCCGTAAAATACGGTTAATCCGACAGGTTTCCAAATATTTACTAGTGCGCTTTTCTTTTGGAAAGAATTATTTGAATAATAATAATAATAATAATAATAATAATAATAATAATAATAATAATAATAATAATAATAATAATAATAATAATAATAATAATCAATTAAATAAATAGCTTATTTGCAAAATATATATTTTACTTGCACGCATTTGCTAAGATGGCCTCAATTTGCAATAAATTAAATAACGACTTCACAATAAAGGGTAATGCACAGCAAGCAATCAAATATTATTGATAAATAAATATTTTACATATTTATTTGCATAAATATCTGTAAGGAAAGAAATGCAAAGTTAAAGATAAAACCCAAGAAAATGATCAACTCGCGGGAGCCTTGGATTTTCTAAAATTCCTAAGTTTTATTTTGAATGATCGAGTCCAGGTCAATGTATATCCACAGTTGCAGGTTAGCCAAACACGTCCCCAAGTTGTTCGTGCCAAAATGTACCTCACAAAAAAATATGAAATTTAAACTGGATTAGTACGATAATAAAGTGTAATAATTAATGAAAATAAAATACTTATAATAAAGTAATAAAGTAATAATAATAGTAATAATAATAATAATATATAATAGTAGTAATTAAAATAATAATAATAAAAGGGGTTTGTTTTTGCAAAATTTAGGTTCAGGTTTGTATGGCGCGTCGAATAGAGGCTCGCGATTTGGTACGGCTGCAAACACAGAGCCCGGGCCGGTTGCAATGCCAAGTACCAAATCCACCACTCTATTCGATTTGTTTTGCCTCAAATGCATACGTTCATCATCGCCTTTTGCTTTAGGGACACGGGAACGGGACGGTTCAAGTGTAGTATCATGTTCAAATCGATCTCGAGGCCTCAATACGTGTATATGTATTTTTTCATTGACCATGTAGCATCGTGTTCATACCAGTCCATATACCTCAAAACTAGTAATTTTCATAGGCTTTTAGTATAGTATCTGTTCAAAGGATACGAGACAGTCCTCTAAAATATCCAAAACCAACACTAGCTTGTCGAAGTAAACTGGTCAACATCCGTTTACCAAAGTAAACGAGTCAACCGTAGGCCATCGACAATATGCAGGAGCCGGAATCCAGAACCACGAAACAGGCCACAAGAGAAACCATCAGTAGGAGTAATATTCAACAAAGCAATATAGCTGTAAAGGAAGCAATTCAAGAATGTAAATAATCCGATCTATAACCCAGACACGGCAGAGATCCATGAATGGGTCCTATTCAATCAACATAATCCCTGCAAAAGAACTAATAGGAGCAACAGAACAACATCTGTTCAAAGAGTATCAAACAGCCTATAATCCAAAACAGATTAGACCATCGCCGATCGAAAATAAATTGGGTTTCAGTTGAACGGGTCAATGGCAAAGTGCAAGTGATAAAACTCTTTTTTTCTGGCCAAAGCAGTGGTTATAACAGCCAATGATGCAAACATTTGAAACCTATTTCACGAACTTAGACGGAAAAAGATGTTGGAGAAAAGGGTATGCCGGAAATGGGTTTATCCGGTGAAACCAAACGGCGCAGTCGACATACGGAGAGGAGCGACTGCCGGTGAAATTTCCCGGCATGACTCCGGTGAAGCTCGCGGCGTCACTGCCACTCTCCGTTTCTAATATCTTTCGTTCCCTTTTTTCCCGTTTCCCGATCTGGGTTCCATTTGAATTTGCCAGTGGTGGGTGTTGTTATTGCCCCTGTTTTATCCGTCCCTTTTGGTGTGTGTGTGTGTGTATGTATGGGTGTGTAAATTGTGGTGAGGTGTTGTCAAGAAGATCTGAAAATTTTGGGGTTGTGGGGTGTAAGGAAGATAAATGAACAAAAATGGGTGTTGTGTAGAAAATAGTGAGTAAAATGGGATCTGATTTTTTGATGAAAATGTGTAAAATGGTGCAAGGATGATGATAAAAAAAATGATTAGGAGGCTAGGGTTTTGGGATAAGAGTATATATATATGGGTAGGTAATTTGCACAAATAGGCTAGTGTTTAGGGGAGGGAGCGGATTTGGTCTCAATATACAAAAAAAAAAAGTAAATGGGTTGTACGGGTGGGTTAAAATTTGAGGGATTTTGCAAATTTAGCACATTCTTTGAAATTTTAATTGATCCTCTTTTATTATCATTATTTTATTCAATTTTCAAATTAAACCTCAACTATAAAAATATTACCATAATTTAATGATTTTAAAAAAAATTCGGGACAAAATTGGGTGTCAACAGTAGTTAGACTGTTAGAGCTAGGAATTAAGAGGATCCAGATTGCTAAGGAAAAGATGGATTTGGGTCTAGCAATATAATACTAGTACAAAAAGTTATAACACTATCAGTCATATAATTTAAATTCAATTCAAAATATTAGTATCATATTTGAATCTCATCATCATATCATCAAACTGTATTTACGACTTGTGTCAAAAGGAAAAAAAATATCGCGTATAAAGTGAGTATTTTATGTCTGCACTTTCAATAATAAACAGAAAGTAGATGAAGTAGAATGAATTATAAGCCAACAGTATACACTGTCTGTCCTTAAGAAATCTAATCCTCTCACAGTTACCCAATGTTTATGGATTATTTCTCCCAGAGTAGAATATAATTAACCTTACTGTGATAGCAATAATTCAAATCACAGTGAACAGCAAACTCAAAGAGCGGTAGCAAATCACACTGACTCAGAACTTACTTTTTATTTTTGAAAGCAAATGCAGAGAGTAAAGAGAGAGATTGGATAATTTCAGATGAAGAAATAAGGCATAATGCCTCTGTATTTATAGTCACAAAGTGGTAGAAGTGAAGAGATGTGAAGTCTTTTCAATGAACAGGTGCGAAGGAACCATTTTCCATTCACACCCATTAGAAAAACCCCAACAATCCCCCACATGAATGGGGAATGGCCATATGATGAAAACATGCAGAAAACTGTGTGATTCGCAAGTCTTGCTAATTGCATCTGGATAAGCAGGTTTTTCTTTGAACTTTCCGTAGTGAACATATATCAGATATACTCGGTCAATCGGTAGATTTGATATCTTTGAATTGTCGAGCTTTGGTGTATACCTAGACAATATATGTCACACAATTAATCCTTGATCATCTTTGAGTCTCATTGTTGTGTTGGTTTCAGCCATAAGCATCGCCTGGTTCCTGAGTGTGTAGAGAATTAGCCTTATAGAATTCTTCTTGAATCGGCTTCCATTTCACACTCACATAAGTGATTTCTAAACGTGTAATCCCATAGATGAACACTATTTGATAATTCCTATATCAAACTTAGATAATCATTAAAAAATGCACTTAACGCTTTATCCTTGGTTCTAAACACTGTCTTATTACGAGAATAGGTTAAGTTGTTTGATAATGTTGGAGTGGTCGTACATAACTTTGTTTGAGCTCCTTGAACCTAGATCTTGGGATCTCCAGTTTTCTAGGTAGAGTTACCACCATGACGACTTGTCCTCGGCCATAGTTCCATTCCCCTTGATGATCTCTCCACATCGTCTCTAGTTAGGCCTTTTGTAAGCAGATCCAATTCATTATCCTTTGACTTTACATAGTCAATCGTAATAATTCCTCTAGAGAGAAGTTGTCCAATGGTCTTATGTCTTCGTCGTATATGACAATTTTTACCATTATACATAAGGCTCCCAGCCCTCAATATTGCAGATTGACTATCGCAATGTATACATATAGGTGTCAACGGCCTAGGCCAAAATGGAATATCTTCCAAGAAGTTTTGGAGCCATTCAAGTTCTTCACCGGCCTTGTCCAAGGCTATGAATTGAGCCTCCATTGTAGAGTGAGCAAGCAATGTTTGTTTGGACGATTCCAAGCTACCGCTCCTCCACCAATGGTAAAAATATATCAACTTGCGGATTTTGATTTCTTTGAACCGGTGATCTAGTTTTCATCACAATATCCTTCAAAAACAGCGGGATATTTACCAAAATACGAAGCATGGTCTTGGGTATACTCCAAATAACCAAAAACTCGTTTCATTGCCATCCAGTGATTTTATCCAGGATTATATATATACCGACTAAGTTTACTTATAGCACAAACTATGTCTGGTTGGGTAAAATTCATGATGTACATTAGACTTCCCAACACTCTAGCATATATAGTCTCGTTGAGAGGTACTTTGTCCTTTGTTCTTTGTAAAAGAAATATTCACATCAATTGGAGTCTTTGAAGTTTTTAAGTCTAAATACTTGAATTTTTCAAGGACCTTTTTGATGTAATTAGTTTGAGATAATGCCAGACCTTGAGGAGTTCTATGGATTTTAATTTCCAAGATTAAATCAACAATTTCTAAGTCTTTCATTTCAAACTTGCTAGTTAGAATACGCTCAGTAGTATTTATGTTGGCAATATCTTTACTCATTATTAACATGTTGTCCACATTTAGACAAAAAATGACTACGCGATTCAGAGTGTTCTTAATGTAAACACATTTTCACATTCATTAATCTGAAAGCCATTTGACAACATAACACTATCAAATTTCACATGACATTGTTTGGGAGCTTGTTTTAGTTCATAAAGTGACTTAACAAGTCGACATACCTTTTTTCTTTCTCAGGAACCACAAACCCTTCAGGCTGTTCTATGTAGATTTCTTCCTCCAAATCTCCATTTAAGAAGGCTATATCAACATCCATTTGATGGATTTGAAGACCATACATGGCGGCCAAAAATATTAGCATCCTTATGGATGTAATTCTGCTTACTGGAGAGTATGTGTCAAAATAATCAATGCCTTCTTTTTGTCTAAAACCTTTAACAACTAATCTAGCCTTGTATTTATCAGTAGTACCATCATCTTTCATTTTTCTATTGAAAATACATTTGTAATCTAAATGTTTGTTACTAGGAGGAAGATCAACCAACTCCCACATATAGTTGCTTAATATGGATTCTATTTCACTATTGATTGCCTCTTTCTAATATGGAGACTCAGAAGAAGCAATGGCTTCTTTGTAAGTTTGAGGCTCACTTTTCATTAGGAATGTCATAAAATTTAGTCTGAAGGAAGTAGATGTCCTTTGACGTTTACCATGTGTTGGATTGTCACTATTTGGCCTACTTCCTCTGGTTTCTTCCCGAGGTCGTTTTGTATTTACACTTGACGACTCACATTCCTTTTTATACGGATACATATTTTGGAAAAAAATATAGCATTATCTGATTCAAATAACTATATTAACATGAATGTTGGGATTCTCTGATTTATTAACTAGAAATTGATATGCCTTATTATTTGCATATCCTATGAAAACACGATCAACGGCTTTGATCCTATCTTTTCCCTTTTAGGTTTGGGAACCTGTGCCTTTACCAAACACCCCCACACTTTGAGCTAATTCAAGCTATGCTTTCTTCCTTTCTATTTTTCATAAGGAATAGATTGTGTTTTTCTGTGGGGCACATGATTAAGTATTCGACTAGCCGTAAGGATAAATTTCCCCCACAAGTTCTGGGGTAAACCCGAACTTATCAATAAAGCATTCATCATCTCCTTTAACGTTCGATTTTTCCTTTCTGCAATCCCATTTGGCGTGTATGGGGTAGTTGTTTAATAAATAACGCGATATTCCAAACATATTTGTTCAAAAGGAGATTCGTACTCACCACCCCTATCACTTCTTATCATTTAATCTTTTTGTGTGTTTCAACTTCACTTTTGTATTGCTTGAATGCATCTATAGCTTCGTCTTTACTACTAAATAAATAAACATAGTAGTAACGAGTGGTATCGTCAATAAAAGTTGTGAAAATATTTCTTTCCACCGCGAGACGGTATTGACTTCATATCATAAATATCCATATGAATTAAGTCTAACGGTTCGAAATTCCTTTCAATAGATTTATAAGGATGTTTCGTAAATTTTGACTCAACACATATTTGACATTTTGAATTCTCACATTCAAATTTAGGCAATACTTTCAAATTGATCATTTTTCGCAAGGTTTTATAATTAATATTTTCCAAACGTGCATGCCATAATTCATTTGACTCAAGTAAGAAGAAGCTTGAACCTTATTATTAATAGCAACAGTCATTACATTTAGCTTAAAATGACCCTCACTTAGGAAACCTTTTCCTACAAAAGAATCATTCTTACTTAATGTAACTTTATCATAAACAAATACACACTTGAACCCATTCTTGACGAGATGTGCGGCTGATACCAAGTTATTACGCATTTCTGGAATATGAAGAACATTGTTGAGAGTCACCACCTTGCCCGAGGTTATCCTTAGGCATATCTTTCCATAACCTTCAGTTTTTGTTGTTGCAGAATTTCCCATGAAGAGTGTCTCATCGGATCCAGCAGGAGCATGTCCAGTAAACATGTCTTTGTTTGTACAAACATGGCGGGTGGCTCCAGAATCAATCCACTATTCTTTGGGATTTCCAATCAAGTTACATTAAAAAATCATTGCACAAAGATCCATTTCTTGCACTCCTTTAGAAATATTTTCTTCTACCATGTTGGCTTGACCCTTATTTTTTGTATTCTTCGGAGCATGACAATCTACAGCCTTGTGTCCATATTTGCAACAGTTTCGGCAACTACCCTTGAATTTCTCCTACTCCGGGTTATTATTTGGTCCAGAAGGTTTCTTTCTTTTGTTTTGATTTGGTGGATTATTTGTCTCAACAATATTTTCTCCCATTATTGTTGAATTTCCACGAGCAACCTTCTTCTTTGCAGTCTTGCTGTCTTCCTCGATCCTCAAACGAACAATGAGATCTTTGAGTGACATCTCCTTGCGCTTATGTTTCAAGTAATTCTTAAAGTCTTTCCACAAAGGTGGTAACTTTTCAATTACCTCAGCAGCTTGAAACGCCTCATTGATGTGCAAACCTTCAATGAGAATTCATTAATAACAATATAATTAATATTTCTAACATAAATATTAATTTGGGTCATACCTTCCGGAAGGAGACCATGAATGATCACTTGCAACCCTTGGACTTGGCTAATGACAATTTTATTGTCCACCATCTTAAAGTCTAGAAATTTGACGGCCATAAATTTCTTCATTCTGGCATCTTTAGTTTTGAGCCCACCAAAGCTCCTTTGAAGTAGCAGCACTACTGTAGACGTTGTATAAGTCGTCCTCCATTCCATTCGGAATATAGTTTTTGCATAGAAAATGAGAATTTTTCCAAGCCTCAACAACAATGAAACGTTCATGTTCAGGAGTGTCGACTGCCGGGATAGGAACGTTCTCCTTAATGGACCTTTGCAAACTCAGCATGGTTAGATAAAAAAATATCTTTTGCAGCCACCTTTTGAAATCAATCTCGCCAAACTTTCCTGGCTTTTCAGCCGGTGCTGGCACCGGTGCCTGTGCTGAAGCAGTGCGGCTTTAACTTGCAACATTTGGTGTACTAGAAACACCATTATTATTTTCTGTGTTCGTTATTATTCTGTAAAACAAAATAATACAGTCAGGTTCAGACAATCTAATTTAAATCTTCAAACTGTATGTAACAACACAATTTTTTTTAATAATCTAGAATTTTTTAGTCTTCCAAACGGAATAAAAAATTTCAATAATTCGTTGAAATTTTTAATCTTCAAAACGGACTATTAAATTTGGAGTAAATTTTTTTTTAAGATTTTAGTCTGCACAACAGTTTGGAGTAGAAAATCTTTTCAGATTTTAATCTTTAGAAATAGTCTATTATCGATTAGCAGACCAGAATATATATTATATTTCTTAAGCTTGTTATATGTCTGCACATTCGATGATAAACAGAAAATAGATGAAGTAGAATGAAATTCAAGCCAAAAGTGTACACTGTCTGTCCTTAAGAAATCTAATCCCCTCACAGTTACCCAAGGTTTATGGATTAATTTCTCCCAGAATAGAATGAAATTAACCTCATTGTGATAGCGGTAATTCAAATCACCGTGAACAACGAAATCAACGAGTTGTAGCAAATCACATTGACTCAGAACTTACGTTTTGTTTTTGAAAACAAATGCAGAGAGTAAAGAGAGAGATAGGATAATTTTGGATGATTAAATGATACAGAATGCCTCTGTATTTATAGCCACAAAGTGGGAGAAGTGAAGAGGGGTGAAGCCTTTTCAATGAAAAAGTGCCAAGGAACCATTTCCCATCCACTCCCATTACAAAAACCCCAACAATGAGAACCTAACACAAAAAGATTTTGATTGCCTCTTCGGAAGATAAAGATGAAACATCTTGAACAATTATGTTGTTTTCTCTATTCTACTTTACGTGACAAAAGTTTAAATTATGAACATTTAATTTTGACCATGAATTTGAACATAATTTTTTCAGATTTTTAGAAATGATATTCATATAGGAATATTTAGAAACTGCACAGAAAATACGATAAGAATAATTGTTAGTATTGATAACGTTTAAAAAGTAATTCAGGAAAACATGGTTAAAATGAAACTCTTTGATTCAAGATAATTGTATGGGCCTAAAGCTGATTTAGGATCACAAATCGAATTTGGGTAAGAACACAAGCAAATCTTCATATCAAAGTTAAGATAATTCTAAGAACAAGCGAGAATGCGAGAAAATAATGTGATTGCAATATATAACTGCAAGTAAAAATTTTGGCAGAGTTTCTGTAAGTATTTCTGAATGAATACAATGTAAAATGAAGTGCTATTTATAGATACAAGGGCCTGTCCACGTTCCCCACGACTGGTAGAGGCCAAACCCACATCCTGAGCATTTATTGATGGAGTTAGTGGGCTGCTGAGCCGCTAAAACCGAGGTGTTCCACCGAGGTCCAAAGATATGACCTCGGTGATGTGACTTTGTTGTTCGATCGAGGTGTGTGTCATCGAAGCACAGCTTGTGGCTCACCTTCGATGACGACATTGGTGCTCGACCTCGGTAATTCAATCGCTTGCCTCGGTCTCTCTCCTTTGGAACATTGGTTCGATTGTCCTTGATCCATTATACCAAAGTGCTACCTGAGCACGTTTATTTTTACCCAGTACAGATAGTCTCTCCACTCCTCGGGTGAGTGCCAGGATCGCCGAGGAGTGGAATGAATTTAAGCGGGAAGCTGACGTGGCTCAACCCTATCCAAGAGTTTCAAAAGGTTACACGCCTTTTCAAATTACTGTTTCGCATTACGTGGCGACCGTTCATTGGCTACCGAACGGTCGCGCTGACTTTTTTGCTTTCTCCAATGTTTCAGTCATCATTGCCTTTCCCACTTGCATGTGTGTACTCCCTATAAATACTTCACTTGGAGACCTTGAAAACCTTTTGCAAACAGTAGAAAAACAGAAAGAAAGCTTCCATTTCTCAAACAACTTTCTTGACTTCAATCTTCTTTCTTGCGATAAAAATCTTCTTTCAAATCTCACACTATGTCAGCTGCAACCTACGGACAAGGGACTAGCTATTCCGGCGAGAGAGCCGAGCGTTTTGCCACCGCGATTGTGAGCAGTGATTTTATCCCCACTGTGCCGGCGCTGCAAGTCATAGAGGCAGAAGGCGGTGTGGAAGCGACGTGCATGCCCACTGGCTCAAGGAGGCGCAAGGCAAGGGCTGGTCGCGACAAGGCTGAAGTGAGCTTTGCTGTCGATGAGGGTGACAACGACCACGATGATGACAGAGGTGACGTCGCTGGTGACGACGTCACCAGCATCAAAGAAGTAGGTGGCCTAGTGGGCGAGACCGGGGTCAATAGAGAAGCAAGTGGCCAAGCGGGCGAAGCTGGCAAGGACGGGTCTCAGACCGAAGCTGGCACTTCAAAGAAGTCTAGGAAGAAGATTCCCCTAGAAGTGGAGATAGACCCTCAGTTGGTTATCCCTTCAAATTTCAACAATGGTAAGGACCTCAAAGTCCAAATTCAATCGGATGCCCAAAAGGGGAAGAAAAGAAATATACCAGTGCATGTCTCTCCGAGTGTGATAATCGAGGATGTGATTGAGGCTAATCGGGCTGATTGCCGATGGGGGCCCGAGGTGGAAATTAGAGTTCCAGGCCCGGACGCGGCTGCCTCCACTCATGTTGTAGGGTATTCTTCGGTCTTCACATACCCTTTCACCATAGGATTTGATTTTCCAGTTCACCCTATAATCGACACATTTTGTCGATCGTACAACATGTGTTTGGATCAATCGGGCCCCGGGGTTTTGAGGGTTGTACAAGACCTCGAATATTTAAGTAGGTTAGCTAAGTTGCCCTTCACTTTTCAACACCTGATCTCTCTCTATTACCCCTATTTTCATAAAGCCGGGGTGGTAGCTCTCCTACCCCGTGGATCTTATGCTATTTTGAGCAAGAGCGAAGACCAGGCGACCGAGGTTGGAATGATCGTTATGTGCTCATTCCTATGAGGCTGCTATCAACCGAACCTGGCTACCCCGAAGAGTGGAATGCTCAACGTAAGTGTTTTTGTTTTCGTTTGGCCTTCGATCACCATAGTGTAACGACCCTCAAATAGTCGTTACGGGAATCGAGACCTCGATCTGTGTGTCGATAGTCTCAAAAGCTCCGTTAGGTCATTTATGACCTGTTCGTGAAATTTGAATCAAAACGGAGCCCGTTTGATAGGTTTTCGAGAAAAGGATCCGTTTATGAAATTCCGGAAAGGAATTTGGGGTTTCGATAGGTCGTTTTGAGTAAACGAACCCCGATGGAAAATTCGAGCGCACCGTTAGGTCCGTCTCGTCATTTATGATATGTAGCAACCTTCAAAATTGAAAACGGACCTCGTTTGATAGGACTTTTGATAAAGTCCCCGTTTCGGAAGTTTAAAAGAGTTAAAAGAGGTTTCCGAGCTCGATTTGAGCAAATGAGCTCCGATGAGAGATCCGAAAGTTCCGTTAGGTTCGTATAGTCATTTGTGACTTGTAGCAACTTTCAGAATTGGATTCCGAGGTCGTTTGGTTAAATTTCGCTATTTTGGCGAAAGTCAAAAATTGAACCTTTGCCGTGGGACCCACTTTTTGAGTTCTGGAGGTCCGAATTGAGTTCCGTCTGGACGAGCACATCATTCAAGTATTTTATGACTTGTGTGCAAAATTTGGGGTCATTTGAAGCTTCGTAGGGTCCCGTTTGGACCCAAAACAGTTCGGATTTTTCTGGTGCGAAACTGCTGTTTCTGCTACTGTTTCTGCTGCGAGCAGTCGGAAAAATGGCATTTTTCCGGCCAATCCGTAAGGAATTAGGAAAAACTCAAAACATGAAAGTTGTAGCCCTTTGAGTTGTGGCTTTAGTGCCATCAGTTTCAGGTCATTTGGACATTCCTATCAAAAGTTATGATTATTGGAACAGAGACTGTTACAGTGGTGAAAAAACTGCTATAAAGGGGTCATTTCGGGACAGATTTCGGGAAACCGAATTTTTATTCAAAGGAGGCGATTTGGAGGCGATTTTGGAAGGTTCAAAACGTGTATAATCATAAGGTAAGCCTCCATAACTCATTTCATATCATATATCATGAGAATCAAAGCTTGATTCATAGGAAATGAGTTAGAATCCTAAATTTTAAGATTTGGGGAAAATCAACGAGCAAGGCTCGTATGAGAAATATAATTGCATATTTGAACTCACGGGAGTGTGGGGAGTCCGGAAATTTATATTTTATTAATTTTGGGCTTGGTCCCACCCGAGGGTTTTTTAGTAATTTTACCCTAAGTCGTATATGAGCTTAGTTCTCTATAATGGAGCACTAATGAGTGCTATATTGTCTTGATAGACTTAGAGGAAAGTTTCCCGAGGACAAGAAGAGCAGGAAAGGAGATTGCTTCCTAGCTTTGAACCGGAATTCGAGGTAAGTGAGACTTGACCTCTACTTTGCTTGTGGATACGTCCAGCATGCTAGTACGCTTCGGGTACTCTTATGTGATTAGCTTAGGGCTATGTGTTAAATATGTATTGACTAGCGTTGGCTAGGTATATTACTATTAATTAAATATGAATAGTAAAGATATGAGTTGACCGAGGTATGTGTCGGTCTAGACGCTATATTGAGATAGCGATTAATTATATTGTGGGATTGCTTACTATTATTTGATCATAAATAGTGAGTACATGAGTTGACCGTGGTATCTGCCGGTCTAGACGCTACATTGAGATAGCGATGACTTATATTGTGGGATTGCTTGCTATGTCATGATTAGATAGCAAGGACCTGGGGATATGGCCGAGGATGTTGCCGGCATATCATTGATTATGTCTTGCCGAGGTTTCTGCCGGCTTATGTACGAATTTGGTACTTGTATGGTTATCAAGACGGGTTGTGTAGTGCTAACTCCTCGTAACCTTTGGTTAGACGACACGGGAGTAGGGATTGTACCTCCAAACCGTCGTCGGGTTAACCTCCGCTTTACATTGAGCTAGCATAACCAATCTTGGTTACAGTGACTGTGTAATATTATCGTTATTAATATTTCTGTTATTGTTATTAATGTCGTGGATATTAATACGGTTAGAGGGACACTTGACAGGGGGTGTGGTGTCGCCTATACTATGAGATGTGTCACACTTGACAGGGGGTGTGGTGTGGACACTTGATTATTGAGATGTGACACACTTGACAGGGGGTGTGGTGTGGTCACTAGATATTTGAGATGTGACACACTTGATAGGGGGTGTGGTGTGGTCACTCGATTGTTGAGACACGACACACTTGACAGGGGGTGTGGTGTGGTCGTATATAGACGAGATGAGACAACGACTATGGGTCATTGGTCTACCTCCTTATGATTGAGACAGTGACTACGGGTCACTGGTATGTTGTTTATGTTGACAATGGCGTTATGGCCTATAGACGGAGCCGCACAGGGTGCGTGCTGATATTGAGTGATGAATGTATTGTTGCCTACGTCCGTTGGCGGTGTTGCTAGCCTACCGTAGATTTAGGTTAGTCGGCGTGGGAGTAGAGATGGGACCTCCAAACCACTGTTTGATTGACCTAGGCCTTACGTTGGGTGGGCATAATCCTCTTTGACTTGTGTATGATATTCTGAGACTACTGGCTTACTTAATGTGTATGTGACATATGCTATCTGTATGTACATAGGTACATACGTATGGATATATATATATATATATATATATATATATATAATTATATATACTTGGATAATTATATTGTGAATATGTGCGACTGCGCTATTTATTTACGTAGAAACGACGTGCTTAGTTGCTTGCGATGCATGTTTGCGACTTGTCCTGCAAGGGTGATTTAGCGGGCCTGTCAGTGATCTTACTGGGCTTCGGCTCATAACTTACTCTGCCACATGTGCAGGTACTTCTTCTAGATAGCCATCGAGACAGTAGCGACCGTTCGAGGCTGCTGTATTATTTTGTTGAGGTGAGCCAACCGTACAGTCCACGGTGGCGTACCGCCAGTGTTGTATAGAGATAGACTCCACTTCACTTCTGTTGTATTTTATTTCGATTGAGTCACTCTATAGATGCTCCATTGGTGTTTGTTGGGTATAGTAGACAGGGGTGTCTACCTTCTTTTGGATTCCAATTTTATATATATATATATTTCATCATGTGTCTCTTATTTCAGTTTATTTCCGCATTTTTGTTTCTGTTGGTTCGCCTAGGCAATATCGTTTAGGTGTCATCACGGATCCAAATTTTGGGTCGTGACAGTTTGGTATCAGAGCTCTAGGTTCTAAGTCGAGTCCTAGGAGTCAATGGAGCAGTGTCTGAGTAGAGTCTTGCTTATGGGTATGTTGTGCACCATACTTATGAGCGAGGGGCTACAAGGTCATGTTAGGAAAATGTTTCCCTTCGTTTCATCTCTGTCGTGCGATGTAGTGTACGGGTGCTGACCCTTTTTTTCCTTCGTATATCTGCTGAGATGAGGAAGACGAGGTCATCTTCTGCCAGGGTAGCCGCTCAGGGAGCGTAGGCTGGTACATCAGCACCAGCACAGATGCGAGCCCCTACTAATGCCTGGAAAGGTCGTCCGCCAACTGTTAGGCAGGACACAGCTATTCCTCCGGTGTCTGGAGCGACACCATCAGCACCTGTTCCACTTCCATCTTTGCCAACTATCGTGTCGGGCGCAGTTGTGATTTATTCGGAGGAGTATATGAGACTAGTGGGCATGGCCAGCCATCGGGCCCCCGCTAGTAGGGATGCTGCAGTACCTGTATCGGCACCTCAGCCGACCACTCCAGTTATGAGTACGCCGACCTATGAGGCTACTCCGGATATGGGTCATGTTGTTCAGCCAGGTTCCGCTATTCCTATTCCGGTTATGGGTACCGAGGAGGTAGCTTGGAGGATTGAGTCTTTTATGAAGATCAGGCCACCTCAGTTTGATGGCACATCTGCCACTTGTTCTGCCCATCATTTTCTTCAGGAGTGTGAGAAGATTTTTAGAGGTTGCAGCGGAGAAGCATGTCGGTGTCTGCCTATGACACCAGGTTCTTGGAGCTGTCCCGTTATACGCCAGCTATGGTGGCACTCGAGAGGGACAGGGTGTTGAGATTTATTGAGGGTCTTAACCCTCTGTTGCAGTTTGCTGTCACCACAGTTGCGATTGGCATGACTTATCGCAAGGTAGTGGATGCTGCCAGGCGCTTGGAGGATGCCCATGCCAGGGTTCAGGAGGAGCGGTGCAGGCTATGCTATGACCAGGCAGGGTGCCGAGGCACCTACTGATGATATTGCAAGTATGCATTCTATTTGTGGTCGCAGTGCCGTTGTTTATTTAACCCGGGGTTTTGCTTATTTATATCTATCGCCTGGGTTTGCCCTTATTAGGGCAAGGATTGGATTTGCCCTTATTTGATGATCCTTAAATGGATGGTATATCTATCGGGAGATTTTATATGTATGAATAAGGGTTATTGGCAGCGCTTATGTTCTTATATGCGGTGTAGAGTCCCTAGTAGACTCGCTTGTTTTAGATATGACGGATTTGACGTCACTAGGGATATTGATTTATTGGTATCCTGTCATGCGACACTGGGTTGCCGTGTCGAGTCAGTGGCTATCGGTATTGAAGTCGGGATCAGAATGGCGCAGCGGTAGCGTGATGGACCCAGAATTATTTGGAGGGATTATAATGTTTTCTATTCGCTATCATTTCGGGAAATTTAGCGTTGTAGCCGACGCCTTGAGTAGGAAGTCCATGGGTAGCCTTGCCTATCTTGATGCTGATATGAGGCCGTTGGCTCGTGAGTTGCAGGTTTTGTCCATTAGTGGCGTTCGGTTTGATGATTCTGTTCCAGGCCGGGTGCTTGCATATGTGGGGTCGCAGTCGTCTCTAGCTTCCCAGATTCAGGAAAGGCAGTTCGAGGATCCTTATCTGAGAGATCTCCGGGACAGGGTCCTGAGTGGGGGAGTGTCCTCGTTCGTGATTGGTGATGATGGTGCCTTGCGGCTTAACGGCCGGGTTTGTGTTCCAGCTATTGAGGAGCTGAGGCAGATGATTTTGGTAGAGCTCATAGTTCGAGATATTCCATTCATCATGATACTGCGAAGGTGTATCATGATCTTCGGGAGCTGTATTGGTGGAAAGGGATGAAGAGAGATGTTGCTGATTTTGTGTCTCGGGGCTTGAATTGCCAGCAGGTGAAGTATGAGCACCGGAGGCTAGCCGGGGTGACTCAGTCTATGCCCATTCCCGAGTGGAAGTGGGAGCAGATCACTATGGATTTCGTAGTTGGTTTGCCGCTGACCGCGGGCAAGCATGATTCCGTGTGGGTAGTAGTTGATCGACTGGCTAAGTCGGCTCACTTCATTCCAGTGAGGACTACTTATACCTCGGGATGTTTGGCTCGTATTTTCCTCGAGCAGATTGTGAGGTTGCGTGGAGCTCCGGTATCTATCATATCCGACCGAGGTGCTCAGTTCACAGCTCAGTTTTGGAGGTCTTTCCAGAGAGAGCTGGGTACTCGGGTCGATCTTAGCACTGTATTTCATCCGCAGACTGATGGCCAGTCCGAGCGGACTATTCAGATCCTCGAGGATATGTTGAGGGCGTGTGCTATTGATTTTGGAGGCCATTGGGATAGTCATTTACCGCTAGCAGAGTTTGCATATAATAATAGCTATCAGGCTTCCATTCAGATGGCTCCGCTTGAGGCATTGTATGGTCAGAGATGTCGCTCGCCCATTGGTTGGTTCGAGTCTGGTGAG
Organism: Petunia axillaris subsp. axillaris; assembly: GCA_029990575.1. Lineage (NCBI taxonomy): Eukaryota > Viridiplantae > Streptophyta > Magnoliopsida > Solanales > Solanaceae > Petunia > Petunia axillaris. The sequence continues at coordinate 13,671,880 of JARKNS010000006.1, forward strand.
GTCCAGGTGTTGGGGCCAGATTTGGTGCAGCAGACCTTGGATAAGGTCCGGGTTATTCAGGATCGACTCTGTACGGCTCAGAGCCGGCAGATATCTTATGCAGATCGGAGGCGGAGGGATCTTGAGTTTATGATTGGGGACCGGGTATTCCTCAGAGTGTCGCCCATGAAGGGTGTGATGAGATTTGGGAAGAAAGACAAGCTCAGTCCTAGGTTCATTGGGCCTTTTGAGATATTGGAGCGCATTGGCGCTGTTGCTTATAGACTAGCTTTGCCTCCCACTATGTCAGTTCATCCAGTGTTTCATGTGTCGATGCTCCGGAAGTGTATTCGTGATCCATCTCATGTGATCGACATGGCTTCCATGGAGGTGGATGGCGACTTAGCTTATTCGGAAAAGCCCATTGCTATTTTAGCTAGAGGGGTCCGTAAGCTGAGGTCGAAGGTGATCCCGCTTGTGAGAGTTCAGTGGGGAAATCACTCCAGTGCCGAGGCTACTTGGGAGCTTGATTTTGAGATGCGCGAGAGGCATCCGCGCTTGTTCGATGATTCAGGTATGAAATCCTTATATTTTCTAAGCCTGAATTCGTATTTTAAGTTTTATTGATTTCGGGTGGTACCGAGGGGTCCTCGAAATCCGTGCCAGCTTCGTGGCTAGTTTGTGGACCCTACCGTAGACTTGGGCTCGTCCGAGGACGGCCGAGAGTCTAAGTGGGGGAGAATGTAACGACCCTCAAATAGTCGTTAAGGGAATCGAGACCTCGATCTGCGTTTCGATAGTCTCAAAAGCTCCGTTAGGTCATTTATGACCTGTTCGTGAAATTTGAATCAAAACGGAGTCCGTTTGATAGGTTTTCGAGAAAAGGATCCGTTTATGAAATTCCGGAAAGGAATTTGGGGTTTTGATAGGTCGTTTTGAGTAAACGAACCCCGATGGAAAATTCGAGCGCACCGTTAGGTCCGTCTCGTCATTTATGATATGTAGCAACCTTCAAAATTGAAAACGGACCTCGTTTGATAGGACTTTTGATAAAGTCCCCGTTTCGGAAGTTTAAAAGAGTTAAAAGAGGTTTCCGAGCTCGATTTGAGCAAATGAGCTCCGATGAGAGATCCGAAAGTTCCGTTAGGTTCGTATAGTCATTTGTGACTTGTAGCAACTTTCGGAATTGGATTCCGAGGTCGTTTGGTTAAATTTCGCTATTTTGGCGAAAGTCGAAAATTGAACCTTGGCCGTGGGACCCACTTTTTGAGTTCTGGAGGTCCGAATTGAGTTCCGTCTGGACGAGCATGTCACCCAAGTATTTGGACCCAAAACAGTTCGGATTTTTCTGGTGCGAAACTGCTGTTTCTGCTACTGTTTCTGTTGCGAGCAGCCGGAAAAATATCATTTTTCCGGCCAATCCGTAAGGAATTAAGAAAAACTCAAAACATGAAAGTTGTAGCCCTTTGAGTTGTGGTTTTAGTGTCATCAGTTTCGGGTCATTTGGACATTCCTATCAAAAGTTATGATTATTGGAACATAGGCTGTTACAGTGGTAAAAAAACTGCTATAAAGGGGTCATTTCGGGACAAATTTTGGGAAACCGAATTTTTATTCAAAGGAGGCGATTTGGAGGCGATTTTGGAAGGTTCAAAACGTGTATAATCATAAGGTAAGCCTCCATAACTCATTTCATATCATATATCATGAGAATCAAAGCTTGATTCATAGGAAATGAGTTAGAATCCTAAATTTTAAGATTTGGGGAAAATCAAACGAGCAAGGCTCGTATGAGAAATATAATTGCATATTTGGACTCACGGGAGTGTGGGGAGTCCGGAAATGTATATTTTATTAATTTTAGGCTCGGTCCCACCCGAGGGTATTTTAGTAATTTTACCCTAAGTCGATGAGCTTAGTTCTCTATAATGGAGCACTAATGAGTGCTATATTGTCTTGATAGACTTAGAGGAAAGTTCCCCGAGGACAAGAAGAGCAGGAAAGGAGATTGCTTCCTAGCTTTGAACCGGAATTCGAGGTAAGTGAGACTTGACCTCTACTTTGCTTGTGGATACGTCCAGCATGCTAGTACGCTTCGGGTACTCTTATGTGATTAGCTTAGGGCTATGTGTTAAATATGTATTGACTAGCGTTGGCTAGGTATATTACTATTAATTAAATATGAATAGTAAAGACATGAGTTGACCGAGGTATGTGCCGGTCTAGACGCTATATTGAGATAGCGATTAATTATATTGTGGGATTGCTTACTATTATTTGATCATAAATAGTGAGTACATGAGTTGACCGAGGTATGTGCCGGTCTAGACGCTACATTGAGATAGCGATGACTTATATTGTGGGATTGCTTGCTATCTCATGATTAGATAGCAAGGACCTGGGGATATGGCCGAGGATGTTGCCGGCATATCATTGATTATGTCTTGCCGAGGTTTCTGCCGGCTTATGTACGAATTTGGTACTTGTATGGTTATCATGACGGGTTGTGTAGTCCTGACTCCTCGTAACCTTTGGTTAGACGACACGGGAGTAGGGATTGTACCTCCAAACCGTCGTCGGGTTAACCTCCGCTTTACATTGAGCTAGCATAACCAATCTTGGTTACAGTGACTGTGTAATATTATCGTTATTAATATTTCTGTTATTATTTCTGTTATTGTTATTAATGTCGTGGATATTAATACAGTTAGAGGGACACTTGACAGGGGGTGTGGTGTCGCCTATACTATGAGATGTGTCACACTTGACAGGGGGTGTGGTGTGGACACTTGATTATTGAGATGTGACACACTTGACAGGGGGTGTGGTGTGGTCACTAGATATTTGAGATGTGACACACTAGACAGGGGGTGTGGTGTGGTCACTAGATTGTTGAGACACGACACACTTGACAGGGGGTGTGGTGTGGTCGTATATAGACGAGATGAGACAACGACTACGGGTCATTGGTCTACCCCCTTATGATTGAGACAGTGACTACGGGTCACTGGTATGTTGTTTATGTTGACAATGGCGTTATGGCCTATAGACGGAGCCGCACAGGGTGCGTGCTGATATTGAGTGATGAATGTATTGTTGCCTACGTCCGTTGGCGGTGTTGCTAGCCTACCGTAGGTTTAGGTTAGTCGGCATGGGAGTAGAGATGGGACCTCCAAACCACTGTTTGATTGACCTAGGCCTTACGTTGGGTGGGCATAATCCTCTTTGACTTGTGTATGATATTTTGAGACTACTGGCTTACTTAATGTGTATGTGGCATATGCTATCTGTATGTACATAGGTACATACGTATGGATATATATATATATATATATATATATATATATATATATATATATATATATATATAATTATATATACTTGGATAATTATATTGTGAATATGTGCGACTGCGCTATTTATTTACGTAGAAACGACGTGCTTAGTTGCTTGCGATGCATGTTTGCGATTTGTCCCGCAAGGGTGATTTAGCGGGCCTGTCAGTGATCTTACTGGGCTTCGGCTCATAACTTACTCTGCCACATGTGCAGGTACTTCTTCTAGATATCCATCGAGACAGTAGCGACCGTTCGAGGCTGCTGTATTATTTTGTTGAGGTGAGCCAACCGTACAGTCCACGGTGGCGTACCGCCAGTGTTGTATAGAGATAGACTCCACTTCACTTCTGTTGTATTTTATTTCGATTGAGTCACTCTATAGATGCTCCATTGGTGTTTGTTGGGTATAGTAGACAGGGGTGTCTACCTTCTTTTGGATTCCAATTTTATATATATATTTCATCATGTTTCTCTTCTTTCAGTTTATTTCCGCATTTTTGTTTCTGTTGGTTCGCCTAGGCAATATCGTTTAGGTGCCATCACGGATCCAGATTTTGGGTCGTGACACATAGCTTGAGCTTACTTTCCTATTTTTGACTTACAGCTAAAAAGGTTCCAATCAACCCACCGGGGGACTTACTCGAATGGGCAACTGAGGTCATGAAACAAGAGACGCATCCTCGTTGGCAGTGGATGATCTTGGCTGCTTTGCCAGAAAACCGATGGTCATGCAAGAGGCATGGTGAATCAACTACCGATGTTTTAAATTCCTAATGTCTGTTTTGGATACTTGCTCCCTAATGTTTTCTCTTCCCCGTTCCACTTAGGTTTTTCCAATAGAGCTGTCAAAGACGTCGAAGAGGAAGAGGAAGAGGAGACCGAGGAGAGGGGAGATGGAGAAGGAGAAGAAAGGGAAGAAAAAGAAAGAGAAGAAAGTGATTGACACCACCGAAGGTGTTAATCAGATGGTGAATTTGGCAAGGAAGCTCGCCGAAGACAAGAAAGTTAAGGGCTCGTCGGGCCAAGGGACTTCGCGAGGTGACGACATCTTTTTAGGTCGGTTTATATGCATACCCACTCCTACTTCACCTCATATTTATGAGATTGCTTCTCTCCCTTCCCCAGGCTCTAAAAGGAAGAGGGCTGAATCGAAGAGGGCCACCAAGGTGAAAGGACCTCGGGTCGAGGAAGCTGTCGTCCCCACTTCCAAAGCAATGGTTGGAAAATGTCGGGGCCTCATTAATGAGCCCAGCGACGAAGAGGTTCACCTAGCGGCTCCCGAGGTGGCTCCAGAGACCATTCCCGAGGTAATTCCAGAACTAAATGCTGAGATCCCTAGGGAGACCGAAGTTATAAACATGGAAGAGTCTGACCAAGAGGCTGCCAAGTGGAAGGGCAAAGCAAAAGCAAGCGAAGGCTTGATTAAAAGCATGGTCAAAGCTTCTCGAATTTCGGCCAAGGGTTCGAACGCCAGTCCTCGGGCTTTGGAAATTGCTCCCGAGGCCAGTCTGCTGGATCCCACCAAGGAGGACATCGCCGCTATCGATGCTATGCTGGGGTCCACCGAAGCTCACGCTCTTCGGAACCTTAGCCCCATGAGCTTGATGGGGGTCTCAGCCGCCTCTGCTCTTCATGTAAGTTTTCATGCGCCCTTGTTTGAGTGACTTACCTTTTCTTCTTTCCTGATGCTAACACTTTGGTCTTATGCAGAGCTTGGTCCTCGCACTGCAAGCTATCTATCTCGAGCACGACCGAGCAGAGCAAGTTCAGGTGGCGACCGCTGCCTAGGGAGAATAAAAGAGGGGATTTTTAATAGGATCACCAAGCTGGAAGCCCAATTCGCTACTTTGAGTGAAGATTTGGGGCGTGCTAACGAGGCAGCAGCTAAGGCCGAGGCTGATTTGTACGGGGTTATGGAGTCTTCCGAAGCCAGGGTTCAGGCTGTGACAAACGAATTTGCTAATGAGCGTTCGAGGCTGAGCCTTGAGAATGCTCGAATTGAAGCCGAACTCTTTCGAACCTGGACCGAAGCGCTTAAGGCAGGTGAGAAGTACCGTGTCAAGCTGGAAGAATACAACGCCAAACTTGTTGGGTTGTAGAGCCAGGTAGATCAAGTGCCTACCCTTCGGGGCCAAGTTTCGAAGCTTCGGGAGAGGGTAGCCTACCTCAATCAGCGGGCCGAGGTCAAAGCGTTGAGGGCGAGAAATGTACTAACTTGCTCCTCGTTTCATCTTGCTTGACCTTTTTAGGAAGCGGATAAAATGATTTCCTGTGCTCGGATCTTCATCAAGATTCAAACCCGAACACTGGGGAGGAGTAAGAGGCGGGTTGCAACCGAGGTCGACACTGAGCCTCCCAACCGAAGCCTATCTTTTCAACAATCGGGGACTGACTCCTAGGAAATAAATTAGCACTTTGTAATTATGCCCGATAGCGGCATGTTATCAATTTGTTTTCTACGGCTAAGCTTAACTTCGGCCGAAATCTATGTAAAAAGCCGATTTTGGCTCATTATTATCATCAATGAAATAAACTTGATTCAAAATCTCTTTGTTTCTAAGATCTTGCACACTGAAGTGGCACTTTAAATGCATCGACTCGAGAGCGAGACGTCGTTCTAAGTTTGCATCGATTTTATTTGGTTAAGTCTTGCAAGCAAATTATTTTACGTGTTCGGCTCAAAGTTTCTCAAGAAAGACAATACAAAAACTAACACTTGAGTAAGAAACATGAAATAATTTCATTTAAAAGCTCGAAGGCTGTGAGTTATTTAAGACAGAAAAGACCCAAAGGTCCAAGGCATATACATCAAAAGCCCGAAGGCTTACATAAAAAAAGGCACGAGGGCCTAAACAAAAAGCACAAAATACATAGGATGAACTATTTTCTCCTAAGGGTTTCCCCCTTTGGCATCTTCACTGTCCTCTTCGGCGCTTTCGCCCTCCTCATCGCCTTCGGAATCACCATCATCCGAATCCTCACTCGAGGGAATATCATCTACAATCTTTTGGGCTTCGGCGGCAGCGTCTCTAGCCTTGACTATCTCCTCCTCAAGGAAGATCTGACCAGCTTGGACATGTTTGAGCGTATCAAGCCTAGTCTGTGGGTAAAATTTTAAATGGTCAAGGATTTTTTACCTCGATTTAAAAGTTGTACCGCTTCAAATTGGAGATGTTCCAATTTAAGGGTTCGGGCCTGCTTTGTAAGTCATCGATTTGATAGGATCCTTTCCCAACAATTTCTTTGAATCAGTAAGGTCCTTCCCAGTGTGCAACGAGCTTTCCCCTATTTTTTTTCCTTTGTCGATTTATTAGAAGCTTTTAGCACATAATCGCCAACTTTAAAATCTCTAAGTTTGGCTTTCCTGTTAAGATATGCCTCGATCCGCCTCTTCTATGCTACTAACCGAACCAGAGCCAACTCTCTTTTCTCCTCGAGCAAGTCCAATTCTATGCGCATGGCTTTCTGGTTGGCATCCTCGGTGGTGTGAGCGTACCGAAGACTTGGTTCGCCCACCTCCACAGAGATAAGCGAATCCATGGCATAGGCGAGGGAAAATGGGGTTTCGCCGATGCTGTTTTTCTCTGTTGTTCGCGTAGCCCACAACACGCCTGGCAACTCCTCGGGCCAAGGGCCTTTTTTCTCATCGAGCATCTTCTTAAGGTTTTCAACTATCACTCTATTCGAAGATTCGGCTTGGCCATTGGCACTTGGATGATAAGGGGTCGATGCTATTCTTTTTATTTCCCAGAAGAATTCAGTGATGGCTGCTCCCATGAATTGTCTACCATTGTCGCAAGTAATCTCCCTTGGGATACCGAACCTGTAGATGATGTTCTTCCTGATAAAATTGATTACTTCCTTTTGTTTGACTTCGGTGAGAGCTCCTGCTTCCACCCACTTCTAAAGTAATCGGTTAAGACCAAAATGAACCGAACACCACCTTTTCCCTTCGGTAAAGGGCCAACAATGTCCATCCCCCATTTCATGAAGGGCCATGGTGACACGATCGAATGTAGGGGTTCAGCTTGCTGGTGAATCATTCGGGCGTGGCGTTGACAATTATCACCTTTTTTTACGAAGGCCTTTGCATCAACGCTGATAGTGGGCCAATAGTACACAGCTCGAAGTAATTTGCGCAGTAGGGCTTTTCCCCCCGAGTGGTTGCCACACTCGCCTTCGTGTATTTCAACCATCACATATCTAGCTTCGTCTGGACCCAAACATTTGGCCATCGGGCCGCTGTACAATCTCTTATACAAATCCCTTCGATCATCGAGTATGAAGCTGCTTGGGTCCTTAACTTTTTCGCCTCTTTTTTATCTTGGGGGAGGGTCCCCGAGTCGATGTAAGAGATAAACTTACTTCGCCAATCCCATTTTTGGTCCACCGAGTTAACTTCCAACTTCATTTCTTTCATTTGTGCTGAAAGCAACCGAACCACTAAATCAGTCCCCGAGTGTACCTCATCAACTATGGAACCCAAGTTTTCCAAGGCATCGGCTTCGATATTCTCCCCTTAAGGTACTTGTTTAATCTTCCACTCTTGAAATTGAGCTAAGATTCTTTATGCTCGGATCAAGAATTATTGCATTCTGGGCTCACAACCCGTATATTCACCGAGAACTTGGTTTACCACCAGTTGTGAATCACACCTCAACTCAATTTTCTCTACCCCCATTTCTTTGGCCTACTCCAAACCTGCTAAGGCTACTTCGTATTCGGCCTCATTGTTGGTCACCTTTTTGAATCGAACCGAATGCTTGATTTTCTCCCCTATGGGCGCTTTCAACGCAATGCCTAATCACGAACCCTTGGAATTAGTCGCCCCATCGGTGTAAAGTACCCATAGCCCCGAGGTAGACCCTTTTGACATTGAATTATCTTTTTCTGCTTCGGGCAGCATCCCCACAATAAAATCAGCTACGAAGTCAGCCAAGACTTGAGATTTTATGGCCGTTCGGGGTTGATAAGTGATGTCATACTCGCTTAATTCTACTGCCTATTTAGATAACCTCCCCGACAACTCAGGTTATGCAATATACTTCTGAAGGGAAAGGTGGAAACTACTGCTATTGGATGACATTGAAAATAAGGTCGTAATTTCCGAGCAGTGACAATTAAAGCAAGTGCTAGTTTCTCCAAATAAGGATAATTGGTTTCAACATTGAGGAGTGTCTTGCTCACATAGTAGATGGGCTGTTGTTTTCCATCTTTTTCCCAAACCAGCACATCGGTAACTGACACCTCGGATACAGCCAAGTAGACTAGTAAAGTTCCACCTTTTTTCGGCTTGGCGAGCAACGGCGCGTTAGCCAGATAAAGTTTCAACTCCCATAGCGCTTTTTCACACTCCGGTGTCCGCTCGAAGTGATTATTCTTCCTTAAGACAGAGAAAAATTTGTGGCATCTCTCCGAAGACCTTGAGATGAATCGACTCAAGGCAGCGATTCGGCCAGTCAAGCGCTGAACTTCTTTTACCCCGGTCAACTCTTCGGGGATCTCTTCGATGGCTTTGATCTTATCTGGGTTGGCTTCGATTCCTCGTTCAGAGATAATGAATCCCAAAAATTTGCCCGATCCTACACCGAAGGCACACTTCTCAGGATTCAATTTCATGTCATTTTGCCTTAGAACAGCGAAAGCCTCTCTCAAATAGTTCAAATGATCTTCCATTCGAATAGACTTGATTAGTATATCATCTATGTAGACTTCCATAGATTTTCCAATGTACTCTTTAAACATGCGACACACTAGTTTGGTATGTCGCCCCAGCATTCTTTAAACTGTAGGGCATTACTTTGTAGCAGAAAGTACCTCGGTCAGTGATGAACGAGGTTTTTTCTTCCTTTTTCGGATCCATGAGGATTTGGTTGTACCCCAAATAAGCGTCTAAGAAGGTTAACAGTTTGTGTCCAGCCGTGGAGTCTATTAACCTGTCTACCTGTAGCAGTATGTAAGGAGTCTTTGGGGCAAGCCTTGTTTAGATCAGTGTAATCTACACACATCCTCCACTTGCCATTATTTTTGGGCACAACAACTACATTAGCCAGCCACTCGGGGTATTTCACTTCTCTTATGAAGCCATTCTCTTGCAACTTCATAATTTCATCTTCGATTGCTTTCTTTTTGACCCCGGCGTGAGGTCTTTTCTTCTGCTTCACTGGGGTGAAGTTGAGATCTACATTCAACTTATGGGTTATGATCTCTTGATCGATACCCACCATGTCCGAATGAGACCAAGCAAAGCAATCGTTGTTGGACTTTAAGACTTCGATGATAGCTTTTTTCGACTCTGGATCCAACTCCGAGCCGACAAATACTTTTCTTTTAGGGAAATCTTTCAACAATGTGAAAAATTTAAATTCTTCAATAGTTGAATCCTCGGCCTTTTGTTTCTGAGGTTCTTAAATGCAAACCGGGATCTTTTCTATTTCTCCTCGGGGTGCTCCTCGCTTGACCCCGGTTGTATCGGCTGCTATTGTTTTGGTCCGATCGGGACGACTCCACTCTTCAATGCAACCGAATAGCACTCTCTCGCTACTCGTTGATCTCATTTTATTGACCGAACTCCTTATGGGGTAGGGAACTTGATCACTTGATGAAGAGTGGATGGGACAACTTCCATGGAGTGAATCCATGGTCTGCCGAGGATCACGTTGTATGCCATGTCCTCGGGCAACACTTGAAACAACATTTTCTTGCTAACTCCTTCAGCAAACGTCTTGAGTGTGATTTCACCCAATGTTTTCTCTGTGGAGTTGTTGAAGCCAGTCAACGCTATTGCCTTAGGGATAACTTCCCCCCTTAAACCACATCTTTTAAATGGCCACGTAGCTGATTATGTTGACTGAGCTACCAGGGTCAATCAGGACTCGTTTGATATCCGAATCATTTATTCTCAACATGATGACCACGGCATCGTGATGGAGGAACATCATCCCATCACAGTCGTCGTCATCAAACACAATTTCTTTCCCCGAGCCTCCAACTCGAGTCCTCTTCTCCATGGTGATTGACAGCTTTGCAAATTTCTTTGCAACTGCAAAGTTCATCCCGTTCACCTCTAATCCCTCGGTGATAACGTTCACTACTCTCTCAGGGGGTGGTGCCCGAGGTGGTTGTCCATCACCTTGATTTTTGGTGTAGTTGTCCTTCCCCTTATCAGTGAGGAATTCAGCTAGCACGCCCTTTTTCAACAAATGCGCCACCTCGAGGCGCAATGCTTTGCAGTCCTCGGTGTGATGGCCATAATCTGCATGAAACTCGCAGTGCAGATTTTGATCCCTTTTGTCTGCTATATTTGTAGACAACTTAGCTAAGAAAAATTCATTTTTACATTAAATGAAATAATTTATAGATATATAAATTGTTACTCCATATTTTATTCCATAAATTTCATTTTTTTTTTTAAGTTCCTTGCCAATCAAACACAATTATAGAATTTCTACATAACAGTAGTATTTTTTCAATTCCAACAGATGTATGATTGTTCTTGTAACTGAAGTTTTCCACGTGTAATAGCAATATAGTGTTTCATAAATAGTACTACTATATATGTTTCTCAAGATTATAAATAAATATACGTACTGCACTTTTAATCATTTCTCTATAAGATCCCGTTGAATTTGATATTTGATTATTGGTTTATCACTTGTAGGACTCCTATCAACTCGTAACTTACAACTGTAGGTTTATTAGTAGTACTCTGTCATGGTCATGTCCCAACCAAAATAAAAATAACAACCTAAAGGGCGCCTTTTTTTTTTTTTTTTTTTACACTAGTGTTTGGCATATGCTTCTTGATCGATATTGGTCGGAATGATATAGATACGCCATAACATTCGCCAATGTTCTTTTTGATCAAATGGAAAATGCTTACACCACATCCTTCTTTGGTTATACCTGATCATCTTATTTTAAAATTGATCTATATATTTCTTCATATGTAACTTTTTCCAGTATCAAAATATAATTGATGCATTGCTCAAGCAACTCCGCCCCCCCCCCCCCCCTCTCACCCCCACCTTGAAGCCTACTAAATATTGGGTTCGTTGAAATGTTATGTTATGTCTCTTTTGTGGTTCATGAGTAGAGTTTCTACAAAGCATGTAAGTTTCATGATCGATTAGATATTTATTTATGTTCTTTCTCAAATTTATTTTGTTTTAAGCAAATAACAAAGAATATTCTTCCCTGCAAATTATTATACATGATCTACCCTATAACATCTAGATATTCTCATGTTGTGCGACTCTATGAGGTAGCAACATGAAGACTCTTCCTAGATATATAGACACCGGTATCCTTAACGCTTCCATTAGCAAATGGATTAAATTATGTACATTAATAATGTAAATTTGTTTTATATATGTTAATATAATTCTTCCAATTATTTCTATCTACATTACTTTCCAAGAAATATTATAAATATCAGTATCAACTATATACTAGGCAACTCTTTTAAAAAAAAATTAAATACCACCTCATGGTGGCGTAGTTTATTAAAGCAAAGAACAAAAACAAAAAAATGGGGGGCATAGACCAAAATCCCTATGAGGGCAATTTCGTGAGAAATGAAACAAAACTCAATTCTCTTTATAGTTGTAGACTAGATTGAGTACACCAAAATTCAAATAACACAACATTTATATATGAATCTAGCTAGTAAAGAATTTCTCTTTGATCTCGTTTTTCTTCGCGGAAAAATTGAAATCTTGTCACATCTATTTTTTATTCTTTTGATTCTTTGGCCTCTAATCTTCTATCATGTACCGGTATTCATAATTAGAATCATCTTCGTCCGAGAAGATGTTACAATATTGAACTCCTCTTCTTATCCTACTTTTGGTGAATGTACCATTTTGTAAGTAACATAACCTGACAATGACAAGTTTTTTCTTATCCTTCTAAATTTTATATGCAGTTGCGCCATGAATTCAGCTTGTGCAGAGTTTACAAGAAATCAAAGTGTGTTAGGTCATTGGACAGAAGGCCAACTGGTTTTGAAGGAATACCCCTTCAGCCACTAATTGCTGGAGGTGATCAAGCTGCACCATCTAACCAGAATCTTCCCTTAGTGGAAAATTCATCATCTGGAGAGCGCCATGGAGGAACTTCACAGCCTGGGGAAAGTGTAAATTGTTTGAATCTGTGGGAAGACCCCGTATGGGAATAGGAATGCCTTTATTTTAAAGAATAATTAAGAACAGACTTTAACATATTCACTAGCTAGGTTAACTCCCTAAAGAGTAAGAAAACATCTAAATCTTATGATTCTCCATTTTCACTTTCTCGGGTTATTTAAGTACGTATGCTTGGTTGATGGACTGAAACTTACATAATGGTAAAGCACCAAAGGTAGGATTAAATAAGTCTAAATCAATCAATTCTAGACTCCAAATTTTAGGAATTGTGTCAAGACAGTTCTGTATGTTCATTGATGTTGGAAAAACTTTGAGTCAACCTCATTTTTGGGTGATTGTTTTAAGGTATTTTCTTCAAATAGGTTCTCCTATCTTTTTCCATTTATGTGGCATTGTTTTTTTTAATTAGTATGTTTAAGAAAAGTTTAACTTATATCCATCGACGGTGTATACTTTTTTTCTTTTACACTATCGACTAATTAAAAGCCTAAGTAAATTCTCAAGTATATTTATTTGTTTTAATATTCTCAAGCCTAATAATCTTTTTAAATAGCTAATATAGCTTACAAAATTGATCAATAGTTGAGTCGCAATAAAAGAATTGACCTTCAAAAATCACAATGGTAAAAATGAGCATATTGGTATCTAACTTAGAATAAAGGAAGGACAAACTTGACTTGGCTGAATCATTAACATAATTAAATTTTAAATATTAAAATAAATAAATATGTTTGAGAATTTATTTGTAATGAGCTTTGAATTACATGACAGTATAAAAAAATTACATCTTGATAAACTCTTTCAAAAATTATACATGTCAGCTTTTTAAATTAGATATAATTTAACTTAATTAACTTTTTAATTTATCCTTAAAATAAAATTTTTATTACCACACAAATGATAGACAATATTTAGAACCAGAAGTTTAAAAAAAGACAAAATTCTTAGATAGCCCCTTGAACTTGACACCATCTATAAGTTAGACACTTCAACTTCATTAGTGATCAGATAAACACTTGTACTCGACAAATGTAAATCTTATGAACACCTGTGTCCACAAGACCAAGTGTGTGAAATACACTTGTTGCTGACGTGGCAAGTGAACCAATCATTTAGCGACACGTCAAATTTGAAAGACAAAAAATATACAAAACCTAACTATTAAAGAAAAAGAAATACTAAAGAGAGAGAGAAAGACTAATTATCTTCTTCTTCTTCAAACCCCACCCTGTTTCCCACCCCGTCGTCAGCTCTCAACCACTATTAACAAATCCAAGTGGCCAAGTCATCAATGAACATGCATAACACATTCAAAGCCTTTTCAATTCAATCATACAAAAGAAAATTCTCAAGATGGTTTATTCGGTGCTTACTTTAAAAATCAGGAGAATACCCACAACTCTATTAAAGAAAAATAGTTGGAGAAAGAAAACACCCATTTAAATAAATTGAGGTGAAACTATGAAGAAAATTGCTTCAGAGTTTAATATATTGCTTCAGAGTTTACCAAATATTATCGAGTTTTAAAACCGATCACTTAATGTACAAACAAAATTAATTACTGGATATATTTTTCGCTCGAGCTCTGTTGGGGTGTTTAATGGAGAAGAAAACAGAGGCTTTATTTCCTTCTTGATCCGCTAATTTAGTTTGGACAGACCCTTTCTCTGTGAATGGTGAACAATGGCCATTGCACCGATGGTTTATGTCCATTTTTATTTTTCCTTTTCCTTTATATTTTTCAATATTTCTGTTTTTCTTTATTTCTTTATCTTATTTAAGAAAAAAGAAAACAAAAAAATATAAGTTTAAGCCTTTCCACACGCCTAGATATAAGTGTATACACAATCTTTGTCATGTCAGCATAAGGTGCTTATGTGATACATTTTTGCCAAGAAAAAGTGTCTAACTGGTCACTTACTAAGTTGAAGCGTCTAATTTATAGAACGTGTCAAGTTTAAGGGGCTATCTAGGAATTTTGCGTTAAAAAATCTTTCATTAGTTTTAAACTCAGCGCCAGTTTAAACTTTTCCACCTAATTTGAACGGAGAGAGTACATCTTTGGGGATTGTAAACTCTAATTATTTACTCTCTTTTGTACTCTTTGAGTATAATGATTTTGCTCTTCTTATAAAACCACAAACTCACTCGCCATACTTTATATAATTTCTTCACATCACATATATATGCTACTGATCAAGGATAAGAACGGAGTTACAGTATAGCTAAATAATTCAGTTGCTTATTTTATAGGCTTTGTTCTTATCATCATCTAGAGGAATTGATCCAATAGACATAGCCAAATTACTGCAGACCGCATTCACGGTAAGCCAAAATTAAAGCGTTGATAAGTTAGTAAGAGTCAGAAGTTAATTAATCACTTGTAATTATTTTTTCTATCTTATCCCTAATAGTTCTTCTTTCAAAAAAATCTCTGAAATAACCATTCAAATTTAATTAACTCATAACTTATGGTGGTGACTCCTTGAAGTTGAAGTTCCTTAAACCTTCAGAGTGTTTTTATACTTTTGAGTTCCATTGATCGCTATAACAAAGTCTCGAAGTGACTGTGACTATCGGATAATACGACAATGGAATTTGTCTGTTGAATATTGTATTGTATGATTGTCTACTTCAAATTACTTTTACGTAGCTGCTAAATACTTCGAACCATTACATAAGCATACAACCAAGACTGTTCAAGCCTTTGTCGAACCACTTCTTAAGTTAGCGTTTGGACATGATTTTGTTGAAACTTGAAAGATTTGAGTTTTTGAATAGTTTTTGAAACTTGAAGTTGTGTTTGCACATACATTTCACCTAAAGAAAAGTTAAAATTTTAAAAATTTCCAAAAACTCCCAAGTACTGATATCAACCCATACTTGAGAATTTGAAGATTTTTTCCCAAATTTTGGACAAATTGTATAAAAAAGATAAAAATTTGAAATATTTTCCCAAGTTTTATGAATAAACGGGTCCCACGTTGAGAATTCTTCCCATTCTAGTCCTTTTAAGGTATAAACAAATGACCTTTGTTTCTATGCTCCGTCTTCTTTATGTGGCATTCAGAGTAGGAGGGTCAACATATGTAATTTTCATAGTTAATTTAGACATAGATTCTTTAAGTTTTTTTAATTTTTTTTTAAATTTATATAAATAACTATAAATTATGCTCTACGTTTTACCGTTTATGTAAACAGTTTATGTGGCAACATTTATTTTTGATTCGTTCTAAAGTCGGCTTTCTAAGTTTGAAAATAATTTAACTTTACCTTCCTATTTTACCCTTAATGTAAAGGCTTTATAATCACAAAAATGTTATGAATTTTAAGCTAGCATTTGGATATAGATTTGGTTGAAACTTTAAAAAAAAGAGTTTTGTAGTTGTATTGAAAATAATTTTTTTTTAAATTGAAGTTGTATTTGCACATGCATTTTATTCGAAAAATTTAAAGTTTTGTGAGTGGAAGAAAATTTTTGAACTTGTTTTTAGTACTCGATAATTTATCTTTAAAGAAATTTCAAAAATTGGTCAAGTTCCATGAACAAACATTCAACAATAATAACATATACAGTGGTATCCTATTAGTTGGGTTTGAGGAGAGTGAGAGACCTTACCCCACTTAAGTAGAGAGGATGTTTCCGATAGATCCTCGGCTAAAGAAAAATTTACGAAAACATGTTTGAAAAATATGATGAAAATACCATGGTAAATAAAATACTGACACAAAACTAAAAAATATCCAGTGTACATAGAAAATACCAATAGTAATACAAATAAAGAATAAGATAAAAAAATACATACAAGAATAATACTAGTGCTACCGAAATAGCTCGACTGCTATCTAACTTCTGTCGACATCCATTTTTCCCCGAACCCGGTTAGAGTTCGAAACATGGCTCGACTTATTAGGACTTGCAGGTAAAGACTTGGAGTCGCAACCTAACATATTATTTAACTAGGCATATTAGGGCACCTACTTTGTTTCTAGCCAATTTTAATGTTAACTCCGTAACTTGATCTACGAACCGGAAATTCTGAGTAAGGGTCCAAATTAACCCAAGAGGAAGGTGTTAGGCTGACACGACCCGAAATCCAGTTAGGTCGTGCGGGCACCCGACACCCTCCCCTAGACCCGTCGGGCGAACCTTACCAATTAAATTAGGAAAATGAATATAACAATTCATAGATAAGGACAACAGTTAAAACAAAACACAGACATACTGATACCTCTAAGCTGTACAAAAGAAATTACAGCTAACTACCCAACATACTAGGTTTAGGGCTATCCAGAATAGACATCTAAGAGTACAAAAGAAGACAGATACCTCCTGAAGGGAGCAAAATGCAACTGAAATAATAACCAATAAACTGGTGGCCATCCGGAATAAAAGCTGGCTCACCCTGACAGCTGAAGTCGTCTTCGCTCCTTTACAACGTGGCGAACTCAATCCTGGAGCGAACCTGCCGAAACGAAATAGATAGATAAAAACGAACAACAAACAAGGGTAAGTCAAAAGGACTCAATAAGTGGGGCAGACTAGCCACCTCAAAGAATAGGATAGCTAGCCAGGGAGAAAAGAAATAGATAGACCAAATTCTTTTTATTAAATTATAAAAAGGCAGAGCCAGATAACAACCGGAAACACGTAATAAACTTATAAACTCAACTAAGGATGCGTGCTAAAAACATATCAACAAATAAGCAATTCCCATATAAATAGAACAGTAGTCATGTACCGTAAGTCTATACAATGGTAAGAATTGAGATGAAATGAAATGAAGTGAGATGAAATTAAATGAAATGAAATATGATGCGAAGGGTCCATGTGCCCGTAATCCCATCCCGAAGCGGAATACTCCTGTATTCAAGGGGAATCCAATCTGATAACCAACTTGAGCGGAATACTCCTGATCCTAGGACAGAATACTCCTGCACCCGATATAATATAAACCAGAGGCGGAATACTCCTGCACTCTCCTGGGGCGGAATACTCCTGCACCCGATATAATGTAAAGCTGAGGCGGAATACTCCTGCACTCAATATCTGACATAAGAGCGGAATACTCCTGCTCTTGGGGCGGAATCCTCCTACCCTTAATATTATACAATGGAGCGGAATCCTCCTGCTCCTGGGGCGGAATACTCCTGCACCCAATATGATATGCAATCTAATGCATATGAATGACATATAATGCATATGAATGCAATGTGATGCAATAATAACCCTTCACCGGAAGTAGATGCCAACTTACAGCCAGGGTACAATGCTCAGATCCTCAATGCAATACCAACAATAGGACATAACATATAATATACAATGTAAATCCAAAGCTAAGGCATAATGAGTACGCCTATCGGCAGCTACACACGTAAGGAATACGTGGTAGAAAATCCATGAGGCCAGATGCCTCCAAAGAAATGCATATAAACACTTACCTCGTTACCAAGGTAGCACAATTACTCAACAACCGCTCTTTCCTTTGAATTCATTGCCAAACGATCCCACTCTATTCAATAAGCAGAAAAATATATCAAATTAGGCTAAAAGCTTCATTCCTCACATCTTAGGGCAATCCAAGTAGGAACCTGATACCCTATTCGCATACGCAATATGCAGGCCAGGCCTATGTACAGGATTTATGGTCACATAACCAAACCCTAAATAAATTACATTTATAAGTTGCCCATAACTCCCTGAGTACGAATATATAATCAATTTAATTATCAGGGTCCATTTGACCCTTTAAACTATTAATTGAACTAATTAAAATGATGTATAATATTCCAAGTTTTACCGTTAAAACATATTCAAACACACGTAATAAACTCAAATAATATATTAGGATCATTACCTGAATGTTTGAGGGTGAAAATTCTACTTTTCTCCGGCCCCTCTTATTATTTTCTGGCATTTTTTCTACATTTCTCTCTGCCTCGTTTTGTTCTGTTTCAGTTTCTCGACATTTCTTATATTGAGCTCATTTTGAGCTTTAGAAGCCCACCACCGCCTTCATGCTAAGTTTCGTCTTTTTCCTTTTTTTTAAAAAGAAAAATTTCGCGACGAAAATTAAAACGGTACCCTACGATATTCGAAATAATTCCAACTTTTTCATACAAGTTATACAAAATATATGTAACATACTCGCGAAGGCGGATCTCAAATCGGACTTCCGAAACTCAAGATGCGAATTTAAATGAAAGAAGTCAAATTATTTAACTTTCGGCATTTTAGCGGAAACTAGCCGAACAACATCGAAATTCACTTTCGAAAGTTCACAAAAATCACAAATAATCATACGAACCTAACGGCGCTTTCGAATTTTGAATCGGAGCTCTCGAAAATCTCTTTTTAGTATTTATCGACAATAAAAACTGAAACCTTCTTCCGATGCATACCAAACGAGGTCTGATTTAGCTCAAATTTTACAGACAGGTCCTAATGGACATTACGAAATTTTTAAAATTATCGGTACGCCAATCGGAGTCCTAACTTCCGAACGACTGACCGAGGTCGTTTCATTCTCCTCCACTTATACTCTCGTTCGTCCTCGAACGAGCCTAAGTCGAAAGCAAGATTCACGCAGATAACAAGAGAACTTACACAACTTTCATAAACTATTCTACGGATATTATCTCATGATTACAGAATCAGAATTATGACACGCACATCAAACCCTTGGATAAAAACATAGCTTGATAATATCATAACGCCATTGCTCAGCTTATTCTGACTAAACTGATCCTTCCTCGATCACGAGAGGAGAGTTCTACATTTTCGAAGAAAAGATATACGAAACTCTGGATGGACTAACATGATTCAGCCGATAATCACCTCTTCTATATATCTTTTGATATAAAATAGGTCGATGGAACTAAGAATTAGCTTACGCTTGATGCAATAGGGGAGGATTTTGAAGTACCTCTTCACTACACACTATAGAAGATTTGATGCAGGCTATATCATTTCTACGAACGCACTATGCAACACCTCAATTAATGTTAGGGTTGGTCCGCAAGCTCCTTGTGGGAATGTAGATACTCATATCCTAATGTATGTCAAAGGTTCATCTGTACAGGGTCTACAATATAAGGATAAGGGTCATGCAAATACTACTGGATAGTATGGCAGATCAGGAATAATCATCAGACTGAACATCTACTTCAAGGTATTGTCTTTGAATTGGAAATATTATGACTTGAAAAAGTTAAAATAAAAGAGACATGTAGTTGGACCATGGGCTGAGGCGGAATACCAACAAGAAAATTGATTACATGTTCACTTATAACGCTAAAGTAACTTCTAAAAGAGTTGGGTGTGAAGGAGATATGCCAATGATGGATGGATGACAAGCTGCACTAGATCTTTAACTCTAAATTTTTAATGAAGTAAAACAACGCCAATATGAGGATCCAGTTCTGGTTGAATACAGACAGATAGCCAGAAGAAAAACAGAGTCACCATACAGGGTTACTACTGACGTTTTTCCCATGTATAAAGATAGACTTTGTGCTCCTGATGTTGCAAATTTATGTGGACAGATTATGATAGAGGCACATTGTTCTAAATACACTGTTCATCCAGGTTCGACTAAGATGTACCATGATCTTGAGCAGATTTATTAGTGGGATGGAATGAATGTTCTAATTGCCAGCAAGTTAAAGTCGTGTCATCTTTCCAGACTTTATGCTTTCAGCAGATAGGTACGTATATATGACCAGGTTGCCAGCTTATCTCTGTCATTAATAGATTATTAGTGGGTTTAGAAATGATCGACACTCATTGTATATTTCTACTGTGGCCTTACTTTGGGTCATGAGAAAAGTGGTATCAACACCTCAGAGATTTAATATTACCATTCAGTATTTGGAGGAAGACTCCTCCACTTAAAGCAAAAACTCATGCAACCATTTGAATAGGAATAACCATCCTCGCACAGAGATTTAGCTAAAAGCTGAATGTAGGCAGACCTAAGCTACCAACTACCCTTTTGAGTTGTCAAACAGCTGCAACTCTCAAGTTCACAACTCCATACCTTTGTCGTAAACACCACCGCCTGATGGATGGTACTTCTATATAAAAATTTCGGCAGAGTTTCCCCTGAAACTAGATGATCCGCCAAAACGGAACCAGCATTATAATATACATGGGAATGGATACCCGGATAAACTGATATCCAAAACAATAATATGCTTACTCGGCTACAATAACACGTACTCTGGCTCAACACAGGGAATGTCACAAGCGGCTACCAATCACCCAAGCTCACTAGTGTCAGACGAAGAAGAAAGGGAAATGGATCGAGGATAGAAATAATTAGAACTTCAGGAAGTTCATCTTCTTATTTGCTTGGCTACCAAAGCTAGACTACTTCCGAGTCAGGCGAGCCAAAAAATCGCAATTGAAGAGATAGACATTAAATAAGCTTTATGGAAAAACATCTATACTAATTTAACCTCCCGATAAGAAGGAAACTCTGACAATTTACTAGAATACCCTTTTATAACTAAGACAAGCTCATAGAATAACATGACTCTACTAGAATCTCAAACCAAGAGGAGACACATAGATCGAGCATTACTTACCAGCCATTTTACACCGGAAGAAACAACGACACTTCCTTATGGTGACGAATAAGAATCCCATCATCCTACCAATACTGATTTCCGAGGAGAGAGGTAAAATGACTTGACATAATAACAGAAGGTGGCATAACAGGATGCCAAGTAGGCCATAGCAATACTCACCGTTAAATCTCTCATAATTAGATCAGATAAATTAGTAGGGTCTCATAAATGCCACGAATAAATCGTATCAGATACTCACCCCTCTACCGCAACCGATTCTTAATTACGACAATATCCAAGGAAACTATCGAAACATGATAAGACACACCATTTCCAGATCGATCGGAAAGATAAATCTTACTTACAGATAAGGGAAGAAGAAACACACGGGTCTACTACATTGGATGGCTCAGCATCCTGCCAGATTAGTAGTTCATAGAACTGCCTCTACAGCTGAGTCAGGCCACTACCCTGATAATTACTTCTAGAAGAACCACTACCACCACGCTCTCGACCTCTACTGGATGGTGGCATTTCTCTGATTGATTAAAATTTAAATGAAATTCCTACGACTGTGCAGGTACCTGAGGGCAAGAAGAGGGACGATTGTCTACTTGCTGGAGTAAGGAAAAACTCCTCAAAGAATAACCAGACTCATGACAGTGATAACACCCATTTCGCTAAAAATGGAAACTGGATAGATTATAGATAGCTACAAAGAGAAAAATGAGTCTATCTTGATGAACTACTAGCGCACTTTGAGAATCACGCTCTACAAGCTGAGATAACCTGGAAGGTGACCTTCCAAAATAATCAGAACTCTTACCTCCAAATGAGGTACCATGGTTGCCCACCAGGGCCAGGGGATCTCTTGTTCTCCCGCTCTAACTTATGGTATGCCTAATACCTTTGAGCAATATCAACAACGACATCAAATGAAGTCCCAACCTCAATTTTTCGAAGCATCTGGGATCTCAAGGAAGGAGAAAGGTCACTAATAAATCTTTGAATCTCTCAAAAGGCTCATGGACTAGTTCTAATGCATATTCAGCCATTCTATAGAATTCAATCCCATATTCTGAAGCACCAACAGGCTAACTGACAGGCTACCCTGTCCAATCCATTCAAACTGGCAACACTTTTCATCTCGCTCGCTACTCGAAAGGAACTTTTCCACGAATCTAGAAGAAAAATCGAACCAAGTTAGCTAATAAGATAGAGAGGCCCACCAATTCAAGGTTGGACCCCTGAAACTGGAAAGAAGAATAATCAACACCATACCGCTCGATATAATCAAGAGCTTGAAGGATACGCTGACATCATTTTATTTTAAAAATTTATGCGGGGATTATCTGATGCATGACTTAAGAATATCGGAAGTTTCAATTGGGTAAAATAATGCAACCTTTTCAGATACTCGGACCTAGCCATTACTCGGGCTAGCTAACTACAAAAGAATAACTAGAGGCACGTCACACGCTGCCTCCGGAACATACTTTACTGCGACAATATTAAGAACTGGAATAGGAGCTCTCTGATACCGAACGTCTGCATCTGTGGCAACCTGATAGGAGGATATTGTAGTATCTGCACCGCCAAGATTCTCATGAAAACATCGTAGATAGACAAGGGAACCACAAGGCCCTGCTACCTTACCCATCGCGAGCTCGTACAATTGGGGCCTCCGTAACTAGGTCGTCAGCACGATAAAAAAACTCTCGGGACTTCGTCAGTGCTAGCCCCAGGTTAGACTGCTTCGTCTTGAACTCATAACGTTTGCTGATTTGTCGCACGAAGGTACACAATTACCACGAAGAAATTAACGAATTAACGAAAATACTTTTGAATCCTAGACCGACGCACGATCAGAAATGAAGGAAGTGAAGCTTCCTAAATGCCATCATAGCCTCTCGTAGATAAGTACGGACGTCTACGTACCCATCAGCGAGACTCTACTAGACACAGTCTTAGTCTGGATAGACTCTAAATTAGGCTCTGATACCAACTGACACGACCCGAAATCCGGTTAGGTCGTGCGGGAACCCAACATCCTCCCCTAGACTCGTCGGGCGAACCCTTACCAATTAAATTAGGAAAATGAATATAACAATTCATAGATAAGGACAACACTTAAAACAAAACACAGACATACTGATACCTCTAAGCTATACAAAAGAAATTAAAGCTTACTACCCTACATACTAGGTTTAGGGCTATCCAGACTAGACATCTAAGAGTACAAAAGAAGACAGATACCTCCTGAAGGGAGCAAAATGCAACTGAAATAATAACCAATAAAATGGTGGCCATCAGGAATAAAAGCTGGCTCACCCTAACAGCTGAAGTCGTCTTCGCTCCTTTACAACGTGGCGAACTCAATCCTGGAGCGAACCTTCCGAAACGAAATAGATAGACAAAAACAAACAACAAACAAGGGTGAGTCAAAACGACTCAATAAGTGGGGCAGACTAGCCACCTCAAAGAATAGGATAGCTAGCCAGGGAGAAAAGAAATAGATAGACCAAATTCCTTTTATTTAAATTATAAAAAGGCATAGACAGATAACAACCGGAAACACGTAAGAAACTTATAAACTCAACTAAGGATGCGTGCTAAAAACATATCAACAAATAAGCAATTCAAGCAGAACAGTAGTCATGTACCGTAAGTCTACACAATGGTAAGAATATAGATGAAATTAAATAAAATGAAATATGATGCGAAAGGTCCATGTGCCCGTAATCCCATCCCGAAGTGGAATACTCCTGCATTCGAGGGGAATCCAATCTGATAACCAACTGGAGCGGAATACTCCTGCTCCTGGGGCGGAAGACTCTTGCCCTCGATATAATGTAAAACTGTGGCGGAAGACTCCTGCACTCAATATCTGACATAAGAGCGGAATACTCCTGCTCTTGGGGTGGAATCCTCCTACCCTTAATATGATACAATGGAGCAGAATCCTCCAGCTCCTGGGGCGGAATACTCCTATACCCAATATGATATGCAATGTAATGCATATGAATGATATATAATGCATACGAATGCAATGTGATGCAATAATAACCCTTCACCGGCGCGGGACTCTCATCGACAGCCGGGAAGTAGATGCCAACTTACAGCCAGGGTACAATGCTCAGATCCTCAATGCAATACCAACAATAGGACATAACATATAATATACAATGTAAATCCAAAGCTAAGGCATAATGAGTACGCCTATCGGCAGCTATACACGTAAGGAATACGTGGTAGAAAATCCATGAGGCCAGATGCCTCCAAAGAAATGCATATAAACACTTACCTCGTAACCAAGGTAGCACAATTACTCAACAACCGCTTTTTCCTTTGAATTCATTGCCAAACGATCCCACTCTATTCAATAAGCAGAAAAATATATCAAATTAGGTTAAAGGCTTCATTCCTTACATCTTAGGGCAATCCAGGTAGGAACCTGATACTCTATTCGCGTACGCAATACGCAGGCCAGGTCTATGTACAGGGTTTATGGTCACATAACCAAACCCTAAATAAATTACATTTATAAGTTGCCCATGACTCCCTGAGTACGGATATATAATCAATTTCATTATCAGGGTCCATTTGACCCTTTAAACTAGTAATTGAACTTATTAAAACGATGTATAATATTCCAAGTTTTACCGTTAAAACATATTCCAACACACGTAATAAACTCAAATAATATATTAGGATCATTACCTGAATGTTTCATGGTGAAAATTCTACTTTTCTCCGGCCCCTTTTCTTATTTTCTTGCATTTTTTCTACATTTCTCTCTGTCTCGTTTTGTTCTGTTTCAGTTTCTCGACATTTCTTATATTGAGCTCATTTTGAGCTTTATAAGCCCACCACCGCCTCCATTCTAAGTTTTGTCTTTTTTCCTTTTTTTAAATTTTTTTTTCGCGACGAAAATTAAAACGGTATCCTACGATATTCTAAGTAATTTCAACTTTTGCATACAAGTTATACAAAATATATGTAACATACTCGCGATGGCGGATCTCAAATCGGACTCCCGAAACTCAAGATGCGAATTTAAATGAAAAAAGTCAAATTATTTAACTTTCGGCATTTTAGTGGAAACTAGCCGAACAACATCGATATTCACTTTCGAAAGTTCACAAAAATCATAAATAATCATACAAACCTGACGGCGCTTTCGGATTTCGAATCGGAGCTCGTTCACCAAAACCGAGCTCGAAAATCTGTTTTTAGTATTTATCGACAATAAAAACTGAAACCTTCTTCCGATGCATACCAAACGAGGTCTGATTTAGCTCAAATTTTACAGATAGGTCCTAATGGAAATAACGAAGTTTTTAAAATTATCGGCATACCAATCGGTGTCCTACCTTCTGAAACGACTGATCGATGTCGTTTCATAGGCACCTCTCAGATTCCACCAAGTGTGGTTCCCGGTTGGACTTGGGATTTAAAATAAATTAAACTTAATAAAATAAACAGTTTTCGCCACAATATACAAATTAAATACACAAAATTGTATTTAAAATAAATGACTTGTCTTCTTGAGTTTCTTTCTTCCTTAGCGAATATCAATTAAATGGACTTTATAAAATAAAATAAATTAGTTTGTACCGAAACTAAGCCAAAAAATATAATATTAAATATTTTAAAATATTTGTCTCCTCCAATGATGTCGCTTTTAGTGAATTTCATTGGGAAGTACTTCGTAAAATAAAAAAAAAATGAATTAGTAAAGTAATAAATGACAAAAATAAGTAAAGCAGCAACAATAATAATAATTATAATAATAATAAATTAATAGTAGTATTGATAATAAAATAATAATAATAATAATAATAATAATAATAATAATAATAATAAAGATAATAGTAATATAAAGTAATAATAATAAAAATAATAATAATAACAATAATAATATATAAAATAATAATAATAATAATAACAATAATAATATATAAAATAATAATAATAATAATAAAAAGTGAAAATAGTTTTTTATAGGTTTTAGGCTCAGATTTCGTCGTATTGGGTAGAGGTTTAAGGACGTCAATACGGCTGCAAACAACGGTGGCCGACCGTGTTGCCATGCCAGGTATCGGTCGTACACACTGTATGCTCATATTTTGCAAAGTATACTCATCATCATCGCCTTTCTTTTTGGTTTTATCGGGACATGTAAGGGACATATACGGGACAGGACTATATTGGCCTCCAAACGTCATTGGACTGGTATAGTATCCGTTCAAATCAGTGTATCGCCTCAAAAAATGAATATTTCATAGGCATGACAGTTCAAGCATAATATCTGTTCAAATCAAAAGAAATGCAGTATAACAAAATTCCAGATATAGCAGATATGCTCAAAGTCATATTAGTCAATGAAAAGAGAGGGGCCCAGCCATGTCTAGACGAGTCGTAAAAACTCAAGAACCATCCAGTCAGAGCGTGACAACGGGAAAGAGGTGGAATTCCTCAACCAAACTAAGAACAAATCAGGACTTGTGAAAGATAAATAGAGAAAAGCAGCAGCAACGAGTACAATAACAATGCAACCAATGGATTCAATGGGACAGTAATTTCTGGAGGGACAACGATGGCGCAATGACAGCGACGAGAGGGCACACGAAACAAAGCAGCGACCAGGCGATTAGGCAAAGGTGTTGGAGGACCTGTGAATTTCAGAAAAAACCTGTGAAATATCCATTTTGATAAACGGAACAAGAGCGTAAAATAATTAAGCCGGGAATAGTGTTTTCCGGCGAAGTGACAGTGATGATAAAGGCGTAACGCCACCAACGCAAAGGGGAGCGACCACCAGCCTTAGCGGCGCCGCTACGACCCCGACACCGGACCTCCCCCTTTTCCTATTCAGTTTCAACACAGACCAAAGAACATAGGAAAGATCGGGGACACCCTCTTCCGAATGGGATTCCGATGGTGGTGGTCTCTTTGTTTCTTTCTGTTTCAAGCGGCGATGGTGACTTGTTTCACCGCTGCCTCCTTCTCCAATCCCCTCCCCATTTTGGTGTATATCCCCCTTCTGCTTTTCTGCTCCGATCTAGGTGTGTGTGTGGTGTAGTATATTTTGATCAAGGAAGAAGACGAAAAGAGGGTCGTTGGATCTCCCCTGTTCTTCTCTGTCTCGTGGTGTCTGTGCGTATATTTATGTGTCTGTTATATAAGAAGTAAAACAAACGGTCATCAACGAATTAAGCTAATATTCAAGGCAATTTCAAAAGCAAAGAGCCGAGATATATGGTTTGATTGGAGAAGATAATAGGGATTATCTTTCCTTAAATGGTGGTAATACATTTAGTAACAAAAAATGGGAGAGTGGGAGATGTGGGTAATCGTTGGAGCTGATGGGGGAGATGTGGGGTCAAATTTAGGAGAGTGTAATTATAATTTGGAGAGGATAATTTGGGAGATAAGTTAGAGAGTGTTGAGAGATTGAGGGGATTTGATGTTGGGGCAGGGAATAATTACTGACTAAATGAGAATACTCCATCCGGTCCACTTTATTTGATGTTTTTCACTTTTCGAGAGTCAAGTTGACCAATTTTCGGATTCAAATTGAACTAGATTTAGTTAATATTTTAAAATTATAATTTAGATATTAAAAAACTACACGAAAAGTACTACAAGTTGCAATTCTTGTCATATTAATATGGTGAAGAAATATATCTCAAAATATTGGTCAAAGTTTACATTATTTGACTTTTAAAAAAGGAAAGAGATCAAATAAAATGGACCGGAGGGAGTAGTTTGTAAGGAAAGAAGAATTATTGGTAAAAATAAACATAGAAGAATTTTATAAAGTGTATTTGGACTATTCTTTGCCTAGGTTCAAGGAATGGAAGGATTTGAAATAATTTAAACTTTAAAAGAATTTTAATCCCAAAAGAATTAAAATTGGATGGAGATATTGGACTGATAATTAACTTAACGGTGCAAAAAATAAAAATATTTTAGCATACATATTATGTATAAAGATAAGAAAATGCACATATAAAATATTTACATATAATTAATAAATATTATAAATACAGTAATTTCACAAATAACCATAACTTGACACGTACTTCACATATAGCCTATATGATGCCGAATTACATAATATAATCACGATTAAATTTATAACGTATAAGTAGGGTATAATCATATGTAAATACATGCTTCTTAATGCGAATTCACTCAAACAGTCGATGTTCCACCTTTAAGTCAAATATAGCCAATTATGGAGAAAAGGAGGGACAAAATTGGGTGTCAGCAACTTCTACCCTAATCCTCGACTTCCATGTTTTCCTATCTAGGATCATGTCCTCGGTAATCTGGAGGCGGGTCATGTCCTGCTTAATCACCTCGCCCCAGTTCTTCTTCTGTCTACTTCTACCTCTCAGAAGACCTAGCACTGACCCTGCGCACCTTTTCACTGGAGCATATGTGCTTCTCCTTTTCACATGTTTGAACCATCACAACCTCGCTTTCGTATCTTGTCCACTTCTGAAGCCATTTCCATCTTGTCGCGAATGACCTTGCTTCTAATCTTGTCCATCCTATATAATATGCCACAAATCTATCTAAGCATTCTCATCTCTATTGCGCTCATCTTCTGAATCTTTGTGTATTTGACTGGCCAACACTTCACTCGCTATGACATAGCTAGTCTAGCGACCGCTCTTCAGAACTTACCTTTAAGTCTATGTGGGACTTTTTTGTCACATCGGACACCGGAAGCAAGCATCCACTTCATCCAACCTACCCCTATACGATGTGTGGCATCCTAGTCAATTTCTCCATTACTTGGAGGATTGAGTAAAGATACTTAAAGCTTTCTTTCTTGGGGATGACTTGTATATCAAGCAGCACTTCCACATCTTACTCATGGGATATATCACCATACACTCCATATACTTTGTTTTCGTCCTACATACCCTTAAGTCTTTAGATTCTAGAGTTTGTCTCCACACCTCTAACTTATCCTTAACTCTGTCACGTGTCTCGTCATCCAAAACTTATCATCCGCAAATAACATACACCATGGTACCTCCCCTTGAATACTCCTTGTTTATTCATCCGTCATTAGAGAAAATAAAAATAGGCTAAGCACTGACCCATGATGCAACCCCATCTTGAATGTGCAATGATTTGAGCCTCCACCTGCTGTTCTCACTCGGGTCTTGTCTTTCTCGTATGTGTCCTTAATCACTCTGATGTATGCGACATGTACACCTTTAGATTCCAAACATTTCACTACTAAGAACAGGTCGAAAACTGAGGGAAAAAATTGAGGGAGTCCATTGGTAATTAAGTTATACCCACGAACTGCCTCGAACAATTGGTTCCTCGGTATACTACTCCTTGGTATTAGAAAATACCAATGGACACCATAGGCACTTAACAATTGTGTTCCTCGGTAGTAGGTGGCTATATATACTGATAAAAAGTAACCTTGCAAATTAAAAAACGAGGAACACTGTGGCAACATAAAATTAAATTAATTTAATATTCTGAATAATTGATTATATTTTATTAATTTAATAACAAAGATTTATATTATGTTCTTACAAAACCCTTTGAGTCCGTGGGTATTTTAAGAATTCTAGAAAATTAAAGATGAACAAACCGATAGACACACACGGTATTTAAGTTAAATATTTATATTTTGTTTAGTAATCGTTAGTGCCCCTCGGTTTATTAAAAATCTGGGAAAATGAAGATACTGATACCGGCAAACACTATTGTCCCTTGATTTTCTGAACAATATATGCTAGGAAGTGCTTGCTAATTGCAGCACCACCTGCCAAACATTTTAAAAATCAAATAAAATTACAAATCCATCCATACAAAACACCAATACATACTCAACAAAAGCACAATACATACTACATCCACTGCAACCAAATTGCAAACAACTAAACTAATTAAGTCATCATTCCAAATCCTACTAATGAATATCCAACAATTCAAAGCATCCAACCATAATTATCCAACTTACAATAAGGGTTCAACATATTTACCAATTAACTTAAAGATCAAGTATGTTCAAAAGCTAAAAATAAATAAAATTAGTTTATACAACAATCCATTTACTTAGCTCATTCCTCATAAGAGTGAGGAAGAACATTCCTTACAAAATGTTTTATTTATGACTTCAGTGAGGCTATGACATTATGTTGACGAACCAATTACGCTTCCCTTGCCACTGCAGCTACTTCAAGTTCCTCACTAAGCAAAGCTATCTTCCGTTGCATACTTGATGTGTTGGCATTTTACGCTTATTGTTGACTCTTTTAGAATAGTTTTATGTCTTTTAGCTTTGTTATATGTATAAATCTTATATAATTCTCGATGTTTGAGGTCTTGTTTGATATTCATAGTTACAAAGCCAAAAAGAATGAAGAAAGAACAAAGTACAAGGGAAATTAGCTACAAATTGAAAGCATAGAGGCAAGGCAGTATCAAAATTAGATCGGCCTATCCAAATAACGGCTGAATTGATGAAGTCACCTGCCAGAGAAGATGAGAGTTTAAGAGCTAAAGATGATCCACCAATGTGAAAGGGCGACCCGCCAAATCATGGGCTGAAAGAAATCAACAGGTTCGCAGAGTCATCGGCTACCCGCCGGTACTCACAGTGGGCTCTACAGATAGGCGATGCAATCCTCCTATTACGCCACTCAATGGGCGCCTACCGAACCCAAAAGGCGAAGGACAAGAAGGAAGTCAAAAACTCAGCATTAGGCGACCGCCGAATGTAATACGCAGGAGCCGAATGATCGGCTCAATGTTTAAAATAGTCCGAAATGGCAATTTTATAATTAGATTTTGGCTTTCAAACCCATGCCTATAAATAATCCATTATGCCTCTATGACTATCTAAGAATATCTCAGAATATCTCAGAATATTTTAGTTTTCACTTTTGAATATTCTTGGAAGGCAAGCAAGAGTTTTAGCAACAATTTTTATAACGATTTCAACTTTTCATCTATTCCGTCACATGATTCTTGCTATTTCATTCATTACTATGATTGTGTTGAACCCTAGTATGAGTAGCTTAACCCATACTAGTAGTTCATCCATAATGACTTGATTATTTTAACTTCAACACTTGTTTTAATCTTACAGAATCTATGAGTTAATGTTAATCTAGTTTCTATTGTTCTTAACATGAAATGGGTTTAAGGTGTGACCACAATTGAACTAAATCCCACTTTGCCTTCATCACCCTAACAGGGGTTGAAGGTGTGAGTTTATAGCAACTAGCGAGAATTTGAGTTATATTGGCTTATGATCCTACCCCATATAAAAGGAAAGACCTAAAAAGGTCATTCCCACTCGGATATTTAGAATATGGTTTTATGCACCTCGTTATTGACCTCAACAGGCTAAACTTAGTTGACCCTCTCCATGCCTAACGATTTAGAGGGTTCAATTTGAAGGTTAATTATCCATAGGATTTATGTCGCTAAAATAATTGTTAAGTTAATAGAGTCTTGCTTGAATGGGTAAACCCCTAGCTTTCTCTCCTTTTTTAACCACTTATTTAATCACGTGAACATTATATGCTAATTTTTAGTTAATAGCTTTAGCTTTAGTCATAAGCAACTTTTACTCTTTATTTAGAAATACTCAAACAATCGATATAACTCGAGTTTATTCTCTCTATACATAGAACACGTGCTAGCTCCTCGTGGATATCGATCCCGACTCCCAATCGGGAACTATATCTTTGGCAATCGCCCCTCAGCCATTGAGGTATAGGTTGAGCGTGGATCAAATTTTGGCGCCGTTGTCGGGGAGCTACGGTTGTTTATATTATATTGAATATCTCTTGTTCTAGTTTTGTTTTTTTTATTCCTACCATTTTATTTCTTGCTTTGTTTTACCGTGTGTAGGTGAATATTAGCAATGAGACGGAATCTAAATCGAATTTTACAGAACCCCCACTAAATTATGTGTACGCACACAATGGAGGTGTCCTCTTTCTAGGAGTTTCGGATGATTATGATGGAGAAGCCGAAGAAGAATTTGATAATGTCAACTCTTAGTGAAGAGGAACAAGAATATTATATTGACGAAAATGTTGAAGATAAACTTGAGGAGAATGTTGAACCTTATGTTGATGATGTGGCTCCAAATGGTGGAAACCTTATTTGTAATGCTCAAGCCAGTGAGGGGTTTCAAGCAAATGTTGAGGCTAATGTGGGAGCTAATGTTGGTGACAATGTTGGTGTTGCAGGCAATGCAAATCGGGGAGGAAATGATGCAAACCGTGGTGGCTTAGGTGTAAACCGAGGTGGCTGTGGTATTCATGTAAATCGAGGAGGTAATGCTTATCGAGTGAATGTTTACAATATCAACCGGAACCTAAGAAATGTGAGGAGTTGTTCGTAATTTCAACCAACCAGTGCAAGACTTAGATTAGTCCGATGAAGAAGTGGACATGAAAAGTTTTACTAGTGCTATTGTTCCTCTACTGATTCGTGGTGGTGTTACTTTTAACACTCCATAAGTGATCTTACATGGGCTTGAGAAAAATGGATTCTTTGGTGGAGGAAAGCATGAGGATGCTAATGAGCATTTGAGGAACTTTGTCCAAACATTCCACTTTTACAAGTCGGCACATTGCATAGAGGAATCTTTCCACCTAAGGGTCTTTCCATATTCTCTATAAGGGAAGGCCAAGACTTGGTTGAACAAGTTGCCCAAGAACTCAATTTATACATGGGTCGAGCTTATGAAACAATTCTTGGCAAAGTTCTTGCCAAAAGGCAGACAAGCTTCAATGAAGGACAATGTTTATATATTCAAGCAAGATCCTTCTGATTCATTATCCGAGGCTTGGGAAGCATTTCAAGAAGTGTTGCTTCAGTATCCCACTCATGGTTTTGGAGAGGATATGCTATTAAAATTTTTCTATCAAGGGCTAAACAAGATGAACTTATCGGTCGTGAACAACTTGTGCGGTGGTGCTATCATGGATAAGTCCTATCAAGAAGTCAAAGAAATTCTCAACAAGGTTGCCAAGTAATCTCAAGATTGGAAATCAAGAGCCCAAAATCCGTGTGGAGATGGTGGTATGAGTCCAATGATGATGAAGCGATTTAAAAATCAAGAAGAGAAAATGGCTAGGATCCTCACCAACATAGAGGTCATTATTCATAATTCAAAAGTTGATAAAGAGGCCGATGAGAAGTAGGTTAGCAAAGTAGAAAGTCTCCAAGTTACAAATACCGGCCATTAAGTGGCTCCTATGGGTTATGCAACCCCAGGAGGTGCTTCTCTTAGTCCTCTCCAACATGGGAAAGAGGGTTACTATCCGGAACAATGTTTCAATGTTCAAGGAGATGAAGAAGCCAATTATGTGGCAAACTATCAAGGTCAAAGGAGCTATGATCAAGGAGGTTATCAAAGGCCAATGAAGGCAAGACCGATGAAGATAAAATTGGGGCAACAATTAAGAAGGGAGAGGAGTTGGTGCGTCGCAACCATATATGCCAAGAGCCTCATACAAGAAAAATGAACATGAAGAAAAGAGCCAATCCAAATTGGAAGAATTGATGAATGAAATGCTCAATAATCAACAAGGCTATTCTGGAGACATCAAAGAAATCAAGCAAACGGTCACATCTCATAATACTCCAATCAAGGCTCTTGAGTCTCAAATGAGTAACCTAGCTCATTAAGTGAATCAAAGGCGTCAAGGAGCACTATCAAGTGATACGATGGTGAATCCTAAAAGAAACAACAAAGATCAAGTGATGGCAATTATAACACGGAGTGGAAAGGCGTGGGATGATCCCAAAGCCATAGGTGTTGATGAGGAGGTAGATGCGGAGTTTGTGATGATAACATTGGTGATGAGTTAAATGAAGGTGAAGATAGTGGTGTAGGTTTTGGTGTTCCAACACATGAGAAAGATGATAAGGAAATCCCTCAAGATCCTAGTCCCGAAGTCAGTAATATCGAAAAAAGCCAAGCTGAAGAAAACTCCACCGTCCAAACAAAATCCTCCTAGTCCAAGCTCTATTCCAAAAATTCCACTTCCTTTCCCACAAAAGAGTGCCAAACAAAGACAAGTCTCCCACGCAAAGAAGATTTGGTAGAAAATATCAACAACTTCTATCAACCTTTCTTTGGTTGATGTATTGGGCCAAATGCCAAATGTTGCTAAATTCATGAAAGACCTTGCGACAAAGAAGAAATGGAGATTTTGAGACAATCAAAGTGACATATCCATGTAGTTCTATCTTGTCTAAGAATA
This sequence comes from Petunia axillaris subsp. axillaris, assembly GCA_029990575.1. Taxonomy (NCBI): domain Eukaryota; kingdom Viridiplantae; phylum Streptophyta; class Magnoliopsida; order Solanales; family Solanaceae; genus Petunia; species Petunia axillaris. The sequence goes on from JARKNS010000006.1 coordinate 13,706,188, forward strand.
TGGCCCGAAAGATAGAGGACCCCGGAGCCTTTACAATTCCATGCATAATTAGAGGACGACACTTTGCCAAAGCGTATGTGATCTTTGAGCAAGCATCAATTTAATGCCATATGCGGTGTATAAGACTTTGACTACATATGAAGTTCCAAAAACCAACAACCATGAACTTGGAAATGGTCGATCGTTCCATGAAGCAACCAATTGGGATTATTGATGATGTTCTAGTGAATATTGATAAGTTTGTTTTCCCGGCGGATTTCGTTATACTTGATTGCCCGATGGATTTTCATGTCCCTATTATTCTTTGGCGTCATTCTTAGCAACTGTGAGAGCATTGTGTGATGTTGAAAGAGGTGAGCTACTTTCCATTTCAATGGAGAAAAAATGGTTTTCCATATATGCAAGTCTTTGAGGCAACCTATGGAGAAGAAAGCTACTTATTACTATGTTGATATGGTAGTTGATGAATTAGTCGAGAAAGAGAGTGTTCTTGTGAGTCAAGCGGATGAGTTAGCAGCGGAGATTTGAAACATGGATGTGAATAATGAAGAAAGTGTTGCGGAGTGTGTGAAAGCATTGGAGGGATTGGGTTCGAGGCCATATGTACCTATAAAGATTTTCCTAGACCTTGAAAACCGAACAGCCTCACCTACAAAACCATCTATTGAAGAATCGCCCACTCTTGAACTCAAAGTCCTTCCATCCTACCTAAGGTATACCTTCCTAAGCGCTAATTCAACTCTTTCTATAATCATATCTTCCCTCCTAACCGAAGATCAAGAAGACCAATTTGTTGAAGTGATGAAGTGGAGTATTAAGACAATAGGTTGGACTCTTGTAGATATAAGGGAAATTAATCTGGGACTGTGTACTCATAAAATTCTACTTGAAGAAGGCTGCAAACCGTTAGTAGAGCATCAAAAGAGGTTGAATCCTCGTATGCAAGAAGTGGTGAAGAGAGAGATTATTAAGTGGTTTGATGCGGGAGTGATTATGTCACTTTTCGATAGTGAGTGGGTCTCACCGATCCAATGTGTGCCTAAGACATGAGGGATGAGGGTAGTTCATAATGATAATGGAGAAGCTATATCAACTTGAACCGTAACTGGTTGGACTACCGTAAGCTCAATAATGCAGCTAGAAAAGATCATTTTTCCCTACCTTTCATTGATCAAATGCTTCATCATTTGACGGGCCGTGCTTATTATTGCTTTCTTGATGGATACTCGGGGTATAATCAAATATCAATCGAGGCAAATGATCAAGACAAGAAAACTTTTACATGCCCATATGATATTTTTGCATTTGGATAAATGCCTTTTGGTCTTTGTAATGCCCCGACCACATTTCAAAAATGTTTGCTAGCACTCTTTCGCGACATGGTGGAAAATTTCTTGGAAGTCTTCATGGATAACTTCTCGGTGGTTGGGGACTCTTTTGAAGATTGTTTATCCAATTTGGAGAAGGTCTTAGAGAGGTGTGAGGAGACGAAACTTATTCTTAATTGGGAAAAATGCCACTTCCTTGTTCAAGAAAGAATAGTCCTAGTACACAAAGTGTCTAATAACGGAATTGAAGTGGACCATGCCAAGATTGATGTGATCTCCAAACTTCCACCTCTTACAACCATCAAAGGAGTGAGAAGCTTCTTGGGACATGTGGGATTCTACCGCCGCTTTATCAAAGACTTCTCCAAAATTGTGAATCCATTATGCAAGATCGTGGAAAAAGATGCTAAGTTCGAATTTGATGAAGCTTGCTTGAAAGTTTTTGAAGAAGTAAAGAAGAGGTTAACTACCGCACCGGTGATGGTGAGCCCGAGATGGGATCTCCCATTTGAGCTAATGTGATGCTAGTGATGTAGCCTTGGAAGTCGTACTTGGCCAAAGGGTTGAAAAGATATTTCACCCGATCTATTATGCTAGCAAGACAATGAATGAGGCTCAATTGAATGATATAGTGACGGAGAAAGAGTTACTGGTCATCATGTTTGCTTTTTGGAAAATGTCGGTCCTACTTGGTGGAGTCTAAAGTCATTGTGCATCCATACGGTAGGCCACGAAATATTCAAAGACAAGATTGATCCGATGGGTACTTCTATTTCAAGAATTTGATCTTGAGGTGCTTGATAGAAGTGGAACCGAGAATCAAGTGGCGGACCACTAATCCCATTTGGAGGAGGAAGGTCGCCCAATAAAAACCCTCGAGACTAATGATTCTTTTCCCGATGAGAGAATATTGGCGGTATGTTGGGAAGAAGTTCTTTGGTACGCGGACTTGGCCAATTTTATTATATGTGGAGAGGTTCTGGAGGACTTCTCATACAATCAAAATAAAAAAAATTGATGAAAGAAGCCTGACAATACTTTTCAGATGAACCCTTTCTTTCTAAAGTATGTGTCAATGGAGTGATAAGGAGATGTGTTACCGAATCTGAACAAAGGGCTATTCTTGAAGGATACCATTCCACTCCGTATGGAGGGCATCATGTTAGTGTGAGAACGACGACTAAGGTGCTTGACTGTGGTTTCTTTTGTCCTTCATTGTATAAGGATGCCCATTACTACACAAAGAGTTGTGATCAATGCCAAAGAACGGGGGATATATCGAGGAGAGATGAAATGCCTCAAAACCTCATTGTAGAAGTGGAGCTCTTTGATGTATGAGTAATTGACTTTATGGGCCCATTCCTAAGCTCCTATGGTATGAAGTACATTCTTGTGGCGGTGGACTATGTCTCTAAATGGGTTGAGCCAATTGTCTTACCTAACAATGAAGCTCGGAGTGTCACCGCAATCCTCAAGAAAAGCATATTCACTAGATTTGGCACCCCTCTCCCAATCATAAGTGATGGGGGAAATCACTTTTGCAACTGGGCCTTTGATTCTTTGTTAGAGAAATATAGGGTGAGTCATGAGGTGGCTACACCTTATCATCCCTAAAAAAGTTGCCAAGTTGAAGTGTCAAATTGAGATATCAAGCAAATCTTAGCCAAGACGGTGAATGTGAATCAGAAGAATTGGGCGAAACTTTGGATGATGCCTTATGGGCATATGGTATGACTTATAAGACTCCAACAGGATGTCGCCCTTTCGGTTAGTGTTTGGAAAAGCTTGTAATCTCCCCATTGAGTTGGAACACAAAGCCTTGTGGGCTTTAAAGAAGCTTAACATTAATTGGGAAGAAGCTTCAAAATCACAGATGGAGAAGTTGCATGAACTTGATGAGATGAGATTTCATGCATATTAAAATGCGAAAATCTACAAGGAAAGAATGAAGATGAATCATGACCCAAAGATATGGAACCGGAAATTCAAAGTGGGGGATTGGGTGCTATTCTTCAACTCAACATTGCACTTGTTCCCCGAAAGCTAAAATCCAAATAAAGTGGGCCTTACAAAGTGGTGGACACATCAACATATGGTTGGGTCGAGTTGCAATAGAAGGATGGTTACAAAACCTTCCGAGTGTATGGTCAAAGAGTGAAGCACTACTTGGGATGAAAAGCCGAGCTCAGAGAGGTTGCTTCCATCTATCTCAAAGAGCCCTAGAAGAATTCAGGTAACACCAACGTTCCGCAATGTTAAATCAAGCTCTTCTTGGGAGGCAACCCAAGTTTTACTTTTTAAGCATTTTAGGTTAGTGTAAAAATCTCTCATGAAGTTCTTTGAGTGTTGTATTTGATCTTGGTTGAGTGGTGTAAATGCATGAATGAAGCATGGAAGTGTGAAAGAAGTGGGAGACTTAGTCCCAAGAAATTGAAAATAGAAGGCAGCCAAATGAAGTCAGCACCCACAGAATTAAGGGTGGAAAATCTTTGGTGGACCGCTAAACCATAGGCAGGACTACCGACGCTCATAGTGAGTTTTCAGCCGATCATTCGGCGATCGGCTAATCCACCCAGGCGACCCACATATCCAATTTGACGGAACGTCGAATGTTCTTCGGGAGCGCACATTCTCGATTAAGGAAAATGTCTTAATTCAACGGAAATATTAGCACGCGCTGATTAATAATGAAGGTAATATTTTTTCCATTAGGCGGGTGCTGAATAAGTGGGGCGCCACCGATCCAAAGGGTCAAAGTCGGGTCAACGAACTATAAAAGAACCAAGGTAAGTTTTTCTCACTTCTTACCTCACAAAAATCACTCATCAGCGGATCCCGTTGATTCACCAATAACCCCACCACCTGTTTTTATTTCTCACCAGATCTAGTAAGAATTCAAGCCCTAATTTTTAATTTTCATCATTTAAAATGTGGGTTAGGTTAAATCATCATGTTGGCGGTGTGGATAGTGATTCATGCCTATTTGAATGTAAACTTAGAGAAATCTGAGTACCTTAATTTTAGGATTTGTTCGTGTTAAAAGTTCATACTTGATATCCTATTGTCTGATTGAAATGTTAATTTGTGCTTGAGTGAAGAAAGGGATACAAGAAGAGAGAGTTTGAAAAATTGAGAAACTTGAATTGAAAGAACAACTTGAAGCTCTTGACTCAAACTGACCAGTTCTCAGAAGTTGGATTTGTTCTTTGATAGAAGCCATTTCTCTTTGTTGTTGCTGGAAAAAAGTGGAAAAGTGATGTTCCTGGTGGACAAAGCTCATATTGTAGATTTGTCAATCTGAGTTCTAGGGCTTTGATTAATCTCAGCAATCTTGAAATTTTTTTGAGCTTGGTATGATTTTTGGATTATTTTCCTTGAAATTGGTTGAAACATTGGTCTCATTCATGAGAGAAAACTTGAGCTTAGTGAGAAGTTGAATAAACAACTTAGGAGTGTGTTTGGGGGTGTTAAGGGAAATGAGTTTGGAAAATTTAGAATAAATTTTTGGAATTGCTTAAGTGAGGCTTGAATTTAGCCGATGAATCGGTGCCCCGCTGATGAGGCTTTGTTGTTGTTGTTGTCCGCCCAAAGAAACTGGTGGATTGCTGAACCATCTGTGATCCTGCCGGTGCTAACAGTTTGCTCGCAAAATGGGCAGAGAAAGAAATTCAATTTGGCCTCCCAATCGACGCTCGCTGATTCGATTCGGTTAGGCCATCGGCACCCGCCGAGTGGTTATCTAATTCTGCCGTATGAGATCGTCGGGACCCCGAATATTTTGCCCGACTTATTATTCTGTGATGATTTTAAATGCTTTGCATCCTTCTAGACTTCATGTGTAGTGATTTCAGGGTAGTTTAGGAGTAAGATTTGAAGTAGTTCTTAGTCCATGCATCATAAGCTTAGGCTAACAAAGTGCTTTGAGTTGTTTTGCAATCAAAATGCCACCCAAAGGAAGTACTGGATCAGAAAGGAAGTTTAGGAATGAATCACCACCAACCACTTCTTCCTCGGAAGACAATTCTACACAACTGGAACCTTTGTATGTGGGTGAGCCTGATGGAATCCTGATGTATGAGATACCAATTGGCATGGATAGAGTGAGGAGATTTAATCCTAGATTCTACACAACCTTCATGAACACTGGCTGGGATAAGACTTTTAAAAGACATTTGAGTGCAATTGTAATCACCATGATTTAAGAGTTCTACGATGAGCTGAATAGAACTGAAGAAGAAAATTACAAATGTATTTTTGGAACAATATTGTTGATGTGTCAGCAAAAGCATTGAACGGTTATTTAGGACTTTCTTCACGTCGCTCTAAGAGAACACATGGCACGATTGGCATTGTGCGAAAAAGACCAAAGAGAATGATTGGTACCTATCATTAGTAGGCAATCAAACCCTGGATGGAGGAGGGTTGGAGTGAAAATTATAAGGACATACCAAAAATTCGAGGAAAAAGGTTGGCATTTGATAGTCATTTCTCGAATTTTGCCAACGAAGACTATAACATAGCATTAAAAAGGGACGTGATGATTAGATGTTTGATGTTAGGAATAAAAGTTAATTTGGGAGTTGATATGATAAAAAAATAGTGGAAGCAGCTTGTTCTGATGGCTACAATCTCCCATATCCCAACACCTTGACATAGTACCTGATGGATCAAGGGTGTGACATCTAGCTGAGGATGATTACACATGTGACTTAAAGAGGTTTGATTTGTACGCTATTGAGGATATAAACAATCCAATTCATCCTGCACCTGATCCATCACCACTTGCCTCTACTCATACTCGCACAGGTAACTCTGCACATTCGGCTAGGCCATCTACTTCAAGAGCACCCCCTCCATATGTTAAAGGTGGCATTGTTGATGAGGAGCTTACACGAGCAGTGACAGACCTAGACAGAAAGATAGAAGTGTTAAAAAATCTTCTATCTAATCTTCCTCAAGAACAATCACCACCTCCACCACCATCTCATGATATCACTTCTGCACAATTCGATAAGTTGGTCCAAACTATGGAGGCGAATACCAAGGATAGTGTGAAGATGAAGAACGCAATGCAAATCTTGGCTAAAACTCAAGTTGAAATGACCAAGAAGTTGAATGCGGTATGGAGTGAGAGATCAGCAAGCCAAAGGATGTCGAGTCCTTCCAGTTCTACAAGACCACAAGAAAGAGGGAACAGAGAGAGGAAATTAAAGAGATGAGAAAAGACTTGGGGATCATGCAAGTCATGCACTTTGATGATGAAGAAGTATCTGTTGTGGGCTTTCCTGAAGAGGTCCAATTTCAATTGGCCACTCAAGCATCCCTAAGCTGCTAAAGCAAAGGTCGATAAAAAGAAGTCCAAAGGAAAGCCTCCACTGATGCATGTAGAAGGCAAAGGCAATAAAATTGCCTAAATATGTCCAGGGAACACCTTTACCCCTATCTTATTTACTTTTTTCATTTATTTGCTTTGATTAGTTGCTTGGGGACATAGCAACTTTTATTGTTGTGCGAGAGGTAAATATTTGCTTGATTTTCCCATGATTATCCTTATATATACCTTAATTTAGTTGTCTTTAAATTCTTGTCTTTTCAATTCTTAGTTAGTGTAGTTTTCTTTTTAAATATGGGTAGCTAGCTATTATTGAAAAACTCCAAAAACATTGGAAAGTGAAAAATCCAAAAAAAAAAAAAAAAAAGAAAATGAAAAATTTAGAAAATTCTAAAAAGCTTAAATGGGTACTCCCATGAACTACGCTTGGGATGTTACCTCTTCTCCTCTGATTCCACTTCTTGCGACACGTAGGCAACCCTTGTGAATACCACTTGGGCCCGAATATAATCCATTATAAATACCACCTTTGTAAATAGTTTTTAGGTTAGTAAATAACCTTCTTGATTTTTCTTTAATTCTGTTCTTTTTCAAGAATGCAATTCATTTGAACCGGGTAAGTTTTAATACTTAATCATAGGAGTGTCATTATGTTCTTCTTTTGTGGCTTGCTTGATACCAATATGTTAGGGCACATATGAGAAAGTTAGAGTGGATTGATTGCATAGCAAGGCAAAATACGCGGAAGCAAAAACGATAGAAACAAAGGAAGATGATATAGAAAAGAGATAGGAGCAAGTCGTGGTTTGAACAAAGATGAAAGTAGCATCGAGGAACTAGTCTCGGTACACCCTTGATGATGTCAAAGAACACCTATGCTAAGCAAACTAACCTTAAGATTATAATGAATCTTGCAATCAAGTTTGATCAAGGAGGATTGAAGTTCAATTGGATTCACCAAGTGAATTAAAGCCCAAAAAGGTTTTTTAATTGAGAAATTCTCAAGTTCAATATTCAATATTCAAGGTGATCTGCAATGAAATAAATGACCTATGAGGTATTTGTAGGCTATCCGCATTCTGACTAATGTCTAAAATAACCCACAAGTTGGGTAAAACAATAATGACCCCGCAGGATCAAACTAGTAAATAAGTCTAGGAAGTAAACAAAATCCCGTCACTGCAGTAACAGGGGGAGGGGGTCTGCCCTAGGCCTTAGGCGCTCCGTCCAAGAATCTTTAGTGAGATGTTTCTGCAGAGGCGGTCTGCCTCTGAGAGCTAGGTGCTCTGCCTGGCAAAAGTCCAGAGAGTTGCGCACTCGATATTTAGCTGCATTTTGGAGTTTTTAGGCACTTGTGGAGGGTAGGCGGTCCACCCACCTTGGGAGGTGCTCCACCTCTGCCTAGGATGTTCCTGGGGCGCTCCTCCCTTCACGGAAACTGTGGCCTGCGGCTTTCAACTCATCTCTGAAGCTCTTGATCTTGCATATTTTGCGCCCTTCAACCTTAGCTCTTGATGGTTGGTGCTTCGGGTCAACTTGGGTTGCATCATCCTTCCCTTCTTGAAAGGATTTCGTTCTCGAAATCACAACATCAAGGCCTACAAGCAACGACAAATTCAACCAAAACTTCCTACTGTGAGAGTAGGTTAGTTCAAATTGTATGGAGAACATACTCTTATGGTATAGCCAAGTATCAATAACAATGAAAAAGCTCATGTCTCCAAGGGAAACAACAAGTATTTGACTCAACAAAGAAGTGCACTCAACACAAGAACAAACAAAGAGATCAATAGGGAATGGAATATGCAAGATCAAACTATCAAAATTCCTATGATCCCTAAGCACATGACCAACACACCAAACCTTCAATGCAACATTTTCAAAATAGGGCACAAGGGTTATGGCATGCTCAGCACTCAAAGTTTGATCAACATATGGAATGGAGTAAGCAAAATAGCTCAACCTGCAACTAATATCAATTACTCCACTCCTCTTCTTGAAAGCACTCTTATTCACATCAAGAGTTACCTCTTCACCTTTATTTGCATCCTTAAGACAACCCTCCTCATTGGACAAGCTCTCTAGAAAGGCATTAATAATAGCTTCTTCATCATCACAACCCAAATAACCAAGAGTAGGGTCACTAGAAGAGTCATCTACCTCACTCGAATTTTCAAAAAAAGAGTTGTCTATGGAATCGAATCCTTTACTCTATGGAGGTTCTAACCCATCCTTCAAACAAGGGATTAGTAAAAGTAAGAATCTCAACTTCATGTTCAAGCAAAGGTGAAGTATCAAAACTAGGTTCATCAACCACACCTGAGGAGTCATCATAGATAACCCTATCCATCTCACTCACTAGAGACTCCTCAAGGTCATTACAATCCTCACTACAACACAAAAATCAACCAAAATCAATTATATCAACAAGGGTAGGGTCAAACAACTCATCTTACCCTTTATCAAATATGGGTGGTATGTCATAACAAGGTTCACAAGCAAGGTCAATTACGATTTCTTCATTAAAGAGAGGTTCATTGAATACCGGGCTCACATCATTATGTAGCTTATCAATCGCCTCAACTAGTGGTTCAAATTCACACACAAGTTGACCACTAGACTCTACACTAGTTGCAAGTTCAATAGATGCATTACAAGCACCAAATAGCATTGAGTCTTCACAAGACACATAACTAACATGCTCATGAAATGGAGAATTAACACTTACAATTGAGTCGCTTCCTTGAGCACTCATAGCACTTGTAGTATCATGATCAACTCCCTCTTCATGTAGCTTACAATGAAGTTCTTTATCACCTTGTCTTTCTTCCCTTGCACATGGTTGAACCTCCATTAGCTTGCCTCCAAGAGCACCTACACAAAAGCTAAAACAAGTAGAAAAAGATAAAGATTTAGTGTTAGAATAACGGGTGCCCTCGCTCTCAATGACTTCTTTTCTCTCTTTCTTCTCCCTCATTTTTCTTTCAAGGCCGGTATAGATTTGTGTGGTGATAACCCACTCATATCACTTAACATAACCTCTCATTTTTCCACTCGAGAGTTGTCACCGGTCACTCCCTTACTCCTCTCAATCTTTTGTCTCTCATATTCAAGAGCATTGGGATTAGGCCTAAGAATGCCCTTATCGGAGTAGGTGGACTCTTTACTTCAACCAGAAATGGCATAACAACAAGGCTTACGACTTCGGGCTTGATCTCCATGGGAGACTTAGCTTTAGCCGCCTCTTTAAACTCTCTCACACGCCTATAATCATCATTCACTTACTTGAGTGACAAGGGCTTAAGTGTGTAACTCTTACCCTCATGCTTAGTCATGTAAGTATTGGCTTGGCCATTATGAATCACATGTCTATTAAATTTCCAAGGCCTATCCAACAAGATATGGCAAGCTCGCATTGACACAACATCAAACATAAGCTCGTCTTGATAAGTCCAAATCTTGAACTTGATCAAAACTTGCTTCACCACCCTCAACTCCCCACACTCACTCCACCATTTTAATCGGATGGATGTGGATATTTAAGAATAGAAAACTTCAATTGTGGTACCAACATTTGGCTCACCACATTGATACAACTTCGGAGTCAACAATCATGGAACACCCTTGACCCTACACTTTACACCTAGCATGGAACAAGTTCTCCCTTTGCACCTTCTCCTCCTCCTCAATATTCATGGCACTCAAACTCTTTCGTACCATAAGAGTCATGTTAAGCTCATCATCCTCCAGCACTTCATCTTGACCCTCAACTCGCTCACATCCTCCAACTCCCTCATCTTCGGGCTCACTTTCTTGCTCACACACCCTCCCATCATCCATGATCATCATTGTTCTGCAGGTGGGACAATCTTTAGCAAAATGACCATAGCCCTTACACTCGTGACATTGAAAAGAAGAAGCACTAGGAGTATGTAATTGAGTTTTAGAGTTACCTCCCAACTCCTTAGAGTTACTCTTTGATGTTCCCTTTTCAAAAGTCTTCTTCACATCCCGGTTTCCAATAGCACCACCGATACTTGGGCTATTCCAATCCATGGGTCGGCTCATAGGAGTAGATGTAGTATTACCTCTAAAGCGAGTAGCTTTGTCTTCTTTACTTCAATTCTCGACTTCAATGGCGGCATCAAATGCATTGGAGTAAATGAAATATGTGTAACCTCAATTGAAAAGCCAAACCCCGATTTAGGCCATTCTTGAGTCGGATTATAGCTTGCTCTTTATCTTCCATCTCCATGTCAAGGGACATCCGACTCTTCTCAAACTCATTAAAGCATTCCTTAACCGATTTGAGGCCTTGCTTCAATTCATAGAGCTTCTTGAGTGGTTCTTGCCTATGCTTTGGGTGACATATTTCTTATTCATCACTTGTTTCAACTTATCCCAAGTAATGCACTCGGGAAATCCAACTCTTCTTCTAGATCTCTTAACTGACTCACACCAAGTGGAAGCATAAGCTTCGAATGAGCCAATGGCATAAGTGGACTTCTTCTTATCCGATATGTCATTAGTTTCAAAGATCCGCTCCAAACTCACTATCCAATCCAAAAACAACTCCGGATCACTAGTCCCTTTGAATGATGGGATTATGATCCTCACACTATTAAAATTGTGGTCATAACCCCCACATGAAGGTTCCAGATAACCCCCATAGTAGCCATCATAACCATCATATTCACGCTCCAAGTTCCTTTCCACATATCCCCCTTGGGGCCCTCGACCTAGCCCACCATTTCCATGCATGCCCTGAACTCCTTGCATTGGCCTCCTATTCGGATAACATGGCTCATATTCATCATAGGCATCACCATGTTTGGGTAGCTCCCCTTCTTGAGCTACAACATCATGCTCAACGGGTACCACGTTTCTTCTTGGTCTCATAAGTGGTGGAACATTACCTTGGGAAATGCCCAAGTTTTAGGGAATGTCCAACGCCCTATCATTACGGGCTACCTCTTCTCAAAATCATTGTTGATGAACTATCTCCGCAACTTGTTCCGGTCTCACAATGGAAACATTACTAGTACCTTCTCCGGCATCTTTTGGGACACTCGAGGTCTTTTCCTTTTCAATGTTTTCAATTATAAGACCCAATGCCTCACCTCGACCAAGAGATGGGCCAAAGTGGTTTTCAGTACTTCAACGGTCTTATCTACATCTTTGGCCATGTACTTACAAATACCAAAGACTAAAGAAAAAGGTTAGCGTAAAAAATCCCCGCACGCTCCCTCACTTTTGAATGTCACTCAGGTACACTCAATATAGTAAGGTAGGATCACTGAAGCTTGGTTCAACAAGGCTCCTTGTATTGAAAAACTTCCTCAATGATCTACCAAGTCCACAAGAATCAAAGCACTATTTGGGCAGAATGAGTTAATGTGACTCTATGAATGGACGACTATTTGAGTGAGCAATTGAAGCCAATGAACTTCTATGAATCTTCTTTTAATTCCAAGTCCAACTACACATGGGTATCCTAAAAAAGCTCAATGAACTAGTATTAATTAAGTAGGAAGATTACTCAAGGAGTACTAGTTGGAAGTGATGCAAACAAAGAACTATCGAAAACCTACGAAACAAACTACCCGGTTGCCAAAACAAGGGGAGGTGCTCCGCCCAAAAGGGGAGGCGCTCCACCTACAAAATTCCAGAGAGAGATTTCTGCAGAGGTGGTCCACCCAAAAAGGGTAGGCGTTCTGCCCAAAACTGGAAATCTGTGATTTTCTGCAACTTTTCAACCCGTTTTAACTACGGCTTTTGACCTGTTTTTCACCAAATTTCTATCGATTCCCACTTGTTTTCAACTTCCAATGGTACCCAAAGATGTGGTTAATGATATCAAACGATCCTCAGTGTTTTGCAACCCCAAACAATCAACAACAAGCTTCGATTCAAGATTTGAAGTAATTTTTTTTTCAAAAAGGTTTCAAAAAGCGGGGTTTGATTCTTCAACTTTTCAACCACAACATAAAATAACGATATATTGGTACCAAAAGAACGGAAAAATAATATATAACAATCCCCAATAACTTTCAATGAATGGGGAATCCTTTTCAATACTTGCATCTCAATTTTTTTTGTTTTTCGACCTTTTCAATTTTTTTCTTCTTTTTCTTTTGTAAAGAACAACAACAAACAAGAATTTATAGATACAAGATACGACGAACAGGATGAGAATTTGTAAGAACAAAAGCTAGCTGTGATCTGATACCAACTGATGCAGGGCAAAATACGCGGAAGCAAACACGATAGAAACAAAGAAAGAAGAGATAGAAAAGAGATAGGAGCAAGGCGTGGTTTGAACAAAGATGAAAGTAGCACCGAGGAACTAGTCTCGAAACACCCTTGATGATGTCAAAGAACACCTATAATAAGCAAACTAACCTCAAGATTACAATGAATCTTGCAATCAAGTTTTATCGAGGAGGATTTAAGTTCAATTGGATTCACCAAGTGAATTCAAGCCCAAAAGGGATTTCTTCATTGAGATACTCTCAAGTTCAATATTCAATATTCGAGGTGATGTGTAATAAAATAAATGACCTAATGAGGTATTTATAGGCTATCGTTATTCTAACTAATATATAAAATAACTCCACAAGTTAGGTAAACAATAAAGACCACGCAGGGTCAAACTAGTAAATAAGTCTAGGAAAAAATAAAATCTCGTCACTGCACTAATAGGAGGAGGTGGTCCGCCCTAGGCCTTAGGCTCTCCACCCAAGAATATTCAATGAAGTGTTTCTATAGAGGTGGTCCGCCTCTAAGGGCTAGGCACTCCACCTGGCAAAAGTCCAGAGAGTTGCGCACTCGATACTTAAGTCGTATTTCAGAGTTTTTTGGCACTTATAGAGGGTAGGAAATCCTCCCACCTTGGGAGGCGCTCCACCGCAGCCTGGGATGTTCCTGGGGTGCTCTTCCCTTCACTGAAACTATGGCTTGCAGCCTTCAACTCATCTCTGAAGCTCTTGATTTTGCATCCTTTGCACCCTTCAAGCTTGTCTCTTGATGGTTGGTGCTTAGGCTCAATTTGGGCTGTATGAATTAGTGAGCGTCACTTCTACGACCTTTAGGTTATTTTGGTAACTTTATGCATGTGTAGTATAGGCCCAAATCCTTTCTCTAGTGTTTGTGTAAGTTGATGTTCTTGTCTCTTGTCTCTTATGCTATGTGTGGTAAGTTTTTGGCTTGAGCTTGTGATTGTATATGCATGCTAGAAATTGGCTTGTATGTTCTTGTGAGTGAATGGAGTGTCATAATGGCGTTGGATAGGATAATAGGCATTTCTTTGACCCGTTTGAGCCTTCCAAGACTACCAAATGAAATTAATCCATAATTAGCAAACTTTGAGCCTTAATACCTTTTTTTGTTAACCATATTACTAGTCAAGACCAATTCTAGGTGCCTTATGGCTCTAACCTTTTCTTGGCTCTATCTCCTTAAGGCATTAAAATATGTGCAACTTAGAGTAAAGTCTAAGTTTGGGGGAGGGGAGTAAGGGAGTGAATGCTAGGTGGCTCTATGAAAGAAAGCATTGAAAGAAAAGTTCAGAAAAGAAAAGAAAAAAAATCAAAGAAAAGAAAGAAAAATAGCAAAAAGAAAAAAAAGAACAAAAATAGAAAAGAAAAGAGAAAAGAAAAATTAGAGGCACAATGCTATATTGTGAGTGAAAATTGGGGAATAAGAGCTAAAATGAATAAAGAGCTCAAAGAAAAATGAATTGCAAAGTTAGTGTAGTGCCTAAGGAGGGAAATTAGTCACTTCCTACCCAAAAGATACCATACCTAAGCCCAAGAGCCCATACTACAACCTTAGAATTCCTACTTGATCCTTTTCCAAATGATACGAATAGAGCAATTAGTGACACTATAGCCAAGCCTATGGCATTGTATGTGCATTACTTGCATTTTTTTTGCGAGCGTGAGAGGTTAAACTGGGGGTTCCTCTGTTAGAATTTTAATGAGAGATAGGACCTAATCATTGTGGTGAGGGCACTAGGTGACTTGAAACTTGAAGGTACAACACCATGAGCCTAAAGTAAGTTGAGAGTATATTATGCTATGCATGCTTTAGTTACGAATAGAAGCTCTAGTTGATGTAGTTGTAACTTTGGCGTTTGTGGTTGTTTGGTTGGATTCTCATATGTGAAACTAAATATTGGTACCAATCAAAGTCATGGACTTTGGTCTGTAAAGTGAGCATAAGACTGGTTTTAATTGTTGCTTGAGGACAAGAAAAAGCTTATATTTGGGGGGAGTTGATGTGTTGGCATTTTATGCTTATTATTAACTCTTTTAGACTAGTTTTTACGTCTTTTAGCTTTGTTAAATGTACAATCTTATGTAATTCTCCATGTTTTAGGTCTTGCTCGATATTCATTGTTACAAAGCCAAAAAGAATGAGGAAAGAACAAAGTACAACAGAAATTGGCTATAAATTGAAGACATGGAGACAAGGCAGCAACAAAACTGGATCAGCCCCTGCCGAATAAACAGTTGGATTGATGAAGCTACCTACCAGAGAAGATGAGAGTTTAAGAGCTGAAGATGAGCCACTGAAGTGAAAGGGTGACCTTCCGAATCATGGGCTGAAAGCAATCAGCAGGTCCGCAGAGTCATCGGCTGCCCGCCGATACTCACAATAGGCTCTGAAGATAGGCGATGTAATCCTCCTATTCCGCCATTCATTGGGCACTTGTCGAACCTGAAAGGCAAAGGACAAACATAAAGTCACAAACTCAGTATTAGACGACTGCAGAATGTAATCGGCAGGAGCTGAATGATCGGCTGAATGTTGAAAACAATCCAAAATGGAAATTTTGTAATTAGATTTTTGGCTTTCAAACCCATGCCTATAAATAGTCCATTATGCCTCTAAGAAAAAGTATCTAAGAATATCTTAAAATATTTTAGTTTTTTCTTATGAATATTCTTGGAAGGCAAGCAAGGGTTTTAAAGAATCTTTGGGCAAAGACATTGACGAATCAACCAATTTTGCTGCGAATGTTGGAAAGTATAGTTTGGAATGGTGCATGTTTAAGAATGGTGTAGAGTGATTTTTTGGAGTATTTTTGATATGCTGGAACCTTTTTTACAATAAAGCTAAGCTCACTGCAAATAATATTTATAAACATAACGTAGACTCTCCTGCCATTTTGAGTGTCCAATGTTGTTTTGCCAATACCTGTCGTAAGAGATAGTTGTCTGCTCGTCATGAGCTATTTGTGCCTCTCATCATGAGATATTCATCTGACCGTCAGGAGCTACCAGTGCCTCTCATAAGGGGATAGTTGTCTGCTCGTCAGGAGCTATCAGTGCTCCTCATCTGGAGATATTTGTCTGCTCGTCAGGAGATATTAAGTGCCTCTCGCCAGGAGATATTTGTCTGCTCGTCAGGAGCTGCTAAGTGCCTCTCGTCAGGAGATACTTGTCTGCTCGTCAGGAGCTACTAAGTGCCTCTCGTCAGGAGATATTTGTTTGTTTCTCCGGCTGTTTACCCTGCATACAACGAGTAGAGTGAAGTGCTAAAAATAGAATGACGTTACCGTGCTTGCAGGATTGCCTGGTTGTAGTGCTTACGTGTAGTTTGCATTTTGATGCCTGTGCTCAAAGATAAATTTTTAATTTATAGGGGGGGAGGTTTGAATTTATGCATTCTTCAGGATTGGTGCTTTCGTAATTTGCCTTGTCATGTCTTCTTTTATGAATGTCGGACCTCAATCAAGCTATGGGTACATAAAAGAAAATCAACAAAGAGAAAACATTCATGCACTTTGAAAAGAATTCATTAAAAAGTATTTTATTTTATTGAATCGTAGACCACATTATGTACCAACAAGTACAATTCTTCCAACTCTAAGAGGGAATTCTTCTATTCATTAAGATGAAGCCATTCAGTCAGCTCTGAATCTGAACTCATGCTATTCAAGAAGGGCATGAAGCTCAGTTATTGCTTCTCAAAATCTACCAATGTCCATCCTCAATGAAATTTAAGGAACCTATTCTGCACCAGTTTCTGCATTTGCTTTTTCTTGAAATGTTTGAGGGAATCTCAAAATTTTCTGCCCTAGTATCAATCTTTGCTCATTCTTTTGAAATTTCGAGAGATCCTGAAAAATTCTGCCACAATATCTACTTCGTGGAGCAAATAAATTTTTCGTATTCATGCAATCGAACCTTGAGTTGGTTGCCTATGTATCCTAGCTTGGAGAATCAGGTCATTACGTAGTTTCAGATTACATAGTTCATTGCATAGAAGTAAAGTTACTAGTGTCACACCCCTTTTTGAAAATCGATTTGATTCTCGATTTTAGCGCTTACAGGATTTGATTGGATTTTGGCGCTATATTTGTTAGGATTTTCCATTTAAAAAAGTGACAGTGTTCAAAAAGGCACCAAAATTGTTATTTTACTGAGTCGCCACTTGACATAGTTCAAAGGTGTGCCAAGTCACCAAGAAGGTACCTCGGAACATTTTTGACTCGTCAAAGGCATGTGTTTGAGATTTGGGTAAGGACCTAGTTGACTCTCGAGAAGATGTTAGGCATCCTCGAGTTCCATGCCAAGCGCGGTTGCTTTTTATCATATTTTTGGCTCTTTCCAAATACTTTTGTTGTATTTTGCCTTGTCATTCATTTTACGTAAAACATTACTTTATTTTAAAGTATTAAATTAAAGCCTTTATATCAATGGTATAATATATACTGATATGGTATAATATATACATTATTGAGAATTTTTTTTTTAAACTTGGTTTGAAAGTCAGTTGTGGAAAGGTGCTTCGAACTATAAGTATAATTAAAAAAAAAAACATTCACATCTCTTTCATATTTTGTTACCTATTTATGTGCTTGTTTCACTTGTATCCAGATTTAAACACATGAACCATACTTAAAAAGAAAAAAATTGAAATTCTCAAGATTGAAGCTAGTTACTTTCATTTTTAACTCACTTTTCACACATATTTCACTCAAAGGAAATAGAGGAATAATAAAAATGCTTTGCAAAGTTATCATTTCAGTTTTATGACATGGCCACTACTTTTATAGCAAGATGTTGACTAATATACATACATAACAATAACATGCAAACCAGCAACAGCAACATCCAAACCTTAAAGCCCCTTTTTTCTTTTTTTCTTTCTATATTTTCTTATGTTTTTTTGCTCTTAATCTTTTTACTTTTTCTTACATTCAATGCTTTTCTTATCTCTCTTTTAGATGGTAGGTGAATTCAATGTTGTGTGTTTAAATGAGAAGTAAATGTGAGATTAAATATAAGAGAGTGAAGAGGGGAAAAATAGGGTTGGGGGGGGGGAAGGGATGTCGGGTGCAAGACCCTAAGCAATAGATGCAAAAGATATGCATTTTCCATTTTTGTGCTAAACTTTCACCAACCAAAAAAAGCAAAAAACTAAAATTTGCTATTTTAGTTTGTTGCTTCCGCTTTCCCTAATAGTTTTGACTATTTTGATTCTTTTTTTCAAATTTTCTTATTCAGATTTTGTTTATCTCTTTCCAAACAGGATTTTCTTTTTAACCTTAACTAAAGTTAGGCCCTAAACTTGACTAATGAAACTATAAATAACTAAATTATCAGAACAGTAGAAAAAACTTCATAGCTAAACATGTATGATCCTAGACATAACTTGCTTTTCACAAAAACATGATCAGACATTCACATACTAATGATATGAACAGACATCATGTGAGCAGTGATCCGTTCACCATTCATATTTGAACTAAATCATTTACTCCATTTAGAAGAACATACAAAATGATTCGGTGCAGATGTTAAGATCACAAACTACTTGAAAACTAATGAACGAACACTAAAGACGATTACTTGAACTATTAATCAAGACATGATCGCTTTACACTTAAACTAAAAAACATGTTTATTCAAACTTAGCTTCAGATTGATACCAGAAATAGTAAATATCACGCTTAAACACAACCAACGTGACAAAACTTGTATTTGAATAAAATTCGAGCAGAATTGCTCTCGACAGTGTTTAAACTTCAGGACTTGAGCAATTTTCATTCATAAATGATGTTTTTATAAAGTAAAAAACATGGAGAGATACTAAAATAGAAATAAAAGACTAACAAACAATTAAAAAGGATTGAGTAAAAGAAACAGAGGGGTCAAGTTCTGAACCTATAACCCGTTCGCCAAGCAAACAACTACACTACCTCGACGCTACCAAACAACCACCATCACCAATTCTTATCATTAGCATTTCGACAACACCATAGAACAGTTTGGCCACTGCTTCACCGTCTTGCTGCCTCACTGTCGACGTCACTGTCTCGCCCTCGAAGTCTCGCCCTCGTTGCATCTTCGCAGCAGCCTCACCAACACCGCTGCGCCGTTCGACACCGTTACAACATCACCATCGTCCTAAAAAAATCACACATGAACAAACAACTATCGCCTCCTTAACCTATTCTCCATTCTACACCATCATCGCTGCCTAAACAGCTCCCACAAAGCCACGCCATGTTCACGCCTACACCACTCCAAACAATGAGGATACTCGTTTCGTTCATAACTTCGACCAAAACAAAGCCAATCTGATTCTCCAACACTTCTTGTTCTAATTGAGACCTCATTCGGGGTCGACTCGACAAGAACGAGAGGAGAATAAAGAAAAAAGGGCGGAAGATTAACCAAATGAATATGCCAAACAGAAAAAATAGAGCACAGGGAGAGAATTTTTAGAAAACGAAGCAGTATATACGAAAGAGGATGGGAAGATGAAATTATGGAAGTGAAACTCACCGAAAAAGACAAAGATTCGCGGGAAAAAATGTTAGGAACAGATTCTTTAAAGCTGGATCTATGCCATACTAAAAAGATTTTGGGAAAATTAGTGGCGGAAATGGGAGGAGGTCGAGACGAGTCCGGGGTGTGTTTTGGAAATTTTTCGGTTGCGGCGGCCGGCGGTGCAGTGGTGGTTTATGGTGGTTCAATGGGAGGGGCGATTTCTGGTGAATAAAAGAAAATTTGGCTAGGGTTTTTTTAGTCTTAGGAGACTTGTGCGTGAATGAGTGAATTATGAGGAGAAAACTAAACAATTATAGGTCAAAGTGATGGATTATGAGGACCGTCGGATCAAAGTGATCCAATAGATAAGATTAAATCTTCTTTGGACTGGGTCAAGATGAAGTTGGGCTATTGGGTCATGGACTTCAATTTTCCTCTTTTTCATATTTTTAAAATGGCCTATTAAGTATACAATTATCATACACTAAATTACACATAAATAAACACACACTATTACAAGAAATATTTTTACAAAGCACAAAAATATCAACTAAATACTACTCACAAGTAATATTACTCTTGATAAAATTTTATTTTCTTTCCTTTATCAATTAATTAAAATAGCTGAATAAAATAAGAAAAAATCTAGGTAAATCGGAATAATTTTAGAAAAAGTATACAAGACTATTGTGGATACTTTATTTAAAATTTGATGCCAAAGTTAGGCGATTACAACTGCCCCTCTTTGATCGAAAATTCGAAGAGTTTTCAGGCAAAGACTATAATCACAACTAATTTTGGCTTTGGTCCTAGCCAAGAGTGTGGAAAATGGTGACCGTACCTTGACTTTTCAGTTGTAACCAAGAACAAGGCTATCTACACATCCCCGGACTTTGGAATGAAGTCAGTGCAGTTCCTCACGAGCGGTAGTTTTTTTGAGACAAACAACTAGACACTTCTAGACCAAAACTAGGCTGAATCGTAGACACTTCTACCTGCTAAGACTGATACTAGCTTCCACCCAATACTAGGACTGAAACGAGACACTGCTAGACAAAAATTTGGACTGTCACTGCTGGTTCCTGGCTGCTAGCTGTTACTACGTGCTGCTTGCTTTTCTACAACGTTTACAAGAGAAATAAAATTTACAATACGAAAAATCATCGCTACAATCAGGGGCGCCCTGTTTGAGCTTGATCGTCGACTTCTTCTACTGGGGTTGACGCGTTGCGTTGTCATGGGTGTGCCCGTTGTAGAAACCAAATATCCTCTGCAGTGTCAATGGAGGGCCCGATTGCTGAAACTGAAACCTCTATATCTGATGAAAGGGGTATTGATGCTGAAAGTAAAATCCTTTGCATTGTCAAGGGAGGGCCAAGTTGCTGAAATTGAAAAACCTCTGTATTTGATGAAGGAGGTGTTGATGCTGAAATTAAAATCCTCTGCATTGTCAAGGGAGGGCCCGACTCAAAATTTGAACTTCTGTATCTAATGATGAGGTGTTGTTGCTAAAAGTAAAATTCTCTACATTGTAAAGGGAGGGCCTGGCTTAAAACCTTTGTATTTCACATTAGGGATATGTCGAGGCTGAAACTGAATCTTCTGCATTGTCAACGGAGGGCCCTACTTGAAACTTGAACTTCTATATTTGATGAAGGAGACGTTGATGTTAAAACTGAATCTTCTGTATTGTCAAGGGAGGGCCCTGCTTGAAACTTGAACTTCTATATTTGATGAAGGAGACGTTGATGTTGAAACTAAATCTTCTGCATTATCAAGGGAGGGCCCTGTGTTGAAACTGAAAATCCTTTACATTGTCAAGGGAGGGCCCGATTGCTGAAATTGGCTGTAGATCCTGTGGAGATAGAATTTTGAAAATTTCTTTTGTTGCTCATGTTGGATTAGTGGCGAAAGGACGAGGAATCAATGGTGAAGCAAAATAAACAAAAGGAAAAGGAGTTTTAGAGGCGATAGTTGTTTGAATAAGGAACATCTTTCTAAAGAGAGAAACTTATCTAGCGATATACTGGCGACCTTGATTATCATGACATGTGTCTTGGGGTGAACTTCCGTCCAATAAGCACTACTCTTCAACAAGAACCGTCCCATGACAAATATCGAAACCATACCCAAAATGGTTGAGGTGACTCACATGTCAACTATTAGTGCCCTTTCGGATTTTCGCCAACTAGTCATTCTCTTTAATATTTTACCTCACAGTTGTTTCGTGGCGCCCTTTCGAGTTTTTACCAATAAAACTTCATTAATCATCTTCTTTTTTTTTTTGCCGAAGTCAAATGTCGCTTCATGGAGTGGACTTCTCTTTTGATGGCACGAATCAAGTTGTCAGGTAGAGAAACTTGGCACAAATATACAAAATGTATATGACGATGACCAAGTAAAATTTCACCACCATTGGGATCCTTTCTTTTTAAAATTAAAAAAACTTCTGCTCCAGTTTAGTAGAAACTGGGGCCTCCGAGCTTCTTTAGCCATTGGCCACGAACTTTGAGGCATGTTTCGCATCGATGAGGAATGGGGAAATAATGATTTTTCTCCCTGGTACGAACACACACAAAAAATAAGAAGGACATTGAACTTCCTCATTTTCTTAAAAAAATAAAGAACATGGGGAAATAATGATTTTTTTCCCTGGTACGAACACACACAAAAAATAAAGGACATTGAACTTCCTCAATTTTCTTTAAATTGACCGCAAACTTAGAGGCAAGTTTTGCGTCAAATGTGAAACAGGGAAAAAATAAACTTTCCATGTTATGACCGCACCCGAATGACTGCCTACGTATCCTTTTGAGAGGAATCAAGTCAAAACGTTGCTCTGGCAACTTAATGCCAATTTTTTGTTTGATGTTTTCAATTTCATTTCAGTACAATTAAATTGATACCCCAACAGAGTATACAACAGAAGTATAAAGCTCTAAAGGCCAGCCAAGAGTACAATGTTTTGGGTAAGAGAATGTCCTAACAAAAGTAAGTTGACTTAAAGCTCATATGTAGTATCTCTTGACTGCATCTGCATTGACTGACATCTTGGCCGTCCTACCTTCCAGATCTGTCAAGTATAAGGCACCATTTGGCAATAATTTCTTTATCAGATATTGTCCTTGCCAATTTAGAGCAAATTTTTCTTTAGCTTCTTCATGATGAGGAAAGATTCGTTTCATAACCAATTTCTCTTCTTTCAAATCATGGTGGCGAACTTTCTTATTGTATGCAGAAGCCATTCTTTGTTGGTAAAGCAGACCATGACAGACCGCGTTGAGCCTCTTCTCATCAATGAATGAAAACTGTTCCAGCCGGGTTTTGATCCATTCTGCATCCTCAATTTTTGCTTCCACAATAATTCTGAGCGATGAAATTTCAACTTCGGCTGGTATGACTGCTTCGATCCCATATACCAATGAGTACGGGGTTGCACTTATGGATGTGCGCACAGTTGTGCCGTAGCTGAGCAAAGCAAAAGGAAACTTCTCGTTCCAGTCAGGAGATCCTTGTATCATTTTTCTAAGGATCTTCTTGATATTCTTGTTAGGTGCTTCAACCGCACCATTTTCTTTTGGTCGGTAAAGTGTGGAATTTCGGTGCATGATCTTGAATCTTTCACATACTTTCTTCATCAAATGACTATTCAGATTTGTTGCATTATCGGTGATGATAGTACTTGGGATACCGAAGTGGTAGACGATGATGGAATGTACGAAATCCACCCCGGCTTTCTTGGTCACGGACTTGAGAGTGACGGCTTCAACCCATTTGGTGAAGTAATCAACTGCAACTAAAATGAATCTGTGGCCATTTGATGCTCTTGGTTCAATAGGTCCAATAACATCCATACCCCATGCTACAAAAGGCCAAGGAGCCGACATTGTGTGCAACTCTAAAGGTGGCGAACGTATCAGATCGCCGTGCACTTGACAAAGATGGCATTTTCGCACAAAAGTTATGCAGTCATATTCCATGGTGAGCCAAAAGTATCTACCTCTAAGTACTTTCTTTGCTAACACGTACCCACTCATGTAGGATCCACAGATCCCTGAGTGTATGTCATTGAGAATCCTCGTGGCTTCAATTGCATCCACACATCTTAATATTCCCAAATCTGGTGTTCTTTAGTACACCACTCCTCCGCTCAGAAAGAAACCACTCGCAAGTCCTCGAAGGGTTCTTTTCTGATTACTTTCTACCATTGGTGGATATGTCCCATTCTGAAGGAAATTGTTGATGTCTAAATACCACGGTTTGCCATCAATTTCTTTTTCGACCATATTACAATATGCATGTTGACTTTGGACCTTGATCTCCAACGGATCAATGTGGGCCTTATCAGGATGGACAAGTATTGAGGCTAGTGTAGCCAATGCATCATCCAACCCATTGTGTGTTATTGGGAAATATTTGAACTTTAGAGCATCAAACCTTTGACGGAGATCATCCATGCACTGTTTGTACATGACCAACTTGAGGTCTCAGGTTTCCCATTCACCTTTCATCTGGCGTATCAAAAGATCTGAATCCCTGATCACTAGTAATTCTTTAATGTCAGTACACAATGCCATGCACAAACCCATTATGCATGCATCGTACTCAGCTGTGTTGTTAGTGCAACTGAAATGAAGTTGAGCTGCGGCTGGGTAGTAATGCCCTTTGGAAGAAATAAGAACAGTCCCCACACCATGACCCTTTGAGTTAGAAGCACCATCAAAGTACATTTTCCACACGTGCTCCTCTTTATTGATCAATTCTTCCAATGTATCTACCTCCTCATTAGGGAAGTAAGTTTTCAATGGCTCATAGTCATCGTCCACCGGATCCTCAGCCAGTTGATCGGCCAAAGCATGAACTTTCATCGCGGTTCTGGTGACATAGACTATGTCAAATTCTGTGAGCAAGATCAGCCATTTTGCAAGTTAACCTATTGGCATTGGCTTCTGGAATATATACTTTAGTGGGTCCATCCAGGATATGAGGTAGGTGGTGTGGGACAACAAGTAATGTTTCAGCTTCTGCGCGACCCATGTTAGGGCGCAATATGTCCTTTCCAACAAAGTGTATTTGGCCTCACCATTCATGAACTTCTTGCTCAAATAGTAAATTCCCTGCTCTTTCTTCCCCGAGGTGTCATGTTGCCCCAGTCATTAACTGACAAGTAGAGATATAATGGTCGTCCAAGCTCGGGAAGGACCAAAACAGAAGGTTTCGGAAAGTATCGCTTGATCTTGTCAAATGCTTCTTGGCACTCTTCGGTCCATGCGATTTTTGCATCCTTTTTCAATAATTTAAGGATTAGCTCACATATTGTGGTGAGCTGGGCGACGAACCTGCTTATGTAGTTCAACCTACCGAGAAAGCTTTTGATATCTTTCTTGGCTCGAGGCGGAGGTAATTATTGAATTGCTTTGATCTTCACGGGTCCAGTTCGATATCCCGCCTACTAACAATGAAGCCTAACAATTTTCCAGCGGGCACACCAAATGCACACTTGGTTGGATTCAACTTCAAATTCTATATTCGAATCCTTTCAAAGAACATTCTGAGGTCTTTTACGTGATCTTCAGCGGTTCTTAACTTGATAATCACATCATCCATGTACACTTCTATTTTTTTATGCATCATATAATGGAAGATGTCAGTCATAGCATCAGATAAGTTGCCCCCGAATTATTCAATCCAAATGGCATCACCCTGTAACAGAATGTCCCCCAAGGTGTAGTGAATGTTGTCTTGTATGCATCATCTTCATCTACCTGGATTTGGTGGTAGCCAGCATAGCAATCAGCGAAGGATTGTATCTCATGTTTGGCGCAATTGCCTACGAGAGTGTGGATGTTAGGCAATGGGAAATTGTCTTTGGGACTTGCCTTATTCAAATCTCGATAATCGACACATATCCTTGTTTTTCCATCTTTCTTAGGAACCTACACAACATTCGCGACCCAAGTAGTGTACTGGACTAGTTGAATGGCTTTCGTATAGATTTCATCATGGATTTTCTTGATCATGTCAGTTTTAGACTTCCGTTGTAACTGCTTGATCGGAGGGAAACCAGGTTGGATTGGCAATTTGTGGACTATCAAATCCGAGCTCAAACCCGGCACCTCATCATATGACCAAGCAAAGACATCTCGATATTCAAAAATCACTTGCAGAATATCACTTTTCACCTCGGGATGGGAATACATGCTTATTGTGGTTTCCCTCACATCATCAGAGCTCCGAAGGTTAACATCTTCTATATCTGCCAGATTGAGTTTATGCTTTTCCTCGTGACGTTCCACTTCCAAACTTATTTCAAAATCACCCTCATCCTCATCATATTCAATCCCATCAACAAACTCATCACTTTGTTCTTCATCATTTTCAACCTCAACTATGGTTATGGAATCAAGATCAGTTTATGGATACTAGATAGACGATAAGTTTCTTGCACATGTCATAATATCAGGACCATCAGATACATCACTACAGATGAAACAAAATGAGAATAAAATCAGGAATATTAATAGAGATTTAGGGAAAATTCGGCTCTCAAGCCTTTCATTAATGAAAAAAGGTCTGAATTACAATAAAGAAGGTGAGAAAAATAATACACTTTGCATACAACCCTTAGAATATCCAAGTGTATTCAAAAGAAACTGCAAAACAACAGTCTACCAAGACCCTTTCCTGATGGGGAAATGAGTTGCATTTAAATTGGTCAAGTGCATGTCCGAGCCAATGTATTGAATTGAGGATCTGCTGGAGCCTTCACCTGGTTGGACCATGCAGATTTCAAAAATGCTACTCCAATCAAACGGTGTATCATGATTGTTTGTCACTGTGTTGACATCTGTTTCAACAATCTTCGGCTTCATAACATAGCCCACAAAAGACTGGGCAAGACACATAATTGGCTTTGGGAGGGACCAAACTTCCAACTTCTTCTTCCTTGCCTACTTGCGATCAGCTGGTTTTGGCTTAAAACCTAGCCCCCACGTGCCTCGCATGCCAATTGGTTCCACTGGGTCCACTCTGTCTTGTATGGACGCTCCTAAACCTTTGCCAGGTTGGAAACCATGTTTCAGTACTTCTGAGGCGATCTTGATAGCCGTATCTGACAGTTTTGGGACAGGTATGGGTTTCCCCTCAATTACGTTTTCCACATACACCACGTCAGCGGTTTAATATATAATGGTTGGACGCGTACTGAAAAATTCGAGAGCTGGTACATTCAGGATATTGTTAAACTGCAAGTCATCTTCTCCAAAAATCATGATAGCTTGATTGCTCCAAGTGAACTTAACCGTCTGATAGACAGTAGACGGTACATCACATTCCATGTGGATCCATGGTCGGCCCAGAAGCTGATTGTAAGATGCATCAATTTACATGACTTGAAATTCAATGCTGAATTTTGCAGGACCAATGGTCAATTCAAAATCAATGATACCCAAAGATTCTCGAACTCTTCCATCAAAAGCACGAACAGAGGATGAGCTAGCTCTGATTCTACTAAGATCCATCTTTAGGCCCTTCAATGTGGCGAAAGGGAAAATGTTCAATCCTGCACCGCCATCTATTAAAACACGTGAGACATAAGATTTTTCACACTTGACTGGAACATGAAGTGCCCGGGTATGACCAGTTCCTTCTTTGGGTAACTTTTTATCAGTGAATGTCACACGATTGGTCTCAAATTGAAACGACCTTGATAGTCGTTTTGGGAGTTAGGACTCCAATTGGAGTGCTGATAATTTTATAATATTTGTAAGGTCCATTAGGACCTGTTTGTAAAATTTGAGCTAAATCGGACTTCGTTTGGTAGGTATCGAAAGAAGGTATCAGTTTTCATTATCGATAAATATTAAAAAGAGGTTTTCGAGCTCAATTTTGGTGAATGAGCTCCGATTCGAAATTCGAAAGCGCTGTTAGGTTCGTATAATTATTTGTGATGTGTGAATTTTTGAAGTGAATTTTGAGGTTGTTCGGCTGATTTCGGCATAAGTTTCGAAAATTAAGAATTTGATCTTTTCCATTTTAATTTGCATCTTGTATTTTGGGAGTCCGATTTGAGATCCGCCTTAGCGAGTATGTTGCATAAATTTTATATAACTTGTATGCAAAATTTGGGATTATTCCGAGATTCGTAGGGTCCCGTTTTAATTTTCGTCACGAAAACAAAAGAAAAGAGATTAAAGAAAAAAATAAAATAAAACAAAACCAAAGAAAAAGGAAAACGTGGAAAAGGAAAGGCGGTGAGGTCCTAAGCATATAATAAGCTTAGGATGAACAGAAACAAGGAGAGGCAGAGAGAGAAAGACGAGCAAGAATAGAAAATGAAGAGAGGAAAAAAGTCAGAAACGAGAGAAATTAAAGGAAAAGGAGAGGGAAAATAGTAGAATTTTTATCCCGAAATATTAAGGTAATGGTGTTAATCCATTATTTCAGTTTCTTACATGTGTTTGAATATATTTTAACGGTAAAAATTGGAATATTAGCCATCGTTATAATAAGTTCAACTAATAGTTTAATGGGTCAATTGGACCCCGATAATAGAATTGATTATATATTCGTACTCAGTGAGTTATGGATAACATATAAATATAATTTATTTAGAGTTTGGTTATGTGACTTTGAACCCTGTACATAGGCCTGTCCTGCGTATTGCGTATGCGAATAGTGTATCAGGTTCCAAACTGGATTTCCCTATGACGTAAGGAATGAAGCCTTTAGTCATAGGTGATATATTTTTCTGCTTATTGAACACAGTGGGATCGTTTAGCAATGAATCCAAGGGACAAAGCGGTTGTTGAGTAGCTGTGCTAACTTTGTAATAAGTGAAGTGTTTATATCCATTTCTTTGGAGGCCCTTGGCCTCGTGGATAATCTGCCACGTGTTCCTTATGTGTGCAGCTGCCGATAGGCGTACTCCTTACGTCTTAGCTTTGGATTTACATTATATATCATATGTTGTGTCATGTTGTTGGTATTGCATTGAGGATCTGAGCATTGTACTCTGGCTATGAGTAGGCATATACTTTCCGACTGTCGATTAGAGTCCCGCGCTGGTGATGGGTTATTATTGCATCATATTTCATTCATATGCATTATGTTGCATTCATACGCATTATGTTGCATTCATATGCATTATATATCATTCATATCGGGTGCAAGAGTATTCCACCCCAGGAGAGTGCAGGAGTATTCCGCCTCTGGTTCATCTCATATCGGGTGCAGGAGTATTCCGCCCCAGGAGAGTGTACGAGTATTCCGCCTCTGATTCATATTATATTGGGTGCAGGAGTATTCCGCCCCAGGAGAGTGCAAGAGTATTCCGCCTCTGCTTCATATCACATCAAGTGTAGGAGTATTCCGCCCCAGGAGAGTGCAGGAGTTCCGCCTCTGGTTCATATCATATCGGGTGCAGGATTATTCCGCTTCTGATTCATATCATATCGGGTGCAGGAGTATTCCGCCCCAGGAGAGTGCGGGAGTATTCTGCCTCTGGTTTATATCATATCGGGTGCATGAGTATTCCGGTCCAGGTTGTTACTATATTGCATTCCTCTCGAATGCATGAGTATTTCGCTTCGAAACGGGATTACGGGCACATGTGACCCCATTGCGTCATACTGCATTCATCCCATTTCATGGCACCGCATGGTAACTATTGTGTAACTATCATGCTGTGTTTTATGTAAGCAGTATGTATATCATGTTGTGGACATAATATGGATTGGGTTGCACACCGCAACAGTATAAAATACGGATCGGGTTGCATGCAACAATATAAATATATGGATCGAGTTGCACGTCGCAACAGTATGTATTTCTGATTGTTGATATGTTCGGGATACTTAAAAATCTATATGTTCTGTCTACCTTATGTCCCGGGTTGTTTATGGTTCCATACGTGTTTTCAGTTATTATCTGGCTCTACCATTTCATAGTTTAAATAAGATGGATTTGGTTTACCTGTTTTTCTTCTCCCTGGGTAGCTATCCTATTCTTTGAGGTGGCTAATCTGCCCCACTTTTTAAGTCCTTCTGACTCACCCTTTTTTGTTGTTTGTGTTTGTCTATCTATTTCGTTTTGGCAGGTTCGCTCCAGGATTGAGTTCGCCACGTTGTGAAAGAGCGAAGACGACTTCAGCTGTTAGGGTGAGCCAGCTTTTATTCCGGATGGCCACCAGTTTTATGTTTACTATTTCAATTGTATTTTGCTCCCTTCAGGAGGTATCTGTCTTCTTTTGTGCTCTTAGATGTCTAGTATGGATAGCCCTAAACCTAGTATGTTGGGTAGTCAGTTGTAATATATTTTGTACAGCCTAAAGGTATCAGTATGTCTGTGCTTTTTCTAAGTCTTGTTCTTATTTATGAATTGAATTATATTTATTTTCCTAATTTAATTGGTAAGGGTTCGCCCGACAGGTCTAGGGGAGGATGTCGGGTGCCCGCACGGCCTAGCCGGATTTCGGGTCATGTCAGTTGGTATCAAAGCCCGGTTTAGAGTCTGTCCAGACTAAGACAATGTCTAGTAGAGTCTCGCTGATGGGTACGTAGACGTCCGTATTTATCTACGAGAGGCTATGATGGCATTTAGGAAGTTTCACTTCCTTCTTTTCTGATCGTGCGTCAATCTAGGATGCAAAAGTATTTTCGTTGATTCCTTCATGGTAATTCTGAACCCTCTTGTGGCAAATCAGCAATGGATAGGAGTTCAAGACGAAGCATCTAGCCTGGGGCTAGCGCTGACGAAGCCCCGAGAGTGTTTGATCGTGCTGACGATCTAGTTACGGAGGTCCCAGCTGTGCCAACTCACGATGGGCAGTGGGAGTAGGGCCTTGTTGTTCCCTTGGCTCTCTATGATAATTTTTACGAGAATCTTTGCGATGTAGATACCGCTAGAAGCTATTATTCGCTAGGCAGCTTATCAGGTCGCCACATATGCCGATGTTCGGACTTAGGGAGCTCTTATTCCAGTTCCTGATGTTGCCCCCAATAAATTAAGTTCCGGAGACAGTATGTGTTGTGCCTCTAGGTATTTCGGTTGGTTTGTTAGCCCGAGTAATGGCTCGGTCTCAGTGTCCGAAACGGCTGCATTAATCTACCCAATTTAACCTTCTGATGTTCTTAGGCCATGTATCAAATAATCCCTGTGCAAGTTTTTTTTAAAAATAAAATGATGTCAGCGTGTCCTTCAGGCTTTTGATTATATCGAGCGTTATGGTGTTGATTATTCTGCTTTCCAGCTTCAGGGGTCCAGCGTTAAATTGGTGGACCGCTCTCTTATTAGCTAACTTGGTTCGATTTTTCTTCTAGATTCGTGGAAAAGTTCCTTTCGCGTAGCGAGCGAGATGAAACGAGTCACCAATATTAGTTGATTGGATGGGTAGCTTGTCGGATTTAAAATATGATATTAAATTCAAGGATTTATTGATGACCTTTTTTTTTTTTGAGATCCCAGATGGCTCAAGAGATTGAGGTCGGGATTTCATTTGATGTTGTTGTTGATTTTACTCGAAGGTACGAGGCATACTATAAGTTAGAGCGAGAAGAGTTAGAGCGGGAGAGCAAGAGCTCCTACGGCCCTAGTGGGCACCATGGTACCTCATTTGGAGGTAAGAGTCTGATTATTTTGGGAGGTCACCTGCCAGGTTATCTCAGCTTGTAGCACGTGATTCCCAGAGACACCATTAGTTAATCAAGATTATATTCAGTTCTCTTTATTGCTATCAAGAATCTGTCCAATTTCCATTTCCACCGAAAAGCTGTTATCATTGTCGTGAGCCTGTCATTTTTGGAGGAGTTTAGTAAGTATGCAGTCGTCCTTTCTCTCGTCCTCAGGCACCTGCACTGTCGCAGGGGATTTTATTTAGATCTCAATCAGCTAGAGAAATTCCACCATCCAGTAGAGGTCGAGAGCGTGGTGGCAGTTGTTCTTCAGAAGGTGGTTACCAGGGTAGTTGCTCAGCTCAGCTCAGCTGCAGAGGCAGTTCTATGAACTGCCATTCTGGCAGGATGCTGAGGTATCCGATGTAGTACACCCGTGTATTTCTTCTTCCCTTATATGTGAGTAGATTTGATTCTTCTAATAGATCTGGAAATGGTTTATCTTATCATGTTTCCATGGTTTCTGGGGATGTCGTTTATATTAAGAATATGTTGCGGTAGAGGGGTGAGCTTCTGGTATGATTTATTCCTGGCATCTGTGATGACCCTACTAGTTTTTCTGGTGTAAATGTGAGATATTTGGGAGTGAGTGGTGGTATTTTCTGCTTGGCATATTGTTGTGCCACCTTCTCTTATTATGCCAAGTCAGTCTACCTCTCTTTTTTGGAATTCTGTGTGGGTAGGATGATGGATTCTTACCTATAACCATCAGAATGCGTCATTGTTTCTTCCGGTGTAAAGTAATTAGTAAGTAATACTCAATCTACGTATCTCCTCATGGTTCGAGGCGCTAGTAGAGTCATTCTATGTGCTTGTCTTGGTTATAAAAGGGTTTCTGGTAAATTGTCAGAGTTTCCTTCTTATTGGGAGGTTAAATTGGCATGGATGTTTTTCCATAAAGCTCACTTAATGTCTATTTCTTCAATTTCGGTTCTTTGGCTAGCCTAACTCGGAAGTAATCTAGCTCTAGTAGCCAAGTAAATAAGAAGATGAGCTTCCCGAAGCTCTAATTATTCATATCCTCAGTCCATTACCATTGTTTTTTCTTTTTCTTCATCCGGTACTAGTGAGCTTGGGAAGTTAGTAGCCGTTTGTGATGTTCCTTGTGTTGAGCCAGAGCGCGTGTCAAGGTAGCCGGATAAGCACATTATTGGGTTTCAAGGCTACTAAGGGTAATGAAGAGTGTCGTCTGACCCGTGAATTGAGCCATCAAGAAGGTGCTTATGGTAAAGATATAGAGTTGTGAACTCGAGAGTTGCAGCTGTTTGGCAACTCGAGAAGGTAATTTGGTAGCTCAGATCTGAGCCGCATTCTATTTTTAGCTATGTCTTCCTTGATCCGGAAGACTGTGCGAGGATGACTATTTCTATTCAAGTTAGATGTATGAGCTTATGCTCTAGGTGGAGGAGTCTTCCTCCTATACAGAATGCTAATATTAAATCTCTAAAGAGTTGCAAAAGCGTAAGCTAATTCTTTATTTCATTGACCTGTTCTATATCGAAAAGTATATTGACGAGGTGATTCGTTGGTGGAATCATGTTAACCCATCTAGAGTTGAGTGTATCTTCGTTTCGAAAAAATAGAACTCTTCTCTCATGATCGAGAAAGGGTCAGCTTAATCAGAATAAGCAGGGCAATGATGTGATGATATTATCCAGATATGTTTTATTCCAAGAGTTCGATGTGCGTTATAATTCTGATTCTGTAATCATGAGACAATGTCCGTGGAATAGTTTATGAAGGTTGTGCAAGTTCTCTTATTATCTGTATGAATTTTTCTTTAGACTTAGGCTCGTTCGAGGACGAACGAGAGTTTAAGTGGAGGAGAATGAAACGACCTTAGGTAGTCGTTTCGGGAGTTAGGACTTTGATTGGTACGTCGATAATTTTAAAATATTCGTAAGGTCCATTCGGACCTGTCTGTAAATTTGAGATAAATCGGTCTTTGTTTGGTAGGTATCGGAAAAAGGTATCAGTTTTCATTGTCGATAAATATTAAAAAGAGGTTTCCGAGCTCAATTTTGGCGAATGAGCTCCGATTAGAAATTCAAAAGCGCCATTAGATTCGTATGATTATTTGTGACATGTGTGAATTTTTAATGTGAATTTCGAGGTTGTTCGGCTGATTTCGGCTAAAGTTCCGAAAATTAAAAATTTGATCTTTTCTGTTTTAATTCGCATCTTGAAATTCGGGAGTCCGATTTGGGATCCTCCTTAGCGAGTATGTTACATAAATTTTATATAACTTGTATCCAAATTTGGAATTATTTCGAGATTTGTAGGGTTCCATTTTAATTTTCGTGACGAAAACAAAAGAAAAGAGATTAAAAAAAAAAATAAAACAAAACAAAACCAAAGAAAAAGGAAAACGTGGAAAAGTAAAGGCGGTGAGGTCCTAAGCTTAAAGCTTAGGATGATCAGAAACAAGGCAAGGCAGAGATTGAAAGACAAAGCAGGAATAGAAAACGAAGGAAAAAAGTCAGAAACGAGAGAAATTAAAGGAAAAGGAGCTGGAAAATAGTAGAATTTTTATCTCGAAATATCCATGTAATGGCGTTAATCCATTATTTCAGTTTATTACGTGTGTATAAATATATTTTAATGGTAAAAATTAGGATATTAAACATCATTTTAATAAGTTCAACTAATAGTTTAAAGGGTCAACTTGACCCCGATAATAGAATTGATTATATACTCGTACTCAGTGAGTTATGAGCAATATATAAATGTAATTTATTTAGGGTTTGGTTATGTGACTTTAAACCCTGTACATAGGCCTGGCCTGCGTATTGCGTATGCAAATAGGGTACCAGGTTCCTAACTTGATTGTCCTATGACGTAAGGAATGAAGCTTTTAGCCATAGTGATATATTTTTCTGCTTATTGAACATAGTGGGATCGTTTGGAAATGAATCCAAGGGACAAAGAGGTTATTGAGTAGCTGTGTTAACTTTGTAATAAGGTAAGTTTATATCTATTCCTTTGGAGGCCCTTGGCCTCGTGGATAATCTACTACGAGTTCTTTATATTTTTAGCTGCCGATAGGTGTACTCATTACGCCTTAGCTTTGGATTTATATTATATATTATATGTTGTGTCATGTTGCTGGTATTGCATTGAGGATCTGAGCATTTTACTCTGGCTGTGACTTGGCATATACTTTCCGGCTGTCGATGAGAGTACCGCGCTGGTGATGGGTTATTATTGCATCATATTGCATTCATATGCATTATGTTGCATTCAACGTATTATGTTGTATTCATAAGCATTATATTGCATTCATATCGTGTGCAAGAGTATTCCGCCCCAGGAGAGTGTAGGACTATTCCGCCTCTGATTCATATCATATCGGGAACAGGAGTATCCCGCCCCAGGAGAGTGTAGGAGTATTCCACCTCTGGTTCATATCATATCAGGTGCAGGAGTATTCCGCCCCAGGAGAGCGCAGCAGTATTCCGCCTCTAGTTCATATCATATCGGGTGTAGGAGTATTCCGCCCCAGGAGAGTGCAGGAGTATTCCGCCTTTGGTTCATATCATATCGAGTGCAAGAGTATTCCACCCAAGGAGAATGCAGGAGTATTCCGCCTCTGATTCATATCATATCAGGTGCAGGAGTATTCCGCCCCAGGAGAGTGCAGGAGTATTCTGCCTCAGGTTTAATCATATCGGGTGCAGGAGTATTCTGCCCCAGGAGTAGGAGTATTCCGCTCCAGTTGGTTTCTATATTTCATTCTCCTCTAATGCAGGAGTAATCCGCTTTGAGACGGGATTACGGGCACATGTGACCCCATTGCATCATACTACATTCGTCCCATTTCATTGCACCGCATGCTGATTATTGTGTGACTATCATGCTGTGTTTTATGTATGCGGTATGTATATCATGTTGTGGACATATTTCAGTTTGCCTATATATTTCTGGCTCGTATCCTGGGTTGCACGCTGCAACAGTATAAATATATGGATCGGGTTGCACGCAATAGTATAAATATATGGATCGGGTTGTACGCCGTGACAATAGGAATATACGGATCGGGATGCACACCGTAACAATATAAATATATGTATTGGGTTGCACACCGCAACAGTATAAAATACGGATCGGGTTGAGCGCAAAAATATAAATATGTGGATCGGGTTGCACGCCGCAACAGTATGTATTTCTGATTGTTGATATGTTCGGGATACTTAAAAACCAATATGCTCTGTCTACCTTATGTCCCTGGTTGTTAATGGTTCCATACATGTTTTCAGTTATTATCTGGCTCTACCTTTTCATAGTTTAAATAAGATGGATTTGGTTTACCTGTTTTTCTTCTCCCGGGCTAGCTATCCTATTCTTTGAGCTGGCTAGTCTGCCCCACTTTTTAAGTCCTTTTGACTCACCCTTTTTTGTTGCTTGTGTTTGCCTATCTATTTCGTCTTGGCAGGTTCGCTCCAGGATAGGAGCGTAGACGACTTCAGCTGTCAGGGTTAGCCAGCTTTTATTCCGGATAGCCACCAGTTTTATGTTTACTATTTCAGTTGTATTTTGCTCCTTTCAGGAGGTATCTGTCTTCTTTTGTGCTCTTAGATGTCTAGTATGGATAGCCCTAAACCTAGTATGTTGGGTAGTCAGCTGTAATTTCTTTTGTACAGCCTAAAGGTATCAGTATGTCTGTGCTTTTTCTAAGTCTTGTTCTTATTTATGAATTGAATTATATTTATTTTCCTAATTTAATTGGTAAGGGTTCGCCCGACAGGTCTAGGGGAGGATGGTGGGTGCCCGCACGGCCTAGCCAGATTCCAGGTCGTGTCACATATACTTTGCTGAAAAGTGCTTCCAAATTAGCCACAATGATTTTTTCAAGGATGTAAGCCTTATTTAGTATTTTCAACAGTGCATTACAGTCTGCTTCAGAGTTCATAAGTAGAGACAAGAGTGATATCAGTGCTGAAGTCTTTCTTAACTATTCAACGATAGAGTAATCTCTCGTCTTCATTTTCTTCTTAAATTCCTCAGCTTCTTTCTCTGACACTGGTTCTTTAATTAA
This sequence comes from Petunia axillaris subsp. axillaris, assembly GCA_029990575.1. NCBI lineage: Eukaryota > Viridiplantae > Streptophyta > Magnoliopsida > Solanales > Solanaceae > Petunia > Petunia axillaris. The sequence goes on from JARKNS010000006.1 coordinate 13,742,337, forward strand.
TCCTTGGTCCTCACGACTAGGCTTTGCTTTTCTCAATTCTTCCGGAGTGAAACATATTTTTGACCGAGTCAAGCCATTAACATTAGCAGCAACTTCCATAATTTCTTTCCCTTGGTAAGACACAGTTGTTTTGTTGTAATTCCAGGGAACAACCTTTGTATTTGTAACAGGGAGTTGCGTTGCTTGCATGATAATGACTGGTTCACACAGCTTTCCCTTAACGTCGATGATCGGAGCTTTCTGACTTGATGTTTCTTGAACGATAAAAATTGGCCCATTGGGTTGAATCTTTTTTGGCTTTGCAGCTGGGGTTAAGAAAATTGGCTCAATGGCCACATCTAGCTTTGCTCTACTAACAACAAATGCACTATGCCTTGCAGCGGATACAACAATAAACGAATCCTGACATTTAGTGTCTGAAGAGGGACCAACTGCCACAATCTTCTTGGTGGCTTTTCCTTTTCAAATCTTCTTCTGTGCATATCATCCCCACTATGTGTGCGTCATTCTGAGAATTATGAGTTGGCCAAGGATTCTGGTTCACATTTTTAGTCTCGTCGCCCACAACCTTTATCTGGTTGTTGTCTATCATTGCCTAGATTGCCTTTTTCAATTCACAACAATATTCTGTGTCATGCCCAGGTGCCCTAGAGTGGAATGCGCAATGGCAAGAATGATGATTTGTTGCAGCTTTTCAAACAAGCTGGTGTAAGTTTCACCCAGCGGGATGAACAGTTTTCTTTCTTAATTCATGTTTCTTCGCTGCATGTTGGTGTAAGGTACCCCTTGATTGTACTGAACTTGGGTAGGGGGTGGACGCCATTGCGGACCTTCCAGTGTTTGAGCATAAGATGCGGCATTTACTGGGAACGAAAATTGTGGCGCAACATATTGTGGGTTTTGAGCCGGATAGGATTGTTGTGCTGGGGGAGTTTGAGTGTACCCTTGACGGTCATTGTATCGCCCGTCATTTCTTCTAGGTCCTGGACCAACCATTGCCACTTCATCTTTCTTTTCTTTCTTCTTGCCAAAAACATTTGACCTTGACTGCTATGCTTGGGTAGTGGCTCTCAAAGCTATTTGACTGACAATCTTGCAAGCCTTGATTCCCCTCTCAATCATTTTCCCAATTCGCACTGCATCGCTGAATTATTTACCTATGGCAGAAGCCATTGCCTGGTAATATGTATCATCAAGCACTTCAACGAATTCTTCGACCATTTTATCATCAGGTATCAAAGAACTAACACGCGCCGCCTGCTGGCGCCATCTGTATGCATACTCCCTGGAACTCTCGCTAGGCTTCTTTGTGATCATCTTCAAAGACGCACTATCTGGAGCAGCCTTTATCTTAAACTCAAAATGGTCAAGGAAGGCATTGGCAATGTCATCAAAAGTAACCCATTTCAAGACGTCCTGCAGGATGAACCATTCTGTTGCTGGTCCTCCTAGACTGTCACCAAAGTATGCCATTAGCAACTCATCTTTCCTAGTGCCCCTCATCTTATTACAGTAAACCTTCAGGTGGATTCGAGGGTCACCTAGTCTGGTGTTCATATCAAATTTTGGCACGACAAAACCTTCAGGTAAACGCACATGAGGGAACAAACACAGGTCTTTGTATGAAACATTAGCTTTACCCCTATGACCTTGTATGGTTTTCACAATCTGCTCCAATCTTTTTAGTTTTCGAGAAAAATCGCTTTCTTCCCAACTTGTCAATATCAGCATGTGATTCTGGGTGGTGTCCTTGGTTGTACGACTCGGTTTTGCAGAAGACATTACCTTGATCTTGGTCAAATTGTTGATCATGTGCCCTTAATTGTGGGTCGTTGTTCGACCGTTGTAGAGTATGTCTAGCAGGAACTGTGAATGTTGTGGCAGGAACTTGGGGTTGACCATGTTGTCAAGGCTGTGGGAATTGTCCTCCCAGTTGTACAATAGAGGGTCGAGCTGCATGGTTAGTAGCCGAGTTGGGACCAAATCCAGGAGGGTAACTGGGGTCTCCTACCACCGTAGATTTCCCTTGCCCCGACAGCTGGTTGTTATCGCGAAGCCTGCATCGCTGGCCGGAATAGGGGGTTCCGTTCACTGTTTCCTAGGTACGACACATCTCTTCCATCATTCGTTTCATAGTGGCAAAGTCCTCAGCCCTCTTAGTCTGTTGCTAAGCTAAGCGAACCAGCTCAGTGTATTCAGTTTCCTCAACCATCGTTGTTGGAGTGCTTTTTTGAAGAGGTGTTGCAACCACTTCTGGAACTGGTACTCGTCCTTTGATTTTGGTGGAGTAGGAATGTGGGGCCAACATAGTAGTTTCTCAAGCTATTTAAGCCAAACAGGTTGGTACAACAAGATATCATATAACATGAATTTGCTTGTCGGCCTAGCCAATGCCTAAAGATCGTTATGCGTCATCCCGAGTTAAGACAAAGCGAATCTTAACTTTCTCTTTTTCTTCTCTCTCTCTCTTTTTTTTTTTTCATTTTTTTCTTTCTTCTTTTTTCATTTTTTCAATTTATTTTTAAATATAAGAGGGGTTCCAGAATACAGATTGAAAAAATACATTTCAAAAAATAAAGAGACACAATATTGGATTTTTTAATTTCTTTTTCATAAATGCCGAAACGATACAACAATACAAATAGAAAAAAGCCCTCAGAGAACATGAGGCAATAGTGGGACTCCTACAAAAGCAAACAACTGAACAATTGTCCAAAATAAAATACAAATATATAATAAAACAACTACAACATGTCCAAGGTTTTAAACAAGTGAAAACAAGGCAATAAGCTGCATCATTTTGGACTACTTTGTCTACTAAGGTGACCTGGGCTCATAATCAGCTGGCTTCTCTGGGTCAAATTCGGGTGGCTCCTCTAAGTCAAACTCGGGTTCCTCCTCAGAATCCTCCTCGGGTTCGTCCTGTTGAACAACTAGTGGGTCTCCCATAAAGGTGCGACGCAATCCACCCAAACCTGCTGCAACTCTGATGACAAATGAAAGTGCATGTGCGAGTAGGTCCTCCACGGACCACCTCTTATAGTCAATGAAAGTCTGTGCAACATACACATCGGAGTCATAAACCTGCTGATAAGCTACACTGATGATCTGTCCTGCAGCCTGCACATCCAAAAGTCGGTCCTGTGCTAGCTCTGTAAGATGCACTCCCTGCTCCAATGCCCTGTCAAGTCGAGCTCGAGCGTCTGTGGCATCCTAACGGTGATGAATCCTCTCTTCTCTTGCTCTAAACTAAAGCTGCTATGTCGGCATCCCTCTTTGTCAGTGCCTCAGAGTGCAAATCACGGAGTCGTCTGACTGTATCTAGGTGCTGATGTGCCAAACCCTCACTCTCAAACTGGGCGGCTTGACATCCCTCTCTGCATGAAGACGGTGGACAAAGGCCGCATACTCCTTCTCAACATCTGCTCTGAGTATCGCCATCCTCACCTCTATCTTGCGCTCCTCATCATAGGGTTCTTTGATCGGCTTTGTAGGCAGGGCCACGAAAATATATTGCCGACTGTACCAGAAAACATACTCGGGGGTGACCGTTCCCCTGTCTCGATCTGAAAACAGTGTGGTATGGGGCATACTCTTCATATTCTTCTAGAGATCGCACCACTGCTTAGCTTCAGGGAACTCAAAAGTGATAGGCTCAAAGGAGTATCTGCTCACGTCCTCAATCCTGAGGACATCCTGAACACACCCCAACTAACGCAGTACACGTGTAGGGCAATAAGGCTTAGTACCTCTATGACCAAAAAGTACAAGAAATGGATGGTCCCTACCATCATAGTCCATACCACCATAGACTCCCTCTTTCGAAGGGAACCAAATAACCTGCCACCGAACGCTCTTTGAAGTGAGCGCCCTCACATACTGTGACCAATCATCCACACTCACAGGTAAGACAGGATCTCTAATGCACTAGTGATGGGTGCTCAAATGGCATTTGGGCGCACGAGGAGGTAGTGTTGAACCCCAAAAAATAATCTTCTTTTTACTAAAAAGGATATGTTTCGGATATGTTTCAACAAATGGGACTCCAAAGGATTTCTTTGGAGTAGCCACCTAATTTAGGATAATTATGAACCGTTTATAAATTAACGAGTGCAAATTTCTCCCTTATTTAAAAGGAAATTAATTGTAGAGATTCTAGGTAAGTGGTTCTTTTAAATTCGAAAGAAGGTCCCTATTTAGGGGAGCACTTTCGAAAATCTGCTAAAAGCGGTTAATCCGGTAATTTTTACGAATTTTAATAAAGATAAAATAATTTAAAATTTTAGAAATTATCTAAAAGTATAAGATAAATAAATAAGTAAATAAAATAAAATAAGACAAGACAAAATTTCATGCCAATAATAAATAAATAAATAATAAATAATTATAGATTAATTAAATAAATAAATGACATTTAATTAATTAATTAATTAAATAGATAAATAATTAATAATTAATTGATTCATCAATTAAATAAATAAATACGCAAATAAATAATAATTAATTGATTAATTAATTAAATATATAAATAAATAAAATTAAATAAAGAAATAAATAAATAAATAATTCTTTAATTAATTAAATAAATAAATAGATAATGGAGTAGATAAATAAATAATTTTAATATAAATAATAATAAAAGGGGTATAATTTTTAACTGAATTCTAACTTTGCACTCATTAATTGACAAATGGTTCTTAATGCCTCAAATCAATTTGCGAATCCCAAAGGAACGGGAATAAACAGTTACATAAAACTATTCTAAACATGCGACAGAGGATAGTAATTTCAAAATACAAAGCGTCTATCCTACAAAATTCCTAGTCCAGTCTACAGGGATCCAATGGCATGGATTCTAACGGGAATAGGGAAAGAGGGCGTTTAGAAGATAGAACCCTAGCAAACTCATAAATGAGCCTTGAATTTCTAAGATTTTCGTTTTTCTGGGAAACTTGAACCCGAAAGTGCAATTCGAATCCAAATAGATCCAATGCAAATAGCCATCCCAACTTTGAGTTTTGACCAACTCATCCCAAGCAGTGATATGAAAAGAAAATAAGAAGATAAAGATTAGTACTCATTCAATGAAAATACACACAAGTTACTTGCAAGTGTAGTACGCAAAATAAAATTAACTTAAGCAACCAAACTTATCACTCTTTTACAAATGGTTCTTACAGAACTAAATTACCAAACATAATAGATAATGGTTATCATTTCAAAGAAAATAGACTACTAGGAACGCCTAGGTGGATTATAATGGACTAATCAAACTCAATTCTAGTCTCAGAGTTAATCCCAAATGAAAACAAGATTTAGGAAAATATTAGTAAGTAACACAAGGTATAATGGATGTCAGTCTTCATGTCAATAAGGAAGTAACCAAGGCTTAAGGTAACAGGTAGCACAAAGCAACAGTAGTGCAAACTGAGAACAAAGTGGGGTATTATAATGACAAAGGCAAGCAACAGTGCAGTAAGGGGGGTGAAGGATAAGAGAGGAAGTTTCAAGTCAAGAAACAGACAAGATGGAGAATATATACAAACGACTACCAAGACACAAAAATAGTTCTAATGTCCAGTTTTAAGAGATCCAGTAGCCATAGAGATAGGACAAAGGATTAGACAAGCCAGAAATGCATTCTTAAACCAACAATGAGTTAAATTAGTACTAGAAGTTATTTTCAAATCCATTTACTACCAACAAAATGTCACCGAAGCAAGTTTGTAGGTCCCAAAGTCATTTTCATTCTAGTTTTAACTTAAGGCAAGATGAGGTACCAAGTATATGCAAATTAGCAGCTCAAACATGATCCCTGATTCTCTAATTTCAAGCCAAAGGTTCAAACATAAGCCACAAAAAATGGCCTAGTAAATCACAAGGTAATTCCAGCATACGGCAGGTTCATCAGGACACTAGCAAGGTCTAAAAATAGTGATTTAGTCTTAGCGTCATTCCCAAAATTACACAAAGGAACCAAAAGCAAAATTATGAGTCAAAAGGATCACAATAAACTACAACTAGGAGCTTTTAAATAAGACAACCAAAGCTCATAAACTAACCAGACATCAATTTCAAAGAAAACATTAAAGCTAATGCTATACATATTCTGAAATAAAGCAATGAAGATGACCTGGAGCTGACCACTGTCTTAGGAGACACCTACACTAATCTGCAGACCCCCTAATCTCCCACACATACACTGAATGCTTAGCCTAAGCTCCTCTACAAAATAACTCATATCTAGAACACACACAGACACGACCTAAACTCCTTCTTTAAACTTCAAACACCTGCACACACAGACCTGAAATTTCTTATTTGCTCTGAACCTCTCTTAATGCCTACACACTGCCTACCTTTATATAAGGACTACCATGAACTCCCTTATACTCTCACACCAGCACAAACACATACAAACCTTCACTGCACATACACACACACTCATACACCTACAAACACCAGCAAACACCTGCACACATATCATACACCTGCACATACAAACTCATGACACCAGCCACTTACCAGACCTCCTTCTCACTTCTAGACCTACTGAACTGCATACCCACACCTTCACTATACCAAACCACCTGCATATACTCAAATAAACTGAACACTCACACACATAGAAGGAATACAAACCAGACTTAAAACAAAGGGTGCAAGGGAGAAGACATGAAAACAAGATCCCAGACCTCTTCCCTGATCCCATGATAATACCAGAACCCACACACATCTCCATACGCAACCTTCACAGTGCCTGTATAAGCTGAAACAACACCCCACACTACTAGTGCCCCTCCAGACTAAATACACCTCCATTACACACCCACAGAGATCCAGACAAGAGCAAGGCAGGAATGAAAATTCAGTTGAGGCTACACCTTATAAACCATCACAAAACTAAGGAAGCTTAGGGGATAGGTTGCATACAACTACTTGTACTTACCTCATTTCAAAACATAAATGAGGAAGAAACAAACTAATGATCTGGACAGGGATTAAGAGGAAAAGGTGAGTCTGTCTAACGGAGAAGAGGAGACAGATTAAAATCCTCACTGCAATTTGAACACAAAATCTAACTAAATGACATCCGTTTGAAGAATGTGTTGTACTTTATTTGAGAAAGACTCTTTAAGAGTATATTTATTAAACTTTATAAAACACAGGGAGCTAGTTCTGGTTTCTACTTACTTCCTCCATTGACAGAGATGAGCTTTTCAGTAACCACCTTAAAATTAACCATTACAAGCTAAAGACATGATTTTTAACCATAACAAATTTATCTCTCAGACAAGTGCGCACACATATGAAATCCAGACTATTATTCATAAAACTATTTTCAAAAGCTTTAATGTCAACAGATAACATCTAACACTACATTCAATAAACTTTTGCATAGGAAACTAACATGTAACCAAATAAAACAGAAGAGTGTAAAGGTTTAGAATTTACCTTTTTGGTAGCAGTGAACTAAAGCGAAGAATGGAAGAAAACGACTCTAACAAGGCAACGACTCAAATGGCGACGTGATAACTCACAACCCACACAAACATTACCAGGAACTAAACTAAGCAAACTGCAAATTTATAAACTGAATGGAAGACATTAAAACTCCTTAGTTTTTTAACATGAGTATGATTGCCCTTTTTTAGTATCTTTCTCTCTGCCTCTCTTTTTTTTCCTCCTTTTCTCTCTTCTTCTGCCTCTTCCTCTATTTTCTCCCCCCGAAAAATGAATAACATTACCTTTTCATACTTGGAATGCTAGGGTTTCGGATTATGCTTCTGAAATTCAAATTTTGTCCTCAATGGACATTTTCTTGCTAAGATTAGGGTGGAAATTATCCAATCCCTAAAGATAGTAAAATTTTCAACTCTTATCTACAAGAAAAATGCCCGTTTGGAAATCGACGCTGAGGATGAAACTCGATTTGAAATGGACGGGTTGGATTGATTGGTTGCTTGTACTGTGATGGTGAGGAGGAAATTGGGGGGGGGGGGAGGCAGATGAGTAGGATATTGGCGTGGCTTGGGTTGAATTTTAGGGGTGGGGGATTTGGGAATCAGGGTTAGGGTTCATGTTTGGCTGATTTTGGAAACCTGAGTAATGGGTCGGGTTGATTAGGAATTGAATTGGCGTGTGCTATCTGTATATATAGGTCTTGAAGAAATAGGCTGGATTTTAGGCTAAGAACAGATTTAGCCTTAGTTTTAGGACTAATTAGAAAATAGATGGGTTGCATGGGTAGGATAGAAATTAGGCTATGCTTTTATGAAACTGGCCCTTTTCCTTTAAAATCAACAATTTACATTTTCAAAAATTGACCTTATTTTTTAAATAATTAGATATTGGTTAAATTTTTTGGGACAAAATTGGGTGTCAACAACTGCCCCTCTTTACCGAAAAGTATGAAAGATTTTTCAGGTTAAAGAAAGTTGACGTGAAAACAAATTTTGTCACTGTCACGACCCAATTTTCGGGGCCGTGATGGCACCTAAGTGTTACATCCTTAGGCGAACTACGAATAATTAAACTGACTCATAATGATAATTTAGATAGACATATTTCAATAAAATGCAGGTGTAAACATCCACCCGAAATACAGTGTCAATAGAGCATCTACGAAATCTGACAACCGATATATATATATATATATATATATATATATATATATATATATATATATATATATATATATATATATATATATATATATACAAGATGTAGGAAGCGTCTAAGCACTAAGGTGGATCAGACGGTATGCCACCGCGAACCATGCGGTTGGCTCACCTCAAGCAAAAATAGTCACAGCCTCGAACAGATCAGATAAGTCCAGCTGTCTGACTAGTAGAAGGATCTGCACATTTAAAACAGTAAGTTATGAGCCAAAGCCCAGTAAGATCATCGACAGGCCCGCTAAATTACCCTTTCGGGACAAGTCTTTGATAATGCATAAGCAGATAACGGAAGTACAATCCACGCCTTTACAGTAACCCATAAACATTACATACGATAATATAATTATACAACAACACAAGCAATAATACGCGAATACATAACATAGTCAATAATATAAAGATACATAATATAGGCAGCATATACAATATTATATTGATACTATGGCATAAGCAGTAATAAATTAACACACAGTATGGCGATGATATATCTCGTACACCACATAGGTAATGATATACCTAGCACATAGCATAAGCACACACCTTGTGCGGCTTTATTTATAGGTCATAACGCGCCACAGGCCTCTGTCCCTATAAACAACTTTACTTATAGGTCATAACGCACCACAAGCCTCTGTCCCTATAAGTCTCCACATCTAGGTCATAACGCACCACCGGCCTCTGTCCCTAGATGGAATTTTGCTTCTAGGTCATAACACACCACCGGCCTCTGTCCCTAGAGCATATCAATAACACACCGGCACACAACATCGACTATACACGAGTCACGTTTGTGCTTCACCTTTTTGTATAAATATAACGAGTAGTACATAATACTATCTACTAGACAATGCTAGTCAATTAAGTACTCGACATCTTACTTAGCAAGATCAAATCTTATCCGCAAGCAAAATAGAGGTCAAGTCTCACTTACCTCAAAATCGGCTCAAGTGGCTAAGGAACGACCTCCTTTCCCAAACAATGTGCCTCCGAAAGACTCCTCTCTTAGCCAAAGAAATAGTGTCACACTCGTAAGCATGTGAGGAAAGGATTCTAAGCCCTTACGCAATTTAAGAGGCAATTTACCAAAATACCCCCGGGTCGGACGTACCCAAAACCCGTAAAATTTATGTTTCCGGACTCCCCATACTCCCACGAGTCCAAAAGTACCATTATTGTACATACCCGAGTCCAACTCGGTCATTTTTCCCATTTCACAAATCTAGGGTTCAAACCCTCTTTCCAAGGATCGTCACTTTGATCCTCGGATTAAAGCGTTAAAAGTGGGTAAGAATAGTTACCTTGTATTTAGGAATGATTTTGGTACTTCAAATTCCCCTTGGAATCACTTTTAGAAGCTCAAAACATGAAAATAAAAATGAATGCCCGCCCTAGAATATATAGCAGCCCGCAGCTTTAAAGAGTTGTACCACATGCTGTCCAAATTGTACCTCACTGGACAGCTTTCGATAAAATACACATAACTTTTCGTACAAATATCCAAATGATACGAAATTGGTGGCATTAGAACTACAACTCAAAGACCTACAACTTTAATGTTTTGACTTTTTTCTAATTTTTTATGGATTGATCTGAAAATTGATTTCTTTCCGGCTGAACAGTAAAAAAACAGATTTCAGCAGCTTTTTGGCTTCGCACCAGGTCAGCCACTGTTTTTGGGTCCAAACGGGACCCTACGAAGCTCGGAATGACCCCAAATTTTGTACACATGTCATACAAGACTTGTGTGACATGCTCGTCAAGACGGAACTCAATTCGGATCTCTAGAACTCAAAAAGTGGGTCCCACGGGAAAGGGTCAAATTTCGACTTTCGCCAAAATAGAGAATTTTAATCAAACAACCCCGGAATCCAAATTCGAAAGTTGCTACAAGTCACAAATGACGATACGAACCTAACGGAACCCTCAGATCTCTCATCGGAGTTCATTTACTCAAATCGAGCTCGAAAACCTCATTTAACCTTTTTAAACTTCCGCAATGGAGACTTTATCAGAAGTCCTATCAAACGAGGTCCGTTTTCACTTCTGAAGGTTGCTACAGGTCATAAATTACCATACGAACCTAACGCAACTTTCAGATTTCACATCAGAGCTCATTTGCTCAAATCGAGCTCCGGAACCTCTTTTAGCCTTAACGAATATCTGAAACAGATGTCTTTTTCCGATACCTATCTAATAAAGTTCGTTTTAGCTAAAAAAATTTAGGCATGTCATAATGGACCTTACGAAGCTTTTGGGATTGTCGATACGCAAATCGAGGTCTCGATTCCCGAAACGACTATTTGAGGTCGTTACAGTCACGGTAAATCCAAGACTTTGATTCCAAGGATAAAAATGCAAGGCTTATGGGGATGGCCGAACTCCGGTCTCCGAGTTGCCTACATATCTCGGGCTAAACAAGAATCAGGCCATATGTAGTTTGACGACACCTAGACACGAAGACTCGCACGATTGACAGGAAAGGACACACGAATAGGAAAGAATCCAAACTGACGTCCTAATCCAAAACAAAAGATTAGGATAGATTTGCTTGTTCGACTGTAATTCTTCAGATCTTCGTGTATGAGTCTAGCTCATATCAACAATTGCCCCAGTTCACAGCTAAGAAAAATTTCCATGTTGTGCTCCAAATGCTGCCGCGGTCATGCTAAAATTCTGTAAAATTGTGAAAAACGGAAAGCGAGCAACTGCTAATAAGACTTTGATAATCAGAAATAAGGAATCAAATGAGTATTGATAACATAAATTCGTAGGTGCGGGTTGTGATATCATTGATAAGTACTTCTTTCAATCAACTGATGAGGCGCTCCGACCGGGGAACCTCTGGACTGATTATTATTCTCAAATAATAAAGGAGACAATAAGTAAAGCGGGTACAATTTGGCACAATGCAAAATAAGTTGACTAACGAGACGCGAGGTCTCAAGTTGACTGGTCAATTCTATAGTCTACGTAGATACAAAACATGAAGTTATTGCCGGATAACCAACTAGCGAGACACTCCAAATGTGGTGTCTCAAAGTTGACTTGTCAAATTTATAATTTATTCAAATATAACATGCAGATCTTGCAGGATAACCAACCCGTGAGACACATTGAACATGGTGTCTCATAGTTGACTTGTCTAATCTATAATCTATGCAGGCAACATAACGTTTATTTATAAGGTGGACGAGCCTAAAACTTTCAGTTATAAGGAAAACTAAAACTTTCATTTGTAAGGAAAACGAGCCTAAAACGTTTAATTATAAGGCAAACGAGCCTAAAACGTTCAATTATAAGGCAAACAAGCCTAAAACGTCCCATTACAAGGCGAATGAGCCTAAAGTGTTCGAATATAAAGCGAACGAGCCTAAATCATAAGATAAAGCAAAAGACACAAAATTCATTAATGCATATACTTCTTCAAACTTAGAAATATCTGCAAATCACAACAATGAAATTTTAGTAAGTATTCTCATAAAGAAAAATAGAAATGAAACTGATATATTTGACAATTTGCAAGAACTATAGGAAATAGAAATGCAGTCTTTCGGCAATAAAAAGCATAACGCTTTAATCATCTAGTGGCATTTTTCAACTTAATCTTTAACTGTGCTCCAATCACTTGATAAAGCAAATGAGACATCCGGTCTTGAAGCATACAATTTTCCAAAGCGACTTGAAGTAAATCTACATATCCTATTTGCAGGTGGAACCCAGATCGTTCATTTATAAGGCGAACAGACCTAAAACGTTCGTTCATAAGACGAATGGGCCTAAAACGTTCATTTATAATGCGGACGAGCCTGAAACGTCTATTTATAAGGCAAACAAGCCTAAAACGTTCATTTATAAGGCCAACGAGCCTAAACCATAAGGTAAAGCAAAAGACACAAAACTCATTAAAGTAGATACTTCTTCAAACTTAGCAATATCTGCAAATTACACCAAAGGAATTTTTGTGAGCGTTCCCATAAAGCGAAATAGAAATGAAACGAAAATGTTTAACAATTTGCAAGAATTAAGGAAAAAGAAATGCAGCCTTGCGGCAATCAACCATGATAAAGCATAATGCTTTAAATCATGAAGAGGTAGTCTGCAATGCCATCTTGGAGTCTCCATTCAACTTATAAAAAAAAATAAGGCGTCGGGTCACGAAGCATCCAACGTCGTAGCACAACTTGAAAACTTGCATGTCCTATTTACGGGTGGATGAACCCGGATTATTCATTTATAAGGCGAACGGGCCCAAAACGTTCATTTGTAAGGCGAACGAGCCTAAGTCGTTAATTTATAAGGCGAACGAGCCTAAGTTTAATAGTATCCTGCAAAAAATAAAGTTGCAACTCAGGTCAATTAAGGCGAGATATGCAAAATAAATAAGCAAAACTGGGGGTCGTGTTGGTTGTAGTGATAGTGTTGCAAAACATTGAATGGTGCCCTCAGTCCATAATGAATCTGATGTTCAATTCCCAAAATTTAAAGTAAATGTGTTGGAAAACGAGTGAATGATAAAGCAAAAGATGTAATGGCAAAGAAAGAAGTAGATTTTCTCCGCATATGCGACGAGGTGAATGATCCCCAAGGACCTGATAGTTGATAGTTCTCGTCATTCTATTGCTTTTTGGAATTCCTGCATTCAAAGAAAAATCGTGATTTCTGAAAGATGGGCACAAAAGCCTCAACATTTTGCCTTGCTTCTTCCATCTTTATGCTGAACTTTGCAGTTTGCCACTGTTTTCCAAAGAAAAAGCTGTTAGTTTTTGAATAAATAGTGGCTGGCTTGATTGAACACCTAATGTAGTTTCAAATCTGCATCTTCTTGTATGGAAATCAGATGTATTGCTACTGCGAGAGTCTGATGTTCTTGAATTTCTTCTTTTTTGCACAAAAGATATCATTTAAATTTTCTTTGGCTCAGATCATTTGGGAAAATAGATTTTCGTTGATTTGGGGATTAAAACCCAATAAAGTGTTCATGATAGTTCATTTCATAAAACTTCAAAAGAGTAGGAAAACATAAGATAGTCGGGCAGTAAAATGTCATTTTCAACAAAGAAAGTACTGTCATTTAATCTTCTTGCTGAGCTTCATGCTTCCTTTTTAAACGCCTTGGTGCCAATTTTGATGAATCACTTCTGATGATAATAACATTTGCTACTGGAGGATCATAATTGCTTTTTTGTTCTTATTTCACACTTATCTTGCATTTTTCAATTATATTCTGGATTTTGTGCTTAAGTGCCAAATATTTTTCTGTGTCATGGCCTTGAATATTTGAGTGGTATGCACACCTTTTTGATAAATCAAATCCTTGAGGCGGATTCTCTGGGATCCACCATTTCTTTTCTTGCATTAGCCCTTTTTCTTTCAATCTCTCGAATATGTCTGACAATGGTTCATGTAGAGGAGTGAAACTACGAGGTCTTAACTTCTTCATACCTTGATGACCAGATGGTGCCTGATAAGATCGATGCTGATGACTTAGATTCTGCATATCATGATTGTAGTGCACTTGGGAAGATTGGGAGTCCAGAATATCCTCAGATGTATCAGAATGATTGAACAGTGGCACCATAGTGTGGTAGTTGACCAACCTTCCGATTTGAAGCTCCTCTTCCAATATCTGTGCACATCGGATTAAACTGGGAAAATCCTTTGAATTGGCTAGAAGTAGCTTTTCATAAAATATGTCTTTTTGAATGTCAATGAAAGTTGCTAACAACTCATTTTCAGGCAATAGAGAATGCATAGAAGCTTCTAGCCTCCATCTCACAGCAATTCTGCGACAGACTCATGTGACATCTTCTTGAGTGCATATGAAATTAATAAGGATCTTCTATTATGTTAAACTTGTATTATTCCACATAGTCATGGGCCATATCCTCCCATGTGTGCTATTTGGTAAAATCCTGCTTGGTATACCATGTGAGTGCTAATCCCGTTAAACTCTGACTAAATAATCTCATCCGCAAAGCTTCATTCCTTCCAATTCCAATCAATCTGCTGCAGTAATCTTTCAAATGAGTGTAGGGGTCTCCCTTTTCATCAAAAGTATTGAATTTTGGTATCTTATACCCATGTTGAAGTTCAATGTTCGGGTGAATGCATAAGTCTTCATAACATAAACTCTGAAAGTTCCTAGAGCGTAACTCATATCTAATGATCTTCTTCAAATTGCGGATTCGTCCCTCCATACTATGCAAATAAGTTGCCTCAACCTCTTTCCTAGGTAATTCTTGCAGACGCACTACCACTTGATTTGATCGACTCCCCACAACAGGCACAGTGATAAAAAGTGGTTGGCATAAGGTTGCGGTTGGCCAAACATTTGGATCGATAAGATATTCTTGTGGGATTTGTGAATATATGGTATGTGTAGGCATTGGGTAATGAGGCATTGTTAAGTAAACTAGATTGGAGGTAAAGCTTGTGTTTGGCAAAGGTTTGCTGGTGTTTACAAAGTTGACAATCCTATTTCTTTGGACCACACATTCTTCAACGTCATCATTCCGTGCTTGCAAGATACACATACCAGAACAGGTTGCATGAAGCTGCTTTGCCATGTAACTTCGTCCTTGATACAGATTCTCAGATATTTCAGTGTTCAATACTAGCCAACCTTTAACAAATGAATTCTACACATTGAACAAAAGTAAGTTAATATGTAAAATGGCAATGCATGCATAAGGATTGAGTATAAAATAGACAATTAAGCCGAATGGATGGGACCAAAATTCCGACTCAATAGAGAAGTAAAATATTTAAGAGTTCGAAACTTAATGATCAAAAAAATTTGATCTTTCAAGACAAGAATTGAGAAAAACAACTTTGAAAATTTTTACTAAATCAGTATGCGTGCTAGGCAATTTTGGCACAAATTGATAAAATGGTCAGCTTATTTTGAACATCAATTCTTTGCTCGACTATCAATTCTTGCTTTCAAAAATAACAATCCACGCCAATTTTGGAAAAACTACTTCTGATAGTGACAAAATAAACTAAAGGTCTTCAACTTGCTTTTGCAAAATTCTGCCTCCGTTATGACTTCAACATTTCAACTTGCCTTGGAAAACTGCCCCAATTATGAATTTCGATACTTCAAATTTCTTTGCAAAAGCTACCCCAGTTATAACTTTCAATACTTCAAATTGCTTAACAAAAGCTGCCCCAGTTGTAATCTCTCACGTCTTCTACTTGCTTTGCAAAATTTGCCCCCAGTTTCTATCTTTGGGACAGTTAAAATTTAAGTGTCGCATCCTATTTTTACCCAAATAGGTTAAAGTTCGAAATAGGGCTCGATTTATTGGGTAACTCACGGGTAAAGAGTTGGAGTCGCCACCTAACATATTTTTTAATTATGTGTATTAGGACACCTATTTTGTTTCTAAATAATTTTATAATTAACTCCGAAATATAGTCTACGAACCAAATTTTCTAGGTAAGAGGTTCAAGTTAACTCGAGAGGAAAGGGTTAGGCGCCTTTCGAGCTTCACCAAATGTGGTTACCGGCCGGACTTATAATTGGGATTCAAACTAGAACAGCTAAGCAAATAAACTAAGTAGCTAAGAATAGACAAATAATTTGAATGACTAGTAAAATATGCATATAGTATTAAATAAAAAAAAGTGTGATTTTCTAATGGCTTCCTCAATGGAGAATTTCACCTTGAAAAAAAATGAAAAAGAATTAGTACAATAATAATAAATAATAATAGTAACAACTAATAATAATAATAATAATAATAATAATAATAATAATAATAATAATAATAATAATAATAATAAGAATAAAATAATAATAATAATAGTAGTAGTAGTAGTAGTAGTAGTAGTAGTAGTAGTAGTAGTAATAAAAGGGTTTTTATTTTCTTCCAAAATAGGTTGCCGTCTCTCATCAAGTTTTACCTCGCAAAATTTAAAGAAAATGAGTTAGTGAATAATAACAATAGTATTAATAATAATGAAAATAATGGAAATAATAATAATAATAATAATAATAATAATAATAATAATAATAATAATAATAATAATAATAATAATAATAAAAATGATAATAGTAATAATAAAAAGATAATAAAAGTCTTAAAATAAAGGGAAAAAGGATTTTTAAAAAGTGTAGGCTCAGGTACGTATGATTCAGCTAGAGGTAAGGGACGTCGGTACGGCTGCGAACACGCCGGCCGGTCGTGTTGCCATGCCAAGTGCTGGTCCCACCACTCCATCGCCGGCTCATTTTGCAATTACGGCTCATACAAGTCATCATAGCCTATTTGTTTTGTTTAAGGGACACCGGAACGGGTCATTCAAGTATAGTATCATGTTAAATTTAGTCAAATAGGCCTCAAATAAATTTGCATAATTATTCTCCTCGGCCATAATTGATAAGCGTCTGTCAATTCTTTGTATAGGCTAGTATAATCCTTTCACCAAAATAAAATAATTGTAAGCAAAGCCAGTCAACACCCCCACAGCAGAGTCAAAAGTTAACACCATCATAATCAACAAATATAAAGCAACGTCGAGACCCCAATAACACCCGTCGACGGCAGGGATTAAAGATGAGGACCACAGTCAAAACAGCAGAGAGAGAGCGACACCAGCCGAGTGACGATGTTACTCCACCACCACTGTTTCAATCCCATGACCTGTTTCCCAAACCCCCTTTTCGATTTTGTTTTATATGTGTGTATTGTACTGATTTAGGAGAGAAAATAGGTGTGTGTGTGGTGTTTTAATGATGTCTTGTGTAGTGATGGGTGAAGAAGATCGAAGAGGTATCTTGGTTGTGTATCTGTGTATGTATGTAAGAGTTTTTAAGGGAGAAGAAGACTAGGTTCGGGAAGTGGTTAGGTGTACTGTGTTATATGTTTCTAGATCTGTGTGTTCGACTTGTTTCTGTGTACGATGGAGTGTGATGGTGGTTTCGATGTGTGTGTTAATGGAGTGCCAGAGGAGAGGTAACGATGGGAGTTGAGTCTGTGATCTACTGACTTTTTGGGATGTGGGTCTGTCGTGATGGAAAGGAAAAATTGTGTCTGTCCTATCGATGTTGTGAGTGTATGCTCTGTATATGAGTGTGTATTCTGTGTATGAGGTGAGAGGGAGAAGATGGGTGGTGTATGTGACGAAGGAGATGGGAGAGTTGTGTGGGGTTTGCTGGATATGGTACTGTGTGTTTTTTTTGGCACTGATGATTGTTTGTAAGATTAGGAAAAAAGGGTTGTTGGGTAATTAGAGAGATTAGGGGGATTGGGGATTGATTTTGGGATTTTGGGAGATAGAGGGATTTTGAATTGTTTTCAAAATGGGGAAGGTTAGAGAGTGATTTGGGGGGAAGATAAGATATGGGGGGATGAACTTGGACGGATATAAAAACATGGAAGATTTGGTAAAATAATATTTTAGTAAAAATATCAAAAACATGAATTTTGTTAGAAATGTAGTGTAGGTGCAAAATGAAATTTGAAGGAATAAATTAAAAATATATTTTGTATAACAAATATGTAGAAAAATGGACGGTACAAATGATTAAAGGGGAAATGTTAGTTTTGGGGTGTTTTTGGCCGAACCCCGGTCTCTGGGTTGCCTACATATCTCGGGTTTCACGAGAATCAGGCCGTGTGTAGTTCTAGAATGGCATGTTGCCTGTGTGAGTTGTTTATGACGCACGATTTTAGATGTAAAGACTAAACTTATCCAAGTATGTAAAGTTTAGATTTGTGTATGCTTTGCCTTTTGGCGAGATAAATAATGAATGGGGAAAAGGCACTAGCGAAGATGAGATAACATCAATAGAACGAGCGTTAGAAAGGAGGCTTATAATCTTCCTAGTTATGAAAATGTGGCGCGCTACACACCCATAAAGAGGGGTTTATATGTACATAGTTTCCACTTCGTCTCGATTAATAAGTAAACTCGCCTCCAATATTGCCTTGATTGAACGGGGAAGAATTTGGGGAGCGAACTTTATAAATGCGTATGACTCAAGTAGATGGGCACTATTAAGTACGAAGACACGCACGATTGACGTAGATAGGTTTGGAGGGACAAAGTAGGTATTAGGTGGAAGGAAAATGAAAAATGACATCCTAATTCATAATGATAGATTAGGTAGATTAATTGTGGGAGTATGAGATGATTGGCTTCAGGCGTGTTGGATTTTGACAGCATAGGTAGTTTGTAGGTACGACGAAGGCGTTATCGAAGTCGAGATAATATCGATAGATCGAGTGTAGTGAAATAGGCTTGTAAACGTCCTAGTTATGAAGATGTGGTACATGACACACCCATAAAGAGGGGTTTACATGGGCACATTTTCCACCATAACTCGATAGAGAAGTCATCTTGACCTCGACATTGTCTTGAATGAACTGAGGAGCATCGAGGAGTAAAGCACGATTAATATGCGCGATTCAAACAGATAGGCACAAATAGGAAGGAATACGAAACTGACACCCAATCGGCAAGGAAGGATTAGGTAGATCACTGGTGGGAGTATGAAACCGTGGCTTTGGGTGCTTTGGAATGTATTTGAGGTTTTGTGGTTGCACAATTGGTAGTGATTTTGGGAGCAGGTGTGAAAGCAGGGCGTAGGGGTTTGTCGAGAGATCGGAGAGTCCCTATAGCAAAATCAAGACAAATGCAAATTGAGATAAAAACAAAGATAAAGTAAACTTCCCTGTTGAGTTGAGGTCTCCTTATCTGGTCCGATTTCAGGTGCTCAGTGCTAGGGAATGTGTGCCTCTCCTTTGGGGCGTATCCATTTTCTAAGTGCTTCACGTCAGGAGGTAGTTGCTTTGTCGTGCTGAACTGTTGTTGGATCATCTTGTAAGTGTGGCGCCGGATTGTATATCCATTGCTTTTTGTCCTTTAAATATGTACTTGTTACGTCGGGCTGTACTCCTTTCGTATTGAGTTGCGTATCTCTTCATACAGGGTTGCCTATCGTTCTTTCATCTTGGCTGTACACCCTTTGTCATGTTGTCCTTTCACCCGGCTGTCTACTATTTATCATGCTATCCTTTCAACGGGCTGTCTACCTCCCAGGCTCTCTTCCTCTTACAATGTCAAAATTTGTATCGGGCTGTGTACCCTCCGCGATGTCAGTTTCCACATCGGGTTGTGTACCCTCCGTCAATGCATCGGGCTGTGTACCCTCAGCAAATTAAAATGGCAAATCGATATCAGGCTGTGTACCTTCAACCGAAGCTTCGGGCTGTGTACCCTCAACAAATTTAAATGTAGATCGATATCGGGCTGTGTAGCCTAAATCGACGCTTCAGGCTGTGTACCCTCAGCAAATGTTAATGCAAATCGATATCGGGCTGTGTACCCTCAATCGACGCTTCGGGCTGTGTACCCTCAGCAAACGTAAATGCAAATCGATGTCCGGCTGTGTACCTCAGTCGACGCTTCGGGCTGTGTACCCTCAGCAAATGTAAATGCAAATTGCTATCGGGTTGTGTACCCTCAATCGATGCTTCAGGCTTTATACCCTCAGCAAATGTAAATGCAAATCGATATCGGGCCGTGTACCCCTCAATCGACGCTCTGGTCTGTGTACCCTCAGCAAATGTAAATACAGATCGATATCGGGCTGTGTACCCTCAATCTACGCTTTGGGCTGTGTACCCTCAGCAAATGTAAATACAAATTGATATCGGGCTGTGTACCCTCAATCGATGCTTCGGGCTGTGTACCCTCATCAAATTTAAATGCCAATTGATATCGGGCTGTGTACCCTCAACCGATGCTTCGAGCTGTGTACCCTTAGCAAATTGTAAATGCAAATCGATATCGGGCTTTGTATCCTCAATCGACGCTTCGGGCTATGTACCCTCAGCAAATGTAAATGCAAATCGATATCGGGCTGTGTACCCTCAACTGGCGCTTCGGGCTGTGTACTCTCAGCAAATTTAAATGCAAATCGATATCATGGTGTGTACCCTCAATCGACGCTTCGGGCTGTGTACCCTCAGCAAATTTAAATGCCAATCGATATCGGGCTATTTACCCTCAACCGACGCTTTGGGCTGTGTACCCTCAGCTAATTTAAAGTGCAAAATTTGACATCAGGCTGTGTACCTTCAGTCGATGCATCAAGAGTAAAGTGCAATAAGTAGAGTGTTATTGTTATATCATGCGATGTGCTATGGAGGCTATCATGTTGCTGTTGTAAGGACTTTTCTTGATATTTTTGAGGGGACCCCAGTGTCAAGTTTGCGTTTTTCGAAATTTTTGAGGGGATCCTCAAAAATTCTGCCCCAATTTATTGTTTTTGACAGATCATTAAGAGAAAGTGGTTGCATTGCACCGAACACCAAATGTATTGGCTAGAAATCTGCATTCTTCTTTTGGTGTGACGATTGAGTGTATTGATGACCATGAGTACATGTGTGTTTGCATACTCAGACTGGGGTTTGATATTTAGATTTTGTTGGATTTGGAGATTGTATAAAATTGTATTATTCTTAGGTTGTGGTTTCGAAAGTGATGGAGCTAACTTTGATTGATAGGCCTTTGTAGAAAGTGTGTTTGTGGTTTGGGAGTTGGAGTTTCCCTTTGTTGGTTTTTGTTGCACCACCATTTTGCTTTGGGTTAATCAGGCTCTGAACTTTGTGTTTCGGTGCTGGATGTCTTGTGGTGTCATGGTATGGAATGTTCGAGTGTAGATCTTGTTGGATCGAATTTAGGAGTAGTTTGTCTCTTTGTTGCAATGTCATTTGATTGGGCTAAAGGAGCAAAGGCGTGAGGTTTTATCTTTTTGTACGTCCATTATCGGGTTGAGCCTGATAAGGTTGTAATTGAAAGTCTTAACAGAGGGGAGGTTGTTCATTGTGTAAGTTGGGTGCAATGTCTTCTAACTGAGCCAAAGAAATAAAGATGTGAGGTTTGTGAGCTCGATCGTATAGTGATTTGGACTTCTTGGTTGTGACTCTCGTGTGATTATAATGCGGGTTGTAGAGTATTGGGATTTTCTGAATTCTTTTGTTGTCATATGCTGATGGTTCAAATGACTTGGTGGTAGGAGAAAGTGTTTTCAGCTTGGTTTGCCGTTTCAGCTTTTTCGAATGCAGATTCTTGACCGATTTTGGTGTTCAAACGCAAGGCAACCCTAACAAAGTGGTGAAATACACAAAAGATTGTGGGCATGTTAGCAAAGACTTGAAGTAAAAATGACACGTGAGCTTAAGGGAAAGCCTAGACCGTGGATGACGGATTAGCGCTTGAATTTGGAGGTTGCGATAGAAGGCGTAAATATTACAAGAGATCGCCCAAGTGCTTTATGTAGCAGTCAAGGTAAGGATTTTGGCCAAACGACCTACACTTATTTAAACTTGAGATGAGGAGTTGAATATCAATGAAAAGTGGTAAAGATATTGTATAAGGAATAGATTGTGTTGTGTAACAGAAAGGGATGTTGGCTTTTGTCGAATACCAGGACCTTGAGTGCATTTGTCATCCTTCCTTGTGAATTTTTTCTGTCATGATGGCTATGTGTCTTTCAAAGAGGTTCTCAACGTCTTTCATACTCGTTGACCAACTGCTGCAATATAGTCTTTGCACCACCTTTCCTTGTTGGATAATATCTTATTGCTGAGTCGTCAAGCTTGATGTACGTTGCATATGTATCGTGTTTATTCTTAGATTATTGCGTCTTATTGTGGTCGTTGTCATGACAGTTCATATCACTCTAATAAAGCCTTCGACCACAATTCCTCCAAGAAGTCTATTCGTCTATGCCTTTATATCAACTCAACCCTTGCTATGGTAAGCGTCTCGAATAAACTCATCGTCTTGCTTTATCTTTGCTAGTGATAGAGATATGCTACCAAATGCTCCGGGGGTCTCAGGGTTGGTCGTATAATGATGGCTTTGTCATTGAGTCTTCTCCTTTTCGAGTTGAATTGGTTTGCTTTGTTTTGGTGGTTGTGTACAAGTATTTGCTACACTTCTGTCTTTCCAATATTATCTTTCACCGGCCCTTTGAATGATTGGAGCGAGTTGGAAAGTGCTTTGGGTCACAGTCATATATTTTAAGTGGTGTGACTGTGTAGACATGTGTAACAAAAATGATCCTTGGATGTTGGTGTCAAAAGGTCTTAAGGTGAGTCATATGTGCCTTTGGGTTTGACTAGCATTTTTTTTTGCTTTTGTCAATTTGTTTCCATGTGCATAGTGCTTGCTGGAACAATTGAGGTGCTGGGGCAATAAGCCCGGCAGTTCCAATCTCTCGAATATTTGAGTATGGGCTTCGGCTAGTGGAGTATGGTTTCTTTTGAGTCTTTGGTTTGCATCAGGGCGAGGCCTAGGAGGGTATGATAGTGTATTTTGGTGGTTTGATTGAGTGTTTTGTTGGTATGGTGGATGATTTGGTGTTGGAATGTGGAATATATGTCAAGTGGGCTGAGCGGGATATTTAGGTGGTGTATTAGGGTAGGGGTACAATGGTGGCTCTGTTTGATAACAGTGGTTGAAGGTAGGGTCTTGAATGGTTGCGACAAAAGAGACTTCATCTTTCCTCTTTTTGAAAAGGCTCGTATTTTTAGACTGGATAGCCTTATTGGTAGTTTGTAGTGCAGCGGAGGTAATGTAGAGATAGGAGAGGGCTGGTGGGAGCTGCCGTGAAAATTTCCTTATTTCGAAAAATCCCTAACAAGTGCACTCGCTTAACCGTGTCCTTTGCCTTGGTATTCAACTCGAGCCAACCTTTTGGTAATAGACTTTTGAATGAATTGGAGACAGTTTGGACATGAGAAAGATTTTAGATACCAGGATTTGATCATGGAGCAGGGAGAGGAGGTGTCTCGATAGGCATTTGAATTTGGAGAAAGAATTCCTTTAGAGACCTAGAGCAACAAGACAAATTCATGCAATGCACACATATCAAATAAGAAATGCATCCTATATATGAAGGATTGTTTTACGCACGATGATTTTGAAAAACGCTTTGTGTCGCATGCATCATTTCACTTGCTAACAAAATATGAAGCCTAAAAGACAATATTGCATTTATTGAACTTTTGTTATATTGGTTGATATATTGAAATAGTACAAAAGGTGGGGAACACTGCTAGAAGGTTAGAACATGGCCAGGTGAAAGTCTTTCAGGCTGATCCATTCCCAGAAGATTTTTCTTCTTCATCTTCTTCGGACGAATCTTCCTCGGACAAGCTTGCCTCTGATGAGTATCCTTAGAAGATGATATTGTTTGCATCAGTCAAGAGCCAGGATATGTCAAATGTGAAGTTCTTCAACATTTCCCAAGCCTTTCTTCCTTTCTCCTCCATTCCTTTGTTTTCCACAGAGTTCATTCCCTCACTAGCCCATACGCCGATAGACTCTATGCATTTTTTCAGGAGTTCTGCCTTACTGCGCCATTTGCCTTTTTATTCGTTCTTTGTTTCGACCAAACATGGCTTCTTTGCTATCTTCCCTTATGCCCTTACCAGTTGTTTGCGTAACTTTTTGTACTTAGATTCTAACTCATCAGCATTTCTTTTCCCTTTTGTTGTTGCACTTTGTTGAATTTCTCTTGATATGTCTTTCCTATGCCAGTCTGGATAGTCTTCATCATAGCCAGCGTCAAACCTGTCTCGTCCAATAGTCTCGATTCCCATTCGTTGTCTTTCTTTCCAAAGTTCTATTATCTTGTCTTTACACGGGATTATTCCTCCGAAGATATTTGCTTTGAATCTTCTGATGTCTGTAATTTGGGGTATAGTCTGCTTACTCTCTGCTTGTCTAAGTGTCCTTAAAGGAGTGTATGGATAAACTCCTCTAAAGCCCACTAAGATGAGAAATGAGTCTTTTTCGGACCGTGTGATTACTGTTGTGCTGGGAGAGTAATAAAACATCCATTGAACGTTTTCAGGTGTCAGTTGATAGAATATGTGGTGCCAACCGTTGGCGGTTGTTGGTTTGTCCCATTTCCCAAAAGCATTGTCCATGCGGGCGCTATGAGTCAAGATGTAGTTTTCTTTTGGTATGGAATGGAAAGCTTGGTCTGTGCTAGCCATCCTTTGCAGATGCCCCATCAGCCAAATTTGTAAAAGCAAATTGCAACCGTCAAAGAAACCAACTGAAACGACCTCGGTCAGTCGTTTTGGAAGTTAGGACTCCGATTGACGTGTCGATAATTTTAAAATATTCGTAATGTCCATTAGGACCTGTCTGTAAAATTTGAGCTAAATCAGACCTCGTTTGGTAGGCATCGAAACAAGGTTTCAGTTTTTATTGGCAATACATATTAAAAAGAGATTTTCGAGCTCGGTTTTGTCGAATGAGCTCCGATTCGAGATCCGAAAGCGCCGTTAGATTCGTATGATTATTTGTAATTTTTGTAAATTTTTAAAAGTGAATTTCGATATTGTTCGACTAGTTTCCGCTAAAATGCCGAAAGTTAAATAATTTGACTTTTCTTATTTAAATTCGCATCTTGAGTTTCGGGAGTCCAATTTGAGATCCGCCTTCGCGAGTATATTACATATATTTTGTATAACTTGTATACAAAAATTGGAATTATTTCGAATATCGCAGGGTACCGTTTTAACTTTTGTCGCGAAAAAAAAATAAAAGAAAAAGAAAAAGGAGAAAAGAACAAAAACAAAAGAAAGAATCAAACAAAATGTGGCGGTGGGTTGTGCTTAGCTTAAAGCTAAGGACAAGGTGTTATTTGTAGTACATAAAATCATAAGCAAAAAATGAGGAACGTCAACAGAAACATGAGCAAGGAACAAAACAGAGAAAATTATCAGAAAAATGCCAGAAAATGAAAAAAGGGGCCGGAGAAAAGTAGAATTTTCACCCTGAATTATTCAGCTAATGATCCTAATAAATTATTTGAGTTTATTACGTGTGTTTGAATATGTTTTGACGGTAAAACTTGGGATATTATACATCGTTTTAATAAGTTCAATTAATAGTTTAAAGGGTCAAATGGACCCCGATAATGGAATTGATTATATATTCGTACCCAGTGAGTTACGGGCAACATATAGATGTAATTTATTTGGGGTTTGGTTATGTGGCTTTGAACCCTTTATATAGGCCTGGCCTGCGTATTGAGTATGCGAATAGGGTATCAGGTTCCTACCTGGATTGCCCTAAGATGTGAGGAATGAAGCCTTTAGCCTAATGTGATATATTTTTCTGCTTATTGATCACAGTGGGATCGTTTGGCAATGAATTCAAAAAATAACGCAGTTGTTGGTCGCAATGCTAACTTTTGAGAGAGGTAAGTGTTTATATCCATTTCTTTGGAGGCACCTGGCCTCGTGGATTTTCTACCACGTATTCCTTACATGTGTAGCTGCCGATAGGCGTACTCATTAAGCCTTAGCTTTGGATTTATATTGTATATTATATGTTATGTCCTATTGTTGGTATTGCATTGAGAATCTGAGCATTGTACCCTGGCTGTAAGTTGGCATCTACTTCCCGGCTGTCGATGAGAGTCTCGCACCGGTGAAGGGTTATTATTGCATCACATTTCATTCATACGCATTATATGTCATTCATATGCATTACATTGCATATCATATTGGGTGCAGGAGTATTCCGCCCCAGGAGCAGGAGGATTCCGCTCCATTGTATCATATTGAGGGTAGGAGGATTCCGCCCTATGAGCAGGAGTATTCCGCTCTTATGTTAGCTATTGAGTGCAGGAGTATTCCGCCTCAGCTTTACATTATATCGGGTGCAGGAGTATTCCGCCCCAGGAGAGTGCAGGAGTATTCCGCTCCAGTTGGTTATCATATTGGATTCCCTTCGAATGCAGGAGTATTCCGCTTCGGGATGGGATTACGGGCACATGTGACCCTTTGCATCACATTTCATTTCATTTCATTTCATCTCAATTCATACCATTGTGTAGACTTGTGGTACATAACTACTATTCGGCTTATACGTGCATTGCTTATTTGCCTATATATTTCTGGCTCGTATTCTGGGTTGCGAGGATCGGATTGCACGCCGCAACGGTATAAATATATGGATCGGGTTGCACGCCGCAACAGGATGAATATATGGATCGGGTTGCACGCCGCAACAGGATGAATATATGGATCGGGTTGCACGCCGCAACAGGATGTATTTTTGATTGTTGATATGTTCGGGATACCCATATGTTCCGGCTATCTTACGTTCCTGGTTTTAATGAATTTGTGATTCCATACGTGTTTCTAGTTATTATTTGGCTCTGCCTTTTCATAATTTAAATAAGAGGAATTTTGTTTATCTGTTTCTCTTCTCCCTGGCTAGCTATCCTATTCTTTGAGGTGAGTAGTCATCCCCACTTATTGAGTCCTTTACTCACCCTTGTTTGTTGTTTGTTTCTTGTCTATCTATTTCGTTTCGGCATGTTCGCTTCAGGATTGAGTTCGCCACGTTGTTCAAGAGCGAAGACGACTTCAGCTGTCAGGGTGAGCCAGCTTTTATTCCGGATGGCCGCCTGTTTATTATTTATTATTTCAGTTGCATTTTGCTCCCTCCAGGAGGTATCTATCTTCTTTTGTACTCTTAGATGTCTAGTTTGGATAGCCCTAAACCTAGTATGTTGGGTGGTCAGCTGTAATTTTCTTTCGTACAGCTTAGAAGTGTCAATATGTCTGTGTGTTTTTTTAAGTCTTGTCCTTATTTATGAATTATTATATTTATTTTCCTAATTTAATTGGTAAGGGTTCGCCCGACGGGTCTAGAGGAGGATGTCGGGTGCCCGCACGGCCTAATCGGATTCCGGGTCGTGTCACCAACGCCCTTCATGCATCTTTCTAAAGCTCGGTATATTTATGCAACAATCATCGGTACCAAAGTGTATTTCTTGTTAATATCTTTGAGTAAGGCATCAACAATTGTGACCATGCAAACATCAGCTCGTCCTTTGTGTTGTGGAAAGACAACAGTCCCTAGAAAGCTGGTGACAAAAGCAAGTATCCTCCGCTCTATCCAATCTGCCTGGTTAATGCTGAAATAGCCTTCAGATTCTTGAAATGCTTCTTCATACCCAAATTTAATGTAGAGGGAAGTCAGAGAAATTCCCAACTGCCTTATACTGTCTATGCACAACTCAAGCTTAAACCCCCACCATTTCGAAGAACTCCTCGGATGTAATGTTTTTAGGCATCAAGACCTCTTAACTTTCAAATAGAAATTGAGTTAACCCGCCTATTTTCTCCAGTAGCGGTGTCAACTCTACACCTCCACAGTGAAGACTGCTCGGTCTGCATCCCAATAGTGCACTGCTGCTTCTATCATCCCTTCCACTGCAGTGTGCTCCATTAGTGAAATCATATTCCCCAACACCACTTTAACTTGGTCTTGTTGATCTATGCTTAGGTTTCCCCACAAATCTCTGAGTAACTGAGGGATTTCAGTAACCATGTCAAATATTCTATTGGCCATGATCCTTTTGGAAAAGGTGAAGGATGATAAGAGAAAATTCCTAAAATTCGCTTTATTGTGAACAAATGATTAACGTGTGGCACAAGCTTTTGAAAACAATGCAATAGAGGATATTAAGAGATGTGTCGTTGTGGGTTGATAACCCTTTAGACACTTTAGACGGAAATTGCTAATGGACTTTTGACATGTCAAGGATGTCAAGTATTTATAAAATGCTTAAAGGATAAACATGCGTTATGTGTCATCCAATCTATAGAGCGGTCATTATTTATTCGAAATAGGCTTTTAATGCCTCTTTGGTTACCATTTAAGCCTTTGAATAGCATTGAATACAGAATGATTCCAATCCTTTGGGAATAAACAGTCGTTTCTGATTCAATTTGGGCCTTTAATGCCTCTTAGATAACCTTCGTGCCTTGGAATGGCATTGAATACAGAATAATTCCGACTGTCTATGAACAAACAATTATTTTTGATTCACTTTGGGCTTTTAATGCCTATTAGGTTACCGGCGTGCCTTTGAATGACATTAAATACAGAATAATTTCAACAATCTATGAACAAACAATCATTTCTGATTCACTTTAGGCTTTTAACGCCTCTTATGTTATCTATGAACAAACAATTATTTCTGATTCACTTTGGGCTTTTAAAGCCTATTAGGTTACCTACGTACCTTTGAATGACATTGAATACAGAATAATTTTGACTGGCATTGAATACAGAATAATTTCGACTGTCTAAGAACAAACAATCATTTTTTATTCACAATGGGCTTTTAAAGCCTCTTAGGTTAGCTACGTGCCTTTGAATAGCAATGAATGCAGAACAATGCCAATAAACGGTCCACATTTTGAACGTTCAACCCTTTAAGCAAATGCAAATAAATCATGTTCAACGTTCTTTGGGGGTTAAAAACCAGTTCGGATTATTTGAATAAGTTGGCCTATCAGACTTGAGAACAAGTCGACTAGTGTTGCTCCCAACGCACACGCAAGTATACGCGGTCGAGAAGTAATAAAGTGATAAGATGAGTATCATTCCCACGAGGACTATTCAGACTGAATTCTAGCAAAAAATTTATATAGACTATTCAGGGATCTTTTCCAATAGTGATGAGTTTATTAACTAAAGAATAGTAATTTAAATGGTAAAAGTGGATTCAAACAATGGAGCAAAACTTGGTTGTTATCAGTAATAAGGAGACGGTCCAGGGTCAGAGTTACGAACAATCCAGTTGAGTTTTCCAATTGATTTCACTTCTTAAATCCCAGGTTACTGACTAACAGATTAAATATACCCGTGAAAACCTTTCCATTCTTCACAGTCTATGCAGGCTGCTCCAATCCCTATATGTCTATGGGTTGAATCACGTGCACGCATTAACGAATTATGTAATTAGTTAAACTAGGCGAGCAAGTATATGTCTATCCTACTCACAAATTGGTTCCCCGATGCCCGGGTTCACAAACTAGTCCTATTCTTTCTTATTACGTAATTAAATTCCCTCTTTCGAGTTCAATCTAAAAACCATAGATAATGCATAATAATCGGGCCCTGACAATTACACAAGTGAAATCAAGAAAGAATAAGTAACCCGTTATGGGATTCAATTAATGGAAATCAATCTTCAAACATCAACCTTCATGAAATACTCTAACCCTAGAACGATATATTTAGCCACGCATACTCATAATAACAACACAAAGATTTGATGAAATAATGATGTAATAGATTAATGGAAGGAAGAAAAACCCTTGTTCTTGATGTTATGAGCTCTCCAATTTGCTCCAGGGTCTGAACTCCTCTCAAAAACTAAGTAAAAGACTATTTATAGTGTTTAAAAATACCTAGTAATAAGTTAGACCCAATCCTAGACGAAATAGGAAGTGAAAAACCGCACACGGGGCGCTATAACGGGCGCCCCGCGCCTCGGAAAGCGCCCAGACAACCAGTAGCGTCACATTTTGGGCGCTTTTGGCACGTGGCACGTGAAGAACCGCGCCACAGGCTGGCCGCTTTGCCTGGCGCAGCGCGCCACCTGTGGCGCCAGCCTATTTTTCTGTTTCGTTTGCTCCTTTGCTCGCTCGTGTCGTGCCTTCGTGTGCTCAATCCAATCCTCAATCAAAATCCAATCAATTCATGCTCAATCAAGCTCCAAAATGGCTCCAAATGCACTTCATAACAACCTACATACACACGACATCAAATCAATGTAAAACCACATTCATAAACCATAAAACGAGCGAATAAGATACTAAAACGTGAGGAAATATTAAGGATGGCATCAATTCAAACACATCAGTCAAAGGAATATTAACTTGAAGTTCTTTCAACATACTCACAAATTTTTGATACTGGGCCAGATCCTTTGATGGTATAAGTCTCTGTGGGAATGGTGGGGGCGGCAGAGGTGCCTCCTTTCTCTCTTCTTTCTTCTTTACCTTCTCCACTTTTTCAACTTTTTCTATTTCAGCTCTCACTTCGGACTTGGCCACCAGCTCTCCTTCTTCAATTAAAGTCACTGCAAGACATTGTTCAGGCTCTTTTTTAACAGTGCTTATTTCTCCCACCAACTGCCCCAACTGGTGCTCCAGGTTCTTATGAGCATTAGCAATATCTTGTATGGCCTGTGCATGGGCTGCAGTGTCAGCTATCATTCTCTGCTGGCCCGCCATTATCTGCTTCAACATCTCTTCAACTGAATAGCTAACCTGCTGTGGTGGAGGTGGAAGTGGGTGGTAATTATTCGGGGCTCTCGTATTACCTTGATAATAACCATTACCAAACTGGTTTTGACCCTGCAGCCTGTTTTGATTACCCACGTAATAAACTGACTCTGGATTAGAGGAGAAAACCTCTGTAGCATGGTCTTGACCACAAACCTCACAAAAGCTCTGGAGTTGTTGCACTGGAGCCACTGGTTGCTGAGCCTTTGGCAGAGCTAACTTGCTAATTTGATTGGAAATAGCATCCATCCTCGCCCTTAGCTCTGAAACTGCATCTAACTGAAGTACCTCTGCAGGTTTCTGCGTAATAGCTCTACCATCTCCCTGCCAATCAGGATTGCTCTGCGAAAACTTATCTAGCAAATCATAAATTTGATCAAAATTTAAGGCCAGTACTTGGCCTCCAGCAGCAGCATCAACCACGATCTTAGTGTGTTGGTTCAGCCCCTCAACAAAAGTGTGTGCAACAACCTCATTGGATTGGTTGTGGTGTGGACAATCTCTCAATAGAGCTTTGAATCGCTCCCAGGTTGAATACAAGGATTCTCCTTCTAACTGTCTGAAGGACATAATTTCGCTCCTCAGCCGGGCTGTCTTGGCAGACGGATAAAATTTAGCCAAGAACTTCTTAGCCAAATCCTCCCAAGTACTGATAGACCCAGACTTTTTAGCCTTTAACCACTTCCTTGCTGCCCCAATCAGTGAAAACGGGAACAATGTCAAGCGAACATAATCAGTAGGAACACCCGCTGGTGTATATGTATCACTGATCTCCAGAAAGTTCTGAATGTGTTGCTGGGGATCCTCATGAAGTAATCCACCATATTGTCCAGTCACATGCAGCAACTGAATCATGCCGGACTTAATCTCAAAGCCCCCGGTGATAGCGGGCTTAACTATGCTAGACGCCACCCCCTCCAGGCTGGGGAGAGCAACATCTCGCACAGCTAAAGCTTGTTCTTCTGCCATTCCTGTAGGTAAAGATCAAGCAGGACCTAATACCTGAAACAGCACAAAACTCAAAACAAAAATTAAACCTGAATAGAAAGTAATAAACTGTTCAAAAAGAAATTAGTCAATTATTTAGTCCCCGGCAACGGCGCCAAAAACTTGTTGCTCCCAACGCACACGCAAGTATACGCGGTCGACAAGTAATAAAGTGATAAGATGAGTATCGTTCCCACGAGGACTATTCAGACTGAATTCTAGCAAATAATTTATATAAACTATTCAGGGATCTTTTCCAATAGTGATGAGTTTATTAACTAAAGAACAATAATTTAAATGGTAAAAGTGGATTCAAATAATGGAGCAAAACTTGGTTGTTATCAGTAATAAGGAGACGGTCCAGGGTCAGAGTTACGAACAATCCAGTTGAGTTTTCCAATTGATTCCACTTCTTAAATCCCGGGTTACTAACTAACAGATTAAATGTACCCGTGAAAACCTTTCGATTCTTCATGGTCTATGCAGGCTACTCCAATCCCTATATGTCTATGGGTTGAATCACGTGCACGCATTAATGAATTCTGTAATTAGTTAAACTAGGCGAGCAAGTATATGTCTATCCTACTCACAAATTGGTTCCCCGATGCCCGGGTTCACAAACTAGTCCTATTCTTTCTTATTACGTAATTAAATTCCCTCTTTCGAGTTCAATCTAAAAACCATAGACAATGCATAATAATCGGGCCTTGACAATTACACAAGTGAAATCAAGAAAGAATAAGTAACCCGTTATGGGATTCAATTAATGGAAATCAATCTTCAAACATTAACCTTCATGAAATACTCTAACCCTAGAACGATATATTTAGCCACGCATACTCATAATAACAACACAAAGATTTGATGAAATAATGATGTAATAGATTAATGGAAGGAAGAAAACCCCTTGTTCTTGATGTTATGAGCTCTCCAATTTTCTCCAAGGTCTGAACTCCTCTCAAAAACTAAGTAAATGACTATTTATAGTGTTTACAAACACCTAGTAATAAGTTAGACCCAATCCTAGACGAAATAGGAAGTGAAAAACCGCACACGGGGCGCTATAACGGGCGCCCCGCGCCTCGGAAAGCGCCCAGACAACCAGTAGCGTCACATTTTGGGCGCTTTTGGCACGTGGCACGTGAAGAACCGCGTCACAGACTTTGCCTGGCGCGGCGCGCTAGCTGTGGCGCCAGCCTATTTTTCTGTTTCGTTTGCTCCTTTACTCGCTCGTGTCGTGCCTTCGTGTGCTCAATCCAATCCTCAATCAAAATCCAATCAATTCATGCTCAATCAAGCTCCAAAATGGCTCCAAATGCACTTCATAACAACCTACATACACACGACATCAAATCAGTGTAAAACCATATTCATAAACCATAAAACGAGTGAATAAGGTACTAAAACGTGAGGAAATATTAACGAAATATAGGCATAAAATTCCAAACATCAACTAGTAACATGTCATGATGCATGATTCCTAATGCCGCTACTAAGGAATGGAGTTAGCTAGACCGCGTTTTATTATCCTACCAAGTGGACGGCTCGGGAGCGGGAACGTCTCGGACCAAATAGGTTCCAAGTCGTTCCCCCTAAAAAAATTTTTTATGTGAGGGAATAGGTGGTTGTAACCACCATGTTTTCAACGCACGATTTAGAAAGTTGCCAGGAGTGGCGGAAGGTATGCATGCACGAGTAAAACATGTACGAGTTTTGAAAAAAAATCCACAAGTTTGAAAGAAATGCACATGTTTCCTAAAAATGCTTACGTGTTGTAAATATACACATATAGAAATGTTTCACAAAATAAGTTTTAAAAGAATAACAAAAAAAACACACATTAGTTTTAAAAAATAGAATTAATAGAAACTAAACAACATTGAATTAAGTAAAATTGCTTAAAAGAAAGGAATTTAGCAATTTTATGGAAAGGATGCACAATTTTGAAGTATTTCAAAAAAAAAAAAATTTAAAAAAGGGAGGAGTAAAAGGAAAACGAAACAAACAAGTTAGTTTCAAAAAATATGATAATAGAAACTAGACAATAAAGAAAATTCAAAAAGAATTATGACGTGAAATTGTTTAAAAGAAAAAGATTTTGCAAAATTGATAGAAGATTTGAAAATAGTTGAAGTGTGGGACGTGTTGTAAGAACCTTCCACGAGTGGGTTTAGACCAGGTTCTCCCAAATGGACTATTTGGAAATGAAAAAGTTTGGAACCGTCAGTTGTACCACGGACTCGACCTATCCCAAAACTTTTTCAGATGTGTGTGTTTAAGAATGAGAACGGCCGTCAAACGGATGCAACCATCTTTCAAATATAGCGCACGAGTAAATTTGCCAAAGTGGCGGATATGATAAAAAAATGATAGACAAAATGAAATGCCAATAAATTAAAGAAAATGTCAATAAAATATAAAGTTAAGTTTAAACCTGCAAAAGGAAACAAGAAGAAATTTTAGTTTCGAGAAATAAAAACAAAACAAATGCAAAGAATCCCAATTAGAAGTCCGTTATGGTTCGAACCTTAGAATCCCCAGCGGAGTCGCCATTCTATCGCATCCTATTTTTACCCGAACCGGTTAAAGTTCAAAATAGGGCTTGACTTATTGGGTAACTCACCGGTAAAGAGTTGGAGTCGCCACCTAACATATTTTTTGACTAGGTGTATTAGGGCACCTATTTGTTCCTAGCAAATTTTATAATTAACTCCAAAACATAGTCTACGAACCAAATTTTCTAGGTAAGAGGTTCAAGTTAACTCGAGAGGAAGGGGTTAGGCGCCTTTCGAGCTCCACCAAATGTGGTTACCGGCCGGACTTATAATTGGGATTCAAACTAGAACAGCTAAGCAAATAAACTAAGTAGCTAAGAATGGACAAATAATTTGAATGACTAGTAAAATATGCATATAGTATTAAATAAAAAAAAAGTGTGATTTGCTAATGGCTTCCACCCTGGAGAATTTCACCTTGCAAAAAGATGAAAAAGAATTAGTACAATAATAATAAATAATAAATAATAATAGTAACAACTAATAATAAGAATATAATAATAATAGTAGTAGCAGCAGCAGCAGCAGCAGCAGCAGCAGCAAAAGGGTTTTTGTTTTCTTCCAAAATAGGTTATCGTCTCTCATCCAATTTTACCTCGCAAGAATTAAAGAAAATGAGTTAGTGAATAATAACAATAGTATTAATAATATGAAAATAATAATAATAATAATAATAATAATAATAATAATAATAATAATAATAATAATAATAATAATCATAATAATGATAAGAATAATAGTAATAATAATAAATAATAATGAAAATGATAATAGTAATAATAACAAGATAATAATAGTCATAAAATAAAGGAAAAAGAGATTTTTAAAAAGTGTAGGCTCGGGTATTTATGATTCAGCTAGAGGTTAGGGATGTCGGTACGGCTGCAAACACGTCTTCCGGTCATGTTGTCATGCCAAGTGCCGGTCCCACCACTCCATCGCCGGCTCGTTTTGTAATTACGGCTCATACAAGTCATCATAGCCTATTTGTTTTGTTTTGGGGACACAGGAATGGGTCTGTCAAGTATAGTATCATATTCAATTTAGTCAAATAGGCCTCAAATAAATTTGCATAACTATTCTCCACGGGCATAATTGATAAGCGTCCGTCAATTCTTTGTATAGGCCAATATAATCTTTCACCAAAGTACGATAATTGTAAGCAAAGCCAGTCAACACCCCCAAAGCAGAGTCAAAAGTTAACACCACAGAATCAACAAATATAAAAGCAACATCGTGACCCCCAATTACACCCGTTGACGGTGGGGATTAAAGATGAGGACCACAGTCAAAACGGCAGAGGGAGAGCGATACTAGCCGAGTGACGGCGTCGCTGTTACTCCACCACCGCTGTTTCCATCCCTTGACCTGTTTCCTAAACCCCCTTTTCGATTTTGTTTTATGTGTGTGTATTGTACTGATTTAGGAGAGAAAATAGGTGTGTGTGTGGTGTTTTTATGATGTCTTGTATAGTGATAGGTGAAGAAGATCGAAGAGGTATCTCGGTTGTGTATTTGTGTATGTACGTAACAGTTTTTAAGGGAGAAGAAGACTAGGTTCGGGAAGTGGTTGGGTGTACTGTGTGTTATATGTTTCTGGATCTGTGTGTTCGATTTATTTCTGTGTGCGATGGAGTGTGATGGTGGTTTTGATGTGTGTGTTAATAGAGTGTGCGAGGAGAGGTAACGACGGGAGTTTAGTGTGTGATCTACTGGCTTTAGGGATGTGGGTGGGTCGTGATGGAAAGGAAAAATTATGTGTGTTCTATCGATGGTGTGAGTGTATGCTCTGTATATGAGTGTGTATCATGTGTATGAGGTGAGAGGGAGAAGATTGGCGGTGTATGTGAGTAAGGATATGGGAGAGTTGTGTGGGGCCTGCGGGATATGGTACTGTGTATTTTTTGGGCAACGATGATTTTTAATAAGATTAGCAAATAAAATTTTGTCGGGTAATTAGAGAGATTAGGGGAATTGGGGATTGATTTTGGGATTTTGAAAGATTGAGGGATTTTTGAATTTTTTCCAAAATGGGGAAGGTTAGAGAGTGATTTGGGGGGAAAAATAAGATATGGGAGGATGAACTTGGACGGATGTAAAAACATGGAAGATTTGGTAAAATAATATTTTAGTCAAAATATCCAAAACATGAATTTTGTTAGAAATGTAGTGTAGGTGCAAAATGAAATTTCAAGGAATAAAGTAAAAATATATTTTGTATAACAAATATGTAGAAAAATGTACATTGCAAATGAATGAATCTAAACGAACACATGTCTAGGCTCAAAAGAAAAGATGATTTTAAAATAATGAAAAAGAGATTTTTTGGAATTAAATAATTATATGAATATTCAAGAGAATTTGAACTAAATGATTGGACGAAAATCGCAATTGATTTCTAATAGAATGGATGTAGCTAGACGGACTCTTGTCCAGGTTCGTATGAAATTTTAACAAAAGGAGAAAGAAAATAAGTAAATAGAAAAATGGACAATTCTTTTTAATTGGCCAATATTTAACTCAAAAGTATAAACAAAAATATAGATATCCATATTTTATAAAATGCACAAATAATTATTAAATAAACTCAAATAAAATTATTTTAATATAGGTAATCAGAGATAATCACTAATTTGCATAGATGATCACAAATTGATACAAATTTGACATGTAGCCTAAATGATGCAATTACGTAATATAGCCACATTTAAGTGTGTAATATATAAGTAAGGGATAACACACGAAAATGCATGATTTCTAATGCATAGTTTGCACAAATAGTCAAATTACACCTTTAAGTTAAATTATAGCCAATTTTAGAAAAATGATGGACAAAATTGGGTGTCAACATTAAGTACTAAAGTGTCGAGCCCGATGGAGGAGCCTACGTATCCCTCCTTGAGAATAAGACCGTGCATAGCTACGCTTACATAAAAGAAAAGTTTCAAAGGCTAGTGAAATCCAAACTCGATATGAGTTGCCTACGCCTCCCGCCTTGGGAAAATCGGTTTCTGTAGTTTACTTACATAGAAATAGATACAAACATTTTTAATTTGATATTCTTTCTTTTCTTTTCTTTCCACAAAACTAACAAAAGAAAATTACAATAGTTACTTCCTAATAATACAAATAAACTAACTTCTGCTTCTACAACTCTACTGCTTTTCTGGAACTTGATAGGTGCCTAAATGCGCTTCTTCGAGGAATCTCCCTTTGCGTATGGAAATATTGCGACAAAGATTCGCCACCGCCATTTGTAGGTAGAAATTTGACCTGGACAGAGTTAATCAAGCTTTCAACTTTCTTCTTAAATAAAGTGTATTCCTCAATACTATGCCCCTACATCCCTGCATGGTAAGCACAAAATTTCCTAAAATACGGCTTTGATTTTGCCTGATATACCAAACTGGCCCTCATAAGCCTTTCAAACAGGTTTTCATAAAATCCTGGTATCGATGTGAATGCAAAAGAAGGTCCTTTTGGGTGACTTGACTAAAAACCTTGATTGACAACCATTTGCTCAATGTCATAAGGTTTTTGTGCTTTGGGTGGCAAAGGGCTTGGCATAACAGCTTTTTCTTTGTCTTTAGATTGCGCCTCAACTAAGCCACACATTCTCTTGTAAGATCTTACAGTTATTGCAACAGGCTCTTCTTGAAGCTCTGCAAATTTTATTTTCAATGGACTGCCCTTTGCAAGAGACGGGTTTGAAAATTCATAATGCTTGACAAAGTTCCGAGCTAGATTATCCCAACTTTCCAATTTCCAAGGACCTTGTATTGAGAACCATGTCAAAGCCGGAAACATTCTCAACTTGGTATCATTGCTCGGTCCATACCTTGCGACCTTGCCAAGGAATGCTCTTAAGTGATCACGAGGATTTCCTGTCCCGTTATATATTGGAGGATCAGCTGAGTCAAGAACATTCACCTGTTCACTTTCTGCCTCTCCTAAGTCTGCTTGAGATGGTAAAGCATTCCACCTACCATTGTGCCATTGCTCTCTCTAGCATTGGGAAGTCCTTCCCCATTGCTTTTCTCATTGCTTGTTTTTGATGAGATGCGGAACCCGTTTTCCAACAAGAATGCATGCAGATGGGGGAACTCTTGAGCATCACACTTGAATGATGGAGCTACTTGAATTGTAGGAGGTGCAATAGTATAGATAGGAGCAACATGAGCATTGGTCCTGGGTTTGGCATATTATGCACTGGGTTGCGAGCATCCATGAGTGCGACAACCAATTCAGTAAGGCTATCAAGTCTCTATTCTAAACTTGCTACGGTTGCTTCAAGCTTGTTAACCTTGTCTTGGTGGGATTCATCATTTTCAGTCAAGTCAATCACAGCAGTTTGGCGAGCCATAGGTCCTGATCTTGATGTTCCAAATAAGTTAACCTTTAGGAACGCATACCGATTTCAATAAAATTTTATTAAAAATGAAATTGACTGGTCAACTTATTCCAAGATGGAAAAACTGAGACCGTACTGAAAAGACCCGAAAATTTTTAAATCGGACATTCATTTTGTTAGAGAAAACCATATGCGAAAATGCTCATTAAATTTGAAAATACTTTTTATTAAAAGGATAAAATACTTGCGAATATTTTAAAATTAGACGATAGAATAGTATCTTGCAAGATAATGAGGATGGAATTAATATAAACAAAAATAAAGATTCAAAAGATACTTTAGAATAATAATATGCATGCATTGAAAAACTGAGACCGTACTGAAAAGACCCGAAAAAGTTTAAATCGGACATTCATTTTGTTAGAGAAAACCAGATGCGAAAATGCTCATTAAATTTGAAAATATTATTTATTAAAAGGATAAAACACTTGCGAATACTTTAAAAATAGACGCTAGAATAGTATTTTGCAAAAATAACGAGGATGGAATTAAGACAGACAACAATAAAGATTCAAAAAATACTTTGGAATAATAATATGCATGCATTCGGGTTATAAGTAAATAAAGGAATCAAATAAAGCAAATAAAGGGATTAATTTCTGCAATACTAGTCAAATCACAACGTCAATCACATTGAGTTACCCAACAAATAGTGCAAATAAATTATAGGTGATAAGCCGATAGAAAATAAGTATTGAGCACGTTATTGCCCAATAGACAAATAATTCGACATGTGGCAAACACAAGTAGTTGAGCGTAAAATAAAATGCAAACGTGTCCTACCCTTTAATGTGCCT
This sequence comes from Petunia axillaris subsp. axillaris, assembly GCA_029990575.1. Classification (NCBI taxonomy): domain Eukaryota; kingdom Viridiplantae; phylum Streptophyta; class Magnoliopsida; order Solanales; family Solanaceae; genus Petunia; species Petunia axillaris. Next base: position 13,781,900 of record JARKNS010000006.1, read on the forward strand.
CTTTACTGCCAGAGGTAAGCCTAATCATCAAATAGCAAACTAATGTGGTGGTAAAATAATGATCCAAACTGTTGCCAACGTGAAATTTGGGAGATACTGATACTATAAACAGTAAAAAATTTAAAAGACTGCATTTTATTAAAAATATTTCAACAATACAATGCTTTGAGAAGAAATCCGGAAATAAACCACAACAATATGGTAATACATTATTTTTTTTAAAAAAAATAAATAATAAAAATACAATAACTCAGTCCTTTAAACTAAAACGGCAACTGTTTGCTCCTTGCCGAATCCAGATCTGTCAACCGCTAATTTTTAACTGTATAGAATACATTGGCGAACAACTGTAAACATTATTAAAAAACCTGTTATCTTCCTGCAAACAAAAGGAACAGTGAGACAACTCTCAAATTTGGCAAAGGCGAATTGGCATGGATCCGTCTATGACCACCACATACCAAATAAATACAACGTCGTTGGGTTACAATAACCCGTCGACAAAAGGGCGGTTTCTTAATTCCTAGAAACGGTACCAAGGACCGGGTCCAAACTAAGGTGTATATGCATGCCATGTCCTAAAAGCTCATTCTAAGGGTGGGTTAACGGCTGGGACTGACTCGACCTATGCGGGATAAACTTGGCCTCATAAATCGGTAAAATCGGCCATGATAAAGCCAGGCAAAGCATCCATATCCCGAACTAACTTTTGGTGACACGAAAGAAATTTCAAAGAGTGAGGTAAGGAAAATACCCTTCCTGTATAACTACCCGTCAAGCGGGTGCCCCATGATGAAATCGAGGAGGTGAAAAGAATTGACAAGTTTCCATGAGGGAGGAAATATGAACGGAATGCGGACTTATGCACAAATAAAGATATGTTTCATACATACATTCAAACAATCAAATCTACACATACGACTATCGGCATACAATTCAAACACATATAATTAAATCACATAAACATGCAAATTCGTGAAAACCTTATGGTTAGAACCATTTGCTTTCCCCAGCAGAGTCACCACACTATTGAACCCAAAAAAAAATAATCTTTCTTTATTAAAAAGTTATGTTTCGGGTATATTTCAACAAATTGGGACTCCAAAGGATTTCTTTGGAGTCGCCACCTAATTTAGGATAATCAGGAACCGTTTATTAATTAACGAGTGCAAATTTCTTCCTTATTTAAAACAAAAATGATTTTAGAGATTCAAGGTAAGTGGTTCTTTTAAATTCGAAAGAAGGTACCTATTTACGGGAGCACTTTCAAAAATCCGCTAAAAACGGTTAATCCAGCGGTTTTCACTAATTTTAATAAATATAAAATAATTTACAATTTTAGAAATTATCTAAAAGTATAAGATTAATAAATAAAATGATATAAATAAATAAGTAAATAAAATAAAATAAGATTTGATGCCGATAATAGATAAATAAATAATACATAATTAGAGATTAATTAAATATATAAATGACATTTAATAGATTAATTAATTAATTAAATAGATAAATAAATAAATAAATAAATAATTTAAATCAGATAAATAAATAAATAATCCTTTAATTTATTTAATAAATAAATATATAAATAAATAGATAGATAATGGAATAGATTTTTTATATAAATAATAATAAAAGGGGTACAATTTTTAACTGAATTCTAATTTTGCACTCATTAATTGATAAACAGTTCTTAATGCCTCAATGAATTGGCGAATCCCAAAGGAATGAGAATAAGCAGTTACACAAAATAATTCTAAACATGCGACAAAGGATAGTAATTTCAAAATACAAAGCGTCAATCCTACCAAGCTCTTATCCTACAAAGCTCCTAGTCTGGTCTACAGGGATCCTATGACATAAATTTTAACGGGAATAGGAGAAGAGGGAGTTTAGAAGATAGAACCAGGATATAGCAAATTCATAAATGAGCCTTGAATTTCTAAGATTTTCATTTTTCTGGAAAACTTGAACCCGAAAATGCAATGCGGATCCAAATAACTCCAATGCAAATAGTCATCCAAACTTTGAGTCTTGACCAACTCGTCCCAAGGAATAGTATTGAAACGACCTCGGTCAGTCGTTTCAGAAGTTAGGACTCCGATTGGTGTGTCGATAATTTTAAAATATTCGTAATGTCCATTAGGACCTGTCTGTAAAATTTGAGCTAAATCAGACCTCGTTTGGTAGGCATCGGAAGAAGGTTTCAGTTTTTATTGACGATAAATATTAAAAAGAGATTTTCGAGCTCGGTTTTGCCGAATGAGCTCCGATTCGAAATCCGAAAGTGTCGTTGGGTTCATATGATTATTTATGCCCTTTGTGAACTTTTGAAAGTGAATTTCGATGTTGTTCGGCTAGTTTCCGCTAAAATGCCGAAAGTTAAATAATTTGACTTCTTTTCCATTTAAATTCGCATCTTGAGTTTCGGGAACACGATTTGAGATCCGCCTTTGCGAGTATGTTACATATATTTTGTATAACTCGTATGCAAAAGTTGGAATTATTTTGAATAGCATAGGGCACCGTTTTAATTTTCGTTAAGAAAATAAAATAAAATAAAAGAAAAAAAAAGAAGAAGAAAAGACAAAAACATAAAATTGTAGGCGGTGGTCCTTATTAGCTAAAGACAAGCAACAGAAACATAAGCAAAAACAGAAGATGAACAGAGAAATATGAAATGGCGCAGAAATGGGAAAATATGCTAGAAAATGAGAAAAAGGGGTCGGAGAAAAGTAGAATTTTAACCCTGAAACATTCAGGTAATGATCATAATATATTATTTGAGTTTATTACGTGTGTTTGAATATGTTTTAACGGTAAAACTTGGAATATTATACATCATTTTAATAAGTTCAATTAATAGTTTAAAGGGTCAAATGGACCCCGATAACGAAATTGATTATATATTCGTACTCAGTGAGTTATGGACAACTCATAAATATAATTTATTTAGGGTTTGGTTATGTGACTATAAACCCTGTACATAGGTCTGGCCTGCGTATTGCGTATGCGAATAGGGTATCAGGTTCCTACCTGGATTGCCCTAAGATGTGAGGAATGAAGCCTTTAGCCTAATTTGATATATTTCTCTGCTTGTTGAGTAGAGTGGGATCGTTTGGCAATGAATTCAAAGGACAAAGCGGTTGTTGAGTAATTGTGCTAACTTTGTAACGAAGTAAGTGTTTATTTTCATTTCTTTGGAGGCACCTGGCCTCGTGGATTTTATACCACGTGTTCCTTACGTGTCTAGCTGCCGATAGGCGTACTCAGTACGCCTTAGCTTTGAATTTACATTCTATATTATATGTTATGTCCTGTTATTGGTATTGCATTGAGAATCTGAGTATTGTACTTTGGCTTTGAGTTGGCATCTACTTCCCGGCTGTCGATGAGAGTCCCGCGCCGGTGAAGGGTTATTATTGCATCACATTACATTCATATGCATTATATGTCATTCATATGCATTACATTGCATATCATATTGGGTGCAGGAGTATTCCGCCCCAGGAGCAGGAGGATTCCGCTCCATTGTATCATATTGAGGGTAGGAGGATTCCGCCCCAAGAGTAGGAGTATTCCGATCTTATGTCAGATATTGAGTGCAGGAGTATTCCGCCTCAGCTTTACATTATATTGGGTGCAGGAGCATTCCGCTCCAGGAGAGTGCAGGAGTATTCCGCCTCTGGTTTATATTATATCGGGTGCAGGAGTATTCCGCCCCAGGAGCAGGAGTATTCCGCTCCAGTTGGTTATCATATTGGATTCCCCTCGAATGCAGGAGTATTCCGCTTCGAGATGGGATTACGGGCACATATGACCCTTTGCATCAGATTTCATTTCATCTCATTTCATTTCATTTATTTTCAAACCATTGTGTAGACTTGGGGTACATAACTATTGCTCTGCTTATACGTGCATTGCTTATTTGTTGATATGTTTCTGACTCGTATTCCTGGCTGAGTTTTTGATTTCATACGTGTTTTCGATTATTATCTGGCTCCGCCTTTTTATAATTTAAATAAGTGGAATTTGATCTATCTATTTTTTTTCTCCATGGCTAGCTATCCTATTCTTTAAGGTGGCTAGTCTGCCCCACTTATTGAGTCCTTTTGACTCACCCTTGTTTGTTGTTTGTTTCTTGTCTATCTATTTCGTTTCGGCAGGTTCGCTTCAGAATTGAGTTCGCCACGTTGTGAAGAAGCGGAGACGACTTATGCTGTCAGGTGAGCGAGCTTTTATTCCGGATGGCCACCAGTTTATCGGTCATTATTTCAGTTGCATTTTTCTTCCTTCAGGAGGTATCTGTCTTCTTTTGTACTTTTAGATGTCTAGTCTGGATAGCCCTAAACCTAGTATGTTGGGTAGTCAGCTGTAATTTTTTTTGTACAGCTTAGAGGTATCAGTATGTCTGTTCTTTTTTTTTGAAGTATTGTTCTTATTTATAAATTGAATTATATATATTTTCCTAATTTTATTGGTAAGGGTTCGCTCGACAGGTCTAGGGGAGGATGTCGGGTGCCCGCACGGCCTAGCCAGATTTCGGGTCGTGTCAGTTGGTATCTGAGCCCAGTTTAGAATCTATCCACACTAAGACAGTGTCTAGTAGAGTCTCGCTGATGGGTACGTAGACGTCCGTACTTATCTACGAGAGGCTATGATGGCATTTAGGAAGTTTCACTTCCTTCTTTTCTAATCATGTGTCAGTCTAGGATGCAAAAGTAGTTCCGTTAATTCCTTCATGGTAATTGTAAACCCTCGTGCAACAAATCAGCAAACGATATGAGTTCAAGACGAAGCAGTCTGGCCTGGGGTTAGCACTGACGAAGCCCCGAGTGTTTTGATCGTGCTGACGATCTAGTTACGGAGGTCCCAGCTATAAGAGCTCGCGATGGGCAAGGGAGCAGGGCCTTGCGGTACCCTTTGCTCTCTACGATGCTTTTACGAGAATCTTGGCGACGCAGATACTGCAAGAACCTATTATTCGCTAGGCAGCTTATAAGGTTGCTGCAGATGTAGATGTTCGGTCTCAGGGAGCTCCTATTCCAGTTCTTAATATTGCCGCAGTAAAGTATGTTCCGAAGGTAGCATGTGTTGTACCTCTAATTGTTCTGGCTGGTTAGCCAGCTGAGGTAACAGTTTGGTCCGAGTGCCCAAAGTGGTTGCATTATTTTACGCGATTGAATCTTCCAATATTTTCAAGCCATGCATCAGATAATCCTTGTGTAAGTTTTTAAAAAAAAAATAAAATGGTGTCAGCATATCCTTCTGGCTCTTGATTATATCGAGCGGTATGGTGTTGATTATTCTGCTTTCCAGTTTCAGGGGTCCGGCCTTGAATTGGTTGGCCGCTCTCTTATTAGCTAACTTGGTTCGGTTTTTCTTCTAGATTCATGGAAAAGTTCCTTTCGAGTAGCGAGCGAGCTGAAAAGTGTTGCCAGTTTGAGTTGATTGGACATGGTAGCCTGTCGGTTAGCCTGTTGGTATTTCAAAATATGAGATTGAATTCTATAGAATGGCTGAATATGCATTAGAACTAGTCCATGAGCCTTTCGAGAGATCCAGAGATTTATTGATGACCTTTATTTTTCCTTGAAATCCCAGATGGCTCGAGAAACTGAGGTCTGAATTTTATTTGATGTTGTTGTTAATATTGCCCGAAGGTTCGAGGCATACCATAAGTTAGAGCGGGAAAGTAAGAGATCCCATGGCCCTGGTGGGTAACCATGGTACCTCATTTGGAGGTAAAAGTTTTGATTATTTTGGGAGGTCACCTTCCAGGTTATCTCAGCTTGTGTCACTTGATTCTTAGAATGTGCCAGTAGCTCGTTAAGATCAGATTCAGTCTTTTCTTTACAACTATCAACAATCTGCCCAGTTCCTATATTCAGCGAAAAGGTGTTATCATTGTCGTGAGTCTGGCTATCGTTTGAGTAGTTTTCCCTTACTCCGACAGGTAGGAAGTCGTATTTTCTCTCGTCATCAGGCATCTGCCTAGTCGCAGGGGATTTCATATAGATCTCAATTAGCCAGAGAAATGCCATCATCTAGTAGAGGTTAAGAGTGTGGTGGCAGTGGTTCTTCAGAAAGTGATCGTCAGGGTAGTGGCTCAGCTCAGTTGTAGAGGCAGTTCTATGAACTGCTAGTCTGCCAGGATGTTGAGGTATCCGATGTAGTACGCCCATGTATTTTTTCTTCTCTTAAATGTGAGTAAGATTTTATTCTTTTGATCGATCTGGAAATGGTGTGTCTTATCATGTTTCAATGGTTTCCTTGGATGTCGTGTCTATTAAGAATCGGTTGCGGTAGAGGGGTGAGTTTCTGATATGATTTATTCCTGGCATTTATGATGACCCTACTAATTTATTTGGTCTAAATGTGAGATATTTGGGAGTGAGTGTCGGTATCGTCTGCCTGGCATCTTGATGTGCCACATTTTATTATTATATCAAATTAGTATACCTCTCTTCTCGGAATTCCATGTTGGTAGGATAATGAGATCCTAATTCGTCACCATCAGAAAGTGTTATCGTTTCTTCCGGTGTAAAGTGGTTAGTAAGTAATATTTGATCTATGTGTCTTCCACGGTTCAATATGTTTGTAGAGTCATGTTATCCCATGAGCTTATCTGGGTAATAAAAGAGTATTCTGGTAAATTGTCAGAGTTTCCTTCTTATTAGGAGGTTAAATTGGTATGGTTGTTTTTCCATAAAGCTTATTTAATGTTCATCTCTTCAATTGCGATTCTTTGGCTCGCCTGACTCAGAAGTAGTCTAGCTTTGGTAGCCAAGCAAATAAGAATATGAACTTCCTGAAGCTCTAATTATTTCTATCCTCGATCCATTTCAATTTCTTCTTCGTCCGGCACTAGTGAGCTTGGGCGATTGGTAGCTGTTTGTGACGTTCCCTGTGTTGAGCCAGAGTATGTGTTATTGTAGCCGGGTAAGCATATTATTGTTTTGATATCAGTTTATCCGGGTATCCATTCCCATGTATAGTATAGTGCTGGTTCTGTTTTTGCGGATCATCCAGTTTCAGGGGAAACTCTGCCGAAATTTTTATATAGAAGTACCATCCATCAGGCAGTGGTGTTTACGACAAAGGTATGAAGTTGTGAACTTGAGAATTGCAGCTGTTTGGCAACTCGAAAGGGTAGTTGCTAGCTTAGGTCTGGCTACGTTCAGCTTTTGGCTAAATTTTTTTTAGTCCAGCAGACTGTACGAGGATGGTTATTTTTATTCAAATGGCTGCATGAGTTTGTGCTTTAAGTGGAGGAGTCTTCCTCCAAATATTGAATGGTAATACTAAATTCCTAAGGCATTGATACCACTTTTGTCACGACCAAACCTAGGGCACGACAGAAACCTACAATGAGTGTCGATCATTGCTAAACCCACTATTAATCTATTAATGCCAGAGATAAGCTGGCAACCTGATCATATATACGTACCTATCTGCTGAAAATATAAAGTCTGAAAAGATGACACGACTTTAACTTGCTGGCAATTAGAACACTGAGCCACAAATCCTGCTATGTCACACTTCATTCTATCCCACCAATAATCTGCTTAAGATCATGGTGCATCTTAGTCGAACCTGGATGAACAGTGTATTTGGAATAATGTGCCTCTATCATAATCTGTCCACGTAAATCTGTGACATCAGAAATACAAAGTCTATCTTTGTACATGAGAACACCGTCAGTAGTAACCCTGTATGGTGACTCCATTTTTCTTCTGGCTATCTATCTTTATTCAACTAGAACTAGATCCTCATACTGACGCTGTTTTACTTTATGGAAATTTAGAGTTAAAGGTCTAGTGCAGCTTATCGTCTATCCATCATTGGCATATCTCACATCTCAACTCTTTGAGAAGTTACTTTAGCATTATAAGTGCTCATGTAATCAACGTTGTTGCTGGTATTCTGTCTCAGCTCATGGTTCAACTACATGTCTCTTTTATTTTCACTTTTAAAATCAATATATTTCCAACTCAAAGACAATACCCTGAAGCAGATGTTCCGTTCGAAGATCATTCCTGGTCTGCATCATACTATCCAGTAGTATTTGCATGATCCTTATCCTTATATGATAGACCCTGTTCAGATGAACTTTTGACATACATTAGGATATGAGTAACTACATTCCCATAAGGAGCTTGCGAAACAACACTAACATCAACTGAGATGTTGTATAGTGCGTTTGTAAAAATAATATAGCTTGCATCAAATATTCTATAGTGTGTAGTGACAAGGTACTTCAAAAGCTTCCTCTATTGTATCAAGCGTGAGCTAATTCTTAGTTTCATCAACCAGTTCTATATCGTAAAGTATATCGAAGAGGTGATTATCGGCTGAATCATGTTAACCCATTCAAAGTTTCGTGTATCTTTGTTTCGAAAATGTAGAACACTCTTCTCATGATCGAGGAAGGATCAGCTTAGTCAGAATAAGATGTGTAATGGTATTATCATATTATCCAGATATGTTTTTATCCATGGGTTCGATATGCGTGTTATAATTCTGATCCTGTAATCAGGAAATAATACCCGTGGAGAATTTCATGAAGGTTGTGCAAGTTCTTTCGTTATCAGCGTGAATCTTGCTTTAGATTTAGGCTCGTTCGAGGACGAACGAGAGTTTAAGTGGAGGAGAATGAAACGACCTCGGTCAGTCGTTTCGGAAGTTAGGACTCCGATTGGCGTGTCGATAATTTTAAAATATTCGTAATGTCCATTAGGACCTGTCTGTAAAATTTGAGCTAAATCAGACCTCGTTTGGTAGGCATCGGAAGAAGGTTTCAGTTTTTATTGACGATAAATATTAAAAAGAGATTTTCGAGCTCGGTTTTGCCGAATGAGCTCCGATTCGAAATCCGAAAGCGTCGTTGGGTTCATATGATTATTTATGACCTTTGTGAACTTTTGAAAGTGAATTTCGATGTTGTTCGGCTAGTTTCCGCTAAAATGCCGAAAGTTAAATAATTTGACTTCTTTTCCATTTAAATTCGCATCTTGAGTTTCGGGAACCCGATTTGAGATTCGCCTTCGCGAGTATGTTACATATATTTTGTATAACTCGTATGCAAAAGTTGGAATTATTTTGAATATCATAGGGCACCGTTTTAATTTTCGTTAAGAAAATAAAATAAAATAAAAGAAAAAAAAAGAACAAGAAAAGACAAAACATAAAATTGTAGGCGGTGGTCCTTATTAGCTAAAGACGAGCAACAGAAACATAAGCAAAAACAGAAGATGAACAGAGAAATATGAAATGGCGCAGAAATGGGAAAATATGCCAGAAAATTAGAAAAGGGGGTCGGAGAAAAGTAGAATTTTAACCCTGAAACATTCAGGTAATGATCATAATATATTATTTGAGTTTATTACGTGTGTTTGAATATGTTTTAACGGTAAAACTTGGAATATTATACATCGTTTTAATAAGTTCAATTAATAGTTTAAAGGGTCAAATGGACCCCGATAACGAAATTGATTATATATTCGTACTCAGTGAGTTATGGACAACTCATAAATGTAATTTATTTAGGGTTTGGTTATGTGACTATAAACCCTGTACATAGGTCTGGCCTGCGTATTGCGTATGCGAATAGGGTATCAGGTTCCTACCTGGATTGCCCTAAGATGTGAGGAATGAAGCCTTTAGCCTAATTTGATATATTTCTCTGCTTGTTGAGTAGAGTGGGATCGTTTGGCAATGAATTCAAAGGACAAAGCGGTTGTTGAGTAATTGTGCTAACTTTGTAACGAGGTAAGTGTTTATATCCATTTCTTTGGAAGCACCTGGCCTCGTGGATTTTCTACCACGTGTTCCTTACGTGTGTAGTTGTCGATAGGCGTACTCAGTACGCCTTAGCTTTGAATTTACATTCTATATTATATGTTATGTCCTGTTATTGGTATTGCATTGAGAATCTGAGTATTGTACTTTGGCTTTGAGTTGGCATCTACTTCCCGGCTGTCGATGAGAGTCCCGCGCCGGTGAAGGGTTATTATTGCATCACATTACATTCATATGCATTATATGTCATTCATATGCATTACATTGCATATCATATTGGGTGCAGGAGTATTCCGCCCCAAGAGCAGGAGGATTCCGCTCCATTGTATCATATTGAGGGTAGGAGGATTCCGCCCCAAGAGCAGGAGTATTCCGCTCTTATGTCAGATATTGAGTGCAGGAGTATTCCGCCTCAGCTTTACATTATATCGGGTACAGGAGTATTCCGCCCCAGGAGAGTGCAGGAGTATTCCGCCTCTGGTTTATATTATATCGGGTGCAGGAGTATTCCGCCCCAGGAGCAGGAGTATTCCGCTCCAGTTGGTTATCATATTGGATTCCCCTCGAATGCAGGAGTATTCCGCTTCGAGATGGGATTACGGGCACATATGACCCTTTGCATCAGATTTCATTTCATCTCATTTCATTTCATTTATTTTCAAACCATTGTGTAGACTTGGGGTACATAACTATTGCTCTGCTTATACGTGCATTGCTTATTTGTTGATATGTTTCTGACTCGTATTCCTGGCTGAGTTTTTGATTTCATACGTGTTTTCGATTATTATCTGGCTCCACCTTTTTATAATTTAAATAAGTGCAATTTGATCTATCTATTTTTTTTTCTCCCTGGCTAGCTATCCTATTCTTTAAGGTGGCTAGTCTGCCCCACTTATTGAGTCCTTTTGACTCACCCTTGTTTGTTGTTTGTTTCTTGTCTATCTATTTCGTTTCGGCAGGTTCGCTTCAGAATTGAGTTCGCCACGTTGTGAAGAAGCGGAGACGACTTCAGCTGTCAGGTGAGCGAGCTTTTATTCCGGATGGCCACCAGTTTATCGGTCATTATTTCAGTTGCATTTTTCTTCCTTCAGGAGGTATCTGTCTTCTTTTGTACTTTTAGATGTCTAGTCTGGATAGCCCTAAACCTAGCATGTTGGGTAGTCAGCTGTAATTTTTTTTGTACAGCTTAGAGGTATCAGTATGTCTGTTCTTTTTTTTTTGAAGTATTTTTCTTATTTATAAATTGAATTATATATATTTTCCTAATTTTATTGGTAAGGGTTCGCCCGACGGGTCTAGGGGAGGATGTCGGGTGCCCGCACGGCCTAGCCGGATTTCGGGTCGTGTCAGTATGCAAAGTAAATAAGAAGATAAAGATTAGTACTTATTTAATGATAATACACACAAGTTACTTGCAGGAGCAGTATGCAAAATAAAATTAACTTAAGAAATCAAACTTATCACTCTTTTACAAATGGTTCTTACAGAACTAAATTATCGAACAAGAATAGATAACGGTTATCATTTCAACAAAAACAGGCTACCAGGAACACCTAGGTGGATTATTATGGACTAATCAAACTCAATTCTAGTCTCAGAGTTAATCCCAAATGAAAACAAGATTTAGAGAGATATTAGTAAGTAACACAAGGTATAATGGATGTCAGTCTTCATGTCAATAAGGAAGTAACCAAGGCTTAAGGTAACAGGTAGCACAAAGCAACAGTAGTGCAAACTGAGAACAAAGTGGGGTATTATCATAACAAAGGCAAGCAACAGTGCAGTAAGGGGGGTGAAGGATAATAGAGGAAGTTTCAAGTCAAGAAACAGACAAGATGGAGAATATATACAAACGATTACCAAGACACAAAAATAGTTCTAATGTCCAGTTTTAAGAGATCCAGTAGCCATAGAGATAGGACAAAGGATTAGACAAACCAGAAATGCATTCTTAAACCAACAATGAGTTAAATCAGTGCTAGAAGTTATTTTCAAATCCATTTACTACCAACAAAATGTCACCGAAGCAAGTTTGTAGGTCCCAAAGTCATTTTCAGTCTAGTTTTAACTTAAGGAAAGATGAGGTACCAAGTATATGCAAGTTAGCAGCTCAAATATGATCCCCGATTCTCTAATTTCAAGCCGAATGTTCAAACATAAGCAAAAAAAAAAAAGGCCTAGCAAATCACAAGGTAATTCTAGCATATGGCAGGTTCATTAGGACACTAGCAAGATCTCAAAATAGTGATTTAGTCTTAGCGTCATTCCCAAAATTACACAAAGGAACCAAAAGCACAATTATGAGTCAAAAGGATCACAATAAACTACAACAAGGAGGTTCTAAATAGGAAAGACAACCAAAGATCATAAACTAACCAGGCATCAATTTCAAAGAAAACATTAAAGCTAATGCTATACATATTCTGAAATAAAGCAATGAAGATGACCTGGAGCTGACCACTGTCTTAGGAGACACCTACAGTAATCTGCAGACCCCCTAATCTCCCACACATGCACTGAATGCTTAGCCTAAGCTCCTCTACACACAAACCCATATCCAGAACACACACACACGACCTGAACTCCTTCTTTAAACTTCAAACACCTGCACACACAGACCTGAACTTCCTTGTTTGCTCTTAACCTCTCTTAATGCCTACACACTGCCTACCTTCACATAAGGACTACCCTGAACTCCCTCATACTCTCACACCTGCACAAACACACACAAACCTTCACTGCACATACATACACACACTCATACACCTAAAAACACCAGCAAACATCTGCACACATACCATACACCTACACATACAAACTCATGACACCAGCCAACTACCAGACCTCCCTCACACTTCTAAACCTACTGAACTGCATACCCACACCTTCACTATACCAGACCACATGCACATACTCAAACAAACTGAACACTCACACACATAGAAGGAATACATACCTGACTTGAAACAAAGGGTGCAAGGGAAGAGACATGAAAACAAGATCCCAAACCCCTTCCTTGATCCCATGCTAATACTAGATCCCACACACTTTTCTATTCACCACTTTCACACTGCCTACATAAGCTGAAACAACAGCCCACACTACTACTGCCCCTCCAAACTAACTACACCTCCATTACACACCCACAGAGATCCAGACAAGAGCAAGGCAAGAATGAAAATTCAGCCGAGGCTACACCTTGCAAACCATCACAAAACTAGGGAAGCTTAGGGAATAGGCTGCATACAAATACTTATACTTACCTAACATCAAAACATAGATGAAGCTTCATTTTAATATAACAACAGCCTAGAAAAGGAAGAAACAAACTAATGAACTGGACAGGGATTAAGAGAAAAAGGTGAGACTGTCTAACGGAGAAGAGGAGACAGATTAAAACCCTCACTGCAATTTGAACACAAAATCTAACTAAATGACATCCATTTAAAGAAAGTGTTGTACTTTATTTGAGAAAGACTCTTTAAGAGTGTATTTATTAAACTTTATAACAAACAGGGAGCTATTTTTAGTTTCTACTTACTTCCTCCATTGACAGAGATGAGCTTTTCAATAACCACCTTAAAATTCACCATTATAAGCTAAAGACATGATTTTTAACCATAACAAGTTTATCTTTTAGACAAGTGCACACACATATGAAATCCAGACTATTATTCATAAAACTATTTTCAAAAGCTTCGATGTCAATAGATAACGTCTAACACTACATTCGACAAACTTTTGCACATGAAACCAACATGTAACCAAATAAAACAGAAGAGTGTAAAGGTTTAGATTTTAACTTTTTACGAGTAGTGAACTGAAGCGAAGAATAGAAGAAAACAGCTCGAACACGGCAACGACTCAAATGGCGACGCGATAGCTCACAACGCACACAGACAATACCAGGAACTAAACTTAAAAAAAAAAATCAAACTTATAAACTGAATGGAAGACATTAAAAATCCTAAGTTTTTTACATGACTATGACTGCCCTTTTTTAGTATGTTTCTCTCTGCCTCTTTTTTTTTCTTCCTTTTCTCTCTTCTTCTGCATCTTCCTCTATTTTGCTCCCCCCAAAAAATGAAGAACATTACCTTTTTATACTTGGAATGCTAGGGTTTCAGATTATGCTTTTGAAATTCAAAATTTGTCCTCAATGGACATTTCCTTGCTAATATTAGGGTGGAAATTGTCCAGTCCCTAAAGGTAGTACAATTTTCAACCTTATCTACAAGAAAAATGCCCGTTTGGAAATCGACGCTGCGGATGGAACTCAATTTGAAATGGACGGGTAAGATTGATTGGTTGCTTGTACTGTGATGGTGAGGTGGAAATGAGGGGGACCAGATGAGTAGGATTTTGGCATGGCTTGGGTCGAATTTTTTTTTGGGAGAGGGGGGGGGGGGGGGGAGGAATTTGGGAATCGAGGTTAGGGTTCATGTTTGGCTGATTTGGGAAACTTGGGTAATGGGTCAGGTTGATTAGGAACTGAATTGGCGTGTGCTGTGTATATATATGGGTCTTGCAGAAAAAAGCTGGATTTTAGGCTAGTAACAGATTTAGCCTTAGTTTTAAGACTAATTTGGAAATAGATGGGTTGCATGGGTAGGATTGAAATTAGGCCATGCTTTTATGAAATTGTCCCATTTCCTTTAAAATCAACAATTTACATTTAATTTTCAAAAATTGACCTTGTTTTTTAAATAATTAGATATTGGTTAAATTTTTCTTGGACAAATTTGGGTGTCAACAGGTAGTGTAGGGTTAGAATGCACCAAGGGACGGTAAATACTATAGCAGGTTGTAATCCTCGAAAAATTGGTCCTTTTTCTCTTTGCATTGAGTCAAGGGACGATAAATACTACCCAGAATCATGGGCACAATAGCGACATCCCCCAGTCCTTAAAATAAAGCTTTCATCACCAGCTAAGATGGATTGATATTGTACCTAGGAAAGTGAGAACAAAGGCATTCGCTCTGAATGCGAGCCACTCACTATGCCCCCATTTGAGGTCAAACTCCGGTAGATATGTCATGTAACCGTCAGCCTACCCATAACGAGCAAAAAGTCCAAACTGATAAATTCTGACGATACATAAATATGTGTATCCAGGTGCAGATGCATGTATGTCAACAACTCCTCCTTACGTACAAATCAAGGCACTATGCACTGCATGCCCAACTCTTTCTTAATTAATCATGCAATCTCCTCTATAGTGGGGGTCATCTCAAAATCTTGGAATAGAAAGGTATTTTGAGACGGGTCCCAATACTGAATCAAGACATTAATTAGTTCCCGGTGCGGGGGGACTGTGGTTTCAAAAGATGCGACATCTCACCCATCCTACTATTGATATTCTTTATGTTTGCATCACTCATGATATACCACCAGTTCATCAAATCAACAGGCGCCTGGTCAACCATCCTAATGTCTGGTGGCGTCGAACCCTTAGGTTATTTCCTCTTCCCTACTTTAAACGATGATGTAGCCGTGTCCCCTATTTAAAACCAAATAAAAATTAGGATTGTGCAAACATCAGACAAAATTGTGGAATAAAAGGGGCGGGCCAAACCCAAACAAAAAATAATTACATAATTGGCTAGTCCGGACAATTGAAAGTTAAGGAAAATGTATGTGATAAACTAATCATCAATTTTTGAAAAATTTGTCATTATAACAACACTAAATAAACTCGCCAATACTTTTTTTTCGACTAAGTTAGACGATCATACTTTTTAAAGAAAAAATTGGCCATGACAACGACAAAAAAATCGACATTGAATTTACATGAACTCGGCCATTATAACGGCATGAAAAATTGACACAAAATTTTGTCAATAAAAAGGTGAAATAATAAACGATTTCTAAAATTTTTCAAAAAAATATGAAATTGCCCCTCTTAAAAAAGCAATCTCCCTTTTCTCCTCATTTTTTTTCTTTTGCTCTCTTTTCTTTCCATTTTTTTCCAAATAAGTCCGCTTTCCTTGACTAATGATCAGCATAACAACTTTTGTAAATCCAACATATAGCATGCTTGGGCCCTGAAGGCCCCACTTGACAGAGGGAGTCTGCCTAGACCGACACAGTACTTGGAGTACCGTGCCTCACTAAGTCCAATGACATGCAGATAATTCGACCTAAATTGGAGCGGGTCAAACTCTAGGTGATTGAATGAGTTCATGATCTAATGATTCAGCCAATTGGAAGTGCCTAAGGGGTACCGATCGATAACGAATAACGGCCTGGCCCAACGCACCTCCTCCTAAAATAAGGTTAATGCCTGAGGTTCTTGTATTTGACTCCTTTCCCTAGCGGAGTCGCCAAGGCACCCCTTTTTGAAAATAGATTTGATTCTTGGTTTAAGCGCTTATGGGATTTTATTTGATTTTGGTGCTATTTTTGTTAGGATTTTCCATTAAGGAAGTGACGGTGTTAAAAAAGGTACCAAAATTTTCATATTATATAGTCGCCACTTGACATAGTTCAAAGGCGTGCCAAGTTACCAAGAGGTACTTCGGAACACTTTTGACTCGTCAAAGGCCTATGTTTGAGATTTGGATAAGGACCTCGGTTGACTATGGGGAAGGGTGTTAGGCATCCTCGAGTTCCGTGCCAAGAACGGTTGCTTTTAATCACATTTTGGCTCTTTTCAAATATTTTGTTGTATTTTGCCTTATCATTTATTTTACCTAAAACATTACTTTATTTTAAAGTATTAAATTAAAGCCTTTACGTCAATAGTATAATATATGTATTATTGAGAAACATCTTTTTTTAAACTTGATTTAAAAGTCAGCTATGTAAAGGTACTTCAAATTATAAAATTGAACTATAAGTAACTAAAAATAAACATTCACATCTCTTTCATATTTTGTTACCTATGGCTATAAGTTAAAAAAGATTTAAATTACGCTAAGCTTTGAAAAGTTTTGAGCCCGTTTCTGTTACGATTTTGTTTCTTAGAACATATGCAACAATAATCTTATTTTACGGGTAACTTACAAAACTATGACACCTTAGGCAATGGTTTACTTTATTGACTTTGCTTAAAGTAGTTTTACAATAATAGCCTAACTAACTTTAAGTAAGTGCTCCCTCGGGGGCAACACTTCAAGTTTTAAACTTCAGAAGTGCACCCACGGGGGCAACACTTCAAGTATAAAATGACAAGTGCTGGCAGCACTTGACCTTTTTATCTCTGTCAATGTTCTCTCCAGATAACATGAAGTGCTGCCTTGCAGGCAACACTTGCAATTTACACTTGAAGTGTTTCCCCCGAGGGAGCACTTGTAAATTTATAACGTGAAGTGCTGCCTACCGAGATCATTTTGCTAAATCATTCTTAAGTAGGGATAAAAAACCATAACCAAGGATAAGGGGTACATGTAGTGAAATTCAATGTTATTTTGTAAGCATTTTGCACCATATGTCCTACTCCTCTGTTTTAGGCCTTTAACAAATTTACACCTACAACCTTATTTTTTATAACTTTACACCAGATATACAACTAAGCTATGTATAATATTAAAATATATGTTAAAGACATTATTTAATATGAATATGTAGCCACTTTCACCTTTTAACTTTGACTCTTTAGCAAACGCTGGTTTAAATTAAGAAGTGG
Source organism: Petunia axillaris subsp. axillaris (assembly GCA_029990575.1). Taxonomy (NCBI): domain Eukaryota; kingdom Viridiplantae; phylum Streptophyta; class Magnoliopsida; order Solanales; family Solanaceae; genus Petunia; species Petunia axillaris. The sequence continues at coordinate 13,799,329 of JARKNS010000006.1, forward strand.
GTCGAAATCTGAATTGGGCTAGACTACTTCTGCAAAGTTCCTTTTGTTTCTCTCAGCCCATTTTGATGACTGGGTATTTACACTAATGGTCCTGTTTTCATTTTCGTTCCAGCTTTTGGCCTCATGTTTAGTAGTAAAAAGAAATTAATGATTCCAGGTTCTTTTTTTTTTTTTTTTTTTTTTTTACACTTCCAAGCCTATATTTATGTGCTTCTTTCACTTGTGTCCAGACTTAAACACATGAAACCATACTTCAAAAGAAACAATCTGAAATTCTCAAGATTGAAGTTAGTTATTTGCTTTTTTAACTCACTTTTCACACATATTTCACTCAAAGCAGATAGAGGAATAATAAAAATGCATAGCAAAAGTTATCATTTCAGTTTTATGGCATGGCCACCACTTTTATAACAAGATGTTGACTAATATACATACATAACAATAACATGTTGTGTTCATAAAAGAAAAAGTAAATACAAGAGCATTTTGTGTTTACCTATTTGTGATACTCCTCTAATAAACAAGATAAAAAACGAAAGAAAAATCTAAAATGAAACCAAAGCAGCAGCGGCAAACTAACAGCAGCAACATCCAAACCTTAACGCCCCTTTTTTTCTTTCTATATTTTCTTATGTTGTTTTGCCCTCAATCTTTTTTTTTTTTTTTTTTTTTTTTTTTTTTTTTTTTTTTACATTCAATGCTTTTCCTTTCCTCTCTCTTTTAGATGGTAGGTGAATTCAATGTTGTGTGTGTAAATGAGAAGTAAATACGAGATTAAATAGGAGAGAGGGAAGAAGTAAAAAAGGGGGGAAAATGAGGGAAAAAAGGGTTGTTGGGTGCAAGACCCTAAAACATAAATGTAAAAAATTTGCATTTTCTATTTTTGTGCTAAACTTTCACCAACCAAAAAAAGCAAAAGCTGAAATTCGCTATTGTGGTGCTTCCCCTTTCCCCAAAAGTTTTAACTATTTTGATTCCTTTTTTCAAATCTTTTCTTTTCAGATTTTTTTTAATCTCTTTCCAAATTTCAAGATTTTTCTCTTTCAACCTTATCTAAACCTAAGCCCCTGAACTTGACTAATGAAACTATAAATAACTAAATTATCACAGCTGAGCTAACAAAACACCTACAATAGAAAAAATTTCATAGCTAAACATGTATGACCCTAGACATCACTTGCTTTTCACAAAAACATTAACAGACATTCACATACTAATGATATGAATAAGCTTTATACATAATGTGAGCAGTGATCCGTTCACCATTCATATTTGAACTAAATCAATTACTCCATTTAGAAGAACATACAGAATGATTTGATGCATATGTTAAGATCACAAACTACTTGAAAACTAATGAACGAACAACGGTTATGATTACTTGAACTATTAATCAAGACATGATCGCATTACACTTAAACTAAACAACATGTTTATTCAAACTTAGCTTCAGATCGCTACTAAAAAAACTGCTTTTTTCGACTACTACCTTTCGACCGATTTTTCGGTCGAACCAAAATTTCGACCGATTTTCGGTCGATAGATTAAATATTTTGGGCCTGTCGACCGAAATTCGGTCGATGGTGCGGTCGGAAGCCCCGTTTTTAATTGGGGCAGAACACCATTTCGGCTCATTTTGCTTCTTCCCCAAAAATCATAAAACACCATTTTAAACCCTCCCCAAGCTCCATACTCGAAAACCACCATAACCCACCCCCAAAATCAACAATCAAACACAATCTACCCTCCTAATCACTACCTATAACAAGAAATTCAAGGTAAATTCTTAATTTTAGGGTTATTTTAATTACTTTGTAAAACTTAAACCCTAACTTTTTAACTCATTTTTTTTGTAGTTTTGAAGCATATAACTAGTGGGGAATCATTAGTAGGTGCTATTGGAGCATAAATAAACCTCAAGGTAAGGCTTTTTTTTTTTTTTGTTTTTATTAAATTCGAATTTAATTATGTTTTTAATTATTTTTTAACTTTGGCCTATAATGTTACATAGGTAGTTAATTATTAGTTAGCAAACTTTATTGTAGTTATTGTTGATGTTGAAGAACTTGTTTGGCGTTGTTAGCTATTATAAAGTTAGGTTTGGGTTGTTTGGGATTATATTGTTGTAGTTGTTGGTGATTGTTGGAATTGTTTGGTAGTGTTGTATGGAATGTGTTGTTGCCTTGGTGTTGTTAGCTATTATAAACTTGAATTGCTTTAATAGTAATTAATAGGGTGTTATTAGAAAATATTGTTTCTTTGGGGCATTTCATTTAGCAAGTTGCGAGCATTAACAAACCCGACAACATTAATCTTGCTATAGTGATTACAAAAAAGTGGCAAAATATTATAAAAAATCATACATATTGTTTCTCAATCTTGCAATGTTTGTGTAGATATGGACATTAATCGACGCCGTTTGTGGATGGATAATAGAAACTTTTCCGAGCGGCGGGGGTTGAGGCCTTCGTTTGTAGCGGGTGTTATGGAATTTCTGGATATAGCCCGCAACACAGACGATTATTTAAGGCATGGCAAAATTAGATGTCCATGTGAAAAATGCGAATGTGTAAAGATACAAGATTTGGAGAATGTCGAGTTACATCTGTATAAGAAGGGGTTTATGCCAAATTATTACGTTTGGTATAATCATGGAGAGCCTTGGGACTTGTAGCAGCAACTTCAAAATCTTAAAAATATTCATGGCGCTAGGAGTTCTCCGGTTGTGGAACCAGACCAAGCAGCCGGGTATAGAATGGAAGATATGGTGAATGATGCTTTTGGGATGTACCCGGCTAATGATCCCCTTCAGCCGGATACATCACAGCCAAACATTGAGCACATTCCCAATGCCGAGACAAATCAATTCTACGAACGGTTGGAGGAAACAAGTCGTCCATTTTATGAGGGCTTGGTGCATTCCCAGTTGTCGGTTGCTGTTAGATTGATGAGTATCAAATCAGATTTTAGTATTTCTCAAGCTGCCATGGATTCCATCATTATCCTCATGAATGAACTAAATCCGACAAATATGGCCTTACCAACTACTTATTACTCCACTAAGAAGTTGGTTTCCTCATTGGGGCTTTCTGCCGAGAAGATTCATTGTTGTGTTAATGGTTGCATGTTGTATTATAAGGATGATGCAGACCTGCAGACATGTAGATTTTGTGTGGAGCCTCGGTACAAGCCTGAGCCAAATCCTAAAAAGAAGCCGAATCCTGTTAAGTGGATGCATTACTTGCCACTTATACCACGGTTAAAGAGGTTGTATGCTTTGATGAGTTCTGCTCCACACATGAGATGGCATCATGACCGTACCAAGCAGCCGGGTATTCTATCCCATGCATCTGATAGGGAGGCATGGAAACACTTTGATCAAGTGTATCCGGTATTTGCTAGTGAGCCAAGGAATGTAAGGTTGGGTCTATGTTCTGATGGGTTCACCCCTTTTGATGTCTCCTCTACGCCCTATTCTTGTTGGCCCGTATTTGTCACTCCTTACAACCTGCCTCCTGGAATGTGCATGACCAGTCCTTATCTGTTTTTGAATTGTATAATACCGGGTCCACATAACCCGAAAGCCTCTATTGATGTATATTTGCAGCCTTTGCTTGATGAGTTGCAGATACTTTGGCATGAAGGAGTTGAGACTTATGATATATCAACGAAACAGAACTTCCAAATGTGTGCTTCTTTGATGTGGACAATAAATGACTTTCCAGCCTATGGGATGTTGTCTGGGTGGTCCACAACAGGTAAGCTCTCTTGCCCTTGCTGTATGGAAGATACAAAAGCCTTCACTTTGAAATATGGAGGTAAATACACATGGTTCGACTGTTGCCGTCGATTCTTGCCAATGGGCCATCCTTTCAGGAATAACACTAGTGCATTTATGAAGAATCAGGTTGATTTTGAGGAGCCTCCTCGAAGGTTAACAGGCATAGAGATATGGGACAAGGTCAAGAAGCTTCCTAAGGTAACTGAACAACTGCCATCTAAAGCACCTGGTTATGGGGTTGAACATAATTGGACTAAACAGAGCATTTTCTGGGAGTTGCCTTACTGGAAGGATAATCTTCTTCGTCATAATCTGGATCCAATGCATATTGAGAAGAATTTTTTCGAGGCCATCCTTAATACTGTGATGGATGTCCGGAACAAGACAAAGGACAACGTGAAGGCACGGTTGGACCTACAGCTACTTTGTAGGCGACCTGAGTTACAGGTAGTCTACGAAGGCAACAGCATTTACCTGCCAAAGAGACCTGGGTAAGTAATTAAATTCAAACTAAAGTCCCGCCAATCCTTCAACTTTAATACTTCATATTTGTACCGTTGATATATTTTTGTTTTTCAGGAAAGAGCTACAAAGGTCGTTGAGGACTGGACAGCGACTCAACAATCTGAATGCGGAAGCAGTACCCCAGCACCGCTAACGCTCGAGCAAGAAACCAATTTATGGTTGGAAGCGGTCGGAGGGGTGAAGAAGGGGTCCGCGTATGGCCTTGCAACACTGTATTCATCTGGCAAGCATAAATCGAACTATTTGGGCTCGTGTTCTACTGCTCCTTCAAGCTTTCACACTCCTGAAAAAATAGATCGAATGCAAGAGGAGATCGAAGAGCTGAAAAGACAAAATGAAGCTATGCGCTTACAACATGAGGCTCATCAAGCACAAATGCGTGTAATGATGCAAGAAATCCTCCTTAACCAAAAAAAAGGCAAAGGAAAGCGTGATAGTTCGGGAAAGGAAAAGAGCAAGAGCAGACGTCGCCACCGTTCGCCGTCTCAGTCTGATGCCGGCTCTAGTTTGGGTTCTAGCCAGTAGTAGTAGTGATTGTTGAACTTTAAACTATTTGTTAAGTTTGTTTGATTATTGTAACACTTGAACTAATGTTGAAAGACTCCTTGCTATTGTTTGGCTTTGTTAGCCTTATTTGAATATCGTTTATGAATGTGTTTTGTCTGGTTTTTCTGCGTGTTACTGAATTTACAGGTGGTGTAGGGCTAATTTCAGATTTTATGTTGCAGGTTTTTACAGGTTTTCGACCGATTTTCGGTATTGGTCAAAAAATTTCGGGCGATGGTTCCTACTAGATTGCAGTCGGCCTCTAGTTCAATCAAATTCACCCTATTGTCTCCGTGATTCGGCAGATGGTTGTTGTACACATTGGGCACCTTTAGGTGTATCACCTTCTGGTCAATCAAGTCTTATATTTTGCCCCTCAGTGTCATGGTCTGGTCCTCCAGAGTGGTAAGCACATGTCTTGGAATGATTTAAGAATGGTGAGATCTTTTCAGGCATTTTGAACGCTATCGACTTGGTATGTCCTGCTGCCTTGATTATTTCAAATAGTTGTGTTCGAGATTCGGCAAGAGGGGTGTAGTTTCTTCTGGGCTTTTGGTTATTATCTGGGCGAGGTCTAGGAGGATATGTGTTGGTATTTCAGTAATTTAGATTTTTCGGGTATGGTGGTTGTTGTGGATGTGGGCCTTGGAAAGCAGGTTGTGTAATGTATATGGGTAGGCATGTGGTGATACAGTGTATGGGTATGATGGATGTGATGTTTGATAGTAGTGATTGTGGGTGGGAGTGTGATCGATAGTGGTAGTGACAAAAGAGACTTCGTCCTTCTTTTTCTTGGTTATGCCCGCGCTACCTGTTTGCAGGGCTTTGTTGGTAGCTCGTAGTGCAGCCAAGCTAACAATTCTTTCGATTTTCAAACAATCTTCAACAATGTCCCCAATTTTGATCAAGTCTCTGAATTTCTTGTCCTGCATGTCAGCATCTTATCAAAGTACATGTTTTCCTATATGCGGATGAAGTTTGCCACTATTTTCGTATCATCCATGGATGGCTGGACCTTCACAGCCTCAGCTCTACACCTTGTTGCGTACTACCTGAAAGTCTCAGTAAGGCTTTTCTTCAACTTCTCTAGGTAAAATCGGTCAGGCATGACATCATTTTTATGCCCAAAATTGTCAACAAAATCTCCAGCTATAGCCTCCTAACTAGTCCACTTTTTCAGTTGCTGTTTGGAATACCATGTTAACGCATCTCTCGTAAGACTGAGTTTAACTAACTGCATCCTGATCTTTTCATCATGTCTTAATCCAATCACCTTGTCACAGCATGACCTTAGATGAGCCATCGGGTCACCACTTCCATCAAACAAATTGAATTTAGGTGTCTTGTAACTGCCAGACAGCTTCAGATTAGGATATAGGCATAAATCTTCGTAAGCCAACCCCCTAGTCTCTTTAGTCACATGAAATTGCTTAAACTATTCCACCAACCACTTAACCTGCTCCTTGGTATTGTCCGTATCTTTCCCCGTCCATTCATACATGTCTTATTTTATGGTAGGTGAAGAGATGGGTTTGGTTTCAGCAGCGAAGGTATGGAATTGAGTGGTGGTAAGGTTGATTGGTGGTGCAGCAACATAAACAGGTTATGAAAGGTCCTTTTCATTGGGATCTTTGCCGTGAGGGCATGCAAGTTTGTTTGGGTCGGTGGTCCCATCAGAATAGGCAGGGGGACTCTGTTTTCCAATTCATACAGCCTTTGTTTCAGCTTTGCGTACTCCTCGTACGCGAGCACTCCTTGCTTCCTAGGAGTACCTCCGATGATGGAGTTGGTAGCATTACCGTCAACCTTGTCAAACTCAATATTTTGTCTCATCCTTTTCCTTGTAGGTAGAGGGTGAAGAGTTGAAATTGATCCTCTGGATCTCAAAGGATAGTGTCGCTCGACCAGAATGCACAAACCAACCTTCGGGGAATGGGAGTGAAATAACCTTACCAAAACAAACAAAGACGTGAGTTAAGTGTTAGAAAGTTCGGTATACAAGTTGATATCGTGTAATAGTGTCCTATTATGCAAGGGCCCTTTTTTGACAGAGGTAGGCCTATCGAGGATTTAGACAATGTTTGCACCGAGTATATGATTTCGCTTGCTTGAGAGTAATCAAAAAAGTTCTATAAACCCAAAAACAAAGATATTTTATTTGATCTGCTTGGCTTTATTACAATCAGTAATCTTGCAAAAAGGAAAAAAAATGACTCGACTAAAAAGGGAAACGACTCGACTGAAATTCAAACTAAAGCCAAGCATAGGCGTTCTCCAATCAAACATTGACTTTAATATCATCATCATCTTCTTCTTCTTCTTCTTCTTCTTCTTCTTCTTCTTCTTCTTCTTCTTCTTCTTCTTCTATTGGCTCCCCGCCTCAAATGTTTTCCAAAGGGGTGAAATCCACTTCACTGAGGTTTTTTTGAGTCTGTATGTCACTAAGAGATTTTGCAAACTTCTTTGTCTTCCAATAGCACTGACTTGAAATGGCCCACCAGTTCAAGTTGTTTCTCAGGTTCCCTGCAACTTGCCTAAGTTCCATCGTCTTGTCCATAAAAAATTTGGCCTCGTCTTCTTTAATCTTACCCTTGTATTGCCTTTTCATCTCCCTATTCTAAGTTTCTCTCAACTCCGCCCTCTTTTGCTCATATCTAGTTCTAAGTTTTTTTTACTTTTCTTCAAAACTAGGGGTTTTGGTCTTCCTCTTTAGTGAGGGCTTATTAGACCCAAGCATCTCTTTGTCTTCCTTAAGCTATTGAGAATAGGCTAAGGCAGCACTAGGTCCATCCTGTTGTCTCGACTATGACATAATTGTCTCGTTGCTCTCTTCTCCCATATTACCAATATCGTCTCAAGTCTGCTCACTTACCTCAACTGAGAAATCTAATAAAATCACATATCCTTCATAAGTCACGTGCCCTCACAACAAATCAAGAGAAATAGTCCCAATACACACATAAGATATCCATAATGAAAGTTCAGGACTTTAAATGTCGAAAGAATTAACTCAACTCTCAGAAAGAAGTTCACATGCCACACAAGAAGTACCATAGGCTTGCCCTTTATGTAAATCTCTACTAGTATAAGCCTACTCAGTCTAAATTCAAATAGGACTTATATGGGTTGTAATGTAGGCTGCGGGATAGGTAGGATATATATGGATAAAGGTGACTAAACCTCCCTAAGAATTAACAAGACAATACTTTTATAAACCTCCTTCTTTGAAAAACTCCACCCTTTTCAAGTTCAACCAACTCCCAATCTTTTTCTTTAAATATACGCCAATGAATATTTTCTAGCTCAACAAGAAGTATTTTTTTTTTTTCAAACTTCACCTTTTTTTTTCTACTTGATAGTTGGCCAGATAATCAAATAATTTTTTTTTTCACTTTTAGCACTTCTTTTATTTTCTACTTGGGACCAATCCACAAGCAAACTAACCTTTCTCTCCAACTTTAGCTATTTCAACTCATTGATCATGTAAGTACTCTAGGAGATAAGGGATTCAAGACAAAAATAGAATTCAATTAAAAACAAGTCAAGGCTTGTAATATTGCAACCAATAATAGGATAAAGGCTCAAAGGGGCTGACTAGGGGCAATCAAGTATAGAGTAGGCTAGAAAATTCTCAAACGGATCAAGGAAGGTATGTAATCATTATCTAAACCGAGCAAAGCCTAGGAGTTTTCTTCAACCACACTCCAGACAAGTTATAGACTCAAGTGATAAGCATGGAACACAACTAATACCTCTCTAACACAATGGCACATGACTTATTCATGATGGTTCAATTCAGACACTCAATCAAAGCAGTTAAACAGGCTCAAAGAATAAAGCATAAGCACTTATTACACAAGAGTCAAGAAATTGAGTCGAAGCGTCACAAACAAGGTTATTCTTTTTTCTTGCCACAATTTATTTCAAAACTCACAAAGAATGTATTTAATCCACATGCTCAGGTCTAAATGTGCTAATATCATACAGGTCACAAGGCAGCTAGACTCCAAACTGAGTTTTTCCTTTCCTTCTACTATTACAACGAAATAAAACTATCTAAAAATAATAAAAAGTACCCGGTTCAATTGTACATCCCATGGAAAAGAAGCGATGTCAAAAGAAAAACCACGGGAGATTATTATCTAATACTATCAAAAAACTAAAAGAGTAAAAAAAAAAACTACTATTAAGTCTATTTTAGGATTTTCTTGTTTTCTAAATTTTTTTTTCACTTTTTTTTAATGGCTAGAAACTAAACTAGAAAATCAAGAAATAAATAAAACAATGTCAACTGACAAACCTAAAAAAAAATATTATACAACAAAATATAGGAATCACCCACCCCACACTTAACGTTGTGCAATATCTTCAATGCACTTAAAAATACAAACAAGAGATGGAAAAAGGACCCCCTCGCGGCCTCGATATTTAGCTTAGCGCTTTCAAAATAGTGAAGAGGTACTCAGAATTCCCTCTGATGCACTCAATTTATTTCAAGCCAAGAACGTATTCCCAATTAACCCGCGCAAACCGAGTCACCAACTGGTGCAAGCTAATCGGAGATTAGGCTTAGCAATCGAAGACAACAGCAGAAAAACAAAGATAGAAGTTTGACATAACTTTTCTTGCTAGAACGGCACCAAGGAACTGGTCTCGGTACGATTCTAGTAGAAGGAAAGAGCACCTAAGCTATGCGACAATCCTCAAGAGAACAATGCCTCTTGCAAATTTAATGATCAAAGAGGAATTGTTCAATTGGATTCACCGAAAGCCACAAGTTCCAAAGGACCCCATCGAGTTTTCTCACATCTGAGATAAAAGAGAAAGTGCTCACGGTTACTCTCATTCAACATTGAAAATTCAAAATCTAGGTGTCTACAAATGAAATGGAAAGGAGTTTATATAGACAATACTAAGGGGAAAATAGTAAAATGGTCACAGGTGACCAATAACAATAAGCCACATAGGGCTGAGTGAGTTAAGTGTTCGGACACTCCTATAGTCTCGAACACTTTAGCTCAATCTCTTGAACTTGGACGCCCTCCCTTCGGTTGCTTGCTTTACTGTTCAGCGTCATTGTTTGAGTGTTCGTTTGTAGTTGAGCTCGAACTCTTGAAATCAGACGCTCTCCCCTTGGTTGTTTGCTTTATGGTTCGGCGTCGATGTTGAGTGTTCGGTTGCTTCCTTCTTCAGAGTCGAGCTTGTAAATGAAGCCTTCAAATTTTGAGCTCGGCCACTCAACTTTGGAACGACTGCTTTCTCCCGACCAAGCCAATTGAATGTGGACATCATGCAACAACTTGGCTTGGCTTTGTGTCATCGGCCTCGATGGATTGAACACCTGATCAGCACGTGTTGGGCTGCATCATCCTCCCCTTCTTGAGAAGATTCCGTCCTCGAAATTGAGCCCTCTTCAGCCTCCGATGCTTGGCCTACAACACAAAGAGTTAAGTCAATAACATTAAAGGTGTTGGACACATTGTACTCACCTGGGAGGTCGATCACATAAGCGTTGCTGTTGATTTTGCTAAGCACTTGAAATGGACCATCCCCTCGAGGAGCCATCTTTCCTTTTCTTTGGTTCAGAAAACATTCCTTTCGGAATCGAAACCACACCCAATCTCCCTTCTTTAACTACAACTTTTTGCGCCCCTTTTTTTTCTTCATTGCCACTTTGGCATAAGCTTCTTCGAGGTTCGTCTTCACCTTGGCATGCAACTCGATCAAAGCATTGGCTCGGCGAGTACCTTCAAAATCAACAACAAAATCTCGTGGAAATGTGGTTAAATCAAGTGGAATTAAAGGGTTAAACCATACACACATTCGAACAGAGTCATTCCAATCATTCGATGCAATGTTCGATTATATGCAAATTCGATCATGGGCAAACGATCAACCCAGTTTCAGACCTTACCTGTGGTCATAGCTCGAAGCAGAGCTCCCAAGGTTTGGTTAACTATCTCGGTCAGTCCATCGGTCTTAGGATGGTGAGACGTCGAGAATAGCAATTCGGTGCCTAGTGCACCCCATAAGAATTCCAAATATGACTCAAGAATTTTGAGTCTCAATCACTTACAAGAGTGCGTGGCACGCCATGCAATTTCAACATATGATTAACAAACAAGGAAGCAACATAATGCGCACAATCACATTTCTTGCAAGGAATAAAGTGAGCCATTTTAGGAAAATGGTCCTCGACAATGAAGATTCTATCTTGTCCTCCCCCCGATCTTGTTAAACCCAAAAACAAAATCCATGAAAATATCAACCCATGGTCGATCAGGCACAGGTAATGGAGTGTACAAACCATGACGGTTGGACCTCGATTTAGCTTTCTTGCAAACGAGACAAACGTTTCAAAGCTTTTCCACATATTATCACATTTTCGGCCAATAGAGCTGCTCAAACAAGATTCCAAGAGTTTTATCGACACCGAAGTGTCCCATCAAGCCTCCGGAGTGAGCATCTCGGACCAAGAGATCTCTCCACGATGACACTGGCACACAAACCCTCACATTCTTGAATAGGTAGCCATCGTGCCACTGATATTTCTCAACCCTTCGGCCACTCACGATTGCGTCACGGACGCATTTCAGCTTGGGATAATCTTCATACATCGACTTGATGCTTTCGAATCCCATTAGCCTCGAGCCGAGAGTGGTCGCTAAGGCAAATTTCTTTGATAGCGCATCAGACACAACATTGTCTTTTCCCTTTTTGTAATGAATTACATAGGGAAAGCTCTCGATAAATTCTACCCACTTGGCATGTCCTCGATTTAATTTCTCCTAGCCTCGGAGATGTTTCAAAGAATCATGATCACTGTTAATCACAAACTCTCTTGGCCACAATTAATGTTTCCAATGGACGAGTGCTCGAACGAGGGCATACAATTCCTTGTCATACCTAGAGTAATTCAAGGTTGCACCCTTAAGCTTTTTAATAAAGTAAGTGATCCGCTTCGATTCTTGCATCAGCACTTCTCCGATCCCAACTCCAGACAATTCACACTCAACCTCGAATGCTTTGCCGAAGTCAGGGAGTTGCAATAACCAGGCAGAGCATAGCCTCTATTTAAACTCTTGGAAAGCCCTCTATTGGGACTCTCCCCACACAAACGGATGGTCTTTCTTTACCAGCTTTGTCAAATGAGCTGCCATGGTGCTAAAGTCACGAACAAACCTTCGGTAAAAACTAGCTAAGTCATGGAAGCTACGAACTTAAGAAACTGAGGATGGAGTCGGCCAATCCTTGACAACCTCGACTTTTCACTCATCGACTTCAACACCATTAGCACTCACAACAAATCCAAGAAAGACTACACGCTCAACACAAAAGGCATATTTCTTGAATTTAGCATATAACTTCTCTTTTCTAAGTTTATCAAGCACTAGACTTAGGTGTTTGACATGTTCATCCATAGATTTACTATAAACAAGCATGTCATCGAAGTAAATGACAACAAACTTATTTATGAACGGCTTGAGCACATGGTTCATCAGTCGTAGGAATGTGCTCGGTGCGTTAGAGAGGCCAAATGGCATCGCTAACCATTTATAGAGATCAAATTTTGTCTTGAATGCGGTTTTCCACTCATTTCCGGGTTTCATTCAGATTTGGTGGTAACCAGACTGAAGATCTATCTTCGAAAAGCATGAAGAACCACTTAGCTCACCTAGCATGTCATCTAATTGAGGGACATGATGACGATACTTTACTGTGATTTTTTTGACTGCTCGGCAATCAACACACATTCGCCATGTTCCAACTTTCTTCAGGACGAGGATAACAGGAACGACGCAAAGACTCAAGCTCTCTTGAACAAGACCCTTGTTCAGCCATTCGTCCACCTGCATTTGGAGCACTTTGGTGTCTTCTGGATTACACCGATATGCAGGCTTGTTGGGGATTTGAGACCCCGGAATGAAGTCAATTTGGTGCTCGATTCCTCTTAACGGAGGCAATCCACCTGAAATTTCTTCGGGAAACATGTCTTCGAAATCCTGCAAAAACACTTTGAACAGCACTAGGCAAAGGATTATCGTTAGAAAAATCATCATTAGAGTTTAGAAGGATACCCTTGTGCACGAGGCAAATCATCATTCGACCGATGTCGTTGCCTCGTAAGTACTCACCCGGTCGCATGATTGCACAGATGTTGTTGACCACGGGTGGTGGAGTTTTGGCTTTGGCCACAATTGGAACTCTGATAGGAGCCTTTGCTTTGGCCTCTTCTTTCAGCTCTATCATCCGTTTATAGTCCTCACTGACTTGTTTTGAAGACAAAGGTTTGAGTATAAAACTCTCCCCTCTGAGAATAGCAGTGTAAGTGTTGGTTCAACCATTGTGGATAACGTATTGATCATATTGCCACGGTTGCCCAAGAAGCAAATGACATGCTTGCATCGGGACTACATCAAATATCATTTCATTATGATAGACCCCCACTTGAAATTTGATCAACACTTGATTCGCCACTCTTAATTTTCCACACTCATTCAGCCACTGGAGCTTGTATGGTCGGGGATGCTTGGAAGTAGGCAGACCCATTTGTGAAACCATGGTTTAGCTTACCACATTCGAACAGCTGCCTTAATCAATGATCATCGAACACACCTTCCCCTTCACTCGACATCGGGCATGGAAGAGATTTTCCCTTTGGCAGTCATCTTCCTCTTCCATGACCATGGTACTCAAGTTCCTTCGAACAACTAAAAGAACTTCCGGATGCTCAACCTCGGTGGCGTCATATCTATCATCTTCGAATTCAGCTCGATCAGTCTTCTTGATCACTTCCTCCTCGGAGTCACTCACTCTACACTTGTGACACTGAATTTTTGAAGCACTGGGAGTAATGAGTTGAGCCTTACCTCCCATGTCTTTGGATTGGTTAACGATCACTCCCCTCTTAAAGATGTTGGCATTTATTGGGTTCAGACTCCTCCATTCTTCACCTCGATTCAAAGGAGTCGAAGTACCGACTCCTCTATACCGGCTTGCTTTGTCGTCTTTCACCCATTTCTCAGCATCAACGACTATATGAAAAACATCTTCTAAAGTTTGATACACATGCAGTCTCAATTGAGATGACACATCTCGAGTCAAGATATTTTTGAATCGAATAATGGCTTGCTCGTCATCTTCTTCCAAATCAAGAGCCAATAGAATCCTTTCGAACACATCATAGTATTCTTCAACTGATTTGGACCCTTGTTTCAATTTGAAGAGCTTCCGAAGTTGTTCCTGCCGATATTTGGCATTCACATACTTAACATCCATTGCTCTCTTCAACTGCATCCATGTGGTGACCTTGGAATAAGCATTCCTTCACCTGAACCTTTTGTCAGCTTCCCACCATGTTGATGCATATGCCTCGAATGAAGCAATAGCATATGCAGCTTTTCTCTTTTCGGTCATCTCATTGTTTCGATGATTCGTTCCAATCGAATCTTCCAATAAAGATATTGGTCCGGATCACTAGTTCCTCTGAATGGTGGAATAGTGATCTTGACACTATTCAAGTTTGAATCACGAGCACCTCAGATCAGTTCCGGATACTCGTCATAATAGTCATCAGCCTCACACTTAAAATATCGATCAACATTTGCAGCTCGGCCTCGACCTCGGAGATTTCCACCACCTCATTGAACCTGCCTTAGCTGAACGAACGGCGGTTCATACTCAGCTTCGACCTCGGGAAATTCTCCTTCATCGACCCCTTCATCAAAAATCACATCTTGTCTTCGGGCCCTTGGAAGTAGTATTCTTTCACCTCGGGGAATGCCCAAGTTTTGATAATCAACTCGGGGATCGCCCAAGTTTTGTTGTTCCACTTGGGGATTGCCCAAGTTATGTTGTCCAGTTTGGGGATTGCCCAAGTGTTGTTCATCTCGGGGATTGCCCCGAAGAGCCTCGTTCTTCAACCGTTGTTGTCGAACGAGCTCAGCAAATTGCTCCGGTTTCATAGGAGTGGAGTTGCTAGTTCCAGCGCCGGACCCACGCAAGGCCACAGACACACTCCCTTGCTCTAGGTTAGTCACTCGGGCACTCACTTTTTTTACCTCGACACTGAGGCCTTGTATCGCAGCCATGAGATCGGCTAACGACACCTTGGGCGCTGCAATGACCTTCTCTCCATTTCCAACCATTGCACCTGCACAAATCTGCAAACGACTACCAGGACCAGGGTAACCACCACAAACAAGATGCAGAACTCAACCTGCATCTCCTCCTTAATTAAACAAAGATCCAGACCATGACACAAAGGAAAAGAGAATAACAGCCGAACGGGTCACATTTTAGGAGAGAAAATAATCCTTTAAGCTAACCAAAGGACCAAAGATCAAAACTTTAATCTTTAAACTGGACTAATTTAGGATTATTACACCTAGCTATAATATCATTCAGAAAACAACATTTAGTAATCAAGCAAAAAAAAAATTAGAAAAATCCTGTTTTTACTACATAATAAACCATTGTGATTTCCTACTTAACACACATCAAATTTATCCCTAAGATTTATGCACATCCTTAAACTAGGGCAGTCACGCGAGCATATTCAATCGTGAATGCAGATCAGACATAAGAACAAAACAGTAAAAGAAAGGGAATAGCTATTACCTTTTGCGACCCAGTGAAATGAGGCGATTGATCCGTCGAAATCCGCACTTGAACAAGCGACAACAACTCGACGATTCACAAAATTTAAAAGTCGAAAATTAGGAAGGAAAAATAAAATCGCTTATTAAAAAAAAAAAAGCACTAAGAGGGTATTTGTTTCCAAAGTCCCTCAATTCCTTCAACCAAAATCCGACCCTAAATCAGTGAATCGAAAGGGTATTTATAGGGAAATTCTAGGGGCTAAAATGAGGTTCAAATCGATGTGGGAAAATATGTAAAGTGAGGAAAACAAATCAGATACGTTGAATTCAATCTTGGATTCAAAATGGACGCTCAGATTTATCATGACTTGGATGATTTTAGTTGGTTTTTGATGGATAAGGTTCGTACCTTAAAGGACAATGTTGTATTCTTCCTATTCGCCCACTGTACGATCGAGAAACAGTTGGAAATTTGTGGGGAAATCGGGGATTAGGGTTCTTGGGGGATCGGGTCGGGCAAGAACTGATTTTGGGTGAGGAGTTGCAAAGATAGGCTATATTTTAACTTAGGAATGATTTTAGCCTCTGTTGGTCAATTGCCTAGTAAGTGTAGAAATTTCACCAGTAGGCTTAATTAGGACTGTGCATTGCGAATTTGATCTTTCTTTTAAAATTAAGCAATTATTTCTAACCTTTCAAAATTGATTTATTTTTAAAATAATTAAGCTTTAATTAATTTTTTGGGACAAAATTGGGTGTCAACAGCTGCCCCTCTTTACCCGGAAAAGGATGAAAGAGTTTTCAGAGTAAAGAAGTTGACGATAAACCAATTTTGTCCCGATAAAACCAAGACTTTTGATTCTAAGGACCAAAAGGCGAGGTTTATGGATATGGCCGAACTCCGGTCTTCGAGTTGCCTACATATCTCGGGCTGAGAGAGAATCAGGCCATATGTACTTCGACGACACTTAGACACGAAGACTCGCACGATTGACAGAAAAAGACGCACGAATAGGAAAGAATTCAAACTGACGCCTAATCTGGAATGAAAGATTAGGTGAGACTTGCTTGTTCGAGTGCGATTCTTCAGATCCTCGTTGACGAGTCTAGCTCATATCAACGATTGCCCCAGTTCACTGCTAAGAAAAAGTTTCACGTTATGCTCCAAATGCTGCTGCGGTACTGCTAAAATTCTGTAACAATCTCAACAAACAGTAAGCGAACAACTGCTAATAAACCGTAATAATTGGAATAAAAAAAATAAAGTGATAACACAAAGTTATAAATGCGGGTTATGATATCATCAATAAGTTCTTCCTTCGATCAACTGACAAGGTGCTCCGCCCGGGGAACCTCTAGGCTGATCATTATTCTGAAACAGTAAAGCAAGACAATAAGTAAAGCGGGTACGAATTGCAGAATATAATACTGTTACAAAATAAGTCAGCTCACGAGACATAATGCCTCAAGTTGACTTGGCTAGTCTATACCCTACGCAGGTAACATAACGTTTATTTATAAGGCAAACGAGCCTAAAATATTCAATTATAAGGCGAACGAGCCTAAAACATTAGGCAAGCAAAAGAGGCGAAATTCATTAAAGCAGGTACTTCTAGACTTAGAAATATCTGCAAATCACAAAAATAAATTTCAGTAAACGTTCCCATTAAGCGAAATAGAAATGAAACGGATAGGCTTAACAATTTGCAAGGAATATAGGAAATAGAAATGCCGCCTTTCAGCAATAAACCATGATAAAGCATAATGATTTGGATCATGAATAGGTAGTCTACAATGCAATCTCGGAATGTGCTCCATTATATTGATAAAGCAATGAGGCGTCGGGTCTCGAAGCATCCAACGTCCTAGCGCAACTTGAAAACCTGCATATCCCATTTACGGGTAGATTAACCTGAATTGTTCATTTATAAGGTGAACAGGCCTAAAAACGTTCATTTATAAGGCGAACGAGCCTAAAACGTTCATTTATAAGGTGAACGAACCTAAAACATTCCTTTATAAGGCGAACGAACCTACAATTGATAGTAACCTGCAAAAATAAAGTTGTAAAATGGATTAATTAAGATAATGCAAAATAAATGAGCAAAGCTAGATCGTGTTGCTTGTATTGATAGAGCTGCAAAGCGTTGAATGCTGCCTTTGCTGAACTTTGCAGTAGCGCCAAAACGAATTTGCCCCCTGTTTTCAAAGAAAATGTTGTTAGTTTTTGAACAAATAGCGGCTGGCTTGATTAAACACCTAATGCTGCTTCAAATCTGCATCTTCTTGTATGGAAATCAGATGTATTGCTGCTGCGAGAGTCTGATGCTCTTGAAATTCTTCTTTTGTACAAAAAATGTCATCTAAAATTGCTTTGGCTTGGCTTATTTGGAAAAATGGATTTTCATTGATTTCGGGATTAAAAACCCAATAAAGGGTACAAGATAGTTCATTACATAAAACTTCAAAAGAGTAGGAAAATAAGATAGTCGGGCAATATTTCCTTTTCAACAAACAAAGTGTTGTCATTTGATCTTCTTGCTAAGCTTCACGCTTCCTTTTCAAACGCCTTGGTGCCAATTTTGATGAATCACCTCTGATGATAATTGCATTTGCTGCTGGAGGATCATAATTGCTTGCTTGGCCGTTCTTCACACTTATCTTGCCTGTTTCAATCATATTCTAGATTTTGTGCTTAAGTGCCAAGCATTCTTCGGTGTCATGGCCTTGAATATTTGAGTGATATACGCACCTCTTTGATAAATCAAATCCTTGAGGTGGACTTTCTGGGATCCATCCCTTCCTTGGCAATAGTCCTTCCGCTTTCAATCTCTCAAATATGGCTGACAATGATTCATATAAAGGAGTGAAAGTACGAGGTCTTAGCTTCTTCATGCTTTGGTGACCAGATGGTGCCTGATAAGATTGATGCTTACGACTTGAATTCTGCATATCATGATTGTAGTGCACTTGCGAAGGCTGGGAGTCTTGAATATTTTCAGGTGCATCAGAACAATTGAAAATTGGCACTGTAGTGTCATAGTCAATCAACCTTCTGGTTTGAAACTTTTCTTCCAAAATCTTTGCATACCGGATTAAACTGGGAAAATCCTTTAAATTGGCAAAAAGTAGCTTTTCATAAAATAGGATTCTTGAAGGTCAATGAAAGTCGTTATCAGCTCATCTTCAAGCAATGGAGGATGCATCTTAGAAGCCTCTAGCCTCCATCTCACAGCAAATTCTGCAACAGACTCATGCGGCATCTTCCTGATTTTACGCATATCAATTAGATAAGGATCTCTTACTATGTTGAACTTGTATTGTTCCACAAAGTCTCGAGCCATGTCTTCCCATGTGTGCCATTTGGTTAAATCCTACTTAGTATACCAAGCAATTGCCATTCCTGATGAACTCTGAATAAACAATCTCATACGCAAAGCTTCACCCTTGCCAATTCCAATTAATCTGCTGCAATAATCTTTCAGATGTGCATAGGGGTCCCCTTTTCCATTGAAAGTGTTAAATTTTGGTATCTTGTACCCACTTGGAAGCTCAAGATCTGGGTGAATGCATAAGTCTTCATAGCATAGGCTTTGAATATTCCTAGAGCGCAATTCTTTTTGCATGATCTTTCTCAAAATCTGTTCATCCATATTATGAGGATAAGTTGTCTCAACTTCTTTCTCAAGCAATTCTGGTGAACGCACTATTAATTGATTTGATTGACTCCCCACAGAAGGCATATTGATAAATGGTGGTTGGTATAAAGTTGCTGCTGGCCAAGCATTTGGATTGGTAAGATATTCTTGTGGGATTTGTGGATATATAGTATGTATAGGCATTGGGTAATTAGGCATTGTTAAATAAGGTGGATTGGAGGTAAAGCTTGTATTTGGCAAAGGTTTGCTAGTGTTGGCAAATTTGACAATCCTATTCCTTTGGACCACATGTTCTTCAACATCATCATTCTGCGCTTGCAAGATACTTATACCAGAACTGGTTGCCTGAAATTGCTTTGCCATGTCGTTTTCTCCTTGATGCAGATTTTCAGCTATTTCAGTGTTCAATGCTAGCCAACCTTTAACAAATGAATTTTACACATTGAACAAAAGCAAGTTAATACATAAAATGATAATGCATGCATAAAATTTCAAGTGTAAAATAGGCCATTAGGCCGAATGGATGGGACCAAAATCCCGACTCAACACATGAGTAAAATATTTAAGAGTTCGAAACTCAATGATTAAAAAAATTTGATTTTTCAAGATGCGAATTGATGAAAACAAGAAAGTTTTTACTAAATTAGTATGCATGCTAGACCATTTTAACACAAATTGCTAAAATGGTCGGCTTATTTTGAACATCAATGCTTTGCTCGACTATCGATTCTTGTTTGTCGCATAACAATCGGTACCAATTCATAGAAAAACCGCATCTGATAATTATGAGATCAACATCAATGTCTTCAATTTTCCTTTGCACAATATTGCCCCAGTTATAACTTCAACATCTCAACTTGCTTTGCGAAATTGCCCCAGTTACGACTTCAATATTTCAACTTGTTTTGTAAAAATTGCCCCAGTTATGACTTTCAAAACTTCAAACTACTTATCAAAAGCTGCCCCGGTTGCAATCCCCCCACGTCTTCTATTTGCTTTGCAAAATTTGCCCCAGTTTCTATCTTTGGGAAAATTAAAATTTAAATACTAAAGGGTCGAGCCCGATGAAGGAGCCTACGTATCCCTCCTTGGGAATCAGACGGTGCGTAATTCTGCTTACATAGAAGAGGTTTTCCAAATGATGGTGTAACCGAAACTCGATATGAGTTGCCTACGCTTCCCGCCTTGGGAAACCGGTTACAGTAGTTTGCTTACATAGAAATAAATTTAAACATTCATAATTTGATATTCTTTCTTTTCTTTTCTTTTGACAAAACTTAACAAAAGGAAAATACAATAGTTACTTCCTAATAAAGCAAATAAACTAACTTCTGCTTCTGCCACTCTACTGCTTTTCTGGAACTTAATAGGTGCCTAAATGCCTTTCTTTGAGCGATCTCCCTTTGCATATGGAAATATTGCGACAAAAGGTTTGTTAGTGCCGTTTGTTGGTAGAACCTTGACCTGGCCAGAATTAATCAAGCTTTCAACTTTCTCCTTAAAGGTAATGCATTCCCCAATATAAATGCCCATGCATTCCTGAATGGTAAATGCAGAATTTCAGGCTTAAGTGACCGACATGATTTTGGTTCTATAGGATGTACCAAATTGAACTCCTTGAGCCTTTCAAATAGTCGTGCGTAAGATTCTGGGAGTCGTGTGAATGTGAAAGCAGATCGTTTGGCATGGTTTTACTGTGAGCTTGGATTGACAATTACTTGCGCATTGGCACTAGGTTCCCCTGCTATGGCTGACAAAGGTTTTGACATGACAGCTTTTCCTTTGTCTTTGGACTGTGCCTCAACCAATTCACACCTTCTCTTGTCAGAAATTATTGCAACCGGCTCTACTTGAAGCTCTGCAGATTTTCTTTTCAATGGACTGCCCTTTGCCAGAATCGGGTTCGAGAATACATAATGCGCGACAAAGTCCCGGGCTAATTTATCCCAATTGTCCAATTTCCAAGGACCTCGTATTGCAAACCATGTCAAAATTGGTTCCTTCAGTGTCCTAGCAAACATCATCAACTTGGTTTCATTGCTTGGTCCATACCTTGCGACCCAGCCAAGGTATGCTTTCAAGTGATCACGAGGATTTCCTGTCCCATTATACATTGGTGGATCCGGTGAGTCAAAAACATCCACATGTTCACTTTCTGCCTCCCCTAAGCTTACTTGAGATGGTAGAGCATTCTAGTCTATCATTGTGCCATTGCTATCTTTAGCATTGGGAAGCCCTTTCCCGTTGCTTTTCTCATTGCTCGTCTTTGAGAAGCCACCAAATTCCTTTTCCAACAGGAATGCATGCAAATTAGGGAACTGTTGAGCATCACACTCAAATGCTGGAGCTACTTGCATTGTAGGAGGTGCAACAGTATAAATAGGAGCAACAGGAGCACTTGGTCCTGGGTTTGGCACGTTACGCACTGGGTTGCGAGCATCCATGAGCGCGATAACCAATTCAGTAAGGCTATTGAGTCTCTTTTCCAAACTTGCCACGGTTGCTTCAAGCTTGTTAACCTTGTCTTGGTGGGATCCATTATTTCCAGTCAAGTCAATCACGACATTTTGACGAGCCATATGTCCTGATCTTGATGTTAAAAATAATTAACCCTTTAGCAACGCATACCGAATTTAATAAAAATTTATTAAAGATGAAACTGACGGATCAACTTATTCCAAAATGGAGAAATTGAGACCGTACTAAAAAGACCCCAAAAGTTTAAGTAGGACACTCATTTTCTTAAAGCAAATTAGATGCGAAAATGCTTGTTTATTCTGAAGTTATTTTCAAAAAGCAACACACTTGCGAGTACTTTAAAATATGACGCTAAACAATATTTTGCAAAATAACAAGAACGGGTTTAAGATAATGCATGAATTCAGATGATAGATAAATGATTTCATAAAGCAGTTAACTTTACAAAATATATAACGTTAATCTTACCATACCGCTGAACAAATTCAACCACTGCGCAATCAGTGTCAACAAATTTCAAGCAAGATGCACATATTTAGCAAGTAATCGCATATTAGACAGACAATTTGACATGTGGCAAACACAAGTAGTTGAGCGTAAATAAAGATGCAGGCGCGTCCAACCCTGTAAAGTACCTCTTTGTGCCAGAGGTGGGCCTAAGACGCCAAATAGGTGATAATGAAAAGTAGTCCAAGCCGGTTTTGCAATAATCGAATTTAGAGTAAATGACAATAACAGTAATAATAATTTTTCTTTCATTATAACTTGATTTTGAGTACACAATAGAAAGTGCCGGACATAATTTAAATACATCATTTTGAGTATAATGGAAATAACTGCTATAACTACACTGCATCAGGGTCGAGGAGGCAATGAAACTGAAGTGCGGGCCTGGTTAGGGTCAATCCTTTCTTGCTTGCACAATCGGTGTAATTTCTGACATCTGGTCCCAAATGTGGTTTACATCCAAAGACTTGCTTGAATCAAACATCGATCAAATGGATCAAACGTCTTATCGTCTTTTCGACGTCTCTTGCCCCAACTTGTTATCTTCTTCCAAGTATCTTCACAATTTCAACTTGATGACTATTTGAAATACCTCTTGAATTCAAGCGTCTTCTAGTCTACAAAATTAATAAAAGTATTCTAAATTTAATTAATTGCAAAACTTGGCTTGGACTGGAAGTTCCGTTCTCACATAAACACATAATATGCACTGTTGTTGGGTTTGTTGTTGGGTTTACACCCGTCAACGAAAAAGGGCGGTTTTCCTAACTATGGAGGCGGTACCAAGGACCGGGTCCAATCTAAGGCTTATGCATGCATGTTCCTAATGAAAACTCTAGAGTGGGTTTACTAGACACAAGGCTGTTTTGAGTGGCAAGCGGTCACGCGGTAGAAAAACTATCCGCTCACCCCGCAGGTACGCGCACTCTTTCTTAAAGGGTTTTTTGTGAGTTGCGGGTGTATATGCATACACCTCGCGGGTATAAGTAACCATGAAGAAGCTCCTAGGAGTGGGGAAAATATGAACGGAATGCCAGTTTTATATGTGCGCAAATAAAAGTGTAGTGACATGCTTTCAGTGACAAACTATTGCAAATAATCAATTTAACTAATCATGCTATTTTTTGCAAATAATAAACAAATAAAGAGTTATCTTGTGAAAACCTTGCGGTTAGAACCTTAAGGTAATCCTCAGTGGAGTCGCCACGCTGTTGAACACCAAAGTTTACCCTTTCTTTAAGAAAAGATAGGTTTCGGGTATAATGTTCAACAATATGGGACTCCAAAGGTCTTTCTTTGGAGCCGCCGCCTAATTTAGGAGAATTAGGAACCAATTAATTAAATAGTGCGTGCAAGCACTCCGTTTTAAGGAAAATGGTCTTTTCAGAGATTCTAAGTAAGTGGTTCAATTATTTTCGAAAGAAGGTTTCAATTTGAAAGCACTTTCGAAAATCTGTAAAATTACGGTTAATCCTTCAGTTTTCACAAAATAGCTTAAATAAAGGAAACTTTCAAAAATTAATCTAAAAGTATTAAAATTAATGCCAAAATTCTAAAATTACATTAAATTATGCTTTAAAGGAATAGGGATTTAAATGAACATAGACTCTAAAAAGTTGCAATTTTGCTAACATAGAAAATCTAATTAATTGGAAAAAAGTTGCAATTTATCAAGTTATTTGCTTAATCATTTTCGGATTCAATTGCACGCTCTATTTAACTAAAAGGTTCACAATTTCCAAATAAGATGGAAATTCAAAAGAAATAAATATTCGCAATATAACTCAATAAATAAATAAACATTCATTCATAAATCAAATAATTTATTCTATAGCAATCAATTATATGGGAAACTCCTATAGACATGGATTTCTAAGTATGAGAAAAGAGGAGGTATAGAAGAAGAACCCGGAAATTGATAAACTCATGGGAGCCTTGAATTTATTTAAATTTATACAATTATATGCCCATGAGCCTAAGTTAGAATAGGCGGCTCAACAAAGAATTTTTTAAATTTTCCTAGATCTTCGCTTCTTGAAAGCTTGAGCCCCGACTCGAACCCAAGCGGCTCCAATGCAATGTAAGCAATCCCCAATTGAGTTTTACCAACTCGATCCCGTGGAGTTCATGTCAATGAAAAACGAGATAAAACAATTAGCAACTAAACAAAATGATGAATAAGATTTAATTGTAATAACAAGTCCATAAACTAGACAGTTAACAGAAAGCTAAAGCTAGAACATAATGAAACTTTGCTATTACCACACAAACAACTTAGTCAACATATACACAAATGGCCTAGTCTGGATTGGAACGAAGCAAAGATGCTAGAAAACTCTAGTAGATTTCAGCAAGGACGTAAATACTTATCACAACTACAATGAGTTAAGTAATTTAAACCTTCTAGGAACGTCACAGATCAAGAATTCAACTAGGGACACAAATTTAACAGGGCATTACTCTGTTTCTTGCATATGAACAAAATTGATTCAATCTCAAATGGAAAATTAGCTTCCAATGAACAATACTAGATATGTGAGCATTCAAGGATGAGGACACACCCGCACATATACATTTCAGGTTTCTACTTCAGACACGCACACGTCATTTCAAGTACATATTTATAGCAGCACACCCAAACTCATAACACTAGATACACGCAAACTTTCTAAGTGCACACACATTTATGCACACACACTGACTAGATAACCTGCACCATTACTCATACACATATGCAGACACTCACACACACTCACATGCCTACAACCTACTTAACAGACCCCTAGACTACCACCAGAAACAAATTGCAACCTGAACTCTCAACAAACCAGCACCCAAACTCCCGAACTTCTCTCACACACTGAGCTCCCTCCCTAATAAAAACTTGCTGCAACTCTTTTCAAGCGACCGGATAAACAGGAACAAACCTCCTAATGACCGCTGCTACCTAAACTGAACACTACACAGCCTTCACACCAGAAATACATATCCCCACACTCACTGAAACTACCTCTAAATAAGCTGCATTAACAAGCAAACAAACAACCAGCTCTTATACCAACTCCTCCACCTGAAACAAATCAGCCACCAAGACTCTTCAAACTCCAAGAACAACTCCACTTTACTACTACTCCTCTGAGCTAATCCTGAAACTAAAATAGCAGCTGCAGCTTCTAACTTCCCCTCTAAAACAGACCAACTACCTTCTCAAATGCTTCTCCAACTCCACAAAGACTCCCTCTTACATTTACACCAAAACAGAACCAGACCAGACTCAAAAATTTACACCAAAAACAAAACCCAAACCAGAATCCTTGACTCCCTCACTATCTGCAAACGACTAACAGGACCAGGGGAACCACCACAAACAAGATGCAGAACTCAACCTGCATCTCCTCCTTAATTAAACAAAGATCCAGACCATGACACAAAGAAAAAGAGAACAACAGAGGAACGGGTCACATTTTAGGAGAGAAAATAATCCTTTAAGCTAACCAAAGGACCAAAGATCAAAACTTTAATCTTTAAACTGGACTAATTTAGGATTATTACACCTAGCTATAATATCATTCAGAAAACAACATTTAGTAATCAAGCAAAAAAAAAAAAATAGAAAAATCCTGTTTTTACTACATAATAAACCATTGTGATTTCCTACTTAACACACATCAAATTTATCCCTAAGATTTATGCACATCCTTAAACTAGGGCAGTCACGCGAGCATATTCAATCGTGAATACAGATCAGACATAAGAACAAAACAGTAAAAGAAAGGGAATAGCTATTACCTTTTCCGACGCAGTGAAATGAGGCGATTGATCCATCGAAATCCGCACTTGAACAAGCGACAACAACTCGACGATTCAAAAAATTTAAAAGTCGGAAATTAGGAAGGAAAAATAAAATCGCTTATTTAAAAAAAAAAAGCACTAAGAGGGTATTTGTTTCCAAAGTCCCTCAATTCTTTCAACCAAAATCCGACCCTAAATCAGTGAATCGAAAGGGTATTTATAGGGAAATTCTAGGGGCTAAAATGAGGTTCAAATCGATGTGGGAAAATATGTAAAGTGAGGAAAACAAATCAGATACGTTGAATTCAATCTTGGATTCAAAATGGACGCTCGGATTTATCATGACTTGGACGATTTTAGTTGGTTTTTGATGGATAAGGTTCATACCTTAAAGGACAATGCTGGATTCTTCCTATTCGCCCACTGTACGATCGAGAAACAGCTGGAAATTTGTGGGGAAATCGGGGATTAGGGTTCTTGGGGGATCGGGTCGGGCAAGAACTGATTTTGGGTGAGGGGGTGTGTTGTATATTGGTATATAAGGAGTTGCAAAGATAGGCTATATTTTAACTTAGGAATGATTTTAACCTCTGTTGGTCAATTGCCTAGTAAGTGTAGAAATTTCACCAGTAGGCTTAATTAGGACTGTGCATTGCGAATTTGATCTTTCTTTTAAAATTAAGCAATTATTTCTAACCTTTCAAAATTGATTTATTTTTAAAATAATTAAGCTTTAATTAATTTTTTGGGACAAAATTGGGTGTCAACAGGCGGTCCGCCCCTTTTCAGGCGGTTGGAGATTTAGAGAGTTGACATTTAGTAGGCGGTCCGCCTAGTTGAGTAGGCGGTCTGCCCCTTCCTGGGAGCTCTTGAAATGCTTTCATCCAAGTGGCCTATGTGGTCCTCCATCCATGGCACTCCAAAGCATGATCTTAAAGTCGCTCTCGGAGCCTTCTTCCATATCCTTCAAAGTCAAGTGGAGATGAGTGTCTTGAATCAACTTAGCTCGACTTCTAGTGAATGGCCTTTAGGTAGTATGCCCCGCATCATCCTCCCCTTATGGGGAAGGTTCCGTCATCGAAACTATGGCTTCCTCCTCTCCGGCATTACCATCCCCTACATAAAAAATGGTCAAGTCAGTCACATTAAAAGTATTTGACATATTGTACTTACCCGGTAGATCAATCACATAGGCGTTGTTGTTGATCTTGGAAAGCACTTGAAACGGTCCATCTCCACGGGGTGCCAACTTCCCTTTCCTAAGGTTTGGAAACCTTTCTTTGCAGAAGTGCACCCACACCCAATCACCCTTTTTGAGCTCAAGCTTCTTCCTTCCCTTGTTCTTCTTGGAAGCAACCTTTGCATAGGCTTCCTCCAAGTTCTTCTTGGCCTTAGCATGAAGCTCAATCATAGCCTTGGCTTGGCTTTTCCCTTCAAAATTAGTAACCATTTCCCTTGGCAAAGGGGTTAGATCAAGGGAAATCAAGGGATTAAAACCATAAACACATTCAAATGGAGTCATGCCAATCAAACTATGCAAAGTATGGTTATAGGCAAACTCCATAAGAGGCAATTTATCAACCCACGTCCCGGCCTTGCCTCGGGTCATATCTCTAAGGAGAGCACCCAAAGTCCGGTTTACCACCTCGGTTTGTCCATCCGTTTGTGGGTGGTGGGACGTAGAGAACAATAGCTTGGTGCCAAGAGCACCCCACAAGCTCCTCCAAAAATGGCTAAGGAACTTGGTGTCCCTATCACTCACAATGGTTTGAAGCACACCATGCAACTTTAATACATTGTCAATGAACAAAGAAACAACATGTTGTGCATCATCACACTTTTTACATGGAATGAAGTGAGCCATTTTGGAGAACCTATCCACGACAACATAAATGCTATCATGTCCCCCCTAGACCGTGGAAAGCCCATAACAAAATCCATAGAGATATCTATCCACGGACTAGTAGGTACGGGGAGAGGAGTATACAAACCATGGGGGTTAGCTTTAGATTTAGCATGCTTGCACTCAAGGCAATTTTTGCAAAGCTTTTCAACTTGAACCCCCATCTTTGGCCAATGGAATTTTTCCATTAGGATGGCCAAAGTCTTGTTCCTCCCAAAGTGTCCCATCAAGCCTCCATAATGAGCTTCACGAATTAGCAATTCTCTCCAAGAGGACTCGGGAACACACACTTTACCATTTTAAAAGATGTAGCCATTAACCCATTGGTACTTCTCTACTCTTTCTCCCTTTTCAAGAGCTTCGTGAATGCTCTTTAGCTTAGGGTCTTTAGCATACATCAACTTAATGCTCTCAAAACCCATGAGCTTGGAGGCAAGAGTGGTGGCTAGAGCAAACTTTCTAGAAAGTGCGTCCGCCACAACATTGTCTTTCCCTTTCTTGTATTGGATAACATAGGGAAAAGACTCAGTGAACTCTACCCACTTGGCATGACGCTTGTTCAATTTCTCTTGGCCCCTAAGATGTTTGAGTGACTCATGGTCACTCTTAATCACAAATTCTCTAGGCCAAAGATAGTGTTGCCAATAAGCAAGAGCTCTCACCAAGGAGATTCTCCTTGTCATACGTAGAGTAGTTCAAGGAGCACCTTTCAATTTCTCACTAAAGTAGGCTATGGGTTTCCCATCTTGCATTAAAACACCACCAATTCCCACCCCCGAGGCATCACATTCAACCTCAAATGCCTTTCCGAAGTCGGGCAATTTCAATAGAGGGGCGGTACTCAACCTACTTTTCAATTGTTGGAAGGCCTTCTCTTGAGGCTTTCCCCAAACAAAAGGTTTGTCCTTCTTCACCAATTCGGTGAGTGGAGCGGCAATGGAGCTAAAGTCTTTCACAAATCGTCTATAAAAACTAGCAAGACCATGAAAGCTCCTTACTTGAGTCATGGTAGTAGGAGTAGGCCAATTACGAATGGCCTCTACCTTAGACTCATCCACCTCCACTCCTTGGGCACTCACTACAAACCCAAGAAAGACTACCTTCTCAACACCAAAAGCACATTTCTTAAAATTAGCATAGAGCTTTTCGGCTCTCAACACTTCAAGCACTTGCCTCAAATGATCAACATGGTCGTCTATTGACTTGCTATACATCAATATATCATCACAGTAGACGACCACAAACTTGTTGATGAATGGCCTTAGAACATGGTTCATTAGCCTCATGAAAGTACTAGGTGCGTTGGAGAGGCCAAAGGGCATCACCAACCATTCGTATAGACCAAACTTGGTCTTGAATGCAGTTTTCCATTCATCCCAGGGTTTTATCCGAATTTGATGGTAGCCGGACCTAAGGTCTATCTTCGAGAAGATACTAGAACCACTTAGTTCATCTAGCATGTTATCTAAGCGAGGTATGGGATGTCGATACTTTACTGTGATTTTATTGACCGCACGAAAATCCACACACATCCTCCAAGTGCCATCCTTCTTTGGAACAAGGATCACGAGCACGGCACAAGGACTCAAGCTCTCCCTCACCAAGCCTTTAGTGAGCAATTCCTCAACTTGCTTTTGCAATTCTCTTGTGTCTTCTGGATTGCTCCTATAAGCCGGTTTGTTTGAGATTTGAGATCCCTATACAAAGTCGATTTGGTGCTCAATACCCCTCAAAGGAGGTAATCCATCCGGTATCTCATCCGGAAACATGTCCCCAAAATCCTTCAAAACATTTTCAAAAGCACTAGGCAATGGGTTAGTGGAAAAATCAAGATCGATGTAAGAATCATACCTTTGTGCACTAGGCATATGAGTAGTTTGTTGCCATCATTTCCCCTCAAAAGTTCACCCCGTTGCATCATGGCACATATGCTACCGGTAGAAGATGGTGGAGTCACCACCAAGCATTCGGCCAAAGGACTAGTCTCAACAACCGACTTAGCCTTTGCCGCCTCTCTTAACTCCCTCATTCACTTGTAATCTTCACTAACTTGCTTGGGAGTTAAGGGTCTAAGTACAAAATTCTTTCCCTCGTGCTTGACCGTGTAGGTGTTAGCATGGCCATCATGAACCACATGTCTATCAAATTGCCATGGCCTTCCAAAGAGAAGGTGGCATGGTTGCATAGTGATGTTAGGCTAAAATGCATATATTTTAGTATTAGTTACATCATATTTTGGTGCTTTTGTGGATTATTTTAGCGTGAACAATAGTATTTTGTGCTTATATTGGGTGTTTGAATGTGTAGGAATCAAGTAACATGAAAAAGTGTTAAAGTTTGATGATTTGGAGCAAAATGGAGTTAATTTACAACGTTGTAAGGTGCCAAGGCCGTGGATTAGCCATGAAAGGAATTTGAAGACGAAAGGTCACGGCCCAGCCATCGTAAAGCCATGATTCAGCCATGAAGTTGAAAGCAGAATTTCGCAAGTGCATGGCCCAGGCATCGTAAGGCCATGATCCAGCCATGAGACAAATTTTCTGACGAAAAGTGGCGAGGGGCAAACTTGTCCACGAGTTTCACACGAGGTATAAAAGGTTTTCTAACCTATTTTCAGCCCCAATCTTGACTTGGGAAAGCAAGACTACCATTGTGGAGGCACTTTGGACTCTTGGAGGCAAGGAACACACAAGGAGGCGTGGGATTAAAGACTTGAAGATTAAGAGTTCTTTCTTCCATTATTTCTTCTCCTTTGTAGTTTATTCATTCATGATTATTCTTGATTTGTCTTTGATGACCATGAGTGGCTAAATTACCCATTCTAGGGTTGATTGAACCACTCCAATACTATGTGAATTGATTAATTGATTTTGATGAATGAAACTTGATTATTCTTCCTATCTAAGTATTTACGTTTTGTTTGCTAATTGATTGGAAGGGCCCCCAATTGATTGTCCCCTTTATCCTTGTGCGTTTAGGAATAAATTCACGAGTTAGGGTTAAATGCTTAGCAATATTTCAACCTAAAATCAAGGAATTACTTAGGTTGTCAATAGGGTGAGTTGTGACCACCGAGCCCGATTGTGAACCATACTTGTAGTCCTAAACATCTTCACTTATTAATTGGAAGATTAGTTAGTGAATGTCATAACTAGTACATGGAAGTGGTTAGTTGTGAATTTGGAGCAAGTGTTCAATAGGAAGAACCAAGTTGAATTCGTTGAATCATTAGTCAATCACATAGGTAGGAGTCGGTGTAAATCAATTCTAGGCTTTTAATATCCTTGCTTGATTACTTTTTATTATTTTGCTTTTACCTTATTGTTATTTAGTTTCTACTTTAAAACCATCATTAAAATATAAACTCTTGAAGTTGGTTGATTAGATAAGTTAGTTAGATTAACGACTGAATTACGAGTGTTCTCTGTGGGATTCGACCTCGGGGCTTTAAATACCGAGCTATATTTGCCGCGACCGCTTAGTCCCTTTTATAGGGCGTAGTTGGGCGTGATCACATAGGCACCACATCAAACATATTCATCCACATAGTTCCCTATCTTGAACTTGATCATGACTTGCTTTACCACCTTCAATTCACCACACTCACTAAGCCATTGCAAACGGTAAGGATTTGGGTGTTTCAAGGTGGGTATCTTCAATTGGGAAACTAGTGATTGGCTAATGACATTGGCACAACTTCCCGAGTCAATAATCATAGAGCAAAAAATACCCATGACTCGGCATCTAGTATGGAAAAGATTCTCCCTTTGCAAAGTCTCACCATCCTCCACAAACATGTCACCTAAACTCCTCCTCACAACAAGGAAGGCATGGGGATTATCATCCTCAATTGCATCCTCCCCAATATCAACCTCCTCATCACACTTTACTTCCTCATCCTCGGGTTCACTATCTTGTTCATACACCAAGTCACCCACAAGAACCATAGTTTTCCTGGTAGGGAAATCTTTAGCAATATGTCCATAACCCTTACATTTATAGCATTGAGTAGAAGTAGAAGTAGGATTACTCAAGTGAGTTTTAGAGTTACCTCCCACATGTTGTGTAGACTTCTCATAAGGTTTCTTCACATCCTTGATAGCACTTGCACACTTGCATTTGGGAAACTTGCATTTGTAGTAGGAGTCTTCCACTCCTTTGGCTTGCTCTTGGGAGTAGTGGTACTACTCTTGTAGCGAAGGGATTTCTCCTCTTTGAGCCATTTCTCGGCTTCAACCGCATCTTCACATAGCTTGTAGTGATTATCATACTTGTGAAACTTCAATTGTGAAGCTATGTCTCGGTTCAAGCCTCTTTTAAATCGAATCATGGCCGTCTCATTCTCTTCCTCATCCAAGTCTAGGGCCATCCGGACTTGTTCAAATTCATTGAAGTACTCCCCAACCGTCTTGTACCCTTGTTTCAACTCATAGAGATGCTTGTATTGGTCCACACGGTATTGGTTTGTCAAGTACTTCTCATCCATCACACGGATCAACTCCTCCCAAGTAAGATTGATAGCCATTCCCATCCTCCTCCTATTCCTCTTTATCGACTCCCACCAAGTAGAAGCAAAGGACTCAAAGGAAGATTAATCATACTTGGCCTTCTTTACCTCGGGGATATCATTGGTGTCAAATATCCGCTCCATGGACAACTTCCATTCAATGTACTCCACCGGGTCACTTCTTCCCTTGAAAGAAGGAATAGTGAGCTTCACACTATTAAGATTGTTGTTGTCACGACCCCCTTGGTAAGGCTCCGGTTGGCCTCCCAAGTAATCCCCATAACCACCAAGATCCCTCCTAGCATTCCCTCCAAAATACCCCATGGGTGGCTCTCGACCTCGGCCTGTACCCCTATCCATATTTCTTATTTCGACCCCTAAATTGATAATGAGCATCATACCCACCATCACCATAATCATCCTCCTCCCCTTCTTTAGCTTGTGCAACTTGCTCAAGAAGTTGAACATTTCGAATTGGTCCGGGAAGTGGAACATTCCTTTGGAGATTGCCCATAAGGTTAGGAATGGTCACTCGTTGGGTATTACCCAACAATTGTTCAATTCGATCACGATCCTCCTTTACCCGTTGTTGATTAAGCAACTCAACAACTTTTTCCGGGGTGAAGGTTGAACTACTTGTGCCCTCAACGGCTTCAACTTGGGCACTCGGGGCCCCTTTCTCAACTTGGACACTTGGGGTCCCTTTCTCCGATTGGACATTGGAAGTCCCTTGCTCAACTAGGGTACTTGATGCCACCCTCTCAAGGATTTCAATCCTCAAGTTCATACTATCCAATTTGGCAAGGATAGTAGCAAAGGCATTCTTAGTGAAATCATCTCCTTCGTTGGCCATCGTACCTTCAAAATGAGCAAACGTTAGCAAAATAACCTCACTCACACCCTCACAAGTGTTTCACTCGGTTCACTCGTTTAGTGGTGGTGGATATTTCACTCAAACTTAAAGACTCAAAGCTTCACAAAGTTGATCAACAAACCTCAACTTAATCACTCAACTCAAAAGCCAAATGCACTCCGGGGTGAGTGGAGTTGATATGACTCTATTAGAACGATAAGCTCTTTAAGTGCGGACTTTAGTCAAATGGCACTACGAGTCTTCTTCGAATTCTACTCTCCTATCTAGGCGTGAGTTTCCTAATAGCTTCGAAGGGCTAGCACAATTCAAATAGGAAAGATTACTCAAAGAAGTACTAGCTAGATGCAATGCAATCAAAGTATCAAGAGATCCTACGAAAAACTACCCGAGACACCAACTTAGGAAAACAGGCGCCCCACCTCCTTGGAGTAGGCGGTCTGTCTGGTGTAGAGTAGGGACAGTGGGCGGTCCGCCTGAAAAACAGGCGGCCTAAAATCCAGAGACTAAACAAAAAATGGGCGGTCCACCTCTGTACTAGGCGCTCCGCCTACTATGTTCTTCAGCATAGTCCCAACTCGTGTTTTCTTGGTTTTGCACCCAAAAATCCAACAATTCTCACGTTGTTATAGCAATTCTAAGGTACCCCAATGTTGTTTCAATCACAAAGATCAAACCCCAACAACTTTTATCAAACCCAAATAAAAAACAAGCAATCCACCATGTTCATCAAATTCAAAGCTAGGGTTTCAACTTTTCAAATTTTTCAGAGGGTTTCAAATTTTCAAATCTTGTGATTCAACTTCAAATCACGTGTTTAAGGTACCAAAATAACGGGTTTCCAATGAGGAACAAACCCCAATAACAATCACACAACGAGTCCAACAATCCAAGAACTCATGATTATATTTTTGGTGTTTTAAACTTTTTTCAATATTTTTTTTTTTTTTTGTGTTTTTCTTCTTTTCTTAAACAACAAACAAGAACCTAATGTAGAAACTAACCTAGGCACGAAGAATCAAGGGTCGGCTCTGATACCAAGATGATAAGGATCGAAATCAAAAGACAAAAGAACGATAAGAGAACGAGACACATCTCGAACTCTGATGTTTGGACTTTTATACCTATATTTCCTTAATATTTCCGCATGTTTGAGCTTGTTTTGCACTCGTTTGATAGTTTATGAATGTGGTTTTACACTAATTTGATGTTGTGCGTGTGTAGGTTGTTACGCAATGGATTTGGAGCTTTTAGGAGCTTGATTGAGCAAGGAATGATTGGAAGTTGATTGAGGATTGGATTGAGCACACGAGAGCACGACACGAGCAAGATTTCGGACCAAGGAAAAAGGCAAAATGGCTGGGCGCTTTGGGGCACGCGGGGCGCCCGTTATAGCGCCCAGTGCCCCAGCGCTTTTACCCACGCGGGGCATGCTAAAAGCGCCCAAAGTTGGGCGTGTTCTGTCTTTCCCAGCGCGTTCCGAGGCGCGAGGCGCCCGTTATAGCGCCCCTTGTGCGCGTTTTTACGTCCTATTTCGTCTAGGATTGGGTCTAACTTATTACTAGGTGTTTGTAAACTCTATAAATACTCTTTTACTTAGTTTTTCATGGGAGTTCAGACCTTGGGGCAAATTGGAGAGCTCATAACATCAAGAACAAGGGTTTTTCTTCCTTCCATTAATCTATTACATCATTATTTTATTATTACATCAATTCCTTGTGTTGTTATTATGAGTATGCGTGGCTAAACATATCGTTCTAGGGTTAGAGTATTTCATGAAGGTTGATGTTTGAAGATTGATTTCCATTAATTGAATCCCATTACGGGTTGTTTATTTTTTCTTGATTTCACTTGTGTAATTGTCAGGGCCCGATTATTACGCATTATCTATGGTTTTTAGATTGAACTCGAAAGAGGGAATTTAATTACGTAATAAGAAAGAATAGGACTAGTTTGTGAACCCGGGCATCGGGGAACCAATTTGTGAGTAGGATAGACATATACTTGCTCGCCTAGTTTAACTAATTACAGAATTCGTTAATGCGTGCATGTGATTCAACCCATAGACATATAGGGATTGGAGTAGCCTGCATAGACCGTGAAGAATCGAAAGGTTTTCACGGGTACATTTAATCTGTTAGTTAGTAACCCGGGATTTAAGAAGTGGAATCAATTGGAAAACTCAACTGGATTGTTCGTAACTCTGACCCTGGACCGTCTCCTTATTACTGATAACAACCAAGTTTTGCACCATTGTTTGAATTCACTTCTACCATTTAAATTACTGTTTTTTTAGTTAATAAACTCATCACTATCGGAAAAAGATCCCTGAATAGTTTATATAAATTGTTTGCTAGAATTCAGTCCGAATAGTCCTCGTGGGAACGATACTCGATTTATCACTTTATTACTTGTCGACCACGTATACTTGCGTGTGCGTTTGGGAGCAACAAGTTTTTGGCGCCGTTGCCGGGGACTAAATTGACTGTTTTCTTTTTGAACAATTTATTATTTTCTATTCAGGTTTAATTTTTTTTATTTTATTTTTAGTTTATTATTTTATTACTAGTTTACATGGCATCTTTTAATGAAAGTGGGTTGAATGATGGTTGCTTAAATTTTGTTGATTCTTGTCTACTTTGTGGAGGACATCATTTTTGGAAAAATTGCCCGAGTCTTCCAACCCTGCGAGACTGGTTATGTGAATTTTCTACCACCTTTGATTGGAATTTTTGTAAATTGTATGGTGGTCGGTGGAATGATTGTCCTAAGTGTCATGCTCCTTCCCCCAATAATTTTGGTGATGATTCTAATGATGTTTGTGAGTTTGACAGGAGCGATAAAGTGCAGGTTGTTAGCAAAACTTGGCTAATGGAGCAAGCCAAACTCTTAGAAGCTTATGGGGATTTCAGGAGTGAACTTGCAAATATGACGAGGCAATTTATAGAAG
The DNA here is from genome assembly GCA_029990575.1 of Petunia axillaris subsp. axillaris. Lineage (NCBI taxonomy): Eukaryota > Viridiplantae > Streptophyta > Magnoliopsida > Solanales > Solanaceae > Petunia > Petunia axillaris. Next base: position 13,835,449 of record JARKNS010000006.1, read on the forward strand.
AGAGGGTTGTGCTCAGGCAAGAGATCGACGAATTTGGCTTGACTATTCACGATTTGGAGGAGAATTTGAGTGATATGGTTGAGGTGTCTAATGCCCAATTATCAGTTGTCGTGAATAGTAGATTTGAGATAGAAGAGCTTAGAAGCCAATTTGAGGAGCAAAAAGTGAAATTCCTACCATTCGACCCAATAGCAGTTGATGATGCCAAGGTTGATGAAATCACATTAGAGTCAAGTGAGGAAATAGAAAACATCATAGGTGAGGACTCTAGTGTTTGTGCAAGTGAGGGTGTCAAAAGTAATGCAACTTTAGAATTGAAGCGCATTGGACCTCATTCCAATCATTTTTCAACATTGTGTTTGGATGGTGACATGAAAATTGAGCCACCCGAGCCTATGAAGAAACAAAAGGAGGAGGAACAAGGTGCCTATATTTTAGAGTTTGTGATGCCGAGGAGACAAAACGACATCCCTCATTTAAAGGCTAAGAAGTGCAAAATGCGGCATTGTTTACTTGGTCCTGTTGTATTTTTGCCACCACCCCAATACCATAGTTGTAAACTTGAGGCAAAGTTGGGGATTCAATTCATTAGTTCAAGGTGGAGAAAAAAGTGATGAAGTTGTCTTCGTCGTGCCACGACGTTAACTAAGGCGCATCTTGGGAGGCAACCCAATTTGCTTGCTTTACTTTTATTTATTTTTATTAGTATTTTTATAGTTGTATATTACTTTGGGTGATTCTTTAGATTGCAGGTTCATGTAATGTCGAGGCTAAGTGTGGGGTGTCCTCACCCTTGCCCAATATTGATGACCTGATGAGGGAAGTCTGAGTACCTCATACTATATGGAAGCTTGGAGGATGCTAGCACCAAGGACTAGAATCTTCAGGGAAGTTTTCTTTACCTTGCGCTTGCTTATTTTTAGCACTGAGGACAGTGCTTAGTTTAAGTGTGGGGTGGGGAACTACCCTTTATTTATTTTTGAGGTTAGGGATGCATGTACCGTAGGATTTTCTTTTGTTACTTGACTTTATTTTTATTTGTTTCTTGCTTTAATATATGAAAAAAAAAATAGAAAACCAATGAAAAATTCCAAAAAGATTTTCCTTTTAGTTTTATTAGTGGTACATGTCATCCACCCTGTGGTTTTTCTTATGGCCTCGGTTCTTTTCCACGGGGAGGCCTTTGAACCGGGTAGTATTTCTATTTTTAGGATTAGGATAGTTAGTTGTAGATGACCTTAGACGAAGGAAATAGGTGGAATGCTAGGTGCCTTTGATGTGTTTGATACCGGTGGACTTGAACTTGATTGCATGTGCTATTTGTGGTGTCCTTGGGTTTTAATTTGATGCATGCCTAAAAAAAATATGGAACAACCCCCTTGAGATGCTTGAGTCCGCTTGCTTGACTTGATTGTGAACCTTTGTGCATGAGTGCTTAAATTTCCACAAGTTGCACTCTAAATGCTTGATTGGGAGTTGTTGATGGAGCCATTTTGTGTGGACCATGTGCTATGTGTGTGTGAGGCATATTCTTGTTTACTCCATGTTGTATGTTAATGTCTAGAACTTGCCCCGTGTGTGTGCAAAGCGAAATCCTAGGTTTGCTCTAGTTGGGAAATGATACAAGGCCTTCTTTTGATTTGCCTGCCCTTACATATATACCTTGAAAAAAATTGTTGTTGTGATTTCTTTGACCCTTTTTGTTGGCACCCACACTCCGAGCCTACCCATTTGTTCTAAATTGTCTCTTTTGGCCCTTTACTCCTTAAGCACTTTAGTTGATATTGTGTAGTTGATTGGAATTATGGTTGGAATTGGGAGGTTTTTTAGTGGAGCTAATGAAGGGGAATAATTGAAAATTTGTGAAGTAGTGAAAGGCATTGGCAAGGTTGGATGAAATTGAAATAAGAAAAGGAAAAAAAAGAGCAAAGTTGAAAAAAAAAAATTGTGGAAAAAGAAATAAAGAGAAAAAGATATCCATTCCTTGCTAGTGTGTGCTTAAAAGAAAAAATTGCTACTTGTTGAGAAGGTGTATGTGTAGAAGTTGTTGATTTGGGTGGCTTGATGAGATTGATGATTAATTTAAATTGTGATGTATTGAAGTGCTTAGGGAGGTAGTCACTATTACCATATGTATCCCACCCGCCCCTTAGCCTACATTCCGACCTTTTTAAAGTCCTAGTTAATCCCGATTGGAGTGAGCTTACATTAGTGGAGTCCTACACTACGGGCAAGCCTATGGTACATTGCGTGTGACGTGTGAGATTTTCATGAGAGTGAGTGAGTTCATTGGTTATTGCCCCCATTCTATGCGTGATATTTATTGTTGTGTGGGCTATTTGGGGGGCACTCTTTTTCTTTGTATTGGTGAGGGCACGTGGTTTGCATGAAATAGGTGAAGTTGGTGGCTTCTTGGTTGAGTAGATAGGTGTGATTTTGTGGGAGCATGGTTGCATTAAGTTGAGTTTGTGCACTTGAGCTATTTTTGGGTGGTTGTTCTTATATTTTTGATGTTGTTAGTTTGTTGGCATGTTGTGGATCCATAATAGTCATGTGTGCATTGGTTCAATGGTCGGTATCAACCATAGTCAGAGGCAGACCTGTTTTACCTAGGTTGGGAAGTGAGATGTGACTTGCTCGAGGGCGAGCAAAGGTTTAAGTGTGGGGTGGTGATGTTTGGCATTTTATGCCTATATTTCCTTAATATTTCCGCATGTTTGAGCTTGTTTTGCACTCGTTTGATAGTTTATGAATGTGGTTTTACACTAATTTGATGTCGTGCGTGTGTAGGTTGTTACGCAATGGATTTGGAGCTTTTAGGAGCTTGATTGAGCAAGGAATGATTGGAAGTTGATTGAGGATTGGATTGAGCACACGAGAGCACGACACGAGCAAGATTTCGGACCAAGGAAAAAGGCAAAATGGCTGGGCGCTTTGGGGCACGCGGGGCGCCCGTTATAGCGCCCAGTGCCCCAGCGCTTTTACCCACGCGGGGCATGCTAAAAGCGCCCAAAGTTGGGCGTGTTCTGTCTTTCCCAGCGCGTTCCGAGGCGCGGGGCGCCCGTTATAGCGCCCCTTGTGCGCGTTTTTACGTCCTATTTCGTCTAGGATTGGGTCTAACTTATTACTAGGTGTTTGTAAACTCTATAAATACTCTTTTACTTAGTTTTTCATGGGAGTTCAGACCTTGGGGCAAATTGGAGAGCTCATAACATCAAGAACAAGGGTTTTTCTTCCTTCCATTAATCTATTACATCATTATTTTATTATTACATCAATTCCTTGTGTTGTTATTATGAGTATGCGTGGCTAAACATATCGTTCTAGGGTTAGAGTATTTCATGAAGGTTGATGTTTGAAGATTGATTTCCATTAATTGAATCCCATTACGGGTTGTTTATTTTTTCTTGATTTCACTTGTGTAATTGTCAGGGCCCGATTATTACGCATTATCTATGGTTTTTAGATTGAACTCGAAAGAGGGAATTTAATTACGTAATAAGAAAGAATAGGACTAGTTTGTGAACCCGGGCATCGGGGAACCAATTTGTGAGTAGGATAGACATATACTTGCTCGCCTAGTTTAACTAATTACAGAATTCGTTAATGCGTGCATGTGATTCAACCCATAGACATATAGGGATTGGAGTAGCCTGCATAGACCGTGAAGAATCGAAAGGTTTTCACGGGTACATTTAATCTGTTAGTTAGTAACCCGGGATTTAAGAAGTGGAATCAATTGGAAAACTCAACTGGATTGTTCGTAACTCTGACCCTGGACCGTCTCCTTATTACTGATAACAACCAAGTTTTGCACCATTGTTTGAATTCACTTCTACCATTTAAATTACTGTTTTTTTAGTTAATAAACTCATCACTATCGGAAAAAGATCCCTGAATAGTTTATATAAATTGTTTGCTAGAATTCAGTCTGAATAGTCCTCGTGGGAACGATACTCGATTTATCACTTTATTACTTGTCGACCACGTATACCTGCGTGTGCGTTTGGGAGCAACAAACTCTCTACAAGGTAACCACGAAGAACTTGTTCGGTGATACCCTCATATCAGCGTCAAGAAAGGCCTACGCTATGCAACCACTCTCGAGTCGCACCCGGGACTCGCAAGTAGAATGATCGGGTGTCGGTTCGATAATCAACTAGGATCCGCTAGTGAATTCAAGCCAAACAAAAGGGTTTCTTCATAAACAAGAGTTCAACTCTATTCATCATTCAACAATATTCAAGGTAAGCTAAGGTTCAATAAAGGCAAGTGAAGTATTTATAGGCTTCACTTGGACATAATGAAAGCCCTAAGTACCCCCAAAGTGGGTTAAAATTATAAAGGCCACGTAGGGCTATAATACTCAAAACATAGCATTAAAATTAGAACTCCCGCAATGCTTCAGGGACTGGGCGGTCCTCCCCTTTGCACAAGGCGCCCCGCCTAGTTGTTCCAATGCTGGAGAAGAGAGTAGGCGGCCCTACTAGGCGGTCCGCCCCTTTTCAGGCGGTTGGAGATCCAGAGAGTTGATATTTAGTAGGAGGTCCGCCCCTTCCTGAGAGCTTTTGAAATGCTTCTAAATATGCCCCGGATGTCTCTCTAAGTGGCCTATGTGGTCCTCCGTCCATGGCACTCCAAAGCATGATCTTCATGTCGCTCTCGGATCCTTCTTTCATGTCCTTCCAAGTCAAGTGGAGATGAGTATCTTGAATTAACTTGGCTTGACTTCTAGTGAATGGCCTTGAAGTAGTATGCCCCGCATCAGCTGAGCAGACAATTCAGACGTCAGAAGATATGCTTAGAGCTTGCGTGTTAGATTTTAGAGGCAGATGGAGTGATCATCTACCGTTGATAGAGGTTGCACATAATAATAGCTATCATTCTAGCATACAGATGGCGCCATATGAAGCTTTGTATGGGCGCAAATGCAGGTCTCCTATAGGATGGTTCGAGGTTGGCAAGTCTCAATTGATAGGTCCAGATTTAATCCAACAAGCAGTTGATAGAGTCAAGTTGATCAGTGAAAGATTATTAGTAGCGCAGAGCAGACAGAAGTCCTATGCAAATAACCGACGTCGAGATTTAGAATTTCATATTGGTGATTGGGTATTCCTGAAAGGCGTTACGAGATTTGGAAGAAGGGAAAGCTTAGCCCTAGATTCATTGGTCCATATCAGGTTATCAGGCAAGTTGGGCGTGTAGGCTACGAGTTAGACCTTCCAGCAGACCTTCAGGAGGTACATCCAGTATTCCATATTTCTATGCTCAATAAAATGTGTCGGACATCCTTCTAGAGTTGTACCAGCAGAGGATGTACACATCACAGAGAATTTGACTAATGAGGAGGTGCCAGTTGCAATTTTAAATAGGCAGATTCGTCGACTAAGAACGAAAGACATTCCTTCAGTTAAGGTGCTATGGCGACACAATAACATAGAAGAAATGACTTGGGAAGCTAAAGATCATATGAGAACTGAGTATCCACATCTCTTCACTACTTCAAGTATATAACAGATCCTTGCTTAATGCTTCTACATAATTCATTTAATATTCGAGGACGAATGTTCCCAAGGGGGGAAGATTGTTATACCCCGTATGTCTAAAGTGACATATATCATTCTAATGACATATTAAGAATGATTTAAGTGAGTTTAAAGTCATAATATGACCATATATGATGTTTATATGTTGAATATAAAGTTTGGGAAAAATCGGATTTAAGTTGCGGAAAAACCAACTAAGGATTTTCCTCGTAACGAAGCTTTTTGAGAAATTAATTCCGTGTGTTATATGGGGTCTTTTGGGGACATATCATATACCAAATTGAAGGTCTTGGAGTTTAGTTTCCAAAACTTTTTACGGTTTTTTATATAATGTCTGAATAAAAAGATATGAGTATCAGAAATCAGACCAGAAAAAGGGACATAAGCGCAAAAGAGGGCTAGAAATGAAATGTTTTTATTATAAAAGAGAAATACTTCTCTTTCTCGACATTTTCCAGAAACATCACGATAAAACAGTTCTTTCTTGAGTTTGAAGCCAATTTTTATGATTTTGAAGAAACAACATCAATCTTAACTCAAAATTGAAGACGGATTGCGTCAAAACGCTCTACACGATTAAGGTAACGTTATGCTACCTTCAATTTTGTCCATAGTTTTAGTTTTAGAATTACTTCATGGCTAAGTAAAGTACCTAAATTCTATATTATAGCTTGTTTAAGTTTTAGAAGGTGTGGAATTCATAGGAAACAAAGTTTAGAAGCAAGAAACATCAAAGGTATGTAAGACTAAACCTTTCTTTTGGCAAGGCATATATCCTTTAGCTTTTGAAGCTTTACTTAGTACTAAACTTAGTGTTTCTTATGAGAAACTTGTATGGTATCAAGGCAACCTTGTATATACTTAATTTTATACTAAAATCCAAGGTGAAAGACGCCCGAATCAGTAAGACAAAACGTTTCAAAATCTGGAAAAATCATTTTGATCTTTGGACATCTGTTAGAATATGGATCATAACTCCTTGTAAAAAATTGATATTTACATGCTTTAAGAATCACCAGAATTCTAAGACATATATCTACAACTTCCATGAAGACCATGAAGTCTATAACTTTGATCTACACCCTCAAAACTATGATGCAATACAGGATAATGGTACTGTCCAGAAATTTTGTACATCCGTGGAATTGTTACACCATCTGGTCATTTCATCTTGTTATCCATTTAATTTGTTCATGTTATCAATTTATCCGGGTACCCATTCCCATGTATATTATAATGCTGGTTCTGTTTTTGCGGATCATCCAGTTTCAGGGGAAACTCTGCCGAAATTTTTATAGAAATTCAAAGAGTTGGACAAATTCTGAGTTCTAGGTTTTGTCTATAATTCCATCCAGAGTTTTCTTATCATTCCTTTGAGTCCACAAATATTGTTGCCACATGTGTTATGCCTCATACGTGCTTATGCTTATACTTATATTGTGATCATGTTATGTGTGATTTGGAGTCCCCCATTGAGGCTGGACATTGGACACACAGTCCTGTCGCGTGTGATACTACCCGTCTGGAGGATACAGCCCCTCTGGTTCAAGAGGGAGTTGAAATACCTAGTGTGATCGAGTGTCATTCACACACTCTGACGAGAGAGACTAGATATTACTGGCTGGGGGGACTGTTGACACCCAATTTTGTCCCTCCTTTTTCTAAAATTGGTCATAATTAAACTTAAGGTGCAATGTGACTATTTGTGCAAAATGTGCATTAGAAATCATGCATTTACGTGCGTTATCCTCTATTTACATAGTATATACTTAAGTGTGGCTATATTACGTAGCTTTTGCATCATTTAGGCTATTTTTCAAAACTGTTGCTATTTGTGAATTAGTACATTTATAATATTAGTCACTATATTATATAGTTACGTCATTTAGACTACATGTCAAGTTTGTTTTAATTTGTGATTATTTGTGCAATTTAGTAATTATTTGTGATTATATATACTTAAATAATTTTATTTGAGTTTATTTAATATTTATTTGTGCATTTTATAATATATGTATATCTATATTTTATTTTTACACCTTTTAGTTAAATATTGGCTAATTAAAGTGTCCAAATTCCTTTTTATTATTAATTTCCTTCATATTTCAAAATTACTACTCAAAATTCTTTATTTATTTTTATTTAGTTACATTTTACTCTGAACCTAGCCAAATTTCCTAACCAAATACATCCTTATTATTTGAATTTTTAAATCTCAAACCTTCTTCCTAATTCTACCTTGAATCTAGACCAAATAATAGTCTAGATACGTCTTCTTGTCCAAGTTCATCCCCCCAAATCATCTCCTATATCATTATCCAAATCTACCTAAAATCCCTCTCTTGTCTTTTCTAATTTCCTATCCCAAAAATAACTCTAAAAAATCCAAAAATTATCTCCCTTTATCCTCTCCCTCAAATCCCTCTCAATTACCAGAAAATCTTGTCAATTGGGGTCACCCCAACGGCTCAATTCCCTTTCTTTCTTTAAAAGAAGACAAACACACAATTACCAGGAAGAGATAGCACACAATACACACACGCAGTACCGCCTTGTCTTCTTCCACACTAGCTTCTTACGCTTCCCTTCCCCCTTAATTCATACACAAATATCAGCAGTACACACAGACATGACCCCTTCCAATTCATTATCATCATCAACAACATAAAACACTAAACATATATCCGACCCCAAACATTCTTCTCCACCCGAAGTCCCTCTCCTCACAATCATCAGTCAATCTCCTCCCCTCACAAAAAACACTACAACCATCTCCACCATACACACACACACACCCCCCATTAACACCCCACACATTAACTACACACCATCTTCTCCAATTATTCCCACTAAGAAAACCACTACCAGTAACGGTGGTCCATTACCCGTGACACACACAGTATCACATATACCCATACGTACAAAATAATATCACCAACACAGTACCCACATTCGATCTCCTTCAGTACCAATCCACGCCAGAACCAACACACACCCACAGATCGAAAACCAAAAAGGGAAACAAGAGAGTGGGAGAGTCGCAAACCAGAAACTGGGATAAGGGGGTTCCACCATAAAATCCATCTTTGATCAATTCCGTATCATGACCCATCGTGGGGGTCCCATCTTTTGTAGTCTTCAATTGATTTATGATTGAAGTCGAAGAGGAGAAGACGGAGGCGAGTCGCAGCGGCACCGCCAAAAGCAGGCTGGCAGTCGCTCCTCGTTGCTTTCCTCGCCGGCGAACGGCGATATTGGGATCTGACTTTGCTGTTTACATGTTGGGACTTGGAACCTCATGTTCTGGGTTCAATTGTTTCACTGCTGGATGCGTTCTCAGGTGTAATCGTTCCCTTTGCTTTGCCTTTGAGCTTGTTTTGATTATTGTTATGGCTTTTCTCTGTTTGTCCGTCGATTTGGAATTTAACGTTGTCACTGCTGCTTATGTTGCTTTAACACGACTGTTTGACCAAGTTTTCATGTGGCTTTACTGTTAGTATATTTAATTTTTATGACCGGTGCTACTGATTGGCTTCTATTACTTGCAGAAAATAAAAACCGTGGATCCTGCGATGCTTTACTGATTCGGACAGTACAACACCCTATTGCTTACGGCCTGTGAAAATATATACTTATTTGAGGCCCACACAAGGGATTGACAGATACATAAGGAATTGATGGATGATCATTATTACTATTATTATTAACATCATTATTGTTATTATTATTATTATCAATTACTTATTATTATTAACACTAACTTATTTTCTTATATTTTTACGAGGTAAAATTGGACGAGAGACGACATTCTGTTTTTTGAAAGAGAACAACGAAAAGAAAGATCCTTTTACTTGCATTACTTTTTGTTGTTGTTATTATTATTATTATTATTATTATTATTATTATTATTATTATTATTATTAATAATATTATTATTATCATTATTACTTTCATCATTATTAATATTATTATTCACTAACTCATTTTCATTTTTTGCGAGGTACCCTTGGGAAAAGTCGATTAGTGAATTTAAATATTTTTTTATCATTATATGCACATAAATAATTATTTAATTATTCTCCTATTTGTAGCTAGTTATTTATTCTTTTATAAGTCTTAGAACCCCAATTATTTAGTCCGGCTGGTAACCACATTTGTGGAGCTCGAAAGGTGCCTAACCCCTTCCTCTCGAGTTAACTTGAACCTCTTACCTGAATCTCTGACTTGTAGACCAACCCGAAGTTAATTATTTAAATAGAATTAGAAATTAATAGGTGACCTAATACTCCTTTGAAATTTATTAGGTGGCGACTCCAACTCTTGAACTCAAACGAGTCCACCCAGTCAAATCCGAATCCCGACTCGCCTCGAGTTGAGTCCAAAATCGGGTATGACGGAATGGCGACTCCGCTGGGGATACTCAAAGTCCTAATCACAACGAGTCTTTATTTTTGGGATTTATTTAATTGTTATCTTGTTACTAATTATTATTATCGTTGTACTAACTTGGTTTTCTTTTTGTTTTTCTTTTACTTTATTTATTTATTGTATTATTTATGTGACATTTTGCATACACTCATACTCCCCCACTCCTGGGAAACGACACCTCACACACACACACACACGACGATTATGTGGATCCCACGGTCGCTTCACCACCAAAACACCTTTTAAGAGGGACATGTTGGAATATAGTTGGTCCGTGGTACAACCAACAATTTCAAATGATCCCACTCTTTGGTCGTCCGCCTTGGGGAACCGTGTCTAGAATCACACCACTCTTCTATTGTAACGGGCATGCATCATGCCATGGGAAGGCCTCACCGTGGGCCGACTAGTTTTCAACTTATCCAAACTACCTAAACAGGTTTTCCGACCCCAAAGGGACGCTTGGACATGATCATGTGCATTTGAGAGAAAAGAAAAGAAAAGAGAGAAGAAAAAGTGAGACAAGAATGAAACGCATTTTTGATTTGTTCAATTATTCTCAAAGGGGGACGGGGTTTTAAATTTCATTTCTTCTTTATTTTTAGGTCACAATGAGTCAAAAGTTTCATCGTTTTGGAATGACTATGGGCACACCTCCTTTGTCAACCGATTGGTGGAACAATTTGTCACTAGGAGAGCACATTGAATTAAAACCTTTGTTGGAAGGAATAGGAGGATTTGTGTCACATTTGGGGTTAGACAAACACTGTTGGCAAGGGAGTCGCATAATAGCACCTAGCGTCACCACAGCTGACGAGTTTCATAAAAAGTTAGGGATGGTAGCAAGTGTGGACGTGAGATTTTTGCAACAAAAGAAAATCCCATTTTCCTATTTTCACACTCGGTTTGGGCATTTGAGGGCATATGATAGTCATAAGAAGGAGTTCGAGTCCTACGGTGATTGGAGGAGAGTTATCCTATGGTGATTGGAGGAGAGCTAGACCACTTTCATTCGCCATTTGTTTCTTCGGAGTGATGGTTTTTCCCGAGCGTTCAAATCACGACATATATTAAAGAATTGTTATGGTTGCCGATGCAGTGTTCAATGGAATTGATGGTTATCGTTATACCATAGTTCCCATGATAGTAGCGGACATTTATCGAGCTTTGGGTTGTTGGAAGAGGGGAGAAAAATACTTCCAAAGGTATAATCTTCTACTACAAGCGTGGTTAAAAGAACATTTAAGGAAAGCAAGAGGTGTGCAAGCCTTGTCCAAACCAGCTGGTTGCAACTAATTGATTGGGGAAAGATATGGGGTTTCGAAACTCAAGCAGCACAGAGAAGTGGTTAAAATTGTTCGAAAACATAACGGAAGACTCGATTCAGTGGATGTTCACTTGGTTTCCTTCATCAGATTTCATCATTAGTTCTGAGAAGGCATCCTTTGTGATACTTATGGGATTAAGAGGCCTCCTACCTTATCAACCATTAAGAGTAATGAGGCAAGCAGGGAGGAAGCAAATCATACCATTAATACCAAACACAAAAGACTATCAGTTTTACTGCACTGAAGATGTTGTTACAAAGGTCAAGAGCATCAGGAAGTCATGGATAGGGAGACAAGTCATGGAAGAAGCATCGCTAGCACCTGATAGATACAACGCTGGATGCGCACCAAACTACAAAAGCTGGTTGCGCTCTAGTATAAAAGGAAATGTGGTAGTACGGCCAAGTCGTGGGAATAAGATAAGAGATCGCGAAGCAGAGGCTCAAATCCGGTACCGAGAGTTCATGTTGAAAGCTGTCAAGATGGATAAAGAAAACAAAGAAGAGATCGAAGTATGGAAGAAGCGTACATTAGAACTAGAGGAAAAGATAGAGGCATTGGAAACTAAACTCGAGCAATGGAATTCAGAGTGCATAGAGGTAGACATCTTACATTTGGTAGCGGCCAAAAGATACTTAATCAAAGCTATGGAAGAAGTCAAGCAGATTACACGAGATGCAAAGAGGGCCAAGATGGAAAAGGAGTGTGTTGCCTAGTCAAAGTGTTATTTTCATTTCTTCTTTTGTACTTTTACTTTTCCAAAATTATTGTCATGTACTGATTTACAAATTTTGGGAAATTTTATGAGAATAATTGGCGACAAAATGCGTATTTATTGCATAACGACAAACCTAGAAAGGCTATACGCCCTTGGCACGCAATAGTCCATTAGTAAATCTACGCCAAAAGTCAAAAGGGTTTTAAACCCGAAAAGTGACAAATTGCATCTCTGCATTGATTTGAAGAAACGTTTGCACAAAACATTGATTGTCTGTTTGAACATGATCAAAACTATAAGGGTGTTTTCGTCTTTACCTTTCTTGTTTTGTTTTCAGACTATGGCTGCAAAGGGTACTCTCCAATTTGAGATCGTTTCCCGACCTCCTCACTTGATCAGACTTTGGTAGGAGGATTTGGCCGTTGTCAGCAAAGCTCACGTCCAAAAGATGTTGGGGGAGTTGATAGCCCTCTAGAACTACACTGCTGTGACTGGTTTTGTTGAAGCTGCTACACATTTCTGGGACTACAAAAGGGCTGTGTTTCACTTTAATGCTTTTGAGTTGGCACCAATGTCTGAAAACAAAACAATGTCTGGGACTAGCAGGGTTAGAGCCTGGACCCGAAACCATGATTTATCCTTGAGACGTAGATCTTAAGGAGTTCATTGAATTGCTGGGAGCACCTTATGATCCATACGTCGAGGGAGTGCGTGATGGGAAAGTCATGTTGGAATACTTGCATTCTAGATTTGGAGACCCAACACTTAGACATGAATGGGCTGGAGCATAGGAGATTCAAGATTAGGAGTGGACCGAATCCAATGCTTTCATCATTGCTTTTCTTGGAAGCATGGTTTTCCCTAAGAAAGGAGGCAAGATCGATATAAGGCTAGGGAGAGTAGTAGAGGGGTTGCGAAAAGGGGCTTTCAAACGTCAAGTGAGTTCGATCCCCATGATTCCACGAGAACTTTATAGACTAAATGTAGGAGGGGAGGAGACTTTTTCGAAGGTTGCAATCTGTTGCTGGAACTCTGGTTGATAGAGCATTTGCACAGCGTCCCTGTCAGTCCGGTGGCACCAAAACCCTCTTGGCAAGGAGGCATTCGCTCACATAGCACCCATATGGCTGGAACAGTTTCATGGGAATGCCCCACAAACATGGAAGGTCGGTACACCAAGCTCGAGGAACTGCAAGAAGTACAATGGGTAATTGAAAATTGTGCTGGTTTCGTGGTTTCCATACAAGGTCAAGACATCAGTTTCTTGACATTGATTGGATTCCGAGGAACTCATCACTACGTTCCTCTAAGGATCCTTCGACAAGTGGGAATGACACAACAAACTCCACAATTGACCGAGGGAAGAAGTTTCAACGTTGACATAAAGGACATTGAGCATCCAATGGTTCTCATCATGTTGACAATGTAGGAGAAAAGGCTTACTATGCAGTTTTGTCGTGGTCGTGACAATAGGGTGAACCCCACAGCCACTTTGGCCTATCCTCAATGGCTCAGCGAAAATAAGTCCAAGTATGGATCTAAGACTACACTGAAAAGGAAAGCCAAAGCTCCAAATGCTGCTGAAAAGTACAAGAAGCTGAAACACAAGTTTGTCCAAAGAAAGAAGGAGTTAAGGGTGACATAAGAGAGAGAGATGAGGAGATAATACAAAGATAATATCAAAGGGACGAACTCAAGTATTGGATCGGCAAGATCATGACTGCAAGGCAAGCTGCTGGGAATTTACAAAATTTGATCAAAGGATGGGGAGAATATTTTAAGTCAGTACCACTAGAAGAGAAGGAAGCAAGAGCATTAGAAATCTGCGAGTTCCTAGTGAAAGCTCTGGGTGACATGGAGGCTGGGAATGACCTGCTGGAAACATTTTCTGATACTCCCCTCATTAGCCTGGCTCACAAACCCAAAGAGGAAGACAAAGAGGATAAGGAAAAGGAAGACGCTGGAGCTGATGTTTGAATCTGAAGTCCTTTTGCTTAGCGCCTAGTCTAGTCGTGTCGAGTCAAGTCATCTTGTCCTTTCTTTATCGTCGTTCTCATCTTAATCGAGTCATTAGTGGTTGTAATAAAGCCAAGCAAACTAAATAAAATTTCGTTATTTTTGAGTTTTAGACTGGTGATGATCATGTTTATTTAAACAAAATGATGCGTCTGGTGCAAACGTTACTTCGAATCCGCGATAGGCCTACCTCTGGCACAAAAGAGGTTCCATGCATGATAGGACGCGATTTTATTCAAACTAACGTATACTCATATTTTAACTTCTTATTTTGATATATCAGTTCCAAAAGTCCCCGAAAGCTTGGTTTGTGCATTCTGGCCGAGCCGCAATACCGGTTGAGGTCCAAAGGATCGAAACCAACATCTCCCCCTTACCTACAAAAACAAGGACGAGACGAAATATCATGGTTGAGTTTGACAAGGTTGGAAATGGAACTCCTGAGAAACACGACATGGTCGCCTATGAAAGTTATGCTAAGCTGGAGCAGAGGTTGCTTGAACTGGAAAGTATGATTTCCCTAGCCCGTACTGATGAAATCATTGAACCAAACCAAACTGCTCGCCCTCACGGCAAAGATCCACTTTACCCCGAAAGAGACCCTCTTTAATCTACCCATACTGCACCACCAAAAGCACCACAAACAACTTACCCACCTTCACTATTGAAACCAAAACCATTGCCTCACCCTCCAAGGACCATGAAATGTACAGATGGACTAAGGAAGACCCAGACAGCACCAAAGAACAAGTCCAATGGCTGGTCGAGAAGTTCAAACAACTCTACGGCGCTAAAGCAACCCGAGGGTTAGCTTATGAGGATCTATGTTTGTACCCTGACTTAAAACTACCTGAAGGCTACAAGACACCCAAGTTCAACATGTTCGATGGTAGCGGAGACCCAATGGCTCATTTGAGATCTTACTGTGACAAGCTGATTGGAGTTGGACATGATGAAAAGAACCGCATACAGTTTTTCAACCGCAGTCTGACTGGAGATGCACTAGTATGGCATTCTAAGCAGCAAACAAAGAAATGGACAAGCTGGGAAGAATTGGCAGGGGATTTTGTTGACAGTTTCGGGCACAACACTGATGCTATGCCCGATCGGTTCTACTTGGAGAAGTTAAAGAAGAAGCCTACTGAAACCTTTAGAGAGCTTGCTACTAGATGGAGGGCCAAAGCCGGCAAAGTCCAACCTCCCTTAGAAGACGCTGAGATAGTGGCAACTTTCATTCACATACAAGAAGATGTCTATTTTGACAAGATGTTGAATCTGCAAGACAAGAAGTTTGGAGACTTGATTAAGATCGGTGACATGGTCGAAGATGGACTCAAGACTGGAAGGATTGTTAGCATGGCCGCATTACAGGCCGCTAACAAAGCCTTACAAGCTGCAGCACTACCACCTCAAGAAAGAAGAAGGACGATGTCTCCTTCGTGGCCGCATCACTCGACCACTCCCCTACTCACAACCATTGCTACCAAACACCTCCCCCCTCCTACACATACATACCACCCACATCCACCTATCCAGCCTATAACACCCAGCCCAAGTACCAAAACCCACCACCGCAAAGACCAACATACCCACAAAGCCCCAATTACCGAATTACCAATACTTACTAACCAAGGCCTCATGCCAATAATAACCCAAGACCCAAAAGAAACTACACCCCCACTGGCTGAATCCTGTACTCAGTTGTTCGAAAGACTCAAAGCAGTCGGTCACATACAACCTATGCCATTCAAAATGCCCGATAGGATGACACCCTATTTTTATCAAACCAAAATCTGTGCCTATCACTCTGGAGGGCCTGGTCATGATACTGAGAAGTGCTATGCCTTAAGGGACAAAATACAAGACTTGATCGACCAAAAGGTAATACATCTGAAGACTCCAAACGTGCACAACAACCCTCTGCCTAATCAAGGAGACAATAAGGTGAACGTGATCAAATTGGATGAGGAATGCAACTTGGAAGGGACTATTGTTAAGGTGAAAGAGAATGCACCAGCAACCGCTTCAGTTGCTCAAGCCGCCACAGCACCGGAGCCCTTTGAGGTAGAAGTGGCTCCTAAATTCTATGTTGATGTGGTTCCAGCATACAGCGGCAAGGCAGTGCCGTGGGGCTATGAAAGGGAGAAGAAGAACAAGGTTGTAGCTGGGACTATTGCCGCACAATGGATAACTAGGAGTGGGAGGATTTACACTCCCGAGCATCTAGTTCAAAAGAGACGAGGCATTAGCGAGGAAGAGTCTGAGAGACTTTGGAAGAAAGTACAAGCAAAAGAGTACGCCGTAGTTGAGAACTTGGGCAAAACTCCAGCGCAAATCATTGCTTTGCCTTTGCTCCTCAAGTCGGAGAGCCACCGAAGCGCTTTCATGGAGGTGTTGGATGAAGCACATGTTCCGGCGGACACTTCAGTTGAGAACCTAGCTAGCATGGTTGGACAAGTCATGAGGGCCAACCGAATCGCTTTTCACGGAGATGAGCTACCACCTGAAGGATTGAATCACAACAAAGCCTTACACATCACTGTCAAATGCAAAGACTGGTTCGCAGGAAGAGTTCTGATCGACGGAGGTTCTGGTCTGAACATATGCCCGTTCATCACTCTGAAAAGAATGGGAATTGACCAAACCAAGATAAGGGAGAGTGACATGAAGGTTAAGGCGTTTGATGGGTCACAAAGAAGCACCATTGGGGAGATTGACCTAACTATCATGGTTGGTCCAGTAGAGTTCACTGCTGGGTTCCATGTTATGGACATCTCTGCTTCCTACAATCTGCTACTGGGGAGGCCCTGGATCTATATGGCTAGTGCGGTACCTTCTACACTGCACCAAACTGTGATGTTCGAATAGGATCAGAAGGAGGTAGTAGTGTTCGGCGAGGGGAATAATTCTATCTACAATGAGCAAACCACACCAGCAAAAATACTCCTGATAGGCAGACATTCTATACTGTAGAACTTGTTGGAGCCCTACAAGGCACTCGAGGAGGACGTCGCAAGAATCATAACTCAAGCTGGAATCCCACAGGCACAATCCAAGGAGGTTACATTGCACACTTTGCTCCCAAGTTTGTCAACACACCGCCTGGGTTTGAAGAAAGAAAGAGGAACTTTTACAGTGCTTACTAGGATAGACGAGGCAAAGGTTATGAAGGAAGGAATTTGGTCTGGGAGCCAGTCATGTCCGACTGGGGAGTGCCCTCACGCAAATTTCGTGAGACCTTACCAGCTAAGACCGAGAAGCAACCAATGTACTCATCCAATGCTCGTCCCAATTGTAAACGCATCTCTGAAGAAACAAAAGGAAAACAAGTATGGATACCCAGAGCACCTGAACCTATAGAGATGGTGGTAGAAAAGCCATATGTATTCCCACAGCCTGCAAAGTGGCCTGGAGACTGGGTTATAGGCATCATGATCAAGCAAGGCTATGCACCGAGCAAAGGTTTTGGAAAGAACTTGGATGGTATAGTCGAATCAATCAAAATTATGATGAGGCCCGACAACGAGAAGGCTGGCATATGGTATATTGTGACCTATGAAAAGAGCATGGAAGAAGCGTCACTCGATTTCAAGTTCTATAAGAAAAGCACTAAGACTCTCGTGCATATCTTCGTCTCGTCTGGAAACTTGGATGGTCGAAAAGAGGAGGTGTCCGTAGTACAAGGAGTGGAACCGAAAGTAGCTGATGCTGAAGAGGATCTGCTGGCAGGAACGCAAAATCTATTCATAGCTAATGAAGACTGCTGTGTGATCCTGGGAGAACATATTGAACCTCCGGGACTAACAAAGGCTGGATCTGGAGCGGCACTGAACAATTGGATCAGCAACCGGGCCTGAGCTTACCGTGGACCTTGGTAGAGTTGAGGGGATAAAATTTATTTTTATGATTTCTAAAATAAAACCCGACTTTAAGTCGTGGAGTTTACATATTTCCTTTCCTCTTTGCATATGTTTCCCTACAAACTTTGTTTTGCAAGGACTCATAAATAAAATGTCGCATTATTTCCTGATTAACTCTTCGCTTTAATCGTTTAATTTTGCAATATCTTACTTTTTCAGCACTCATACTAATAATCCCATTGAGTCCACAATCGCAAAGTGTAACGAAACAATGGAGCTTGGAGAAGCTAGAGCTGATTATGATGATTTTGATGAAACTACACAAGAAGAATTTGAAAGATTTGAAAACAAACCTAAGCCAAACCTCGAGGACTGAAGTGATAAACTTAGGAGATGAGGAAATTGTAAAAGAGACAAGGATCAGTGTACATCTCAATGCCGAGGACAAAAAGCGATATACTGAATTTCTCAAAGAATATGAGGACGTATTCGCCTGGTCATACGATGACATGACTGGCATAAGCACAAATGTGGTAGCTCACAAATTACCTATCAATCCGAGCTTTCCGCGAGTAAAACAAAAGGCCCAAACCTTCAAGTCATCAGTTCTCTTGAAGATTGGTGAAGAAGTAACCAAGCAGCTCAATGCAGGGATTCTAAAAATGGTCAAGTATCTAACTTGGTTGGCTAACATCGTCCCAGTGCCGAAGAAAGATGGAAAACTCTGAGTTTGTATGGATTATAGAGCTCTGAATAGAGAAAGTCCGAAAGATGACTTTCCACTACCAAACATACATATCCTAATCGACAGTTGCGCGAAACATGAACTGCAATCCTTCATAGACTGTTTCGCCGGTTATCATCAAGTGCTCATGCATGAGGAGGATGCCGAGAAGACAACTTTAACTACATCTTGGGGGACTTATAGCTACAAAGTTATGCCATTTGGGTTAAAGAATGCTGGGGCAACTTACATGAGAGCGATAACAACTATGTTCCACGACCTAATGCACAAGAAGATTGAAGTCTGTGGATGATGTGATCATCAAATCAAAGAAGTGTTCGGAGCATCTTGACAACTTGCGCAAGTTCTTTGACCGCTTGCGAAAGTACAATCTGAAGCTGAACCCGGCAAAGTGTGCTTTCGGTCTTCCGGCAGGGAAGCTCCTGGGTTTCATCGTCAGTAGAAGGGGTATCGAGCTGGATCCGTCCAAGATCAAATCCATCAAAGAATTGCAACAGCCAAAAAGCAAGAAAGAGGTTATGAGCTTCTTGGAAAGGCTCAATTACATAGCCGTTTCATGGCATAATCCACCGTTTATTTGTGAACCAATCATCAAGTTGCTGTAGAAAGATGCATTGATCGAGTGGACAGAGGATTGCCAAAAAGCATTTGATCGAATAAAGGAATACTCGTCTTGCCCGCCTGTGCTGGTTCCACCTGAGCTTGGGCGACCTTTGATCTTGTTATTGTCCGTGGTAGACTCGGCCTTTGGTTGTGTATTGGGACAACATGATTCAACTGGGAGGAATGAGCAAGCCATATGTTATCTAAGAAAGAAGTTCACTCCGTATGAAGCCAAGTACACATTGCTGGAGCGTACGTGTTGCACGCTGACATGGATAGCACAGATGTTGAGGCACTACTTGATATCTTACTCAACGTTGCTGATATCAAGGATGGACCCTCTCAAGTACATTTTCCAAAAACCAATGCCTACTGGAAAGCTGGCTAAATGGCAAATGCTACTCAACGAGTTCGACATCACTTTTGTCACTCAAAAGGCGGTGAAAGCTCAAGCTTTGGCTGATCACATAGCCGAAAATCCAGTGGGAGATGACTATGAGCCTTTCCACACCTACTTCCCTGATGAAGAAGTCATGTTCGTAGGAGAAGAGATCACAGAGGAATATGATGGTTGGAGACTATTCTTTGATGGGACGGTCAATTTCAAAGGAGTTGGCATTGGAGCAGTACTAGTCTTCGAGACTGGACAACACTATCCTGTCACGGCCAAGCTGAGGTTCCCTTGCACCAACAACATGGCGGAGTATGAGGCTTGCATCTTGGGTCTTAGATTGGCTGTAGGTATGAACATACAAGAGGTGCTGCCAATCAGAGATTCTGACTTACTGATTCATCAAGTTCGAGGAGAATGGACGGCAAAGAATCTGAAAATATTGCCATACCTGAAGTGCATAAATGAGTTGAAGCAAAGATTCACTAAGATAGAATTCCGGCACATACCTAGACTGCAAAATGAGTTCGCAGATGCTTTGGCTACCATATCTGCCATGATCAAGGATCCAGACAAGAACTACATCGATCCAATACCCGTGACAGTGAGGAAGCAACCAGCTTACTGCTATCACGTGGAAAAAGAGTCAGACGGACAGCCTTGGTTCATGACATCAGACGGCTTCTCAAAGACGGTAGTTATTCAAAGAATGCAACAAGTCTCCAAAAGAAGACACTAAGGAGGTTAGCAAATGGTTTCTTTCTGTATGGAGAGGTTTTATACAAAAGGACACCCGATCTGGGTTATGTTGAGATGTATAGACGCAAAAGAAGCTGCCAAATTGTTCGAAGAGGTACACTCTGGAGCGTGTGGCCCACACATGAATGGTTTTGTACTTCCAAAGAAGATTTTGAGGGCTGGTTATTTCTGGATGACAATGGAACATGACAGCATAAAGCACGCGAAGAAATGCCATCAATGTCAAGTCCGTGGATATGATTCGAGTGCCTCCCAACGAGTTGAACATTATGGGATCGCCTTGGCCTTTTGCCGCCTGGGGGATGGATGTCATAGGACCTATCAAGCCAGCGACTTCCAATGGACATCATTTCATATTAGTAGCCATTGACTATTTTACCAAATGGGTTGAAGCTACATCGTACAAGTCAGTAACAAAGAAGGTGGTGTCGAACTTTGTCCGCGATAAGATGATCTGTCGATTTGGCATCCCTGAATCCATTATCACCGACAATGGGTCAAATCTCAACAGTGACCAAATGAAAGCAACCTGTGAGGTTTTCAAGATCAAGCATCGCAACTCCACTGCATATAGACCTCAAATGAACGGCGCGGTCGAGGCAGCCAATAAGAACATCAAGAGGATATTGCGTAAGATGACAGGCACTTCAAAGCAATGGCATGAGAATCTACCCTATGCCTTGTTAGGATATCGCACCACAATGAGAACATTAACATGGGCTACTCCTTATTTGTTGGTGTATGGCACCGAAGCAGTAATACCTGCAGAGGTTGAGATACCATCTTTGAGAATCATCTAAGAAATGCAATTCGAAGATGCTGAATGGATCAAAGGAAGAATAGAGCAATTGGCCCTCATTGACGGCAAGAGATTGAATGCAATATGTCATGGGCAATTATATCAGAGAAGGATGTCCAAAGCATTCAGATGGGAAGGTTCGAGAGAGATTCTTTGAACCTGGGCAATTAGTTCTGAAGAAGATATTTCCGAATCAAGAAGAAGCAAAAGGCAAGTTTGCACCAAATTGGCAAGGACCGTATGTGGTTCAACGAGTTTTGAATGGAGGAGCATTGATACTGACAGAGATGGATGGAGAAGTCTGGCCGAAACCAATCAACTCGGACACCGTCAAGAGATACTATGTGTAAGAGTTCGTACTGATTAGTGATTTCTACATTCTACAATACATTATGTAATCTGAGCTACGTCATGACCTGATTCCCCAAGTGGGATACGTAGGCAACCTATTCAAGGTTCGGTCGCATAAATACAAAAAATTCATTTTTCCCCACAAAGCAAACACTGGGGCAGAATTCTTGAGGAACTCTACAAAATTCCCAAAGGACAAAACAAAGTTGACACTGGGCAGAATTTTTGAGGAACTCTAAAAAATTCCCAAAGGACAAAACATAGTTGACACTGGGGCAGAAATTTTTTAGGACCTCTCAAAATTTTCAAATGCAAACTGGGGCAGAGTTTTGAGGGCGCCCTCAAAATTCATTTGGAACAGCATGAAGGACGACCAATTTGGCTTTACACAGCGCGACTTGTGACTCAATGGGATAAAATATTTTATTGCATTTTCTTTCTTACAAAATTTTTTCAAATTCATTTTGAATTATATACTATTTTATACATATCCCTATCAGATCGGCCAAGATCCCGACGCTCATGGACAGCGAACGCGAAACAAGCCAAGAATGCACAAACGAAACCCCCCCGTACAACTCACCAATCTTTTTGGATGCAGTAACAAAAGATATCTAAATCAACAAATGCACGACAAAGGTAATCTTCAACAAAGGTTTGTCATTTTAAATTAGCTGAGGGCACACAACCCGAGGCGTCGATTGAGGGTACACAGCCCGATATCGATTTGTCATTTTAAATTAGCTTAGGGCATACAATCCAAAGCGTCGATTGAGGGTACATAACCCGATATCGATTTTCATTTTACATTAGTTGAGGGCATACAACCCGAAGCGTCGATTGAGGGTACACAACACGATATCGATTTGCATTCTGAATCAACTGAGGGCATACAACCCGAAAGGTCGATTGAGGGTACACAGCCTGATATCGATTTGCATTTTACATTAACTGAGGGCATACAACCCGAAGCGTCGATTGAGGGTACACACCCCGATATTGATTTTCATTTTACATTAGCTGAGGGCATACAACCCGATGCGTCGATTGAGGGTACATAGCCCAATATCGAATTGCATTCTGAATTAGCTGAGGGCATACAACCCGAAGCGTCGATTGAGGGTACACAGCCTGATATCGATTTGCATTTTACGTTAGCTGAGGGCATACAACCTGAAGCGTCCATTAAGGGTGCACAGCCCGATATCGATTTTCATTTTACATTAGCTGATGGCATACAACCCGAAGCGTCGATTGAGGGTACACAGCCCGATATCGATTTGCTTTTTAAATTAGCTGAGGGCATACAACCCAAAGCGTCGATTGAGGGTACACAACCCGATATCGATTTGCATTTTAAATTAGCTGAGGGCATACAACCCGAAGCGTCGATTGAGGGTACACAACCCGATATCAATTTGCATTTTAAATTAGCTGAGGGCATACAACCCAAAGCGTTGATTGAGGGTACACAGCCCGATATCGATTTGCATTAGCTGAGAGCATACAACCCCGAGGCATCGATTGAGGGTACACAGCCCGATATCGATTTGCATTTTAAATTAGCTGAGGGGACACAACCCGAGGCATCGATTGAGGGTACACAGCCTGACATCGATTTACATTTTAAATTAGCTGAGGGCACACAACCCGAAGCGTCGATTGAGGATACACAGCCCGATATCGATTTGCATTTCTATTTTCTTTGCGGAGGGTACACAGCCCATTGCACCGACGGAGGGCATACAGCCCAATGTCGAATCTAACATTTGACCGCAAAAGGCACACAATCACGGCATGGCAAACACAAGCTCATATTGCAATAATCCTGGAAAGACAATCTAGCCTGGCGGGAAGGTACGTTTCATATATGTACACACTATATTGCGAACACATTTTCACTACAGGAAATGCACCCCGAGCGAAGAAAGCATCTCAGCCTGACACCCTACATCCTTTTAAGCCATAAGCTCTTCTGTAGTCATGACAAAATCGGCCGCACTGTCAACGTCTTTTCCCAAAGACTCTTTCATCATCTCCGGGCAAAGAGGGGCAGCTGTTGACACCCAATTTTGCCCCTCCTATTTTCAAAATCGACCATTCTTGAATTTTACACACAATTGTGTATCCATTCCTACCTCGTCTATTCTTTTCAAATTACCTTATCATAATATCCTGACAGTTGAGGCCATTTTCAAAGCATCGTCCCAAACCATAGCTGTTTTTACAACTCTTGCAATTATTTCTATTTTAGCAAAATTATTCAAAATTATTTTAAACCTCAAAATTATAATTTTTATCATTTTAGCCTTCCTAACATTTTAAAATTAATTTCTTAATTTTCCTATATTTTTTAGTCCATTTTACACTATTTTTATGCCTATTTATACACCTATTTTTAGTCAAATTTTGAATTTTTAAGACCCCAGACTAGGCCTTTCTAAACTCTCATCCTTCTCGACTGAAAACACAAGTTCTGGACACCAAAAATCCAGAAGTACACTAATACACTTAGCAACAGAAACCTACATAGTTTTCCTGGCATCCCTCTCTCTTTGCTCACTGGATTTCTTTGAAGGATTATTGCTTGCTGCTAATTCTTACATCTTTTTCTCTGTTGTCTGCATTCCATCTCACAACCTAGAGGTAATCATTCTCACTTCTGCTTACCTATTACTCCTGCATATGTATGTGTGTACTCTTGGCCTGTTAAAATCACTGGTCTACTCTACAATTATTGGTTTCTGTGTATCTTCATCTTTGTCTAAAAGCTATGCAATGAAAGACATGATCCTTTATTTCACTACTGAGTGCTTGGTATTTCTGTGAATGTGTATGTTTCTCTAGTATGACCTTCTCATTCTGCCTCTGTTTTACCTAAGCTATTGGTCTGCCTTTTATTCTCTGAGTAATCTGCACATTTTAAGATCATAAACAACATTACAAAAGGTGCACTTGACTGCACTTGCTCCTAGCAGACCCCTCCTTTGGCTCAGGTCTTTCCCCTCCCCCTTTTCCTTTGTTGGTTTTCTGTTTTCAGGTTACCCAAAAGGCCTTGACTGGCCAAGTTCCGATCTGGTAATTACTGAAGCTCAGGATCTGGGCTCTTTTAAGTTGATCCTGAGGTTTGGGGTACTGAGACCTTGAGCTCATGACTGTTTGCTAGATTTAACCTTGAACCTTGGAAAACTAGACAATTTTAAACTTGTAGCTTTGTGTCTCTTCCCTTAGAAATTGCCCCATCCGTGTACATTATTAGGACTCCCTGCCTGTACTCTTTAAAATAGGACATGCAGTTTCTAAACACTTCATATGGCCATCCAGGGGCCAATTCTTTACTCCTACTCTTATGTGCTTGCATCATGATAGGATTTAATCATTTTGAATTAGTTCAACATGCTCATAGAATTATAATAAATTGTTTATAGCTTTTCTTGAGCAGATTTTGAAAATAGAACTTGAACGCATGCTTATTCTTGTTTAAGTCTGAAAAGTAACTTGATAGGGGCTATTTGTGTTGTTTGCGCCTAAACTGACTATTTCTGAAAATAGAACCAGCTCCTTTTTGCATAAATAGCCTGGGCCCAATGACATTTTTCAAAACAGGCCCTTTCATATGTTTAAACTGTTTCCGTTTTGCACAAATAGTCCAGGCCCAGTAAACCTTTCAAAAATGGCCTGTATATGTATAAAAAAATATTTTTTTAGATGCTCTAACACTCTTATACACTATTGGATACACTAATCTAATAGTGTATAAGGGTGTATAAAGCTTTGGGGACGCTTGGACACTTTAAAATAGTTTTTTATAAAGATATAACTATCACTTAGGTCATATAATTGCATGTCTACACCTATATATAAGTATTACTATGTGCGATGACCTTTATTTTCTCTTGTGTGCTTCTGTGAACTCATCTTTTGAAAATAACCCATCTTCCTATATATGTATTTCTAAAATCCGACCTCAACACAAAAAGACCATTAAGGTTAGGGCTCGACAATTAAAGACGAGTCACACCGACCCTAAAATGAGCCGACATTCTTTTCAAAACAAGCTCCCTTTGGCCCTTTTGCTAAAATCTGAATTGCAAAATAGACTATTTATGTAAATATTCTTTTCCAAGTGTGTTCATTGTGAAAACTTAAATTGAATACCCATTTGTGTTATAACACTTGTTTACGATTAGGCTTTTGACATTAGAGGTCGTAGACGCGATTAGGTTTAAATATAGGACGAATGTGAAAGTTATTTGTATGTGTGTGTGTAAGCATGTTATATCTTAGTTGAAATGTGAAATTCTCAAGTTAATATGACAATATACACTGTTTATATCCCAAAATTAAGACTCGGACAGTAACCACTTTTTGTGGGGCTCGGGGAAGTGCCTAACACCTTCTTCACTGAGTCACTTGGACTTCTTATCCGCATAGAATCTCTGAAAAGGACTAGTAGACTTATTTAACTTGGCTTTAGACTTTAGGTGACCTAATATGCCTTAGAAATTATATTGGGTGGCGACTCCAACATCTAAATTCAAATGAGTTTACTTAGTCAAATCCGAAACCCGACTCGCCTCGAGTTGAGTCCAAAATCGGGTATGACAGAGGGTATGTAGCATGAGTGTTGAGGTGTATGTATATGTGTATACAAGTGTATAAAATGTGTTTAAAAATGTATAAACATTTATAAAATGTGTGTAAAATTGTAAAAGAAAATGCAAAATAATTTTAAAAATGCTATAAATGACTAAATAAACGTATAAAAATATTATTTTGAGATTTAAAATAATTTGAGCGATTTTGTCAACAATATAAGTAATTTTTATAATTTATAATTGTTTATGAACATTTTGTAAAATAGTCGTAACTTGTGCCAGTGTCTTTAATAATAACCTAATTGGCGTACTTGTGTAAAATACTAATTTTTAGTAGGGGTTAGAGTGAAGATAATTGTATCAATGCGATTTTGTCTGAAAAATGGCTATTGAAATAGGAGGGACAAAATTGGTTTTCAACAACTGCCCCTCTTTTCCTGGGGATGATGGAAGAGTCTTCGAGCAAAGATGTTGAATGAACGACTAATTTTGTCACGACTCTTGGGAGGTGTCTTTAGGAATTATAAGTGTTTACGAGGTGCCAGATTATGATGTTCTTGCATCGCCGAATTGTATATCCTGTAGTGGAAGTGAGTTTTGTAAAAGAAGTGCATATGTAAATGTATAAATAGATTTTCCTGTTCGTTGGATTGTTTTGCCAATGTTTCTCGTCATCTGCATGTGTGCTCATCATGTTGGGTTGTATACCTCTTCATTATGCCAAGTTTTCCACCACACAGTATGCCATCCTTTTCTTTGGGTTGTCTACCCTTTGTCATGACATTCCTTTCATTGGGTTGTCTATCCTCCAGATTGTCTACCTTTTGTCATACCAAACTTTCTCATCGGACTGTCTACCCTCTCGTCAGGAGATGTTTGCTTGTCGTATCATGCTATATACCCTTGTGCCTGCATTCAAAGAAATATTTGTGAGTTGTGCAGGGAGATGGTTTAGTTTGTGCATTCTTGGCTTGCTTCGCACCTTCTTCTCTTGAATGCCGGGACCTTGGCCGAGCTAATGGGGATATATATATTATAAAAAATAAAGAAAATAGTGCAAACATTTTGAAAAGGCTTTTGTAAGAATAAAAGTATTCTATTCCATTAAATCGCAAACTGCATTGTGTAAGATTGTGGCCGTTGTTCCTCGGGTTTTTCCAGGATTCTCCATAGAACGAATTTTGAGGGAACCTCAAAATTCTGGCTCAGTTTCTTCATTTTGAAATTTTTGGGAGGGTCTCAAAATTTTCTGCCTCAATATCAATTCTTATTTGTCCTTTTGGAATTTTTGAGAGTTTATCAAAAATTCTACCCTAGTGTCTGCTTTGTGGAAAAAATAATTTTTTTGTATTTATGCAACCGAACCTTGGGCAGGTTGCCTACGTATCCCACTTGGGGAATCAGGTCGTAACGTGGTTCTACATTACATGGTATATTGCGAATAGTAAAATCATTAACTAATGCAAGCTCTTAGACATAATATCTTTTAACAGCATCTGCATTGATTGGTTTCGGCCAAACTTCTCCGTCCATCTCTGCCAAAATTAGTGCTCCTCAAGTCAGAACTCGGTGAACCATGTATGCCCCTTGCCAATTTGGTGCAAACTTGCCTCTTGCGTCTTCTTGATTAGGGAATATCTTCTTCAGCACTAACTGTCTAGTTTCGAAAGACCTTTCTCGAACTTTCTTGTTAAATTCTTTTGTCATTCTCTTCTAAATTGCCCATGACATATTGCATTCATCCTCTTGCCATCAATGAGTGCCAGATGCTCCATCATTTCCTTGATCCATTCAGCATCTTTCAACTTTGCTTCTTGAATGATTCTTAAGGACGATATCTCGACCTCTGCCGGTATTACTGCTTCAGTGCCATAGAGTAACAGGTAGGGTGTGGCACCTTTTGACGTTCTCACTGTGGTGCGGTACCCTAACAATACATAGGGTATGTTCTCATGCCATTTCTTTGAATTGTCTATCATCTTGTGCAGTATTTTCTTGATATTCTTGTTGACTGCCTCGACTGCTCCATTCATCTGAGGTCTGTATGTAATGGAATTACGGTGCTTGATTTTGAAGTCTTCACAAGTTTCATTCATCAAGTCACTATTGAGATTAAACCCATTGTCAGTGATGATTGACTCAGAGAAGCCGAATCTATAGATCATTTTGTCACGAATGAAGTTTGCCACCACTTTCTTCGTCACTGACTTGTACGATGCAGCCTCCACCTATTTGGTAAAGTAATCGATGGATACCAATATGAAATGGTGTATATCTGAAGCGGCGGGTGCGATAGGTCCTATGACATCCATTCCCCTGGCGGCAAAGTGTCAAGACGATCCCATAACATTGAACTCACTGGGAGGTACTCGAATCATGTCTCCGTCGACTTGGCAGTGGTGACACCTCTTTGCGTGCTTTATGCAGTCATGCTCCATTGTCATCCAGAAATATCCTGCCCTTAAGATCTTTTTTGCAAACACAAAACCATTCATGTGCAGGCCGCACGTCCCAGAATGTATTTCTTCTAAATGTCCCGCGGCTTTTTTAGCATCTACACATCTTAGCAAACCTAGATCAGGTGTTCTTTTGTATAAGTCTTCGTTGTTCAAAACGAAACCACTTGCCAGTCTTCTCAACATCTTCATTTGAAGGTTAGTTGCATCTTTTGGGTAAGCGCCATCTTTGAGAAATCTCTTAATGTCATAGAACCAAGGTTGTCCATCTGATTCTTCTTCCACATGATAGTAATATGATGGTTTCTTTCTCACTGCCATGGTATTGAATAAATGTAGTTCTTGTCAGGATGCTTGCTCATGGAGGATATGGTGGCCAAAGTGTCTGCAAATTCATTTTATAGCCTAGGTACATGCTGGAACTCTATCTTGGTGAACCTTTGCTTCAGCTCTTTTATGCACTTGAGGTACAACAATATTTTTGAATTCTTTGCCGTCCATTCTCCTCTAACTTGGTGAATTAGTAAATCAGAATCTCCAATTGCCAACAGCTCTTGTATGTTCATATCTGCCGCCATTCTAAGACCAGTTATGCAAGCTTCGTATTCTGCCATATTATTGGTGTAAGGAAACCTCAATTTGGCTGTGATAAGATAGTGTTGTCCTGTCTCGAAAATAGGTGTGAAAAGGCTCATAATCATCGTCTACCAGGTTTTTGGCCATATGGTATGCTAAGGCTTGAGCCTGCACCGCCTTTTGAGTGATAAAAGTGATGTCGAACTTGCTGAGTACCATTTGCCATTTGGCCAACTTTCCGGTAGGCATCGACTTTTGAAAGATATACTTGGACGTGAGCCGAAGTTAAAATTTTCCTAATTATGACATGATGCATGATTTCTAGACTAAGAGTGGGGTAGTTCTAGACACGGTTCCCCAAGGCAGACGACCAAGGAGTGGGATCATTTGAAATCGTTGGTTGTACCATGGACCAACTATATTCCGAAATGTCCTCCTAAAAGGTTTTATGTGGTGAAGCGACCGTGGGATCCACGTAATCGCCGTGTATGGGTAAAGTGTCGTTTCCCAGGAGTGGGGGAAGTGTGAGTAACATGAACAAATAATGAAATATAATCACACAATTCGAGAATAAAACACACAAATAAAAATAAACCTTAATCCTGCAAAAGAAAAAGAAAAAATTTAATATCAAAATAAATGATAAGAAAATAAATCATGTAAACAATCCCAATTTAAAGTCCGTTATGGTTTGAACCTTGACATCCCCAGTGGAGTGGCCATTCTGTCATACCTGATTGTGGACTCAACTCGAGTCGAGTCGGGTTTCAGATTTGACTGGGTAAACTCGTTTGAGTTTAGATGTTAGAGTCGCCACCAAATATAATTTCTAAGGCGTATTAGGTCACCTAAGGTCTAAAGCCAACTTAAATAAGTCTACTAGTCCTTTTTAGAGATTCTATACGGGTAAGAAGTCCAAGTGACTCAGGGAAAAAGGTGTTAGGCACTTCTCCGAGCCCCACAAAAGCTGGTTACCATCCGAGTCTTAATTTTGGGATATAAACAACTTATATTGTCATATTAACTTGGGAATTCCACATTTCAACTAGGATATAACATGCTTACACACACACATACAAATAACTTTCACGTTCGTCCAATATTTAAACCTAATCGCGTCTACGACCTCTAATGTCAAAAGCCTAATCGTAAGCAAGTGTTATAACACAAATGGGTATTCAATTTAAGTTTTCACAATTAACACACTTGGAAAAGAATATTTACATAAATTGTCTATTTTGCAAGTAACATTCAGATTTTAGCAAAAGGACCAAAGGGAGTTTGTTTTGAAACAGAATGTCGGCTCATCTAGGGTCGGTATGACTCGTCATTAATTTTCGAGCCCTAAACTTAGTACATATATCGGAAGAGGGGCTGTTTTCAAAAGATGAGTTTACAGAAGCACACAAGAGCAAATAAAGGTCATCGCACATAGTAATACTTATATATAGGTATAAACATGCAATTATATAACCTAAGTGATAGTTATATCTTTAGATAAACTATTTTAAAGTGTACAAGCGACCCCAATGCTTTGTACACCCTTATACACTATTAGATTAGTGTATAAGAGTGTTAGAGCATCTAAAAAAATATTTTTTTTATACATATACAGGCCATTTTTGAAAGGTTTACTGGGCCTGGACTATTTGTGCAAAACGGAAACAGTTTAAGCATATGAAAGGGCCTGTTTTGAAAAATGTCATTGGGCCCAGGTTATTTATGCAAAAAGGAGCTGGTTCTATTTTCAGAAATAGTCAGTTTAGGCGCAAACAACACAAATAGCCCCTATCAAGTTAATTTTCAGACTTAAACAAAAATAAGCATGCGTTCAAGTTCTATTTTCAAAATCTGCTCAAGAAAAGCTATAAACAATTTATTATAATTCTATGAGCATTTTGAACTAATTCAAAATAATTAAATCCTATCATGATGCAAGCACATAAGAGTAGGAGTAAAGAATTGGCCCCTGGATGGCCATATGAAGTGTTTAGAAACTGCATGTCCTATTTTAAAGAGTACAGGCAGGGAGTCCTAATAATGTACACAGATGGGGCAATTTCTAAGGGAAGAGACACAAAGCTACAAGTTTAAAATTGTCCAGTTTTCCAAGGTTCAAGGTTAAATCTAGCAAACAGTCATGAGCTCAAGGTCTCAGTACCCCAAACCTCAGGATCAACTTAAAAGAGCCCAGATCCTGAGCTTCAGTAATTACCAGATCGGAACTTGGCCAGTCAAGGCCTTTTGGGTAACCTGAAAACAGAAAACCAACAAAGGAAAAGGGGGAGGGGAAAGACCTGAGCCAAAGGAGGGGTCTGCTAGGAGCAAGTGCAGTCAAGTGCACCTTTTGTAATGTTGTTTATGATCTTAAAATGTGCAGATTACTCAGAGAATAAAAGGCAGACCAATAGCTTAGGTAAAATAGAGACAGAATGAGAAGGTCATACTAGAGAAACATACACATTCACAGAAATAACAATCACTCAGTAGTGAAATAAAGGATCATGCCTTTCATTGCATAGCTTTTAGACAAAGATGCAGATACACAGAAACCAGTCATAGCAGAGTAGACCAGTGATTTTAACTGGACAAGAGTACACACATACATATGAAAGAGTAATAGGTAAGCAAAAGTGAGAATGATTACCTCTAGGTTGTGAGATGGAATGCGAACAAGAGAGAAAAAGATGTAAGAATCAGCAGCAAGCAATAATCCTTCAAAGAAAACCAGTGAGCAAAGAGAGAGGGATGTCAGGAAAACTATGTAGGTTTATGTTGCTAAGTGTATTAGTGTACTTCTGGATTTTTGGTGTCCAGAAATTGTGTTTTCAATCGAGGAGGAGGAGAGTTTATATAGGCCTAGTCTAGGGTATTAAAAATTCAAATCTTGATGTACAAAGGTGAAATTTTAAAGAAGGAAAGGAAAAATCATGTCATCAATCCGGGGGAATCAATTTCCCATGATCAAAGCCAGTTAGACAATTAAAAAAGGCAGGGAAAAATAATCCTTCCAAGCTAAAATATGTCCTT
Organism: Petunia axillaris subsp. axillaris; assembly: GCA_029990575.1. Taxonomy (NCBI): domain Eukaryota; kingdom Viridiplantae; phylum Streptophyta; class Magnoliopsida; order Solanales; family Solanaceae; genus Petunia; species Petunia axillaris. Next base: position 13,867,653 of record JARKNS010000006.1, read on the forward strand.
AGGTGGACTTGCCAAGAATAAACCAATCAGTCCCTTAGTTTTAGGGTAACCTTAATCCTAAACTAAACAAGATTTCCCCTTTTCACACTTAATCAGTCCAGGTTCAAGATTAACCCGTTAACAAGTTTAAACAATTGAGAACAATTCATCAGATCTCAAAAGATATTATATCAATTCCTAATTATAGATTTAAATCAAAAGATTCAACTAAATCTCTTTCAAAAACCTAAAGCATGCCAAATCATATTGTCCATTTCAAATTCAGGCATACAAACGTGTAGGATCAAGCATTTTAGGCACATTGTGGCAGGCAAAAGCAAGCAACGATTCCAAGCAAACAAAGGGTTTCCAGCTTAACCATCACAGAAATAATCTAATATGCTAATCGTGGTTGTATCGAACTCAGTATCAGTGTCTAAATCAACATTATGAGCAGAAATTATAATTTACCAATTTTTAACCCTATATGATTCGAGAAATCATAACAAAGCATGACAAAGTGTTGAACAAACTAGGCAAATCTAGATCTAAAGTCACATAGGAGCAATTAAAAAAAACAAAGGGAAAATAGGGGGTAGAGAGGGGTACCCATTAGGGTTCGAATCGGGTCGGGTCAAATCGACTCGCTTCTAATTAGGGTTGCAAGAAAAAAACTCACCCCTTCTCAGTATTCATGTTATCCCAAAACAAACAGAGCCCCGCTGGAGGTGTTTCTCGGCAGTGGCGATTCAGTCAACATACGGTTATATTTGCCCTCGTCCAAATCCCATCAAAAGTGTGTGGGTTGTGTTGCGGACGACAAGGGGAAAACGACTATAGCTGTTTCCCCAATTTTCATCGGTTGATTTGGCTGGAACGGCCATCGACAGCTGTGGCGATTGAAATCGCCAAAAGAGGAGAGAGACAGAGTCGGGGACAGGGGCGTGGGAAAAAATGGGAAATATTTTGGGGTTTTGGGGTGTAAAGTGATGGAAATGGAAATTTGATTCCTGGCCGTTGGATGAATGTCGGGGACGGCCAGGATCATGCCACGTATATATATATACACACATACATACACACACACACACACTTTGTATTGGAGTATAAATAGGTATAAATAGGCATAAAAATAGTGTAAAATGGACTAAAAATATAGGAAAATTAGGGAATTAATTTTAAAATGTTAGGAAGGCTAAAATACATAAACATTATAATTTTGAGGCTTAAAATATTTTTGAATTAATTTGCTAAAATAGAAATAATTGCAAGAGTTGTAAAAACAGTTATGGTTTAGGATGATACTTTGAAAATGACCTCAATTGTCAGAATATTATGAGAAGGTAATTTGAAAAGAATAGACGAGGTAGGAATGGATACACAATCATGTGTAAAATTCAAGAATGGTTGATTTTAAAATAGGAGGGACAAAATTGGGTGTCAACACACTCCACATCACGTCTACATGGCTTAATCCTGATTGTCAAAGTGGCTGATCCAACGGCTAAAGATACACTTTCCATTTTTAATAATACAGCCCCACACCCCAAACCCTAACTCCTTTCATTTCAACTCAGAAACACCTGCCGCCCCTTTCCCTTATTTCCCTCTCATCTAAACTTAAAGCCATCACTATCTATGGCCAATTGCGGCCACCAAAGTCCATGAAACCTATGTTTTTTCACTCCTCCTATTGTCCGCAACATAACCCCTATAACAATTTTCCCATTTGACGGGGGTCAAAACCCAACCCTCTTTCGTCGATAAATCACTGTCACCAGAAAACCCATGCACTGGTTGAAATACGTTACAGAAGGAACTCTCACACATTTTAAATGGAAGAGCTAAGTTGAAATTAAAAGTCCCTGTTCGAAAGATGTTGAATTAAGCTCAACCAAACACGAGACGAGTAACCCTTAACTCTTTTTTGTTTAATTCTCAAACCTATGTGATATCATTCCTAAAATTGCATACTTCTTTATGTGAATTAACGTGCTCATTGTTTACCTTGTTAATTAATTATTTCAGATGACTCGCAACTCTTTTCTTAGATCACCGATTAGTTTGAACATTTATTAACCTGTGATATGTTGAGTTTGACACGTTTGTAGTTTGAATTCCATATGACCTCAATTAGGTCTAAGTTTAAAATCGTGACAACTTGAGAAACTGATTGTGTTCATCCTGCTTTACACTATCCTTGTGAATTCATGATTTACCTAGTTTGAATTTTGAAAAGGAATTTAATTAGCATGATTAGAGGAATTTTAATTTGTCTAATTTGAAGTCCTGATTTATAGTAGGATGGAAAGTTGTTTCGATAATTGATACAGTTAGAACCTGTTTGGATTTTGGTGAATTAAGTAAGAGATTTCCGAGCCTAAATTAGTTTAAAACATGTTGCGTACACTGGTTTTGAAGCTAGACTTTGTTAAGGTTAAGGAGAAGAAACCATAGTTGTATAAGATCTTGTTTTCCCTAAGTTTAGGGGACTGATTACCTTATATTTGGATAGAGGACCTTACAACATCCTTTTTAACTGTGGAAAACTATTCCCCCTAACCGTTTTGGGTTGTAACCGTTTGAATTTAAACCCTCACCCCTCACCTATATAAACTAGTTCTTGGTCTCAAAATAGGGACATTACTCATATACTGAAATACATAGAAAACACAGGCAATATACTCTTTTTCTCTGGCTCACTCTTTGCTTACTGAAAATAAGAAACCTTCACCCTCATTGGGGATAATTTCCTTGCTGCCGTCATAGTTGCTTACACTCTCATTCTGTGCATTATTTTCATAAAAATCCTAAGGTAGTACATTCATTTCTTTCCCTTCTCTGAAGCATGGTATTCCTCCCTATGTTTGCTGCATGCATGATTGTCTTTAGGCCTTTCAGGCCTCCCACCTAACCCTTTTTCTGCAGCTTGATCTGGATGGCTGGCAAAGACATACCATGTTTCCTCTATGCAGGTTATTTTGGTTGGCTAGAAACTGTCTAATAGTAGGCTCTAAACATGAATATTAAACAAGACTGACCTTCATTATAAAGGCTTTTAATACTGCCTTCTTTTGTTCTACCTGTGTGAATAGCTTTTCCCCCCTTTAATTGTATTTGTTAGGGTGCTCTATATGTATTATCATTACTCTAAAATAGGGACATAGCAATGAAGCTATGTATTTGGCTACAAAGGGGCCTTTCCTAACCTCTCCTTTATTTGCTATGCATCATGTTCCATAAAGTTGGTAAAATTGCATGAAACTTAGGTACAATGTTAGTTGCGAACTAGGATTGCTTGTTTCTCGTATGTTATGGCCTTTCTTCAAAACTGACGCTATAAAATTTCACCAAGTATCTCATGTAAAATCTGTAATTTTAAGAGTATGGGGCTTTTTGTGTGCTGACTGCTTAAAACTCGACTATATCTGTAAAAGCTGGACTGCCCCTCTTGCATTATTAACACAGGCCCAATCACCATTTCAAAAATATGGCCTTTTTACATGTTAAAATAATATTTTCCAAAACTTGAATCTCCTATAGATTACACTAATCTAATAGTGTATAGGGGAGTATAAGCTTGGGGTCGACTATACAAATCAATATATATATATATATATATATATATATATATATATATATATATATATATATATATATATATATATTCTAAAGTTATATGTATCACTTAATCATGTATTGCATGCTTATACATATCTATACCTATGTGCGAAGCCCTTTATGTGCATTTGTGTGTTTTGTAAACCCCAATTTCAAAAACAGCACCATACGTATGTCTTTCAAAACTGACCCGAAAAGCAAATAACCATTAAGGTTAGGACTCGACAATTAATGTCAAGTCACACCTACCCGGAATGGCTAATATTTTCTTTACAATGTAACCCCAATTTAGTTTGTGTCAAAAGCTAAAAATATTTGGTCATTTATGCAAAATAGTGTTAAAACTGAAATTACGCAAATACACTGATTTGAAACACTATTTACAATGTTAGCCTAGCTTAGTCGATGTTTGTGAAACCTGAGGCCAAATGTGCGATTAGGCATTTGGGCTTAGGCCGTTTCTGCAAAATTTCGAAAGCCCGATTCTTAGTCATCACTGCCTTTTAAACTGTTTGCATAATTAAACCTATTTGTTGGACTGGTTACATTTTTAGCCACTTAAGTATGTAAGACAATTTATAAATGTTGTTAATATTTATTTATGACCTCTTTGACATCCCAAAGTAATAGCTCGGTCGGGAACCACTTTTTGTGGCACTCGGGGAAGTACCTAACACCTTCTTCCCTGAGTCACTTGGACTTCTTACCCTTGAATATCTGGAAATATACTTTTATTGAACAAGACCCGACCTTAGACATTTAGGTGACCTAATATACCTTAGAAAACTTATATTAGGTGGCGACTCCAATTTCAAACTCAAGTTACTCAGTTAAGCCCGAGCCTTAACTTGCTCCGAGTTACGTAAAAAGGTGGGTATGACAGTCCCATCTTACACTCAGTATCACCGGTGCAGTTGTTAGTCTTTTCTTCACCTCTTCGAAAGCTTTCAAGCATGCTTCATTGAATTCAAACTACGCATCTTTCTCCAATAACTTGCACAATGGGTTCACTATCTTAGAGAAGTCTTTGATAAAGTGGCGATCGAACCCCGCATGTTCCAAGAAGCTTCTCACACCTTTGACGGTTGTTGGAGGTGGAAATTTGGAGATAACATCAATCTTGGCATGATCCAATTTAATTCCATTCTTGGATACCTTGTGTCCTAGGACTATTCCTTCTTGAATAAGGAAGTGGCATTTTTCTCAATTATGCACAAGCTTTGCCTTCTCACTCCTCTCTAAGACCTTCTCTAAATTTGATAGACAATCTTTAAAAGAATCTCCGACTACCGAGAAGTCATCCATGAAGACTTCCAAAAAGTTTTCCACCATATCATGGAAAAGTGCAAGCATACACCTTTAAAAGGTAGCCGAGCATTGCAAAGTGCAAAAGGCATTTTGCGAAATGCAAAAGTGACATATGGGAATGTGAAGGCTGTCTTGTCTTGATCATTCGCCTCAATCGAGATTTGATTGTATTCCGAGTATCCATCAAGGAAGCAATTGTAAGCACGGCCCACCAAATGATCAAGAATTTGGTCAACGAAAGGTAGGGAAAAGTGATATTTTCTAATGGCATTGTTGAGCTTACAGTAATCCATGCATACTTGCCAACCGGTTGTTGACACCTAATTTTGTCCATCCTGTTTCGATAGCCATTTTTCAGACGAAATTGCATTGATAACCATAATATTACCTTCACCCTGACCCCTATTCAAAATCACTATCTCACACAAGCACGTCAATTAGACTATTTTTAAAGACAATGGCACAAGCTACGTCTATTTACATAATTCGCACGTTTAATTACAATTTTTTGTAACTACTCTTATTTCAGCAAAATTGTATAAATTGTTTTAAAATTCAAAATAATAGTCCTCCTTAGCGCTTTAGTCTTTAAAATTATTTTTCTACTTTTTCCTATAATTTTGTGAGCATTTTATATAATTTTCTACACATTTTTATATATTCTTATACACATTATATACACTTTTATACTTATACATATATACATCTCAGCATTTTGTACACTTCACACCCACTTAGACACGTCGGCGCCATGTCATGACGACGTGGCTTAATCCTAGCCATCCACCCATCTGATCCAACGAGTGAAAGCTATATTTCCATTTTTAATTATACACCCCAACCCGAAACCCTAACTCCTTCTCATTTTCTCACAACACTCAGCTGCCTCTCTCAATGTTCTCTCACGAGAAACCCTAAACGTCGCCTGATGATGGCCATATTTGTATATATTTTGATATTCATCCACTCCTAATTTTGCAGTTATTTGAGTATTTCGTTATTAATAATGGCCAACTAAGATAAGTTTTTGATGTTGCAATTATTAGAATTAGTTCATATTGTAGGGAGCTAATGGACTGGAGTTGGATGCAAAGTGCACAAGTTGAGACACCAGGAAGAATTGATGTTGCATGGGAAACCATTATAAAGGAAATAAAAGGTCTTGGAACTGAAGTAGACAATCCAGAATATATATGGACAAAATGCAAGAAAAAATGCCAAAAATAAAAAGGCCAACACGTAAAAGGCATAAAGACAGCTTGGAGGAGTAATTTGGTTGACCAAATCCTACATTAATTATGAGATGTCTTAAGTTAGTTCCTTACCTTCTCCTAGACGACTTGGGAAATTCTATTACTAGTATATAAGGCAACACATATTGGCATTAAGGAGGGACATAACGTTGGACAACAGGGAAGCTAGGAACACAGCAGCTCTGGGACATCGTCAACACGATTTTTTTTCCTTCTCTTTTTCTTAATTCTAGTTTATTAGTTCTTGGGTTGTGGGATCTCCATGAATGTTGATATTTGGATGATAATTTAATTTTATTAGTTTATCATATTGGGTTATTTATTAAATCCTGAACTTAATTATTTGATTGCTTGATCACCAATTGAATACTATTTATAAATCTTGAATTGAACTTAGGAAAGCGAATTCTTGATTGCAATAGGATTTAATAGAGCTTGTTCTTGAACCTGGGCATCGGGGAATAGATTCACGGATAAGGACAGGAATATACCTATTCGCCTTGCTTAATCACTTTCACAGGAATTATTATTTCATTCTTGTTAACTTCTGATTCCATACGAATATAGGCGTTGGATTAACTTGAATAGGCGAGCAAGATATCAGAAGAGTCTTGCGAGCAATACTAATCCTATCGATTAGTAACTCAGATAAATTAATAAGTCAAATTAACGGAAGAATTCAACAAGATTGGTAGATTTTCCATAACCCTAGAACATTCTCCCCTATTGAACTCAACTTCCTACTTGTTCAATTTTCTAGATAATTACTTAGTTTCACTAGTTAATTTAGGTTAGATTACTTCTCATAAACTATCATAATCTTTTTTAATTAGAAAATTAGAAATTGTTTGATCTAGTTAATAGTTAATCATAAGTCTCTGTGGGAACGATACTTGATCTTATCACTTTATTACTTGCCGACCACGTATACTTGCGTGTGCATTTTTGGGAGCAATAAGTTTTTGGGGCCGTTGTCCGGGACTTAGAAATTAGCTATTTTTCTAGATTTGACTTTTACTTTTTATCTATTCAAGTTTTTCTAATTTATTTAGTTTTAAAATTTAGTTTAGTTTATTATTGTGTTACTTGTCTTGACATGGCATCTATTAATGAAATTGGTCGAGTGATGGTTGCCCAAATTTTGATGATCTATGTCTACTTTGACCCACTAGAGAAAAAATTTTCCAACTCTTTCAACCCTACGAGAGTGGTTATGTGAATTTTCTACAATATTTGATTGGAAATTTTACAAAATTGTGTGGTGGTCAGTGGAATGATTGTCCTAAATGTCATATTCCTTCCCCTAATAAATTATGTGATGATTCTAATAAAGTTTTCGAGTTTGATAGGAGCTATAAAGTGCAGGTTGTGAGCCAAACTTGGCTTAAAGATCAAACTCAACTATTAGAAGCATATGGATTTCAAGAGTGAACTTATACATATGACGAGACGGTTTATGGAAGAAAGAGTGGAGCATAGACAAGAGATCGACCAATTTGGCTTGTCTATTCATGATTTGGAGGCGAATTTGAGTGATATGATTGAGGCGTTTGATGCTGAATTACCAAATTTCGTGGATAGTATATTTGAGTTACAAGAAGAGCTTAGGAGCCTAGTTGAGGAGTAAACACTGAAATTCCAACCATTCGATCTAAAAGATGATGATGCCAAGGTTGAAAAATTATCACTAGAGTCATGTGAAGAAGATGAAAATATCATGATTGAAGACTCTAGTATTTGTAAAAATGAGGGTGTCAAGAATGATATAATTTTGGAGTTAGGGCGCACTCGGCCTCATTCTATACGCTTTTCAACATTGTGTTTGGATGGCGACATGACAATCGAACCCTTCGAGCCAATAGAAAAGTCACGGGAGGAGGAACAAGGTGCCTACATTCTAAAATTTATGATGTCGAGGAGACAAAACGACATCCCTCATTTATAGGCTAAGAGGTGCAAAATGCGACAATTATCTTCTTGGTATTTTTGAGTTTGTGCCACCACCCCAAGAATATAGCCGTAAGCTTGAAAACAAATTCGGGAGACGATTTATTAATTCAAAGTGGAGACAAAACTGGTGAAATTTATCCACATCGTGCCGCGGCGTTAAATCAAGCGCTTCTTAGGAGGCAACTTAAGTTTTATCCTTTCACTTTCTTAGTCATTAAATTGTTCTCTTTTTCCTTTTTAATTTTTCTTAATTGTTAAACTTTTTCTAGTACAATTTAGTAAACAAGTCATGAAAGCAATGAAAAATAGTAGAAAAAGAAGTGAGGAGGGTGTCTAATATTTTGAGACACAATACTAATGAAACATAGCTGAAAAAGAGAAAAAAAAATTCAAGAAAACTAAGGTCGCTTGGCCTCAGCCTGAAATATATATATTGTACCAGTTATTGAGGCCGTGAAGTATTAGCTAACGCGTGCAATGTAGCATTCTGTTTTAATTTAGAAAGATAATTTTGGAGCATAGGTAAGTTTAGAATTCTGAAGTTTTCACACCTTCTCATATTTTTCTCAAGTCTTTCGCTCCCTCCTCTTTCAAACTCTCCTTCACGATCTCATACACACACCAAGCACCACCACTGGACACACTCTATTCCACCACCAGAAATCAGGTACGCCCCCTTCCTTCTCCTCTTTCTCTCTTCCTCTGCTGCTGCTACCTGAATGATTCCACTTCCTCCGCCCCGAATCTGGTTGTTATTTTTAATGGTATTTCACTTGATATTTTAATTAATTGGTGTCAATCTGATTGTGGGAAGTGTGGAGAGGTACAATAGTTGTCTGATTGATTTCCCAGGAGTTAAAAGGATTATTGACACTGTTGGCTTTGAAACAGTATGTCCTGAACTCTGCATACCAAATGCTCTATAAAATGCCCCAGTGAACTTTTTGCAATAGTTTGTCGAAGTCTGAGTAGTTGAGCTATATATAAGATTTGTGGGCATAAGTGTAAGTTCTGAGCGGTTGGTCGAGGGATTAGAATGCTAGTTGGGTAACTTGAGCGACGTCGACGCAACATGTCAATCGTTTGGTAATGAAATTGCTTGCTGCCATTGTGTTCGATCGAAGTTTGCAACTTTATTTTGGCTTAGTATCTTCTGTGCTTCATGAACTAGTTTAGCATAAGTGTGGGTTGCTCATATCCTTGTCGCGCACATTGTTGGCTTTTATTAATTGAGTTGTTTTAATAAAATTGTCCCTGTACATGAGGGAAATCTGGGTACTGGAGCTATAGGCTAGAAAGAGTGTTCTTATGGCATTCTAAATTGGCAGCTGGTTGAGTTTTAAGTGTGGGGTACATGGAACATTGTATCAATATGTAAGTTCAACATGATAAAGGGAAAGAGAGCGTCGATGAAACAAGTTGTTTGTTCTAGTTTGAGTACAACTAATGGTCAATAAGATTTGAACATGTTGTAATTTTACAAGACATGAACAAGTTGTTTCTCTTTCAGGATTATAGTACGCTAATTATCTATGCAGTTAGATGAATGGCTTGTCTTAACAGTGTAACGTGATGCTGCCTAAGATTTATGTGAAATCTGATAGTGTTCCTTTTGAAAAGATGAGAAGCCTGTCTAACTATTTTGTTGAGCATGTGCAGCTATTAGTAATTGTTAGATTCCATGTTCTGGCCTAAACCTAAGTTGCTCTGACACCGGTACGGGTGTCCGACACGGGTGCGGATCTAGAGGTCGGATCCTTCAAGATCTAAATTCTAAGATTCGGGGATACGGATCCTATTACGGATACGGGTACGGGGATTCGGCTAAAAATAATTCAAAAAATTAAAAATAGAGTTTTAATCCGATCCTACACTTTTTGTTGGCCTTAAGAAACATTTCCCCTTTTGATTTTCTGTTGAGGTACTGTAGGAAGACATCATTAGAGAGGTAATTACTACAAAATTATCCTAGCTTTTGGTTTCACTTTCGGGAATCAAATTGTATCTTGTTTAGAACTTTTCCGCCGCCCGTGGTCAAAGTACCCATAAACGTTTGACCATATCCGACACGGATCCCACACCCACACCCATACTAGTGTCGTGTCGACACGGGTGCGGCACCAAAAGTGCCGTATCCGAGCAACTTAGGCCTAAACTGGATACCATGTTGGCACTTTTTGGAAATAGATGGAACAGAGAACATGAATAAGTGGAAACACGTGAAAAGAAAAGGTTGACAAAGCCTTAAGATTGTGGTGCAAGTTGGTTCCGCATTACCTGTTGTTGCCCTTTAAAGGAGGCTCTCTGTCGACTACATAAAGGAAGTTCCTTACCACTCTATTTGCTTTTTTATTGTTATGTTCATTGAGGACATTGCACAATTTTAAGTGTGGGGTGAGGATTCCTATGTTTTCCTACTTACTTTTGATTATTTGTCAGTAAACGTCTTTTATTTGTTTCTTGCATTCTAGTTTAGTTTTGATTATTAAAAAATCTAAAAAACATGAAAATACCAAAAATCGAGTTAATTTTTATTTCCTGTAGTTTTTTTTTGTAGTCTTTTATAAATTTTTGGAGTAGATAATAATCCCCCGTGGTTTTTCTTTAGGACTCGGTTCTTTTCCATGGGATGTACACTTAAACCGAGTACTTTTTATTCCTTTTAGATGGTTTTAGTTGTTGTAGTAGAAAGAGAGAAGGAAATCTCTTAGCTTAATTCATTATAACTAGAGCCTGATGATACAATATGTGATGGAAAAAGAACCGTTAGGAGAGTAGGGAAGGGCCTGATTCTTAGCTTTAACTCAACTGTATTTGCCCAAGTCCTATGGTGTCCACTACATGTTGAGCACATTATTTTTCCCTATGTACTTAAATATTTGTGAATATGGCCTTTGATTAGCAGTGATGAAGAGAATGAACATAAGTTTTCCCCTATGACCAAAAGGATGATTGAATTGAAATAACTAGTTTTGATAGCCAATGAAGGGGAATGATGCAAGGAAGGTAAAAGAGAGAAAAAAAAAAAAAAGGAAAAACATGTGCAAAGCACAAGAAAGAAAAGAGAGATAAATGATGGGGGCAATGTCCTATGATCGGTTAAGGGTGAAAAATAAAATCTCGAGTATGAACACGCCAAAGGCACTCTAGTGAGGTTGATGTGTCTCATTGTACTCCTATGTCCCCAATCATCCAAGTGATGTGAAAATCATGAAAAATACCCCATTATTGACCCATGAGGCTTGAAAATGGAAGTTGAAGTTAATTGTAATATCTGTTATTTTATTATTTAAAATTAAGTGAATTCTCTAAAGTCTTGCGGCTTAGGTCCATTGTTTCATTATTGAAGTCGTAGGGGAAAACAATCACACACAGACTATGGACCCTTGAATATGGTACTTGCATGAGAGTTAAGCTAATTCATCAATCTTATTTCCCGAATGTACTTAATGGGTTGTGATCTTCATATTGTGGAAGGCTTTGGTGTTTTGAGTTAGGTGAAACCATAGAGAAAAAGAAAGACCTCTAGCATTGTGAGCTTAAATGAGAATTGTGGCGTAGCAATAGTGTTGACGTCCCTTCAGTTTAATTGTTGAGTTGTCTAAGTGAGTTGTCGAGTTTGGATTGCTCGAGGGCAATCAATAGCTTAAGTATGGGCTGTTGATGTTGGCCATATTTGAATACATTTTGATATTCATCCACTCCTAAGTTTGTAGTTCTTTGAGTATTTTCGTGATTAATAATTCCCAACTAAGATAAGATTCTGATGTTGCACTTATTAGAATTAATTCATATTGTAAGGAGCTAATGGACTGGAGTTGGATGCAAAGTGTACAAGTTGAGACACCAGGAAGAATTGGTGTTGCATGGGAAACAATTATAAAGGAAATAAAAGGTCTTGGAATTGAAGTAGACAATCCAGAATATATATGGACGAATCGCAAGCAAAAATGCCAAGAAAAAAAAGGCCAACACATAAGAGGCATAGAGACAGCTTGGTGGAGCAATTTGGTTGACCAAATCCTACATTAAATTTGAGATGTCTTAAGTTAGTTCCTTACCTTCTCCTAGAAGACTTGGGAAATTCTATTACTAGTATATAAGGCAACACATATTGGCATTAAGGAGGGACTTAACGTTGGACAACAGGGAAGCTAGGAACGCAGCAGCTCTAGGACATTATCAACACGAGTTCTTTTTCCTTCTCTTTTCTTAATTCTAGTTATAGGGCTGTGGGATCTCCATGAATTTTGATATTTGGATGTTAATTTGACTTTCTTAGTTTATGATATTGGGTTATTTATTAAATCCTAAGCTTAATTATTTGATTGCTTGATCATCAATTGAATACTATTTATGAATCTTGAATGTGCGAAAGAAAATTCTTGATTGCAACATGATTTAATAGAGCTTGTTCTTGAACCTGGACATCGGGGAAAAAATTCACGGATAAGGATAGGAATATACCTATTCCCCTTGCTTAATCACTTTTACAGGAAATATTAATGCATTCTTGTTAACTTCTGATTCCATGGGAATATAGACGTTGGATTAACTTGAATAGGCGAGCAAGATATCGGAATAGTGTTGTGAGCATCATTAACCCTGTCGAATAGTAACTCAGACAAATTAATAAGTCAAATTAACGAAAGAATTAAACAAGATTGGTAGATTTTCCATAATTCTAGAACATTCTCTCCTATTGAACTCAACTTCCTACTTGTTCAATTTGCTAGATAATTACTTACTTTTACTAGTCAATTTTAGTTTAGATTACTTCTCATAAACTATCACAATCTTTTCTTGATTAGAAAATTAGGAATTGTTTGACTTAGTTAATGTTGACACCAAATTTTGTCCCTCCTATTTTCAAAATCAAAAGTTTTCAAATTTTAACACGATGGTGTATCCACTCTTGCCTCGTCCATTCTTTCCAAATTACCTCCTCATAATAGCCTGGCAATCGAGGCCATTTTCAAAAGTGTCGTCTCAACTCATAGCTTTTTTTACAACCATTGCAATTACTTCTATTTTGACAAAATTATCCAAAATTATTTTTAGCCTCAAAATTACAATTTTTATGCATTTTAGTCTTCCTAACATTTTAAAATTAATTCCCCAATTTTTCTATATTTTAAAATCCATTTTATACTATTTTATACCTATTTATACACTATTTATACATATACACATACATACATATACACGTATATGCACACACATGCGTACACATCAGCCTATTTTCGCCACATTCGCGCCTACGTGGCTTAATCCTAACCCTCCGTTGATTTGATCCAACGGCCAGGATTAAACGATCCCTAAACGATCCCCTAAACCCACACGACCTTTCCCATTTCCCCGATCGGACCCTAGAACTGTTTCTCTCTCCTCCTTTGGCGAAACAATTGCCACCTATTTCAAAAGTGTCGTCTCAACTCATAGCTATTTTTACAACCATTGCAATTACTTCTATTTTGACAAAATTATCCAAAATTTTTTAAGCCTCAAAATTACAATTTTTATGCATATTAGCCTTCCTAACATTTTAAAATTAATTCTCCAATTTTTCTATATTTTAAAATCTATTTAATACTATTTTTACACCTATTTATACTATATATATATGCACACACATGCGTATACAACAACCTATTTTTGCTACATCCGCGCCTACGTGGCTTAATCCTAACCCTCAGTTGATTTGATCCAACGGCCAGGATCAAACGATCCCTAAATGATCCCCTAAATCCACACGACCTTTCCCATTTCCCCAATCGGACCCTAGAACTTTCTCTCTCTCTCTCTCTCTCCTCCTTTGGCGAAACAAATCGCCACCCTTTGTCGATCACTTTTCCAGCTATTTTAGCCGGAGAAAATTAGGGGAAATAACATCACGTGTTCCCCTCAAAGTCTGCTACAAAACCCATATAGTTTTGTTGATGTTTGGGCAAGGACGAGATTCGACCCTTGACAACTGTGACACCACCGCCAAGAAACAGCTTCGGCGGGGTTCAGGCCATCGATTCAAAGGTGTTATCACCTAAGCGGTGTAAAAACCCCCATTCGAAGTTAAATTTATAACGGTTCACGATTGACCCGATTCTAGTAAACGGGTAATCCTCTCTTCTTTTGATTCTGTGAAACCTATGTGACTCTATGCATAAAATCTCCTATGTTTTCTATGAATTAACAGGATTATTGTCTTCACTTGTTGATTAATTGATTTGCATGATTTACGACCTCTGTGAATTGTTGATTTTTTTTAAGACACTACAGTGAGCCTGTTTTACACTTTGGTTCTTGACACGATTAGGGCTAAACTCCGTGCTATCTCGTTTGAATCTAAAAACTTAAAACTGTATTGGTTTGTCTGAATTGTTTGAATTATCCCACTGTGCATTGCTTGTGTAATTTTATGACTCATCTAATTAAAATCTGAACTGGTGGATTAATTTACATGATTCAAGGGATTTTGATTGATATTGATTTGAATCTGTGAGTAGAATTTAGAAGGTAAATTAACACGATCACTGATATTTGCATCTTTTGAGACCTGTCGAAATTCAAACCTGTTTGTGGATGGATTTGGGGAACCTAGACTATGTTAAGTGTGAGGGGAGGGTTTTCAAATCAATTTAGGATTGATTTACCTCATAACTAGAGGTTGATTACTTTATTTTGGAAGATTGACTCAAGTCTGTCCCCTGTTATTTTTGGAAGACTATATTTACTTACCATGATTAACATGCACCCGTTGATCTTCAAAACCCCTACTTCTCACCTATATAAACTACTTTCTTTTCAACTAAAGGAACAAGCTTCTCAACACTGAAAAATTCAGAAATACACACTGGTATACTTTAATTCTACACAGCTTTTGGCATTCACTTCTTCTTGTTTACTTGCTTCCCTGGAAAGATCACCACTGCTTGTGTTGAGTACTGGTCTTGCCTTCCCTTTTTGCTATCTGCATTCATATTAGTTTCACAATACTCAAAGGTATTCCTTCACTTACTATCATCTATTACATCTATGTGTGTTTGCATATTCTTATCCTACTCTTGTTTTATTTAAACTACTTGTACGCATGGTTTTCCCTTGGTTCTGGGTATTCTGATAATCCTAAGAAATCCCTGCGCACTTAAAAAACCATGCCTATGTTTACTAAGGGGATATAGTTAAAATTGTAAGGCTGGTACTCATTCTCTGATAACCTGTGACATCTATGTGCATATATGTCTGCCCAGCGTGCTCTTGCTCTGTCTCTGCTTTGCATAAATTGTTGGCACTTTGCCTTGCTTTGAGTCTGGAGAAGTTCTGTCTAAACCTAAAAGAACTTCTGCATCCTTATGATATGCAAAAGGGCTATGGTTTCCTGCATGGTTTACCTTGGCTTGAACTGCTACTGTCTAAGGCAACTCTGGAATAACTAGGGTGCTTATCTGTTACTTAATAACTGGGTTTGGTTAATGGCCCCGCTGACCTTTCTTTCTGCAGCTTATGCAAAGGTAACTAGGTTGTAGTTACACCCCTTTAATGTGTTTAAAAGTTGGGGAGAAGCTCCTTTCTTCTCTGATTAAATCTATGCCTGATTGAACTGTTTAAAGTACTGCTGGACCTCTACTTTATGATTTCCCCTTAGAGACTGTCCCATTTCATGTACATTCTAGGATTCCTTGCCTGTATAAATTAAAACAGGGGCTTACAGTGTATGCATAGCCATCCAGGGGCCTATTCCTTACCTCTTTACTCCTATATGTTGTAAAGCATGACATTTAGGACTTTTCACAAGCATTCTTTGATATTAAAACTGACAGTTGCATGCTATTTCTTAAAACTACATAATCTGTGAATGAGAACACTGCGTTAGGCTTGAAATATTGTGACAACTCACTGTTTTAAACTAAGAATCACTTGATAGGGGCTATTTGTGTTATTTGAGTCTAAATTGAACTATTTCTGAAAAATAGAATCTGCCCCTCTTTTGTATGAATGATCTGGGCCCAATAACGTTTTCAAAATAGGCCCTTTATGTGCATAAATCGATTTTGACCACAACTTATGCCCGTATACACTAATCTAATAGTGTATAGGGGTGTATAAAGTACTTGGGGTCGTTTATACTGTTTAAAGCTATATATTTTAAAGTATAACCATCATTTAGATCATGTATTTGCATGTAGATATCTATATATACGTATTATTACGTGCGACAGCCCTTTGTTTGCATTTATGTGCTTTTGTGAACCGCTTTTTTTTTAAAAAAAAAGCCTCTTTGCCTATGTATATTTCCAAAATCCGACCCCTACACAAAAAAGGCCATTAAGGTTAGGGCCCGACAATTAATGACGAGTTGCACCGATTTTATTTTAAAACAAGCCCCTTTTTGGTTTTCTTGTTAAATCTGATATTATTTACAAAAAAGTACTATTTGTGCAAAACCCCTCGCATGCCGATTGCATATATGAATTGGAGTTGAATACTCATTTGTATGTTCACACATACCAACGATTAGGCGTCAGATAAGGCCGTAAACTATGATTAGGCTCGAAATATAGGTCGTATATGAGAACCGTTTATACATATGTGTTTGAAATTGCATATACCCTTGAACTAGAATTAAATTCCCCAAGTTAGTAATTCGTAACGATATATACTCTTTTTATCCCAAAACATAGACTCAGACGGTAACCACTTTTTGTGGTACTCATGGAAGTGCCTAACACATTCTTCCCCGAGTCATTTGGACTTCTTACCCTTATAGAATCTCTAGAATTGACTAGTTGCCCCATTGAACTTGACTGTAGACATTTAGGTGACCTAATACGTCTTAGAAATTATATTAGGTGACGACTCCAATATCTAAACTCAAACGAGTTCACCCATTCAAATCCGAAACCCGACTCGCCTTGAGTTGAGTCCTAAATCGGGTATGACAAAATGACGACTCCGCTGGGGATACTCAAACTCCTAACCAATATCGAGTCTCTATTTTAGGATTTATTTGATTATTATCTTGCTATTCCTTATTATTATCACCGTACTAACTTGGTTTCTTTTTTGCTTTTCTTTTCAAAGTATTTATTTATTGTATTGAATTTAAATTTCAATGTGACATTTGCATATTCACTCATACTCCCCCACTCCTGGAAAACGACACTTTACACACACACGGCGATTACGTGGATCCCACGGTCGCTCCACCACCAAAACACCTTTTAAGAGGAACATTTTTGAATATAGTTGGTCTGTGGTACAACCAACAATTTCAAATGATCCCACTCCTCGGCCATCTGCCCTGGGGAACTGTGTGTAGAATTACACCGCTCTTCTAATGTAATAAGCATGCATCATGCCGTAGGAAGGACTCCCCGTGAGCCGACTAGTTTTCAACTTGTCCAAATTACCTAAACGGGTTTCCTACTCCAAAGGGACGTTTGGACATGATTATGTGCATTTGAGAGAAAAGAAAAGAAAAGAGAAAAAAAAGTAAGACGAGAATGAAAACGCATTTTTGATTTGTTCAATTATTCTCAAAGGGGACGGGGTTTTTAAACTTATTTCCTCCTTATTTTTAGGTCACAATGAGTCAAAACTTTCATCGTTTTGGAATGACTATGGGCGCACCTCCTTTGTTAACAATTGGTGGAGCAACTTGTCACTAGGAGAGCAAACCGAAGTACGTCAATACTTGGGTCATTTGGTTTCACTACTAGAAATGGAACCATGTAGGGAGATGATCGAAGCATCAGTGTCGTTTTGGCATGGGAAGTTGAACGTGTTTAGATTCGGGGATGTCGAATCAACACCTTTGTTGGAAGTAATAGGAGGGTTTGTGTCATACTCGGGATTAGACAAACACCATTGGCAAGGGGGTTGCATACTAGCACCTAGCGTCCCCACAGCTGACGAATTTCGTAAAAAGTTAGGGATGGTAGCAAGTGTGGATATGAGATTTTTATAACAAAAGAAGATACCCTTTTCCTATTTCCACACTCGGTTCGGGTCTTTGAGTGCGTTCGATAAAAATAAGAAAGAATTCGAATCCTATGGTGATTGGAGGAGGGCTAGACCACTTAGATTTGCTATTTGTTTCATAGGAGTGATGGTGTTCCCCGAGAGTTCAAGCCACGGCATATGTTCAAGGCTTGTCATGGTTGCCGATGCAGTGTTCAATGGAATTGATGGCTATCATTATACCATAGTTCCTATGATAGTAGCAGACATTTATCGGGCTTTGGGTTGTTGCAAAAAATTTCCAAGGGTGCAATCTTCTAGTACAAGCATGGTTCAAGGAACATTTAAGGAAAGCAAGAGGGGTGCAAGCATTGTCCAAACCGGCCGGTTAATACTACTTGACTGGAGAACGATATGAGGTTTCAAAACTCAAACAACCAAGCAGCACAGAAAAATAGGTAAAATTATTTGAAAACATAACGGAGGACTCAATCCAGTGGATGTTCACTTGGTTTCCTTCGTCAGATTTCATCATTAGTTCTAAGAGGGCATCCTTTATGATATTTATGGGGTTAAGAGCTCTCCAACCTTACCAACCGTTGAGAGTAATGAGGCAAGCTGGGAGGAAGCAAATTATACCATTGATACCAGATACAAAAGACTATCGGTTTGATTGCATTGAGATGTCGTTCCAAGGGTCAAGAGCATTAGGAAATCTGGGGTAGGAAGACAAGTCATGGAAGAAGCATCGCTAGCACCTGATAGATACAATGCTGGATGCGAACCAAACTACAAAAGCTGGTTACGCTCTAGGATAAAGGGAAATGTGGTAGTAGGGCCAAGTCGAGGGAACAACATAAGAGATCGTGAGGCAGAGGCTCAAATTCGATATCGAGAGTTTATGTTAAAAGATTTCAAAATGGATAAAGAAAATAAAGAATAGATCGAGGTATGGAAGAAGCGTACATTAGGACTAGAGGAGAAGATAGAGGCATTGGGGACAAAACTTGAGCAGTAGAATTCGGAGTGTGCAAAGGTGGACATTCTACATTTGGTAGCGGCTAAGGGATACTTAACCAAGGCTATGGAAGAAGTCAAGGAAATCACGCAAGAAGCAAAAAGATCCAAACTAGAGGAGGAGCGTGTTGCCTAGTCAAAATGTCATTTTCATTTCTTCTTTTCTGTCTTACTTTTCCAAAATTATTGTCATGTACTGATTACAAATTTTGGGGGAATTTAGAAGAATAATTGGCCACAAAATGCGTATTTATTCTTTTTGCATAATGACAAACCTAGGAAGGCTATACGTCCTTGGCACGTAATAGTCCATTAGTAAACCTACGCCAAAGGTTAAAAGGGTTTTTAACCCGAAAAGTGACAAATTGCATCTCTGCATTGATTCGAAGAAACGTTTGCATGAAACATTGATTGTCTGTTTGAACATGATCAAAACTATAAGAATGTTTTGGTCTTTACCTTTTCTTGTTTTGTTTTCAGACTATGGCTGCAAAGGGTGCTCTCCAATTTGAGATCGTTTCCCGACCTCCTCACTTGATCAGACTTTGGTGGGAGGATTTTGCCGTTGTCAGCAAAGCTCATGTTCAAAAGATGTTGGGGGAATTGGTAGCTCTCAAAGCCTACACCATTATGCCCGGTTTGGTTGAAGCTGCTACACATTTCTGAGATTACAAAAGGGCTGTGTTTCACTTTAATGGTTTCGAGTTGGCACCAATGTTGGAAGAATTTGGAGGGTTAGCAGGACTAGAGCCTGGACCCGAGACCATGATTTATCCCTGAGACGTGGATACTAAGGTATTTATTGAACTGCTGGGAGCTCCCTATGATCCATACGTCGAGGGAGTACATGATAGGAAACTCATGTTGGAATACTTGCATTCAAGATTTGGAGATCCAACACTTAGGCATGAGTGGACTGGGTCATGGGAAATTCAAGACTGGAATGGACCGAATCCAATGTTTTCATTGTTGCTTTTCTAGGAAGCATGGTTTTCCCCGAGAAAGGAGGTAAGATCGACATAAGGCTAGGGAAAGTAGTAGGGGGACTGCGTAAAGGTGCTTTCAAACGTCAAGTAAGCTTGGTGCCAATGATTTTGGGAGAAGTTTATAGGGCATTAACCAAACGTAGGTGATGAGGAGATTTCTTCAAAGGATGTAACTTGTTGCTGCAACTATGGTTGATAGAGCATTTGCACAGTGTTCCCATCAGTCCGGTGGCACCAAAACCCTCTTGACAAGGAAGGATCCATTCACATAGCACCCGCATGGCTGGAAAAGTGGCATGGGAATACCCTGCAAACATGGAAGGTAGGTACACCAAGTTGGGAGAATTCAAGAGGTGAAATGGCTGATTGAAAATTGTGCCGGCTTCGTCGTCTCCATACAGGGTCAAGATATTACTTTCTGGAATCTGATTGGATTCCGAGGAACTCATCACTATGTTCCCCTAAGGATCCTCTGGCAAGTGGGAATGACACAGCAAACTACGTAGTTGACTGAGGGAAGAAGCTTCAATGTTGACATAAAAGACATCGAACATCCAATGGTTGGCACTATACTGACAATGTGGGAGAAGAGGCTCACTATGCAATTTTGTCGTGGTCGAGACAGTAAGGTGAACCCCGCAGCCATTCTAGCCTATCCTCAATGGCTCAATGAAGACAAGGCGAGATTTCGGTCTAAGACTATATTGAAAAGAAAAACCAAAGCTCCAAGTACTGCTGAAAAGTACAAGAAGCTGAAGCGTGAGTTTGATTTAGGAAAGAAGGAGTTAAGGGTGACACCAGAAAGGGAAATGAGGAGGCAATACAAGGATAAGATTAAAGGGGACGAACTCAAGTATTGGACTGGCAAGGTCATGACTGCAAGGCAAGCTGCTGGGAATTTACAAGATTTGCTCAAATGATGGGGAGAGTATTTTAAGTCAGTACCACTGGAGAAGAAAGAAGAAAAAGGAATAGAAATCTGCGAGTTCTTCATAAAAGCTCTGGGTGACATGGAAGCTGGGAAAGACCTGATGGAGACATTTGTTGATCCTTCACTTATGAGTTTGGCCCACAAACCGAAGGAAGAAGCCAAAGAAGATGCTGGAGCTGATATTTGAACCTGAAGTCTCTTTGCTTGGCAGCTAGTCTAGTCGTATCGTGTCAAGTCGATTTGTCCTTTCTTTGTTGTCTTTTTCGTCTTAATCGAGTCATTAGTGGTTGTAATAAAGCCAAGCAAATTAAATAAAATTTTCTTATTTTTGGGTTTCAGACTGGTGATGATTATGTTTATTCAAACGAAATGATGTGTTTGGTGCAAACGTTACTTCGAATCCGCGATACGCCCACCTCTGGCACAAAAGAGGTCCCATGCATGATAGGACGCGATTTTATTCAAACTAACGTATACTCACATTTTATCTTCTTGTTTTTGATGTGTCAGTTCCCAAGTCCCTGATAATTTGGTTTGTGCATTCTGGCCGCACCACAATACCGGTTGAGGTCCAAAGGATCGATCCCAACACCGTCCCCTTTACCTACAAGAACAAGGACGAGACGAAATATCATGGCTGAGTTTGACAAAGTTGGAAATGGAACTTCTGAGAAACAAGGCATGATCGCCTATGAAAGTTATGCTAAGCTGGAGCGGAGGTTGCTGGAACTGGAAAATAGGATTCCCCTGGCCCGTACTGATGAGATCATTGAACCAAACCAACCTGCTCGCCCTCATGGCAAAGACCCACTCTACCCATAAAAAGACGTTCCTTACCTTACCTACACTGCACCACCATAAGCACCACAAAACAACTTACCCTCCTTCACCGTTGAAACCAAAACCATCGCATCACCCACCAAGGATCATGAGATGTACGCATGGACTAAGGAAGACCCAGACAGCACCAAAGAGCTTGTCCAATGGTTGGTTGAGAAGTTCAAGCAACTCCAAGACACCAAAGGAACCCGAGTGCTAGCTTATGAGGACCTCTGCTTGTATCCTTACTTGAAGCTACCCGAAGGCTACAAGACACCTAAGTTCAACATATTCGAGGGTAGTAGGGATCAAATGGCTCACTTAAGATGTTAATGCGATAAATTGATTGGAGTTGGACACGATGAAAAGATCCGCATGCAATTGTTCAACCGCAGTCTGACTGGAGATGCGCTAGTATGGTACTCTAAGCAACAAACAAAGAAGTGGACAAGCTGGGAAGCAATGGCTGGAGACTTTGTTGACAGTTTTGGGCACAACACTGATGCTATGCCCGATTGCTTCTATTTGGAGAAACTGAAGAAGAAGCCCACTGAAACCTTTAGAGAATTTGCAACTAGATGGAGATCCGAAGCTGCTAAGGTCCAACCTCCCATGGAAGACACTGTGATAGTGGTGACTTTCATCCGCATATAAGAGGATGTCTATTTTGACAAGATGCTGAATTTGCAAGACAAGAAGTTTGGAGAATTGATCAAGATTGGGGATATGGTCGAAGATGGACTGAAGACTGGAAGAATTGTTAGTTTGTCCGCACTACAAGCCGCTAACAAAGCCCAACAAGCTGGAACCACTACAACCTCAAGAAAGAAGAAGGACGATGTCTCCTTCGTGGCCGCGTCACTTGACCACTCTCCCACTCATAACCACTACTACCAAACACCTCCTCCATCCTACCCATACATGCAACCCACATCCACCTACCCAGTCAATAACACCCAGCCCACGTACCAAAATCCACCACCACAAAGACCGACATACCCGCAAAGTCCCAACTACTGAAATACCAACACGTATTCACCCAGGCCTCACGCCAATAACCACCCAAGACCTAAAAGAAACTACATCCCGTTAGCTGAATCTCCCACCCAGTTGTTCGAGAGACTCAAAGCAGCTGGCAACATACAGCCCGTGCCATTCAAAATACAGCACAAATCTCTGTTTTGGCTTTGCTCCTCAAGTCAGAGATCCACCGAAGTGCTTTGATGAAGGTGTTGGACGAAGCACATGTTCCGGTAGACACTTCAGTTGAAAACCTGACCAACATGGTTGGACAAGTCATGGAGGCCAACCGAATTTCCTTTCACAGAGACGAGCTACCACCTGAAGGGTCGAATCACAACAATGCTTTGTACATCGCTATCAAATGCAAAGACTGGTTCGTGGAAAGAGTTCTGATCAACGGAGGTTCCGGTTTGAACATATGCCCGTTTATCACTCTAAAAAGAATGGGAATTGACCAAAGCAAGATAAGGGAGAGCGATATGAAGGTGAAGGCATTCGATGGATCGCAAAGAAGCACCATTGGAGAGATCGACTTAACCATCATGGTTGGGCCCATGGAGTTCACTGCTGAGTTCCATGTCATGGACATTTCTACTTCCTACAATCTGCTACTAGGAAGGCCTTGGATCCATATGGCTGGTGCGGTGCCCTCTACATTACACCAAACCGTGAAGTTCGAATGGGATCATAAGGAAGTAGTAGTGTTCGGTGAAGGGAACAATTCTATCTACAATGAGCAAACCATATAAGCAATTGAGGGAAATACCGCTGATGGGCAGGCATTCTATACTGTAGAAATTGTGGGAACAGTACAAGGCACTCAAGGAGCACGTCGCAAGAACTACAATTCAAGATGGAATCCCACAGACATAGTCCAAGGAGGTTACACTACACACTTCGCTCCCAAGTTGGTCAACACGCCGCCTGGGTTTGAAGAAAGAAAGAGGAACTTTTACAGCACTTATTAGGATAGCCGAGGCAAAGGCAAGGAAGGAACTAGGTCTGGGAGCTAGTCATGTCTGATTGGGGAGTGTCCTCACGTGAATTTCATAAGACCCTACCAGCTAAGACCGAGAAGCGACCAATGTACTCACCCAATGCTCGTCCCAATTGGAAACACATCTCTGAAGAAACAAAGGGAAAGATAGTGTGGATACCCAAAGCACCTGAACCTGTGGAGGTGGTGCTCGAAGAGCCATATGTACTCCCACAGCCTATAAAATAGCCTGGGGATTGGGTTATAGGTATCATGATCAAACAAGGCTACGAGCCTGGCAAGAGCTTGGGCAAGAACTTGAATGGCATGGTCGAGCCCATCAGAATTGTGATGAGGCCCGACAATGAGAAGGCTGGCATAGGGTACATTGTGACCTATGAAAAGAGCATGGAAGAAGCATCATTGGATTTCAAGTTCTATAAGAAAAGCGCCAAGACTCTCTTGCATATCTTCGTCTCGTCCGGATACTTGGATGGTCGAAAAGGGGAGGTGTCCGCAGCACAAGGAGTAGAGCTGAAGACAGCTGATGCGGAAGAGGATCTGCTGGCAGGAATGCAAAATCTATTAATAGCTTATGAGGATTGCTGTGTGATTCTGGAAGAATATGTTGAACCTCTTGGGCTGACAAAGGCTGGATCTGGAGCAGCACTGAACAACTGGATCAACAATCGGGCCCGAGCTTACCATGGACCTTGGTAGAGCTGAGGGATAAAATGTTATTTTTATGCTTTCAAAAAAAAAAAAAAAAAACCCGACCCTGAGTCGTGGAGTTTGCATTTTTCCCTTTTGCACATGTCTCCCTGCAAACTTTGTTTTGCGAGGATTCATAAATAAAATGTCGCATTACTTCTTGTTTAACTCCTTGCTTTAATCTTTTAATTTCGGCAATATTTTACTTTTTCAGCATTCATACTAATAATCCCGTTGAGTCCATAATCGCAACGTGTAACGAAACAATGCAGCTTGGGGAAGCCGGAGTTGATTATGATGATTTTCATGAAACCACACAAGAGGATTTGAAAGATTTGAAAACAAACCTAAACCAAACTTTGAGGAGACTGAGGTGATAAACTTAGGGGATGAGAAAATCGTGAAAGAGACAAGGATCAGTGTGCATCTCGATGCCGAGGATAAAAAGCGATATGCTGAGTTTCTTAAAGAATATGAGGACGTATTCGCCTGGTTGTACGATGACATGACAGACATAAGCACGGACGTGGTAGCTCACAAATTACCTACCAATCTGGGCTTTCCACCGGTCAAGCAAAAGGCACGAACCTTCAAGTCATCAGTTCTGCTGAAAATTGGTAAAGTAGTAACTAAGCAACTCAATGCAGGGATTCTGAAGACAGTCAAATATCTGACTTGGCTGGCTAATATTGTCCCAGTGCCGAAGAAAGATGGGAAATTCCGAGTGTGCGTGGATTACAGGGATCTAAATAGAGCAAGCCCGAAGGATGATTTTCCTCTGCAAAAATACACATCCTGATTGATAATTGTGCGAAACATGAACTGCAATCCTTCATAGGCTGTTTTGCTAGTTATCATCAAGTTCTCATGGATGAAGAGGATGCCAAGAAGACAGCCTTCACTACATCTTGGGGGACTTATTGCTACAAGGTTATTCCATTTGGATTAAAGAATGCTGGGGAAACTTCCATGAGGGCTATGACAACAATGTTTCGTGACCTAATGCACAAGGAGATTGAAGTCTATGTAGACGACGTGATCATCAAATCAAAGAAGAGTTCGGAGCATCTTGAAAACTCGTGCAAGTTCTTCAACCACTTGCAAAAGTACAATCTGAAACTGAATTCGGCAAAGTGTGTTTTTGGTATTCCGGCAGGGAAGCTTCTGGGTTTCATCGTCAGTAGAAGGGGCATCGAGTTGGATCCGTCCAAGATCAAAGCCATTAAAGAATTGCCACCGCCGAAAAGCAAGAAAGAGGTTATGAGCTTCCTAGGGAGGCTCAATTACATTAGCTGTTTCATAACACAATCTACCGTCATCTGTGAACCGATCATCAAGTTGCTGAAGAAAGACGCGGTGATCGAGTGGACAGAGGATTGCCAAAAAGCATTTGATCCTATAAAGGAATTTGTCTTGCCCGCCTGTGCTGGTTCCACCTGAGCCTGGGCGACATTTGATCTTGTACCTGTCCGTAGTAGATTCGGCCTTTGGTTGTGTATTGGGACAACATGATTCCACTGGGAGGAAGGAGCGAGCCATATATTATCTAAGCAAGAAGTTCACTCCTTACGAAGCCAAGTACACATTGCTGGAGCGCACATGCTGTGTGATGACATGGATAGCACAGAAGTTGAGACACTACTTGACATCCTATTCAACGCTGCTGATATCAAGGATGGACCCTCTCAAGTACATTTTCCAAAAACAAATTCCTACTGGAAAGCTGGCTAAATGGAAAATGCTGCTAAGCAAATTCGACATCACTTTTGTCACTCAAAAGGCGGTAAAGGCTCAGCTATGGCTGATCATATGGCCGAGAATCTAGTGGGAGATGACTATGAACCTTTATACACTTATTTCCCTGACGAGGAAGTTATGTTCGTAGGGGAAGATATCATCGAAGAATATGATGGTTGGAGGCTATTCTTCGATGAAGCAATCAATTTCAAAGGAGTCGGCATTGGAGCGGTGTTAGTTTCCGAGACTGGACAACACTACCCTGTCACAGCCAAACTAAGGTTTCCTTGCACCAACAACATGGCAGAGTACGAAGCTTGCATTTTGGGTGTTAGATTGGCAGTGGATATGAACATACAAGAGCTGTTAGCAATCAGATTATGATTTATTGATTCACCAAGTCCGAGGAGAATGGATAGCGAAGAACGCCAAGATACTGCCGTACCTAGACTGCATAAGGGTGTTGAAGCAAAGATTCACCAAGATAGAGTTCCAGCATGTACCTAGATTGCAAAATGATTCGCGGATGCTTTGGCCACCATATCTTCCATGATCAAGCATCCTGACAAGAACTACATTGACCCAATACCCGTGACAGTGAGGAAGCAACCAGCCTATTGTTATCATATAGAAGAAGAATCGGACGGTCAACCTTGGTTCCACGACATCAAAAGACTTCTCAAAGAAGGAATTTACCCAAAGGATGCAACAAGTCTCTAAAAGAAGACACTAAGGAGGCTAGCAAGTGGTTTCTTTATGAGCGGAGAAGTTTTGTACAAAAGGACACCTGACCTAGGTTTGCTGAGATGCGTAGACGCAAAAGAAACTGCTAAATTGATAGAAGAAATACACTCTGGAGCATGTGGCCACACATGAATGGTTTCATACTTGCAAAGAAGATTTTGAGGGCTGGTTATTTCTGGATGACAATGGAGCATGATTGTAAAAAGCACGCAAAGAAATGCCATCAATGCTAAGTTCACGGAGATATGATTCGAGTGCCTCCTAATGAATTGAACATTATGGGATCGCCTTGGCCTTTTGCCGCCTGGGGAATGGATGTCATAGGACCTTTCGAGCCAGCCGCTTCCAATGGACATCGTTTCATATTAGTAGCCATTGACTATTTTACCAAATGGGTTGAAGCTGCATCGTACAAGTCAGTGACAATGAAGATGGTGTCTGATTTTGTTCGTGACAAGATAATCTGTCGGTTCGGCATTCCTGAGTCCATCATCACCGACAATGGGTCCAATCTCAATAGCGACCTGATGAAAGCAACCTGTGAGGTATTCAAGATCAAGCATCGCAATTCCACTGCATACAGACCTCAAATGAATGGTGCAGTCGAGGCGGCCAATAAGAATATCAAAAGGATATTGCGAAAGATGGCAGACAATTCAAAACAATGGCACGATAACCTGCCTTATGCTCTGTTAGGGTACCGCACCACAATGAGAACGTGAACTGGGGCTACTCCATATTTGTTGGTGTATGGCACCGAGGCAGTGAAACCCGCAGAGGTCAAGATACTATCTTTGAGAATTATCCAAGAGACGCAATTGAAAGACGCTGAATGGATCAAAAGAAGGATAGAGCAATTAGCCCTCATCGATGGCAAGATATTAAATGCGATATTTCATGGGCAATTATATCAAAGGAGGATGGCTAAGGCGTTTAGCAAGAAAGTTCGAGAAAGATTCTTTGAACCTGGGAAGTTGGTACTGAAGAAGATATTCCCAAACCAAGAAGAAGCAAAAGGCAAGTTTGGACAAAACTGGCAAGGATCGTACATGGTTCACCAAGTTTTGAATGGAGGAGCATTGATATTGGTGGAGATGGATGGAGAAGTCTGGCCAAAACCTATCAACTCAGATGCTGTTAAAAGATACAATGTGTAGGAGTTTGTACTGATTAGTGATTTCCTCATTATGCATTACATTATGTAATCTGAACTACGTCACCACTTGATTTCCCAAGTGGTATACGTAGGCAACCTATTCAAGGTTCGGTCGCATAAATACAAAAATTTCATTTTCCCACGAAACGGAAACTGGGGCAGAATTTTTGAGGAACTCTAAAAAATTCCCAAAGGACAAGCATAGATGACACTGGGGCAGAAATTTTTGAGGACCTTTTAAAAATTTCAAATGCAAACTAGGGCAGAATTTTGAGGGCGCCCTCAAAATTCATTTGGAACAGCAGGAAGGACGACAACTTTAGCTTTACACAACGCGACTTGTGACTCAATGGGATAAAATATTTTATTCATTTCCTGTCTTATAAAAGTTTTTCAAAATCATTTGCATTATATACTAGTTTATGCATATCCCTATCAGCTCGGCCAAGGTTCCGTCACTCGTGGACAGCGAACGCGAAACAAGCCAAGAATGCACAAACCAAACCACCCCATACAACTCTGATGCAGCCCAAAGTGCTGATCAAGTACTCGACAATCCACCGAAGTCAATGACAGATCAACCGAGACCAATGACACGAAGCCAAGCCAAGTTGCTCCATGACATGCACATTCAGTTGCCTTGGCCGGGAGGAAGTATGTGTTCGGAGGGAGAATCACAAAGCGCTAGATCCGAAGCCCACATATTCAAATTTGAGCCCGAGGACAAAGTGAGCGAACACCAACTCTTGGCGCCGAGCAGCACAGAACGGAACATAACAAATTGTGTTCGAAGTCAAGTGAGCGCTTGATGACAAATGTGTTCGAGCAAGCAACCAAGTACCGAAGTCAAGGCTGCCGAACACTCATACAAGTGTGATCGAGCAAGCAACCGAGCACCGAAGTCAAGGCTGCTGAACACACTTTAGTTCAGTACTGCGTGGCTTGTTCTTATTGGTCACCTTTGACCATTTTACTTGTTTACCCTTAATATTTCTTATATAAACCTTGTTGCATTCCATTGTAAGTAGTTAGTTTTTTTTTTTGGATATTGAGTAATGAATGAAATTGCCGAGAGCATTTCTTGTCTCCGATGAGAGCAAACCCCAGTGAGGGAGTCTTGGACTTGTGGCTTTCGGTTAATCCAACTGAACATTTCCTCTTTGATCATTTAGTTTGCAAGAGGCAATGTTCTCTTGAGGATTGTTCCATAGTTTAGGTTATTCTTGACTTCCTTTTCAATCGAGCCTTGAGACAAGTTCCTCACTGTTCTTTCGAAACGAAGCAAGTCTTGTCTTGCTTCTATCTTTTTATCTTGTTTTCCGCTGTTGACTCGGTTGCTAGACTTATCTTCGAATTTAGCTTGCACCATCTTGGTATTAGAGCACAGTTTGGGCTTGTTTCTACAACCCCAAATCCTGTTCAAAGTTTATTTTTAAAATTTCGTGTGTTTGTGTCTCTGTTTTCCATTTCGTGTTCTTGTTATTGTTGGTGTTGTTATCTTACAAAAAAAAAAGTAGAAAAAGAAAATTCCAAATTTTGGTTGATATGTTGGTTGTTTAAATCAAACAACCATTGATTCTTGATCACCATTGTTTCCTGATTTCAACGAGCACCTGTCGTACACGATTGACGACTAGGGTTTCGTCGTGAAATTTTGGACTGTTTTGAACATTGGTGGTGACTGAAACTTGAACCCCAGCATGAATTGGATGATGTCGATGAAGACTGGTAGTTCTTGAGTATTTTGTGGTTATTTTGTGCTTAAAACTTTCGAAGTCAATGATTTAAACCGTCATCCGTACGCCGGAAAATTGTTACCATCGTAACAGTGTACGGACACGAGGAGCTGAATCTTAGCTCAAAGGACTTTGAATTGATTTCCTCCAATTGTTGTTGTACCGGAGTTGGAAGCACCCAAAATTCTATTGAAAATCTTGGTCAGTGAACGAAGTTAAAGCTGTCTGTACGCCGGAGCTAAAAGCTTCACGGTTCCATTGAAGAAGAAAGGGGTAAAGTTTCAAATCCAAAAACCCCAGGTGAAATCGTGTCGGCTTGAAAAGGGAAAGCGGATAAGGTAAAGCCCTATCCGTACCAAGGAGGGAACACTCTTGTACGGAAAAGAGTTGGTGTGTTCGAAAAAGATTCCGAAGAGGAATCGAAGGGTAGATTCTCCTAGGTTATCGCTTTTCTTTGTGTTCAAAAATCCACGATAGTGGGTCTCTTGAGTAATCGCCTCTACTCGAGGTCGTACTATCGCATTTGAGCTCTTAGGAAATTGTGCGTGGGGTGACCGAAGTCCAAACTTTCGTAGAAATTTCTTTTGACTTCCCGTGCTCAGTTTAAAAGCGTCCGTTCCATCGAGTCGAACATCACTTCACTCTTCCCGAAGAGGCAGTGACTATTGTCGAACTTGAAGGACCTTAGAGGACATTGATCAATCAGACGAGCCACTGCTAACAAGTCTTTAAGTGACCGAGGACACTTACCCCCAAAATTGAATGCTACCGAGTGCTACTAAAAAGGTGAGGGAGCGTGTGAGGTTGATTTCAATCACGTTTGTTGTTTTGCAGGTATGATGGCTAATGAAGGAGATGATTCCCCGAAGGCGAAATGGATAATATCATGTCCAAGTTGGAGAAAATATCCTTGAGACTTGAGAATGTTGAAAGAAGGACCCCGAGCGTCCAAATTGAATCCGGAGAGGGAACCAGCTGAGGTTCTACTCTAACTCCTGCCCGTTTTAAGGAGGTAGTGAAGAGGTATGAGCTGAAACCCGATGTAGCTCCACAAGAGCATGAGTTGGGCATTCCCAACCCTTGGGCAATCCCCAAAGTTATGCCCCACTTCCCAAACCCATCCGGAATGTTTCGCCAATCGAGCAAGCTGGTGAAACTCAAGTTGGAGAAGGAGCCGAAGTCGGAAATGATGACTATGGTTATGGTTCTCCCTATCAGAACAGGAGACCGATGATGGGAGGAAGGAATGTAAACGGAGGAAGGGGACGAGGTCGAGGGCCATACTTCGGTTACGAATGAGGGAATCCGAGGAGAGAATATGGTGAAAACTTGGGAGCTCAACCGGAGCCCTACCAAAGAGGTCGAGATCACTTCAACCTCAACAGTGTGAAGATCAATATGCCCACGTTCAAAGGGTGTAGTGATATTTCAATGGATTGAATTTTTGACACCAATGAGATGACCGAACTAAAGAAGGCTACCTATGCTATATCATCGTTTGAATCTTATGCATCTGTGTGGTGGTAAATGGTGAAGAGATCGAGAAGGTCAGCATTGCCCGTAAATCTTACATGGGAAGAACTGATGCGGGTAATGAGAGAGAAATATGTCAATGTTTCCTATCGACATGACCAACTCAAAAGGCTTTATGAGTTGAAGCAGGGTTCACAAACCGTGGATCAATAGTACCATGAGTTCTTACAAATTCAAATGGCTTTGAATATGGAAGAGGAGGATGAAGAGCAAGCTGCTATTCGATTCAAGAATGGGTTGAGTCGTGATATAGCCTTCCACTTGAGGTTTCACAAGTACCAATGTCCATATGGAGTCTATGAAGCTGCAGTTGAAGCCGAGAAATGGCTCAAGGAGGATAAGTTCAACCGTTACCGGAGTACATCTACTACCCCGGTAAGTAAGCCGAAGGAGTGGAAGAACCCGAACACTAGTGGCAACAGTGCAAAACCCGAAGTGAAGAAGACTTATGAAAAGCCAACGCCAAGTGTGGGAGGTAACTCTAAGACTCAGTTGAACACAACATCATCTTCTTCTACCCAATGCCACAAGTGTAGAGGATAAGGTCATTTCGCTAAAGACTGTCCTACTCGAAAGGCCATAACTCTTATCGATGGACGACCCCAAGAGCAGGATAGTGAGCCCGAAGAGGAAAATAGTGATGAAGGGGAATTAATTTCCGAAGGAGAAGACGCAATCGAGGATGATGATCCTCGAGCCTTTATTGTTGTGAGAAGGAGCTTGAGTGTGATGTTAGCTGAAGACGATGAGAATGTGCAACGTGAGAACCTTTTTCATGCTAGATGCCGAGTCAAGGGTGTGGTCTGCTCGATGATCATTGACTCCGGAAGTTGTGCTAACGTTGTGAGTCAAACATTGGTTTCACAATTGAAGTTACCCACCTCAAAGCACCCGAACCCATATCGGTTGCAATGGCTTAACGAATGTGGTGAACTGAAGGTTACGAAACAAGTGTTGGTCAAATTCAAAATTGGCCACTACATTGACGAACTCATATTTGATGTGTTGCCAATGCAAGCTTGCCATCTTCTATTTGGGAGGCCATGGCAATTTGATCGGAATGTTGTGCATAATGGCAAAGCTAACACTTATACTGCCACTCACGAGGAAAGAAAATTTGTGCTTAAACTGTCGACTCCGAAGCAAGTCAGTGAGGACTATAAAAAAATGAAGGAGCTGAAAGAAGCGGCTAAAGCTAAGTACCCCATCGGAGGACCAATTGAAGCCGAAGCAAAAGCTCCATCACCCGAAGTCAAAATTATATGTGCAATCATGCAACCGAGTGAAATTTTACGAGGCAACGATACCGGTCGAATGATAATTTGCCTCGTACATAAGGGTATTCTTTTAACTCCAAATGATGATTTAACTAACGATAACCCTTTGCCTTTGTCTGTTCGTAATGTTTTGCAGGACTTCGAGGACATGTTACCCGAGGAAGTGCCTGGTGGATTGCCTCCATTACAAAGAATCGAGCACCAAATAGATTTTGTACCGGGGTCACAAATTCCCAACAAACCTGCATACCGGTGTAATCCCAAAGACACCAAAGAGCTCTAAAGGCAGGTTGATGAATTGCTGAACAAGGGCCTCGTTCGAGACAGCTTGAGTCCTTGTGCCGTTCCTGTTATCCTTGTCCCGAAGAAGGATGGAGCATGGCGAATGTGCGTTGATTGTCGGGCAGTCAACAAAATAACGGTAAAGTATCGTCATCCTATCCCTCGATTAGATGACATGCTAGATGAGTTAAGTGGTTCTTCATGCTTTACAAAGATAGACCTCAGGTCCGGTTACCACCAGATTCGAATGAAACCCGGAGACGAGTGAAAAACCGCATTCAAGACCAAATTTGGTCTCTATGAATGGTTGGTAATGCCTTTTGGCTTATCCAACGCCCCAAGCACATTCATACGACTGATGAACCATGTGCTGAAACCGTTCATAAATAATTTTGTTGTCGTTTACTTCGATGACATCCTTATTTATAGTAAATCTGCGGATGAACATGTCGAATACCTAAGGCTAGTGCTTGATAAGCTTCGAGAAGAGAAGCTATATGCTAACTTCAAGAAGCGTGCCTTTTGTGTCGAACGTGTGGTCTTTCTACGATAGTTGTCAGCGCTAATGGTGTTGAAGTCGACGAATCAAAAGTCGAAGCCATCAAAGATTGGCCAACTCCAACCTCGGTAACACAAGTTCGTAGCTTCCATGGCTTAGCTAGCTTTTACCGGAGGTTTATTCGAGACTTAGCACCGTGGCAGCTCTTTTGATCGAGCTGGTAAAGAAAGACCATCCATTCATGTGGGGAGAGTCCCAAGAGGGGGCTTTCCAAGATTTGAAAAGGAGGCTTTGCTCTGCCCCGTTGTTGCAACTCCCTAACTTCGGCAAAGCCTTCGAAGTCGAGTGTGATGCGTCCAGAGTTGGGATCAGAGAAGTGCTTATGCAAGAATCGAAGCCGATCGCGTACTTTAGCGAAAAGCTTAAGGGTGCAACCTTGAACTACTCAACGTATGACAAGGAGTGTTATGCCCTCGTTCGAGCACTCGCCCATTGGCAGCACTATTTGTGGCCTCGAGAGTTTGTGACTAAAAGTGATCATGAATCTTTGAAACATCTCCGAGGTCAGGAGAAACTAAACCGAAGGCATGCCAAATGGGTTGAATTCATTGAGAGTTTTCCCTATGTAATTCATTACAAAAAGGGAAAAGACAATGTTGTGGCCG
This sequence comes from Petunia axillaris subsp. axillaris, assembly GCA_029990575.1. Classification (NCBI taxonomy): domain Eukaryota; kingdom Viridiplantae; phylum Streptophyta; class Magnoliopsida; order Solanales; family Solanaceae; genus Petunia; species Petunia axillaris. The sequence continues at coordinate 13,901,813 of JARKNS010000006.1, forward strand.
ATGCGCTATCGAGAAAATATTCCTTAGCGACCACACTCGCCTCTAGGCTCATGGGATTCGAAAGCATCAAGTTGATGTACGAAGACGATCCCAAGCTAAAATGCGTTCGAGACGCAATCTTGAGTGGCCGAAGGGTTGAGAAATATCAGTGGCACGACGGCTACCTCTTTAAGAATAGGAGGGTTTGTGTGTCGGTGTCATCATGGAGAGAGCTCTTAGTTCGAGAAGCTCACTCCGGAGGCTTGATGGGACACTTCGGTATCGACAAAAATCTTGGTATCTTAACCGAGCAGTTCCATTGGCCAAAGATGCGACGAGATTTGGAAAAGCTTTGCAACGCTTGTCTCGTTTGCAGAAAGCAAAATCGAAGTCCAACCCTCATGGATTGTATACCCCGTTGCCTGTGTCTGATCGACATTGGGTTGATATATCCATGGACTTTGTCTTGGGGTTACCAAGATCGGGGGGAGGACATGATAGCATCTTCGTTGTCGTGGATCGATTTTCCAAAATGGCTCACTTTATTCCTTGCAAGAAATGCGATTGTGCACAACATGTTGCTTCCTTATTTATTTTTCATGTGTTAAAATTGAATGGTGTTCCACGTACAATTGTGAGTGACCGGGACTCGAAGTTCTTGAACCATTTTTGGAAATGTTTGTGGGGTGCCCTTAGCAGCAAACTACTATTCTCGACGTCTCACAATATTCAGACTAATGGACAGACCGAGGTAGTTAACCGAACCTTGGGGTCTTTGCTTCGTGCAATGACCAAAGGCAAGGTCTGAAACTGGGCTGATCGATTGCCCATGATGGAGTTTGCATACAATCGAAAGGTGCATTGAATGATAAATATGACCCCGTTCGAGTGTGTGTATGGTTTTAATCCTTAGATTCCACTTGATCTAACCCCGTTGCCTCGAGATGTTGTTATTGATTTCGAAGGTACTCATCGAGCTAAAGCTCTGCTCGAATTGCATGCCAAGACCAAGAAGGATCTCGAGGAAGCTTATGCCAAAGTGGCATTGAAACAGAACAAGGGCGAAAGAAGTTGGAGTTGAAGAAGGGAGATTGGGTTTGGGTTCACTTCCGAAGAGAGCGATTCCCGAACCAAAGGAAAGGAAAGTTGGCTCCTCGAAGGGATGGTCCATTTCAAGTGCTGAGCAAGATTAACAACAATGCTTATGTGATCGACCTCCCAGGTGAATATAATGTGTCCAACACCTTCAATGTGACTGACTTAACTCCTTGTGTTGTAGGCCAAGTACCGGAGATAGATGATGAAGCGATTTCGTGCGATTTCAAGGACCAAATCTTCTCAAGAAGGGGAGGATGATGCAGCCCAAAGTGCTGATCAAGAACTCAACAATCCACCGCAATCAATGACAGATCAACTGAGGCCAATGATACGAAGCCAAGCTAAGTTGCTCCATGACATGCACATTCAGTTGGCTTGGCCGGGAGGAGTAATGAATGAAAGTGCCGAGAGAATTTCTTGTCTCTGATGAAAGCAAACCCCAGTGAGGGAGTCTTGGACTTGTGGCTTTCGGTGAATCCGACTGAACATTTCCTCTTTGATCATTTAGTTTGTAAGAGGCAATGTTCTCTTGAGGATTGTTGCATAGTTTAGGTGATTCTTGACTTCCTTTTCAATCGAGCCTTGAGACAAGTTCCTCACCGTTCTTTCGAAACGAAGCAAGTGTTGTCTTGCTTCTATCTTTTTATCTTGTTTTCCGCTGTTGACTCGGTTGCTAGACTTATCTTCGGATTTGGCTTGCACCATCTAACTTTAAGAGTGAGCTGCAACCATTTCTACCAAATGCAATTGCTGATGGTAGAGGCACAACTCACATCTTATATCGCCGTATCAACCCCAAATTGAGGTCCGTCCCCGACACCACCATGACCACCTCGAGCCACGCAACTCCTCCAGGGGGTGGACCCCACAATGGGCAGCTCCCGAGGATGTGGACCCCACATCGCCAAGAATGCAGAAACCAAACCACCCCGTACAACTCACCAATCTCTCTTTGGATGCAGGCATGAAAGATACCTAAATCATCAATACACGACAGAAGTGCTTCAACGAAAGGTTTGTCATTTACATTAGCTGAGGGCACACAACCCGAAGCGTCGGTTGAGGGTACACAGCCCGATATCAATTTATCATTTAAATTAGAGGAGGGCACACAACCCAAAGCGTTGGTTTAGGGTACACAGCCCGATATCCATTTGCATTTACATTAGCTGAGGGCACACAACCCCAAGCGTCGGTTGAGGGTACACAGCCCGATATCGATTTGTCATTTAAATTAGCTGAGGGCACACAATCTGAAGCGTCGGTTGAGGGTACACAGCCCGATATTGATTTGCATTTTACATTAGCTGAGGGCTCACAACCCGAAGCGTCGGCTGAGGGTATACTACCCGATATCGATTTTCATTTTAAATTAGCAGTGGGCACACAACCCGAAGCGTCAGTTGAGGGTACACAGCCGGATATTGATTTGCATTTTACATTAGCTGAGGGCACACAACCCGAAGTGTTAGTTGAGGATGCACAACCCGATATTGATTTGCGTTTTAAATTAGCTTAGGGCACACAACTTGAAGCGTCGGTTGAGGGTACACAGCCCGATATCTACTTGCACTTTTAAATTAGCTGAGGGGCACATAATCCAAAGCGTCAGTTGAGGGTACACAACCCGATGTCGATTTTTATTTTTAAATTAGCTGAGGGCACACAATCTAAAGTGTCGCTTGAGGGTACACAGCCCGATATCGATTTGTATTAGCTATTCTTTGCGGAGGGTACACAACCCAATGCACCGATGGAGGGCATACAACCCAATGTCAAATCTACATTTGACATCCAAAGACACACAATTATGGCATGGCAGACACAATCTCATATTGCAATAATCCTGGGAAGACAATCCAGTCTGGTGGGAAGGTACGTTTTACATATACATTATGTTGAAAACACATCGTCATTGCAGGGTACACTTCAAGCAAAGCAAGCATCTCAGCCTGACGCCCTGCATTTTCTTAAGTCATAGGCTCCTTAGAGTCATGACAAAATTGTCCGCACTGTCAACGTCTTTGCCCGAAGACTCTTTCATCTTCCCTGGGCAAAGAGGGGCAGCTGTTGACACCCAATTTTGTCTCTCATATTTTCTAAATCAACAGTTTTCGAATTTTACACACGATGGTGTATCCACTCTTGCCTCGTCCATTCTTTTCAAATTACCTCCTCATAATAGCCTGCCAATTGAGGCTATTTTCAAAAGTGTCATCTCAACTTATAGCTATTTTTACAACCATTGCAATTACTTTTATTTTGACAAAATTATCCAAAATTGTTTTTAGCCTCAAAATTACAATTTTTATGCATTTTAGCCTTCCTAACATTTTAAAATTAATTCCCCAATTTTCCTATATTTTAAAATCCATTTTGTACTATTTTATACCTATTTATACACTATTTATACATACATACATATATATACACACACACACATACATACATATACACGTATATGCACACATATGCTTACACATCAGCCTATTTTTGCCACATTCGCACCTATGTGGCTTAATCCTAACCCTCCGTTGATTTGATCCAACGGCCAGGATCAAACGATCCCTAAACGATCCCCTAAACCCACATGACCTTTCCTATTTCCCCGATCGGACCCTAGAATTGTTTCTCTCTCCTCTTTTGGAAAAAAAAATCGCCACCCTTTGTCTATCACTTTTCTGGCCATTTTAGCCTGAGAAAATTAGGGGAAATAACATCACCACGTTTCCCTCGAAGTCCGCTACAAAACCCATATATTTTTGATGATGTTTGGGCAATGGCAAGATTCGAACCTTGAAAACTGTGACGCCATCGATGGGAAACACCTCCGGCGGGGTTCAAGCGATCGATTCAAAGGTGTTATCACCTAAGCGGGGCAAAAACCCCCATGCGAAGTTAAATTTATAACGGGTCACGATTGGCCCGATTCAAGTTAACGGGTAATCCTCTCTTCTTTTGATTCTGTGAAACCTATATGACTCTATGCATAAAATCTCCTATGTTTTCTATGAATTAAAAGGATTAACGTCTTCACTTGTTGATTAGTTGATTTGCATGATTTACGACCTCTGTGAATTGTTGATTTTTTTTTAGACACTATAGTGAGCCTTTTTTACACTTTGGTTCTTGACACGATTAGGGCTAAACTCTGTGCTATCTCTTTTGAATCTAAAAGCTTAAAATTGTATTGGTTAGTCTGAATTGTTTGAATTTTCCCATTGTGCATTGCTTGTGTAATTTCATGACTCATCTAATTAAAATCTGAACTGGTGGATTAATTTACATGATTCAAGGGATTTTGATTGATGTTGATTTGAATCTGTGAGTAGAATTTAGAAGGAAAATTAACACGATCACTGATATTTGCATCTTTTGAGACCTATCGAAATTCAAACCTGTTTGTGGATGGATTTGGGGAACCTAGACTATGTTAAGTGTGAGGGGAGGGTTTTCAAATCAATTTAGGATTGATTTACCTCATAACTAGGGGTTGATTACTTTATTTTTGGAAGATTGACTCAAGTTTGTCCCCTGTTATTTTTGGAAGACTATATTTACTTACCATTATTAACATGCACCCGTTGATCTTCAAAACCCCTACTTCTCACCTATATAAACTACTTTCTTTTCACCTAAAGGAACAAGCTTCTCAACACTGAAAAATTCAGAAATACACACTGGTATACTTTAATTCTACACAGCTTTTGGCATTCACTTCTTCTTGTTTACTTGCTTCCCTGGAAAGATCACCACTGCTTGTGTTGAGTACTGGTCTTGCCTTCCCTTTCTGCTATCTGCATTCATATTAGTTTCACAATACTCAAAGGTATTCCTTCACTTACTATCATCTATTACATCTATGTGTGTTTGCATATTCTTATCCTACTCTTGTTTTATTTAAACTACTTTTACGCATGGTTTTCCCTTGGTTCTGGGTATTCTGATAATCCTAAGAAATCCCTGCGCACTTAAAACCATGCCTATGTTTACTAAGGGGATATAGTTAAAATTGTAAGGCTGGCACTCACTCTCTGATAACCTGTGACATCTATGTGCATATATGTCCCCACAGTGTGCTCTTACTCTGTCTCTGGTTTGCTTAAATTGTTGGAACTTTGCCTTGCTTTGGGTCTGGAGAAGTTCTGTCTAATCCTAAAAGAACTTCTGCATCCTTCTGATTTGCAAAGGGCTATGGTTTCCTGCATGGTTTACCTTGGCTTGAACTGCTACTGTCTAAGGCCACTCTAGAATAACTAGGGTGCTTATCTGTTACTTAATGACTGACTGGGTTTGGTTAATGGCCCTGCTGACCTTTCTTTCTGCAGCTTATGCAACGGTAACTAGGTTGTAGTTACACCCCTTTTATGTGTTTAAAAGCTGGGGAGAAGCTCCTTTGTTCTCTGATTAAAACTTTGCCTGATTGAACTGTTTAAAGTACTACTGCACCTCTGCGTTATGATTTCCCCTTAGAGACTATCCCATTTCATGTATATTCTAGGATTCCCTGCCTGTATACATTAAAACAGGGGCTTATAGTGTATGCATAGCCATCCAGGGGCTTATTCCTTAACTCTTTACTCCTATGTGTAGCAAAGCATGACATTTAGGACTTTTCACAAGCATTCTTTGATTTTGAAACTGACAGTTGCATGCTATTTCTTAAAACTACATAATCTGTGAATGAGAACACTGCGTTAGGCTTGAAATATTGTGACAATGGCTATTTATGTTATTTGAGTCTAAATTGAACTATTTCTGAGAAATAGAATCTGCCCCTATTTTGTATGAATGATCTAGGCCCAATAACATTTTCAAAATAGGCCCTTTATGTGCATAAATCGATTTTGACCACTACTTATGCCCGTATACACTAATCTAATAGTGTATAGGGTGTATAAAGTACTTGGGGTCGTTTATACGCTTTAAAACTGTCACGACCCAACCTAGGGTCATGACGGATGACCAACACTAAGTGTCGATCATCATTAATCCTGCTAATAATCTACTAACCATGAATATAACTGATAAACAGAATAAGCATAAACTTTACTGATAAGAATTATGCAATGCAAAATGCTGACAAGCTAACATACTGACAGAACCACACATGGACATATCTACAGGCCTCTAAGAGTGCTGAACTGAATATACAAAGGATAGGACAAGGTCCCGCCATACCCAAATTGGCTGACTGAACACATACCAAAAGATAAGTAACTCCGAGAGTAAGCGGAGTGACTCCAATAGCTGATAGATGGCCTACTAACGTGGTCCAAGCATTGATCTATCTGTACCTCTGCGGCATGAAACGCAGCGCCCCAGAAAAGGGCGTGAGTACGATATGTACCAAGTATGTAAGGCATGAGCATATAATATATCATAGCTGAATGAAACTGTAAGGCTGGAATATAAATATGTAAATATGAGCTGGATTATAGCAATATAGCTGGAAATCTGAAAAACGTACTAAACATGATCTGAATATAAACTGAAGTCTAGCTGAATCTGAAACTGAAGACTGAGATGAACTGTACTGATAAATAACTGTAATATGACTGATAACTGGTAACTAGAAACTGGAACTGATAACTGTCAACTGATCTTGGCACTAAGAACTGGTGGCTGATAATTGAGAACTGATAACTGGTACTGAGCTAAAACTGAACTGTTATCTGAACTGGTACCTGTCTGGTGTTATGGGCTATATCCTCCAAATCAGGTAACTGAACATCTGAACTAGTACCTGGCTGGTGTTATGGGCTGTGTCCCCCTAAATTAGGTAATTGAAAAACTGAACTAGCCTCATGTATAATCCTGCAGTGCATACTGTGGCTATATACGCGTATATAACAAACCTGGCGGGTGTTATGGGCTATATCCCCCCTAGCCAGTAATATCTAGTCTCTCTGGTCAGAGTGTGTGAATGACACCCGGTCACACTAGTTGTTTCAACTCCCGCCTGAACTAGAGTGGCTGTGTCCCCCAGATGGGTAGTATCATACGCGACCGGACTGTGTGTCCAACGTCCAGCCTCTATGGAGGACTCCAAATCACACATAACATGATCACAATATAAGCATAAACATGTATGAGGCATAACACATGTGGCAAAAATAGATATGGACTCAAAGGAATGATAAGAAAATTCTGGATGGAATTATAGACAAAACCTAGAACTCAAAATTTGTCCAACTCTTTGAATTTCTATAAAATTTCGGCAGAGTTTCCCTAAAACTGGATGATCCGCAAAAATAGAACCAGCACTATACTATACACGGGAATGGATACCCGGATAAACTGATTAAACATGTTAAACGGATAACAAGATGAAATAACTGGATGACATAACAAATCCGCAGATAGAATGTCTGGACAGCACCACTGCCCTGCCTTTCGACCTAATTTTCAGAGTGTAGATCAAAGATATAGACTTCATGGTCTTCATGAAAGTTTTAGATATATGTCTTAGGGTTCTGGGGATTCTTAAAGCATCTAAATATCAATCTTGTACAAGGAGTTATGATCAATATACTAACAGCTGTCCAAAGATCAAAATGATTTTTCCAGATTTTGAAACGTTTTGTCTTTCTGATTCGGACGTCTTTCACCTTGGATTTTAGTACCAAATTAAGTATATACAAAGTTTTCTTGATACCATACCAATTTCTCACAAGAAATACTAAGTTTAGAAATAAGAAAAGCTTCAAAAGCTAAAAGATACATGCCTTGCCAAAAGAAAGGTTTAGCCTTACATACCTTTGATGTTTCTTGCTTCTAAACCTTGTTTCCCTTGTATTCAACACCTTCTAAAGCTTAAACAAGCTATAATACAGAATTTAGATACTTTACTTCGCCATTAAGTAATTCTAAAGCTCAAGCTATAGACGAAATTGAAGGTAGCATAACGTTACCTTAATCGCGTAGAGCGTTTTGACGCAATCTATCTTCAATTTCGAGTTACGATTGGCGTCCTTCCTTCCAAAACTTGAAAATTTCTTCACTATTCATTAGAGCACTGTTTCTATCTTGAAGTTGCTGGAAATGACGAGAAAATGATGAATTTTCTCTTTTATACTTGAAATATTTCAGTTTTAGTCCTCTTTTGCGCTTATGTCCCTTTTTCTAGCCTGACTTCTGATGATCATATCTTTTTATCCAGACATTGTATGAATAAACCGTCAAAAGTTTTGGAAACTACACTCCAATACCTTCAACTTGGTATATGATATGTCCCCAAAAGACCTCATATAACACACAAAATTAATTGCTGAAAAAGCTCCGTTACAAGGCAATTCCTTAATCGGTTTTTCCGCAACTTAAATCCGATTTTCCAAACTTTATATTCAACATATAAACATCATATATGGTCATTTATGACTTTAAACTCACTTAAATCATTCTTAACATGTCATTAGAATGATATACGTCACTTTAGACATACGGGGTGTAACAAAAATAATATATTTGAAAGTATAACCATCATTTGGATCATGTATTTGCATGTATATATCTATATATACGTATTATTACGTGCGACACCCCTTTATTTTCATATATGTGCTTTCGTGAACCCGTTTTAAAAAAATAGCCTCTTTACCTATGTATATTCCAAAATCCGACCCCTACACAAAAAAGGCCATTAAGGTTAGGGCTCGACAATTAATGACGAGTTACACCGACCCTAAATGGCCAACATTTTGCTTTAAAACAAACCCCCCTTTGGTTTTCTTGTTAAATCTGAGATTATTTACAAAAAAGGACAATTTGTGCAAAACCCCTCGCATGCCGATTTCATATGTGAATTGGAGTTGAATACTGATTTGTATGTTAACACTTACCAACAATTAGGCGTCGGATAAGGCCGTAAAATACAATTAGGCTCGAAATATAGGTCGTATATGAGAACCGTTTATACATATGTGTTTGAAATTGCATATATCCTTGAACTAGAATTAAATTCCCCAAGTTAGTAATTCGTAACAATGTATACTCTTTTTATCCCAAAACTTAGACTCGGACGGTAACCACTTTTTGTGGGACTCAGGGAAGTGCCTAACACCTTCTTCCCCGAGTCATTTGGACTTCTTACACTTATAGAATCTCTGGAATTGACCAGTTGACCTATTGAACTTGACTGTAGACATTTAGGTGACCTAATGCACTTTAGAAATTATATTAGGTGGCGACTCCAATATCTAAACTCAAACGAGTTCACACAGTCAAATTCGAAACCCGACTCGCCTCGAGCTGAGTCTAAAATCGGTTATGACAGTTAATAGTTAATCATAAATCTCTGTGGGAATGATACTTGATTTTATCACTTTATTACTTGTTAACCACGTATACTTGCGTGTGCATTTTTCGGAGCAACATTGCTATTGTTAAGGCCCTTTCCGGCGACCTCCGGCCACCAAACGCCGAACAAATTATCTATTCATGCTCTCCTCACTCCCCCCTACAAAACCTTTATGATGATTTCCCCAAACGACGAGGTAAAAAATTCAATTCTTGGTTGACCTTGTCGCCGCCACCTGAAAAGAAGTTCCAGCGATGCCTTCACGAAAACATGAGTGTTACTGTCTTAAGGAAGAAGGAAGAACCTTCGCGCATGCACGATCAAAACGGATAGCAGTTGACCCGAATTTGATCTAAGACGGGTAACCCGTTTCCCTATTTTATTGTTCTCAAACCTATGTGACATTACGCCTAAAATTGCCTAAGTTTTATGTGAATTAACAGGATCGTTGTCACTTGTTAGTTGGTTAAGGTGAAAATCCTATGATTACTAATTATTGCTTCGTACATTGATTTAGCTAAGTAGTGCTTTAGACTCTCGCATGCCTGAGTATGTTACCTTCATAGCTTATGCCTTGGGTTATCTTTATTAGCTTCTAGGTGTAGGTACAGTGACAATTGTGGATTTGATCATGATTGCTCATGTTTCACCGTGTATCTGCCTCTTTGTTTTGTCCAGATGCATGAATTTTAGGATTATATGTTTAAAATTCAAATGGTGATTGATTATCATGATCACAGGGATCCTAATTTGTTCAATTTGAAGTCTTTCTTTATAATGGGATGGAAATCTATTTTGATAATTGATACGATGTCAACCAAAGAATGTTTAAAAGTTGTTAAATTGGTCGTTTGATTTTGAACCTAAACTAGTGTGAGACATCCTTTTGCACGCTGATTTTGAACATGGCTATGTTATTGTCTAAGGGGAGGGGATCTTACTTGTTTTAAAATCCTGATTACCTTAAGTTTGGGGCATTGATTGATCTATACATGGGAAGTCCACCTAAGTGGATCCTTTTAATTGTGGGAAAACTATTCCTTTGCCTTATTTACTCCCTGCACGTTTGAACTGATCCCCTCACCCTTCACCTAAATAAACTAATCTTGCACTACACAATTACTGTTACGCGGCGCCTTCTTGAGTTTGCTTACAAGGGCAACGTATGCCGGCCAATGGTCCCCTCCACACGCTAGACTAGAGCGTCAGTGACGTGCGGGAAAACCGATGTCAATCACAGTGTGTATAAAAATAGTAATTGAAGATGAAAGTCGTTGCACTAGCTTGTATTAATCAAAAGCCAACCCATTACAAGAAAGCCAACGTGATGTCCAGGGGGTGAGACACCAGAGCAGAAATATGAAAGCAGCTTACAAATTGTTCGAATCCTTATACCCCCTGTATATGTTCTTAAAAAATAAACCCGTGTCATAGCAGCAACCACTAAGGGGCTAGACAATCATACTAGAAAAATACAGAAAGATAAACCTAGCTATATTTACATGATGTGCGGCACTTTGAGGGGCCGCATCCTTGTATGCGTCTTCATGGCTTGCACACAGGGCGCAAGGCTTTGGCGAGCGCAGGCGTGGGGCATTCTGCATTTAGGTGCGCATGCGATGGTCGCATGGCATAGGCGCACTCTAGTGAGGGATGGGAAGCATTGTGGCGCGCATGCGCAAATCGCGTGGCGTTGGCGCACTCAAGTGCGGGGCGCACGGGCGCTGGCTGCGGGCAGGCTTTGAGGGCGCTGTCTGCTTGCTGCGCGCGGGCACGCTCAACCGGTGGGGCGACATACGCAGATGCGCATATAGATCTTGGCGCGGCCACAACCATGCCACTAGGCATCTTGAGGCTTGCCAGGGCACCACGGGGTGCGCCTAAAGAGTCATGGGGCATGGCTGAGAGGCCGCCCATGACATTCTCCCCCACCTGAGTTGGCGACGTCCTCGGCGCCTTCCTTACAAGTTACTCAGCTATCAGGTCCTTGAAGGCTTTGAGGTCTGTTCCCCTCTCCCAGGTGTTCTCCTCTGCATCACATCCACTCCATTTCACCAAAAATTCCTGGTGATCTTTCCTTGAGGCATGAATAACACGGTCATCTAGGATAGCTTCTGCTACTTTCTTCCCTGACCACTTGTTCTTCCTGATGCTCGGCATGGTGAGCTGGCTTCTGGAAGGATCATCCTTGTCTTCTTGGAAAGGCTTCAACAGGCTGACATGAAAAACGGGATGGATTTTCCACCAAGCTGGTAATTCAACTCGATAGGCAACTTTTCCAACACATTTCACAATGGACAGAGGTCCAATGTATTTCTGCAAAAGACGCGGGTCATGAGCTCCCGCGAATAGATATCTCTTGGGGATCTTTACCATCACCTTATCCCCAATTTTATACTCCACAAAACGCCGGTTTTGATCCGCATACTTTTTTCATCCTCCTTTGTGCTTTTTCAAGGTAGCTCCGCACTATCTCTAGATTTCTCTTCCACTCTCTTGAGAAACTCGCAGATCGAGGGGACTTTGACACATTTGGTGCATCAGTATGCCGGAGAAGAGGTTGTTGTCCCAGGATAATTTCAAAAGCGCTCCTGTTGGTACTTGAGAATTTTTGGGCGTTGAAGCACAACTGGGCAGAATCCAGTAGCTTCACCCAATTCTTCTGCGATCCAGTCACAAAAATGCCTAAGATATTCTTCAAGCATCCCATTAAACCGCTCCGTCTGGCCATTAGATTGTGGATGAAAGCTGGAGCGGTGGCTTAACTTCGACCCGAGACACTTGAAGAGCTCGATCCAAAAGTTACTAGTGAATCGCGAGTCGCGATCACTAACAATATCTCTGGGCAGACCCCAATACTTCACCACATGAGCAAAGAAGAGCCTGGCCGTCTCTTCAGCTGCTATATATTTTGGGGCTGCTATAAAGGTTGCATATTTAGAAAACCGATCAACAAGTACTAGAGTAGTAGTTAAATCTCCGACCTTGGGCAATCCGGTGATAAAATCCAGAGAGACGCTCTCCCAAGGCCTTTTTGGGACAGGTAGCGGCTGCAATAGTCCCGCTTGTGTCAAACGGTCGGGCTTGTCTTTCTGGCAAACCAAACAAGTTCGCACATATTGATCTACATGATCCTCCATCTGGGGCCAATAGTATGCGCGTTGAAGTAGCGCTAGGGTCCTATCCATTCCAGGATGGCCAGCCCAGAGGGTATCATGGCATTCCTTCAATAGGGTCTTCCGCAAATCACCTCCCTTAGGCACATAGATCCGCTTGCCTTTTTCTTGAGAAAACCATCATCCATGTAGAACTGACGCGTCTTCCCTTGCTCTATAAGGCTGATCAAATCTTGAGCAGCAGGGTCACGAACAAGAAGATCCTTGATCTGATCCTTGATATTGGTGGTTACCTCGCTTCCCCTAAGGGCGGCGAGCGTACACACTTCGACTAAGTCGGCCCTCCGACTTAGCGCATCAGCAACTTGGTTTAACTTCCCACTCTTGTATTCCAATGGAAATTAAACTAGGCAAGAAGTTCTTGCCATCTCGCCTGTCTCCCATTCAGTTTTGGCTGTGTCATGAAATAGCTGACAGCAGTGTTGTCAGTCTTAACAACAAAGGGTGCTCCCAATAAGTAATGGTGCCATAGGCGCAAGCAATGGACCACAGCAAACAACTCTTTTTCATAGGCTGCATAACGTCGCTCCGCATCCTTAAGTTTCCGGCTCTCATAAGCAACCGGGTGCCCCTCTTGCATCAAAACTCCACCAAGCGCAAAGTCTGAGGCATCAGTCTGTACTTCGAACGGCTTGGCCATATCAGGAAGGGCCAAGACCGGGCTGCTTGACATAGCCCTCTTCAAAGTAGCAAAGGCCTTCTCACGCCTTGGACACCACTCCCATGGCGTGGCTTTCTTCAAAAGTTCAGTCAGGGGCAAAGCAATAAGAGAATAATCTTTCACGAACCGCCGATAGAAATTACATAGGCCCAAGAAAGATCTTAGGGCATGAATATCTGTTGGTGGTTGCCAATCAGTAATGGTCTGAATTTTCCAGTCATCCATCTTTATTCGTCCCTCTTCGACTATATGTCCAAGAAAATCGATCTGTTTTTGGGGAAAAGCGCATTTCGATGGCTTGGCATATAGCTCGTGCTCCCTTAGTCTTGTCAAGACCTTCTTCAAATGCATCATATGATCCTCCATGCTTTTGCTATAAATCACAATGTCATCTAGATAGACAACCACAAATTCATCTATAAACTCCCGGAAGACTTGATTCATCAGCGTACAGAACGTTGCTGGAGCGTTAGTTAGGCCGAACGGCATAACTAGGAAATCAAAAGATCCATATCTTGTGACACAGGTTGTTTTGTGCTCATCTCCTTCAGCGATACACACCTGCCAATAACCTGATCTCAATTCTATTTTTGTGAATATCTTAGCACCACCCAGCCTGTCAAATAAGTCCGCCATCAAGGGAATAGGATATTTGTTCTTCACAGTAATTTTATTCAATGCTCTATAGTCCACACAAAGCCTTAAGGAGCCGTCGTGCTTCTTTTGAAACAGCACAGGCGACCCATAAGGGGACTTAGAGGGCACAATAATTCCAGCATCCAGCATTTCCGTCAATTGTCTCCGAAGCTCAGTGAGTTCAGGCTGTGACATTCGATACGGCGCACGGGCAGGAGGCCTTGCGCCCGGCAACAATTCAATCTGATGATCCACATCTCGCTTAGGCGGCAGTTGCCTAGGCATTTCTGGTGGCATCACATCTTCAAAGTCCACCAACATATCCTTCACAGCAGAAGGAATAGGGCCAGATGCCCGCTCAATCTCGTCCAAGTATAAGGTAGCCAAGAACGTTGGCTCTTGTCTCTTGACACCCTTCTTCAGTTGCATAGCCGAGATGCTCCTCTCGTTCAACTTCCCAGACAAAGTTGAAACCGTGCATGGTTTTGCCCCCATGATAAGTAGGGCATCACCATGCAGCAAGACTGCGGTCTGAGTTTCCCGCAAAAATTCCAAACCAAGAATCAATTTGAAATCATCCATCGTGACTACAGATAACGCAGTCTTCCCTTCATAGGGGCCCAGTTTGATTGGGACTCCCTTCGCCACGCCTCCAACAGGTTGAGCTGGAGAATTAATAGCCTTCACTCGACCACGACCCTTCTCCATGACGAGTCCTAGCCGCTCCACCTCCGTAGCAGCCAAATAATTATGAGTAGCACCTGTGTCTATCATCGCACGAACAGGCTTGCCATTAACCCGAACGTCCATGTACATAAGTCCCTTACTTTTGCCAACCCAAAGTTTGGCATCGGCTTCAGAATTCTTCTTCTGACCAGCATGATCAGCTTCCTTCTTCAACCGAAGACCTGCATTACTTGATTCACCCACTTCTTGAGAGATTGAGTAGAACGTGTGCGAGAACGCACCAATCAGAGCCTCACCATCATCCTCATCTTCTTCGTCTACTTCTTCTTCATCAAGAGTTTCATGGGCATTCAGTTGCTTCCTCTTCTTAGGGCAATCAGCAACCCTGTGAGGACCCCCACATTCGAAGCATCCACCTTTAGGAACAAAGGCGGCTCCCTTTCCTTTGTTTTGAGCTACTGTGTTGCTACTGCTTGAGGAAGAGGCCTTGGAATAATTATTACTCCGCTCTCCCCCATCTTTGCTAGGACCACTTTTATTGGATTGGCCCCCTTTGTAGTTGTTACCACCAGCAGAACGTGGAGTCGTCTGTTGTCTATCATTTCGAGTATCCACTTGATAGTCCGCAATGCACTCAGCAGCCTGAATAGCCCTTGCTAACGTGTCCACCCTTTGCCTCTGTAACTCGGCACGGGCGTAAGGTTTAAGTCCCTCCATGAAAGTAAAGAGCTTATCCTTCTCATCCATGTCGCGAATGCTTAGCAATAAGGCTGTGAATTCACGAACATATTCCCGCATAGACCTCGTCTACCTTAGTTCCCTGAGCTTTCGTCGAGTACTGTACTCAACATTTTCTGGAAAGAACTGTCCACGGATAGCCGCTTTCAACTCATCCCACGTTGCCAGTTCTGGTTCACCATTCCCCGCAGCCTCAAATTTCCCACGCCACCATAGTTTGGCGTCACCCTCAAGGTACATGACCGTAGTTGTGATCTTCTGATCATCATCTAACCCACCGACTGCCTTGAAATATTGTTCCATGTCGAACAAGAAATTCTCGACTTCCTTAGCACTCCGAGCACCATTGTAATGCTTGGGCTCTGGGTACTTCATCTTTTGCTTGGGAGCAAAATTCTTTGCACCCCCACCACCGTTTCCTCCGCCTCCTCTGAGAAGGCCCTGCATGACTTGAGCCATCAAGTTATTTACAGTGTTTTGGAATGCCGCGTGCGGCGCTGCATTCTTATCCAACTGTTGTTGTATAGTAGCATTCCTTTCCTCGCTCGCATCGAGCTTATTCTTGACGGCAGCAAGCTCAACGCAGTCATTCTCCATGTCTTGGCTCATGTTAGCGATGTCAGCCTCGCTCCGATGCACAAGACGACTAAGATCGTCCAGTTTCTCCTCGAGACTAGTTTTGAGATCCGGGACCGTCCCTACGATCTCTTTTAGTGCCTCGACTGTTTCTTCGAGCGCACCAATCTTTTCACCGTTTTCTGCCCACCAGCCATGTTCCGTATTGTTTGTCATACTTTTCCTTTGTCCGTTGTCGAGCCTATGCTCTGATACCAGCTGTTACGTGGCGCCTTCTTGAGTTTGCTTAGAAGGGCAGCGTATGCCGGCCAGTGGTCCCCTCCGCACGCTAGACTAGAGCGCCATGTCAATCACAGTGTGTATAAAAAGAGTAATTGAAGATGAAAGTCATTGCACTAGGTTGTATTAATCAAAAGCCAACCGATTACAAGAAAGCCAACGTGGTGTCGAGGGGGTGAGACACCTGAGCAGAAATATGAAAGCAGCTTATAAATTGTTCGAATCCTTATAGCCCCTTGTATATGTTCTTAAAAAATAAACCCATGTCATAGCAGCTACAACTAAGGGGCTAGACAATCATACTAGAAAAATACAGAAAGATAAACCTAGATATATTTACATGATGTGCGGCACTTTGAGGGGCCGCATCCTTGTCTGCATCTTCATGGCTTGCGCACAGGGCGCAAGGCTTTGGCGCGCGCAGGCGCGGGGCAATCTGCGTTGAGGTGCGCATGCGTTGGTCGCATGGCATAGGCGCACACTAGTGCGGGATGGGCAGCATTGTGGTGCGCATGCGCAGGTCGTATGGCGTTGGCGCACTCAAGTGCGGGTCGCCCGGGCGCTGGATGCGGGCAGGCTTTGAGGGCGCTGTCTGCTTGTTGCAACCGGTGGGGCGACATGCGCAGATGCGCATATAGATCTTAGCGCGGCCACAACCGTGGAGCTAGGCATCTTGAGGCTTGCCAGGGCACCACGGGGTGCACCTAAGGAGTCATGGGCCACAACCGTGGCGCTAGGCATCTTGAGGATTGCCAGGGAGAGAGGCCGCCCATGACAAATTCTGGGGTGCACCTAAGGAGTCATGGGGAACGGCTGAGAGGCCGCCCATGACAAATTACACACGCAGAAACATACAGACACACACTCATACATTAAGACACTGCATACCCACTGAAAGTACTAGCAATACATCTCTCTGGTCCTCCTAAATTCTTGCTCTCTTTCTTGATACTAATACTAATTCTGGAGGCATACCCTCACTGCCTAGATACTATCACTCTGATTGTTACAGTTGTTGACAAGGTATAACTCTCTAATTGAATCCATACTACTTTCCTGCTTAACCTGCCTATGCCTATAACCATTTTTTGACTTTTGTTTGTATATATATATTTGTTTAGGGTTCCTCTTTACCGCCCCTACTAACCTTTTTGCATGCAGCCTATTTGGATGGTCCTATACAGGCCATACCAGTCTTGTCAATTACAGGGAAGCTAAGTTTAACATAGCCATTGATTATACCTCCCAAGTTAATCTTAGTACAGAAGTTTAGGAGGTGTAAAATCACTGGTATCAGGATAGATGATAACACTTCTGATCCTAATGCACAAAACAAAACATCTGATTCTATAACTTGTCCCCTTTAGAACCCCCTACCTGTGTATATTTGTTAGGATTGCCCTGCCTGTATATGTGTTATAAAATACCATCACTGTCTGGGTTTCTTTGCTATCCAGGGGCCTCTTCTGATCTCTTATCCTTTGTGTGCTTGCATCATGCTCTAAAACAGAACTTTTATATGTTCGGTTAATAAAACTTAGTGATTAAATATGCATGGCAGTCTTAAGTAAAGCATCGAACAGTTTATGTGCTTGAATCATTGAAATCTAACGATTTTCGCTAAACATGGGCTTTTTGCGTGTTAACTGTCTGTAATTGGACCCTTTTTTTGTAAAATTAAACTACCATTTTTTGCATAACTAAGCTGGGCCCGAAACTCGTTTCAAATTTGGCCCATTTCATGAAATTGAGTTTATATTTTCTAACTTTTGTCTCATGTACACTAATCTAATAGTGTATAGGGGAGTATAACTTAGGGGTCAACTATACAAATTATATATGTATATAAACGTGCGACAGTCCCCTTGTGTGCATTTGTATGCTTTGTGAAACCCATTTTCAATAATAGCCCCAATACTATATCAAAATTGGCCCCAAAATCAAATAGCCATTAAGGTTAGAGCTCGACAACTAATGTCAAGTTACACCGACCTTAAATGGCTAATATATTTTAAAAAAATAACCCCAATTTGGTTTGTAACAAAATCTGAAAAATTTTCTTTGAAATTGGCTATTTATGTAAAAAATTGTGTTAAACATCAAAATCGCGTAATTAAACTTATTTGAACTATTTGTTACGATATTAGCTTGATTGGATTAATATTTGCAAAGCTTAGGACCAAACGTGCGATTAGGCTTAGGGCTTATGCCGTTTATGCAACTTTTACAGCCCATAACTTGTTTAGACTATGGCTCACTGCCCCTTAAAATTATTTTGCGTAGATGAACCTTTTTACTTGATTAGTTGCGATTTTAGTTTTATGTTAGTGAGACAATTTGTAAATGCAATCAATGTTTACGTATGACTTGCCAGACATCCCAAATGTAATAGCTAGGGCGGGAACCATTTTTTGTGGGACTTGGGGAAGTGCGTAACACTTTCTTCCCCGAGTCACTTGGACTTCTTACCATCGAATCTCTGAAAATGTGCTTTTGTTGAATAAGACTCGGCCTTAGACATTTAGGTGACAAAATACACTTTAGAAACTTATATTAGGTGGCGACTGTAAATTTCAAACTCAAACGAGTTATCCAGTCAAACCCGAGTCTTGACTCGCTCCGAGTTGGGTAAAAATGTGGGTGTGACAGAATGGCGACTCCGCTGGGGATGACTTAAAGTCCTAACCATAACAAGCTTTAATTTTTTTGGGATTTTATTATCTTTATTATTGCCTATTTATTTTGCATTATTATTATTATTATTATTATTATTATTATTATTATTATTATTATTATTATTATTATTATTATTATTATTATTATTATTATTATTGTGTACTAACTTGGTTTTTTTTTGTTTTCTTTTGTTTATTTTCGCAATTTATCAATGTATTGTATTTTTTTTTAAAAATATCGTAAAATACTTGACATTATCATTCATAACGTCCACCACTCCTGACACCCTCTTAAATCTTAGAGCCCATTGGAAGTGACGGTTGCGTGGAGCCGACGACAGCCCATTTTCTCACTTACAATAAATATTTAAGAGAAGGTCTTGCAAAATTAGCCAAATAGTGATGCTTTTGGTAATTTGTAAGCTTTAAACTTTCAAGTTGTCCGCTTGAAAGAACCGGTCTAGTAGTACCCCAAATCTTAGTGAAGAAGTTACTAAGATCATGCATCATATCATTTTTTTAAAGGAAATTATGACTCTGACCTTGCCTAAGTCTTTAGCTCACCTTATCTAAACCAAACCCAATCGAGTTACTAACTCCAAGGGGTGTTTAGATATGACTATGTGTGCATATTTTAAAATTAAAAATGGCAAGTCTACGCTGTTTATTCTCAAAACGGGAATGGGGTCGAGTTTCATGATTTTCTTTTTTGTCGGCTACCATGCGTCACAAAGATTACCATCGGTTCGACATGATTGTTGATATTCCGAGGGAGATAAGGGCTTGGTATAGAAATTTGGAAGAAGCTGTTTAATTTGAATTGAGTAAAACATTTGTTCACTTGCCTTCACTAATGGATGTTGAACCCAATTATTTCATCATTGAAGCCTCTACTTTTTTTTTGGTACGCTGATAGAAAAGTTTTTAGATTTGGAGAGCTCGAAATGACACCACTCTTGAAGGAAATAGGAGGTTTTATTGAAGATCCAGGTTTGAGACGAAAGAGACATAGATGGCAAGACGCTATAATTGTTATACCGCGTCAACCTACCGAAGAGGAGTTTCGTGAAATATTCAGTTTTCTGACAAATGATGTGCCCGAATTTTTACAAGGGTCAAAGTTTAAATGCATATAATTGTGTGATAAGTTCCATCAGGAAAAGAGTTATGAAAATCACAAAGCGGAGTTTGCATCATAATATGATTGGATATGTAAACAAATTTTTTCATTTGCGGTAGTGTTCCTCGGCGTTGTTGTACTCCCACAAGAAATGCACTATGAAATCAATACAAAGATAGTCCACTTCGCACATGCATTATTCTATAGTATCAAGAAGAAGACATGCACTATGGTTCCGGCAATAATAGCTGACATCCTTAGAGCCTTGGGAAGGTGCAAGAATGGAGCTCGATACTTTGAAGGTTGTAACTTGTTGTTACAAGTATGGCTGACTGAACACCTTCAAAAGAAACCAAATACAGGCCAAGAGTTCTACGACATGTGCCGTTAAAACCACATATTGGCACAACACTACGGCGTTAAGAGGTTCAAACCACCCTACACTACTCACGAGTACTATCTGTTTTTGAATAAAATTGAAAGATGAAGACATACAGTGGATTTATCCTTGGTTTACTTCTCCACAGTTTTGCTCCGGTCAAAGATGAAATCATTTGAATTCCTTATGGGTATATGCGGTCTCCAGGCTTATATACCTATTAGAGCTTTAAGGCAAGCGGGCAGAAGACAAGATATCCCATTAGTAGGAGACATAGTTCGATTCCAAGTAGATTACGAAGAAGACAAAGTTCCATTTGTACCAAAAATTCGCAAGATCTGGAATAAAAAGAGGTTTGCTGAAGAGAATTCAATTAAACCAGACAGATACCATGCAGGCTGTAGAGTTGGCTATTTGGAATGGTTACCTAATGACATGAAAAATGCTCCCGTTCCTAAAACTGACATACCTGGGGCTGCCAAAGACAAAAAAGCTAAAAACTAGTATAAAATTAAATGGTTGATGGAAAAATTGAAGATGTCTGAGAAGTTGAGAAAGGAAGAGCGAAAAATGCACAAACGTGAGGTAGAAGACTTAGATCGAGAGCTGGAAGGTCTGAAGAAGGGGTTCGAGGAAAAATACAATGAATGTTACAATCAAAGAGATGGAGGTGAAGGTTTACTAGTTATGGCATACTTGATCGTTGCTAAGTTAGACATTGGAAAGATTCAAAAGAAGTTGAAGAAGTCCGATGCCGAATCAAAGAGGCCCGAGGATCAAAATTTTTAGAATAGATTTCTTTTATGTCTTTGTCTATTGTAATCAAACTTGGTTTATAAGAGCACAATGGTGTGGTGGTCAGTTGAGAATAAATGGCTAATACTTGCGTGTTTAATTTTAAAATCATTAAAGCTTAGGAAGGCTATACATCCTTGGCACATCATTGTCCATTAGCAAACCTTGTCTAAACGTCAAAAAGGGTTTCCGACCCGAAAGAGACAAAACTGCATCCTTGCATAGAACTAAAGAGATGTTTGCGAAAAATATTGATCGTTTGCTTGGGTGTGATCAAGACTATAGGCGTATTTTGATCTTTTTTTTCCTGTCTTGTTTTCAGATTATGGCTGCAAGAGGTACACTTCACTTTGAGACCATCTTCAAAGCTCCTCACTTGATCAGGCTCTAGTGAGAATATTTGGCAGCAATCAGCAAGTTTCACGTTCAAAAGGTGTTGGGGGAATTGGTGGCCCTTAAGGCGTACACTGTTATGCCTGGTCTGGTCGAAGCCGCTAGACATTTTTGGGGTTACAAAATGGCGGCGTTTCATTTCAATAGTTGGGAGTTAGCGCCAATGTTAGAAGAGATTTGAGGTTTAGCAGAGTTAGAGCCTGGGCCCGAGATTATGATTTACCCCTGAGACTTGGAGCCTAAGGAGTTCATTGAGCTGTTGCAAGATCCTTACCATATGTCGAGGGAGTGCGTGATGGAAAGGTTACCCTAGAGTTCTTGTATTCTAGATTTAGAGATCCAACTCTTAGGCATGATTGGACAGGGGCATGGAAAGTTCAAGATTGGAATTTGGTTTGTAACAAAATCTGAAAAGTTTTCTTTGAAACTGGCTATTTATGTAAAAAATTGTGTTAAACATCAAAATCGCGTAATTAAACTTATTTGAACTATTTGTTACGATATTAGCTTGATTGGATTAACATTTGCAAAGCTTAGGGCCAAACGTGCGATTACGCTTAGGGCTTATGCCGTTTATGCAACTTTTACAGCCCATAATTTGTTTAGACTATGGCTCACTGCCCCCTTAAAATTATTTTGCGTAGATGAACCTTTTTTCTTGATTAGTTGCGATTTTAGTTTTATGTTAGTGAGACAATTTGTAAATGCAATCAATGTTTACGTATGACTTGCCAGACATCCCAAATGTAATAGCTAGGGCGGGAACCATTTTTTGTGGGACTTGGGGAAGTGCGTAACACTTTCTTCCCCGAGTCACTTGGACTTCTTACCATCGAATCTCTGAAAATGTGCTTTTGTTGAATAAGACTCGGCCTTAGACATTTAGGTGGCAAAATACACTTTAGAAACTTATATTAGGTGGTGACTGTAAATTTCAAATTCAAACGAGTTATCCAGTCAAACCCGAGTCTTGACTCGCTCCGAGTTGGGTAAAAATGTGGGTGTGACAGAATGGCGATTCCGCTGGGGATGACTTAAAGTCCTATCCATAACAAGCTTTAATTTTTTTGGGATTTTATTATCTTTATTATTGCCTATTTATTTTGCATTATTATTATTATTATTATTATTATTATTATTATTATTATTATTATTATTATTATTATTATTATTATTATTATTATTATTATTATTGTGTACTAACTTGGTTCTTTTTGTTTTCTTTTGTTTATTTTCGCAATTTATCAATGTATTGTATTTTTTTTAAAAATATCATAAAATACTTGACATTATCATTCATAACGTCCACCACTCCTGACACCCTCTTAAATCTTAGAGCCTATTGGAAGTGACGGTTGCGTGGAGCCGACGACAGCCCATTTTCTCACTTACAATAAATATTTAAGAGAAGGTCTTGCAAAATTAGCCAAATAGTGATGCTTTTGGTAATTTGTAAGCTTTAAACTTTCAAGTTGTCCGCTTGAAAGAACCGGTCTAGTAGTACCCCAAATCTTAGTGAAGACGTTACTAAGATCATGCATCATATCATTTTCTTAAAGGAAATTATGACTCTGACCTTGCCTAAGTCTTTAGCTCACCTTATCTAAACCAAACCCAATCGAGTTACTAACTCTAAGGGGTGTTTAGATATGACTATGTGTGCATATTTTAAAATTAAAAATGGTAAGTCTACGCTGTTTATTCTCAAAATGGGAATGGGGTCGAGTTTAATGATTTTCTTTTTTGTCGGCTACCATGCGTCACAAAGATTACCATCGGTTCGACATGATTGTTGACATTCCGAGGGAGATAAGGGCTTGGTATAGAAATTTGGAAGAAGCTGTTTAATTTGAATTGAGTAAAACATTTGTTCACTTGCCTTCACTAATGGATGTTGAACCCAATTATTTCATCATTGAAGCCTCTACTTTTTTTTTGGTATGCTGATAGAAATGTTTTTAGATTTGGAGAGCTCGAAATGACACCACTCTTGAAGGAAATAGGAGGTTTTATTGAAGATCCAGGTTTGAGACGAAAGTGACATAGATGGCAAGACGCTATAATTGTTATACCGCGTCAACCTACCGAAGAGGAGTTTCGTGAAATATTCAGTTTTCTGACAAATGATGTGCCCGAATTTTTACAAGGGTCAAAGTTTAGTTGCATATAATTGTGTGATAAGTTCCATCAGGAAAAGAGTTATGAAAATCACAAAGCGGAGTTTGCATCATAATATGATTGGATATGTAAACAAATTTTTTTCATTTGCGGTAGTGTTCCTCGGCGTTGTTGTACTCCCACAAGAAATGCACTATGAAATCAATACAAAGATAGTCCACTTCGCACATGCATTATTCTATAGTATCAAGAAGAAGACACGCACTATGGTTCCGGCAATAATAGCTGACATCCTTAGAGCCTTGGGAAGGTGCAAGAATGGAGCTCGATACTTTGAAGGTTGTAACTTGTTGTTACAAGTATGGCTGACTGAACACCTTCAAAAGAAACCAAATACAGGCCAAGAGTTCTACGACATGTGCCGTTCAAACTACATATTGGCACAACACTACGGCGTTAAGAGGTTCAAACCACCCTACACTACTAACGAGTACTATCTGTTGTTGAAAAAAATTGAAAGATGAAGACATACAGTGGATTTATCCTTGGTTTACTTCTCCACAGTTTTGCTCCGGTCAAAGATGAAATAATTTGAATTCCTTATGGGTATATGCGGTCTCCAGGCTTATATACCTATTAGAGCTTTAAGGCAAGCGGGCAGAAGACAAGATATCCCATTAGTAGGAGACATAGTTCGATTCCAAGTAGATTACGAAGAAGACAAAGTTCCATTTGTACCAAAAATTCGCAAGATCTGGAATAAAAAGAGGTTTGCTGAAGAGAATTCAATTAAACCAGACAGATACCATGCAGGCTGTAGAGTTGGCTATTTGGAATGGTTGCCTAATGACATGAAAAATGCTCCCATTCCTAAAACTGACATACCTGGGGCTGCCAAAGACAAAAAAGCTAAAAACTAGTATAAAATTAAATGGTTGATGGAAAAATTGAAGATGTCTGAGAAGTTGAGAAAGGAAGAGCGAAAAAGGCACAAACATGAGGTAGAAGACTTAGATCGAGAGCTGGAAGGTCTGAAGAAGGGGTTCGAGGAAAAATACAATGAATGTTACAATCAAAGAGATGGAGGTGAAGGTTTACTAGTTATGGCATTCTTGATCGTTGCTAAGTTAGACATTGGAAAGATTCAAAAGAAGTTGAAGAAGTCCGATGCCGAATCAAAGAGTCCCGAGGATCAAAATTTTTAGAATAGATTTCTTTTATGTCTTTGTCTATTGTAATCAAACTTGGTTTATAAGAGCACAATGGTGTGGTGGTCAGTTGAGAATAAATGGCTAATACTTCCGTGTTTAATTTTAAAATCATTAAAGCTTAGGAAGGCTATACATCCTTGGCACATCATTGTCCATTAGCAAACCTTGTCTAAACATCAAAAAGGGTGTCCGACCCGAAAGAGACAAAACTGCATCCTTGCATAGATTTAAAGAGATGTTTGCGCAAAATATTGATCGTTTGCTTGGGTGTGATCAAGACTATAGGCGTATTTTGATCTTTTTTTTCCTGTCTTGTTTTCAGATTATGGCTGCAAGAGGTACACTTCACTTTGAGACCATCTTCAAAGCTCCTCACTTGATCAGGCTCTAGTGAGAATATTTGGCAGCAATCAGCAAGTTTCACGTTCAAAAGGTGTTGGGGGAATTTGTGGCCCTTAAGGCGTACACTGTTATGCCTGGTCTGGTCGAAGCCGCTAGACATTTCTGGGGTTACAAAATGGCGGCGTTACATTTCAATAGTTGGGAGTTAGCGCCAATGTTAGAAGAGATTGGAGGTTTAGCAGAGTTAGAGCCTGGGCCCGAGATTATGATTTACCCCTGAGACGTGGAGCCTAAGGAGTTCATTGAGCTGTTGCAAGATCCTTACCATATGTCGAGGGAGTGCGTGATGGAAAGGTTACCCTAGAGTTCTTGTATTCTAGATTTAGAGATCCAACTCTTAGGCATGATTGGACAGGGGCATGGAAAGTTCAAGATTGGGAATGGAGTGAGTCTAATGCTTTCATCATTACTTTTTTGGGAAGTGTGATCTTCCCCGAAAAAAAAAAAAGGAAAGCTCGACATAAGGTTGGGAAGGGTAGTTGAAGGATTGCACAAAGGTGCTCACAAGCGCCAAGTGAGTTTGGTTCCAATGATTGTAGGACAAATCTACAGGGCTCTAACCAAGTGTAGAAAAGGAGGAGATTTCTTCGAAGGGTGCAACCTCGTGCTATAAATATGGTTGATAGAACACTTACACAAGGTCACAATCAGTCCAATAGCACTAATGGTGACAAGGGTTGGTGGCATCCTTTCACATAGCACTCGCATGACTGGCAGTGGCGGATCTAGAATTTTTGTTAAGGGGTATCAAAATATAATCAAGTTAACATACGAAAAAATTAAGGGGTCTCAACATATAGTATATACATATAAAAGAAAAAAAATTTACCTCTCTGCGCAATGTAATTTTTCCGCGAATGAGACCCCTTAAATAGCCTTAATTCCGCCCATGATTGCTGGCACGGCAGTAAGAGACAACCCTGAAAACATGCGATAATGGTACACCAAATTTGAAGAGTTATAAGAAATACAATAGGTAATAGAAAATTGTGCCGGCTTCACCGTTTCTGTACAAGGTCAAGACAATACCTTCTTGATGTTGATTGGATTCTGAGGAACTCACCACTATGTTCCCCTAAGAATCCTCCGGCAAGTAGGAATGACACAACAAACTGAAAAGGAAGAAGTTTCAACGTTGACATAAAAGACATTGAACACCCGATGATTGGTACAATATTGACCATGTGGGAAGAAAGGGTAACTATGCAGTTTTACCGTTACCGAGACAACAGGGTGAACCCTGGCGCCACTTTGGCCTATCCTCAATGGCTCAGTGTATATAGAGAGAAATTCTGATCAAAGACCACATTGAAAAGGAAAGCTGAGACTCCAAGTGTTGCTGAGAAGTACAAGAAAATACGACACAAGTTCGATCAAAAGAAGAAAGAGTTAAGGATAACATAAGAAAGGGATATGAGAAGGCAATACAAGGAAAAAATCAAGGGAGATGAACTTAAGTACTGGATAGGAAAAACCGTGCAGCCAGACAAGCCGCTGGGAATTTGCAAAATCTGCTCAAAGGATGGGGAGACTACTTCGAATAAGTACCATTGGCAGAAAAGGAAACAATGGGAGTAGAAATATGTGAGTTCTTTGTAAAAGCCTTGGGTGACATGCAAGCAGGGAAGGGCCTTATGGAGATGTTTGTTGCCCCTCCACCGGAAAACTTAACAAATGGGCCTAAAGAAGAGAGCAAGGAAAAGGAGGAGGGGGAGAATATTGGAACTGATGCTTGATCCAAGAACCTCTTTGCTTGGCACTTAGTCCATTCGTCCTTAGTCGAGTCGTTTTCTTTTTCAAATTTTCCTTTTGTTTAGTCGAGTCGTTGTCTTTTCCTTTTTAAGCTAGCGATTGTAATAAAGCAAAGCAAATCAAATAAAATTTCGTCATTTTGGGTTTTTAGACTTGTGATCATCATGCTCGAGCAAACGAAATGATGTATTCGGCGCTAACATTACTTTTAATCATTGATAGGCCAACCTCTGGCATGAAAGAGACCCCCTGCATAATAGGACGCGAAACTTTGATATCAATGCTAACGCTTTACTCACCTTGTTTCTTTGTTTGTGGTTAAAGGTTATTTTAGTCCCAAATCCATGAAGTTTGGTTTGTGCATTCTGGATGTGCCGCAGTACCAGTTGAGATCCAGAAGATCAATACCGACACCTCCCCCTTTACCGACAAGGACAAGGACGAGACGCAATATCATGGCTGAGTTTGACAAAGCTGGAAATATTAGAGGGACCCTTGAGAAGCAAGGTTTGGTTGCATACGAGGAATATTCTAAGCTGGAGCAAAGGCTGTTTGAGTTGGAGAATAGGATTCTTCTGGTCCATGCTGATGGAACCACCGAGCCAAACAAAACATCCCACCCTCACGGCAAAGATCTACTGTTCCTTGGTAAAGACATCCCATACCCTGCTTACATCCACCACCAAAAGCACCACAAAACAACCTTCCTACCTTCAACTTCGAAACCAAAACTTTTTCATCACCCACCAAAGATCATGACATGTACGTAAGGATAGGGGAAGACTCAGAAAACACTAAAGTGCAAGTCAAGTGGCTGGTGGGAAAGTTTACGCAATTCCAAGGCACCAAGGAAAGTAGAGGCTTGGCTTATGAAGACCTCTGTATGTACCCTAACTTGAAGCTGCCTAATGGTTATAAGACACCAAAGGTCAACATGTTAGATGGCAATAGTGATTCGATGGCTCATTTAAGGTCTTACTATGACAAGCTGGTTGGGGTGGGACATGATGAGAATCAACTGTAGCTTGACAGGCGATGCACTGATGTGGTACTCAAAACAACAAACAAAAAAGTGGACAAGATGGGAAGCAATGGATGGGACTTTGTTGACAGTTTTGGGCACAACACTGACGCCACATTTGGAAAAGCTGAAGAAAAAGCCCACTGAAACCTTTAGGAAGCTTGCAACTAGCTGGAGAGCTGAGGCTGCTAAAGTCCAACCTCCGATGGAAGACACAGAGATAGTGGCAACTTTCATCCGCATACAAGAGGATGTCTACTTTGACAAGACGCTGAATATGCAAGACAAGAAGTTTGGGGACTTGATCAATATTGGAGACATGGTTCAAGATGGGTTGAAAACTGGTAGGATTGTTAGCCTGGCTGCACTACAAGCCGCTAACAAAGCATTACAAACTGGTAGCACAGGAACATCGAAGAAGATAAACGACGACGTTTCCTTCGTTGTCGCATCACTTGACCTGTCTCCCACCCATAACCATTACTACCAATCATCATCTCCATCATACCTATATATTTCACCATCACCCGCCTATCCAGTCTACAACACCCAACCCATATTCAAAAATCCACCGGCACAAATACCACCGTACCCATAAAGTCTAAAAAATAAAAATACCAACACCTACCCACCAAGACCTCGTACAGACAACAACCCAAGACCCTAAAGAAACTACACTCTATTAGCCGAATCCCGCACTCAGCTGTTTGAAAGGCTCAATGCAGCAGGCCACATACAACCCATCCCAATTCAAAATGCCTGATAGAATGTCACCCTTCTTCGACCAAACCAAAACCTGTGCCTACCACTCTAGGGGGACCTGGTCATGACACCAAAAGATGTTATGCTCTAAGAGATAAAATACAAGACCTGATCGATCAAAAGGTGATCCACTTGAAAACACCAAATGTGCAAAATAACCCTTTGCCTAATCACGGAGATAATAGGGTGAACTTGATTGAGTTAGATGAATAATGCAACTTGGAAGGAACCATTGTCAAGGCAAGAGGGGCTACACCAGCATCTACTTCTGTTGCCCAAGCAGCTAAGGCACCATAGCCTATCGAAGTAGAGGTGGCTCTAATATTCTATTATGATGTAGTCCCTCCCTACAATGACAAAACAATGCCATGGGATTATGAAGCAGAGAAAAAGGGCAAGTCAGTAGTCGAGACTGTTGCAACACAATGGATGACTAGGAGTGGGAGGATCTACACTCCCACGCATCTTATTCAAAGTAGACAAGGCACTAGCGAGGAAGAGTCCGAAGAATTGTGGAAGAAAGTTCAAGAAAAATAATACTCTGTGGTTGAACATTTGAGAAAGACTTCTGCACAAATCTCTGTTGTGGATCTACTTCGTAAATCAGAGAGCCACCGAAATGCCTTGATGAAAGTATTAGATGAAGCAATGTCCCTGTGGACACCACGGTTGAGAACTTGGCTAGCATGGTTGGGCAAGTCATCGAATCCAATCGAATCGCCTTCCACGAAGACAAGCTACGCCAGAGGGGTTGAGTCATAACAAGGCCTTGCATGTCACCATCAAAATGCAAAGACTGGTTTGTGGGAAGAGTTATGATCGACGGAGGGTCTGGTTTTAATATATGGCCGTTCATCACTCTGAAGAGAATGAGGATTGATCAAAACAAGATTAGGGAAAATGACATGAAGGTAAAGATATTTGATGGTTCCCAAAGAAGCACCATTGGGAAGATCGACTTAATTATCATGGTCGGCCCCATGGAATTCCTCGCTAAGTTTTATGTCATGGACATCTCCGCTTCTTACAACTTACTACTGGGAAGACCTTGGATTCACATAGATGGGGTGGTGCCTTCTATCTTGTACCAGGAAGTTAAGTTCAAGTGGGACAACAAAGAGGTGGTAGTGTTTGACAAAGGGAGCAACTCCATCTACAATGAGAGAACCATACCAGCAATCGAAGGGAACACTCCTCACGGACAGTCCTTCTATAATGTGGAGCTCGTGGGAGTCGTGCAAGGTAGCTGAGGAGGATACTGCAAGAACTACAACAAGGAATCCCAATGAGTGTAAGAAGAGCACTAACACAGTCCAAGGAGGATATACTTCACACTTCACTCCTAAACTCATCCATATACCACCAGGGACTTAAGAGAAAAGGAGAAATTTCTATAGTACTTATTGGGATGGTCGAGGCAAAGGCTATGAAAGGAGGAACTTGGTATGTGAACCCATAATATCTAATTGGGGTGTGGCTTCACGTGAATTTCGTGAGACCATACCTTCCAAAATAGAGAAGCAACCGATGTACTCACCTAATGCTCGTCCTGACTGGAAACGCATTTCTGAAGAAACAAAGGGAAAGCAAGTATGGAAACAAAAAATTACCTGAACTTGCACCTATGGAGGTGGTTATCGAGGAGCCATGCATACTCCCGACGCCAGTGAAGTGTCTTGGTGACTAGGATATAGGCATTAGGATAAGGCAAAGTTATGAACCTGGGAAAGGTTTGGGCAAAAACCTAGATGACATGATTGAACCGATTCAAATTGTGATGAGGCCTGACAACGAAAAAGACGACATAGGATACATTATGACTTATCAGAAGAGCATGGAAGAAGCTTCGCTGGACTTCAAATACTAGAAGAGAAGCACCAAAACTCTCCTACATATTTTCATCTTGTCTGGTTACTTGATCAGCACGTGTTTGGATTGCATCATCCTCCCCTTCTTGAGAAGATTTCGTCCTCAAAATCGAGCCTTCTTCATCCTCCGATGCTTGGCCTACAACACAAGGAGTTCAGTCAGCAACATTGAATATGTTGGACATATTATACGCACCAGGGAGGTTGATCACATAAGCATTGCTGTTGATCTTGCTCAGCACTTGAAACGGACCATCCCTCGAGGAGCCAACTTTCCTTACCTTTGGTTCGAAAATCGTTCCTTTCGGAAGTGAACCCACACCCAATCTCTCCCTTCTTTAATTCCAACTTTTTTCGCCCCTTGTTTTTCTTCATTGCAACTTTCTCATAAGCTTCCTCGAGGTTCTTCTTCATCTTTGCATGCGACTCGATCAAGGCAGTGGCTCGCCGAGTACCTTCAAAATCAATAAGAGAATATTGAGATAATGGGGTTAAATCAAGTGGAATCAAAGAGTTAAAACCATACACACATTCGAACGGAGTCATTCGAATCATGCCATGCACTGTTCGATTGTATGAAAATTCCATCACGGGCAAATGATCAACCCAGTTTTCGACCTTACCTTTGATCATGGCTCGAAGCAGAGCTCCCAAGGTTTGGTTAACTACCTCGGTCTGTCCATCAGTCTGAGGATGGTGAGACATAAAGAATAGTATTTTGGTGCCGAGGGCACCCCACAAACATTTTCAAAAATGACTCAAGAATTTCGAGTCTCGATCACTCACAATAGTACGAGGCACACCATGAAATTTCAATACATTAGAAATAAACAAAGCAGCTACATGTTGTGCATCATCACACTTCTTGCAAGGAATAAAGTGAGCCATTTTGAAAAAACTGTCGACTACAAAAAGGATGCTTTCATGTCCACCCCCCCACCCTCGGTAACCCAGGAACAAAATCCATGGATATATCAACCCATGGTCGATTATGAACAGGTAACGGAGTGTACAATCCATGAGGGTTGGACCTCGATTTAACTTTCGTGCAATCTAGACAAGCATTGCAATGCTTTTCCACATCTCTTCGCATTTTGGGCCAATGGAACTGCTCGGTCAAAATACCAAAAGTTTTGTCGACATCGAAGTGTCCCATCAAGCCTCCAGAGTGAGCTTCGCAAATAAAAACCTCTCTCTACGATGACATAGACACACAAACCCTCCCATTCTTGAAGAGGTAGCAATCGTGCCACTGATATTTCTCAACTCTTCGGCCACTCAAGATTGCGTCACGGATGCTTTTCAGCTTGGGATCATCTTCGTACATTGACTTGATGCTTTCGAATCCCATGAGCCTCGAGGTGAGAGTGGTTGCTAAGGCAAATTTCCTTTATAGTGCATTAGCCACAACGTTGTCTTTCCCCCTTCTTGTAATGAATTACATGGGGAAAGCTCTCAACGAATTCCACCCACTTGGCATGTTTTTGGTTTAATTTCTCCTGGCCTCGGAGATGTTTTAAGGACTCATGATCACTTTTAATCACAAACTCTCTCGGCCACAAATAATGCTGCCAATGGGCGAGTGCTCGAACGAGGGCATACAACTCCTATTTATACGTAGAGTAATTCAAGGTTGTACCCTTAAGATTTTCGCTGAAGTAAGAGATCAGCTTCGATTCATGCATAAGCACTCCTCCGATCCTAACTCCGGATGCATTACACTCGACCTCGAATGCTTTGCGAAAGTAAGGGAGTGGCAATAACGGGACAGAGCAAAGACTCCGTTTGAACTCTTGGAAAGCCCTCTCTTGGGAATCTCCCCACACAAACGGATGGTCTTTCTTCACTAGCTCGGTTAAAGAAGCTGGCACGGTGCTAAATTCATGAACAAACCTTCGGTAAAAGTAGCTAAGCCATGCAAGCTACGAACTTGAGAAATCGAGGTTGGAGTCGGCCAATCTTTTATAACCTCGACTTTTGACTCAGTGACTTCAACACCATTAGCGCTCACAATGAATCCTAGAAAGACAACACGCCCGACACAAAAGGCACATTTCTTGAAGTTAGCATATAACTTCTTTTCTCTAAGCTTATCAAGCACTAGCCTTAGGTGTTCGACATGTTCATCCACATATTTGCTATAAACAAGTATGTCAGCGAAGTCAACGACAACAAACTTATTTATGAATGGTTTGAGCACATGGTTCATTAGTCGCATGAATGTGCTCGGTGCGTTAGAGAAGCCAAACGGCATCACTAACCATTCATAGAGACCGAATTTGGTCTTGAATGCAGTTTTCCACTAATCTCTAGGTTTCATTCGGATTTGGTGGTTACCAGACCTGAGGTCTATCTTCGAAAAGAATGAAGAACCACTTGACTCATCTAGCATGTCATCTAACCGAGGAATAAGATGACGATACTTTACCATGATTTTGTTGACTGCTCGGCAATCAATACACATTTTCCATGTTCCATCTTTCTTCGGGACAAGAATAACAGGAACGACGCAAGGACTCAAGCTCTCTCGAACAAGGCCCTTGTTCAGCAATTCAACCACCTGCCTTTGGATCTCTTTGGTGTCTTCGGGATTACACCGGTATGCAGGCTTGTTGGGGATTTGTGACCCAGAACGAAGTCAATTTGTTGCTCGATTCCTCTCAACGGAGGTAATCCACCTTGCATTTCTTCGGGAAACATGTCTCCAAAGTCCTGCAAAACACTTTGAACAACACTAGGCAAAGGGTTATTGTTAGAAAAATCATCATTAGAGTTTAGAAAGATACCCTTGTGCACGAGGCAAATCATCCTTTGACTGTTGTCATTGCCTTGTAGATACTCACCCGGTTACAGGATTGCACAAATATTTCTTACCTCGGGCGGTGAGTTGTTGTCGTTGGCCACAATTTTTGTCCCAACTGGAGACATAGCTTTGGCCGCTTCTTTCAAATCATTCATTTGTTTATAGTCCTCGCTGACTTGTTTTAGAGAAAATGGTTTTGAGTATGAAACTCTCCCCTTCGAGCTTAGCAGGGTAAGTGTTGGATCGTCCGTTATGAACAACCGACCGATCATACTTCCATGGTCGACCCAATAGCAAATGAAAAGCTTGAATCAGTATCACATCAAACATTATCTCATCTTGATATTCTCCAACTTTGAACTTGATCCACACTTGCTTGACAACCTTCAATTCTCCACACAACCATTGCAATCTGTAAGGATGAGGAAGCTTTGAGATAGGTAATCCCAATTGTGAGACCAAAGTTTGGCTCACCACATTTGCACAACTACCTGAATCAATTATCATCCAACAAACTCTCCCCCTTACTCAACATCTTGCATGGAAAAGATTCTCTTTTTGGTTGGCCTTTTCTTCAAGAGTCATGCAGCTCAAATTCCTTCGAACCACAAGAAACATTTCCTGATGATCAGCTTCGGCAGCTTCACGACAATCATCATTTTCAACTCGGTCAGTCTCCTCAAAATTTTCTTCCTCGGTGTCACTCGCTTGCTCATGGACGGTTCCATCTTCGAGCAAAAGCATAACTTTGCGAGTTGAACACACTTTTGCAATGTGACCATAACCTTTGCATTTATGACACTGAATGCTTGAAGCACTTGGAATATTGAGGTGAACTTTACCTTCCACTTCTCTTGGATGGTTAACGGTCACTCCTCTTTCGAAGGGCTTCTTCGGATCTCGGCCAGTGTTGGCACTTGTTCGATTCGGACTCTTCCATTCTTTACCTCGGTTCAAAAGAGTCGAAGTAGTAACTCCTCGATACCGATTTGCTTTGTCATCCTTACTCCATTTTTCAGCTTCGATGGTAGCATGAAACACATCTTCCAAAGTTTGATGCACATGCAGCCTCAATTGAGATGACACATCTCCAGCCAAACCATTTTTGAAGCGGATGATGGCTTGCTCATCATCTTCTTCCATGTCAAGAGCCAATCGAATTCTTTCGAACTCATCATGATACTATTCAACCGATTTGGACCCTTGATTCAACTCGAAGAGCTTTCGAAGTTGCTCCTGCCGATATTTGGCATTCACATACTTAGCATCCATTGCTCTCTTCAACTGCATCCATGTGGTGACCTCAGGATAAGCATTCCTTTGTCTCAACCATTTGTCAGCCTCCTACCATATTGATGCATATGCCTCAAACGAAGCAATAACATGTGTAGCTTTTCTCTCTTCGGTCATCTCATTTGTTTCAAAGATTTGTTCAAGTCGAATCTTCCAATCAAGATATTGGTCAGGTTCACTAGTTCCTTTGAATGGTGAGATAGTGCCTTGACACTGTTCAGGTTTGAATCTCGAGCACCTTGAATCGGTTCTGGATACTCATCATAATAGTCATCAGCCTTACGCTCAAAATATCGATCAACATTTGCAGCTCAGCCTCGACCTTGAAGATGTTCTCGACCTTGTTGTAACTGCCTCCGTTGAACGAACGGTAACTCATATTCAGCTTCGACGTCGGGAAATTCTCCATCATCAACCCATTCTTCAACGATCACGACTTGTCTTCAGGCCCTTGGAAGTAGTATTCTTTGACCTCGGGGAATGCCCCCGTGTAAATGACCAGCTTGGGGATTGCCCAAGTTTTGTTGTTCCGCTTAGGGATTGCCCAGGTTTTGTTCAGCTCGGGGATTGCCCATAGCTTCATTTTGAACAACCTCATTCTTCAACCGTTGTTGTCGAACGAGTTCAACAAATTTCTCAGGTTTCATCAAAGTGGAGTTTCTAGTTCCAGCGCCGGACCCAGGCAACGCCACGGGAGCACTCACTCCTCTTACCTCAGCACTGATGCCTTGTATCGCAGCCATAAGATCAGCTAACGACACCTCGGGCATCTCAATGCCCTTGCCATCACCTCCATTACCAGCCATGGTACCTGCACAAATCAAAGACCAAGAAAATGCTAAAGGTTAGAAATCACCTCACACACTCCCTCACCTTTATTGGGTGGCGTTCGGGTCCACTCAATTTATGGGTTCAGATTTGGTCACTCAAGAACTCGTAGCCAATGGCTTCCTCGGCTGATCAACTTCTCTCAGTTCCTTCAAATTTGACAAGTTTCACTGTCTCCTTCGGAAAGAGTGAAATGATATGACTCGATGGAACGAACGTTATTTACTCTGCGCTCGGGAAGTCAAAGAGTTTTCTACGAAATTTGGACTTCGGTCACCCCAAGCACGAGTTCGTATAAGCTCAAACAAATTAGTACGACCTAAAGTAGAAAGATTTACTCCAAAGATGTACTAACGAGAATTATCGAACACAAGAAAAGTGAAAACCTAGGAGAATCTACCTTCGATTCCTCTTCGGAATCCTCGAACACACCCACTCTTGTACGGACAAAAGTGGTCCCTCCTTGATATGGATAAGGTTTACCTTATCCACTTTCCTTTTTCTAGCCGACAATGTTTCATCTGGGGTTTTTTATTTTTGCACTTTACCCCTTTCTTCTTCAATGGAACAGTGATAACAATTCTGTTGTACAGACAAATTTCAACTTTGTTCACTGACCACGATTTAACACTGATTCTGAGTCGCTTTCACTCCTGTAACTTTAATGTCAGAGGAAGATTGCAAGTTTCCAGTCGAGCTAAGAACTCAGCTGCTCCTCTCCGTATACTTTTACAATGTAATAATTATTCAGCGTACGGACGGTGGAAAATCGACGGACTTTCAACTTTAAGCTCAAAATACAACCCAAATCAAACAAAAACAACCAGTCTTCAACGATAAACACCAAAACACACTAGGGTTCAATGAATAACAGTCCAAAAACCTTCGAGAAACCCTAGTCATCAATCGCGTACAACAGGTGCTCATTAGAATCGTCGGACGATGGTGAAAAGGAATCAATGGTTGTTTGATTCAAACAACCAACAATCAATAGCAACAGCTATGTTTAACTTATATAAAAAACTAGGTGTCTACAAATGAAATATAAAGGAGTTTATATAAACTACTGTAGGGACAAAATAGTAAAATGGTCACAGGCGACCAATAGGAATAAGCCACGCATGGCTAAATAACTGAGTGTTCGGTCACTACTTCAACCAAACACTTGAGTTTCGATCACTTGAGCTCGAGCTCTTGATTTCGGTGCTCAGTTGCTCAACTCAGCTCATTTTGACATCAGTCGCTCTTCCTTCGATTGTTTGTTTGCTTTACGTCAGCGTCGATGTTGAGATTTCGACTGGGGTTCGGGCGCTTCCTTCTTCGAGCTCATGCTTAAAGATGAAGCCTTCAATTCTTGAGCTCGGCCACTCAGCTTCGGAACGATCGCTTTCTCCTGACCAAGCCAATTGAATGTGAACGCCGTGCAACAACTTGGCTTGGCTTCATGTCATCGGTCTCGGTGGATTATCGGGCTGCATCACTTACCGTGGACCTTGGTAGAGCTGGGGGATAGAGTTTATTTATGCTTTCTAAAATAAAACCTGACCTCGAATCGTGGAACTTGCATTTTTCTTTATTCCCTTTTAACATGTCTCCATACAAACTTTGTTATGCAAGGATTCATAAATAAAATATTGCTCTATTTCCTTTTAGCTTGTTTTAATCTTTTAATTGCGCAATATTTTATTTTTCAGGATTCAAACTAATAATTCCGTTGAGTCTGCAACTGCAACGTCTAAGGAAACTATGGAGCTTGAGGAACCTGATTTTGACTATGATGAGTTTGATGAAGCAACAAAAGAGGAAATTGAAAGATTTTAAAATAAGCCAAACCCAAATCTAGAAGGGACTGAGATGATAAATCTGGGAGATGATAAAACAGTAAAAGAAACAAGGATCAGTGTGCTTCTCACCTCAGAAGATAGAAGGGAGTATTTTGAATTTCTTAGGGAATAAGAGGATGTGTTTGCATCAATCCCGGCTTTCTGTCAGTCAAGCAACGAACCTTCAAGTCATCTACCTAGGTAAAGATCAGAGAGAAAGTGACCAAAAAACTCAATGCGGAAATTTTGAAAACAGTCAAATACCCAACCTGGTAAGCCAACATTATCCCGGTGCCAAAGAAAGATGGGAAACTCATAGTTTGTGTAGATTACAGAATAGAGCCAGCCTGAAAGATGATTTTACTTTACCGAACATACACATCTTGATTGACAATTGTGCGAAGCATGAACTGCAGTCTTTTGTGGATTGTTTCGCCGGCTACCATCAAGTACTTATGGATGAAAAAGATGTCGAGAAGACAACTTTCACTACTTCTTGGGGAACGTACTGCTACTAGGTTATGCCATTCAGGGTTGAAGAATGCTGGGGCAACTTACACGAGGGAAATGATAACCATGTTCCTTGACTTGATGCACAAAGAAATTGAGGTATAGGTGGATGACGTGATCATCAAACCAAAGAAAAGCTCAGAACATCTGGATAATCTGCGCATGTTTTTCAATCGCTTGCATAGATAAAATCTGAAGCTGAATCTAGCGAAATGTGCTTTCAGTGTTCTAGCAGGGAAGCTTTTAGGTTTTATTGTTAGCAGAAGAGGCATCGTGTTAGACCCCACCAATATCAAAGCCATCAAAGAATTGCCACCACCAAAGAGTAAGAAAGAGGTTATGAGCTTTTTAGGACGACTCAATTACATCAGTCGGTTCATAGCTCAGTCCACGGTCATCTGTGAACCAACTATCAAGTTATTGAAGAAAGATGCAACAATCGAGTGTACAGTGGATTGCCAAAAAGTATTTGACTAGATAAAGGATTATCTGTCTTGCCCACCCGTGCTGGTTCTATCCGAACCTGGATGACCTTTGATTTTGTACCTGTGTGTGATAGATTCAATATTTGGATGTGTGCTGGGACAACATGATTCAACTGGAAGAAAGGAGCAAGCAATATACTATCTGAGCAAGAAGTTCAATCCCTACGAAGCCAAGTACACACTGTTGGATCGCACTTGCTGTGCACTGACTTGGGTAGCACAAAAGTTGAGACACTACTTGACATAATATACAACCCTGCTGATATCAAGGATGGATCCTCTCAAGTATATCTTCAAAAAATAGATGCCTACCGGGAAGTTTGCCAAATGGCAAATGCTACTCAGCGAGTTCGACATTACTTTTGTCACTCAAAAGGCGGTGAAAGCTCAAGCCTGAGTTGATCATATGGCCGAGAATCCTGTGGATGATGATTACCAACCTCTACACACCTACTTCCTAGACGAAGAAGTCATGTTTGTGGGGAAAGATATCACAGAGGAGTACAACAGCTGGAGATCATTCTTTGATGGAAGGGTGAATTTCAAAAGAGTCAACGTTAGAGCAGTACTAGTTTTCAAGACTGGTCAACATTATCCTATCACAGCCAAATTGAGGTTTCCTTGTACCAAAAATTTGGCAGAATATGAAGCTTGCATCCTAGGTCTTAGAGTGGCGGTAGACATGAACATACAAGAGCTATTGGCAATTATAATTTGTTGATTCACAAAGTCCGAGGAGAATGGACGGCAAAGAATTCCAAAATATTGTCATACCTCGAGTGCATAAAGGAGCTGAAGCAAAGGTTCACCAAGATAGAGTTCCGGCATGTACCTGGGCTGCAAAATGAATTTGCAGACACGTTGGCCACCATATCTTCCATGATCAAGCATCCCAACAAGAACTATATTGACTCAATACCCATGGCAGAGAGGAAGCAACCGGCATATTGTTACCATATTGAAGAAGAATTGGATGGGCAACCTTGGTTCTATGACATCAAAAGATTTCTCAAAGATGGCACTTACCCAAAAGATGCAACAAACCTTCAAAAGAAGACATTGAGGAGATAGGCAAATGGTTTCTTTTTTAACAGTGAAGTCTTATACAAAAGAACACCTAATCTAGGTTTCCTGAGATTTGTAGATGCCAAAGAGGCTGTGAGATTGTTAGAGGAAATACATTCTGGGACGTGCGGCCCGCACATGAATGGTTTTGTGCTCGCAAAGAGTATCTTAAGGGTTGGATATTTCTGGATGACAATGGAGCATGGCTGCATAAATCTGACACGACCCAGAATCCGGTTAGGCCGTGCGGGCACCCGACATCCTTCCCTAGACCCGTCGGGCGAACTCTTATCAATTAAATCAGGAAAAAAAATATAATTCAAAAATACAAACATAATGATATCTCTAATCTGAAAAAAAAAGAAATTACAGCTGATTACCCACATACTAGGTTTAGGGCTATCCATACTAGACATCTAAGAGTACAAAAGAAGACAGATACCTCCTGAAGGGAGCAAAATGCAGCTGAAATAATAAACAATAAACTGGTGGCCATCCGAAATAAAAGCTGGCTCACCCTAACAGCTGAAGTCGTCTTCGCTCCTTCACAACGTGCCGAAATCAATCCTGGAGCGAACCTGCCGAAACGAAATAGATAGACAAAAACAAACAACAAACAAGGGTGAGTCAAAAGGACTCAATAAGTGGGGCAGACTAGACACCTCAAGTAATAGGATAGCTAGCCAGGGAGAAGAAACAGATAAACAAAATTCCTCTTATTTAAATTAGGAAAAGGCAGAGCCAATTAATAACTAGAAACACGTATGGAATCACAAACTCATTAAAACCAGGAACGTAAGATAGCCAGAACATATAGGTATCCCGAACATATCAACAGTCAGAAATACTTCCTGTTGCGGCGTGCAACCCGATCCATATATTCATCCTGTCGCGGCGTGCAACCCGATCCATATATTCATCCTGTCGCGGCGTGCAACCCGATCCATATATTTATACCGTTGCGGCGTACAACTTGATCCCTGCAACCCAGAATACAAGCCAGAAATATATAGGCAAACTGAAATATGTCCACAATATGGTATACATACCGCATACACAAAACACAGCATTATAGTCACACAATAGTCAGCACGTGATGCAATGAAATGGGATGAATGCAGTATGATGCAATGGTGTCACATGTGCCAAATAGATGGAGCGGAATCCTCCTGCTCCGAGGGCGGAATCCTCCTACCCTCAATATGATGCAATGGAGCGGAATCCTCCTGCTCCGAGGGCGGAATCCTCCTACCCTCAATATGATGCAATGGAGCGGAATCCTCCTGCTCCGAGGGCAGAATCCTCCTACCCTCAATATGATGCAATGTGCATACGAATGCAACATGATGCAATAATAACCCATCACCAGCGCGGGACTCTCATCGACAGCTGGAAAGTATATACCAACTCACAACCAAAGTACAATACTCAGATTCTCAATGCAATACCAATAACAGGACATAATATATAATATAGAATATAAATCCAAAGCTAAGGCGTAATAAGTACGCCTATCGGCAGCTACACACGTAAGGAACATGTGGTAGAAAATCCACGAGGCCAGGTGCCTCCAAAGAAATGGATATAAACACTTACCTTGTTACTAAGTTAGCACAGCAACTCAATAACCGCTTTGTCCTTTGGATTCATTGCCAAAC
The DNA here is from genome assembly GCA_029990575.1 of Petunia axillaris subsp. axillaris. Taxonomy (NCBI): domain Eukaryota; kingdom Viridiplantae; phylum Streptophyta; class Magnoliopsida; order Solanales; family Solanaceae; genus Petunia; species Petunia axillaris. Next base: position 13,942,903 of record JARKNS010000006.1, read on the forward strand.
GATCCCACTGTGTTCAATAAGCAGAAAAATATATCACAAAAGGCTAAAGGCTTCATTCCTCACATCTTAGGGCAATCCAGGTAGGAACCTGATACCCTATTCGCATACGCAATACGCAGGCCAGGCCTATGTACGGGGTTTATGGTCACATAACCAAACCCTAAATAAATTACATTTATATGTTGCCCATAACTCACTGAGTACGAATATATAATCAATTTCATTATCAGGGTCCATTTGACCCTTCAAACTATTAATTGAACTTGTTAAAACGATGTCTAATATTCTAAGTTTTACCGTTAAAATATATTTAAACACACGTAATAAACTCAAATAATATATTAGGATCATTACCTGAATATTTCAGGGTGAAAATTCTACTTTTTCCCGGCCACTTTTCTTATTTTCTGGCATTTTTCCACTGCGTATTTCCTATTTTACATCTCTGTTTCTCGTCAAGTCAATCCTCTGTTTTTGCTATCACTTTTGAACTTATAAATGAGCTTTAAGCTCATCAGCCGCCTCCATTCTTTGTTTGTTTCCTTTTTGTCGATTTCCTTTTTTTATTTTTTTATTTTCTTTTCTTTTCACGATGAAAATTAAAATGGTACCCTACAATATTCGAAATAATTCCAACTTTTGCATACCAGTTATACAAAATATATGTAACATACTCGCGAAGGCGGATCTCAAATCAGACTCCTGAAACTCAAGATGCGAATTTAAATGAAAAGAAGTCAAATTATTTAACTTTCGGCATTTTAGCGGAAACTAGCCGAACAACATCGAAATTCACTTTCGAAAGCTTACAAAAATCACAAATAATTATACGAACCTAACGTCGCTTTCGGATTTCGAATCGGAGCTCATTCGGCAAAAACCGAGCTCGAAAATCTCTTTTTAATATTTATCGCCAATAAAAACTGAAACCTTCTTCCGATGCCTACCAAACGAGGTCTGATTTAGCTCAAACTTTACAGACAGGTCCTAATGGACATTACGAATATTTTAAAATTATCGGCACGCCAATCGGAGTCGTAACTTCCGAAACGACTGACCGAGGTCGTTTCAAAATCACGCAAAGATGTGTCATCAATGCCAAGTTCACGGAGACATGATTCGAGTACCTCCCAGTGAGTTGAATGTTATAAGATCGTCTTGGCCCTTTGCCGCCTGGAGAATGGATGTCATAGGACCTATCGAACCTGCCGCTTCAAACGGACACCATTTCATATTGGTGGCCACCGATTAGTTTACCAAATGAGGTGAGGTTGCATCGCACAAGTCAGTGACAAAGAAAGCGGTAGCAAATTTCGTTCATGACAAGATGATCTGTAGATTCGGCTTTCCCGAGTCAGTCATCACTGACAATGGGTCTAATCTCAATAGTGACTTGATGAAAGCAACTTGTGAAGACTTCAAGATCAAGCACCATAATTCCACTTCATATAGACCTCAGATGAATGGAGCAGTCGAGGCAGCCAACAAGAACATCAAGAAAATACTGTGCAAAATGACAGATAATTCAAAGCAATGGCATGAGAAGCTACCCTATGCTTTTTTAGGGTATCGCCCCACAGTGAGAACATCAACATGAGCCACTCCTTACCTGTTAGTGTATGGCATCAAAGCAGTGATATCAGCAGAGGTCGAGATACCATCTCTGAAGATCATTCAAGAGGCACAATTGAAAGATGTTGAATGGGTCAAATAGAGGATAAAGCAGCTAGCGCTCATCGATGGCAAGAGGATGAATGTAATATGTCATGGGCAATTATATCAGAAGGGGATGACTAAAGCATTTAACAAGAAAGTCCGAGAAAGGTCTTTCGAATCTTGACAATTTAGTGCTGAAGAAGATATTCCCTAACCAAAAAGAGGCAAGAGGCAAGTTTGCGCCAAGATGGAAAGGGCCATACATGGTTCACCGATTTCTGACTGGAGGAGCAATAATACTGGCAGAAATTGATGGAGAAGTTTGGTCGAAACCAATCAACGCAGATGCTGTCAAAAGATACTATGTCTAAGAGCTTGCATTAGTTAATGGTTTTACTATTCTGCAACATATCGTGTAATCTAGAACTACGTTACGACTTAATTCCGCAAGTGGGATAACTAGGAAACCTACTCAAGTTTGGATCACATTAATACAAAAAATTTAGTTTCCCACGAAGTAGACACGGGCAGAATTTTTGAGGAACTCTCAAAAAATCCAAAAGGACAGGTAAGAATTGACACTGGGGCAGAAATTTTTGAGACCATCTCAAATATTTCAAAATGAAGAAACTTTGGCAGATTTTTGAGGTCTCCTCAAAATATATTCAGTAGAGAATCCTTGAATGGCCCGAGGAACAACGGTCATGATCTTACACAGTGCATTTTGTGATTCAACGAAATAAAATACTTTCGTTTTACAAAAGCTTTTTAGTAATATTTGCATTATTTATTTATTTATTTATTTATTTATATATCACTATCAGCTCGACCGAGGTCCTGCATTCGAGAGAAGCAGGCACGAAGCAAGCCAAGAATGCATAAACTAAACCATCCCCTCGCACAACTCACAAATCTTTCGTTGAATGCAGGCATAAGGGTACACATCCCGACACGACAAGCTAACACCTCCTGACGAGAAGGTATTTAGCTTTCTTTCACTATGCTTTTATTTTGCAGGGTAGACAGCCCTGAAGGTAGACAGCTTGGAGGGTAAATAGCCCGATCAAAGGATTGGCATGACAAAGGGTAGACAGCCCTGAGGGTAGACACCCCTGTGAGAAGTTTGGCATGACATAGGGTAGACAGCCCGATGTGAAGTTTGGCATGGAAAAGGGTAGATAGCCCGATGTAAAGTTTTGCAAGGCAAAGGGTAGACAACCTTGTGAGAACTTTAGCATGATAGAGGGTAGATAAACCCATGCGAAGTTTGGCATGGCAAACAGCCCTAAGGGTAGACAACCCTGTGAGAAGTTTGGCATGACAGAGGATAGACAGTCCGATGTGAAGTTTGGCATGACAGAGGGTAGGCAGCCTAATGTGAAGTTTGGCATGGCAAAAGATAGACAGCCCTGAGGGTAGACAGCCCTGTGAGAAGTTTGGCATGACAGAAGGTAGACAGCTCGATGTGAAGTTTGGCATGACAGAGGGTAGACAACCCGATGTGAAGTATGGCATGGCAAAGGGTAGACAACCTTGTGAGAAGTTTGGCATGACAGAGGGTAGATAGCCCGATGTGAAGTTTGCATGGAAAAGGTTAGACAGCCCTGTGTGAAAGTTTGGCATAATAAATGGTAGACAACCCTGAAGGTAGACAGCCCTGTGAGAAATTTGGCATGACAAAGGGTAGACATCCTGATGTGAAGTTTGGCATGATAAGAGGTAGACAACCTCGAGGGTAGAGAACCCGGTGAACGGATTTGCATGACAAAGGTAGATAGCCCGATGAAAAGTTTGGCATGATAAGAGGTAGACAGCCTGGAGGGTAGACAGCCCGGTGAAAGGATTGGCGTGACAAAGGGTAAACAGCCTGATGAAAAAATGGCATAATGTGTGGTGGATAATTTGGCATAATAAAGACGTATACAGCCCAACATGACGAACATACTTGTAGATGATGAGATACCTCGGCAAGACGATCCAACAAATAGGAAAATCTACTTATACGCTTACATATACATTGCTTTTGCAAAACTCATTTCCATTGCAGGATATACAACTCGGTGATGCAAAAACATTACAGTCTGGCACTTCGTAAACACTTACAATTCCTAAAATCACCTCCCAAGAGTCGCAACAAAATTAGTCGTTCGGTCAACGTCTTTGCCTGAAGACTCTTCCATCATCCTCGGGCAAAGAGGGGCGCTGCTGACACCTAATTTTATCCCTCCAGTTTGGATAAGCATTTTTCAGACGAAATTGCACTGGTAACCATACAATTACCTTCACTCTGACCCCTATTCAAAATCACTATCCACAGAAGCTCATCTATTAGGTTGTTTTTAAAAATACTAGCACAAGCTACGGCTATTTATAAAATTTGGCCGTTTAATTACAATTTTTTGTAATTACTCCTATTTCAGAAAAATTGCACAAATTGTTTTAAAATTCAAAATAATAGTCATCCTTAGCTCTTTAGTCTTCAAAATTAATTTTCTGATTTTTCCTATAATTTTGTGAGCATTTTATACAATTTTGTACACATTTTATACATTTTTATACATATTATATACAATTTTAAATATATACATATATACACTTCACACCCACTTAGACACAGCCATCCACCCATCTGATCGAACGGCTGAAAGCTATATTTCAATTTTTAACTATACACCTCACCACGAAACCCTAACCCCCTCTCTCATTTTCTGACAACACTCAGCTGCCCCTCTCTTAATAGTCTCTCAAGAGAAACCCTAAACGTCACCACTGTTGAGGCCTTTTCCGGCCACCTTCGGTCACCAAACGCCGAACAAATTATCTATTCTTGCTCTCCTCACTCCTTGCTACAAAAATCCTATGATGTTTTACCCAAACGATGAGGTTAAAAATTCAATTATTCGTTGACCTTGTCGTCATCACCGGAAAAGAAGCTTCGGCAGTGCCTTCACGAAAACATGTGTTACTGTCTTAAGGAAGAAGGAAAAACCTTTACGCAGTCACGATCGAAACGGGTAGCAGTTGACTCGAATTCGATCCACGATGGTTAACTCGTTTCCCTATTTTATTGTTCTCAAATCTATGGGACATTATGCCTAAAATTGCCTAATTTTTCTGTGAATTAACAGGATCGTCGTCACTTGTTAGTTGGTTAAGGTGAAATTCCTATGATTACTAATTATTCCTTCATACATTGATTTAGCTAAGCAGTGCTTTAGACTCTCGCATGCCTGAGTAGGTTACCTTCATAGCTTATGCCTTGGGTCGTCTTTATTAGCTTCTAGGTATAGGCCCAGTGACAATTAGGGGATTGATCATGACTGTTCATGTTTCACAGTGTATTTGCCTCTTTATTTGTTTAGATGCATGATTTTCAGAATTATACGTTTAAAATTCAAATGGTGATTAATTAGCATGATCATAGGGATCCTAATTTTTCAATTTGAAGTCTTGCTTTGTAATGGGATGGAAATCTGTTTTATAATTGATATGATGTCAACCAAAGCCTGTTTGAAACTTGTTAAGTTAGACATTGATTATGAACCTAAACTAGATTGAGACACCCTTTTGCACACTGATTTTGAACTTGGCTATGTTATTGTCTAAGGGGAGGGGATCTTACTTGTTTTAAAATCCTGATTACCTTAACTTTGGGGCTTTGATTGATCTATACATGGGAAGTCCACCTAAGTGGATCCTTTTAATTGTGGGAAAACTATTCCTTTACCTTATTTACTCCCTGCCCGTTTGAACATATCCCTCACCCTTCACCTATATAAACTAATCTTGCACTACACAATTACACACACAGAAACATACAAACACACACTCATACACTAATACACACTGAAAGTACTAGCAATACATCTCTCTGCTCCTCTTGAATTCTTGCTCTGTTTCTTGATACTAATACTAATTCTGGAGGCATACCCCAACTGCCTAGATACTATCTCTCTGATTGTTAAAGTTGTTGACAAGGTATAACCCTCTAATTGAATCCATGCTACTTTCCTGCTTAACCTGCCTATGCCTATAACCTTTGTTTGTGTATATACATTTGTTTGGGGTTCCTCTTTACCCCCCTACAAACCTTTTTGCATGCAGCCTATTTGGATGGTCCTATACAGGCCATACCAGCCTTTTCAATTATAGGGAAGCTAAGTGTAACATAACCAGTGATTATACCTTCCAAGTTAATCATAGTACAGGAGTTCAGGAGGTGTAAAATCACTAGTATCATGATTGATGATGACAATTCTGATCCTAATGCCCAAAACAAAACATCTTATTCTATCACTTTTCCCCTTTAGAACCCCCTACCTGTGTATACTTGTTAGGATTGCCCTGCCTGTATAAGTGTTATAAAATACCATCACTGTCTGGGTTGTTTGGCTATCCAGGGGCCTCTTCTAATCTCTTATTCTTTGTGTGCTTGCATCATGCTCTAAAACAGAACTTTTATGTGTTCGGTTAATAAAACTTAGTGATTAAATAGGCATGATAGTCTTAAGTAAAGTATTAAACAGTTTATGTGCTTGAATCATAGAAATCTGATGATTTTCGCTAAACAGGGGCCTTTTGCGTGTTAACTGCCTATAATTGGACCATTTTTCGTAAAATTAAACTGCCCTCTTTTGCATAACTAAATTGGGCCCAAAACTCGTTTCAAATCTTGCCCATTTCATATATTTAAATCTATATTTTTCAACTTTGGTCTCATATACTCTAATCTAATAGTTTAGGGGAGTATAAGTTAGGGGTCGACTATACAACTTATATGCAATATTTTTCAAAGCCTATTATCACTTGATCATGTATTTTGCATGCTTATATATGTATATTTACGTGCGACAGCCTCCTTGTGTGTATTTGTATGCTTTGTGAAACCCGTTTTAAAAAAACAACCTATATATTCAAAATTGGCCCCAAAATCAAATAGCCATTAAGGTTAGGGCTCGACAATTAATGTCATGTTACACCAGCCCTAAATAGCTAATATTTCTTTCAAAAAATAACCCCAATTTGGTTTGTAACAAAATCTGAAAATATTTTCTTTGAAATTCGTTATTTTTGCAAAACTGTGTTAAACATCAAAATTGCGTAATTAAACTGATTTGAACTATTTGTTGTGATATTAGCCTGATTGGATTAACATTTGCAAAGCTTAGGGCCAAACGTGCGATTAGGCAAAGGGCTTAGGCCGTTTATGTAACTTTTACAAACCATAACTTGTTTAGACTATGTTTCACTGCCCCCTTAAACTATTTTGTGCGGATGGACCTTTTTGCTTGATTAGTTGCGTTTTTAGCCCTTATGTTAGTAAGACAATTTGTAAATGCAATCAATGTTTATCTATGACTTTTCACACATCCGAAAAGTAATAGCTCGGGCGGGAACCACTTTTTGTAGGACGTGGGGAAGTGCCTAACACCTTCTTCCTCGAGTCACTTGGACTTCTTACCCTCGAATCTCTGAAAATGTGCTTTTACTGAACAAGTCCCGACCTTAGACATTTAGGTGACCTAATACAACTTAGAAACTTATATTAGGTGACGACTCCAAATTTCTAACTCAAACGAGTGATCCAGTCAAACTCGAGTCTTGACTCCACTCCACTGTGGGTTTACAACCTTCTTCAAGTAATATTTTGTGAGTTCATACTCCCAGATTAATTCCTCTTATATCCACAAGAGCCTACCCAATGGCTTTAATCCTCCGCTTCACCACTTTAACGAGTTGATCTTCTTGTTTTTTTTTTGGTTAAATGGGAATAAATGATTATGGGAAGAGTGGAGTTTGGGCCTAGGAAGGTATATCTCAAGTGGGTTGGAAGGTCTTTGAGTTCAAGAGTGGGAGGTTCTTCAATGGATGGTTAGTAGGTGGAATGGTTCAGTTTTCAAGATCAAAGGAAAGCTTTTTGGGAACATAAGGTCTAGTGCCCATTCCTTCTAATACTTTCACACACTCAACAACAGTCTCCTCATTATCAATGTCCATGTTCCAATTCACCGCGGCCAATTCATCTGCTTGACTTACTAGGACACTCTCTTTCTCTACAAGTGCATCCACAACCATATTCACATATGAACAAGCAGTTTCCTCTTTTATAGGTTGTTTCAACGTTTTGCATATATGAAATACCACCTTCTCTCCATTGAAATGGAAAGTAAGTTCTCCTTTCTCTACATCACACAATGCTCTCTCGGTAGCTAGAAATGGTCGCCAAAGAATAATAGGGACATCAAAGTCCACTGGGCAATCAAGAATCACAAAATCCTCGGGGAATATGAACTTCTCCACCTTCACTAGAACATTAATAACAACCCCAACTGGTTGCTCCATGGAACGGTTGGCCATTTTCAAGTTCATGGTTGTTGCTTGTGGAACCTCTTTAGTGGTCAAAGTCTTGTACACCGTATATGGCATCAAATTAATGTTTTCTCCAAGATCACTTAGAGCTTTAGGGAAATGTTTCCCTCCAATGGTGCATGGGACCGTCAAGGCTCCGGGGTCTTCCATCTTCCTTGTCATATGCTTAGAGACAATAGAGGTACACTGGTGGGTAACCTTGTTTGGTTCATAATCTTCATAGGTCTTCTTTGTCACAAGATCTTTCACAAGTTTGGCAATGTTTGGCATTTGACTTAGTGCGTCAACCAAAGAGAGGTTGATAGATGTTGATGCTATCTTCTCCCAAATCTTTTTTGGCTGGAGATACTTGTCTTAGGTTAGCACTCTTTTGTGGGAAAGGAAGTGGAATTTTGGGAATGAAGCTTGGATTAGGAAGGCTTTATTTGGATGGTGGAGTTTTCTTTGTTTTGACTTTTTGGATAGTAGTGACTTCGGGACTAGGTTCTTGAGGGATTGCCTCATCATCACTTACATGCCTTGGGATATCAACACCCACATCATTAGCTTCACCTTCATTCAACTCTTCCCTCAATTCTTTGTTCACAATCTTGCACTTCTAGTTCATCACTATCAATTTTTGCTTTTGGATCATCCCATTTTCCACTCCTTGTCATGATTGCCATCACATGATCTTTTCCATTCTTCTTAGGATTTACCATCGTGTCACTTGGTATTGCTCCTTGAGCTCTTTTATTCACTTAGTGAAATAAGCTACTCATTTGAGATTCAAAAGCATTGATGGAAGTATTATGAGATGTGACCGTTTGCTTGATATATTTGATGTCACCGCAGTAACTTTCTTGATTCTTGAGCACTTCTCCCATCATTTCTTCCAACTTGGATGGACTCGTTCCTTTATTCCCACCTTGCTTGTATGGTGCTCTTGGTACATAACTTTGAGAGGCACCAACTCTTCTCTCATCTTGATTGTTGCTCCAATTTTATCTTCCTCTATCTTGCCTCCATTGGCCTTGTTGATATGGCCGTTGATAACCTCTTTGATAATAAGACACATAATTGACTTCTTCCTCTCCATGGACATTGAAACATTGCTCCGGAAAGTACTCCTCTTGTCCACGTTGGAGAAGAGTAAGAGGTGCACCTCCCGGAGGTTGAATAGTCACTTGGTGACCGATATTTGTAACTTGGAGATTTTCCACTTTGCTCACCTTCTTCTCATTATCTTCTTTTGCACCCCTAAGAAGCTCAATTTTGGTAAAGATCCAAGCCATTTGCTCTTCGTAATCTTCAAATCTCTTCATCATCATTGGATTAATTCCTCCATCATCACTTGGGTTTTAGGCACTATATTTCCAATCTTGAGATTTTTTGGAAACCTTGTTGAGAGTTTCCTTCACTTCTTGATAAGTCTTATCCATGATAGCACCTCCACACAAGTTGTTCACAGCCAATTGGTTTATCTTTTTAAGTCCTTGATAGAAACATTGTAAGAGCATTTCCTCTCCAAAACCATGAGTAAGGCAATGGAACAAAACCTCTCGAAATGCTTCCTAAGATTCGGATAATGAATCGGTAGGATCTTGCTTGAAAATATACACCTTGTCCCTCATCAAATCTTGTTTGCCCTTAGGCAAGAACTTTGCTAAAAATTGCTTCACAAGTTCCTCCCAAGTGAAATTTGAGTTCTTGGGTAGCTTGTTCAACCATGTCTTGGCCTTCCAGGATAGAGAATAGGGAAATACCCATAGGCCCAAAATTTTTCCGAATAATGATGTCATATTTGAATAAAATTCCTCAAATGCTCATTTGGATCATCATGCTTGCTTCCACTAAAATATCCATTTTGGTCGAGCCCATGTAAGATCACTTGGGGAGTGTTGAAAGTAACATTACCATGAATACGTGGAGGAACAATTGCATTAGAAAAACTTTCCATATTCAATTCTTCGTCGGATTACTCCATATCTTGTACCGGTTGATTTGCATTGCGGCCACTTCTTGCATTTCTTTGGTTCCGGTTGACATTGCGAACATTCACTCAATCGACATTGCCTATTTGATTAGCATGATTAACACGGGAGCCTCAGTTTGCACCTCGACCTCCTTGGTTAACAATGTTTCCTCTTCGGTTTGCATTGCCCGCAACACCAACATTGTCACCAACATTGACTCCCTCATTAGCTTGATCATTACCAATGAGGTTTCTATCAATTGAGGTACCATCTTCAACTTGAGGTTCATCATTCTCCTCAAACACATCATGAATTCCATAACTCTCCTCACTAAGAGAAGTGTCATCATAATCTTCCCCGGATTCTCCATCATAATCATTTGGAGCCATCGGAGCATTTGGAACTATTTTGTTTGCACGATTGTAGAGGGGGTTGTGCATAGCTCAATTTTGATTTTGTCTCATTGCTAATATTCACTTACACACAGTAAAACAAAGCAAGAGGTAAAATGGTAGGAGTAACTAACAAAACAAGAACACGAGATATTCAATCTAATAGATATACCGTAGCTCCCCAGCAACGGTGCAAAATTTTGATCCACGCTCAATCCAATCACCTATGAAGGTATGGGGCGATCGTCAAAGATAGTACCCGAATGAGAGCCAGCGTCGAATTCCTCAAGGAGCTAGCTCGTAATCTATTAGTCTTAGATTGAATAAACACGAGTTCTACGAGTTGTTCGTGTATTCCTAAATATAAGAATGTAAATATTGAATTAACTACGACTACAACTTTGATAAATAAAAATTGACAATAAAAGCATACAATCAACTTTTCACTTTTAATACTTTTAAAATATGAAGAATGAGCTAAGGTTTTACTTATTCCGACAAGGCTTCATCAACTTAATACTTCCTTTAACCTTACAAATCATATGGGTAATGTAAATGGTCGGACCGAAATTATAACCCTCAAAACCCATTAGGGATAGAGAAGATCTACCTCATTAAGCATGTTGGGGTCAATAACGAGGCGCATAAAATCCTAGTCCAAAGACCCGAGCAGGAATGACCTTTTTAGCTCTTTCCCTTTAGATGGGGTAGGCTTGTGAGCCACTATAACCCAAATACTCGCTAGTTTCTATAAATCTACGACTTTAACCTTATTAGGATGATGAAAGAAAAGTAGGGTAAGGTTCAAGTACGGCCGTGCCTCAAACCCTATTAAAAAAAAGTAAGATAGAGAACAAGATTCACCTTAACCCATAGATTTTATAAGATTAAAAATAAGGTTTAAGTTAAAATAACCAAGTCATCATGAATAAATCCCAAAAGATGAAATCCTTATAGTTAGGAATGAAATGGCAAGAAAATCATAGTTAGGAATGAAATCATACTAGGGTCCAACAAAATCATAGTTAGGAATGAAATGGCAAGAAACATGTAATGATATATATAAAAGATGAAATCCTTACAAACTTTGGTGTTAGAAACCCTTGCTTGCCTCTAAGAATATTCAAAAGTACAAAAGTAATATTCTAAAGCTGAAAATAGGTATATGTTTGTTGGAGGCATAATGGTCTATTTATAGGCATTAATTGAAAAATTAACTAATATTTACAAGTTTCCCATTTTGCACTGTTTTTCATTAGGCCACCAGTTATTCGGCGGACCTCCTATTATCTTACGTGGCCGCCGAAGCAGACTTTAACTCTTCTTGTCTTGTTCTGTTTTGGCGGTCCGGCGGGTTGTATTTCAAGCGGCGGACATCTCCAGCTTCATGTAGATATTCCTAGCTCACTGTGAGTACCGGCAGGCTCGCTTTTACTTCTGAAGAGCCGCCGAATGGTTTCAGCATATGATCAGGCGGTCCGCCCCTTTAGTTCAATAGAGTGGTTTTGAGCTCTTGAAATCTCTCCTGCTCAGGCGGATGGCTTCTTCTCTTCAGACGATGATTCGGCGAGGCGCCAATCCTTTTGTTGCCTGGTTTCCATGCTCTTTATTTATTGCCAAATTGTACTTTTTTTTTATCTTTTCTTCTTTCCTTTTGTCTTTGTACATTGATTCTCATTAGTTTCTTGAAACATGGAGATAAACATAAGATTTACACAAATAATAAAGCTTAAGGACATGAAAAAAATAATCTAAAAAAGTTGCATTTAAGCGCAAAATACCAACATATAAACGGTCGTAACTCGTAGAACATGCATGTATCCTTTGTGTCTAGTGACTTATAAGATAAGTCTAGTCTTGCCAGCTGGACTTGTGTCCCCATAATAGTAGGTGGCATATTTTTGCCCACACAGTCAGTCCCCCCCCCCCCCCAACTTGCTGAGTGCTGACACAAGCACTCAGGAAGTGAAAGCGGCGTACAAGACCGATGCAAAAAGATATCTCACTGACTCCTTGAGACTCGCAGTCTCTTTGACCAAGAATGATGTTGATTTCTTTGAGAACTCCACGTGCTTTCATCTGATTGGTTGAAACAGATTCCATGCACCTTTCCAAGAACTGCTATTAACTGCTCCGAATCATTTTATATCTCCAGCAATAATGATGCTTGAGCGTTTCATGTGTTATCCTTATCTCCCTTAAGCCTATAAATAGGGACTTCGTGACAATAAAAAAAAATCATAACTCTTCTTCAACAATTTCTTATGACAGTGAGAAACTTCTCTTTCTTCAAAAATGTTTGCTTTCGATCCTGGTATTATATTCCTAGAAAACCTTCTATGTTTCGAATGGACGATGCATGAGGGAACTAGGAGGAAATTCATCTATAATTACCTCCTTTTCTTTCTTCGTTCGAGATGGAGAGAATGAAGTCCCCCGAGTCATGAAATTTGTTTAGGATTCTAAAAATGTCCTTTGGGATGTCTTCAATGTGTCATGTGCACTAATTACGGTGCACTCATCTTCTAACACGACGGTTGCTCTGATATTCTTTTTGTCATGCAGGGTCAGGACGCTTAGTCCTTTGAGTTGTCATGTGGCTTCTCCGCCAGGATTTCTCTGGTGCTTAGGTTACCTCTTTGATGGAGTAGGGTTGAAGCCTACTTTTCTGACTCCATTTCATGGCAAGCAAGAGGAGACAACATCATGCCGTCAGATGATTAACGTGTCACTGAGCTTTAGATCCCTTCATGATTCATGGCTTTCACCTTGATTATTTGCTTCAAATTAACAGCTATTGTAACGCCTCATCTGTCGTTGGCTATGGGAGACCCGAGGAAGCAGTCTCCCCTATGGTAGGTTCCCAACTCAAGCCTCTCTGTCCCTGGTGAGCTCCTCTTTGTGCTTGATGATCTGCGGGGTTGTTCACTCTTGTTTGACCAATTGAGGTTGACTCGGATGGTCAATTTTTCTTTCTAAGCTCTGCGATGAGTCTTCAAGTTTTTCTTCGAGTTCATCGAGCAAGATAGAGGAGGTTAGGCATGTACTTAGACACTTCTGAGTTCCGTCACTTTGATCAAGCAGACAGGCATTGGTTTTACCAATGGCCGCGTGCCTTAAAGGAATGCTCGGGCTGACATATCTCGGGCAGTCAGAAGAAAAAAAGAACTCCAGACTGTGTACGACTTGTAGCTATAATGCAGATGGAGGAGTTTCAACCATGTTAATTCTGAGGAGCTCTTTACTTTTAGTCTTCCTTTTCCTTTTTTCTTTTTCTATAACTATTATGAAAAAATGTTATATTCAAGAAGAACTAATTGTATATTATGAGCCTACAGGAAGTTTTTTATTAATAAAATTGTTGTTCATCATTAGTTTTATACGTACTTGTGTAATTACATGTTGTGTAATGTTTAATCAAGCAGTATGTATTATGTGCCTTTCTGGGCTCGTGTCTTAAAGAGATGGGTGTGCGTACTGAAGGAAGCTTCATTTGCGTCAGTAGGTAACAGTCTAAGTTGTGCCCTCAGTGGGATGACTTTATCCCTTGTAGAAATGGGCACTTTTGTGTCCGACTTTGAACGTCTCTGCTTAGTGACTCGAGTATTTAAGTCTTTCTAGAACTATGCGAATGGGCATCCCCATCAGCATGTAGGTGCAGTTGTTGAAATAACGAGTTCAACGTACGAGTAATGCCTGGTGACTGAATAGTTGCGAAAAGTGAGTGTTTTACTTTAACTTAGGTTTAGCCAGGGCTATGAATAGTTGGATCGTATATAAATCTGAATAAGTAAAATTGACTAAGTAAAAATAGTAGTTTAATTGATAAAGAGCCACTAGGCCTGAGATGCTCTGGGTGAAAACCCGTAATATGATTGATGAGTATGAAAATACTACGATCAAAGTTAAATGAACTTAAACATAAAAATAAATTCTTTTAAAAAGCGAAAGATACTTTATGCTCGATCCTCGCAAGTTTCGGGGGCTAGGGGCATATACTTGGGCTTCCCTGCTCGAGGTTGCTGAGCCTAGATATGTTACCTCTAGGCCGCTGACAGCAAGATGGTACAACTTTTTGCCAATCAAACAATGATGAACGTCTTGCTTTCGCAGCCGTCGGCTTTCTGATTTGTCTTCGGGGAAGATTCCTTTGCTTAGATAGTTGACCAACGCGTGACGCTGCCCTGTGAAGGATCCTATGTCTGGAACTTCAAGGTTCATCAGGTCCACAGAGGTTAACTCAACAACTATCTGCTGATCGTATGAATCCTCAGATGCTTCGCCATCGCTTGAGCTTCCTTCTCGATAGGCAAACTCCCATAGTTGAAATTTTTTCAAAAATACTTTCATTCTCTCCTGCCAATCCACGCGTGTAGATGCCTTCTATGGTAAAATCATTCTTGACTTGATTGACAACCGATTGGGAATTACTGAAGAGGATGACCGCCCGAGCCCTCAGTATGTAGGCTAAGTCAAAAGCTTGAATTATTGCTTCATACTATGCTTCGTGTTTTTAGCTCTTTCGATCTTTCGAAATACCATCCTAGTGGCTGTCCTGACCTACAAATCGAGGTCGGCTTCTTCCCCTTTGAGATTTACGTCAATGCATACCTCCCAACACCCGGACTCGATCATTTCTTCGTTCCTAGTTGACTCCTCCACCTTTGGCTTCAGTTTTTCCACAAAGTCTGAGGTAAAACCTTCAAGTTCCTGTGACTCGATAGCTGTTTGGGGTTTGTAGATAATGTCATACCTTCCAGTTTCTCAGCCCATTCTTCCATCTCCTCCAAGAGTCCGGGTTTAGACAATATGGTCTATACCGATGTGGAGGAGACCATGCTAACCGTATGGTCAAGAAAATACGAGCGAACTCCTGGGTTACCATAATCACGGCCACAATAAACTTAAAAAGTAAGGCAAAAACCTGTCCCGACGCAAAGGTCTTTTGCTAGCATACTTCACGGGAAATTGCCTCCCATTCTCTTCTCGTACAAGGACTGCATTCTATGCTATTTCTGAGATCGAGACATACTATAACATATGCTCACTTGGTTTTGGCTCGGTTATCACTGGAAGTTGTAGGAGCTGTATCTTTACCTGGGGTACAGTTAGGTAACTCTATATTAGCCATAGGGGTCCCCCTTGTCTTCGTAGCACCTCGGAGAGCTGACATACCAATTCTATCGCTTTGGGAACTAGCTGATCCATCACTGTAAATTGATCCCGTAGTTTGCTGATCTCTTCTCTGACTTCTCATTCCATGGCCTCGAACTCGATGGACTCCTCTTCGGTCAAATTTATTTTGGCTATTGGCTGGACACCAATATCCCCGCCACGAGTAGGATAATATTCTCCAAGTGAAGACTGCTCACCCCATAAGTCCTTAACCTCGTGAGAAGTCGGGTATCTGAAGACTTGATGGAGTGTTGAGGGTATTCCCTTAACGCTATGTCTCCAAGGCCGTCCTAAGATGATGTCATAAGGCATGTTTCAATCCAGCACCACCAAGGGAGTAATGCTTGTCATGCCCGATATACGGACCGGTAGAGCTAGATCCCTAACAGATCCTTCTCGACGACCATTGAAGCTAACTATCATTCGAGGACTTGAAATTACTTAGTGGCGTCGACATGAATTCTGCAGCATCTCCATCCAAATAATGTTCACGTTACTTCCAGGTCGAACACATCTATTGAAACAATGAGGTCATTCTAGTACTCTCCTACTTCCTCCGGGCCGAACAGGATTAGACCAAACAATTCCCTCACTCTATACTCCCTCAGGCTCTGGCAGGTTCCAGAATCGCAAAGATAGCATTGATGGTCCTCAGTTTTTAGAATCTGGCGCTCGTAAAAGTTGTGGCCCTCCTTCAATTAAGTCTTTCAGGTGTCCTTCTTTCACTAGATTCTCAATTTCGGTCATCAGGGCCTTGCAATCAATTGTCGCATGGCCACCGCTACGATGAAAATCACAATAGGTCATTGCTTTCTCCTCGTTTCTCCTTTTATAGTAGGCGGCTATCGGACCCTCGGACCTAGTTTTCTAAAAAGACTTGAAACTAAATCCACAGTGTTTACTCGCAAACCAAAATCTCTGAAGCTACAGGACTCTGCCCGCTTTTCTTAGGATCCAGACCCCCGAGAACTGTTCTTCTTTCCGCTTCCCGCCTGATTCTGGACCTTTGCTTTTGTTTTCCTTTCACCCCCCACTTTCTAGAGAGGGACTCCCTGCTCTCTTCCTTTGTTTAGCTTCCGGGTTCTAGGAGTGATTTGACTACAAGCGAAGCTTATTAGTGTACCTCTGATGCAATATGCTCCATGTTGTCACAGGATGTTGAGTCAAAATCCACTAAAATTCCTTGGTAGCTAACGACCCTTTCGAGTTTAGACTTTTGCCAAAGGCTACTACGACAATATTGTCGGGTACTGGAGGAAGCTCCATGCGTTCCCGCTGAAATCTGTCAAGGTAGTCCTTCAGCAGTTCGTCGTCACGTTGACGGATCTCGAAGATGTCTTCCATGCGCTTCTCCCGCTTGCAGACATCTGAATGCACTTTCTTGGAGAGGTTCTACATCTGAGTGAATAATTTGATGGAGCCCATTGGTAGCTGACTATACCAAGTAAGGGTACCTTTGGTCAGAGTAGAGCCAAATCTCTTCACCAAAGCAGATTGAATCTCTTCCTCGGTGATCTCATTGCTCTTTATAGCCATGTAATAGGAAGCAACATGCTCATCTGGATTAATTGTTCCGTCATACTTTAAGTTATCTGGTAGGTGGAAGTGCTTTGGTATGCAGAGCAGTGCAGTGCTTGCTTTGTCAGCATGCTTGTAAAACTTTTGCTCATCTACCATGGTAACTTTAGGTGGAGCAGCCGATACAACACCAATCCGATCATGGATGGCCTTCATCTCTTTTATGAGGTCCTGGATGACAGGCTCTCCCTTAAGGTCTTGATTGTTGATTGTTGATGATTCCTCAGGGGCGGCATCAATGTTTAGCCTATGGCTCAGGACGGATGTTGGTGAATGGTTCGTGGGCGCTGGTCATCGTGGGGATGCTGGCCTCTGAGTTGATCCAACAAACATCGCTCCTAACATCTGAGATATCCCTTCGATCATGTTTTTGAGTTTAGCTGGTGCTATTTTGACATAGTGTTGAGGAGATTAACAAGAAAACCTCAGAATTTAGTATTACCTTCCGGCGGTTGGTCGCCTTTCCATTGTCGGCGACATGGATTGGCTCTTGGGAAGGGTCTTTTGATTGCTTAACACGATCCTTAAGCTGTGCGATGGGATCACTGGGATCCTTCACTGACTTATCTACTGCGTCTGTAGTGTTTTTCGGAAAGTTGCTAATATCATTAGACATAATATCGCTCTTTCCTTCATAGAATACCTACAATTGTCTGAGCCCCACGGTGAGCGCCATACTGTTGATGCCTAAAATCAGTCTCTTAGGTTAAACAATTAATTTAGAATGAGGTCACAAGCAATACAGTAAATACGATGAAAAAGTAAATAAGTAAAAGAGAAATAATGAACAAGAAAAGTAAAGTAGTATTATTCCTTGAGAATAGCCGGAGTTTGTGGTGAATCACTCTGTTGTACAATACAATGTAAATAGGGGGTATTTATAGTAGTGGATACCCAGTCCTAATTAAGGTAAAATACAAAGACTAATAAGGGTATGGGCCTATAACTCAAGGCGGTAGTATATACAAAATCCTTACTAGGAGACTATAACCCTAAGGCGGCAGGATGTATGGCATTCTTCCTATGTCCGTACCGACTGAACAGTCGTAACTCGTAGAACAAGCGTGTATTCTTTGTGCATGGTGATTTATAAAATAAGTGTAGTCTCGCCAGCTGGACTTGTATCAACGAATAGTAGGTGGCGTATTGTTTTCCCTATACTTACCGGTCTTGTAAGGGTCTTCCGAGTCGGAACCTGGAACGGTTCCAATAGTTCAGTTCGGTTCGGTACCTATCTGAACCGATCGGTTCCGTTCCAGTTTTGATATTTTAAGTAATTTTTAATTTTTATTTCCTTTTTGAATTGGGCATTAGAGTAAACAATTTCAGAAAATATAAAAAAAAATTATAGATAAAATAGTAAGGCGTCATTTTATTGAGTAATTTTTTATAATTTGCAAAATATATAGTTGAATTGACAAACTAGAAATTACATAGGTGTTCTCTTAAGTGGTTTGACAATGCTGCTCTATGCCCCTGGACCTAGCAGCCTATTCTTCCTTATGTTATTTTTGTAAGTGTATCCTCAACTTCCCTATCCCTCCAAGATAAGGCCCAGTTTTAAAATCTCAAACTTTCTGACAAAGATTATATTTAGTAGTCTGAATTTCACTACTTTTCATTATAAATTCCCACACTTAGCTCTATGTTGTCGTTGTTCATGGGCTCTAACTCTTTAAAATTCAATTTCTTCACATGGAATAGATTAAATTTCAAACATTATAATTTTTTGATAACAATTTGGCAAATATCCTTTGATAGTAATATAATAGGAAAACAGATAGAAAAGGTAGAATTGTGATAAAATAATGAAATAATGGAGTATTTATAGATAAACATAGGTTGGAAGGGAGGGGAATATTTGGGGCGCTAGGGGATGGGAATGCCAATTTAGCCATTTTTGGTCGTTGACCCAATGACTAATGGGTAAAAGTATCTATTGCCAACAGCTAGTTGCAAAGGTGTATTTCTTTTTTCTTTTTATTTTTTATTTTTTTTTTTGGGTTTTGAGTTCTTGTTTGGTCAATTTTTTATTAACTTCCTGTTTTTTAAGTTTAAATCTTTGGGACTTTGGAGTAAAGGTAAAAAAAAATTTAGAAAATATAATAAGAAATTGTGGATAAAATAGCAGGGTGCAACACAGTTTATTGAATAATATTTGATGATTTAAAAATACATAGTCAAATTAAATTGACAAACAACATACTTATAAAAAATATTTTTTCAATGATTTTTTCTGGCAATTCAGGAGAAATTGGTGGTAAGTTTAGACCTTCTTCATAAACTTCATTTCTAAAGTCCCACTTGATAAGATTTCAATCGGTTGAATAGACTGTGTCTGCCTCTTCATTTTCTTCTGGCATTCCAAAATTTCATCGCTCCGATATAAATCAATCTCTAAATAATACAGCTGTCTCCAATGCTTCTCCCTTCAATGAATATCTATGATCTTCGATTTTTGATCTTTCTTCACTAAACGAACTTTCTGGTTAACTGATGATGCTTGAATTGTTAAAATATCATGCGACATTTTTTATAGAACTGGAAACTGTGCTTGTTGAACCTTCCAAAATTGCAGTAGTTGATCCCTTCTAAATTCTTCAATATTCTTTGAAGTGTGAGGTAAATAAACATCAAGCTCATTGAATGAGCCTCCACTCGATTGGTTGGTATAAATCCTTTGATTAAGGCTGGCAAAAGTACCCATCCCTGCAACTCTTTTACTCATTTACTTTAAACTTCAACAGGTTGAAAATAGAGGAGTACTTTGAACAATATTATCAGCTGCACTCCTATACCTTTCATAAATCTATCGGCAATGTGGAAATGCCTGTAAACATGCTTCTTTTACACTTGATGTTTCATCAATAATAATTTCTAATGTTTGCTAAATTTCTCTAATAAATATTTTAGTATTAAATCATTTAAAACAATGATGTAATACATAAGCAATTTAAAAAAGTGGTGGAATAGGAAAAAATATTTTTAAAGTTTTTCAATTATTTGAGGAACAACAACTTCATAACCAGACACTACTTTATATTCTTTAAATAATTCTACTATTCCAGCTACAAAATACAACATGGTAGGAACAATAGGATAATATTGACTTGAAAGGTCTTTAATAGCAAGCCAAATTTTTTCTAAAAATATAAGAAGATGGAGAACAAGGGTCCAAACCACTTCATTAAGGTGATACTCTTCACTCACATGAGCATTCCATATGTTAGATATGGGTTTTCGTAACTTGTAAGCAATATATAAAAACTCATATACAGTGTTACGTTCCACCTAGTTACAACTTCCATTGAAACTCTTCTTAACAAGAATGCCTTATTTTCTACACACTTCCTTATATTCCCTCCACCTTTTGTGAATTTGATCTTCTCAATAATAGTACTAAACAACTTAAGGACATCTTGTGTAACTAAATTATATACGTGATGTGCACATCTAACATGAAATAATTCATCATAAAGGGGATTCAACTTTAACATAATCACTGTTTGAAGAATTATCAACGGATATACTTAAAATTTTGTCATTATTAAAATACGCTTTACAAATATCATTTACAAATATACTAAAATTCTTTTTTTTTTTTTTTTGCATTACCCAATTAGGATCTATCAAATGACATGTAAGTGTAAAATACTCATATCCATTAACACCACGACCCATATCAATAGTAATACAAACTCTAGCATCAAAGTGATAAAACATCATTGTAAATACTGTTTATATTCATTTTTAAATTTAATAATATCGCTTCTAACCGTAACTTTTGGAAAATCTTGAAAAGATGGGTTACATATGATTTGAATATGACTAACAATACCAGTATGACAAGCAATGTCAACAGTAAAGCCTCTACCACAATCAGTTTTGCCATACTTTTACTTTCTTCTTATCATACCGAAGAAGCCCCCTAAGTTAATTTTTTTGTTGAATTCCACTGAAGCTATTTTATTCCCTAAATGTATGCCACCTGATCTCATAGCTCATTCAGTCTTATGGTGCCCTTCTAAGTCTGTTCTCAACTTCCCTTTCCCACCATGATGGGAAACAATTTTAAAATCCCGAACTTTTCTACAAAGATTACATTTAGCTATCTGAGCATCAATATTTTTCGTCATAAATTGCCACACTTCAGATCTTTCCACTCGTTTTATTGATTCTTTATTAGGAGGCATGTGATAATTCATATTCGGTTTCTTCATGTGGACCTTGAAATTGACTAGTAGGTATTTCATCTAAATTAACCTCTTGGGTGCTACCTAAATCTTGATATTGTACCTCTAATGTTTTATTATTTAGTGGTTCATTAAGGTCATTAATATCATGATGATATTGCAATTCATCTACATTAATCCATCACCTCGTCGAAGATTTATTGTTGTTAATCGATTCCATTGAAGTACGTCTTTAATTTTTGGCTACAATCATCAACAGTACTTGGAATAATGTTTATAAGTTGTTTCTCCTACTTCAATATATTTTCTTTTGTTTTTCTTTCTTTTGAGTTACATTAGCTACTCCTATTTCTGTAAGCGAATTGGGATTACTATAATTTTTCTGATATTTTGGACTATGATCTCTCCTTGAGAGATACAAAATACCAATTATAAATTTCATTTTCTTTTCGAAGATGCCAGTAAAGATAGAATGTTCAGAACTGGAATATTCAATGTTTCATAACAAATGCCTTACGACTAAACCGCTCAAATCCATGACAAGCTCAATGAGATCAATAGAGTTACCTAGCACAAATTAGTTATTATTGGGTAAAAAAGTAAAATAGTTCGCTGGAGCAGTTCCTCTAAAATTTTCACAAGTTGCTAAAATATAAGTATAGGTAAACATTATGACACGACCCGGATTTTCGGCTAGGTCGTGCAGGCACCCGACATCCTCCCTTAGACCTGTCGGGCGAACCCTTAACAACTGAATTAGGAAAATGAATATAAATCTAATACATAAATAAGAACAAGACTTAGAAAAAGAACATATATACTAATACCTCTAAGTTGTACAAAGAAATTACAGCTAACTACCCAATATACTAGGTTTAGGGCTATCCAAACTAGAGATCTAAGAGTACAAAAGAATACATAAGCCTCCTGATGGGAGCAAAACTCAACTGAAATAATAAAAATAAAACTGGTGGCCATCATGAAGAAAAGCTGGCTCACCCTGACAGCTGAAGTCGTCTTCGTTCCTTAACAACGTGGTGAACTCAATCCTGGAGCGAACCTGCCGAAACAAAATTGATAGACAAGAAACAAACAACAAACAAGGGTGAGTCAAAAGGACTCAAAAGTGGGGCATACTAGCCACCTCAAATAATAAGATAGCTAGCCAGGGAGAAGAGAAGCAGATAAACTAAATTCTTTTTATTTAAATTATACGAAGGCAGAGCCAGATAATAACTGGAAATACGTATGGAACCATAAACGCATAAACAACCAAGAACATAAGATAAACAAAACATATAGGTTTCCCGAACATATCAACAATCAGAAATACATCTTATTTTATGTAAATATTATTGCGGCGTGAAACCCGATCCATATGTTTAAAATATTGTGACGTGCAACCCGATCCATATATTTATACCGTTGCGGCGTGCAACCCGATCCATATATTTATACCGTTGCGGCATGGAATCTGATCCATATATTTATACTGTTGCGGCGAGCAAACCCGATCCATATATTTATACTGTTGCGGCGAGCAAACCCGATCTATATAACAAAAGCATATAAACCAATTAGGGGCACAAAATAGCCAGAAACATATAGGGAACTAAAATATGTCCACAACATGGTATATATACAGCATACACAAAACACAATACAATAGTCACATAATAGTCAATATGCGGTGCAATGAAATGGGAAGAATGCGGTATGATGCAACGTGGTCACATGTGCCTGGTATCTATCTACGGCGCGGGACTCTAATCGTCTGCTAGGAGATATATGCAATAATGACCCTTCACCGGCTCGAGACTCTCATCGATTAGCGAAAAGTATATGCAATAATGACCCTTCACCGGCTCGGGACTCTCATCGATTACCGGGAAGTATATGCAATGATGACCCTTCACCGGCTCGGGACTCTCATCGATTACCGGGAAGTATATGCACTGATTACCCTTCACCGGCTCGGGACTCTCATCGATTACCTTGAAGTATATGCAATAATGGCCCTTCTCCGGCGCGGGACTCTCATCGAATACCGGGAAGTGTACGCAAGTTCACAACCAGAGTGCAATGCTTCTATGCTCAATGAACTACCAACAAAAAGGCATAAGCTATAATATACAATACAAATCAAAAGCTAATGCGTAATGAGTACGTCTATTGGCAGTTACACACGTAAAGAACACGTGGTAGAAAATCCATGAGGCCAAATGCCTCCAAAGAAATAGATACAATCACTTACCTTGTTCTAAAGCTAGCCCTGCTACTCAACAACCGCTTTACTTTTTGGATTCACTGCCAAACAATCCAGCTCTATTTAATAAGCAGAAAAATATATCAAATTTAGGCTAAAGACTTCATTCGTTACGTCTTAGGGCAATCCGATTAGGAACCTGACACCCTATTCGCATATGCGATAGGCATGCGAGACCTACGTACAGGGTCCAAAGTCACATAACCAAACTCTTAATAAATTATATTTATGGATTTTCCATAACTCCCTGAGTACGAGTATATAATCAATTTTATTATCGGAGTCCAATTACCCTTTAAACTATCAATTTAACTTATTTGAACAATGTCTAATATCCTGATTTTTACCGTTAAAACATATCCAAACACACATAATACACAATAAATAAATATCATTATCTGAATGTTCGGAGTGAAAATTCTACTATTTTCCTTCTCCTTTTTCTCTTTTCTACATTTCTTTTTCGCTGCATTTTCTGTTTTCTGCTCTTGTTTCTCATTTATGTTCTTGTTTCCTTTGTGAGCTTCGTATGAAGGCTTAAGGGATTAAATCCCTGCCACCGCCTTCACTTTTAATTTTTTGTCCTTTCCCTTTTTTTTTTTTCCTTTTCTATAATATTTCTTTTCATTTCGTGACGAAAATTAAAACGGAACCCTACAACATTCGAAATGATCCCAAATTTCTCAAACAAGTTACAAAAAATATATCTGATGTACTCGTTAAGACGGATCTCAAATCGGACTCGAGAAACTCAAGATGCGAATTTAACGAAAAAAGATCAAATTATTAATTTTTTGAAATTTTAGTGAAAACTATCCGAACGACCTCGAAATTCACTTTCGAAAGTTCACACAGGTCACAAATAATCATACGAACCTAACTGCGCTTTCAAATTTTGAATCGGACCTTATTCGCCAAAATTGAGCTCGAAAACCTATTTTTAAGATTTATCAATAACAGAAATTAATATCTTCTTCCGGTACCTGCTAAACGAAGTCCGATTTAGTTCAAATTTTACAGACATGTCCTATCAGACCTTACAAAGATCTTAAAACTATCGACACGCAAATCGAACTCTTAACTTTCGAAACGACTACCTAGGGCCGTTTCACATTAGCATCATCCTAATAAATATTAGTAAATGTTAGCAAAATACGGTTTGATTCTCCTTATCTATTCCGGTATAATTTTGGACCATCAGTTTTTTGTTCTTATCGGCCTTCTAAAGGTCTGTTGGGTCGGAACTAGGAACTGTTCCATCAGTTTGGTCCAGTACTGAACCGGTTGGTACCGGTCCAGTTTCGAAATTTGATTATTTTTTAATTATTTTTCCTTTTTGAATTGTGACATCGAAATAAAGAATTTCAGAAAATGTATAAAAAAAATTATAAATAACATAGTAAGGCGTAAAACATTTTATTGAATTATTTTTGATAATTTGCAAAAATATATTGTCAAATTGACATACTAGAAAATAGAAATTATATTGATGTTCTCTTAAGTGGTTCGACAACGCTGCTATATGTCCTCTGACCTAGCCACCCATTTTTCTTATTTTGTTTTATTAAGTGTATCCTAAACTTCTCTGTCCCTCCAAGATAATGTCGAGTGTTAAAATTCCAAACTTTCAGACAAAGATTACATTTAGCTGTCTGAGTTTTACTATTATTCGTTATAAATTCTCTCATTTAGCTCTATATTGTCGTTGTGCATGGGCTCTAGATTTTTCAAATTCAATTTCTTCACGTGGAACAGATTGAATTTCAAACATTATAATTTTTTGATAGCAAGTTAGAAAATAGCATTTGATAGTAATATTACAGTGAAATAGATAGAAAAGGTAGATTGCGATTAGAGTCATCAATATCATGATAATATTGCAATTTATCTGCATTAGTAAAATCATCTATATGAGAAGGAGCACTGGAACTACCAATTGGTAATTTACCCTTAAACCCACAACCACATCTATCATCACCCCCTCGGTACCCCACAACCACGTCTATCATCACCCCTTCGGCACAAGTGATCTATGACTATGCCTAGTAATTGCTCCCATACTCCACATTATAACTTTATGCAAAATAATTATATATACGATAAATATTATTGCAAAAATTAAAAAAAATGGTAAGAAGTAAGAACGAGTTTATTTGATGTCGCATAAGAGGTGAAAGTTGAAACTTAATGCCGCTAGTTTCCACTTCACTCAGAATAATATTTGTAATGCAATATAAAACCCTTAATTAATAGTTATATAGCAAATAGCCTTTGACAGTATTATTAGAGAGAATGGGAGAGAAAATAAGAAATTGTGAAAAATATTGGTGAAATAATAGGGTACTTATAAAAAAAAATAGGTTGGAGGGGGGTATGGGGGTGTTAGGGGGATAGGGAGGCCAAACTAGCCACTTTTGGCATTTGGTCAACGATTGTCAAAATAGCCGTTGGCAATGACTAGTTTGGTTGTTTTTTGTTTAGGTCCGGTGCAGATCGGTTCTGGTCGAAAAAAATCTGGCATGACTGGTCTGAACCAGGAGTGACGAGGGCCATTTTTAAGGGCCACAATGGTTTGGTTCTTGCCGGTTTGGTCTGCCCTAACCGGATCATTAGACAACCTTATTTGATCCTATTTACTTGTTAATTTTACCTTTTATTTGTCCTTAGAGAAAACACTAATAATAAGATTAATTTGACTATACTATACTTGTATATTAATTAATCTCTCAATATTTATTTTTTTTTTCTAAATCATTTATATTAGAGTATTTAGGGTTAAATTGAATTTTCTTTTTTTATTTCAAAAATAATAATTAAGTATTCTTGAAGAACTATTTTTTTTCCTTAAAACAAGTAAATAGTATCAGAGAGAGTAAATCACAATACAACACTGCACGATATACTCCACTTACTAGAAAAAAGAACGGATGCGAATCTTTTTTATCCGATGCATACGAATTTAATGTAAATATGAACTCTATAAAATTTTTAATTGCTCATAACAACTCAAACTTTATTTTTTTGAGTTTAACAAATATTTATTTAACAACTAAATAAAAACAGAGTTACATCACAAAAATATCTCAAGGAGCTAAATGAGAAGCACTAGAAGAAAGAACTGAAATATATAATAAAACTACTCGAACAAGAGAGTGAGGCGCTTTATAGCATCGACCCTAGTCCATTAGAAAAATAAATTATGAAATTGGTTCTTCAGAGATAAACAATCCCCAATAACTATACTAAATTCAGACAAATTGGGCATGGTTGAATTAGGAGCAATGAGCACCGCTTGACAATCGAGTTTCAACCATCACCTTATCAACATTTAAACCTTTAAACCATGAAAGGAACACACGAAGGGAAAAAACTTCAGCATTGTGTGCATCCAAAGAGCTAAAAAATAATATGTGAAGTATGTGGGGCAGCTAGAATTCAGCACTAATGCTGATAAATTCATTACAAAGAATACTAGAGCAAATTAAGAATGACAGTGATAGCAACTATCTGTTACAACACATAATTCATGTTTGATTTTCTGATCAAACCTAAAAGGAAATTTTACACTATGCACCTTCGAAATTTTGAAGTATTTATCTATTCTACCTAATAAAAATTACACTATCTATGAATTTCAAATATTTACCCGCCCTATCCATTTTTTATGTATACATTATAGTATACAGAAATTCCTTCGTATACCTTATGGTATACAACATAATTAATGTATACAAAATAATGGGTAGGACGGATAAATAATTTATGAGTAGTGCGCGTAAATAGTTTATGGGTAGGACGTGCAAATATGAAACTTATGGGTAGAGATGAGCAAATTTTTTTTAATAGGTATTTTTGTAAGCTGATAAGTTGGCATTTTACTAACTTAAAAACTACCTATAACTTTTGTTTTTGGTCCGAAAAGCGTTGTTTTATGTGATTAATACTATATTTTACTTAGTTCCAGGTTACAAGGGTGTATGATGAAGATCGAAACTAAAAGAGCAAAATATGAAGCCAAAGTACTAAGTGTCTAGTTGTAGCAGGATAGAGCGCCCCGCCCTGAAGAACAAGCGGCTGTCACCACATAAGGTGTGGTCCGCCTCAACCTGCAAGGACGAGAATCAAGTCAGCCAACGTCATTAAGGGCGACCGCCCCATGTCATTAGGCGGTCGCCCTTCCCGAAAAGGGTAATCTTGCAATTAAATTTTGGACATAGTATAAATAGAATAGTCTAGTTTTTTACTATTATTCTATTTCCTAATTTAGCTTTTACTACTTTGCGCAAGATTTGAGAGACATGTAACAAGGTTCTTCCTTTATAAGCATCTAACACTTGTTTGTTGAATCAAAATCAATACATGTTTCATTGTTTAATCTTATTCATTTTCATGTCTTTGATTCAAATCCCTAGTATGAGTAGCGACAATCATAACTACGGGTGTAAACATACTACATTGGTTAAAGTTCAATAGGTAATTCTTAGATTCACTTATTATATCATGAGTTTGATTATATAGCTCCCATCACATTTATATCTTAACTTTAGTGATCATGACACTAGGGTTATATGCCTATTTAACTTGTTAAAGACTCAGGAGAGATTAACTAGCTTAGGATAATAAAGCTAGCAAGATTTAGTCTTGTTGGCTTAAACATAGCCCGACCCATCCAAAAGAGGTTACACTCGGGAGAGGTCCTCTTTCCTTAGGTCAATGAGTTAGCACTTTAAGCTCCAAATTATATGTGAGCATTTTACTTACTTTAACTTGCTTAATCTTTTGTCTTTGAGTCAAAAAGTGAGAAATCCATAAGGAAGATTGATATATTCTGCTTGGTGTTAGATCCTAAAAGAAAAGGAAGAGACCATAGAGCAAGTATACCCAAGAAAAGTGATCAAGTTCAAGAAAGTTACAAAAATAATGAAGTGTCGCGATCGCAACGGCTGCCCCTTCCTTGAATATGAAAATATGCTGAGTATCCTAATGGGCAACTGATAGGGCCCCAACCTATTTAGAGAAAGCTGAAGAAATGGAAGACTTGTGAAGTCAATCTCCATGTAAGAGGGGGCGCCCGCTATACTTTGCAAGGAAAAGCTATTAAGAAGAAGAGGCGACCGCATGATACAAGGCTTCTTTTCCTTCTCTTGGAAAAGAAAAAAAGTTGGTCGCCCAATCAAAGGTGGCCGCTCTCTCATACAACCCTAGAAAAAGGCGCTAGCCCATGTCCAAGAGGCGCCAGCCCTTTCGCTTGATCCAGCTCCAGAACTCAGCCCTTTTGCCAAAAGAGCTCTAGCCCAACCTGTAAATAGCAATTTTGTAATTAATTTTAACAAATAATATATAGCTAGAACTAGGTTTTTGAGATCATGTTACACTTTACATTGCTTGGGAGGCAAGATAGAGACAAAATATCATTTCCTCTTTGTCAAGCCTACTAGTATTGGGATGAACAACGCCATTGTTTGTAAGAATCATTACTCTTTTACTATTGCAATGCATATTTCATTACTTTCAAGTCATGAATAATTACTTAGTATGAGTAGCTAAATCATCCATTAGGGTTCTAACTAAACCCTAGTCCAATAATCGAATGGGTATAGTATAATAAGCTTCTAAACACTTAGTACTAGAGTTACACCAAGAGGGTAAATCTAGGAATGGGAAGCATAGTGACGGGGTACCGAGGATAGGTGTGTTCCATTTGGTTAGAGGGCTAGGAGGAGGCTATTGTCCTAGTTCCTCCTTTAATTGTCAACTTAGCATCAATTAACTTTAACTCTAGCTATAGCTAAATTTCCACTTAATTATAGGATTAACCAACTAAAACAATTGAATTTGAGAAAATCCAACTACATTGAGTCTTGTGCAAGTCCCCGTATTCGATCCCTACTTCGAGTAGGGTAGAGGGTATTTGTGAACTCTACCCTTAACTGGGACGTGTCATCAAACCATGACTTTTGCGACCGTAGCGAGGAAGACCCTCTTAGACCTGGCGGATTCTAGGGGTTACCTTAGATTGACTCGACCATACTCACACCCTTTGATACGAAAGTGAAACTATTTTACCCATTGGATGAAAACCATTATAGCCGTTTACGCCTCTAGGTTTCATTTATAGAATCACAACACTCATTTTACTTATACTTGATTACTTAGTTTACAATAGCATTCATGTCTAAACACTTTTATTTCCTAGTACTAAAGACTAACTAGACTTGAATAGCTATTTGCAAAACTCTCACTTGAAAGTGCTGCTTCCTTGTGGATTCAACTTGGTATTATATACCAATTATATTTTCATCTGATCGGTTACCCGAAAGAGTTTACTCTTGGCCGAGATCAAATTTTGGCACTGTTGCTGGGGAACTACGGTTTCAATATCGTATTGCATTAGTTACTCAAGTTTCTTTGTTCTTAGTTCCTAGTTTTTTACCTTTTTGTTTTGTTTTACCTGTGTAGGTGAAACATGGCAATGAGGAGGAATCCTAATAAATCCTCGAGGAATCCAAACTATGACCATGCTTATGAGAAAAATTAAGAAATTCTCTTAGATGGGCCTCCAGATGGCTATGAGGGAGAAAATGAGGAGGAATATGAAGATGTGGAGCTTGGTGGTGAAGACCAAGACAGAGATGGTGAACATAATAATGATAGAGTTGTTGCCAACGTTCTTGGTGCCAAAGGTGACAATTTTATGCTTAATGATGAAAATCCTCTTGAGGGTGTTCAAGCAAATGATGGAGAACAAGCTAATATTGGTGTTGCCGGTAGTGCCAATCGGAGTGGCCATAATGCAAATAGAGGAGGCCAAGGTGCAAACCATGGAGGTCGCGGTGTGAATGCCAACCGAGGGGGCAATGTGAATGTAGGTAATGCTTGCAATAACAACCGAATTCCAAGGAATGCTAGGGTGGGAGGAATTACAATCTACCCATGCAAGATGTAGGTTATGAATCTGATGAAAATATTGATATGGAAGGTTTTGAAAGCGCCATTATTCCTCCACATATTCGAGGAAATGCACCCTTCAACACTCCGCAAGTGATATTACATGGTTTAGACCAAAGTGGGTTCTTTGGCGGTGGGAAGCATGAAGATGTTAATGAACACTTGAGGAATTTCTTTCAAACTTTTAGTCTTTATAAGTCGGCCAATGTTACGGACGAATCATTCCAAACTTGATGGGTAAGTGAGGAATACTGGACTAGGTCCATAGCTACTTGCTAGCTCTCATTTTTTAGGGCATATAAATAGAATCTTGCCTTCATCTTTATGTTAGAACGGATCATATAAATAAAATAAGGGGAGAAAATATGGGTGGCGTATCGAGGTGCTCCTCCCCACAAATTAATCTTTGCTAGGGAAAATCCCAATTCCGTTTCAGAATCTATAGTGCAAGCTTGATAGCTCAGAGCGAGAACGTTTTGAAGAGAATCGAAAAGCGAAAACCGTTATTTAGTAGCTAATGAGCTTTGGAACGAAGAGTGGTTTCTATCTATTTCTTTGGTGGTTTATTGCCAAGTGGATGTCTACACATGCTCTTTTCGTGTATGCTGTCGGTTTGGGTATACTTATTACGAGCTTACAGATAAAGTGGCCACATATGAAAAATCTCATTTCTAGGTTCAAGTCTCTCTCTCTCTCTCTCTCTCTCTGTTGGGTGATATATTCATTGTATCTCTGATCATTGCCAATCTATTTTTCTTTCTGCTAACTTGTCCTACCTATTTGCATATGTGGCCAATTTTCCCCACTTGCCGGGTCCTTTTGACTCATTTGTGTGTTATTGTCTTTATTATTTTTATTCGATTTTTGTCTTTCTCCAGGGACCATTTAGCGGCGTGGCTGAGTATATCAGAGATTTTTATCTTTAGTGGTGAGCCAACCCTTCATCTGTGGTGGCATGCCTAGTTTATTTATTATTTAAGTATAGATTTCCTTCTTAGAGATGTATGAACTTGTTTCAACTCTTAGATGTTCATGATAACATAAATGTAGCTTAACTTTCTGCCTGTTGGGATTTAAGATGTCTCTCTTTGACTTCTGCTATACTTCTAATTTTCGTGATTTATTAGCATTATTAGATTGTACTTTTAGTGGGTATGCCCGACAGAGTTGGATCGGGTGCTCTAACGACCTGTTGGGATTTTGGATCATGATAGTACGGTATTTCGGCATTTTTCATACTATAGGCAGCCCTAGGGTGAGATGTAGACCTTACCCCCACCAAAGTGGAGTGACTGTTTCTAATAGACCCTCAGTTAAAGAAGACATTTTTTAAACAAGTTTGTAAAGAAATAACAATATGAAAATACCATCATAGAGGAAATGTGTGGGCAAAAATACGCCACCTACTATTACGGAGATACAACTCCAGCTGGCAAGACTAGACTTGTCTTATAAGTCACCGAGTAGAAAGGATACACGCCCGTTCTATGAGTTACGATCGTTCAGGCGGTATGGGCATGGGACGAAGAGCATACTTCCTGCCGCCTTAGGGTTACAGTCTCCTAACTAGGATTTCGTATATGCCACCATCTTGAGTTATATGCACATATCCTTACTAGTATTTATAGTTTACCTTAATTAGGACTGTGTATCTACTACTATAAATACCTCTCCTTACATTGTATTTTATAACAGAGCGATTCACCACAAAATCTGGCTATTCTCAAGGAATAACACTACTTTACTCTTTTTGCTCATTATTTCTCTTTTTTACTTATTTACTTTTCCATCGTATTTATTGTATTACTTGTGACCTCATTCTAAATTAATTTTTTAACCTAGGCAACCGTTTTAGGCATTAACAGTTTGGCGCCCACCGTGGGGGCCCCAGGCAATTGTAGGTATTCTACGAAGGAAAAGGTGCAATCATGTCTGATGATAGTAGCAACTTTCCGAAGAACACTACCAGCGTAGTAGACGAATCCCGTGAAGGATCCCAGTGATCCCAGCGTGCAGCCTAAAGATTCCGTCGAGCAACCGAAAAATCCTTTCCTGGAGCCAACTCATGTATCTAGCAATGGAAAAGACAATTGATCACTGGAAGGTAATCCTAAATTAAGAAGATTCCTTGTTAATATTCTCAAAATCATGTCAGAACAACAACAACGATATTTGAGCAATAGGGTCGAAGGGATATCCCTGAATTTCGAAACGATATTTTCTAGATCGTCTTAGATGCCAGCATCCCCGCGAGGACCAGTGCCCACAAACAATTTGCCACCATCTGCTCCTAGCCGTAGGCTCAACATGGATGTCGCCCCCGGAGGATCATCAACAATCAACAATCAACAATCAACAATCAAGACCTTAAGGGAGCACCTATCATCCAGGACCTTATAAAAGAGATGAAGGCCATCCACGACCGGATTGGTAATGTGTTGGGTGCTCCACCCCAAGTTACCATTGTAGATGAGCAGAAATTTAAAAGCAAGCTTACAAAGCAAGTGCTGCACCGGTCCGCATACCAAAGCACTTCTGTCTACTGGATAACATTAAGTATGACGAAACAACTGATCCGGATGAGCATATTTTTATGTACTACACGACCATAAAAAGTAACGAGATCACGGAAGAAGAGATTCAGTCTTCTCTGGTAAAGAGGTTTGGCTCAACTCTAAGCAAAGGCTCCCTTGCTTGGTACACCCAGCTACCCATGGGCTCCATCGAAACATTCACTTAGATGTAGGACCTATTCAAGAAAATGCATTTAGGTGCCCGCAAGCGGGAGAAGCACATGGAGGACATCTTCGAGATCCGTCAGCATGATAACGAACTGCTGAAGGACTACCTTGACAGGTTTCAGCAAGACTGTATGGAGCTTCCTCCAGTCCCCGATAATATCGCCGTGGTAGACTTTGGCTAAAGTCTGAACTCGAAGGGGGCGCTAGCCACAAGAGAATTTCAGTGGAGTTTGACTCAACATCCTGTGACAACATGGAATGCCCTACAGTAGAGATATACCGAGAAGCTTCGCCTGCAGCGAGGAGAATCAACCACCCTCGAGAAAGTTTGCCCTAGTGTCCAAGACGGCATCTGCCAGGGACAGAAACAGGGATACATGGAGGAACCTCAGGCTGGAGACTAAGGGAAGCGAAGCAAGAGAGATTACAGAGATGATTTCCTAAAGCTATAAGATAGCGGGAAGTCCTCAGCACAATCAACCAAGGGGTCACTTAGTGTAGATTGGGTGCCTAACAGGTTTGAACAGTTGAGATTGCGCATCAACACCGTAGAATTCGTAAGGGATCACATAAAGGATGCCTAAGTACGCTGACCAAGCAATTTAAGGGCCAGCCGGGTAGAAGGAACAAGAATCTTTATTGTGATTTCCAGGGATCATAGACACGAGACTAAAGGATGCAGTGCAATAATCCTGGAAGTCATGGGTTTTTTGAATAAAAGTTATCTCAAGGATTTTCTCATCGACAGAGGAAAGCAGACTTACACTAGAAGCGAAAATCAAGATGGACCACCAGAGCTGCCATATCCGAAGAGGTCCATAAATTTCATAGTCAGTGGCCCAACATTGCTCAAAGAGTCAAACCACATCGGGGTAGCGCCCGACAAGGGCCACGCCCGAGACAAGATGATCCTATATAGTGACGCGGATAGCACCAGCTGCAATACTCCTAACCACGATGCTTTGGTCATAATGCTCAAGATAGAGGATACGAATGTCAAACGTGTCTTGGTCGACGCTGTTAACCTCATCAGGTGAGATGTGCTGAAGGCGATGGGAATCGAATATAAGCTGACCCCAAGGGTTTATACACTGGCTGACTTCAACAATTGATGTGAAAAGTTTGTTGGAGAAATTAACCTTACTGTTCACATCCTAGGAGCATATTATGTTTCATCCGATAGTTTCCTGCTCTTCAAAGCCACCATCCGATAGGCTTTACGAGTAGTTTGGAGTTCGCCTTTCAGCTCTTCAGCTTTCTCTACGAACGGTTGTAAGCTGGCGACTTGCCGACGTAAGGCTTCTATCTCATCTAAAAGACTTCCTTCTGGGCCCCCTCGGTGGAGTATCTCATGATATACCATCAACCCTTAGATGATAGACAGAATGAGCATTCAGTGAGAGAAGGCAAAGTTGTAGTTCATGAAATGAGGAAGGAATGACTTACCCAAAAAGAGCATCCCACGCCAACTCAAGCATCTCACAAGAATTATAACCACAAAGATGACCCAGTTCAACAGGACCAATGAACGCGGCGGTATGATTTGTCACGACCCTTGGAGTCCTGAACAGGTTAACTTTCGCAGCGATAGGGATAACAACCTCACGAGCTCACCTGATAGGTTCGGCCATAGCCTCCACGACTATTTCCTTGACAGGACGGCATTTGAAAGAGTCAGTGGTCTCGGGGGCAGGAGTCGACACAAGGTTTCTACACATGGACAAGAAATGTCAAATTATAAAGTATGTGGGAAAAACACAATGGTACGATTCGAGGCGGAGTTCTAACCGGGCAGTTGAGGCTAAAAGTAGGCAAGAGGCGCTACCACTTCATCTTCCACGCTGAAATAATATTTAGCCATGGGGGTCTCTACTATCAAGTGCCTACGCTTTTGCATAGACGGGCCAGATTTAGTTGCAACAACCGGGGTGGTCTCAGCAGCTTCAGGAACGGGCATTTGGGGGATTTCACCCTCGCCGTCAGAAATCACCAGAGTTTCACTGGAAGCCATCACGCTAGTAGACCTAGAAGGTCTTTTCCTCTTTGATGAACGGGAACTGCTCATCTCTCCAAGATTCTCCCACCGGAAGCCTGCACGTCAAGCAGAGGAGCAATGTATGGGCAGCAATCTTGATCTCTTTCAGTAGGGCATTTCGCGACGAGAAAATTCTAAGACAAAAAGGGGAGTTGGTGAAGACACTAGAAGATTCAAGGAGAAAGGAAAATTTACTAGCACTAAATTATCGTGGTCTTTTGCCCGCCAGCTGTTTGCATTAGCCAGGGTAGTGAAGGTCAAATAATCAAGGTGGTTACTTGCAAAGATCGCAGTGATCCACATTGTCAACTTATCATGAGTTCACGAAATAGCAGTCAAATGATTTACTAAGAAAAAGAAAAATCAGCTCCAAGAAGTAGATAGCATCAAGGCATAAAGAAGGGTTTACAAGAACTTACACTTTCTCTTGAAGACTTTCGAAAAGGGAAGAGAGGAAACAATGTTGGTCGTTCGTACAACAACATATCTATAGGCCCAGTTGCGGTCGTTAGAATCCTCGATGTTATGAACTATACCTTTCTTCCCTCATTTTATAAACATCAGCATACCAGCCTTCTGAAAACGCGGAGAATAGAAAGCCAGAAGATGTCCGAAGGTGAATGCAACTTGAGCATAATTAGCTAGATGATCCAGCACGGCCACCAGACACTAAGTGGAAAGGATAGTTTGGCCTAAAAAGATGTTGTAGCGGTGGCATATGTCATCAACAATTGCCCTGAACACGTCTATTGAGGTGTAGAGTGAAAGGGTATATATGGACTATCGATTAATCAGCCCGATGAGAAGAAATTCTTTCCTCAGCATCAGAGACAATGATATCAAAAAACTCTGGCCAATTACGCTCATAGTTGATGCACATCAGATTATTCCTCAAAACTGCATAAGAGTAATATTCTATGCAAAGATTGCTATTCTCGCCTTCTTCTTTAGGAGTCTGGCCCTTCATGCGGCCAATCTTCTTTGAAACTAAGGAAGGAAGGGAGGTAATCTTGGGCTCTGAAGTTTGCAGGGAGGAAATTTAGTCCTTGTGCCATGATAAAAATAAAGGAATGTCTTTCTGAAGGAAGTTCTAAAAATTCTTTGGAGACTGATGAGTAAATCCCTATGTTTACGAAGTATAAATACACGCATGTGCCGATTACTTGAATGAGAAGTTGAAGGATCGCGGTCACGTGGGATCGTAATTATGATTACTGCAGTTAACATGATGTGTATCCCAAAAATTACGGGATATGAACAGAGCAGCAACAACATTGGGAAGATACACGGAAAACCCCTCCAATCGCAGGGGGACACATCATTGTAACAAGGGATTTGCAATTTATACAACGCATGCGAAGAGGCAGGGGACGAGTACCGGTACAGTCATACCTTTACATCTTCTAATCACACTTCTTTCACTTCCTGGCTGCTTGCGTCAACACTCAGCAAGTGGGGGTACTGACTATGTGGGCAAAAATACGCCACCTACTATTGCGGGCATACAAGTCCAACTGGCGATATAGACTTATCTTATAAGTTACGGGGCACAAAAGATACATGCTTATTGTACGAGTTACGACCGTTCAGGCGGTACGGGCGTGAGACGAAAATATCCTGCCGCCTTAGGGTTACAGTCTCCTAGTTAGGTTTCGTATATACCACCGCCTAAGTTATAGGCCCATAGCCTTATTAGTCTTTGTATTTTAACTTAATTAGGACGTAGTATCCACTACTATAAATACCCCTCCTAACATTGTATTGTACAAAAGAGCGATACACCATAGAATCTGGCTATTCTCAAAGAATAAGACCACTTTACTTTTTTTGTTCATTATTTCTCTCTTTTACTTATTTACTTTTTGATCATATTTACCGTATTGCTTGTGACCTCATTCTAAATTAATTGTTTAACCTAGGCGATCGATTTTAGGTATAAACAGGAAACACTGACATAAAAGCTATATATAATCGAGGTAACAACAAACATCAAACATCAAACATCAATAGCAATAAAGACGAAGAATAAGACAACAAAACAACAACAACAACATATCCAGTATATCCCACAAGTGGGGTCTGGGGAGGGTGAGATGTACGCAGAACTAACCCCCACCAAGGTGGAGAGGCTGTTTCCGATAGACCCTTAGCTAGGAAAATTTTGTTTTTGAAAACAGTTTAAAAATTAAGACAACAATATCATGCTAAATAGAGTGAGAAAACTGCAGCATATCCAAAATAAACAGGTAATAGCAATACATATAAAGGCGAAGACTTCGATTGAAATCGTATATAAACACCCAGGCCCCTAGTACCTACCTAGCCTTCTATCCTAATCCTCGACCTCCACACATCCCTATCTAGGGTCATGTCCTCGGTGATATAGATCTGGGCCATATCATGTCTAATCACCTCGGCCCTATTCTTCTTCGGTCTACCTCTACCTCTCCGTAGATCCACTACTGCCAACCTCTCACACCTCCTTACCGGAGCATCATCACTCCTCCTCCTCACGTGTCTGAACTATCTCAACATCATCTCTCTCATCTTCTCAGCCATTGGGGTGATCCCCACCTTGTCGCGAATGACTTTATTTTTAATCTTGTCCATCCTAGTGTGACCACACATCCACCTAAGCATTCTTATTTCTGCCATATTCATCTTTTGAATGTGCGAGCTTTTGACTGGCCAGCATTCTGCCCCATACAATATAGCTTGTCTAATAACAACTCTATAGAATTGCCTTTGAGCCTAAGTGGCTCTCTCTTATCACATAACACGCCAGAAGCAAGTCTCTACTTCATCCAACCTACTCATATTCGGTGAGTGACATTATTATAAATTTCTCCATTACCTTGAAGGATTGAGCCAAGATATCTGAAGTTTCCTCTCTTAGGAATGACTTGAGAATCAAGAGTCATTTCCACATCCAACTCAACAAGACCGTCACTGAACTTGCATTCCATGTACTCTGTCTTCGTCCTGCTTAGCCTAAAGCCTTTAGACTCTAAAATCAGCCTCCACACCTATAACTTCTCATTGACACTTCTGCGTGTCTCATCCACCAACACTATATCATTTGCAAATAAAATGCACCATGGCGCATCTCCCTGAATACTCCGAGTCAATTCATCGATCACTATATCAAATAAAAATGGGCTAAGCGCTAACCTTGATGTAGCCAAATCTCGAACGAAAAGTGGTTTGTTTCTCCTCCACTGTTCTCACTCGAGTCTTACCTCCCTCGTACATATCCTTAATCACGGTGATATATGCCACATGAACCCCTTTAGATTTCAGGCATCTCCACAGAACCTCCCTAGGGACCTTGTCATAAGCTTTTTCTATGTCGATGAACACCATGTGTAAGTCCCTTTTCCTGTCCCTATACTGCTCAACCAGTCGCCTCAAAAGGTGAATGGCTTCTGGTTGATATCTCGGGCATGAATCCAAATTGTTTCTTGGAAATTGACACAACCCTCCGCATCC
Source organism: Petunia axillaris subsp. axillaris (assembly GCA_029990575.1). Taxonomy (NCBI): domain Eukaryota; kingdom Viridiplantae; phylum Streptophyta; class Magnoliopsida; order Solanales; family Solanaceae; genus Petunia; species Petunia axillaris. The sequence continues at coordinate 13,981,700 of JARKNS010000006.1, forward strand.
TTATCTCCACCACTCTTTCCCAGGCTTTCGAGTATGACTGAGTAACTTGATGCCCATATAGTTGTTGCACTTTTGAACATCACCCTTATTCTTGTACAATGGAACCATGCTGCTCTATCTCTATTCCTCAGGCATTTCTACCGTCTTAAGGATGAAATTGAACAGCCTGGTCAGCTACTCCAGCCCGGCCATGTCCATACTCTTCCAAAAGTCTATTGGGATCTCTTCTGGCCCAAGTTTCTCTTCCCCTTGCATTTCACGGATAGCACCCCTGACCTCTGCTACTCTTATACACCTAAAGTACCCAAAATCTCGGCGACCCTCCGATAGTGAAAACTCACCCAGTATAATATGCATGTCACCCTCTGAGTTTAAGAGTTTATGGAAGTGCGTCTGCCATCTCCGTCTAATATGGATCTTTTCCACCAATACCTTACCATCCTCATCTTTAATGCACTTCACTTGGTCCAAATCTCGAGATCTCCTATCTCTTGCCTTCACGAGCCTATACAACTTTTGGTCTCATTGAGCTAATTCTTTAGATAGACGCTCGAATACTACCGTTTTAGCTGTCGACACTGCTAGCTTTGCTTCCTTCTTGGAAGTCTTATATCCTTTCCTATTCTTCCTCTTTTCTTTCTCATCATTTCTCTCAATTAACTTCAAGTATGCGGCCTTTTTAGCGTCCACTTTCTCCTGGACATCTTCATTTCACCATCAATCCTCTTTGTGTCTATAATGGTTTCCCTTTGAAACCCCTAACACTTCTCTGGCGGCTCCTAGGATATACTGAGCCGCGATGGCCCACATACTACTCGCACTCCCATAACTCTCCCAAGCACCCAGAGCATCCAGCCTCTTCCCTAGCTCCTGTGACTTCTCCCCGTTCAGAGCCCCCCATTTAATCAGAGGACGTTCTGACATAGCCTGCTTTTTCCTCGGCCTTACAATATCCAGCTCCAAAACTAAGAGCCTATGATGAGTAATAAGGTTTTCGCTCGGGATAACCTTGCAATCCCTACACACGCCCTTATCGCTCTTCCTTAAGAGAAGGAAATCAACTGTGTCCTAGCTCTCGGACTACAGAAAGTGACCAAGTGCTCTTCTTTTTTCTAAAAAAACTTGAGTTAGCTATCGTCAAATCAAAAGCTTTAGCAAAATCAAGAAGATCAACTCCTCCTTCATTTCTATCCCAAACCCAAAACCATCAAGCACCCCATCGTAGGCCCCCGAAGACGCTCCGATGTGACCATTGAAGTCTCCTCCGATGAAAAGCTTCTCACTGACAGGAACAATCTGCCCTACCTCGTCTAGATCCTCCTAAAAACATCTCTTGACTTTTTCCTCCAGACCTGCTTGGGGTGCATAAGCGCTTATAATGTTGGCGGTGAGCCCTCATATAACAAGCTTGATAGCCATCAATCTATCATTCACCTGCCTGACCTCCACCACTTGCTTACGCAGGTCCTTATCAACTAAAATACAGACTCCATATTTATTCTTAGAGATTCCTGAGCACCACAATTTATACCCGTCTACATCTCGCACCTTAGTTCCCACCCATCTGGTCTCCTGGACGCACGCTATATTGATCCTCCAAAAAACTCACACCAGTGTGACAGAAATTGATTATCTACTATCTAACTATCTGCCCTAATCCTCGACCTCCATACTATCCTATCTAAGGTCATGTCTTCGGTGATTTGTAGGTGAGTTATGTCATGTCTAATTACTCATCAAAATTCTTCTTCGCTCTACCTCTACCTCTTCGTAGACCCAACATTACCAACTTCTGACACCTCCTTACTGGTGCACATTTGCTCCTCATCTTCACATAGCCAAACCATCATAGGCTCACTTCTCGCATCTTGTCCACCACTGATTCCACTCCTATCTTGTCACGAATGACCTCGTTCTTAACCTTATCCATCCATGTATGCCCACACATCCATCTAAATATTCTCATCTGTGCTACACTCATCTTCTGAAAGTGTGTATTTTTGACTGGCCAACACTTCACTCCGTACAACATGGTATGTCAAATGACTACTTTATAAAACTTACCTTTAAGTTTATCGCATATGACACCGGAGGCGAGCCTCTCTAGCAAAAAAAAAAAAAAAAGGAGAAAGGATTTATGAGATAAGTTGTTAACTAGTTTTTTTTTTTTTTTTTTTTTGGGTGCAGGGTTAGCCTACCTTCGAGCGTTTTCACTCAAAGGGTCTGCTCTAACACCACCAAAAAAAGATAACAGGTTGCCTTATTTTTTTCCTTCCATTTGTTAAAAACAAAGTAAAGAGTTTTTCTTTTAAAAAAAGTCGATTGCTCTATTTCAAGGGAAAAAAATAGGGACAAAACAAAAAAAAGCAATACTTTGGAAGGGATTATGAAAAGCTAAGTTACTCGGATTTGGGTATGGGTATCCAATACAGATACATCGGATTCAGCAAAATCTACATTTAGAGATTCGGGGGTACCGATCCGGACACGGATATGGGTGCATGGATCTGGCTAAAAAAAAATTAAAATTCTAAAAATAAAGTCATAATCCTTAATTCCAATTCTTCCCAAAGAAGTCTTCTTCCGCAAAATTTCTGCTTATTCTCCATTAATGTCGTTTTCCTAAAAATTATCCTCAAAACATAAAATCATAAAATTAGAATGTAACAAAAGATGAAATAGAGACAAAAAGACTATAAATTTTTGCATAATTTTGAAGGTCTATCATTTCCAATGTCTTCGATATGTAATAACCTTATCTTGAGAGTTTATTTATCAAAAGTTCTTCAAATTTTCTATGGATTTTGGTCAAAGTATCCTTTTTTGTTTGACCACATCCAGTATAAATTTCATGTCATATCTGTTCTATATCGTGTCGTACATGGGTACGACGGTACATTTGAAGAGTCCAAGTAACTTAAATGAAAAGGGCATAAAAGTAGTGGTAAATGACTGGTTTCCATAACGAGAATGTGGTCATGTATTGCAGAAAATATTATACTAGCGTAGACGAAACAAAGAAAACAACAGAGACAGAGACACGGCTCTATGCAAGTTTTTTAAGTTCACACCTCGTAATATTTTATTTTTGAATCCATGAATTTACAAATTGCAGCTAATTAATACTCCTACAATATTGTTTCATGTAAACATATATATATATATATAGGCAAGCAATGGCTGAAGATGACATATATACATAGGGACAGCTTATCAAAAAAGTAACTAAATTGAGTACATATGACAAAAAGTTTCCATAAGAAAGCAAATGCCACAGAATTTTGAGCTAAAAACCAAAACCCATATTGAGGTTGCTTCTTTTCCACTTTTCTGATCCCATCATTGCATTTACTTCAATTTTGTTTTAGTCTGTTATAGTAATAAGTTTGCACAAACCTTCAAGTCTTCACTTACTCGATTCTTCCATAAGTTGAGCCTTTAAATCTCGTACTCTTCTCATAATTTTAAATAAAGGTTCCCATTAATTAAATCGATCTTCTTTTGTGGATATATCAATATTTAATTGTTTTCTTGATGGACCAGGAAAGGGTACTAAACGAAAAAATTATGGAGTTTGGACAGCATTTCCACCTATTATAGATGAGATATTATCTAATTACTAGTACTACTTGTTTGAGGCACAAACGTTGCCATGGTCTCATTGGAACCCCCCCCCCCCCCCCCCCACACACACATATGGATCACGAAAGCCTGACCATGCATGTGTTGATAACATAACATTTGAAATTACAACATGGTTTACATGTACATATTCATATTAGATGTTTTATGATAAAATCAGAGATTACAAAAATGTCACAATGAATAATATCCTTATAATTGGTCAACACTGCAATGCTCTACGCTTGTGGAAGACATAATTATAAAAGTAAAAGTTTGCTTTCTCTAACAGCTCAAGTTTTTAAAGTCCATTACCCAAATGGTCACTCAACTGTTGGAAATAAACTAATAAAGTCATTTTTCTTTGTATTGTTTCTAAATGGTCACTCAGTTTTGTATAATTGACTCAAATAGTCACTCTTGCCATCTCCAGTAAAGAATATATTGACGTGGCATTTTTTTTTATTTAAAATAGAAAGAAATTAATCTCATCCATTTAACCAACTATCCAAATCATTTATCCAAATAAAATCGACCCGAACAACTTAACGGGTCAAATATTTATTTTTATTATATAGAACAATATTAAATTTCAAGTATTTAATTTCATCATCAAACTTCATTCGACCACAATACCTCACTATCGTGGAGCTAATTACATCCTTCAACACCATTACAATTAAATAAAAAAATCTCATAAAACATTATAAGCTCATAATATAATCCATGAGAAAACTTCAACTTTCCAAAAAAAGGCAAATAATGAGACTTTTGGTTTAATTGTAATGGTGTTGAAGGATGTAATTAGTTCCACGACAGTGAGGTATTGTGGTAGAATGAAGTTTGATGAGGAAATTAAATACTTGAAGTTTGATATCGTTCTATATAATAAAAATAATATTTAACTCGTTAAGCTGTTTAGGGCGATTTTATTTGGATAATGAACTGGATAGCTGGTTAAATTGATTAGTTTAATTTTTTTATATTTTAAATTAGAAGAAATGCCATGTCAATATATACTTTACCAAAAATAACTAATTTTCTAGCAAGAATGACTATTTGAGTCAATTATGCAAAGTTGACTGACCATTTAGAAACAATACAAAGAAGAGTGAATTTGTTAGTTTATTTCCAATAATTGAGTGATCATTTAAATAATGGACTCAGTTTTTAAATAAGATAATCACACAATTCAATATAAAATTAGTTCACACAAAGGTCCTGTTTGGCTCATGACAAAGGAAATCAAATGCATGTGAGGATACGTTTAAAAATATTTAAAAAAATAAAAGTATACTACTTTTTCAATCCGTTTAAACTTTTAGATCATAATTTCAGAATTCTAACCCTCCAAACATGCGTATTTATGGATTTTAAGTATGACCGTGACTCTTTATAATTCAAAGACCACACATGATGTGTTTTACAATGTATTTCAATAATTAGGAGATATAAATCTCCGGATGTCGTAGGACCACCCACCTCTTACACTTTCTTTAATTAATGAGTTGTAAAATTTGCAGCGTGAGTTGAAATTTAGGACAATTTTGTAGTATAGAGGACACGAACTTGGAGAAGCAACTGGCTAATTAATTATAGACATATTCAAATACTCCACGTTAATAATATACCAAAGCTATTTTGGCAATGATTCAATCACAATCATATCTTGAGATAACCCCGCGGGGAAAACATCATCTTTTTGTGCCTCAAAAGCTACTTACTAGTCAGTTTCTTAATCCATTAATTAGGGAAGGAAAAAACGTGTGTAATACATAGTTTCGAAAAAACTTGTTCATATTGACCTTAAGTGAGAAAACTTCAGAAATCAATTGTATGGACAAATGATTAGTTTGTACGGAATACAATCTTAGACGAAACAAAGTAAAAGCAAGGACATTCTTGGCCTGATAATCAATTGTAATTAGGAAATAGGACTACTAACAAATACTATGAAACAGAGACACAATCTAAGTGGAGCAAGTAGTAAATTATTTCGTAGCGTTATGCAGCCGATCCTAGCGAGTTAATTAAGATTGAGAAGCAGTTGTTACTTATTACTCCATTCGTTCTAATTTATATTGCAATATTGTCTTATTATATTAGCCTATTTTAAAAAGAATAATAATATTTAAATTTGATAATAATTTAACTTAAAATTACTATTATATCCAGAATGAAATTTTTTATTTTAGCTACACAAACATCTCCGACTTATTTTAAACCACAAATATAAGAAGTCATTTTTATCTTATATAAATTCAGTATCGATTTAAATTATCATACAAACCATGGATTTGAGGGAGTATTATTGTAGCGCTATGCCGCTACTTGATAAAGTCCACTCATGACTCATGAGGTACTTAAAGACAAGAGAGAAACATAAACTACTTAAATACTAAAATACAGTGTAATGGATGGTAATGGTAGTGATTTATTTACGAGTCCATAACTTAAAGTCGTTGAATATTTGGTGTAAATTATGTAATTAGTAGATTAGGATTTATGCAATACTGTATGGGCTTGACCCAATAGTTTATCTTGTAGGTTAAGTTAGATTAGTTCTTTTATGAGATAATTACATATAGTATAACTTTATCTACTTTTGTTACAAAATATATAAATATTTTGAAAACTTACAAAAAATAGCAATACTTTTGTTGTTTGCTACAAAAAAATAGCAGAATGTATTTAAAAAGAAAAAAAATATAATTAAAAAAAAGAAGATAAATCTAATCCTATATTTATGCACCCAAATCATGTTTAGATAGGTTTAAATCTTTTTATATTTAAGACCCATTTTCTCTCTCCCCTCAAAACCATCTATTATAAATTGACAATAGGCATACGTAAAAAAACAATAGCCATACAATACACATACAATAGTCATACGATAGACATACAAAAGACTAATAATAGCCATACAATACACATACAATAGCCATACAATAGCCATACTATACACATACACCATACGATAGACATACAATAGAATTAGTAATTTGGTAGTTGTAATCCCAAAAAAGTAGGAACAGGTGAAAAGACATGCCTATAATTATGGGCGATTTTGGTACATGGTGTATCTTCAATTTTATTGAATAAATCTTTTTTTTTTAATAACTTGTATATATAATGTTAAGAAAGTACTGATATTCTTGAAAAGTGACATAACGTTGCTATTTTATTGTAAACCTGCTATTATGTTTGTATATTTGTATAATTTAGCCTTCTTTTATTTGTATTCTTCTACTTGTATATAAGTCCTTTTGAGTTCAATTAAAGAGTCAAGAAAAGTTCACCTCCACAAAACTTATTTCTCTCTTAAATTTTAAAATGTTTAGTGGTATTAATTGGTTGGAATCTTGATACATATCATACACACAAAAATATATGTGTATACATAATAAATACACCATAAAATTTAAAGACGTGACATAAATATGAATACATAATAAATACACCATATAATTTAAAAAGTATTACTTTCGATATGACATAATTTTAAGATTAAGGCACAATAAATTTAGTACCGAAAATCTTATAACTGCCAAATAAAAGATTGCTCCAATACTGGATTGGAACATACTTCACACGACAAAACCAAGTGATATGGTGCAGTGGATGGAACTGCTCTTTCCTTAATCAGAGGTCTCGGGTTTGAACTCTAGATATAGAAATTTTTTTGGAACGGAGCGCTTCCCTCGAATGGCCCCTACGCGGTACGAATTTGGATTAGTCAGGGCGCCGCCAACAAAGATACCGGATGAAAAATAAATTAAAAAAATGACAAAAGGCCAAAACCTGGTATTCCATAGTTTTCTTCTGTTCGAGTGAGTTGAACAATCTGTTAAGATTTGGACCTCACACTTCTTAACAGTTCCAACTTTGCTTCAGCTACTGTCAATGAATTGCGTACAAAATTCACAAGTGGAATGTCTCACCAAACAAACTTTTATCAGATAGAATAATCGTACTCTCCCTAATTAAATTGTAGTTAGGTCAAATTCGTGTTTAGAACTCAAACTTCCATTTCCGTAACAATAAATTATTAAATATAAAAAGCTACTACAAATCTTTGTTTTCCTAAGGAACTGACACGTGGTATTCAGATCCGAATTTCGAAACTAAACTGATATAGGTTCTACCATTAAAATTCTTATTATCACTAAACCAATCGCTCTTACCATTAAACCTAGTGCAGCTTGCAATTAGAGTGTTCCAAAAGAACAAAGTGGTGCATTGCATGCAGAAAAGCTCAGAAAAAGGAAGAATAAAAGGGAAGTCCTACGTGGTACCAACTGCAGCTAAAGCGTATAAAACGTACAACTGTACAAGTGGAAAAAATTCACTAATGCTCATTTAGCATGGGTAAATTTAGCCGTTTTTCCCAAAGGAAAACGTAACGGAAGAGGAGGGTGGGATCCAACACTCAAAATCTCACGTGCAAACTACAACCCTCTAAAGCTTGCACAACCCTCGCCGTTCCTTCTCTCTTTTATTCTTTCTCACTTCCAATTTCCTTCACGTAACTGAATTCCATCTGACGTGTGCACTAGTTTTCGTGTTATTTGTTTGTTTTTGTTTCTGTTTTGCTCTTGAACAGGAATCTTGAACAAGTGTTTTCCACTGATATTGTTTCTATGGTGTAGGTTACTCTATATATATATATATATATATATATATATATATATATATATATATGTACGTAAAGATCATCAATAGTAGACCCAGAATTTTTAGCAAGGAGTTCAAGACTTAAAGAGAATTTTTCTTCGGCAATATTTGTAGAGGCAAACGAGAAGTTTTTTTGATAACGAAATTCATATTAAAAAAATTAAACTATTGTTTTAAATCAAACTAATAATATGTTAGATCAAACTTATTTTTTTTAAGAGCTTCTCTTTTGAAATATAAAATATTTATGCAAAAATGTAAATATTATAAATTAATTTAAAAAAGCTAACTACTAATTATTATAAAAATAAATAAAACTTTCCTAGCCGAGGGTCTATTGGAAAGAGCCTCCACCTTGATGGGGGTAAGGTCTGCGTACATCCCACCCTTCCCAGACCCCACCTATAAAATATACTGGATATGTTGTTCTTGTTGTCAAATAATAAATAAAACTCAAATTTGTAAGTATAAGAACAAAACATGTTTAGAGCATGTACAAGCACAAAGCATTAACTAAAACATAACAAATTTGTTTATTATTAATACACACATTATAATTTTTTAATAATTATACTACTTAAAAAGAAAATAAAGGAGAGATAAGTTGAAGAAAAGAAAAACAAAAGTGAAAGAAACGGGGTTAAAAATGAGTGAAGCGTGAGGGAGGTGGGGAAAAACAACAAGAGGGTACTAATTTGGGACACACTTTTTTTCTTTCTAAACTATCAATTAATTTGAGACGGTTCTTTTTGCTAAAATATCAATTAATTTGAGACGTATGAAGTATATCACAATATCAATTTCTTAATACTAATTAAGATGAGCAACAGCTATAAGAAAATTGGTGCTTCATATGCATCCTTTTTTATTTTATTTTATTTTTTATAATACAATGGTCCAATTACTGATCAAATCACATCCATATATAGGCCCTTTTTCCAATTAACCAAAACAAAAATGAAAAATTACTGCATGATTATCAAGTCCTAAATCATATTAATGGACCATATATAGTTAGTATGCTACTGGCTAGCACCTTACAATGTAGTCCAAGGTAGCTTGGTAAAAAAAGATATACCGTGCAGCAATATCATACAGGAAAATTGTGATTTTCTGGAAAACTTCCTAATTTCCTTGCTTGGTCCTTCTTTGTTATTAGTATTACAACTTTAATCCCTTTAGAAATTAAAATATTATTATGATTCACATTTAAAACCATGTCGATTTCAAACTGATTTTTGGACAGCTCAAAGCCAAATTAAAGTACTACGTAGTTTCAAGGAGCAAGCAATCTTTATCAGCAATATCTTACTTTTTGATTCCTATATAAATGTTGGCTAAACAATTTGTTGTTCACTCATTGCTTTGAGGCATTTCTCTTCTGTGTATTATAGCACAAGTACATCCGAGAACTTCAGTTCTCTATCTCCAAGAATGGCTATAGCGACTTCTGAGTTGGCTTTCGTCTTTGGCGTTCTTGGTATCTTTCGTTCCTCTAGCTAGCCACATCCTATTTTATTTTTACCCATTTGCTATTCTATTCATTGGTTCGGTTCCATCGACCTGTTAAAGCAGAAACGCTAGCTCCCTACCAAGAAGTTAAAGGATCCAACCAGAGACCTTAATAATGTTGGAGCGGTCTCATTAATTCCACCTACATTCGTTAGTGGTATCTCCTCTTTCATCGATATAAAATTTAATTATAACTCTTTTTTTTATTTGTTTTATTTACAGGAAATGTGGTGTCGTTCTTGGTGTACTTGGCGCCATTGTAAGAGTTACTTCAAGTCTATATACTTGATTCCGGTTCTTGTTTTCATATCTTAGCTAAAGATGAGTTATGAAAGACTAATTATTATGTGAAATTTTCTTTACAGGCCTACTTTCTATAGGATATGTAAGAGAAGATCAACCGAAGGATTTCAGTCTATACCTTATTCGGTTTCATTATTCAGTGCAATGCTGTATTTGTACTACGCTTATCTCAAGGGAAATAATGGTATTTTGCTCATAACCATTAACAGCGTTGGAACTGCCATTGAATTGATGTATCTCACAATCTTCTTGATATTTGCCACCAAAGAGGCCAAGGTTATAACACGATACTTACTACTATGCAACTTTTCCTATTCTTCAAATATATTTAGAATTTAAATTTGATGGGCATATGGATCTTTTATGTTCTTACAACAAATATTTGGAAGTTATGAGTTCAACATAATATTTTCTAAAATTTAATAATTTTCTACATATATATCTATATGTTTAGCCTTTAAAATGCTGAGTTCAACTACTATTTCCCCCTTCTTCGTGGTATTGATTACATTTTTATTTTTTTGGGACGATATTGCAGATTCACACGACAAAGCTACTTCTACTGGTTAATATAGGAGCATATGGTGCAATTGCAATCCTGACATATCTACTCGCCAAAGGAGAGATGCGAGTCACAATTGTTGGATGGATCTGTGCTGTTTTTTCTGTTTGCGTTTTCGCTGCTCCTTTAAGCATTATGGTATAAAGATACAATATAATATAATTGCCATTTTCTGTAAATACATTCTAATTACCTCTCTAAACTTTCATCTAATACATACAATTTTTTTTCTTTTTTTGTTTGCAGAGGCGCGTTATCAGAACAAGGAGCGTTGAGTTCATGCCATTCGCTCTTTCTTTATTCCTCACAATCTGTGCCGTTATGTGGTTCTTCTATGGTCTCTTGATAAAGGACATGTACATTGCTGTAAGTCTTATATACATTATTGTCATTGCATCAGTTTACTAGTAGATAACCTGCCTTTTTCTGTTTATAGAGGATTAAATGTAGTTAGCTTTTAAGTGACCTCATAAAATTACAAAAACTGTAGAATACTTTTCCAACTTCTATATGCTTAACTATATGTTTTCTTGTGAATTGCATGAACAGGCGCCAAACATTCTCGGGTTTGCTTTTGGAATTGCACAGATGATACTGTATGCAATTTACAGAAATAGAAAGCAACAAGTCCTACCCGACAATCAGCTGCAAGATTTCATGGTGGCTATAGACATGAAATCAATTGTTGAGATGCAAGGAAACTCTGATCCTAATAAGCAAGAAGTCGTTGATGATGGTGATGAAAAAAAGAATAAGCAAGAAGTTGCACTAACAACTTATATCGTATGAGAGATATCCATGCCCATAATGGAAAGTACTTATATGCTTCTTCTTTACTGAAGAAACTAATACCACAAAAAAAAAAGCAACTAATTAAGCTCTAGGGGTATCTAGCTAGGGCCTTAGCTTCTATAAAAGAGAAACTTTGCACGTAAAAGATATTCCCATTCTAATTTTTTTACGTAAAAAGTCTCTGTTATTAAATACTAGTCAAAAGCAAGGAGGTAAAATGAAAGCTGAAAAAAAAAGTGTAAAAGGTCTTATTGATCGTTTTGCAAATTAAGGGTTGCCAGCATTCCTTGATTTGCTGTTATATATAAATTCAAGTTGAATCAATTTACCAAGGCTATAATAAACTAAGGCTCGTATCTTCTATATACACACTGTTCCATTGCCTGCTATTTGTATTACTCGGTGAATATTTCTTGCCTTCTTCAAAAGGAGAAAGATTGTGAAATCTGTTGCTTTGTAACCAAATATAGATGATTTAGTTTTGAAGACATATTGATATTAACCGGAAAAATTGTAACCTTCAACCGCATAAGACGTATTCTAAGAAACTTCTTAAAAAGGGAAAAGGACAACAAAGTTCAAACTACCATTTGGTAAAAGAACAAACTTACCATCGTTTCGTTTTCCCTCTTACAAGAAAGCAAATTAACTTCATTAACTCACAATTCTGCACAATTTCTAAAGGAGCAACAATTTTCATAGCTTAGTGATTCACAATTTCACAGTCATGAATAAGGTCATTATTGGGAAAAAGGAAAGGACAGATAACGGTGATATGAGTTGCTTTTATTTTTCTTTGCGTTTATACACCTCCAATGAAATAAAAATTTTACATACTTACCTTTGAGGTGACTAATTTCATTTATCAGAGATTATCTCTTTAAAAAATTGGTACGTTAAATTTTTTTACTTCTCAATTGAATTTAAACTCTCTATCATCTAGTGATATTGGAAAAGGTTTTTCTTAAGAGCTTCTAGAATTTTGTGTTTTCCACGTCAAGTAGGAAATCAACTTCCTGAAAATGTAAATATTTGCATTTGCATGTTTAAAGGAAACAATTTGAACAGAAATTGAGAACCACTGCTCTACCATCAAAGTTTTTAACGCCGGGAAACAGTAAAAAGACAATTCGTATTATTTTGGCCCAAAGTGGAGTACTCGTAGGGGCGTAGCCGCGAATCTCATTAAGGGTATTCATATTTTGAACAAGTAAATTTTTTCAATGAACGAGCGCACCGATTTATTTTTTTTCGATAAATAGGTGAATTGATTTTAAATCAAACTACGCCGATATTTAGCTAAATTAAAAAAAAAAAAGAAGACTTGCAATAGAACTAATAATTGTGTAAATCAGATAAAATAAGTCGACAATGAAAATTCTATTAGTGAAAGCATAATTTACATATATTACTTATTACAATTATTGCAAATGCGGTTTTATCTCTTGAAATAATCTTATAATACTACACTTTGTTATTGCCCTAGTTGACTACTAAATAGAAAATATCAAACAGATCTGGTATAATTTGTTTCAAAAGTGAATTTATTTTCAATAATTTATATTATAATATTTTAATTATAAAAAACTAAACGAAATGCACTTTCCTTCCATGTTGAAGCAAGGATATGTCAAAAGCGGTATGGCTATCTTCAAGCCCAGGCGCTCCGCCCAACACGCTGAGTTCCGAGATTTTAAGTAGTCTTTACTATTTTGACCCTACGTGGTCTATTTCATTAAACACAACTTGCAGGGGCGATTCAGACATTATCTAGACTTGGGAAGGACACACTTTCAAGAGTTGTACCTCTTTGAATATATGAAAGAAAGCCCTTTTGGTTTGAATCTTCTAGCGGATCTAGTTGACCCTCAATCCAAACTCGATCATTCTATTTGCGAGACTCGGGTGCGTCTTGAGGGTAGTTGCATAGCATAGGTTGTTCTTGACCGGAATCGAGGGTATCACGAGACGAGTCCTCGTGGTTACTTCGTATGGAGTTCAAGATCCGTCTTGCTCCTATCTTATTTTTAGCTTCCGCATTTTAATCTGCATCATTCAAGTACGGTTGTGCCATAAACCCTAGTTAAGAAAGTACGATGGAGAGCTAGATTTATGTTAACCCATTGATTTTTCAAGATTAAGTACAAGATTTAAGCTAAGATAATCAAGTTTTCATGAATAAACCCCTAGTATGAGTTTTGCTACTCATACTAGGGTATAACACACACATAATAGAAGATGAAATGGCAAGAATCATGTAAGAATATATTAAGAATAAAATCATTACAATAAGATTCAAGTTGGAGCCCTTCCTTAACCTCCAAGAATATTCAAAAGTATGAAAAGTAATATTCTACGCTGAAAAAAGGTTTTTTTTTTCTCTCGGAGGCATAACAACCTATTTATAGGCATGAGTTTGAAAACTAGTCTATTATTATAAAATTGCCATTTTGTCTTGTTTTACGCCAGGCTGCCGCTCATTCGGCGAGCCGCCTAATAAACTGATGGCTCGCTGATGACCTATTTTACTGATCATTCTTCTTAATTATGATACAGGTTCGGCAGGGCGCCCTTGTAATTGCGGACGACTCTTCGGATTCGCAGATCATCCAAACTTTTTGTGAGCAGCGGCAGGTTCGCCCTTTACTCTGCGGAGTCGCCGCTTGTCTTCAGCACTTTCTTCGGCGATCTGCCCTTCAAGTTACTGATTGACTTGAACTCTTCCCTCCTTCGACGGCTGGTTGACCTCTTGAGCCGCAGATTCGGCGAGGCGCCGATCCATTTGCTGCCTTCTCTTCATGTTCTTCAATTTATAGCCAAAGTGCACTTGTTTTGCTCTTTTTCACATTTTCTATGGCTTTGTATATCAATTCTCTTAATAACCTGAAACATGAAGAATAACATAAGATTCATTCAAATAACATATTAAAGGATAAAAGCTAGTCTAAAAGGGTTGCAATTAAGCGCAAAATACCAACATATCAACTCCCCAAACTTAAGCTTTTGCTTGTCCTCAAGCAACATTAAGAACTATCTCGTGTTTCATTTTCTTAGCACCGGGATTGAGTTCAACAATAGAATGGGTCAAAGAGATATCCATGACTTCGGTTGGTACCAATACTTAGTTTCGCACATGAGAATCCAACCAATCAACCACAAGCACCAAACTTACAGCTATATCTACTGTAGCTTTTAGTGAGAACTAGAGCATGTGTAGCACAATTACTCTTTCAACTCACCCAAGGTTCTTTTAGTTGCACCTTCAAGTCTCAAGTCCCTTAATCCTCTCACTACAAGGAATAGGTCCCTATCTCTCAATTAAATTCAAACAAAAGGGACCTTCAAGTCTAACTCCTCACTCTCACGAATGAATGCAAGTTATGCGCATGGAAATTTCATAGGCTTGGCTATAGTGTCACTTGTCGTTTTTTTCATGTCTATTGGTGAAGGATCAAATAGGACTTCTACGGTTGTAATGTAGGCTTTTGGATAAGAGTAGGGTAAAATTTGGATAAAAGTGACTAAACTCCCTCCTTGGGCACTACATCATCTTTATATTCATTTCACTTTGAGCTTTTCTTTTTCCAATTAGCTCTTATTCCCAATTTTTCATTCTTGATTTTGCTTTGTGGCTCTTATTCTTTCATTTGCTTCTCTTTTGTATTTTTTTCTTTTTCAATTTTTCTTTTGCTATTTTTGTATTTTTCTTGATTTTCTTCTTTTCTCTTTTGCAACTTTTCTATATAATTATCTTCCTTTTTGAAGAGCCACATAGCTTTCCTTTCTTTGTTCCCCTCTCCCAAACTTAGACTTTAGTCTAAGTTGCACGTCTTTCAATGCCTCAAGGAGTTAGGGCCAAGAGAGGGTTAGTGCTATTAAGTACTTAGAATTGGCTCGGGCTATTTGCATGGCTATCAAAAGAAATGATATTAAGTCTCAAAATTGGCTAACTAAGGATTAATTTCATTTGGTGGCTTGAAAGGCTCAAAGGGGTTAAAGAAATGCCTATCATCCTATCCAACTACTAATTGACACTTCATTTATTTTCAAGGACACACAAGCCAAGTTCTAACATGCATATGCAATTAACAAGCTCTAAGTAAGAACTCACCTCACTAGCATAAGGGACAATAGACAAGAACATCCACTTTCAAGAACTTAAGGTAAGGATTTAGCCTATACTACACATGCATAGAGTCATCAAAAGAACCTAAAGGTTGTAGGTGCAACTCTCAACAAACCATCTGCTAAATTTCTCATGTGTGCTTCTAATATGTTAGTATGAAACAAGTCACAAAACAAGGATGTTACTTCTCTAATTAGAGTCCTAAAAAGTGCCCGGTTTAAAATAATTGCATTCTTGGGAAAAGAACCGAGTCAAAGAAAACCAAGAAGGTTATTTACTAATTCAAAGCTATTTACACAAATGGTATTTACAATGGGGTGGTTGTTGTTTCGGGCACAAGTAAAAATGAGTTTCACGAGGTTGCCTATATATCGCAACAAGTCCGAATCAAAGGAAATAAAGCAACATCCCAAGCTTAGTTCACGGGAGTACCTTTGGAACCTTTTTTTTTTTTTTTTTGGAATTTTCAAAATTTTCCAGTTTGTTTGAGTTTTTTCTTTTTTTCAATGTTTTTGGATTTTTCATATGACAACTAACAAAGACAACAATTTAAACATAAACATCCTACATTAAAGCTAACATCCTAAGTTAAGCATTAACATAAATATAAAACATATTTTAGGACATATCACAAAAGATTAATTATCCCACCCCCAATATGAAAAGTTGCTATGTCCCAGAGAAAGTAATCCAAAAATAAAACATGAGTTTAAAAGGTAAGCGGTAAGAGTGCTCCCTAAGATGGTCATGATGATTATGGAGGAGCTTGGTCCTTCTCAAGTGGAGTTGTTGATGGTTCCTTCTCACTTTTTAGATTTTGGATTTTGTTAGTGGGAGATGAGGATGATGTTGCAACATGTTTGGTAGCCAATGCCTTCATGCTTGCTTCTTCCAACTTGGCTAGTTGTTCCTTCCTTGCGTTATCTGCCTATGCCGCTTGTGCTTGAAATTTCTTTCCCGCTTCTTTCATTCTCTTCCTATCTGCTTCTCTTTGGACTCTTTTTTGCTCCTTCTCTTTGGCCTTCTCTTCTTCTATTTCTCCTTCTTTCTTATCAACTTCTTTTTCACCTTTCTTTGCAGTCTTCCAGCTTTCTTTTTTCTCACGTATGCTTTGGGATCCTCCTTGGAGTCACTTGCTTTTTCATCTTCTTTTGGCTTGGCAGTCACCTTTTCTTTCACATCACCTTCTCTCTTTTGTTTCTTCAATTCAGGGCTTTCATTTCTTTGTTCTTCTTGTTCTTCTTTTTGCTTTTTAAGCTCTTGGTGCTTCTTGCGTTTCTGTTCTCTAATCTCTTCAAGTTCTGCCATGAACTTGTCATGATCTTTGTGCACTGGGGTTCCTTGTTGTTCAGTAGTGTCTTCTCCTTCTGATTCTTTTTCACTTCCTTCATCTTCCTCTTCACTATCACTAGCATCCTCTTCCTCTTCACTGTATGCTTGTGGTCTTTTGCTTAATTTGCTTGGCCAAGCTTTTTGGGCTACTTTCTTCTCAATCTTCAACCCTCTAAGTTCTAGTCTTGTTTTCTCATCTAAGTACTCTAAGTCTTGTACTCTTTGGCTTAAATCTCCCAGCTTTGTAGTGTTGTCTGTCACAACTTTAGTGAGCTCTTTGATGGCATCAAGAATGGGCTTGAGGGCTTTTTTAGCTCAGCAGATGGTCCCCTTAGAACGTTTACTTTGGTGTCTAGGCTCATAATATTGTCATTGATATCTTTCAGTGCATGAGGAATATTGAAGAGTTTGAATTGCTTAGCTGAGACTGCTTCCACTGTTGGAGGAGATGCTGGGATCTTTCTGACAGGTGATCTTTTTCCTCCCTGAGGAGTTGCAGCTGCTATCTCATCTTTGTCCATCTGAACTTCTCTCTTTCTTTCACTTCATCATCCTGGATTATTTTGAGATCCACAGTGCCCTTAGTTTCCTTCAAATAGTAAATATCAAGCAACATGGGCATATGATTCAATAACTTGGTGAGCAGGCAGGGGAAACCATAAGCAGTGGAGTTTTGATGGGCTTTGTTGTTGATTCTATCATAGATGACTTTACCCACATCAACATCATAGTACTTCATGATGGATGCTATGAGGACTGCTTTTTTATTTGTGATTCTTGTGTCAGTCGAGGAAAGAAGGAACCTGCTGCTGATCACTGCATTCCATCCCTTAGCAATCAAACTCAATTCTTTCTTTTTGATTTCATTTCCTGGTTTGATCCAAGTTGGCACAATCCCAAGTGCAGCAATGAGAGCTGCAAGCGATGTTCTTAAGCTTCCTTCTTATTTTATTCCCCACATCATGTCTTTTTTTTCACATTTCCATTGATCAAGTGGTGGTGTCAACCCATAGGCTGCATTGATCTCCTCATGTCTGAAGAAGACTTACACCTTTCTCACCTTCACCTTGATTGATTTTTCCTTCTCTTGAGAGAGGTTTGTATAAAATTCCTTAATCATCAATTCATTATACTTGCTAGGGGGTTCTAACAAAAACTCCCATTTTCTTCTGAAAATCTCATCATAGAATTCGTCACCATACCTCTTGGCCCATTCAATTTGCACTTTCTTTTCTGGGTTTATGGTCCTCTTTGCGTGGAACATTGCTTCAGCTGTTTCATTCTTATAGAACCTATGGTTGAGGATGTTTTTTTTGTTCTCCGGGGCTCTTTGTCTAATTCCAACATGATTTGCACCCCCTCTTCTCCCCAATCTTCCACATCAGATTCAGCTTCTTCAACAGGATTTGAGGTTCCTTGGCCAGGGAGTGAACTTTTGCTTGGTTGGCTTTGGGTCCACAATGTTTTTCCCTTTCTTTTGAGCCTTTTTCTCCTGTCCAGCTCTGGCTTGATTAGCATCCATTTTCTTCTTCATCTCAACTTCCCTTTTCTGTTCTTTGGTAAGTGGTTTCCTTGGTCCCTCTTTTTTAGTCATTTGTTTCTTCATGATTACCTGGGCAAAATCAACTCAAGACATGTGTTTAGTTTTAAAATCACTACACTATTCTACTCCTAAACATTGCATATGAAGTTCATGGAAGGGGATGGAGTACTTGGAATTTAAAATATGTTTTTAGCTTCCAGTCAACTCGGCGGGCAGCAGAAGTAAGGGCGACCTCGCAGACAAGCAAGGGAAGCCCGCAGAAGTAAGTGCTGCGAAGCACCGGTGGGTCGCCTCTTGAAGTGCGAGATGCCAATGCCAGCCGCAGAAATCAAAAATAATCTGTTAGAGTCGGCGGCTCCGCAGAAAGAACTGAGGGTCCACCAAAATATTTCGTATTTTACATTGCAATAGAAATTCCCATTGGCAACTCACCTAACATTTTGCGGACTAGGAACAGGGAGTCGCCATTCAGATTACGAGGGGCAAGCCTCACTCACACATTTTCAGAACTTAATGTTAACACCGACGGCCTCGCACTTGATGTTGCAGGCACGCCGAGCGTCTTCCGCACTTACTTGTACGAGATGATACCTCATCGGCGGCTCGCCGAATCCTGGGCTAATTTTTTCTACAATGCATAGATTCCATGTTTTCCAATCTCACTTTCCTTAACACCCCAAACACACTCCTATGTGGTCTTTTCAAATTCTTATCAATTTCAAATGCTCTCCTAAGAATGAGACCACATTTTCAACTAATTTTCATGAAAAATCAACCAAGAATCACACCAAGTTCAAGACTTTTGAAGATTTACAAGCAAACAAGGTATGTTCATGGTTTCATTCAAGTTAGTTTTTGGTTATTTTCTTTCAACTCTCTTCTTCTACTCTTTCCTTCACTTACAACAAATTAAACCCAAAATCACATGCTCTAGGGTTTCAATTCCATGAAGTAAATTGCTAAGAACAAACCCTAAATATCAAATTAATCAAGAGAAATATGTTATTCACCAACCCCCACCCCCAATATGATGTTCTAATCTACCCCACACATAAAGCAACAAAATTTTAAGATTTTAGAATCGAATCTTACCAGATCTGAAAAGAAACGTGCGACAAGTGAAGGGAGTAGTGGTGGTTCGGTGAGATTCAGTCTGTGCGAGTGATTTAGAGTGTTGTTTGGGATGGTGGTGTGACGAAATAGTGGTATTCGATTATGGGGGGTCGTGCCTTTTACGGTTGAACTGAAAAGTAAAAAATAAAACTTACCTGGGGGCCTTTTATAGTCGGGTAAAAAACCCGTCCAGGCCCATAAAAGTTGCGATTCGCCGCTATTTCTGCGGGTCACCGAATTCTCCATGGGTAGGACTTTGGTCCTCAATTGTGCGCACAAGTGGGTCAGACCACAAAGAGGTCTGCGGAGTTGGAGCTGCGGCTCGCTGAATGATCGGCTGAGTACTTCTCCGCTCCGCAGAAAAAATTTCTTCTCTGTTAATACTGGCGGCCCGCAATGCGGTTGGTGGCCCGCATATTAGATTTTGCACTTCATTTAGCGGTTCTTCCTCACTTTTCAAATTCCTTTAGATTTTCTTATTTTCCACCCTTTGCATCTTCTCTGCATTAATACCACTTCAACCAAGATCAAATGCAATCACCATAGAACTTCACATGAATTTATTATTTTTTTTTATTTTTTTATTTTTTACACACTAACTACATTGCTTAAAACTAAAAATTCTAAAAGTAAAACTTGGGTTGCTCCTACGAAGCGCTTGATTTAACATCGCGGCACGACGGTGTTACCTCATCCTTCGAGGATCCATGAGATAGATGTAAGCGACCTCTCTAGGTTTGGCTTCACATCCCAAGTAGTTCTTTACTCGTTGGCCATTCTCTTGAAAAGTTTTGGAACTTCCCTTCTCTTGCAACTCGACCTATCCGTAAGGTGATGTTTCCACCACTTTGAAAAGTCCACTCCATTTGGATTTTAAATTTCGGGGAAATAGATGCAATCTTGAATTGAACAATAGCACCATATCCCTCCCTTGAATGCACGGTTCCATATCTTCTTGTCATGAATGATCTCCATCTTCTCCTTGTAGAGATTTTCATTTTCATAGGCAAGAAATCTCATTTCCTCAAGTTCATGCAACTTCTCCATCCGGGATTTCGAAGCTTCTTCCCAATTCACGTTAAGCTTTTTCAACACCCAAAGAGCCTTATGTTCCGACTTCATGGGGAGATGACAAGCTTTGCCGAAGACTAACTGGAACGGTGACATCCCAATTGGAGTCTTATATGCCGCGTGATATGCCCATAAGGCATACCAATTCGTTAGGTTCACATTGACCGATTTGGCTAGAATTTGCTTGATCTCTCGATTCAAAACTTCCATTTGACCACCCGTTTGGGGATGATAAGGTGTAGCAACCTTGTGTCTTACCCCATATTTCTCCAACAAAGAGCTAAAGGCCCGATTATAAAAGTGGGTTCTCCCATCACTTATGATGGTGCGAGGGGTGCCAAATCTTGTGAAAATGTTTTTCTTGAGGAAGGCGGTGACACTTCTAGCTTCATTGTTCGGTAAGGCCATTGCCTCAACCCATTTAGATACATATTCAACCTCCACAAAGATGTACTTCATACCATAAGAACTTGGAAAAAGACCCATAAAATCGATTCCCCATACATCAAAGAGTTCAACTTCCACAATAAGGTTTTGGTGTATTTCATGCCTTCTTGAGATTCCCCTCGTTCTTTGACATTAGTCACAACTCTTTGTGTAATCATAAGCATCTTTATACAAAGTAGGCCAAAAAAACCACATTCAAGTACCTTTACCATCGTTCTAACACCTCGTTGATGTCCTCCATAAGAAGCGGAGTGATATCCTTCTAGAATAGCTCCTTGTTCGGCTTCGGCAACACATATTCTTATTATTCCATCGACACATACTTTGAAAAGAAAGGGGTCATCCCAAGAGTATTTTCGGGCATCTTTGATCAACTTCTTCTTTTGATTGAGTGAGAAATCCTCCGGGATCTCTCCACATGCAACATAATTGGCTAAGTCCACGTACCAAGGGAATTCCTCCCAAGATACCGCCAATAGTCTCTCATCCGAAAAAGAATCATTGATCTCAAGGGTTTCTTTTGGGCGACCCTCCTCCTCCAAACGGAATAAGTGGTCCGTCACTTGATTCTCGGTTCTCTTTCTATCAAGTATCTCAAGATCAAATTCTCATAACAAGAGTACCCATCGAATCAACCTTGCTTTTGAATCCTTCTTGGCCATCAAATATTGGATTGTGGAATGATCACTATGCATAATGACCTTAGATCCAACCAAGTAAGATCGAAATTTTTCAAAGCCAAACACAATGGCTAGCAACCCCTTCTTTGTCCCCATATAATTTTGTTGAGCCCATTCATGGTTTTGCTAGCATAGTAGATATGATGAAACATCTTCTCAACTCTTTGTCCAAGCACGGCCCCCAATGCAACATCGCTAGCATCGCATATAAGTTCAAATGGAAGATCCCATTTTGGACTCACTATTATCGGTGTGGTTGTCAATCTCAATTTTACCTCTTCAAAGGCTTTCAAACATGCCTCATTGAATTCAAACTTAGCATCTTTTTCCAACAATTTGCACAATGGATTGACAATCTTGGAGAAATATTTGATGAAGGGGCGATAAAATCCCGCATGTCCCGAGAAGCTTCTCAATATTTTGACGGTTGTAGGAGGTGGAAGTTTAAGACTTCAATTTTTTCGTGATCCACTTCAATTCCTTTCTTGGACACCTTGTGCCCTAGGACTATTCCTTCTTGAACAAGGAAGTGGAATTTCTCCCAATTTAGCACAAGTTTGGTTTCTTCACACCTCTCTAAGACTTTCTCCAAGTTAGATAGACAATCTTCAAAACAATCACCCACTACGGAGAAATCATCCATGAACACTTCCAAGAAGTTTTCCACCATGTCATGGAAGAGTGCAAGCATGCACCTTTGAAAAGTAGCCGGAGCACTACAAAGTCCAGAAGGCATTTTGCGGAATGCAAAAGTACCATATGGGCATGTGAAGGTTGTCTTATCTTGATCATTTGCTTCAATTGAGATTTGATTGTACCACGAATATCCATCAAGAAAACAATAGTAAGCACGGCCCGCCAACGATCAAGCATTTGATCGATGAAGGGTAGGGGGAAGTGATCATTTCTTGTTGCATTGTTAAGCTTACCGTAGTCCATGCACACTCGGCAACGGGTCATGGATCGAGTTGATATAGCTTCACCTTTTTCATAGTGAACTACCATCATCCTTCCCTTTTTGGGCACACATTGAAGGGGTGAAATCTATTCACTATCAGAGAGTGGAACAATCACCCCCGCATCTAACCACTTTATGATCTCTTTCTTGAAAACTTCTTGCATGGAGGATTCAACCTCCTTTGATGTTCCACCGTTTTCTTACACTCTTCTTCAAGAAGAATCTTGTGAGTGCATACTCCTGGGTCAATTCCCCTTATGTCCCGTAAGGGTCCACCCAATGTCTTTAATTCTCTTTCTGACCACTCCAACTAATTGGTCTTCTTTCTCTTTGGTTAATTGGGAAGAGATGATTATGAGAAGAGTGGAGTTTTGGCCTAGAAAAGTGTATCTCAAGTGGCTTGGGAGTACCTTGAGTTCAAGGCTTGGAGGTTCTTCAATGGAGGGCTTTGTGGGAGGAGTTGTTCGATTTTCAAGATCAAGGGAAAGCTTTTTGGGAACATAGAGTCAAGTGCCAAGTCCTTCCAATACCTTCACACACTCGGCAACACTCTCTCCACTATCAATATCCATGTTCCATATCACCGCAGCCAATTCATCCGCTTGTCTTACTAGAACGCTCTGTTTTTTCACAAGTGCATCCACAACCATGTCCACATACGAACAAGTGACTTCCTTCTCCATATGTTGTTTTAATATTTTGCATATATGAAACAGCACCTTCTCACATTGAATCGAATAGTGAGTTCTCCCTTCTCCACATCATAAAGTTTTCTCCCGGTAGCTAGAAATGGACGCCCAATAATAATGGGGACATAAAAGTCCATCAGGCAATCAAGTTTCACAAAATCCACTGGGAATATGAATTTCTACACTTTCACTAGAACATTGGTGACAACTCCAATTGGTTGCTTCGTAGAGTGGTCGGCCATTTGAAAATTCATGTTTGTAGCCTTCGGAAAATTCTTGGTATTCAAACTCTTTTAAACCGCATACACCATCAAATTGATGCTTTCTCCAAGATCACATGAAGCCTTAGGGAAATGTGTCCCTCCAATTGTGCATGGAACCGTGAAGTCTCCGGGATCCTCCATCTTCCTTGTTATATGCTTTGAGACAATTGAACTACATTGATGAGTTACCTTTCTTGGCTCATAATCCTCATAATTACCTTTCTTGGCTCATAATCCTCATAATTCTTCTTGGTCACAAGATCTTTCACAAGCTTTGCAACATTTGGCATTTGGCTCAATGCATCAACCAAAGAGAGGTTGATAGATGTTGATGCTATTTTATCCCAAATTTTCTTGGCATGAGATGCTTGTTTTTGTTTCATACTCTTTTTTTGGGAAAGGAAGTGCAATTTTTGGAATGGAGTTTTTTTCCTTATATAAATAATAAAAAAGAATAAATATGCCCTTTGATTGCTACAAGTATGTAGTTGGACTAGGAAGGCTTGGTTTAGGTGGTGGAGTTTTATTTGGTTTGGCTTTTTGAGGGGTAGTGACTTCGGGACTTGGTTCTTGAGGGATTGCCTCATCATCAACTTCATGCCTTGGAATCTCTACTTCAATATCAATTGCCTCATATTAGTGTAACTCCTCCCCTTTGCTTTGCTCTTTTTTTTTTTCATTTCTGGTTCAACACCCTATTCTTTTGATTTAGGATCTTCCCATATTTTTTCACTCCTTGTCATAATTGTCATCACATGATCTTTAATTGTCATCACATGATCTTTCTCATTACTCTTAGGATTCACTACCGTATCACTTGATAATGCTCCTTGAGGTCTTTGGTTCACTTGATGAGAAAGGGTGCTCATTTGTGATTCAAGAGCTTTGATGGAAGTGTTGTGTGAATTGGCTGTTTGCTTTATCTCCTTGATATCACCGGTATAAACCTCTTGATTCTTGAGGACTTCTCCCCATCATTTCTTCCAATATCGATTGACTTCTCCCTTCATTCTCACCTTGCTTGTAAGGAGTTCTTGGTGCATAATTTTGAGAAGCACCAACTCCTCTTCTATCTTGATTATTGTTCAAAAATTTTGTCTTCCTCGGTCTTGCCTCCATTGGCCTTGTTGGTAAGGTCTTTGATAACCTCCTTGTTGGTAAGCCATAAAGTTGGCTTCTTCCTCACTATGGACATTGAAACATTGTTCCAGGAAGTACTCCTCTTGCCCTCTTTGAAGAAGAGTTCGAGGTTGGCCTCCGGCGTTGACATACCCAATTGGAGCAACTTGATGACTGGCATTTGTAACTTGAAGATTCTCCACCTTGTTCACTTTCTTCTCCTTCTCCTTTTTGGCACCTCTAAGAAGCTCAATATTGCTGATGATTTGGGTCCTTTGTTCCGCTTGATCTTCAAATCTTTTCATCATCATTTTGTTCTTTCTTCCTTCACCACTTGGGTTTTGAGTTCTTGATTGCCAATCTTGAGATTTCTTGGCAACTTTCTTGAGAATTTTCTCGACTTCTTGAAAAGTGTCCATGATAATGCCCCCACATAAGCTGATCACGACCGATTGCTTGTTCTTGTTGAGCCCTTGGTAGAAATATTGTAAGAGCATATCATCTTCAAAACCGTGAGTTGGGAAATATAGCAAGACCTATTGGAAAGCTTCTCAAGCTTCATATAATGAATCGGTGGGATCTTGCTTGAACATATACACCTTGTCTCTCATTGAAGCTTGCTTGCCTTTAGGCAAGAATTTTGCCAAGAATTGCTTTACAAGTTCCTCCCAAGTATAGATTGAGTTCTTTGGTAGCTTGTTCAACCATGCCTTAGCCTTTCCGGATAATGAATAAGGAAAGACTCTTAGGTGCAAAGATTACTTCGTACAATGTGCCGATTTGTAGATATGACATGTTACGCACAAAATTCCTCAAATGTTCGGTTGGGTAATCATGCTTGCTTCCACTAAAAAGTCCATTTTGATCAAGTCCATGAAGGATCACTTGTGAGGTATTAAAAATCACATTCTCACGAATTGGTGGCGGCACAATGGCACTTGCAAAAGTGTCTAAATTCACTTCCTCTTCCGAATCTTCCAACTCTTGGGCATGTTGATTATCATTTCGACAACCATTTGCATTCCTTTGATTCCGATTGTCATTGCGAACATTCACCCGATTGGCATTGGCTCTTCTATTAGCTTGAGAACCACAACCTCCTTGATTTGCACCTCGGCCTCCTCTATTAAAATTGTTTCCTTTTCGGTTAGCATTGCCTGCAACACAATCATTGTTACCGACACGAACTCTTCATTGGCTTAAGCATTGCCATAAAGAATTCCATCGATTTGGGCTTCATTTTCAACTTGAGGGTCATTATTCTCCTCAAAGACATCTTGAATTCCATAACTCTCCTCACTAAGAGAAGTGTCATCATACTCTTCTTCGGAATCTTCATAATAATCATTCGGAGCAATAGGAGCATTTGGAAATGGAATTCCCTCATTAGCACGATTGTAGAGGGGGTTCTTCATAGCTCTATCCAGATTCCTTCTCATACTTGGATTAGCCTACACATGGTAAAACAAAGCACAAGGTAAAATGGTAGGAACAACTGACAAGACTAGAACACGAAATATTCAACCAAATAAACGTACCATAGCACCCTGGAAACGACGCCAAAATTTGATCCACGCTTAATCCACTCACCACGAAGGGTGTGGGGCGGTCGTCAAAGATAATAGTACCCAACAAGAGTCGGGGTCGATTTCCACAGGGAGCTAGCAAAGAAATCTATTAATCTAAGGATGAATAGTGAAGAGTTCTATGAATTTTCCGTATATTTCTAATAAGTAACTGTAGATTTATCTTAACTATAACTACAACTACAACTAACAAGTAACATAAAACAAGCTAAATAATAATGGTTGATGTAAAAGATTAGAATGAACTAGGGGTTTACCCACTCCAACTAGATTCTCATAGTCAAATACTTGTATTAATCTCACAAATCACATGGATAGCATCAATGGTCGGACCTCTAATGTATTCCTCAAAACCCTCTCAGGATAGGGAGGATTTACCTCATCGAACCCGCTAGGGTCAATGATGAAGTGCTAGAAACCCTAGTCCAAAGACCCGAGTGGGGATGACCTTTTTAGATCTTCCCCTTTAGATGGGGTAGGCCGCAACCAATATAACCAAAATTCTCGCTATTTTCTATTAACCTACACCGTCAACTCCGTTAGGGTGATGAAAGCAAGTAGGGTTAGGTTCAAGTATGGTCGTGCCTTAAACCCTAGTTAAAAAAGTACGATGGAGAACTAGATTTATGTTAACCCATTGATTTTATAGGATTAAATAAAATATTTAAGCTAAGATAATCAAGTTTTTATGAATAAACCCCTAGTATGAGTTTAGCTACTCATACTAGGGTCTAACGCACTCATAATTGAAGATGAAAATGCAAGAATCATGTAAGAATATAATAAGAAATAGAATCCTTACAATAAGATTCAAGTTGGAACCCTTCCTTAACCTCCAAGAATATTCAAAAATATGAAAAGTAATATTCTAAGCTGAAAAAATATTTTTTTTCTCTCGGAGGCATAACAGCCTATTTATAGGCATGGGTTTGAAAACTAGTCTATTATTTATAAAATTACCATTTTGCCCTGTTTTACGCCAAGCCGCCATTCATCCGGCGAGCCGCCTAATAAACTGTTGGCTTGCCGATGACCTATTTTACAGATCATTCTTCTGAATTGAGTTACAGGTTCGGCGGGGCGCCCTTGTTATTGCGGACAACTCTTGGGCTTCACAAATCATCCAAACTTTCTGTGAGCAGTGACGGGTTTGCCCTTTACTCTGCGGAGTCGCCGCAGTTCTTCAACACTTTCTTCAGCGATCTGCCCTTTAAGTTGCTGATTGGCTTGAACTCTTCCCTCCTTCGGCGGATGGCGGACCCCTTGAGCCGCAGATTCGGCGAGGCGCCGATCCAATTGCTGCCTTATTTTCGTGTTCTTAAATTTTTAGCCAAAGTGCACTTGTTTTTGCTCTTTTTCATATTTTCTTCGACTTTGTATATCAATTCTCTTAATAACCTGAAACATGAAGAATAACATAGGATTCATTCAATTAACATCACTTTAAAGGGTAAAAGCTAGTCTAAAAAGGTTGCAATTAAGTACAAAATACCGACATATCAATCAAGCTAGATGACACACACCATGAACTACCACAAAGTGCTTGCTAGCTTTAGGCCATTTAAGTCCTCCTACTGATGAATTTAAGGCAATCTAGATACTTGAGGTTTAGATACTTGAGCACATTGTTCAACCATTAAGGCAATCTAGGTACTTGAGGTCTTTTATCTGTTAACCTACATCGCTGCTGAAGGAACTCCGAGTCAAGTATATTTGTTGGGAAATTTATGTTGAATATTCATTTTTGAAATTCTTCTCCATTCACCAAGTCAACTAGAGGAAAAGAATGGATAATTGAATCTTTTAGGGTAAAGTTGAATATAATAGAATTATTGTCTGTTTCCCTAGAAAAGAATAATAAAAAACATCAAAGTCAATTGCTGCTATTCATAAAAGTCTTTCAGAAGATTTCCCATACAATATGCTGGATAATCGAGGACATTTTTCATACGATGTAACAACTACATGACATCAAAGTACATCAGTACATGAGAATTTTCATGCAACTATTACTTATGCTAAAGATCAGGATTTTTTCGTTAGGACTATATGACATGGATGACTATTTGAAACGACCCGGTATCTGGTTAGGCCGTGCGGGCACTTGACATCCTCCCCTAAACACGTCAGGTGAACCCTTACCAATTAAATTAAGAAAATAAATATAACAATTCATAAATAAGGACAGGACTTTAAAAAAAACACATACATACTGAAACCTCAAAACTGTACGAAAGAAATTACAGTTGATTACCCAACATACTAGGTTTAGGGCTATCCAGACTAGACATCTAAGACTACAAAAGAAGACAGAAACCTCCTGAAGGGAGCAAAATGCAACTAAAATGATAAACAATAAACTGGTGGCCATCCGGAATAAAAGCTGGCTAACCCTGACAGCTGAAGTCGTCTTCGCTCCTTTACCACGTGGCGAACTCAATCCTAGAGCGAACCTGCCGAAATGAAATAGACAGACAAGAAACAAACAATAAACAAGGGTGAGTCAAAAGGACTCAATAAGTGGGGCAGACTAGCCATCTCAAAGAATAGGATAGCTAGCCAGGAAGAAGAAACAGATAAACCAAATTCCTCTTATTTAAATTATAAAAAGGCAGAGCCAGATAATAACCGAAAACACGTATGAAACCAGAAACTCAATCAGGAATACGAGCCAGAAACATATCAACAAATAAGCAATGCACGTATAAGCAGAACAGTAGTTATGTACCACAAGTCTACATAATGGTATAAATGAAATGAAATGAAATGAAATATGATGCAAAGGGTCACATGCACCCGTAATCCCATCTCGAAGCGGAATACTCCTGCATTCGAGAGGAATCCAATCTGATAATCAACTGGAGCAGAATACTCCTGCTCCTAGGGCGAAATACTCCTGCACCCAATATAATATAAACCAGAGGCGGAATACTCCTGCACTCTCTTGGGGCGGAATACTCCTACACATGTTATAATGTAAAGCTGAGGCGGAATACTCCTGCACTCAGTATCTGACATAAGAGCGGAATACTCATGCTCCTGGGGCGGAATACTCATGCATCCGATAAAATGTAAACCAGAGGCGGAATACTCCTGCACTCTCCTGGGGCGGAATACTCCTGCTCCCAATATGATATGCAATGTAATGCATGTGAATGACATATAATGCATATGAATGCAATGTGATGCAATAATAACCCTTCACCGGCGCGGGACTCTCATCGAAAGCCGGGAAGTAGATGCCAACTCACAACCAGAGTACAATGCTCAAATCTTCAATGCAATATCAACAGCAGGACATAATATATATTATGCAATGTAAATCAAAAGCTAAGGCGTAATGAGTACGCATATCTGCAGCTACACACGTAAGGAACACGTGGTAGAATATCCACAAGGCCAAGTGCCTCCAAAGAAATGGATACAAATACTTACCTCTTCCAAAAGTTAGCATTGCTAATCAACAACCGCTTTATCCTTTGATTTCATTGCCAAACGATCCCCCTCTATTCAATAAGCAGAAAAATATATCAAATTAGGCTAAAGGATTCATTCTTCATATCTTAGGGCAATCCGATTAGGAACCTGATACTCTATTCGCATACGCAATACGCAGGCCAGGCCTATTTACAGGGTTTAAGGTCACATAACCAAACCCTAAATAAATTAGATTTATATGTTGCCCATAACTTACTGAGCACAAATATATAATCAATTCCACTATCGGAGTCCAATTAACCCTTTAAACTATTAATTGAACTTATTAAAATGATGTATAATAGTCCAAGTTTTACCGTTAAAATATATTTAAAAATACGTAATAAACTCATATACTGCATCAAGATCATTATCTGAATATTTTGGGGTGAAAATTCTACCTTTTTCCGGCTCCTTTTCCTTTCCTTTTTCATTTTTTCTACATTTCTTTTCTTATAGCGTTCTCTGTTTCTCATTTTGATCTTGTTCTATTTCATTTTTTTTTTGGCTAAGATAGCACCGCCTATCATTTTATCATTTTCTTTGTTTCTTTTTCATTTTATTTTCTTTTCTCTTTTATTTTATAATTTTTTTCTTTTCGAAAATTAAAACGGTACCCAACGATATTCAAAATAATTCCAACTTTTGCATACAAGTTATACCAAATTTATATAACACACTTGCTTAGCGGATCTCAAATCAGACTCCCGAAACTCAATATGCAAATTAAATGGAAAAAAGGTCAAATTATTTAACTTTCGGCGTTTTAGCGGAAACTAGCCGAACAACCTCGAAATTCACTTTCGAAAGTTCAAAAAAATCATAAATAATGATACGAACCTAACGGCGCTTTCATATTTCGAATCAGAGCTCATTCGCAAAAACCGAGCTCGAAAATCTCTTTTTAATATTTATCGACAATAAAGCTGAAATCTTCTTCCGATGCCAACGAAACGAGGTCTGATTTAGCTCAAATTTTACAGATAAGTCCCAATGGATCTTACAAAGATTTTAAAATTATCGGCACGCCAATCGGAGTCCTAACTATCGAAACGACTGACCGAGGTCGTTTCATTCTCCTCCACTTATACTCTCGTTCGTCCTCGAACGAACCTAAGTCTAAAGAAAAATTCTCATAGATAATAAGAGAACTTGCACGACCTTCATGAGCTACTCCACAGACATTATTTTCTGATTACAGGATCAGAATTATAACACGCATGTGGAACTTTTGGAATACAATATATCTGATAATATGATGACACCATTGCGCAACTTATTCTGACTAAGTTGATCCTTCCTCGATCACGAGAAGAGAGTTTTATATTTTCGAAGCAAAGATACACAAAATTTTGAATGGGTTAACATGATTCAGCCGATAATCACCTCTTCGATATAGAACAGGTCGATAGAACTAAGAATTAGCTCACGCTTGATACGATAGGGGGAGCTTTTGAAGTACCTTGTCACTACACACTATAGAAGATTTGATGTAAGCTATATAATTTTTTACAAATGCACTATGCAACATCCCAGTTGATGTTAGTGTTGTTCCGCAAGCTCCTTGTGGGAATGTAGTTACTCATATCCTAATATATGTCAAAGGTTTATCTGAACATGGTCTATCATATAAGGATAAGGATCATGCAAATACCACTGGATAGTATGATGCAAACCAGAAATAATCTTCAGACTGAACATCTACTTCAGGGTATTGTCTTTGAATTGAAAATATTATGACTTGAAAAAGTAAAAAATAAAAAAGACAAGTAGTTGGACCATGAGCTGAGGCAGAATGCCAGCAAAAAAGTTTATTACATGTGCACTTATAATGCTAAAGTAACTTTTTGAAGAATTGAGGTGTGAAGGAGATATGCCAATGATGGATGGACGACAAGCTGCACTAGACCTTTAACTCTAAATTTTCATGAAGTAAAATAGTGTCAGTATGAGGATCTAGTTCTAGTTGAATACAGACAAATAGCTAGAAGAAAATCGGAGTCACCATACAGGGTTACTACTGACGGTGTTTTCATGTATAAAGATAGACTTTGTATTCCTGATGTTGCAGATTTACGTGGACAGATTATAATAGAGGCACATTATTCCAAACACACTGTTCATCCAGGTTCGATTAAGATGTACCATTATCTTAAGCAGATTTATTGGTGGGACGGAATGAAGTGTGACATAGCAGAATTTGTGGCTCAATATTTAACTGCCAGCAAGTTAAAGTCGTGTCATCTTTCCAGACTTTATGCTTTCAGCAGATAGGTACGTATATATAATCAGGTTGCCAGCTTATCTCTATCATTAATAGATTATTAGTGAGTTTAGCAATGATCAACACTCATTGTAGGTTTCCTTCGTGGCCCTAGGTTGGGTCGTGACAAAAGTGGTATCAACGCCTTAGAGATTTAATATTACCATTCAGTATTTGGAGGAAGACTCCTCCACTTAAAGCACAAACTCATGCAGCTATTTGAATAGGAATACCCATCCCCGCACAGTCTGCTGGACTACAGAAGATTTAGCTAAAGGTTGAACGTAGGCAGAGCTAAGCTACCAACTACCTTTTTGAGTTGCCAAACAGCTGCAACTCTCGAGTCACGACTCCATATATTTTCTATAAGCACCACCGCCTGATGGATCAAATCAAACGTCAAATGACACCTCTCATTATCCTTAGTAGCCTTGAAAAACAACAATGTGCTTACCCGGCTACCTTGACACGCACTCTGGCTCAACACATGGAACATGACAATAGGTTACTGACCACCTAAGCTCACCAGTGCCGAATAAAGAAGAGATGACAACGGACTGAGGATGGAAATAATTAGAGCTTTAGGAATTTCTTCTTCTTATTTATGTGGCTACCAGAGCTAGACTACTTACGAGTCAGGTTAACTGAAGAATTGCAATTGAAGAAATAGACATTAAATGAGCTTTACAGAACAAAATCTATGTCAATTTAGCCTTCCTATAAAAAGGAAACTCCGACAATTTACCAGAAAACCCTTTTGTAACCCAGATAAGCTCATAGGATAACATGACTTTACTAGCATTTTAAACCAAAAAAAGAAAAGTAGATTGAATATTACTTACTAACCACTTTACACCGGAAGAAAAGATGACACTTTCTGATGGTGATGAATAAGAATCCCATAATCCTACCAACACTGAGTTCCAAAGAGAGGTAGACTGACTTGACATTATAACATAATGAGGCACAACAAGATGCCAAACAAACTATAGTGACACTCACTGTCAAATCTCTCATATTTAAGCAGATAAACTAGTAGGGTCATCACAAATGCCAATCATATTAGAAGCTCACCCCTCTAAAGCAACCGATTCTTAATAGAAACGGCACCCAAGGAAACCATCGAAACATGATAAGACACACCATTTCCAGATCGATCGAAAGAATCAAATCTTACTCATATTTAAGAGAAGAAGAAATCTCCGGGTCTACTATATCGGATACCTCAGCATCCCGCAAGACAAGCAGTTCACAGAACTGCCTCTGCAGCTGAGCTAAGCAACTACTCTAATAATCACCTTCTGAAGAACCACTGCCACCATGCTCAGAACCACTGTCACCATGCTCTCGACCTCTACCGGATGGTGGCATTTCTTTTACTGATTGAGATCTAAATGAAATCCCCAGCGACTGTGCAGGTGCCTGATGACGAGAGAAGGACGATTGTCTACTTGCTGGAGTAAGGGAAAACTCCCCAAGGGAAAATCAAGCTCACGACAATGATAATACCTTTTCGCTGAAAATTGAAGGACAGATTATTGATAGCTATAAAGAGAAAAACTGGGTCTGAACTTGACGAACTACTGGCGCATTCTAAGAATCGTGTGACACAAGCTGAGATAACCTGGAAGGTGACCTCCCAATATAATCAGAACTTTTACCTTCAAACGAGGTACGGTGCCCACCAGGGCCGCGGGATTTCTCGCTCTCTCACTCTAACTCTTCCCGCTCTAACTTATGATATGCCTCGTACCTTCGAGCAATATCAACGACGACATCAAATGAAGTCCCAACCTCAATTTCTCGAGCCATCCGGGATCTCAAGGAAGGAGAAATGTCAGCAATAAATCTTTGAACATTCTCAGAAGGTTCCTGGACTAGTTCTAATGGATATTCAGCCATTTTATAAAATTCAATCTCATATTCTGAAACACCAATAAGCTATCCGACAGGCTACCCTGTCTAGTCCAATCAAATTGGCAACACTTTTCATCTCACTCGCTACTCGAAAGGAAGTTTTCCACAAATCTAGAAGAAAAACCAAACCAAGTTAGCTAATAAGAGAGCAGTACACCAATCCAGGACTGGACCTTGAAACTGGAAAGAAGAATAATTAACACCATACCGCTCGATATAATCAAGAGCCTGAAGGATATGCTGACATCATTGTATTTTAAAAATTTATGCAGGGTTTATCTGATGCATGGCTTAAGAATATCGGAAGGTTCAATCGGGTAAAATAATGCAGCCTTTTCAGATACTCGGACCGAGCCATTGCTCGGGCTAGCTAACCAGTCAGAATAACTAGAGGCACAACACATGCTGCCTCCGGAACATACTTTACTGTGGCAATATTAAGAACTGGAATAGAAGCTCCCTGAGACTGAATATCTGCATCTGCATCTGCGGCAACCTGAAAAGCTTCCTAGCGAATACGTCGCTAAGATTCTCGCAAAAGCATCGTAGAGAGCCAAGGGAACTACAAGGCCCTACTCCCTTGCCCATCGCGAGCTCGTACAGCTGGGACCTCCGTAACTAGATCGTCAGCACGATAAAAAAACTCTCGAGTTTTCGTTAGTGCTAGCTCCAGGCTAGACTGCTTCGTCTTAAACTCATACTGTTTGCTGATTTGTCGCATGAGAGTTCACAATTACTACGAAGGAATTAACGAAAATAATTTTGCATCCTAGACCGATGCACGATCATAAAAGAAAGAAGTGAAACTTCCTAAATGCCATCATAGCCTCTCGTAGATAAGTACGGACGTCTATGTACCCATTATCGAGACTCTACTAGACACTGTCTTAGTCTGGATAAACTCTAAACTGGGCTCTGATACCAACTGACACGACCCGATATCTGGTTAGGCCGTGTGGGCACCCGACATCCTCCCCTAGACACGTCGGGAGAACCCTTACCAATTGAATTAAGAAAACAAATATAACAATTCATAAATAAGGACAGGACTTTTAAAAAAAACACAGACATACTGACACCTCAAAGCTGTACGAAAGAAATTACAGCTGATTACCCAACATACTAGGTTTAGGGCTACCCAGACTAGGCATCTAAGAGTACAAAAGAAGACAGATACCTCCTGAAGGGAGCAAAATGCAACTGAAATAATAAACAATAAACTGGTGGCCATCCGGAAGAAAAGCTGCCTCACCCTGACAGCTGAAGTCGTCTTCGCTCCTTTACCACGTGGCGAACTCAATCCTAGAGCGAACCTGCCGAAACGAAATAGATAGACAAGAAACAAACAATAAACAAGGGTGAGTCAAAAGGACTCAATAAGTATGGCAGACTAGCCATCTTAAAGAATATGATAGCTAGCCAGGGAGAAGAAACAGATAAACCAAATTCCTCTTATTTAAATTATAAAAAGGCAGAGCCAGATAATAACCAGAAACACGTATGAAACCATAATCTCAATCAGGTGTACGAGCCAGAAACATATCAACAAATAAGCAATGCACGTATAAGCAGAATAGTAGTTATGTACCACAAGTCTACACAATGGTATGAATGAAATGAAATGAGAAGAAATGAAATACGATGCAAAGGGTCACATGTGCCCGTAATCCCATCTTGAAGCGGAATACTCCTGCATTCGAGAGGAATCCAATATGATAACCAACTGTAGCGAAATACTCCTGTTCCTGGGGCGTATTACTCCTGCACCCAATATAATATAAACCAGAGGCGGAATACTCCTGCACTCTCTTGGGGCGGAATACACCTACACCAGATATAATGTAAAGCTAGGCAGAATACTCCTGCACTCAGTATCTGACATAAGAGCGGAATACTCATGCTCCTGGGGCGGAATACTCCTGCACCCGATAAAATGTAAACCAGAGGTGGAATACTCCTGCACTCTCCTGGGGCGGAATACTCCTGCTTCCAATATGATATGCGATGTAATGCATGTGAATGACATATAATGCATATGAATGCAATGTGATGCAATAATAACTCTTCACCGGTGCGGGACTCTCATCGACAACCGAGAAGTAGATGCCAACTCACAGCCAGAGTACAATGCTCAAATGCTCAATGCAATATCAACAACAGGACATAACATATAATATACAATGTAAATTCAAAGCTAAGGCGTAATGAGTACGCCTATCTGCAGCTACACACGTAAGGATCACGTGGTAGAATATCCACAAGGCCAAGTGCCTCCAAAGAAATGGATACAAATACTTACCTCTTCGAAAAGATAGCATCTCTAATCAACAACCGCTTTATCCTTTGGTTTCATTGCCAAACGATCCCCCTCTATTCAATTAGCAGAAAAATATATCAAATTAGGCTAAATGATTCATTCTTCACATCTTAGGGCAATACGATTAAGAACCTGATACCCTATTCACATACGCAATACGCAGGTCTGGCCTATGTACAGGGTTTAAGGTCACATAACCAAACCCTAAATAAATTACATTTATATATTGTCCATAACTTACTGAGTATAAATATATAATCAATTCCACTATCGGGGTCCAATTAACCCTTTAAACTATTAATTGAATTTATTAAAACGATGTCTAATATTCCAAGTTTTACCGTTAAAATATATTCAAACACACATAATAAACTCAAATACTGCATCAAGATCATTACCTTAATGTTTCGGGGTGAAAATTCTACCTTTTTCCGATTTCTTTTCCTTTCCATTTTCATTTTTTCTACATTTCTTTTCTTATAGCGTTCTTTTTCTCATTTTGATCTTGTTCTATTTCGTTTGTTTTTTTGGCTAAGATAGGCTAAGTACTATCTTAGGCACCGCCTATCATTTTGTCATTTTCTTTCTTTCTTTTTCATTTTATTTTTTTCTCTTTTCATTTATAATTTCTTTTCTTTTGGAAAATTAAAACGGTACCCTACTATATTCAAAATAATTCCAACTTTTGTATACAAGTTATACCCAATTTATATAACACACGTGCTAAGCGGATCTCAAATCGGACTTCCGAAACTCAATATGCAAATTAAATGGAAAAAAATCAAATTATTTAACTTTCGGCATTTTAGCGGAAACTAGCCAAACAACCTCGAAATTCACTTTCGAAAGTTTTAAAAAGTCATAAATAATCATACGGACCTAATGGCGCTTTCAGATTTCGAATCGGAGCTCATTCGCAAAAACCGAGCACGAAAATCTCTTTTTAATATTTATCGATAATAAAAACTGAAATCTTCTTCCGATGCCTACAAAACGAGGTATGATTTAGCTCAAATTTTACAGATAAGTCTCAATGGACCTTACAAAGATTCTAAAATTATCGGCACGCCAATAAGAGTCCTAACTTTCGAAACGACTGAGCGAGGTCGTTTCACTATTTGGTTTACAAAAGATGGAAAAGCTCTACACTTTACTACTATAGTAGTATTTCTCAGCGATGTGCAGAAAATGAACAAAGAGCTCATCAGCCTTCACATCATGACCATGCAATCTGTTAACGTTCCGAGACATAAATCATTTTGCATATTAAAATTGAATTTCAGAATGTTCTGCATTTCTGTTCAAAAGTGGAGATGTTGGTTTGTGCTTGACTATTTTGGTAAACACGTGGAATACTCTTAACTTGACAAGACTCAGATGGCAGACATTGCTAAGATCTTTGGGACAAAAAGGAAAGTTAGTTGGAGGACTATTAGGTCCATTACTATATATCTTATTAGAGTACTCTGTTCCCAGTTATTTCAACAAGCAGATAATTGTTAATGGAATGGGAATAATGTAAACAAGCACAAAGATCTCATCAAAGTACTTAATTTGGTATCCTTTTTTGTATATATTGAAACCAAGCCTGTTCAAAGAATAGAATGAAATCCAGGAAAAGGCGATTTGACCACATTCATGGGGTAGAAACATTGAGAGTTGGACCAAGCATTGTTGCAGTAGAAAAACATCAACTGAAAATTTCAGCAAGATTTTGAGATTAAGAGTAGACGAGCACAAAAACTAAAAATGGATCCTTTCATTAGTTTGTCTATTATATCACATTAGTTTGTTTAAAGTAGCCATAATGTGGGTAAACTTAATAGCTTGGTTTTGTAAAATACTGCTCAAATAACACATGACTCTGCTGGGGATTACACAATGAAAGAGAGACCAATTCAGCAATTTCACGCATATGAAGTATAGGGTAACTAAAATTTTATTTCAATTATGCATTATTCATGAATGCAAAAATCACAAGATGCGTCAAGCTAATCAATGCTCATAAGAAGAGTAAAAAAGTTGAAGGGGTTTTACATATCACGACCATATGATCAGAGACCTGGATTTCTTCAACTTCATCTGGATGATTTGCGATCATCCACTGTTGAAATTCCGTAGGTGTACAATTATCTTCAGCAGCCACAACGACCACTCGCCTAACAGATCCATACTTTTCTCTTGAAGGAACTAACTCCTTTGACATGTCATCGAATGTGTATAAAAATACTGGCCTTACTAATGTAGTAGCTTATTTCCCAATCATAACACCACGAAGGAAAAGAAAATAAGTTCCACATTAATGTTATTTGAGAAACAAATCACTTTAGGACCATTTTAGTTTTCATTTTTACAACGTGTTGCTTACCTAGATGGGGATGAGTTGATAAAGAGTATTCGACATGTACTTCGGACCCAAGCTTAAGGTTGTTTGATGATATGTAGGTCCATTATCGTAAGTAAAAGTATTATCAAGTTGAGATGTTGATACCTTGCCTAACTATAATAGTAGTATAATAATTTCAAACATGAAAAATGTAAGCTAACATAACGGATTATCTCATGACGCTAAAGTTGGCAAAATGGTACCTTAGCAAAGAGGGTGGCTGCACTAAGTGTTGGACCAGGCATTAGAGAGATGACTGTTATTGTTTGTATGATTGATCAAGTGAATGTGAGGAGACGATGATACATAAAGAAGAAGAGAAAGGATTGAAAGAAAACAGATCAATTCATATTGATTCAAAGTGAGGAAAACGGATTACACAAAGAGAGTAGTTAAACTAACTCTAACAACCTAACCGACCTTAACTAATTGTACTACTTAACTACTTTTTAATATCCTAACTAACTGCTTCGCTAACACTCCCCCTCAAGCTATATGGTGCAAAAACATCAAGCACACCTAGCTTGGACATCAAGTATGAATGTGAACCCTGTTTAATCCTTTTGTCAATGCATCAGTTGGTTGACTCTTGGTTGAGATGTGTTCAGTCTTGATGAGCCATTTCTGAATTTTTTTCCTTATGAAATGGCAGTCGATTTCTATGTATTTTTTTCTCTCATGGAAGACATGATTACCAGTAATTTGTAATGCTGCTTTACTGTCAATAAATACTTTAACTAGAAGCTCTATGTCTACTTTAAGTTCTTTGATCAATCCTGTTAACCAAGTTAGTTTTGTTGTAACAGATGTAAGGCTCCTATATTCAGCTTCTGCGGAGCTCCTAGACACAGTTGTCTGCTTCTTGGATTTCCATGAAATCAAAGACTCCCCCAGCTTTATCAAGAAACCCGTAACATACTTTCTAGAAAACACAACATGCAGCTCAATCTGAGTCACAGTAGGCAGTAGCTGTGTTCTGTGGTTTGCTGGATAAGAGAATTCCTTGACCTGGTTGATGCTTTATGTATCTAACAATTCTTAGTGCAGCATCCATGTGAGACTGTTTGGGATTATGAAGAAATTTAATTAAAGTTTTAATACTATAAGCAATGTCAGGTCTGGTGACTGTTATAAATAGTAGTTTACCAATTAGTCTCTGATAGGATCCTAGATTAACTAGCAGTCTGTTGGTCTGTGCCTTAACTCCTTTCACATAATCATCATACTTTTTGGTTGTCATTTTAGTGTTAGGGTCAACGGGAGTAGGGAAGGTCTTGGACCACTTCGTCTTGACTAAGATATCAATTCTAATGCATACTTTCTCTGATGCATTAGGATTCCCTGTGAAGATTTTGCAAATTTAATAACCAAGAAATACTTCAACTCTTCCAGATCTTTCATTTTGAATGCATTATGAAGTGCATATTTAGTATCTTCTACTAGTTTCAAATTGTCCCCAGTTATAAACAAGCCATCTACATAGACTAGAACCATTGCAATGCCATTCTTGGTCTTTCTTGTGAACAAGGAGTGATCTAGCTGATTTTGAACAAAACAAAAGCTTAATAAAGTTTTCGATAGCTTAGCATTCTATTGTGTTGGATCTTGCTTTAAGCCATACAAGGATTTTATCAGCCACCATACATGATTCTCCCCCTAGCTCTTAAATTCTTGTGGTAGCTCTATGTTTATCTCATCAAACAAGTCACCTTGGAGGAAGACATTATATACATCCATCTGATGTATGGGCCAGTGTCTAGCAGTAGCAATGGATAACACTATTCTTACTATTACCATTTTCACCGCTGGAGAGAATGTTTGTTGATAATCTATATCTTTCTTTTGGCCATAACCTTTTGCTACCAATCTTGCTTTGTATCTTTCACTTCCCCTATAGCCTTGTACTTTATCTTGTAGATCCACTTACACCCTATAGGTCTTTTACCCTCTTGGGGAGGTACTATATCCCAAGTATGATTGTTCTGCAATGCTTCAATTTCAGCTTTCGTAGCCTCCATCCACTTAGGATCTTTTGCAGCTTTTGAATAGGAAGTTGGCTATACAGTAGATGAGTAAGCTGCTAAGTACTTCTTGTACTTGGAACTTATGCCCTCATAGGACACATAGTTAGTTAGAGCATAAGGTTGATCCATGTGTAGCATTCACTCATGCAAAGTCTTTCATCGATATAGGTAGATTTGTATGTCTATCTAACCTTGTTGTGGTTTCTGATGTTTGCGACTTGTTTTATACCTCTGTCGTTATTCCATGGTCTTGTTCATACACCTTAGCTAGAATGTATTCTTCTTCAACTGGGATTTCCTCATTTTCAAGCTCATTTCGAATTTCAGGAGCCTCTAAGTTTATATCTAAGTTCATTTCTTAACCATCTTCTTGAATATCAGCTTCAAGTTTTGTGTCCAAAGCTATGTATCTGTCTACTTCATCAGGCCACATTTCAGGTGTTAAATTGTTCAGGAAGAGAAGATTGGGTTTTGTCCTTTTTCTGAAGGGAAAACTATCTTCTCTAAATGAGAAATCTCTATTGACAAAGAAAATTTTGTTGACTAGATCATATAATATATATCACTTTTGAACCTAAGAGTAACCCATATGAACTGCAGTTCTGGTTCTAGGTTGTAGCTTATCTGTCGGTTGTACTACTTAACTTAGCATAAACAGCCTAGTACTTTCAAATGATTCAAGAATGGCTTCTTGTGATAGATTTTTTCAAATGGTGAGACATTACCAATGACAGATAACGGCAACCTATTTATTTGATATATAGCTTTCAGAATACAGTGACCCAAAAGTGCAGAGAGTTATAAGCCTGAAATCTTATGCCTTTAGTGACTTCTCAGATGTTCTTGTGCTTCTTCTTAGCCACCCTATTTTCATGTGGAGTATAGGCACAAGATCTTTGGTGAATCATAAGATCTTGAAACATTTTGTTGCAGAATAAGTTCACAAACTCAACAACATTGTCAGTTCTGATGATCTTGACTGTAATTTCAAATTGAGTTATTACATAGTTAAGGAATTGCCTTAAAGCTGCACATGCATAAGATTTTACCTTAAGTAGATATACCCAAGTCATTCTAGACATATCACCAACAATTGTGAGAAAGTATCTCTTGTTATACCCA
The DNA here is from genome assembly GCA_029990575.1 of Petunia axillaris subsp. axillaris. Lineage (NCBI taxonomy): Eukaryota > Viridiplantae > Streptophyta > Magnoliopsida > Solanales > Solanaceae > Petunia > Petunia axillaris. The sequence continues at coordinate 14,023,597 of JARKNS010000006.1, forward strand.
CCTTTTACCTAACTCGGAGTGAGTCAAGACTCGGGCTTGACTAGGCAATTCGGTTGAGTTTGAAATTGGAGTCGCCACTTAGTATAAGTTTTCTAAGGTGTATTAGGTTAACTAATTGTCTAAGATCGGGTCTTGTTTAATAAAAGCACATTTCTAGAGATTCGAGGGTAAGAAGTCCAAGCGACTCGGGGAAGAAGGTGTTATGCACTTCCCCAAGTCCCACAAAAAGTGGTTTCTGCCCGAGCTATTACTTTTGGGATGTGTAAGAGGTCATAGTAAAACATTGATTATGTCTACAAATTATATTACCATTTTAAAGGCTAAAATTGCAATCAATCACATGATCAAGTCTATTTGTGCAAATAATGTATAGGCAGCGAGGCTTAGTCAAGCAGGTTATGGGCTATAAAATTTGTATAAATGGCCTAATCCTATGCCTAATCGCACGTTTGGCCACTGATTTTATAAGACATTGAAATGTTAGGTCAAAATCGTAAGAGAGTATTTAAAATAGTTTATTTATGCAAATTATATATTTGGGCCAGTTTTCACAAACGTCCAGATTTTGAAAAATGTTTTGATTTTGACACATAACCAAGGTGTGGTTGATTTATAAAGAAAACATTAGTCTTCCGGGTCGATGTGACTTGACATTAATTGTCGAGCCCTAACCTTAATGGCTATTTGCTTTTGGGGTCAGTTTCGAAATATATAGTAGTGGGCTATTTTTAAAAAAAAAGGGTACAGGAAAACATGCAAATGCAAACAAAGGGAAGATCGCACATAATATATATATATATATATATATATATATATATATAATGTAAAGTGATAGTAATCAAATTTTCAAAACATATATGTATAATTGATCCCTTAGAACTTATACTCCCCTATACATTATTAGATTAGTGTATATGAGATTAAAGTAGGTTAAAAATCAGTTTATCACATAAAAGGCCTCGTTTTAAAATATGTTTTGGGCCTGTCTTGTTTATGCAAAGAGGGGCAGGTTCAATTTACGAAGAACAATCGTAGATTAGGCAAGTATAACACGTTTGGCCCCTGTTGTAAAAGTTTCCAGATTTCGCATAAAATATCTTACTTTAAACACTGTGGCCTGAGATTTAAGCCTGCCTACACTATGATCATGTTGATTTTCATGTTATCACTAAAAAAAATAAGCATAATTAATGGCCATGCTTTAATTTAACGTGAAAATCCATGTTTTTAGCATAGTGATGATGCAAACAAATAGAGGAGAGGGCTAAGGAAGACCCCTTGGTAGCCATAGACATAGCACATTGCCATGCCTCCTGTTTTAAGTATTTTACATACAAGAAAACCTAGAAAGTACAACACAGGGGGGGTTCTAAATGGGAAAAGAAAGCAGAAGGTGCCCTGCTCTTAGGTAGTAAACACAAGTTGCCAAGACAAACCATAATCTTAACGATTATGCTCCACAAGACCTATACCAAGCGTACTATAATTATTGAGCATTCTAAGCTCAATTTCCTGCAATCACCAAGGCTAGTATGGCTTTCTAAGGCCATCCAAACAAGCTGCACACAGTGGTTAATGGGAGAGGCCAAAGCAGGGGCCACACAAACTTATACATTCACAGACAAGATCAAACAAAGGCTATAGGTATAGGCAGATTAAACAGAGAGTAACATGGGTCCAGTTAAGAAGTTATACCTCGATAGGAATAGCAACAAGCAAGCAAACAATGTTTGAGTAGTGTTAAGCTTCTTCAGAAGTAGTATCCAAAGAGAGAAGACTTTGCAGAAATTTTGAGAGTAAAATGAGAGAGTATTAAGTGTGCCGTGCCAACGTATCAATGTGTGACTGTGTTTTGTGTATGAAATCTGTCTAGTAAAGAAAACAAGACCAGTTTATATTGGTAAAGGGGGGAGGGGTTCATGTTCAAACGGCAGGACACAAAAGGCGAGGGAATATGGCTTCCACAATTAAAGAAATTCAATTAGGTGGACTTTCCATGTATAGATCAATTAGGGTCCCAATATTTAAGGTAAACAATATTTTAGATAAGTAGAATTCCCTCCCCTTAAACAATAACATAGCCAAATTCAAGAATCAGTACGTAAAAGTGTCTCAAGCTAATTTAGGCTTGAAAATCAATCTATTAGCCCAACAGATTTTTATTAAACTTTAATTGATACCATGTCAATTACAAGAACCAACTTCCTTTCCAGTTTTCAATCAAGATTTCCAATAGACTCAATTTAAAATCCTCCTAATCATGCTAAATCAGATTACCATTTTAACTTTAAGAGCATAATCGTGGAGGCCATGTATTTAGTCATAATGAAAGGGCAAACACACCATGAAACATAAATAATCATGCTTAGATCTCAACCATCACTGACTTTTACGTATCGAAGTTAAAAAAGATGACACATGGCACAAACTATGGAAACACCATGCATAGACATGCGAGAGTTCAAAGTAATTGCTCAACGAAATTAGTGCATTAGGCAAACATCAGTAATCATGGAATTTTACTTTAACTAATTGATCAACTAACAAACAAACATGTTAATTTACAGAAAGGCTATGCAATTTAAGCATGTTATCACACAGGCTCGAGAATCAAACGAAAACAAAAGGTTAAGGGTTACCCGGTTCAAATTTGTATCGACTTTGACCCGTTTCGATTACGCATGCACGAAGGTTTTCTCCTTCTTAAGGTAGTAATACCCACACTTTCGTAAAGGCATCGTTGGAGCTCTTTTTCGGTGACAGAGACGAAATCGAGGTGAGGGTTGATCCTTGAACTTTTGTCAAACAGGAGCAATAATGTAGGGGTTTTGTAGCGGACAACAAGAAGAGTAAGAAAATATAGATCTCATGGCCTTTGGTGGCTGGAATCGGCCATAGGCAGTGTAGTCGTTAGTCGTTAGGGTTTTGGATGAGAGGAAAGAGAGAGGAGAGGCGGCTGAGTGTCTAGAAATTAAATGGGGTGTTAGGGTTTGGGGTGGGTCGTTTGAGTAATTAAAAAAGGAAAGTTTGATCCTGGCCATTGGATTAAACTCGTTGATAGCTAGGATTTGGCCACGTAGGCGTGAGGTGGTACTGAGGTTGATAACTGGTAGGGTGATGTGTATATGTGTGTATGTGTTGTATAAAATGGTACAAAATACGTATAAATGTGTGTTATATATATATATATATATATAAATATGTAAAAAATTGTAAAATTAATTTGAAAAATGACATAATGACTTGGGGAAATTTAAAAAATATTATTATGAGATTTAAAATGATTTTTGACAAATTTTGTTAAAAATAATGTAGTAAAAATTCGCAATTGGATGTGCTAATTTTATAAATAGCCGTAGCTTGTATCGGTGTCTTTAAAAATAGCTTAATTGGTGTGCTTGTGTGAAATAATAATTTTGAATAGGGGTCAGAGTGAAGACAATTATGTAGTTCTCAGTAGGATTTTGTCATAAAAATGACAGTTATAATAGGAGGGATAAAACCGGGTGTTAACATCTGTAACCATTTACTGTAGGTACCTTATATGGTCCCCATGCATCGACATGAATGAGGTCAAATCACTTAACACTTCTGATAACACTTGTGGGAAAAGACTGTCTTACTTGTGTTGCACAAGGACATACAATACATCTGTCTCTTACATTTGTTATGCTATCAACTTCATAGAAAACATCTTCATAAGAACACTAGTAGACACATGTCCTAGTCTTTTGTGCCACAAACTAATGTCTAAACTATCAGAATGACTCACACACAAGCTAATTTGCTCCTTGGCTTCAGCAGACTTCTTGACAAAGAGATACATACCATTTTTCTCCTTACCAATCTCCTTCACCTTCTCATTGTAGAGATCCTGAAAGATACAAAAGTTGGGATAAAATGTCACTAAGCATCCCAATTCTTTTCTAATTTTAGAGACTCATAGTAAGTTGTACTTGAACTGAGGTATATGAAAGACATTATCCACCCTGTTACCAGTAGATATAGTACTAGATCTAGTGTGTGTAACATGAGACACATCTCCATTTGGCAGTCATACTTTTGCTGGATTAGTATGTTTAACACTGAAGTCTGATCTGGTAAGGCTAAATTAGAGACCATGTGATTTATAGCTCCTACGATGATTCATTCTTGCACATTATTAGAGACTAACAAGGCATTACATATACCTACTCTGTTAGCTGATGATGCAGTTGTGGTATTTTTGTTGCTATTAGCCGGAGCTTGAAGAATCTTCTCATACTCTTTTAAGCAAAATTGCAGGTTTTTAGCTGGTTCATGTCTGGCCCTTTTGAGTGAGAAAACTGAGACTGTAAATCTTGATAATAATGATGTTGCAGCTGCATCCCAGTGTTCCCCGTCGAACTGTTAGAAGCTACATTGTAAGTAGTTAGTCCAGGATTCTCTATTTTCCTCCTTGGTCAATAATCTAGGGGGTAACCAATAATTTTTCAATGGCCGTCTCTTTTATGACCCTTTATTTTTAAAATATCACAATACATCATCTGGTTCTTCTTGAACCTAGATTTTTGTAGCATTTCTGGTGTTCGTATACGTAGCAAGAGGATATAGAACACACCAGAGTTATTGATAACTCCTTTTTTTATTTTCATCACTTATGATTATATGATAAGCCCGATTTACAGTAGGCAGAGGGCACATTAGCAATATCTGACTCCTAGCTTGTAAGTAAGAGTCATTAAGCCCCTTTAAGAACTGATATAGCTTCTGCCTCTGAAGATACATAACAAAACCCTTTATTCTTTCACAATCACAACCAGGTGGAGAAACTAAATGCCTCAAACTCAACCCAAAGATCTTTTAACTTAGGGTAATAGACAGATACAAAATTAATTCCTTTCAACTTAGAGTAATAGACAGATACAAAATTAATTCCTTGACTTAAAGTAGCTATATCTTTGTGAAGATTAAAGGTTCTTGAATCATTAGCCTTATCAAACCTCACATGCAAATCTTTCCACACAGTATGTGTATTAGTGGCATAGACAATTCCACCAAGAAGATTGCTAGTTATCGTATTCATTAGCCAAGACAACACTATGGCATCACATCTTTCCCATTGAGACCACAAAATTTCTTGGAAACTATCTTTGTTGGAAATACCATAAACCAATCCTAACTTGTTTCTTCCTAGTACTTCAATATGCATAAGATCTACTCCACAATGAATAGTTTTCAGAACCAGAAAGTTGAACAGAGGTTAAAGAAATAACAGTTACATCTGATGAATGCAAGTATCAACCAGAGCCATTTTGATTTCTCACTTTTCACTAAGAGGCCAGGAAGTGACTTAGTGATCATCGTAGTCTATGTGGCTGTTTAGGTCTAAAATTATACATCTAGGTTAAACAATTCATTTAAGATGAGGTCACAAGAAATACAGTAAAATACAATGGAAAAATAAATAAGTAAATAGAGAAATAATAAACGAGAAAGGTAAAGTATTCTTATTCCTTGAGAATAGCCGGATTCTGTGGTAAATCGCTTCATTATATAATACAAATTAAGGAGGATATTTATAGTAGTGGATACCCAGTCCTAAATAAGGTAAAATATAAATATTATTAAGGCTATGAGCCTATAACTCAAGGCGGTGGTATATATTAAACCTTAACTAGGAGACTGTAAACCCTAGGCGGTGGGATGTATACCCTGCATCATGTGGCCGTGCCGCCTGAACGATCGTTGGATCTAGGAGCAGACGTGTATCCTCTATGCCCGATGGCTTGTAGGATAAGTCTGGTCTCGCCAGCTGGACTCGTATCCCCGTAATAATAGGTGGCGTATTTTTGCCCACACAGTCATTCCCCCTACTTGCTGAGTGCTGACGCGAGCAATCAGAAAGTGAAAGAAGCGTGATAGCAGACGTAAAGGTGTGACTGTGTTGATGCTCGTCTCCTCGCCTTGTGCATCGTATTAAATGAAAATTCCTTGGTACAATGACGTGTTCCCCTGTGATTGGCAGGATTTTCTGCGTATCTTCCCAATGCTGCTACTGCTTTGTTTGTATCCCATAATTATGGGAGACATATCACATAAACTACAATAATCATAATTATGATCCCACGTGACCAAGATCATTCAACTTCTCATTCAATAACCACACAGACATGTATATATACGTCGTAAGTGTTTAGGATTTATTCATCTATCTTCAAAGAATACTTAGAACCTCCTCCAAAAAGATAAATATTCCTTAATCTTTAACAACAACTTCACCATGGCCCAAGAACCAAATTTTCTCCCAACAAACTTCAGAGCCCAAGATTACCTCATTGCCTCCCTTAGTTTTGAAGGAGATGGCCGTATGCAGGCCAAACCCCTAAACAAGAAGGTGAGAACAGTAAACTTTCCATAGAATACTACCCTTCTGCAGTTACAAAGAACGATCTGATGCGCATCAAGCATGAATGTAAATGGTCTGAGTTTGTTGACATCATTGTTCGTCATGCTGAGGAAAGAATTTCTTCTCATCGGGCTGGTTATTCAATGGTCCATATTTACCCTTTCACTCTACACCTCAATAAGCATGCTCACGTAATTTTTGAGGACATATGACGCTGGTACAATATCTGCTTGGGCCAGATCAGCCCTTCTGTCTGGTGCCTAGTGGCCATGCTGGATCATTTGACCAACTATGCTCAGGTTGCATTCTTATTTGGGCTTCTTCTGGCTTTCTACTCTCCCCGTCTTCATAAAACAGGCATGCTGATGTTCATAAAATTGGGGAGGAAGTGGTCCCCAACAGTGAAGATTCGAAAGATCGTGGCTGGGTGTATATGTACGTTATTGTATGGACAACTAACATAGTATCCTCTCTTCCCTACCCAGAAGTCTTCAATAGGAAATATAAGTCTTTGTTAACTTGTTTTCATGCTTTTAATATGAACTGCTTCAAACTGACTTCCCCTTTTTACTTAGTGAATGTTGTGACTGCCATCTTCTTAAGTCATAATGAGTTGACAATGCTGATCACTACGATTTTCGCGAGGAACCCCCCTGATTCTTTAGCTTTCCCAACTCTGGCTAATACAAATGCTTGGCGGGCAAAAGACCATGGTAAGCTGTTACCGTCAAAATTCCCTTTTTGTTTTGAGTCTTTGATCACCGCTACTAACTCGCTGTTGTATCAGGATTCTCCTATCGTGAAATGCCCCTATTGAGGGAAATCAAGATTGCGGCCCTATATATTGCTCATCTGCCTGATGCGCAGGTGTCTGGCGGGAGAATTCTTGAGAGGCTGAGCAATTCTCGTTCCTCAAAGAGAAAAAGATCTTCCAGGTCTACCAATGTGGTGGTTGCCAGTAAAACTCTGGTGATTTCCGATGGCGAGGGTAATGTCCCCCGAGTGCCTGTGCCTGAAGCCGTTGAGATAACTCCAATTGCTGCTGTTGAATCTGGTCCATCTATGCAAAAGCGTAGGCACTTGATAGAAGAGACTCCCATAGCTGAAGAGGAACTCAGTGTGGAGGATGAAGTGGTACTACCACCTGTTTCCTTTGATCCTCGGTTACCAGGTTAGACCTTCACCTTTTTGTTGTAATGACGTACTTTCCTTGTGTGCTCTAGAAGTTGATATTTCTCGTTTATGTTAAGAACCTGTTGCATTGACTTCGGATCCTGAGGCCACTGACTCTTTCCAACGTCGTCCTGGCAAGGAGGTGCCGTGGATACTATGGCTGAGCTCGTCGGTGGAGCCCGAGAGGTTGTTATCCCTATTTCTGTGAGAGTTAACCTGATGAGGACCCCAAGGGCTGTGACAGATCATAGTGCCGATTTCGTTGGCCCCAGTGAACAGTAATACCTTTCTGGTTATAATTGTCATGAGCTACTTGAGGTTGCCGTTGGGTGCTCTCTTCGGGTAAATTTTCCTTCCTCGCTCTACGAATCATAACATTTCTTTTCCTCTGCTGACTACTTGTTTTGCCTATCATCCAGGGACTGATGTTCTACCACGAGATACTCCGCCGGGGAGGTCCAGAGGGAAATCTTGCTGAGGAGATCGACACCTTACGTGGACAAGTTGCCAACTTACAACCTTTCATGGAGAAAGTTGAAAAGCTGAAAGGAGAACTCTAGACCACCCGCGAAGCATATCAATTGGAAGCTTTGAAGAGTAGGAACTTTGATAAGGCACCGGCCGCTGAGGTTTGCAAGCTTAAGTAGACTATGGAGACTCTCAAGTCTTCCCTTACAGATACCTAGGTCTTAGAGCAGCTTCATCATAACAACGTGAACCACCTGGAAGCGATCATGGAAGACCAGCGGTGAAAGTTGTGTAGTGTGGAGGAGAGAATGAATACTTCCAAGAAAAGTGCTTAGATGCCCTGGGCCTCTCCGCCTTCCTCCATGATAGGTTGAAGGGCAGAGTAACGTCTCTCATGCAAGTTCGCGACAAAATCTGTAATGACGCTCATCTGAAAGACCAAAAAATGAATGCGCGCCGCATAGTAGAGATGGATCGTGCCAACATCGGAGCTACTCTCGCAACTCTTCTATGGGTTCTTGACGACCCTAACTTGGATCTGGTTGCCGAGAGTGCCTCATATACCGAACTTGTAGCTCAGGCAGATGCTCATCTTGGATTCGACCTTGAGGAAGACTTTGAGGAGGCCAGTGGATAAAGAGGAGATGAAACACTAGATGGGGAACCTGTAGCTGGTGATGCAGCCCCTCGCGGAGTGTTGTCGCAGAAGGAAGTCCCCTGAGAGAGGAATGAGAGCCCCCCTTGATGCTTTTATAATTATATACACATATGTGTGTCTATATATATATATATATATATATATATATATATATATATATATATGTGTGTGTGTGTGTGTGTGTGTGTGTTTCATAACAGATGCAATATATATATATATATATATATATTTTGTACTTGTTCATGACGCTTTTTAATTTTCGCCATAAACGATAAGTAACGTTAAGTTGTACCTGCGTGGGCTTATGCACCTGAAAGTTAGATGGCTTCAAGACTTCCTGGATGTTCTAGCGTTTAGACCGTTTATCAGCGAGCCTGCTTGGGCAATTACGTCCATTGTGCATCAATAGTTGATGGCTTAGACTGCATTTGTGGTAGATGGTTGTTTTCGCCCATAATGGGACGACTTTAGCCCGGGTGGTAACATGCACTTTTGTGTCCGACTTCGAACGTCTATGCTTAGTTACTCGAGTATTTTAAAACTTTCTGGCACTATGCGAACAGGTGTCCCCGTTGGCATGTAGGTGTAGTTGTTGAATTGACGAGTTCAACTTATGAATGATGTCTGGTGGCTGAGCTAGACGTGATCTAGATCTAAGTGAGTAGTGTACCCTAATTTTTTCACGAAAAGTGAGTGTATTACTTCAACTTGTAATTGGCCTGGGGTATGAATATCTGGATCGTAGATGGATCTTATTTTGTAAAAAACTGAATAAGTAAATAGTAGTTTTATTGATAAGGGCGAAAGGCCTAGAATGCTATGGGTGGAAACCCGTAACATATCACGAGAGAATGAAAATGTTGTAATTGAATAAAGTGAATACTGAAAAAGAAAAAGTACTTCCAAGCATCCCTACTCATTCTGCCCCCTCTATGGCACTTCAATCAAACCTACAATCAGAATCATAGTCTTGGTTGATTGAGGTTCCGGGGTATTTGTAGCTTCAAAGAGGTCTGTTTTACGTTCTTTTTCAGGGACTGTTTCCCCTAAGATAGCCGCTGCGTAAAATTCTCTTGCTGCCTCCCGGTCACCATTGACTTCCTTTATTCCCCAATGGGTAGGGTATTTGAGCTTTTGATGCTAGGTAGATGGTACTGTTTTTGCTTGATGGATCCACGGTCGTCCCACGATCGCATTGTACGGGACCGCACCCTTGATTATCAGAAAAGAAGAAACATAGTCTGCCCCTGGGATGTGAATGGTAAGGTCAATTTCTCCCATGGACTTCTCACAAGAATTGTTAAGGCCAGCTAGTGTATAGATACTTGGAGCCATTTTGTCTTTAATTTCCATAGCCCGCAGCGTGTCCCACCATATAAGGTTGATGTCGCTACCGGCATCTACCAAAACATGCTTGACATCCGTATCTTCTATTTTGACTTTTATGACCAAGGCGTCGTGGGGAGGAGTATTGCAGCTTGTTCTATCTTCGTCACTAAAGCGAATCATCACATCACAGGCATGATAATTGCTGAAAGTTACCCCGATGTGGCTTGGCTCCTTGAGAAACGTCGGACCGCCGATTGTGACATTGATGGACCTCTCCGAATCAGGCAGATCTAGTGGTCCATCTTGGTTTTCGCCTTTAGCATAAGTCTGCTTTCCCCTATTGGTGAGCAAATCCTTGAGATAGCCTTTATTCAGCAAACCCATTACTTCCAAGATTAAAGCCCTGCATCCGGCTGTCTCGTGCCCATGATCCCTATGAAAGATACAATAAAGATTTTTGTCACTTCTGCCCGGCTCGACCCTCAAATTGTTAGGCCAATTTATTGGGAATCCTTTGTGTGATCCCTCATGAACTCTACGGTGTTGACGCGCAATCTCAGCTCTTCGAACCTGTCAGGTACCCAATCCACGGTGAATGAACCTTTGGTTGGTGGTGCTAAGTTGTTCCCGCTATCTTCTCGCTTTGGGAAATCATCTCTGTAATCTCTTTTGTTTTGCTTCCCTTTGTATCCCGCCCAAGGTTTGTCCACGTATTCAAATTTCTGTCCTTGGCGGATGACGTCTTGGACAGTAGGGTAAAATTCCTCAGGGGTGAACGATTCTCCTGGCTCCAAGCAAAGCTTCTCGGTATATCTCTGATTCAAAGCGTTCCATGTTGTCACAGGATGTTGAGTCAGACTCTACTGGAATTCGCTAGTTGCCAATAATCCCTTCCAATTCAGGCTCTATCTGAAGGCTACCACATCGATATTATCGAGGACTGGAGGAAGCTCCATGCATTCCCTTTGAAACATGTCAAGGTAGTCCTTTAGTAGTTCTTCGTCACGCTGATGGATCTCGAAGATGTCTTCCATGCGCTTCTCCCACTTGCGGGCTTCAGAATGCGCTTTCTTGAACAAGTTCTGCATCTGAGAGAATGATTCGATGGAGCCCATCGGTAGCTGAGTTTACCAAGCAAGGGCGCCTTTGGTCAAGGTCGAGCCAAACCTCTTCACCAGATAAGACTGAATTTATTCCTCAGTGATCTCGTTGCTTTCTCAATCGTGTAATACACTACAATATGCTCATCCAGATCTGTTATTCTGCCATACTTCAAGTTATTCGGTAAGTGAAAGAGCTTTGCTATGCGGACCGGTGCAGCGCTTGCTTTGTAAACATGCTTACAAAAGTTTTGCTCATCTACCATGGTAACTTGGGTTGGAGCACCCGGCACATTACCAATTCGGTCGTGGATGGACTTCATCTCCTTTATAAGGTCCTGAATGACAGGATTTCCCTTAAGGTCTTGATTGTTAATAAGCCTCCAGGGGCAGCGTCCATGTTGAGCCTACGGCTAAGTATGGATGCTGGCGAATTGTTCATGGGTGCTGGTCCTTGCAGAGATGGTGGCCTCTTAAACGATCCAGCAAAAATCACTCCCGACTTCTGGGATATCACCATGACCAAATTGATCGAGTTCCATTCTGTTTGTTCTGACATATTTTTGAAGAGTTTAACAAGGAAACTTCCGAATTCAGGATTACCTTCTTGTGATCGATCACCTTCTCCATCATTGCCGATATGGATTGGTTTCTGGGAAGGGTTTTTCGGTTGTTCAATGGGACCCTTTGATTGCATGATAGGATCACTGGGATCCTTTACAGATTCATCCACTACGTCTGTAGTATTCTTCGGAATGTTGTTGTTGTCATCAGACATGATTGTGCCTTATCCTTCGTAGAATACCTACAATTACCTGGGCCCCACGGTGGGCGCTAACTTGTTTATGCATAAAATTGTACGTCTAGGTTAAATAATTCATTTAAGATGAGGTCATAAGCAATACAGTAAAACACGATGGAATAGTAAGTAACTAAGTCAGTAAAGAGAGAAATAATAAACGAGGAAGGTAGAGTATTCTTATTCCTTGAGAATAGTCAGATTTTGTGGTGAATCACTTCAATGTACAATACAAAGTAAGGAGGAGTATTTATAGTAGTGGATACCCAATCCTAAATAAGGTAAAATACAAAGACTAATAAGGCTATGGGCCTACAGCTCAAGGCGGTGGTATATACAAAAGCCTAACTAGGAGACTGTAAACCATAGGCGGTGGGATGTATACCCTGTATCTTATAGTTGTGCTGCCTAGACGGTTATTGGCTCAAGGAGTGGGCGTGTATCCTTTGTGCCCAGTTCATGCGTTAGCATTTTGCGTATATTTGCGACTCTTTTAGACTAGAATGTATGTCCTAAAAGCTTTATTATTTGAGTAAATCTTATGTTTATCTCCATATTATATGGTTACAAAGAATATCAATGCACAAAGCCAAAAGGAATGAAGAAAAGAGCAAAACCAAGTGAACTTTGGCTACATTTTGAAGAACAAGGAGAATAAGAAGCAGCTTGATCGGCTACCTACCAAATCGCCTACCAAAGGAGCATCGAGTTCAAGAGCTCAACAAGGATCTGCGAAGGTAAGAGGTGAAACCGTCGAAATAAATGCTGAAACCACTCTGCGATCCCACAGAAGCATGTGCAGTTCCACCGACCACATTAGTGAGCTCAGAAGACATCTGCGAGTGTGGGAGATGTCCGCCGCTGATCCTGTGCCCCGTCGAACCTGCACCGCAGAACAAGAAAATAGAGGAGTTAGACTAGCCTTCGGCAGCCGCGCAACTCAATATGTGGCCCGCTAAATGACCCGCGGTCTAACGTAATATAGGGCAAATTGGAAATTTTCTAAATATTAGCCTAGTTTTTAAACTCATGCCTATAAACTGATTGTTATGCCTCCGAGAAAATAGACCCTTTTTCAGCTTAGAATATACTTTATTACACTTTTGAATATTCTTGGAGACAAAGGAAGGGTTATAACTTGAATCTTTTGTAAGAATTTCTTTTATTAATCTAATTCTTCATATAATTATTGCCATATCATCTCTTGCTATGTATGTGTTAGACCCTAGTATGAGTTTTAGGGGTTTATTCATGATGACTAGATGATTTTAACTTAAAACTTATTTATAATCAAGTGTAATCTACGGGTAAAGATGAATCTAGTTCTCTTTCGAACTTTCATTGACTAGGGTTTGAGGCACGGCCGTACTTGAACCTAACCCTACTTTGCTTTCATGACCCAAACGGGGTTGACGGTGTAGGTTAATAAAAACTAGCGAGAATTTGGGCTATATTGGCTATGACCTACCCCATTTAAAGGGAGGTCATTCCCACTCGGGTCCTTGGACTAGGGTTTCTCGTACCCTATTATTGACCCTAGCAGTTGATGGTAAATCCTCTTTATCCCTAATGGGTTTTAAGCAATACATTCGAGGTCCGACCATTTATATTACCCATATGATTTGTAAGGTTAAGGCAAGGGTTTAAGTGAAAAGAATTTTGTCAGAATGAGTAAACTCCTAGCTAAATCTCCATATTTATATCCATTTAAAGGTGTTGAGTTTATTGTATGCTTTTATGTTAATCGTTACTAGTAGTTGTAGTTATTACAATCCTTATCAATCTATACTTAGGAATCAATAAACAATTCATAAAACCCGTTATTATTCAATCTAAGATTAATAGATTGCAAGCTAGCTCCCTGAGGAAATCGACCCCGACTCTAGTTGGGTACTACTATTTTTGACGATCGTCCCATACCTTTATATGAGAGTGGATTGAGCGTGGATCACTGGTGACTTGTAAGATAAGTCTAGTCTTGCCAACTGGACTCGTATCCTCATAATAATAAGTGGTGTATTTTTATCACAAAATGGATGACCTACTAATCATTGGAAATAATCAGGAGCAAATAAATCAAACAAGAGCAGATGTACAGCAAAGGTTCAAAATGAAGGACTTGGGGGAGTTGAAGTTCTTTCTAGGAATATATGTAGAAAAATCAAAGGATGCTATTGTTCTAAGTCAGAATAAATATTCTATAACTCATTGAAGAATTAAGACTTAGTGGATCTAAGCCTGCAGAGACTCCACTAGAAGTAAATCAGAAATTAACTTTAGTAGAGTATGATAAGTTCATTAAAGACAAGAATGCAAAGACCGGTGGGTTAAAAGACATAGGGATGTATCAAAGATTAGTGGAGATATTGTATCTGACTATAACAAGACCTTACATATCATTTGCTGTCCATGTGCTGGGCCAGTATATGTATTGCCCCAAGCAGTCACACCTTGAGGCTGTACTCAGGGTAGTAAGGTACATAAAGGGAACACCTGGTCTTTGTCTGCTAATGCCTGTAACAAATACTCATCAGTTGTTTGCTTATTGTGATTCAGACAGAGACTATGCTTACAAACTAGAAGGTCTGTCACTAGATATCTAGTGAAGTTTGGTGGAGCACTAGTTTCTTGGAATTAAAAAAGGCATGACACTGTTTCCAAACGTTCAGATGAAGCTGAATTCAGGAGTATGGCTTCATGTGCAACAGAATTAACATGGCTTGTGGGGTTGTTCAAAGAACAAGGTGTACCAGTACAGCTTCCAGTTGATCTAATGTGTGATATCAAAGTTGCAATTCTGATTGCTGCAAATTCAATTTTCTATGAAAGAACCAAACATATAGATATCAACTGTCACTTTGTAAAGGAAAAAATTTGGCAGAGACTGATGATGACAAAACTACATCCCAAAAACAGCTTACTTGGCTGTTGACTAAGGGCTTGGGAAAGGTTCATCATGAATTCTTGTTAGCTAGGCTTGGAGTCTTGAAAATAATTGAATCATCAGCTGGAGGAGAGGTGTTGAGCAGTGGTTAGAGGTTAGTCCAGCTGTGGTTAGTAATAAGTAAAGTAGTTAGCTAGAAGGTTACTTGATTAAGCTAAATAGTTAGTTAGTGGTTAGTGAAGTCTATATATACAGTTGTCATATACACTTTATAATAGAATTTTTCAATTAGTGAAATGAGTTCTTTCTCTTTCTAACATTACTTCCTCTCTAAGCTACTTTACTTTCTCTCTCTAGAAGCTTCCATGACCTAATCCATGGCAGCTAACAGTATCAAATCAAATTATGACTTATAAACTAATATGGGTGGAGTAAAAGTTTAAAGAGGTCTTCCAGAAGAATGGTGGGATACTATATATAGAGTCTGTTTGGGTGGGCTTAGGTCAAACCTACTTTTAAGCCCTTTTCACCTTGCTTTGGTGTTTGGTTATGGTGAAAACAACTTTTAAGCCAACTTATTTCTAGCCAAAAAAGTGAAAAATCATAAGTTGGGAAATCCCAACTTATGGCTTTTTGCTTAAAAATCTATATGAGTTTGACCATTACTTTTACTTATCTATCCCTAATATATATTCGCAATTCCAAATTGGTGCATCTGTTCACTATTTTGTGACTTTGGTGAGAGACTACTTGGAGTTTCAAGCTTTGACATAACACTTCTTAATTAAGTATCGATAACTACTAATTGTATGGATAATTTATATTGACTGTTAAAAATTATCTAATATAATCATTATATAATTAAAAGTTTATTACGGAAATAAATTATTTTGTATTTGATATAATTAGAACCAAAAATTTTAAATAATGAGCTTATTTATTGTGTTAACAGCTTTAGGGATAGTTCAGTTATTTTAATAGAAAAAGTATGCTTATCAGCAGTTTTTACCAAACACTTCAACAACTTTTTTTCAGCTTAAGCAATTCTATCCAAACATGTAACTGCTTATTTTTAAAATAAGTAAAAGTGCTTTTACTCCCCTCCCCCCCAAACGGGGCCATAGTCTGAAAGAAGAATGTTAACAACATTACATTTCAATTTTAAACCTTTTTATAAAAAAGTCTAAGAAGAGATTTAACATCATCAGAATTCAGACGGACATCAATATTGTACTAGGTAGATTCGATACACATTGGAAATAACTTAGAAAAAATAAGGTGGCTGCACATCGGCCTTATTCTTGCGAGTTCTTCTCAACAAGAAATTATTAGTCTTTTTCATAAATCATAATATAAGAAAGCACTATAATCCAAAAAAGGCTCCTATTAATATGTAATACAATCAAAGTAATACCTTACAGAGAGAATTTCTGCCTCACTAGTATAACTAACCGTCAAATGCTGGCTACTGCTAAAGAACAGCACTGAAAAAAATTCAGCTCACGTTTATTTGTACTTTAAACAATGAGTGGCTGCAATACAACGATGCCAACGATCTTCTATATAATTCTAATAAACATGACTCCTTGAAACCCTCGACTTCTTCCCCTTCTTGCTCTTTTTTGTATAAACCAAATTAAACTTTCGAGTGATTATTTTTGTCTCACTAGGAATAGAATAGGATTTTACTAGTGGTAAGGAGGAGCACCAGCCAAATTTCACCAAGTTCAGATTTCTCTGTACTTTGAACAATGTGTGGCTGTAACACAAGGATGCCTTTTTTTTGCTAACTATAGGCAACCATGTGTACTGCTCCTAGTTGTTGTTTTTGCACCCCACAGTTAAACCAAGTTTGTATGTTCTTAATTATACTTTTTAAATTTTTTTTAAAATAATGTCGATGGATATCGATTATTGCTTTAGTTGATGTTATGAAATATCTGATGGTCTTAGTGGATGGGCTTGGTCATAATCTGAGGTGGAACCCAAATACTAAACAACTCAACAAAAGAATGATTTGGGATCTAGCCCCAATTAGCAATTGGTTAAAAGGGACCAGATGTTAGCAAAATGTGTATCCAAATTATGAAAATACTTAGGTAAAGTCTTGTCTTCTCGTACCCAATTCTCTGAGTCTCTCATCTCCCTTCCTATCCTATTTTTTGTTTACCAGTATCTTAATTTGTGTCATGTTCTTATTCAGTCATTGTAATCTTCAATTTACCTATAAATCAAAGTCTTGTTCCCTGTTTCACTGAAATATTGAATTTCTTGTTCATTGTAGTTGAGTACAATCGTATCTTAGCTCCTGATGTCCCTGTCTTGTCTCGTTGTAGTTGAGTACAATCGTATCTTAGCTCTTGATGTCCCTACGCTGAAAATATTTCGTGGTAATTTGGAATGGCGATAACTATTGATGTGGGATTTTTACACAAAATAAAATACCTCTTTCCTATCTCTACAATGGGTGGTGCACGCTAATCAGAGATAAGTTCAGCAACCGAAGAACAGCAAAACATAACAAGGTAAAAATAGAAGCTAGACAAATCAAAGCTTCAATCTAAACGAACCCAAGGAACCAGTCTTGGGACCGCTCGGCTGAAAGGCAAAGAAATCACTTATACTAGGAAAATCCTCAAGAAGACATTCGCGCTTCTTACAAACTGAATGATCAAAGAAGAAAATGTTCAAACGGGTTTCACTGATTGACCCAAGTTCTTATAATATTCCCACGATGGGGTTCGACTCACAATGGAGGCACAATAGCTACTTCTATATTCAATATTCATCAAAAACTATATACTCAAATTAAATTATTAAGGGGTTTATATAGATATTCCCGAGGGTAAACTAGTAAATGGTCATAGACGACCAACGAGAACAAGCCACGCAAGGCTGATATTTAAGTGTTCGGGTGCTCTTGTGCTCTATCACTCTCCAGTCTTGAACACTAGAATTCGAATGCTCTCTTGCCTCGGGCGCATTTCTAGCCCTTCGGTCACTTTACTGCTTGGCATCAATGTTGAGTGTTTGGTCACTTCCTTCGCTGGACTCGAGCTTGCAGATGTAGGTGCTCGGCCACTCAACATCCGAACGGTTGCTTTCTCCCGACCATACCAGCTGAATGTGAGCATCATGCAAGAGCTTGGCTTGGCTTCGTGTAAACGGCCTCGATGGGTTGAATACTTGATCAACACGGGTTCGGCATGCATCATCTTCCCCTTCTTGAGAAGATTTCGTCCTCGAAATCGAGTCTTCTTCAGTCTCTGATACTTGACCTACAACACAAGGAGCTAAGTCAGCAACATTAAGGTGTTGGATACATTATACTCACCTGGGAGGTCGATCACATAAGCATTGCTGTTGATCTTCCTCAGAACTTGAAATGGACCATCCCCTTGAGAAGCCAGCTTCTCTTTCTTTTGGTTCGGGAATCTTTCCTTTCTGAAGTGAACCCAAACCCAGTCTCCCTTCTTTAATTCCAGCTTCATACGCGCTTTGTTTTTCTTGGATGCTACCCTAGCATAAGCTTCCTCAAGATATTTCTTCACCTTGGCATGTAGCTTGAGAAAGCAGTAGCTCAGTGAGTACCTTCAAAATCAGTAACAGAATCTCAAGGCAACGGGGTTAAATCAAGTGGATCAAAGGGTTAAACCATACACACACTCAAACGGAGCTATTCCAATCATTCGATGCACAGTACGGTTTTTTTCAAATTCCACCACGAGCAAACAATCAACCCAGTTTTTGACCTTACTTTTGGTCATAGCTCGAAGCAGAGCTCCCAATGTTCGGTTGACTACCTCGGTCTGTCCATCAGTCTGAGGATGGTGAGACGTCGAGAATAGTAATGTAGTGCCAAGGGCACCCCATAGACATTTCTAAAAATGACTCAAGAACTTAGTGTCTCGATCAGTCACAATAGTATGAGGCACACCATGCAAGTTAAACACATTATAAATAAATAAAGTAGCTTCATGATGTGCATCATCACATTTCTTGCAAGGAATAAAGTAAACCATTTTGGAAAAATGATCGACTATGACAAAGATGCTATTATGTCTATCCCCCCGACCTCGGTAACCTTATAACAAAATCCATGGATATATAAATCCACGATCAATTAGGAATAAGTAACGGAGGACCTCAATTTAGCTTCCATTCAACCTATAAAAGCATTGCAAAGCTTTTCCATATCTTTTTGCATTTTGGGCCAGTAAAACTGATCGGTTAAGATACCACGAGTTTTATCGATACTGAAGTATCCCATTAAGCCCACGGAGTGAGCTTCTCAAACCAAAAGCTCTCTCCATGATGACACATGAACAAAATCCTCTTATTCTTGAAGAGGTAGCCATCGTGCCACTGATATTTCTCTGCCTTCCGACCACTCAAGAGATTTTCTCGGACGCTCTTAAGCTTGGGATCATGTTCATACATCAGCTTGATGCTTTCGAATCCCATCAACCTCGAGGTGAGAGTGGTCATTAAGGCGAACTTCCTCGACAACGCATCGGCCACAACATTATCTTTACCCTTCTTGTAATGAATTACACGGGGAAAGCTCTTAATGAATTCTACCCATTTGGCATATCGCCAGTTCAAATTCTCTTGGCCTTGGAGATGTTTCAAAGATTCATGATCACTTTTAATCACAAACTCACGGGGCCATAGATAATGTTTCCAATGAGCGAGTGCTCGAACGAGGGCATACAACTCCTTGTCATGCGTAGAGTAATTCAAGGTTGCCCCCTTAAGCTTTTCGCTGAAGTAAGCAATTGGCTTTGATTCTTGCATAAGCACTCCTGCGATCCCAACTCCAGACACATCACATTCAACCTCAAATGCTTTGCCAAAGTCAGGGAGTTGTAGTAACGTGGCAGAACTTAGCCTCCGCTTCAACTCTTGGAAAGCCCTCTCTTGGGACTCTCCCCACACAAATGGATGGTCTTTCTTTACCAGCTCGAGCAAAGGAGTTGCCACGGTGCTAAAGTCACGAACAAACCTTTGGTAAAAGCTAGCTAATCTATGGAAGCTACGAACTTGAGATACTGAGGTTGAAGGCGGCCAATCTTTGATAGCCTCGACTTTTGACTCATCGACTTCAACACCATTAGCACTCACAACAAATCCTAGAAAGACTACACGCTCAACACAAAAGGCACACTTTTTAAAGTTAGCATACAACTTTTCTTCTCTAAGTTTATCAAGCACTAGCCTTAAGTGTTCGACATGTTCATCCACAGATTTACTATAAACAAGTATGTCATCGAAGTAAACAACAACAAACTTATTTATGAATGATTTTAGCACATGGTTCATCAATCGCATGAGAGTGCTCGGTGCGTTAGAGAGGCCAAAAGGCATCACTAGCCATTCATAGAGACCGAATTTGGTCTTGAATGCGGTTTTCCACTCATTCACCCGGTTTCATTCAAATTTGGTGGTAACCGGACATAAGATCTATCTTTGAAAAGCTTGAAGAACCACTCATTTCATCTAGCATGTCATCTAGTCGAGGGATAGGATGACGATAATATACTGTTATCTTGTTGACTGCTCAGAAATCAACACATATTCGTCACGTTCCATCTTTCTTTGGGATAAGGATAACAGGAACGGCGCAAGGACTCAAGCTCTCTCAAACTAGGCCTTTTTTAAGCAATTCGTCCACCTGCCACTAGAGCTCTTTGGTGTCTTTAGGATTACACCAGTATGCAGGTTTTGTTGGAGATTTGAGACCCTAGAACAAAGTCAATTTGGTGCTCGATTCCTCTCAACGGAGACAATCCACCTGGCATTTCTTCAGGAAACATGTCTCCGAAGTCCTACAAAACACTTTGAACAGCACTAGGCAAAGGATTATCTTTAGTAAAATTATCATTAGATTTTAGAAGGATACCCTTGTGCACGAGGTAAATCATCAATCGACCATTTTCATTGCCTCGTAGATACTCATCCGGTTGCATGATTGCACAAATATTGTTTAGCTCGGGCGATAAATTTTTATCCTCGGCCAGAATTGGTGTCCCGAAGGAAGACTTTGCTTTGGCTGCTTTGTTCAACTCCTTCATTCGTTTATAGTCCTCGCTGACTTGTTTTGGAGACAATGGTTTGAGTGTGAAACTCTCCCCACCGGGCTTAGCAGTGTAAATGTTGGATCGTCCGTTATGTATAGCCGACCGATCATACTGCCATGGTCGACCCAATAGCAAATGACAAGCTTGCATAGGTATCACGTCGAACATCATCTCATCTGATATTCTCCTACTTTAAACTTGATCCACACTTGCTCGATAACATTTAATTCTCCATATTCATTTAACCATTGCAAACGGTAAGGATGAGGATGCTTCGAGGTAGGCAGTCCCATTTGTGAAACCAAATTTTCGCTCACTATATTTGCACAACTACCTGAATCAATAATCATAGAACAAACCTTTCCCCTCACTCAACACCTCGTATGGAAAAGATTTTCCCTCTGATTATCCTCTTCTTCAAGAGTCATACAACTCAAATTTCTTCGAAGCACAAGAAACATTTCTGGATGGTCAGCTTCGGCTGCCTTACGACCATCATCTATTTTAGCTCGGTCAGTCTCCTCGATATTTTCTTCCTCGGTGTCACTTGCTTGCTCATGGACGATTCCATCTTCGAGCAAAAGCATAACTTTATGAGTTTGACACTCTTTTGCTATGTGGCCATAACCCCTACATTTATGACATTGAATGTTTGAAGCACCAGGAGTAGTGAATTGTACTTTACCTCCTACTTCCTGGGAGTTGTTAACGGTCACTCCCCTTTCAAAGGGTCTCTTTTGTTCTGGCACTTATTGGATTTCGACTCTTCTAATCTTTACCTCGGTTCAAAGGAGTTGAAGTAGTGACTCCTCGGTACCGGTGTTGCTCCCAACGCACACACAAGTATACATGGTCGACAAGTAATAAAGTGATAAGTAGAGTATCATTCCCCCGAGGACTATTCAGACTGGACTCCTAACAAACGATTTCTTAACAACTATTCAGGGATCTTTTCCAATAGTGAGAATATTATCAACTACAAAAATAGTAATTAAAATGGTAGAAGGGAATTCAAACAATGGAGCAAAAATTGGTTGTTATCACTAATAAGAAGACGCTTCAGGGTTAGAGCTGCGACTAATCCAGTCGAGTTATCCTATTGATTCCACTTCTTAAGTCCAAAGATTGCTAACTAACAGGTTAATTGTACCCGTTAAAACCTATCGATTCTTTACGGTCTATGCAAGCTACTCTAACGCCTATATGTCTATGGAGTTAAATCACATGCACGCATTAACGAACTCTGTATTTAGCTAAGCAAGGTGAATAGGTATATGTCTATCCTACCCTCAAATTGATTCCCCGATGCCCTGGTTCTTTCTTTTGTGCGTTCATAAATTCCCTCTGTCGAGTTCAATCTAAGAACCGTAGATAGTGTTCAATTATTCGGCCGTTATAATCAAACAATTATGATCAAGAAAGAATAAACAATCTGTAATTGGAATTCAATTCATGAAAATCAACATTCAAACCTCAACCTTCATGAATTCGCTCTAACCCTAGAACGATATATATTTAGCTATGCTTACTCATAATAACAACGCAAGGATTGGATGAAATAATGAAATATTGATGTAATAAATTAATGGAAGGAAGAAAAATCCTGGTTCAAGATGTTATGAGCTCTCAAATTTGCTCCAAAATCTGAACTTCCCTAAAAAACTAAGTAGAAGAGTAGTTATAATATTCACAAAAGCCTAGCAAATAGTTACGTCTAAGCCTAGACGAAATAGGAAATCCAAAAATGCTCCAAGGACGCTATAGCTGGCGGCCCGCGCCTCAAACCACGTGGAACCAAGCAGAGGACGTCGAATCTTGCACGTAACGGCCATGCCCCACGTCCCAAAATGCGGAAGAAAGTTGGACGCTGCAGTGGGCGCCCCGCGCCACCTATAGCGCCAGGCTAATTTCTCTTCTTTCGTCGTTCGCAGCTTGCTTCGCTTCGTGCCTTCGCGTGCTCGATCCAATCCTCAATCCAAATTCAATATTTTCTTGCTCGATTATACTCTTCTAAGCTCCAATTGCACCTCACAACATCCTACAAGTCACACGACACAAAATCAGTGCAAAATCATTTTCATGAACTAGAAAACTGGCAAATAAAGTACTCGAACGTGAGGAAATATTAAGGAAATATAGGCATAACTTACCAAACATCAACCGGATTGCTTTGTCGTCCTTCGCCCATTTCTCAACATCAATGGCTGCATGGAATATATCTTCCAATGTTTGATACACATGCAATCTCATTTGAGACGACACTTCTCGAGTCAGTCCATTTTTGAACCGAATGATGGCTTGCTCTTCATCTTCTTCCCGATCAAGAGCCAATCGAATCTTTTCGAACTCATCATAGTTCTCTTCGATCAATTTGAACCCCTGTTTTAAATCATAGAGCTTCTGAAGTTGCTCTCGCCGATATTTGGCAGTCACATACTTAGCATCCATCACTCTCTTCAGCAGTGCCCAAGTAAGAATCTCAGGATAGACATTTCTTCTCCTTATTCTTTTGTTAGCTTCCCACCATGTCGGTGCATATGCCTCAAACGAAGCAATTTCAAGTGCAGCTTTCCTCTCTTCGGTCATCTCATTTGTCTCAAAGATTCGTTCCAAATGAACCTTCCATTCAAGATATTGGTCCAGATCACTAGTTCCTCTGAAGGGTGGAATAGTGATCTTGATACTGTTCAAGTTTGAATCACAAGCACCTCGGATCAGTTCCAGATACTCATCATAGTAGTCATCAGCCTCACGCTAAAAAAATCTAACATTTGCACCTCGGCCTTGACCTCGAAGATTCCCACGACCTCATTAAACCTGCCTTCGTTAAACGAATGGTGGCTCATACTTAGCTTCGACCTCGGGAAACTCTCCATCTTCGACCCCCTCATCAACAACCACGACTTATCTTCGGGCCATTGGAAGTGGAAATCTATTACCTCGGGGATTGCCCAAGTTTTGTTGTTCCGCTTGGGGATTGCGCAAGTTGTGTTGTCCAGCTTGGGGAATGCCCAAGTGTTGCTCAGCTTGGGGATTGCCCATAGCTTCATTTCGAACAACCTCGTTCTTCAACCGTTGTTGACGAACCAGCTCAGCAAACTGCTCAGGTTTCATAGGAGTGGAGTTGCTAGTACCAGCCCCGGACCCGGGCAAGGCCACATACACTTTTTCTTGCACGAGGTTTGCTGCTCGAGCACTCACTCCCCTCACCTCAGCACTGATGCCTTGTATTGCAGCCAGGAGGTCGGCTAACGACACCTCGGGCGCTTCAATGCCTTGTCCTTCGCCTCCATTCCCAGCCATGGTTACTGCACAACTCAAAGACCAAGAAAATACTAAGGTTAGAAATCACGTCACACACTCCCTCACTTTTATTGGGTGGCGCTCGGGTCCACTCAATTTGTATGTTTGGTCACTCAAGAACTTGTTTCCAATGGCTTCCTCGGTTTGATCAACCTCTCTAAGACTCTTCAAATTTGACAAGTCACACTATCTCCTTCGGGAAGAGTAAATTGATATCGACTCGATGGAATGGATGCTATTTAACTACGCACCGGGAGGTCAAATAATTTTCTACGATATTTTGGACTTTGGTCACCCTATGCACGAGTTCCTATAAGCTCGAACAAATTAGTACGACCTCGGGTAGAAAGATTTACTCTAGAGATCCACTAACGAGATTTATCGACCACAAGAAAAGAAAATATCCTAGGAGAATCTACCCTTTGTTTCCTTTTTTGGAAACCTCGGACACAACAACTCTTGTACGGACAAAAGTGGTCCCTCCTTGGTATGGATTTTTTTTTTTTATAATCAAGAGTCAACTAAGCATTGCACCTAGTGACCATTTTTATATATAACTAAAAATAAATACAATGTCGTACAAAATGTGCACAAAACAAGTGCAGTACCAAATGTAATCTACTTCTCCGTAAAGTGGCATCGAGTTTACTTATTGTCTTCCCTCTGTTTGGTTGAATGCCATTGGGCATTAATACCACCAAGTAGAATAAAGATAACTCATATATTTGATGCCTAAGACCAAGTGAAGTAGTACTTAGAAAACTGATACAAAAATGAAAACATAGGACATAGAAAACCCTAGCTAATCTTGACCTTCTTTTGCTGTTGTAGGGTATGCAATACTCCAGTAAATGAGAGTGAATCTGATAGCCAGGTGAAGAGACAAAGCGCACCATAGAGTAGACATTAAACAAGCTCGACTGAGACAGCGGAGCATCATTGATCTCAAAGGAATGATCACTCCAGCAGGTGCTCTTATGAAGTGAAGATTCTCTACTATTGGAAAGAGCACAAGCAATACATAGGTTTGACCATTCCCAAGCAAACCTAGGTAGCATTGTCTACTGACATGAGCATTGAAAAACTCAAGCTGAATATGTAGTTGAATCCATTTAGTGCATGATCCAAGTCTCATTTGTAACCTGAATAAAGAACATTAGAAAAAGGAATGCACTTCCAGTTTTAAGCACAATGTTGATGGCCTTAAGTAGCCAAGTCCTGACCCGTTTATTCTAAATTGTACCTGCAAAAAGGAAGCAATAGTTAGTGAAAACAACCCCTATGATCTCCACTATACAGCCTTGATCATAAGGGTCAGTATCCAGGCTCCAATCAGCTCCTTCTAATCCATCCTCCTCCTTACTTGTCATCACTATAAACCTCTCCATCTCTTAGCTCTATACTCCACAAAGTGGTGCTTGTCAAAATTGACTATCAACTTAGCTTTAGAGGGTAATTGAGCAAAAGAAGTAAAGCTAACATTGGGTAGCTCATATGCAAGATTGGCAAGACAATCAACCAACTTATTACCCTATCTCAAAGTGTGCTAAAACTGGAAGCTCCCCAACTGTTTCAATTTTAAGATATCATCAATAATAGAGGCAATGGACCATATAGGTTGCCACACCCCTTCAATCACCTGCTTGACAACTAAAGAATCAGTTTCAATCACAACTGCTTCTAAGGCATTCTCTACACTGTATCTTATGGCTTCCCTGATGGCCATTGCTTCAGCATACATATTGTTATGTTCCCCAATCAACTTGGAAAAGACATACAGGACATCTTCCTCAGCATTTCTCCAACAGAATGCCATGGAGCTAGGGCTTGGATTGCCCCTAGAGGCACCATCAGTGTTCACCTTTAAAGTTCCTAGGCGTGGTACTTGCCATCCCACTTTGATGTACCTAAACTTAGGAAAATACTTCTCAAGAGCATTAACAATGTCAGGCCATGACTGGCTCTCAATAGCAACAAAAGGAAACCTCACTTTCACAAAGTAAAATATGTTACTAGTTACTTCATATAGTAGTCTAGATTAAGAAACTGTTTTATCATGCTTGATAGCATTCCTCTTTTTCTATAATGACCAAACAATAAATGAAGGGACAGTATGACAAACATCTTTTAACCAAGGTTTAGGCCATTGCCTCCACCACTTAAGACAAACCTGGTGAAGATTGCATCCATCCAGCTGAATCCCTACTGTTTGAGAAAAGTATCTCCACACACTATTGGCCACTGGACTTGTCCTAAACAAGTGTTCCCTAGTTTCAACATTAGGAGAAGTATAGCTTCAACACCTGAAGGAAAATGAAAGCCTATTCTCTTCAGTTCATCATTAATTGGAAACTTAAACTTCCGTAGCCTCCACATCATAAATGACACCTTGATAGGCATCCCTTTAACCCACATAAACTTAGCCATTGGAACTCTATGCTGCTTTGCTCTCATGTAGTTCCATGCACTGCTCACTGAAAATTTCCCATTTGATGTCAGGCCCCACCAACCCTTGTCCTTTCTCTGATCAGACCCAAGCAAATGCACATTCTGGACAATATGCTCAACAATGTCATCAGGTAACAATAGATTTAGTAGCTCAACATTCCACTGTCCATCTTCAACTACTTCCTTGACACTGTTATACCATAGATCACATTCAAATGTATAGGGTACTATGAAATACAGTGGTCCAAGACCTGACCAGTTGTCATACCATAGATGAGGTGAGCCTTGCCTAATCTGCTAGTGAATCTCATGATCAATAGCCTCTCTTGCTTGTATCATCTTCCTCAAGACATAAGAGCCTTGTTTATATGGAACAATAGCTTTGTGAAGCTTCTTGCAATACTTGTTAGACATCTAAGTAACCCACAATGAGTCTCCTGTCTTAAAGTTCCACCATAGTTAGCAAACAAAGCATTTGAAACATCAAACAAAGGCCTGAAGCCCATGCCCCATTCATCAGCTGGAAAACAAAGATTTTTCCAAGAGGACCAGTATCGACTAGATCCTTCTTGTGAATTACCCCAGAAGAACTTAGGAAACAGCTTGTGCAATTGATTCAGTACACTATCTAAGGGATTAACTGCTGAGAGAAGGTGTATTGGGATGCTTTGCAATACATGTTTGATCAAGATTGCTCTCCCTCCAAATCATAACATCTTTGCACTCCAACCATGAATCCTAGTAGAGAGTTTCCCTACCAACTCTTCATAATAGATCTTCTTCCTCCTACCATAGAAGATAGGGCAGCCTAAGTATGTGAAAGGAAATTCCTTCCTATGAATGCCAGTAATCAGCTCCACCTTTTCAACCTCTTCTCCACACACTGAGGCATGTAGATAAATAGCACTCTTGTCCTTGTTTATCTTCTGGCCTGAAACTGCCTCATAAGATTGTAAAACACCAGTGATCAAGTGCAAAGAATCTTCATGAGCTGAGGTAAATAAGATTGTATCATTACCATATGCTAAGTGGTTAAGATGAGGACTTCACTTAGGCATTGCATAGCCCCTATAGAAACTGTGAAAGTTTAAAGAGTTCAAACTCCTAGAGAGTACTTCAGCAGTGAGAATGAACAATGTAGGTGACAATGGATCACCTTGTTTTAAACCCCTCCCTGAGTGAAAGAAACCATAGCTCTGACCATTGAATAAGACTGAGTACCAATTAGAGGACACAAGATGGAATAGGAAATCAATGAATTCATGACAAAACCCCATTTTTCTTAGCACCATTGTCAAAAATAGCCAAGACACCCTATCATAGGCCTTCATCATATCCAGTTTAATCACAATATTTGCATCCTCACCCCTTTCATTGATGTCATGAATAATTTCCTGAGCAAGCAAGACATTCTCCACAATGCTCCTACAAATCCAGCCTGATTCTGTGAGATAATTGAAGGTAGAACATCAACCAGCCTATTATGCACCACTCTTGAAAGATCTTTGTTGATGAAATTGCTAAGACTGATTGGCCTGAGATCCGAAAAAGTTGAAACATTTGGCTTCTTAGGGATCAGTACTAGATTAGTATGTGTCACATATCTAGGTATAGCTCTTCCACTAAACATAGCCTGCACCACCCTCACAATATCATCCTTGATAATGTCCCAAGCAGCATGAAAGAATTTGCCAGTATAGCCATCAAGGCCACTAGCACTATCTCCATTAAGCCCAAACACTGCATGTTTGACCTCATCTTCCCAAGGTACCTTTGTGAATTCAGCATTTTGTTCATCAGAGATCATTGATGGAATATTCATCAATAAATCATACTTGTTGGACACATATTCAGTAGCAAATTGCTTTTGAAAAAATCATAAGGCCTCATTAGCCATTGATTCTTGAGAGTTAATCCAGTTGCCATCCCTATTTTGTATCCTGCTCACATGTAACTTCTTTCTTCTTCCATTCACATGACAGTGGAAGAATTTAGAGTTCACATCACCCTCCTTGAACCACTGCATACCAGCCTTTTGTTTTCAGAATTCAGATTCAATAGCAAGGTACCTCTTCATCTCAGCTTCTGCCTTTTTCAAGCCCTCTCTATTCCCAGCTGTTGGTGCCAATTCAAGCTTAAACTCATGAGCTAAAATAATGTCTTCCAAAGTTGAAACCTGCTGGATAATGTTACCATATGTAACTTTGCTCCAAGAGGACAGTTTCTTCTTCAAAGTCTTCAATTTTGTATTCAGTGCATAAAATGGATCTCCTGTGACTTCAATCTCCCAATATTCCCTCACTAAAGGAAGAAACTCATCATGTGTAGTCCAGAAGTTGAGGAACTTGAAAGGCTTGATTGTAGGAGTAGGATCTTGTGAAAAACTGACAAGCAAGGGGAAATGATCTGAACCTACTCTAGCTAGGTGATCAATTTCAATCTTTGTGCACATATTAATGAGTTGTTGATTGCCCAGGCACCTATCCAGTCTCTTTAAAATAAAGTCTTCTTCAGTTCTACCATTCCACCAAGTGAAGATGCTGCCTGAGTTAAATCCCAAGTCCATAAGCTGACAATTGGCTAGTGTAGATGCAAATTCGTCATACTCACGCATAAACACTGGTAATCCCCCATACTTCTCATTCTCTGAAAGAATGACATTCAAGTCTCCAGCAACCAGCCAAGGCCTGACATTGTCACTAGCAAAGTATTGCATAGCCCCCCAAAGAAAAAACCTGTCTCCATCATTTGTCTTGGCATACACAAAGGTAATGACGACTTCTTCATCAAACTGTTGGTTCATAAAGGAGAGTGTGAGTTGCTGCTCATCATTCATCACTTTTTTGCACTTCAAAATCAGCATTTGCAAACACCCAAACCTTCCCATTCTCATTGTAAAAGCATTGCTCCATCCCTAGCCTAAGCTTATAGCTATTTATAGTGCTAACATCCTAGAATGGCTCCATTTATCCTATAACTTGAAAGTGTTTCCTTTGATACAATGTGATAAGTCTATCAAAGGCTTCTTGTGTATTTACTGACCTTATGTTCCAAATAAGTATCTTATCCATCAAAATTTGCTTTGTAGATGTTGATCTCAGAGCTATGATTTTAGAGGGGTCCAGACTATAATTCTTCTTACCTCTCTTTGGTTGCTGCTTGGATTGAGTAGAGTATTCAAGTGGAGTTGGTGGAGCTAGCTGTTTCTGGGATTTAGCACTCTTGGGGGATAAATCAGCTTCACGAGCCACTTGCTCAAAGTTATGGGCAGTGGAATCTTCATCTAGTTCTTGTTGTTCAAGTCTGCCTGGGCTCAAAGGACCATCCATCAACTTAATTCCTTCCCGAGCTTGAAAATCCTTGATTATTGGGTGCAATGGCATATTCGCAAGTAGAGCATCATCATCAGCATCAAGTGTAGCACCAATGGGGATCAGAGATGAACCCTGTACAATTTCCTCACCTTGAGATTGGCTAGGTATAGAAGAAGCAGTTGTATTCAGTTTACAAATTGGTGTAGCCTTCTCTCCCACATCGACTGCAGGAAACGTTGGAGCCTGAGGTATAAAAGCAAGTTCCTTTCCTATACCAGAATTCACTAACCCCTAGGGCTTTTCGAATTAGATCACACGTTTTAGGATTAACAACTTTCAGCTCACCTAACACAGCCGTATTAAATGTGCTGAATTTATTAACCAAATCAACATCGTTTATTGAACTGGCACGATCTTTGTCCTGGCCCTAATCAATTCTCATTAATTCAAGTCCCTTAGTTTCAGAGTTAACCCTAGAGTTAATTTTTTCAATATTGGCCAAATCTTCCTCAACACCCGTACCTTCAACTTGCAAATTAATCCTAGCCAAATTTATATCAACATCGTCCATGTCATGAGTTGCATCAATAGCATTAGGATTAGGTTGACTTTTAAACACCTTGGAAACCCATTCCTTAGTAGAAATAGGGTTATCAATCCTGGTAGGAACTAATTGTGCCCTTGTACTTCAACAGCTTCATCACTCTCATCATTAAGCACTGCATAGGTATTAGCCACCTCAACATCATCAACATTACCTTTTCCAGAATCCTTAATGGACTTCTTCTTTGACTCAACCCTAATCCAAGCATTAGGGTTTCAATTAGGGTTCACAAAATTCTTGATCTTTGTTTGAGCTGGAGCTGCCTTGCAATCGTTAACATTAACTCGACCATCCTTCTTGGCTTGCATCACTTCATCCTTGTCTTTCAAATTTCCAACAACCTTGCCACTTTGCAAAATCTTGACAGGATTTTTCTTCACGTCTGCCTGCTTAGTAATTTTTTCTTCACCTCTATCATCAAGCTCAGGGTGCAAAACAAAACAATCATCTTCACAATGCCCTTGTAATTTGCAATGAGAGCAATACTTGGGCAAGTAGTCATATCGATCTCTTACCCACTTATACTTAATATCACCAGTCACTGAATTCTTAATTCCAATTCGTACCCTTTGAGGTCTTTGAGCCAACAAGTCAACTTCAACCTTAACCTTTGCACAGCTTGGCCTAGTCCTTGCCTTAGCGGCTACATCAAGTTGAAGAGGCTTCCTAATTGCACTAGCCAAGGCAAACACTGCCTCTTTGACAAAAAACACTGGTGGCAATCCAGGAAAAGAAATCTAAGCAACAGCCACTGATGTTTCTTCTTGAGGATCAAACCAAACATCATACTTCATGGCCCTCATTTGGTGGAACACATTCCCAATCTTTAAATAAAATGCAGGCCTGGAAAGTGGATGAACATAGTCTTCTAGCAGTGAGAAGAGGATTAAAACATGCCTTGGGTCTAAATAGCCAATCGTGCACTCTCATTTCACCACACATTGTAGGGGTAATTGTGTTTTGATCTCATGAAAGTATGACATCCCATAAGAGAACTTCCCCACAACTGAAAATTGTAATTCCTCATGAATTACCATATTGTCAATAACCTTGTCATCCTAAATAAAAGAGGGCTCGCCATGATGAAGCTCCATAATGGGTTCTGGAATAGAAGGCATTGCAAAGGGTTTTGCATTAGGTTTCAACGTAGATGCATAAGATATAAGTGGTATTATGGTATTAGTAGGTGGTATAATGGTGTTAAGGGATTGCATTAGGTTCACCTTTTTCCTCTTTCTTGCCGACAATTTTTCACCTGGGGTTTTGGCAATTAAAACTTTACCCCTTTCTTCTTTAATGGAACAGTGAACCCTACTCTGATGTACGGACAACCTTAAAATTTTATTCACAGTCCACAGCTCAACAAGACTCAGGTCGTTTTTCTTCTGTTAAAATTTTTAACAAGCAAAAATAACTTTAGTTCCGAGCCAAGCTAAGAACAGTTTCAAAAACGTCGTCCGTACACTGTTACTATATAAAAAAATTCTGCCGTACGGACAACGGCTAAACGATGGACTTCGAAATTTTAAGGTCAAACTCGACCGAAATAAGATAATAACCACCAGCCTTCAACGATAACAACCAAAACTCACTGGGGTTTAAAACTAGTACCACTACATTAATAATAGTTAAAAATTTTCAAGAAACCCTAGTCAACAGATGATGTACGACGGGTACTTGTTCAAACCTCCAAACAATGGTGAACAAGAATTTGTGGTTGTTTAATCCAAACAACCAACAATCAAACAAAATTTTTAATTTTCTTCTTTCTACTTTTTTTTTTTTTTGTAAATAAGAACACACAAACAGTGATAACAAGAACACGAAATGGAAACAAAGACACAAACGCACAAAAATTTAAAGGATAACTAAACATGATTGGAGTTGTAAGAACAAGCCTAAGTCGTGCTCTAATATCAAGATGGTGCAAGCTAATCGGAGATAAGCTCAACAACCGATGAACTGCAGAAAACAATAATGTAAAGATAGAAGCTAGACAAATCCAAGCTTCAATCCAAACGAGCCCAAGGAACCAGTCTTGGGACCGCTCGGCTGAAAGGCAACAGAATCACACTAGGCAACAATCCTCAAGAAGACATTCATGCTTCTTGCAAACTGAATGATCAAAGAAGAAGAAGTTCAAACGGGTTTCACCGATTGACCCAAATTCTTATAACATTCCCACAACAGGGTTCGGCTCACAACGGAGGCACAATAACTACAACTATATTCAATATTCATCAACAAGTACATACTCAAATGAAATTATTAAAGGGTTTATATAGATATCACCGAGGGTAAACTAGGAAATGGTCACAGAGGACCAACTAGAACAAGCCACGCATTCCATCGCTGGACTCGAGCTTGTAGATGTAGGTGCTCGCCCGCTCAACATCCAAACGGTTGCTTTCTCCCAACCATGCCAGCTGAATGTGAGCATCATGCAAGAGCTTGGTTTGGCTTTATGTCAACGACCTCGATGGATTGAATACTTGATCACACGGGTTCGGGCTTCATCAACGGGCTTGGGTAATGAGTTCAAGTTATATACCGATTGGAGAACTGCTAGACCATTTGCATTTGTTGTCAGTTTCTTGGGAATTATGGTGTTTTTCGAGATTCAGAGCACAACATATGCTCAAGGCTTGTTATGGTCACTAATGCATTGTTCAATGGAATTGGTGACTATCGTTACACAATTGTTCCTATGATCATAGCAGACATATATCGAGCTTTGGGTTGTTGTAATAGAGGGGCAAAATACTTTCAAGGGTGTAATCTTTTGTTGGAGGCATGGTTCAAAGAACATTTGTGGAAACTTGGAGGATCGCAAGAATTATCCAAATAATCGGGCTCAAACTACTTAGTCAGGGATCGTTATGGGGGTCCAAGGTTTAAGCAACCAAGCAGCATAGAAAAATGGGTTAAGTTGTTAGAAAATGTGACATAAGATTCAATCTTTTTAAAAAACAAGTAAACCCGGTAGTGAGCCTAGCGACCATTTTTATTATTAATCAAATAAGAGTGTCTTTACAAGATGAAAATAATAATAACTCGCAAGAGATATTAAACGACCCTGCTAGATCACTAGTAGCACCACATCCAATTATCACATTCAGTTCTTTGGGTTGAGCATTAAATAATGCTAATACCACCAATTAAAGTGAATATAACAATTGGACAATGCGCTTTACAAGGAAATAACCTCTAGCTACTAAATCAGAAATCGAACTTATAACTAAGATACTTGTATGAACTAAAATCGTGTTGTTGTAATTGTAGGTTGTGGAATACTCATTGACGAAAAGAACTCCTCCCTGACACCTTGCCCTCCATATAGTTGGCCAGCTTGTGAGTTTAAGTGGCTTAAAACAGGTGGAGAAACTGTTCTAATGCAATGAAACAGGTGGAGAAACTGTTCCAAAGCAAGCTAAAAAAACTGCAGCAGTGTTGATTGGAACATTCTCTTAAACTATTCCAATAAGAATGTGGTTCACGCCAAAAAAGCCCTCCAAGCATAGTTTCTGTCGCGTCAACAAGAATTAAAGCGAGCCAATAGTGCTGCCAATCTAGATAACTTCTCACCTCCGCATTTACTTCAGTGAGCACCTTGAGCCTAGACAAATGATTCAATTCAGTGGATGTTTTACTGGTTTTCTTCACGAGATTTCATCATCAGCTCGGAGAATACGTCTTTTTTATACTCATGGGTTTAAGAGGTCTCCAACCCTATCTCCCTTTAAGTGTCATGAGACAAGCAGGAAGGCGGCAAATTGTTCCATTAGTTCTATACAAAGGAGTACTAATTTGATTACATTAAAGACAAGGTCGCTAGAGTTAAATGCATCAAAAAATGATGAGAGGCAGACAAGTTATGGAAGAGAAGACTATTGCACCAGAAAGATATAATGTCGGTTGCGAACCAAATTATATCAATTGGTTGCATGCCAGTGTGAAGGGGAATGTCATAGTCGATCCATGCCGAGGGAATGAGATAAGGGATAGAGAAGCAGATGCTCAAATTCGATACCACAAGTTCATGATAAAAGCCATAGAGTTAGAGAAAGAAAACAAGAAGGAGGTCGAGAAGTGGAAGAAACATGCATTAGAGTTAGAAGAAAATGGAGGGTCTAGATACAAGACTTGAAAAATTGAACTCTTAATGTGATGTAGTAGACATCATACATCTGGTTATGGCTAAAGGCCACTTAACCAAGGCCATGGAAAAAGTTAAAGAGATTGTGCTAGGAGCAAAGAGAGCCAGACTGGAGGAAGAACATGCTGCTTAGTCTAGTTTTTATTGTTGTTTTTTATTTTTTAAAAAGCTTTTATGTATTGAACTTTGAAGTCATTTTGGGGGAAATTTTGATAACAATCGGCAAAAAAAAAAAAAAAAAACGTGTTTATTTTCTTTAGCATCATTCCAAACTTTGGAAGGTTGGACCTCCTTGGCACGTCGCAGTCCATTAGTAAACCTTTTCCGAACATCGGAATGGATCCACAACCCAAAAACGACAAATTTTCATAACTACGTGCATGGATTTACGGAAATGCTTGCGCCGAATGTTGATTGTTTTCTTTGGCTTGATCAAAACAGTAGGATTATTTTGATCTTTTGTTTTTGTTTTTGATTTTATTTTCAGATTATAGATGCAAAAAGCTCACTCCAATTTGATTCGGTTGCCCAAGTTCCCTATTTGCTAAAACTTTAGTGGGACGATATGATTAAGGTTAGCAAAGAGCTGGGTCAAAGAGTATTTGGTAATCTTTTGTCCCGTATGTGGTACGAAGTAGTGCAACGCTTAGTTGAAGCATCTGCTCATTTTTGGGATTACAAGAGGGTCGTGTTTTACTTCAACGACATATATTTACAACCAATGCTGGAGGACATTGGAGGTTTGTCTGGATTGGAATCTGGACCCGAGACTATAATTTACCCGCGAGAGGTGGAACTCGATGAATTCCTCAACCTTCTACAGGTTCCCTATGAACCATACTATGACGGGGTTCAAGATGTGACTATTATTCTGGAATTTTTGTACTCTAGATTCGTGGACATCATTCTCTAATATGACTTTCCTGGGGCATCAGAATTTCAAGAATGGGCGTGGACTGAGTCTGAAGCTTTCGCCATTGCTTTCTTGGGGGGGGGGGGGGGGTGGGTGATTTTCCTTGAGAAAGAAGGAAGAATTGTCACAAGTGGCGCTGGTGGTTGAGAAGTTACGGAGATGTGTTGCGAAGCATCAAGTGGGTTGGTTTTGATGATCGTAGGAGACATTGATGTTGGTTATATTAGTATATATTTTAATATAAATTATTCCTTATTTTTACTGTCCTTGGAGTATTATTGTGATCAAATATGAGAAACAAATATAAATTCTTGATGTTCCATAGACTAAGCATTGTTGTGATTTATAGGATGAAATAAAGCTAATATGGAGGAAAATAAAGCAGCTTAAGCGAGACCAAGTTGAATGTTTTGCATAGACAATGTCAAGAAAGGTGCAAAGGCGAGAAGTGGCTGAATGATGCATAAGAGTAGTTGGAAAAGTGAATTATTTCTTTGTTGGAATATTCCAAACCAAGTCCAATAAAGAATGTTAAGAAGCTGATTTTTAAGCCTTAGACACAGCAAACTAAACTTTCAAGTTAGATTCCTAACTTTAATATGACAAGGGCTATTTTGACTAGTGAATTTTATCCCTAGTATATAGACTAAATAAATGGAAATAATCAAGGGAGGAGCAGACTTTTGATTATGTTGGGACCTCACGTTTTGAGACAAGAAACACACCAACTTATGGAGATGTCTTCCTTTACACGAGTTTTTCTCTTTCCTTTTCTTTTAATCTTGTTTGTTTAGTCTATAGTCGTGGGATCTCCTCTAATGTTGATTTTCAGATGTTAATTTATTTTCATTAATTTATATCATTGGGTTACTTATTCATATTCTGAGCATAATTATTTGATTTCTTGATCACAAATTAAATAATTTTTATGAGCCTAGGGTTGAACTCGAAAGTGAAAACCGTAAGTTGCAATAGGATTGAATAGAGCGTGTTCTTAAACCTGAAAATTGGAGAATAGTTTCGCGGTTAGGACATAAATATACCTAACGGTTACGCTTAGTCACTATACAGGAAATATAAATGCAATGTTGTTAACTCTAATTCATAGACAAATAGGTGTTAGGTTTGCTTGAATATGCGAGTAGGGTATTGAAAGAGTCTTGTGAGTAATATTAACCCTATGATTAGTAAGCCAGATAAATTAGTTTAGTTAGATTTATGGAAGAACTTAATAAGATTGGCAGATATCCCATGACCCTAGGCTATTATTCTTTCTTAGAATCCAAAATTGTGTTTTTTACTGTTATTTATTTTCATAGTTCGATTAGTTAATTTACGTTATTCAAAGTAACTCTTGAAATCTTTATTTTTTGGTTAATTAGGAATTGTCTGATTTAGTTAGTAGTTAATCAATAGTCCTCGTAGGAACGATACTCTACTTATCACTTTACTACTTGATCGACCGCGTATACTTGCGGGTGCGTTTGGAGCGACAAATTTTTGGCGCCATTGTCGGAGACTTAAAATTAGCTATTTTCTAGGTTAGACTTTTACTTTTATCTATACAAGTTTCTATTTTAGTTTAGTTTAGTTTATTATTTTATTTCTTCTTAACATGATATTTTTTAATAAAAATTGGTCGAAAGTCGTCTACTCGTATTTTGGTGCTCTTTGCATAATTTTTAATGGACGTCACTTATGGAAAGATTGCCCATATATTGATATCGTAAAGGACTATTTATCTAGTTCTTCTTCTATAACCTTTGATTGGAACTGTTGTCAGTTGTGTGGTGGTCAGTGGAATGATTTTTCTAAGTATCGTACTCCTTCCTCAAATAATATTCATGATAATACTAACATTGCTTGTGAGTTTGATAGGAGCAATGAAGTGCATGATGCATCACTATGTGATCAGTTTTGGGAGATGGATCAAGAATGAGAAGAAAGAAACTCAATTGATTGCACGAAGAAGATTGAAAAACTAATAAGAGATACCATGGAGCATAGTGAAATTTGTGGAAAAATATTTCAAGAATGGTGGGGGAGATATCAACAAGATTATGAAGTGGATGTCTCAATGGTAGGCCTTCTTCAAGCTATAATTGACCAAAAAGATGCAGATGAAGCTAGTATTCAAGAAGAGTCTAAAATTAAAGAAGAATTGGCGTTCCGACAAGAGAAAAATTCTGAAGAAGTGAGATCGTGAGCGACACTTGGCTGATGGAACAATATCAACAATTGGATGTATGTGGGTGTCTTCTTGATGATATTACAAGTGCAACTAGATGCACTATAGAATGGAAAAGTATGATCAAACAAGAGATCGACCGATTTGGCGATGCTATTTATGTCTTGGAGGCGAATTTGATTGAAAATATTGCGGCGTCTAAGTCTCAACAACCAATTGTTGTGGATACTATATTTGAGGTGGATGAAGTTGAAGAGGAATTTAAGAGCCTATTTGAGGAGCTATGTGTGGGTTTCAAACCATTTGACCCAATAGCAGTTAATGATACCGAGGTTGAGCGCATTGGAACTCACTCCGAAAATGTTTCAACATTGTGTTTGGATGGCGACATGAAAATCGAGCCTTCCGAACAAATAGAAGAGTCATGAGAGATGGAACAGGGTGCCTATATTCTAAATCTTGTAATGCCAAGAAGACAAAATGATATTCCTCATCTAAAAGCCAAGAGGTGCAAAATGCGATATTTGATACTTGGTTTTGTTGGATTTATGCCAACTCCCCGAAAGCATAGTCGCAAGATTGAAACCAAATTGGGGAGACAATTCATATCTGCAAAGTGGAAGCATAAGTGATAAATTTTAGACACATCGTGCTGCGACATTAAACAACCCATATTTTATCGCTTTCTACAGTTATGTAGTTAATTTTTATATTCTGAAAAAACAAAATTAAAAAAAAAACAAAAACATAAAAAAAAAAAAAAAAAGAATTGTGAACTAACTAATGTGTTTGTGTGTTAGCTGTAGGAACTGACTAAAGGGAAGTCACAAGAATGTATTCGCTAGACTTAGAAGAAAAGAGGAAGAGAGAAAAATAGAAAAATAAAAAAAAGTCATTACGTCCAGGAAAAACATTGCTCTGTGCATCGACCCTGCGCTGTATAAGAGAAAGGATGGTGAATTTTTTTCAAAACAATGTAGGGAGTTCATCGCGCTCAACGTTGTATTGGACTATTGGGCAAGCAAATTTCAGAACAGCAACCATGGCGTCACATCCCTCACTGTAATCCTAGGTAAGTAACTAATCTCAGACTTAAAAAAAAAGCTCTACCTGCACCCCTTTATTCTTTCTTGCTCAACTCTTATACGCACACAACATTGGAGTAGCATCATCACATCTCCTTTTTCTTCCTCTCGATCACTGCTATTGCAAGCAAGAAAAATCAGTGCTCGCCCTTCACTCCTAAGGCATTCAGGTTAGTTTACTCTCTTGAGTTTCATCTATTTTCTCTTTTTCTTGCTACATTCCCCGTCCCACCTTTCCCTTGTTTATTTGTCAATTGTGATGAGAAGAGGCTTGAAAAATTGAATTAATGGTTGTTATTGAATTGGTTGAGTGCGAGGAAACACTAGGATCATGAATAGGTGTAATTCTCCCGGAGTTAGAAGGGTGAAACGCAAACTTATTAAACTCAAACAAGCTGCCCAGGTGCGCGCGCACATAAGCAAAGTCTGAGTAGCTGGATCATAAATATGGTTGTTGTGAGCGTATGATGAGTAAGGGGATGGCCTAGTATGAAGTTTGAGGGGATGTTTGTGGCACTAGGACAGAGGACCACGTGCACACCGAGTGTCGCTTTGAACACGAGCAACACTAGCATTTGTTATGAAATTTATGGGCTGCCTTCTTCTTGATTTGCTGAATTAAGTGCTTGTCCATGTGTTGGTGATGCATTCCGAACATGTGTTGATCAAGTGTTTAATCCATCTAGGCCGATGACACGAAGCCAAGCCAAGTTGTTGCATGATGTCCACATTCAATCGGCTTGGTCGAGAGAAAGCAGTCGTTCCGAAGTTGAGTGGCCGAGCTCAAGATTCAAAGGCTTCATCCACAAGCTCGAGCCCGAAGTAACCAAACACTCAATATCGACACCGAACATTAAAGAAAACAACCAAAGGAAGAGCGTCTGATTTCAATAGTTCGAGCTCAAGTGCAAACGAACCTCAAACAATGACGCCGAACAGTAAAGCAAGCAACCGAAGGGAGGGCGTCCGAGTTCAAGAGATCGAGCTCAAGTGTTCGAGACCATAGGAGTGTCCGAACACTTAACTCACTCAGCCCTGCATGGCTTATTGTTAATGGTCGCCTGTGACCATTTTATTATTTTGCCCTTAATATTGTCTATATAAACTCCTTTCCATTTCATTTGTAGACACCTAGATTTTGAGTCTTGAATATTGAATGAGAATAATCGTGAGCACTTTCTCTGTTGTCTCAGATGTGAGCAAATCCGATAGGGTCCTTTGGAACTTGTGGCTTTCGGTGAATCCGATTGATCAATTCCTCTTTGATCATTCAGTTTGCAAAAGGCATTGTTCTCTTGAAGATTCTTGCATAGCTTAGGTGCTCTTTCCTTCTACTAGAATCGTACCGAGATCAGTTTCTTGGTGCCGTTCTAGAAAGAAAAGCTGTGTCAAGCTTGTATCTTTGTTTTTCCGCATTTGTCTTCAGTTGCTAAGCCTAATCTCCGATTAACTTGCACCATCTTGGTATCAAAGCACGGTTTGGGTTTGTTTCTACAACCGCAAATCCTATTCGACGTTATCTTTATTTTCGTGCGTTTGTGTCTTTTGTTTCTGTTTCGTGTTCTTGTGTTTTTACTGTTGGGGTTGCAGTTTTACACAAAAAAAAAAAAGTAGAAAAGAAAAAAATTCAAAAATTTCTGTTTGTTGGCTGGTTGTTTGAATCGAACAACCACAGATTCTTATTCCTCATTATCTAAGGAACCCAACGAGTACCTGTCGTACACGAGTTGATGACTAGGGTTTCTTGGTGTTTTTGGACTATTCTTGACGCTGGTGGCATTGTTAATGAACTCCAGTTTGAATTCTGGTGTTAATCGATTAAGACTGGTGGTTGTTATTGATTTGGGTCAAAGTTTTGTGTTAAATTTCAAATTTCCGTCGAATAGCCACCGTTCGTACACCGGAAAATTGTTTCATTGTAACAGTGTACGGAAAAGTGAGGCTGAGTTCTTAGCTCGACTGGAAACTTCAATTCTCGGACGTTAAAATTAACCGGACACGACCTAAATCTTGAGTTGAATCTTGTGTTTGTGGACTGTGAACAAAATTTGGAGTTGTCCGTACATCGGAGCTAAGTTCACTGTTCCATTGAAGAACAAGGGGAAAGGTGCCGTGCCAAAACCCCAGGAGAAAACTTTGTCTCCAAGGAAAAAGGAAAGTGGATAAGGTTAAGCCCTAATCCATACAAAAGTAGGGACCATTTTTAGCCGTACAGAGGTGACGAGACCAAGGATTCCAAAGAGGAATCGAAGGGTAGATTCTCCTAGGTTCTCACTTTTCTTTGTGATCGATAAATCTCGTTAGTTGATCTCTGGAGTAATTTCTTCTACTCGAGGTCGTACTAACTTGCTTGAGCTTATAGGAATTCGTGCGAGGCGTGACCGAAGATCAAATTTCGTAGACAATTCTTTGATTTCCCGAGCGTAGTTTAAATAGCGTCTGTTCCATCGAGTCGAACATCACATCACTCTTCCCGAAGAGTCAGTGATTATTGTCGAACTTGAAGGATCTTAGAGGACATTGATCAATCCGACGAAGCCACTGCTAACAAGTTCTTTGAGTGACTAAAACCATACCCAAAATTTGAGTGGAGCCGAGCACCATCCAATAAAAGTGAGGGAGTGTATGAGGTGATTTCTAACCTAACGCTTTATTTTTAATCTTTGATAGTGAGGGAGTCAAGGATTCTGGTTTGGGTTTTGTTTTTGGTGTAAATGTTTGAGTCTGGTTTGGTTTTGTTTTGGTGTAAATGTAAGAGGGAGTCTTGGTGGATTTGGAGAAGCATTTAAGAAGGTAGTTGGTCTGTTTTAGAGGGGAAGTTAGAAGCTGCAGCGGCTATTTTAGTTTCAGGATTAGCTCAGAGGACTAGTAGTAAAGTGGAGTTGTTCTTGGAGTTTGAAGAGTCTTGGTGGCTAATTTATTTCAGGTGGAGGAGTTGGTATAAGAGCTGGTTGTTTGTTTGCATGTTAATGCAGCTTATTTAGAGGTAGTTTCAGTGAGTGTGGGGATATGTATTTCTGGTGTGAAGGCTGTGTAGTGTTCAGTTTAGGTAGCAGCGGTCATTAGGACGTTTGTTCTTGTTTATCCGGTCGCTTGAAAAGAGTTGCAGCAGGTTTTTATTAGGGAGGGAGCTCAGTGTGTGAGAGAAGTTCGGGAGTTTGGGTGCTGGTTTGTTGAGAATTCAGGTTGCAATTTGTTTCTGGTGGTAGTCTAGGGGTCTGTTAAGTAGGTTGTAGGCATGTGAGTGTCTGCATATGTGTATGAGTAATGGTGCAGGTTATCTAGTCAGTGTGTGTGCATAAATATGTGTGCACTTAGAAAGTTTGCGTGTATCTAGTGTTATGAGTTTGGGTGTGCTGCTATAAATGTGTACTTGAAATGACGTGTGCGTGTCCGAAGTAGAAACCTGAAATGTGTATGTGCGGGTGTGTCCTCATCCTTGAATGCTCATATATCTAGTATTGTTCATTGGAGGCTAATTTTCAATTTGAGATTGAATGAATTTTGTTCATATGCAAGAAACAGAGTAATGCCCTGTTAAATTTGTGTCCCTAGTTGAATTCTTGATCTGTGACGTTCCTAGAAGGTTTAAATTACTTAACTCATTGTAGTTGTGATAAGTATTTACGTCCTTGCTGAAATCTACTAGAGTTTTCTAGCATCTTTGCTTCGTTCCAATCCAGACTAGGCCATTTGTGTATATTTTGACTAAGTTGCTTGTGTGGTAATAGCAAAGTTTCATTATGTTCTAGCTTTAGCTTTCTGTTAACTGTCTAGTTTATGGACTTGTTATTACAATTAAATCTTATTCATCATTTTGTTTAGTTTCTAATTGTTTTCTCTCGTTTTTCATTGACATGAACTCCACGGGATCGAGTTGGTAAAACTCAATTGGGGATTACTTACATTGCATTGGAGCCGCTTGGGTTCGAGTCGGGGCTCAAGCTTTCAAGAAGCGAAGATCTAGGAAAATTTAAAAAATGCTTTGTTGAGCCGCCTATTCTAACTTAGGCTCATGGGCATATAATTGTATAAATTTAAATAAATTCAAGGCTCCCATGAGTTTATCAATTTTCGGGTTCTTCTTCTAAACCTCCTCTTTTCCCATACTTAGAAATCCATGTCTATAGGAGTTTCCCATATAATTGATTGCTATAGAATAAATTATTTGATTTATGAATGAATGTTTATTTATTTATTGAGTTATATTGCGAATATTTATTTCTTTTGAATTTCCATCTTATTTGGTAATTGTGAACCTTTTAGTTAAATAGCGCGTGCAATTGAATCCGAAAATGATTAAGCAAATAACTTGATAAATTGCAACTTCTTTCCAATTAATTAGATTTTCTATGTTAGCAAAATTGCAACTTTTTCGAGTCTAAGTTTATTTAAATCCCTATTCCTTTAAAGCATAATTTAATGTAATTTTAGAATTTTGGCATTAATTTTAATACTTTTAGATTAATTTTTGAAAGTTTCCTTTATTTAAGCTATTTTGTGAAAACCGAAGTATTAACCGTAATTTTACGGATTTTTGAAAGTGCTTTCAAATTGAAGCCTTCTTTCGAAAATAATTGAACCACTTACTTAGAATCTCTGAAAAGACCATTTTCCTTAAAACGGAGTGCTTGCACGCACTATTTAATTAATTGGTTCCTAATTCTCCTAAATTAGGTGGCGGCTCCAAAGAAAGACCTTTGGAGTCCCATATTGTTGAACATTATACCCGAAACCTATCTTTTCTTAAAGAAAGGGTAATTTTTGGGGTTCAACACCACCTAGTAGGGCCGCCTACTCTCTTCTCCAGCATTGGAACAACTAGGCGGGGCGCCTAGTGCAAAGAGGCGGACCGCGCAGTCCCTGAAGCATTGCGAGAGTTCTAATTTTAATGCTATGTTTTGACTATTATAGCCCTACATGGCCTTTATTATTTTAACCCACTTTGGGGGTACTTTAGGGCTTTCATTATGTCCAAGTAAAGCCTATAAATACTTCACTTGCCTTCATTGAACCTTAGCTTACCTTGAATATTGTTGAATGATGAATAGAGTTGAACTCTTGTTTATGAAGAAACCCTTTTGGTTGGCTTGAATTCACTAGCGGATCCTTGATGATTATCGAACCGGCACCCGATCATCCTATTTGCGAGTCCCGGGTGCGACTCGAGGGTGGTTGCATAGTGTAGGCCCTTCTTGACGCCGATACGAGGGTATCACGGAACAAGTTCTCCGTGGTTACCTTGTAGGGAGTTCGAGACGTGTCTCATTCTCTTATCGTTCTTTTTGTCTTTTGATTTCGATCCTTATCATCAGCCTGTCCGTCTATCTGGGGATGAAATATTGTACTCAGATTCACCTGTGTCCCTAAACCTGTCTGGAATGATCGCCAGAAATTTGCTATAAACTGTGTGACCCTGTCTGAAATAATAGATACTGGAATACCATGTAGGCGCAGTATCTCTCTGACATAAGGTCTAGCATAATCCTTCATTGTATATGTAGTTCTAACAGGCAAGAAATGAGCTGATTTAGTAAGCCTGTCAACTATAACCCAAATAGAGTCATATCGCTCCGCGTACGGGGCAAGCCTATAAAGAAGTCCATATTCGCTGCTTCCCATTTCCATAATGGAATCTCAATTTCCTATAACAAGCCACTAGGTTTTTGATGCTCGACCTTAACCTACTGGCAGTTAGGACACTGAGCCACAAATTCTGCTATGTCATGCTTCATTCCGTCCCACCATTAAATCTGCTTAAGGTCATGATACATCTTAGTCGAACCTGGATGAATAGTGTACCTGGAATAGTGTGCCTCAGTCATAATCTGTCCATGTAAATCT
Source organism: Petunia axillaris subsp. axillaris (assembly GCA_029990575.1). Lineage (NCBI taxonomy): Eukaryota > Viridiplantae > Streptophyta > Magnoliopsida > Solanales > Solanaceae > Petunia > Petunia axillaris. Next base: position 14,068,331 of record JARKNS010000006.1, read on the forward strand.
GCAACATCAGGAACACAAAGTCTATCTTTATACATGAGAACCCCGTCACTAGTAACCCTGTATAGTGACTCCAGTTTTCTTCTGGCTATTTGTCTGTATTCAACTAGAACTGGATCCTCATACTGACGTTGTTTTACTTCTGTAACTAGGCAAGTAGTGGCTACTTTCTGAACTGTAACTCTTGCGTCCTCTGAATCTATTAATCAGACTCCCATGCTGGCCAACTGGGTGAGTACATGAGCTAACTCTCTTTTCTGTGGCTGTAAATAAGATAGACTACCCATAGACTTACGACTAAGGGTATCAGCAATAACATTCCCTTTACCCGGATGATAAAGAATGTCCACGTCGTAGTCCTTCCGCAACTCTAGCCACCGCCTCTGTCGTAGGTTTAGCTTTTTTTGCTTAAATATGTACTGGAAGCTCGTGTGGTCAGTATAAATATCAACATGAACCTCGTACAAATAAAGTCTCCAAATCTTTAATGCATGAATAACTGCTACAAGCTCCAGATCATAGGTAGGGTAGCTCTGCTCGTGCTTTTTCAACTGTCTGGAAGCATAGGCAATTACTCTTCCATGTTGCATCAAAACACAACCAAGACCAATTCGAGAAGCGTCACAGTAAATGACATAGCCCTCTGATCCCTTTGGAAGTGCAAGTACTGGAGTTGTTATCAACCTGTTCTTTAGTTCTTGAAAGTTGTGCTCGCAAGAATAAGACCACTCAAATTTAGCTGTTTTCTGTGTCAATTTGGTCAGTGAAGCTACAATGGAGGAAAAACCCTCTACGAACCTTCTGTAATAACCTGCCAAACCCAAAAAACTACGTACTTTAGTTGGCGTCGTAGGTCTTGGCCAATTCTTCACGGCCTCGATCCTCTGGCCATCTACTTTAATTCCTCCTGCTGAAACTATATAGCCAAGAATTGCCACTAAATCTAACCAGAATTCACACTTTGAAAACGTAGCGTATAATTGCTGGTCTGGAAGAGTACCCAATACTGTGCGTAAATGCTCTGCATGCTCTGATTCAGGCTTCGAATAGATGAGAATATCATCAATAAATATAATCACAAATAAATCTAGACAAGGACTGAATACACTGTTCATCAAATCCATAAATACTACAGGGGCATTAGTGAGTCCAAACGACATCACTAAAAACTCATAATGGCCATACCTAGTCCTGAATGCAGTCTTAGGTATATCAGATTCTCTCACTCTAACTTGATGGTAGCCTGATCGCAAATCTATCTTCGAGAAGCACTTGGCACCCTGGAGTTTGTCGAACAAGTCATCCATCCTGGGCAGAGGGTATTTATTCTTGATTGTGATTACGCGAGCCGTCTTTCTTTTTCAGAAACAATACTGGGGCTCCCCACGGGGAAATGCTAGGTCTGATGAGACCTTTATCTAACAAATCCTTCAGTTGTTCCTTAAATTCTTTCAGTTCTGCCGGTGCCATCCTATAGGGAGGAATGGATATGGGCTGCGTACCTGGTACTATAGCAATAGGAAAATCAATCTCTCACTCTGGAGGAAGACCAGGTAACTCATCTGGAAACATATCAGGGAACTCATTCACTACCGGAACTGACTCAAGAGTCGATGTCTCCTTCTTTGAGTCTTGAACATGAACAATATGATATAAGCACCCTTTTGCGATTAGCTTCTTTCCTTAATGTAAGAAATAAACAGACCCTTTGGCGATGCAGAAACACCCTGCAACTCTATAGCTAATTCTCCTAGAAAGTGAAACTGAACTGTCTTCGCTCTACAATCAACGTTAGCAGAACAAAAGAACAACCAATCCATACCGAGAATAACATCGAAATCAACCATTTCTAGCTCAATTAAGTCAGCTGTAGTTCTACAATCGCCCATCATCACCGTGCAACCTCTATAAACACGCCTAGCTACTACAGAATCACCAACGGGAGTGGCTACTCAAAAGGTCTAATAGCCTCTGGTACTATTTTGAATTTAATAGCAACAAAGGGAGTAACATATGATAATGTAGAACACAGATCTATCAACATATACACATCGAGAGAATTTATGGACAGAATACCTGTGACCACGTCTGGTGAAGCCTCTTGGTCCTGTCGACCAATAAGAGAATAGGTGCGGTTCTTAGTACCGCCTACTGTAGGAGCTCCGCTTCAACCTCTACCACGACCTGCTGGTGCCTGAGGAACTTGCCCTTGAGGGCGTGCTGGTGCTGAGGAAGCTACTGCTGATCTAGCTGGCTGGACTGCACGTCTACCACCCGTAGTCGGGCAATCTCTCATGAAATGGCCTGCCTCGTGACCAATATAACAAGTATCAACTCCTAATTGACATGGACTCAAGTGGCGTCTACCACAATCTGAACATCTGAGATATGTCTGACTGGCCGGTATAGAAGTACCTCTGAAATCCTGAAGTCCGTGATGCTTGACTAGCTCGACTAGCTCTGGACTGAGGAGGTCTATCATATCTCAGGCCACGAGATTGTGGAGGTATACTAGCTGGTGGTTGTCTAACACTCTGCTGTCTACTCGCTCGAGACTTCTCTCCAAACGAACCAGAAAATCTGCCCCTCTTGTGTAACACTCTATCCCTGTCGGCTCTCTGTTTCTGCTTCCTCTTCTTAAGTGATAAAGCAAATGCCTGAATGCATGATATGTTCATATCTAACTGCATAGAAACCGTCATACAGTCGTTCAGTGTGGACCAAGTCCCACTACATACCTGTGAATTCTATCCTCCATACTTGCTACTATAGTGGGGAAAAACCTTGCTAAAGAATTAAAGCGATAATTATACTCTTCTAAACTCAAACTTCCCTATCTCAAGGTCAGGAACTGATCAGCACGTGCTCTCTATGTCTCTATGGGCATATACTGATGAAGGAAGGTATCTGAGAATTCCTTCCAAGTCGTCGGAGTAGCATCTCACCCTCTAGACAGCTCTCATGTCGGATACCACCCTGCTGCTAGGTTATGCAATCTGAATGCAGCCAACTCTACTGACTCTGTCTCTGACGTGTGCATGACCCTCAACACCCTGGCTATCCTCACAAGAAAATCCTGAGGGTCCTCTCCTGTACGGGATCCAGTAAAGACTGGAGGCTCTAGTCGGATAAAATCTCTGATCTTGGATCCAGTATCTCCCTGGGCATCTGCACTATGCTGTCTAGTCTGAGCAACTACAACACAGGTCAATAATATAATGGCATCCATCACTTCTTGCCCCTGACTATCAGGCTGAGGAGGTGGAGGTATGGCAGCTGCAGTACCTCTAATATCGCCCTGAACTGAAGGGATCTGTAAGGCCTCAGGTCTGGACTCCTTACTCTCATCCACCTGCGGTGGAACTCTACAAGTACCCTGGCCAGCAATAGCCTTGCCCTTCTGGACATCTATCAGTTTCTTCGGCGGCATCCCTGTATTCAAAACATTACGATTAGAAAGGTGAATTCTAAAATTATAGCCCTATCGCACGATCTAGAGAAGAAAGAAAACAACCATCTTGAAGTGCCTTGAAGCCTCCTGTTCATAAGTATCGCGTGCAATATACTCCTGAACACGACTCCACTAGACACAGCCTGTAGACACCCTAGGACTGAACTGCTCTGATACAACTTTTGTCACAACCCAACCTAGGGCTGCGATGGATAACCGACACTAAGTGTCGATCATCGCTAAACCTATTAATAATCTATTAATTATAGAGATGAGTTGGCAACCTGGTTATGAATACATACATATTTACTGAAAACATAAAGTCTGTAAAGACGACAAGGTTATCACACGATAATATACATAACATACTGACTGCACCATACAGGGATATATCTACAGGCCTCTAAGAGTGGTGAACTGAATATACAAAGGACAGGTTCAAGTCCCCGCCATACCTACTCGACATCTGTATAACATACCAAAAGTAGAATACTCCGGAAGAGACGGAGTGACTCCAACAGCTGGTAGATAGCCTACTAATGTGGCTCAGGGTCTTATCTCACTGTATCTGCGTGACATGAAATGCAGCGCCCCAAAAAAAGGGCATGAGTACAGCACTCTTAGAGGCCTATAGATATATCCCTGTATGGTGCATGAAATGAAGAACGCACTAAACAAGATCCGAATATAAACTGAAGTCTAGCTGTCTCTGAAACTGTAGACTGAGCTAAACTGTACTGATAAATGAATGTAATATGATTGGTAACTAGAAACTGGAACTGATAGTTGTCAACTGATACTAGCTATCAACTGATACTGACATTAAGAACTGGTGACTTATAACTGAGAACTGATAACTGCTACTGAGCTAAAACTGCACTGTTATCTGTACTCGTACCTGTCTGGTGTAATGGGTTATATCCCCCCAAATCAGGTAACTGAACATCTGAACTAGTACCTGTCTGGTGTTATGGGTTGTATCCCCCCAAATCAGGTAGTTGAACATCTGAACTAGCCTCACATATAATCATGCAGTGCATACTGTGGCTATATACGCGTATATAACAAACCTGGCGGGTGTTATGGGCTTTGTCCCCCCCCAGCCAGTAATATCTAGTATCTTTAGTCAGAGTGTGTGAATGACACCCGGTCACCCTAGGTGTTTCAACTCCCGCCTGAACCTTAGAGGATGTATCCCCCAGACGGGTAGTATCACACGCGACCGGACTGTGTGTCCAATGTCCAGCCTCTATGGAGGACTCCAAATCACACATACCATGATCACAATAGAAGCATAAGCATGTATGAGGCATAACACATGTGGCAACAATAGATATGGACTCAAAGGAATGATAAGAAAACTCTGGATGGAATTATAGAAAAAAACCTAGAACTCAGAATTTGTCCAACTCTTTGAATTTCTATAAAAATTTCGGCAGAGTTTCCCCTGAAACTGGATGATCCGCAAAAACAGAACCAGCACTAAAACATACATGGGAATGGGTACCCAGATAAACTGATAACATAAATAAATTAAATGGATAACAAGATGAAATGACCAGACGGGGGTAACAATTCCACGGATGTACAGAATTTCTGGACAGTACCATTATCCTGTATTGCATCATAGTTTTGAGGGTGCAGACCAAAGCTATAGACTTCATGGTACGCATGAAAGTTGTAGATATATGTCTTAGGATTCTGGGGATTCTTAAAGAATATAAATATCAATTTTGTACAAGGAGTTATGATAAATATGCTAACAGCTGTCCGAAGATCAAAATAATTTTCATGATTTTGAAACGTTTTGTCTTTCTGATTCGGACGTCTTTCACCTTTGATTTTAGTACCAAATAAAGTATATACAAGGTTTATTTGATACCATACAAGTTTCTCACAAGAAACACTAAGTTTAGAACTAAGAAAAGCTTCAAAAGCTAAAAGATACATGCCTTGCCAAAAGAAAGGTTTAGTCTTACATATCTTTAATGTTTCTTGCTTCTAAACTTTGTTTCCTTTGAATTCCACACCTTCTAAAGCTTAAAAAATCTATAACACAGAATTTAGGTGCTTTACTTAGCCATGAAGTAATTCTAAAATTCAAACTATAGACGAAATTAAAGGTAGCATAACGTTACCTTAATCGCGTAGAGCGTTTTGACGCAATCCGTTTTCAATTTCGAGTTAAGATTGATGTTGTTTCTTCAAAATCATAAAAATTGGCTTCAAACTCAAGAAAGAACTGTTTCTATCATGATGTTTCTGGAAAATGTCGAGAAAGAGAAGTATTTCTCTTTTATAATAAAAACATTTCATTTCTAGCCCTCTTTTGCGCTTATGTCCGTTTTTCTAGTCTGACTTCTGATACTCATATCTTTTATTCCAGACATTGTATAAACAAACCGTCAAAATTTTTGGAAACTATACTCCAAGAAATTCAATTTGGTATATGATATGTCCCCAAAAGACCCCATATAACATACGGAATTAATTGCTCAAAAAGGTTCGTTACGTGGCAAATCCTTAGTCGGTTTTTCCGCAACTTAAATCCGATTTTTTTCAAACTTTATATTCAACGTATAAACATCATATATGGTCATATTATGACTTTAACCTCACTTAAATCATTCTTAATATGTCATTAGAATGATATATGTCACTTTAGACATACGGGGTGTAACAACGCATCCAAATGCTGAATCTACCACAAATAAGTACAAGATCAAAGGTCGCCTAGGCTCGGGTGGAACCAGAACGGATGGGAAAGATAGATACTCCTTTATCTGGTCGAATGCCTTTTGGCAGTCCTCCGTCCACTCGATCTCTGTATCTTTCTTCAATAACTTAATAATCGGTTCACAGATGATCGTGGATTGTGCTACGAACCGACTGATGTAATTAAGTCGTCCGAGGAAGCTCATAAACTCTTTCTTACACTTCGGTGGTAGCAATTCATTGATGGCTTTGATCTTGGTCACATCTAACTCAATTCCTCTTCTGCTGATAATGAAACCCAAGAGCTTCTCCGCTGGAACACCGAAAGCACCTTTTGTTGGATTCAGTTTCAAATTGTATCTACGCAAGCGATTGAAAAACTTGCGCAAATTATCCAGATATTCTGAGCTTTTCTTTGATTTAATGATCACCTCAGCCACGTACACATCAATTTCTTTATTCATCAAATTGTGAAACATCGTAGTCATTGCTCTCGTGTAAATTGCCTCAGCATTCTTCAATCCAAACGGCATAACCTTGTAGCAGTAGGTCCCCCAAGATGTATTAAAAGTTGTCTTCTCGGAATTCTCTTCATCCATAAGTACTTGATGGAAGTCGGCGAAACAATCCATGAAAGACTGCAGTTCATGCTTCGCACAATTGTCAATCAAGATGTGTATATTTGAAAAAGAAAAATCATCTTTTAGGATGGCTCTATTCAGATCTCTGTAGTCTACACAAACTCTGAGTTTCCCATCTTTCTTTGGCACTGGGACAATGTTGGCTAACCAAGTCGGGTATTTGACTGTTTTCAAAATGCCAGCATTGTGTTTTTGGTCACTTCCTCTCCAATTTTTACCAAGGTAGATGACTTGAAAGTTCGGGCTTTTTGCTTGACTGACGGAAAGCCTGGATTGATGGGCAATTTGTGAGCCACCATATCCGTGCTTATGCCAGTCATGTCATCGTACGACCATGAAAACACATCCTCATATTCTTTAAGGAACTCAATATATTGCTTTCTATCTTCTGCGGTGAGATGCAAACTGATCCTTGTTTCTTTTACTGTTTTATCATCTCCCATATTTACCAACACAGTCTCTTTTAGATTTGGTTTAAGCTTATTTTTAAATCTTTCAATGTCCTCTTGTGTTGCTTCATGAAACTGATCATAGTCAAAATCAGGATCCTCAAGCTCTATAGTTTCATTACACGTTGCAATTGCTGACTCAATGGAATTATTAGTTCGAATGCTGAAAAATAAAATATTGCATAATTAAAAGATTAAAGAAGAATAAAAAGGAAATATAGCAATACTTTATTTATGAATCCTTGCAAAACAAAGTTTATAGGGAGACAAGTTAAAAGAGAAAAAGGAAAAAATACAAGTTCCACAGCTTGGGTCGGGTTTTATTTTAGAAAGCATAAATTAGCTCTATCCTCCAGTACTACCAAGGTCCACGATAAGTTCGGGCCAGGTTACTGGTCCAGTTGTTCAGTGCAGCTCCAGATTCAGCTTTTGCAAGGTCAGGAGGCTCAACATTCCCTTATAAGATCACACAACAGTCTTCGTCGGATAGGAATAGCTTTTGCACGTCTGCCAGTAAATCCTTTTCAACATCAACAATCTTCGGCTCAACCTCTTGTGTTGTAGATACCTCACTCTTACGACCATCCAAGTATCCAAACGAGACGAAAATATGTAGGAGAGTTTTGGTGCTTCTCTATTAGTATTTGAAGCCCAGCGAAGCTTTTTCCATGCTCTTCTCATAAGTCACAATGTACCCTATGCCGGATTTCTCGTTGTCAGGCCTCATCACAATTTGAATCGGTTCAACCAAGCCATCTAGGTTTTTTCCCAAACCTTTCCCTAGTTCATAGCCTCGACTTATCATAATGCCTATGACCCAGTCTCTAAGCCACTTCACAAGTTGTGGGAGTACGTACGGCTCCTCGATCACCATATCCATAGGTGTAGTTTCGGGTATTTTAGGTAGCCTTACTTGCTTTCCCCTTGTTTCTTCAGAAATATGCTTCCAGTCAGGACGGGCATTAGGTGAGTACACCGGTCGCTTCTCTGTTTTGGCAGGTATGATCTCATGAAATTCCCGTGAAGGCGCACCTCAATCAGATATCACAGGCTTCCAGACCAAGTTTCTCCCTTCATAGCCTTTGCCTCGGCCATCCCAATAAGCACTGTAAAAACTTATTTTCCTCTCTTAAGTCCCTTCAAGCACATTGACAAGTTTAGGAGTAAAGTGTGCAGTATATCCTCCTTGGATTGTGCCAATGTTCTTCTTATTGGGATTCCAACTCTTGTTTTAGTTTTTGCGGTATCCTCCTCGGCTACCCTGCACTGTTCCCACAAGCTCCACAGTATAGAAGGTCTGTCCGTCAGGAATTTTCCCCTCAATTGCCGGTATGGTTTAATCATTGTAAATGGAGTTGCTCCCTACGCCAAACACTACAACCTCTTTGTTTTCCCATTCAAACTTCAGTGTCTGGTGTAGAGTAGAAGGCACTGCCCCAGCCATGTGAATCCAAGTCTTCCTAGCAACAAGTTATAAGAAGTAGAGATGTCTATGACATGAAACTCAACAGCAAATTCCAGGGGACCGACCATGATAGTTAAGTCGATCTCTCCAATGGTGCTTCTTTGTGAACCATCGAATGTCTTTACCTTCATGTCGCTTTCTCTAATCTTGCTTTGATCAACCCCCATTCTCTTCAGATGGATGAATGGGCATATGTTCAAGCCAGACCCTCCATCGATCAGAACTTTTCCCATAAACCAGTCTTTGCATTTGATGGTGACATGCAAGGCCTTGTTATTACTCAACCCTTCCGGTGGCAGCTCATCTTCATGGAAGGCGATTTGATTGGACTCTATGACTTGCCCAAACATACTAGCCAAGTTCTCAACTGTGGTGTCCACCAGGACGTGTGCTTCATCTAACACTTTTATCAAGGCATTTCGGTGGCTATCTGATTTGAGAAGTAAAGCCAGAACAAAAATTTGTGCGGGAGTCTTGTCCAAATGTTCCACCATGGAGTATTCTTTTGCTTGAACTTTCTTCCATAATTCTTTGGACGCCTCCTCGCTGGTGCCTCGTCTACCTTGAACAAGATGCTCAAGAGTGTGAATCCTCCCACTCCTATTCATCCTTTGTGTTGAAACGGTCTCGACTACCGACTTACCTCTCTTCTCTAGTTCATAATCCCATGGCATTGCTTTGTCACTGTAGGGAGGGACCATATTGACGTAGAATTTTGGAACCACTTCTACTTCGATGGGCTCTGGTGCTTTAGCGGCTTGGGCAACAGAAGCAGATGTTGGTGTAGCTTTCTTTTCCTTGACAATGGTTCCTTCAAAGTTACATTCCTCATCTAACTCGATCAAGTTCACCCTATTATCTCCGTGATCAGGCAAGGGATTTTTGTGCACATTTGGTGCCCTCAAGTGGATCACCTTTTGGTCGATTAAGTGTTGTATTTTGTCTCTTAGAGCATAGCACTTTTTGGTGTCGTGACCAGGTCCCCCAGAGTGGTAGGCATAAGTTTTAGTTTGGTCGAAGAAAGGTGACCTTCTATCGGGCATCTTGAATGGGACGGGTTGTATGTGGCCTGCTTCTTTGAGTCTTTCAAATAGCTGGGTGCAGAATTTGGCTAATGGGGTGTAGTTTCTTTTGGGTCTTCAGTTGTTGTCTGTGCGAGGTCTTGGCGGGTAGGTATTGGTCTTTCTACTGTTCGGGCTTTGTGGATATGGTGGTCTTTGTGAAGGTGGATTTTGGAAGATGGATTGTGTGTTGTAGACTGGATAAGTGGGTGTTTTTGGAACATATGGGTTAGGTGGAAGTGGTGTTTGGTAGTAATGGTTATGGGTAGGAGAGTGGTCAAGTGATGCAGCAACGAAGGAAGCGTCATCCTTTTTTCTGCTTCAATGTCCCAATGCTACAAGTTTGCAAGGCCTTGTTAGTGGCTTGTAGTGCAGCCAAGCTAACAATCCTGCCAGTTTTCAATCCAACTTCAACCATGTCACCAATCTTGATCAAATATCCAAACTTCTTGTCTTAAATATTCAACATCTTGTCAAAGTATACATCCTCTTGTATGCGGATGAAAGTCGCCACTCTCTCTATGTCCTCCATTGGAGGTTGGACCTTAGCAGCTTCAGCTCTCCACCTGGTTGCAAACTCCCTAAAAGTTTCAGTAGGCTTTTTCTTCAGCTACTCCAGATAGAATCGATCAGGCATGGCATCAGTGTTGTGTCCGAAACTGTCAACAAAGTCTCCACATATTGCTTCCCAGCTTGTCCACTTCTTTGTTTGCTGATTTGAGTACCACACCAGTGCATCGCCTGTCAAGCTATGGTTGAATAACTGCATTCGAATCTTCTCATCATGTCCAACCCTTACCAGCTTGCTCTTTGGTGCCGTCTGAGTCTTCTCATGTCCATGTGTACATGTCGTGATCTTTGGTGGGTGAGGAAACGATTTTGGTTTTGACCTTGAAGGTAGGGAGATTTTTTTGCAGTTCTTTTGGTGGTGCGATGTAGGTGGGGTATGGGATGTGTTTTTCAAGGAATATTGGGTCTTTGCCATGAGAGCGGGAGGATTTTTTTGGATCAGTCATTCCATCAGCATGGACAAGAGGAACTCTGTTTTTCAACTCAAACATCCTTTGCTCCAGATTAGCATACTTCTCGTATGCGACAAAACCTTGGTTTCCAGGAGTTCCTCCTGCATTTTCAACTTTGTCAAACTCAGCCATGATATTATGTCTCGTCCTTGTCCTTGTCCTTGTAGGTAAAAGGGGAGGTGTTGGAATTGACCCTCTAGATCTCAACTGGTACTGTGGTTCGGCCAGAATGCACAAACCAAACTTCGGGGATTTGGGATTAAAGTAAACTTTAAAACAAGCAAAGAAAATAATGTGAGTAAGGAGTTAGAATATCGTAAATTCGTGTCCTAATATGCAAGGAGTTAGAATATCGTAAATTTGCGTCATTATATGCAGGGGACCTTTTTATGCAAGAGGTAGGCCTATCGCTGATTCGGAGTAATGTTTGCGCCAAATACGTCGTTTCGTTTGCTCGAGCATAATCAACACAAGTCTAAAAACCAAAAAATAACGAAATTTTATTTGATTTGTTTGGATTTATTACAATCACTAGTTTGAAAAAAGGAGAAGACAACGACTGACTGATCAAAAAGGGACAACTTGAAAAGAGAAACGACTCGACTAAGGTTGACTGGACTATGTGCCAAGCAAAAAGGCTCTCGGATCAAGCATCAGCTCTAACGTCTTCTCCCTCCTCCTTTTCCTCAGTCTCTTCTTTAGGTCCATTTGCTAAGTTTTCCAGGGGAGGGGCAGCAACTATCTCCAAAAGGTCCTTCCCGGCTTGCGTGTCACCCAAAGCTTTTGCGAAGAAGTCGCAAATTTCTACTCCCATTGTCTCTTTCTCTGCTAATGGTATTGCTTTGAAGTATTCTCCCAAACATTTGAGCAAGTTTTGCAAAATTCCAGCGACTTGTCTGGTTGTTGCTGTCTTGCCTATCAAGTACTTGAGTTTATCTCCTTTCATTCATTCCTTATATTTGCTCCTCATCTCCTTTTCTTGTGTTTTTCTCAACTCCTTCCTCTTTTGATCGAACTTGTGTCGCATTCTCTTGTACTTCTCAACAACACTTGGAGCTTCAGCTTTCCTTTTTAACGTAGTCTTTGATCGAAATTTCTCTCTATCTTCATTGAGCCATTGAGGATAGGTCAGTGGCGTGGGGATTCACATTGTTGTCTCGGCCGCGGAAAAACTTCATAGTTACCCTCCCTTCCCACACTGTCAATATTGTACCAACCATCAGGTGTTCAATGTCTTTTATGTCAACGTTGAAACTCCTTCCGTTTGTCAGCTTGGGGGTTTGTTGCGTCATTCCTACTTGACGAAGGATTCTTTGGGGAACGTAGTGGTGAGTTCCTCGGAATCCAAACAATGTCAAGAAGATAGTGTCTTGACCTTGCACAGAAACGGTGAAGCAAGCACAATTCTCTATTACCTATTGCACATCTTATAACTCTTCGAACTTGGCGTACCATCCTCTCATGTTTGCAGGGTCTTCCTATACTGTCGTGCCAGCCATGCGAGTGCTATGTGAGAGGTTGCCACTAATATTTGTCGCCATTGGCGCTATTGGATTAATTGTAACCTTGTGTAAGTGCTCTATCAACCACATTTGTAGCAGGAGGTTGCACCCTTAAAAGAAATCCGCTCATTTTCTACACTTGGTCAGAGCCCTGTAGATTTCTCCCACGATCATTGGAACCAGACTCACTTGGTGCTTGTAGGAACTTTTCCGCAGTCCTTCAACTACCCTTCCCAACCTTATGTCGATCTTTCCTTCTCTTTCGTGGAAGACCACACTTTCCAGAAAAGCAATGATGAAAGCAGTAGATTCGGTCCATTCCCAATATTAAATTTCCCATGCCCTTGTCAAATTGTGTCTAAGAGTTGGATATCCAAATCTAGAATATAGGAACTACAAGGTAATCTTTCCATCGCACACTCCCTCGACCTATGAGTCATAGGGAGCTTACTACAGCTCAATGAACTCCTTAGGGTCCACGTCTCGGGGGTAAATCATGGTCTTGGGCACAGGTTCTAACCCCGCCAAACCTCCAACTTCTTCTAACATCAGTGCCAACTCCAAACCATAGAAATGAAACACCGCCCATTTGTAATCCCAGAAATGTGTAGCAGCTTCGACTAGACCAGGCATTGCAGTGTAAGCCTTAAGGGCCACTAATTCTCCCAACATCTTTTGAACATGAAACCTGCTGACCACTGCCAAGTCTTCCCACCAAAGCCTGATCAAGTGAGGAGCTTAGAAGACGGTCTCAAAGTGAAGTGTGCCTCTTGAAGCCATAGTTTGAATACAAAACAAAAAAAAAGATCAAAATAATCCTATGATCTTGATCATACTTCAAGCAAACGATCAGTATTTTGCACAAACATTTCTTCGAATCTATGTGAGGATGCATTTTTGTCGTTTTTGGGTCAAGGACCCTTTCGACGTTTGGACGAGGTTTACTAATAGACTATGACATGCCAAAGACGTCTAGCCTTCCTAGGTTTATCATGATGCAAAGAAAATAGGTACGCATTTTATTGCCAATTGTTCTCATAAATTTCCAAAATAATTTTTTAAAATCAATATATGACGACTCTTTTGGAAACATGAAAAAATACAAAAGAAATGACACTAGACTAACCAACACGCTCCTCCTCCAGCCTGGCTCTCTTTGCTTCTCGGGCAACCTCCTTGACTTCCTCCATAGCTTTGGTTAAGTATCCCTAGGCCGCAACTAAGTGTATGATGTCTACTTCAGCATACTCTGAATTATACTGTTAAAGCTTTGTCCCCAATGCCTCTATCTTTCCTTCCAACTCTAATATACGCTTCCTCCACACTTCGATCTCTTCTTTGTTTTTTTTATCCATTTTAATAGCTTTCAACATGAACTCACGGTATCGAACTTGAGCCTCCGCTTCTCAGTCTCTTATGTCATTCCCTCGGCTTGGCCCTACTACCATATTTCCTTTTATGCTCGAACGCAACCAACTGATGTAATTTGGTTCGCATCCACCGTTGTGTCTGTTTAGCGCTAATGACTTCTCCCCCATGACTTGTCTACCTACCCAGGATTTCCTATGCTTTTGACTTTTTTGGACAATGTCTTCAGTGTAGTCGACCTGGTAGGCCTTCGTGTCCGGTATGAGTGGGATGATTTGCTTTCTCCCTGTTTGCCTCATCACCCTTAGTGGTTGATAGGATTAGAGGCCTCATAATTCTATAAGTATCACAAAATATGCCTTCTCAGAGTTGATAATAAAGTCTGATGAAGGGAACCAGGTGAACATCCACTGAATCAAATCCTCCATTATGTTTTCAAACAACCTTACCCATTTCTCTGTGCTGCTTGGCTGCTTGAATTTTGGAACCCCGTGCCGTTCTCTAATCACGTAATTTGAACCGGTTGGCTTGGATAACTCTTGCGCACCTTTCTCAAATGCTCCTTGAACCACACTTCCAATAGGAGATTACACCCTTGAAAATATTTCGCTCCTCTTTTGCAACAACCCAAAGCCCGATAAATGTCTACCACAATCATAGAGATTATATTGTAGCGATAACCATCAATCACGTTGAGCACTGCATCATTAACCATGATAAGCCTCGATCATATATTGTGATTCAAACTTTCAGGAAACACCATTATTCCTAGGAAACAAATGGCAAATGCAAAGGGTCTAGCTCTCCTCCAGTCACCGTAGGATTTCAATTCTTATTTACGGTCATCGAAAGCACCCAAATACCCGAACCTGTTGCAGAGATAGGAAAAGGGTATTTTCTTTTATTGTAAGAACTCCACATTTACACTTGCTACCATCCCTAATTTGTCATGAAACTCCTCATGTGTAGGGATGTTGGGAGCCAAAATGCGACTCTCTTTCCACTGATGCTTATCTAACCCCGAATGTGATATGAATCCCCCTATATTTTCCAGCAAAGGCGTTAATTCGATATTCCCAAATCTAAACACATTTAGTTTTTCATCCCTGAATGACACCGACGCTTCAATCATTTCTCTATATGGTTCCATTTCTAACAGAGAAACCAAATGACCTAAATGTTGGCGTACTTCGATTTGTTCACCCAATGACAAATTATTCCACCAGTTAGTCCACACAGGAGGTACGCTCATAGTCATTCCAGAACGAAGAAATTTTTGACTCATGATGACCTGAAAGAAAAAAGAAAATAAATGATTAAAAATCCCCATCCCCTTTTGAGAATAATTAGGCGATCAAAAATGCGTATTTATTTTCGTCTCACTTTTCTTTTCTCTTTTTTTTTCATTTTCTTTTCTTCTCTTCTTTTTCTTTCTCTCAAATGAACATAAGCATGTCCAAACGTTCCTTCGAGTTTAAAAACCCATCAAGTTGTCTGAACAAGTTGAAGAATAGTTGGCTTTTAGGAAGCCCTTCCTGCGGCATGATGCATGCATATTACATTTCAAGAGTGATGTAATTCCTGACGCGGTTCCCCAAGGTGGATGACCAAGGAGTGGGATCATTTGAAATCGCTGGTTGTACCACCGACGAACTATATCTCAAATGTCCCTACTAAAAGATTTTTTGAGGTGGAACAACCGTGAGATCCACGTAATCGCCTGTTTGTGTGCAAAGTGTCATTTTCCAGAAGTAGAGGAGTATGAGTGAAGTATGCCAATATTACAAATTTCAAAAGGTATGCAATAATAAATAAAGAAAACAACAAAAGGAAACAAGTTAATAAACAATAACACTGACACGACCCGAAATCCGTCTAGGCCGTGCGGGCAGCCGACATCCTCTCCTAGACCCGTCGGGCAAACCCTTACTAATTAATTTAGGAAAATAAATATAATTCAATTCATAAATAAGAACAAGACTTAAAAAAATCACAGACATACTGATACCTCTAAGCTGTACAAAAGAAATTACAGCTGACTACCCAACATACTAGGTTTAGGGCTATCCAGACTAGACATCTAAGAGTACAAAAGAAGACAGATACCTCCTGAAGGGTGCAAAATGCAACTGAAATAATAACTAATAAACTGGTGGCCATCCAGAATAAAAGCTGCCTCACCCTGACAGCTGAAGTCGTCTTCGCTCCTTCACAACGTGGCGAACTCCTTCCTGGAGTGAACCTGCCGAAACGAAATAGATAGACAAGAAATAAACAACAAACAAGGGTGAGTCAAAAGGACTCAATAAGTAGGGCAGACTAGCCACCTCAAAGAATAGGATAGCTAGCCAGGGAGAAGAAACAGATAAACCAAATTCCTCTTATTTAAATTATAAAAAGGCAGAGCCAGGTAATAACCGGAAATACGTATGAAACAATAAACTCAACCAGGAATACAAGCCAGAAAAATATCAACAATAAGCAATGCAAGTATAAGCAAAACAGTAGTTATGTATCACAAATCTACATAATGGGATGAAATGAAATGAAATAAAATATGATGCAAAGGGTCACATGTGATAAATGAATGGAGTGGAATCCTCCTGCCCCGAGGGCGGAATCCTCCTGCCTCGAGGGCGGAATCCTCCTACCCTCAATATGATGCAATGGAGCGGAATCCTCCTGCTCCGAGGGCGGAATCCTCCTACCCTCAATATGATGCAATGGAGTGGAATCCTCCTGTTCCGAGGGCGGAATCCTCCTACCCTCAATATAATGTAATGGAGATTCCGAGGGCGGAATCCTCCTACCCTCAATATAATGCAATGGAGCGGAACCCTCCTGCTCCGAGGGCGGAATCCTCCTACCCTCAATATAATGCAATGGAGCGGAATACTCCTGCTCCGAGGGCGATATCCTCCAACCCTCAATATAATGCAGTGATAACCCTTCACCAGCGCGGGACTCTCATCGACTACCGGGAAGTATATGTCAACTCACAGCTAGAGTACAATGCTCAGATCCTCAATGCAATACCAACAACAGGACATAACATATAGTATACAATGTAAATCCAAAGCTAAGGCGTAAGAGTATGCCTATCGGCAGCTACACACACAAGGAACACGTGGTAGAAAAGCTAAGGCGTAATGAGGTGCCTCAAAAGAAATGCATATAAACACTTACCTCTTTCCAAAGTTAACACTGTCAACCAACAAACACTTTATCCTTTGGTTTCATTGTCAAACGATCCCACTCTATTCAATAAGCAGAAAACTATGTCAAATTAGGCTAAAGGCTTTATTCCTCACATCTTAGGGCAATCCGGTTAGGAACCTGATACTCTATTCGAATACGCAATACGCAAGCCAGGTCTATGTATAGGGTTTATGGTCACATAACCAAACCCTAAATAAATTACATTTATATGTTGCCTATAACTCACTGAGTACGAATATATAGTCACTTTCATTATCGGGGTCCAATTGACCCTCTAAACTATCAGTTGAACATATTAAAACGATGTCTAATATCCCAATTTTTACCGTCAAAATATATTCAAATACACGTAATAAACTCAAATAATATATTAAGATCCTTACCTGAATGTTTCGGAGTGAAAATTCTATCTTTTCTCCGACTCTTTTCTCATTTTCTGGCATTTTTATTTGCTGCATTTCTCAGATTTTCGAATCTGCTTCTCCGTTCCTTTTTCGTTCCTTAACTCTAAAGGTAATGGCATATATATATATCAGCCACCGCCTAACTTTTGTCTTCTTTTCCTTTTTTTTTATATAATTTCTTTTCTTAACGAAAATTAAAATGGTATCCTACGATATTTGAAATAATCCCAAATTTCGCATACAAGTTATACAAAATATATGTAACATACTTGCTAAGGCGGATCTCAAATCGGACTTCCGAAACTCAATATGCAAATTAAATGAAAAAATGTCAAATTATTTAACTTTCTGCATTTTAGCGGAGACTAGCCGAACAACATCGAAATTCACTTTCGAAAAATCAAAAAAGTCACAAATAATCATACGAACCTAACGGCGCTTTCGGATTTGGAATCGGAGCTCATTCGCCAAAACCGAGCTCGAAAATCTCTTTTTAATATTTATCAACAATAAAAACTGAACCCTTCCTCCGATGCCTACCAAACGAGCTCTGATTTAGCTCAAATTTTACAGACAGGTCCTAATGGACATTACAAATATTTTAAAATTATCGGCACGCCAATCGGAGTCTTAACTTTCGAAACGACTGACCGAGGTCGTTTCAAACAATAATAATAGACAATAAATTCCAAAAATAAAACTTGTTGTGGTTAGGACTTTGAATATCCCCAGCAGAGTCGCCATTCTGCCTTACCCACCTTTTTACCTAACTCGGAGTGAGTTAAGGATCGGGCTTGACTGGATAACTCGTTTGAGTTTGAAATTGGAGTCGCCACCTAATATAAGTTTTCTAAGGTGTATTAGGTCACCTAAATGTGTAAAGTCGGGTCTTGTTCAATAAAAATACATTTCCAGATATTCGAGGGTAAGAAGTCCAAGTGTCTCAGGGAAGAAGGTGTTAGGTACTTCCCCGAGTCCCACAAAAAGTGGTTCCCGTCTGAGCTATTACTATTGGGATTTCAAAGAGGTCATAAAAAAATATTAACAATATTTATAAATTGTCTTACTAACTTAAGTGGCTAAAAGTGCAACTAGTCCAACAAACAGGTTTATTTATGCAAACAGTTTAAAGGGCATGGATGACTAAGAATTGGGCTTTCGAAATTTTGCCGAAATGGCCTAAGCCCAATGCCTAATCGCACATTTTGCCTCAAGTTTCACAAACATCGACTAAGCTAGGCTAACATTGTAAACAGTGTTTCAAATCAGTGTATTTGCGTAATTTCAGTTTTAACAAACTTTTGCAAAAATGACCAAAATATTTTCAGCTTTTAACACAAACCAAATTGGGATTATTTTGTAAAGAAAACGTTAGCCATTCCGGTTATGTGTGAGTTGACATTAATTTTTGAGCCCTAACCTTAATGGTTATTCGCTTTTGGGGATCACTTTTGAAAGACATATGTAGGGGCTGTTTTTGAAATTGGTGTTCACAAAACACACAAATGCACATAAAGGGCTTCGCACATAGGTATAGATATGTATAAGTATGCAATACATGATTAATTGATACATATAACTTTAGAAGATACATACATATATATATATATATATATTTATTTGTATAGTCGACCCCAAGCTTATACTCCCCCTATACACTATTAGATTAGTGTATAGGAGATTCAAGTTTTGAAAAAGATGATTTTAACATCTAAACAGGCCATATTTTTGAAATGGTGATTGGGCATGTGTTAACAATGCAAGAAGGGTAGTCCAGCTTTTAAAGAAATGGTCGAGTTTTAAGAAATCATCACACAAAAAGCCCCTACTCTTAAAGTTCCAGATTTTACATGAGATACTTGCTGAAATTTTATAGCGTCAGTTTTGAAGAAAGGCATCACATACGAGAAATGAGCAATCCTGGTTCGCAGCTAACATTGTGCCTAAGTTTCATGCAGTTTTACAAACTTTATGGAACATGATGCATAGCAAATAAAGGAGAGGTTAGGAAAGGCTCATGTGTAGCAAAATACATAGCTTCATTGCTATCTCTCTGTTTTATAGCAACGATAATACATACAGGGCACCCTAACAAATACAATTAAAGGGGGGAAAAGCTATTCACATAGGTAGACCAAAAGAAGGCAATGTTAGGAGCCTTTGTAATGAAGGTCTGTCTTGTTGAATATTCATGTTTAGAGCCTACTATTAGACATTTTCAAGCCAACCAAAATAACTTGCATAGAGGAAACATGGTATGGCTTTGCCAGCCAGCCTAGAATGTCTAAAGACAATCATGCACGCAGTTCACATAGGGTGGAATACCATGCTTCAAAGAAGGGGAAAGAGATAAATGTACAACCTTAGGATTTTCTGAAAATAATGCACAGAATGAGAGTATAAACAGCTATGAGGGTAGCAAGGAAACTATCCCCAATAAGGGTAAAGGTTTCTTATTTTGAGTAAGCAAAGAGTGAGCCAGAGAAGAAGGATATATTGCATGTGTTTTCTGTGTATTTCAGTGTATGAGTCGTGTCCCTATTGTGAGACCAAGAACTAGTTTATATAGGTGAGGGGTGAGGGTTTAAATTCAAAAGGGTACAACCCAAAAAGGTAAGGGGGAATAGTTTTCCAAAATTAAAAAGGATGTTATTAGGTCCTCTTTCCAAATATTAGGCAATCAGTCCCCTAAACTAAGGGAAAACAAGATCTTATACAACTATGGTTTCTTCTTCTTAACCTTAACAAAGTGTAGGTTCAAATCAGTGTATGAAACATGTTTTAGACTAATTTAGTTTCGAAAATCTCTTACTTAATTCACCAAGCTCCAAACAAGTTCTAATTGATATTGTATCAATTATCAAAATAACTTTCCATTCCATCATCAATAGGGACTTCAAATTAGAAAAATTAGAATTCATCTAATCATGCTAATCAAACTCCCTTTCAAAATTCAAACTAGGAAAATATGAATTCACAAGGATAGTGTAAAGCAGGATGAACACAATCAGTTTCTCAAGCTGTCACGATTCTAAACTTAAACCTAATGGAGGTCATATGGAATTCACACTACAAACATGTCAAACTCAACATATCACAGATTAAAATAATGTTCAAACTAATCGGTGATCTAAAAGAGTTGCGATTCATGCGAATTAATTAATTAACAAGGTAAACAACGAGTAAATTAATTCACAGAAAGAACTAGGCAATTTTAGGCATTATATCACAAAGGTTCGAGAATTTTAAAAAAAAAAAAGTTAAGGGTTACTCGTTTCGTCGTTAGGTCGAGCTTAAATTAACATCTTTCAACCAGGGATTTCCAATTTCAACTTAGCTCTTCCATCTAAAATGTGTGAGAGTTCCCTTTGTAACGTATTTCAACCAGTGCATGGGTTTTCCAGTGACAGCAATTGATCGATGAAAGGGGGTTGGGTTTTGACCTCCGTCAAATGGAAAAATTGCTATAGGGGTTATGTTGCGGACAACAGGAGGAGTAAAAAAACATAGGTTTCATCGTCTTTGGTGGCCGGAGGTGGCCGCAATTGTCCATTGACAGTGATGGCATTAAGTTTAGACGAGAGGGAAATGTTCATTGTCCATTAAGTTTAGACGAGAGGGAAATGAGAGGACGGGGCGGCGGGTGTTTCTGAGTGGAAATGAAAAGAATTAGGGTTTGGGGTGTGGGTTGTATTATTAAAAATGGAAAGTGTATCTTTGGTCGATGGATTAGCCACTTGGACTATCTGGATTAAGCCACATAAGTGTAATGTGGAGTGTATGTGGCATGAGTGCTGAGGTGTATGTATATGTGTATACAAGTGTATAAAATGTGTGTAAAAGTCTATAAACATGTATAAAATGTGTGTAAAACTGTAAAAAAAAATAAAAAATTAATTTTAAAAACACTAAAAAAGATAAAATATTATTTTGCGATTTTGTCAAAAATAGAAGTAATTGCAAAATTTATAATTGGTCATGAACATTTTGTAACATAGTCGTAACTTGTGCCAATGTCTTTAAAAATAACTTAATTGGCGTGCTTATGTGAAATAATGATTTTGAATAGGGTTTAGAGTGAAGATAATTGTATGGTTATCAGTGCAATTTTGTCTGAAAAATTGCTATTGAAACAGGAGGGACAAAATTGGGTGTCAACAGGGACCTTTCGTTCGAGCTTATGTGTGATACTAGCGATGTAGCTTTGGGGTTCGTGCTTGTCCAAAGAGTTGAGAAGATGTTTCATCCGATCTACTATGCTAGTAAGCCAATGAATAGGGATCAATTAAACTATACGGTGATGGAAAAAGAGTTATTGGCCATTGTCTTTGCTTTTGAGAAATTCTTATCTTACTTGGTGGGTTCAAAAGTCATTGTGCACACCGATCATTCCGCCATCCGGTATTTGATGGCCAGGAAGGACTCCAAAGAAAGGTTGATAATGGATGCTCTTACTACAAGAATTTGATCTCGAGGTGCTTGATAGAAAGAGAAACGAGAATCAAGTGGCGGACGACTTATCCCATTTGGAGGAGGAGGGTCACCCAAAAGAAATCCTTGAGATCGATGATTCTTTTCCCGATGAGAAAATATTGGCGGTATCTCTAGAAGAAAATCCTTGATGAAGCGAGGTAAAATCGTCGTGCCGCGGCATTAAATCAAGCGCTTCTTCGGAGGCAACCCAAGGTTTGCTATTAATAATTTTAATTTTAGTACATTAGTTATGTTTTTAATATTTTAGTTAAAGTGTAAAAATTTCGCGTGAAGTTATTTGATAGTTGCATTTGATCTTGGTTGAGTGGCGTCAGTGCAAGAACAATACAAAGGAATGTGTGAAAAAGGGTACTTAGCCCAAGGAAAATGGAAAGGCAATGGAAATGTGCGATGGAACCGCCGATGGAAGGGTGGAAAGACTTTTGCGGTATGCCGAAACATGGGCAGATCGTCGGTGCATGCAGTGAGGAAAAAATTTCTGCGGGTTGGAGAGGTATCCAGCCGGTCAATCTGTAAATCATTGATCGAACACCCCCCGAATGTACTGCGGTCCACCGACTCCTGCACTAAAAATGGGACTTATGACAACACCGCCAAGAATTTGGCTCCCAGTCGAACAAGCGGCGTACCGCCACTTCAATGGGCCAACTCGAGTCAATTGACTATAAAAGGCCCCAGGTAAGTTTTTCTTTTTACTTTTCACATTCCAACCGTGAAAAAGTTTTCACCCACTTATTGGAAAACACTATTCTGGCCGTTCCCATCCACAACAAACACTGCATAACACGTGTGCACACCGAATTTCACCGACACCACCATCCCTTCAACCCAGTTCTCATTTTTCAACAGATCCGGTAAGAAATCGACCCTAATTTTTAACTTTTGTTAATTTAAGCATGGGGGTAGGCTAAAACATCATGTTGGAGTGGGGGTTAGTGAATTTCATGTTTTTTCACTTGAACACTTAGGAAAATCTAAGTACCGTGGTTCTAGGGTTTGTTCTTGAAATTGCTTAAATGATATTTAAACCCCATAGTGTGTATCTTTGCTCTAAATTATTATTGAGTGAAGAAAGGGGTAGAAGAAGAGAGTAAAAGAAGGAAATAACCAAAATGAACTCAAAAGAAAACCGTGAACATACCTTGTTCTGCTTGATGTCTTGAAAAGACTTGAACTTGGTATGACTTTTGATTGAATTTCAATTGAAAAATTGGTTGAAAATGTGGTCTTGTTCTTGAGAGAGAGTTTGAGCATAGTGAGAAGTTGAAAGGACCACTTCGGTGTGTGTTTGGGGGTGTTAAAGGAAGTGGGAATTGAATATTTTTGGATCTGTTCAATACTGGATTGAAATTTTGAAAATGATTCGACAAATCGTCGATTAGGAATGTTGTTGCAAATTGAAGTATGGAACATACTCGCGGTTCTGCAGTTTCAGTTACAGCCCCGCCAGTGCTCACAGTGGCAAAGAAAATTGGGCGGTCAAAATGTTAAAGCCCGTCTCCCAATCGGAGGCCGCCAATTCAATTCCGCAAAACCTTCGACGAATCGCCAAATGGTTTCCTACTTCCGCCGAATTAATTCGGGGGGCCGCCGAATCTACTATCATGCTAAATTTCTTTTGTCATATTGCTTTACTGTATAGCTTCTTTCTTAAGACTTCATGCGTGGTAGTTTAGTGTAGTGTAGTGTAACTTACGAGTAGTGTAATGTAGAACATCATGTTCTAATCCATTATTTGGAGTGAACTTGTTTAGGTACAAAATGGGAAAACATCAAGCAAAGAAAACAATGGACCATGTCCACCCCTTATCTTCCAAGAGAAAGAAAGAGAGCACCACAAGGAAGATACAAGAAACCTTAGCCAAAACTCGTGTAGCAGAGGAAGCATATAAGAAGGGCAAAGCCAAGGTGATCCCTAAACAAGCAAAGAAGAAGTCAGCTCCTGAGCTAGAGCCTTCTATCCTCATATACTCAAGTGATGATGGCATTGGGTCTGCTGCTGAAGACTGGGCTGAAAAAGGAGTACAAATCATGCTAGATCTTGTAAAGGACCCTTCGAGGAGAAGAAAAATCATGAAAAGCCAGTTCAACAACAAGCCAGACGCAAAAGCCATCCACCCTGAGAAAATGATGCAAGTGGAATGGGCCAAACTGTATGGAGAATAATTCTATGGTGAGATCAAAAGAAGAAAATGGGATTTCTTGCTACAACCTCCAGGCCTACAATGAAATCATGGTAAGGGATGACAAAAGTGAGCAGAGTGAAAGTCTAGTTCAGTGATAAGGAGATTAATGAAGCATATGGGCTGACACCACCAAAAGACCAATGGGAATATGAGAGAAAGGATGGAATATGGAAAAATCAAGAAGACAATTTGAGGGCATCGCTAGTAGCTATAATTTCTGTACCAGGAGTCATACCAACTTGGCTGGACCCAAGAACTGAGATCAAGAAGAAGGATTTGAGCTTAATTGCTAAGGGATGGAATGCTGTGAGAAGCAGCCGGTTCTTCCCTTCCTTGAATTACACAAGGATCACCAATGAGAAAGTTGTTCTTATTGCATCAATTATGAACTACTATGAAATTGATGTAGGCAAGATCATTTGTAAAAACATCAAGGGAAAGACTCATCAGACCTCCACAGCTTATGGGTTCCCATGCTTACTCACCAAGTTGATGAAGAGTGTGCCCATGTTACTTGAAATTGATCACTTGACAGATGCCACCGGAACAATTGATCTCAAGAGGATTCAAGATAATGAAAAGGCTTATCAGACATCCAATGCTTATGGGTTCCCATACCTACTCACCAAGTTAATGAAGAATGTGCCCATGTTGCTTGAAATTGATCACTTGACGGATGCCACCGGAATAGTTGATCTCAAGAGGAGTCAAGATAATGAAGCGAAAGAAAGAGAGAAAGAAGTTGAGATGGATAAAGAAGAAGTGAAAGTTGCACTCCCTCAAGGGGTGAAGAAGTTCCCAGTCAGAAAATTCCACATTCCTCCTCGAATAATGGAGGAAGTCTCTGCACGGCAGTTTGAGCTCTTCCAAGTACCTGAAGTCCTCAGGCAGATCAATGACAAACTCTTGGGTCTTGATACCAAAATGACATACCTCAAAGGACCCTCGGCTGATTTGGAAAAGGCTCTCAAACCTATGGTAGATGCGATCAAGAACTTTACAAAAGCTATGGAGGACAACACTAAAGCAATGAAGGATGTGAAATCAAGGATCACAGACTTAGAGCACTCCGAATATAAAAACAATGTTGGAGCTCAGTTCACTCAAGATATAATTGACAAAAATGAAGAAGGATGAGGCCACCCAAGCTATTAGTGACGAAGAAAATGAGGGTAATGAGGAAGAAGAAGAAGAACGTGATGAAGAATCCCAAGGTAAGAATGCCACGGAAGAACATCAGTTTCCAAAGGTTAAAAGAGATCCAAAGGTAGTGCAAGCAGAAATTCTAGCAAGCATAGAGAAGCACAAGTCAAGAAGAGACAAGAGCTCAAGAGGCAAAGAGAAAAGCTAGAAACAAAAGAAAAAGAAGATGACAGAGAAAAGAGGGGAAAACAAGTGAAAAGGGAAAAAGTGGGTGACAAAGAAGGTGACTCTAAAAATGAAGAAGCACAAAAGTCATATGCAAGAAGATAAAAAGTGAGAAGAGTTAGAAATAAGTGGAAGAGAAAGAATGAGAGAAAAAGAAAAGTGAAGAAGAAGAAAAAATGAGAAGAAAAAGAAGGAAGAAGAGGAGAAAAGAAGAAGGGAGATAGAGAAGAAGAAGAATAAAGAATAGGAGGACAAGAAGATGAAAGATAGCGAAAAGAAGGGAAAAGTGGAGACAAAAGAGGAGAAAGAAAGAAGGAAGGAGAATGAGAGAAAACAAAGAGAGGGGGATAGGAGAAAAATGGAATAGGATAGGAGAAAAATGGAATAGGCAAAGGCACTTGAAGCAGCAAAAGTAATGGAAGCACAACTTGAGAGGCTACATGAGACAAATTTAAAGGCCATGACTGCTACACCAGCTGCACCATCATCCTCAGCTCCCAAGGAAACAATCCAAAGTCCGGCAAATGAGAAGGACAAGGCCCCTCCACCATCATCATTATTATCTATTTAGGGAGAACTCTCATCCCTTTACCTATCTACAGATTGTATTTTAGTGTTTTGATTAGTTGCTTGGGGACATAGCAACTTTTTATGTTGGGGGTGGGATATTATTTTGATTGATTGTCCTAAACTATCCTTGTTATCCTTGTTGATACTTTAATTTGGTAGTTTAATTTGGCATGTTTTTAATATCTTGTCTTTAAATTCTTGTATGTTTAATTTCCTAATGTAGTTGTTTTTTAATTGATGAAAATAAAAACCCAAAGTCATTGAAAAATTAAAAAATTCAGACAAAAGTGAAAAATTCCAATATTACACAATGGGTACTCCCATGAACTACGCTTGGGATGTTGCCTCTTCTCCTCGGATTCACACTTCTTCTGATACGTATGCAATCTTCATAGAACTCATTCCACTTGGGCCCGAAACAACAACTACCTCCATTGTATATACCACTAGTGTAAATATCTTAGGATAGTAAACAACTTTCTTGATTTTTCTTTTACTCGGTTCTTCTCCAAGAATGTAATTCTTTTGAACCAGACACTTTTTATGACTTAATCGTAGTTGTGTCATTCCGTCCTTGTTTTGTGACTTGTTTGGTACCAACATGTTAGGAACACACATGACAAAGTTAGTGGATTGATTGGTGAGAGTTATGCCTGTAACTTTTAGGTTCTTTTGATAACTCTACGCATGTGTAGTATAGGCTAATTCCTTACTCTAGTGCTTGTGAAAAGTTAATGTTCTTGTCTCTTGTCCCTTGTGCTATATATGGTGAGTCATTGCTCTAGCTTGTAGTTGCATATACTTGTTAGAACTTGGCTTGTGTGCCCTTCTAATGGATAGAATATCATGTTGGTAATGGATAGGATAATAGGCATTTTGACACGACCTGAAATCTGGTTAGGCCGTGCGGGCACCCGACATCCTCCCCTAGACCCATCGGGCGAACCCTTATCAATTAAATTAGAAAAATAAATATAACAATTCATAAATAAGGACAAGACTTAAAAACAACACGGACATACTGATACCTCTAAGCTGTACAAAAGAAATTACAGCTAACTACACAACATACTAGGTTTAGGGCTATCCAGACTAGACATCTAAGAGTACAGAAGAAAACAAATACCTCCTGAAGGGAGCAAACTGCAACTGGAATAATAAACAATAAACTGGTGGCCATCCGGAATGAAAGCTGGCTCACCCTGACAGCTGAAGTCGTCTTCGCTCCTTCACAACGTGGCAAACTCAATCCTGGAGCGAACCTGCCGAAACAAAATAGATAGACAAGAAACAAACAACAAACAAGGGTGAGTCAAAAGGACTCAATAAGTGGGGCAGACTAGCCACCTCAAAGAATAGGATAGCTAGCCAGGGAGAAAAGAAACAGATAAACCAAATTCCTCTTATTTAAATTATGAAAAGGCGGAGCCAGATAATAACTAGAAACACGTATGGAATGACAAACTCATTAAAAACCGGGAACGTAAGATAGCCAGAACATATAGGTATCCCGAACATATCATCAATCAGAAATACATCCTGTTGCGGCGTGCAACCCAATCCATATATTCATCCTGTTGCGGCGTGCAACCCGATCCATATATTAATACCGCTGCGGCGTGCAACCCCATCCCGCAACCCAGAATACGAGCCAGAAATATATAGGCAAACTGAGATAAGTCCACGACATAGTGTACATACCGCATACATAAAACACAACACAATACACACAATAGTCAGTATGCGGTGTAATGAGCTGGGATGAATGCGGTACAATGCAATGCAGTCACATATGCCTGATACCTATCTCCGGCGCGGGACTCTCATCGCCTACCAGGAGATATATACAAGATGACCCTTCACCGGCTCGGGACTCTCATCGCCAACCGGGAAGTATATGCAATGCTCAAAACCAGAGTGCAATGTTCATATGCTCAATGCAATACCAACAGGGCATAACATATAATATACAATATAAATTCAAAGCTAAGGCATAATGACTACGCCTATCGGCAGCTACACACGTAAGGAACACGTGGTAGAAAATCCACGAGGCCAGGTGCCTTAAAAGAAATGGATATAAACACTTACCTCGTTCAAATGCGACTCAACAACCATTTTGTCCTTTGAATTCATTGCCAAACGATCCAATAAGCAGAAAAATATATCAAATTAGGCTAAAGACTTCATTCCTCACATCTTAGGGCAATCCAGTTAGGAACCTGATACCCTATTGGCATAAACAATACGAAGTCAGGCCTATGTACAGGGTTTAAGGTCACATAATTAAACCCCAAATAAATTACATTTATATGTTGCTCATAAGTCACTGAGTACGGATATATAATTAATTCTATTATCGGGGTCCAATTGGCCCTTTAAACTGAATTTATTAAAACGATGTATAATATTTCAAGTTTTACCGTTAAAACATATTCAAACACACGTAATAAAATCAAACAATGCATTAAGATCATTACCTGAATGTTTCGGGGTGAAAATACTATTTTTCTCCGGCTCTTTTCGCATTTTCTGGTATTTTTTTTTTCTGTTTACCTTTTCCATGTCTCTCGTTCTCCTCTCCTCTGTTTTGTAGAATTTAAGCTAAGGGATTAACAACCCCTTAGCACCGCCTCTTCAATTGTTTTGTTTCTTTCCTTTTTGTCTTTTTGTATTTAGTCTTTTGTCTTTTTTTTTTCTTTTTTTTTTCTTTTCTTAACGAAAATTAAAACGGTGTCCTACGATATCCGAAATAGTTTCAACTTTTGCATACAAGTTGTACAAAATATATTAACATACTCGCGAAGGCGGATCTCAAATCGGACTCCTGAAACTCAAGATGCGAATTTAAATTAAAAGAAGTCAAATTATTTAACTTTCAGCATTTTAGCGGAAACTAGCCGAACAACATCGAAATTCACTTTCGAAAAATCACAAAAGTCAAAAATAATCATACGAATCTAATGGCACTTTTGGATTTTGATTCGGAGCTCGGCCAAAACCGAGCTCGAAAATCCTTTTTTAATATTTATTGACAATAAAAACTGAAACCTTCTTCCAATGCCTACCAAACGATGTCTGATTTAGCTCAAATTTTACAGATAAGTCCCAATGGATATTACGAATATTTTTAAATTATCGGCACGCCAATCGGAGTCCTAACTTCCAAAACGACTAACTGAGGTCGTTTCACATTTCTTTGACCCGTTTGAGCCTTTCAAGCCTACCAAATGAAGTTAACCCATAGTTAACCAAATTTGAGCCTTAATACCCTTGTTTTGTTAGCCACAGTACTAGCCCAGACAAATTCTAAGTGCTTAATAGCACTAACCTTCTCTTGGCCCTATCTCTTTGAATCATTGAAAGAAGTGCAACTTAGACTAAAATCTAAGTTTGGGGGAAGGGAGTAAGGAAGTGAAGGCTAAGTGGCTCTTTAAAAGAAAACCTTTAAAGAAAATTTGCAGCGGAAGAAGCAAATCAAGAAAAGAACCAAAAAATAAAAAATAATAATAACAAAATGCAAAAAGAAAAAGAACAAAAATAGAAAATAAAAGCAAAAAGAACAATAAGAGCCAGAAAGAAATATTATGAGTGAAAATTGGGAAATAAGAGCTACATATGAAAATAAAAGCTCAAAATAAGATGAATGAAAAGATAATATAGTGCCCAAGGAGGGAGATTAGTCATTTTGCATCCAAAATTATATCCTACCTATATCCAAAAGCCAACATTGTAACCATAGAATTCATATTTGATCCTTGGTCAATTGATGTGAAAGAAATGACAAGTGACACTATACCCAAGCCTATGGCATTGCATGTGCATTACTTGCATTCTTTTGCGAGAGTGAGGGGTTAAACTCAAGGGTCCCTTTTGTTTAAATTATATTGTGAGATGGGGACCCATTCCTTGCGGTGAGAGCACTAGGGGACTTGAGACTTGAGGGTGCAACTATATGAGCTTTAGGTGAGTTGAGTAAGTCTTTGTGCTATACATGTTTTAGTTATCACTAGAAGCTCTAGTTGATATAGTTGTAACTTTGGTACTTGTGGTTGATTGGTTGGATTCTCATGTGTTAAACTAAATGTTGGTACCAACCAAAGTCATAAACCTTTTCTTACCTAAACCCATTATTGAACTCAATCCTGGTATAGAAATTGTGGACATTAATGTTGCTTAAGGACAAGCAAAATCTTAAGTTTGGGGGAGTTGATATGTTGGTATTTTGCGCTTAAATACAACTCTTTTAGATTAGTTTTCATGTCCTTAATCCTTATTATTTGTGTAAACCTTATGTTTATCTCCATGTTTCAGGAAACTAATAAGAATCAATGTGCAAAGCCAAAAGAAAAGAAGAAAATATCAAAAACAAGTACAATTTGGCTATAAATAAAAAATATGGAAATCATGCAGCAAAGGGATTAGTGCCTCGCCGAATCACCGTCTAAAGAGAAGAAGTCACCCGCCTGAAGAGGAGAGAGTTCAAGAGCTCAAGACCACTCCATTGAACCAAAGGGGCGGACCACCTGATCACTTGCTGAAAGCATTCAGCGACTCTGCAGAAGTAACGGCGAGCCTGCTAGTAGTCACAGTGAGCTTGGAATATCTGCGGGAAGCTAGAGATATCCGCCACTTGAAACGCAACCCCGCCAGACTTAAACAGCAGAAAAAGACAAAAAGAGTTGGCGTCTCCTTCCGCGGTTGCACAAGATAATAGGCGGTCCATCCAGTAACCAGCAGCCTAATGAAAAATAAGGATAAATGGCAAACTTGTAAATATTAGTTTAATTTTCAAACCCACGCCTATAAATAGACCATTATGCCTCCAAGGCACATATACCTGTTTTTAGCTTTAGAATATTACTTTTGAACTTTTGAATATTCTTGGAGGCAAGCAAGGGTTTCTAACACCAAATTTTATAAGGATTTCATCTTTTATATATATCATTTCATTCCTTACTATAATTGTGTTGGACCCTTTGATGAGTAGCTAAACTCAAACCAGGGGTTTATTCATGATGACTTGGTTGTTTTAACTTAAAACTTATTTTTAATCTTATAAAATCTATGGATTAAGGTGAATCTAGTTCTCTATCGTACTTTTCTTGACTAGGGTTTGAGGCACGACCGTACTTGAACCTAACCCTAATTTGTTTTCATCACCCAACGGGGTTACAGGCATGGGCTTATAGGAACTAGTGAGCATTTGGGTTAATTAGCTCACAAGCCTACCCCATCTAAAGAGAAAGACCTAAAAAGGTCGGGTCTTTGGACTAGGGTTTTATGTGCCTCTTTATTGATCCCAACAGGCTTAATGAGCTAGATCTTCTTTATCCCTAACGGATTTTGAGGGTTATAATTGCGGTCTGACCATTTACATTACCTATATGATGTATAAGGTTAAATGAAGTATTAAGTTGATGAACCTTATCGGAATGGGTAAACCCCTAGCGCATTCTTCATATTTTACAAGTATTGAAAGTGAAAAGTTGATTGTATGCTTTTATTGTCAATTGTTGTTTATTGTAGTTGTAGTCGTAGTTAATTCAATATTTACACTCTTATACTTAGGAATACACGAACAGCTCGTACAACTTATGTTATTCAATTTAAGACTAATAGATTACGAGCTAGCTCCTTGAGATTCAACCCCGACTCTCATTCAGGTACTATCATTGACAACTGCCCCACACCTTCAGAGGTAATTGGATTGAGCGTCGATCAACCGTTCAGGCGGTACGGGCATAGGACAAAGAGCATACATCTTGCCGCCTTAGAGTTACAGTTTCCTAGTTAGGGTTTCGTATATACCACCGCCTTGACTTATAGGCCCATAGCCTTATTAGTATTTGTATTTTACTTTAATTATGATTGGATATCCACTACTATTAATTCCCCTCCTTACATTGTATTATACAACAGCGCGATTCGCCACAGATTCCGGCCATTCTCAAGGAATAAGACTACTTTAATTTTCTTTTTCATTATTTTTCTCTTTTACTTATTTACTTTTTCATCGTATTTACTGTATTGATTGTGACCTCATTGTAAATTAATTGTTTAACCTAGGCGACCGATTTTAGGCATAAAAAGTAAGGACCGAAAAACCGATGGTCCGAAATTTTTTAAGATCAGACCGAAATTTTTTACGAGCTAGCTGCAACTTGTGAAAATTATAGAGGAACTGCTCCAGCTACATGTTTTATTTTCTTACCTAAAAATATCTAATTTTTGTTGGTTAACTCTATTGATCTGGTCGAGCTTGTCATGGATTTGAGATGTTTAGTCGTAAGACATTGGTTATGAAACATTTAATATTCCAGTTCTGAACGTTGTATCTTTACTAGCAGCTACGAAAAGAAAATGAAATTTATAATTGGTGTTTTGTATATCTTAAGGAGAGATCACAGTCCCAAATATCAAAAAAAAAAAAAAAAAAAAAAAAAATGCAGTAATCCTAATTCGCTTACAGAAATAGGAGTAGCAAATGTAATTCGAAAGAAAGAAAAACAAATGGAAATATCTTGAAGTAGGAGCAGCAACTTATAAACATTGTGAAGCTTCCAAGTCCTGTTGATTGATTGTAGCCACAAATTAAAGACGTACTTCAATGGGGGATTAACATCAGTAAATCTTCGACGAGGTGGTGGATTAATGCATGAAATGAATAAAAGGGCAGGAATAATAAGAGCTATGAATTTTCAAAAATAATTATCAGTCCTTTAGATGTTAATGCAGGCTGCGCAATCCTTTATAAATATGTATTCTGAAGGTGGAGAATGCTAGATGGTCCCTTCAAGTTGTACCCAATTCTCAGTTGAATACTCTAATTTTTCTAATGACCAACTAGACACCTTTAGTTGGTAGTAGCGTATCTTTTGAGCACTTAACTCTGATGTGGCAAACCGACTTTTCCTCAAATTTGAGTGTGTGGACATCCGAAAATCATGTATTTTTTATCCTAACATATTTCTTACCAAATGAAAAAAAAAGAACAAAATACTTAGTCAACAACAACTACATGTCAACCACCTTCATTCCCGTCCAACCATCCATCACTAGAATTCATGATTCAAAATCGAAAAAGCAGAGTTTCCAAAGCAGCAGCAGCCACAGTAGAAGAAGAAGAACCAAAAAATATTAACCAAGAGCCACAAGAAGAAAAGAACATCAAAATGACGTCGTTGAAGAAGAAGAAGAAGAAGAAGAAGAAGAAGAAACAATACTTGGAGAAGATGAAGAAGAACCCAATCCCGAAGATGACGATGAAGAAGAACAACAACCAGTTGACGAGCAATATAATGGAGGTGATGGGAAGATGAAGAAGGAAGAATAAGGCGAAGGCGAAGAAGAAGAGGATTTGGAAGATAAGCCATTAGAGGAGCTTCTAGAACCATTTTATTAAAGATCAATTAACAACACTTATTAAAGAAGCTTTGGTTAACTTTCATGATTTTAAAGAAAATATTGAGAAATTGGCTGATAAAGATCCGGCTTATCAAAAAATATTCGTGCACAGGTTAGGTTGGGATACGACTGCTGAAACACTAACGAGTGTGTTTGGAAAGTATATGGTTATGAAGATGGGCCTTTTTAGATAGTGCCATGGAGAAATGGGAGAGTGAAATTGAGGAAGAAAGGGGATGAGGGCGAGGGGAAATAGTAGTTGATGTGAGGAACAGGGGCGGGGGTAGGGGTTTATCACGACGAAGATGAAGGGGAAATATGTTATGACTTTTACTTATTTATTCTTTCTTGTTATAAATTCATTTATTTGTGTGGATGACTACTACTCACCATTATTCAATTATAATATATGGTTTACTACCCCCACTTTCTCCTTCTTAATTCCTCCCTCACTAAGTGACCAATAATTCCTTATTAAGTCACTACTTAATTCCTGTAACGTTTAAGTTGATTTGTAATCTATGTATTTGTATCCTATAAATAGAGCACATTTGGATCTATGGAAGAGACACTTGAAATACTTGGAGAATAATACATATTTTTCCGCCCCTCTCATATATTTTATCTTGTTCTTGCACTACTTTACTATTAGTTTTACAACAGGTTATCAGTACGAATCTCTATTTTACTACACGATTTAGAAGAAATGAAAAGCAAATTATGATGCAGTTGATAGAAGCCAACGTTCTGGTTGCTAACACAAGATAAGTTTTTTTTGTTTCTAAAATTCATTAATATTAGTTTTTGTTAATCTTAAAATTAATAGTACCCTATTTTCATTTTGTTTTATACCACTTTAAATTGTGGAAACCTTTCACTAACTACATCTTTTGTCTATTCTTCCATTGTTTGGTTGATTTTGTAGCTATCCTTTGACAACAATTTAAGGGTGCATAGCCTAGCAACATGATATTGTAGATCAGTTATTCATGTTTCAAGATAAACTGCTTGTGAGAGCAAACATGGATTATGTAGTATGGTTAATATTTTACTCTCACATGGATATATGGAATGAAACAAATGTGGTAACTTTTAAAGAATGCTTCTTTGATTTATAGTTGGGTATAAATTTTTATACTCTTGGTAAGTGGAGACCGGAGAAATAATGCTCGACTTTTATAGTAACATTCTACCAGCACACTTTCGCACAATAAGCCATTTATTGAGGTTCAAACGATGAGTAAGAGCCTCATCGGATCATCGAGGATAAAATGTTTGGATTCGGGTCTCAACATACTATGGCCTGAATCGGCTTTATATTGGTTAAGGATATTGGGTTTAAGTCCCAATGCATATTGATGACATATGATGACCGAGGCAAAATTATATAACTTATAAGCTCGTTCTATGGATATGCTCCATTCATAGAGGTGAATGTGGGAGCAATATATGCTCCATTCCCTAAGATAAATGTGGGAGCAAGACAAGCTCCATTCCATAAGATGAATGTGGGGGCACAACATAATGCTCCATTCTCAGATGTGAATATAGTAGCAATACATAATATGTCTGAAAGAATGAAAATTATCATTATGTTTGAATAATATGCCTGAAAGAAGGCAAAATATCTTTATGCCTGAAAGAAGACACAATATTTTATGTCTGAAAGAAGGCAAATAATTTTATGTCTAAAAGACAATAAAATAATTACCATGATAGAGACCATGGATGTTGACGTGGCAAGGGATGAAAAAATAGTTATCATTGTGAAATAAATAAGAGAACAATAAGGATTCTCAAAAAGTATGGACGTGCTCATGCGTGATTGATAAAGTATCACAACTCACCTCTGGAAAAGGTTCGACTATAATAATTCTATTATTTATTGTGGCATAAATGGTCATTGCTCTCATACAGAACGTACGCCATAATTATGTATTATTATGAATTACATAAGAGCAAGTGAAGAAAGAAATTGATCTTGCCTATAATGATTTTACCATGAGAAAAATAATATGATTTTCTCCTTGAAAGGAGATATTCACCATATGGTTGGTGTAATAAAATATATGGTAGTAAAAAGCTATTTGAGTGCTCCGGAAGAGCCAAAATATTACTACCTGGAGGAATGAGATTGATGAAATACTTATTGTAGTATGTCTCGAAAGAAACTTGTTAAGTTTCAAATACATTTGCCAAACTGGCTAAGAGACTAAATTTGATGGAAAGATATGAATATCTTTATATTACTACAAGAATGTCGGGTGAGATATATGTGCTTGAAAAGCTCCCCGCCTCTTCCTCGAGTATGTACTACTCAAAATATAAGTGTGGTAAAATCATATGTGTATGACACAATAAAATTTTAGTTTATTGTTACAATGCCCATGCTATAGTAAATTTCTAGTTTACTAGATGAATAAATTTATAAGTTGGCATGACCAGTTTGACCATCCCGGTTCTAATATGATGCACAAAGTATATAAATGAGAATTCGCATGGGTATATACTGAAGAATCACGATTCTTCAAGAATTCTTTTTGTGTTGTTTGTTCTCAAGATAAATAAATTGTTCGACCAACTAAATTTGGGATCAGGATCCCCTCTGGAATGTATAAAAGGTGAATATGGGCCCGTTCACTTGCCATGTGGACCATATAATTATTATAAATAGATGCATCTATGATAAGGTCACATGTGTGTTTTATTACAAACCTGCAATGGTACTTGCGAGGTTAAGTATTTGCTCAAATAAATCTTATTATGAGCATATTTCCAGATTATGCAATCAAGATAAGTTATCTTGATAATGTTGGCAAGCAAGTTTAGCAGATTCATATATTAAAAGCCTCCAATTGCTAAACCATGCATATGAGAACAATGCTACCTAAATTAAGTATGAGGTATGGTATATCCATAAAGCAGCACTTGTGCACGACATGCCACAAAATGAATTCCCCCTCATAATTGGTTCAGGGTCAGGAACCAAATATTTTTCATCTAATAATTTTAACGTGCGATATATAATCCATTTCTCCACTGCAATGCATAAATATGGATCCAATATAAATTTGGGAACGAATGTTAGTTTGGCTAACATTAGGGGGAGAAATTAAACCAGCTGAGGAATAGATAGATTAAATTATCATTTGATTATGATCCTCATTTAAAGATAATGCAAGTCACTTCCATGGCGTATTACTGACCCAAAGAAAAATATTATATTCTAGCTGCTAATGCTCCTGATGTCATGGTGAGACAATCTATTTATGTAAATGAGTCTAAGGTACGCCTGAAGCGTGGTAGACCATTCGGTTCCAAAGGTAAAAGTCCTTGAAAAAGGAAAGGAGCAAATATTTGAGATGGTCAAATAAGGAGGCGGGCTCTAGAAGAGTTCACGACATAACACTTCATAAAACCTCCTCAGGAGAGGTTCAGGTACCTGAAAATTTATGAATGTGAAGAGATCTCAATATATTATGTCGGATTGGGAACCGAGATATGAAATTATCGTCGACGATATCTTACATATATTATAAAGCTCAATATTTATATAATTATGAGGATCATGAGCTTAAGTCTGTTAGTAATGCAGACATGAAATTATTGGCCAAAAATAGCAAAACGCATTCAAGCAAAAATTGGCTTCACTCGAGTGACGTGAAGTTTTTGTAACTATAGTCTGAACACCTAAAGGTGCAAAGCCAGTGGTGTACAAAGATATTTTGTGCAAAAATATTGATAATAATAAGTTGTTAAATATAAAGTACGACTTAAGGCACAAAGATCTGACATTGATTATATGGAGATATATTCTGTTTTGGTGGATGCAATCACCTTTAGGTTTGTTCTATGTCTGGCAGTGCATGAAAGACTTGATATGCGGATGAATGTAGCCTTTTATATGGTTCATTGAGCAACAATATATTTATCCTTGAAGGATTCAAGATCCTAGAAGCATGTAAAGGTTCCCGGGAAACCTATTCAGTGAAGCTTCATAAATATTTATATGGATTAAAACAATCCGGCCACATGTGGGAAAATTGCGTTTGCGAGCTTCTTGATATTGAAATATTATATTTTAATGCGATTGGTGCGTTGAAGTATCTTACCAAATATACTCCACTGATTATAGCTTTTGTTATAAGCTTATTGGTAAGATTCAGTTCTTCCTCAATGCGAAGATATTAGAAGAATACATGGTATCTACTTGATCCACAAAACCCGATACCAACTTGGTATTTATTTATTGTGGTAGAATACCAATATTGTGGCATTTTATAAAATTAATTGTTGCTGCTACATCTTCAATTTATGAAGAGATAATAACCATGCTTGAAGCTATGCAACAATATTGGTGACTGAGATCAAAGACTCAACATATTCAGCAACAATGTGGTATTTCTTTGAAGACGAGGATCCCAATAATATTATATGAAATATTGCATGGATAGTTCAGCTAAAAGGAAGATACAAGTGAGGAGACAAATATTCAACAAGATTCCTTTTCAGTCGTGAACTTCAAAAGAATGATGAAGTTAATGATGAAGTTAATGCTGAAGAATTCACTCCAGTGATAGTTTGGGGGATCTGTCCACTAAGTCATTGCCAATCTCAACATTTGAGAAGCTGATTGGAATGTGTCGTCTTCAAGATATTGAGTGATGTTTTCATCAGGGGGAGTACGCGCTGCACTCTTTTTTCCTTAACAAGGTTTTATCCCACTTGGGTTTTACTTGTAAGGTTTTTAATGAGGCAGCTCTAAAGGCGTATTACATGATGTGTGTGCTCTTTTCTCTTCACTAGGCTTTTTCCTAATGGGTTTTTCCTAGTAAGGTTTTAACGAGACACATTATCTTCTAAATGGTCATCCAAGGGGGAGTGTTATAAAATTATTTATTTGTGTGGATGACCACTACTCACCATTATTCAATTGTAACATATGGTTTACTACCCCACTTTCTCCTTCTTAATTCCCCCACTAAGTGACCACTATACTTATTAAGTCACTACTTAATTCTTGTAACATTTGGGTTGATTTGTAACCTATGTATTTGTATCCTATAAATAGAGCACATTTGGCTCTATGGAAGAGACACTTGAAATACTTGGAGAATAATACATGTTCTTCCTCCCCACTCATATATTTTATCTTGTTCTTGCACTACTTTACTATTCGTTTTACAACATTTCTTGTTTAATTATTAATTATAGGTTGACTTTTTAAAGGGAAAAAACTAATTACACTTGGCACAATCTGATTTGTTATCTGTTAGTATTTTTAAATTTTATTATTTTAATTTCCCATGTAGATATTATGTGTAAAAATATTATTGGCTTTAGGTACACGTCAGACGCGTTTGTGTTTCACGCATCAAACTTAAGAGACGCCAGTGTTTTGGAGATATAGTATGGACTAGAAGAGGTGTCTAGTTGGTCATTGGGGAAGTTTGAGTATTTAACTGGAAATTGGGTACAACTTCGAGGGGCCATCTATGTATTCTGCCTATTTCAAAACAAGAACAACTCAATTATGCAAAAACTTCTACCTTCATAAAATAAGCTGCCAGCTTCTCAACTATTGGCACTTTGCGAAGGATAGGGAATGGGGTTGACGCTTAGGTGTGTTTATAGTCAGTCAGCTGTAGGTACTTATCTTTGATTAGTACTAACAAGCGGACCTTACTCCATATCAAGCATTATTCTAAGATTATATTCGGCCCACGTTGTTGACCAAAATGGACATGGTTCCTGTAGGGAAATAACGGGAAAAACAATAATAATAATAATAATAATAATAATAATAATAATAATAATAATAATAATAATAATAATAATAATAATAATAATAATAATAACAATAATAATAATGATAATAATAATAATGTATGAAGAAAATATTGTTGAATATAAAACAAGTAAATGTATATAGTTAATATCTCAAAAAGTACGATGCTTTGAGTCGTTCTGGGCACTGTCCTAAGAAACTATTTCAGCAATTTGAAATGTTTCCCCAGGATAAAACAAGCCTTCCTCTATTTATATTTTAGAGGGAATTAGAATCAACAAAATTATATAAAGTACCCAGCAAGTCTAAGGTGGAGGTGGTCAAAGAAAAAGGATTAGGCTAACATTTATGGCTAAATAATAAAATAGTGGCTAATAGTGAAACAGTGGCTAAAGAAGGGATATTGGCTACAAAGAGATGTTTGGTCGGTTGTGGGTGTTTCCTCAATGGCTGAAAATGGCCTCTATTTATAGGGAAGTTTGCATAGGAGCATCCTTTGCATGGATGACTAGTGTCTTGCTAAATTAGCCACTTGGCAAGAGATTTTTGCCACTTATCAAAACTTGAAAAACAATGGCTATCATCCGTTGTATTTGAAAAACCAATGTGCCAAGATTAACACATGTTATACCTCCACACCATTTGTCAAATTTAGCTTGCATGTATGACATTTGTGGTTATCTTTTGAAATATATAATAATTTTCTTACAGTCCCCCACATATTTCAAAAGATCTGAAAAACCAAGAGGTACAGAATAATGGGGGTAAGTATGGAGAGTAAGACTTGCTGGAATACACGGTCCAAATGCAGTGGGTTTGGTGTCTTTTGGACTATGAACCAAACTTAGACCGATAAAACTTGACTCACAGAATTATTGATGAAATATAATATTTCTAAGAACCAATAAATTCTTGTTGTAAGCTAGAGGCCTTACCAGTCACATTTTGACCCATAATTTTGTTGTTCAACGCGTTTTATGCGCGAATAGGCCATGCGCGTGCCTGGTTATTCTTGAGAGCTCTAGAGACTTGGCTAGAATCTCATGGGAGCGGCTCCACTCCACTCTCATATAGGTGAATTCATCAAGTGTACACTGCTTTAAATACACCATCCATAAGGACTATGAATTCATTAAGAGTTATAACTCAACCCTCCAAGTAATAGCAGTTAAGCACACTCATTTCAGTGCTTCAGAGTCAATATCGACTTGTTATTACCCATATAAACCTACTTCATGGGATCTCGAATCACATAGGTTGGGTTACCATCTCTATTGACAATCATGTTAGCCTTAACCCCATCTCTTTTGAGGTTTGAAGAATCAAATTTCTTCTCAAAGGTTTAGTCAGAGGATCAGCCAAATTCACTTCTGACTTCACATAATCAATGGAAATTATTTCATCTCTCAGCAGCTGCTTGACAACTTTGTGTCTCAGACGCATGTGTCTGCATTTTCCATTGTAAGATTTTCTCTTGGCAACATCGCTTTACTATCACAATAGATAGACACAGGAGGCAACACATCCTTTGTTAAAGGGATATTGGCTAAGAAGTTTCTTAGCCACTCAGCCTCAGACCCAGCCAACTCCAGAGCTATAAACTCTGATTCCATAGTATATTTAACAATTATAGTTTGCTTGGCTGATCTCCACGCTATTGCGCCACCACCAAGGGTGAACACATAGCCACTAGTGGATTTTGTCACATCTGAATCAGAAATCCAGTTAGCATCACTGTATCCTTCTAATACATCGGGAAATCCACTATACAGGATACCGTAATTCATGGTTCCTCTCAAATATTTCACCAGTCTTACTAATGCAAACCAATGCTCTTGATTGGGATTACGAGTATATCTACTCAGTCTACACACAACATAGGCTATATCAGGCCTTGTAAAATTTATTAAATACATCAGACTCCTAATAATCTGAGCATATTTAGACTGAGCAACTGGGTCTCCTTTATTCTTTTTCAATTGAGAGCTAGCATCATAAGGAGTGGCCACAGGTGTCACGTCAAAACAATCAAACTTCTTAAGAA
Organism: Petunia axillaris subsp. axillaris; assembly: GCA_029990575.1. Lineage (NCBI taxonomy): Eukaryota > Viridiplantae > Streptophyta > Magnoliopsida > Solanales > Solanaceae > Petunia > Petunia axillaris. The sequence continues at coordinate 14,109,482 of JARKNS010000006.1, forward strand.
GTCTCTCAACATAGTGTTCTTGTGACAACACAATACCATCATCACTTCTTATGACTTTAACTCCCAATATCATATTCACTTCACCCAGATCTTTTATATCAAAATTAGATGACAAAAACAGTTTGGTACTATGCATAATATTTAAACTTGTACCAAATATAAGTATGTCATCAACGTATAAACATATTATCACAAAATCACCATTTAGTATTTTAGTATAAACATATTTATCCACCTCAAGATTAAAAAATCCGTCTCTCATTAAGACTTGGTCGAATTTCTCATGCCACTGTTTAGGAGCTTGCTTTAGGCCATAAAGAGATTTAATTAGTTTACAAACTTTATTTTCTTGCTCATGAACAATACATCCCTCAGGCTGAACCATATAAATTTCTTCTTCTAAATCACCATTTAAAAACGCAGTTTTGACATCCATTTGCTGAATAAAAAGTTTATAAACTGAGGCTAAGGCAATTAAAAGTCGAATAGAAGAAATTCTAGTCACTGGTGCAAATGTATCAAAATAGTCAATATTTCGTTTTTGAGAAAATTCTTTTGCTACTAAACGAGCTTTAAATTTCTTTATAGAACTTTCAGGATTAAATTTCTTTTTGATAATCTATTTACAACCTATAGGTTTTGCACTAGGAGGTAAATCAGTTAAAACCCAAGTTTTATTTTTAAGAATAGAATCAAGTTCAGCTTTAATTGCCTCTTTCCAAAATTCAGTTTCAGAAGAAGAAATAGCTTCAAAATAATTCAATGGTTCATTATTCACAATAAAAGTTTGAAAATCATTTCCATAAGAAAAATAGTCTTTTCTAGGCCTTTTGCTCCTTCTCAGTTCCTCAGCGGAGGTAGTCTCTTTATTTCTTTCAACAGGCGCATGAGAAACTTTATCAGACAGTGAAAAAATGTGTTCAAAGAACTCAGCGTTCTTTGTCTCAATAATGGTGTTGCAATCAAGCACATCACTTTTCAAAACAAGAAATCTATATGCAGCACTATGTTCAGCATATCCAATTAACATGCAATCAGCTGTTTTAGAGCCTATCTTTCTCTTTTTAGGTTCAGGCAACAGAACTTTGGCAAGACACCCCCACACTTTTAAATATTTCAAATTAGGTCTATAACCTTTCCACAATTCATAGGGAGTTTTGCCAGTTCTTTTATGAGGTATTCTATTTTGTAAGTGACATGCAGATAAAATTGCTTTACCCCATAAATTATCAGGCGCATTAGCACTAACTAACATGGAGTTCATAATTTCTTTCAATGTTCTATTTTTCCTTTCAGCTACTCCATTAGATTCGGGTGAATATGGAGGAGTTACTTCATGTATAATACCTTTCTTTTCACAAAAATCATTTAAGGCTAAATATTCTCCTCCTCTATCAGATCTAATTTTCTTTATTTTCCTACTAAGTTGATTTTCGACCTCAGTTTTGTAAGAAATAAAAGCATCAAATGCGTCATTTTTATTTCTAAGCAAGTACAACTTAGTATATCTATAAAAATCATCGATAAAAATCACATAATACCTTTTACCACCTCTAGTCATAGTTTGTTTTAAATCACCTAAATCAATGTGAATCAAAGACAGTAATTCAGTTTCTCGATTAGCAGGGAAGCAAGATTTACTAGTAATTTTAGCTTCAGCACATATTTCACATTTATCAATCTTATTTGAGTCTAAACTAGATATTAAACCCATTGCATGCATTTTCTGTATATATGACACATTAACATGTCCTAGCTTAGCATGCCACAAGGAAATAGAGTCAACCACATAAGCAGAAGCAGGTGCATTTTCATATGTAACGTTAGAAACATTAAGTTCAAAGAGTCCTTGGTTACAATAGCCCTTTCCAACCAAAATATTATTTTTGGTCATTAGAATCTTATCAGATTCAAATGTCACTTTAACCCCAGCTTTTAATAACAAGGCTATAGAAATCAGGTTTGTCCTTATATCAGGAACATGTAGCACATCCATAAGGGATAAAAAATTTCCTGAAGTTAGTTTCAGGAGTACTTTACCCTTACTCAGGACTTTAGCAGTTCCTGAGTCTGCAAGGTAGACTACTTCATTATCATCCCCTATATTTGTATAGGAGGTAAATGCATCTCGATTTTCACAAATGTGCCGAGTAGCCCCAGAGTCTACCACCCATTTTTTCAAAGTGCCTACAATTTCACTTGAGAAATGACATCCACAATATTTTCATCTCCTTTAGCTAAATTCGCTTTGGGAGGATTTCTATTTTCTTTGTCATTTCTTGTCATTTTTATATTTTTTCGGACATAATAATCTGTTCTATCACAATTAAAATTATAGTCTTTCTCTTTCTTAAAATTGGAGTTATAGGACTTGTAACCTCCATTGGCAACATCAACAATAATTTCGCCAGTGTTGCTTGCCATAGTTTCTTAGATTGTAGGGAAACAACGGGAAAAACAATAATAATAATAATAATAACAACAATAATAATAATGATAATAATAATAATGTATGACGAAAATATTGTTGAATATAAAACAAGTAAAAGTATATAGTTAATATCTCAAAAAGTACAATACTTTGAGTCGTGCTGGGCACTGTCCTAAGAAATTATTTCAGCAATTTGAAATGTTTCCCCAGGATAAAACAAGCCTTCTTCTATTTATATTTTAGAGAGAACAAGAATAAACAAAATTATATAATGTACCCAGCAAGTCTAAGGTGGAGATGGCCAAAGAAAAAGGATTAGGCTAATATTTGTGGCTAAACAATAAAATAGTGGCTAATAGTGAAACAGTGGCGAAAGAAGGGATATTGGCTGCAAAGAGATGTTTGGTCGGTTGTGGGTGTTTCCTCAATGGCTGAAAATGGCCTCTATTTATAGGGAAGTTTGCATGGGAGCATCCTTTGTATGGATGACAAGTGTCTTGCTAAATTAGCCACTTGGCAAGAAATTTTTGCCACTTATCAAAACTTGAAAAACAATGTGCTACCATCCATTGTATTTGAAAAACCAATGTGCCAAGATTAACACATATTATACCTCCACACCATTTGTCAAATTTAGCTTGCATGGATGACATTTGTGGTTATCTTTTAAAATATATAATAATTTCCTTACAGTTCCTCCCATCGAAGAAAATGGAGTTTGTTTACCACTGCTGATCAGTAGTATTCAATATTAATTCAAGGTTATGTCCCCTTCACAATTAATTTTGATTTGGAAGGAAAAGGAAGGGTTAAAGGAGGTAAATTAAATGTTTTGTTTTCTTTTGTTTTGTTTCCCTCTGCACTATTTGTGTTTTTACTTCAATATTGCTCAAGCCACGAAGACAATACCATAAAACTAGTGGCGTGTCATGATGAACCTTTGTAATTTCAATATTTCATATTGAATACACAGAACAGCAGTCTATTATATAATCAGGCAAAGCAATTAAAATTTAAAATTAATTACTAATCCTCTTGATTGTTGAGAAAAAAGTACGTAATTCAGTAGAATCGATTCATTATAACAACATATCTTCTTCGAAGGGGTGGTGGACGAATACATGAACATGAAATGAATAAGAGTAATATCGCAATAATAAGAGCTATGAAAAATGGACTAATTATATCCAAACCATAGCCTCCATCAACCTCCATGCACACCAGCTTACCCATTTTCGAGTTTATCAATAATAATCATTTGTTTTCTAACACACCTATTTATACGTGTTTACATTCAACCATATCCAATTAATCCTATAATTACAGAAAGAATATTTTGCAAATCATATTTAACCCTATAATTATACAAAGAATATTTTGTAAATCATATCTTAATTATTCAAAATATCCAATAGGATCAAAACATAATCCCATCATTAATTACAAGGAAGTCTATAGCCTTTTTACAGAGTTCTTTGCATTTTGCACCCTTAACATGTGTACCATTTTTTAGTTTGCACCCTATCGTTCTAGTTTTTATGTTTTACTCCCTGACCTATTCATTTATTTGCAAAACAACAAAAGAACTTATTTTGTAAGGGTAAAATAGGGAATTACTTGAGAAGGGTTGGAGAGGAGGAGAGATTAAGGTGTTGGGTTGTGCTAGTGTATATGACGGAATACGAATTGAAAGATATAATGTGATTTTTATTTGGACAAAACAGACTGCAAAAGATCTCTACGGCAAGGAATAGCTTTTTCAGAATGGCTGATGAAGCTGAGCTAGCGGAACTCATTTTTTATATTGTAACGGGATTCATTCTTATTATTGCAATGGTATCATCTTCAATATTATCAAAAGACTTCTTATGCTACGTTGTTTGAAGAGGTTACGATGATGTAGTAGTCGCTCATATAGTAGCGTAGAAATCTAAGTTCAATATATTTCATTGTTGTTTGCTAAAAGATATGTATATTACTGAAATAGTAACAACCATTTCAACCAGTCTAAATATTTAAATTTCACTTCTTCGTCAAGGATATAGCCTGCAAAAGGTCGTTTCGATGTTCATATTGGCCCTTCTTTGCCTCAAGTATACTGAGATATGAGTATATTTTCTGATGTTGTTGAGGGTATCTTGCAGGCAACCTTTTTAGTTCTCCGCTACACATATTAAAGAGTTCATGTTTTGAATTTGAATACATACGATGATTGGGAAAGATTCAGTGCTATTTGGTTTGTGCGTTGTCATGTCTTTATTGATTTTGTGTTGTATGTTTAGCTTTCTTTACCCTAACCAAAAAAAAATTGCTAGATCTTTGTTCATGCGTCTGCCGAGTATCCTTTACCCTGCTGGCTACAACTTTATTTTATTTTGTAGTTTGATGATGAAGTGTCTTTTGATGAGGATCTGCTCGATCTCTTCCCCATGACTTCCAAAGTGATATAAATAATTTCTACTTTATCCTTCATAGAATGAACTGTTTTGGAGTTTTGCAAAAAACTAGATAGATTGAGGGGTAAATTGAAAAATATCAAGTTAACAAAATATTACATACGTTAAGGGTGTAAAATGCAAAGGACTCCCTATTACATTTCACCAATTCACTAAATACTAGACACAAAAAGGAAAAAGAAATATGATGGAAGGAACCTTTTAATCACTATGCAATTACTTTTACCCTCTTTGTGGTCTCCAACATGAATTTTGATTATATATACTCATAGTTTAAAGACACTACCAAGTCATCTATTAATGTATTTCAAGAGTTTATTTTAACTTCTTGTAAATAACTTGACTATGTAAATATATTTTATCCTGCTATTACATAGAACAGAAAATAATGTCAACTTCTCTACGAACAAAAGTCTTTTCTACACCATGCACTATTACAAAGACTATGTTCGACACGCATTGTTGACCTATGGACGTATTGGTTCTTTCCTCGTAGCTAGGAAATAGAGTGGCCTATTACCACTCATCAATCAATATTGAAGATGCAAGTTTCCATTTCCCATTGACAATTAATTTTTGTCTTTGGAAAGGAAAAGTTAAGGGTAAAGTCAAAGAAAATTTTTTTGGTTCGCTTTCCGTTGAAGCAGTAATGATTTGCTTCTAATTACTACAAGGTCTAGTTGAAAAGGAAAAAAAAAACAAAACAAAACACCATGCTGCATTAAACTTACATTGTACCTAAAGAAAAGTTGGATCACTCTGATTGTTAGATTGCATAGGGTGTGTTCATAACATACAGTGGAAAACAAAGCAATTCTAGGTAGGTTTATTTGCGTTTATAATTTATTCTCTACGTCTGAAAATCAAATCTTAGACATACCTGGTAGCGCGAGAGTTGTTGTTAAGCTCCGATAATGCGAAGCCTCTATTTGTATCCACACCGAGACCGATCATTGCTATAAACTCTTTGATCAACGGATCCGTGAACAAATTGGATGAAAAGAACAAGAAACTAATTTTTTTGTCATAGTTAATTTTTCTCTTGGTTGTTTTTACTTATCAAGCGACTATCACAATAATGATCATATGTAAAAAGAGTAGTTGTTTATGAATGAAGGTTAAGGAAGAAGGAAAGAATTATTTGTTGTATTTTTCTTGGGTTGATTTTGGCCCTATTTATAGTGGTGTTTGCATGTTTGCACTCCTTTGCATGCTAGCCAAGTGGCTAGCCTTATTTGCTACTTGTTTTGATCATTTCATGCAAGAAGCCACTTGTTATTCTTCTCTTTTAGACATAGCTACGTGTTCTTTCTTTCACATGCATAGTGACAAGTGTTCTTTCTTCTACATGCATGGTGACAAGTGTTCTTCCCTCTTCATGCATGATGACAAGTGTGCAAATATTTTCTTTATTAATATTAATACATCTATATATATATATATATATATATATATATATATATATATATATATATATATATATATTTAGTGTCGATCATCCGTCGCGGCCCTAAGTTGGGTCGTGACAAAAGGCTGCCTAGAAGCATAAGCAATTACTCTTCCATGCTGCATCAAACACAACGAAGACCAATTCGAGAAGCATCACAGTAAATGACATAGCCCTCAGATCCCTCTGGGAGTGTAAGTACTAGAGCTGTTATCAACCTGTTCTTTAGTTCTTGGAAGCTGTGCTCGCAAGAATCAGACCACTCAAATTTAGCTGATTTCTTTGTCAATTAGTTCAGTGGAGCTGCAATGGAGGAAAAACCCTCTATAAACTTTCTGTAATAACCTGCCAAACCCAGAAAACTACGTACTTCAGTTGGCGTCGTAGGCATGGGCCAATTCTTCACAGCCTAGATCTTCTGGTCATCTATTTTAATTCTTTCTGCTGAAACTATGTGGCCAAGAAATGCCACTGAATCTATCTAGAATTTACACTTTGAGAACTTAGCATCTAATTGTTGGTCCCGATGAGTACCCAATACTGTGCGTAGGTGCTCCGGATGCTCTGATTCAGACTTTGAATAGATTAGAATATCATCAATAAATATAATCACAAATAAATATATATATATATATATATATATATATATATATATATATATATATAATATGTGAACATATTGAGTTTTACTATTTAGAATAGTAAAATTGAGTAATATCTCTTGGTTAGTTCTTAGTTAAAATTTATATATATATATATATATATATATATATATATATATATATATATATATATATATATATATATATATATAAATTTTAACTAAGAACTAACCAAGAGATATTACTCAATTTTACTATTCTAAATAGTAAAACTCAATATGTTCACATATTAATTATATTCTCTGTGCTAGCAAAGAATATAATAATATTTCATTTGGATTAAATATTATTTAATCCTTACCAAAGATCAAAACACTCGTTAGTGTGCGACCCCATAGGTTTAATACTAACCGGTAGTAAATTGATCATATCAATATGGTAATCAAGGGTGGCGTCTAGCAACACTCCTTAACGACCGGATTAGGTTGAAGTACAATTTTACTCTCAAGAACCTGTAGAAGAATAATGTAGTATTTCCTTATATCATTATAGCTCCGAGTCACCCTAGTATATGGTTCAACTGTCAAATTCCAATAGGTGACCAACTATGTTTACATGTCGAATATAACCGACCGGTGAATGATCTAAGAAACTCTTTTCTCTTATCATTCAATTGCCCTGGTCAAGGTCTCAAAGTAGTCGTTTATAATTCATGACAACATAGAGCTTAAACTCATTACCAAGAGTCGACAGATTCTATCTTGATCGCTCATTAATTCTACAAGTATTTAATCATACTCAATATCCTTTCAACTATCGTCATAGGACAATAGGTGTCCAGTATCAAAGTACAATAACTACCTTGTCAATTACTATGACGATCTCAGATCAAAGGGAACACTTACATCACATTCTTCAAGACAATATCATATTGACAGATTATGGTAATTCTAACCATTAGGAATTTATCCAATGAGTCGGTTCAATGATCATATCTCCATATACATCACCTATTTATGTAATTTAGTTAATGATGCGGGTCAAACCATCACGAGACTATTCACCTAGAGTCAAACCAAAGAGGTCCAAGACGCTCACCTAAGCTTGGTATGGAAGGGGCTTGAAGATGGGAGCCTTGGAAGCAATTTGAAGAAGTACAACATGATATCAGACCCAGGCGCTCCGCCCAAGGGAGAGGCGCTCCTGCCAGACCAACCAGGCGCACCTCCTTAGCCTTAGGCGCTCAACCTTGGAGGCCATACAGTTGGGCGCTCCGCCCAGAGTTCCAGGCGCTCCGCCCAAGGAACTTTCTAGCTCAAAATGAATTAATTTCAGGCGCTCCGCCCAACACGCTGCATTCCGAGACTTTTGAGTAGTCTTTTACTATTTTGACCCTGTCTGGTCTATTTCATTAAACCCAACTTGTGGGGCTTATTAGTCATTATCTAGGCTTGAGAAGAACTCTATAATATCTCAAGCCCTCTTTTTCTTTATTAATTTACCTTTGATATTGAACAAACACTTAAGAGATGAGATTTCTCTATGAATGGAACCTTATATTTTTTGCTTGAATCAATTGGTTGCACTAATTGACCCTCATTCCAACCCAACCGGGCTATTTGCAAGAGACGGGTGCTCTTGAGGACTGTCCGCATAGCATAGGTTGTTCTTGACTCGAATCGAGGTGTCACAAAACCCGTTCTTAGTGGCTACTTCGTAGGTAGTTCAAGATCCGTCTTGCTCCTATCCTTTTTATTTTCGCTTTTGTGTTTACCCTGCATCAATTTGGTATCAGAACAAGGCTCAGGATTTTTTTCTACAAACCCTCGACCCTTGTTTATCGTGCCTAAGTTAATTTCAATTTTAGATTCTTGTTGTTGGTGTTTGAAAAGAAGAAAATACAAAAAAAAAAAAAAAAAAGTTGAAAATTACAAAAAAAATATGCTAGTGTTTCATGGATTGATTGACCCATTGATTGATTGTGATTGGAGTTTGATCTATATCACAAACTCGTCGATTTGGTACCAATATCTTGTGATTTGGAGTTGAGAAATAAAATATTGAAGAATCAAAACCTATCTTTTTGAAACCCTATTTTGAAACTTTGAATCATGATTATGCATTTGTTATTGGGTGTTTGGTGATAAAAACTATTGGGGTTTGTTGGGTTTAGTGAAAAGCAACTTTGGGTACCTCGGATTTTGACAAAACACGGTGAAATCGATCCAAAATTTGGGCAAAATTTGAAGAAACACGGAGTTAGAAAAAGCTGAAGAGCAGACCTAGGCGCTCCGCCCGAAGTCTGGATGCTCCGCCTGACTCAGCTACTGGAAATCTTGCTAGGCGCTCCGCCCTAGGTAGCTCTGCCTGAGCCTAGGTGCTCCGCCTAACCCTGTAGCGTGGTTTTGGGTAGTTTTCTTCTAGGTTTTCATGTTTTATTTGATTGCATTGCATCCGGCTAATACTATTAGAGTAACATTCCTAGTCGATTGGTACTAATCATTTGAGCCTTTAGAATTATCATGCTTAGTAGAGAGTAGAGCTCAAAGAAGAATTCGTAGAACAATTTGTTTCAAGTCCGCATTAAAGGGCTTAGCGTCCATCGAGTCCTATCAATTCCACTCGACCTAAAGATTGCTTGATCTTATGGATTGCTTGGTTGTTGATTAGGAACGTGGTTCAACTACGTGTTCAGCTTTGGTTCTAGCTTGAGTGATTTATCCCCCACCACTAAACGAGTGTACCCGACTGACATTCAAGTGAGGTGTATGTCTGTGAGGTTATTTCACTAATCATTTGCTTATTTCGTAGGTACCATAGCTAGTGAAGGTGATGATCCCATTAAGGGAGTGTTGGCTACTATAATGGCCAAGCTGGATGATATGAACCTAAGACTTGAAAATCTTGAAAGAAGGACCCCGAGTGTCCAACTTGAAACCGGTGACGGTACAAGTGGCTCAACCATTACCCCGGAACAATTTTCTGAATTGGTTAAGCAACAAAAGCTTAAAGATGATCTTGTTATAAATAAGCATGTGTTGGGCAATCCCTAACAAGTGAGCATTCCCTACCTTTTGGGCAATCCCCAAGGAAATGTTCAACTCCCTAGAGCCCGTAGAAACATTGCACCTCTTGAGCAAGTTGATGAAGCTCAAGAAGGGGAAGAGGTCGAGTTTGGTGATGATGATTATGAAGCTCCCTATCCGTTTAGGAGAGCTATGAATGGAGGCCGGGAAGTGAATAGGGGTAGAGGTCGAGGTGGAGGGCCACCCATTGGGAATGTTGGAGGAAATGGTAGAAGGGATTATAATGCTTATGGTGACAACTTTGGGAGCCAACCGGAGCCTTACTGAGGGGGTCGTTACAATAATAATCTCAATAGTTTGAAGCTCGATATTCCTACATTCAAAGGGGGTAGTGACCCGGTTGAGTATCTTGGGTGGAAATTAACTATGGAAAGAGTGTTTGATACCAATGACATGACCGAGGAGAAGAAAGCCAAATATGCTATATCTTCCTTTGAATCTTTTGCTTCTACTTGGTGGGAGGCAACCAAGAGGTCAAGAAGAAGGAATGTTTTGCCCGTGAATCTTACTTGGGGTGAATTGACTCGTGTGATGGATGAGAAGTATGTCACTCACCAATATCGTCAAGACCAACTCAAGCGGCTATATGAGTTGAAATAAGGCTACAAGATGGTTGGAGAGTACTACAATGAGTTTGAGAAAATCCGGATGACCTTATACATGGATGTGGAGGAAGATGAGCTAGCCATGATTCGATTCAAAAGTGGGTTGAACCGAGAGATAACCTCTCAATTGATATTTCACAAGTTCTCAATCTCATCATGATCTATTTGATGCCGCGGTTGAAGCCGAGAAATGGCTCAAAGAAGAGAAGTCCACCTGCTACAAGAGTAACACTTCTACTCCCGTGAGTAAGCCAAAGGAATGGAAGACTCCAAATACAAGTGGTGCAAGTTCAACTAGAGATGTGAAGAAGTCTTATAAGAAGCCAACACCAAATGTGGGAGGTGATTCTAAAACTCAATTGAACACTCCTACTTCTCCAAGGCATCGAGCGAGCGAGTCGAGCCCGAGCCCGAGCCCGAGCCCGAGCCAAACCGAGCTTTATACATAGTGAGCCGAGCCGAGCCCAACCGAGCTTTATTAAAGTTTGACCAAGCCCGAGCCGAGCCCGAGCCAACTTTTTTTCTTGTGTTCCCATACTTAATAATATAAAAAATAATATTTAAATTTTCTTTTGATCATAATCATAGATAATGATGAAAGTACTAGTTTATCAATTGTTAACTATTGCATTAAAATATTAAACAACACGTAGACTTCTCATATTTTTTGGTAATTAAGCCTAATGAATGGAAGTTATATTTTAAAGATAAAGTTTCACGAACAATCAAGCTAATCGTGTTGAGCCGAGCTTTGACCGAACTGAGCTTGATCGAGCTTTAACCGAGCTGAGCCAAATTTTAAATGAGACCGAGCCGAACTAAAAGGCAACCCAGCCGAGCGAGCTTCGAGCCGGCTCAGCTCTATGCCCAGGCCTAGCCACAAGTGTAAGGTTATGGTCACTTTGCTAGAGATTGTCCTACTCAAAAAACCATGATTGTTAGAGATGATGGAACGGTGTATGAACAAGAAAGTGAACTCGAAGATGAGGGAGTGGAGGAGAGTGAGTTAGTTGAGGGAGGAAACGAAGCGGAAGGAGATGACCCTAACATGTTTCTTGTTGTTAGGAGGAGTTTGAGTGTCATGCTTGTAGAGTAGAGTGAAAATGTGCAAAGAGAGAACCTATTTCATGCTAGATGTCGTGTAATGGGGCAAGTGTGCTCAATGATAATAGATTCGGGTAGTCGTGCTAATATGGTGAGCCAATCTTTGGTCACAAAATTGAAGTTGCCCACTTTGAAACACTCAAACCCCTACCGTTTGTGATGGTTGAGTGAGTGTGGGGAGTTGAAGGTAGTTAAACAAGTCTTGATCAAGTTCAAGATTGGGAACTACCAAGATGAGCACATGTTTGATGTGGTGCTTATGCAAGCTTTCCATCTCTTGTTTGGTAGGCCATGGCAATACGATAGAAATGTGGTACATAATGGCCGTGTCAACACCTATACGGTCAAGCATAAGGGGAAAATTTTTGTGCTTAAACCAATGACGCCCAAGCAAGTAAGTGATGACTATAGGCGTATGAGGGAGTTGAAAGAAGCGGCAAAGGCTAAGTCAATTGTTGAGACTAGACCTTTGGCCGAGAGCCTAGTTGTGGCTCCACCATCTTCTACCGGTAGCATTTGCGCCATGATGCAACCGGGTGAGCTTTTGAGAGGGAATGATGGCACCAAATTGCTCATTTGCCTAGTTCACAAAGGTATGGTTCTATCTTCCGAATTTGATTATTCTTCTAACCTTTTGCCTAGTGCTCTTGAAAATGTTTTAAAGGTTTTTGGGGATATGTTCCCGGATGAGATGCCAAGTGGTTTACCTCCATTGAGGGGTATTGAACATCAAATTGACTTTGTCCCGGGATCCCAAATCTTAAACAAGCCAGTCTATAGAAGCAATCTCAAAGATACAAAGGAGTTGCAAAGGCAAGTAGATGAATTACGTACCAAGGGCTTGGTTCGTGAGAGCTTAAGTCCGTGTGTCGTACCCGTAATACTTGTTCCAAAAAAGGATGGCACATGGAGGATGTGTGTGGATTGTCGAGCGGTCAAGAAAATCACGGTAAAGTATCGACATCCAATACCTCGTTTAGATGATATGCTTGATGAGCTAAGTGGTTCTAGCATCTTTTCAAAGATAGACCTTAGGTCCGATTACCACCAAATCCGTATGAAACCGGGTGATGAGTGGAAAACCGCATTCAAGACCAAGTTTGGTCTATATGAATGGTTGGTGATGCCCTTTGGCCTCTCCAACGCACCTAGTACCTTCATGAGGCTAATGAATCATATGTTGAAGCCATTCATCAACAAATTTGTGGTCGTCTACTTTGATGACATTTTTATATATAACAAGTCACTAGACGATCATGTTGATCATTTAAGGCAAGTGCTTGAAGTGTTGAGAGCCGTAAAGCTCTTTACTAATTATAAGAAATGTGCCTTTGGTGTTGAAAAGGTAGTCTTTCTTGGTTTTGTTGTGAGTGCCCACTGAGTGGAAGTCGATGAGTCCAAGGTAGAGGCCATTAGAGATTGGCCTACTCCTATTACCGTGTCTCAAGTTAGAAACTTTCATGGTCTTGCTAGCTTCTATATGAGATTTGTGAAGGACTTTAGCTCCATTTCCGCTTCACTCACCAAATTAGTGAAGAAAGACAAGCCTTTTGTGTGGGGAGAGCCTCAAGAGAAGGCCTTCCAAGAATTGAAAAGTAGGTTTAGTACCGCCCCTCTATTGAAATTGCCCGACTTTGGAAAAGAATTTGAGGTTGAATGTGATGCCTCGGGGTAGGAATTGGTGGTGTTCTCATGCAAGATGGAAAACCTATAGCCTACTTAAGTGAAAAATTGAAAGGTGCAAACTTGAATTACTCGACGTATGACAAGGAGTTATGTTCCCTAGCGAGAGCTCTTGCTCATTGGCAACATTATCTTTGGCCTAGGGAATTTGTGATTAAGAGTGATTATGAGTCACTCAAACATCTTAGGAGCTAAGAGAAGTTGAACAAGAGGCATGCTAAATGGGTAGAGTTCATTGAGAGTTTCCCTTATGTGATTCAATACAAAAGGGGAGCCGAAAATGTTGTGGCGGATGCACTTTCAAGGAAGTTTGCTCTAGCCACAACTCTTGCCTCCAAGCTCATGGGTTTTGAGAGCATCAAGTTGATGTATGCTCATGACCCATGTTGACACCCAATTTTGTCCCGGAAGTGTTCAAATTAAAGGTTTAATTATTCTAAAATTAAAATTAATTTTTGAAATTAAAGGAAAATGCTTAATTTCAAATAAAGTGGCTAAAAGCGTAATGCGCAACCTTAATCTCAGTTGGCCTTCGCAATTCCTCTACTTATCTATTAAAATTTAAAATCTAAAATTAGGGCTAATTTTGCTCTAAATCCCGAAGTCAGTCTATCTGTGCAAACACATATATGCATATACAACATTACTCCCTTCTCAATTTCTGAAAACCCAGTTCATTACCCCGTGACCCGATTTCCCAAAGCCCTCACCCGTTCCCAATTGCAAGCGACCCGCGAAAAAACCCAATCGATCATCCTCTCCGTACAAAGGCTTTGCTGGTCGAGTAACGCTATTCCAGCTGTGACTTTTGGAGTCTTCTAACTTATTCCCCAACGATCCTTTCATCTCGTCCGCATATTTTGAATCCAATCTATTCTGAGCCGTTGATCCGTTTCCTTGGAGATAAGGACGAGAGGGCCCAAATTTGACCCTCTCACCCTTATCTCATGAGGGAGAGGATCGAAAAATGGAGGGGTAATTTCGATTTTTCTTCAACCAAGGTAAAACCCTAAGCTTCTACTATATATTTAGCATTTCTGGTAGGGTTTAAGGGGGTCCGGGATTTTACAAAAAACAAAAACGGCAGCATTTTCCTATACATGATATATTTTTCTCTCAGTTTAAAGAAAGATATCCATATAGCATTTTAGTTTTCTGTTTTCGAGTCGGAGCGTCGCTTTCGGCTTTGTGTCGTCATTTCTCCTTTCTAGTCGTCGACCTTGTTCGAGTCGTCGACCTCGCTCGAGTCGCTTTTGTGTTGAATCACATTCTTCGGATCGACGCCTTAGCTCACTGCTCCGCAAGAGGTAACAATCTCACATTAACATCTCTTGTTCTATTAGTTTCTTCCTAAATGTAATCTGTTTTATGCGAAGAACTATATGTGTTTAGCACCTTAGTTTAAAGTTATGACCTCTCTATTGGTTTTTTTAGGTCTCTATAGTTTCTTCTGTTTAACTTAATTGAAGTTCATGCCTTGATTCTAGTTTATGGTATTTGAGTTAGCATAGCTTAGTATTTAACATATAAGTTAAGAGTGTTAAGATCTCATTTCGTCCTTAAAAAAAAGAGGGCGCATTTATTCATGAGCTGCTTCCGAGCCAGTAAAAGTATAATCTTGATGTACTTAAGAAAATAAAAGATTTGTTCTTAAATTTATCCAGTTATTTGAAGATTGAGGTGAAAGATGTAATCTTTAGTTAGTATCTGAGATGATGTGTTTAGTTGAAAACAATGGCATGATTAGAAGTATGAGTTTTAAAAAGGGATTTCAGTTTGTTCAAAGGGGCAAGGATTCTTGTCTTGTGTTCTGGGTTTTGTTTAAGATCCTTTCTTCTCCTCTTTGTTAATTAAGATACTGAAGCTGGAATATTGGAGTGTTTTCCCTGGTTCAATTCTGTCTTCCTATTTTCTTTTCTTGGATTGAGTTAGTTTTTAAATTTATTTCAGCTTTCCCTTGTTTTCCTTAGTTAATTCTCCAGTTGTAGGCTGTTCTGTTTAAGTGCTTCTGGTCTGCAAGTTGTAGTCTATTTTTATTTTTTTTGGGGGCTATATCTTCTTAAAGTCAGCTTGGTGTAATTCCCAGATCTTGGTCTTCTTGATTGGTTCTTTGTTCAGGGGTTGTTTGAGGTGGTCTGTAAGTGTGTAGGTGCAGGTGTGTAAAGGAGTCCTGGGTTGGGTAGTTTGTTTTGGAGGCTGTCAAGGTGAGTGTGAGCTCAAAGAGTATGCAGGGAGTAGTCAGGAAGCAATGGGGCTGTTTCAAAGGAGTTGCTGATAGGTTTGTTGGTCCAGGGGTATAGGATGGTGCTGCAGGTGGTTTCAGGATGGTTCTAGGTGAAGATCTGGAGCAATGTGCTCTGTTTGGTTTTGGAGAGGTGTTGAAAATGTGGTGGAGTGGCTTATAGGTAGTGTGAGGGTGTGCTGTGTTTGTAGTTTGTTTCTGGAAAGAAGAAGATAGAGATGGTTAAGGAAGGAGCATAGAAACTTAGGAATCTGGCTGGAGTTCAGGTGAATGAGTGTGCAGGTTGCAGGGGTAAGAGGAGGATCCTAGGTATTTCCAGGAGTCAGTAAAGGGGTTGTTAATGTTGCTCTGTGCTTGCTGCAGGTTTCAGGGAGGTATTGGTTAGTTTTTTTAGTTGTGTGTGGATTGAGTGCTTGGTAGCAGGGAGTAGTAATAGGCTATATTAGGTTCAGGTCTGTTCTTGTTTCTGCAGTTGCAAGAGGGCCAGAGATGGTGTTTGTGCAAGTAATTTGGTCAGGGATAAGAGTTGATGTAGAGTGAAGTTTGATTTTTTTTTGTGAGTGTGTGGTTGTCTTGGGTTATCAGCTTGTATATTAGCAAAAAAATAAGAATACTCAGCCCAGTTCTATTAAATAATATAAGCTGCAAAGTAATATTGCTTTCAAGTTTAAGCTTGGCTCTTTGTTTAGTTCTTTTTCAATCTCGGTATGTAAAAGATCTCTGTCTCGTTTTCTCTCATTATCTGGGTTGCGTCTGAGTATTATAATTGCTTTTTGGTTCATGGAAGATGAGATGTTGAAATAAAAGTCTCAGACAGTTTGGACTAGTTCCTTAGCTATGTCTCTCTCGTTCATTAAAGATGGTCTGTCCTGAATTAAGTTTCAGTTTCAGCTTCAGCATGTTTTCTTTTGCTATTTGATGTAAGTTCCAAAGAGTCTGTTCATTCTTGGTTCTGGTTCTGTTAATAGATCAAGGTTCAGTGTTCCACTTGCCTGTTAAAATGGGTTTCGTTCAGATCCATATTATGTTATTAGAAGCAGAAGTTTTCTATATCTGAGCTTGCTTAATTTCTACCTTTGAGCTTGCATGACTATTCTTTTACTGACAGTATGAAAAGCTGCTTTAGTGTATTATAATTTTGAGTTGATGCTAATCCTTCTCTCCTCATTTCTTTGGCATGAAAATACTCCTTGGGATCGAGTTGGTCAAAAACTCAAAATCGGAGATGGCTACGTGCATTTGAAGTTATTTGCTCCGCTTCGCATTTTCGGGACTTGATATCCCCAAAAATGTAAAAGAAAAAGTGAAAATCACAAAGGTCAAGGCTCAGTGATTGAGTTTGCGCTCCCGGGTTCTATCTTCTAAACTCCATCTTTCCCTGCTCCCTTAGAAAATGCATGTTGTATAGGATTTCCCCATAGACCATATTAGTAGCCCGGTAGGATAGAAAATGATATTTGAATTGTGAATAACTATTGTAAATCACTTAAATTGTTTTTTTATATATGAATGCTTTGCATCATTTCTTTTCGAATCGCCAATTAATTTATGGATGTTTAGAATCTTTGTCAATTAATGTGTGCAAAATCAAATTCGACTAAAAATCGTACCTTCATCATAATTTGCATTTGAATTTCTTATTTATTTATTATATTAAATATTCAATTATTTAATCTAATTCATTTATTTAGTTAATTAATTAATTATATTTATTCATTATTTAATTAAAATTCATTTTCTATTCATTTACTTAATCTAATTTATCTAATTTCAATTAATCATTTATTTAACCCATTAAATATTTATTTATTTATTTAATCAATTATTATTCATTTATTCCTTTATTTAATTAAAATTGGCAAGTATTCATTTATTTAATCAAGCTATTTTTTTTTTGCTTATTTATTTATCTATTTATTAAATCAATTAATTAATCTTTTATTATTATCCAATTATTTATCTAGTTTGTTTTTATTTAGTTATCTAACTTCATTTAACCTTTACTTATTCTATTAATTAATCAATTGATCATTATTTCATTATCCATTTAGTTAATCTTAAATTGGGTTATTTATTTATCTAAGTATCGGCATAATTTAAATCTTATCTTATTTATATAAGTTAAAGTATCCTTAATAAATTCGTGAAAACCGCCGGATTAACCGCATTTAGCGGATTTTCGAAAGTGCTCCCGCAAGGGACCTTCTTTCGAATTTAAAAGAACCACTTACCTAAGAATCTCTGAATTTATTTAATTTCATTTAAAGTAAAGGGAATAATTGCACTCTTTAATTAACAATTGGTTCCTAATAGTCCTTAAATTAGTTGGCGACTCCAAAGAAACCCTTTGGAATTCCATTTTGTTGAATAATATACCCGAAACCTATCTTTTCCTAAAGAAAGGGTAATTTTTGGGGTTCAACAGCGTGGCGACTCCGCTGGGGATACGCAAATGGTTCTAACCAAAAGGCTTTCACGAATGTGTTTGTTTGTATTGTTTGAGTTGTATGCCGATACTAGTATGCGTAGCTTATTTAATTATTGCGTTTGTATGTTGAAACTGGCATGATTATATCTACTGTTTATTTGCGAGCATGCTTAGTTAATTTAATTGATTGCTGTGTGTCACGAAAGCATGTCACTATAGCCCTATTTGCGCACATATAAACTGGCATTCCGTTCATACTTCCCCCACTCCTGGGAAACTCTTGCATTTTCACCCCAAATATCCGTGAGGTACGCTCATGCGTACCCACACTTTCTTCCACTAAAGAACCCTTATGACGAGTTGGTATACCGGCAGTTGTCGTGGGAGTAATTCGACTGCGAGGCCGTTTGCCACTCACCTGTTAGCCTCAACCGTTAACCCACTCTTAGAATGAGCTTTAGGAGCATGCATGCATTTACACCTTAGTCTGGACCCGGTCCTTGGTACCGCCTCCATAGTTAGGAAACCGCCCTTACGTCACCGGGTTCTTGAAACCTAACGACAATGCATATTATGTGCTATGTGATAACGAATTCTCAGTCCTAACCATGTTTTGAGCAAAATCAGATTTGGAATTTTGTCTGCTATGTTGTCTTTTAGGTCAGAAAATGGAAGAATTTAGCAGAATCTATGTGGTCATAGCAGTCCACATAGAATTTGAGATCATAGACAGAATTGCAGTCCAGAGAAAGTTAGGCGGATTTGATTGGTTTATGTTTGGGAGATGGTATGGTGTAGTGAGATCCAAGAGGCGAAGCCCCTGGTGTCTTTAAAAGATCAGTGGGGTCTCTCTCGTGAATGGCTTTTCGTGTGTGCAGGCCCATGTTGATTAACCAGCTGCAAATTCTTATGGAATGAAGTATGCTTGTCGCATACTAGGAGAGTGAAGCCCCTATGTCTATAAACGACCGTTGGGGTCCCTCCTTGAAGACCAGTGCGGTCTTGGCTACCTAGGAAACTAAGAGGCTTGATTAAAGCCGAGGACCAGTGAGGAACCCTATGAACAAGGTCTGTGAGCCTTGCAAAACCTAGGAAGCTGAGAGGCTTGTCTAAAGCCGAGGACCAGTGAGGTTTTATTTTGAAAGGCCAATTGGCGCCTTTCATGATTTGCAGTCTGGTATTGTGAAGGCAGTTGGAAATCTCACCCCTGGATGTTGTGAAATAACTGGGAGTTGCGCTTGGAGGAGCGTTGATGTTTGCAAAAGGTATAGAGGTTTGTTTCAGGTTTTAGGCATTTGGGTTTAGAAATTTGGTGTAGATGTTGTGGAGAGCATAAGTTGTGTTAGAATTTTGAGTTGGTACCAACTTTGAGAAGATAGTTGGGATAACAGAATTGCAGTGTCGAGGCGGCGAGCTGATTGTTATCAATTATTGTTACTATTTATCGCTTACTCTAAATCTGAATTGCTCAAAACTGGCATGAACTATTTTTCGTTACCACTTGTTTGCGCGTCTTAGGCCCACCTCTAGCAAAAAGAGGCACCTTACAGGGTAGGAAGCGTTCGCATTTTTTATTTATGCCCAATTACTTGTGGTTGCCACATGTCAAATTATCTGTCCAATATGCGATTACTTGCTAAATATGTGCTGCTTGCCCGAAATTTGTTGGCATAGATTGCGCTGTGATTGAATTTGTTCGGCGGTATGGTAAGCTTAACGTTATGTTACTTCGACCTATCTTCTGTAAAAGTTAACCGCTCTATGAATTTGTTTATTCACCTATCATCTGAATTCATGCATACCATTATTTTAAAACGTCTTTTAAATGTTAGTTTGTTTATCTTAACCCCAGTCTTGTCATTTTGCAAAATATTGTTTAGCGTCATATTTAAAGCATTCGCAAGTATGTTTTCCTTTTGAAAATAACTTCAGAGTTAAACAAGTGTTTTCGCATCTGGTTTGCTTTAACAAAATGAGTGCCTTGCTCTAAATTTTGGGTCTTTTCAGTACGGTCTCAATTTATCCATTTTGGAATAAGTTGAACCGTCAGTTTCATCTTTAATAAATTTTTATTAAATTCGGTATGCGTTGCTAAAGGGTTAATTATTTGAACATCAAGATCAGGACCTATGGTTCGTCAAATTGCTGTGATTGACTTGACTGGAAATGATGGATCCCACCAAGACAAGGTTAACAAGCTTGAAGCAACCGTAGCAAGTTTGGAGAAGAGACTTGATCCTTACTGAATTGGTTGTCACGCTCATGGATGCTCGCAACCCAGTGCGTAATGCGCCAAGTTCAAGACCAAGCGCTCCTGTTGCTCCTATCTATACTGTTGCACCTCCCACAATGCAAGCAGCTCCAGCATTTGAGTGTGATGCTCAACAGTTCCCTAATTTGCATGCATTCCTGTTGGAAAAGGAATTTGGTGGCTTCTCAAAGACGAGCAATGAGAAAAGCAACGGGGAAGGGCTTCCTAGGGTTGAAGAGAGCAATGTCACAATGATAGATGAGAATGCTCTAACATCTCAAGCAGGCTTAGGTGAAGCAGAAAAAGAAAATGTGAATGTTCTTGACGTGGTTGATCCACCAGTGTATGATGGGATAGGAAATCCTCATGATCATTTGAAAGCATTCACTGATTGGGTGGCAATATTTGGAAAAAGCAATGGAATCAAGCTGAGGTTATTTGTTAAGACGCTCGCGGGGCCGGCTTTAACGTGGTTTGCACTACAAGACATTGGAAAGCGATTCACATGGGATGACTTAGCTCGTAACTTTGTCAAGCAGTACGAACTCCCGAACCTAACCTTTGCAAGGGGCAATCCACTAAAAAGAAAATCTCTAGAGCTTCAAGAAGAGCCGGTTGCAATAATTTCTGACAAGAAAAAGTGTGAATTGGTTGAGGCACAGTCCAAAGACAAGGGAAAAGCTGTCATGTCAAAACCTTTGCCAGCCATAGTAGGGGAACCTAGTGCACACAGGCAAGTAATTGTCAATCCAAGTTCACAGTCAAACCGCGCCAAAAGATCTGTTTTCGCATACACACGGCTCCCAGAATCTTACACAAGATTGTTTGAGAGGCTCAAGGGATTCAATTTGGTACATCCTATAGAATCAAAGCCGTATTGGTCACATAAGCCTGACAATTTGGGAAAATTTTGTGCTTACCATTCAGGGATGCAGGGGCATATTATTGAAGAATGCACTTTATTTAAGCAGAAAGTTGAGACCTTGATTAACTCTGGCCAGGTCAAAATTCTACTACAAATGGCACTGGCGGACCTTTTGTCGCCATCTTTCCATATGAAAAGGGAGTTTCCTCGAAGAAGGGCATTTAGGCACCTATCAAGTTCCAGAAAAGCAGTAAAGTTGCAGAAGCAGAAGTTAGTTTTTTTTGCATTAGTAGGAAGTAGCTATTGTAATTTTCTTTTGTTAGTTTTGTTGAAAGAAAAGAAAGAATATCAAATTATGAATGTTTGAATCTATTTCTATGTAAGCAAACTACTGTAACTGGTTTCCGAAGGCGGGAAGCGTAGGCAACTCATATCGAGTTTCGGTTACACTAGCATTTGAAAATTCTCTTTTGTGTAAGCAGAACTACGCACGGTCTGATTCCCAAGGAGGGATACGTAGGCTCCTCCATCGGGCTCGACCCTTTAGTATTTAAATTTTAATTTTCCCAAAGATAGAAACTGGGCAAATTTTGCAAAGCAAGTAGAAGACGTGGGAGATTGCAACCGGGGCAGCTTTTGATAAGTAGTTTGAAGTTTGAAAGTCATAACTGGGGCAAATTTTGCAAAATAAGTTGAAATGATGAAGTCATAACTGGGGCAGAATTTTGCAAAAAGCAAGTTGAAGGCATTGCGTTGGTTTGGTCGTTATTAGAAGCAATTTCAAGGATTGGTGCAGACTGTCATTTTTGCAAGAAAGAATCGATAGTCGAGCAAAGCATTGATGTTCAAAATAAGCCGACTATTTTAGCAATTTGTATCAAAATGGTCTAGCACGCAAACTAATTTAGTAAAAACTTTCAAAGTTGTTTTTCCCAATTCGCGTCTTGAAAAATCAAATTTTGTTGATCATTGAGTTTCGAACTCTTAAATATTTTACTCATGTGTTGAGTCGGAATTTTGGTCCCATCCATTCGGCCTGATGGCCTATTTTACATTTGAAATTTTATGCATGCATTATCATTTTACGTATTAACTTGTTTTTGTTCAATGTGTAGAATTCATTTGTTAAAGGTTGGCTAGCATTGAACACTGAAATGGTTGAGAATCTGCATCAAGGACAAAACAACATGGCAAAGCAGCTTCAGGCAACCAGTTCTGGTATGGGTATCTTGCAAGCGCAGAATGATGATGTTGAAGAACATGTGGTCCAAAGAAATAGGATTGTCAACTTTGTCAAAACTAGCAAACCTTTGTCAAATACAAGCTTTACCTCCAATCCACCTTACTTAACAATGCCTAATTACCAAATGCCTATATATCCACAAATCCCACAAGAATATCTTACCAATCCAAATGCTTGGCCGGCTGCAACTTTATACCAACCACCTTTTATCACTATACCTGTTGTGGAGAGTCAATCAAATCAATTGATAGTGCGTTCACCAGAATTGCCTAAGAAAGAAGTTGAGACAACTTATCCTCACCATGTGGATGAACAGATTTTGAGAAAGATCATAGGAAAAGAATTGCGCTCTAGGAACATTCAGAGTTTATGTTATGAAGACTTGTGCATTCATCCGAATATTGAGTTTCCACGTGGGTACAACATACCAAAACTCAACACTTTCGATGGAAAGGGAAATCCCTACATTCATTTGAAAGATTATTGTGGCAGATTGATCGGAATTGGGAAGAATGAAGCTTTGCTAATGAGACTATTTAGTCAGAGTTTATCAGGAATGGCACTTGCATGGTATACTAAACAGGATTTTACCAAATGGCACACATGGGAAGACATGGCTCGAGACTTTGTGGAACAATACAAGTTCAACATAGTAAGAGATCCTTATCTAATTGATATGCGCAAAATCAAGAAGATGCCGCATGAGTCTGTTGTAGAATTTGCTGTGAGATGGAGGCTAGAGGCTTCTAAGATGCATCCTCCATTGCCTGAAGATGAGCTGATAGGAACTTTCATTGACCTTCAAGAAGGCATATTTTACGAAAAGCTACATTTTGCCAATTTAAAGGATTTTTCCAGTTTAATTCGGTATGCAAAGATTTTGGAAGGAAAATTTCAAACCGGAAGGTTGATTGACTATGACACTACAATGCCAGTTTTCAATTGTTCTGATGCACCTGAAAATATTCAAGACTCTCAGCCTTCGAAAGTGCACTACAATCATGATATGCAAAATTCAAGTTGCCAGCATCGATCTTATCAGGCACCATCTGGTCATCAAAGCACGAAGAAGTTTAGACCTCGTACATTCACTCCTCTAGAAGAGTCTGTGAGTAGCATATTTGAAAAATTGCAAGCTGAAGGACTTTTGCAACCAAGGAAAGGAACAATTCCCAAGCACTTGCCTCCACATTTTGATCCATTAAAGCATTGTGCTTATCATTCAAATATCCAAGGTCATGATACTGAAGAATGCAGTGGCTTGAAATACAAAATTCAAAGCTTTATTGATAATGGCAAAATAATAGTGCAAGAAGATCCATTAAGTGGTTATTGCAGCATTCCTCCCGCAGGCACAATTTTTGTTAAAGGCGAGGCATCAGCCCCAAGATATTCAAAGAAGAAGCGGTTTGCAAGCTAAGAAGACCGCAAAGACCGTATTTTGCAGCTTGAAATGACATTTCATTGCCCAACTATCTTATGTTTTAGCTAATCTGTTGCAATTTTATTCATCCTGGTTGTAATGAACTACGTTATATTTTGCTACCCTTATTGGGCTTAGTCCCAAAATCAATGAAATTTCGTTTATTCCCAAATAACCCAAGCCAAAGCAGTTATAGATGGTTTATCTTGTGCAAAGAGAAGAGTTTCAAGAATGTC
Organism: Petunia axillaris subsp. axillaris; assembly: GCA_029990575.1. Classification (NCBI taxonomy): domain Eukaryota; kingdom Viridiplantae; phylum Streptophyta; class Magnoliopsida; order Solanales; family Solanaceae; genus Petunia; species Petunia axillaris. The sequence continues at coordinate 14,133,584 of JARKNS010000006.1, forward strand.
AGATTTTTCGCAACGACAACACATTTGATCGCCATGCAAGCAAAATGCAGATTCGAACCAAATTAGGTGTTCAATCAAGTCAACCGTTATTTGATAAAAAACTAACGATTGTTCTTTGATTAAACAGGGGCAAATTTTGCATTTACCGCAAAGTTCAGCATCAAGGTGGAAGAAGCAATGCAAAGTGTCGCAACTTCCTAGAAATTTTATAGTACTTACAATTTTTCTTTGAATGCAGAAATCTCAAGCAGCGAAACGACAAGAACTCGCAACGCAACTATTAGTTCCTTGAAGAATATTTGCCTTATCGCATATGCAGAACAACTCTATTTTAGCTTTTGATCGATTATCGCATCACCAGCACAGGCCAGGCGATTTCAGATTTTGCAAGATACAGGGTTTATCCACCCACAAATAGGATATCTTGGGTTCTTCCACCCACAAATAGGATATCTGGTTCCTTCCACCCACAAATAGGATATTTGGGTCCTTCCACCCACAAATAGGATATCTGGGTCCTTCCACCCACGAATAGGATATCTGGGTTCTTCCACCCACAAATAGGATATCTGGGTCCTTCCACCCACAAATAGGATATCTGGGTCTTTCCACCCACAAATAGGATATGCAGATTTCTTTCAAGTAGATGATAGTCCAAGACAAGTCGGCTGGAACACTGCTTTCAGAGTGTTTCGCGATGTCGGTTGTCTTGCAATATTGGCGTTTATGGATAGTTTAAGACAAGTCGGCTGGAATACCGCTTTCGGAGTGTTTCGCGATGTCGGTTGTCTGGCAATATATGCATTTATGGATAGTTTAAGACAAGTCGGCTGGAACACCGCTTTCAGAGTGTTTCGCGATGTCGGTTGTCTAGCAATAGTGGCATTTATTGATAGTTTAAGACAAGTCGGCTGGAACACCGCTTTCGGAGTGTCTCGCGATGTCGATTGTCTTGCAATCTTGGCATTTAGTGATAGTCTAAGACAAGTCGGCTGAAGCACCGCTTTCGGAGTGTTTCACGATGTCGGTTGTCTTGCAATATTGGCATATTGTATTTGAAGTACATGATTCGACTTGAGACATTATGTCTTGTTAGTCAAACTTATCTTATAAAAGCCTTGCATTTTTACAATTCTTTTTCGCTTTACTTATCGTCTTACTTTACTGTTTCAGAATAATGATCAGCCTAGAGGTTCTCCGGGCGGAGCATCTCGTCAGTTGGTCGAAGGAAGAACTTGTTGATAGCATCACAACCAGCATTTACAATTTATATTATCATTTTATTTACTTCCTTATTCCAAAATTATCAAAGTTTATTAACAGTTGCTTGCTTACCGTTTGTTAAGTCTTTACAGAATTTTAGCGGCATCACAGCAGCATTTGGAGCATAACGTGGAACTTTTCTTAGCAGTGAACTGGGACAATTGTTGATATGAGCTAGACTCGTCAACAAGGATCTGAAGAATCGCACTCGAACAAGCAAATTCTATCATAATCTTTCATTTCAGATTAGGCATCAGTTTGACATCCAATACCTCGTTTAGATGATATGCTTGATGAGCTAAGTGGTTCTAGCATCTTTTCAAAGATAGACCTTAGGTCCGATTACCACCAAATCCGTATGAAACCGGGTGATGAGTGGAAAACCGCATTCAAGACCAAGTTTGGTCTATATGAATGGTTGGTGATGCCCTTTGGCCTCTCCAACGCACCTAGTACCTTCATGAGGCTAATGAATCATATGTTGAAGCCATTCATCAACAAATTTGTGGTCGTCTACTTTGATGACATTTTTATATATAACAAGTCACTAGACGATCATGTTGATCATTTAAGGCAAGTGCTTGAAGTGTTGAGAGCCGTAAAGCTCTTTACTAATTATAAGAAATGTGCCTTTGGTGTTGAAAAGGTAGTCTTTCTTGGTTTTGTTGTGAGTGCCCACTGAGTGGAAGTCGATGAGTCCAAGGTAGAGGCCATTAGAGATTGGCCTACTCCTATTACCGTGTCTCAAGTTAGAAACTTTCATGGTCTTGCTAGCTTCTATATGAGATTTGTGAAGGACTTTAGCTCCATTTCCGCTTCACTCACCAAATTAGTGAAGAAAGACAAGCCTTTTGTGTGGGGAGAGCCTCAAGAGAAGGCCTTCCAAGAATTGAAAAGTAGGTTTAGTACCGCCCCTCTATTGAAATTGCCCGACTTTGGAAAAGAATTTGAGGTTGAATGTGATGCCTCGGGGTAGGAATTGGTGGTGTTCTCATGCAAGATGGAAAACCTATAGCCTACTTAAGTGAAAAATTGAAAGGTGCAAACTTGAATTACTCGACGTATGACAAGGAGTTATGTTCCCTAGCGAGAGCTCTTGCTCATTGGCAACATTATCTTTGGCCTAGGGAATTTGTGATTAAGAGTGATTATGAGTCACTCAAACATCTTAGGAGCTAAGAGAAGTTGAACAAGAGGCATGCTAAATGGGTAGAGTTCATTGAGAGTTTCCCTTATGTGATTCAATACAAAAGGGGAGCCGAAAATGTTGTGGCGGATGCACTTTCAAGGAAGTTTGCTCTAGCCACAACTCTTGCCTCCAAGCTCATGGGTTTTGAGAGCATCAAGTTGATGTATGCTCATGACCCATGTTGACACCCAATTTTGTCCCGGAAGTGTTCAAATTAAAGGTTTAATTATTCTAAAATTAAAATTAATTTTTGAAATTAAAGGAAAATGCTTAATTTCAAATAAAGTGGCTAAAAGCGTAATGCGCAACCTTAATCTCAGTTGGCCTTCGCAATTCCTCTACTTATCTATTAAAATTTAAAATCTAAAATTAGGGCTAATTTTGCTCTAAATCCCGAAGTCAGTCTATCTGTGCAAACACATATATGCATATACAACATTACTCCCTTCTCAATTTCTGAAAACCCAGTTCATTACCCCGTGACCCGATTTCCCAAAGCCCTCACCCGTTCCCAATTGCAAGCGACCCGCGAAAAAACCCAATCGATCATCCTCTCCGTACAAAGGCTTTGCTGGTCGAGTAACGCTATTCCAGCTGTGACTTTTGGAGTCTTCTAACTTATTCCCCAACGATCCTTTCATCTCGTCCGCATATTTTGAATCCAATCTATTCTGAGCCGTTGATCCGTTTCCTTGGAGATAAGGACGAGAGGGCCCAAATTTGACCCTCTCACCCTTATCTCATGAGGGAGAGGATCGAAAAATGGAGGGGTAATTTCGATTTTTCTTCAACCAAGGTAAAACCCTAAGCTTCTACTATATATTTAGCATTTCTGGTAGGGTTTAAGGGGGTCCGGGATTTTACAAAAAACAAAAACGGCAGCATTTTCCTATACATGATATATTTTTCTCTCAGTTTAAAGAAAGATATCCATATAGCATTTTAGTTTTCTGTTTTCGAGTCGGAGCGTCGCTTTCGGCTTTGTGTCGTCATTTCTCCTTTCTAGTCGTCGACCTTGTTCGAGTCGTCGACCTCGCTCGAGTCGCTTTTGTGTTGAATCACATTCTTCGGATCGACGCCTTAGCTCACTGCTCCGCAAGAGGTAACAATCTCACATTAACATCTCTTGTTCTATTAGTTTCTTCCTAAATGTAATCTGTTTTATGCGAAGAACTATATGTGTTTAGCACCTTAGTTTAAAGTTATGACCTCTCTATTGGTTTTTTTAGGTCTCTATAGTTTCTTCTGTTTAACTTAATTGAAGTTCATGCCTTGATTCTAGTTTATGGTATTTGAGTTAGCATAGCTTAGTATTTAACATATAAGTTAAGAGTGTTAAGATCTCATTTCGTCCTTAAAAAAAAGAGGGCGCATTTATTCATGAGCTGCTTCCGAGCCAGTAAAAGTATAATCTTGATGTACTTAAGAAAATAAAAGATTTGTTCTTAAATTTATCCAGTTATTTGAAGATTGAGGTGAAAGATGTAATCTTTAGTTAGTATCTGAGATGATGTGTTTAGTTGAAAACAATGGCATGATTAGAAGTATGAGTTTTAAAAAGGGATTTCAGTTTGTTCAAAGGGGCAAGGATTCTTGTCTTGTGTTCTGGGTTTTGTTTAAGATCCTTTCTTCTCCTCTTTGTTAATTAAGATACTGAAGCTGGAATATTGGAGTGTTTTCCCTGGTTCAATTCTGTCTTCCTATTTTCTTTTCTTGGATTGAGTTAGTTTTTAAATTTATTTCAGCTTTCCCTTGTTTTCCTTAGTTAATTCTCCAGTTGTAGGCTGTTCTGTTTAAGTGCTTCTGGTCTGCAAGTTGTAGTCTATTTTTATTTTTTTTGGGGGCTATATCTTCTTAAAGTCAGCTTGGTGTAATTCCCAGATCTTGGTCTTCTTGATTGGTTCTTTGTTCAGGGGTTGTTTGAGGTGGTCTGTAAGTGTGTAGGTGCAGGTGTGTAAAGGAGTCCTGGGTTGGGTAGTTTGTTTTGGAGGCTGTCAAGGTGAGTGTGAGCTCAAAGAGTATGCAGGGAGTAGTCAGGAAGCAATGGGGCTGTTTCAAAGGAGTTGCTGATAGGTTTGTTGGTCCAGGGGTATAGGATGGTGCTGCAGGTGGTTTCAGGATGGTTCTAGGTGAAGATCTGGAGCAATGTGCTCTGTTTGGTTTTGGAGAGGTGTTGAAAATGTGGTGGAGTGGCTTATAGGTAGTGTGAGGGTGTGCTGTGTTTGTAGTTTGTTTCTGGAAAGAAGAAGATAGAGATGGTTAAGGAAGGAGCATAGAAACTTAGGAATCTGGCTGGAGTTCAGGTGAATGAGTGTGCAGGTTGCAGGGGTAAGAGGAGGATCCTAGGTATTTCCAGGAGTCAGTAAAGGGGTTGTTAATGTTGCTCTGTGCTTGCTGCAGGTTTCAGGGAGGTATTGGTTAGTTTTTTTAGTTGTGTGTGGATTGAGTGCTTGGTAGCAGGGAGTAGTAATAGGCTATATTAGGTTCAGGTCTGTTCTTGTTTCTGCAGTTGCAAGAGGGCCAGAGATGGTGTTTGTGCAAGTAATTTGGTCAGGGATAAGAGTTGATGTAGAGTGAAGTTTGATTTTTTTTTGTGAGTGTGTGGTTGTCTTGGGTTATCAGCTTGTATATTAGCAAAAAAATAAGAATACTCAGCCCAGTTCTATTAAATAATATAAGCTGCAAAGTAATATTGCTTTCAAGTTTAAGCTTGGCTCTTTGTTTAGTTCTTTTTCAATCTCGGTATGTAAAAGATCTCTGTCTCGTTTTCTCTCATTATCTGGGTTGCGTCTGAGTATTATAATTGCTTTTTGGTTCATGGAAGATGAGATGTTGAAATAAAAGTCTCAGACAGTTTGGACTAGTTCCTTAGCTATGTCTCTCTCGTTCATTAAAGATGGTCTGTCCTGAATTAAGTTTCAGTTTCAGCTTCAGCATGTTTTCTTTTGCTATTTGATGTAAGTTCCAAAGAGTCTGTTCATTCTTGGTTCTGGTTCTGTTAATAGATCAAGGTTCAGTGTTCCACTTGCCTGTTAAAATGGGTTTCGTTCAGATCCATATTATGTTATTAGAAGCAGAAGTTTTCTATATCTGAGCTTGCTTAATTTCTACCTTTGAGCTTGCATGACTATTCTTTTACTGACAGTATGAAAAGCTGCTTTAGTGTATTATAATTTTGAGTTGATGCTAATCCTTCTCTCCTCATTTCTTTGGCATGAAAATACTCCTTGGGATCGAGTTGGTCAAAAACTCAAAATCGGAGATGGCTACGTGCATTTGAAGTTATTTGCTCCGCTTCGCATTTTCGGGACTTGATATCCCCAAAAATGTAAAAGAAAAAGTGAAAATCACAAAGGTCAAGGCTCAGTGATTGAGTTTGCGCTCCCGGGTTCTATCTTCTAAACTCCATCTTTCCCTGCTCCCTTAGAAAATGCATGTTGTATAGGATTTCCCCATAGACCAGATTAGTAGCCCGGTAGGATAGAAAATGATATTTGAATTGTGAATAACTATTGTAAATCACTTAAATTATTTTTTTATATATGAATGCTTTGCATCATTTCTTTTCGAATCGCCAATTAATTTATGGATGTTTATAATCTTTGTCAATTAATGTGTGCAAAATCAAATTCGACTAAAAATCGTACCTTCATCATAATTTGCATTTGAATTTCTTATTTATTTATTATATTAAATATTCAATTATTTAATCTAATTCATTTATTTAGTTAATTAATTAATTATATTTATTCATTATTTAATTAAAATTCATTTTCTATTCATTTACTTAATCTAATTTATCTAATTTCAATTAATCATTTATTTAACCCATTAAATATTTATTTATTTATTTAATCAATTATTATTCATTTATTCCTTTATTTAATTAAAATTGGCAAGTATTCATTTATTTAATCAAGCTATTTTTTTTGCTTATTTATTTATCTATTTATTAAATCAATTAATTAATCCTTTATTATTATCCAATTATTTATCTAGTTTGTTTTTATTTAGTTATCTAACTTCATTTAACCTTTACTTATTCTATTAATTAATCAATTGATCATTATTTCATTATCCATTTAGTTAATCTTAAATTGGGTTATTTATTTATCTAAGTATCGGCATAATTTAAATCTTATCTTATTTATATAAGTTAAAGTATCCTTAATAAATTCGTGAAAACCGCCGGATTAACCGCATTTAGCGGATTTTCGAAAGTGCTCCCGCAAGGGACCTTCTTTCGAATTTAAAAGAACCACTTACCTAAGAATCTCTGAATTTATTTAATTTCCTTTAAAGTAAAGGGAATAATTGCACTCTTTAATTAACAATTGGTTCCTAATAGTCCTTAAATTAGTTGGCGACTCCAAAGAAACCCTTTGGAATTCCATTTTGTTGAATAATATACCCGAAACCTATCTTTTCCTAAAGAAAGGGTAATTTTTGGGGTTCAACAGCGTGGCGACTCCGCTGGGGATACGCAAATGGTTCTAACCAAAAGGCTTTCACGAATGTGTTTGTTTGTATTGTTTGAGTTGTATGCCGATACTAGTATGCGTAGCTTATTTAATTATTGCGTTTGTATGTTGAAACTGGCATGATTATATCTACTGTTTATTTGCGAGCATGCTTAGTTAATTTAATTGATTGCTGTGTGTCACGAAAGCATGTCACTATAGCCCTATTTGCGCACATATAAACTGGCATTCCGTTCATACTTCCCCCACTCCTGGGAAACTCTTGCATTTTCACCCCAAATATCCGTGAGGTACGCTCATGCGTACCCACACTTTCTTCCACTAAAGAACCCTTATGACGAGTTGGTATACCGGCAGTTGTCGTGGGAGTAATTCGACTGCGAGGCCGTTTGCCACTCACCTGTTAGCCTCAACCGTTAACCCACTCTTAGAATGAGCTTTAGGAGCATGCATGCATTTACACCTTAGTCTGGACCCGGTCCTTGGTACCGCCTCCATAGTTAGGAAACCGCCCTTACGTCACCGGGTTCTTGAAACCTAACGACAATGCATATTATGTGCTATGTGATAACGAATTCTCAGTCCTAACCATGTTTTGAGCAAAATCAGATTTGGAATTTTGTCTGCTATGTTGTCTTTTAGGTCAGAAAATGGAAGAATTTAGCAGAATCTATGTGGTCATAGCAGTCCACATAGAATTTGAGATCATAGACAGAATTGCAGTCCAGAGAAAGTTAGGCGGATTTGATTGGTTTATGTTTGGGAGATGGTATGGTGTAGTGAGATCCAAGAGGCGAAGCCCCTGGTGTCTTTAAAAGATCAGTGGGGTCTCTCTCGTGAATGGCTTTTCGTGTGTGCAGGCCCATGTTGATTAACCAGCTGCAAATTCTTATGGAATGAAGTATGCTTGTCGCATACTAGGAGAGTGAAGCCCCTATGTCTATAAACGACCGTTGGGGTCCCTCCTTGAAGACCAGTGCGGTCTTGGCTACCTAGGAAACTAAGAGGCTTGATTAAAGCCGAGGACCAGTGAGGAACCCTATGAACAAGGTCTGTGAGCCTTGCAAAACCTAGGAAGCTGAGAGGCTTGTCTAAAGCCGAGGACCAGTGAGGTTTTATTTTGAAAGGCCAATTGGCGCCTTTCATGATTTGCAGTCTGGTATTGTGAAGGCAGTTGGAAATCTCACCCCTGGATGTTGTGAAATAACTGGGAGTTGCGCTTGGAGGAGCGTTGATGTTTGCAAAAGGTATAGAGGTTTGTTTCAGGTTTTAGGCATTTGGGTTTAGAAATTTGGTGTAGATGTTGTGGAGAGCATAAGTTGTGTTAGAATTTTGAGTTGGTACCAACTTTGAGAAGATAGTTGGGATAACAGAATTGCAGTGTCGAGGCGGCGAGCTGATTGTTATCAATTATTGTTACTATTTATCGCTTACTCTAAATCTGAATTGCTCAAAACTGGCATGAACTATTTTTCGTTACCACTTGTTTGCGCGTCTTAGGCCCACCTCTAGCAAAAAGAGGCACCTTACAGGGTAGGAAGCGTTCGCATTTTTTATTTATGCCCAATTACTTGTGGTTGCCACATGTCAAATTATCTGTCCAATATGCGATTACTTGCTAAATATGTGCTGCTTGCCCGAAATTTGTTGGCATAGATTGCGCTGTGATTGAATTTGTTCGGCGGTATGGTAAGCTTAACGTTATGTTACTTCGACCTATCTTCTGTAAAAGTTAACCGCTCTATGAATTTGTTTATTCACCTATCATCTGAATTCATGCATACCATTATTTTAAAACGTCTTTTAAATGTTAGTTTGTTTATCTTAACCCCAGTCTTGTCATTTTGCAAAATATTGTTTAGCGTCATATTTAAAGCATTCGCAAGTATGTTTTCCTTTTGAAAATAACTTCAGAGTTAAACAAGTGTTTTCGCATCTGGTTTGCTTTAACAAAATGAGTGCCTTGCTCTAAATTTTGGGTCTTTTCAGTACGGTCTCAATTTATCCATTTTGGAATAAGTTGAACCGTCAGTTTCATCTTTAATAAATTTTTATTAAATTCGGTATGCGTTGCGAAAGGGTTAATTATTTGAACATCAAGATCAGGACCTATGGTTCGTCAAATTGCTGTGATTGACTTGACTGGAAATGATGGATCCCACCAAGACAAGGTTAACAAGCTTGAAGCAACCGTAGCAAGTTTGGAGAAGAGACTTGATCCTTACTGAATTGGTTGTCACGCTCATGGATGCTCGCAACCCAGTGAGTAATGCGCCAAGTTCAAGACCAAGCGCTCCTGTTGCTCCTATCTATATTGTTGCACCTCCCACAATGCAAGCAGCTCCAGCATTTGAGTGTGATGCTCAACAGTTCCCTAATTTGCATGCATTCCTGTTGGAAAAGGAATTTGGTGGCTTCTCAAAGACGAGCAATGAGAAAAGCAACGGGGAAGGGCTTCCTAGGGTTGAAGAGAGCAATGTCACAATGATAGATGAGAATGCTCTAACATCTCAAGCAGGCTTAGGTGAAGCAGAAAAAGAAAATGTGAATGTTCTTGACGTGGTTGATCCACCAGTGTATGATGGGATAGGAAATCCTCATGATCATTTGAAAGCATTCACTGATTGGGTGGCAATATTTGGAAAAAGCAATGGAATCAAGCTGAGGTTATTTGTTAAGACGCTCGCGGGGCCGGCTTTAACGTGGTTTGCACTACAAGACCTTGGAAAGCGATTCACATGGGATGACTTAGCTCGTAACTTTGTCAAGCAGTACGAACTCCCGAACCTAACCTTTGCAAGGGGCAATCCACTAAAAAGAAAATCTCTAGAGCTTCAAGAAGAGCCGGTTGCAATAATTTCTGACAAGAAAAAGTGTGAATTGGTTGAGGCACAGTCCAAAGACAAGGGAAAAGCTGTCATGTCAAAACCTTTGCCAGCCATAGTAGGGGAACCTAGTGCACACAGGCAAGTAATTGTCAATCCAAGTTCACAGTCAAACCGCGCCAAAAGATCTGTTTTCGCATACACACGGCTCCCAGAATCTTACACAAGATTGTTTGAGAGGCTCAAGGGATTCAATTTGGTACATCCTATAGAATCAAAGCCGTATTGGTCACATAAGCCTGACAATTTGGGAAAATTTTGTGCTTACCATTCAGGGATGCAGGGGCATATTATTGAAGAATGCACTTTATTTAAGCAGAAAGTTGAGACCTTGATTAACTCTGGCCAGGTCAAAATTCTACCTACAAATGGCACTGGCGGACCTTTTGTCGCCATCTTTCCATATGCAAAGGGAGTTTCCTCGAAGAAGGGCATTTAGGCACCTATCAAGTTCCAGAAAAGCAGTAAAGTTGCAGAAGCAGAAGTTAGTTTTTTTTGCATTAGTAGGAAGTAGCTATTGTAATTTTCTTTTGTTAGTTTTGTTGAAAGAAAAGAAAGAATATCAAATTATGAATGTTTGAATCTATTTCTATGTAAGCAAACTACTGTAACTGGTTTCCGAAGGCGGGAAGCGTAGGCAACTCATATCGAGTTTCGGTTACACTAGCATTTGAAAATTCTCTTTTGTGTAAGCAGAACTACGCACGGTCTGATTCCCAAGGAGGGATACGTAGGCTCCTCCATCGGGCTCGACCCTTTAGTATTTAAATTTTAATTTTCCCAAAGATAGAAACTGGGCAAATTTTGCAAAGCAAGTAGAAGACGTGGGAGATTGCAACCGGGGCAGCTTTTGATAAGTAGTTTGAATTTTGAAAGTCATAACTGGGGCAAATTTTGCAAAATAAGTTGAAATGATGAAGTCATAACTGGGGCAGAATTTTGCAAAAAGCAAGTTGAAGGCATTGCGTTGGTTTGGTCGTTATTAGAAGCAATTTCAAGGATTGGTGCAGACTGTCATTTTTGCAAGAAAGAATCGATAGTCGAGCAAAGCATTGATGTTCAAAATAAGCCGACTATTTTAGCAATTTGTATCAAAATGGTCTAGCACGCAAACTAATTTAGTAAAAACTTTCAAAGTTGTTTTTCCCAATTCGCGTCTTGAAAAATCAAATTTTGTTGATCATTGAGTTTCGAACTCTTAAATATTTTACTCATGTGTTGAGTCGGAATTTTGGTCCCATCCATTCGGCCTGATGGCCTATTTTACATTTGAAATTTTATGCATGCATTATCATTTTACGTATTAACTTGTTTTTGTTCAATGTGTAGAATTCATTTGTTAAAGGTTGGCTAGCATTGAACACTGAAATGGTTGAGAATCTGCATCAAGGACAAAACAACATGGCAAAGCAGCTTCAGGCAACCAGTTCTGGTATGGGTATCTTGCAAGCGCAGAATGATGATGTTGAAGAACATGTGGTCCAAAGAAATAGGATTGTCAACTTTGTCAAAACTAGCAAACCTTTGTCAAATACAAGCTTTACCTCCAATCCACCTTACTTAACAATGCCTAATTACCAAATGCCTATATATCCACAAATCCCACAAGAATATCTTACCAATCCAAATGCTTGGCCGGCTGCAACTTTATACCAACCACCTTTTATCACTATACCTGTTGTGGAGAGTCAATCAAATCAATTGATAGTGCGTTCACCAGAATTGCCTAAGAAAGAAGTTGAGACAACTTATCCTCACCATGTGGATGAACAGATTTTGAGAAAGATCATAGGAAAAGAATTGCGCTCTAGGAACATTCAGAGTTTATGTTATGAAGACTTGTGCATTCATCCGAATATTGAGTTTCCACGTGGGTACAACATACCAAAACTCAACACTTTCGATGGAAAGGGAAATCCCTACATTCATTTGAAAGATTATTGTGGCAGATTGATCGGAATTGGGAAGAATGAAGCTTTGCTAATGAGACTATTTAGTCAGAGTTTATCAGGAATGGCACTTGCATGGTATACTAAACAGGATTTTACCAAATGGCACACATGGGAAGACATGGCTCGAGACTTTGTGGAACAATACAAGTTCAACATAGTAAGAGATCCTTATCTAATTGATATGCGCAAAATCAAGAAGATGCCGCATGAGTCTGTTGTAGAATTTGCTGTGAGATGGAGGCTAGAGGCTTCTAAGATGCATCCTCCATTGCCTGAAGATGAGCTGATAGGAACTTTCATTGACCTTCAAGAAGGCATATTTTACGAAAAGCTACATTTTGCCAATTTAAAGGATTTTTCCAGTTTAATTCGGTATGCAAAGATTTTGGAAGGAAAATTTCAAACCGGAAGGTTGATTGACTATGACACTACAATGCCAGTTTTCAATTGTTCTGATGCACCTGAAAATATTCAAGACTCTCAGCCTTCGAAAGTGCACTACAATCATGATATGCAAAATTCAAGTTGCCAGCATCGATCTTATCAGGCACCATCTGGTCATCAAAGCACGAAGAAGTTTAGACCTCGTACATTCACTCCTCTAGAAGAGTCTGTGAGTAGCATATTTGAAAAATTGCAAGCTGAAGGACTTTTGCAACCAAGGAAAGGAACAATTCCCAAGCACTTGCCTCCACATTTTGATCCATTAAAGCATTGTGCTTATCATTCAAATATCCAAGGTCATGATACTGAAGAATGCAGTGGCTTGAAATACAAAATTCAAAGCTTTATTGATAATGGCAAAATAATAGTGCAAGAAGATCCATTAAGTGGTTATTGCAGCATTCCTCCCGCAGGCACAATTTTTGTTAAAGGCGAGGCATCAGCCCCAAGATATTCAAAGAAGAAGCGGTTTGCAAGCTAAGAAGACCGCAAAGACCGTATTTTGCAGCTTGAAATGACATTTCATTGCCCAACTATCTTATGTTTTAGCTAATCTGTTGCAATTTTATTCATCCTGGTTGTAATGAACTACGTTATATTTTGCTACCCTTATTGGGCTTAGTCCCAAAATCAATGAAATTTCGTTTATTCCCAAATAACCCAAGCCAAAGCAGTTATAGATGGTTTATCTTGTGCAAAGAGAAGAGTTTCAAGAATGTCAGATTTTTCGCAACGACAACACATTTGATCGCCATGCAAGCAAAATGCAGATTCGAACCAAATTAGGTGTTCAATCAAGTCAACCGTTATTTGATAAAAAACTAACGATTGTTCTTTGATTAAACAGGGGCAAATTTTGCATTTACCGCAAAGTTCAGCATCAAGGTGGAAGAAGCAATGCAAAGTGTCGCAACTTCCTAGAAATTTTATAGTACTTACAATTTTTCTTTGAATGCAGAAATCTCAAGCAGCGAAACGACAAGAACTCGCAACGCAACTATTAGTTCCTTGAAGAATATTTGCCTTATCGCATATGCAGAACAACTCTATTTTAGCTTTTGATCGATTATCGCATCACCAGCACAGGCCAGGCGATTTCAGATTTTGCAAGATACAGGGTTTATCCACCCACAAATAGGATATCTTGGGTTCTTCCACCCACAAATAGGATATCTGGTTCCTTCCACCCACAAATAGGATATTTGGGTCCTTCCACCCACAAATAGGATATCTGGGTCCTTCCACCCACGAATAGGATATCTGGGTTCTTCCACCCACAAATAGGATATCTGGGTCCTTCCACCCACAAATAGGATATCTGGGTCTTTCCACCCACAAATAGGATATGCAGATTTCTTTCAAGTAGATGATAGTCCAAGACAAGTCGGCTGGAACACTGCTTTCGGAGTGTTTCGCGATGTCGGTTGTCTTGCAATATTGGCGTTTATGGATAGTTTAAGACAAGTCGGCTGGAATACCGCTTTCGGAGTGTTTCGCGATGTCGGTTGTCTGGCAATATATGCATTTATGGATAGTTTAAGACAAGTCGGCTGGAACACCGCTTTCAGAGTGTTTCGCGATGTCGGTTGTCTAGCAATAGTGGCATTTATTGATAGTTTAAGACAAGTCGGCTGGAACACCGCTTTCGGAGTGTCTCGCGATGTCGGTTGTCTTGCAATCTTGGCATTTAGTGATAGTCTAAGACAAGTCGGCTGAAGCACCGCTTTCGGAGTGTTTCACGATGTCGGTTGTCTTGCAATATTGGCATATTGTATTTGAAGTACATGATTCGACTTGAGACATTATGTCTTGTTAGTCAAACTTATCTTATAAAAGCCTTGCATTTTTACAATTCTTTTTCGCTTTACTTATCGTCTTACTTTACTGTTTCAGAATAATGATCAGCCTAGAGGTTCTCCGGGCGGAGCATCTCGTCAGTTGGTCGAAGGAAGAACTTGTTGATAGCATCACAACCAGCATTTACAATTTATATTATCATTTTATTTACTTCCTTATTCCAAAATGATCAAAGTTTATTAACAGTTGCTTGCTTACCGTTTGTTAAGTCTTTACAGAATTTTAGCGGCATCACAGCAGCATTTGGAGCATAACGTGGAACTTTTCTTAGCAGTGAACTGGGACAATTGTTGATATGAGCTAGACTCGTCAACAAGGATCTGAAGAATCGCACTCGAACAAGCAAATTCTATCCTAATCTTTCATTTCAGATTAGGCATCAGTTTGACATCCAATACCTCGTTTAGATGATATGCTTGATGAGCTAAGTGGTTCTAGCATCTTTTCAAAGATAGACCTTAGGTCCGATTACCACCAAATCCGTATGAAACCGGGTGATGAGTGGAAAACCGCATTCAAGACCAAGTTTGGTCTATATGAATGGTTGGTGATGCCCTTTGGCCTCTCCAACGCACCTAGTACCTTCATGAGGCTAATGAATCATATGTTGAAGCCATTCATCAACAAATTTGTGGTCGTCTACTTTGATGACATTTTTATATATAACAAGTCACTAGACGATCATGTTGATCATTTAAGGCAAGTGCTTGAAGTGTTGAGAGCCGTAAAGCTCTTTACTAATTATAAGAAATGTGCCTTTGGTGTTGAAAAGGTAGTCTTTCTTGGTTTTGTTGTGAGTGCCCACTGAGTGGAAGTCGATGAGTCCAAGGTAGAGGCCATTAGAGATTGGCCTACTCCTATTACCGTGTCTCAAGTTAGAAACTTTCATGGTCTTGCTAGCTTCTATATGAGATTTGTGAAGGACTTTAGCTCCATTTCCGCTTCACTCACCAAATTAGTGAAGAAAGACAAGCCTTTTGTGTGGGGAGAGCCTCAAGAGAAGGCCTTCCAAGAATTGAAAAGTAGGTTTAGTACCGCCCCTCTATTGAAATTGCCCGACTTTGGAAAAGAATTTGAGGTTGAATGTGATGCCTCGGGGTAGGAATTGGTGGTGTTCTCATGCAAGATGGAAAACCTATAGCCTACTTAAGTGAAAAATTGAAAGGTGCAAACTTGAATTACTCGACGTATGACAAGGAGTTATGTTCCCTAGCGAGAGCTCTTGCTCATTGGCAACATTATCTTTGGCCTAGGGAATTTGTGATTAAGAGTGATTATGAGTCACTCAAACATCTTAGGAGCTAAGAGAAGTTGAACAAGAGGCATGCTAAATGGGTAGAGTTCATTGAGAGTTTCCCTTATGTGATTCAATACAAAAGGGGAGCCGAAAATGTTGTGGCGGATGCACTTTCAAGGAAGTTTGCTCTAGCCACAACTCTTGCCTCCAAGCTCATGGGTTTTGAGAGCATCAAGTTGATGTATGCTCATGACCCATGTTGACACCCAATTTTGTCCCGGAAGTGTTCAAATTAAAGGTTTAATTATTCTAAAATTAAAATTAATTTTTGAAATTAAAGGAAAATTCTTAATTTCAAATAAAGTGGCTAAAAGCGTAATGCGCAACCTTAATCTCAGTTGGCCTTCGCAATTTCTCTACTTATCTATTAAAATTTAAAATCTAAAATTAGGGCTAATTTTGCTCTAAATCCCGAAGTCAGTCTATCTGTGCAAACACATATATGCATATACAACATTACTCCCTTCTCAATTTCTGAAAACCCAGTTCATTACCCCGTGACCCGATTTCCCAAAGCCCTCACCCGTTCCCAATTGCAAGCGACCCGCGAAAAAACCCAATCGATCATCCTCTCCGTACAAAGGCTTTGCTGGTCGAGTAACGCTATTCCAGCTGTGACTTTTGGAGTCTTCTAACTTATTCCCCAACGATCCTTTCATCTCGTCCGCATATTTTGAATCCAATCTATTCTGAGCCGTTGATCCGTTTCCTTGGAGATAAGGACGAGAGGGCCCAAATTTGACCCTCTCACCCTTATCTCATGAGGGAGAGGATCGAAAAATGGAGGGGTAATTTCGATTTTTCTTCAACCAAGGTAAAACCCTAAGCTTCTACTATATATTTAGCATTTCTGGTAGGGTTTAAGGGGGTCCGGGATTTTACAAAAAACAAAAACGGCAGCATTTTCCTATACATGATATATTTTTCTCTCAGTTTAAAGAAAGATATCCATATAGCATTTTAGTTTTCTGTTTTCGAGTCGGAGCGTCGCTTTCGGCTTTGTGTCGTCATTTCTCCTTTCTAGTCGTCGACCTTGTTCGAGTCGTCGACCTCGCTCGAGTCGCTTTTGTGTTGAATCACATTCTTCGGATCGACGCCTTAGCTCACTGCTCCGCAAGAGGTAACAATCTCACATTAACATCTCTTGTTCTATTAGTTTCTTCCTAAATGTAATCTGTTTTATGCGAAGAACTATATGTGTTTAGCACCTTAGTTTAAAGTTATGACCTCTCTATTGGTTTTTTTAGGTCTCTATAGTTTCTTCTGTTTAACTTAATTGAAGTTCATGCCTTGATTCTAGTTTATGGTATTTGAGTTAGCATAGCTTAGTATTTAACATATAAGTTAAGAGTGTTAAGATCTCATTTCGTCCTTAAAAAAAAGAGGGCGCATTTATTCATGAGCTGCTTCCGAGCCAGTAAAAGTATAATCTTGATGTACTTAAGAAAATAAAAGATTTGTTCTTAAATTTATCCAGTTATTTGAAGATTGAGGTGAAAGATGTAATCTTTAGTTAGTATCTGAGATGATGTGTTTAGTTGAAAACAATGGCATGATTAGAAGTATGAGTTTTAAAAAGGGATTTCAGTTTGTTCAAAGGGGCAAGGATTCTTGTCTTGTGTTCTGGGTTTTGTTTAAGATCCTTTCTTCTCCTCTTTGTTAATTAAGATACTGAAGCTGGAATATTGGAGTGTTTTCCCTGGTTCAATTCTGTCTTCCTGTTTTCTTTTCTTGGATTGAGTTAGTTTTTAAATTTATTTCAGCTTTCCCTTGTTTTCCTTAGTTAATTCTCCAGTTGTAGGCTGTTCTGTTTAAGTGCTTCTGGTCTGCAAGTTGTAGTCTATTTTTATTTTTTTGGGGGCTATATCTTCTTAAAGTCAGCTTGGTGTAATTCCCAGATCTTGGTCTTCTTGATTGGTTCTTTGTTCAAGGGTTGTTTGAGGTGGTCTGTAAGTGTGTAGGTGCAGGTGTGTAAAGGAGTCCTGGGTTGGGTAGTTTGTTTTGGAGGCTGTCAAGGTGAGTGTGAGCTCAAAGAGTATGCAGGGAGTAGTCAGGAAGCAATGGGGCTGTTTCAAAGGAGTTGCTGATAGGTTTGTTGGTCCAGGGGTATAGGATGGTGCTGCAGGTGGTTTCAGGATGGTTCTAGGTGAAGATCTGGAGCAATGTGCTCTGTTTGGTTTTGGAGAGGTGTTGAAAATGTGGTGGAGTGGCTTATAGGTAGTGTGAGGGTGTGCTGTGTTTGAAGTTTGTTTCTGGAAAGAAGAAGATAGAGATGGTTAAGGAAGGAGCATAGAAACTTAGGAATCTGGTTGGAGTTCAGGTGAATGAATGTGCAGGTTGCAGGGGTAAGAGGAGGATCCTAGGTATTTCCAGGAGTCAGTAAAGGGGTTGTTAATGTTGCTCTGTGCTTGCTGCAGGTTTCAGGGAGGTATTGGTTAGTTTTTTTAGTTGTGTGTGGATTGAGTGCTTGGTAGCAGGGAGTAGTAATAGGCTATATTAGGTTCAGGTCTGTTCTTGTTTCTGCAGTTGCAAGAGGGCCAGAGATGGTGTTTGTGCAAGTAATTTGGTCAGGGATAAGAGTTGATGTAGAGTGAAGTTTGATTTTTTTTTTTGTGAGTGTGTGGTTGTCTTGGGTTATCAGCTTGTATATAAGCAAAAAATAAGAATACTCAGCCCAGTTCTATTTAATAATATAAGCTGCAAAGTAATAGTGCTTTCAAGTTTAAGCTTGGCTCTTTGTTTAGTTCTTTTTCAATCTCGGTATGTAAAAGATCTCTGTCTCGTTTTCTCTCATTATCTGGGTTGCGTCTGAGTATTATAATTGCTTTTTGGTTCATGGAAGATGAGATGTTGAAATAAAAGTCTCAGACAGTTTGGGCTAGTTCCTTAGCTATGTCTCTCTCGTTCATTAAAGATGGTCTGTCCTGAATTAAGTTTCAGTTTCAGCTTCAGCATGTTTTCTTTTGCTATTTGATGTAAGTTCCAAAGAGTTTGTTCATTCTTGGTTCTGGTTCTGTTAATAGATCAAGGTTCAGTGTTCCACTTGCCTGTTAAAATGGGTTTCGTTCAAATCCATATTATGTGATTAGAAGCAGAAGTTTTCTATATATGAGCTTGCTTAATTTCTACCTTCGAGCTTGCATGATTATTCTTTTACTGACAGTATGAAAAGCTGCTTTAGTGTATTATAATTTTGAGTTGATGCTAATCCTTCTCTCCTCATTTCTTTGGCATGAAAATACTCCTTGGGATCGAGTTGGTCAAAAACTCAAAATCGGGGATGGCTACGTGCATTTGAAGTTATTTGCTCCGCTTCGCATTTTCGGGACTTGATATCCCCAAAAATGTAAAAGAAAAAGTGAAAATCACAAAGTTCAAGGCTCAGAGATTGAGTTTGCGCTCCCGGGTTCTATCTTCTAAACTCCATCTTTCCCTGCTCCCTTAGAAAATGCATGTTGTATAGGATTTTCCCATAGACCAGATTAGTAGCCCGGTAGGATAGAAAATGATATTTGAATTGTGAATAACTATTGTAAATCACTTAAATTGTTTTTTTTATATATGAATGCTTTGCATCATTTCTTTTCGAATCGCCAATTAATTTATGGATGTTCAGAATCTTTGTCAATTAATGAGTGCAAAATCAAATTCGACTAAAAATCGTACCTTCATCATAATTTGCATTTGAATTTCTTATTTATTTATTATATTAAATATTCAATTATTTAATCTAATTCATTTATTTAGTTAATTAATTAATTATATTTATTCATTATTTAATTAAAATTCATTTTCTATTTATTTACTTACTCTAGTTTATCTAATTTCAATTAATCATTTATTTAACCCATTAAATATTTATTTATTTATTTATTTAATCAATTATTATTCATTTATTCCTTTATTTAATTAAAATTGACAAATATTCATTTATTTAATCAAGCTATTTTTTTTTTGCTTATTTATTTATCTATTTATTAAATCAATTAATTAATCTTTTATTATTATCCAATTATTTATCTAGCTTGTTTTTATTTAATTATCTAACTTTATTTAACCTTTAATTATTTTATTAATTAATCAATTGATCATTATTTCATTATCCATTTAGTTAATCTTAAATTGGGTCATTTATTTATCTAAGTATCGGCATAATTTAAATCTTATCTTATTTATATCAGTTATAGTATCCTTAATAAATTCGTGAAAACCGCCGGATTAACCGCATTTAGCGGATTTTCGAAAGTGCTCCCGCAAGGGACCTTCTTTCGAATTTAAAAGAGCCACTTACCTAAGAATCTCTGAATTTATTTAATTTCCTTTAAAGTAAAGGAAATAATTGCACTCTTTAATTAACAATTGGTTCCTAATAGTGCTTAAATTAGGTGGCGACTCCAAAGAAACCCTTTGGAATCCCATTTTGTTGAATAATATACCCGAAACCTATCTTTTCCTAAAGAAAGGGTAATTTTTGGGGTTCAACAACCCAAAGCTAAAGAGCATTCATGAAGCTCTTGTGAAAGGAGAAAGAGTTGAGAAGTACCAATAGGTAGATGGCTATACCTTTAAAAATGGTAGAGTTTCTACACCCGAGTCCTCATGGAGAGAATTGCTCGTTCAAGAAACGCATAGTGGGGGACTAATGGGTCTCTTTGGGAGGGATAAGACCTTTGCCATTCTTATGGAGAAATTCCATTGGCCTAAGATGGGGTTGCAAGTTGAGAGACTTAGTAATTCTTGCCTTGAGTACAAGTATGCTAAGTCCAAATCGAACCCCCATGGTTTGTATACCTCTCTCCCCGTACCTACAAGCCTGTGGATGAATATTTCTATGGATTTTGTTATGGGATTACCATGATCTAGGGGGGACATGATAGCATTTATGTTGTCGTGGATAGGTTTTCTAAGATGGCTCACTTCATTCCATATAAAAAGTGTGATGATGAACAACATGTTGCTTCTTTGTTCATTGATCATGTGTTAAAGTTGCATGGTGTGCCTCAAACCATTGTGAGTGATAGGGACACTAAGTTTTTTAGCCTTTTTTGGAGGAGTGTAGGGTGCTCTTGGCACCAAGTTGTTGTTTTTCACGTCCTACCACCCTCAAACGGATGGGCAAACTGAGGTGGTGAACCAAACTTTGGGTGCTCTTCTTAGAGCTATGGCCCGAGGTAAGGGCGGGACTTGGGTAGAAAAGTTGCCTCTTATAGAGTTTGCATATAACCGTACTTTGCATCGCATGATTGGTATGACTCTGTTTGAGTGTGTTTATGGTTTCAATCCTTTGATTCCACTTGATCCAACCCCTTTGCCCAAGGATGTGATTGTTAGCTTTGAAGGTAAGAGCCGAGCGAAGGCTATGCTTAAGATCCATGCCAAAGCAAGGAAGAACTTGGAGGAAGCCTATTCCAAAGTGGCCACCAAGAAGAACAAATGAAGGAAAAATTTGGAGCTCAAGAAAGAAGATTGGGTGTGGGTGCACTTCCGCAAAGAGAGGTTTCAAAACCATAGAAAAGGGAAGTTGGCACCCCCAGGAGATAGACCAGTCCAAGTGCTTTCTAAGATCAACAACAATGCCAACGTGATTGACTTTCCTGGTGAGTATAATGTCTCCACTACTTTCAACATTTCTGACTTGACTCCTTTTGATGTAGGTGATGAAGAGGCCGTGGTTGATGAGCCATGATTTCAAGGGCGAAATCCTCTCAAGAAGAGGAGGATGATGCCGGGAAAACCATCACGAGACAGTTCACCCGGAGTCAAGACAAAGAGGTCCAAGACACTTACCTAAGCTTGGTGTGGAAGGGGATTGAAGATGGGAGCCTTGGAAGCAATTTGAAGAAGTACAACATGATATCAGGCCTAGGCGCTCCGCCCAAGAGAGAGAAGCTCAGGCCAGACCAACCAGACGCACCTCCTGAGCCTTAGGTGCTCCACCCGGGAGGCCATACAGTTGGGCGCTCCGCCTAGAGTTCTAGGCGCTCCGCCCAAGGAACGGGATTTTTGAGTAG
Source organism: Petunia axillaris subsp. axillaris (assembly GCA_029990575.1). Classification (NCBI taxonomy): domain Eukaryota; kingdom Viridiplantae; phylum Streptophyta; class Magnoliopsida; order Solanales; family Solanaceae; genus Petunia; species Petunia axillaris. Next base: position 14,154,963 of record JARKNS010000006.1, read on the forward strand.
TCTTTTACTATTTTGACCCTGCGTAGTCTATTTTATTAAACCCAACTTGTGGGGCGTATTAGTCATTATCTAGGCTTGAGAATAACTTTATAAATATCTCAAGCCCTCTTTTACTTCATTAGTTTACCTTTGATATTGAACAAACACTTAAGAGATGAGATTTCTCTATGAATGGAACCCTTTGTTATTAGCATGAATCAATTGGTTGCACTAATTGACCCTCATTCCAACCCGACCGGGCTATTTACAAGAGTCGAGTGCTCTTGAGGACCGTCCGCATAGCATAGGTTTTTCTTGACCCGAATCGAGGGTGTCACGAAACCCGTTCTCCGTGGCTACTTCGTAGGGAGATCAAGATCCATCTTGCTCATATCCTTTTTATTTTCGCTTCCGTGTTTACCCTGCATCAGTTAATGAGATCAACTAATCTTTATCCAATAAAGACTATCACATAAATATTGATCTAGCCGGATTACTAATGTCCTAATTAATGATTTAGTGAACCGACGATCAAGAACAATTTTAGATTAAGTTATATAAGACTTGACTCTCATTATCACGATCTCCATCATGATGAAAAGTCTCAAACCTTAATCAAGGACTTTATCATATTAATTAATAATAACTATGATAAATGAATATCGAATGCCATATATTAAGATCAAAATATGTTCAAATAACTAAATACGAGATTGGGTTTAGGACATGTCAACTATATCCCTAACAATCTCCTGTCATACCCGATTTTGGACTCAACTCGAGGCGAGTCAGGTTTCGGATTTGACTGGGTGAACTCGTTTGAGTTTAGATGTTGGAGTCGCCACCTAATATAATTTTTAAGGCGTATTAGGTCACCTAATGTCTAAAGCCAAGTTAAATAAGTCTGGTAGTCCTTTTCAGAGATTCTATGCGGGTAAGAAGTCCAAGTGACTCAGGGAAGAAGGTGTTAGGCACTTCTCTGAGCCCCACAAAAAATGGTTACCGTCCGAGTCTTAATTTTGGGATATAAACAATGTATATTGTCATATTAACTTAGGAATTTAACATTTCAACTAAGATATAACATGCTTACACACACACATACAAATAACTTTCACATTCGTCCTATATGTAAGCCTAATCGCGTCTACGGCCTCTAATGTCAAAAGCCTAATCGTAAACAAGTGTTATAACACAAATGGGTATTCAATTTAAGTTTTCACAATTAACACACTTGGAAAAGAGTATTTACATAAATCGTCTATTTTGCAAGTAACATTCAGATTTTAGCAAAAGGACCAAAGGGAGTTTGTTTTGAAACAAAATGTCGGCTCATTTAGGGTTGGTGTGACTCGTCATTAATTGTCGAGCCCTAACCTTAATTTCCTTTTTGTGTTGGGGTCGGATTTTAGAAATACATATATAGGAAGAGGGGTTGTTTTCGAAAGATGAGTTCACAGAAGCACACTAGAGCAAATAAAGGTCATCGCACATAGTAATACTTATATATATGTATAGACATGCAATTATATGACCTAAGTGATAGTTATATCTTTAGAAAAAATATTTTAAAGTGTACAAGCGACCCCAAAGCTTTATACACCCTTAAACACTATTAGATTAGTGTATAAGAGTGATAGAGCATCTCAAAAAACAGTTTTTATACATATACAGGTCATTTTTGAAAGGTTTACTGGGCCTGGACAAATTGTGCAAAACAGAAACACTTTAAGCGTATAAAAGGGCCTGTTTTGAAAAAAGTCATTAGGCCCAGGTTATTTATGCAAAAAAGAGCTGGTTCTATTTTCAGAAATAATCAATTTAGGCGCAAACAACACAAATAGCCCCTACCAAGTTAATTTTCAAACTTAAACAAAAATAAGCATGCGTTCAAGTTTTATTTTCAAAATCTGCTCAAGAAAAGCTATAAACAATTTATTATAATTCTATGAGCATGTTGAACTAATTTAAAATGATTAAATCCTATCATGATGCAAGCACATAAGAGTAGGAATTAAGAATTGGCCCCTGGATGGCCATATGCAGTGTTTAGAAACTGCATGTCCTGTTTTAAATAGTACAGGCAGGGAGTCCTAATAATGTACACAGATGGGAAAATTTCTAAGGGAAGAGACATAAAGCTACAAGTTTAAAATTGTCCAGTATCCCAAGGTTCAAGGTTAAATCCAGCAAACAGTCATGAGCTCAAGGTCTCAATACCACAAACCTCAAGATCAACTTAAAAGAGCCCGGATTCCGAGCCTCAGTAGTTATCAGATTGGAACTTGGCCATTCAAGGCCTTTTGGGTAACCTGTAAAAAAAAAAACCAACAAAGGAAAAGGGGAGGGGAAAGACCTGAGCTAAAGGAGGGGTCTGCTAGGAGCAAGCGCAGTCAAGTGCACCTTTTGTAATGTTGTTCATGATCTTTAAATGTGCAGATTACTCAGAGAATAAAAGGCAGACCAATAGCTTAGGTAAAACAGAGGCAGAATGAGAAGGTCATACTAGAGAAACATACACATTCATAGAAATACGAAGCACTCAGTAGTGAAATAAAGGATCATGCCTTTCATTGCATAGCTTTTAGACAAAGATGCAGATACACAGAAACCAATCATAGCAGAGTAGACCTGTGGTTTTAACAGAACAGGCCAAGAGTACACATATACATATGCAGGAGTAATAGATAAGCAGGAGTGAGAATGATTACCTCTAGGTTGTGAGATGTAATGCAGACAAGAGAGAAAAAGATGTAAGAATCAGCAGCAAGCAATAATCCTTCAAAGAAAACCAGTGAGCAAAGAGAGAGGGAACTGCTAAGTGTATTAGTGTACTTCTGGATTTTTGGTCTCCAGAACTTGTGTTTTCAGCCGAGGAGGAGGAGAGTTTATATAGGCCTAGTCTAGGGTCTTAAAAATTCAAACCTTTATGTAAAAAGGTAAAATTTTAAAGAAGGAAAGGGAAAATCATGTCATCAATCCGGGGGAATCAATTTCCCATGATCAAAGCCAGTTAGACAATCAAAAAAGGCAAGGAAAGATAATACTTCCAAGCTAAAAGATTTCCTTAGGTGGACTTGCCAAAAATAAACCAATCAGACCCTTAGTTTTAGGGTAACCTTAATCCTAAACTAAACAGGCTTTCCCTTTTTCACACTTAATCAGTCCAGGTTCAAGATTAACCTTTTAACAAGTTTAAACAATTGAGAAATATCATCAGATCTCAAAAGATATTATAACAACTCCCAATTATAGATTTCAATCAAAAGATTCAACTAAATCTCTTTCAAAAACCTAAAACATGCCAAATCATACTGTCCATTTCAAACTCAGGCACACAAACGTTTAGGATCAAGCATTCCGTAAGGTAAAGGCTAGGCACATTGTGACTTCAAAATGGCAAGCAACAGTCTCTCTTTGAATGCCTCACAAATCTTCACTGGTGAAAACTATCTAATTTGGTTAGTGAAGATAAAATCCTACTTTACAACCTACTCCTTTGTCCAAGTCACAGGCAAAACCAAGCAACGATTCCAAGCCAACAAAGGTTTCCAGCTTAACCATCACAGAAATAATCTAATATACTAATCGTGGCTGTATCGAACTGAGTATCAGTGTCTAAATCAACATTATGAGTAGAAATTATCATTTACCAATTTATAACCCTAATTGATTCGAGAAATCATAACAAAGCATGATAAAGTATTGAAAAAACTAGGCAAATCTAGATCTAAAGTCACGTATGAGCAATTAAAAAATCAAAGGGAAAATAGGGGGTAGAGAGGGGTACCAGTTAGGGTACAAATCGGGTCGGGTCAAATCGACACACTTCTAATTAGGGTTGCAAGGAAAAAAAACTCACCCCCTCTCAGTGTTCATGTTGATTTAGCCGGAACGGCCATTGAAAGTGGTGGCGATTGAAATCACCAAAAGAGGAGAGAGAGAGAGAGAGTCGGGGACAGGGGCATAGGGAAATATGGGAAATATTTTGGGGTTTTGGGGTGTAAAGTGATGGAAATGGAAATTTGATTCCTAGTCGTTGGATGAATGTCGTGGACGGCCAGGATCATGCCACGTAGGCAGATGACGTGTAAAAAATGGCTTATGTGTAATATATGATGTGTATATATACGTATATATATGTATTTATATGTATTTATAATAAAAATAGTGTAAAATGGATTTAAAAATATAAAAAAATTAGGGAATTAATTTTAAAATGTAAGGAAGCCTAAAATGCATAAAAATTATAATTTTGAGGCTTAAAATAATTTTGAATAATTTTTCTAAAATGGAAATAATTTCAAGAGTTGTAAAAACAGCTATGGTTTGGGATGATGCTTTGAAAATGGCCACAACTATCAGGATATTATTAAAAGGTAATTTAAAAAGAATAGACGAGGTAGGAATGGATATACAATCGTGTGTAAAATTCAAGAATGGTTGATTTTGAAAATAGGAGGGACAAAATTGGGTGTCAACAGCTGCCCCTCTTTGCCCGGGGATGATGAAAGAGTCTTCGGGCAAAGACGTTGACAGTGCGACGGATTTTTAATTGACTACAGAAGAGCTTATGGCTTAAAAGGATGTAGGGTGTCATGCTGAGATGCTTTCTTCGCTCGGGGTGCGTTTCCTGCAGTTAAAATGTATTTGCAATATAGTGTGTACATATATGAAACGTACCTTCCCGCCAGGCTAGATTGTCTTTCCAGGATTATTGTAATATGAGATTGTGTTTGTCGTGTCGTGATTGTGTGCCTTTTGCTGTCAAATTTTAGATTCGACATTGGGTTGTATGCCCTCCGTCGGTGCATTGGGCTGTGTACCCTCCGCAAAGAAAATAGAAATGCAAATCGATATCGGGTTGTGTACCCTCAATCGACGCTTCGGGTTGTGTGCCCTCAGCTAATTTAAAATGAAAATCGACGTCAGGCTGTGTACCCTCAATCGACGCCTCGGGTTGTGTCCCCTCAGGTAATTTAAAATGCAAATTGATATCGGGCTGTGTACCCTCAATCGACGCCTCGGGTTGTATGCCCTCAGCTAATGCAAATCGATATCGGCTGTGTACGCTCAATCGACGCTTCGGGTTGTATGCCCTCAGCTAACTTAAAATACAGATTGATATCGGGTTGTGTACCCTCAATCGATGCTTCGTGTTGTATGCCCTCAGCTAAATTTAAATGCAAATCGATATCGGGCTGTGTACCCTCAATCGACGCTTCGGGTTGTATGCCCTCAGCTAATTAAGAATGCAAATCGATATTGGGCTGTGTACCCTCAATCGACGGTTCGGGTTGTATGCCCTCAGCTAATGTAAAATGAAAATAGATATCGGGCTGTGTACCTTCAATCGACGCTTCAGGTTATATGCTCTAAGCTAATGTAAAATGCAAATCGATATCGGGCTGTGTACCTTCAATCGACGCTTCGGGTTGTATGCCTTCAGCTAATTCAGAATGCAAATCGATTTTGGGTTGTGTACCCTCAATCGACGCTTCAGGTTGTATGCCCTCAGATAATGTAAAATGCAAATCGATATTAGGCTGTGTACCCTCAATCGACGCTTCGGGTTGTATGCCCTCAGCTAATTCAGAATGCAAATCGATATTGGGCTGTGTACCCTTAATCGATGGTTCGGGTTGTATGCCCTCAGCTAATGTAAAATGAAAATTGATATCGGGTTGTGTACCCTCAATCGACGCTTCGGGTTGTATGCCCTCAGCTAATTCAGAATGCAAATCGATATTGGGCTGTGTACCCTTAATCGATGGTTCGGGTTGTATGCCCTCAGCTAATGTAAAATGAAAATTGATATCGGGTTGTGTACCCTCAATCGACGCTTCGGGTTGTATGCCCTCAGCTAATGTAAAATGAAAATTGATATCGGGTTGTGTACCCTCAATCGACGCTTCGGGTTGTATGCGCTCAGCTAATGTAAAATGCAAATCGATATCGGGTTGTGTACCCTCAATCGACGCTTCGGGTTGTATGCCCTCAGCTAATTTAAAATGACAAATCAATATCGAGTTGTGTACCCTCAATCGATGCCTCGGGTTGTGTGCCCTCGGCTAATTTAAAACGACAAACCTTTGCTGAAGATTACCTTTTTCGTGCATTGTTGATTTAGATATCTTTCGTGACTGCATCCAAAGAAAGATTGGTGAGTTGTACGGGGGCTTTTGTTTGTGCATTCTTGGCTTGTTTCGCGTTCGCTGTCCACAAGCGTCGGGATCTTGGCCGATCTGATAGGGATATGTATAAAATAGTATATAATGCAAAATGAATTCGAAAAATTTTTGTAAGAAAGAAAATGCAATAAAATACTTTATCTCATTGAGTCACAAGTCGTGCTATGTAAAGCCAAAGTGGTCGTCCTTCATGCTGTTCCAAATGAATTTTGAGGGCGCCCTCAAAACTGTGCCCCAGTTTGCATTTGAAATTTTTGAGAGGTCCTCAAAAATTTCTGCCCCAGTGTCAACTATGTTTTGTCATTTGGGAATTTTTGAGAGTTCCTCAAAAATTCTGCCCCAGTGTTTGCTTTGTGGGAAAAAATGAAGTTTTTGTATTTATGCGATCGAACTTTGAATAGGTTGCCTACGTATCCCACTTGAGGAATCAGGTCGTGACGTAGTTCAGATTACATAATGTATTGTAGAATGTAGAAATCACTAATCAGTACAAAAACCTATACATAGTATCTCTTGACAGCGTCCGAGTTGATTGGTTTCGGACAGACTTCTCCATCCATCTCTGTCAGTATCAATTCTCCTCGGAGAACCATGTACGGCCCTTGCCAATTTGGTGCAAACTTGCCTTTTGCTTCTTCTTGATTCGGAAATATCTTCTTCAGAACTAATTGCCCTGGTTCAAAGAATCTCTCTCGAATCTTCTTGTTGAATTCTTTGGCCATCCTTCTCTGATATAATTGCCCATGACATATTGCATTCGATCTCTTGCCGTCAATGAGGGCCAATTACTCTATTCTTCCTTTGATCCATTCAGCATCTTCCAATTGCGTTTCTTGGATGATTCTCAAAGATGATATCTCAACCTCCGCAGGTATCACTGCTTCGGTGCCATACACCAACAAATAAGGAGTAGTCCCTGTTGATTTTCTCATTATGGTGCGATATCCTAACAAGGCATAGGGTAGATTCTCATGACATTGCTTTGAAGTGCCTGTCATCTTACGCAATATCCTCTTGATGTTCTTATTGGCTGCCTCGACCGCACCGTTCATTTGAGGTCTGTATGTAGCGGAGTTGCAATGCTTGATCTTGAAAACCTCACAGGTTTCTTTCATTAGGTCACTGTTGAGATTTGACCCATTGTCGGTGATAATGGATTCAGGGATGCCAAATCGGCAGATCATCTTATCGCGGACAAAGTTCGAAACCACCTTCTTTGTTACTGACTTGTACGATGAAGCTTCCATCTATTTGGTAAAGTAGTCAATGGCTACTAATATAAAATGATGTCCATTGGAAGCGGCTGGCTCGGTAGGTCCTATGATATCCATCCCCCAGGCGGCAAAAGGCCAAGGCGATCTCATAATATTCAACTCGTTGGGAGGCACTCGAATCATATCTCCATGGACTTGGCATTGATGGCATTTCTTCGCGTGCTTTATGCAGTCATGTTCCACTGTCATCTAGAAATAACCAGCCCTCAAATTCTTCTTTGCAAGTACAAAACCATTTATGTGTGGGCCACACGCCCCCACAGTGTACCTCTCCTAATAATTTGGCAGCTTCTTTTGCGTCTACACATCTCAACAAACCCAGATCAGGTGTCCTTTTGTACAAAACCTCTCCATTCAGAAAGAAACCATTTTCTAACCTCCTCATTGTCTTCTTTTGGAGACTTGTTGCATTCTTCGGATAACTACTGTCTTTGAGAAGCCCTCTGATGTCGTAGAACCAAGGTTGCCCGTCTGACTCTTCTTCCGCGTGATAGCAGTAAGCTGGTTGCTTCCTCACTGTCACGGGTATTGGATCAATGTAGTTCTTGTCCGGATGCTTGATCATGGCAGATATGGTAGCCAAAGCGTCTGCGAACTCATTTTGCAATCTAGGTACGTGCCGGAATTCTATCTTGGTGAATCTTTGCTTCAACTCTTTTATGCACTCCAGTTATGGCAATATTTTCAGATTCTTTGCCGTCCATTCTCCTCAAACTTGATGAATCAGTAAGTCAGAATCTCTGATTGCCAGCAGCTCTTGTATGTTCATATCTACTGCCAATCTAAGACCCAAGATGCAAGCCTCATACTCCGCCATGTCGTTGGTGCAAGGGAACCTCAGCTTGGCCGTGAGCGGATAGTGTTGTCCAGTCTCGGAGACTAGGACTGCTCCAATGCCGACTCCTTTGAAATTGACTGCCCCATCAAAGAATAGTCTCCAACCACCATATTCCTCGGTGATCTCTTCTCCTATGAACATGACTTCCTCATCAGGGAAGTAGGTGTGCAAAGGCTCATAGTCATCTCCCACTGGATTCTCGGCCATGTGATCAGCCAAAGCTTGAGCTTTCACCGCCTTTTGAGTATCAAAAGTGATGTCGAACTCGCTGCGCAGCATTTTCCATTTAGCCAGATTTCCAGTAGGCATTGGTTTTTGGAAAATGTACTTGAGGGGGTCCATCCTTGATATCAGCAACATTGAGTAGGATGTCAACTAGTGCCTCAACTTCTGTGCTATCCATGTCAGCGCGCAACACGTGCGCTCCAGCAATGTGTACTTAGCTTCAGAAGGAGTGAACTGCTTGCTTAGATAATATATAGCTTGCTCCTTTCTCCCAGTTGAATCATGTTGTCATAATACACAACCAAAGGCCGAGTCTACCACGGACATATACAAGATCAAAGTTAGCCCAGGCTCAGGTAGAACCAGCACAGGCGGGCAAGACAAGTATTCCTTTATTCGATCAAATGCTTTTTTGGCAATCCTCTGTCCACTCGATCACTGCATCTTTCTTCAGCAACTTGATGATTGGTTCACATATAACGGTGGATTGTGCTATGAAACGACTGATGTAATTGAGCCTTCCCAAGAAGCTCATAACCTCTTTCTTTCTTTTTGGCGATGGAAATTCTTTGATGGCTTTGAACTTGGGCGGATCCAGCTCGATACCCCTTCTACTGACGATGAAACCCAAGAGCTTCCCTTCCAGAACACCGAAAGCACACTTTGCCGGGTTCTGCTTCAGATTGTACTTCCACAAGCGGTCGAAGAACTTGCGCAAGTTGTCAAGATGCTCCGAACTCTTCTTTGATTTGATGATCACATCGTCCACATAGACTTCAATCTTCTTGTGCATTAGGTCATGGAACATAGTTGTCATCGCTCTCATGTAAGTTTCCCCAGCATTCTTTAACCCAAATGGCATAACCTTATAGCAATAAGTCCCCAAGATGTAGTGAAAGCTGTCTTCTCGGCATACTCCTCATCCATGAGCAGTTGATGGTAACCGGTGAAACAATCTACGAAGGATTACAGTTCATGTTTCGCGCAATTTTCGATCAGGGTATGTATGTTTGGTAGTGGAAATTCATCTTTCGGACTGGCTCTATTTAGATCTCTATAATTCACACAAACTCGGAGTTTCCCATCTTCCTTCGGCACTGGGACGATGTTAGCCAACCAAGTTGGATACTCGACCATTTTCAGAATCCTTGCATTGAGCTGCTTGGTTACTTCTTCACCAATCTTCAACAAAACTGATGACTTGAAGGTCGAGCCTTTTTTTTGACTGGCGAAAAGCCCGGATTAACAGATAATTTGTAAGCTACCACATCCGTGCTTATGCTGGTCATGTCATCGTATGACCAGGCGAATACGTCCTCATATTCTTTGAAAAATTCAGTATATCGCTTTTTGTCCTCGGCATTGACGTGTACACTGATCCTTGTCTCTTTCATAATTTCCTCATCTCCTAAGTTTATCACTTCGGTCTTCTCGAGGTTTGGCTTAGGTTAGTTTTCAAATCTTTCAAATTCTTCTTGAGTAGTTTCATCAAAATCATCATAATCAGCTCTAGCTTCTCCAAGCTCCATTGTTTCGTTACACTTTACGATTGTGGACTTAATGGGATTATTAGTATGAGTGCAAGGTCCACGGTAAGCTCGGGCCCGATTGCTGATCCAATTGTTCAGTGCCGCTCTAGATCCAGCCTTTGTCAGTCCCGGAGGTTCAATATATTCTTCCAGGATCATACAGCAGTCTTCATCAGCTATGAATAGATTTTGTATTCCGGCCAGCAGATCCTCTTCAGCATCAGCTTCTTTCGGCTCCACTCCTTGTGCTGGGGACACCTCATCTTTTCGACCATCTAAGTATCTAGACGATACGAAGATATGCAAGAGAGTCTTAGTGCTTTTCTTATAGAATTTGAAATCCAGTGACGCTTCTTCCATGCTCTTTTCATAGGTCACAATATACCCTATGCCAGCCTTCTCGTTGTCGGGCCTCATCACAATTCTGATTGGTTCGACTATACCATCCAAGTTCTTGCCCAAACCTTTGCCTGGTTCATAGCCTTGCTTGATCATGATGCCTATAACCCAGTCTCCAGGCCACTTTGCAGGCTGTGGGAGTAAATATGGCTCTTCTACCACCACCTCCATAAGTTCAGATGCTTTGGGTATCCATACTTGTTTTCCTTTTGTTTCTTCAGAGATGCGTTTCTAATTGGGACAAGCATTGGGTGAGTACATTGGTCGCTTCTCGGTCTTAGCTGGTAAGGTCTCACAAAATTCGCGTGAGGGCACTCCCCAGTTAGACATGACTGGCTCCCAGGCCAAATTCCTACCATCCTTCATAACCTTTGCCTCGGCTATCCCAGTAAGCACTGTAAAAGTTCCTCTTTCTTTCATTAATCCCAGGCGGTGTGTTGACCAACTTGGGAGCAAAGTGTGTAATGTAACCTCCTTGGATCGTGCCTGTGGGATTCCAGCTTGAGTTATGATTCTTGCGACGTCCTCCTCGAGTGCCTTGTAGGGCTCCCACAAGTTCTACAGTATAGAATGTCTGCCCATCAGGAGTATTTTCCTCAATTGCTGGTATGGTTTGCTCATTGTAGATAGAGTTGTTCCCCTCACCAAACACTACTACCTCCTTGTAATCCCATTCGAACTTCACGGTTTGGTGTAGTGTAGAAGGTACCGCACTAGGCATATGGATCCAGGGCCTCCCCAGTAGCAGATTGTAGGAAGCAGAGATGTCCATAACATGGAACTCAGTAGTGAACTCCACCGGACCAACCATGGTAGTTAGGTCAATCTCCCCAATGGTTCTTCTTTGTGTCCCATCAAATGCCTTCACCTTTATGTCACTCTCCCTTATCTTGCTTTGGTCAATCCCCATTCTTTTCAGAGTGATGAACGGGCATATGTTCAGACCAGAACCTTCGTCGATCAGAACTCTTCCTACGAACCAGTCTTTGCATTTGATAGTGATGTGCAAGGCTTTGTTTTGATTCAACCCTTCAAGTGGTAGCTCATCTCCGTGAAAAGCGATTCGGTTGGCCTCCATGACTTTTCCAACCATGCTAGCTAGGTTCTCAACTGAAATGTCCGCCGGAACATGTGCTTCGTCCAACACCTTCATCAAAGCGCTTCAGTGGCTCTCCGACTTGAGGAGTAAAGCCAAAAAAGAGATTTGTGCTGGAGTTTTGCCCAAGTGCTCAACTACGGAGTACTCCTTTGCTTGTACTTTCTTCCACAGTCCCTCAGGCTCTTCCTCGCTAATGCCTCTTCTCTCTTGAACTAGATGCTCGGGAGTGTAAATCCTCTCACTCCTAGTTATTCCTTATGCGGCAACAGTCTAGCTACAACCATGTTCTTCTCTTTCATAGTCCCACGGCACTACCTTGCCGCTGTATGGTGGAATCACATCGACATAGAATTTAGGAGCCACTTCTACCACAATGGGCTCCGGTGATGTGGCGGCTTGAGCAACTGAAGCGGTTGCTGGTGCATTTTCTTTCGCCTTAACAATAGTCCCTTCCAAGTTGCATTCCTCATCCAATTTGATCAGGTTCACCCTATTGTCTCTATGATTATGCAGAAGGTTGTTGTGCACGTTTGGAGTCTTCAGATGTATAACCTTTTGGTCGATCAAGTCCTGTATTTTGTCCCTTAAGGCATAGCACTTCTCAGTATCATGACCAAGCCCTCCAGAGTGATAGGCACAGGTTTTGGTTTGATCAAAATAGGATGTCATCTTATCGGGCATTTTGAATGGCACAGGTTGTATGTGACCGGCTGCTTTGAGTCTTTCGAACAACTGAGTACGGGATTCAGCCAGTGGGATGTAGTTTCTTTTGGGTCTTGGGTTATTATTGGCGTGAGGCCTTGGTGAGTAAGTGTTGGTATTTCGGTAATTGGGGCTTTGTGGGTATGTCGGTCTTTGCGGTGGTGGGTTTTGGTACATGGGCTGGGTGTTATAGACTGGATAGGTAGATGTGGGTGGTATGTATGGGTAGGAGGGAGGAGGTGTTTGGTAGTAATGGTTGTGAGTAGGGGAGTGGTCGAGTGATGCGGCCACGAAGGAGACATCGTCCTTCTTCTTTCTTGAGGTGGTAGTGCTGCCAGCTTGTAAGGCTTTGTTAGCGGCCTGTAATGCGGCCATGCTAACAATCCTTCCATTCTTGAGTCCGTCTTCGACCATGTCACCGATCTTGATCAAGTCTCCAAACTTCTTGTCTTGCAGATTCAACATCTTGTGAAAATAGACATCTTCTTGTATGCGAATGAAAGTTGCCACTATATCATCGTCTTCCATGGGAGGTTGGACTTTGGCGGCTTCGGCCCTCCATCTAGTTGCAAACTCTCTAAAGGTTTCAGTAGGCTTCTTCTTTAGCTTCTCCAAGTAGAACCGATCGGGCATAGCATCAGTATTGTTGTTGACACCCAATTTTGTCCCGAAAATTTTAATTAATGTTAATTATCTAAATAAAAGTCAATTTCAAAATTTTAAAAGGAAATTGATGAAATTTGGAAGAAAAGGGCTAAATTTTGCAAAGCATAGCTCTATTTCAGCCTATCCAAGCAATCCTCTTATCTCCTAAATTATCCTAAATGAGGCTAAAATCGTTCTAAGCCAAAATCCTAGCCTACCCCGTGTAACCCCTTGTTTCCCCAATTTATTCTATAAATAGGCTAAATTCGTTCATTTGATTTAAAATAAGCCTATCTATGCAAAGCCTATATATCTGCAGCTATACATGCCTGAATCAGAAGTCCAAAATTCCCCAATTCCTTTCACCCATTTCATCAGTAACCCTATTCCCCTAATCCCTGAACCCGATTGACCCAATTCCCATTCAACTTTTCCCCCAAAAATCCTACAATCAGTCCAAAATCCAGGTACCCCCACTGGTCCCCCACCCTTTACCCTCTCTCACCAGTACAACGAGCAAATCATCCAGTCCGTTTATTTTGAATTGAGAGCAATCCGGTCCTTTGATCTATTTCTTGGAGATAAGAAGAAGAGAGGTGGTTTTTATTTCATTCTTACCCTTATCTCACAAGAGATTGATCAAAACATAAGAGGGTAATTCAGATTTTTCATCGGAGGTAAGAAACCTTTTTTTTTTTTTAGCATAAATGGAAATGTTTCAGTTTTTTGATAGGGGGAGTTCCAAGTTCTTGAGGTTTAAAAGGGAGGCAGAACCTAGAGAAAATGAAAAAAGTGGCAGCACATACATAAACATGGAACATTTTTCTTTTCAGTTTTTTTAAAAAAGATATAGCATTACTGTTTCTTAGTTTGTTTCTGGATTTGTCTTGTGTTGTCGATTCATTGTTTGTATCGTCGCTTTGCCATTCGAGTCGTCGACCTCGCGCAAGTCGACGACCTCGCGCGAGTCGACGCGCTTGTTCGAGTTCCATTTTCTTTGGATCACTCGTCCTCGTTCACTGCTCCAAGGAAGGTAATAACCCCACCTTACTTCCATTTTCTTGCATTTCTTAAAATGTGATCTTCTTAACTATAGCATTTTTTATGTTTGCTTAATCCGTTTTATCAATTAACTATGTACTGTTTTGGATATCAAGTTATGATAATTAGTTGAGGACTGTGTCACTTAAGAGTTTGAATGTTGAGTAAAGACTGAAACTTTACTATTTTAGCATATCGGAATGGGATAGTTTCAAGAGTCTATAAGCAATGTGAGATGTATATTGTTAAGCTAATATGGTAAGTCTTAATCTTTTGGCATTGCAAGAGATTTATTCTTCTAAAATGGATAGCTGCTTAAGATGGCATAAGTTGATAGTTCTGCTTTGACTAAAAGTTGTTAGGACTATGATTAGGTAGTTCATGAAGCTGTGTTACTTAATGTTTTAAAAGGTTTGAATTTTTATTCCATTTTCCTTGAAAAATGCATGTGATTGGTTTGAATACAAGTAAAGTTTTGATTGGATAAACTTTGGATCTTTAGTGTTAGTTTCAAATCTGAAGCTTAATCATTCAAGTTGAAATGTTGTAAAAGGTAATGAAATATTGGAAAGTTTGTGGACTCAGTTTAGTTTGAAAAGGGTCATATCCTAAATTTTGTCTCTTCCCAGGTTCAAGTTCCTAGTTTTGTGTGTGTGTATGTCATTCATTGTAATCTCCTAATTCTTTAGTTTCAGTCTTAGCTTAGAAGCTGTTTTGAACTCTGAAATTCTTCCTATGCAAGTTCCAATTTCTATCTGGATGTTTGTCTAGTTTCCCTGTCTTAGGTTCATGTCTCCTTGCTCTTTGAATAGTTTTGGGCTGAAGTTATTCCTATTAATATTTGTCTGGATCCTGCTTGCTAAAAGAAGAGGTAGTAAGGTGATAAAAGAAAGTTAAGCTGTAGTTTCTGGTTTACTGAGCATTTGAAAGGGGCTGTTCTGGTTCCCTGGTTGTCTAGGAAGTTTCAGAGTAGTGTGAGGGTTGTAGTGCTTGCTGATAGGTATGTGAGGTCATTTGAGAGGTGTTCTCTGCTGTTTCGATAAGTTTTTTAGGTGGTGTTTGGAGTGGTAGTATTCTGGTTGTATGGGAACATAGTTTCATGCTTTGAGGGTATCTCTGTGAGAGAGTGCAAGCTGTTCAAAAAGGAGTGGTCTGTTCTGGTAAGTATCGAGGTTTAAGTTTCAGGTCCATTAGTTCATAGGTAGTTCTGGAGTTGATTTTAGGTCTGTGTAGAGGCTGTTGGCTCAGCTATGTTCAGGGGCTGCAAGCAGAGATGGTATTCTGGTGAAGTAAAGATAGGCTGCAGGTATGATTTGATGCAGTCATGTTTTCTTTCTGCTATGGCAATATTTTCGGGCAAGGTGGTAATTTGTGGCAATTAGTAATGATGCAGACTGTCAAAGAGGGGTATATAGGTTTGGTTAGTTCAATGAAGGATTTTTGGAGTTGGAGGGAGTTTGATGAGGTTCAAGTGAGTCTTGAAGTTTAGGTCTTGTCTTAATGTTAGCTGGGGTTAAAAAGTGGCTGTTGTTTGAGAATTATTTCAGGTAGGTGAGGGTGTAAGGAGTCCTGTAATGTGTTTGTGTGTTCAGGGAGTTATATGAACCTGTTGTTTGTGCTAAAATAGCCTGGGGTGCTTGCGGAATGTCCTTTGTAGCTCTAGGTATTAGTAAGGAGGTAGCAGGGGAGATTTTGATTTCATCTCAGGTCCTGTGTGAATGTATAGGAGCCTGTGAGTTGAGCTTGAAATGATTAAAGTAGTGTAGGGAGCCCTGGTTGCCTCGGAAGAGTTTGTAGGTTCCAGGGTCAAGTCTTGCAGCTTTGACGTCTGTTTTATTCAAGTTTCCAGTCTAGAATGTGTGATAAATCTCTTTTGTGTTGACGTTCTCTTTCAAAAGCTTTTTTTTTTCTTATGAAGATCTGTTTTTAGTTTTGATTGTCCAATCTTTATCGCAAATGTTTTCAATCAGGTGTCTCCTAGTCCTTCAGTGTGTGTTTCAGCAAGTTTTGACTCTCCCCTAGCCTAATTTTTTTTGGTTCCTAGCGTTCCAGTTTGCATCAATTCTGGATTTTTGCTTACTTTGTTTATCTGCGTCTTATGTTTGTAAGGCATTAGGCTGTCTTAGAAGATCCGATGTCCATTAAGTGGAGCTTCCTTTTTGGATTGTTGTGTCTAGCTTTTCTTGCTATTTTGAATAAATGTTGAAGGTTGTTTAAGCTGAAGTTGCTGAAGCATACTGGTTTGTTCATAGACACTGAATCTATTTGTTATTTTCATAAAGATTATTAGCCTGTGACGCTTTCCAAAATATAAAGAATTTTGACGGATCGCTCGTATGTGTACAGGGGTGGTTTTTGATTCTGTCTTGGCGAATTTCTTAATTGCGTTTGTGAAATGTTAGAATAATTTAGTCTCTGTTTGTTAACATTTTGCTTAAGTGCGACTTTAATCCTTTTCTATCTCTTTACCCTGACATGAACACACCCTTGGGATGAGTTGGCTAAAACTCGCAAATTGGGATGGCTTATCAACATTGGAATCGTTTTGGGGTTGAGTTCGGGTCTCAAGTTAAATCAAATTGCTATCCAAGGCTCAATTATTGAGTTGCACTCCGGGTTCTACTTTTCTTACTTTATTTTCCCCCCTCCTCTAGAAATCCATGTATAGGATTCCCCGTAGACCAGACTAGGAGCCCTGTAGGATAGAAATTGTATTTCAATTGTGAATAATTATTATAAATCATTTGAATTGCCCTATAAGTGCTTTGTATCATTTCTTTGCGAACCGCCAATTGATTTATGAATCTTAAGAACCGTTTGTCAATTAATGAATGCAAATAAAATTCATTTAAAATTATACCTTTTATCATTATTTGCATTTAAATTATTTATTCATTTATTATATTAATATTTATTGATTTATTTATTTATTTAATCTAATTTATTAATTTAGTTAATTAATTAAGTATAATTATTTATTTATATATTTAAATTAATTTTGATTCATTATTTATTAAATTACTTAATTTAATTTATTTATTTATTTAATTAGTATAATTATTCATTTATTAATTTAAGAAATTTTAATTAATGGATTATTTATTTATTTAATTAATCAGCTATTATCATTTATTAATCATTTAATTAATCCTATAATCATTCATTATCTATTATTTATTTACCATTGCCTATTTATTACCTTTATTCAATTTTATTATACTTTATTTATTTTACTATCATTCATTTATTATCCCTTATCTACTTATTATCCCTCATTTATTTATCCTTGTTTATTATCCCTTATTTATTTATTTTATATTTTCTAAATAATCTATAAATTGCAAAAATTCGTGAAGACCACCGGATTAATTGCTTTTAGCGGATTTTCGAAAGTGCTCCCTTAATTGGGACCTTCTTTCGAATTTAACAGAACCACTTATCTAAGAATCTCTCGAAAGAATTTTCCTATTAAATAAGGAATAAAATTGCACTCTTTAATTGACATTGGTTCCTAATAATCCTTAAATTAGGTGGCGACTCCAAAGAAAGCCTTTTGGAGTCTCATTTTTTTGAAATTAAATCCCGATGCATACTTGTGTGCATTTTTTGGAGGGTTCAACAGTTGTGCCCGAAACTGTCAACAAAATCCCCTGCCATTGCTTCCAAACTTGTTCATTTCTTTGTTTGCTTCTTAGAATACCATACTAGTGCATCTCCAGTCAAACTGCGGTTGAACAACTGCATGCGGATCTTTTCATCATGTCCAACTCCAATCATCTTGACACAATAAGATCTTAAATGAGCCATTGGGTCTCTGCTACCATCGAACATGTGGAATTTCGGTGTCTTGTAGCCTTCAGGTAGCTTCAAGTCAGGGTACAAACAAAGATCCTCATAAGCTAACCCTCAGGTTCCTTTAGCGCCTTGGAGTTGTTTGAACTTCTCAACCAGACATTGGACTTGTTCTTTGGTGTTGTCTGGGTCTTTCCTAGTCCATGCGTACATTTCACGGTCCTTGGTGGGTGAGGCAATGTTTTTGGTTTCAACAGTGAAGGCGGGTAAGTTGTTTTGTGGTGCTTTTTGTGGTGCAGCGTGGGTAGAGTAAGGAGGGCCTCTTTCGGGGTAAAGTGGATCTTTGCCGTGAGGGCGAGCAAATTGTTTTGGTTCAGTGATTTCATCTGTACGAGCTAGAGGAATCCTACTTTCCAATTCAAGCAACCTCTGCTCCAACTTAGCATAACTTTCATAGGCGATCATGCCTTGTTTCTCAGGAGTTCCATTTCCAACCTTGTCAAACTCAGCCATGATATTTCATCTTGTCCTTGTTCTTGTATGTAAGGGGGGAGGTGTTGGGATCGATCCTTTGGACCTCAACCGGCATTGTGGCGTGGCCAGAATACACAAACCAAGTTTTCGGGGACTTCGGGAACTGACATATCAAAATAAGAAGATAAAATGTGAGTATACGTCAGTTTAAAATCGCGTCCTATCCTGTATGGGACCTCTTTTGTGCCAGAAGTAGGCCTATCGTGCATTCAAAGTAACGTTTGCACCAAACACATCATTTTGTTTAAATAAACATGATCATTACCAACCTAAAACCCAAAAATAACGAAATTTTATTTAGTTTTCTTGGCTTTATTACAACCACTAATGACTCAATTAAGATGAAAACGACAATAAAGAAAAGACAAGACGACTTGACTCGACACAACTAGACTAGGCGCCAAGCAAAAGGGACTTCAGGTTCAAGCATCAGCTCCAGCGTCTTCCTTTTCCTTATCATCATTGGCTTCCTCCTTGGGTTTGTGAGCCAGGCTTATGAGCGGAGTATCAGCAAATGTTGCCAGTAGGTCTTTCCCAGCTTCCATGTTACCCAGAGCTTTCACTAGGAACTCGCAGATTTCTAAGGCTCTTGATTCCTTCTCTTCCGGTGGTACTGACTTAAAATATTCTCCCCATCCTTTCATCAAATCTTGTAAATTCCCAGCAACTTGCCTTGCAGTCATGACCTTGCCGGTCCAATACTTGAGTTCATCCCCTTTGATCTTATCTTTGTATTATCTCCTCATCTCTCTCTCTTGTGTCACCCTTAACTCCTTCTTTCTTTGGTCAAACTCGACTTTCAGCTTCTTGTACTTTTCAGCAGCATTTGGAGCTTTGGCTTTCCTTTTCAGTGTAGTCTTAGATCGATACTTTGCCTTATCTTCACTGAGCCATTGAGGATAGGCCAAAGTGGCTGTGGGGTTCAACCTATTGTCACGACCACGCAAAACTTCATAGTAAGTCTTTTCTCCCACATTGTTAATATGGTGAGAACCATTGGATGCTCAATGTCCTCTATGTCAACGTTGAAACTTCTTCCCTCGGTCAATTGTGGAGTTTGTTGCGTCATTCCCACTTGTCGAAGGATCCTTAGAGGAACGTAGTGATGAGTTCCTCGGAATCCAATCAATGTCAAGAAAGTGATGTCTTGACCTTGTATGGAAACCACGAAACCAGCACAATTTTCAATTACCCATTGTACCTCTTCCAGTTCCTCGGGCTTGGTGTACCAACCTTCCATGTTTGCGGGGTATTCCCATGCCACTCCAGCCATATAGGTGGTATGTGAGCGAATCCATCCTTGCCAAGAGGGTTTTGGTGCCACCGGACTGACAGGGATGCTGTGCAAATGCTCTATCAACCAGATTTCCAGCAACAGATTACAACCTTCGAAAAAGTCTCCTCCCCTCCTACATTTAGTCAAAGCCCTATAAACTTCTCTCAGAATCATGGGGATCAAACTCACTTGACATTTGAAAGCCCCTTTTCGCAACCCCACACTACTCTCCCTAGCCTTATGTCGATCTTGCCTCCTTTTTTAGGGAAAACCATGCTTCCAAGAAAAGCAATGATGAAAGAATTGGATTCAGTCCACTCCCAATCTTGAATCTCCCACACTCCAGCCCATTCCTGTCTAAGTGTTGGGTCTCTAAATCTAGAATTCAAGTATTCTAACGTGACTTTCCCGTCATGCACTCCCTTGACATATGGATCATAAGGTGCTCCCAGCAATTTAATGAACTCCTTAGGATCTACGTCTCAGGGGTAAATCATGATTTCGGGTCCAGGCTCTAACTCTGCTAGTCCTCTGAATTCTTCCAACATTGGTGCCAACTCGAAACCATTGAAGTGAAACACAGCCCTTTTGTAGTCCCAGAAATGTGTAGCAGCTTCAACCAAACCAGTCACGGCAGTATAGTTCTTGAGGGCTATCAACTCCCCCAACATCTTTTGGACATGAGCTTTGCTGACAACGGCCAAATCCTCCCACCAAAGTCTGATCAAGTGAAGAGGTCGGGAAAAGATCTCAAATTGGAGAGTACCCTTTGCAGCCATAGTCTAAAAACAAAACAAGAAAGGTAAAGACGAAAACACCCTTATAGTTTTGATCATGTTCAAACAGACAATCAATGTTTTGTGCAAACGTTTCTTCGAATCAATGCAGAGATGCAATTTGTCACTTTTCGGGTTTAAAACCCTTTCGACTTTTGGCGTAGGTTTACTAATGGACTATTACGTGCCAAGGACGTCTAGTCTTTCTAGGTTTGTCGTTATGAAGTGTATACGCATTTTGTCGCCAATTATTCTCATAAAATTTCCCAAAATTTGTAAATCAGTACATGACAATAATTTTGGAAAAGTAAAAATACAAAAGAAGAAATGAAAAGGACACTTTGACTAGGCAACACACTCCTTTTCCATCTTGGCCCTCTTTGCCTCTCGTGTAATCTCCTTGACTTCTTCCATAGCTTTTATTAAGTATCCTTTGGCCGCTACCAAATGTAAGATGTCTACCTCTGCGCACTCTGAATTCCATTGCTCGAGTTTAGTTTCCAATGCCTCCATCTTTTCCTCTAGTTCTAATGTATGATACTTCCATACTTAGATCTCTTCTTTGTTTTCTTCTGAGTTCAAAGAAGGTGATCTGGTGTAGGTTCATCTTCGAAAGGAGCGTTTCCCGCGAGGACAATTTGCTAAGCTCAAGCCTAGAGCTGATGGACCATTCAAAGTTCTCAAACGCATTGGTGAAAATGCCTACAAGATTGAACTACATCTTGACAGCTTTCAACATGAACTCTCGGTACCGGATTTGAGCCTCTGCTTCACGATCTCTTACGTTATTCCCACGACTTGGCCTACTACCACATTTCCTTTTATACTAGAGCGCAACCAGATTTTATAGTTTGGTTCGCATCCACTGTTGTATCTATCAGGTGCTAGCGATGCTTCTTCCATGACTTGTCTCCCTATCCATGACTTCCTAATGCTCTTGACCCTTGGAACAACATCTTCAGTGCAGTCAAACTGATAGTCTTTTGTGTTTGGTATTAATGGTATGATTTGCTTCCTCCCTGCTTGCCTCATTACTCTTAATGGTTGGTAAGGTTGGAGGCCTCTTAACCCCATAAGTATCACAAAGGATGCCTTCTCAGAACTAATGATGAAATCTGATAAAGGAAACACAGTGAACATCCACTGAATCGAGTCTTCCGTTGTGTTTTCAAACATTTAACTACTTCTCTATGCTACTTGGCTGCTTGAGTTTTGAAACCCTATATCGTTCCCCAATCAAGTAGTTGTAACCAGCTGGTTTGGACAAGGCTTGCACACCTCTTGCTTTCCTTAAATGTTCTTTGAACCACGCTTGTATTAGAAGATTACACCCTTGGAAGTATTTTGCTCCCCTCTTACAACAACCCAAAGCTCGATAAATGTACGCTACTATCATGGGAACTATGGTATAACGATAACCATAGGACTCGAACTCCTTCTTATGACTATCATAGCCCCTCAAATGCCCAAATCGAGTGTGAAAATAGGAAAAGGGGATTTTCTTTTGTTGCAAAAATCCCACGTCCACACTTGCTACCATCCCTAACTTCTTACGAAACTCGTTAGTTGTGGGGATGCTAGGTGCTAGTATTCGACCCCCTTGCCAACGGTGTTCGTCTAACCCCGAATGTGACACAAATCCTCTTGTTTCTTCCAACAAAGATGTTAATTCAATGTCTCCAAACTTAAACACGTTCAACTCTTCATCCGAAAATGACACTGCTGCTTCGGTCATCTCTCTACACGGTTCCATTTCTAGTAGTGAAACCAAATGACCCAGGTGTTGACATAGTTCAGTTTGCTCTCCTAGTGACAAATTGTTCCACCAATTGGTTAACAAAGGAGGTGTGCTCATAGTCATTCCAAAACGATAAAACTTTTCACTCATTGTGGCCTAAAAATAAAGAAGAAATGAAATTTAAAACCCCGTCCCCCTTTGAGAATTATTGAACAAATCAAAAATGTGTTTTCATTCTTGTCTCACTTTTTCTTCTCTCTTTTCTTTTCTTTTCTTTTCTTTTCTCTCAAATGCACATAATCATGTCCGAGCGTCCCTTTGGCGTCGAAAAACCCGTTTAGGTAGTTTGGACAAGTTGAAAACTAGTCGGCCCTCGTTTAGAAACTGCATGTCCTGTTTTAAATAGTACAGGCAGGGAATCCTAATAATGTACACAGATGGGGCAAATTCTAAGGGAAGAGACACAAAGCTACAAGTTTAAAATTGTCCAGTATCCCAAAGTTCAAGGTTAAATCCAACAAACAGTCATGAGCTCAAGGTCTCAGTGCCCCAAACCTCAGGAGCAACTTAAAAGAGCCCAGATCCTGAGCCTCAGTAATTACCAGATCAGAACTTGGCCATTCAAGGCCTTTTGGGTAACCTGCAAACAGAAAACCAACAAGGGAAAAGGGGAGGGGAAAGACCTGAGCCAAAGGAGGGGTCTGCTAGGAGCAACTGCAGTCAAGTGCACCTTTTGTAATGTTGTTTATGATCTTAAAATATGCAGATTACTCAGAGAATAAAAGGCAGACAATTAGCTTAGGTAAAACAGAGGCAGAATGAGAAGGTCATACTAGAGAAACATGCACATTCACATAAATACCAAGCACTCAGTAGTGAAATAAAGTATCATGTCTTTCATTGCATAGCTTTTAGACAAAGATGCAGGTACACAGAAACCAATCATAGCAGAGTAGACCAGTGGTTTTAACAGAACAGGCCAAGAGTACACACATATATATGCAGGAGTAATAGGTAAGCAGGAGAGAGAGTGATTACCTCTAGGTTGTGAGATGGAATGCGGACAAGAGAGAAAAAGGTGTAAGAATCAGCAGCAAGCAATAATCCTTTAAAGAAAACCAGTGAGCAAAAAGAGAGAGATGCCAGGAAAACTATGCAGGTTTCTGTTGCTAAGTGTATTAGTGTACTTCTGGATTTTTGGTGTCCAGAACTTGTGTTTTCAGTCGAGGAGGAGGAGAGTTTATATAGGCCTAGTCTAGGGTCTTAAAAATTCAAATCTTGATTTTAAAAGGTAAAATTTTAAAGAATGAAAGGGAAAATCATGACATCAATCAGGGGGAATCAATTTCCCCTGATCAAAGCCAGTTAGACAATCAAAAAAGGCAGGGAAAAATAATCCTTCCAAGCTAAAAGATGTCCTTAGGTGGACTTGCGAAGAATAAACCAATCAGGCCCTTAGTTTTAGGGTAACCTTAATCCTAAACTAAACAGAATTTCCCATTTTCACACTTAATCAGTCCAGGTTCAAGATTAACCCGTTAACAAGTTTAAACAATTGAGAACAATTCATCAGATCTCAAAAGATATTATAACAACTCCCAGTTATAGATTTCAATCAAAAGATTCAACTAAATCTCTTTCAAAAACCTAAAACAAGCCAAATTATACTGTCCATTTCAAATTCAGGCATACAAACGTTTAGGATCAAGCATTCTGTAAGGTAAAGGCTAGGCACATTGTGACAGGCAAAAGCAAGCAACAATTCCAAGCCAACAAGGGTTTCCAGCTTAACCATCACAGAAATAATCTAATATGCTAATCGTGGTTGTATCGAACTCAGTATCACTGTCTAAATCAAAATTATGAGCAGAAATTATCATTTACCAATTTTTAACCCTAATTGATTCAAGAAATCATAACAAAGCATGATAAAGTATTGAACAAACTAGGCAAATCTAAATCTAAAGTCACGTAGGAGCAATTAAAAAAATAAGGGGAAAATAGGGGGTAGAGAGGGGTAACAGTTAGGGTTCGAATTGGGTCTGGTCAAGTCAAATCGACCTGCTTCTAATTAGGGTTGTAAGTAAAAAAAACTCACCCCTTCTCAATGTTCATGTTATCCCAAAACAAATAGAGCCCCGCCGGAGGTTTTTCCCGGCGGTGGAGATTAAGTCAACATAGGGTTATATTTGCCCTCGTCCAAACCCCATCAAAAGTGTACGGCTTGTGTTGCGGACAACGAGGGGAACACGACTATACCAGTTTCCCCAATTTTCACCGGTTGATTTGGCCGGAACGGCCATCGATAGTGGTGGCGATTGAAATCGCCAAAAGAGGAGAGAGAGAGAGAGAGAGTCGGGGACAGGGGTGTGGGGAAAAATGGGAAGTTTTGGGGTGTAAAGTGATGGAAATAGAAATTTGATTCCTGGCCGTTGGATGAATGTCGTGGACGGCCAGGATCATGCCACGCATGCAGGTGACGTGTGAAAAATGTCTTATGTGTAATATATGATGTGTAATATACGTGTGTGTGTGTGTGTGTGTGTGTGTGTGTGTATATATATATATATATATATATATATATATATATACATACATACATATTGTATTTGGTGTATAAATAGGTATAAATAGGCATCAAAATAGTGTAAAATAGACTAAAAAATATAGGAAAATTAGGGAATTAATTTTAAAATGTTAGGAAGGCTAAAATGCATAAAAATTATAATTTTGAGGCTTAAAATAATTTGAAATAATTTTTCTAAAATAGAAATAATTGCAAGAGTTGTAAAAACAGCTATGGTTTGGGACGATGCTTTGAAAATGGCCTCAATTGTCAGGATATTATTAGAAGGTAATTTGAAAAGAATAGACGAGGTAGGAATGGACATACAATCGTGTGTAAAATTCAAGAATGGTTGATTTTGAAAATAGGAGGGACAAAATTGGGTGTCAACATCTCCTACTTGCACTAGAGCCAATCGCTCTTGTACTTCATTCCTATTTTCCACTTGTGCTTGTCGAAATCCGCTATTCCGAGAGCTTTAGTGAATTGATCTGCTGCATTTTCTTTTCTTTCAACCTTTAGAATCTCAACGTCCCCACGTTCAACAAATTCTTTTACCAGGCAATATTTTTGCAAAATATGTCTGTTCTTATGATGTATTTTTGGTTCTTTGACTTGAGTAATGGCTGCAGTATTGTTACAAAACCATGGAACTGCATCTTCAACTGAAGAAACCACACCAAGTTCAGTTAAGAACTTTTTCATCCATACAGCTTCTTTACCAACTTCATTAACTGCCATGTATTCTGCTTCAGGCACTGAATCAGCTATTATATCTTGTTTGGAACTTTTCCAACTCACTGCCCCACCATTTAAAGTGAATATATAACCACTAATAGATTTTCTATCATATGGGTCTGAAGAGAAACTTGCATCAGCATAACCTTCAATTTTCAATTCAAAGTCTCCATATATGAGGAATTGGTGTTTAGTCCATAAGTACTTAAGAATGGTCTTTAACACTTTCCAATGTTCCTCGGAAGGATTCGCCTGATATCGACTACACATGCCGAGTGCATAAGCCACGTCAGGATATGTACATGTCATGGTATACATGATAGCTCCCACTACACTAGTGTACGGGATCTTACTCATGTCTTCTCTCTCTTTAGGTGTTTTAGGACAATCTTCCCTTCCCTGCTAAGAGTAATTCCAGTTCTTATCGGTAGATAGCCTCTTTTGGAATTATCCATGTGATACCTTTTTAGTATGGTATCTATGTATATAGACTGGGAAAGTCCAAGCAACTTCTTAGATCTATTTCTATAAATCTTTATTCCCAATATATAAGATGCTTCTCCCAAGTCTTTCATGGAGAACTGTTCAAATAGCCAAATCTTTGTACTTTGTAATGATGGTATTTCATTTCCAATGAGAAATATATCATCAACGTACAATACTAAGAAAATAATTGCGCTCCCACTAACCTTTTTTTACACAAGGATCTTCTTCGCATTTAACAAAATTGAACTTTTCAATTGTCTTGTTAAAGCATTTATTCCAACTTCGAGAAGCTTGCTTTAGTCTATAAATGGACTTTTGTAGTTTGCATATTTCATTATGATCAGATGAAGATGTGAAACCTTCAGATGGTGTTATGTACACATCTTCTAGCTCACTATTAAGGAAAGCAGTTTTCATATCCATCTGCTATATTTCATAATCATAGTATGCTGCTATAGCAAGAAAAATCTAAATTAATTTGACCATTGCCATGAGAGAGAAAGTCTCGTCATAATCTATTCCTTCTTTTTGAAGATATCCCTTGGCAACAAGGCGGGCTTTATATGTCTCCATATTTTTGTCTGCTCCAATCTTCTTCTTAAAAACCCATTTACAACCATTAGGTTTTATATTTTCTGAAGGCTCAACTAAAGTCCATACTTTATTGACCTTCTTGGACTCTATTTAGGATTTCATGGCCTTTTGCCATTTCCCAAAGTTAGAATTTTGAATCACCTCTTGATAAGTCCTAGGGTCATCATCATTATAATCAACCTCATCAGGAAACTCATCTTGCACCATTAAATTTAATCTATTTGCTGCACGATATTCTCGTGTACACCTTCTAAGAGGTTCTTGTGCAACTTGTTCACCTTGTACTGGATTTGGTTGTTGTTCGACTTGGTTTGGAACAGGTTCATTAATATGTTCTTGAATATCATTTTGTTCTCAAACTTCAATCGTTGAAGATGGCAACACATTTA
This sequence comes from Petunia axillaris subsp. axillaris, assembly GCA_029990575.1. Taxonomy (NCBI): domain Eukaryota; kingdom Viridiplantae; phylum Streptophyta; class Magnoliopsida; order Solanales; family Solanaceae; genus Petunia; species Petunia axillaris. The sequence continues at coordinate 14,181,774 of JARKNS010000006.1, forward strand.
TCAACTTCAAGACATCCAATAAAGGTTCCTCAACTTGTGTCTCATGATCTTGATCTAGTGTCGATTCATTCATTTCTTGAACTTCATTAAGTTATATTTCTTTACCATGATTTCCTTCTAAAAGAAATTCTCTTTCTAAAAACGTAGCTCCTCTAGCCACAAACACTTTATGGTCAGAGGGGTAACAGAAATAATATCTCATTGTTTCTTTAGGATACCCAATGAATCTACATTTATCTGATCTTGAGTCGAGTTTATCAGGCTGCAATCTCTTAACATAAGCTGGGCAACCCCAAACTTTAATGTGTTTAAGGTTAGGCTTATGTCCTTTCCATATCTCATATGGTGTTGTAGAGACTGACTTAGTGGGAACTTTATTTAGTAAGTATGATGCCGCTTCTAGAGCATATCCCTATAAGTTTGTTGGAAGATCAGTGAACTCCATCATGGATCTCACCATATCTAATAAGGTTCATTTTCTCCTTTCAGACACACCATTGTGTTGTGGTGTCCCTGGAGGTGTCCACTGTGAGAGAATTACATTCTCTTTTAATACTTTTACCAGATTTGTGTTTCATAAGATATACAAAACCATATCTTGACAAATCATCAGTAAAGGTGATAAGTAAGAATATCCACCTCTAGCTTGAACTTTCATGGGCCCACAAACATCAGTATGTATTAGTCCCAATAATTTAGAAGCTCTTTCTCCACTTCCAGTAAATTGAGATTTCGTCATCTTTCCTTTGAGACAAGATTCACAAGTTGGGTATGATTCATAATTATATTTTTCAAGGTAACCTTCTTTGTACAACTTGTTAATTCTTTTCTCCCCAATATAACCAAGCCTATAGTGCCAAAGGTATGTATTATTCACTTGATCATCTCTTTGTCTCTTAAGACTAGAAACATGCATAATCGAACCGGCATACATATTAGGTAAGACATATATATCATGTTGGAGATAGCCATTTGCATATAAAATATTATCATGAAAAATAGAGCAAATGCCATTATCTAGTACAACGCGAAAACCACACTTGTTCAACATAGAAACTAAAATTATGTTCGAAACCAACCTAGGAACGTAATAACAGTCTTCAACCATAAGTACTTTTCCCGTAGGCATTTTAAAGAAATTGATCCTACAGCTAAGGCAACAGATTTTGCACCATTCCCAACTTGTAAGTTAACTTCTCCTTTCTTCAACCTTCTACTTATCTAGAGCCTCTGCAACATATTGCAGATGTTATAACTACTGTCAGTATCTAATATCCACACTGAAGAATCAATAGTTGCTAAAGAAACCATGAAAATATTTTTCATTAAAGTCTCACCCTGTTTTCGGTCCTTTAGAGTTGCAAGATACTCCTTGCAATTTCTCTTCCAATGTCCTTTCTTTTTACAATGGAAACATTCAGAATCATATTTGTCAGCTTTGTGCTCTTTGCCTTTGGATTTGGTCACACCATCCTTAGGCACAATAGCACTTTTCTTGGGTTTGTTTTTACCCTTACCCTTCTTCCTAGAAGAGTTGCCAACCAACATGATAATTCCTTTCTTCTTCTTAGATGCAAGTTTATTCTCATAATCAACTAGCATATTAAGCATCTCATGGAGATCATAATCCATTTTATGCATATTAAAATTAATAATAAATTGTGAGAAGGATTAAGATAGTGACTGCAAGATCAAATCTTGAGAAAGTTCTTTACCCAGTTTGCACCTCAATTTATCAAGTTCATCAATAAGATCAATCATATGACTTACATGGGGGCCAACATAAGAGTTTGCAGTCAACTTGGATCCAAATAAAACCCTAGATAGCTGGTATCTAGTTGTTCTGCTTTGAGTGCCAAACATCTTCTTAAGATGTTTAATAAAAGAAGATGGATCTATATCCTGATGTTTCCTTTGGAGTTCATAACTCATAGAAGCAAGCATGATGCATTTGGTAGAAAGACAGTCTTCCAAGTATTTCTGATAAATCTTGGTAGCCTCAACATCGGTCACAGCTGGAGCTTCTTTAGTAGGCTTATCGATCACATCAATAAGTTTTTCATGCATGAGAACAATTCTCAAACTTCTGTACCAATTATCAAAGTTTGGTCCAACCAACTTGTTGGCATCAAGTATTCCCTGCAGTGATATAGCAGACATTTTGAAAATCTAAAATAGAAAAGAAAATGCAACAATATGAGAACATATTTATTCATATTATAAGGACATGGACTTTTGTCTAAATGATATTTCCACTAAATATTTCAAACTATGTACCCTCACTATAGTTTAAGAAATCTTTATTTCTTTTAGTGGAACAAAATAATCCTTAAAACCAATATGTATGAGCCCCTTGGAAGTCAAATCGTTTCTTACACATGTTTTAAATGTAGGTACTCTTACCAATTACATCCCTATGTAACTTCCTTAATATCTCTATGTCAAATAGTCCCCTGGTAGTCAGGTCGATCTTATTGGTACAGTTGAGTTCAACCATCATGATAGCAAAGAATTTATTAAATTTCACACTCCCCGGATAGTCCAGGCGCTTAGTGTAAAATTTAAAAAAAAAATAAATCTTCCTATCCACGCATCTAATGCAATAAATAATTTTATTATATTCTCGAACTATAAGTCTCATGTATGTCAGGTCACTCCTTATAAACAAGAAATAAATTAAAGTATTTATTTTGATGGATAGCTAGACAATAAAATATCTTATATTTTATTATTCATGGACTCAAATTTTAGTGAGGGTAGATTGTTATTAAAACAAGTTTTAACAACATAGATCAAATATTTCATTTATGTGAATTTTTTTTTTAAATGTCTACAAGTTCATTCCTTAATTAATTTATATCACCTGTAATAAATAATTCAAAATTAGATAAAGAACAAATGTGTAACATATTAATAAAATTCTACATCAAAGTTAATCACATATAAATAGTACTTATACAATTATATCATTATTAATTAGCGCAAGCAAATCATATTCGGCTAAAGAAACAAACGAGGTTAGTAATGAAACGTGTATAACTTCTAAAGTAAGTGCTTTCCACAATTGTTGCTATTAAAAAATTAGTAATCTCATTCCTAATGGGAACTACACAGATGATACAACAACAAACATGTCCTTTTGTTTCTTTAGTAATGGATAAACATATATTTAATATTTTTATCCACAATAAAATAATATCTATATGTAAGCATTCAAACTATTTGACTAATCCATAATTATAATTGAACTTTTCAAAAATAATATATAAACACAACAAATTTAAAAATAAATTTTAAAGCACAAAATAAAACCATGGCTTTGATACCACTGTTGGATTGCATAGGATGTGTTCATAACACGCATCGAAAGACAAAACAATCGTAGGTAGATTTATTTGCGTTTAAAATTTATTATCTTCATCTAAAGATTGGATCTTAGACATTCCTGATAGCGCGAGAGTTGTTGTTAAGCTCCGATAATGCGAAGCCTCTATGTGTATCCACATCTAGATCGATCCTTGCTATCAACTCTTTGATCAACGGATCCATGAACAAATTGGATGAAAATAACAAGAAACTAATTTTCTTGTCACAGTTAATTTTTCTCTAGGTTGTTTTTATTTATCAAGCGACTATCACAATAGTGGCCATATGTAAAAACAGTGGTTGTTTATGAATAAAGGTTAAGGAAGAAGGAAAGGCTTATTTGTTGTATTTTTCTTGGGCTGATTTTAGCCTTATTTATAGTGGTGTTTACATGTTTGCACCCCTTTGCATGCTAGCCAAGTGGCTAGCCTTATTTGCAACTTGTTTTGGTCATTTCATGCAAGAAGCCACTTGTTATTCTTTTCTTTTAGACATAGCCAAGTGTTCTTCCTTTCACATGCATGGTGACAAGTGTTCTTTCTTCTACATGCATGGTGACAAGTGTTCTTCCCTCTTCATGCATGATGGCAAGTGTGCAAAATATTTTATTTATTAATATTATAATATATCTCTATGTATACATAATCATTAACTGCAAACTATATATATATATATATATATATATATATATATATATATATATATATATATTATTTTAACCAAGACCTAACCAAGAGATATTACTCAATTTTACTATTCTAAATATTAAAACTCTATTTATTCACATAGTAATTATATTCTCTGTGCTAGCAAAGAATATAAGCAAAGATCAGAACAGTCGTTAGTGTGCTACCCCATAGGTTTAATACTAAGCCGGTAGTAAATTGATCATATCAATATACTAATCAAGAGTGGTGTCCAGCTACAGTCCTTAACGACCGGATTAGGTTGAAGTACAATTTTACTCTCAAGAACCTGTAGAAGAATAATGTAGTATTTCCTTCTATCATTATAGCTCCAAGTCACCCTAGGATATAGTTCAACGGTCAAATCCCAATACGTGACCAACTATGTTTCCATGTCGAATATAACCGACCGGTGAATGATCTAAAAAACTATTTTCTCTTATCATTCAATTGCTCTGGCCAAGGTCTTAAAGTAGTCGTTTATAATTCATGACAACATAGCAAGAGTCGACAGATTCAGTGGCGGAACCAGGATTTTTAGTAAGGGGTATCAAAACATAATCAATCGAATATACCAAAAAAAATAAGGGGGCCCAACACATGATATATATGTATATAAAAAAATTTACTACTTATACCGTGTAATTTTCCGGCGAAGGGGTATCAATTGATACCCCCTTACTACCACTTAGGTCCGCCCATGGATAGATTCCATCTTGATCGCTCATTAATTCTACAAGTATTTAATCATACTCAATATCCTTTCAACTATCGTCGTAGGACAATAGGTGTCCAGTATCAAAGTACAATAAATACGTTGTCAATTACTATAACGATCCCAGGTCAAAGGAAACTCTTACATCACATTCTTCAAGACAATATCCTATTGACAGATTATGGTAATTCTAACCATTAAGAATTTATCGAATGAGTCGGTTTAATGATCATATCACCATATGCATCACCTATTTGTGTGATTTAGTTAATGAGGTCAACTAATCTTTATCCAATAAAGACTATCACATAAATATGGATCTAGCCGGATCACTAATGTCTTAATTAATGATTTAGTGATCCTACGATCAAGAACAATTTAAAATTAAGTTATATAAGACTTGACTCTCATTATCACGATCTCCATCATGAAGAAAAGTCTCAAACCTTAATCAAGGACTTTATCATATTAATTAATAATAAATATGATAAATGAATATCAAATGTCATATATTAATATCAAAATATGTTCAAATAACTAAACACGAGATTGGGTCTAGGGCACAACTATATCCCTAACACTGATATGGTACAATCTTGTATATATATATCCTTTTTCACTCATTGTTCCAATCAGATTGTATTGGTCAAAATCAGACTGGACACACCAAGCCACGTGTTCGTTGACGTGATAGGCTAAGAGCAGAATTCGGGAGCAGCATGATAGCAAAGCAACTTATCCGTTAAGGTTGATTGCGATCAAACTCGCCCGGTTGATAAAATTCTGGGCACTCAAATCCCGACGAAATCGTCGGGCAGTCGAGCAGATAAAAAGGGAGTTGGAACCGCTACCGCTATTCACGTTCAACCCCTCATGGTAATCATGGGAGATACTGGTTTGAAAGGAGTTGGACTAGTTCTAGAACTCTAGCCTTATAAATATCCTTGTGCCCCCACTTTGTAAAGGACTCACGTTCTGCTATATGCACTTGTATCCTAATTTCATTCTTGGCTATATTGTATTCGAAGCTATTGTTACGGTTGGTCGATATAGCTTGTTTCCAAAGGAGATGAAGTCCATTCTTTCTACTGGAGCTCGAGCCCTTACAATATCAATACGATTTAACTGCTTATTTTCATTATTGTTCTTTATTTAATTGTTGATTCATGTTCTTATCATTATTATCGTTCCATTATTCTGATAATTGGATTAGCATTAGTTTCCACTTGTTTTTTTCTCACCTTGATAATCATACAGTCTAAAAGTCGATCGCAGTTCATTTATTCGGCAAATCACACAACTAGCCATATTTATAAGACGTAGATTTAAATTATAACCTCTAAATCTCGATATAAAAGGATTGTTCGTGGCTCAACAAATATAAATTTAAATGTAATATCTGAACTCAAATTTTAGGATGTACACAGATGATGTGCCATTAATTATGAAACTAATAGCAAGATTTGATCACATTCATTATCACACAGAATAGAGAAAGATCAATGAGAATCCAAAGCTTAAGGGAGAGGAGGTGAATGTACAATTATAAGATGTAATGATAATATAAGAAGAAAATGATGAAATGGATAAGCAATAATGAAGGTGATGATAGTCCTAATGGATAGACCATAGGAAACATGCAGTAATCATAAGTCAATTAAAAGTTCGCCTGGAATTGATCATTCATCTTCTACAGTGGACTTCTAGTCATTTAGTCAAACCATTTTTGGCGTTCCTAATTTTCTGGGTTTTTGGCACACACGGAAAACAGAAAGAATATTAGTAACTAACGTAGCCTCAATCTCAATCTAAAATTAGTTAAAGTTAGCAAAGCCAAATCAATTTGTCTTAATAAACTAGCTTTAAACTCATTGTCAAACCAGTGTTATCAAAGACGAAAAGCGCACAAAATACTTAGATATTTTAGGGCTTTAAACACAAATCGCAGCTAAAGCTCTAACTTTAATGAAGAATAAAATATAATAGTGTATATGTAATTTTTAAGAACAACAAAATTTAACAAGAATAACAATTAAGTGAACTACCTATTGCTTAGTAATGTTCTTTTGGGAAGAATCCCATTTGTGATGAGGTAGGTGTCGGCCATAGCGCAGACGAAGCACGCAGCACGTTCTTTATTTAAGTAACACTTAAGTGCACCTTAAAAGAACCTTTGATAACAATACAACACTGTGTCAATCGATATAAGTTTTCTCATTTATTCGAGTTTAGAACTAGCCATGTAACAACGTAAAGTGTAAACAAATGCAGTTGAGGGAGATGTACTTGAAAAGAAAAGACAGAGAGCAGAGACACAGACACTGTTTCCAGCTTTTGCTTTCTTACTCTGGAATATCTGTAGTGTATTATACTACTTACTACTTTCTACAAGTCTTTTTTTTTTCCTGTGGAGAGGGTGATAAGGTTCAGCCTTTCTGCCAGGTGCCGTGTCTATGTTATATTGTTGTCTATCTAGCTGTGCTTCTGTCTTTATTTGGTCCAACTCTCCACACACACACCCAAAAAAAAGAATCCTTTAATTTCTCACCACCTATAATTTATTTCATTTCTTGTCTCCTAAAATATGTGGCTTAGGGCTCTTCAGTTATGTGATTACCCTAAGGAGACTTGGACATTTTTTGGCTCCTCTTTTTGCTTTGTTTTTTCTTTTTACTTGACTTGTTTCCACTACAGTCATCAGGTGATTATGGAAAGACAAGAGTAACGCTGAAAAAGTTGTGCATACAAAGAAAATGGCAATCTCCTCATCTATCTAACAAGTAGGAATCTTTCACATGCTCCACCCTACGAGAAAAACTCTTTTTAAATGACTCAATATATTTAACCAACTTTGTAAATTACCACGATTCTTCTATAACAATAATCAAGAAAGCTGGAGCAAATATGGATCACTAGATGTTATAATCTAAACACTTCCTAAGGACATTAGAAGAGGAGTTGAATAGTGTCCACCGATTTTTCGTTACAAGGACACAGTTCAACAGAGTCAAGAATTTTGTTCTTGCCTCAACAGTTACCCAGTTAGACACTACAACACACACAAACGAAAGACACAAGGAACACGGAGTTTTTAAGTGGAAAACTCCTTGCTCAAGGGAGAAAAACCACGACCAACACTCTGGGATTTTAGAACTCAAACCACTAACACAAATAGCAAGTTTCTGATTACAAAACTCTGCAACCAAGGGGCTACACTCTAGACCCTAATCACTCAACAAAGCTAAACTCTAGCTTTACAAAGCAATCTCTCAAAGATTCACCTAATACAATTGCTTCTATGATAAGCTGATAGGTAAAGACAATGATTGCACTAAACAAGACAACTTACGAAACCAAGAACCTAGACAGAATATCTAGACTCAACCAATATAACTCCACCAGTTGTCTTCTTCAGTTATCTCACTTTGAAAATTGTTGGATCGCCTTTATGTGCTCTCAACTCTCAGTTTGTGAATAACTAATTGACGGCTGCATCAACTACTTGTATTTATACGGACATGAGAACCCTAGTAGAGTCCCACAAGGAAACCTTGTAAATATGGTAAGACAAGATTCCTTGTAACACCTTCCTTCTTCAAGTCCAACTAGTGTTCATACTTCGAAGACACGGCCTGGGCACCGCCTCTTTTAGTCTGACTAGGATGCATATTCGTTCACGCGCCACTACTCTTAGTTCTGCAGGGATTTGCAACCTCCAATCTTTTCGATCAGTCATGCCCTTCTATACAAGGACCTGGTCCTTCTCCAGAACCACCATGTCCTTCTCGTTTGTCATTCTTCAAAACCTTTTCTAAACAAATTCCCCCTTTTTGATGATGACAAACAAATGTTGCCCAAGAACCTGAATAGACATAAGTACCACAAACAAAACAACAATAATGCAAATAAGAAAGAATGAAAACATATGAGTTAGGTCACAAACACCCCAACATTTCTTTCTTCCCCCTTTTGGCATCATCGAAAAGATACAAATACCTGCATGAACCTGTTAGTACTATCCAGTCTAGAGCACAAGGCAACAAGTCAGCTTAAATTCAAACACGCAGAGATAAGGCCAAGGGCCAACATAGAACCAAATATCATAGAACAGATCCAAAAACAAATAAGAGAAACTTAAAATCATCATCCAGGTTGTGACCAGCAGCACAACCCAATAAGCAGTACACAACATAAAATAAATTGTCTTAAACATCAACACATGTCAGGGAATGGTATAAAGGGATAAGGGAGATCATGAGAAAGGACAGGGAGGTAGGAAAGGAGGAATCAGGGCTGTAAGTTGATGGTGCAAGCAAACCCGAAGTAAATGCTAAACACGAACGCAGAAGACAAATAACAAGAAAGTAAAGACAGAAGCAAGACAAATCTTGCTTCGATTCAAAAGAACAATGAGGAACCTGTCTCAAAGCTCGATTGAAAGGAAAATCAAGACGCACCTATACTATGCAACAATCCTCAAGAAAGACCCGCTTCTTGCAAATTGAATGATCAAGAAGAAATTGTTCAAACGAATAACACCGGTTGACACAAGTTCTTTAAAGGCCCACATCAGGGTTCGGCTCCATCGGAGACTCACAATAGCACTTGCTATGTTTTTCATAAACTAAAAACTGGATCCTTTACAATGAAGTAAAATAGAGTATTTATAGGCTATGCTAAGGATTGAATAGGAAATAGTCACAAGTGACTAATAAGAACAAGCCACGCAGGGCTGAGCTAAATTATGTGTTCGGCAGCCTTGACTTCGGTGCGTGGTTGCTTGCTCGAACTAATTGTCCTCGGACGCTCAAGTGTCTTCGAGCTCCTTGTCCTCGATCACTTTGCCTTCGGGCTCAAATCTGAAGATAACGCCTTCGGTTCTTGAGCCCGGCCACTCAGTTTCGGAGCAATTGTTTTCCTTTGGCCAAGCTAAGTGAATGTGCACATCGTGCAGCAGCTTGGCTTGGCTTTGTGTCATCGGTCTCCTCGGTGGATCGAACACTTGATCAGCACGTGTTCGGGCTGCATCATCCTCCTCTTCTTGAGAAGATTTCGTCCTCGAAATCGAGCCCTCCTCGTCCTCTGAAGTTTGACCTACAACACAAGGAACTAAGTCAGCAACATTAAAGGTGTTGGACACGTTATACTCACCAGGGAGGTCGATCACGTAAGCATTGTTGTTGATCTTGGTCAACACTTGAAATGGACCATCCCCTCGAGGAGCCAACTTTCCTTTCCTTAGGTTCGAGAAGCGTTCCTTTCGGAAGTGAACCCAAACCCAATCTCCCTTCTTTAATTCCAGCTTTTTACGCCCCTTGTTTTTCTTCAAGGCAACCTTTGTATAGGCTCCCTCGAGGTTCTTCTTCACCTTTGCGTGCAATTCGATCAAAGCAGCTGCTCGTCGAGTACCTTCAAAATCCAGAACAGAATGTCGAGGCAAAGGGGTTAAATCAAGTGGAATCAAAGGATTAAAGCCATACACACATTCAAATGGGGTCATGTTGATCATTCTATGCACCGTTCGATTGTATGCAAACTCCATCATGGGCAAACGAGCAGCCCAGTTCCCAACCTTGCCTTTGGTCATTGCTCGAAGCAAAGATCCCAAGGTTCGGTTAACTACCTCGGTCTGTCCATCAGTCTGAGGATGGTGAGACGTCGAGAATAGTAGCTTGGTGCCGAGGGCACCCCACAAACACTTCCAAAAATGACTCAAGAATTTTGAGTCTCGATCACTCACAATAGTATGAGGTACGCCATGCAATTTCAACACATTAAAAACAAACAATGTAGCTACATGTTGTGCATCATCACACTTCTTGCAAGGAATAAAGTGAGCCATTTTTGAAAAATGGTCAACCACAACGAAGATGCTATCATGTCCTTCCCCCGACCTCGGTAACCCTAGCACAAAGTCCATGGATATATCAACCCAAGGTCGATCAGGTACAGGCAACGGGGTATACAAACAATGAGGGTTGGACTTCGATTTAGCTTTCTTGCAAACGAGACAAGCGTTGCAAAGCTTTTCCACATCTCGTCGCATTTTGGGCCAATGGAACTGCTCGGTCAAGATACCAAGAGTTTTGTCGACACCGAAGTGTCCCATCAGTCCACCGGAGTGAGCTTCTCGAAGTAAGAGCTCTCTCCACGATGACACCGGCACACAAACCCTCCCATTCTTGAAGAGGTAGCCATCACGCCATTGATATTTCTCAACCCTTCGGCTACTCAAGATCGCGTCACAAACGCATTTCAGCTTGGGATCGTCTTCGTACATCGACTTGATGCTTTCAAATCCCATAAGCCTAGAGGCGAGAGTGGTCGCTAAGGCAAATTTCCGTGATAGCGCATCGGCCACGACATTGTCTTTCCCCTTTTTGTAATGAATTACATAGGGAAAGCTCTCAATGAATTCAACACACTTGGCATGTCTTCGGTTTAACTTCTCCTGTCCTCGGAGATGCTTCAAGGACTCATGATCACTTTTGATCACGAACTCTCGAGGCCACAAATAATGCTGCCAATGGGCGAGTGCTCGAATGAGGGCATACAACTCCTTGTCATACGTAGAGTAGTTCAAGGTTGCACCCTTAAGCTTTTCGCTAAATTAAGCGATTGGCTTCGATTCTTGCATCAGCACTCCTCCGATCCAAACTCCAGATGCATCACACTCGACTTCGAATGCTTTGCCGAAGTCAGGGAGTTGCAACAACGGGGCAGAGCAAAGCCTCTGATTCAACTCTTCGAAAGCCCTTTCTTGGGACTCTCCCCACACAAATGGATGGTCTTTCTTCACCAGCTCGGTTAAAGGAGCTGCCACGGTGCTAAAGTCACGAACAAACCTTCGGTAAAAGCTAGCTAAGCCATGGAAGCTACGAACTTGTGATACCGAGGTCGGAGTTGGCCACTCTTTTATGGCTTCGACTTTTGACTCGTCGACTTCAACACCATTAGCACTGACAACGAATCCAAGAAAGACTACACGCTCGACACAAAAGGCACATTTCTTGAAGTTAGCATATAACTTCTCTTCTCTAAGCTTATCAAGCACTAGCCTTAGGTGTTCAACATGTTCGTCCACAGATTTGCTATAAACAAGTATGTCATCGAAATAAACGACAAAAAACTTATTTATGAACGGTTTGAGCACATGGTTCATCAGTCGCATGAATGTGCTCGGTGCATTGGATAAGCCAAAAGGCATCACCAACCATTCATAGAGACCGAACTTGGTCTTGAATGCGGTTTTCCACTCGTCTCCGGGTTTCATTCGGATTTGGTGGTAACCGGACCTGAGGTCTATCTTCGTAAAGCATGAAGAACCACTTAACTCATCTAGCATGTCATCCAATCGAGGGATAGGATGACGATACTTTACCGTTATTTTGTTGACTGCTCGGCAATCAACACACATTCGCCATGTTCTATCTTTCTTTGGGACAAGTATAACAGGAACGGCGCAAGGACTCAAGCTCTCTCGAACAAGACCCTTGTTCAACAACTCATCAACCTACCTTTGGAGCTCTATGGTGTCTTCGGGATTACACCGGTATGCAGGTTTGTTGGGGATTTGTGACCCCGGTACGAAGTCAATTTGGTGCTCGATTCCTCTCAACGGAGGTAATCCACCTGGTATTTCTTCAGGGAACATGTCTCCGAAGTCCTGCAAAACACTTTGTACAGCACTAGGCAAAGGGTTATCATTAGAAAAATCATCATTAGAGTTTAGATACCCTTGTGCACGAGGCAAATCATCATTTGATCGTTGTCGTTGCCTCGTAGTAACTCACCCGGTTGCATGATTGCATAGATTCCTTTTACTTCGGGCAGTGAGTTTGTCTCTTCCGCCCCCAATTTTGCTCCCATCGGAAGCTTAGCTTTGGCCGCTTCTTTCAATTCTTTCATCCGTTTATAGTCCTCGGTGACTTGTCTTGGAGACAAGGGTTCGAGTATGAAACTCTTCCCATCGAGCCTTACAGTGTAAGTGTTGGATCTGCCATTGTGAACAGCTGTTCGGTCATATTGCCATGGTCGACCCAATAGCAAATGACAAGCTTGCATTGGCACCACATCGAATATCATTTCATCTTGATACTCGCCAATTCTAAACTTGATCCACACTTTTTTGACAACTCTCAATTCTCCATACTCATTCAGCCATTGTAATTTATAAGGGTGGGGGTGCTTCAAGGTAGTTAGTCCCATTTGTGAAACCAAAGTTTGGCTCACCACATTTGCACAACTACCAGAATCAATGATCATCGAACACACCTTTCCCCTCACTCGACATCGGGCATGAAAGAGGTTTTCTCTTTGGTTGTCCTCTTCTTCAAGAGTCATGCAGCTCAAATTCCTTCGAACCACAAGAAACATTTCTGGATGATCAGCTTCGGTAGCTTCACGATCATCTTCACCTTCAGCTCGGTCAATCTCCTCGGTGTCACTCGCTTGCTCATGGACAGTTCCATCTTCGAGCAGAAGCATAACTTTGCGAGTGGGACACTCTTTTGCCATGTGACCATAACCCTTGCATTTGTGACACTGAATATTTGAAGCACTAGGAGAGTTGAGTTGAACTTTACCTCCCACTTCTCTTGATTGGTTAACGGTCACACCCCTCTCGAAGGGTCTCTTCGATTCTCGAACAGTGTTGGCACTTGCTTGGTTTGGACTCTTCCATTCTTTACCTCGGTTCAAGGGAGTAGAAGTAGTGACTCCTCGATACCGGTTTGCCTTATCGTCCTTTACCAATTTTTCAGCTTCGGTGGCAGCATCGAACAAATCTTCCAACGTGTGATACACGTGGAGCCTCAATTGAGATGACACATCCCGAGCCAAGCTATTTTTGAATCGGATAATGGCTAGTTCTTCGTCTTCTACCAGATCAAGATTCAGTCGAACCTTTTCGAACTCATCATGGTACTCTTGGACGGACTTGGACCGTTGCTTTAGCTCATAGAGCTTTTGCATTTGAGTTTGCCTGTACTTGGCACTCAAATACTTAGCATCCACTGCTCTCATCAATTATGGCCAAGTATTGACTACTGGATAGTCATTTCTTCGTCTATGCCTCTTGTCAGACTCCCACCACGTAGATGCATACGCTTCGAACGAAGCAATGGCATGGGCAGCTTTTCTCTCTTCGGTCATCTCATTGGTTTCAAAGATGCACTCCATTTTAAGCTTCCATTCAAGATATTCATCTGGATAACTAGTTCCTTTAAAGGGTGGAATAGTGATCTTGACACTGTTCAAGTTTGAGTCTCGAACACCACGAACCTGTTCGGGATACTCAGCATCACGATCATCAGCCTCACGCTCAATATTTCTTTCAACATTTGCGCCTCGGCCTCGACCTCAGAAATTTCCACGACCTCGGTGAGCTTGCCTTCGTTGAGCGAATGGCAACTCATTCTCATATTCGTCCTCGGAAAATTCCCCTTCGACAACCTCTTCGGCAACGGCTCCAAGATCTCTTCGGGCATTTGGAAGTGGTACCCTTTCTCCTCGGGGAATGCCCAAGTTTTGATAGCCAGCTTGGGGGTTGCCCAAGTTTTGTTGCGCTTGGGGATTGCCCAAGTCGAGTTCTCTTCGAATTGCTTCACTCGTCAACTGATGTTGTCGAACAAGCTCAGCATACAGCTCAGGTTTCATTGGAGTGGAATGGCTAGTTCCAGCGCCGGACCCATTCATGGCCACAGACGCACTTCCTTGCTCGAGTTGAGTTACTCGAGCAGTCATTCCTCTTACTTCGGCACTGACGCCTTGTATCGCAGCCATGAGATCGGCTAACGACACTTCGGGCTTCTCAATGCCTTTGCCATCGCCTCCATTCCCAGCCATGGTACCTGCACAAATCTAAGACCAAACAAATGTTAAGGTTAGAAATCACCTCACACACTCCCTCACCTTTGATGGGTGGCACTCGGGTCCACTCAATTTTACGGGTTCGGTTTTGGTCACTCAAGAACTTGTAGCCAATGGCTTTCTCGGTTGATCAACCTCTCACAATTCCTTCGAATTTGACAAGTTACAATGTCTTACTTCGGGAAGAGTGAGTTGATTGGACTCAATGGAACGGACAGCTATTTACTCTTGCGCTTCGGGAAGTCAAAAAAATTTCTACAAAGTTGGACTTCGGTCACCCACGCACGAGTTCCTATTAAGCTCAAATGAGTTAGTACGACCTCGAGTAGGACAATTACTCAAAAGATCCACTAACTAGAATTTCGGACAGAAGAAAAGTGAAAACTTAGGAGAATCTACCCTTTGATTCCCTTTTTGGAATCTTTTTCGAACACACCAACTCTTGTCCGTACAAGAGTGGTCCCTCCTTGGTACGGATAGGGTTTTACCTTATCCACTTTCCTTTTCTCAGCCGACATTTTTTCACCTGGGGTTTTGATCTTTACACTTTACCCCTTTCTTCTTCAATGGAACAGTGAAACTTTGCTCCGGCGTACGGACAAATTAGCTTCGGTTCACTGACCAAGAATTTCAACAGAATCTGGGTTGCTTCTTCAACTCCAGTTCCAACAGCAACGGAGGAAGTTCAGTCGAAGTTCTTGAGCTAAGATTTCAGCTCCTTCGTGTCGTACACTGTTACAAATCGTAACAAATTTCCGGCGTACGGACAATGATTTTCAAACTCAAAACTTCGATTTTCAAGCACAAAACAAACCCAAATCACTCAAGAACCACCAATCTTCATCGGTTTCAGTCAAACACGATGGGGGTTCGAATCCCAGTCACCATTAAAGCTCAAAACAATCCAAAATTTCACCAAGAAACCCTAGTCACGAAATTGGTACGTCGGGTACTTGTTGGAATCACGAAACAATGGTGAACAAGAATCAATGGTTGTTTAATCAAAACAACCAACAATCAAACACAATTTTTGAATTTTTGTTTTTCTACTTTTTTTAAACGCTCAGCAACAACAATCAAACACATGGAAGAAAGCTGAAACTGAAGACACAAGCACGATTTAAGTGAACAGGATTTGAGGTTGTAAGAACAAACTCAAACCTTGCTCTGATACCAAGATGGTGCAAGCAAACCCGAAGGAAATGCTAAACACGAACGCGGAAGACAAATAACAAGAAAGTAAAGATAGAAGCAAGACAAATCTTGCTTCGATTCAAAAGAACAGTGAGGAACCTGTCTCAAAGCTCGATTAAAAGGAAAATCAAGACGCACCTATACTATGCAACAATCCTCAAGAAAGACCCGCTTCTTGCAAATTGAATGATCAAAAAGAAATTGTTCAAACGAATAACACCGGTTGACACAAGTTCTTTAAAGGCCCACATTGGGGTTCGGCTCCATCAGAGACTCACAATAGCACTTGCTATGTTTTTCATAAACTAAAAACTGGATCCTTTACAATGAAGTAAAATAGAGTATTTATAGGCTATGATAAGGACTGAATAGGAAATAGTCACAAGTGACTAATAAGAACAAGCCACGCAAGGCTGAGCTAAATTATGTGTTCGGCAGCCTTGACTTCGGTGCGTGGTTGCTTGCTCGAACTAATTGTCCTCGGACGCTCAAGTGTCTTCGAGCTCCTTGTCCTCGGTCACTTTGCCTTCGGGCTCAAATCTGAAGATAACGCCTTCGGTTCTTGAGCCCGCCCACTCAGTTTTGGAGCAATAGTTTTCCTTCGGCCAAGCTAAGTGAATGTGCACATCGTGCAGCAGCTTGGCTTGGCTTCGTGTCATCGGTCTCCTCGGTGGATTGAACACTTGATCAGCACGTGTTCGGGCTGCATCAGTTGAAGTGTTTGATAAGTGCCTCAAGGTGCTTCGTATTTTTGGCCCTCTCCATCACCAGCTTGGCCTCATACTTGTGGAAATCAATCTTCAAACGATCAATTTCTTGATCCTTCAACTTCAGCTGTCTGTGAAGCTCAGCATTTTCTGTGTTTACCTCATGAACATGGCTCTCTAGTTCCTTCACAGCTGTAATGGCCTCCTCGGGTCCATAATCCTCGCTTTCCTCAGTCTGCTCTTGCTTAACCTGCACAGGTTTCTTGGAAGATCTCTTCTCCTTGAAGAAGTCACAACTTTTTAGCACATTAAACCCAAACATTTGATGAATGGTGGGTTTCTTCCTTGCTTCCAAAGGGACCCAAAAATGCTCCAGGACCTGCTGAAGGATATAGGAATGCAATAACGAATGTGGCTTCTGGTCAGTGTCTGCAATCCTTTAATATGTCTAATGATCAGACCAGGCAAATTGATTTTTACCCCTCTATCAAGCAAGTCCATATAGGTTAAGTCTAGAGCACTAGCCTCAGTATTTTTCTCTCCCCTCGGCAGTAGGAACCGATGAACAAACTCAAAGAGCAGCTGGTGTGCTGGCTCCATCTCCTTCTTGTCCGCCTTTCATTCTTTTCTAATCTTTGTTTTTCCTGAGAATTTCTTTACCACCCTAAGGGGGTCACCCCATCTGTTCTCTTGGGCCATTTCAACTTAATGTACCTGCAATATCCTTCAACAAGCACATCAAGGATCACCCCCAGCTCAGGTCTTCCAAACTCAATTTCCACTCCCTTCACCACTGAATACACTCTCCTAGCAGTCACCCTGCAGTTGGTGTAGAATTCCCTGATCTCATCAGAAAACAACATCCTGTCTTTTTTAGCAAACAAACCTAACCACCCCTGATCACCAACCATTCTGAGTAAAGATTTCATATGATGCTCCTTCATATCACTCAGAATACTCCCAACAAGCACCTGGTGCTTCGCGAAGAAAGCTACCCGGTCAACTTCTTCCTCATAACCTTTTCTTCTTTTCCTGCTCTCCATCTCACTATCAGTTTCAAAGTCACTTGGTTCCACATAACTACCGGCTTCATCACTTTCTTCTTTGGCTTCCTCAGCCACACTCTCATTCTTCTTCTGTTTCTCCACTTCTCTATCCCTCACATTTTTAACTGTCTTTTCAAGATTTTTGACTTTCACCAGCTGTTGTTTCAGAGCAGACCTAGTTCCTACACTTCTTGGTACTGGCTCTGTCACAATTTTGTCATCACTCTCTGTTCTTTCTTTTAGAGAGTCCTCACTGCTCTCATGCACAAGTCTGTTTCTGGATACAGACTTTCCCTCTTTCAACAAACTTCTCCTCTTATCAGTATCCACTTTGGTCTCACTCACAAACACCACCTCTTCCTCTTCACCTTCATTTATCAGCCTCTCATCTTCCTCCCCAAATCTTCTTTTCACACTTTTTCTTTTTGTTTCTTCAGCTTTCTCTGCAACCTTTTCACTTTCTCCTTTCCCTCTGCAATTTTCTCATCCTTCTCTTCTTCAGAGTCTGTCCACTTTAGTTTTTCGTCATCAGCCACGGTAGGATCTGAGCGAGAACCAGGTTCTTCGCTCATGTCCTTTGCAGCCTCAGAAGTACTAGGTCCTCCACCGACTGGACCCTCAAGTGTAGACATCCCCTGAATCGTCTCAATAGGAATAACCTCTAAACTAGGTTCAAGACCACGCTCCTTTTGGGATTCAGCAGAATCCTCCTCTCTAATTTTCTCTAACACTTTTTCCACTACATCAGTCTCTAACACACTTTCAGTTACTAAGGTCTCATGCAAACTAGCCTTAGGTTCCTCCTGAACAATCTTTTTGCTCTCCTCAACTACCTTCCCTCTGTCAGATGTACCACTGAACTCTACCTTTTCTACAATTTTATCTAGTCCTTTTACCAATACTTCAGTGCTCACAGTACGAGGACTTTTTACAACATCTAGGGTAGTAGACGAAGATAAAGTAGATTCAAGTGTTACCTCAACCGGCCCTTCAGATGAAACTGGCTTTGCTGACGATGATTCGACCACCATCTTCTCGACCATTTTCTTTCCTCCCTTTTTGAGAAATTTAGACCTAGCTCTGACGATTCTTTCAGCAAGAGTGAAAGGAGGGGGTTTCGGCATAGATTTCTTGGATGTGTGGGTTTCGGAGGTTTTGGTAGGTGATGTTGAAGTAGACTGTGCTTGAGACATGGCAATAATAGTTAGGGTTTTGAAAATAGGACGACGGAGTTTTTTCTTGGTTCGATTTTTAGAGAGAGAAAGTAGGCTGAGTGGAGAGGAGCCGTTTGGAAGTGTATGTGTTCTGTTTCTACCAAACAAGGAAGAGAGAATGAGTAATGGTGTGAAACGACCTCGGTCAGTCGTTTCGGAAGTTAGGACTCCGATTGGCGTGCCAAAAATTTAAAATATTCGTAAGGTCCATTAGGACTTGTCTGTAAAATTTGAGTTAAATCAGACCTCGTTTGGTATGTATCGGAAAAAGGTTTTAGTTTTTATTGTCGACAAATATTAAAAAGAGATTTTCGAGCTCGGTTCAAGAAGACTGTGCGAGGATGATTATTTCTAATCAAATAGTTGCATGAGTTTGTGCTTTAAATGGAGGAGTCTTCCTCCAAATACTGAACGGTAATATTAAATCTCTAAGGCGTTGATACCACTTTTGTTACGACCCAACCTAAGGCCACGACAGAAACCTACAATGAGTGTCGATCATTGCTAAACCCACTAGTAATCTATTAATGATAGAGATAAGCTGGTAACCTGATCATATATACGTACCTATCTGCTGAAAATATGAAGTCTGGAAAGATGACACGACTTTAACTTGCTGGCAATTAGAACACTGAGCCACAAATTCTGCTATGTCACATTTTATTTCGTCCCACCAATAAATCTGCTTAAGATCATGGTACATCTTAGTTGAACCTGGATGAACAGTGTATTTGGATTTAATGTGCCTCTGTCATAATCTGTCCACGTAAATCTGCAACATCAGGAACACAAAGTCTATCTTTATACATGAGAACACCGTCAGTAGTAACCATGTATTGTGACTCCGGTTTTCTTCTGGCTATCTGTCTGTATTCAACTAGAACTGAATCCTCATACTGACGCTGTTTTACTTCATGAAAATTTAGAGATAAAGGTCTAGTGCAGCTTGTCGTCCATCCATCATTGGCATATCTCCTTCACACCTCAACTCCTTGAGAGGTTACTTTAGCGTTGTAAGAGCTCATGTAATCAACTTTGTTGTTGTTAACCCATTTAAAGTTCCATGTATCTTTGCTTCGAAAATGTAGAACTCTCTTCTCGTGATCGAGGAAGGATCAGCTTAGTCAGAATAAGCTGTGCAATGGTATTATCATATTATCCAGATATATTTTATTCCAAAAGTACGATGTGCGTAATATAATTCTGATCTTGTAATCAGGAGATAAGGCCCATGGAGTAGCTTATGAAGGTCATGCAAGTTTTCTTGTTATCTGTGCGAATATTTCTTTAGACTTAGGCTCTTTCAAGGACGAACGAGAGTATAAGTGGAGAAGAATGAAACGACCTCGGTCAGTCGTTTCAGAAGTTAGGACTCCGATTGACGTGCCGATAATTTTAAAATATTTGTAAGATCCATTAGGACTTGTCTGTAAAATTTGAGTTAAATCAGACCTCGTTTGGTACGTATCGGAAGAAGGTTTCAGTTTTTATTGTCGATAAATATTAAAAAGAGATTTTCGAGCTCGGTTTTGGCGAATGAGCTCCAATTCAAAATTCGAAAGCGTCGTTAGGTTCGTATGATTATTTGTGACTTTTGTGATTTTTCGAAAGTGAATTTCGATGTTGTTCGGCTAGTTTCCGCTAAAATACCGAAAGTTAAATAATTTGACTTTTTTTCTCTTTAAATTCGTATCTTGAGTTTTGGAAAACCGATTTGAGATCCGCCTTAGCGAGTATGCTACATATATTTTGTATAACTTGTCTGAAAAAGTTGGAATTAATTCGAATAACGTAGGGTACCATTTTAATTTTCGTCGCGAAAATAAAAGAAAAGAAAAGAAGACAAAAGTTGATGGGCGGCTGGATGAGCTTATATAAAGCTCAATTATGAGCTCAAATTGATAGAAACAAAGAGAATGAACAGAAACAGAGAAACACGAAAAACAGAGATGACACAGCGAGAAAAATGCCAGAAAATGATAAAAGAGCCGGAAAAATAGTAGAATTTTTACCCCGAAATATTCAGGTAATGATCTTAATATATTATTTGATTTTATTACGTGTGTTTGAATATATTTTAACGGTAAAACTTGGAATATTAGACATCGTTTTAATAAGTTCAATTAGTAGTTGAAAGGGTCAAATGGACCCCGATAATGGAATTGATTATATATTCGTACTCAGTGAGTTATGGGCAACATATAAATGTAATTTATTTGGGGTTTGGTTATGTGACCATAAACCCTGTACATACTGCGTATTGCGTATGCAAATAGGGTATCAGGTTCCTAACCGGATTGCCCTAAGATGTGAGGAATGAAGCCTTTAGCCTAAATTGATATATTTTTCTGCTTATTGAATAGAGTGGATCGTTTGGCAAGGAAACCAAAGGATAAAGCGGTTGTTGATTAGCCGTACTAACTTTTAGAATAGGTAAGTATTTATATCCATTTCTTTGGAGGCACCTGGCCTCGTGGATTTTCTATCACGTGTTCCTTACGTGTGTAGTTGCCGATAGGCGTACTCATTACGCCTTAGCTTTGAATTTACATTGCATAATATATGTTATATCCTGTTGTTGGTATGGCATGGAGGATCTGAGCATTATACTCTGGCCGTGAATTGACATATACTTCCGGCATTCGATGAGAGTCCCGCGCCGGTGAAGGGTTATTATCGCATCATACCGTATTCGTATGTATCACGTTCTCTGGTTATGCATTGCATCATATTGAGGGTAGGAGGATTCCGCCCTCGGAGCAGGAGGATTCCGCTCCATTGCATCATATTGAGGGTAGGAGGATTCCGCCCTCAAAGTAGGAGGATTTTGCTCTATTGCATCTTATTGAGGGTAGGAGGATTCCGCCTTCAGAGCAGGAGGATTCCGCTGCATTCATTTGGCACATGTGACTCTTTGCATCATATTTCATTTCATCTCATCTCATTTCATTTCATTTCATTCCATACCATTGTGTGGACTTATGTACATAACTACTGTTCTGCTTATACGTGCACTGCTTATTTGTTGATATGTTTCTGGCTCGTATTCCCGGTTGAGTTTATGATTCCACACGTGTTTCTGGTTATTATCTGGCTCTGCCCTTTTATAATTTAAATAAGAGGAATTTGGTTTATCTATTTCTTTTCTCCCTGGCTAGCTATCATATTCTTTGAAATGGCTAGTCTGCCCCACTTATTGAGTCCTTTTGACTCACCCTTGTTTGTTGTTTGTTTCTTGTCTATCTATTTCGTTTCGGCAAGTTCGCTCCAGGATTGAGTTCGCCACGTGGTGAAGGAGCGAAGACGACTTCAGCTGTCAGAGTGAGCCAGCTTTTATTCCAAATGGCCACCAGTTTATTGTTTATTATTTCAGTTGCATTTTGCTCCCTTCAGGCGGTATCTTTCTTCTCTTGTACTCTTAGATGTCTAGTCTGGATAGCCCTAAACATAGTATGTTGGGTAGTCAGCTGTAATTTCTTTTGTACAGCCTAGAGGTGTCAGTATTTCTGTGTTTTTTTTAAAAGTCATGTCCTTATTTATGAATTGTTATATTTATTTTCCTAATTTAATTGGTAAGGGTTCGCCCGACGGGTCTAGGGGAGGATGTTGGGTGCCCGCCCGGCCTAACTGGATTTTGGGTCATGTCATGGTGATGAGAGGTTTTCCTAGGGAATAGACAGTAATGATGGCTAAAAGGTGAAAAGGCAGCTTTTTGAAGTTTTAAGAACCGGGAAAGGAGAATTGATTTGACGGTTACATAGACTTACCCAAATAAGAAGTTTTTAAATAAGTGGGGTCCTGTCAAGTCTAGTAGAAGTCCAACCAAAAAAGGAATGTGTTCCTATAATTTAGGACAGTTACAAGAATATGGAGAGCCTTCCTTGACACACGCATAATTGACAATCAATTTCAGTTGTGACTCTTATCATACAAGGTTGTGTGACTGTACCTGGACATGATTCCTCATGCTTGCTTGGATTCCTTCTACATACCTAGCAGGTTCTTTAGGGGATCACATTATCCCATCTTGGTGTTAATCAGCTGAACAAGTATACTTAACAAAGTACAAAGATTTAGACTGGACAATGATAACAATAGTCATAAACATGTTGCTGAATACTTAACTAACCAATTGTTGGGGAACAACTGTTGAGTCATTCGTATATTTTGGTCATCCCTAACTCCAACCTGTTCTTTTCAAACTGCACTTTGTTTAAAGCTTTGGTAAATATGTCAGCAATTTGATCTTCAGTCCTGCAAGAATTCACGGTAATTAGACCATTTTCAACATTGTCTCTAAGAAAGTGATGTCTAATATCAATATGCTTTGTTCTTTTATGTTGGACTGGGTTCTTGGCAATATTCACTGCACTTGTGTTATCAGAGAAAATTGGCATAGTTCCACATTTAATTCCAAAGTCCTCCAACTGTTGTTTGATCCACAGCAACTGTGAACAGCAAGATGCAGCTGCTACATACTCATCCTCTGTAGTAGACAAGGCTACTGAATTCTGCTTCTTAGTTGCCCAAGAAACTAAGCAAGGACCTAGAAAGTGTGTCATTCCTGAAGTGCTCTTCCTGTCCACCAAGTGACCTGCATAGTCTGCATCAGTAAAACCAATTAGTTCAAAAATACCTCCCCTTGGGTACCATAGACATAGATCCTAAGTATCTCAAGATCCTCTTCACTGCTGTCAGATGTGATTCCTTAGGCTTAGACTGAAATCTAGCACACAGTCCCACACTATACACAATGTCAGGTCGACTGGCTGTGAGATAGAGAAGTGAACCTATAATTCCTCAATATTTAGTCTCATTTGTAGAAGGACCTAGTTCATCCATATCCAGCTTGGTTCCAGGAGCAATGGGCGTAGTCATTTCTTTTGCTCCTTCCATGTCAAATTTCTTCAGAAGTCCCTTGACATATTTTTGTTGATGAATCATAGTTCCTTCAGGTGTCTGCTTTATCTGCAATCCTAGAAAGAAGTTAAGTTCTCCCATCATGCTCATTTCAAATTCACTTCCCATTAATTCAGCAAATCCCTTGCACAGCTCCTCATCAGTGGCTCCAAAAATGATATCATCAACATATACCTGAACCACCAATAGATCCTTTCCTTTCTTCTTCAGGAATGATGTGCTATCAATCTTTCCTCTTGTAAAACCATTCTTCAGTAAGAATCCTTATAGTCTTTCATACCAGGATCTTGGAGCTTGCTTCAATCCATAGAGTGCCTTGTCAAGTTTGTAAACATGATCAGGAAATTCACTGTTCACAAACCCTGGTGGCTGTATTACATAGACCTCTTCATTTAGATAGCCATTCAAGAAGGAACTTTTCACATCCATCTGATACAGTGTGAATTCCATGTATGTAGCAAAAGCAATCAACATTCTAATTGCTTCCATCCTTGCTACTGGTGCAAAGGTTTCATCATAGTCGATTCCTTCTTCCTGACTGTATCCCTGAACCACTAGTCTGTCTATTTCTTGTCACTATGTCATGCTCATCCGTTTTGTTTCTGAACACCCACTTTGTTCCAATTATTTATCTGTCCTTCGGCTTAGGAACTAGGTGCCACACTTTGCTTCTTTCAAACTGATGAAGTTCATCATGCATGGCCAGAATCCAATCTGGATCTTCTAAAGCTTCTTTTACATTCTTTGGTTCCAAAGATGATAGGAAAGCAAAGAATGCACAAAAATTCTTTAAGGCCGACCTGGTCATGATTCCAGTATCCAGCTCCGATAATACATTCTCCAGAGGATGAGAATTTTGGTGCTTCCATGGTCTGGGTTGGATATGTCGTGAAGAACCTTCAGCATCACTTTGGGTAGGTTCTTCCTCATTTGATGTATCATCCACTTCATCTGATGTTCCCCCTGTCATATTGACTCCTTGTTCTCGTAAAGTTGGGTCTTCACATGATTCCTCCTTCTCTTCTAGAACCTCAAAGTTAGCTGAATAATCTTCTCGAGCAAGGCCAATGGCTTGATCCTCTACTTCATTCTCATCGACTACTTTATCAGATTCATCAAATACAACATGCATACTTTCCTCCACTGTTTGTGTTCTTTTCATAAACACTTTGTATGCTTTGCTCTGAGTAGAATATCCAAGAAATATGGCCTCATCACTCCTTGCATCAAATTTCCCCAATGGTTCCTTGCCGTTGTTGTGAACAAAAAACTTACAACCAAAAGGTCTAAGATGAGCAATATTTGGTTTCCTTCCTCTGAGAAGCTCATAAGTGGTCTTGTCAAGAATTGCTCTTATGGAGCATTTGTTCAACAGATAGCATGCCGTGTTTATTGCTTCAGCCCAGAAATTTCTTGTAAGACCGCTAGATAACAGCATGGTTCTCGCCATATCCTCCAGGGACCGATTTTTCCTTTCGACTACTCCATTTTGCTGTGGAGTTCTTGGTGCAGAGAAATTATGATTGATGTTGTATTTTGCAAAATAATCCGAGAATTTTGAGTTCTCAAATTCTGTTCTTTGATCGGATCTTATGCTAACCAGTTCCAGGCTCAACCTTTTCTGCACAACTCCAGCCCAGTCTTTGAAGCTATCAAAGGCTTCATCTTTGGATGCCAAGAACAGGGTCCATGTATACCTAGAGTAGTCATCAACGATCACGAACACAAACCTTTTTCCTCCTCTGCTCCTGACTCTCATAGGTCCACACAGATCCATATGTATCAATTCCAGTGGTTTTGATGTGCTTACCACCTTCTTTGACTTAAAGGATGATCTTACATGCTTCCCTCTAACACACGCATCACACATTCTTATGTTTTCAAATTTCTTACTAGGCAATCCACGAACCAGTTCCTTTGATACCAGCTTGTTGAGCTGTGAGAGACTAGCATAACCCATTTTTTTGTGCCACAACTGCGAATCACTTTCTTGCATATTCAAGCACGTGAGGTTATTTTCAGGTAGTGATTTCAGTGATGCCTTGTACACATTGTTCATCCTTTTTCCTTCCATGACTATTTCTCCACTTTGTAGGTTCTTCACAATGCATCCTACAGATGAGAAGCTCACTTCATTTCCTCTGTCACACAATTGAGAGATACTCAGCAAGTTATGTCTGAGACCATCGACAGATTACATGTTGTCAATGGTATGATCCAGAGTTCTCCCAACTTTTTCAATTCCTACAATCTGACCACTTTTTCCTCCTCCGAAGGCCACACTGCTTCCTTGAAATGCTGCGAGTGAGAGAAAGTTTCTTCTATCACCTGTCATGTGCCTTGAACAACCACTATCAAGAATCCAGCTTGGGTTGTTCTCCCTCACTCCAGCCTGCAAAACAGATTAAGGGTTAGCTTTAGGAACCCAGACAAGCTTGGGTCCCTTCTTATGAGAAAATGGATAAATCAAATCCTGTTTAGCCCATTTAGGTAAAACACTTCTTTTATTCTTGGCGTTTTCCTTGCTTGCATTCATGCACCTTTGTTTGTAGTGTCCAGTTTCACCACAGAAGGTGCACTATATGTTACAAGGCAAACCCACATACATGCTTTTAGGATTATATGGAGGCAAAGGTTTCCTGTATCCTAGTCTTTGTTTACCCTAGTTCTGATTTTCAAGGACCTAGTTTATTACCTCCGGAGATTTATTCCATTTTGTTAATCTGGTAAGCTCATAGTTAGATTTTTCAACCTTTTGATTCAAAATCCTGTTCTTTTCAGTTTCCTGGTAAAGGATCTCATTTGTTCTTTTAAGTTCACTTTCAAGAAAGGTTTGAACTTCATTTATTAGTTGCTTATCGTTGACTTTCTCTTTTAACTGATTTAGCTCCAATTCAAGTTCTATGATCTTAGAGTTTGACACAATAGTCTGACCTTTCAAAACAGCATTGATTTCTTCCAGTTCAATATTTTGTTCTTGAAGACTCTTGTGCTGAGTTCTAAGATTACTTATATCGTCAATTAATTTATCTTTCTCAATTTTCTCTTTTTCATAACCCTCAATCAAAGTAGTAGTGATCAAAATTAGATTTTCAGTAGAGTAAGTATGCAAATTTTCTTTAAGATCAGATAAACATACCTCTGCTGAGTGGGCAGCTTCTTCTCCATTTGTTGCCATAAGGGCTGAGTCCTTCCTTCGATCATCTTCTGAGTACAACTCCTTCAATTTTTCCCAAATTTCTTTAGCAGACTTGAACACTTCCACCTTTGTCAAGACATCACTTCCTAGTCCTCCTTTCAAATATGATGCAGCTTGAGCATTTGCCTGCAACCAATCTAGATCTTGAGGATCGAGTTCTTCTACCAGTTTAGGAACTAAAGCTCTGTTTGCTGCTCTCTTAACAGGAACATGAGGTCCTTTCTACACAAGCAACCAGAGACTGTAGTCCATCGCTTGAATGAAGACTTTCATTTGTTTCTTCCAACACTTGTAACTTGTCCCATTAAACACCGGTGGTTTGAATGGATCACGTCCTCCTCTGAATTCACAAGAGACCTCTTCATCCGAGCTGTCACCTGACAATCCCATCAGTGCTAGTGGAGATTCATCTTCAGATCCCCTTTCATTTTCAGACTCACTATCGGTAGGTCATCATGTAGCTATAATGCTTCCTTTCTTTTTCTTCTTTCAGCCCTAAAGTTTAGAGGTCGTCTCAGCTTCCTTTTGTCTTTGTCATTTTCCTTTGGCGCCTCCTTTTCCTTCTCTTTTGTTGCCCTATTTTTCATCCATTCTACTTCCCACATTGGACAGTCCACAACAGCATGATCCTTTTTGAAGCACTTAAAACATCCTGAGTAATCTGGGTTATCAACTATGTTCTTCCTTCCAGAACCCTCCTTGTTGTTTCTTTTAAAGCCGCTGAATTTTCCTAGGTTGAACTTTTGCCTTAAGGCACTCACCTTTGCTGCTTCAACTGATTGCAGATCAACAAAATCTTCAGCTTTATCAGTTGCTTCGAGTGCAAGGGTCTTGTCCTTCTTGAGAGCTGGTTTAGCTTTTGAATCCTTCATCATCTCATGTGCTTTCAAACTTCCAACTAGTTCTTCGAGTTTGATTGACCTGAGCGGTTTGGACTCAATAATGGCAGTCATCTTAGGCTCCCAAGCCTCAGGCAACACATTCAGAACTTTGTCCACTATCTCCACTTCAGGCAGCTCCATGTCTAGGGATCTCATCTCATTAGTGATGATGGTCAACCTGGTCATCATATCCTCGATTGATTCCTTCTCTCCCATAGAGAACAATTCAAATTGTCTTTTCAGCATTCTCCTCTTGGAATCTTTTACTTCAGTGGTTCCTTCATGCACAACTTGCAAGGCATCCCAGATTTCCTTAGCAGTCTTATAGGATGAGACTCTGTTGAACTCCTCAGGCCCAAGACCACAAATCACCAGACGTTTGGCTTTGTGGTTCTTTTCGATCATCTTGTAATCCACTTCGTCAAACTCCTCTTTTGACTTAGATTCTTCTCTGACAGTGTCTCCTTCACCAACTATCTTAGTAGGAATCAAATTTCCTTCAGAGACTATGAGCCAAAGTTGGTAGTCTTCAGCACAAATGTAATTTTCCATCATGTTCTTCCACCAAACATAATACTGCCCATTGAACTGTGGTGGCCTTAGAACCGACTGTCCTTCAGTAATTGTAAGTGGTGCACTCATGATTCTGATCCTTCTCAAGGTGTTAACCTAGCACGAGAAGACCTGCTCTGATACATCTTGTTATAATCTAAGCACCTCCTAAGGACACTAGAAGGGGAGGTTGAATAGTGTCCACCGATTTTTCGTTGCAAGGACACAGTTCAACAGAGTCAAGAACCTTGTTCTTGCCTCAACAGTTGCCCAGTTAGACACTACAACACACACAAATGAAAGGCACAAGGAACACGGAGTTTTTACGTGGAAAACTCTTTGCTCAAGAGAGAAAAACCACGACTCACACTCTGGGATTTTAGAACTCAAACCACTAACACAAAGAGCAAGTTTCTGATTACAAAACTCTGCAACCAAGGGGCTACACTCTAGACTCTAATCACTCAACAAAGCTAAACTCTAGCTTTACAAAGCAATCTCTCAAAGATTCACCTAATACAATTGCTTCTATGATAAGCTGATAGGTAAAGACAATGATTACACTAAACAAGACAACTTACGGAACCAAGAACCTAGACAGAATATCTAGACTCAACCAATATAACTCCACCAGTAGCCTTCTTCAGTTATCTCACGTTGAAAGTTGCTGGATCGCCTTTGTGTGCTCTCAACTCTCAGTTTGTGAATAACTAATTTACGGCTGCATCAACTACTTGTATTTATAGGGGCATGAGAACCCTAGTAGAGTCCCACAAGGAAACCTAGTAAATATGGTAAGACAAGATTCCTTGCAACACCTTCTTCAAGTCCAACTAGTATTTGTACTTCGAAGACACAGCCTGGGCACCGCCTCTTTTAGTCTGACTAGAATGATTATTCGTTCACGCGCCACTACTCCTAGTTCCGCAGGAATTTGCAACCTCCAATCTTTTCAATCAGTCATGCCCTTCTATACAAGGACCTGGTCCTTCTCCAGAACCACCATGTCCTTCTCGTTTGTCATTCGAGAAAACATTTTCTCAACACTAGATTTTACTAGCCAATGGTAAAACCATTGCAGAAACATCAACTTAAAAATATTAAAAGTATTTCCATTTGCATCATGTTCTAAAGGTCAATTCAACGAACTCCCATTTGCGTTAAGGTTGTCAACTTAGCCATGTACCCTAAGCTCCTCCTGGACAAAAGGTCGGAGAAGAGTTGGACCATACTGTTTCTACTGTACACACCATTACCTCGCAGAACAGAGTAAAACGTTTGCCTTGGAACAAATACATTATCCTAATTGACTTATTATCAAAAGCTCAAGATGTCACGCGCTCATGAGAAGCACAAAGTCTTACAGATTTTAGTGAAGCCTGAATAACACATGCACGGCGAAAATAGGCTCCCCCCCCCCCCCCCAACTCCCACCCACCCCCTAAACCAAAAAATACCACCCAAATAAAAGGAAATAATTGTTACTCTAGAATCTAGATGATACAACAGCGAATAATGATACAACAGCGACTCAGGAGTTTAAACACTTTATTAGTAACTAACTGCTACTATAAAGTAAGCTCAGCCAAGAGGAAAATTGATGGCATTTGAGCTCTTGATCCTCTATACGTTTTAGCAGTCATGTTTCCACCTCAACTGGCACTTCAACTTAAAAAGGCATGACAAACAAATGCAGGAGGATAAACACTGCGCTAAAACCTGCCATCATTTCTTGTGAAACCTCACCGGATTTACCATTGCTATATCTCAAGACAACCTCACTTCTGCATCATCATTGATTGTCCTAACAAAACCAGGCGAGTCAAGCCTAGGTCCAGCGACTGTTCGGTATATGTAAAGTTTTTCAACATAGCG
This sequence comes from Petunia axillaris subsp. axillaris, assembly GCA_029990575.1. Classification (NCBI taxonomy): domain Eukaryota; kingdom Viridiplantae; phylum Streptophyta; class Magnoliopsida; order Solanales; family Solanaceae; genus Petunia; species Petunia axillaris. Next base: position 14,211,999 of record JARKNS010000006.1, read on the forward strand.
GCTTTCTGAGCTTGTATCTGGAGGACCTCTCTCATCTATGACTTCAACATTAAGCCTAGGCATCTTCTGAGCTAGCAGCTTACATGCTCCAAAACTTACATAACAAGAAGACATCCAAAGGGATCGCATTGTCTCAAGCTTTGCAGCATTGGCCAAGAGAGCTTTGTCTCCAAAGGGACAATCTCTGATCTCCAACTTCCGGAGGCTTTCACAACCAGAGAGCACATGGTGGAGTCCCAAATCGCTTTCCCCAGCAAAAGCTATGGAAAGCATCTCTAACTTTTTAGCATGGGTACCTATGTACTCAAAGACACGATCAGTAAGGAGGCCAGAAAGTGAAAGTCGCCGCAATTCTTTACAGTTCTCCACAATGGCCCCGAATCCAGTATCAAGTGGCTCAAGGGTTACGTAATCCTCAGCTTTTGGCTCAATAATACACAAGCGAAACCGAATCATGTTAGGGCGGTTCCTAGCAATAGTAACTAAAGCAGCATTTGTCATTTGTCGGCAGAAGTATAAAACAGACTGGAGCTTGGGGCAGCCACCTGAAACAGCTACAAGGCCTTGCTCCGTCAAGGTTGCATTTGGTTCTCGAGCAAAAGGGTCAGAAGGAAACACCCTTAGCTCTTGAAGGTCCTTACAATTGGTAGCAAGTTCCTCAAGACCGGTATCTTCAATGTAGTCTAGCACCTGCAGTCGCATTCATTGCAAGTAATTCAACACTTAAATTTGGCACAGGAGCTTATATTGGCAAAATGAAAAATTGAAGAACCAGTTTAAAAGAGCCACTAGGGAAGAATAGATACAATATTCCAGCATAGAACCATCTCATTAGAGGATTGAAATGTGCATCGGGTTGGCACAAGTATTACCATTGGTGTGGGATGGGATTATTTGCCACTTAATATAGTCTTGGGTGATTCTCACGTCATGAGCTAGTTTTTGAGGTTGAGTTGGGCCTAAAGTCCATTTTCTTATCAAGCTAAAACTCTTTCATCCAGATCATAATCAAGCATCTTGTGCTTAGCTTCAACTTCCAAGCAAGATGTGATACTTAGCAATTAAGTAACAAATATTTGTAGCCTGGAATTCTCCAAACTAGTATTTGATACTGTATTGCTAAGTATTTGATACTGCCTATCCTTGGTAGTATAGGTGAAGTTTATCTACAGAATGAATTACTCTTTGTCTACCCATGGCAATGATTACTTAAAGATAAATTAATTAGTATTTGAACAAAATGGACCTGAATATAGGAAAATGGTTTAAGAGGATCCATAAAGCAGACACCATCTAAATTGCTATTAAGCTGTAGTTGATTGGCTGATCTGTGACAGTTAGGAATTAGGACGAGATTATTTTCTTAATTTTCTCAAACAATTTCAGCCAAATATCCTTTCTCGGGAAAAAATAATAATAAGCATGTTTGCTGGTGCTGTATCAAGAACATTAATTAAGTCTTCATAACATTTAAACACATGCTAGAACATACCCACAACCGCTGCAAATTGTGACACTGACTTAAGAACTTGCCAAGCTCAGGGTTTTGACTGGTAGCATAGCTCAAATTCAAAGAGGTGAGTCTGGAGCAAACTGGATATATAGCCGGCAGGTAGGCTGGTACAACATCCCAAAAACCAGATAAGCCTTTAAGTTGCTTGCACCCCGAAAAAGCTTCTGCCAGGTTTGCGAAGACATCAGACCGTACATCAGCAGAGTAGGCACCTGTACCAAATTCGACCAACTGGGAAGCGCGGCGAAGTAGGTTTGGAACCTTCTCAAGGGGCACAGCACGATTTATTCTAAGAGTCCTCAAATTAGGAGAGCGGGCAACCAGGCGTTCCAAAGCTAAGAAACTAACCTCAGAAGCCAAACAGGCAATGTTAAGTGAAACAAGTGATGTGCAGCTATCAGGAAAATGGCTAAGCCAGTGTCCACTAAGGTCCTCCACTTCACTCTCTCCCAAGTCTAGTTCTCTAATATTCCTGCAGCAAATCTTGTGTTACATGAGAATTTTATCTACACAACATTCTGTGGTAAAGTGAAATCAATGAAACAGCAGGCAACGATGAATTACAAGATAAGTAAAATGATAAGAACAAGATTGATAAGAAAGAATCATATTCTTTTTATAAGGAAGAAGGAATCAGATATAGAATCATGGTTACCTTAAAGTAATACATTTTTAAATCTCCACAAACTTTTTTGACAAGGGAGCACAAAGAACTTATTTTGATAAGGGATGTTTGTGAGCTTAAAAGCAAAATAATTTTTTTTTGGGGATAAATAAAGGCAAATTTTAGTATTAGCATTCAGTACCAAGCTAGTACTGAATCGGAACAGCCATTACGGAGCAGAGATTTTTTTAAAGCAAGGATTTAATGTCCTTAAAAACAAAGCAAGGTTAAAAGAGGAATGTTTCTTACAATTCAAACTACAGTTACCTAGTGAGAGGGAAAGCAAATCTACATTACAATCAGAAAGATTCCAACTACTTGCTAATTATCCAGTGTCTGCCACAAGAAATTAAATGGCAATGCAAGTCCAACTATTTAATGCTACAGGGTTCAAAACTCGGTGGGTAATGTACATGTCATCCTACCCTTCTCCCCTTAAAAACCAAATTTTTGCCTATTGCGCTATAACTCGCGCATCACAAGTTGAGCTTTCACGAGTACATCACAACCCACAGATATTGTATACTAACTTATACTAGTAATACACCTTTTTACTAGTTTCTGAAAAATGTAAAGTTTTAACTTAAAAAAGCTTAAAGAATCATTGTACAAATTAACACCCAAATTTAGATCTAATTACTCAAGTACCCTAGACCATGACATTCTTTTAGAAGGGCAGGCTGTGCACAAAGCATCCGGTGTTCAAGTAGAGCTAAACATAAAAACAAAGAACCCAAAGTTTAAAACTTTAGACACTACTAAAAAAACATAATTACCTGCAATTAGCGGCAATAGAAGCAAGACCATCAGTAGTAAAACCATCACAAGAAGACAAAACCAAAACCTTAAAATTCTTAAAACTCTTGGAAATCAACTCCAAAGCTTCATCATTAATTACCATACGTTTTAATCTAATTTCCTCAAGCCATGGATAAGATTTAGACATATCTAAAATCCAAGGGTACACGTAAGCACCCCAACCTTCAGGTACAAGGTTAAAGTCAGCAAAATGTGGCTTCCCTTTTAGTTCAATAGATCTGACTTCTGGGAACCGTTGGATCATGATCCTAGGGTTAACAGCATAGCAGTTACCTATGAATAATTTTTTACGACACCAACGTTCGATGTCGTACCATGATTTGCATACTAAGGATACGGAGTTACGGTCTTTGTCGGAAGTTAAAAAGTAGAAAACGTGTTCTAACACTTCTTCAGGGAATGAATATGCCATTTTGTTGAGGTTTCCTATTTTAGCTGAGGTTGTTTTTTTTTTTTTTTTTTGGTTCAGTTCAGATCTGAATCTTACTACATTAACGGTGAGCTTAGATTTGGTTTGTGTTAGAGAGAGAAGGGAAGTGTGCGTGCGTGTGTGTGTGTGTGTGTGTGTGTGTGTACACACTGCAGAGAAGATAAGGTTTTATTATGTGATCATGTTGGAATTGGGGTGGGGTGGGGGGTATTAAGGGGGTGGGTGTGGGTGTAAGGAATGGTGATTGGTGTGGTCAAAATGTAACCAGGGTTTAGAGTTTAGATGAGTTGAGTAGTTTGTCTGGTCAAATTGTAACCAGGGTTAAGGATGCAAGGTTTACTGCAGTTTTTTTACTTTCAAATAGTACGTACTTTCTAATTTCAAACTTCAAAACTTTTTTTTTTTTTTTGGGCTAAAATTTCAATAAAATTTACTAGTTCAAACAGTGATGGAGTTCTCTTTTATCCAGTAGGTGACTCGAGCTTTTAACTCATTATTAGTGTGTGCAATTTCTAGCGTCAGTAAGTCACATTTACATATCACTACAGCAGGTACTTTACCTTATCTTATTTTTTAAAATATGAGGTTCTATGTTTTATATAGAATTACCTGTAAATATCTTTCAAAAAAATATGATGGTGCAAGAAATTGTGAAAATATGCAAATACAAACGACAAACGCTTATCAAACGTGGTTTTTTTACTTACGTGGTTAGTTACAAGGAATTATGCATGCAATCATGAAGATACTGAACTACTTTTAGTCAATCTCATCTATTATGGTCTGAATTATCACTTTTAAACTACTGTATTAAGCTATCTTAATAAAAACAAACTTCTTTTACATAATGGTCGTAGAGTATGAAAACGGTTTAATGGAAAATAATATAGACTTGTGATATTATTGTAAGTTTTGACCTTAAAAAAAAAGGATTATTAAGTTATCAACTTTGGCTATTGGTCCATCTTAGAGTTTGAGAGGTGTTCTCTTTTCACACTAGGTGGCCGTTTGGCCATAGATTTGAAAAAATATTTGGAAAAGGAGTTTTTGAAGTTGGATTGAAAAATGATATTTGGAAGTTGAAGTTGTGTTTGAACATATATTTCACTTGAAAAAAAGGTAGAGTTTTGTGAGAGGAGAAGAAACTTTTTTTGAAAAAACTTGAAAAAGTGCTCTAAACCACTTTTTGGTTTTTCAAAAACTGTTTTCCAAACAAAGTTGAAAAAATCATAAGATTTCATGGACAAACATGTTTTTCAAAAACTTTTTGGAAAAAAGCAAAAAAAATTTGATGGACAAACGGGTCCTAGGTGTTTTGGCTCTCATATTTAAATTCTAATTAAGTCAAATTATTATCGGAGTGGTCCAGTCGAAATAGGAGAAATGTCAATCTAATTTTTTATGGAAATAGATATTTGTAATTTCTCTACCCAGTAGATTGGCCTATATTGTTGAATTATGTCTTTAACTATTCGTGCAAATCTTTATTAGTCTAGTAATTCGCTGTTGGTCTATCTCATTACTACTATTAATAAATGGCAAACGAACGAGTTTGTCGTCCTTAGTTTCGTTAGAACTATGTGGTTGGATACCAATCAGGGTTAATTTCACAATTTTGAGTAACAGTCAGGGTATATTAGTAATGTTACTTTTTTACTCCCCATAAAAACACACGTGGATGGTGGTGTGTTCCTACCGTATATCAAAAAGCTGTTTGCAGAACCCAATCATCAGCGGTAGAAGTATCACCTCCCATCTCTCTCTTTCAGTTTCAAATACATTTACTTTTTATCATCTAGGTCTTCACGTATGGTATTTCTTTAGGCTATTACTAATTCATAGTCTTTTAGGTTTGAATGTTATTACTAATTTTTTTCTAAGATATTCTGGTTTATGTGTTGATAAAATTGAAAGCTTGTTAGTCAAACCCTTCGTTGTGGCTGGTTAAGAACATTCGCCTATCCCAGGGATTAAGAGCTTATGTTGTTTTTCATTCATTAATTGGTTCGGTGAACCTTTTGAACTTTTTGTTGAAAATTTTATTGGTCAATTTGATAAATGAGATTTCGGTGCTAATGGAATTGGGTGTTTCTGATTTGAGTTGAAATTTTTTGAGTATTATTAGTTTGCTACTTTTGCCAAATGACGATGATAAAGTTTACTTTGTATATTGTCATACCGTATAGTGCTCTACCAAGAGCATATACTGTTTTTGTGTTTCTTAATAAATGGCAAACGAACGAGTTTGTCGTCCTTAGTTTCGTTAGAACTATGTGGTTGGATACCAACCAGGGTTAATTTCGCAATTTTGAGTAACAATCAGGGTATATTAATAATGTTACTTTTTTACTCCCCATAAAAACACACGTGGATGATGGTGTGTTCTTACCGTATATCAAAAAGCTGCTTGCAGAACCCAATCATCAGCTCTAGAAGTATCACCTCCCATCTCTCTCTTTCAGTTTCAAATACATTTACTTTTTATCATCTAGGTCTTCAGGTATGGTATTTCTTTAGGCTATTACTAATTCATAGTCTTTTAGGTTTGAATATTATTACTAATTTTTTTCTAAGATATTCTGGTTTATGTGTTGATAAAATTGAAAGCTTGTTAGTCAAACTCTTCGTTTTGGCTGGTTAAGAACATTCGCCTATCCCAGGAATTAAGAGCTTATGCTGTTTTTCATTCATTAATTGGTTCGGTGAACCTTTTGAACTTTTTGTTGAAAATTTTATTGGTCAATTTGATAAATGAGATTTCGGTGCTAATGGAATTGGGTGTTTCTGATTTGAGTTTGAAATTTTTTGAGTATTATTAGTTTGCTACTTTTGCCAAATGACGATGATAAATTCTACTTTGTATATTGTCATACCGTATAGTGCTCTACCAAGAGCATATACTGTTTTTGTGTTTCTGATATAATAATCCATTGAGTTGCAATGTGAGAAGATATACAAAACAAAGTAAGCTCTATTTGCTATTGATGTCTAAGTTGTTTCCACCAAAAGATACTCTCTGCAATCCATTCGATATACATGTGCATGTTCTAACAGTTTAATATGAATTTTTGTTAATAGCGGAGTAGGGTCAAGAATTTGGTGTTGCATTAATATGCTGGAAAAACTTCTTTATGAGCAAATTGCTACCTCTTTTATTTTGTTTTCGAGTTTCATTATTAATTTCCTATTTAAACAGAACAGTTGTATCCGTTAAAAAGTACTCCATTTCTTTACTTTAATTCTTTTTTACTTTAGTAGATTATAAATACCCGGAATTTAATATATTAGTTACGCTATTTTTGAGTATCCATGTAGTTGGAATATAATTGTTGCACACTTTTGAATGCATGCACATGTTTATGAAAGCTTGCTCAAGGGAGGAAAGAAATGTTGCATTGCTTGTAAGAGGTAATTTTCTTACTTTATTTTTACACTGTTAAACTGTGAATGATTCAATCAAAAAAAATTATATTAAAAGATGCATGAACCCTCGAATTGCTAATGTGTCAGCTTATAATATAATCCTAATTCCCAACATTATAGTATAAGTGTAGAGTACTATATGGCAATCTCCACTAGAGAACTGCCAATATCTTTTAGTAGAAATTTCATTTACCTGTATTGATTGTTAACATCGACAATGGTGGTTGCTGACACAGGAAACAAATAGAAAATCAATGATGCTGGTTCATGGGAGACTGAGGATCAAAATCATATATGCAGACACAATCCTTCATGCAGCAAAGATAAAATAGAAATGAATGATCCGGAGAAGAAACATTCAAAGATAACTGTTTTTTTTTTCATCTTTTAACACAATGCCTGCATTACACAACCCAAACATTCACTACTTCGTAAATGCCACGCCAAAGTGATAACAAAGTTGTATGTGGCTAACATCGTGAACTAACATAGGTGTAACCAAGCTGATATCTAGCTTGTAACTGCTGCATTCCAAATCTTTGTTGCATTTCTTTAAGCAATCGTTATAGGTAAGTTACGCATAAATTTTCGCCTATAAATTGATGAGTGATGATGTGTTGAAATCTCGGTTGTGACAATTGTGTTTATTTTCAACTGTATCTTTGTTACTACACTTGGCTTCTTTTTTTTTGGATGAAAAATGACTGTCATTGAAACTTCATAAGAAAAAACTGTTATTTTTTATGAAATTATCATTTCAAGCAATTTACCTACCTTTGCTGCTTTGCAGCAAACTATGAAGTTACTACGCGCGATGTGTTCCCACTTTGAAGGTTGGGCGCTAAACTTTAGACTTCAGTGTTTGACGTCAGTGGAGCTAACTCTCAGCAACTTGACCTCGTCAAAATGATTAGAAACTAAAGAGATGGAAACTTCACTTTGAATGGTTAGCATGGAAGCCCAATTTCCGTTATTAGCAGCAACCAATAGCCTTGGAAGAAGATGTGGAAGACAAATGCTTACACTAAAGTGGCGTTTTAAACTTTGGAGAAACTGTTGTTCTCAACTGTCTTGTAGTGTCGCAACTGCGTGGACTTCTTTTTAGAAAATTTTAATTCATTGAATGATGCACTGGTCGGTCAAAGATCTTTTGTCATGCTGGAATGCTAGAGAACCGAACAGAGAGTAAGATGATCGAAAACACAGTACTCATTTTTTTGTTGGCAATTTGGAAAGAAAAGAAACAACAGACATATTGGCGGTTAGGCTGAAATTGCACACAAGTTAAAGATGGATGCTTAAGTCAAGTTACAACGCAGTGGACTTCAAGAATGTATATGCTAGACATTTTTGTTGATTTTCTTCAGACAAATATATTTAGTGCAAAATCATCCAATATCATTTACTTGGTCCTTGCTGCTTGCACGTTGGCATACTTTTGGACAGTTTTGCATCTTAATTGATATAATACAAGTCTTAAAATATTAATACAGACTATTGTGATTAAAATAAGTCACAATGATGACTTCCAGATTGAAAGCATTATGAACAAGTATAGAGACTACTCTACCGACAATGTAGAATTCACTTACGAGAGAAAAGAAGAGTAGGAGTGGTTCTGACGAGAGAAAAGAAGAGTGGAAGTGGTGACCTTATGTAGCTGTTTATAATAATTAGAGAGAGATCGTACTTCTTTTAGAACATGCAGTATGACAAAATTGCCAACTTCTTATTTCAGTAGATGTCTTGTTTGACATACTATTGCTCTCGTTTGTTTATGTGATTGTTTCCTTTAGTATCTACTCAGAAACTTTAACATAAATGATTGGATAGGATATTAGGTATATTTAGTTGGAAATGCTCAACTAAATTTTCACCATTAGAATCATAGTTTTTCACTAAAATATAACAAGAAGTGAATAATTCCAGTGTAGGAATTTGATTAGAAGTTATAATAATAAATTTTGGAGCTACTAAAGTCTATTACGACAACAACATATCCAGTGATATCGCATAAATAGGATCTGGACACTTGTGGTTAAAACTAAAAATCTGCTTATAGACAAATTGTCGGGCCCGGGCTTAGCACGGGCCAATATCTATCTAGTATTCACAGAAGAATGAACTTTTAATGTCATACCGGTAGTTTAACGACGTAGGCGGCTGATCACTTTGTGATAAAATGCTCCATATATCTAAGGAAACGAGAAGTATCACGTCTACTATAACTGAGATAATGTGCTAAATAAAGTATTGTTTGCACATAATGAAAAGTGGAAGTGCAAGTTATCAAATAGTGAAAACTAACTGCAGGATTATTATTGTCCAAAAATTGAAAAATACATTTACAAGATTTTACCTTAATAAAGTAGGGAAAGAGACAGTGAAATACGAATATGAGCATCTTAAAAGAAACTCGATAGAATTGACAGACTAATAGGAGAAATAATTGAAGTCAAGCATGAAAGGATGAAAAAAGGAGAAAGAAAAAGGAAAGTCTAAAGAGGGGACCTTGAGAAATGAAAAAGACAAGAGGAATAGCACAAGGCTTTTACCCACTGTACAATTCGTGAGCCGTCGTTTTCATGTTTTTAACTCACTTAACTGTAGTGGACTGATTTTTTTTTCCCCAGCGACTGCAGAAAAACTGATCTCTATTACTTTACCCATCTCAATTTATATCATACCTTTTTTTCATTTATTCTATTAGGGAAATGCAAACTAGTAGTAGTAGTATTTCAAATCTTTCTATTCTATATAAATATGTTAGTCTTACCCCGTAACATTTTCAGATTAGTAAAAATAGCTTACTCTAGTATCTTTCCTGAACTACGCCTATCAATTATAAAAAGAATGAATTAATTAAACATCTTATTAGCTTACGTATTTATAGTTTTGTAGCATCATAAAAACAAGATAATGGAGCATTTAATGAAGTTCACTTATGCATTTTGATGAAAATTACTTTCTCCGTCTATTTTTACTTGTCATTTTTTAGTTTTTCATATCCACCAAGAAATAAAAAATAATTTTGATAATTTTACTAACTTATCCTTACTCTCTAAGGTCCACAATATAAGATTTTTTGTAATATTTTATTATTCCACCTATCAAGAAAGAATTAACACTTTTCTCAAAATTGCCCTTGGATATGTGTGTTTATTTTTTCAATGAATAAATTAAAGAGATATAAAAGATTAATATGGTCAATGTTATGGTCAACTAACGTTAAAAGATGGATTCTTTAATCTGGGTAAAAAAATCAAAGAATCTTATATTGTGGACCAGAGAGAGTATTAATAATGCTTTGGAAAAAAAAAGTAAACTTAACTATGAGTTGAGCAAAAATTAATCAATATGGGTAAAATTAAAAAGGTATCAACAACAACAACATACCGAGTGTTATCTCACAAGTGGGGTCTGAAGAGGGTGATATTTACGCAGACCTTAATTTACTAAAATAACAAGTAAAAATAGAAAAAAAAAATTCTTATAAAATGGACAAGTAAAAATGGATGGAGGGAGTAAGTTTTTGGTAAATACTTACCATCACAAAATATTTACACCAAATTATAACAACAAATCCAGCTTAAGCGAATTAATAAGGTACAACAACAACATTAATAAGGTGAAAATATATATTAATTAATCATATTTTATGTGAAATGTATTTACAAACAATATATATATATATATATATATATATATATATATATATACTGATTTGATATAAACACCTGGATGGTTAAATATTTGCATGAATAGGTTAAACTGATTCTTTAACATATAATAGTGGGTAACTTTTTATTTAAGGTCTACACCAAATTAAATAATATATATTATATTTTAAAACATTAGCAAGTGTGTATAACTTGAATGATTTACTATCGTAGTTCGTACCTTTCTATAATTCTATAACATTGATTATTATAACAATATTTCATAATAACGACTAATTATTTTTTAAAAAAAATTATGATTAATATAGTAGGACTGTAGGAGTAGTATATAATCTCAGTAACATCATTTTATACTAACAAAATTATTAGGACAAACAGTGTCATCACATAAAAACTTGACTGTAATTATGTAAGTGGTGAAATGGTGGGAGAGAATCTCATGATTCTGATTGCAGGGGTGGATCTGATGTATACTGTTATTGGGGACCAATTAAATCACACCCTTATGAATGATGTGGAGATATCATGGGATTGGTCCTCCACTTTAACTAAATCATACTTACGAGCAAAAGTCATCATGGCCGTCAAAATTTCGTCTATGATTTGCTACTTGCTAGAGAACGTCCCTTTATCCAGCAGTCACCACACTTTGGTCATCACTAATTAATAGGAATGTGGATTTCTAATGCCTGGATAGTTCAAATATCACTGGAACACCCCAAAAGTTGCAATTAGGGATGGCTTGGTTCAGTAGCAAAATTATACTACTGAGTTTAGACTACTACTACTAGGAGCCGTTTGGTTACTCCAATGCATGAGGTAATACCCTCCTTGAGATTAGCATAGCTATTACTAGCTTAGTATCACGTTTAGTTAAAATTGTTTGTATCCTCAAATTCACCAGAACTTTTATTATATGGTCTGGTTTCAGTCTTGTGGTTCCTTAAAATAATAGTACTTGAATAAGTTACGTGGAATTCATTTATTTATGTAGAAAAAATTATAGAAAAGTGATGTTTGGTAGTAGCAATATGTATAATAAAAAATTTTAAAAAAAGATAAAACTAACCTGATAAATTTTTAATTTGTCTGATGAATGAATTAATATTCTAAAGTATATAGTTTATATTAATTTATAATTCAGCGAGAGATATTTTTTGTATTGCAATCGCTCCATTATTAATTGGTACAAACTTGACAAAATCCCCTTTTAATTGGTATCACCTATATGGCTATGGATTGTATTCTTCCATTGAATCCTATCTTTTGCCAACTCTTCATAGATTTTAAGAGATCATATTGTATATCTTTGAGACAACTTTCTTTCACCTAATTAAGTCTATTTCGTCCCCTTTTACCACCTTTGACTTCACCCATATGGAACCAATGTATATGAAGGCTGATGCAAGATATAATTATACCATTTTAAGTGACATTCCCCTATTCTATTTTTATATGTGTTGATTTCACATTCTAACCAATTGTCATCATTTTTAATCTTGTCTAATTTTACATGACTACATATCCATCTTATCATAGCAACTTCGCAATACTCATGATGTAAATGTTTCGCACTTTAGCAACCTAACGTTCACTCTCATATATATTGATAGTTTTAATTATAACAATTTTAGTTACTACACCAAATTGGAAAATCGACTCTTAATTGGTATCACTGGACTAGTAGTCGGAGTGATTCTCTTTTGAAATAAAATACAATCACATCCTATGAGTGATGTTTGGGAATATCATCGGATTGATCAGCCCCTTTACCTAATCACATACGTAAAAGTCATTGTAGCCGTCATTCGTTCATGATTTGCTAGTGCGCCTCCCTTTGTTCAACAGTCAACATCTTTAGTCATCAGTAAGTTACAAATATGGATTGTTAATTTCCGCAGAATTAACTTGCCTTTCAACGAACAACAAAACGTTCAAAAGCTCCAATAATTTAGTGTACTTAATTCTTTCCGTTATGGCCAAAAATGACACAAATCAGGATTTCACTTTAGTGAGGAGTCTTATTAAGTACCTAACTTGACCAAATTTTTGTACTACGTTAAAGTTTCTCGTCGATACGTCTTTCCACTTTTACTATTGATGACTGGCCATTATCTCCTACTTATTTCACCTATTTTGCTTTTGTTTTATCTAATTAAACTTTAGAATTTATTCCGTCTCTAGATGACACTCGTCACTCGGTTTTTGCTACACCGTGACGTGAGGTAACATTACTCAAAGTTATCATTTAATGAAATCAAGTCATCGAACAAAGTTCGGTAAAATGAAATTATGTTGGCGATGGATGCATTACAGATTCTGTTTCTATCTCAATACTTTCCTTTTTTGCAGGTTTAAGTAATTTATTATTTCTCATCCAAATTATTGACTATACATGAATAAGTTTGATAGTACTTTATTATACTTCTAGACATTATCAACACGTACTCCATTAATGATTGAACACGAAAATAGGAGTACATCACAATAACCAAGTGACCTCCCTAACAGTTTACTTTCAACGACATCCGAACTTGAGCATATCGAACTAGGGAACTAGGGCCAGAAAGATCAAATGAGACAAGCTAGCTAAATATGAATACTGTAAAGGTCGGGACTCGGGAGGGCCGAAGTACTATAGCCATGTTCAAAAACATTCATAATAACCTTTTCAAGGCTTACTCAGAGAGTGACCTAACATCTTGGTTGTATGAACAGTTGAGAATATAATTTAATAAATAAAAGTGTACCACATACAACAGTTTAAGCTAGAAGGTCACACCATGTCAACATGGTATTAAGAGCCTAAATAAAACTCTAACGAGTAAGATCTTTATTTTCTTTTTCCCACCCTCCAAAAATGGCCAAAACTACTAGAGTAGTCAATGTTGATAATAACACCGGCACGACTATTGTTCAGTTTAATCCTACGTTGCAATTTCCAATTAAACTAACTGGAAGTCATAATTTTGCAACATGAAAGGCACAATTTTCCTTGGTCATGCACGGCTACTGATGTTTGGCATTTTATGCCAAGGTTTCCTTAATATTTCCGCATGTTTGAGCTTGTTATTCGCTCGTTTTATAGTTTGTGAATGTGGTTTTACACTAATTTAATGTCGTGCGTGTGTAGGTTGTTACGCAGTGCATTTGGAGCTTATAGAAGCTTGATTGAGCAAGAATTGATTGGAGGATGATTGAGGATTGGATTGAGCACACGAGGCACGACACGAGCAAGATTTCGGACCAAGGAAGAAGGCAAAATGGCTGGCGCTTTGGGGCACGTGGCGCGCCAGTTATAGCGCCCAGTGCCCCAGCGCGTTTTCGCATGCGGCGCATGGCTATGGCGCCCAAAGTTCGACGGGTTCTGCTTGTCTTGGCGCTTTACGAGGCGCGGGGCGCCCGTTATAGTGCCCCTTGTGCGGATTTTCACTTCCTATTCCGTCTAGCATTGGGTCTAACTTATTACTAGGTGTTTGTAAACACTATAAATAGTATTTTACTTAGTTTTTGAAGGAAGTTCTTATTTTGGAACAATATTGAGAGCAACATACTCATTGAACAAGGGTTTATTCCTAATCTTTCATCTATTATATCATTTAATTCATTATTACACCAAATTCTTGCCTTGTGATTATGAATATGTGTGGCTAAACTTTACATTCTAGGGTTAGAGTATTACATGAAAGTTGATTGTTTAAAGATTGATTCCCATTGATTGAATCCCATAACGGGTTGCTTATTCTTTCTTGATTTCACTTGTATAATTGTTAGAGCTCGATAATTATACATTATCTATGGTTTTTGGATTGAACTCGAAAGAGGGAATTTAATTACGTAATAAGAAAGAATAGAACTAGTTTGTGAACCCGGGCATCGGGGAACCAATTTGCGAGTAGGATAGACATATACTTGCTTGCCTAGTTTAACTCATGACATGATTCGTTAATGCGTGCATGTGATTTAACCCATAGACATATAGGGATTGAAGTAGCTTGCATAGACTGTGAAGAACTGAAAGGTTTTCACAGTTACATTTACTCTGTCAGTTAGTAACCCGGGATTTAAGAAGTGGAATCAATTGGATACATCAACTGGATTGTTCGTAACTCTGACCCTGGACCGTCCTTTTAATATTGTTAACAACCAAAGTATTGCACCATTGCTTGACTACACTTCTAGCACTTTAATTACTGCTTTTTAGTTATAAAAACTCTTATCATCAAAGAAAAAGATCCCTGAGTAGTTTGTTAGAAATTGTTTGTTAAGTATTAGTCTGCTTAGTCCTCGTGGGAACGATATTCGATTTATCACTTTATTACTTGTCGACCGCGTATACTTGCGTGTGCGTTGGGAGCAACAAGTTTTTGGCGCCGTTGCCGGGGACTAATTACGGACTAATTTCTTTTTGAACGATTACTTAATTCTATTCAGGTTTAATTTTTTGTTGAGTTTCTTGTACTGTTTCAGGCTTAGGTTTTGCATGCAAGGGAATAAAAAGGATGAACCACTCGCACCTTTTGATCCCGAGCCTGAAAGAACCTTGAGAAGGGCAAGAAGGAAAGCGAAAGATCGAGAAGCACTAGCAATCGTACTTTCCTCTCTACCGGTTGAAATGGCAGAAGAACAAGCAGTAGCAGTGCGAGATGTTGCTCTTCCTAGCCTGGGAGGAGTAGCGTCAAGTATTGTGAAGCCCGCTATTACCGGGCACTTTGAGATCAAGCACGGCATGATTCAGTTGCTGCATGTGACGGAGCAATATGCTGGATTACTACATGAGGATCCGCAGCAACACATTCAGAACTTTCTGGAGATCAGTGATACTTATACACCATCGGGTGTGCCTACTGATTATGTGCGTATGACTTTGTTCCCATTTTCACTGATTGGGACGGCAAGGAAGTGGTTAAAGGCTGAGAAGCCTGGGTCTATCACTACTTGGGAGGATTTGGCTAAGAAATTTTTGGCTAAATTTTATCCATCTGCCAAGACAGTCAGGCTGAGGAGCGAAATTATGTCCTTCAGACAGTTAGAAGGAGAATCCTTGTATGCAGCCTGGGAGAGATTCAAAGCTCTATTGAGAGATTGTCCACATCACAACCAGTCTAATGAGGTTATTGCACACACTTTTGTGGAGGGGTTGAACCAACATACTAAGATCGTGGTTGATGCTGCTGCTGGAGGCCAAGTGCTGGCCTTAAATTTTGATCAGATTTATGAATTACTTGACAAGTTTTCGCAGAGCAATCCTGATTGGCAGGGTGATGGCAGAGCTACGACACAATTTGAGGGTGTTAGCAGGGCTAATACGCAGAAAGCTGCTGGGATACTTCAATTGGATGCAATTTCAGAGCTGAGAGCGAAGATGGATGCTATTTCTAATCAAATCAGCAAGCTGACTCTCCAAGCAAAACCACCATTAGCTCCAGTGCAACAAATTCAAACTTTTTGTGTGGTTTGTGGAGAGGATCATAGTACTGAAGTATGTCCTTCTAACCCAGAATCAGTGTATTATGTGGGTAATCAGAACAGGTCACAGGGTCAGAATCGCAATCAATATGGTAACAGCTATAACACGGGTTGGCGTAATCACCCAAATTTTCCTGAAGGGATAACCGTGAGCAGTTTCAGGGTAATGAGAGACCCCAAATTAATCAAAGTAATGCACCACAGCAGGGGTCACAGTCACAGACTCAGCCACAGCAGTCTAATGCAGTGGAGGATATGCTTAGGAAACTTCTTGCAGGGCAGCAAAAGCTCATGGATGATTCAGCATCTCAGGCACAAACAATTAAAGATTTGAGCAGTGCGCAGAAAGATCTTGAGAGACAATTGGGGCAGCTTACTTGAGCACAAAATAATAGACCTCGGGGTGCTTTACCGAGTGATACAGAGAAGAATCCTAAAGAATTTGCGCAAGCAGTTACTTTGAGGAATGGAAGAGCTCTAGAAGAAGTTTCCCCAAAGCCAAGAAAGCCTGTTGGTGAGTTAGAGCCAAATGCTGATAGGGAAGTGGAGAAAGAAGCAGAGACAGTGATAGCAAAGCAGCCCGAGTCTGCTATTGTGAGACCACCACCACCTTTCCTTCAGAGGCTTCAGAAGCAGAAAGTTGATGCAGCATGTAAGAAATTCTTGGAGATATTGAGTCAGATTCAGGTAAATATTCCTTTGGTGGAGCTTTTGCGGGATGTTCCCAAATATGCTAAATACATTAAGGATATTGTTGCTAACAAGAGAAGACTGACTGAGTTTGAGACAGTTGCACTCACTGAGGAGTGTAGTTCCAGAGTTAGAAGCAAACTTCCTCAGAAATTGAAGGATCCCGGCAGTTTCACTATTCCCTTGAAAATTGGGGAACATGAGGTTGGTCGAGCTTTATGTGATTTGGGTGCTAGTGTGAATTTAATGTCTTCTTCAGTTTTCAGGAAGCTAGGCCTGGGTGAACCCCGACCCACTACTGTGACTCTGCAGCTGGCTGATAGATCATTGACATGCCCCGAGGGGATTATTGAGGATGTGCTTGTACAAGTGGGTCAGTTTATATTACCTGTTGACTTTATTATTCTCGATTATGAAGCTGATCCTGAGGTTCCTCTCATATTGGGAAGAGGGTTTTTGGCTACTACTGATGCTGTTATTAGAGTCAGGGCTGGAAAGATGATCATGAAGGTAAATGGGGAAGAAGCTGTGTTTAATGTGTTCAGAGCTACCCAGCTTCCTTCTCATTATGAAGAGTTGTCCATGGTAAAAGTGGTAGATGATGAGCTGACTGCTGATGAGAGGTCATTCTTGGCTTCTAATGTTGATTCTTTAGAACAGGCACTCTTATGTGATGATGATGATATCCTGAAGGATGATGATATTGAAGAGTATTTGGAGGTTCTTAATATGCAAAGTAGATTCATCCCAGGGTGGAAGAAATTTGAGGAGCTAGATAGACCGTTGACCTTAACTCCTGCTAAACCGTATATTGAGAGAGCTCCTAATCTTGAGCTCAAACCTTTACCCGAGCATTTACGTTATGCTTATTTGGGCGAAGGTAATACTTTGCCCGTGGTCCTTTCTTCTTTGTTGTCTGATGTGCAGGTTGAGAAGGTGTTGCGGGTATTGCGAGAGCGCAAGAGAGCTATTGGCTGAACTATTGCTGATATTAGAGGGATTAGTCCTTCTTTCTGCATGCATAAAATTCTCTTGGAGGAAGATCATAAGCCATCCATAGAGCAGCAGAGGAGGCTAAATCCAATTATGAAGGAGGTAGTGAAGAAAGAAGTTATCAAGTGGCTGGATGCTGGTATTATTTTTCCTATCTCTGACAGCAAGTGGGTGAGTCCAGTGCAATGTGTTCCAAAGAAGGGAGGCATGACCGTGGTGAAAAATGAGCATAATGAGTTGATTCCTACAAGAACAGTTACAGGGTGGCGAATTTACATTGATTATAGGAAGCTGAACAAGGCCACCAGGAAAGATCACTTCCCACTCCCTTTTATTGATCAGATGCTGGATAGACTTGTAGGGCACGAGTATTACTGCTTCTTGGATGGGTATTCGGGCTACAATCAAATTGTGATAGCCCCTGAAGACCAAGAGAAGACGACTTTTACTTGTCCATATGGCACCTATGCATTTAGGAGGATGCCATTTGGGTTGTGTAATGCCCCAGGGACTTTTCAGCGGTGCATGATGGCTATTTTCACTGACATGGTGGAAAAATTTGTGGAGGTATTTATGGATGATTTCTCAGTGGTTGGTGACTCTTTTGATGAATGTTTGAAAATTCTTGATGCTGTGCTGAGCCGTTATGAAGAAACAAATCTGGTGCTGAATTGGGAAAAATGTCACTTTATGGTTCAAGAAGGCATAGTACTTGGGCACAAGGTGTCAAAGCAAGGGATTGAGGTTGACAAAGCGAAGATTGAGGCTATTGAGAAATTACCACCACCTATCTCTGTTAAAGGGGTGCGTAGTTTCTTGGGACATGCAGGGTTCTATAGACGTTTCATAAAGGACTTCTCCAAAATTTCTACTCCCTTGTGCAAATTGTTGGAGAAGGATGTGAAATTTGTGTTTAATGATGCTTGTCTCAAGGCATTTGAAGAGTTGAAGAAAAGGTTGGTGACCGCACCAATCATCATTGCTCCTGACTGGTCTTTGCCGTTTGAATTGATGTGTGATGCGAGTAATAATGCTGTTGGGGCTGTTCTAGGCCAAAGAATTGGAAGAATCTTTCACTCCATCTATTATGCAAGCAAGACGCTTGATGCAGCCCAGTCCAATTACACCACCACTGAGAAGGAGTTGCTAGCCGTAGTTTATGCTTTTGATAAATTCAGATCTTTTTTGGTTGGCACTCGTTTTGTTGTCTACACTGATCATGCCGCAATCCGGTATTTGTTTGAAAAGAAGGACTCCAAGCCTAGACTCATTAGATGGGTTCTCCTATTGCAAGAGTTTGATGTTGAAATTCGAGATCGCAAGGGGATTGAGAATCAAGTTGCTGATCATTTGTCAAGGCTGGAGAATAGAGATCATGTAGATGAGGGGCCCGAGATCAAAGAGGTTTTCCCTGATGAGCAACTTTTTGCTTTAGATGCAGCTGAGGTGCCATGGTATGCTGATATGGTGAATTTACTTGTGAGTAATGTGTATCCCCCTGTGGCAACTGCTTAGCAAAAGCGTAAACTCCTTCATGAGAGCAGATTTTATGTGTGGGATGAGCCCTATTTGTACAAGGTAGGAGTTGATAAACTAGCTAGGAGATGCATTCTAAGGGAAGAAGTAGAGCCGATTCTACAGAGCTGTCATTCCTCTTCTTATGGTGGCCACCTTGCTGGAGATCGAACAGCTGCTAAGGTACTCAAATCTGGTTTCTTTTGGCCTACTTTATTTAAAGATGCTCATGCACTAGTGAAGCAATGTGATCGTTGCCAAAGAACGGGTACTATTACTAGGCGTCACGAGATGCCTTTGAACAATATCTTGGAGATTGAGCTGTTTGATTGTTGGGGTATTGATTTTATGGGTCCGTTCCCACCTTCTATGGGCCATAAATACATCCTCGTAGCAGTTGATTATGTGTCTAAATGGGTGGAGGCTATTGCACTTCCAACAAATGATGCGAGTGTGGTGGTGAAGTTCGTGAAGAACAATATTTTCACTCATTTTGGGACACCGCGGGCAATAATCAGTGATGAAGGTACGCATTTTTATAACAGGTTGTTCAATAATTTGTTGGCTAAGTATGGGGTTTGCCACAAGGTGGCTACTGCTTATCACCCCCAAACTAGTGGCCAAGTGGAAGTGTCTAACAGAGAGATCAAGCAAATCCTTGAGAAGACTGTGAATGCCTCGATGAAGGATTGGGCTATGAAGTTAGATGATGCTCTCTGGGCCAATCGAACCGCATTCAAAACACCTATTGGAACCTCTCCATATAGGCTTGTTTATGGTAAGGCCTGTCACTTGCCGGTTGAATTAGAGCACAAGGCGTATTGGGCAATTCAAAAGCTCAACCTTGATATGGCCTTAGCGGGTGAGAAGAGGATGCTCCAATTGCATGAGCTTGAAGAGTTCCGGTTCCATGCGTATGAAAATGCGAAATTATATAAGGAACAGACAAAGAAATGGCATGATAAGCACATTGAGCGTCGTACTTTTGAGCCCGGGCAGCTGGTATTGTTGTTCAACTCGAGGTTGAAATTATTCCCGGGCAAGTTGAAGTCGAGATGGTCGGGGCCTTTTGAAGTTGTTCGTGTTACCGCACATGGAGCGGTTGAATTGAGAGCCCCAGATTCTGAGAACACATTCTTGGTTAATAGTCAAAGGGTGAAACGTTATTGGGGAGGTGCGGTGAATCACCGCACTTCCATTACTTTGAGGGACCCTTGATTCATACCCTTCGTGCCACAACGTTAAATAAGGCGCTTCGCGGGAGGCAACCCGAGTTTGTACTTGTAACAGTTTAGTATTTTTTGTTTTATAGTGTCACATAGTTTGTTGTTTTTGTGTGTCGTTTTTGTAGGAATCAGGTGAGCTAAACATGGTGAAATTAATGCATTGAGGGGTACGGGACGTCTCGAGACATGTCCCGCGCTTGGGGTCGCACTTGGAATCGAAAATCGGTGCGAAAAACGTGCTCGGGCGCGTTCGGGAGTGCCCCGCGCCTCCCAACGCGCGAAATGAAAGCTGAACAAAATAAGCCTGGCGCGTTTGGGAGCGCCCTGCGCCTCCCAACGCGCCGAGGCAAACAGTGAGCAAGGATTCTTGGCCGCGTTTGGCCCGCGCCGCAGTGCTTAACGCGCCCGGCCAAAACTTTTTAAGTTTTTCGGGTCAAACGGGTTTTGACCCGTGACCCGGTCTCCCCCAACCCCTTATACCCGATTTCTATCCTTAATTCTTCACTATTTTCACTCTAATTACTCTCTAATCACTCACCAAGTAAGTAAATTCCTTCTACTCTCTCTCAATAACATGTAAGTTGAACTCATTCTTGTTCATGGAAAGTTTCTTAGCTAGTTACAAGTTTATACATAAAATTCATTCTTGTTGTGCTCAAATTGTTCATGGTGCGAGATAGATAGCTTGTGACTTGTAAAAAGAGATCTCCCAACAATTTGGGAGGGTTGGCACATTCCAAAATCCATTGAACTTAATAGTTTCAAAGTGTGCACACTAAGTGTTTGTGAAAAAGTCTCAATGATAAAAATGCAATAACATTGTGAATTCTTGAGTGGCAATGCATTCTTTAGGCTAATTATGCACACTAAGTGTTGCACACACATAAGAATTGATCATGATGCACCCACACTAGCTTGATCTTGAAAAAAAATCAAAAACGTGGCATACTTTGTCCGAAGCTAGTTGTGTTTAAGTGTGGGGTTGCTCGTGCCATTGAGTTAAGTGATTGACACATTGAGTGTGTGATAAGTGTGGGGTGGTACCCTACCAATTGAGCTTGACTTGTTATTTTTGGTGATTAGTTATCCATCTCACATTGATATATTATTGTGTAGGTACCATGGTGACCACACCTCTACCAAGCAAGAGTTATTCATGCGCCGCGGGCCCGAGGAGAGCACTCCAAGCCAGGCCTTCTACTACAAAGCAAAAGGGCAAGGCACCGGCCAAGCCCAAGGCAAAACCAAAGGCAAAAGGCAAGGCGAAGATACCTAACCACGTCCCGGAGGAAAGACACGTTATGGCATCACTTTTGTAAAGAGAGATGAATGCCAAACGTGGTATAAGAATGTGAGGCTTGCGGGGTATATCCCCGAGCAAGCAATTGATAAAAGAAGGGTTATGCAAAAATATCGAGGGGTGGCCGAGGCGATAATTGCTCTAAAGTGGGACTCGGTATTTGAGAGTCCGGGGCACGCCAACCTTGATTTGGTGCAAGAGCTTTATGCCAACTGGGAGCCGGACGACGCATGGAAGGAGGATGATATAGTCACGGTGAGGGGGGTGAGAGTGAAGCTAGATCATACGGCATTGAATGCCTTTCTGGGGGTCGAGGACCCTGACTATGATGAAATGAAGGAGTTCATTAAAAAGCCTGACTACAAGGCTCTGCGAGACACACTTTGTGGCGAGAGCTCCACTCACAAGTGGGAGCGCAATGCCGCCGGAAGACACAAGTTTATGTACTTCTCGCAGTTTCTCAAACCGGCCCGTGTGTGGATGCGGTTTATCAATGCACGCATATTACCATCTTCTCATTATTCCGAGGTCACCAAGACTCGGGCGTGCATGGTTTACTTCTTTATGACTGGGAAGCCGGTAAATATAGGCTACTACATGTTGCGAGTGATGAAGGAACAACAGAAGTTAGATTCATGTAGTCGCTTGTATTTTGGGAACATCTTGACCCGATATTTGGAGCAGTATGGCGTCCCCGTGGATGAGATTGGGGATCGCATTGTCCCCGACATAGGGAAGCCATTTGATATTGCCTCGGTCAAGGGTGTGACCACTACTGCACCGGTGAAACTGACGGCGGACGAGTGGTGGGAGACAAACGCCAACTTGTCTGCGCGTCAATATTTGATGATGGAGCAGATGGCCCGGCGGTCGGGCGTGGATTTTGCAGCTATTGATCGCACTGTCCCTCTACTGGAGACCTCGAAGTGTCTGCTAGGCATGACTCGAGCTAGAGAGGTGCCTCCGGAGGAGGATGAGAACACGGATTCGGATATTGTTGCTAACGATCCGGACAGTGAGGTTGAGGCGACTGATGCTGAGGGCGGTGGCTCTGATGAGGAAGAGGACTAGGTCCACACTCCTGCGCACCACCCGGATTTCAGGACAGTTTTCTTTTACTTTTGCACTTACTTCTTTGTCTCACTGGGGACATTGTTTAGTTTAAGTGTGGGGTGGGGGTACTGCCCTTTATCTATTTTTGAGGCTAGGGATTCATGTACCGTAGGATTTTTCTTTTGTCAATTGACTTTATTTTGATTTATTTCTTGCTTTAATATATGAAAAACAAATTAGAAAACCAATGAAAAATTCCAAAAAGATTTTCCTTTTAGTTTTATTAGTGGTACATGTCATCCGGCCCGTGGTTTTTCTTATGGCCGCGGTTCTTTTCTACGGGGAGGCCTTTGAACCGGGTAGTTTTTATTCTTAAGATTAGGATAGTTAGTTGTAGATGACCCTAGACGAAAGGAATAGGTGGAATGCTAGGTGCCTTTGATTTGTTTGATAGCGGTGGACTTGAACTTGATTGCATGTGCTATTTGTGGTGTCCTTGGGTTTTAAATTGTGATGCATGCCTAGAAAAAATGGAACGACCCCCTTGAGATGCTTGAGTCCGCTTGCTTGACTTGATTGTGAACCTTTGTGCATTAGTGCTTAAATTTCCACAAGTTGCATTCTAGATGCTTGGTTGAGAATTGTTGATGGAACCTTTTTGTGTGGACCATGTGCGATGTGTGTGTGAGGCATTTTCTTGTTTACTCCATGTCGCGTATTAAGGTCTAGAACTTGTCCCGTGTGTGTGCAAAGCGAAATCCTAGGTTTGCTCTAGTCGGGAAATGATACAAGGTCTTCTTTTGATTTGCCTACCCTTACATATATACCTTGGAAAAAAATTATTGTTGTGATTTCTTTGATCCTTGTTGTTGGCACCCACACCCCGAGCCTATCCATTTGTTCTAAATTGACTATTTTGGCTTTTACTCCTTAAGCACTTTATTGATATTGTGTTGTTATGTTGGAGTTGCGGTTGGATTTTGGGAGGTTTTTGAGTGGAGCTAATGAAGGAGAATAATTGTTAAAATTGTGAAATAGTGAAAATTATTGGCAAGGTTGGAAGATAATGAAATAGAAAAAGAAAAAAATAGCAAAGTTGAAAAGAAAAGAAAAGAAAAAATTTGTGGAAAAAGAAATAAAAAGAGAAAAAGATATCCATTCCTTGCTAGTGTGTGCTTAAAAAAATGCTACTTGTTGAGAAGGTGTGTATGGAAGTGTTGATTGGGTAGCTTGATGAGATTGGTGCTTAATTAGAATGTGATGTATTAAAGTGCTTATGGAGGTAGTCACTATTACCCATATGTATCCTACCCGCCCCTTAGCCTACATTACGACATTTCTAAAGTCCTAGTTAATCCCGATTGGAGTGAGCTTACATTAGTGGATTCCTACACTACGGGCAAGCTTATGGTACGTTGTGTGTGACATGTGAGACTTTCATGAGAGTGAGTGAATTCATTTGTTATTGCCCCCGTTCTATTCATGATATTTGTTGTTGTGTGTGACTTTTGGAGGGGGGGGGGGCACTCTTTTGCTTCATATTGGTGAGGGCACGTGGTTTGCATGAAATAGGTGAAGTTGATGGTTCTTGGTTGAGTAGATAGGTGTGATTTTGTGGGAGCATGGTTGCATTAAGTTGAGTTTGTGCATTTGAGCTATTTTGGGGTGGTTGTTCTCATATTTTTGATTTTGGTAATTTGTTGGCATGTTGTGGATCCATAGTAGTCATGTGTGCATTGGTTCAATGGTCGGTATCAACCATAGTCATAGGCAGACCTGTTTTACCTAGGTTGGGAAGTGAGATGTGACTTGCTCGAGGGCGAGCAAAGGTTCAAGTGTGGGGGTGGTGATGTTTGGCATTTTATGCCAAGGTTTCCTTAATATTTCCGCATGTTTGAGCTTGTTATTCGCTCGTTTTATAGTTTGTGAATGTGGTTTTACACTAATTTGATGTCGTGCGTGTGTAGGTTGTTACGCAGTGCATTTGGAGCTTATAGAAGCTTGGTTGAGCAAGAATTGATTGGAGGATGATTGAGGATTGGATTGAGCACACGAGGGCATGACACGAGCAAGATTTCGGACCAAGGAAGAAGGCAAAATGGCTGGGCGCTTTGGGGCACGTGGCGCGCCAGTTATAGCGCCCAGTGCCCCAGCGCGTTTTTGCATGCGGCGCATGGCTATAGCGCCCAAAGTTCGACGGGTTCTGCTTGTCTTGGCGCTTTACGAGGCGCGGGGCGCCCGTTATAGCGCCCCTTGTGCGGATTTTCACTTTTTATTCCGTCTAGCATTGGGTCTAACTTATTACTAGGTGTTTGTAAACACTATAAATAGTATTTTACTTAGTTTTTGAAGGGAGTTCTTATTTTGGAGCAATATTGAGAGCAACATACTCATTGAACAAGGGTTTATTCCTAATCTTTCATCTATTACATCATTTAATTCATTATTACACCAAATTCTTACCTTGTGATTATGAATATGTGTGGCTAAACTTTACGTTCTAGGGTTAGAGTATTACATGAAAGTTGATTGTTTGAAGATTGATTCCCATTGATTGAATCCCATAACGGGTTGCTTATTCTTTTCTTGATTTCACTTGTATAATTGTTAAAGCTCGATAATTATACATTATCTATGGTTTTTGGATTGAATTCGAAAGAGGGAATTTAACTACGTAATAAGAAAGAATAGAACTAGTTTGTGAACCCGGGCATCGGGGAACCAATTTGCGAGTAGGATAGACATAGACTTGCTTGCCTAGTTTAACTCATGACATGATTCATTAATGCGTGCATGTGATTTAACCCATAGACATATAGGGATTGAAGTAGCTTGCATAAACTGTGAAGAACTGAAAGGTTTTCACAATTACATTTACTCTATTAGTTAGTAACCCGGGATTTAAAAAGTGGAATCAATTGGATACATCAACTGGATTGTTCGTAACTCTGACCCTGGACCGTCCTTTTAATATTGTTAACAACCAAAGTATTGCACCATTGCTTGACTACACTTCTAGCACTTTAATTACTGCGTTTTAGTTATAAAAACTCTTATCATCAAAGAAAAAGATCTCTGAGTAGTTTGTTAGAAATTGTTTGTTAAGTATTACTCTGCTTAGTCCTCGTGGGTACGATATTCGATTTATCACTTTATTACTTGTCGACCGCGTATACTTGCGTGTGCGTTGGGAGCAACAAGTTTTTGGCGTCTCTTTGGTCATCTAGATGAGTCTACTCCTACTCCATCTAGCACCATCACAACAGGCATAGTCACTAGTGTCAACCCACCATATGCCCTTTGGTTCCGCCAAGATCAACTAATTTAAAATTTTCTCATGGCATATGTTGATCCAACAGTTGCCATTATTGTTGCAACTGCAGACACATTGAAGAAAGCATGGGAAGCATTACAAACAGCCTATTCAAACAAGTCACAAACTAGAATCTTTAGTCTCTGCGATCATCTTGCGAAACTCACTAAAGATTCCCAACCAGTCACTGAATATCTGCAAAATATTCACTCTCTGTCTGACGAACTCTCTATTGCTGGTGCTCTGATCTCGAACTCTGAACTCATTATTAAGGTTCATAGTAGTTTGGATCCAGAGTTTCGTGAAATTTCAGCAGCTATTCATGCTCGTGGGTCTACAATTTCCTATGAAGAACTCTATGAAAAGCTTCTTGACCGTGAACTTTCTTGAGGCATGAAGAGTTAAAGAAATCTGCTAGCTCAATCACAACAGCTTATGCTTCACAAAATAAGCATGCTGCTCCCAAAAACCACAACAACCGATGCTCCTGACAACAACAACAGCCACAACCAGAAATGGCGATCCAACAATCGATTTGCTCCTACCAACCAGCAGTCGCGCTCTTCAAATACCAACAACTCTGTAGGACGTGTTAGATGCTAATTACGCAACAAAGTAGGGCACTTTGCAAGTGTATGCAAGTCTGAATCTCATATCATTATGAGGCCAAGGCCAACAACATTTCAGGCATGCGAACAGCACCAAACCCTTGGATTCTCGAATCCGGTGCATCTTATCACATCACTTTTGAACCTCACAATTTGAAAGAATACAATGACATGGAGCAAGTTTCTGTGGGTGATGGTAACAAAATACCCATAACTCACATTGGTTTATCTCAAATACATGCATCAAATAATGCTTTCAAACTCTCTAATACTCTTTGTGCTCCTAGCATTAAACAAAACTTTGGTTTCAGTTTGTAAATTTTGTCAAGATAATCTAACTTATGTTGAATTTTTCCCTTTTCATTTTTGCGTAAAGGACCTGAAAACACAGACTGCGTTTGTACACGGTCGGAGTAGAGATGGTATGTATGAGTGACCAAATTCACCTTCACCAACAACACATGTGGCCTCCACCAACTCCTCTATTATCACTTGGCATCGCTGATTGGGTCATCCGCATACAAGAGTTTTAAATTTTATATTAAATAAAGTCTCGCTACCCTGCTTACGAGAAAAAATTTCAGTTTGTAATTCTTGTTCATCAAATAAAGCTCATAAGCATCCTTTTTTTAGCAACTTACGCTATCAAGCTCAAAACCGTTTCAAACAATATTTAGTGATTTATGGGATCCGTCACCAATTTTATCAATTGATAGAAAATTGTATTACTGCATTTGTGTTGATCAATATACAAAATACACTTGGCTTTATCCGTTGAAAAATAAAAGTGAGGTTAAAGAACCTTTCAAAAAAATTCAAGCATTAATGGAACATCATTTTAATACAAAAATTATGTCTATCTATACAGATAGTGGTGGAGAATATAAAAGTCTTGATCCGTATCTACGCTCTCAAGGTATTGAACATCTTTTAGCTCATCCATACCGACCTCATAGAGTTGCTCTTGCAGAACAACATCATAGACATATCATTGAAACTACAAGAACATTACTTCATGAAACTTCACTTTCGACATTTCTTTGGTCGTTTGCTTGTGAACATGTTGTTTATCTCATAAATCGGTTACCTACCTCACTTTTAAAAAATCAATCATCCTTTCAAATGTTATTTTGGAAAACACCTGATTTTCACTCTTTGAAACTTTTTGGGTGTTTTATGTTATCTGTGATTAAAACCATACACAAAAAGTAAATTAGAGTTGAGGTCGTCCCGGTGTGTTTATTTGGGGTTTTTATCAAATTACCATTGTCATCAATATTTTAATCCGAAAGCTAAAAAAATATACCTGTCCAGTGATGTAAAATTTTTTGAAGATATTTTTCCTTTTCAGAATATATTTTCAAAAATTTTCTCAAATTTTAAAACACTTGCGCGGGAAAAACCAACTTAAACAAACTCAACTACATCTCCTATATTTTTTCCTTCAGCTAACACAGATTTACCCTCCCCGTTTATTTTACCCAATACAGAGTCCATTATACGCACAACTGGGACCGTCTCCTATGGCTGCGCTCCAACAGAATCTGCAACTCCAGGTATCTCTCTTCCTCCAGCCTTGCCTACGCCTTCCCCTCTTCATGATATCCAATCTTATCCTCCTCTACCAATTCCAACAGTTATTCCCAGGAATTCAAGCGACTCCCATCCTCTAGATGAGTTAGTTCCATCTTAGTTGCAATTTTATATTACAATAAATCTTCTATTTAGAGGAGTTAGTTTAGCTCAAGTTGTTATGTTATCCTCCATCAGAGGAGTTAGTTATTTCCTTCTTGTATTTAAAGGCCATTGAAGACTCAATAAAGATCATCAAGTTACATGTCTTTATTTCTAAGTATTATTATGGTATCAGAGCAGGTAGAGGTCCTGAGATTGAAACTCGGCGCCACCCAATATTAAAAATAATTTTCACGTAGTTGGTACATAATTAAAAAGAATCAAGCCTGCACGTGAGGGGGCGTGTTGAGAATATAATTTAATAAATAAAAATGTACCACATCTAACAACTTAAGCTTTTAAATGAGATGATCACACCACGTCAACATGAGCACTGATTGGAAGCCTGTAGTCACACTTAATTATACGTTATAAACCTCATCTCATGAGTTTGGATTTTTACCTATTTATCATTATAATTAACATAAATTTTGAGTCCAAAAGTAATGATTATTGTTAGAATCTAATGGAAAATGTTTATTATTAAGTTGAACTACTTAAAAGTCACGACAAATGTGGAAAAGTAGAAAGGAAATCAATTCCGAAAACAAAAAGGCTAATTCTTGCTACTTATTTAATTATTTCAATAAGGTAGATATGGACAGATCAAATTCACATATAAATCTTGTATAAAAATAGTGCAGCACACAATACATGCACTTTTAATAGATTTTGCTTATTTAGTATGCACAATAAAATCGACTCCATATATCATTTTTAAAAAAATATATATTTTGGGAAAGTCCTATGGTCCTACAAAAGCAATAGATTGTTTCACAAACCAAACAAAGAAAGAGCAAAAAAATAACATAAGTATAAAAATAAGGGCAGTAATACATACCATTCCATTTTGCCGGCATATTTGCCGCGCCATACGTGGCCTACGTGTGAAAATATAAAAATGTCCTCACTTACTCTAGCTCGCCATTCAGTCGCGCGAGTGGGATTGCAAATACACAAAAGCTGAGGTAGCGTGTGACATCATCTTTTTTTCAGTCAGATTTGAACACTGTGAATGGATTTCCGTTCAGATCTGAACGAAAGAGGTCGCCGGAACCCCAACGATGGCGACCGTCAGTCTTCGTCTCCAACTGCACATATCATCTTTTTTCAGTCACATTTGAACATTGTGAATGGATTTGCAAATACACAAAAGCTGAGGTAGCGTGTGACATATCATCTTTTTTTCAGTCACATTTGAACACTGTGAATGGATTTCCGTTCAGATCTGAACGAAAGAGGTCGCCGGAACCCCAACGATGGCGACCGTCAGTCTTCGTTTCCAACTGCACATATCATCTTTTTTCAGTCACATTTGAACATTGTGAATGGATTTTCGTTCAGATCTGAATGAAAGAGGTCGCCGGAATCCCAACGATGGCGACCGTCAGTCTTCGTCTCCAACTGCCATTACCTCACAAAATCCTCTGAGCTACAAAAGTAATAACGGGTCCGTTCTTTGAACATCGTCTAATCACAAGATTTTTTGTTCTTGCTGCGCTTGTTTGTACCGGAAACTTGTCTAGTTACAGTATTATGTGGTGTAGTATTCCGTGCACAGATGTTCCTCCAAATACTCCGCTCTTGACTAATATTGGTCTATGTTCCCCCGAATGTCATACGTTATTAATAAATTTTTGTTTTTATTTCCAATTACCATTGACGAATACAATTGAAGTCAGAAATCAGTCCATTAGACACGAACTAAATCAAAACCAAAAATTAATAAGTACTGCATCAGGATTGAGCAGGTACGTTGTCTAGACACCTATTCATCCAAAGTAGAAGTGGATGTTTCGTGTGAATCAACGACTTCTGCTTGACACCATCAAAGAGCGGATAAGTTAATGCGAAAGTTTCAATGTCAACAACACGTAGATGACTGTTAACTAACAGGTGCAATATTGCCATGAATTGCATTATAAATTCATGTGTCCAGCTCCGACTTCGCCTCAGAGCTTAGAATCCATTAATTTGCTGCAGTTACCATCACTAATGGCAGGTCCTCTGGTTTTAACCACCGTACGTATACCGTCGTCCTCAACCAATAGGGTAATCAACGAAACCATTGTCGTATTAGTTCTAATTTGTTCATTCTGTCAACAGGAGCAACGCAAACACATAATTGGACTATTTTTGGGCCACAACTGATTAATTAGAGAATTGGGCCGCACCATCAATGAAGGCATGTGCTCGGCCCATGTAGAGTAAGCCCTCCAACACGTTTTCAGCGAGTCCCCAGGAGTTGGGTCGCATAATCTATTCCTGCACGTATGAATCCTGATAGGAATTCAACATTCCCACACTCGCTGTCGTTTAAGTTTAGCCAACGACATGTGTAAAATAAGGACACCTGTTTAATCGAATTTTAGGTACTCTTTAATATTGAGCAGTTATCACATGCCCTGGTACTTCTTTATTAATCAAGATGGGTATGGGTAGAACTTGTTTTGGTTAGTAGACAAGTTCTTTGCCCTTGCAACAATACAAATAACGGGAATGCACGAAATCAGCCCAGAGTATGCAAACTTGGTGTATTCTACATGGACAAAAAGGAGAAAGTCAATACACTAAGTACTACAAGCGCACGATCAGATGAAGTAAGTACTACATATATAGAGCCCAAAAAGGTGATACAAAGTATATATATCCCTAATAATCCAGACAAGAACCAAATCTACCATCATCCGAACTTAAATCTGAATGACAAGGAGCTCCCATCTCAAAGTCAAACATCGGAAAGGTTAATTTCGTGGTTTCAACGTCAATGAGACATAGATCACAATTGACAAATAATTCACGCCAGCCGTAAATATCTGTCATATATCCGTTCCAGTGCCCCGGCCCCTGAAAGTGACAACACCCAGTCTCTATGACTTTGCTGCAGTTTGCCGAACCAATCATCCTTTTGAGACGTCTTCTGCATTCAATTGTCTTATTTCTTCCGTCGGGCTCCTTCAATAGACTAAGCAGCACTTCCATCCCCGAGTTGATGCTAATTTCATCTTCCCTATCAAACATCAGCAATGCAATCCCGTAATTGTACTTTGCTTGGGCCACAACAGAATTATTAACGAATTGGGCCTCGCCCGAAGAATTATTAGCGACTTGGGCCATATAGTGTAACCCCTCCTTGTTACCGGCAACAAAAAACATATGAGTCCCCAGCAGTAGGGTAGCATAATCAATTCCTTTGTTGCTCAGTCCATATAGAAATTCAAGATTTCCACGGTCCCAGCGTTGCAGTTTATCCAAGATCCTCTCCAGAGGCAGGTATCGTTGAAATTGCCCTGTAAACACCAGCTTACGTGTAAGGTCGCACCTGAAATTGTAAAATGCATGCATGATAACGTCGTGGCAAGTACTAAGGTATAAAAAAGTGCATTAAAGAATCAACAAATCATTCTTGAACTCACACTAAGGTCAGATTTGAGATATCAGCAACAGAAGGGTCGGATTCCATAAATTTATGGATTATTGATTCTACAACTGTTGCTGGAAGGTCCAGTAGACACGGTTCTTGCTTCATCACGTTTGGACAAGTATACGAGAACAACACTTATTTTTTCAAGATGGAGGACTGAAACCCCAATATGGTTTGTGAGAAGTATTTTAAAAGCTCCACTTGAACTTCATAGACGATGCATTGAAACCATACACAAAACATAAATACTGCAACCCCAACTACCCTCATCAAAAGTCCAACTACACTGGATGCACTAAATATGCCAACTACCGCTTTAGAACGCGAAACGTCAACTCAAATGACTAAATGGAGGTATGCAACTATATTTTTGGAGGAGTACTATTACAAGTTTCACTTGAAATCAACTCAATATAAATAAGGTAACCTTGTGTTGTGAAAGGTGTATGGGTGGCTAGTTAATGGTTATGATCAACAAGTAATACGATGACCAAGATTGGGTTTTTACATCTACTAACAAGAACCACCATACCCCTTAATGCTCATAGAATAATATGTTCTAGTGTTGGTAAAAAACATTGCTTTAGGACATTTTTCATCAAGAATATTCAAAATAATATTGCTAGTTCTGAATTTTTTAAACTTTTGTCATTAATAAAGAGAAACCGAAAAAAAAAAATATTAGACCGGCTTCGAAAATTAACAGGATGTTATAAATTCATTTATTTGTGTGGATGACCACTACTCACCATTATTTAATTGTAACATATGGTTTACTACCCCACTTTCTCCTACTTAATTCCTCCCCACTAAGTGACCACTAATTCCTTATTAAGTCACTACTTAATTCTTGTAACCTTTGGGTTGATTTGTAACCTATGTATTTGTATCCTATAAATAGAGCACATTTGGCTCTATAGAAGACAGACTTGAAACACTTTGAGAATACAAGTTCTACCTACTCCTCTCATATACTTTTGTATTGTTCTTACTTTACTATTAGTTTTACAACACAGGAGTTTTTTTAGTAAAATGACTTATGATTAGGGGATTCCCACTTTAATAATAATAATAAAGAAAGAAGTAAATATAATTTATTATAATAAATATATAATATGATGTCATAAAATATTCAAAAATATTTTGTTAAATGTAATTTGTATAGAGTAATTAATTTAATTACACTATTTAATTTTAAATACAAATTTTCAACGATTTCACTAATTTTATAGAGCCATTTAATAACAAAAATAAATGAAAAGTAAAAATAAAATATGTTCTGAATATTATGGCAGCACAAAAATATTTTTGATACAATTTTTCAATGATTTCTCAAATTTCATAGTAAAATAAAATTGTGATCGAAAATAAAACAAAAGAAAATCAGAAAGTGAAAGAGTCGTTTAATAACAAAAATAAATAAAAAGTAAAAATAATATATGTTCTGAATATTTGGGCACCACAAAATATTTTTGATACAATTTTTCAATGATTTCTCTAATTCTAAAATTATGACCGAAAATAAAACAAAAGAAAATCAGAAAGTGAAAGAGTCGTTTAATAACAAAAATAAATAAAAAGTAAAAATAATATATGTTCTGAATATTATGGCACCACAAAACATTTTTGATACAATTTTTCAATGATTTATCTAATTCTAAAATTGTGTCCGAAAATAACGACCTTATTTAAAACAAACATTTGAATATAGGCCCTACTAAGATTTCTATAATTTAAACTAAAATACTTAAAATTGGGCCCGCAGCGGCTGAGTGAGAGAGTGAGAGGATTCGAGTATGAAGCCACGCGCCTAATACGGACAAAATAAGACTCAAGGCTATTTCCGTCTTTTCATACGGCAGCCACGTATGGAGCGGCAATACGCGCGCCAAAATGATATGCCGCGGTTCTTTTCCGTAAAAATAATTTTTGAGAAGGTTTCCAAAAACTTTCCGCCAGAATATCCAGCATCACGTATTACAACTTGATTGGGGACCCCATATTATTGATCCACTCGAGACCTATGTCATTCTTGCTCTGATTTCTCTATACCTTTTATCCCTTTTCTTAGCTCCCGTTTGGACATAAAATTTGACATCCTTATTTAAATTTTTTTTTTATAACAGTGTTTGGCTATAAAATTTGACCAATTTTGGAGGAGTTTTGAAGATATTTTTTCAAGTTCCAAAAGTGTTTTGGACTAATTTTGGACAAACTTTTTTTCTCCATTCACTAAACTTCAATTTTTTTCAAATAAAATGCATGTCCAAGCATAACTTCAACTTCCAAAAATTATTTTTCAACTCAATTTCAAAAATTCATTTTTTTCAAGTTTCAGCCAAATCTATGTCCAAACCTAGCTTAAGAAAATGGGTCATACCATTTAACAAAATTTTTCACCGGTTGCCCTCCATAGGGAGGGGTTTTGCAAGTTCACCTCCATTTAATAATATTTTAGCAAAATACTTTTATATTGGCACCGGGCCAAGACTTCAAGACAAAATTTGCAAGTGTTGGCTTTTAGGCAAATGGTCAAGGGCAAGTGCTGTCTAGTCAACACTTCAAGTTATATGAGGAGAATGCAGGAAGAGATTAGAAGGGGCAAGTGTTGCCTTTTGCCAACACTTACGACCAAGTGCTGGCAAATGTTACCTTTTGCAAACACTTTAGGGGCAAGTGTAGGCAAATAGAGAGGGGTCAAATGACAAGTCTTGACCCCGTGTCAAGAGATTGACTAGAGTATTTCCGTCGAACAGTTTTTCATTAAATTTAATGGGGAAATTTTTACATAACCATGTTAAAAGCGGATAAAAATACAAATTATTATTTATGGTGTCATATTTCTGCAAAAATGCGTACCATTCACAAACCAAATTTCAGCACATGTAGCCCCTTATCCCTGGTTATAGTTTTTTATCTCCACTTAAGAATGATTTAGCAAAATGGTCTCGGGAGTAGCACTTCAAGTATAAATTACAAGTGCCGCTTACGCGGACATCACTTCAAGTTATAACTTGATAAATTCTGTCTCTTCGGAAATATAAAGGGCAAGTGCTGCCTGTGAAGAGATTAAAGAGGCAAGTGCTGCCGAGGCAACACTCGAGTTATCTTGGAGCAGAGGGCAGCACTTCAAGTTATCTGGGAAAATGTTAAAAGAGATAAAAGGTCAAGTGCTACCACGGGGATAGTACTTACTTAAAGTTAGCTGATATCATTCTTGCAAACTATTTTAAATGGGGACAGTTAGGCAAATCATGTCCGTCGGTGTCCTAGTTGTGTAATTCTCCCAATCCTATTTAGGCCCAATTATTCGGGCCCATATACAATGCATGTATTTCCGGGTACCTATATGTTCCTCCTCTTGCTAAACCGAAACCCTAATTCGCCCATTGAAGCTCTATGCAGCTGTTTTTGCTGCATTCCACTGAATCTTAAAATCAAAATTTTCGTTATTGTCAAATCTTAATCAAACAAATTAGTTTTGCTAATCGTGATTTTAAGCCGAATTTCATTATCTTCTAATGTAATTTTTTATTTTTTGGTTTATTTGGAGAATATTAATTGGCCGGTGATGACAAAGTATTTGCACGAGCGGCAGCAACAAATTTTTAGTTGCGCACCTATGGTTGTTGCCATGGGGTTGTTGTTGCTATGAATAATGTGCCAATATGCTAATCTGAGGCCTTCTTTGTTTATATGTTGTTTCGATCCTTAAAAAGAGATGCAGCATCCGTATATTTGGAACCTGCCTATATTTTACATTTGGAGTATTCGAGCAGCATAGATTTTTTTTTTTTTTTAAAGTTCTTCTATTATTCTTCGTCTTGTTAATACATGAGCAACAACATTTTTGCGCTCCCAATATAATGAATTAGGGTTGCAGATGCTAGGAGGAATGTATGGATTAATACCATCTCACAACATTGCTAATATCTTTATTTAATGTTGAGGGGATGTTATACATATATAGTAAATTTATTCAAATGTTAAGGTTGTCGATGAAAAAGACCTTGTTCCCTAATTCTTCTTCGATTATTCTTGCATTGGCTGATTTTTGTCTGTGTGTTCATGTTTGTTAAGACAAAATGTATGTCCTGGATAAACCAGAAACTTTAGCATCGCTAACAAGAAAAAAGATGGTTGCCATAGTGGTACAACTCTCCACTTCAAATCAAGAGGTTGAGAGTTATATCGTCTTATTTCATGGACACTGCTGGATTGTGGATAGAGTGTAACTTTGTCTATTATAGCAGTTGCGGGAGAAAACAATAGAAGTTTGGTTGAATCAAAATTGAGCAGTAAAGAACTTGAATTCAGTAAACTTGTGAACATCCTACTAATGCTACCAGTAGATGGTGTCAAACATAATACAAAGGAAATACCAAAAAAAGAGTAATTCAATTGAGTTTGTTTACTAAATTTCCTTCGTTAAGCATGCTGAATCGAAAGATAGTTAGGGATGGCTGGCTGGGAAAAAGGGGGGGGGGGGGGGGGGGGGTTGAACCTCTGTAGGTGCAGGGCGGGGTGGGTTTAACGGATTTTCTTTTTAAATTCTGCGGGTCGCAAGGCAATGCCGAATGCGGGTTACTTTTTTAAAAGCCAACTGAAACACCTAAAGAAAAAGGTCACGATTGGGTTGATTCATCCCAAAATATAAGTACTTTTGTCATATTGATTTTAATCCCTGCATTTTCTAGCTGAAACTAACAACTTTCTTCTAGGCCGAGCATGGAATATAAGTACTTTAGTTTCAACCTCACCTTTTAATAGCATCTTTATAGACTATGCATTCAAGAATATTTGGAACTAACCGTTACACTTCATTTGTCCAAAGTCACCAAATAGAAAAAGACACGAGTAAAAGAAAAATAAAAAAAGCTTCCACAGGATGTGTCCATGCATGGCGGGGTTGTGCAGGTTGAAAACAAAAATTTATGCTACGCAGGGTGGTGCACAGTGGGTTGAGCGCTTTGCAGGTTAGCCTGCCCCCGAACTGCTTGCAATCCCTAGCCGGAGAGTGTTTCTTAAAATTTTAATATAGCAGCTATAATCCCAAGTTCCTTGGTTTGTAAAAGAATTGTAATTATATGGAATAAAGAATTTCTGCTCATCTTTCCATTTGTGCATTCTAGTTGAGCAACATTTACTGCAATTACATTTAAGCATTACTAGAGAAATACTGTTAATCAAGACATCAAGATGCGCATGCTATGGAAGTTTTGTACTGTAACAGGGACAAGAATATGAAATTCAGAAATGGGAACACTCCCTCTCAGCTTCAGCAGAATGGTGCAATAGTAATTCACAAGTACAATCTGGTACTGAACTAACAAAGACGGTGAGTTAGAAAAACCAAACTGGGAAGCGTCTCCGTCTATTTACAAAAACCAGCAAACAAAATATCCAAGCACATGAAAACTGGGTGACAAATAACAACAAACACACCTACTGCAATTCAACTGGGTGTTAGTCAAGTAACCAACAGACACAGGGTTAGTGCACTTGCCAGTCTGAACACCTCAATACGTCTTGCAGAACCTGCATAAATCACTCTACCGATCATTATACTTATAACTTAAAGAGGACGAAATTGTTCATCTGTAGACAAGGTAATACTTGGGGTTTCCAGAAAAGAGAGATTATCCACATTACAGACGACAACAGCTTTGTTTACAGTTAATGATAATCAAATGGCACACTGGCATTGCGACTTGGACCATTTCTTGTTCCACCAGCAGGTTGTTAATTACGATCACCACACACTGCCTAAATATCAATCACTACTACAGCTCACTCCAGTAAGAGTCGCATAAAAGTGAGCACATGGCAATCGAATAATGGTTTTTTTTATCATGTAAAGGTTACAGATCAACACCTGTCTCATTATTCACAGGCAATTTTGGTGTCGAAGCTGCTGAGGCAGATCGCAAATGCCTGAAATGCAGAGATAGGATACTGATAATCCATGGTAAAAACATCTTCTCCAACTTTTCCAAATTGGAGAATAACATTCTCATGTTCCTGTCCAGCTCCATCTCCCAGAGAAGCAACTAGCTGAAAGTTTTTTACTGAAGCAACTGTTACCCTGCCATTGAAGTTAAGACACCAGCACTGTAGTTGTTCGTGCCACCTAGGAGCCTTGTTCTTCAAGGTTAGAAGTTCATCTTTTTGACTAGGTAAAGGTCCGGATGGGAAATTATCCAGGCGAGTTGATTTTGATCTAAAAAAGGGGAGGGAGGGAAAGGAATCTATATTTGCAGGAACAAATTCTGTCTGCGTAGGGGCTACACCACCAGGTTCAATAGCAGAAGCAGGAATTGCATCCATGATGCACAGCATCCTCCTGGGGCCCCTGACAAACAAACAATTCATTTCAAACGATAAGTGAAAAGGCATACAATCCCTTGTTCAATCAGTAAAAAAGTAGCCATCCTGTTTTCAATAGGTAAACGTGCAATATTAATATGATACCATAATAATCTTGAATTTCCTGTTTTGGCTTGGCACAAGAAAACAATATTTACTTTTTAGTATCAACATTCAACTGAAAGAAGATATCCACTTGTTTTTTGGTAAGTGATATACGATTTTCTATTAAAAGAGGTAATTTGGATATCAAGTAACGTTTTATTTTAACCAAGTCGACGATCCTTACAAGAGTAAACATAATTTAGGGGCAACTGAAGAAGGATACCAATAAGCAGAGTGGAGTATTTCATAAATAAGCACACAAAGGGAACATTTCTTACCTAGATCCCAGGACATTCAACTCGTATGAAATGTGAGCCACAGGATAGTTGCCAGCAGGTATTCTTGGAGAGACTTGTTTCATTCCAACAAACCTAGTAGAGCGGCATTTACTGACTGTAGCTCCTGCATTAGAGGATTGTGCATCATAGATTGTGAATTTGGTCCCCAGGAAGTTGGATCTGTTACAAAGTTCATCAAGGAGAACGTAGTCAGCAAAGATGAAATAATAGAGTAGCAAATTGAAATAGTAGAATAACAAACCTCAGCTTCCCAATGTAGGTGCTGCTACCCTTGGAAACATCATCAGCATTTAGAGAGATGATGTAATCTGTGCATGTTGGCCTTCTACACTTCCGAGCAGCAAGAAGGAACTTACCATCATCGTTAGAAGCTGTATAAAGGACAAACAGTGAAGGTCAGTGCAATATCATGTAACCTGGAAAGTAAGCAGAAACCCCAAGATGCATGCAGGTATATAAACAAATAAGCCTCTGCACCAAAAGAAAAGGAAAAAGGCAAAGAAGTTCAAAGAGGTACTTAATATATCTAGAAAGAAAGAACTGAAACTGAAATAAACAGTTATTCACCTTCATTTAGATTAAGGTAGAGGTGATATGTCTGTGAGCTGCGGTTCCTTTTGATGAAACATTGAACAAGATTGTCTCTAGGACCAGGCTGCAGAAAGAGGAAAAAGTGATTATGCAATATTCTTGCAACTTGTTAAACTCAGCAAGCAGATAAAGAATGTTCTAATTTGCATTTAACAGGGAAACAGGAAGTAGGTATGCAGGAGAAATGTAAACTTTAGAGAACAAAACATAACTACATATGGTTGTGTTCAATCATCTCAAAGTGATCGAAACAACAAATTCAAGTACATTAACACTTACTGATAACAGCTGGAAATAATAAAAGCATTCAGTAGTAACTCAATAGATATAGTTGCTAGTAGTCCTTGGGGAGTATTGTTCCAGAAAGCTTATTTCCAGTTGACAAATTTTTTCAGTTTTGGTGTATATGTATACTTTAACATTTAGTATCCATATGCCATAGTCAACTCTTCTCATGGCTTTTAATTAATGTTTCCTCTGTATGTTCTCTATCTTCCTCTCCCCTTTCCCGCAAATTCCATTGAACACGCAATCAGTCAGGGCCTTAAGTGTCTTTCCAGTGAGAACATCTGGTCCATAAATCATTGCAACGTCACACGAGCTTAACCAAAAAGGCAACAATAGCAGTTGATTTTTTTTTTTTTTTTGTTTTTTTTTGGGGATAAGGTGCAATCATAGTAGTTGTTATTTAGCAAAAGCTAACCATAGTGGTTGTTATTTAGCCAAAGTTAATTGTCATAGAAAACACTGCACTCTAAAGTGCAAGTTCAGAATACCCTGGGACAATAGACAGGAACCCTCACACTTGGAAGGAAGTTGAGAATGTTCCACACTACTTCAGGAGAAACTTCACTCAAAAGTGCATAACAATGACGTAGATTGCAATCTTGTAGCTGTTTATGCAGATGGTCACACAATATATTACTGTATGTATATTACCGAGCTCCATATGAATCTTTTTTCTAGCAACTAAAGCAGGTGCTTTTATTTATAATGAACATTATCAAGAGTGATGCATACCATGAACATGCCCTTGAGTATGCATCAGTGTAATCTAAAGGCAGACTTGAAAGTTAAATAAGAAGGTGATGATGGTTAAGTTTCTGCTATTTCTTGCTGAGCATAAAGAACAAAGATTACATAGATTTAGAGACGTTGGGAGGATTTATCAGACATGCCATATGATTCAAACTAAGTTACAACTGCTAGAAATAGCTATTTGCTTTGAGATTGCAACTGGTGGTAATCACCCCTTCCAACTAGGAAAACAAAACTGGCTTATTTTTGCTCTTTGTGACTTTCCTTTCTTGCTACGTTGTTTCATACTCGCATTGATTCCGCATCCTAAATTAATTGCATATTCCAAGGTTATGACTGATTGGTTGAGGCATATGATTAACGACCTGGAGATCCTAAGTTCAAATCCTAGCTACAACACCCAACTTCACCTCATCTGAAGGCTGGAGCAGGATTATCCAGAACCCAGGCTGGAGCAAAATTACCCAGCACCCGTGCTTGTCTGCTGCAGCAGGCTGCCCCATGGAACAGTCGAAGTGCAGGCAAGCTCGCCGAGTGCTCAATCAAACTTGTAAATCTCATGTTCATTCAAATGGACACTTGGCTCCACAGAAGCTGTCCCTTTTGGCTTTTGGTCACCACCTAAATGGCCAAAGTTTCAGATGAAAAAAAGGACAGAGCAAGATCCCCTTAATATGGAATACAATGTGTGAGCTTTACTACACTTGGTTTCTCCTACAGGAATCAGCTAAAATAAAACATGCAGCACTTTACTCATCAGCCTCACCCTGATTAAAGGAGTAAATGTTGCAAGAAAGTACTAGCACTTTCGTTGTTAGTTAGCCTTGCTTTTCTCTTGACAACAGTAAATAGAAACATCAATGATAAGGTTCATCTCGTGGCAGAGAAGTAATTACCTTCAGTCAAACTGACATACAGTAAAACAAGGAATTCTCCTAGAACTATGTAACTTAAACAACAATAATGCAGAGGCATATCATGGAAACAGCAATAGCTTATGAAATTCAAGAACTGAACCTGCTTCAACGAAATGGGGAACGTCAGCTTGCCACAAATTTCAGGTGTTTTAACAATTTCTTTCATTATATCTCTCCAACTCCTACAAACACCAGCACAAGCAACCACATGTTTTCTTGGTGGCCAAGTAGAGTCAGATTCCTCAATCCTCATTAGGACATCTCTCAAGAGCTCAGGCGGCATATTAGCCCAACAACTTTGCCTTAACGCATCGAGCGCTGTAGTCATAGTACAATCCTGAACCACCCTATGTGACCTAGACCTAAATCCTTTCCTAGAAATGCTCCCAAACTCACCCCTCATATCCTGAATTATACTCTTGAAGGACATTTTCTAAAATTTCCTCAACTTTGAACTTCAAAAAAATGCTCCTTTCTATAATTAGAAGCTCTACAAGTTTCCAAGAATCAACTTGGATCCTAATTTTGCACCAGACCCAAATTCCCAAATCCTCTAAAGTCAGCTCTGTGTTGTACAATTAACCATAAAACATAAACCAAAATTGATAATTAACCATCTATAAAGCTAAAGTTCCAATCTTTAAAAATCCAATCTTCGATTAAAAAGCTTCAATCTTGGATAAAATAACAAGAACCCCACCAAAATATCCTTCCAAATGATGAATATAAAGATACCCAAGTTGGTATTTTCTACATCTGAGGATTCATATTTACACCATCAAAATCAAGATTCTAATAAAGCAATGATCCCATGATCAGCTAAAGCTACACAGATCTATTATAAGGTACATTGAATGTTCCTAAAATAGAAAGCTAGAAATGGGTCCAAGAAGAGTATCGTGTTTGAATATAATTCATTTGGGAATTGGGGAAAGACTTGTTTTAGCTAAGATAGAGGGAATATAGGGATTAGGGTTGGTGATAGATAGTAGGTTTGTTGGTTGAAAAGAAAAGTAAACATTTTTCTTTTTCTTGTTTTACTTTTTTTGGGCTTTACACAGAGACACAAAGTGTTGGTAAATGGTAAGTGCCTCTTGTGGTCTTTTGTCTCACATTCACTCACATAGGAATTGGATCTCTCTGACACCTGCTTTAAGTTGGGTTAGATTCTAGTTCCATCATGTTGGATGGTTCCTTGGCCGTTTATTTATTGCTGTGTTTACATTAATAAAAAAATATATGTGATCAGAAAGAGTGTGAGCATAATGGGGGTAATTAAATCAATTCACTAAGGAGTCGTTTGGTCGGAGAGCTAGTTATACAGGAATTGTAATACATAAATTAATAATATAAGGATTAGTAATGCATGAATTAGTAATATAAAAATTACTTTTTATCCAGTATTTGGTTCATTATATTAAAAATTGGATTTACATAATATAATTTAATCATGTGTTTGGTTTAAAACTGTATAACCTTTTGTTTACAATTATATCCTTGGCTTCTATTGGGGGTTTCTATTTTAATTGCTAGTCCGGACTCACAAGTTAAGTGATCCTCCTTAGGGAGCATCATTGGCAAAACAATAGATAATCCAGAAAATTTTGTTCATAAGATTTCTCATTGCCATGTGGCTTTTTGTTAAGTAATTGTTCAAATTACTAATCTTCATTCAACTATCATTTTTGGCTGAAGTTAAACTAATCCTCATCAAGAAAATCCACTAACAAGAAAAAGTTCGACTTCCTCACTTATGTCATCTGCAACCAAAGCATCACAACAGATAAAACCAACTCAAAGGCGCTAATCCACCTTGTGCATACAAAATACAATTCATAGCTAACAAAGTAAGATAAACAAACTAATTACAATAAGCCATTGCTCATAGCACTAATAACAATAAGTCATTGCACATCGCACTATGAAGGCGCTAAGCTGACTGAAGTAATACTACTCAGTCTTAATTAGAATGTCATCACCCTGTTACACAAAAGATAAGCTTAATAAGCGTTACACAAGAGTTAAGCTTTATAAAAGACACTAGTTAACAAAATATTATCATCCTCATGCTTACACTGGTAGCTACAATAGGTCCATGTCATTATCTTCTTCTTCATAAAAACACGATAAGAAACTCATGTCTTTAGCAAATCCCTGAGCTCGGATCCATGTCATTATCTTCTTCATCAAAAATAAGATAAGAAACTCGTGTCATTAGTAAATTATTGAGCTCGACTCCTTTGAATTTCTTCAGAGTTCATTCCTTTAACATTTGATCAACCTAAAGAAAATAAAAGAGAGCAAAGTGTTATTTTCTCCATCAAAAGTACATACAAATTGGATGAAGAAATCAAAAAAATTCGGCGATAAAACCTAAAAAAAGCTCTCTTCTCTCTCTAGGATAGGCGAATTTGGAATAATTACAAGCGATTCTTGCTTTTGTAACAGCCCAAGCCCGCTAGTGATATTGTTCTGTAACAGCCCAAGCCCGCTAGTGATATTGTCCACTTTGGACCTAGGCCCGCACGGCTTTAAAACGCGTCACTAGGGTCTAAGGCCAATTAACTTATATACCCAGTCCCACATCGGCATAATACGGGAGTGATCCTGGGTATATAAGTTAACTGGCCTAAGACCCTAGGTACGCGTTTTAAAGCCGTGCGGGCCTAGGCCCAAAGCGGACAGTATCACTAGCGGGCTTGGGCTGTTACAGATGGTATCAGAGCCACTTCGTGTCAGCATTGTCGATGCGGGTCAAAGTTCAGGGCTGAGTCTAGGCGAATCCCGGTACGCGGGGCAAACCTCTGTGGTGAGTCTAGGCAAATCCCGGTACGCGGGGCAAACCTCAGCGAGGACTGAGTCCATAAGAGGGGGTATATGTAACACCCCAGCTAAGGGTCAAGTGTCCCACATCGGCATAACACAGGAGAGATGCTGGGTATATAAGTTAACCAGGAGTGATCCTATTTAAGTAAACATGTCTTAGACCCTAGTGACGCGTTTTAAAGTCGTGCGGGTCTAGGCCTAAA
The DNA here is from genome assembly GCA_029990575.1 of Petunia axillaris subsp. axillaris. Lineage (NCBI taxonomy): Eukaryota > Viridiplantae > Streptophyta > Magnoliopsida > Solanales > Solanaceae > Petunia > Petunia axillaris. The sequence goes on from JARKNS010000006.1 coordinate 14,256,198, forward strand.
GTGGATAATATCACTAGCGGGCTTGGGCTGTTACAGATGGTATCAGAGCTGTCGGCCTTGTCGATGCGAGTCAAAGTTCAGGGCTGAGTTTAGGCGAATCCCGGTACACGGGGCAAACCTCCGTGGTGAGTCTAGGCGAATCTCGGTACGCGGGAAAAACCTCAGCGAGGACGCTGAGTCCATAAGAGAGGGTGTATGTAACACCCCAGCTAAGGATTAAGTATCCCACAACGGCATAACACATGAGAGATGCTGGGTATATAAGTTAACTGGCCTTAGACCCTAGCGATGCGTTTTAAAGCCGTGCGGGCCTAGGCCCAAAGCGGACAATATCACTAGCGGGCTTGGGCTGTTACATATGGTATCAGAGCCACTCCGTGTCAGCCTTGTCGATGAGGGTTAAAGTTTAGGCTGAGTCTAGGTGAATCCCGATACGCGAGGCTGTCACGACCCAATTTCCAAGGGCTCGTGATGGCACCTAAACAACATTTGCCTAGGCGAACCAATGAAACAAGATGCGGAAAAGAACAATAATGTGAAAAGATCATAAATGGATATATAAATATAAAAGGGTGAAGTCCAAAAGAATATATCCACAAAAGAATTGGAGCATTCTAAGAGTGACTCAATAAAGTATGAATATACATCAAAGAAATCTGAGTCCTATCTCTAAGTGACTCCGGCGGTATGCCACCACGGTCTGTGTGGTCGGCTCACCTCAATCAAAAGTCTCAGAAGCCTCGGGAACCGCTAACGTCCGGGCTGCTGACTGGATGAAGGACCTGCGCACGTAGCAGAGTAAGTTATGAGCCAAAGCCCAGTAAGATCACCGACAGGCCCGCTAAGGTACCCTTGCGGGACAAGTCGCTACATGCATCATAAGCAACAACATACTATAGTAATCATACAATAAAGTAGTGAAATCACAAATAGATGTAACACATTCCATACACACAAGTAGTAACCAGAAGTCTCAAGGATTATGCCCATCCAACGTAAGGCATAGGTCAACTCAGCGGCGGTTTGGAGGTCCAATCTCTACTCCCGTGCCGACTAACCTAGACCTACGATGGACTAGCAACACCACTACTAAGTATCAACCATATACCGTGACCCGAAGTCACTATCACAATCATGAATAAGTAGACCAACGACCCGTAGTCGTTGGCTCATCTCAAATCTGTCTACGATCGCTCCACACCCCCTGTCAAGTGCGTCGTATCTCAATAAATCAAGTGACCACACCACACCCCCTGTCAAGTGTGTCACATCTCAAAGATCAAGTGTCCACACCACACCCCCTGTCAAGTGTGACACATCTCATAGTATAGGCGACACCACACCCCCTGTCAAGTGTCCCTCTAACAGTATTAATATCCACGACATTAATAACAATAACAGAAATAATAACAGAAATATTAATAACGATAATATTTCACAGTCACCGTAACCCAGGTTGGTTATGCTAGCTGAACGTAAGGCGAAGGTTAACCCGACCACAGTTTGGGGGTACAATCCCTACTCCCATGTCGTCCAACCCAAGGTTACGTATAGACAGCACTACCCAACCCGGCACGTGAACAAATCAAGTACCAATATCATACAAAAGCCGGCAAAATCCTCGGCAAGACATTTATCATGACATGCCGGCAACATCCTCGGCCATGTCCCAAGTTCTTGCTATCTAAGCATGGCGTAGCAAGCGTTACTACGATATAAATTTAAGCTACCTCGACGTAGCGTTTAGACCGCACATACCTCGGTCGAGTCACAATCTCGCTATTTACAACAAACAATAATAGCAAGTAATTCACATCATTAATCCTAACCATTGTTAGGTATATATATGCGTACATGAAGCATACTAGCATGAAGGAAGAGTCCACAAGCACAATAGAGGTGAAGTCTCACTTACTTCGAAATTCGGGCTCAAATGCCGGGAAGAATCTCCTTTCCCGCTCGCCTTGTCCGCGAAGGACTCTCCACTAGGTCTATTAAGACAAGATATAGCACATATGAGTGCTCAATTATAGCTATTTAAGCCTATAGGCATCCTAGGGTAAAAATTACCAAAATGCCCCCGGGTACGGCCGAGCCCTAAATTTACAAAATATACTTTTTCGGACTCCCCACGCTCCCGTGATTCCAAAAGTACACTTAGATTCCACATGCGAGCCTTGCTCGATGTCTTTCCCCAATTCTTAAGAATCTAGGGTTCTAACCCATTTCCAAGAATCAACCCTTTGATTCTTGTGTTAATCAACATAAAGATGGATTGAAAGGGCTTACCTTAAGTGTAAGTATGATTGGGTCTTCAAGAAATACCCAAAAATCGCCTCAAGAGCTCACCAAATGATTTTTATAAGTTATGAACCGAAATGGCCTTTTTATAGCAGTTTTTGCCTCTGTGACAGCTTCTTTTGAAAAAATCATAACTTTTGATAGGAATGTCCAAATGACCTGAAACGGTTCCATTAGAACCAAAACTCAAAGGACTACAACTTTCATGTTTTGAGTTTTTCCTAATTCCTTACGGATTGGCCGGAAAATCAGCTTTTATCCGGCTGTTTGCACCAAAATAGAACAGAAAAGTCGCACCAGATTTTCTACTGTTTTAGGGGCAAAACGGGATCCTACGAAGCTCGGAATGATCCCAAATTTTGCACACAAGCCATAAAATACTTGGGTGACATGCTCGTCAAGACGAAACTCAATTCGGACCTCCAGAACTCAAAAAGTGGGTCCCACGGCAAAGGTTCAATTTTTGACTTTCGCCAAAATAGCGAAATTTAACCAAACGACCTCGGAATCCAATTCTGAAAGTTGCTACAAGTCACAAATGACTATACGAACCTAACGGAACTTTCAGATCTCTCATCGGAGCTCATTTGCTCAAATCGAGCTCGTAAACCTCTTTTAACTCTTTTAAACTTCCGAAACGGGGACTTTATCAAAAGTCCTATCAAACGAGGTCCGTTTTCAATTTTGAAGGTTGCTACATATCATAAATGACGAGACGGACCTAACGGTGCGCTCGAATTTTCTATCGGGGTTCGTTTACTCAAAACGACCTATCGAAACCCCAAATTCCTTTTCGGAATTTCATAAACGGATCCTTTTCTCGAAAACCTATCAAACGGACTCCGTTTCGACTCAGATTTCACAGACGGGTCATAAATGACCTAACGGAGCTTTTGGGACTGTCGACACGCAAATTGAGGTCCCGGATCCCGTAACGACAATTTGAGGGTCGTTACAGAGGCAAACCTCCGTGGTGAGTTTAGGCGAATCCCGGTACGCGGGGCAAACCTCAGCGAGGACGCTGAGTCCATAAGAGGGGGTGTATGTAACACCCCAGCTATGGATTAAGTATCCCACAATGGCATAACATAGGAGTGATCATATTTAAGTAAACATGTCTTAGACCCTAGTGACGTGTTTTAAGCTCTGCGGGCCTAGGCCTAAAGCGGACAATATCACTAGCGGGCTTGGGCTGTTACAGCTTTGATCTTCCATGGCCAATGCAACCACTGGGCAGCCCCTTACTGGGTTTTCCAGCCCCCTATTACCTCCATACAACCTGCTCTTCCTTTGCCCCCCTCAGAATGTTATGTTTCTAAGTTTAAACCTAGTGCAAAGCCTTTTAATAATGTCATCTCTACCGTCCCCAACTATTGATTATCATCATGGAGTAATTCATGAAGAACTTTAATATGTTGTCATGGGAAAATTCGCTTATGGGATGCCAAATTTTTATGAATTGCATAAGCAAACCTATTACAATGTGAAATTAAAGGAGAGTATTCTATTGATTTTCTTGAATCAAGGCATGTGTTAATTAGGCTTTCTTTGCTTGAAGACTATGTCCACCTATTATCAAGGCCAGCTTTTTATGTTAAGATTGGTTATTATTATCACCAAATGAGAGGACTTAAATATGATGTTTGGTGTGATCCAAGGGAGGAAACCCCGATAACTGTGGCTTGGATTTCTTTCCCAGGTTTACGTCCAATGTTTTTTGTAAAAGATGGCGTCTTTGCTTTAGCTACTACAGTTGGAAAACCATTCAACTAGATGCGGCCACCAAAGCTAAATCAAGACCTAGTTGTGCGAAAGTCAAGGTTAAAGTTGATTTATTGGCAACTCGTATTCAGTGTATGAGTATTGGAATCAAGAGCTCTACAACGGGTGAAACTAGGTTAAAGTGGGTTAGAATTAAGTATGATTATATTTCTAAATATTTTAAGGAATGTAGGCTACAAGAGCATAGTGAAGAGGAATGTTTTGTGCTTCATCCGAGCTTGAACATAAGGATGACACCAACATGAGGGTATTAAGCTAGTGGATGGCCCATTGAGTCCAGGTAGATTGAATGTTGATGAGCATGATGAGGACTTCACAGCACACTAGCTACTTTGAACAAGTTGCTCGGGAAGGAGATTTATCTCATAGGAGTGTCAAGTCGCAGAAGAAGTTGATTTCACCGGCACTTTTGGAGAAGCCAGACCCAGCAAAGCAACAGAAAAGGCAAAAGTAAAATTATAACCAGGATCCAAACAAAGCACAATCGTCGAGGTCTGCCTCAACAAGGAAGAATTAATTGATGCATAAATTTCTTACTTGGAATATCCGGCCAGTTAACACTCAAGAAGCCTTTGATAGGTTGATGGCGCTTAATCAAAGGAATTATTTTCAATTTATTGGTCTCATGGAGCCGTTTTAGAATGTTAATACAATTGAAAGTTATAGAAGAAGACTGGGCATGGAGCAGTGCTTTTATAATTTAAGTGGGAAGATCTGAGTTTTTGCTATTAGAGACTATATTGTTTCAGAGATTATGAATAATGATCAGCAGCTGACTCTGAATTTTTACCATGAGCAATATGACCAAGAAGTGGTGGTCACTTTTGTGTATGCAAAAACAAGTGTTGTAGAAAGAATTTTACTTTGGGGTGCAATGCAATATTTTTCAGCTGATAATGAAAAGCCTTGGCTTGTTGCGGGGGACTTTAATGTTATATTGTCTGATTCAGAGAAGTATGGTGGCTTGCCAGTTTTTTCAGAAGTATATGATGAGTTTGCATCAACAATTGCTAATTTCCAGATTATGGACCTAGGTTTCTCTTCAGGTAGTGCCTTTACTTGGTGGAATAGAAGAATTGAGGAAGCTTTTATCCTTAAAAGGCTTGATAGATGCTTGGGTAATAAGCAGCTGTTGAACTTGTTTCCTAGAATTGAAGTGATCATTTAGCAAGAGTTGGGTCTGATAATCCACCACTCTTGGCTAAATCCTCCGTGGAGACCACCCCAATCATTAAACCCTTCAGGTTTTTGAATTTTTGGACCAGTCATGATACTTTTATGGATGTTGTACGTGAGTCTTGGGCTTTGGAGGTTCGAGGGGATCAATTTGTTGTATTTCATGCAAGGCCATCGGCGCTAAAAAAGGCTTTGGGAAAATGGAGTAAAGATATCTATGGAAATATTTTTTAGCGTGTTGCCTCGCTTGAAGATATTATTTTGGCTCATGAAATTCAATTAGAAACAACCCTTACACCTGAGAATCGTGCATCTTTGAAGAGGGCAGAAGCATAATTGAAACACTTTCCTTTTTTGGAAGCTGAGTTTTGGAATCAAAAAGCTGGAATGCAGTGGTTCAAGGAGGGTAATTCTAATAGAAAATTCTTCCATACTCATGCTAATGGTAAGAGGAGAGGCTTCATATTAATAGAATTTAAAATAGAGATGGTGCTTGGATTAACTCTCAGGAAGCAATGGGGAGCGAGGCAGCTTGGTTATATGAGAGGCAATTTGCTAGGGAGCCTCGTGATCATAATTTTGATTTGCTGATGCATGTTACAAAGTTGATTACCGAGGAGCACAATTAGGAGTTGGTCAAGCTACCTTGTATTGATATATGAAGTTCGGGCAGCAGTATTTGGTTTAAGTGGTGATAGTGCTAGTGGTTCGGATAGATTACTGGCAATTTTTTCAGCATTGCTGGGACATTGTCAAGGAGGATCTTCTTCAGGTTGTTCGGGCATTTTTTTGTGGTAGGGCTCGGCCGAGGTATATTATACATACTAATTTAGTAATACTTCCCAAGAAGCCTAATGTTGCTACATTTAACGATCTCAGGCCAATTAGTTTGTGTAACTTTATAAACAAGGTTTTGTCAAGAGTTGTTCATGATCGCCTTTCAGAATTTCTTCCTTTATTGATTTCTCCTAAGCAAGTTATTTTTTTAAAAGGGAGAAGTATTGTGGAGAATATTCTTTTGGCTCAAGAAATAATTCATGATATTAATGATAGGGGTTGGGTTCCTAATGTTGTTATTAAATTGGATATGATGAAGGCATATGATATGGTTTCTTGGCCGTTTTAACAATGGTGCCGAGGAAGTTTGGCTTTTGTCATGAATTTGTGGACGTTGTGTATCAATTAGTTTCTTCTAATGAGTATACAATACTTTTTAATGAGTAGTCTCATGGATTTTTTCATTCTGAGAGGGGGTTAAAGTAAGGAGACCCACTTTTTCCTAAGCTTTTTATTATTACGACTGAGGTGCTTTCGAAGGGGTTGAATGTAGTCACGGTCTCTACAAGGAATATGCAATTCCTCTCTACATTAATCATTTTTTATATGCAGATGACACCATATTATTTACCTCAGCTGATGATGATTCCTTGCACTTAATTATGGGCGTCTTGACTTCATGATTCGGTGGCCGTCGATGATGTTAAGAAGGTTGAGAGGATCACTCATATTTAAAAATCCTTTTCTTTTTACTTACCTTGGTTGCCCTATTTTTTATGGAAGAAGAAACAAGATTTATTATGAAATTTTGGTGGAGAAAGTGGCTTCAAAAATTCATAGTTGGAGTGCCAAGATGCTTTCTTTTAAAGGTAGAGCTATCCTCATCAAGCATGTGCTACAGAGCATGCCAATTCATATGTTGTCAGCTTTGCATCCACTTGATTGTGTGCTCCATCAGTTGCACAGATTGTTTGCCAAATTTTTGTGGGGCAATTTTCAAGAGGGCTCGCGCAGACATTGGACTTCCTAGAAGAATTTATGTGTGCCGCATGATGAAGGAGGTATGGATTTCAGATCTCTTTTTGATATTTCTAATGCTTTATTTGCCAAACTTTGGTGGAATTTTAGGACTAAACTATTGGAATTATTTATTTAAATATGGACTTAATATTAACTTATTTATTCGATTTTAGAAAACAGGCTAATTGTGAATAGTTGGTGAACAATACATATGCCACATATTTGTGGATTCCATGATGGGCTTATATTGTTTCCTGTATAGGTGTAGGATGGCAATAATATAAGCCTGTTGATATACCTGTGGGAATATTATGGGTGGACCCATTAGATTAAGGCTTTTAAGTATATATATATATTTGAGGCTAGGTCTTCTCTCCTGTCTTAATCTGTTGTAGGCAACTTCTCATTAAGCTGTCAGTTCTAATAAGCCTAAGGACAGGAATGACTCAGCCTGGTTCGTCTTCCGTTGTTGTGCTGCTGCTATGATGGATAAAGGTATGTCATTTTCCTTGCATCTTTATTCGTTCACTAGGTGTTTTTGATCTATGTGATTGTATGATGTTTTATAATTAATGTACAATTGGTATTAGAGCTAATCACATAGATCTAGAATTCTATTGTTGTTAATGTAAGATGTTGAAATAATTATGATCTGCATCGTGGTTGTGTTGGCAAATCAATTCCTAAATAGAATTTTGAGTTCCGCTCCTTCTTGGTTCTGTTTTAGTTACGATGCGCGTGAATTTCTCTAGCGAAATAATATTCAAAGAATCAAAACTCAGCTTCGTGTGTCTACAACTATATTTTATACTTTGTGTAATTGAGTAGCATACCTGACTATTAGTTGCCTTGTTCTGTTGTTAACAATATTTGAGATCCCATTGGTGTGGTACTGCCCGATCACCCATGTGTATATAATTTTCTTTTTTCAAAAAAATAAAAAAATAAAAAAAGAATACCAAGAAAAAAAAAGAAAAAAAAAGGATCTTGTCTCTAAATTATAGCAGTAGCGCGAGGTTAATCTTCGGTGAGAGTATTATGTTCATGACATCTAATGCTGCATGGAATCTGAAACACATAATGAAAGAAATTTAATAGGGACTCAAGTTAGTTTCATAATACTTTTATTTCCTTGGTTCTTTAGAATCAACTTTTGTCTTTTTATGGTAAAACTCAATCATCAACTTGATTTAAGTCTCTATTGTTTTGACACTGATAAATTCTTATATTGTATGATCTCTTCCACATGGTCTTGTGTATGAATCAACTGGTTTTTTTTCCACAATGAAGAGTGGTTACACGCTTTCAAATTATTATCTTTATGTTTAGACACCATAGTGTATTCAATTAGTAGCATATTGCTTTTATTCCACTAGGATAGATAAATTCAGAATACCGATCATAAGTACATGTCAAAATACTTCAACTCATGAAATCATACGAGATTTGTTGATATTGTATAGTATGTATAATGATATTGTGCACACGTGTTGTGACGTGTGTGCTAAGCAATGATGTGTTTTGGTTGAACTTGTTTTGTTAATTGAGGTACTATCGCATGCAGTAGCTAATTCTCTCGAGACAACAAAATTTAAATGACATGAGTAATGTGTTCGTTTTTTTGGAACTACTATGAGAATTTAGTATGATTATATGGTTTAGTTTTTAACTTGACATAGGATTGCTCATGGAGGAATTTTTTTCATTAAATATGTGAATGTGTTTGGGTAGAGGTGATAAAGTCCTATTAGATTTGTACTTCTTGTTCTATTAAAACTAAATTGAACATGAAGCATATTTAGACTTATTAAATTATATGGTTAACTGATCCAGAGATATTAATCAATCGTATATAAATGGGTGTCCTTCTAACTATCAAGATATTGTTAGCTCGAGACCTTGTGAATTAGTTGCGCACGTTTAAATCTTTTATCGTATACAAAACTTGATTTTCTCAATACGTTTAAAGGTTGAAAATTTGCATAATGGTCATGGTACTTATTTGTTTGAAGAGTACTAAACTCCCTTTTTTTTTTTTTCTAATAATACTCAATTGATTAAATTTAATAAAACTATGAAGATCTGGAGTTGATATAAGGGGAAAAAGAAAAATCAATTGAAAAATGATTCCTCGTAAGGAAGTCACGGGTTATTATAATTGGATTGATGTGTTTAAATCATAGTTCACAAAAGTATGACAATCTCCGTGCATATTTTTTTAAGACTATGCTTGATTTAATGCATAAGTTCTTGAGATACTTTTTTGTCTTGGAAGCTAACTTGCTGGCGATACTTTCACATGAAAAAATATTTATTCGGCGTTCTTCATAATATGGTACACGATAACTTATTCAAGCTTCCTATTTCTTTTGAAAATATTTGTGATATTTGTTTGAGCATTCATCTCGAGTTATGCCCCTCTAATTTGAAGTCATTAAGAGGAAGAATCATTTTTTCATTATGATATTGAAGAGTATAATATTACATTAAAGAGATTATATTGTTTCAATCCTTATATTATGAGTATGTCTACGAGGGTTTTGTCATCACATTAAGAGTTGTAGTTCATTTCATGTGACATTATCCTATTTGTGCTTTCATAATATTGAAAGCTTGTTGAATTTGATTAAGGTGACATGATTTATTGAAATTTAATTACCGACAGATGGAAGTATAGTTTGGGATGAGAGATCTAAGGGATGCGATACACCATTCGATCCTAGAGATGAATATCTCCTGTTGAGGATCTATCAACATAAATATCATTTCGTATGCTTGGGCAAAATTTTTGTATATCCCTAATTGAATTAGTTTTGTGGATTGAAGTGAATAATGTGCACCAAAGTGGCGTATTTGCTTTAGTCTTGCGAGGCTTTTTCATTCTGCGCATTATGAGATTTCACTAGATTATTATATACAATAGACTTCCCAAAGGGGATTATCGTGTGTTTTAATTTTGTGGTGGGCGTGAGGCCCCCAAAGGAAATTTTTTAGTTTAGTAAATCTATCTGCCAAAAGGGATTAGGTTTCTAATACTAAGATGTTTTCTCGTTACCTGCCCAAAGGGGGTAACACTGTGAAGGCTCACATTATTTGTCCAGGGTCACCTCATACCACATTTGTCATTATTTTTCATTTGCTCAAAATTGAAGTATGAGCCTGAGAAAAGAAAGTATTTTAGTTTGGTAAATCTGTCTGCCCAAAGGGGATAAATTTTCTAATATTGAAGTATTTTCTCGTTACCTGCCCAAAGGAATAATATTGTAACGGCTCGTATTAATATCACCAATAGAGTTTTCTTAATATATTGATGTGAGACATAGTCTTGAATTTTGCCCTAACACTGTGGACATAAACCTTGCTTTTTCGGTCAATTTTTTATAACCTACTTGAGTTGAAAAGGTTTTATTAATACTAGAGAAATATGTGCTTTCTTAGTTATTGATAATTAAAATAGTGTTCGTTGAACTTATTTGATATCTATAACCTTCTGTTATTTTACTAAAGATGATTTGACATCATAATTCGTTAATATTTGATTGTGTTGAAAGACTCATTATTGATATTATGATAAACATAAAATTATCTAGTTAGCATTATTTCTTTTGAGAACCTTATGAGAAATATTTGACTATCCCTAAATTCTTCATAACCTAGCCTATATGTAGGTAATTCTTTATTGTGTGTCATTAAATAGCGGACTATATATACATAATGCTTATAAATAAAAAATAAGAGAGTTTTAATTTCAAGAAGTCAATGTTGATAAACTCCCTAATTGATTTGGTTGGTGTGACTCCCTTTCTGTTGTTGTAAAGCTCTCAACTATGTTGATAAAGAGTTTTGTAATAATATAATATCTAGTGTATACACGATTTTATCATGTTACATGTCGTGGTTTAAATATTTGTTATATGGGTGAAAACATATATCATTTTCTTTATGACATAATATATTGATTTTGGTCAATGCATAATTTTTAAATTCATTGCGTGACTATAAAATATACAAGATCTTTTTCTTTTGAAAACTCATGATAAAAAATTTAAAAAATAAATCTTGATTTCTCAAGAGAAAAATTTTTATGAAGAAAAATTGAAGTATAATTTTTGCTAAGAGTATTCATATATATTACTTTTATGAGCTAAAATTATATTTATGTGACATTACTATTGAAAAAACATCTTAGGTTCTTCTGGAGTTTAAGTCATTCTTAAAGTTTTAATGGATTTGTTAAACAATGGGAGTAAATTTATATTTATTACTACATTTGTGTAGGTTATATTGTTTAATTTAATCTCATTTATAAATCATGGCAATACAATTCAATTTTATAATGGTTAAAAGATGAGAATGATATTAGTTGTATATGCTGAAAGAAAAAAATATTAGTTGTATTTGGTTAGTGTTTATCAAATGCTCGACTATTTTAAAAGCTTTAGCAAATAAATATAAGTGCGTAAATTCATTATGAAAAAACTCTTGATTATGTGTTTATCGTTGTCTGGATGATTAAGATATCATATAACACTTGAATTTTGATTGAGTCCATGAATATAATTTGAAATGATATTATCAAGAGTATCGACAGATGTTTGGTTGTGTCACATTTCTTGATTGTCTCTTTCATTTAATATTATCTCAGTAATGTTTATTTATTAATTAAATGATCAATTTGCTTAATTTATGATTAAAAAAACATTCTTATGTATATTATAAAGAAGTCATACTAATCAATATATCATAATCTGATTGACTTCTTTAATGTTGTGGGTGCATTTTTATTTATGAAATGTTAAGCTGGCAATTGTTGATATTGTATCATTTAAGAGCATATGACTAATAACTACATATCTTCGTAGTGAGTATATCATGTACTTAAAGAAAATTTAATTACATGACTTGACACCATTAGTCAGAAAATTAAGAGGTGAAGAAGACTCAATCAATGTCATGTTTCTTATTACTTTATTTGTTTGTTCAAGTATTTGAACTATGATTGTTATTTGTAATGTTAGAGTCTAACGTATGCCTTGATCAGTGGGATTCTCTTTTATTTGGTATATACTTCCCTTAAATATTTGTTATAACTATTTGGTAACAGACATCTTTGATACATGATGATAGTTAAATGTGTTATACATGTTTATGTGGGTTGATCTGTATTGACAAATGATGATGCCTATAAAATCTTAATATTTTTTGTCTTATGTGGTAGGTATGTCTCATATTGATAAGATCATGGTGTGCCATCATTTGATCTTTTATAGAGACATATAGGACATATTGTTTATGCCTTGGGGATTTTCTTGGCTGTTGCACATTATGATTAGTTGCACATGTTGAGCCTCGAAAATTATGATTTTTTGGCGGGGCACATATTGTCTAGTTCCTCATGTGTTGGAATAGAAAATCTGTTGACGATTTTATAAGTGGTGCGCATGTTGTTTGGTCGCCCAATGTTGTTTATGAAAAATCGTTTGGAAGACCGGCAATGAAATAATCTTGTTTTTGGAGTCCATGTTGACTATTTCTTGCTACACTACCACACCTTTAGGTCTGTCAGCAAGATTTCAATGTTTGTGATTGTGGACTAGTCTTGTGTCTCCCTATGGGGGTACTTTCATGGCGAATAAGTACGGTAAGAAGTTACATATGACTATTGTACCTTTCAAGCAAGGGTCATACGTGTGGCGGAAAATGTTGATTGCACAAGCTATTATTGATCATGAGATACTATGGCAACCAAAGAAAGGGAATGCACATTTTGGTGGACGAGTGTCCTTTATATTTTATTGTGCCTTACCGCTTTGATTGTGATTTGTGGTACAATAGGGTGAAAAATATGGTCCTAAATGGTCATTGGAATGAAGAACTTTTTTACCAACTTTTGCCAAATGATATTGCTTCTCATATTGTTGATAATGTTAGATTGGGCAGGGATGTCGATCAAAGTGACAAGGCATGGTGGTGTCTTACTTCAAATGGAATTTTATCGGTAAGTAGTGCATGAAAATATGTCCGGTATAAGTTGCCCAAGGTGAATGTTTCCAAGTTTATTTGGTGTAAGGGGATCCCAATAAAGATATCATTTATGATGTGGAGATTGTGGGAATTTAAACTTCCACTTGATGAGGAGTTGAAAAAGATGGGTTACCATTTTACTTCTAGGTGTGCATACTGTGAAAATACTAGTATAGAGACGAGGTAACATGTCTTCTTTACTATTCCGATTGCTAGGCGTTTGGGGATTTTTTTTTGTTGCAGGGGGTTGGTTTTAATATGTACGTGTATACATTGGCGGAAGCATGTTTTTAATGGTGGAAGCAGTGGTCTAGACCTTGGATTCAAGCTACATATCACAATTTTATCTTTTATTGTTTGGACTTTATGGAAAAAGATAAATGTTATCCTTCTTGGAGGTATTGTCTCTTTTACTAGAATGATTTATGAGGTCTCTCACCATGTTTATTTGTTCACTAAATCCCGATCTTCTTGGATTCAAATTCAAAATGATGGTCGGCCTCATGTTGTCCGCACTTTGCAAAGTTGTCTGCCTACATTTAGGTATATTAGAGTAGCTTGGGAGAAGCCATTAGAGGGTTATTTTAAATGTAAAATGGATGGTTCTGATCATGGTAATCCTGGCCCGAGTTCAATTGGTTTTTGCATTAGAAATTGTGAAGGAAATATGATTTTTTCTTATGCAAAGCAAATTGGGGAACAAACTAATATTGTAGCTGAAGCAATGGCAATATTGGAGGCCATGAAGTATCGTGTTGCTAATAGCTTTGGTCTTATCTTGATTGAGACTGATTCCATGTTACTGAAGAATGTTATTGAAGGTAAATAGCCAAATTTATGGTCTATTGTTGCTTTGATTGATGAAATTATGTACTTGAAGGGACAAGGAATTTTCAGTTTTGCTCATACGTATAAGGAAGGTAACAAACTAGCTGACTATGTTGCAAACATTGCTTATGAGCTGCCTGAAGTAAGCTTTAGCTCATTCAATGAGCTCCCTGTACAAGCAAGGACCTTGGTGAATCTTGACAAGTCACATTGTAGTTCCATTCGTGCAAGGTCAGTGAAGAAGGGATGTTGACATTTAAAGGATACGAGTGGAATTGAGGAGATATGAATTAATGGTTGCGATGGAGAAGCTGGAGGAAGTAGGGTCTATTCACTATGGTCAAAGCCTTTGGGTGGAGATCATGGTGAATTTTTACTCTAACAAAGTGTTCTTTTTTGCAGGTTTTAATATCAATATCTTTCAAGACTGGAGTGGATATAATTTTTTGATGATGATGTTACATTACATTGTTTCCGGGACTTACACTCTTGCAGGTTATACAATGTGCGTTGTTTCTTATTCTTTTATCACAGTTTGGCGAGGAGATTGTGGTATCAATATAGGATTACAAAGGGAGCAGCTGGGACGTTGTGGCTTCTTGAGGCAATGGATGTATTGTTTAGGTGTGACATGTTTTATCTCGCTAGGACAAAAGATGCCCGTTAACCTGCTTGTTAAGGCGAGCATATTGCTGCGCTTCATTGCCAATTTTTTCGAGTGTTGAACCCCAAAAAATTAACCCCGAAGGGCTAAAATTTAGGAATATCGACAGGATGGACTAACTCTTTTGGAGTTTTTTGGAGTCGCCACCCAATTTAAGAAAAAAATAGGAACCAAATTAAACAAATGCGTGCAAACCTCCATTTTTGGAAAAAAGACAGTCTTTTCAGAGATTCTAAAGGTAAGAGGTTTTGCTAATTTCGAAAGAAGGTTTTTAAGGCACTTTCGAAATTCCGTTAAAAACGGTTAATCCGACAGGTTTCCAAAATATTTGCAAGTGCTATTTATGCGCTTTTTTCTAAAAATATTAATTGAACTATTAATTAATTCAACTAATTAAATTTAGCAAGTTCTCAAAAGATTTGCAATTTATTTAAAAGCTTTAATTATTTTTCAAATAAAATAGAATAAAATAAAAGCGCATTTTCTTTTGAAAAAAGGAACGATTTGATCGTCCTAATTTCTTTGCCAACTTGTATGTGATGGCACATAAATGGCACTTGCTTAATTTCAACTTTAAAATCCGAGTATCTCATCATAAGATGGAACTTAGATTTCAAGTCGCTTTTTGCAAAATTGTTTCGGGACATTTAGAAGTTAATTTAAACTTCTTTATAACTTTTGACTTTTTAAAAAAAACTACTTCGTATCAATAAGATTGAAGTGTTTTCTTATAGTCACTTATTAATTGGTTTTGAAAATTTACAAAATTTTGTCCGCATTTGCTTAAATGGGCTGATTTGCAATAAATTAAATAGCGACTTCAAAATAAAGGATAATGAACATAAAAGTAAAACAATCGTTCAGACAAATCAAATATATAATAATAAATAAAGTATTTTACATATTCATTTACATAAATATCCTAAAGAAAAGGAAGGCAAAGTTAAAGATAGAACCCGGGAATGCAACTCATAATTTAAGCCTTGATAGCAGCGCGTTGACAGGATCTCGAAATCACGCAAAAGATATGAAATAGCCCACATAAGCTTGATTCCCCAAAAGGTGGGTTGAGTTTTAGAACTCGTTGTAATTCCGATCGCATTTCATATAAAGAAAGAAAGTAACGAACATTACCGCATGACCATATTTCAACAAAAAGGGCGAAGCAAAGCTGTAATTTGTACTAATGACTTTCAAGCTCAGTGACTTATCTTATCAAAAACAACAAAAATTGATTGAATGACGGGATTAAAGAACCAACTAGGATCTAATGTCATGCAAACGGTGGAAATCAAAAACTATGCTAGCATTTTAATCCTCTTACTGGAAACATCCACACTAATATCTTTTTGGAAGAACTAGGCCAAAACGTAATGCTTCTTTGTTACATCAACTGTCTTCAAATTGGACACATTTGAACAGTACATTTTTGCAACCTACTTACTATTAAGATAAACTATTCCTTTATTCAAGACTTGCAAATAAATTTGGAATATCAAAACAAGTATATGAGAATACTTTAGATCCAGTAAAAGAACTAATTTACCCACTTGCCAATGAAATTTCCTAGATTCAATACTTTAAGCAGAGGCTAAGCACATTTCTTAAAACCATTTTACCATCAAAGACTATGCATAAAAAATGGAAACGAGCTATATGAATTTAAATAGTACAAACTTGCTGGTGAACAAAATAAATGATGTATTTTAAAACTAACACCTTCAATTCCAGGGAGAAGTAAATGAAAAAGAAGGTGAACTTTAAAAGAGACATCCTAGTACAGATTAACTGTATGTTCTACTTGGAGATTTTCGTAGGACTTCACCTTGATGACATTTGACAGAAAAGAAGTATAGGAACTAAAAAAAAGATTGTTAGTGATAACCTCATCGGTGTCTTAGGAAGGCAACTGGTCATCTATACCAGGCAACTAACAATTTTAACAGCTTTGCTTCACATTTTATCCTAACACAATGGTAGAATTCTTCTGCTCAACAATATTCAATGTACTATGTGTTGAAGTCTGCTTTGAAAAAGATATAACACCATTACAATTAAAGAAAGACTGAACAATAACCAAAGACAATAGAACAAGTCACAACATCAGGACAATTCAAGAACAACATCAGCTGAACCACCAGAACCTACAACTAGACCAAACAGACTACCAGCACACACCTAGGCCTCTTAAGCTCCTCTATACTAACCTGGACCAACAACACACACAGACAACCTGACCAGGACCTGCAGCTAGCTGAAACCAATTTTATCAACCTACATCTAAATGAGAAGCAGCAAAACCAACTCTGAAATCAGACGCCATGATCCTCTACTACTATTTCTTGGACAAAACTTTTCATACCCTGCAATAACAAGAACTAGCACTGGCTCACAACTGCAACCTGCAACCCCTCTCAACTCCTTGAATAACACCAGACTAACAACTACTGAACTACTGCGACTCCACCAAACCAGGAAACTAAAACAAACCCTTTGATTGAACCCGCTGGATCCCTACAAACCAAAGCCAAAGATACCAGCTTTCAAGAACTCAGACCATCTACACAGCCTCTTGACTAAACCCTACACTTGTAGCATCACACAGGATCTTGGATTTCTCCCCACTGCCCAGAGCCTCCAAATAATCTCTACTCCTAAGCTTCAAAGCAAATTCCAGAAATAGGGAAACAACCCCTCTCAACTCTATGCCTCACACACCAACATCCCTGAGAACTTGATCCAAAACAAACCCTCAAACACCTGCAAACTAGCCAGAACCCCTACTATTCTCTCCTTTACATCACTTCATTCAGCAAAACTCCAATCACCAATAAATCCCAGGAAACTAATGCAAGTACTGAACAGATAACAAGATTTTAATTTAAATATCATACAAGAATAAAAATTGAACCTTTACACCATTCTCAATTAGATTTAATAACTTAATGGCATTTCAATAATCTGTGGTTTGTGATCAATTCTGAGCAGTTTATAAACTCTACCAAACATGTAGCTATTAAAACTGATAAAACCCAAGTAAAAGTTGAAATGTTACCTGCTGCAGGGCAGTGAACTAGAAGCGAAGGATCCGAGAAGAAATGCGACTATATCACTAAAGTGCTTAAGGAGTAAAGGGCCAAAAGAGACAATTTAGAACAAATGGGTAGGCTCGGGGTGTGGGTACCAATAGAAAGGATCAAAGAAATCACAACAACAATTTTTCCAAGGTATATATGTAAGGGTAGGCTAACAAAAAGAAGGCCTAGTATCATTTCCCAACTAGAGCAAACCTAGGATTTCGCTTTGCACACACACGGGGCAAGTTCTAGACATTAACATGCAACATGGAGTAAATAAGAACATGCCTCACAACACACATTGCACATGATCCACACAAAAAGATTCCATCAACAACTCTCAATCAAGCATCTAGAGTGCAACTTGTGGAAATTTAAGCACTAATGCACAAAGGTTCACAATCAAGTCAAGCAAGCGGACTCAAGCATCTCAAGGGGGTCGTTCCAATTTTTTCCTAGGCATGCATCACAATTAAAACCCAAGGACACCACAAATAGCACATGCAATCAAGTCCAAGTCCACCGGTATCAAACAAATCAAAGGCACCTAGCATTCTACCTTTTTCCTACGTCTAGGGTCACCTATAACTAACTACTCTAATCCTAAAAAAAACAAAAAAAAAACTACCCGGTTCAAAGGTCTACCCGTGGAAAAGAACCGCGGTCATAAGAAAAACCACGGGGTGGATGACATGTACCACTAATAAAACTAAAAGGAAAATCTTTTTGGAATTTTTCATTGGTTTTCTAATTTTTTCAATTTTTTCATATATTAAAGCAAGAAACAAATCAAAACAAAGTCAAGTGACAAAAGAAAAATCCTAACGGTACATGCATCCATAACCTCAAAAATAAGGGAGAGTTCCCCACCCCACACTTAAACTAAGCAATGTCCTCAGTGCGAAAAATAAGCAAGTGCAAGGTAAAGAAAACTTCCCTGAAGATTGTAGTCCTTGGTGCTAGCATCCTCCAAGCTTCATGAGGTACTCAGACTTCCCCCATCACGTCATCAATATTAGGCAAGGGTGAGGACACCCCACACTTAGCCTCGACATTACATGAACCTGCAATCCAAGGAAAAACAACAACTACATGACACTATAAATGAAATAATACAAGTACAAACTCGGGTTGCCTCCCGAGAAGCGCCTTAGTTAACGTCGTGGCACGACGACACTTTTAGCTCACTTCCAGTATTTACGTCTTCTCTTCTTACGCCGAACCTTTGCCTTTTTCCTTTCTTTGAGAGACCCCAACTTCAACTTCACATGTGGTTCACTTCCATGTTCTTGACTGACACATTCAATCATAGAGCACTCTTCAATTTTAGCTATGTGCTCCTTCTCATTATACACCTTGAAAGTAACCTTTTCACCATGCGCTCTAACAGTCATCTCACCCAGCTCCATGTCAATAATTGCCTTCGAGGTGACTAAGAATGGTCTCCCCAAAATGATTGGAGCTTCTCGGTCCTCTTCATAATCTAGGACTACAAAATCAGCAGAGAATGTAAATTTACCAACTTTTATCAACACATCCTCCAACTTACCCTCAGGGTGAGTGAGTGATCCATCCGCCATCTTGAGAGTAACTGAAGAGGGCTTGATTTCTCCTAGCCCTAACCTTTTGCAAACAGACAGAGGCATCAAATTTATGCTCGCACCCAGATCACACAAGGCACCAGTGATACTATGTCCTCCAATGGTACAAGGAATAGTAAACTTCCCAGGATCTTGAAGTTTTGGAGGTAGCTTGCTCAAGATTGTGCTACACTCTTCAACTAACTCAACTGAATCTATCTCTTGAGGCTTTTTCCTCTTGACTAAAATCTCTTTTAAAAACTTCACAAAGGATGGCATCAATTCAAACACATCAGTCAAAGGAATATTAACATGAAGTTCTTTCAGCATACTCACAAATTTTTGATACTGAGCCAAATCCTTCGGTGGTATAAGCCTCTGCGGGAATGGTGGAGGTGGCCTAGGTGCCTCCTTTATTTCTTCTTTCTTCTTCACCTTCTCCACTTTTTCAACTTTTTCTATTTCAGCTCTCTCTTCAGACTTGGCCATCAGCTCTCCACCTTCAATTAAGGTCACTGCAAGACATTGTTCAGGCTCTTTTTTAACAGTGCTTCTTTCTCCCACCAACTGTCCCAACTGGTGCTCCAAATTCTTTTGAGCATTGGCAAGATCATGTATGGCTTGTGCATGGGCTGCAGTGTCAGCTATCATTCTCTGCTGGCCTGCCATTATTTGTTTTAGCATATCTTCAACTGAACTGCTAACCTGCTGTGGTGGAGCTGGAAGTGGGTGGTAATTATTCGGGGCTCTCGTATTGCTTTGATAATACCCATTACCAAACTGGTTTTGACTCTGCAGCCTGTTTTGATTACCCACGTAATAAACTGACTCTGGATTAGAAGAGCAAACCTCTGTAGCATGGTCTTGACCACAAACCTCACAAAAGCTCTGGAGTTGTTGCACTGGAGCCACTGGTTGCTGAGCCTTTTGCAGAGCTAACTTGCTAATTTGATTGGAAATAGCATCCATCCTCGCCCTTAGCTCTGAAACTGCATCTAACTGAAGTACCCCTGCAGGTTTCTGCGTAATAGCTCTACCATCTCCCTGCCAATCAGGATTGCTCTGCGAAAACTTGTCAAGTAAATCATAAATCTGATCAAAATTTAAGGCTAGTACTTGACCTCCAGCAGCAGCATCAACCACGATCTTAGTGTGTTGGTTCAACCCCTCAACAAAAGTGTGTGCAACAACCTCATTGGATTGGTTGTGGTGTGGACAATCTCTCAATAGAGCTTTGAATCGCTCCCAGGCTGAATACAAGGATTCTCCTTCTAACTGTCTGAAGGACATAATTTCGCTCCTCAGCCGGGCTGTCTTGGCAGACGGATAAAATTTAGCCAAGAACTTCGTAGCCAAATCCTCCCAAGTAGTGATAGACCCAGACTTTTCAGCCTTTAACCACTTCTTTGCTGCCCCAATCAGTGAAAACGGGAACAACGTCAAGCGAACATAATCAGTAGGAACACCCGCTGGTGTATAAGTATCACTGATCTCCAGAAAGTTCTGAATGTGTTGCTGCGGATCCTCATGAAGTAATCCACCATATTGTCCAGTCACATGCAGCAACTGAATCATGCTGGACTTAATCTCAAATCCCCCGGTGATAGCGGGCTTAACTATGCTCGATGCTACTCCCTCCAGGCTGGGGAGAGCAACATCTCGCACAGCTAAAGCTTGGTCTTCTGCCATTCCTGTAGGTAAAGATCGAGCAGGACCTAATACCTAAAACAGCACAAAACTCAAAACAAAAATTAAACCTGAATAGTAAGTAATAAACTGTTCAAAAAGAAATCAGTCAATAATTAGTCCCCGGCAACGGCGTCAAAAACTTGTTGCTCCCAACGCACACGCAAGTATACGTGGTCGACAAGTAATAAAGTGATAAGATGAGTATCGTTCCCACGAGGACTATGCAGACTGAATTCTAGCAAACAATTTATATAGACTATTCAGGGATCTTTTCCAATAGTGATGAGTTTATTAACTAAAGAACAGCAATTAAATGGTAGAAGTGAATTCAAACAATGGAGCAAGACTTGGTTGTTATCAGTAATAAGGAGACGATCCAGGGTCAGAGTTACGAACAATCCAGTTGAGTTATCCAATTGATTCCACTTCTTAAATCCCGGGTTACTAACTAACAGATTAAATGTACCCGTGAAAACCTTTCAGTTCTTCACGGTCTATGCAGGTTACTCCAATCCCTATATGTCTATGGGTTGAATCACGTGCACGCATTAACGAATTCTGTAATGAGTTAAACTAGGCGAGCAAGTATATGTCTATCCTACTCACAAATTGGTTCCCCGATGCCCGGGTTCACAAACTAGTCCTATTCTTTCTTATTACGTAATTAAATTCCCTCTTTCGAGTTCAATCTAAAAACCATAGATAATGCGTAATAATCGGGCCCTGACAATTACACAAGTGAAATCAAGAAAGAATAAGCAACCCGTTATGGGATTCAATTAATGGGAATCAATCTTCAAACATCAACCTTCATGTAATACTCTAACCCTAGAACGATAGATTTAGCTACGCATACTCATAATAACAACACAAGGAATTGATGTAATAATGAAATAATGATGTAATAGATTAATGAGAGGAAGAAAAACCCTTGTTCTTGATGTTATGAGCTCTCCAATTTGCTCCAAAGTCTGAACTCTTCTACAAAAACTAAGTAATAAACTATTTATAATGTTTCCAAACCCTTGGTAATAAGTTAGACCCAAAACTAGAAGGAATAGGGAGTAAAATCGCGCACAAGGGGCGCTACAACGGGCGCCCCGCGCCCCCGATCGCGCGAGCTTGGACAGAAGTCGCCAGATGTTTCACGCCATGGCCCCGCAGCGCGGAAGAAAACGCGCCAGTCCCTGCGCGCTATGGCCTGCGCGGCGCGTGGGGTATGGCGCCAGGCCAATTTCCTGATCCGTTTGCTCTTTTGCTCGCCCGTGTCGTGCCTTCGTGTGCTCGATCCAATCCTCAATCAAAATCCAATCTTTTCTTGCTCAATCATGCTCTTAAAAGCTCCAATTACATTGCACAACAACCTACATACGCACGACATAAAATCAGTGTAAAACTACATTCATAAACCATAAAACGAGCGAATAAGGTACTAAAACGTAAGGAAATATTAAGGAAATATAGGCATAAAATGCCAAACATCACGACACGAGCAAGGGCGATGACAAGTATAACAAAGCGACGACAGAGAAAGTGGTAGCAGTGACACTATACTCTTCTAGAATCCGAAAATTATCTCTTATTTATTGAAACTATCAACTGAATGTAAAAATTATCCAAGGTTTTTTAATGCTGCTGCCTTTATTCTCCTCTCTCCAAAAACTGAACCCCGCTTTAAATGAGATTTCCATCTGTTTTATATCCCCAAAAATTAGGGTTCTAGATTGTGAGAAATACCCAAACGACCCCCTCCAACGGCTCTAATTGGATAAGCTTGGTACGATCAAATGAGCTGGAATTTTTTTGGACTGATTCAGCTAGGTTTTTGGAGGGGAAATTTGGGTTATCGGGTTTGGGGTGAGGGAATTGGGTAAGCTGATTAGGGATTTCTGATTTTGGGGGTATTTTAAGTTATATTGGGATTTACACGGGTAGGCTAGACTTGGGGTTATGGCTTGCAATTTTAGCTACTTTATTGAAATTCAAATACTTATCCTTACTATTTTCAATTTTAGACTTAATTAATTTTTTTTACTTTCACAATAAATTATCAATTTTAAATAATTTTGGGTCAAAATTGGGTGTCAACAGCTGCCCCTCTTTACCCGGAAAAGGATGAAAGAGTTTTCAGGGTAAAGAAGTTGACGAAGAAACCAATTTTGTCACGATAAAGCTAAGGACTTTGATTCCAAGGATCTAAGTGCGAGGCTTATGGGCATGGCTGAACTTCGGTTTCCGAGTTGCCTATATATCTCGGGCTGAAAGAGAATTAGGCCATATGTAGTTCGACGACACTTAGATACGAAGACTCGCACGATTGACAGAAAAGACGCACGAATAGGAAAAAAACCAAACTGACACTCTAATCTGAAATGAAAGATTAGGAGACTTGCTTGTTCGAGTGCGATTCTTCAGATCCTCGTTGACGAATCTAGCTCATATTAACGATTGCCCCAGTTCACTGCTAAGAAAGAGTTCCACGTTGTGCTCCAAAATGCTGCTGCGGTGCTGCTAATATCATGTAATAAACTCGACAAACGGTAAGTGCGTAGCTGCAAATAAGACTTAATAAATGGAGTAAGAAATAGATAATGAATAAAATTTGTAGATGCTGGTTTCAATGCCAATGACAAGCTCGTCTCCAATCAACTAGAAGAAATCCGGCTTTGTGAGGCAAGATGACTTCAGGGCCATTGGTAGAAGCTTTAAATCATGAAGAGGCAATTTAAAAATAATTTTGGATTGCACTCCAACCAAAAGTAGGAATACGTCCGAAGTATTCACATTATCCTGCATGTCTTAACAAACTTATTAGCAACATAAGGTCATTAAAGTAGGTATAAGGAAATACGCCATAGAGGCATTCAAATGATTAACACCTTCGAGGTGATACAGATACGCTTATCGAAAGCGTGAACAAATAAAGACGCTTACCGGAAGCCTGAAATATAAAGACACTTATCGAAAGCGTAAACACATAAAGACGCTTACCGGAAGCATAAACACATAAAGACGCTTACCGGAAGCGTGAAATAAAGACGCTTATCGAAAGCGTAAACACATAAAGACGCTTACCGGAAGCGTGAAATATAAAGACGCTTATCGAAAGCGTAAACACATAAAGACGCTTACCGGAAGCGTGAAATAAAAAGACACTTATCGAAAGCGTAAACACATAAAGACGCTTACTGGAAGCGTGAAATAAAGACGCTTATCGAAAGCGTAAACACATAAAGACGCTTACCGGAAGCGTGAAATATAAAGACGCTTATCAAAAGCGTAAACACATAAAGACGCTTACAGGAAGCGTGAAATAAAAAGACGCTTATCGAAAGCGTAAACACATAAAGACGCTTACCGGAAGCGTTAAATAAAGACGCTTATCGAAAGCATAAATACTTAAAGACGCTTACCGGAAGCGTGAAATAAAGACGCTTATCGAAAGCGTAAACACATAAAGACGCTTACCGGAAGCGTGAAATATAAAGACGCTTATCGAAAGCATAAATACATAAAAAGACGCTTACCGGAAGCGTGAAATAAGGACGCTTATCGAAAGCGTAAATACATAAAGACGCTTACCGGAAGCGTGAAATATAAAGACGCTTATCGAAAGCGTAAACACATAAAGACGCTTACCGGAAGCGTGAAATAAAAAGACCGCTTATCGAAAGCGTAAACACATAAAGACGCTTACCGGAAGCGTGAAATAAAGACGCTTATCGAAAGCGTAAACACATAAAGACGCTCACCAGAAGCGTGAAATAAAGACGCTTATCAAAAGCGTAAACACATAAAGACGCTTACCGGAAGCGTGAAATAAAGACGCTTATCGAAAGCGTAAACACATAAAGACGCTTACCGGAAGCGTGAAATAAAGACGCTTCTCAAAAGCGTGGAATATAATGACGCTTGCACTCTTTGAACTCTTCCATGGAGGAATGGCCTTGACTAAAAAACAAAGCGAGCCCCCAGGATTGGTAATATCTGTAAATCATAAAAAGAAATGGAATGTTAGTAAGTGTTTTCGTAAAGCGAATGAGAAATGAAACGGATATGTTTAACTATTTGCAATAATCATAGGAAATAGAAATGCCGCCTTTCGGCAATGACTCATGATCGAGTCTCCCGTTTTCTACGGTAGGCTTCCCCACAATAGCGCCTTCGATTGTTTACAATAGACTTGATGTTGATACTTGTAAAATAAATGGTAGAATAGCCTGCAAAATAAAGTTGTCATTAAATTCATATAGACAGGAAAATGTCAATGATAAAGGAGATATAAAGTGAGAGTTTAAGCCGTCTGGCTTATATTTGGTGAAGCCATAAAGAGTTGAGTGTTATCCTTGAGAAAAAATGAGTTAATGCTTAATTCCTGCAAAGTCTAAAGTAAAGTTGTCAATAAAGTAATAAAGTTTTGATTTTGCAAGGGCAGAATTAGAGAGAGAAAAAAGATCGTTTTTGCGTATGCAATGAGTCAGAAAACGCCTCCAATCTCGGTCAGTTATCTTGGTAACATTGTTCAATGTGTATGACAAATACTCTATGAGGAATTGATAGTTGCTAGTTTCCTCATCTTGTTGCTTTGAAATTCCTGCACTCAAAGAAAAATCGTTAGTTTTGGGAGGGAGGGGGGAGCGTTTGATTCATGCTGACTCGAGCCTTCATCCTTCAACCGCTTACTTCTTCTCTCTTTGTCTAGATTTGCGATCCGTCTTTTGAGACTTGGTCAATTTATCTTTGTCAAGCAATACAGCTTTTTGCAAAATCTGCCCCAGTTATGATCTTTCAAATCTTCAACTTGCCTTGCAAAATTTGCCCCAGTTATGATCCCCTGAATCTTCAACTTATTTTGCAAAATTTGCCCCAGTTATGATCCCCTGAATCTTCAACTTATTTTGCAAAATTTGCCCCAGTTGCTATCTTTCAAATCTTCAAATTATCTTGCAAAATTGCCCCAGTTGCTTGCCTTAGGGGAGACTGGAAATTTTAATATTATAGAGTCGAACCCGTTAAGAGCGCCTACGTATCCCTCCACAGGAATCAGACTGTGCGTAGTTCTGCTTACATAAAGTTTTGGGGAATATGGCAATCTAAGTGCGAAGCCGAATCCGAATTGGAATGCCTACACATCTGCCCAGATGCGTAGTTCAGAATTACATCATCAAAGATAAACAAACCTTGCATTACAATAATCTGATCGAGTCCGATGTGGATTGCTTACTTATCCTGTTGCCATTCCAGGAATCATACCAAAAGTAGTTCAAAATTACATAAAAGAGGAAATAGGGGAATCCTACGCTAGTGTAACCGAGCTCTATGTGAGTTGCTTACGTATCCCGCCTGGGGAATCAGGTTACGCGTAGTTCGCATTACAATCAAAATTACATGGAAATGAGAAAAAATATTTTCTTGAGGCAAAATGATAAATTTTTAACCAGCATGATTCGGGGCCTCAATCTGAATCGAAATTTTGCAAAGTGCTTTTAGTTCACAGCCAAGTCTCCTGCGTTGGTTCACTCAGCTGGATTGTATTGTCTTCAATCAAATCTTGGATTTTATGTTTAAGAAGGACACATTCCTCAGTGTCGTGCTTTGCAAATTCTGCATTGTAAGCACAATACTTGGTCCCAACAACACATCCTGGGGGAGGGTCAAACGTACCATCTCCTGCTAAAGGGTTTAGCACTCCCATATCCTTTAATCTTTCATGCAGTTGAGCTTGTGGTTCACCTAAAGAAGTGAATTTTCGGCGCTGTCTCTTTTCATATTTGGGACGAGACCCTGCTGGCATAGACTGACGGGCTACATGTAACTGGTGTTGTTGAGGGTAATTGTATGCTTACGGTTGTGAATAAGGCTGATAAGCGGGTATTCTAGATTGATGGTAATTGGGTTGAGTATTGTAGACGGGATATGGAGCAGGTGGAATTTGATATTGACTTGGGTGAGTTGAGCATAGTGTGCTTTGGTGAGTGGGCTGGTTTGGTGAGTTTCTGAAGGTCGGCTTCTTGTTTGGCCTTTGGTCGATATCAGCCATATCAATACCAACTTCATCTTCCCTCTTTTTCTTCTTAAAATTGCCCATACCAGTCTGGATGACTTGCTTAACCCGTTCTTCAACCATCTCTCCCATCACAAGAAGTTCAGAATATGGTTTACCCATCATAGGGAGCAAGTGCATGTAATAAGAATCATCTTGAGCTCGGATGAAGTACTTTACCATGTCTTCCTCAGTCATTGGTAGTCGCACCCTTGCAGCCTGCTCACACCATCTCAGTGCGTATTCCCTAAAGGTTTCTGTTGGTTTCTTCTTCAGATTGGACAAGGTTATAAGGTCAGGAGCCATCTCGACATTGTACTCAAACTGCTTTGTAAAATCACTAGCTATGTTATCAAACTCACGCCACTTGCTTATATCCTGTCTTGCAAACCATTCAGCAGCAATACCTTCCAAACTATGACTGAAGAAGGCCATCAGAAGTTCCTCTTTACCTCCTGCAACCCTCATTCGGTTGAGATATTTGGTCAAATGAACAAATGGGTCACTATGACCATCATACATATCAAATTTTGGCACCTTAAACCCGGGAGGAAGAGTAACGTCAGGATATAGACAAAGATTGCGGTAGGAGATGCTTTGACGTCCTCTAGACACTTGCAAATCCTTGATGGATTGCTGCATGATTTTCATCGTTTGGATTATCTCCCCTTGCTCAACTGTCCTTCCCCGCTTTTCCACCGTTATGGGCACTTCACTTTGTGGCACATAGTTTGTGAAATACACGCTCTTACCATTGGGGTCATGCTCATAGTACTGGGCTTCGGGATGTCCTTGTCTTTGGTCATTGGCATTTTGAGGAACAACAGCCACAGAAATGGGTGCTTTAGATTGTGGAGGACGAGGAGTATCTTTGGCAGGTAAATATTAATAGTGAGGCAAGTTGTTCTGGTTAATGAATGCATTTGAGATGTTGTTAACTGCTGAAAGCATATGAATGACACTGGAATTTAAAGGCATGCTTGGATTAACAGTTTCAACATTGGGATTCAGAGTTGATAGTACCGCTGGCACGTTTCTGTGGCTCAGCCCTTTCATTCTTTCTAGTTCAACCTGCATACATTCAATCTGCTTAGCCATTCTAGCAATTTGTTCGTCAGGAACAACAACTGCTTGCTCATTAAAAGATGCAGGGATACCAGTCTGATCATTAGTCAAATCAGTCATTTTTTGCTTCACTTTGGATTAGACGCTTAACCAATTCGGGAGTCAAATCAAACTCTCTCTTTTGGGGGATAATCAAAACAAAAGGAAAAAAAATCAAAAGGTAACTATGTTAGTTTCCAGATCATTGGCAATTTTGCACACAATCACGTAGCGCGCGTCACGTAGCCCTTTGCATTTTAAACAAGTTTGACATGTGGCAATCACAATTAGTTGAGCGTAAATGAAAATGCGGGCATGTCCTACCCTGTAAGGTACCTCTTTGTGCTAGAGGTAAGCCTAATCGCGCAAACAAGTGGTAACGAAAAATAGTTCATGCCAGTTCTGAGCAATTCAGATTTAGAGTAAGCAACAATAACAATCATCTCTCCGCCTTGACACTGCAATTCCGTTATCCCAACTACCTTCCAAAAGTTGGTATCAACTAGAAATTCTAATACAGCTCATGCTCTCACAACATCTGCACAAAATTCTAAACCCAAATGCCTAAAACCTGAAACAATTCCCATGCACCTTTTGTAAACATCCACACTCCTCCAAGCACAACTCCCAATTATTTTATAATATCCGGGGGTGAGATTTCCAACTGCCTTCACAATGCCAGACTGCAAATCATAAAAGGTTCCAATTGACCTTTTACAAATAAAACCTCACTGGTCCTTGGCTTTGGTCAAGCCTCTCAGCTTCCTAGGTTTTGCAAGGCTCACAAACCTTGTTCATAGGGCTCCTCACTGGTCCTCGGCTTTAATCAAGCCTCTCAGTTTCCTAGGTAGCCAAGACCGCACTGGTCTTCAAGGAGGGATCCCATTGGTCGTTTATAGACATAGGGGCTTCACTCTCCTAGTATGCGACAAACATACTTCAATTATCATGAATGCAGCTGGACAGTCAACATAGGCCTGCACACACCCAAAGCCATTCACGAGAGGGACCCCACTGATCCTTTTAAAGATACCAGGGGCTTTGCCTATTAGATCTCACTACACCAGGCCATCTCCAAAACACAAACCAGCCAAATCTGCCTAACTTCCCCCGGACTGCAATTCTGTCTATGATCTCAATTCTGCTAAATTCTTCCATTTTCTGACCTAAAAGACAACGCAGGAGACAAAATTCCAAATATGATTTTGCTCAAAACATGGTTAGGACTGAGGATTCGTCATCACACAGCACATAATATGCATTGTCGTTGGATTTCAAGAACCCGCTGACGTAAGGGCGGTTTCCTAACTATGGAGGCGGTACCAAGGACCGGGTCCAGACTAAGGTGTAAATGCATGCATGCTCCTAAAAGCTCTGTCTAAGAGTGGGTTAACGGTTGAGGCTAACAGGTGAGTGGCAAGCGGCCTCGCAGTCGAATTACTCCCACGACAACCGCCGGTATACCAACTCTTCATAGGGTTCTTTAGTGGAAGAAAGTGCCGGTACGCATGAGCGTACCTCACGGATATTTGGGGTGAAAATGCAAGAGGTTCCCAGGAGTGGAGGAAGTATGAACGGAATGCCAGTTTATATGTGCGCAAATAAGAGTGTAGTGACATGCTTTCCGTGGCACACAAACAAACAGATACAATAAAGCAAAATAAATTAAGCATGCTAGTTGCAAATAATTGGAAACCTTTATGGTCAAAACCTTTATTGATCCCCAGCAGAGTCGCCATGCTGTTGAACCCCCAAAAAATTAACCCCGAAGGGCTAAAATTTAGGAATATCGACAGGATGGACTAACTCTTTTGGAGTTTTTTGGAGTCGCCACCCAATTTAAGGAAAATTAGGAACCAAATTAAACAAATGCGTGCAAAACTCCGTTTTTGGAAAAAAGGCAATCTTTTCAGAGATTCTAAAGGTAAGAGGTTTTGCTAATTTCGAAAGAAGGTTTTTAAGACACTTTCGAAATTCCGTTAAAAACGGTTAATCCGACAGGTTTCCAAAATATTTGCAAGTGCTATTTATGCGCTTGTTTATAAAAATAATTAATTGAACTATTAATTAATTCAACTAATTAAATTTAGCAAGTTCTCAAAAGATTTGTAATTTATTTAAAAGCTTTAATTATTTTTCAAATAAAATAGAATAAAATAAAAGCGCATTTTCTTTTGAAAAAAGGAACGATTTGATCGTCCTAATTTCTTTGCCAACTTGTATGTGATGGCAAATAAATGGCACTTGCTTAATTTCAACTTTAAAATCCGAGTATCTCATCATAAGATGGAACTTAGATTTCAAGTCGCTTTTTGCAAAGTTGTTTCGGGACATTTAGAAGTTAATTTAAACTTCTTTATAACTTTTGACTTTTTTAAAGAAACTACTTCGTATCAATAAGATAGAAGTGTTTTCTTATAGTCACTTATTAATTGGTTTTGAAAATTTACAAAATTTTGTCCGCATTTGCTTAAATGGGCTGATTTGCAATAAATTAAATAGCGACTTCAAAATAAACGATAATGAACATAAAAGTAAAACAATCGTTCAGACAAATCAAATATATAATAATAAATAAAGTATTTTACATATTCATTTACATAAATATCCTAAAGAAAAGGAAGGCAAAGTTAAAGATAGAACCCGGGAATGCAACTCATAATTTAAGCCTTGATAGCAGCGCGTTGACAGGATCTCGAAATCACGCAAAAGATATGAAATAGCCCACATAAGTCCCAAAAGGTGTGTTGAGTTTTAGAACTCGTTGCAATTCCGATCGCATTTCATATAAAGAAAAAAAGTAACGAACATTAGCAAATGACCATATTTCAACAAAAAGGGCGAAGCAAAGCTGTAATTTTTACTAATGGCTTTCAAGCTCAGTGACTTATCTTATCATAAACAACAACAATTGACGGAATGACGGGATTAAAGAACCAACTAGGATCTAATGTCATGCAAACGGTGGAAATCAAAAACTATGCTAGCATTTTAGTCCTCTTACTGGAAACATCCACACTAATATTTGTTTGGAAGAACTAGGCAAAAACGTAATGCTTCTCTGTTACATCAACTGTCTTCAAATTGGACACATTTGAACAGTACATTTTTGCACCTTACTTACTATTAAGATAAACTATTCCTTTATTCAAGACTTGCAAATAAATTTGAAATATCAAAACAAGTATATGAGAATACTTTAGATCCAGTAAACGAACTAATTTACCCACTTGCCAATGAAATTTCCTAGATTCAATACTTTAAGCAGAGGCTAAACACATTTCTTAAAACTATTTTACCATCAAAGACTATGCATAAAAAATGGAAACGAGCTATATGAATTTTAATAGTACAAACTTGCTGGTGAACAAATTAAATAATGTATTTTAAAACTAACACCTTCAATTCCAGGGAGAAGTAAATGAAAAAGAAGGTGAACTTTAAAAGAGACATCCTAGTACAGATTAACTGTATGTTCTACTTGGAGATTTTCGTAGGACTTCACCTTGATGACATTTGACAGAAAAGAAGTATAGGAACTAAAAAAAAGATTGTTAGTGATAGCCTCATCGGTGTCTTAGGAGTGCAACTGGTCATCTATATCAGGCAACTAACAATTTTAACAGCTTTGCTTCACATTTTATCCTAACACAATGTTAGAATTCTTCTGCTCAACAATATTCAATGTACTATGTGTTGAAGTCTGCTTTGAAAAAGATATAACACCATTACAATTAAAGAAAGACTGAACAATAACCAAAGACAATAGAACAAGTCACAACATCAGGACAATTCAAGAACAACATCAGCTGAACCACCAAAACCTACAACTAGACCAAACAGACTACCAGCACACACCTAGGCCTCTTAAGCTCCTCTATACTAACCTGGACCAACAACACACACAGACAACCTGACCAGGACCTGCAGCTAGCTGAAACCAATTTTATCAACCTACATCTAAATGAGAAGCAGCAAAATCAACTCTGAAATCAGACACCATCATCCTCTACTACTATTTCTTGGACAAAACTTTTCATACCCTGCAATAACAAGAACTAGCACTGGCTCACAACTGCAACCTGCAACCCCTCTCAACTCCTTGAATGACACCAGACTAACAACTACTGAACTACTGCGACTCCACCAAAACCAGGAAACTAAAACAAACCCTTTGATTGAACCCGCTGGATCCCTGCAAACCAAAACCAAAGATACCAGCTTTCAAGAACTCAGACCATCTCCTACACAGCCTCTTGACTAAACCCTACACTTGTAGCATCACACAGGATCCTGGACTTCTCCCCATTGCCCAGAGCCTCCAAATAATCTCTACTCCTAAGCTTTAAAGCAAATTCCAGAAACAGGGAAACAACCCCTCTCAACTCTATGCCTCACACACCAACATCCCTGAGAACTTGATCCAAAACAAACCCTCAAACACCTGCAAACTAGCCAGAACCCCTACTATTCTCTCCTTTACATCACTTCATTCAGCAAAACTCCAATCACCAATAAATCCCAGGAAACTAATGCAAGTACTGAACAGATAACAAGATTTTAATTTAAATATCATACAAGAATAAAAATTGAACCTTTACACCATTCTCAATTAGATTTAATAACTTAATGGCATTTCAATAATCTGTGGTTTGTGATCAATTCTGAGCAGTTTATAAACTCTACCAAACATGTAGCTATTAAAACTGATAAAACCCAAGTAAAAGTTGAAATGTTACCTGCTGCAGGGCAGTGAACTAGAAGCGAAGGATCCGAGAAGAAATGCGACTCGACTAAGCGACGCGAGCAAGGGCGATGACAAGTATAACAAAGCGACGACAGAGAAAGTGGTAGCAGTGACACTATACTCTTCTAGAATCCGAAAATTATCTCTTATTTATTGAAACTATCAACTGAATGTAAAAATTATCCAAGGTTTTTTAATGCTGCTGCCTTTATTCTCCTCTCTCCAAAAACTGAACCCCGCTTTAAATGAGATTTCCATCTGTTTTATATCCCCAAAAATTAGGGTTCTAGATTGTGAGAAATACCCAAACGACCCCCTCCAACGGCTCTAATTGGATAAGCTTGGTACGATCAAATGAGCTGGAATTTTTTTGGACTGATTCAGCTAGGTTTTTGGAGGGGAAATTTGGGTTATCGGGTTTGGGGTGAGGGAATTGGGTAAGCTGATTAGGGATTTATGATTTTGGGCGGTATTTTAAGTTATATGGGGATTTACACGGGTAGGCTAGACTTGGGGTTATGGCTTGCGATTTTAGCCACTTTATTGAAATTCAAATACTTATCCTTACCATTTTCAATTTTAGACTTAATTAATTTTTTTTACTTCACAATAAATTATCAATTTTAAATAATTTCGGGTTAAAATTGGGTGTCAACACCGAGCTTGCTGCCTTGTTCGCCTAGCCGTGACAATTTCTGCCAAGCTAATTTTGACGCAAGTTGTAGTTTCTCATTCAAAATACTGGGTGCTATATTGCCATGATTTAATTCTTTGGTCTCTATTACTATTTGTACAACCATCTCAAGTGCATGTTCCAATTCTTCAAATTACAAGTTTGCAAGTCTCTATTCTGTTGGGGCGCTGCATTTTTTCTTGGAACAGGTTCTGTTGGAACAGTTTCAACTCTCTTGATAGGCTACTATTGGTTCTTCCTTTGTTCTACATGGAACAGTTTCAATGGTTGTTCCAAGGCGCACTCTTCATTGCTCTAAGGAACAGTTCCTTTAATTGTTCCAACCAAGGATCAACTAACAATTCTTAGGATACTTGAAAGATGTTGCTGCCTCGCTCCATACACGATGTCCATGCTCATGGTTGCTTCAACACACGTCTTAGGAGAGATCTCTACATATGACAACATGAAGATTATATTAGAAATAGTTTTCTTTGATTATTTTTCAACTCATATTTTATATTCACCTGCTAGTGCGGTATTTCATGTAGATTGCTATACTATGTACTATGCTTATTTTTCTTGGTGGTATTAGTACCATATGATACTCAACCCAAAGGGGATAGGTGTAGTATATGGACGGCTCTAGTTATTTACTAGCTAGGTCGTATTTTAGTTTCCAATTTATATTTGCTCAAGTCGTAAGACAATTCATTTTTAATTATTTTATTTTTAATAAAAATAGTCACTAGGCGCAATGCCTAGTTGACTCTTTGCTTAAAAAAATGGATGAAGAACTTCTCAGAAAGAAAAGAGAAGGGAAACATCTTCTACAAACTTGAATTAATCCATAATTGAAATAATGCACATCAAAATTGAAGAGCAGGCTAAAAGTAAGGAAGAAAACGAAAGATTGAGCAATTGTTTTTATACGTAATTTTACATCAATTGGCATATGAAATCGGGGATTATATGATTGCAATATATCTAAATTTTAACAAGAAAATTTCTACAAAGTGCTCAATTAGCTATTTGAGATCCAACATTATTAGGTAGAAAGAAAAGAAAACAAAGAAAAAAACT
This sequence comes from Petunia axillaris subsp. axillaris, assembly GCA_029990575.1. NCBI lineage: Eukaryota > Viridiplantae > Streptophyta > Magnoliopsida > Solanales > Solanaceae > Petunia > Petunia axillaris. Next base: position 14,290,766 of record JARKNS010000006.1, read on the forward strand.
TATCATTTATATACTAGAAGCTTTCTCTTTCTAAATAAAAATTCAAAGTCACTTTTTGGGGTGTAACAAAACTCCAGGAAATCTTATAACCTTGTCATTCAAAAACTTTCCAACAAAACTTTCACTTTGGCATTGGACCAACCTAAGAAAAATAAAAGAGAACAAAGTATTCAAACAATTCAAATTCATAGTTAATAAAATAGAAAATACTGAAATAGTATACAATGACAAGAGAAGTATAATGACAAGATAAGTATAGCAGTACTTCTAATCCTAAACAATCACTTATTAAAATTTGAATATTCATTATTTAAATAGGACTATTAACTCATTAGCTAAGTGAACTACTCCTCTAGACATGATTTCAGCTTGTGATATTTTTCCAGATTGTAGTTCCTAATCACCGGTACACTCCATTAGGTACTATAAAAAATGGAAATGTCCGTCTCTTCAATTAAGAAATAAGAAGAGAATCAAGATATACCTATATGAAAGTAAAAATATCCAAATAACTTAGAAACAAAGTTGATAAATATAGTAATAAATCATCAGTCAAAATGATTAACCGATGGATCGTGCATCCCATATTAATTATGCCAAGTCATCCATCCAAGTGGTCCACTCATCAGACAATTCAACAACATTGATATTCTCATTTTGATACTCTACTTGTTATTACATATTCATGTCTAAGGGACCATCTGCTATCTCTCTACGTATAAAATTGTGAATCAAACAACAAGCACTTATAATCCTATTATGAACCTTAACCGAGTACCACAAAGAGCTTATGAGAATTCCCCAACAGCCTTTCAAGAGACCAAATGCCCTTTCAATAACAGTACGAGCTCTAGCATGCTTCATATTGAATAGCTCTTCTCGACAATAAGGTGGAGAATTGCCACATTGCCAATCCCTTAATCAATATCTATATCCTCGGTAAGGTGAAAGAAATCCATTTCCATTTGTATATCCTCCATCACACAGATAGTAATTACTTGTAGTATAAACATAAAATTTAGTTCTTTTTGAAACACCATTCTTTTAGGAATATAATGAGAATATATAAGCATATGCATGACAATACCCTCGAGGACTTTCAAACCATTTGTCTGCACTACGACATCATGTAATACACGACCATCGGCAACTGATCCTTCCTAACCGGGTAATACATAAATAAAATTGAGATTCTTGTCACAAACTCCTAGCACATTAGCTGCTATAATACACTTCCTTGTCCTATATCTTGGCTTGTACTTAGATAGAACTTTAATGGTAACGTAAGTACCATCCAGTGCACCTAAATAACTATATACAATATATTATACAAATATATCAATATATTGAATTTATTTGTAAAACTATTATTTATTTAGTTTTATCCATAAATTAATAGATGCTCAAATGAAAATTTCCCTACCTTAAACCATCTCCATCGATCATCAGTCTCATCTTCAAGCACCTGCTTAGGTTTAACAAGTAAGAATAGAGTTTAGTTTGCGAATAGCTCTCAAACACTTATTGAAAGCTTGACTTACGCTCCATCCTAATCTAACATAATCAACCTTAATGATCCAGTGCTTCTCATGATGAGCCAATATATTTAAGAACATTGTCAATTTTTCACTACTTGACATATATTTACTATCAGTCAAACCTCCGTCATTCTTAGCTAAGAAAACTAACTTGTGAAAGGTATTTCTATCAATACATACTCTATCACCATCACGCATGATACAACTTAGATGAGACATAATTCTAGGAATTCTTCCACCCATACGATACCTAATCTCGCGCCTGTTTGTATATTGTCTTCTCATGGAATGACGATGAGCCATGATAAGGCAAAGAAAAATAACAAAAACTCGTTTCGCAATCTCATCAAGGATGATAAACTATGCAACAACCGATAGTTGTTGAATATCCATAAGAACGCCTAATTTTGCCATGAGATTGAAAATAATCAATAAGTATAAACTCAAAAAGGAAAAAACAAATGTGTATGAGCTTAATGTTTTGTAAGTTTCAAACATTAAAAGAGTGAAACAAACGGATTGAATTTTTCAAAAATGAAAGTTACTTATCAGATTATGGAATAAGAACAACGACAATAGAGTTCAGTAATTTGGTGTTTACATTATCAATTTTCAGATACCCAATGCTATTCAATGGCTTTTCGTATTTGAGCAATAGATTTAATTCGAATAGAAGAACTAGAGTTTTGATTAAATTACTAACCTTGATGAGAAAATCAAATAATATAAGGCTAAGTGATGGAGAAGATGATTCAAACTTGGAGAGGCACCGCAAAGCTTTATCTCCAAACAGAAGACTGCGTTCTTTTCTAATTTTGTAAAAGAAGGGTTGGGAATCATAGAAATATGTTTGTGGAGACAAGGGTAATTTAAGCATTTTGAGTTTTTAATCCATATACTGTTAATCATGGTATTGTTATATCGTGGGGAACTAGGAATTAGATAGTACTGAAATTAAGGGATATGTTATCCCAGTATTAGGTATACCAAAAGTGAAATGAGCAACCGAACAAGGGATTAAAACTATTCCAACTTTTATTCTAGGATTGTAACCCCTAATACAACAAACCAAACGAGCACTAAGAGATTGAGGGTATAAGGGTATAGTAGACACTTCAATGCTTTATTTTGCATGTTATCACCCCACCTCATTTCTATGGACGTTGAAGTGTGGTTAGTGTCACTATTAGTTTGGTTCTCAATGCTTGGAAGAACTAAAAAAAAAGTGCATGTCTGTATTTTTGTGTATATTTACCCAAGTATATAGACCTGCAATACCATATAAAATACTCGTATATATTTTTGTACAATACCCGTTCCAACTTATCCTATAAAAGGACTTGTGTAAACACACCCTGAACTAAAGTTACATCTTCTCTCTGATTTCCACATTTCGATATCATCTAGCTAGCTTCATCTTATTTTCAACAATGAAGAAATCTAATAAGTTTTATATTGTATATTGTGGTAAGATGCTCAGGTATATATCTTTCATGATCTTGGTGGAGTATATGACTAATGGAGCGAGGGGAAGCTACTTTCAGTCATTCCAATCCTATGAACAAGTTGTTGAAGCTTACAACAACTTTCGGAATTATTGTGGAATTGAAGGCGAGCCTGGGGAGGTACTTCAAAGAGAGAGTTGAAATAATATTTGCTCTTTTCCTTTAATATCTAGCAGTTCATAGCCTTAATTTTGTATAATCAATGTGATGAACGATAAATGAAAGACGCTCCTTGGATGGATCCTTGCACGTTCAATTCTTAGGTGAGGGGAAAATACTTATCCGATCAGCGTTTAGATTAAATTAAGTAATCTGATAAAACAATTGATAAGTTATGATTATAAGTAACTTCTTATTAGACATATATTACATTCATTGATCTAATACAAATATTGGCTGCATTTAAGAATTGCTTATTTGTTGTCCTTTCAATGTGTACTATAATAGATACTAGCTGGTGAGTTTTTGCTTCAAAACGGAAAAATATATTTGTAATCTTTCCTTGAAAAATATTTTCGAAGTTTTTGGACTTTTTAAACAGAGGCAGAATTGTTGGTGAGTTCCCTGTTCTATTGTCTCACATTCTAATAAGAATTGGTTCAGATTGTTGCACCATCATGTTAGATGGATCCTTGGCCGTTCAATTCTTAGGTGAGAGCGGAATATTTATCCGCGCACCATCAAAAATTATTTTCTAAGTTTTGAGCTAATAGAAAGACGGATAGGAAATATTCAGATAATTATGTCAATCTAATGAAATAAAATTTAGCACGAAACATAGCATCCCAGTCCCACTGGCCACTGCACGAAGAAGCTGATTCTTATTTGATTCAGTAAAAACCCGTGCATAGTATAACTCCTTTAAGATAACTCGTATCACTTATCTTATCTAAAAATGGTAATTTTATCTTCCTTTTCAGAATTTGAATTCTTATCCTATATGGAGTACTAGTATAATTTGTTATGTTAAAAAAGTTAAAAAGAAACAGTTTTACTTTTGACTATGAATGACCATTTAATTTTACAATTTACAGTATCAATATAATGTAAATTATTTAGAAAAGTTAATCACAATAAAGAAAAAAAAAAAAAGTCAAAACTGAAACTCACAATATTTAAAGAGCAGGACGAAGCAAATCTTTGCTCTATATATATATAAATATGTTTACCAGATAAATTAGGATCTTGCACTAAATCAAAAATCCTTTTTCAGCTCAACTTGTAACTTTAAAAAACTATTAGTATATATCTATTACAACAGTTTATCTCCTTAACAACTAGTACTACAAACTTATCTCCCTCTCTCGCTAAGCTACGTACAGGTTTAATTTCAGGGGTTCTTGTTTATGTAGATAACATTATGGTTTTCGACAGTTTAGCGGGAATAGGTGTGACGACCTTGGCAGGAGGTTCTGATCAGGTCTTTGTAGATTTAACTCTCTTTGTAGCACTTCTTTGTGGGTGCATTGTTATTGGTCATCTTCTTGAAGAAAGCCAATGGATTAATGAGTCCATCACTGCTCTTATTATTGTAAGACTTCTTATTTCATGCACATATAGTATTATGGTTCTAACTTATATACCGTAAAGAATTCATAAATTTATTTGTTAATTGGTGTTCATCCTTTGTTTTGGTTACAGGGTTTATGTACTGGAGGCATCATTCTATTAACTACTAAAGGAAAAAGCTCTCGTCTTTTAGAATTTAACGAACAGCTATTCTTTATTTATGTTATACCGCCCATTATATTCAATGCCGGGTAAGTTTCAATTATAGCGTTAATAGTTGTGTGCAAGCTATGTTATTTACGTTTGGTTGAGTTATTGCATGAGTCTTACCTGCCACATATTAGTACAACAGAGTGATATATCTACTAAATTTTAAAAACCATTATGTACAGTTATAGTATTGGACAAAATCATAAAGGGTCAGGGTGTTTTTAATTTCTTGGGAGAGAAAGGAGAACAAAACAAAAAAAAGAGGATTTTGTGTGTTAGTTTTATGATAAAATTAACTTTTTGTAGATGTAATCTATTTAGACTAATACATATTGTTATTTTACTTAACAGTTTTCAGGTGAAAAAGAAACATTTTTTCAGGAATTTAGGGACCATTCTGATGTTTGGTGTTGTGGGCACATTGATATCTTTTGGCATCATATCATTTGGTACGCCCGGCTTCATTAGTCATGCTCCTTCAATCGGTTAAATAAAGATAATTCCTAGTCTTCATAGATTAATTTTCTGTTCGAATTTGCAGCAAATGCTGTCAAAGGGTTATTTTGTTTGTTCATTATTTTATTCTTGAGTTACTAACTTACTATGTGTACATCTCTCTTAATTTGGCTTCAAATATTTATTTAGGTGCAATGGAGTTACTTGGGAAGCTGAATATTGGTTCTCTGGAGTTAAGGGATTATCTTGGTAGTCTTTTCCTCCTCTCCATAGACGTGGTTATTGATGATTTATATTGTAAAATGGCAAAGTAAAGATATCTAATAATGTAAGTCACAAGGAAAGGGAGAAAATTAGTTTCATGAACGATGGATATTTAATAATGTAAGTCACAAAGAAAGGGAGAAAAGTAGTTTCATGAAACGATTGACAGAGGGACGTCGAAGTTAAAACAAACAAATGATGTAGTTATCACAGGAAAAAAGCATGCAAACGATTCAAGACTGTAAACTTATTACAAGTAGTGTCCTTCTTTCTTCCTCACATCTTCTGATGATTGTTGAAATTCTTTTTCTGTAGCTATTGGAGCTATATTTTCAGCAACCGACTCCGTTTGCACGTTGCAGGTATGTAGGAATTGAATTCCATAGGTACAAATTGAGATAGCAAGCCATGTGAAACTGAAGGTTTTGGTTATTTTTCAGGTGCTCAATCAGGATGAGACACCTCTTCTCTACAGCCTAGTCTTTGGGGAAGGTGTAGTAAATGATGCTACATCTGTGGTGCTTTTTAATGCAATCCAGAAATTCGACCTCTCACAGCTCGACTCACGAGTGGCCTTATTGTTCACTGGAAATGTTCTCTACCTATTTGTTGCAAGCACTGGTCTTGGAGTGCTTGTGAGTGTACATGCCTCTCTTTTTTTTTTTATTTTAGATTTGTGCATTAGTCAATTCTGCCTTTTTTCTTGCACAAATTCAACTTGGAAATGGATTTTTCTTCAAGGATAAGACTCAACATCCAACATTAGTTGGTCTGTTTTAGCATTCTCTTTTGATTCAAAAGGGCTTCTGTACATCGGCAAGAAGACAATTATTTTATCTATCTTGTTAGGTTATGCTATCAGAAATAGGTCAAAATGTTGTTCATATTGTTGTTTTCCCTAGACCTTCATTTGATCAGATTATGATAATGATCTGCCTATTTATAAAAGGCTTTATCAGTATCTATATCTGCAATTCCAGTAAATATGAAACTTTATAAGGAAGCTTGATGCCATCTAGTTGTTTGACGTTGTGCTCTTCTAATGCAGGTTGGATTGCTAAGTGCATACACAATCAAGAAGATATCCGAGGGGAGGTGTGAATAAATTTCTTATTGGTCTTTATTTCATTTCATATATTCTTTCTGTAATTTTGTGGTTCATATGTAGTTATTCTTTGGTGTTTATCAACTTATGTTTCGGTTAATATGAGTATTTGATCACATCCTTCATTTGCAATTTAATAAGCCATCAATTGTAATGGCAGGAACACAACCGATCGTGAAGTTGCTCTCATGATTCTCATGGCTTACCTTTCATATGTTATGGCAGAAGTAAGTTCCTGTATACATGAACTGCATAAGTTATATATCAACTATTAGCTCTCACTGTTTGTAGTTCCTGTGCTTATTGGTCTTGATATTGTGGATAATCATATTCCTACCTTTCAGCTGTTTGATTTAAGTGGAATTCTTACAGTATTTCTCTGTGGGATTGTCATGTCACACTATACCTGGCATAATGTGACCGATAATTCTAAAGTAACAACAAGGTATGTATAAACAATCAGATTTTATGCCAAATATCTTTTTCTAAATTTAGTTGAATTAAGTTTTCCTTTAAGGAACATGTTAAAGTAGCCATATAGGTATTTCTGACTATGATTTAATTTTTCACAGGCATGCTTTTGCCACGATGTCATTTATTGCTGAGACTTTCATTTTCCTTTATGTTGGAATGGATGCCTTAGATATTGAGAAATGGAGATTCGCTAGCCACAAGTAAGATTGGAATCTGCTTCGTTATTATAATAAGATAGAGTTTGTCCTTGACGAATTTAGTATCAATGATTTATGTCTATGAGGCTCATATCGTGATTAAAATGCTCAATTCATTTTGAACTTTTGGATTCTTCTTTCTGCAGTCCTGGAAAATCTGTTGCAGTGAGTGCTTTGCTGCTTGTCCTGGTTATGGTTGGAAGAGCGTGCTTTGTGATTCCTCTGTCCCTGTTATCCGGTTGTTGGAAACGTTCTAAGCATGACAAGATTGGCTTTGAGCACCAGGTTTGTCTATTGACTTTGTCCAAGTTTTGTGCTGCTAGTGAATCGCTATGGAAACTAAATATTTCATCTTCACAGGTTACAATATGGTGGGCTGGTCTGATGCGAGGAGCTGTCTCCATGGCATTAGCTTATAACCAGGTAGATAATTGAACTTTCTTCTTTTCATTCTTCTATAAGATGACAAAGGTGAAACATGAGGGGAGACTTTATCTGACACTGAGTTCTTCTTGTAATTTGATAAAGATAGTGTTGCTGACTGAAGTCTGATTTTCGTATGCAGTTTACAAGGTTTGGTCACACACAATTGCCTGGAAATGCAGTCATGATCACGAGCACCATCTCAATAGTCCTCTTCAGTACAGTGGTAATTACAACATCACTCCTCTGCTACCTATGTTTTTAAGTTACTACCATTTATTACCGAAATTCCTAAAACTCTTTTGGTTTTTGCATCCATACGTATCGATCCATCTGTTGTGAACCAATTGAGTCCCTCATTGATCAGAAAAATATTTAGTCTTTTGGGTTGAACTCGCTTGTTCAGTCTATAACATTATATCAGAAGTTGTGTAACGTGCTCAATATTTTCCCCTGCGGCTAGGATCTGCATTGAATGTTGCATGCACTACAAAATATTGAGTTATCTGAATCTGTTTTTCTTTAAACATCTTTAGGTGTTTGGTTTGATAACAAAGCCTCTCATAAGGTACTTGCTCCCTATAACACAAGATTTCAACAGCATGAGTTCTTCTGATTTCTCGTTTGTACTCCCACTTCTCAATGGGGTTGAACATGAAGGAGTTGATGTTCCTCGAATAAGCAGTTTGACAATGTTATTGAGAAGACCTGCACAAACCATTAATTACCTTTGGAGAAAGTTTGATGATGCTTTTATGCGGCGTGTGTTTGGAGGGAGGGATTCCATGCCAGATACACCACGGTTATCAAAGGAAGGAAGTGATCACCATTCAATATTTGAATGTAGTCTTAGTTAAGATTAGAAATTAGTCTTAGTTTTATTTCCTTGTTTTGCAAAAGCTATGTTTTAGGAAAGCAAATTAGGTCTCTAGAATTGCCGGTTATGCTATCAAGTAACAACATCAACCATCAACTATTTGCAAGGATGGTTTCTGTATATAATCATCACTTACACTAGGCTTAATTGCTTGTAAGTACTCAGTAGTTAATCTGTAATTATGATGATTTAGCTAGGCATTGCACATATTACTTGGACTTGTTTCTTCTGCATTCTGTTTCGACTATCCTCCTTTTCTTTTTTAATTAAAATTTTTAGCTTTATTTTCATATCCACATCACCCAAAAGGATCATAATGTTCTCACCTATACTTCATAACTTGAACCTCCAACCTATAGCGTATCCGCTGATGGCGTAGGTGCTCTACTACTCGAGAACATGCCTCATTGATCGGCCCAAGATTTGTTTGATGTAGACATAGAGTGTATCTATTGTTTGATGAGTTATTTTATTCTCTTTGGGCCTTATGATGGTGTATTTTGGATTGTGATATAAGTTTCAAACTGAGATATGATGCTTGATTTTACCTTTTCAATACATCTGAAATAATTCCTAGTCGGTCGGTACTGACAGTCCACCATTTGACTATTAACTAACTAATGAAGCTAGTAAAGTTTATTGGTTAGTATAGCCTATACATAAACCATACTTTTGTTGTAATTAACAAATATTAAATCTAAACTCATAATTTTGAAAATAAAATGAGTAAGTGTTAGATAGGTCTAGTAGTAACACATGCTTGTGATGGTTACATCTAAGTAGTTATTCAAACAATTTCCCTCTCTAGATTACTACACACATAAAGCAATACTCCTATATATGGAAAATGGAGTAGTAAGATTTCACACATGATTTTACAAATTTCGACCGTTGTATTATACGAGTAGCAGCAATATACTTTTGGTAAATGGGCAGTAGACGCTCCTCTAGTGATACAGATCATCACGACAAACCCGGGCCCACGAGGCCCATTACCTGGACATCCGTGCTCCAATTGGATAAAAAATAAGACAAAAAGTAGAAAACCCAATGCCGTTGAGTAAAGAGCATTTAAAATTCTACTGTGTCTCAGTTCAAAGCAGTAGGGTACTAGAGAGAGAGAGAGAGAGAGAGAGAGAGAGTGTGAGGGAGGTGAGTTTCTTCGGAGTCATTCAAATTTCGGCGAATTTATTAGTCAGGTGAGTTGCATTCCAATCATATGATACAAAACACCAATTTAATACGCTTTAATTAGTAGTAATAGTAATGATGCTTTTAAAAAAAAAACTGTGATACAATGATGGTCACATTTATTCAGGGGGACTGAAGCTTCTTCTTTGTTTACAGTTACTGAACAATTTTAGCACTTTTTGAGTTGTTTCTTTGCTTAAATCTGTGCTTTAAAGTTTTACTTTTTGTTCCAAAGTTGAGATTAAATGTTTGAGGGAAAGGATAAGCTATCGTCACATTGGTGGTGGTGTGACAGTCAGAAGAAAGGTTCTCCAAATCGCTCACCATGGCTTCAATCAACACTTACAGGTAAAATATTGCTCATTTTCTTTTACTTTTTTTTCTGCACAGTATTACAACTCAAATTTTAAGTGACTCTATGACCATTGTTGACCTTTTCAGATCTTTAACTTCGAACTTTAACAAGTTCTTTTTATTTTTTTCAGTTAGACATGTTTATGTTTTAACTAAGAAGAAACATTTCGACTTTTTATTTTTATTGTTCCACCTTCAACGTCATTGGTTTTTCGAGCACTTTAATTCTAGAAGACAGAGCCCCCCCAGGGTTTATGATCTAGTGGTAAGAGCTCGATGTGTGGGTTATGCACACGTTTGAACTCTGCTATAGACGAAAAACTTGATATTTAAGTGGAGAAGGGTAGAGGGTCCTATCAACCACCGAGTTTTAAACCTTGCGTCATTAGCCTTGGGGATTGCTTGGTTATCAAGGAATTCTAGAAGTGGGACTCTTCAATTTATTAAGGTGACGCCTTGAAAGATAGTGGCTAGTTTTCTTACTCAGTACACGATATAAGAGTTGTTTGAAATGCTGAACACCAGCATCTGTAGTTAAATCTAGGATCTTTCTCCAGTGTAAGTCTTTCACTTTCTTAAGGTCTCCTGAAAACCCAGGTCGAACTTCCACTGAGTAGTTTATCCATGGTTCTGGACTTCAGTGATTGTAAAGTATGTGAGGGAGGGATCTTTACATCGTGAACTGGTTAACTAGGATGACAAAATAGGGTGACTTTTATAACGGTGTATAGCTAGCATTTCCTAGAGCTCAGGAACCCTTTGTTATTAAGGGGCTCGCATTCTCGGTTCTTTTTGTTGTGTTGAGTGCAACTTTAGTCCTACTTGGTAACTATTGTCTTCTAGTTCATGAAGCTGGTCCAGATAGGCAGGTAATATTCTCTGTAATTTTTCCAAGTGTGTTTAATCACCTAACTATGGCTATCTTTTACATATTAAGTGTGCCCTGGCTTTGTGACTTTTATTTATGCCCTGTGGCCCTCAATTGTTCTCCAATTGATGGTGAGTGAACTTTTTGCTTCCAACGGTTGTTTGGTTGTCCTGTTTTTAATCTCCATTTGGAAAAGGTTCAACACTGTAAGAGCAGTTGAGACTTGTGAGTAGTCTTTTCTGCTTTAGGCTTTACTTTATCTTCCCCTAACAATCTCGAAAGTGAGTCATAATTAACTTTCGGCCCTACCCCTTAGTGTTATGTCAAACCTCTTTCTCTATATTAATTTTTTAATTAAATGTAATGATGTTAGTATCCTATAGTAGCAAAGATCTCTGCACCTGCTTTTTGATAGCTTCCTGCAATTTTGGATATTATTGCAGGACTAGATGAGAAGACAGAGGCAATGCTGAAGATAATTGAACAAGATGCAGATTCCTTTGCCCAAAGAGCAGAGATGTATTACAAGAAGCGACCACAGCTCATTAACATGGTTGAGGATTTCTATAGGACCCATCGCTTGTTAGCTGAGAAGTATGATCAAATCAAATGTGAATCTGGTACTCGCCTTTTGACACCATGGATGTCTCCATTGTCTTTCACCAAGTATCCTCAAGAGAATTTGATGAGGTCCTCCACAGAAAAATCCTATGACAGCTATTCAGAAACCTTTGACCCTGAGTCTGAGTTATCCGATGATATGTCTGAGGTGGAGGATCCTGACCTAGGAGAAGAAGAGAAGGAAACAGTAGAAGTATCAAGTGGCTTTTGTGTTAACAATGATGAAGTAATGAAGCTGAGGGAAGATATTGAGAGGCTGAAAGAAGAGAACAGAGTTCATCAGGAGCATCTTATGCAGAAAGATGAAGAGAAAAGAGAGGCCATCAGACAGCTTAGTTTCGCGGTGAATTTGCTGAGGGAGGAAAACATTATGCTGAGAAAGAGTGTTGCCAAACCATCTCCGAAGAAGGAAAGCATCGTTGAGCTAAAGACATTTAAAGAGGGGTTCTGGAAGAAGCTCTTCAGTGGATCTACTTAGTCAGAAGCTGAAAACTTATTCATTCTATACTCTAGTTGTTGTGCAATTGTTTCATTCTATATTTTCTTGTTGTCTAGAAGCAGTGATGTAGTTTAATATATGTAGGATTTATTAGTGGAATTTATTTCATTTGCTATCCTAGTACTCCTAAATTATTCTTGATGTTATTATTGGTGTGACCAATTTGTTGTAGTATAGTACTATATGAAGTATTAATTTCAGTTCTACATTCATTTCTTCGATGCTGTCTAGTCTTCATTAATAACCTGTTCTATTAGCAAATCACATCGGCCATGTATGCCTACACATTGCAGCCGTGAACATCATTAATGAACTGCTACTACTACAAGTGTACAACATTAAATATATACCCATTCAATGAAAGAACCAAACAAGCTACAGAAATCGTGCTTATTTGCTTCTTATTTGGCACAAGACGTGAGTTCTCGAATAATGTAGTAATGATAAAGTGATACACCACACAATTGAAGTAATGTAGTAATGCAATGTGTATGCCTACACATTGCAGCCGTGAACATCCTTAATGAACTGCTACTACTACAAGTCTACAACATTAAATATATACCCATTCAATGAAAGAACCAAACACGCTACAGAAATCGTGCTTATTTGCTTCTTATTTGGCACAAGACGTGAGTTCTCGAATAATGTAGTAATGATAAAGTGATACACCACACAATTGAAGTAATGTAGTAATGCAATGTGTATGCCTACACATTGCAGCCGTGAACATCCTTAATGAACTGCTACTACTACAAGTCTACAACATTAAATATATACCCATTCAATGAAAGAACCAAACAAGCTACAGAAATCGTGCTTATTTGCTTCTTATTTGGCACAAGACGTGAGTTCTCGAATAATGTAGTAATGATAAAGTGATACACCACACAATTGAAGTAATGTAGTAATGCAATGTGTATGCCTACACATTGCAGCCGTGAACATCCTTAATGAACTGCTACTACTACAAGTCTACAACATTAAATATATACCCATTCAATGAAAGAACCAAACACGCTACAGAAATCGTGCTTATTTGCTTCTTATTTGGCACAAGACGTGAGTTCTCGAATAATGTAGTAATGATAAAGTGATACACCACACAATTGAAGCCTAACAAATTATGCACTTTACAAGGAAAGTAGATGAGAAAAAAGTATACAATACATAGTAGAGCAAAAAAAGGTGTAGAACTTTATCAATAGTACCTTACAAGACAAAACCAATAAAATGAGCAAACGCTGGAACCTTCACACAGTACACGAAAGCTTTGTAAACCAGAATGAGATCAAACCAAAGACCAGCACTGTAAACAGAGATGACTTTAGAGGAACTGCAGCGGAAACTGGCAAAGACTCAGAAGGCGAAAACGGCATGAATGTAGGTCCAGGAGCAATCATAGCATCTGGATTAGGAGGGCTGGGACTAGCAGGTATTAAGGGAGATGAAGAATCAGTAGGAGCAAGTTCAGAGCCACCCGGTGAAGGAAAAAGAGGACTTATATCAGGAGAAATAGCAGGGAATGGAGGTGAAGATAGAGGTGGATTTGGTAACAATGCAGGTGCAGCTGAAATAGTGGAAGCTGGTACATTTAACATAGACTGTTTGTGCAAGGCAAGTGATAAAGAAAAAGTTTGGCATACCAAGAAAATAACAACCCAAATCAAGAATAGCCTAGTAGAAGCCATTAATGATGAGGAAATGAATGTTAACAATCTTGGAATGAAGGAATGAGGGAGTTGGTATTATTGCTTGTAAAGTGAGGGTGGGAATGATAGGTGGCACAAATTAGTTGGAAAATGGACTGAGGAGACAGTATTCGCATGTGGTGTTTTAAAATGGACAAGATTGGTGGATGGATTTTTGTATGGAAACACATGAGGTTTAATAGTTTGCTTGTGTCCTTTTCCTCTCTGGCTTTTTGCAGCCATTTCTTCGTCCGTGAAATTCTTGTTTCTGACATGTGAACCCCCCTCTCCCCCCCCCCCCACCAATTACCCACCTCCATCCATTTCAAAATTTCAATGGTTTTAGAGGGCTGAAGTTCACTAACTAACTAAGAAACTAGCTGGAAAATGCTCATTTTGAGCTTCTTAACTCAATGTTCCGGCTGATCTTGACTTAACAAATTGTCAATTTCTTTCTATACGAAGTCTGGCTTGGAGTAGTTCCGATTGAGTCGTTGTAGACATACTAATTAATTAAATAAAAATATTGTTCTTTCTTGCAATTTATGTGTTTAGATTAGATGATTATACAATTAGTGTAGTACTAAAGCAGATATTTGAATTTTAATCTTATGTTATTTTTAGAAACCTACCTCCAAATTTGACATCATAACACTGAGTTCCCTCGTAATTTTAAGGTATTACACTTACCTCTCTTATTTTTCTTTTTAAGTAACCAAACTAGTTTTAAATGATAAAAGTTATCATTATTACCACTGTACCCTTCCTAACCTCATAATATATTGTGAAAATGTAGTTCATGAAGAAAGACAACTATTCGATAGTAAACAGAAAATGGCCAAATTTATCCCTGAGTTATTGAAAATAGAGTAACTATGCCCTTCGTTTGATTTAGTCTCAAATTTGCCCTTACCATCGGCCAAAAGGCTCACAATTTCCCTTCAAAACTAACGGATGCCATATCACATAAAAAACTAATATAAATAATATTTTCTTGCTGAGTTGGCATTCCAGTTGGAAAAAAAGATCTCCACCATTATTTCTCCATACAATGTCATCTCCTTGGTAAACAAACTGTACACTTTCCATCACAATTTTTCAATTTAACAAAGGTTGAACACTCACGGGCGAAACCCATCATCATCCATGACCATTTTTGAGTTCCACCTTCTACTCCCATGATAATTATTATAGATCCTCGACCTTTGCATCTCCATAGCTCCCTAACTGATACACTTAATAGAGATCTAGAGGTGAGAGGGAAGGAGATGGTGGGGGTTCCGGGACTGTTGATGGTGGGGAGGTGGAGTAAATAATGCTAGTTCCTTCTCCACTGCGGTGATGATTTTCTGGTGAGGTTCTCTAGCCGCCTCTGTTGCTAATGCTCGTCTCTATACTATTGGACCTTTGTAAATCTTACCAAAATCTTTAATTTGTTGGTTTGTTTGTTTTGCCCTTGATCTTGAAGGCCATGACCAATTCCAAGACCTTAAAGCTTATGCGCCTAATGTTGATATTGTTAAGATCATTATTTTTGTTTTTTCCAATTCAATTATAACCTAGCTTCATGAATTCTAAGATTTTCCCTCTGTGCCGAATCAATGGTTGGAGCAATTTGTTAGTTGAATTGTTCAAATAAGATATGGGAAGACATTTATAACAATGAATTACAACAACGAGAAATGAAGAAAACAATAAAATAACTTGAAATTTGAGATATATATATCCGAGTAAGCATCCATCTCAGTTAATATATTATTTTTTAAGTTATTTTTTTGTCCAAGCTGGATGTCGGTTAGAAAGGAGAGCAATATTGAGCCTTTTGGCTGACGGTAAGGGTAAATTTGACACTAAAATCAAACGGAGGGTATAGTTTCTCTATTTTCAATAGTTCAGGAGTAAATTTGACCCTTTTTCGGACAGTAAATGATAAGTATATCCATACTCATATACTTCACCGTTTCATAACTTGTAAAACAAGCTGTAGTAATAATCAAACAGTTAATGAAATTTTAATGAGTGGAACACCGCAAAGCTAATCACAAGAATAATAAAAAAAATTAAAATAAACTAATTAAGAACGGGTGAATCTATTGAGCAATTAATGAGAAGGAAAATTGTGTCAGGTGAAGATATTGTATCTTCGTGGGTTTCTAAATCCTAACCAATTGAAGTCATGGGTCAGGTTGTAAATTGGAACGACGGGACATTGAAGGATCGAAAATGATGATATTTTTCTTGTCATATATAATTGTTGGGTTTGGAAGGAAGGTAAATTGGTGTGAATGGGAAATGAAATAAATATTAATATTTTATATTAATATTTGATATGGAGCTGTTTTCGTAACGGAATAAAAAGACTGGACTATTTATGCAAAATTCCCAAAAAGGCAAACTGATGCCTCTGGAACGTTTATCATTTCTCTTGAAAGGGTGTTTCATTGAACAACCACATTGAAGGCTGCCTTTCATGAACAATTACTTCACCAATGAAAAGACACATTTTCATTGAACAGCCACCTTGAAGGCTGCCTTTCATGAACAGCCACTTCAGCAAAATGAAAAGACACCTTCATGCCTTTTCACTCCAAATCTTGTGGCTAATAGAGAGGCATTTTGCCTCATTTTGTTCATCCAAAAATTTCATTCTCTCTCTCTCTCTCTCTCTCACACACACACACACACACACATTACCTTTTGCATTTGTTTTCAAAACAAAAGTAAGTTCTGAGTCAGTGTGATTTGCTACCATTATTTGAGTTCGCTGTTCACTGTGATTTGAATTAGCGCTATCACAGTGAGGATAATTCTATTCTATCCTGGGAGAAATTAATCCACAAACCTTGGGTAACTGTGAGGGGATTAGATTTCTTTAAGGACAGGCAGTGTAGACTGTTGGCTTGGAATTTTTCTACTTCATCTATTTCTGTTTTGGTCATTATCGAAAGTGCAGACACATAACAATCTTAAGAAATCTAATTTGTATTTTGGTCTGCTAATCGATAATAGGCTGTTTGTGGAGACTAAAATCTGAAAAGATTTTCTACTCCAAATTTAATATTCCGTTTTTGAAGATTTAAATACTTCAACGGATTATTAAAATTATTGTGTGTTTAATCCGTTCAGAAGATTAAAAACTTCCAGATTATTAAAATATTTATATTATTATTATTTTTTTTTAGCAAAATCCACTAAGCTCTAAGCTTAGTGGCTATTTTTATTAATAATATCAAACAAAAACAATAAATGAGGTCTTTACAATCTTGAAATAAATACGAACTAGCTAAGACTAAAACTAATGAACGCCTAAGTAGTGGTAAGATAGCATCATATCCAAACGTCGCATCCACTTCATTGGGTTGAGCATTATAAAATGCTAATACCACCAATCGAAATGAAATTAACGCCTTGATATAATACTTTACAAGGTTTACCTCACTACTTAGGCCAAATACATCTAATAATCTAATGAAATAACTAATTAATGAACTACTAATATAATGTTGTATGCTAATGCGAGTAGACACATAAGACCAATATTCTAACTCGCTCCCGTGAAGATCCAAGCACGAACCAACCAATTTCAACCCACGAAAACACCCCGAGCAACGAACAAACGAAGGCAGAAAATTTGCCTTGCGCTTTTGGGGGCGCGGCGCGGGCCCTAACGCGCCCAAAAAATTGTCCGTCATGCGATCGCAAGCGCGGCGCGGGTCCAACGCGGGGAGAATTTTGAGAATTCTGTCAAGGCCGGCGCGGCAGGGGGCGCGGCGCGCCGGCCAAGGCGCCTGAAATTCCCGACTTAGTCGATTTTGTTGTCTCCAAAGCGTGAAATGATCCAAACACCAAGCATCAGCTGTTCCAAGTCTCAAAAAGCTGAAATTGATACCAACCATAGCTTGGGAGTACCAATAGCATCTTGAAAGCATCATCCAAGTGAGCAAAAAGTCCATTCCAAAGCCGTGCATAGATCCATTCCAAACACCATGAACATTAACTATGAAAGCACCTACAAAAAAGAACACAAAGTTAGTAAAAAAATCCTCCATGCTCTCCTCCCTAAGGATTCGAGCATGAAGGAGAGTTCCACCTCCCATGTGTCTACACACTCCTCCTCGGCTTAGTGCGGATGTACGGCTCATTGCACTTGTCCCCATTTACCAACCTCCTACCCACACTATCCAATTCATGAAACGAATTAATAATGACATCTCCTTGATCTAATGCCAAATTCGCCAAATAATCCGCCACTTTGTTCCCCTCTCTAAAAACATGCACCACCTCTACTTCCATTCCCTCCATCAAGCTCCAAATTTCTTCAATTTCTTGAACAATTTGCCAAGGCACCTCCCAAACCTTAGTCACCATATTTTTGAGCAACAATGAGTCCGTCTCAACAATAACATGTGCATAAGGAAACGAAGCCACATACCTCAATGCCATAAGAATTGCCAATGCCTCCGCTTGAGTATTTGTGGTCATGAAATCCTCCATCTCCTTAGCACAAGCATGCAAGATATCTTCCCTCGCATCTCGAACACAAAAAGCCCACGAACTAGGTCCCGGGTTACCTCTAGACGCACCATCCGTATTACATTTGATCCACCCCACCTGAGGCGGACTCCAAACAACTTTCGTCATCACTAAGGCAGGCGTATGATCTCTCAACACCGAAAGCAAGTCCTCCCACCTACCTGGCGCATGCCGAAAGTTCCTCCTGCAAACTCTCAACAACATAATGATATGCTGCATAACGAGATACACCACCTTGCGAGCCGAAGTCGACCCACCACGCCTCATAACATTCCTCTGCTTCCACAATTCCCATACAATAAAGATGGGAACAGCATGGTAGATCAACCTCAGGACCGGGCCAGCAGGAGCATCCCACCACAGATTAATCACTTGTGTCAAGTGCAGCCCATCAAAATTAAGACCTGCAGCGCCTCCAAAATATTTCCATACATACCTCGCTACAGGTGCATTAAGAAAAACGTGAGAGAAAGTCTCCACGTCAGGGTCCACACAGCAATGACACCTAGAGGGGAACTAAATTCCCCACCTCTTTAGCATATCATCCAGTAGCAGCTTAAACTTCCACAGCCTTCATAATAAAAATGACATTTTAAAAGGAATACCTTTGATCCAAATGTGCTTGTAAAGGTCACTCTGCTTCTTCTTCTGCCTCACCAAGTGATAAGCTGAACGAACTGAGAAGGTACCCCGAGACTCCAGCTTTCAAAATGGCCTATCCCGCTGCTCAGGACACATAGGAGGCTTAATATTCTGAATCACATGCTCTGCAAGGTCGTCAGGTAACAGCTCCCTAAGGCGCTACTCAAGCCATTCTCCACCCTCAGCTACTTCATAGACGCACACTACAGTCTCATCACATTCAAAATCAAGCGGAACTGCATGGTACAAAGGACCAAGACCAGTCCAGTTATCAAGCGAGAAGTAAGCATTGCCCTTCTTCAGCTGCCATACTATCTCATGATCCATCACGAGTCTGCTCTGCAGCATTTTCTTCCAAGCATAAGTCCCCTCCTTCCATGGAACCACCAAAGAATGATGCTTTTTCAAATACTTGTTGCTCATATAAGTCCTCCATAACGAATCCTTGGTGCGAAAATTCCACCACAACTTTGCAAAAAGCGCCTTGGAGACATCATTCAAGCTCCTAAAACCAACCCCTCCTTCATTCAACGGGTGGCACAGGGTCTTCCACGAAGCCCAATGCCTGCTGTCCTGACCCACAGTGTTACACCAAAAGAACTTGGCAAACATCCTGTGAAGCTGAGCCACCATCCCAGCAGGGAGATCACAGGCAGATAACAAATGAATGGGCATACCCTGATGCACTGAGGAAATCAGAGTCGCCCATCCACCTATAGAAAGCAGCTTACCAGTCCAGGAGTCCAGCTTTTTTTGCACCTTTTCCACCAACTCGTTGTAGTGACAGTTCTTCCTCCTAGCATAATAAATAGGAACTCCAAGATACTTGAAAGGGAAATCCCCCCTCGGTATCTCAGTCACATCAAGCACCCTGTCAACTAACAAGTGTGGAACCTTACCATGCAAGTACACATTACTCTTCTCCTTATTGATTTTCTGTCCGCTGGCCAGCTCATAACTAGACAAAGTGTCCATCACCATCTTCAAAGAGTCCTCATCAGCTGACGAAAAAATAATCATATCATCCGCATATGCCAAGTGATTGAGGTGCGGACTCCAGATAGGCATCCCATACGGCACAAAATTATCATCCCTGTGCAGCGCATTCAGAGCTCTGGAAAGGCACTCTGCAGCAAGCAAAAACAAAGTGGGGGATAAAGGATCACCCTGCTTCACCCTTCTGGAAGACTGGAAAAACCCATAGGGCTGACCATTTACAAGGACAGAGTACCAGTTGTTTCACAAAATCCTGTAAATCATCCCAACAAACGTTTCACCAAATCCCATCTTCTTCAGAGCCTTTATCAGGAACAACCAAGAAACTCTGTCATACGCCTTAGCCATGTCAAGCTTAATTACCACATTCGCAGGCTTGCCCCTATCAGCAATATCGTGCACAATATCTTGCACCAATAAGATATTCTCAAATATGCTCCTTCCTTTCACAAAGCCAGACTGCTGGGGTGAAATGATCCCAGGCAATAAGACGGACAACCTGTCATGAATCACCCTGTAGAACACCTTGTTGCTGAAATTGCTCAAACTAATCGGCCTCATATCTGAAAAAGTAGTGAAATCTCTCCTTTTAGGCAATAAAACCAGATTAGTAGCAGTAATATACCTCGGCATAAAGTGACCCCGAAAGAATGCCTGCACCATTCTCACCACATCAGGACCTATAATGTCCCAACACGACTGATAAAAATCACCCGTAAAACCATCCGGGCCACCTGCAGATTCAACATTCAAACCAAAAACAGCCTTCTTCACCTCCTGTTTGTCTGGGTCAGCAATAAGAGCCGCATCCTGGTCCTGTGTAATAAGACTAGGCAAGTGATCAAGAATAGAAAAATCATCTGGCGCCGCATCACAAGTAAACTGAGCCTGAAAAAATCTGATTGCCTCCTGGGCAATTTCTGCATCACTTTCCAGCAAAGTACCAGCAACATCCTCGATCCTCCTAATCTGCAACACCTTCCTTTTCCCATTTACATGAGCATGGAAAAATTTGGTGTTCCTGTCCCCATCCTTGAACCACTCCATCCCAGCTTTCTGCTTCCAAAACTGCTCCTCTATCGCATAGAATCTGATCAACTCAGCATTAACCCGCTGCAATCTCTCCCTGTTGTACCCAGTTGGGTGCTCCTCGAACTCCTGTTCATCGACCCGGACCACCTCCTCTAAAGTAGCAATCTGCCTAAAAATGTCGCCATAAGTCTCCCTGCTCCATACAGAAAGTGCCTTTTTCAACTTGCAGTTAAAGTTATAAAAAGGATCAGAATCAAAATTTTCAGCCCAATTCTCTCTGACAACATCCAGGAAAGTCTCATGCTGCACCCAAAAATTTAGAAACCTGAACGGCTTCTTCACATTTGGAGCGCCCATGTTAGGCAACAACAACAATGGAGCATGGTCAGACCCCTGCCTAATCAAGTGCTCTACCACAAACTGAGGAAATAAATCCTGAAAAGCCTGATTCACAAGACACCTGTCCAGCCTTTTAAAATGCATGCATCATCTGATCTACCATTCCACCAGGTGTACATGCTGCCCTTGAATCCCATGTCAGACAGCCGACAGGTATTGATGCAGTGCACAAAATCTTCCACCTCCGGGTAATAAACTGGGAGGCCCCCAAATTTTTCAAGCTCATCAATTATGAAATTGAAATCACCCCCAACAAGCCAAGGTAATGTCATGTCACTAGCTTGATGATACAGCATATCCCACAGTTCCACCCGGCTAAAATGATCAGTGCTGGCATACACCAATGACACCACAAATTCCATCAACCCATCCAAGTGTGTCAGTTTCAAAGACAGCATTTGTGATGTATCATACACCACTTCCACCTGAAATTCAGCATCTACAAATACCCATATTTTACCATTAAAATTATGCCAAGAAGAACCCATACCTAGCCGCAGTCGATATTTATCAATATGCCTGAAGTGCTGGAATGGTTCCATTAATGCAATGAATGAGAAGTGCTTCTGCCTGTGCATTGTCACCACCCTATCAAAGTCCTGCCGAGTATTGACAGACCTTATATTCCATATAAGTGATGTATTCATTGACGACCAGAGGCTTTCGACCCCGCCCTCCTAGTTGACGTCCTACCTGGTGGTGGGACGCTTTTCTGACGCCTTCCCCGAACCTGCTTTGCTTTCTTATTCTGCTGATCTACCTGCTTAGGAGATAAATCACCCTTCTCAGCAGCATTAACATAATTTTGAGCCATAGACTCAGTGTCTAGCTCATCATCCTCACCAATATCCACCTGCTTTTCAGCAGGCTGATCAAACAAATGCACCAAAGGTGATGCAGGCTCAAAGTTTTTTGCAACCAGCTGTGTATTCCTCCGTTTGGCACTGTCATAGGCTGCTTTCATCTCCTCCAACTCCTTATCAGTAGCTGGTCTCCCTCCTGACAACACCGGACTAGCACTAACCACATCCAGCAACTTGCCAGGATCACCCTGCGCCTTTACAGGACTACCCTGTGAAATTTCAGCAATAGCATTTTTCGGACTTGTAACATCTTCTGCATTGTCAACTTTATCTTCCTTGACACTACTATCCCTTGACATAGCACCCTCTAGCCCTATGTAATTATCAATCGGGTCCTCTTCATAATTTTCAGGAATATCAGCATCAGTTTTACTATCCTCTCCGTAATCTACCAGGTCATCATCATCCTATCTCCAGGTCATCACCATCAATCTCAACATCATCAGTGATCTTGATTGCCAGAGAATTAGATGGAACTTCCTGCTGGGAAGTATTTTCAAGCACAGGAACAGCAGAAACAGGCTTTACTGCAGCAACAGGACCTCCCTGTGGAGCTATTACACCAGCTAATTCACCCAGATTTTGCTGAGGATTAGCCAACTGTTTCCCATCATTGCCTCCTGTTTTAGCAGCCCATGTCTGCTTTACCCAGTCCTTAGTAGATTTAGGCAGAGGAATATTACCTTTCCCAGCTAGTTTCTGAGCTGCAGGACCATTCTTTGCTGCATTTTTCTGAACACCCTGCCCTGCTGAATTTTTCTGAACATTGCTTGCCTGGCCATTATCTGTTGCCTGAACTATAGCCTTGTTGCCCAAATTTTCAACTTCTTGACTCTCCTCCTCCTGCAACGCTGCAAATTTATTAGTCCCTGCCTGGACCAAAGCCAATTTGTCACCAGCTTTCGCACCAACTTTTGTATTTTTGTCATTGACATTCTTAGCTTTCTTTTTTGCTGCTTCCTTCCACTCACCTGCATTGTTCACATTACCAACAGTCTTACCATTAGTCAGAATACGCAGAGGAGGTGCTGGAACCACTGCATTAGCCTTTGACACATTTGAGTCCCGAACCTCATTATCATTACGAGTCTCCCAGAGCTCTGGGTGAATTACCTTACAATTATTTTCATCATGCCCCTACAACCTACAACTTTTGCAATACAATGGCAGGTGATCATACATAATATCAATCCAAGTAGAGGTTATCTCACCAGGGTCATCATCCTCTTCATTAATCAAAACACGGGAAGGGTGTTTTGCTAACAAATCCAATTCAACCTTGACCCTGGCACAACTTGGTCTAGTTTTATTCAATGTTGCAGTGTCAACTTTCAAAGGTGTTCCCACTGCTGAAGCAATAGAAAAAATAAACTCCGTTGCAAAAAAGTTTGGAGGTAAATTAGGAAAGCTAATCCATGCAAGAGCCATTGAAGTCTCAATATCAGGCTTCCAATGTCTAGTCCACTTCAAAGATCTCATAGGAAACGATCTACCTCTAAACTTAATCCAGTAAGCAGGTGTTGACAAAAAATTAACATAGTCCTCCATAGAACTCAGTCTAATCAAAACATACCTGCTGTCCAAGTAACCAATATTGCATTCACTCTTGATTCCACATTGGCCCGGGATGATTTTACGTAAATTTTCCAAATCAGGCCTACCATATGAAAATTTTTCAATAACTGCAAATTGTAACTGCTCCTTTGTAAGAGATTGCTTCACCTCAGATGTTTTCCAATTTAATTGAGCTACTCCTTGAGCATAAACAACCGTACGAAATAGTCTTTGATCAATTTGTTGTTTTTGAACCTGGGGTTTCAAAATATGGGACCACGAAGGGGGTTGATTGTTATTATTTTGGGGTGTTTGCGTAGTGGGTGGGGTGGGATTGGGTTGAACAACCCTTGGAGGGGGGGGGGGGGCTGCCCAACCGATTGCGCGGCCATGGCCGGAGTTGCAAGGTGGTGCGCCGAATTTCTCCTCAAAATCGCCCAAAATCGCCAAGGGCTAGAGAGAAAACGGGGGGTTTTTTTTTTTTTTTTTTAATCAAGAGTCATTTATATTATTATTTGCAGTTTGAAGATATAAAAACTTCACTGTACATTAAATCAGTTTGAAGATATAAAATCTTTACTGTACATTAAATCAGATTGCTTGAATCTGACTGCGTTATTTTATTTTTACAGAATAATGACGAACACAAAAAATAACAACGGTGTTACCGGTACACCAAATGCTTCTATTGGTGCAAGCTCCAGTCGCCTTGCATCTGCACCGGCCCCTGCGCCAGCACCGGCTGAAAAGCCGGGAAAGTTTGGCGGGATTGACTTCAAAAGGTGGCAGCAAAAGATGTTCTTTTATCTGACCACGCTGAGTTTGAAACGATTCATTAAGGAGGATGTTCCTGTCCCGGCAGACGATACTCCTGAAAATAAACGTTTCGTTGTTATTGAGGCATGGAAGCATTCTGATTTTCTATGTAAAAACAACATTTTGAATGGACTGGAGGACGACTTATACAATGTCTACAGTACTGCTGCAACTTCGAAGGAGCTTTGGCTTGCACATTGAAAAGAAGTACAAAACTGAAGATGCTGGGATGAAGAAATTTGTAGCCGCCAAATTTCTGGACTTTAAGATGGTGGACAGTAAAACTGTCATAAGTCAAGTCCAAGAGTTGCAAGTGATCATTCATGATCTCATTGCTGAAGGTATGATCCAAATTAATGCTCATATTAGAAGTATTAATTATCATATCAATAATAAATTTCTCGTTGAAGGTTTGGTCATCAATGAGGCGTTTCAAGTGGATGCGGTAATTGAAAAGTTACCACCTTTGTGGAAAGACTTTAAGAATTACTTGAAACACAGGCGCAAGGAGATGTCACTCGAAGATCTCATTATTCGTATGAGGATCGAGGAAGACAACAAGATTGCGGAGAAGAAGGTTGCTCGTGGAAGTTCAACAGTAATGGGAGCAAATATCGTTGAGACAAATGATGCACCAAAGAACAACAAAAGGAAGAAACCTTCTGGACCAAACAATCAGCCGAAAAAGAAGAAATTCAAGGGCAATTGCCGCAACTGTGGCAAATATGGACACAAGGCTGTAGACTGTTGTGCCCCAAAGAATGCCAAAAATAATAAAGGTCAAGCAAACATGGTAGAAGATACTATTTCCCAAGGAGTGCAAGAGATAGATCTTTGTGCAATGATTTCTGAGTGTAACTTGGTAGGAAATCCGAAAGAATGGTGGATTGATTCTGGAGCCACCCGCCATGTTTGTACAAATAAAGATGCGTTTACTAGCTATGCTCCCGCTGGACCTAATGAGACACTCTTCATGGGAAATTCTGCAACAGCAAAGATTGAAGGTTATGGCAAGATAGGCCTAAAAATGACCTCGGGCAAGGTTGTGACTCTCAACAATGTTCTCACGTTCCAGAAATACGTAAGAACTTAGTGTCAGCTTCACTTCTCGTCAAGAACGGGTTTAAGTGTGTTTTTGTTGCTGACAAGGTTGTATAAACTAAGAATGATAGTTTTGTAGGAAAAGGTTACCTATGTGAGGGCCTTTTCAAGCTGAATGTAATGACTGTTTCTATCAATAATAAAATTAAAGCTTCTTCTTACTTACTTGAGTCAAATGAATTATGGCATGCACGTTTGGGACATGTTAATGATAAAACCTTGCGGAAAATGATAAATATGGAAGTATTGCCTAAATTTGAATGTGATAAATCAAAATTTCAAATATGTGTTCAGTCTAAATTTGCGAAACATCCTTACAAATCACTTGAAAGGAATTCCGAACCTTTAGACTTAATTCATACGGATATTTGTGATATGAAGTCAATACCATCTCGCGGTGGAAAGAAGTATTTCATAACTTTTATTGACGATAACGCTCGTTACTGCTACGTTTATTTACTTAGTAGTAAAGACGAGGCTATAGATGCATTCAAGCAATACAAAAATGAAGTTGAAACACAACTTAACAAAAGAATAAAAATGATAAGAAGTGATAGGGGCGGTGAATACGAATCTCCTTTTGAACAAATATGTTTGGAATATGGCATTATTCACCAAACTACTGCCCCTTACACACTACAATCTAATGGGATTGCGGAAAGGAAAAATAGAACTTCAAAGGAGATGATGAATGCCTTGTTGATAAGTTTGGGTTTACCCCAAAACTTATGGGGGGAAGCTATTCTTACAGCTAGTCGAATACTTAATCGTGTACCCCACAGCAAAACACAATCCATTCCATATGAAAAGTGGAAGAGAAGAAAGCCAAGCTTGAATTACCTCAAAGTGTGGGGGTGTTTGGCAAAGCTACAAGTTCCTAAACCTAAAAGGGAAAAAATAGGACCAAAAACTGTTGATTGTGTTTTCATAGGATATGCCAAGAATAGTAAGGCATATCGTTTTCTGGTTTATAAATTAGAAAATCCTGACATTCATCTTAATACGGTTATGAAATCAGATAATGTTGAATTCTTTGAAAATATATATCCGTATAAAAGTGAATATGAATCGTCATGTGTCAGCACGAAACGACCAAGAGAAGGTACAAAAGGAAGTATGCCAAATAATGATAATCCAAGAAGTAGTAAACGTCAAAGGACGTCTACTTCTTTTGGACCAGATTTTATGACTTTCCTATTGGAAAATGAGCCTCAAACTTATAAAGAAGCAATGGCTTCTTCAGAGTCTCCATATTGGAAAGAGGCAGTTGTTAGCTTGGATAAGCTTGGAGTTTTGACTGATGACTGAGGAACAGATTCAAATGACCTGTTCCTTTGGATCACTGTAGCAGAATAGATAATTCATGCAAAATCGTTTAAGTTGAGATATTATTATTTATCCTAAAACTGACGTATATATTGATAATTATGCAGGTCTAAACAGATACGAAAAGATTGCATACATACAAGGATAAGGATACAAGATCCGGATTCTAAAGAGTAGAATCCAATTAGGACTCAAACTCATGGGAGCTTTGGAGTTCTAATTCATCAAGACTTCTTGGCTGCTGGAGCTATAAAACGTGGACCATATCAGCCATAGAAGAAGGCACAAATATAGAGAGCATCGTACAAAAGCTGAAAAGAGTCATTAGCTTATTTGTGTAATCAGTTAGCTACAGTAG
Organism: Petunia axillaris subsp. axillaris; assembly: GCA_029990575.1. Lineage (NCBI taxonomy): Eukaryota > Viridiplantae > Streptophyta > Magnoliopsida > Solanales > Solanaceae > Petunia > Petunia axillaris. Next base: position 14,318,168 of record JARKNS010000006.1, read on the forward strand.
AACTAAGTTAGAACCTGTTTCTTAGATTGAATCTTGTAAAAGTTCAAGTCTTAGTTCAACTGTAGTAGGCAAAAATCGAGTTGTAAACTTTCTGGTTCAAGTCGTGGACTTGACACAACTTCACTGATCGTGAGAAAGATCACTAAAGGATTAGAGTTAGCCCTAGGTTAGTAAGAGTGAGTCTTGTAACCAAGTGGGTCTTTTTACATAGTGAAGTTGAAATCCTACTTGAGAAGTAGGTCGTGGTTTTTTGATCCCGAGTCAAGGGGTTTTTCCACGCTAATATCTGGTGTTCAATTACTTACAGTTTTAATTCCGCATATCGTATAGTAAAGGAACACATTTTAAGGAACTGGTCCTTAAAACAGTAAAGTGGTGTAATCATGGGAAATAACAATTGGTATCAGAGCGGGTTATCCTTGAAAAGGCTAACACCTAGGATTAGATGAGTACATCACGAGAGAACAGTGAGAGCCAGTCAATGGTTAGAGCACCTTATTTCAATGGGAAATACTATTCATGGTGGAAAGAGAGGATGCATGATCACCTTCAAGCAGAAGACTATGAATTGTGGGATATAGTAACTGAAGGTCCCATGATCCCAATGAAGAAGGATGCTGAGGGAAAAGATGTTCCTAAAACCAGGAAGGAATGCAATGTTGAAGACATAAAGCAATGGGAAAAGAATGCAAAGGCAAGGAAGTGGCTGGTTGGTGGACTTAGTCCTGACGAATGCACTAGAATCAGAGGGTATGCCACTGCAACGGAGATTTGGGATACTCTACAAGTTGCACACGAAGGAACAAGTCAGGTAAAAAGGTCCAGAGGTACACTTCTTTATGCTGAATATGAAAGCTTTAAAATGAAAGAAGAAGAGTCAATCTCTGAAATGTATACTAGATTTAATGCCATTGCCTCTAAACTTATCTCTTTGGGAAGGGTTTTAACTGTGGAAGATAGAGTAGAAAAGATTTTAACTAGGGTTCTTCCAGATTCTTGGGAGATCAAAGCTTGTGCTATCATAGAAAGCAAAGATTTAACCACTCTATCCTTAGATGAGCTTATAGGTAATTTAAAGACTTATGAACTGAGGAAAAAAGGTTAAAAACATAGGAGCACCAGTTAAAACTGAACCTAACCTAGCCTTGACTGTTGGTGATAAAATCATTGATGATAAGGAACTGGTCCTTATCGCTAAAAGTATTCAGAAATATTTGATTAAGAAAAGGGCAATTAGTGGACATGGTAGGTCTACTAACATGAAACAGGCTGGAGAATGCCACAAATGTGGAAGCTCGGAGCACTACATCAGCAAATGTCCAATTATGGAAGGAGAATGGAGGAAGAGATTCATTGATGAAAGGAAGAAGGCTAGGGAAGAGGTCCATAAGAAAAGTGGAAATCCCAAAGCAATGGTTGCAGGATGGCAAGAGAGTGAAGACGAAATAACTGATGATGATCTGGATGAGGATCTTGCTCTAATGGCACTTGAAGATTCAGAAAATGAAGAAGATGCTGAGGTATTTGTCTCTAAACTCAAAGATGATGTAAAAAGCATGCCTAGAGAAAAATTGGTTAAAGTATTCCATATTGTGCTAAATGAATTTAAATCTCTAAGGGATAGCAATCATTAAATGCATGATAAAATTGATTGTTTAGAATGCAAAGAGGAAATAGTTAAAAATGATTTTCTGGAAAGGAAGATTAGCATGCTTGAGGAACAGGTCCTCACACTTGAATCAACTGCTCAGGAATTAGAAAATGTTAAAACAGTTGAAAAAGGTAAAGGTATTGCTAATTCTCATCAGATCATTGCTGAAGAGAAACTGAAAGTCACAGTTGATGAACTGTGTAAAAAAGATGAGAAGATAAGATCTTTAGAAGAAGACGTGGTTAAAACAAAAATGGAACTAAGAAAAGCTGTAGAATGGAATAAGTCTTCTGAAGCACTAGAATGGTTACAGGAAAATCATGGTAGTAACAGGAAAGGTATTGGATTCATGAAAGCACAGAGTTCATCTAAATGGAATCCAAAGAGTAAGTACTTATCATTTCCTGAAAACTGGCTATGCACTCATTGTGGGAATACTGGTCACCGGAAAGAAAATTGTCAATCTTTAAAAAGGGCTGCCCAGAGGAACAGGTCCTATAAACCTGTTCAAAATCCTGTGAAATAGAAGAATAGGTCCTATAAACCTGTTCAAAATTCTGTAAAAAGGGAAACTGTTCACACAAAGAAACCATTACCATTCTGGGCTAGGAGAGATCTGATTCATCCTTTTTCAAAAGGAAATGAACCCAAACTAGTTTGGGTTCTTAAAATTAACCCCTAGTTTTCTTTTGCAGGCTAGAGTGAAGGAGATAAACCACAAATGGTACATGGACAGTGGTTGCTCAAGGCACATGACAGGGCATAAGGAACTGTTCCTTTAACTCTCAGCCTTCCAAGGAGGAAGTGTTTCCTTCGGTAATGGTAAGAAATGGGAAATCATTGGAATTGGAAAGGTAGGTAGGTCTGATTCACACTGTATAGATAATGTATTTCTAGTAGATGGGCTGAAGCATTGCTTATTGAGCATATCTCAATTGTGTGACAAAGATAATAATATTAATTTCTCTTCTACTGGTTGCACTGTGACTAACCAAACTTCTGGAGAGATTATTTTGCAGGGAAACAGGCATGGAAACATCTACAAAGTAGACTTGCTGACATTATCTGATTGAAGCCTGAGTTGCTTAAGTGTGGTGCAAAATGATCCCCTCCTATGGCACAAAAGACTAGGACATGCTAGTCTTTCACAATTGAACAAACTTGTGTCAAAGGACTTGGTGATAGGTCTTCCTAACATCAAGTTTAATGATGAAAAAGTATGTGAAGCATGTGCCAGGGGGAAGCAGGTAAAATCCTCCTTCAAATCGAAGAAATAGGTAAGTACCACTAAACCTTTGGAACTGGTCCATATGGATTTATGTGGTCCAATGAGAACAATGAGTCGTGGAGGGAAGAAGTATGTTATGGTATTGGTGGATGATTACTCCAGATTTACATGGACTATATTTCTTGCATCTAAAGAAGAAGCATTTAATGCATTTTAAATTTTTGCTAAGAAAGCTCAAAGAACTCTAGATAATCATATTGTTGCCATTAGGTCAGATCATGGAACTGAATTTGAAAGTCATATGTTTTTCAATTTTTGTAATGAAATGGCATTTATCATAGTTTTTCTTCACCTAGAACTCCACAACAAAATGGTGTAGTGGAAAGGAAAAATAGGACTCTAGAAGAAATGGCAAGGACTATGTTAATATCTGGAAATCTTCCATAGAACTTTTGGGCTGAGGCTATTAATACTGCATGCTACATAATAAATAGATGTATGAGGCCTTTAATAGAAAAAACCCCATATGAATTGCTTAAAGGAAGAAAACCAAATATTTCTCATCTTAGGGCCTTTGGTTGCAAATGTTTCATACACAACAATGGAAAAGATGCCTTAGGAAAATTTGATTCTAGAAGTGATGAGGGAATATTTGTTGGTTATTCTTTAAATAGTAAATCTTATAGGGTGTTTAACAAGAAAACATTGAAAATTGAAGAAAGCATGCATGTTAAATTTGATGAAACTGACAGTCTCACTCAAGAACAGGTACAGGAGGATGAAGAAATTGGAATGCTGAAAGAGTTTGAACTTAATCCACAAATGCAGATTCTGGATGTGAGAAGTGAACTGCAAGGAACTGTTCCTCAGGACAGAACTGAGAAGAGTAGCACTGAAACAGGGGGAACACATGTTGGTTCCACCTCACAAACTGGTAACGCTACTCTATCAGGAACTGTTCCTCAGCAGAGGACTTCTGACAATGGATTAACACCCAAGCCTTACAAGTATCAAGGGTCACATCCTATGGATCAAATAATCTCAGATAAGACTGCTGGTGTTCAAACTAGATCAGCAGTCAAGAATCACAATCTGTGTGCCTTTAGTGCTTTCTTATCTCTTGTTGAACCTAAAAATGTGAAAGAAGCACTGAAGGATGCAAATTGGATTAATGCTATGCAGGAGGAATTGAACCAATTCCAAAGAAGTCAAGTTTGGCATCTGGAACCTAAGCCAAGGAACAGGTCCATAATTGGAACAAAATGGGTTTTCAGAAACAAACTTGATAAGGATGGCATGGTAATAAGAAACAAGGCCAGGCTAGTCGTTCAGGGATATAGTCAAGAGGAGGGCATCGACTATGATGAGACTTTTGCTCCAGTTGCAAGACTGGAAGCAATAAGACTTCTTATAACCTTTGCTATATACATGGAATTTACTCTACATCAAATGGATGTTAAGAGTGCATTTCTGAATGGTTACTTGAAAGAAGAAGTGTATGTCAAGCAACCTCCAGGTTTTGAAAGTGAACAGTTTCCTGAACATGTGTACAAGTTGGACAAGGCCTTGTATGGGCTCAAGCAGGCGCCAAGAGCATGGTATGAAAGACTATCAAAATTTCTACTCCAGCATGGATACAAGAAAGGTAAAATTGATAGTATATTGTTCTTAAAAGAAAAAGGTAAGCATCTCTTAATTGTTCAAATCTATGTAGATGATATAATCTTTGGTGCTACTTGTGAAAATTTAAGTAAGGAATTTGCAAACTTGATGGGGAGTGAATTTGAGATGAGCATGATGGGTGAACTCAATTTCTTTTTGGGTTTACAAATTAAGCAAACCTCAAATGGAACTATGATCCATCAACAAAAATATGTTAAGGAATTACTTAAAAGATTTGATATGGATAATGCTAAGGAAATTGACACACCTATTGCCACTGCCACAAAATTGGATCTTGATGAACATGGAATATCAGTTGATCAAAAATTGTATAGGGGTATGATAGGTTCTCTACTTTATCTAACTGCTAGTAGACCTGATATTGTGTTCAGTGTTGGTTTGTGTGCCAGGTTCCAATCAGATCCTAAGGAATCTCATTTGAAAGCTGTTAAAAGAATATTGAGGTATCTGAAAGGAACAGGTCCCTTGGGACTTTGGTATCCAAAAGGTGGTAGTTTTAATCTTGTTGGATATACTGATGCTGACTATGCAGGTTTCCTTGTTGATAGAAAAAGTACCTCAGGTATGGCACATTTTCTTGGTGAGTGTTTGGTTTCTTGGGGAACTAAAAAACAAAATTCAGTGGCACTTTCCACTGCTGAGGCTGAATATGTGGCTGCTGCTTCATGTTGTTCACAGTTGTTATGGATCAAACAACAATTACAGGATTTTGGTGTTGATGTAGGAACTGTTCCTATCTATTGTGATAACACTGGTGCTATTAATATGACAAAGAATCCAGTGCATCACAAAAAGACTAAACACATTGATATAAGACATCATTTCCTAAGAGACAATTATGAAAAAGGTTTGATCACAATAGCATTTTGTCCCACTGAAAAAAAAATTGCTGATATTTTTACAAATGCTCTAGGTAGAGATGATTTTGAAAGAAATAGATTGGAATTAGGGATGATTAAATTCACATAAAATCATCAATGCTTTACTTCATAATTGGCTAGAAAAATTGCTTTTAAAATGAATTTTATTCAAGTCATTATGAATAATTCAGTCCAGTTTAATACTTAAATGTATACTCTTATGCCATATCTCTTATTTAGAGTTGCTAAAATTGAATGATGTTACCCTTATGCTCTTAGAATTTCAGATGATCAAAATGTTGCAAATTGGAAGGACACTGAATTTTTGTGTTAAAATAAGGTATGTACTCGTTATTATTCTGTTAATTTTGAAGTATAAAGGCTATAGGTAACTTGTGCTTAGGATAAATCCCACTAAGTTTCCTAACCATATCCAAATTGCCAAAGAGTCCCATCGGAGGAACAGTTCCCACTCTAAAAGGTAAACTGGCAGCCCAACGGCTCTTTTTCTCCGGGAGACTCCCAAGAGTCCATGACCGTTGCATGTTGTGCTGAGGTAAGTGTGATCGTCTTCTACTCTAATTCCACTACCTAATTCACTCTGTAAATACACTCCTTCTTCCCCATTATTCTTTTACCTTGTTCATCAATTAAAATTATCAAAATTTCAGAAAGAATAGTCAATTATTTGTTAATTCGAATTGCAAGAATGTCTCTCTCTTCTGATAATTCTTCAACTGCACCTACTGCTGAACAACCACAAAATCTCAATCCTTCCTCACCCATGGAAACCACTGACCTAAACCCTGAAATCCCTGAACCAATCCCAGAAATACCTGAACCTGAAATTCAGGGGGAAGGACCAGTTCCCATGGCTGAATCAATTGCTGAGCAGGTTGAGGATTTATCACGTGCTATGGTGTTGTATCAGTATCAGGTAAACTTCACCTATCCCTTGAATGTTGTGATAGATGAGGAAGAAAAGGGAGAGGGGTCTGAGGCTGCTCTTGAGGGGGAATCTATTAAGAGGTTGGAAGCACCCATGCATGGGTCATCAGGGTCTTCAGAGGCTGCTTTTAGAGCACCTATAGAGGATGTGATAGACGTTGATGAGGATATAAGTGATAGTGATAGGCCCTTGGTGGATTTGATCAACATTAGGAGTCTGAAAAGAAAATTGGCTAGAAAGGGACCCATTGATGACCATGTGACTGCTGAAATTACTGCTAAGTTGAAGAAAATAGGTGATAGTTATAAGCCCGGAAATAAGCAGAAAGTTGGAAGTTCCTCCAAGGCAAAAGGACCTGTTCCTTCTGCCTCAACCCCTGCTTCTGGGGTTAGGAGGACAAGAAGTGCTGCAAAAGCTGCTGATGAACAATTAGCTGCTGCCTTAGAAAGGAGTAGAAAAGGGAAAGGAAAACAGGTTGTTGAAGAGGAAGAAGTGGAGGATATTGATCTTGCTGATTTTGCTGAGGATGATGAGATGGTAGATGCTGAGGAGGTTGTGCCTCAGTCCAAGAAAAGAAAAGTTGTTGAGAGAAGGGTAACAAGAAGCTCGGTTAAAGCTGCAGAGAAGTCTGCTAGGAGGACCAGGTCCTTCAAAAGAGTTGTTGTTTCTGAAAGTTCTGCTAGTGACAGTGATGAGTCCTTTGCTGGAGAAGAGAGTGATAGTGAAGCTGACGGTGATGAGTCTGTGCACTGTGTTCATGATGACATGTTGACCAGGAAGGTGTTGAAAGGTCGGGTAATGTCTGATGTGCAAGATTATGGCTGTTGCAAAAACTGCATGCTCAGGGTTGGAGGGGCATGGTCCTTAAGATCTCTGGTAGGTGTGCAAAGGGGATGGTGCAAGAGTTCTACAAGAACTGCTCCATAAAAGAAGATAGGATTACTACCTCTGTCAATGACAATGTAATCATGTTTGATACAAGGGAACTTGGTGAGCTGCTGGGGATTCCTTTTAGTAGGTATGACAGCTATGTCAAGAAGGTTTGGCCTGACTTGACCAACTTGCCTACTGATCTGGAGATCACTAGGAAGTTTGCTGAGAATGAAGGGGAAGAGAAACCCAGGGCAGTGCAGAAGAGTGAGATGCACCCACAGCACCAAGTATTATTTGAGTTTGTGAACAAAATTGTGATGCCAAGGTAGGAGAAAAGAGGAGTTGCCAGTTTCATGGACCTGGTCCTTATGGAACTGTTAGACACTGAAAAGCAGATCAACTGGCCCAGCTTTATGATCCACCTAATAAAAAGGGGGATTACTGGGAAGAGAAAGCACTCCTTGCCGTTTGGTTTCATCCTGACTGATGTATTTGCAAAGTTGAAGATTCCCTTGGTAGGGGTTGTGAAGGCTACAAAGAAGGAAAAGTTTGGCTGTGCCACATTGATAAGCTGTGATTTGCCAGTTCAGGCTGATCCTCCACAGGCTGGTGTTGGGAGGCAGCCATTGAACAACAAAGTGAGGGCACTTAGGCAGTAGGTTGCTATTCAGGCTGCTGAGATAGCAAGGTTGGAGGAGGAGAAGAATTACTGGAAGGCAGAGGCCTCAAAGGCAAAGGAGACCAATGAGGGAATGCTCAAGCAGATGTTTGAGTTGCTTAACAAGTCTCAGGGACCTGGTCCTTCCACATACTGACCACCTTAGCCTTAGCCTTTAGCCATCTTTTGTCTAGTGGGATCTAGCCTAGTCTAGTGCCTTAGCCTTTTTCTTCTTTAGTCTTTGAATAATTCTGTGGTACTTGCTTGTATCCCCTGATTTCATCTTTTGATTTAATGAATTGTCTTTGATGGCTAATATCATTGTCTTGCAGTTGCTTTAATATGATTTATGTTTGCATTTTGAGTTGCCTCAATGGCAATGTGCTGATTAATTCTAACACTTGTGTTATGCTTTTTATGTAACCTTTTCAATGATGCCAAAAGGGGGAAGAGTAAGTTGATTTTGCATGAAGTTATACCTAATTGAAAATCTGTTCCTTAATGATAAATTAAATTCTCCACTGATTGTTTGTCTTTTTGAGCTTAAGTTGTACTTCAGGACATTAAGGATATGCAACTATGCTTATGAGTTTGTCATCATCAAAAAGGGGGAAATTGTTAGCTTGGATAAGCTTGGAGTTTTGACTGAGGAACAGATTCAAAGGACCTGTTCCTTTGGATCCTGTAGCAGAATAGATAATTCATGTAAAATCGTTTAAGTTGAGATATTATTATTTATCCTAAAACTGACGTATATCTTGATAATTATGCAGGTCTAAACAGATACGAAAAGATTGCATACATACAAGGATAAGGATAGAAGATCCGGATTCTAAAGAGTAGAATCCAATTAGAACTCAAACTCATGGGAGCTTTGGAGTTCTAATTCATCAAGACTTCTTGGCTGCTGGAGCTATAAAACGTGGACCATATCAGCCATAGAAGAAGGCACAAATATAGAGAGCATCGAGCAAAAGCTGAAAAGAGTCATTAGCTTATTTGTGTAATCAGTTAGCTACAGTAGAACTAAGTTAGAACCTGTTTCTTAGATTGAATCTTGTAAAAGTTCAAGTCTTAGTTCAACTGTAGTAGGCAAAAATCGAGTTGTAAACTTTCTGGTTCAAGTCGTGGACTTTACACAACTTCACTGATCGTGAGAAAGATCACTAAAGGATTAGAGTTAGTCCTAGGTTAGTAAGAGTGAGTCTTGTAACCAAGTGGGTCTTTTTACATAGTGAAGTTGAAATCCTACTTGAGAAGTAGGTCGTGGTTTTTTGATCCCGAGTCAAGGGGTTTTTCCACGCTAATATCTGGTGTTCAATTACTTACAGTTTTAATTCCGCATATCGTATAGTAAAGGAACACATTTTAAGGAACTGGTCCTTAAAACAGTAAAGTTGTGTAATCGTGGGAAATAACAGCAGTCAATAGTGAGATTGAATCCATTTTAAGCAACCACACATGGGAGTTGGTTGATCTTCCTCCTGGGAACAAACCTTTAGGTTACAAATGGATTTTCAAAAGGAAAATGAAAGCTAATGGTACTATTGACAAATACAAGGCTAGACTGGTCGTTAAAGGTTATAGACAAAAAGAGGGCCTTGATTATTTTGATACATACTCTCCGGTAAGCAGAATTACATCCATACGGATGCTAATAGCTTTGGCCGCCGTGTATGATCTTCAAATCCATCAAATGGATGTAAAGACAGCCTTCTTAAATGGAGATACGGAGGAAGAAATCTACATGGAACAACCTGAAGGGTTCGTGGTTCCTGGGAAAGAAAAGAAGGTATGTCGACTTATTAAGTCTCTTTATGGACTAAAACAAGCACCTAAACAATGGCATGCGAAATTTGACAGTACAATGTTGTCAAATGGCTTCCAAATTAATGAGTGTGATAAATGTGTTTACATTAAGAACACTCCAAATCATATAGTCATTGTTTGTCTATATGTGGATGACATGTTAATAATGAGTAAAGATATTGCTGACATCAATGCTACTAAGTGTATGCTAACTAGCAAGTTTGATATGAAAGACTTGGGAGTTGCGGATTTAGTCTTGGGTATTAAAATTCACAAAACTCCTCAAGGTTTGGCATTATCTCAAACTCATTACATCAGAAATGTCTTGGAAAAATTCAAGTATATAGACTTCAAAACTTCAAAGACTCCAATTGATGTTAATCTTGCCTTTACAAAGAATAAAGGACAAAGCACGTCTCAACGAGACTACGCTAGAGTGTTGGGAAGTCTAATGTACATCATGAATTGTACACGACCAGATATAGCTTGTGCTATAAGTAAACTGAGTCGATACACAAGTAATCCTGGACAAAATCACTGGATGGCTATGAAACGAGTTTTGGGTTATTTGGAGTATACCCAAGACTATGCTTTGCACTATGATAAGTATCCCGTTGTTATAGAAGGATATTGTGATGCAAATTGGATCACCGGCTCAAAAGAATCAAAATCCACAAGTGGATATATTTTCACAATAGGTGGAGGAGCGGTAACTTGGAAATCATCCAAACAAACCTTGCTTGCTGCTCTACAATGGAGGCTGAGTTCATAGCTTTGGACAAAGCCGGTGAAGAAGCTGAATGGCTCCGAAACTTCTTTGAAGACATTCCATTTTGGCCTAGGCCGTTGACACCTATATGTATACATTGCGATAGTCAATCGGCAATATCGAGGGCTGGGAGCCTTATGTATAATGGTAAAAATCGTCATATACGACGAAGATATAAAACCATTCGACAACTTATCTCTAGAGGAATTATCACAATTGACTATGTTAAGTCAAAGGATAATGTGTCGGATCCACTTACTAAAGGTTTAACTAGAGATGATGTTGAGAGATCATTAAGAGGAATGGGACTATGACCGAGGACAAGTCGTCATGGCGGTAACTCTACCTAGAAGACTGGAGATCCAAAGATCTAGGTTCAAGGAGCTCAAACTTAGTTGTGTACGACCGCTCCAACATTGTCAAACAACTTAACCCATCCTCTTAATAAGACAATGTTTAGTACCAAGGATAAAACGTTAAAGACGGTTTTTAATGATTATCTAAGTTTGATACGGGGTTTGTCAAATAGTGTAGATCTACGGGATTACACGTTTAGAAATCACCTATGTGAGTGTAAGTGGAAGCCGCTTCAAGGAGAATTCTGTAAGGCCAATTCTCTACGCACTCATGAACCAGGCGATGTTCATGGCTGAAACGAACACAACAATGAGAAAAAAAATGGTCAAGGATTAATTATGTGACATATGTTGTCTAGGTATACACCAAAGTTCGACGGTTCAAAGATATCAAATCTACCGATTGACCGAGTATATCCGATAGATGTTCACTACGGAAAGTTCAAAGGGAAACCCACTTATCCAGATGCAATTAATTCTTACTTGCAAATCACATAGTTTTCTGCATGTTTTCTTCATATAGCCATTCCCCATTCATGTGGGGGATTGTTGGGTTTGGAAGGAAGGTAAAGTGGTGTGAATGGAAAATGAAATAAATATTAATATTTTATATTAATATTTGATATGGAGCCATTTTTGTAACGGCATAAAAAGTCTGGACTATTTATGCAAAATTCCCAAAAAGGCAAACTGATGCTTCTGGAACATTTATCATTTCTCTTGAAAGGGTGTTTCATTGAACAGCCACATTGAAGGCTGCCTTTCATGAACAACTACTTCACCAATGAAAAGACACCTTCATGCCTTTTCACTCCAAATCTTGTGGCTATAAATAGAGAGGCATTTTGCCTCATTTTGTTCATCCAAAAATTTCATTCTCTCTCTCTCTCTCTCTCTCATTACCTTTTGCATTTGTTTTCAAAACAAAAGTAAGTTCTGAGTAACTGTGATTTGCTACCATTATTTGAGTTCGCTGTTCACTGTGATTTGAATTACCGCTATCACAGTGAGGATAATTCCATTCTATCCTGGGAGAAATTAATCCACAAACCTTGGGTAACTGTGAGGGGATTAGATTTCTTAAGGACAGGCAGTGTAGACTGTTGGCTTGGAATTTTTCTACTTCATCTATTTCTGTTTTGGTCATTATCGAAAGTGCAGACACATAACAATATAATCTATGAATTGGATTTTGTATCTTTGTTATGGTGATAGAAAAGGCGGGTACCGTGTTGCTCCACAGCAGCCATCATGATGTTGAATGATAAACTTGAGAATTGAGATGTACAGTTTCATACATGGCTTAAAGCCACGAAAGGGTAAACTTGGAACAATGATAACCTTTATTATTTAATATTAGTGAGGTTAGAAAAGTATTAAAATAAGGAAGGTAAGTGTAATATCTCAAGTTACAGGAGAACTAAGTGTTACGAAGCAAACTAAGAGGAAGATTTCTGAAATTAACCATTTATCTTGTCGTCGCCCATTATGAAGTTATATGTATTTGATTACACCTCTACAGAATCAAACACATTTCTTACGACCAGAAAACTAGAGATAAAAAAGGAAATTCACACATTTGATCTCTCATTGAGTTAGAAATACTTCTTCTATATGGCCAAGTTACCAGCTACGTCACAAAGAAGTTGTGGATGTTGTGATATTCAACATCTACTACCATAGAAATTATGAACCCATTTTTAACCTCAATATCATTTGATTCTTTTCACGATATAATACCTATTACATATGATTCTTCTGCCGTGATTGAGCCATGTTAAGACAAAATCTTTGGTCTGCGTACCAGGTATATATCAAAATATTTAATTTCATTTTAAATTATGTCCCTATTAGCTCAATGCCCTAATTAAGTAAAAGCAGCTTAATGATTTTTTCTTATTCAACCACTAAGCTGACAAGAGACAACACTTAAATAGCAGCCAAAAAAAATGACATTTGTGCAAATTTCGCTAACGGCCTTTTCGCAGAAATATGACACCATAAATAACGGTTTGCATTTTTGCCAGTGCTTAACAGAGTTTTATAAAAATGCTCCCGCTAAGTTTAATGAAAAAATATGGACGAAAATACCCCTGTCAATATCTTGGCACGGGTCCAAGACTTACACTTTGACCCATCTCTATTTGCTAATACTTGCCCCTGAAGTGTTGGTAAAAGGCAACACTTGCCAGCACTTGGTCGTAAGTGTTGGCAAAAGGCAATACTTGCCCCTTCCAATCTCTTTGATGCAGCCCGAACACGTGCTGATCAAATGTTCGATCCACCGAGGCCGATGACATGAAGCCAAGCCAAGCTGTTGCACGATATCCATATTCAATTGTCTTGGTCGAGATAAAGCAACCGCTTCGAAGCTGAATGGCCGAGCTCAAGAACCGAAGGCTTCATCTATAGGCTTGAGCTCGAAGAAGGGAGTGACCGAGCCCAAATCGAGCACTCAACCTCGGCGCCGAAGTAAATCAAAACAGACAATCGAAGAAAGAGCGACCGAAGTCAGCTTAAGCCGAGTCAAGAGCACCCAAGTCAAGAGCTTGAGCTGAAGTGTTCGAATTTCAAGTGTTCGGTTGAAGGAGTGACCGAACACTCAGCTATCCTGCCCAGCATGGCTTACTCCTATTGGTCGCCTGTGACCATTTACCGTTTTATCCCTAACGTAGTCTATATATACTCCTTTACATTTTATTGTAAGCAGCTAGTTTTTGATGAATATTTATATAGCAGTTGCTATTTGAGTGTCTCCGATGGAGCTCGAACCCCGACGTGGGATTTTTCAAAGAACTTGTGTCATTCAGTGTTATCATTTGAACATTTTCTTCTTGGTCATTCAATTTGCAAGAAGCATTGATCTTCTTGAGGATTGTTGCTTAGTATAGGTAATCTTTGCCTCCGATTCGATCGAGCTTGAGACTAGTTCCACAATGTTCCTTTGAATCGAAGCAAGAATTATCTTGCTTCTATCTTTACTTTATTGTTGTTCTTCCGTGTTTCTTCGTGCCTAGCTTAACCCTCGGTTTAGCTTGAACCATCTTGGTATCAGAGCAAGGTTTGAGTTTGTTCTTACAACCTCAAATCCTGTTCGTTTATTCATGCGATTGTGTCTTCAGTTTCAGCTTCTTCCTTGTTGCTGATTGTTGTTACTGTGGTGTAGTTTTACAAAAAAAAAAAAAAAAGTAGAAAAGAAAAATTCAAATTTTTTTTTTTTGGTTTGATTGTTGGTTTTTTGAATTCAACAACCATTGATTCTTGTTTACCATCATCCAACGATTCCAACGAGCACCTGTCGTACACGATTGACGGCTAGGGTTTCTCGACGTGTTTTGGACGTGGTGGTGGCTGTTACGAATCCCAGTGTGTTATTGGTTGTTACCGTTGGAAACTAGTGGTTTTCTTTTGATTTGGGTTGAGTTTTGAGCTTAAAATTCGAAGTTCCACTATTGTGAACCACAGTCCGTACGCCGGAAAATTGTTACATTGTAACAATGTACGGACGAAGTGAAGTTTTCTTAGCTCAAACTTCTGGAATTGATTTCCTCAGACGTTGAAAGTCACCGGAGCTAAAAGGCAACCTAAAGTCTGTTAAAATTCGTGGTCAGTGAACGAAGTTGAATTAGTCCGTACGCCGGAGTAAAAGCTTCACTGTTCCATTGAAGAATAAAGGGGGTAAAGTGTAAAGATCAAAAACCCAGGTGAAAATTTTGTCGCCTAGAAAAGGGAAATTGGATAAGGTAAGACCCTATCCGTACCAAGGAGGGACCAATTTTATTACGAACAAGAGTTGGTGTATTCGAAAGTATTCCGAAGAGGAATCGAAGGGTAGATTTTCCTAGGTTTCCACTTTTCTTGTGTTTGATAAACCCAGTTAGTGGATCTCTGGAGTAATTCTTCCTACTCGAGGTCGTACTAACTCATTTAAGCTTATAGGAACTCGTGCGTGGGGTGACCAAAGTCCAAATTTCGTATAAAATTCTTTGACTCCCCGAGCGCAGAGTAAATAGCATCCGTTCCATCGAGTCATATCAATTCACTCTTCTCGAAGGAGACTGTGTAACTTGTCAAATTCTAAGGAACTGAGAGAAGTTGATCAACCGAGGAAGCCATTGGCTACAAGTTCTTGAGTGACCAAAACCGAACCCATAAATTGAGTGGACCCAAGCGCCACCCAACAAAGGTGAGGGAGTGTGTGAGGTGATTTCTAACCTGAACATTTTCATTGGTCTTTGATTTGTACAGATACTATGGCTGGGAATGGAGGTGAAGGAAAAGGCATTGAGAAGCCCGAGGTGTTGTTAGCCGATCTCATGGCGGCGATACAAGGTATCAGTGCTGAGGTAAGAGGAGTGAGTGCTCGAGCAGCTAACCTCGAGCAAGGAAGCGTGTTCGTGGCCATTAATGTTCCCGACGCAGGAACTAGCAACTCTACTTCAATGAAACCTGAGTAATTTGCTGAGCTCGTTCGATAACAATGGTTGAAGGACGAGGCTATTCTAAATGAAGCTATGGGCAATCCCCAAGCTACACAATAGTTGGGCAATCCCCAAATACAACAACAAAACTTGGGCAATCCCCAAGCTAGTTATCAACACTTGGGCATTCCCCGAGGTGATAGATTGCCACTTCCAATAGCCCGAAGACAATTGGCGGCCGTTGATGAAGGGGTCGATGATGGAGAATTGCCTGAAGGCGAACATGAGTATGAGCCACCGTTCCTTCAATGAAGCCAGGCTCAACGGGGTCGTAGAAGTCTCCGAGGTCGAGGCCGAGGCGCAAATGTTGATCGAAATATTGAGTGTGAGGCTGATGAATATTATGATGAGTATCCAGAGTCGATCTGAGGTGCTCGTGATTCAAACTTGAACAGTGTCAAGATCACTACTCTACCATTAAGAGGAACTAGTAATCCAGACCAATATCTTGATTGGAAGCTTAAGTTGGAGCGAATCTTCGAAACCAATGAGATGACCGAAGAGAGAAAAGCTGCACATGCTATTGCTTCGTTCGAAGCATATGCATCGACATGGTTGGAGGCTGACAAAAGGTTGAGACGAAGGAATGCTTATCCCGCGGTCACCACATGGGCGCAGTTGAAAAGAGCAATGGATGCTAAGTATGTGAATGCCAAATATTGGCAGGAACAACTTCGAAAGCTCTTCGAATTGAAACAAGGGCCCAAATCAGTTGAAGAATATAATGATGAGTTCGAAAGAATTCGATTGGCTCTTGATATGGAGGAAGATGACGAGAAAGCCATCATTCTATTCAAAAATATCTTGGCTCGAGATGTGTCATCTCAATTGAGGCTGCATGTGTATCAAACTTTGGAGGATATGTTTCAGCTGCCATCGAAGCTGAGAAATGGGTTAAGGACGACAAGGCCAACCGGTACCGAGGAGTTACTACTTCGACCTCCGTTGAACCGAGGTAAAGACTGGAAGAGTCTGAATCCAACAAGTGCTAACACTGTTCGAGATCCGAGGAAATCCTTCGAGAAGGGAGTGACTGTTAACCAACCAAAAGAAGCTGGAGGTAAAGTTCAACTTAATTCTCCTAGTGCTTCAAGTATTCAATGTCATAAATGCAAATGTTATGGTCACATGGCAAAAGAGTGTCCAACTCGCAAAGTTATGCTTGTGCTTGACAATGGAGATGTTTGTGAGCAAGCGAGTGACACCGAGGAAGAAAATTTAGAGGAGATTAACCGAGCTGAAGATGATGATGGTCGTGAAGCTGCCGAAGCTGATGATCCGGAAATGTTTCTTGTAGTTCGAACGAATTTGAGCTGCATGACTCTTGAAGAAGAGGACAACCAAAGAGAAAACCTTTTCCATGTCCGATGTCGAGTGAGGGGAAATTTTGTTCGATGATCATTGATTCGGGTAGTTGTGCGAATGTGGTGAGCCAAACCTTTGTTTCACAATTGGGACTACCTACCTTGAAACATTCCTATCCTTACAGATTACAATGGTTGAATGAGTGTGGAGTATTGAAGGTTGTCAAGCAAGTGTGGATCAAGTTCAAAATTGGAGAATATCAAGACGAAATGATGTTCGATGTGGTACCGATGCAAGCTTGTCATATGCTATTTGGTCGACCATGGCAGTATGATCGGTCGGTTATTCATAACGGACGATCCAGCACTTACATTGCTAAGCTCGAAGGGAAGAGTTTCATACTCAAACGCTTGTCTCCGAAGCAAGTCAGCGAGGACTATAAAAGAATGAAAGAATTGAAAGAAGTGGCCAAAGCTAAGTTTCCGATGGGAACAAAAATTGTGGCCGAAGACAACAACTCACCGCCTGAGGTAAGAAACATCTGTGCAATCATGCAACCGGGTGAGTATCTATGAGGCAACGACAACTGTCAAATGATGATTTGCCTCGTGCACAAGGGTATCTTTCTAAAC
The DNA here is from genome assembly GCA_029990575.1 of Petunia axillaris subsp. axillaris. NCBI lineage: Eukaryota > Viridiplantae > Streptophyta > Magnoliopsida > Solanales > Solanaceae > Petunia > Petunia axillaris. The sequence continues at coordinate 14,335,422 of JARKNS010000006.1, forward strand.
TCTAATGATGATTTTTCTAATGATAACCCTTTGCCTAGTGTTTTACAAAGTGTTTCGTAGGACTTCGGAGACATTTTTCCCGAAGAAATGCCAGGGGGATTAGCTCTGTTGAGAGGAATCGAGCACCAAATTGACTTCATACCGGGGTCTCAAATCTCCAACAAGCCTGCATACCGGTGTAATCCCAAAGACACCAAAGAGCTCCAAAGGCAGGTTGATGAATTGCTGAACAAGGGCATTGTTCGAGAGAGCTTGAGTCCTTGCACCGTACATGTTATCCTTGTCCCGGAGAAAGATGGAACATGCCGAATGTGTGTTGATTTCCGAGCAGTCAATAAAATCACGGTAAAGTATCGTCATCCTATCCCTCGATTAGATGACATGCTAGATGAGTTAAGTGGTTCTTCATGCTAGATGAGGAAGCTTATGCCAAAGTGGCATTGAAAAAGAACAAGGGGCGAAAAAAGTTGGAGTTGAAGAAGGGAGATTGGGTTTGGGTTCACTTTCGAAGAGAGCGATTCCCGAACTAAAGGAAAGGGAAGTTGGCACCTCGAGGGGATGGTCCATTTCAAGTGTTGAGCCAAGATCAACAACAATGCTTATGTGATCGACCTCCCTGGTGAGTATAACATGTCCAACACCTTTAATGTTGCTGACTTAGTCCTTTGTGTTGTAGGTCAAACTTCGGAGGATGACGAGGGCCCGATTTCGAGGATGAAATCTTCTCAAGAAGGGGAGAATGATGCAGCCCGAACACGTGCTGATCAAGTGTTCGATCCACTGAGGCCGATGACACGAAGCCAAGCCAAGCTGTTGCATGATGTCTATATTCAATTGTCTTGGTTGGGAGAAAGCAACAGCTCTGAAGCTGAATGGCCGAGCTCAAGAACCGAAGGCTTCATCTATAGTCTTGAGCTCGAAGAAGGGAGTGACCGAACCCAAACCGAGCACTCAACCTCGGCGCCGAAGTAAATCAAAACAAACAATCGAAGAAAGAGCGACCGAAGTCAGCTTAAGCTGAGTCAAGAGCACCGAAGTCAAGAGCTCGAGCTGAAGTGTTTGAATTTCAAGTGTTCGGTTGAAGGAGTGACCGAACACTCAGCTATCCTGCCCTGCGTGGCTTACTCCTATTGGTCGCCTGTGACCATTTACTATTTTATCCCTAGCGTAGTCTATATATACTCCTTTATATTTCATTGTAAGCAGCTAGTTTTTGATGAATATTTATATAGCAGTTGCTATTTGAGTGTCTCCGATGGAGCTCGAACCCCGACGTGGAATTTTCAAAGAACTTGTGTCATTCGGTGTTATCGTTTGAACATTTTATTCTTGGTCATTCAATTTGCAAGAAGCGTTGACCTTCTTGAGGATTGTTGCTTAGTATAGGTGATCTTTGCCTCCGATTCGATCGTGCTTGAGATTAGTTCCACAATGTTCCTTTGAATCGAAGCAAGAATTGTCTTGCTTCTATCTTTATTTTATTGTTGTTCTTCCGCGTTTCTTCGTGCCTAGCTTAACCCTCGGTTTAGCTTGCACCACTCTTACTGCATTCTCCCCATATAACTTGAAGTGTTGGCAAGACAACACTTGCCCTCGACTTCTTGATTAAAAGCCGCCAACACTTGCAAATTTTGTGCCTTGAAGTCTTGGCTCCGTGCCAACATAAGGGTATTTTGCTAAAACATTGTTAACCGGAGGCAAACTTGCAATGCCACTCCTTATAGAGGGGACCTATTGAAAAGTTTTGGCCCTTAACAGATACCTTAGATAATAGATAGGGTAATTTTGATGACAAGCCAGTTTTTGCACCACTTGAAGAGAATCAACCGACAATTACAAACTTTTAAAAAAGTAGTCAGATTTTAAAAGCAAGCATTTTTTTAAAGACTAACCACAGGAAAAAACTATAAGAATTAATTTGCTAGAGGTTAGTTAAAAGTTCCAGAGAATTTTACTGGAGCTTCATATTTGAAGTCCTAGTATTTTTTACTTGAACTTTTGAACTAAAATTTTCAAAGTCCTAGTAAAATTTACTGGAGCAAGTCCTAGTAAATTTTACTTAAACTTTGAAAAATTTAGTTCAAACGTACCAATAAAAAATATTAGATATTTCTGTATTTTTTAAATGTGATTAGTCTTCTAAAAAATTTCAAATACTGACTAGTTTTCATTAGTGCAGTGCAAACGGTCTACGAGGTCAAATCTTTACCTCAGATGGGGTAAAAATTGTAAAAATTTCGTGCAGGGGCTTGTTTGGCGCGCGTTAATTGATTTGTAGCCGTCAAAAATAAATTCACTGAGAAATAGCCACCTCCGGACAAATCCCAGTATAAATAATGGGGCCTTGAACAAAACTTGTTCAAAGCCCCAGTATTTATACTGGGAAGCTTCAGTAAACTAACCCCAGTATAAAATACTGGGGCTTTGAACAAGTTTGTTCAAGGCCCCAGCATTTTGTTATGGGACTTTGTATAAAGCTTCAGTCCCATAACAAAATGTTGGGGCTGTGAACAAAACTTATTCAAAGCTCCAGCATTTTGTTATGGGACTGAAGCTTTATATATAAAGTCCCATAACAAAATGCTGGGGCTGTGAACAAAACTTGTTCAAAGCCCCAGCATTTTGTTATGGGACTGAAGCTTTATATATAAAGTCCCATAACAAAATACTGGGGCTTTGAACAAGTTGTTCAAAGCCCCAGTATTTTGTTATGGGACTAATCTGGGGTGTTTTTCCAACGCTAATGGAGCTTAAGTGTGCGCGCGAATTTTCGGCTATTCTTCAATGAATTTGGAAACGGTGGATAGTCCCCAATGAGCGTGTCCAAAAATGGCTAGTGATCAAAATTTCCCGTAAAAATTTCGTCGGGAAGCCACTTTTCCACTGGCATTTGATTTTTAACCATTTTTTTTAAACTATTTAATTTTTAATCACTTTTTCAAACTTCAGATCTCGGGGCGTAACTTCAAACCTTCTGGTATGAAGTTCAACTTCAAACCTTATGGTTTGAAGTTTAGGTATAGAAGGTATGAAGTTGAACCTGATGCTCTGAAGCTGAATTTCATTCCTGGAGGTTTGAAGTTCAATCTCAAACCTTCACGTATGAAGTTCAACTTCTGAGTTCAGGTCTACAGTTTAGATATAGAAGGTCTGAAGTTCAACCTGATGTTCTGAAGCTGAACTTCATACCTAGAGGTTTGAAGTTATGAAGTTCAGCCCCCAAGAATATCAACCCCAAGTTCCGAAGTTCAAAAAATAACTAAAAATAAATAGGTTAGATACTTCAACTGTAAAGATGAACAGAAAAATGCTATTTTTGCATTTCCCCCTCAGATGGCCCCAGAAAGTTGTGTCCCTGGTATATCCAGTTTAGTTTGGCACTTAGTGACAAAGGTCTAGAACTGTCCAATAACATTAATTACAAGTTATTTGATTTAACAAGTTTTTATGCTGGTCTTTGTGGTGATCCGAAGACCATTCCGAAATTATTTTGCAAGATACTTGACCAAATATTTATGGGATTTCCACATAAATAGCTCTCAATATACAATTTTAATAAGTCACCTAGCACTAACATAATCTAGCCACAATATTTATATTTAAAATTTAATTTATAATTAAAATATGGCATATAATAAATTGATATTCTTTATATATAGCTTCTATACACATTTATACACAACATATATTTATTTTATATTTTTTAAATATTTATATCATCAAATTATATCTAATAAATATGTTAGGAAAAGAAAATAAAAGATAAAATATGGTTACGAAAAATGGATAAGGTTGGGAATGGTTATGTGGGATAATAATCCCAAAATTTATTAGTAATGTTGAAATATCTTATTTCTAAAAATAGCCCGATCCAACGTCCACCTTAGTTTTTGCAAAAAAACTAAAAAGGTATTTGTACTAATTTGTAGCACAATCGATAGCTTGATATCTCTGTTTTTCGTGCTTTTGCATTAAGAATAAGACTTCTCTGATGATAAACATTGTGCCGTTTGGGGCAAAGCAGTCCATTAGAAATTTTCTCATTGCAATTTTTACTGCTATCAATTAAACAAAAAGAAACAATTTATTTATTCTTATTATAGGTAATCTATTCACTACAACTAATACTCCAGAGTAAAATAATTTACACTATCTAAGGTGGTCAAACACAATAATGGTATGTCACACACTCTGGAAAACGTTAATGTGTAAAGGCTCTAAGTGTGTCATGAGATTTTGTTTCAGTTGCAGCTGAATTTTTTTTTTTAAGCGAATATCACTAAGCTCAGGGCTTAGTGACAAATTTTATTAATAATGAATAACCAAAATATAGTCTTTACAAGAAATAAATTAAACAAACGACATGTAGAAATTATATAAAGTATAGCTAACACCACTTTATATACATGCCATTGAATTACATTTCCCCAATTAGGTTGAGCATTAAAAAATACTAATACCACCAATGTGAGGTTATGTTCTTCAATAGCAATGCATTTAACAAACTTTGTGCTTGCTACTTCTACAAAAATATAATTGAATGCATGAAAATAATATGCACTTGACGTCTTGTAAGCTGCCTCCAATAGTATTGCCTTGCCTGGATGTAAAAAGGCAGTGGCATTCATTAACCAAGCACCTGAAGCAGCATCAACATTACCTAGCAAAGAACTGATCAAGAGCAACAAGTAGTCGCAAAGAGCTAAAAGTGTAGGACAAAACGACGCCCCAAACAGCACCCCTCGCGATCCTCGTACTACTCTGGATGGAAAGCCCATACATTGTTCCTCGCTTCGCTTAGCTTCTGCTCCATTTGATATTATGAATCCCTTGCAAAAATTATGTAAAACAGTGGTGGCACAACGGTGCGCCATCGGCAAAACAGTGGTGGCACAACGGTGCTCCATCGACAAAACTTCGTACCCAAAATCGAACAAGCTGAACCATGCCCAAGCAGCGTTCAACGCGATCCTCTTGCAACACTGTCCATAAACGTCAAAAGTCACACCAAAAAGCTGTAGCTCACCTCGATTAAAATGTAGGAAAATCGAAACTTCCTGGTAAGAATTGAAACAAGAACAATAATGGCATGCTTCTTGCAATTTGTAATCCCTCACGACGCCCCTAGGAAGATTGAAGCTCAACCATACAATACTCCACGCCATCATCCAGGAACAAAGAAATGCCAACGGGACAACCTGCCTCAATATTGCACAGTAGACAAGCATATCCCCATCTCGATCAAAGTGACAAAATTGCTTAAACCATAAAGTGTCAGCTACTTCAAGTATCAATAAGCTGGAATTGATGCTAATCAAAGCTTTGAAGAAAGAGTGCGACATCAGCGACTATTTTATTCTAACTTCTTACTTTAAACGTGCAAGCAATGACAACCAACTAGTTGAATATGCTACAGTTATATTATTTGAAAGTATCACATCAAGTATCAACTTCCTGGTTCAAGAAAAGAAAATAAAAAATTAAAATCACGTTTATAAATTGACACGACCCGGAATCCGGTTAGGCCGTGCGGGCACCCGACATCTTCCCGTAGACCCGTCAGGCGAACCCTTACCAATTAAATCAGGAAAATAAATATAACAATTCACAAATAAGGACAAGACTTTAAACAAAATCCTGACATACTGATACCTCTAAGCTGTATAAAAAAAATTACAGCTGACTACCCAACATACTAGGTTTAGGGTTATCCAGACTAGACATCTAAGAGTACAGAAGAAGACAAATACCTCCTGAAGGGAGCAAAATGCAGCTGAAATAATAATCAATAAACTGGTGGCCATCCGGAATAAAAGCTGGCTCACCCTGACAGCTGAAGTCGTCTTCGCTCCTGAACAACGTGGCGAACTCAATTCTGGAGTGAACCTGCCGAAACGAAATAAATAGACAAGAACAAACAACAAACAAGGGTGAGTCAAAAGGACTCAATAAGTGGGGCAGACTAGCCACCTCAAAGAATAGGATAGCTAGCCAGAGAAGAGAAACAGATAAATAAAATTTCCTCTTATTTAAATTATAAAAAGGCAGAGTCAGATAATAACTAGAAACACGTATGGAATGACAAACTCATCAACAACCAGGAACGTAAGATAACCAAAACGTATAGGTATCCCGAGCACATCAACAATCAGAAATACATCCTGTTGCGGCGTGCAACCTGATCCATATATTTATACTGTTGCGGCGTGCTACCCGATCCATATATTTATACTGTTGCGGCATGCAACCCGATCCATATATTTATAACGTTGCGGCGTGCAACCCGATCCCCGCAACCCAGAATATAAGCCAAAAATATATAGACAAACTGAGATATGTCTACGACATAATATACATACCGCATACATAAAACACAACCCAATACACACAATAGTCAGTATGTGGTGCAATGAGATGGGATGAATGCGGTACGATGCAATGCAGTCACATGTGCCTGATACTTATCTTCGGCGCGGGACTCTCATCGTCTACCAAGAGATATATGCAATAATGATCCTTCACCGGCTCGGGACTCTCATCGATTACCGGGAAGTATATGCAATGATGACCCTTCACCGGTGCGGGACTCTCATCGCCAACCGGGAAGTATATGTAATAATGACCCTTCACCGGTACGGGACTCTCATCGCCAACCGGGAAATATATGCAATAACGACCCTTCACCGGTGCGGGACTCTAATCGCCAACCGGGAAGTATATGCAATAATGACCCTTCACCGGCTGGGGACTCTCATCGATTACCGGGAAGTATATGCAATGCTCAAAACCAGAGTGCAATGCTCATATGCTCAATGCAATACCATCAACAGGGCATAACATATAATATACAATGTAAATTCAAAGCTAAGGCGTCATGAGTACGCCTATCGGCAGCTACACACGTAAGGAACACGTGGTAGAAAATCCACGAAGCCAAGTGCCTCCAAAGAAATGGATATAAACACTTACCAAACCCTAAATAAATTACATTTATGGGTTGCCCATAACTCACTGAGTACGAATATATAATCAATTTCATTATCGGGGTCCATTTGACCCTTTAAACTATTAATTGAACTTATTAAAACGATGTCTAATATTCCAAGTTTTACCGTTAAAATATATTTAAACACATGTAATAAACTAAAATAAAGAATTTACATCATTACCTGAATGTTTCGGGGTAAAAATTCTACTTTTCTCCGACCCCTTTTCTTATTTTCTGGCATTTTTCACTGCGTGTTTTCCATTTTCGGTTTCCCTGTTTCTCGTTCCCATTCTTTCTGTCCACTTGAGCTTATAAAGCTCATCCACCATCCCTTTCTTTTCCATTTTTTTTTGCCTTTTGTCTTTTTTTTTTCTTTTTTCCTTTAAAATTCGCTGCTATAGTAAAAATTAAAACGGTACCCTACGATGTTCGAAATAATTCTAACTTTTGCATACAAGTTACAAAAAATATATGTAACATACTCGCGAAGGCGGATCTCAAATTGGACTCCCAAAACTCAAGATACGAATTTAAATAGAAAAAGTCAAATTATTTAACTTTCGGCATTTTAGCGGAAACTAGCCGAACAACATCGAAATTAACTTTCGAAAAATCACAAAGTCAGAAATAATCATACAAACCTAATGGCGCTTTCGAATTTTGAATCGGAGCTCATTCGCCAAAACCGAGCTCGAAAATCTCTTTTTAATATTTATCGATAATAAAAATTGAAACATTTTTCCGATGCCTACCAAACGAGTTCTGATTTAGCTCAAATTTTACAAACAGGTCCTAATGGACCTTACAAATATTCTAAAATTATTGGCACACCAATCGGAGTCCTAACTTTCGAAACGACTGACCGAGGTCGTTTCATAAATACTCTCTATGAGCTGGCCGAGATTAAATATTGGATAAGTTTTAAGTATTCCTGTCAGGTCCAATCTACTACAATTCGCAACATGTCAAATTAGAGCTACTTTAATTTACAGAAATCCATCACAATTTGCCTTATAAGTTTTAACTACCATTGGCAACTACCAAAATGTCAATTTCTCGGAAAAGTTTAATATAGGAATATTACCGACAATGACGAATGTAAAATATAGAATCTATGAGTTCAGAATAAGATAAATTCTTGTTAGTGATGTGTATATTTTTTGAGCAAAAAAGGAATATGTATCTGTCTCCGAACGTTTCATTTTCCTATAATTCGTTTCATACTTTTACATGAGTATTTAATAGTAAAAACTAACATGCAACAAATATTTACACCAAATTAATATATGTATTGATATGTGTTTCCACATAAACTTCTTTTGCTTATTCATGATTTATTAATATACATGTTTACCTTATTAAACCACTTAACCATGTTATAGAATTTGATATGATTTTGGTGTAAACACTTGTGTGAATCAGTATTTACCTGACACGATCCGAATTTTCGATTAGGCCGTGCAGGCACCCGACTACCTCTCCTGGACCTGTCGGGCGAACCCTATTGTCTGAATTGATATAAATGGTGTAGAATTACCTTGAAAATAAAACGAACCTAACCTTAAGAACACAAGATAACTCCCAAAGATATATACAAGTTGTCTGAATAATACAACTAACTACCCAAAATACCTAGGCTTAGAAGTTTCCAGATTAAACATCTAAGAAGTCCAAGAGATATAAACATCTCCCGAAAGGAGCAAAAATAAGATAAACTACAATATCTACAGCTGGTGGCCTCAATGAACAAGATGACTCACCATAGACAGCTGAGAACGTACGACTTCTCAATCACGACGCGGCTGGCTAGGTCCTGGAGCAGAATCTGCCGAACGAAAAGAAAATACAAGAACAGATAAGAAGTGAGTCATAAGGACTCAATAAGTGAGGACAAACTAGCGACCTCAAAAAATAACTACGCTAGCTAGGGAAACAGAAACCATAGCAGTCAACTAGACAAGTCATACACAGATAATCAATGCAAAAAATTCATACAACTCAGAAAATAAATATAAAAGTATGCAATGAATGTATGATGATGCAATGGGGCCACATGTGCCCAAATATCTGATAACCTTCATCGGTGCGACACTCTCATCACCACTGTGAGATATATAATTCAACGTTAACCTGCGCAGGCCCTGGACACTCATCGAGTCCGGCGGTATGATATACAATCCCAGTGGAATACTCCTGCTCGTGAGCGTAATACTCCTGCACCCGAGATAATATAAATTTGAGGCGGAATACTCCTACACTCAGTGTATGACATAGCAGCTCATAACCAGAAAATATAATACATATGAATACGTTTAAAGGCTGTAGCGTAATAAGTATGCCATGTCCGCAGCTATTAAAGTAAAGAACACGTGAATAGAATATCCATAAGGCCAAAGGCCGTTAAAGAAATGGATATAATCACTTACCTTATTCCAAAGTTAGCACTGCTACTCAACAACCGCTTTGTCTTTTAGATTCACTGCCAAATAAAAAATATATCAAATTAAATAGGGCTAAAGGCTTCATTCCTTACGTCTTAAAACAATACGGTCAGGAACCCGACATCCGATTCGCATATGCAATAGGCCGTCCAGACCTACGTACACAATTTAAAATCACATAACCAAACCATAAATAAATTATATTTATGGGTTGCCCATAACCCCATGAATTCGAACATATCATCAATTTCATTATCAGAGTCCAATTAACCTTTTAAACTATCAATTTAACTTATTAGAACGATATCTAATATTCTGATTTCTACCATTAAAATATATTCAAATACACGTAATAAACTAAAATAATGAATTAACATCATTACCTGGATGTTTCGGGTAAAAAAATTTATTTTTTTCCTTCTCCTTTTCCTTTCCTTTCTCTCTTTTCTGACTTTTTTTTTTTTTTTTTTTTTTTTTTTTTTTTTCTTGCGTTCTCTGCCTTGATCTCTCGTTTCCTTGTTTCTTTTAACTTAAAGCTAAGGCCTCCAACTTTATTATATTTTCCTTTTCTTTTCTTTTCTTTCTTTTTTATTTTTTTTAAAGTTGCTACCGTGACGAAAATTAAAACAGAATCTTACAAAGTTCGGAATGTCCTCAAATTTTGCATACAAGTTATACAGAACTTGCATGATATACTCGCGAATACGGAACTTGAATCCGATTCCCGAAACTCAAGATACAAATTAAATGGAAAAGATCAAATTCTTAACTTTCAGAACTTTAGCAGAAACTATCCGAACCACCTCAGAATTCACTTACAAAAGTTTATACATGCCAAAATGACCATAGGAACCTAACGATGCTTTTGGATTTTCAAATCAGAGCTCATTCGCCAAAATTGAGCTCGAAAACTTCTTTTTAAGATTTACATACAACGGAAATTGAAACCTTCTTGCAATACCTACCAAACGAGGTCTAATTCAGTTCAAATTTTACAGACATGTTCTAATAGACCTTACGGAGCTTTTAAGATTGTCAGCATATCAATCAGAATTCTAACTTCCGAAAAGACTACCTAAGGTCGTTTCATGAATCCACATACGATGATGCATGCACAGATGAATTATGATTTAAATTTGATGGATCTAATATTTGTATCATCATTATTAAACAATTATTTTTTGAACGCATGAGTTTCTCTATTTTGTTAATTATGGGTTCAAAACTTAGTCTTTTTAAAATTTTTGTAAATATTCACATACTGGATTAGTCGAACCGTAAGGATAATATTGCATCAGCCTCTAAATATGATCCATCAAAATTTCTTATATTTATTCAATGGACACCTAAATTATACTAAATCTTGTTTATCTCTAAGTTTAAAATTCGATACCTTAACATCCTAGACAATATCACCCGATAGAGGTGAGAGACACGTGACTGCATGCGACACAGAACTTTTGTCCACGTCACATTATGAAAAATTGTTTTTACCTTTTTGAATTATTAGTTTTTATGCACATGTTTTGCACGAAAATATTTAGTCAGTTATTTATTTATTTATTTATTTATTTATTTATTTTCATTGCTAAATTTCAACTGAATCCTAATTTGTTTTTAGAAAATTTTGAAAGGACGTAGGCAGGTGGGCTAAGCCCCTACTTAAAATTCAATTCATAAGGCTAATTTTATATTGTCGTGAAATTTTGGTTCGGCCGACTACTATAGGCTAGCGAGATGTTCTACATTGTTTGGAAGCAAAAGTTGAAATCTTGGTTGGAATCACCTTCATGATTTCCGCATAGCACTGTTGTACAAACCTCAACATAACATCCTTCTACAATTAAGTAAGTCGTTTGAGAGATCTAAATTTCTCGGTAATACGATGGCATATTAGTGAAAAATAACATATATGTAAAGGAACACTACTTTTAAGTTTTTCTATTAGACAATATAGGATAGTAACATACATATCAACTTAATAACGAACCTGTATAGTATGAGGCCAATTGGTGCTAAAGTATTTAAGTATATGTAGAATACATATGTGTCTTCCTAAAGTTGGCAACATATATCTTTTAGATACTAAATTATTCCATATACCTAATACAAATATATTCAACGTTAAACATATCTATATCAAGGAGTAAAAAGATGTTCATTTTTTTGGGATATTTTCATTTCATGATATTTAGCCTTTAATATTGGTGTTTTTATAATAATATAGATTAGTTTTGGATCGTCCTTTTCATGGAAATAAAAAGAATATACAGTTGGGCTTCATTATTTTTAGCTAATTTATTTTTGCTTACTTGGCTAAACATACTGGAATCTTAAGCAAACTTTTTACCTATTATTCTGTAATGGAAGTAATATATAGTTGAAACAAATAGTCATTGTCTATAGAGAAGAAATACAAAATTAAAACTCCATTATTTTGACTAAAATATTTCCTATTATACTACGAATAATGGAATTTCAGTCATGTTTTTAACAGATTTAACACAAAAGAAGAAATACACTATGGGAGTAAATAGCTAAATTGTATCTAAAGAACAAATTAAAAAATACACAATTGAGAAAATATGCAATGTATTTATTAATATAAAAAAGAAATAGACAACTAGAACAATAAACTATTCTGTATGACAAGTAGCATGTAAAATGCTTTGAAGAGGTTGTAATCAGTTGCGGAACCATAAATTATACAAGGGGGTTAGAAAAAACAAGAGTGACATAGTTAAATTTAAACTGCAACATAAATCAATCTTTTAAGCCCTTTTACTATTACAACAACAAATTTTTCTGACAAGGTGTGATTCAATCGTTTATAAATACAGAAATTTTAATTTCATCATATTTATACAATATAATTTCTTATCGAATGAGATTTGATTAAACTTCGTTTCCTCTACCTAGCTCAGCCCCGAATAATAATCATTCATCGTCACGTTAGCTACTAGAAGATTATTGGTCAAAAAACCTCAAATTACTTTTTTTCAGAGTGTTATGACATGTTTGGCCAAGCTTTTAGGAAGCCAAAAAGTACTGTTAAGAAAACTTGAGGCGTTTTACAAAAATTAATTTTTTTTTTTGAGAATAAGTAGAACCAGTTTGTCTACTGTTAAGGAGAAGTCTGCTTCTTCCAGAAGTAGAAGCAGAAGCAATTTGTTAATTTTTCAAGACAAAAATTTTCTTATGAAAAATATTTATTTATTATATTTTTTTCAATTCAATTATTTTGATCAATATATCTCTTAAATAATAAATAAAATTTTGTTCTCCATTTTTCTTTTTTGGTTTAACTTTATTCCTATTGACTAAAAACTTTAATATATATTTTTATTTTATTTTATGGTTTACATTTAAACTAAATAAAAATAAAAAAATTAAATTGCATCATTCATAAAAATATTTAAACCTTTTCTACGTTTAAATAGTACTAGTGTTGGATTCTATATAATGAGCATGCAATTTTAAAGTACCAATAAAATTTAGCTGCAAAATAAAAATAAAAATTAAGACTAAGTTTCTTAAATGGTAGATGTTGATAGTTGCGAATATTAAGACTTAGCAGTAGCATATATATATAACCACTAAAGTGGACTACACAAGAAACAATATAACACATTTCTGGAGAACTTTCAATAATTTTTAATGGAGTATCTGCTTGAAATTCCAAAGAGTACTGTGTAACACTCTAAATTAGTACCACATACGTATGAATGAATTCCAGAAAGAAAAAATCACTAATTTCCAAAAGGACAAATACATCACGCTATATATTGTTGTAATAGTAGTTAATTTCATTCATTTATCGGATTAAACTCACATTGTATCCCTTATATGTAATATCATAAAAAAAACGATTAGAAGAATAATTGAACCTCCTCAATGTAGATAATCATACATCCATAATTAAGTTCAAACTACAGTCTACGAACACCTACATGGAAAATATAACATTATGATCTATCTATTAACCATCCAAATTAAGAAGTGAGAGGTGATGAAGCTAATCTTTCCCGAGTAATATCAATATTTATTATTGATTTCCATGCATGACTTCGTGTATGAATTTCTAATTCAAATAACTGGACCTCCTTAATGTAGCTAATCGTATATCCATAATTAAGTTCAAACTACGGTCTAAGGAAGCCTACATGAAAAATATAACATTATGAATATCTTTTAACCATCTAAATTAAAAAGTGAGAATTGATGAAGCTAATCCATCAGGCACAATATCAATATTTATTGTTGATTTTCATGCATGACCTCGTGTATGAATTTCTTTGATCATCCAAGTCAAGCTAATCTGCCATCTCCATGCACCGTTGGCTCGAAATATTGACAAAATTGTACGCATTTTCTCTACAATACATAATCAAAAAAAAAAAAACTACATAAAGAAGTTACACACAAATATATACTCCATAATAAAAGAACCATGGGAACTATAAACATAACTTTGAAAAGGAAGAAGCGAGACCAGCTCATATAGTGTATTAAATCATCAATTTATCAAATGCACTTGTTAGTATTTTCTCTATAGAATATTCAGAATCAACATTCTGTTAATTTGGTATGAATGTAAAAGGGACCTTAATTTTTATTTATTAACTTAGAGAAGTGGAAAGACTCTGGCAATTAATTATAGAGATTTCTTTTTAGTAAATGACTAGTGAATGTTACCGTGCTCTCACGGTCCTTAAAAATTTTAAAAATATATAGCTAAATAATTATTAATATAACTTTTATAATAACATAATGAATGTTTAGTCTTAGATTAACTTACCTTCAATATATACTCCGATCGTAACATTGATTAAAAATATAACTCTAACAGAAGGTAAAGATAGAGGAGAAAATGAAGAAAAATATAACTCGAACAGAAGGTAATGATCATTGAACAAAAGCCACTATTTAAATATATTTATTATCGCTTAAAAATTATCAAACTCAACCTCATTATATTGGCTTTCTCAGAGATAAAGGGATGATCGAGAAATCAAATAGTTGTTGGTCAAGTGTCGTTCTTAGTTTGAAAGAATTACACAAATGATAAACCAAATGGCTGTTTAACCTAAAAATAAATATGTATAAATAAAGGAGAGAAATAAAATTTCACCTGTATAGATAAAGCCATCGTGGTTATGATGTATTAACCAAACAGAACAAAGAAAATTTTCTTACGCATAAGGTGTAATTTGCATTACTCTGCAGCCTCTTTGCTACTCATACATTTGAAACTTTCAAACTTTTGAAAGTTTCCATAATAGAAGAACTACACATCGAAGAAAGATAATAACCAATATCCTTAAATAATAAACCACCTAAAACCCTTTCTAATAGCTACAGCAATCTCCCTTAAAGGATTGAACTTGCACGTATACAACTATTTATAACATTGTATTTGAGAAGGATGGAGTCACTCTAATTAAGGGAAAACATGCGTAACAGAAAGATTGGAGAAAAAGGACCTGTAACGTTACGCACAGTTTTATTGTTCATTATAATATTTAATGTTAATTGTCTTTATGGACCATTATGGAAATAGACGTTCAGGAAAATGAGTAAACCGAAAAGGAGAACAAAGTGGAGGACAACTGCAACTGAAGGAGTGAATTGAAAATGAGCAAAAAGAGCCAAAAATGATCAATCCTTGACACTTGAGCTATGCCACATCACTCTTCTATGTTTCTCAATTAGTAGATATATAGATATTATGAACCGACTCACATTATGTTCATATCCAAAAAGGGTTACATAGTAGTTTTTGGTTATTCATATATATATATATATATATAAAGAAAAAAGTTTTACTTTTGTTAGTAAAATAGTCAACTCATGATTTAAATTCGTCCACTTAAATAAAAACAACTTCACACACAAAGTTTTGTAATTAACATTCAACAATTCATGATATAAAAATAAAATACAATCCTGTAATTAAAAAAAAAAAAACTCCACTTTTTCCACATTCATGTTCAGATGCTATTCCAAAAGTTTCTTCACTTATTCGTTAGTGATATATCATTGTTTGCTTAATTCTGGATTGGGAAATATACACAGTTATCTAGAATTTTGAAAACTTCTACATATACTCTTCCACCAATACATAGAACCAAGTGTGTAATATATATATATATAAATCGTAACAAAAAGGTTACAACATCTCTATGCCTGAGACCATTAGGATGAACTCCCAAGAAGCGATTTGCACTGCATTACTAATGAATTTAGGATGTCAATGATCAAAGTACTTGCATGTAAAATTTCAATCATTAAACACAAAAACAACATAAGGATTAAAAGAAAGATACCAGTAACTAATTGTTGAAGTGTCCTTCTGCAGCAGTATGTTACAAAAGAAAAATAATATCTGGTGGGTTGTAATGCGGACTTGAATGTATTGTATATATGTAAGTCTATCTCCATTTCGATTGCGCTTACCATCACTCTAAGAACTTCAGCATCAGCTTTCCCAGATGAATAAATATACTTTGATTCAAATCTTTAGTATAGATATGCTTTTAGATGAAAGATAAATGAAGTAAATATATTTTGCATAGCATTTAGCGGTAGTCTGTTGATATGTTCTCTATTTATTTACATTTTATAAGACAATTATTTGTATTCTCTGAGAAATTTGAAAGGTCAAGATGGTTGATAAAACAAAATAGATAGGAGTTGCAAAAGTTAGTTCTTACTCCATCCGTCCCAAATTAGTTGTCATTTTAGAAGAAATGGTTTGTCCCAAATTAGTTGTCTCTTTAGGATTTCAAGACTAAATTTACTAGTTCTTTTCAATTGTACCCTCAATAATTAAAAGAATTCTCCAAAAAAAGTTAACAATCAAACATTAAAATTTAAATAAGAGTAATATAGTAAAATACACACTCTATTTAATAATTTTTTTAATGAGCGTGAAAAAGCTGAAAGTGACAATTAAAACGGGACTAAGGGAGTAAATACTAATACATGCATGTGAATT
Organism: Petunia axillaris subsp. axillaris; assembly: GCA_029990575.1. NCBI lineage: Eukaryota > Viridiplantae > Streptophyta > Magnoliopsida > Solanales > Solanaceae > Petunia > Petunia axillaris. The sequence goes on from JARKNS010000006.1 coordinate 14,351,848, forward strand.
TGAAGAAGATCAGTCAACTTTGAAGATGAGATCACGTGGGAATCATAACTACTAATAGCAAATACATGAATTATCCTCCGCACCAAAGTGAATGTTAAGCAAATGGAAAACTATAGTGATAAGATGACATAGATTTAGTTTTTTATGTTAAAATAAAATAATTGAATATATTTATTTTAAAATTTAGGTGAGGATAAAATGGTCTATCACTATTATTTTAAGGGTATTTTGGTAATTTGACTTTATATTTAGGGATTCTCACTTTTATATTAATATGATTAGTCACAAAATAAATTTTAATTCTATTATTTTTTATAATTTGGTACTCAAAAATACTTTTTATAGAGATTATTCAAACACAATTTATTTTAAAAAAGTATTTCATAGATCATGTTTGCACAAAAAATATGTCACATACTATTACGTGGATACGAGTCCAGCTGGCGAGATTAGACTTAGCCTATAAGTCACCGAGCACAGAGGGTACATGCCTGCTCCCTAAGATTATTACTTTCTCGCTTATTACTTTTCTCTCAATATTTACTTACTTTTCCTGCGTATTTACTGTATTGCTTGTGACCCTCTAGTAAATTCAATTATTTTACCTAAACGATCAAATTTAGGCCTAAATAGTTTGGCGTCCACCGTGGGGCCCAGGCAATTGTAGGTTTCTGCAAGGAAAAAGGAGCAGTCATGTCAGACGACAATGACAATGTTCCAAAAAACACCACCAATTCGGCAGATGATTCAGCAGAGGATCCTAATGATCCCTCGAAGAACCCTGTCAAGGAATCAGTCTACATAGCCAGCGACGACGAGGACGATCGACCACAGGGAGGTAATTCTGAACTCAAAGGTTTCCTTGTTGATCTCCTCAAAACTCTGTCAGAACGGGCAGAGCAGAACTCGGCCAGCATGATCGAAGGCATGACCCAAAAATTTGAGCAATATTTGCTGGATCGTCTCAGAGGCCAGCATCCCCACGAGAACCAGTGCCCGTAAAGGAGTCACCAGCATCCAGGCCTCATCGCAGGCTCAACATGGACGCTGATCCTGGAAGCTCGGCAACAGTCAATAATCAAGATCCCAAAGAAACACCTGTTATTTAGGACATCCTGAAAGAGATGAAGGCCATCCACGATTGGATCGGTAACGTACTGGGTGCTCCACTTTAAGTTACCATCATGGATGAGCAAAAATTTTACAAACATGCGTATAAAGCAAGTGCTGTACTGGTCCGTGGACCAAAGTATTTCTGCATGCCGGATAATCTTAAGTACGACGGAACTACTGATCTGGATGAGCATATCACTATATACTATGCGGCCGTCAAGAGCAACGAGATTTCTGAAGAAGAGACTCAATCCACTATGGTGAAGAGATTCAGTTCGACCTTGAAGGTGCCCTGGCATGGTGCACTCAGCTACCCATGGGGCCAATCGAGTCATTCACTTAGATGTAGGATTTGTTCAAGAAGGCACACTTTGAAGCAAGTGGGAGAAGCGCATGGAAGATATCTTCGAAATCCGACAACGGGATGACGAGTTGCTGAGGGACTACCTGGACAGATTTTAGAGGGAACGCATGGAGTTCCCTCCAGTTATCGATAACATTATTGTAGTGGCCTTTGGCAAAAGTCTGAACTCCAGAGGTTCATTAGCACTAGGGAGTTGCAATGGAGTTTAACACAACACCCAGTGACGACATAGAATGCTTTGCACTAAAGATACACGAAGAAGCTCCGTTTGGAACCTGAACAATCCTCGAACTTTGATGGGGGAATCCGCTCAATCACCGAAGACGCCAGTCGTCATGGGAAGAAGCGGGAATACACCAAAGAAACTCGAGCCAGAGCTAGAGGGAAACGAGGTAGAAGAGATCACGGGACAGATTTCCCAAGGCCAGTCGAAAAATGAGAGGACAACAAAAAGGCAGCGACGCCTCCTCACAAGGGGTCACTCTCCATATACCGCATACGTGACATGTTTGAGGAGCTAGGGTTGTGTGTCAATGCCATAAATTTTATGAAGGATCATCTGAAAGATGTCCAGGTAAGCTGGCCTAGCAACATGAGGGTAGAACCTGGCAAAAGAAATGGAAACCTCTACTGTGATTTTCATAAGGATCACAGGCACGAATCTGCCGGATGGAGGGCTCTGATCCTAGAAGTCATGAACCTGCTCAATAAAGGATATTTGAACGATTACTGACCGATAGGGGAAAGCAAACGTATGCCAAGAACAGAGGTTCAGAAGGATCGCCAGATCTGCCGGAGTCGAAGAGGTCCATCAACGTGATAGTTGGTGGCCCAATGCTATTTGGCAATTCGTGGCCCAACGAGGTAGCGCTCGAAGAGGGCCACGCTTGAGAGGTGTTGATCTTATTCAGTGACGAGGATAACACTAGCTGCAATACTCCTCACCACGATCCTTCGATCATAACACATAAAATAGGGTATACAGATGTCAAACGTGTCCTGGTCGACGCCGACAGTGCCGTAAATCTTATTAAATGGGATACCCTGCAAGCAATAGGGGTTGAGGACAAAATGACCCGAAGTGTTTATATAATGGTCGGTTTCAACAACTCTTGTGAAAGATCTGTTGGAGAGATTAACCTCACCACGTGCATTTGAGAGCAGATCACGTTTTATTCTTTCAGGTAATTAATGGAGGGGTCCCGTATAATGCAATCGTGGGACGACCGTGGATTCATCAATTCAAAGCAGTGCCCTCTACCTTACATCAGAACCTTAAATACCTTCCCGATTAGGGCGTGAATGAAATCAATGGAGACCAAGAGGCGAGAAGAGAATGCTATACGCCAGCGATCCTAGGAGCATCTGTCCCTAAAAAAGCACTAGAGGCAAACTTCTTCGAGGACAATGAAGACCTCGAAACTTAAATCAACCAAGACGACGACGCTGACTGTTCGGTTGATTGAATGGTTCGGGGAAAGGGGGGGGGGGGAGAAGGGGTAGCACACTTAGAAGTATAATTCTTTTCAGCATTTACTTTAATTAAGTCTCTAAGTTTTCCTTTTTGTAAATTTTGATTACAGTATTTTCATACTTATCAATCATGTTACAGGTGTTCACCCACAATAATTCAGCCCAACCCCCCTCTTTTATTAATAAAACTACTATTCCATTTAGTCAGTTTTGCAATCAGATCTATCTACGATTCAAATATTCATAGCCTCGATGCAACTTAAGTTGAAGTAATACACTCACTTTTCATGACAAAAGTAGGTTAAACTATTCGCTTTAAGCTAGATCACTTCTAGTTCAGCCACTAAGCATTACTTCGTAACTTGAAATTGTTAATTCAACAAGCTTGCACCAACATGCCGGTGGGGACGCCTGCCCGCATAGTGCCATAATATCTTAAAATACTCGAGTAAACAAGCAACGAAGTTCTGTCTAGAATGCAAAAATTCCCCGTTACATATCATGGGCTAAAGTCGTCCCATAGCGGGAGCAAAAAAGCCATCTATTACAGGCGCAACATAAGTTGTCAGCTACAGACGCACATACATCGGATGTAACTGCCCAAGAAGGCTCATTGATAAAACATTCTAGACACTAGAATAAACAGGCGTCCGCTACTTAATCAAAAGCCGCCTAAGTCACTGGCGCTCACGCCCATATAGAGACGAATTTGCAAAGTCATTATCTAAACGCACTGTTTACGGCGAAAATAAAATTGTCACAGGCAAAGTAATGAGCAATTCCAGTCAAAATCCTTAAAACGGGCCAAAATATATTAGTTACGCCCATAGACACGGGCGAATGTTCAGAACTAGAACAAAAAAACTTGCATTGGGGGAGGGAGTCCTAACTCTCTCTTAGGGGACTTCCTTCGACGGCACTGCAGGTTCTCCAGCCGGCACGATATCTTCTCCTTTGCACTAGCCTCTTCGAAGCCTTCCTCAAGGTCGGACCCCACCTAAGCATTTGTTTGAGCTACAAACTCAGTCATCGAAGCAATCTCAGCAGCTAGGTCCAAGCTAGGGTTGTCACGAACTTGGTGCAAGGTAGCAAGAGTGGCTGCCAAGTCCATACGATCTACTTCGGCCAGATGACAAGGGTTCAGAGTGTTCATCCTTCTCTCCCTGTAATGGTCCTTATTACAAAGCTTGTCTCGATACTTCTCTAGGGAAGCAACTTTGCTTTTCAACTGGTCATTCTCATCTTGAAGGAAGGTAGAGAGGCCCCTGGCATCGGAGACACTCTTTTCATTTGATTTAATTTTCTCGTCCATCTCTGATAACTTCTGTCGCAGAGCCTCTACTGTCGAATCCAGGTGGGTCATATTAGAACAGTTAAGTTGCTCGGAAAGTTGGGCCTCTCGAAGGGAAGACTAAAGGGTCTCCATAGCCTGTTTGCAGTTGCGAATCTCAGTACTCATCGCCTCATCGAGATTTTTGTTCTTCAGGAACTCCAGGTGATACTTAACCCCCTATACATGCTTTAAATAAACCAAAATCCAAGGAGTTGATAACCAAAGTCTAGATAATCATATTGAAAATGCAGAAAGAAAATCTATATATATTTACAATGGTATGCAGCACTTGGAGGGGCTAAATCCTTGTCTGCATCTTCATGGCGCGCACATAGGGCGTGGAGCTTTCGCACGCGTAGGCGTGGGTCAATCAACGCTGGGGTGTGCATGCGCGGGGCGTATGGCGGCGGCGTACTCAAGTGCGGGTCGACGGGTGCTAGTTGCAGGTATGCTTTATGGGCGTTGTATACTTGATGCGTTCAGAACTCAACATGTGCATTGAGAAGCCCATTTCTCATGAATAATAGCTATATATCTCATTGCTTGCACCACATAGCATTAGAACCTATCTGGATTGAAGTTAAGAGAACAAAAAATTCTGATAATGCAGAAAATTAAGAAGAGCAGGATCCAGTAATAGTAATAGCACATCCAATCGAGATACTGTGCCTTGTTATATTTGACGAGTTATGGCTCGACTCCAAAATTTGATCATTACACATGTTTGAAGAATTCATCAGTTTTTAGTTCTCAGAGAACAATAAATGCAAGACAAGAAGCCCAAAAATGCACAATCTCTATGCAGAAAGACTACAACTCATGGAGTACTCTTTAGGATGCATTGGCATGATTGGGAAGTGAACATGTTGTTGGATTTATTAACTAACTCCAGAAAGTAATAATTCATATGCAAGGTAAAGATAAACTATTTTTGGGAGAAAAGAAAAAGCGCAGTTTACAATGAGAAAATGATATGACGAACAAATCCAGAGAAACAAATAAAATAATTTAGCATTTACCGTTGAAGGAGTACTATCAAAGATCCCATCAAACTATTCTGGTATTGACCCTTCCTTCATTGTCATATAAGTTTTAAGAGTATTCAACAATTGATTATACTTCACTTGGCATATAGAAGAACAACCAGCATTGTTACTTGGAAATCTCATGCCACTGACACGTCGATTTGTCGTAAAAGTAATGCTTGGAGTAGCTCCTAATCCCAAACATCTTACTCTTCCAGGATGTTCTTTTCCTAACACCTTACTAACAGCATCATTTGGAGAAGGTTCAGACTCATCCACAGTACTTTGACTCAATGCTAGCTCAAGTTTTTCCTAATATAACGACATAGTCAAGAAAACATGAGTCAACATAAGAATGTACATGGCATCAATACTCTATTGAATTCAAACTATAACTCTTAATTATGTAAAAGGAGTTAAATCTAGAAGACAACTATATTATACTCAAGAAACAAAAGTAAATCAAACTTACACAGATTTCCTTTGCTCCCTCACTCACATATGATCCATCTTCTTTCTTATGTGTAATAAGATACATTTCTGCTCCTCCAGGCCTTCTCCCTGTCTCTGCAATCTTTATATGGAAAAATACAAGCAAGAATAACTTAACCAAAGTAGAATGAATATTTTTTTGATCAAGTCCAAAGTGTAAGGAATATATATATATATATATATATATATATATATATATATATATATATATATATAGTAAGACTAAGTAGTGAATTAAGAGAAGTAATGTGACATCTTTTACTATTTCACCTCTTCTTCTAGCATTGGATTTGGAGCCACCACCATGCGGATTTGTTAGCTTCTTCCGATTTTTAGCATTTCTTAGGCTCATTCTCTGACACCAAGATAGCTTATGTCAATTAGATAAGAGAATAATAATAGAATAATGCATCAATGTTAGAGATTATAAAAGTACCATAGTTTTATCCTTGAAACGGTAGTTCAAAAAAGAAGTCCATTGATCTCGAGCAATGCTGACTCGAACATTAGCCATATGTTGGTCTTTGCTCTTAAGTGGGTGATAAAACTCGTGCCATAGCTTCTGCCTACTTGCACCCCACTTCTTTACGATAGAGTGATATACATATCTTTGTGCCCATTCATCAGATGTCATGAAATAGAAAAGAGGCTTCAAAAAATAAAACTAGTTAGTTTATCTTTTAAATGCAAATATAAGATCCAGTAAAATGACATTGTATCTTTATAATGTTATCAAAGCAGTCTTCGAAGTATGAATCAGGCATATCCGGCCACTTTTCAAAGCTAATTGGAAATATTGAACAATCAGTTGCTAAAATACCATAAAAACCTGCAAGAAGGCATGCTGCTTCCCCAATCGGATCTTGCAAATCAAACTGCACCACAACACGTACTCCTTGAGGTTAACTTAACACTTCACTGGTCTTCAATTTGAGCCTTTTGGCATTTCCTTGTGAATCTTTAAGATAAAAAAGAAAAACAAAAAACAAAAAACAAAATATTCATGAGAAAAACAAAAAACAAAATAACATGGAAATTATTCTTAGTTTTTCTTGCTCTCTTTGTTGGGCTGTGCATCTTTAGTACTGCTTTATTAAGATGGAACCAAGTCAAGTATAACAAGAAAACTTTGCCTCCTGGTACTATGGGTTGGCCACTTTTTAGTGAAACTACAGAGTTTTTAAAACTTGGTCCAAGCTTGATGAAAAACGAAAGAGCCAGGTAAAAATATTGTACTACCTTTTTTTCCCTTCTAATCAAATATGTTCTGCTCACAAGTACTTGAGAGGTGCATTATTATCTCTAATTAGCCCTACAATAATCAGAGACCAACTTTTGCCAAAAATTGATCAGTTCATGAGATCCTTAGCTCAAGAATTCAGGCATGAATTCTTCAAGCTAGTACTAGGGACTCTTTCACTTCCTATCAATCTTCCCAACACTAACTATCGTTGCAGAATCCAGGTAAATTTTACTACTAGCCCGTTATCTAACTGTACCCGCTATAACAATAAAGCACAAATAATAATGTAAAACATGTCTTTCAAGCAAGGAAAGTGACACGACCCGAATTCTCGGTTAGGCCGTGCGGGCACCCGACCATCTCCCCCTAGACCTGTCGGGCGAACCCTATTGACTGAATCGATATAAATTACGAAGAATTATCTTGAAATAAAAATGAACCAAATTTTAACAACATAAGATAACTCTTAAGGATAGACAAATATACAAGCGGTCTGAATAATACAACTAACTATCCAGAATACACAATTTTAAAGGTTTACATATCAGACATCTAAGAAGGCCAAAAGATATACACATCTCCCGAAGGGAGCAAAAGTAGGGAAAACTGTAATATCTGAAGTTGGTGGCCGCAATGAACAGGATGGCTCACCGTAGACAGCTGAGAACGTACTACTCCTCAATCACGGCGCGACTGGCTGGGTCCTGGTGCAGAATCTGCCGAACGAAAAGAAAACACAAGGACAAATATGGGGTGAGTCATGAGGACTCAATAAGTGTGAACAAACTAGCAACCTCGAAAAATAGATACGCTAGTAAGGGAAACGGAACCAGACAACATTCAACAAATAAGTAATGCACATATAAGCAGAACAGTAGTCATGTACAGAAAATCTACACAATAGTATGAAATGAAATGGAATGAGATAAAATGAAATGAGATGCAAAGGGTCACATGTGCCCATAATCCCATCCCGAAGCGGAATACTCCTGCATTCGAGGGGAATCCAATCTGCTAATCAACTGGAGCGGAATACTCCTGCTCCTGGGGCGGAATACTCCTGCACCCGATATACTATAAACCAAAACCAGAGGCAGAATACTCCTGCACTCTCCTGGGGCGTAATACTCCTGCACCCGATAAAATGTAAAGCTGAGGCGGAATACTCCTGCACTCAGTATGATATGCAATGTAATGCATATGAATGCAATGTGATGCAATAATAACCCTTCACCGGCACAGGATTCTCATCGACAGCCGGGAAGCAGATGTCAACTCTAAGCCAAAGTACAATACTCAGATTCTCAATGCAATAGCAATAACAGGACATAATATATAATATAGAATGTAAATCCAAAGCTAAGGCGTAATGAGTACGCCTATCGGCAGCTACACACCTAAGGAACACGTGGTAGAAAATTCACGAGGCCAAGTGCCTCCAAAGAAATGGATATAAATACTTACCGTATTCCAAAGCTAGCCCTGTTACTCAACCACTGCTTTTTCCTTTAGATTAACTGCCAAACGATCTCTTTCTATTCAATAAGTAGAAAAATTATATCAAATAAAGCTAAAGGCTTCATTCCTTATGTTTTAGGGCAATCCAATTAGGAACCTGATACCCTATTCGCATACGCAATACGCAGGCCAGGCCTATGTACAGGGTTCAAAGTTCCATAACCAAACCCTAAATAAATTATATTTATATGTTGCCCATAACTCACTGAGTACGAATATATAATCATTTCCATCATCGGGGTCCAATTGACCCTTTAAACTATCAATTTACGTCATTAGGGCGATGTCTAATATCCTTATTTTTACCGTAAAAATATATTCAAACACACGTAATAAGCCAAGATAATGAGTTAACATCATTACCTGAAGATTTGGGGTAGAAATTCCACTATTTTTCCACTCCTTTTTCCCTTTTCTCATCTCTTTTCTAATTTTTCCTTTCTCTGCCTTTGGTTCGAATGTTTCTGTTTTGTTTCTAACTTTGTTGCTTTGCTAAAAGATGATCCCTTAGCCACCAACTAATCACTTTGACTTTTTTTTTTAAAATAATAAATTGGCTACGACGATTAAAATTAAAATGGAACCCTAGAGAAGTCGAAATGATCCCAAATTTTTTAAGTAAGCTATACAAAATATATGTAACATACTTGCGAAGACGGATCCCAAATCAGACTCCCGAAACTCAAGATGTGAATTTAAAGGAAAAGGTCAAATTATTTAACTTTCGGTATTTTTGCGAAAACTAGCCGAACTACATCGAAATTCACTTTTGAAAAATCATAAAAGTCTAAAATAATCATATGAACCTAACGGCGCTTTCGGATTTTGAATCGGAGCTCATTCGCCAAAACCAAGCTCAAAAATCTCTTTTTAATATTTATTGACAATAAAAACTGAAACCTTCTTCTGATGCCTACCAAACGAGGTCTGATTTAGCTTAAATGTTACAGACAGATCCTAATAGACCTTACGGATATTTTAAATTATCGGCACGCCAATCGGAGTCCTAACTTCCGAAACGACTGACCGAGGTCGTTTCAGAAAGTTATTGTCAGCTTGCTAAGGACACTTATAGAAGAGAGAAGAGCTTCAAAGACAATCCAACATGATATGTTTGGTTACTTGATAAATGAAGAAGCAAATAAATACAAATTAACAGTTGGTCCAAACTTGAACAACTCCTAAATGAACTTGTTCATTTAATAAACTAAACATGGATGGTGAAATCATAACTAGATCCCATTAAAGCATATTATATTCCTATTTATTTTTCAGCATACAAGTTACATGAATAGAAGACTAACAGATAAATTTAAAACCCAACACAAACATCATCAGACGCAATTAAACGAAGCCAATTATACTTTAAACTGAAATTAGTTGCTTGAAGTTACATTCTTTCTATTTATAAGTCTACACTATATTGCATAGCAGCCGTCAAGCTCAGAATATCAACATATTTGTCTTTTTGAGATACATTTTGCCATTAAAAAAAAACAAAAGGTCAACAACTTGTTTGAAGAATTGATTAATTGATTAAACAAAAATGCTTGATTAAATTAGCTCAATAAATGTGATTCGTTTTTGCTATTTAAATTGTGATTTGATAATGGAGAATAGGAATGAAGCAAAACTACTTGATCTTAAGCCAAAAAGGAATGAAGTGTTAGTATCACGTGTTAAAGGGATGATTATTACATATTCCATCTACAGTCCAATGATGTGTAGACTCACGAGCACGCTTGTTCCTTTGTGATTGTGGTGGCATGGGGTTAACAGAAGGTGCCCCTTGTGATGTGTCATTAATAGAAGAAGTTGACTGATCCTAAAATGAATGACTTGGTTGCCTTGTGGTCCGAAATGAAGGAGTTGTCTGTCTAGTGGTCTGAAATGAAGGATTTTGCTGCCCTACAGCCTACAGTGAAGGAGCTGGCAGTGATGTGCCCTGAAATGAAGAAGTTGCCTGTCTTGTTGCCTGAAATGAAGGAGTTTGTTGTCCAGCTGCCTGCAGAGAAGATGCCCCCTGTGATGTTCCCTGAATTGAAAAAGTTGCATATCTTGTAGCCTGAAGTGAAGGTGTTTGTTGTCTTGTTCCCTGAAGAGAAGGAGCAGGTAGTGATCTTTCCTGAAATGAAGGATTAGGAAGTGTTGTGGCATGAAATAAAGGAGCAAATTGTGATGTCATCTCGGGTTCAGAATTAGCATTTGAAGGTGCTGATTCATTTGAAGGAGACACTGCCATAATTGACTTTAGAAAATTCTGGAAACGCTTGGTCTTCGGCATATCTACAATCAAGAAATAGAATTAATAAAATAATAGAATTAGTCAAAAGTAAAAAGAATGCAGATTAAAGCACATATGTAAAGAAAGAATAAAAACAAACAAGCAAAAAAACTTGAAACCTATCATGCCTATTAAGACATATTCTCCTCTGTTGCAAGTTGGATATTTTCATAATTGGCATCAAAAAATTGTTCAAGTTCTTGTTGTTGGTAGAGCTGATTCTCATATATTTCTTCTTCCTCAACCTCACCCATATCAAACAAATCTCTTGGCTTTAGATGCACAACCACACTCCAACCTTCATCATTTTCATGGTCAACATAATAAATCAAACTTGCTTGAGATGCTTCAATGTAAGGATCATCATCCTCACGATCACCGGTGTGAATCAAAATAGAAATATTTACATAATTAAAATTCCAAGCATCTCTTTTAAACCCTCTATCCCGAGTAGTATCTGCCCACTTGCATTTGAAGAGCACAACCAAGAAATGACCATAATAATTTAGCTCAATGATATCTTCTAACTTCCCATAATATGGAAGCTCTGCCTCCCTTGCACTTCTATCAGCATTATATGCAACACAAGAGGTGTTCGAGGTAACAAAAACTCCACTATTTTTAGTTTTCAATCCTTGCTCTCTAGACAAAGTCCAAAATTTAAATCCATTAATGTCATAGGCAGTAAACCTTCTAGCATTTGGTATTGGACCTCGTGCTAGAAACTTCATATCAAGAGAAATTGTGTCTGCAATATCTGGGTTCATAATCTATAAATAACAAAATTAATTTAGTCAACTATATTAAATCCAAACAGAAAGGCAACGCGAACCAAACACGTTTATACAATTCACTCACCCGCTTTGGAAACCAATCAGGAAACTCTCTAATAACTCTCCTCTTTACATCTGATGCTGAAGGTCTTCATCCTCTTGTGCAATTTCTTATGTAATTCCTAAAGTCACTTTAAAAGAACTAACTATATCAATTTTAAATTGTTTCACTGCCAAGACTTATATTTTGAAGAATGCATATCTATGAGCTTACTCAATAAATAGCTTCACTGCTGCACAATTGAATAGCACATATCGATGAGCTTGAGTCTTATCAAAGGAGTCAAGTGGAACATTGAGGAGCCTCCAACTGATTGACCTCGTGGAGGAAACATCGAGGACATTTGAGAAGTCCCATTAATACTTGGTTCATCATTTATACGTTGAGGCCTATTCACCCTTGATTTGATCCCCTCAAAGTGATGAGAACAAAGAGTTAAAGCTTCTTCAACAATGTAAGCTTCAGCAATTGAACCTTCTGGTTGTGCCATATTCCCTATGAGGGACTTAAAATGACCGAACAACCTATAAAATAAAGTAGTTTTAGAGTAAGATCTTAACATGAATTAATACTACAATCTTAATTCTGAAGAAATTTACTTTTCAACAAAATACATCCACCTATAATGTACCGGACCACCTTGTATTGCTTCATCCACCAAATGGACAGTTAAATGAACCATTACAGTAAAAAAAGATGGAGGGAATAGCACTTTCAAGTGACAAAGTGTGAGCACAATACGATCTTGTAGCTTTTCTAGGTCCGCCAAGCTCAAACTTTTGAGACATAGTTGCTTGAAAAAAGTAGAAAGCTCTACGAAGACCGCAACAACCTCTTTAGGGAGCACATCGAACTGCTATCGGTAGCAATTGTTCCATAATAATGTGACAATCATGACTTTTTAATCCGAATATTTTCTTTTGCTCTACATCAATACAATTAGCAATATTGCTTGCGTAACCATCGGCACTGAGATATTCTTTAAAATTTTAAGGAAAGTCGCTCTCTTCTCTTTTGGAATTGAAAATGTAGCAAGCCGACAGTTTTCGCTCTCATCAGGCCAAAGTTCACGCCTTATACCCATCTCTTGTAGATCTTTTCGTGCCTTGACACTATCTTCTGACTTGTCTTTATCGTTGAGCAAGGAATATATAACATTGTCAAACACATTTTTTTCGATGTGCATGGGATCTAAATTATGGCACAACAAGTTGAATTCCCAATATGGAAGGTTAAAGAATATACTTTTTTTCCTCCATTGTTGCGTAGCAACTTCCCCAACATTTATTTGTCTAGCTCTTTCTAATCTCATTCAACTCTGTTGGTTTTCCAAATGTAATATCAATATCTTTCACTTGTTGCAAAACATCATTCCCAGATAACTTTTTTAGCAGGTTCCTTTCCTCCACATTGCCATCAAAGAGTTGCCTCATCAATCTAAATCTGTGATTTCTTGCTAAAAATCAACGATGGCCAATAAAGCACCACTTTCTACTGTGACGAAGCCGACAAGGTTCTGCATCAAAATTACATATAGGACATGCTAAACCGGTATGTGAGTTCCAACCAGATAAAATATCAAGTCCTCGAAAGTCACTGATTTTCCACATAAGAGCTGCTCGCATTCTGAACATCTCATTCTTTGATGAATCAAAGTTTTCAAGATCTTCACTCCACAACTCATTCAACTCCTTAATAAGGGGTTGTCGGTAAACATCTATGTTATTTCCAGCTGAACGTGGACCTGGAATGATCATTGAAAGAATGAAATTTGATTGTTTCATACACAACCAAGGAGGAAGATTATATGGAAGAAAAACAACCGGCCAAATTCTATAATTAGTACTCATCGTGCCAAAAGGATTAAAGCCATCATTAGCAAGGCCTAATCTAACATTCCGGGAATCACAAGCAAATTCGGCAAAAACTGTATCGAACCTCTTCCATGCCGCACCATCTCTAGGATTCTTCATAATTCCATCATTATTACCACCCTCAACATGCCACCTCATATGCTCTGTTATCTTAGAACACATGAACAATCCCTGCAACCTTGGCTTTAATGGAAAGTAGCGCAAGATTTTGGCAGGCTTCTTAGTTTGCTTCTTGGTGTTCTTCATACATATAGCAGATACAAGATTTTCATTGTTCTTTTTATTAGGTTTCCATCTAGAAGAATGAAAATACTTGCATGTCTCCTCATTAGAATCATTTACCCAATAAAACATACAGTCATTTCGACAAGCATCTATCTTGATATAATCAAGACAAAGCTTTTTGATGGTTTTCTTTGCCTCGTAAAAGGAATTAGGAATCCTTGAAAATTCAAATGCAACCCTCAACAAATATAATAGCATAGTCATTCCCTTGTTACTTAGTCCGGAAAAACACTTTATGTGATACAGTTTTAATAAAAACTCTAGTTTTGAGTACTTGGATCCTTCATATAACTCTTGACTTCCATCTCTAAGTAACTCAAAAAAATCTTTGTTATCTGAAGGAGTATCATTTACAATTTCTTCTCCTGCTACTTCTGACAGACCTACATCAATGCCTTCGTGCCTTGAACTACCAAATGCTTCATTGATCAACAATTCAATAGGATTTTCAAGAGGCGATGTATTTTGTTTACCTCAACAGTTCTAGAAGTATGCAACGCATTTCTTTCACCACGAATAGTCCAAGTGACATAATTTTGAGAGAATTACTTGCAAATCAAATTATTGAACGCTACATCTCTAATCTACCAATATGCAAATTTACATATAGGACAAGGACATTTTATTCTACCTCCCACTACTGCATTCGTAAATGCAAAATTTAGAAACTGATTTAAACCAACCAAGTATTCACGAGTGTGCCTTGTCTTTTCAATCCAAGATTTATCCATTGAAAACAATTAACTTTCAGAAGCAGCTGATGAACCTCTCAATATATACAGAAAAAATGTAAGTTCTCTTTCGTTTGATAGAAAACAAAGAATGTAATATACTAATTTTGAAAAAAGAAACATATAGAAAAGGCTAACTCTAATCATAGACTAATACAAAAAAATTGCACTATCTCCAAATAGAGAATGTACTTGTGTAGTCATAGTCACATGTTCCCACTATACATTGAATCATACACATGGAGGTCAAACAACTAAAAGCATCTTAATAAGAAATAAATTATATAACCACTGGCATGCTTAAGGTTCTTGATAATTAACAAAGAAATTGCACCTAAATTGCAAAGTAATGTATTTATGAAAAAAGTCATTCTCACTAGCAAAAGGGAAAAATGAAGACATAGGATTATTTAGTAACTAATAAAAATTTAGTTAATATAGACCATATTTATACACTTGACAAGGATAACTTAAATAAAGAAACCTATAATCATAGAAACTTGCATTCATTTCAAGTCAACAATATTGTAGAAATCACTATTTCAAAATGTATTCACTAGTGAGTGAGAAACAACAGCCACCTCATTTCAAAGTATTCAAAATCACAGTCAATTGCCAACACAACATTTCAACAGCCAGTTACCAACACAAAGAATGTGTTTTCCATATTCAAGAGATACAATTTTCTACAATAGTTACGGAACCAGCAATACAATGTATTCACTAGTGAGTAAGAGCAAGAGAGACGAACCTAAAAATAAGAAATTCTTCGAAAAAGTTCAACTTAGACTTAGGTTCTTTCTCTGGTAATTTTTGTAGATTAGAACCTGCAGATTCAAATAAAAATAAAGCGATCAAATTTCAGAAATAAGGTTCTTTTGCTATATGTACGTTCTATCGCAAGAAATGTCACCAAATAGCTTCTAACAAGCTGAGAATAAGGGATACATTAACAAGCTGAGAAATAAGGGATACAAAAATTTAAGTACAAAAATATTTCTACATTAATTTCAGAATTTTACACACACATACACACACACACACACACACATATATATATATATATATATATATATATATATATATATATATATATATATATATATATATATATATATGTTCGAGTTTTACATGATTTAAAAATTATTCTCAAATTACACTGACACAAGAGAAGCTAACAATCAATTTCAACCAAATACAACTCCACATAAAAGCGCTAATATAAAATTGAGATTTAAAAATAGATGAAAGCTCTGGATTTCATGAACTTAAATAGATTAGGACTTCATAGAATTAAAGTCTCCAATTCTTCTAACGTTTTTGTAGCTAAATGGATTTTCCACCACAATTACCACCACAACCCTGAGCTAAAAGCTATTAGGTTCGGATATTTAGTTTCATCCTCCCCTGATTTGAGAAAAAATATGCAAAAAAAATTATAAAAAACTAATCGAGTAAAAAACTAAAAAAATCAAGCAATGAGGTGAAAAAGCTCAGTGATAGAAAGCGAAACTTATAAATAAAAGCTCAATTCTAACAACAAATCAACAAAATTGTACAGTTATGCAAGAGGATCTAACCCTAATTTTTCAAAGAAGGAAGAGGACTTACCGTGAGAATTTAAAGTGAGAGATTGAAAGTTAAAGTGATTTTCATGATAGCCCTAATTTTTCCATAGAGAGGAGAAAAGGGTTTTCATTTTATGAAGTGGGAAAAAAGTGAGGGAAAATGTACTCGCTCAAAATTTTAAGTGATTGTTTTGTTTTTTGGAGTGAGAGAGTTTATGTTTTTTTTTTTTTTTTTTTACAGTAACAGAGGTTTAAAATCGCCATAAATTATAATGATATTGTTGCAGTTGCAAAACCCTCTCAATTATGTGCAATTTGCGGAGGTTAATTGTAACCCCTGCAATTAAACCTCCGCATAATACCCATTTTCTTGTGTGCCAAGGCACCAATCCTCTTCTGGCCCTAACCTCCGTGTGTGCATTGAAAATGTGCAACTTAAGATAACACCTAAGTTTAGGGGAGATGGTAAAGAGTTGGGAACCTCATGTGAATGTTATTTGAAGTAAAAAAAAAAGATAGAAAAGAACAAGAAAAACAAAAGAGAATCAAAAGAGGAAAAAATAAAGAAAAGAAAAGAAAAGAAGAAAAATAAAAATGAATAAAAGAGGAATGATTAGTACCATTTTCCAAGAAGAAGGAACTTAGCCGAAAAGAAAAAAATGAAGTGCACATAAAAGATTGAAGATGGTGTAGTGTCGAGGAGGTGTAAAGTCACTAACTAGCCAAACATACTACACCTTAAACCAAAAGCCTACATTATAACCTTATCAAGTCCTATTTGATCTTTTGTCAAATGTCCTTTATTCCTAATGACTATCGTTCACAATCAAAAGTGTAATGCATGGAGGTTACCAACACCTCATCTCCTCAATTTCTCTTCCAATAATGACATTAACTTCCTATAAATAACCACAAAGTTATTTAAGGTTCAGTTAAATCACTTATTTGTGGGACCTAATTTATAGCATAAAATGAATTTTGGTGTAAAACTTGAATCACTACAAGAAAAAGGGTTAACCGCGGCAGTTTCGTTTAACCGCCGTGGAGAACTACAAGAAGGTCAAGTCTTCGAGTTCTTGGGAAGCATAGATGAGTATTTCTTTGTGAGTGTGAGAGTTTGAATCATTGGAGTCCAATTTTTGTTTAAAAATATTTTGTAAGTAAAGGACTCCATTCTTTTTCGTGAGCACAGCAAGTGGCTGTTGAGTATGAAGTTTGGATGCATGGTGAGACACATAAACAAGTGAAGCAAGTCGATAGCCTTGAGGCAACTCTAGAGACTCATGTGTTCCTTTCGTCATGGTTTGATTAAGATGCATAGTTTGCTCAAGTGTCCACAAGAGTAATTGTTACTAGTTGGTACCAACTGATTCATTAATGCGAAATAACCTTGTAGATTTTAAATGTGGAACATGACTTGACATTGAGCTTAATTAAAGAAATGCTTTGGTATCCTTGATTTTGAGTTGCTTGAGGACAAACAAAGATTTAAGTTTAGGGGAGTTGATAAGTTAGTATTTTACCCACTTAAAGACTACTTTAGACTTTTATTTTTGAACTCAAAACCAGGATTTTGTGTTATTAATGTCATAATTTGCTTAGTTTCGTAATGTAGTGAGTTACAAGAGTTGATACATGAGGATTGAAGCTAAAGAGCAATGAAAGGGAGCCAAAGTGTGAATATTCTAATCAATACAGAGTGAGGCGCCCCGTCCTGGCAAAAAGGTGGACCGCCTGATGAGAAATCGAGAGCCAATCAACTGGAGAAGGCATAAGGCGCCCCGCCCTAAAAATCGGGCGGACTGCCTGATAGAATCCTAAAGCTGAAGCCAAGAAGGGCGGACCCCACTGGTATTTAGGTGGACCGCCTAATGAGATTCAAAGATTTTGAAATTCTGAAGCCAACAGAGGCGGACTGCCTCAGGAACTAGGCTGACCGCCCACACCTGCAAAGATGAAGAACTCAGTCAGTCAAGCCTCCAAGGGGCGGATTTCCCATGTCCATAGGCGGGCTGCCCAAAGCCAAAATGACAGTTTTGTAATTCCATTTCTAGCCTAGCATAAATAGAGCAAGCTAGGGTTTTAATAACATTCTATTTCCATATTACACTTTATACTCTTAGAGGCAGGTTTTGGGAGATAAGATTCAAGACTTCCATTGATTTGTAAGCCATTTATCTCATAATTTCGAATCTTTAATCATATATCTAGATACATTCTATGTTTGAATCCATTCCATGTTTTTATTTCTTGATTCAAACCCCTAGTATGAGTAGATAAACTCATAACTAGGGACGTAAATATGATAAGTGGTAGAAAATCAATGAGTGTTTCTTAGATTCACCAACCATAACATGAGTAATGATTATCCAACTCCCATTACATTAACATCAAAATCTTAGTATCCACGATATAATGGTTTCATTTCTACTTTGCTAACTAAAAACTTGGGAGAGATTAGATAGTGTAGATTAGCGGAGTTAACAAGAATTTGGGTGTCGTTAGCTATTACTTAGCCTAACCCATCTAAAAGGAGTTATACTTGGAAGAGGTCTCCTTTCCTTGGGTCCATGAATAGAGCGTTACACGCTTAACTATGCTTTGGCGAGCGTAGTGAGGTTGATGGCCTCTTAGGCCGTAAGGATTCTATGGATTACAATAAAACGACTCGACCATAATTGTACTTGTGTTAGGAAGGTGAAATTACTCTACCCATAGATTGGATATCACTATTAGCTATTTACGCCCCTAGCTTCTTAATATAGAATCAATTACGTGCTTTCATTTACATGCTTTGTATTTTAATATAGATATTTGATATTTGGCTATTTTACCTATATTTTCAGGGTAGTTTTACCATGTTATGATAGTACACCTAAGAGTTTATATGCAAAATTCTCAAAAGTTGATATTAATTGAGTTGTTTGGTGTTGTTGGATTTGAACATGGTGAATTGAGCAAGAAATTGCTAGATTTGGAGCTAAAAGTGAAGATGTTGAAGAGTTCAAGTAATCCGTGTGCCACGCGAGTGACACGGGAAGAAATAGAGTCTTGGATTAAGAATTGATTAAAAATTTCAGCGCATTTAGGCCAAATACGCGAGCACCACGCGAGCTGAATTGCCTGCAGAAATTTGGTCCGCACGGCACGCGGGTGCCACGCGAAGTACAAGGCTGATGGGCGAAAAAATAAGGCTATTTTAGTACTTTTGCTCAGTTTATTACAAGGTATAAAAGCTTCTTTTGCCTCCATTATGAAAAATACACTGGAGAAGAAGCAAAAAGGAGGCTAGAGCTTTGGAGACTTCAAGAACACGAGTTTTTCTAAGGCCCCATTTGTTTGCACTTAATGGGGCTCTTAATCTGAATTGGACAGATTTGGACCCATTAAGTTTATTTTTTTTTTTTTTAAATAAGTACTGAATACCTCTTACTACCCTCTGCCCTAAAAATATGGATGCAAGTATCTGTATCCCATTCAGCTTTGCTTTTTTGTACGCCACTTTTCTAGGAACTGCTTTTTTTTTTACGGAACTAATTTTCCACCAACTTTTATTTATCTGCAAAGTTCAGAACTCTCTCTCATATATTTTTTCACAAGCTTCACTCTCTCTTGGATTATCAAAGGGTGTAATCAAATATCTTCAACCTAAACTGGTAAGATTCTCTTTATAAATACTTCATCTTTTTGTCTACTACATATCTGTTCTTAAAACTTTTTTAACGTTCTTATATTAGTTCTTGATTACTTTATTTAGACAAAAGTAGCAGAATTTTGATTTCATTAGAACATCTTTACGTAGAAAAGCTGTTAACTTTGTACTTAAAAAGTTGGGGACAAATATCGCATATGCCGAGAATTGGCTTTGGTCTTTCAATGAGCAGCAGCAGATCTCATGTGATTCGTACTGTTTTACTTGCATTCGTTGGTGTTTGAAATATTCTTTGCCTGAAAAAAGAAACAAAAAAATTTCCGCTAAAATAGCTTGGTTTGCTCCCACTCGTTTTTGGCACTCCCTTAAATTTTATGCATGAAAAGTTTTTGTATTAATACAAAAGAATGCTGAAATACTCGGAAACTGGTTAGTTGTACTTGAATAGAAGAAAATGATTTACAAAGATCTCATGTGCTCAAAGTAACTTACTTTTCTCACAATTCCATACTTTTGAATAAATATATTTTCAAAAGTTAATATAAAACTTATGTTTGTGTTAAGAATATTCAGATAATTTAAAAAGTTAACTTTCTAATACTTTGTATTGAATTTTTGCTAACCATAATAACTAAATCTCTTACTTCCATAATCATGTTGAGTTCTGAATGAGAAATTATTATCTTCTTCTAATCAGAATGTTTACCGCACTTCTTGGGAGTTCATTGGTAGAATAAAAGTCAACTCCTTCATACAATGAATCAATTTCAATTGTTGTCTGAGCAGAGCTGTCCTCAATCTTCTCAAAGCTCTTGGGTTACCAGTAATATCCTTCTTGTGCTTTCTCTTGAATTCTTGTACAAAGTGGTTCACCATTCTGTTATCAAAATCTTCACCACCAAGGTGAGTGTTTCTCATGTTGTAAGTGTAGTTCTCCAATGCATTCTTGGCCTCCACCTTCTTCTTGTGCTCCTCGTCTTCTGCCTTGCACTTCTCAGCTTCCTGTACCATCTTCTCAATTTCTTCCTTGGACAACCTACCCTTGTCATTTGTAATAGTGATCTTGTTCTTCTGTCCGGTGGTCTTGTCCTCAGCAGATACATTCAAGATACCATTTGCATCAATATCGAAACAGACAGTGATCTGAGGCACACCCCTAGGAGCAGGAGGAATACCAGAGAGCTCCAATTTACCCAACAAATTGTTGTCTCTTGTTCTTGCTCTCTCACCCTCGTACACCTGAATCAACACACCAGGCTGGTTATCAGAGTAGGTGGAGAACACCTGCTCTTTCTTGGTGGGAATTGTAGTGTTCCTCGGTATCAAAATAGTCATTGATGATGAAAATGTCTTGATTGGTATTGTTTCATTACATGGGCTGGTTTCTGCAGGATAAAGATATATGGAATATTTAGAATATAGGCCTTAGCCTCCAATGTAGAACTTATATTTAAATACTTCTCTTCCAGATTACTTATGCTAGAAAATTCTAGTTGATTGACTTTGTTCATTCTACTTGTGATTAAATTAGTCCAAGTGCTATAATTTTTATAATTTGGTGTTTCAGTGATGGAATAATCTTGTGAAAATTCAAGAGCAAATTGGAAAAATATGGATGTAGTAAAAACTTTTTTAGAAACTTGTATTCAAGAAGTGTCCTTGAACGGAAGATTTGGAAGTAGTTTGAAGCCAGATTCATGGAACAAGGTTAAACTAACTCTGCAGACTTTTCATGGGTTTAATGTTACACAAAAGCAGATGAAGAATCATTATGATTATCTAAAAGAAAAATATCAAGCTTGGTTGCCAATTACTAGAAAGACGGGCAATATTTATGATCCAACAACCAATACTATTTTGATGAATAATAGTGAGTGGGATGAGTACATAAAGGTTAGTTCATTATCTTGAAATTTTTTTAAGTTTATTATGTATAAAATAAGGTTTGACGTCCATTTTGAAGCTATGATCTTATATTTGGATATAGGCTCATCCAAAAGCAAAGACATTGAGGACTTCACCTTTACCCTTTCCGGATCTTTGTACAACACTTTTTGATGGTGCTACTGCAACAGGCTTTTATGGTTGGAGTCCAAGTTGTACATTTCCCCGGCCTGGTTCTTCTTCTGTATCTATAGATATAGATACGCTTGATGGTATTGAAGACTTACTTGGTGAAAAAAATGATGAAGCTCCTAATAATTTCGCATCTCAATCTTCAGTTCCAATTGAAAGAAAACCTTTGGGAAAGAAAAGGAAATCATCATCTCATTTGGAAATTGATGAGAAGATGAGTACTGCACTGGATTTATTGATTAAACAAGGTAGCGGGCCTGACATTAACGAATGTATGGAAAAATTAGACGGTCTTGGATGGGGAGAGCCACTTTATACCACAACCGTGACTGTACTTTGTGAAAATGACAACTATAGGAAAGCATGGATGAGAATGATAGAGGTCGACAAATTAGAGCGCTGGGTTACCTCAATCGCAAAAATAATGGGACTTATTTGATTTTGCTAGTTAGCTAAATAACATTAGATGTTTTTTATTCGATGGAACCTTTCTTTTTCAATTGGCATTGTATGCTTATGGATAGCTTAATATTATTAAGCTTGTGGAATAATTTATGTTTATGAAATAATTTATTTCATGTCTTGTTTATTAAGGCCGTGTAACTTTTTAGTTTGTCAAATACATACCATATTATGCTTACTATTGCTTATTCAATATTTTCTTTGTTAAAACAGTTTTGACATGGACGCTAGAGCTCGAACATTACGGTTGATGATCTTGTATTGGCATAGAAATCGACTTAGACTCAAGTATGTTCAAAGAAAGAAAGATTTAACATCATCTTTATCCGGGCAAATGTACACAAGAGAACTATTGTCTGGCTCTAGTCGACAATGTGTAGAGTTGATGCGCATGTCTCGTGATGCATATGTTCGCCTATGTCAGCGTTTTAGACAGAACGGGTGGCTCTTAGATAGCAAACATGTATCTGTTGAAGAGAAGATAGCAATATTTTTAACCATCATAGGACATAACGAACGTTTCGTGGTTATCAAGAGACGATTTCAACATTCTTCACAAACTATTCATAAATACTTTCACGAGGTTCTTGAAGCGATGATGAAGTTTGCCAAAGAGGTGATAGCACCTACAACATCTGATTCGAATACGAATGGTTCTTCTGCTCACAAAAGGTTACGAAGAATTTTTAAGGTACTTTTGTTATTCTATCATTGTAGACCTTCATAGTAAACTTCTTTTCTTTATAACTTTTAATATAATTATATATTTTCTTGTAGGGAGCCATAGGTGCACTTGATGGTACATTAGTAAGTGCAGTTGTTCCAGCTAATCAACAAATTGTTTATAGAGGAAGGGGAAAAGGTGAATGTTATCAAAATGTATTGGCGATATGTGATTTCAATATGATTTTCACTTATGTTTTTGCTGGATGGGAAGGAGTAGCACACGATGCGCGTGTTCTAACAGAGATAACATCTAATCCAGATAATGGCTTTCCATTTCCTCCACCTAGTAAGTGATATCACTTAAACTGCTGAAATAATGATTTATTTTTATATTATTATTGTTAAATATTTTTATCTTAATGTCAGGTAAGTACTATTTATGTGATGCGGCATATCCTAATACTCGAGGATTCCTATCACCATATCGTAATATTCGATATTGGTTAGGAGATTATCAACGTAGGCGTGCCACAAACAAGGAGGAAAAGTTTAATCATGCTCATGCACAACTTAGAAATGTCATTGAACGTGCTTATGGAGTTTTGAAAGCAAGATTTCCGATATTAGGCAAGATGGCTCCATATCCACTTGATGTTCAGAGAGATGTTGTTATTTCTTGTTTTGCGGTTCATAATTTTATCAGGAAGGAGCGTATAAATGATGACTTGTTTAATCAGTTTGATTTGCCTCAAGTAATATTTGAAGAGGAAGGACAACAAGGAGAAATACTAGATGAAACAAATGGACCAAGTTGGACAGCTGAAAATTCACAAATGATGAACAACTTACGCGAGCAACTTGCAAATCAACTTATGCAAAGATGAATAAATTTGAAAATTTTATATTTTAGTTATTTGAATTTTTTTTTTCTATTTCTTGAATGTTAGACGTTGGTTCTTCTTTAGGAAAATATTAGATATTGATTTGAATATTTTGTAGTTGCTTGTTCATATTTAATTACTATTTTATTTGAATTATATGTTATTTTATTCAAATAAAAAAATTAAATACATTCAGATGTTGAAAAAACAAACAGTCTTAATGATTCAATATTCAGGTCCAGAGACAGCATCTTAATATTTAGATGTGCATTCAGATTCAGGCCTCTTAATCTTAATAAAAACAAATGGCCCCTAAATTCTTCCCTACTTTTTATAATTTATTCATTCATGAATTATTTTGATATGACTATCATGAACATGAGTGGCTAATTCATCCATTCTAGGGTTGATTGAACCACTCCAATACTTATATGCTATGAATATTTGTTTTGATGAATGAAACTTGTGAATTCTTCCTATCTAAGTGTTTATGTTTTGATTGCTATTGATTGGAAGGGCCGCCAATTGATTGTTCCCATTATTCGTGTGTGTCTAGGGATAGATTCATAGGTTTGGGTTAAACACTTAGCAATATTTCAATCTAAAACCAAGGTATTACTTAGATTGTCAATAAGGTGATATGTGACCATTGACCCTGATTGTGGACAATACTTGTAGTCTTATCTATCTTCATTAGTTAATTGGAAAATTAGTTAGTGAAAATTACAGTTATTACACGGAAGTGAATAGTTGTGAATTTGGAGCAAGTGTTCAATAGGAAGAACCAAGTTGAATTCGTTAAATCATTATTCTAATACATAGGCAGGAGTTGTGTAGATCAATCCTAGGCTTTATATCCTTGAATCAATTTTATTCTCTATTAATTGTTGTTTACTATATTATTAATTTTTATTACTTAGTTGTTACTACACAATCAACCTTAAATCAAACACCCTTAGAAGTTACTTGATAGGTAAATTAGTAAAAAAAAAAAAAACTAGATTTCGAGTGTTCCCTGTGGGATTCGACCTCGGGACTTTAAGTACCGAGCTATATTTGCTGCGACCGGTTAGTCCCTTTTATAGGGCGTAGTTGGGCGTGATCAAATTTTGGCGCCGTTGCCGGGGAACACTGTGTTATTTTAGTTGTTAAAATAACTAATTTTATTTCTCAATTGACTTCACTTTTGTCATCTTGAGTTAATTCTTTGGAATTTGTGTATTTCAGGTGTATGCGTAAAACAAGATCTCAGTATGCAGAGTTGAAACCGTTTGACCCAGAGATTGAGAGGACATTCCACGCCTTAAAAAGGGCGAATACTGCTGGCAATACACTTAAAAAATCAGAAACCGAAGATATTGAGATGGTTGAAGATTTGGCACTTAATGCTTTTGCTCAGCCTGTGGCTGGAAACTTGGCTTCTGCTATTCGGCTTCCGGAATTTAAAGCCGAAAGTTTTTACATCACCCAAACAATGGTCAATCTATTGTCCAATGCTGGACTTTTTGCGGGTAAATTGACTGATGATCCTCAAAAGCATTTGAAAAAGTTCATGAGGGTGTGTGAAACTCAGAAGCATGCTCGAGTTCCAGCTGAGGTCGTGCGATTGATGTTATTCCAATTTTCTTTGACGGATGATGCTAGTGACTGGTTTGATTCTTTGCCAGTCAATTCTATCACTTCGTGGGATGAGTTGGTGATCAAGTTCATGAAGAAATTTTTCCCACCAAACAAAACTGCGAAGTTGGTTGATGAAATACTCATGTTCAGGCAGACCCCGCTCGAGGCTCTGCCAGAAGCTTGGGAGAGGTTCAAGAGCTGCTTGCGAAAGTGTCCCCATCATGGAATTCCTGATCAGATGTTGGGACAAAGAATTTACATGGGCATGAGTGATTAAATCAAGGGCAATTTAGATGCAGCTGCTGGAGGAGCATTCTTGAGTAAAACATTTACTGAAGCAAAAGCTCTCCTCGATACCATTGCTCAAAATTCAGGCTGGTTGACTAGAGATGCATCTGCTAGTTCAGGCCCAAAGGTTTTGGCTGCTGGAATTGATAATGGGGTTGAAGAGCAAATATCAAGGCTGCAGACTACGCTGGATGTGGCTTTGAAACAATTTAATGAAAAAAACATGCTGAAACCCGTTAACCAAGTGGACACACCTGATCCTGGTAATTTTGCTGACTCTGATTTATTGGGTCATACTGAAGATGCCAATTTTCTGAATTATGGACAGAGGCAGCAATATAATCAGCAGGCTCCAGTTAGACAGGCACAACAACCAGCTCCACACAACACTGCCAAACAGCAGGGACAACAAGTTCCTTACCAGAGACAAGCAGCTTATAATAACCAGCAGGTAGTATTACCTACAACAGCAGGCTAATGATATAGCTGACATTAAGAGTATGGTGCAGTCCATGGTGGGAGTACACAAGAAGATGCAAGATTAAGTTACAGCCCATGACACTGCCATTAAGGGAATGGAGACACAGTTGGGAAAACTAGCCATTGCTCTGAACAATAGACCTCAGCGTACCTTGCCAGGAGACACAATGGTAAATCCAAAGGACGCAAATCCTAACCAAGTGATGGCAGTTAGCTTGAGGAATGGTAGAGATTTAGACAAAGAGCAAGAATTGGCTAAGGAAGAGGTGCCTAGTGTGCCAAAATCTAACCCTGTGGATGTTCTAGCTGAAGTTGGTGACAAGGATGAAGCTGAAAAAGAGATTACACCTGACCTTGTGATTAAGCCAGCTGAAAAGGTAAATGAAGAGGTAAGTGTAAAGCGTAAGACACCACCTCCCCCTTACCCCCAAAGGCTCGTAAAACAGCAAAAAGAGAGCCAGTACAAGAAATTCATTGATATGCTTAAATAATTACAGGTTAACATTCCTTTACTTGAATCAATTAGAGATGCACCGGGTTATGCTAAAATGCTGAAAGATCTTTTGTCTAGAAAGTTTGATTTTCAGGATCTGGCTACGGTCACTCGGACTCACACTTGCAGTGTTGTGGTGACTAAGCATGTGGCGAAAATGCTGGCAGACCCAGGTAGTTTTACTATAAGCACACTTTTGCTAGAGCCTTACTTGATTTAGGAGTATAAATTTGATGCCTCTATATCTATAAAAAGCTTGGTATTGGCAGAGCTAGACCCACCTCTATGAATCTTCAGCTAGCTGATAGGAGTGTAAAGAGACCTGCAGGGATTTTAGATGATGTTCTAGTGCAAGTAGATAAATTTGTGTTCCCTGCAGACTTTGTAATTCTTGATTGTGCAGTTGATGAGGATACCCTTTAGGGAGGCCTTTCCTTGCTACAGGGAAGGCTATTATAGATTGTGAGGCTGGTGAGATGAAGATGAGATTAAATGATGAGGAGGTGACCTTTAGTGTTCAAAAATCTATAATGAGACCTAGTGAGTTTGCTAATTGTTCCATGGCTAATGTCTTAGAGGTAGACGAATTTGAGGATGATGAGTCTTACTATCCTAATGACCCACTAAAGCTTGTATTATGAATATGGACATCCCTGATGGCGAGGAATGGGATGAGACAATATTGGCCTTAGAAGGGCGCGGGTTTTGGCATAGAGAACCACGATTTGAGTCACTTGATTTGGCTAATAGGATAGCGCCACCCGCAAAACCATCTATAGAGGAGCCCCCTCAGTTGGAGCTCAAACCATTGCCCGAGCACCTGAAATATGTTTTCCTGGGACCTAACTGTACTTTGCCTGTTATTATCTCATCTAATTTGTCAGGTATGCAGGTAGAAAGGTTAATGCAGGTTTTGAAAGAATGCAAGCAGGCGATTGGATGGACTATTGCTGACATCAAGGGAATAAGTAGCTTTTTGCATGCACAAGATCCTGTTGGAGGAGGGTGCTAAACCTTCAATAGAGTATCAAAGAAGGCTAGTCCCGAACATGAAAGAGGTAGTCAATAAGGAAATAATAAAGTGGCTGGATGCAGGTATTATCTTTGCAATTTCTGATAGTCAATGGGTAAGTCCAGTCCAGTGTGTGCCAAAAAAAGGCGGGATGACTGTGGTTAAAAATGAGAACAATGATCTAATCCCTACTAGAACTGTAACTGGCTGGCGAATTTGTATGGATTATAGGAAGTTGAATAAAGCTACTAGGAAAGATCACTTCCCCCTTCCCTTTATTGATCAGATGCTTGACGGATTGGCAGTGAGGTCCCATTTTTGCTTTTTAGATGGTTACTCGGGGTATAACCAAATTCACATTGCCCCTGAGGACCAAGAGAAAACTACCTTCACATGTCCCTATGGCACCTTTGCTTTTCGAAGGATGCCCTTTGATCTATGTAATGCGCCTGCCACCTTCCAAAGGTGTATAATGGCTATCTTTACGGACATGGTAGAGGATATTATGGAAGTATTTATAGATGACTTCTCTGTGGTAGGTAACTCTTTTGATGAATGTCTGACTAATCTTGAGAGAGTGTTGAAAAGGTGTATTGAAACTAATCTTGTGCTTAATTAGGAGAAGTGCCATTTTATGGTACAAGAGGGGATAGTCTTAGGGCACCAAGTGTCAAGTAGAGGGATTGAGGTTGATAAAGCCAAAGTAGAGGTAATTAAGGAGTTGCCTGAACCCACCTCGGTGAGGGCGATTCGTAGCTTTTTAGGCCATGCTGGCTTCTATAGGAGGTTCATCAAGGACTTCTCTAAAATTTCTCATCCCTTGTGTAAATTGCTTGAAAAGGATCACCCCTTTATTTTTTCTGATGAGTGCAGGTTAGCTTTCAAGGAGCTAAAGGAGAGGTTGGTGTCAGCACCGATCATTGTAGCACCTAATTGGGAGGACCCCTTTGAGTTGATGTGTGACGCAAGTGACTATGCTGTGGGGGTGCCGTGCTTGGGCAAAGAAAAGATAAAATAATGCACCCAGTCTACTATGCCAGTCGCACACTGAATGGAGCACAATTGAATTACACCACTACTGAGAAGGAGATGCTAGCTGTAGTATTCGCCTTTGACAAGTTCCATTCTTACCTACTTGGTTCGAAGGTGGTGGTGTATACAGACCATGGTGCAATCCGGTACTTGGTGGAGAAAAAGGACTCTAAGCCCCGTTTGATACGGTGGGTGTTGCTGCTACAAGAGTTTGATTTGGAGATCCGTGATCGTAAAGGTACTGAGAACCAGGTTGCAGACCATTTGTCTAGACTTGAAGGAGCTGAGAAGCGAGTTGAGGAAGGTGAGATTTGGGAAAACTTTCCAGATGAACAATTGTTGGCCACTACATTAGAAGAAATTCCATGGTACGCTGATATTGCAAATTATCTGGTAAGTGAAATAATTCCTCATGATTTTGTCTCAAAGAAAAAGAAAAGGTTCTTGTATGAATGTAGATCTTATTTTTGGGATGAACCTTATTTGTTTAAAAAATATGTTGATAACATGATCCGGAGATGTGTCCCCGAGATAGAGCAATCTTCCATTTTGCAGGCATGTCATTCTTCACCTTATGGAGGACATTTTGGAGGGACCCGGACAGCTGCTAAGGTATTGGAAGCGGGCTTCTTTTGGCCTACTTTGTTCAAGGACGCTAACATTTGGGTCCGGGCTTGTGATGAGTGCCAGAGGACTGGCAATATCTCTCGTCGTCATGAGATGCCTATGAAACCAATCTTGGAGGTTGAGGTATTTGATGTGTGGGGGATAGATTTCATGGGTCCATTTGTTAGCTCCTATAGGAACAAGTACATACTTGTAGCAGTAGATTACGTCTCCAAGTGGGTCGAGGCTGTTGCTCTCCCCACTAATGATACTAAGGGAGTTACTCAGTTCCTTAAAAGGAACATCTTCTCTAGATTTGGTACTCCTCGGGCTATCATTAGTGATGGAGGAAGTCATTTTTCCAACCAAGTGTTCAAGAGGTTACTGAAAAAGTATGGTGTTCATCATAAAGTTACCACACCTTACCACCCGCAAACAAGCGGGCAAGTTGAGGTCTCAAGTAGGGAGATTGTTATTTTCCCACGATTTATAGCTTCCAGCAGCCAAGAAGTCTTGATGAATTAGAATTCCAAAGCTCCCTTGACTTTGAATCCTAATTGGATTCTACCTTCTAGAATCCGAATCCTTTATCCCTTAGTTATGCAATCTTTTCGTATCTGATTAGGCCTGCATAATTACCAAGATATACGTCAGATTTAGGATAAATAATAATATCAACTTAAACGATTTTGCATGAATTATCTATTCTGCTTCAGTGATTCAAAGGAACAGGTCCTTTGAATCCGTTCCTCAATCATCAGTCAAAACTCCAAGCTTATCCAAGCTAACAATTTCCCCCTTTTTGATGATGACAAATTCATACTCATAGCTTCATCTCCTTAATGTCCTGAAGTACAATTTAAGCTCAAAAAGACAATCAATCAGTGGAGAATTAATTCATCATTAAGGAACAGATTTTTATTAGGTATAACTCCATGCAAAATCAGACTTACTCTTCCCCCTTTTGGCATCATTGAAAAGGTTGCAAAAAAAATATAACTCAAGTGTTAGAATTACTCAGCACATGGCCATTGAGGCAACTCAAAATGCAAACATAAATCAAATTAAAGCAACTGCAAAACAATGATATTAGCCATCAAAGACAATTCATTTAACCAAATATTAAAATCAGGGGATACAAGCAAGTACTACAGAATTATCCAACTACTAAAGAAGAAGAAAAGGCTAAGGCACTAGGCTAGGCTAGATCCCACTGGACAAAAGATAGCTAAGGCTAAGGCTAAGGTGGTCAGGATGTGGAAGGACCAGGTCCCTGAGACTTGTTAAGCAGATCAAACATCTGCTTGAGCATTCCCTCATTGATCTCCTTTGCTTTTGAGGCCTCTGCCTTCCAGTAATTCCTCTCCTCTTCCAGCCTTGCTATCTCGACAGCCTGCATAGCAACCTGTTGCCTAAGTGCCCTCACTTTGTTGTTCAGAGGCTGCCTCCCAACACCAGCCTGTGGAGGATCAGCCTGAACTGGCAAATCACAGCTTATCAAAGTAGCACACCCAAACTTCTCCTTCTTTGTAGCCTTCACAACCCCTTCCAAGGGAATCTTCAACTTGGCAAAGATATCAGTCAGAATAAAACCAAACGGCAGGGAGTGTTTTCTCTTCCCAGCAATCACCCTTTTTATCACGTGGATCATAAAGCTGGGCCAATTGATCTGCTGTTCAGTGTCCAACAGTTCCATAAGGACCAGGTCCATGAAACTGGCAATTCCTCTTTTCTCCTGCCTTGGCATCACAACTTTGTTCACAAACTCAAATAAGACTTGATGCTGTGGGTGCATCTCACTCTTTTGCACTGCCCTGGGTTTTTCTTCACCATCATTCTCAGCAAACTTCCTAGTGATCTCCAGATCAGTAGGCAGGTTTGTCAAGTCAGGCCAAACAGTCTTGACATAGCTAGCATACCCAGTGGCAGGAATACCCAACAGCTCACCAAGTTCCCTTGTATCAAATATGATGACATTGTCATTAACAGATGTAGTGATTTGATCACCTCGGATGGAACAATTCTTATAGAATTCCTGCACCATTCCCTTTGCACACCTACAAGAGATCTTAAGGACCATGTCCCTCCAACCCTGAGCATGCATCTTTTGCAACAACCAAACCATTCCTTCTTCTTGAACATCAGTCATGACCCTTCCTTTCAACACCTTTCTGGTCAGCATGTCATCATGAACACAATGCACATTCTCACTATCTTCAGCATCACTATCACTCTCATCTTCAGCAACTAACTCATCACTATCACTGGCAGAGTCTTCAGAAACAACCACTCTTTTAGAGGACCTGGTCCTCTTAACAATTTTCTCAGCAGCTTTAACTGAGCTTCTTGTCACTCTTCTCTCAGGAACTTTCCTT
Organism: Petunia axillaris subsp. axillaris; assembly: GCA_029990575.1. NCBI lineage: Eukaryota > Viridiplantae > Streptophyta > Magnoliopsida > Solanales > Solanaceae > Petunia > Petunia axillaris. Next base: position 14,383,628 of record JARKNS010000006.1, read on the forward strand.
TTCTTTGACTGAGGTTTCTCCTCCTCAGCCTCTACCATCTCATCATCTTCAGAAAAATCAGCAAGATCAAAATCATCAATATCATCCACTTTTTCTTCCTCAACTACCTGTTTTCCTTTCCCTTTTCTGCTCTTTTCCAAGGCAGCAGCCAGTTGTTCATCAGCAGCTTTAGCAGCACTTCGTGTCCTCCTACCCCCAGATGCAGGGGTTGAGGCAGAAGGAACATGTCCTTTTGCCTTAGAGGAACTTTCAGCTTTCTTTTTATTTCCAGGTTTGTAACTATCACCTATTTTCTTCAATTTTGCAGCAATTTCAGCAGTCACATTGTCATCAATGGGTCCCTTTCTAGCCAATTTTCTTCTCAGACTCCTAATATTGATCAAATCCACTAGGGGCCTGTCACTATCGCTTATGGCCTCCTCAACATCTATCACATTCTCCATGGGTGCTCTAAAAGCAACCTCTGGAGACCCTGGTGACCCATGCAAAGGTGCTTCCAAACTCCTAGTTGGTTCCCCCTCAAGAGCAGCCCCAGACCCCTCTCCCTTTTCTTCCTCGTCAATAACAACATTCAAAGGGTATGTGAAGTTTACCTGATACTAATACAACACCATAGCCCTTGACAAATCCTCAACCTGCTCAGCAATTGATTCAGCTGTGGGAACTGGTCCTTCCCCCTGAATTTCAGGTTCAGGTTCTGGAATTTGTTCAGGAACTTCAGGGTTTGGGTCGATGATTTCCATGGGTGAAGGAGGGTTGAGATTTTGTGGTTGTTCACCAGTGGGTGCAGATGGAGAGTTATCAGAAGAAAGAGACATTTTTGCAATTCTAATCAAAAGATAATTGACAATTCTTTCTGAAATATTGAGATTTTAGTTGATGAACAAGGTAAAATAATAAAGTGGGAGAAGAAGGGTATTTATAGAGTGAATTAAGTAGTGCAATTAGAGTAGGAGACGATCAGCTTACCTCAGCACAACATGCAACGGCTAAGGACTCTTGGGAGTCTCCCGGAGAAAAAGAGCCGTTAGGCTTTAGGACACCTTTTCAGAACAGGAACTGTTCCTCCGATGGGACTATTTTGCAATTTGGATATGGGTAGGAAACTTAGTGGGATTTTATCCTAAACAAAAGTTACCTATAGCCTTTATACTCCTAAATTAATTGAATAATTACGAGTACATACCTGTTTTTAACACCATAATTCAGTGTCCTTCCAATTTGCAATTTTTGATCATCTGAAATTCTAAGAGCATAAGGGTAACATCATTCAATTTTAGCAACTCTAAATAGGATATGTAGCATGAGAGTATACATTTAAGTATCAAAACTGGACTGAATGATTCATAATGACTTGAATAAAATTCATTTTAAGAGCAATTTTCTAGCCAATTATGAAGTAAAGCATTGAAGATTTTATGTGAAATTAATCATCCCTAATTCCAATCTATTTCTTTCAAAATCATCTCTACCTAGAGCTTTAGTAAAAATGCCAGCTATTTGCTTTTCAGTAGGACAAAATGCTATGGTAATCAAACCTTTTTCATAATTGTCTCTTAGGAAATGATGTCTTATGTCAATGTGTTTAGTCCTTTTGTGATGCACTGGATTCTTTGTCATATTTATAGCACTAGTGTTATCACAATAAATAGGAACAGTTCCTACATCAACACCAAAATCCTGTAATTGTTGTTTGATCCATAACAATTGTGAACAACATGAAGCAGCTGCCACATATTCAGCCTCAGCAGTAGAAAGTGCCACTGAATTTTGTTTCTTAGTTCCCCAAGAAACCAAACACTCACCAAGAAAATGTGCCATACCTGAGGTGCTTTTTCTATCAACAAGGAGACCTGCATAGTCAGCATCAGTATATCCAACAAGATTAAAATTACCACCTTTTGGATACTAAAGTCCCAAGGGACCTGTTCCTTTCAGATACCTCAATATTCTTTTAACAGCTTTCAAATGAGATTCCTTAGGATCTGATTGGAACCTAGCACACAAACCAACACTGAACACTATATCAGGTCTACTAGCAGTTAGATAAAGTAGAGAACCTATCATGCCCCTATACAATTTTTGATCAACTGATATTCCATGTTCATCAAGATCCAATTTTGTGGCAGTGGCAATAGGTGTGTCAATTTCCTTAGCATTATCCATATCAAACCTTTTAAGTAATTCCTTAACATACTTTTGTTGATGGATCATAGTTCCATTTGAGGTTTGCTTAATTTGTAAACCCAAAAAGAAATTGAGTTCACCCATCATGCTCATCTCAAATTCACTCCCCATCAAGTTTGCAAATTCCTTACTTAAATTTTCACAAGTGGCACAAAAAATTATGTCATCTACATAGATTTGAACAATTAAGAGATCCTTACCTTTTTCTTTTAAGAACAAAGTACTATCAATTTTACCTCTCTTGTATCCATGCTGGAGTAGAAATTTTGATAGCCTTTCATACCATGCTCTTGGTGCCTGCTTGAGCCCATACAAGGCCTTGTCCAGCTTGTACACATGTTCAGGGAACTGTTCACTTTCAAAACCTGGAGGTTGCTTGACATATACTTCTTCTTTCAAGTAACCATTCAGAAATGCACTCTTGACATCCATTTGATGTAGAGTGAAATCCATGTATGAAGCAAAGGCTATAAGAAGTATTATTGCTTCCAATCTTGCAACTGGAGCAAAAGTCTCATCATAGTCGATGCCCTCCTCTTGACTGTATCCCTGAACAACTAGTCTGGCCTTATTCCTTGTTACCATGCCATCCTCATCAAGTTTGTTTCTGAAAACCCATTTTGTTCCAATTATGGACCTGTTCCTTGGCTTGGGTTCCAGATGCCAAACTTGACTCCTTTGGAATTGATTCAGTTCTTCCTGCATAGCATTAATCCAATCTGCATCCTTCAGTGCTTCTTTCACATTTTTGGGTTCAACTAGAGATAAGAAAGCACTAAAGGCACATAGATTTTGATTTTTGACTGCGGATCTAGTTTGAATCCCAGCAGTCTTATCTGAGATTATTTGATCCACAGGATGTGACCCTTGATACTTGTAAGGCTTGGGTGTCAATCCATTGTCAGAGGTCCTCTGCTGAGGAACAGTTCCTGCTAGAGTAGCATTCCCAGTTTGTGAGGTGGAATCAACACTTGTTCCCCCTGTTTCAGTGCTATTCTTCTCAGTTCTGTCCTGAGGAACAGTTCCTTGCAGTTCACTCCTCATATCCAGAATCTGCATTTGTGGATTAAGTTCAAACTCTTTCAGCATTCCAATTTCTTCATCCTCCTATACCTGTTCTTGAGTGAGACAGTCAGTTTCATCAAATTTAACATGCATGCTTTCTTCAATTTTCAATGTTTTCTTGTTAAACACCCTATAAGATTTACTATTCAAAGAATAACCAACAAATATTCCCTCATCACTTCTAGGATCAAATTTTCCTAAGGCATCCTTCCCATTGTTATGTATGAAACATTTGCAACCAAAAGTCCTAAGATGGGAAATATTTGGTTTTCTTCCTTTAAGCAATTCATATGGTGTCTTTTCTATTAAAGGTCTTGTCATACATCTATTTATTATGTAGCATGCAGTATTAATAGCCTCAGCCCAAAAGTTCTGTGGAAGATTTCCAGATATCAACATAGTCCTTGCCATTTCTTCTAGAGTCCTATTTTTCATTTCCACTACACCATTTTGTTGTGGAGTCCTGGGTGAGGAAAAATTATGATTAATGCCATTTTCATTACAAAAATTGGAAAACATATGATTTTCAAATTCAGTTCCATGATCTGACCTAATGGCAACAATATGGTTATCTAGAGTTCTTTGAGCTTTCTTAGCAAAAATTGAAAATGCATTAAATGCTTCTTCTTTAGATGCAAGAAATATAGTCCATGTAAATCTAGAGTAATCATCCACCAATACCATAACATACTTCTTACCTCCACGACTCATTGTTCTCATAGGGCCACATAAATCCATATGGACCAGTTCCAAAGGTTTAGTGGTACTTACCTGTTTCTTGGATTTGAAGGAGGATTTTACCTGCTTCCCCCTGGCACATGCTTCACATACTTTTTCTTCATTAAACCTGATGTTAGGAAGACCTATCACCAAGTCATTTGACACAAGTTTGTTCAATTGTGAAAGACTAGCATGTCCTAGTCTTTTGTGCCATAGGAGGGGATCATTTTGCACCACACTTAAGCAGCTCAAGCTTCCATCAGATAATGTCAGCAAGTCTACTTTGTAGATGTTTCCATGTCTGTTTCCCTGCAAAATAACCTCTCCAGAAGCTTGATTAGTCACAGTGCATCCAGTAGATGAGAAGTTAACATTATTACCTTTGTCACACAATTGAGATATGCTCAATAAGCAATGCTTCAGCCCATCTACTAGAAATACATTATCTATACGTGTGAATCAGACCTACCTACCTTTCCAATTCCAATAATTTCCCCTTTCTTACCATTACCGAAGGAAACATTTCCTCCTTGGAAGGCTGAGAGTGAAAGGAACAGTTCCTTATGCCCTGTCATATGTCTTGAGCAACCACTGTCCATGTACCATTTGTGGTTTGTCTCCTTCACTCTAGCCTGCAAAAGAAAACTAGGGGTTAATTTTAGGAACCCAAACTAGTTTGGGTCCCTTTCCTTTAACAAAAGGGTGAATTAAATCTCTCCTAGCCCAGAATGGCAATGCTTTCTTTGTGTGAACACTTTTCTTAGCCACATATTTTTGGACAGGTTTGTAGGACCTGTTCCTTTGTGTAGCTTTTTCAAAAGATTGACATTTTCTTTTCAAGTGACCTGTGTTTCCACAATGTGTACCTAACCAATTTTCAGAAAGAGTTAGGTACTTACTCTTTGAGCCCCATTTTGGCAATGACTGAGATTTTACAAACCCAATACCCTTCCTATTACTACTATGATTTTCATGTAACCATTCTAATTCTTTAGAGGATTTATTCCATTTCACAGTTTTGTCCAGTTCATCTTTGGTTTTGATCAAGTCTTCTTCCAAAGCCCTTATCTTTTCATTTTTCTTGTACAGTTCATCAACTGTCACTTTCAATTTCTCTTCAGAAATGATCTGATGAGAATTAGCAATGCCTTTACCATTTTCAACTGTTTTAACTTTTGATTTTTCATTTTCTAGTTCCTGAACAGTTGATTCAAGTGTGAGGACCTGTTCCCCAAGTATCATCTTTCTTTTTAGAAAGTCATTTTTAATTGCTACCTCTTTGTATTCTGCTCCTAAACTATCAACTTTATCATGTAGTTGGTGATTATCATCCCTCAGAGTTTTAAATTCATTTAGCACAATATGGAATACTTTAACCAACTTTTCTCTAGACATGCTTTTTACATCTTCTTTAAGTTTAGAAACAAATACCTCAGGATCTTCTTCATTTTCTGAATCTCCAAGTGCCATTAGAGCAAGATCCTCATCCAGATCATCATCAGTTATTTCATCTTCACTGTCTTGCCATCCTGCAACCAGCGCTTTGGGATTTCCACTTTTCTTATGGACCTGTTCCCTAGCCTTCTTCCTTTCATCAATGAATTTCTTCCTCCATTCTCCTTCCATAATTGGGCATTTGCTGATGTAGTGCTCCGAGCTTCCACATTTGTGGCATTCTCCAGCCTGTTTCATGTTAGTAGACCTACCCTGTCCACTAATTTCCCTTTTCTTATTCAAATATTTCTGAACACTTTTAGCGATAAGGACCAGTTCCTTATCATCCATGATTTTATCACCAGCAGTCAAGGCTAGGTTAGGTTCAGTTTTAACTGGTGCTCCTATGTTTTTAACCTTTTTCCTCAGTTCATAAGTCTTTAGATTGCCTATAAGCTCATCTAAGGATAAGGTGGTTAAATCTTTACTTTCAATGATAGCACAAGCTTTGATCTCCCAAGAGTCTGGAAAAACCCTAGTTAAAATCTTTTCTACCCTATCTTCCACAGTTAAAACCCTTCCCAAAGAGATAAGTTCAGAGGCAATGGCATTAAATCTAGTATACATTTCAGAGATTGATTCTTCTTCTTTCATTTTAAAGCTTTCATATTCAGCATAAAGAAGTGTACCTCTGGACCTTTGTACCTGACTTGTTCCTTCGTGTGCAACTTGTAGAGCATCCCAAATCTCCTTTGCAGTGGCATACCCTCTGATCCTTGTGCATTCGTCAGGACTAAGTCCACCAACCAGCCACTTCCTTGCCTTAGCATTCTTTTCCCATTGCTTTATGTCTTCAGCATTGCATTCCTTCCTGGTTTTGGGAACATCTTTCCCATCAGCATCCTTCTTCATTGGGATCATGGGACCTTCAGTAACTATGTCCCACAGTTCGTAATCTTCTGCCTGAAGGTGATCACGCATCCTCTCTTTCCACCATGAATAATATTTCCCATTAAAGTAAGGTGCTCTAACCATTGACTGGCCCTCACTGTTCTCACGTGATGTACTCATCTAATCCTAGGTATTAGCCTTTTCAAGGATAACCTGCTCTGATACCAATTGTTATTTTCCCACGATTTACAGCTTCCAGCAGCCAAGAAGTCTTGATGAATTAGAATTCCAAAGCTCCCTTGACTTTGAATCCTAATTGGATTCTACCTTCTAGAATCCGAATCCTTTATCCCTTAGTTATGCAATCTTTTCATATCTGATTAGGCCTGCATAATTACCAAGATATACGTCAGATTTAGGATAAATAATAATATCAACTTAAACGATTTTGCATGAATTATCTATTCTGCTTCAGTGATTCAAAGGAACTTGTCCTTTGAATCCGTTCCTCAATCATCAGTCAAAACTCCAAGCTTATCCAAGCTAACAGAGATTAAAAGTGTGCTTCAAAAGACTATTAATGCTACCAGGACTGATTGGGCAAGGAAGCTGGATGACGCCTTATGGGCTTATAGGAGTGCTTACAAGACACCTATAGGGATGACTCCCTACAAGATGGTGTTCGGGAAGGCATGTCACTTGCCTGTAGAGTTAGAGCATAGAGCTTTGTGGGCTCTTAGGAGAGTAAATTTGAATTATGACTCTGCAGCTTCTGGCAGGATCAACGAGCTGCATGAACTTGAGGAGAGACGCTTTAACGCTTATGAGAGTGCGAGACTGTACAAGGAGAGGATGAAACACTTGCATGACAAGAAGATAATAGATAGGAGCTTTGAGCTGGGTGAACAGGTATTGCTTTATAATTCTAGACTTCGTTTGTTCCCTGGTAAGCTTAAGTCGAGGTGGTCTGGACCATTTAAAGTTGTGCAAGTGGCACCTCATGGAGCTGTGGAAGTAGAGACCGAGGGTGGTTCAAGACGATTTAAGGTAAATGGGCAAAGGTTGAAAAGTTACTATGGAATGGAAGAAGAGGTCAAGGTGATCTCTGTCTGGTACTTTTACGAGTGATTGAAGCTTGCATAATATCGTGCCACGACTTTAAATAAGGTGCTTCTCGGGAGGCAACCCGTGTTTGTAATTGTAAACAAAAGAAAATAAAAAAAATAAAAAAAATACAAAAAAGAGTCATGCCACGACATTAAATAAGGCATTGCGTGGGAGGCAACCCATAATTTTAGTTAATATTATTGTTTTACTAATTTTTATTTTAATTGTAGGGTATTAATGTTTGATCGAATTTTGTAGGATTAATTGACAGATGCAAAGTTTTTGGAACATGCGAAGGTGATTCAAGATGAATAAGCTGAATAATGGCATGAAACGAGCTACGTAATTGTGAAAAGCTCGTGGCACGCTAGTACCACACGGGATATTTAGCCTGAGGAGCATTTAAGTCTCGTGCCACGAGACTAGTACGAGCAATTTTTTGTGCCAGAGCAAAAAAAAAATTCAGCGGATGGAGGCTCACAAACGAGGCCACCACGCGAATTTTACAAGGCCAGGTAAGCAATTTTCAAATTAAAAAAATAATAATAATAAAACGAACAAACCACATACAGAAAAAAACAAAAAGAACAACACACCCTTCACCCATTATTTCCCTCCCCATAATCCAGTACGTACACCGTTCCCCACCCTCCCCTAAAACCCTTTACCCATTCCACCCTACCACCGCTGCAGCTGCCACCGCAGGGCAGTCATCACCACCACTTCAGGCCCCAGGTATGCCTCTCTCTCCTCCATTCTCTTTCTCTCCTCACTTCTCTCTCCCCACCCCTATCCCCGTCACCCCCCAATTTTTTTTTAACCCGTCACCCCCCCCCCCCCAGTCAGTTCCCGTCACCCCCACCCCAGTTCCCATAATCCCCTATGCCCTGTAGCGTCACCCCCACCCTGTTCCAAACACCCCCAATTCCCGTCACCCCCCTCCCCCCTGTAGCGTCACCCCCACCCCCGTCCAGTCACCCTAACCCCATCCCGTCACCCCCTCCGCCTTAACCCATCAACTCTGATTAGTATAAAGTTATATAGATTACTATAAATTAGTATAAATTAATATAGAGTAGTATAGAGTAATATACACTAGTATAGAGTAATATAGATTACTATAAATTATTATGGAGTAATATAAATTAGTATAGAATAATATAGATTAATATAGAATAATATAGAGTAATATAAATTAGTGTAGAGTAATATAGATTAATATAGATTACTATAGCGTAGTATAGTGTAATATAGAATAATATAGATTAGTATAGAGTAAGATTCAGCATGTGAGAAAACGAATCTAATATATACTAGTTGTTAAACAAATGTAGCGTCCTCCAATAAGATTTGATATAGCTTATCTTGATTTGAATTAAAGCATGGAAGTCTGAGTACCTGTCCATCTTTGTGTTATTGGAATGATATTTGATGGCACTTGTGCGTCTTTGAAGTTGTGCAATTCGTTAGTTGATTCAAAGGCTCTTTGTTGCGGGGTTTCATGTTATACATTGCTCTTTATGTGTTGCTAAGCTGAATTTTTTAATTTTTGGCCTATTCTGTCTTATTACTGGGTTGTTTGCTCTTTGTTTGTAGGAGTCCAAATGGGACGTGTCAGAAAGAATACTGGGCAGGAAAAGGACATAGATTCAGAGCAACAACTTGCAGCCAAGCGGCGCAAGACAGTTTCTCACACTGTTTGGCGTGATGATCGAGCCAAAGAAGATTACAAAGAGATTTGTGGTAAGACGTTTTTGAGTGAATCACCTATTGACACTGAGATGTGTAGGAGAAAGTTCCCAGATGTGTTGGAGGAAATTCAAAGGAGACAGTGGGATGTGTTACTCACTGGGTTTGGCAAAGCCAACATATCTTGGGTTCGTGAGCTGCTGGCCAATTGGAAGATGGATGTTGATAATGTGGTAAATGTTCATAGCAAAATGGTTGAAATATCTCCTGATAAGCTGAATGAGTTCCTGGGGCTCCCACAAGTTGATAGAACTGCACTTCAGGCTATTGAGAATGCACCGGATCTTGATGATATCCGACGTGTGATATGTGATGATAATTCGAAGGCAAAGTGGAAGGCAAGTTCAGGGTCTCCACACAACACCTTGGCTTTCAAATATTTCTCCAAGAGAGCAAGAGTGTATCTGAGATTTGTTTGCTTGCGTTTGATCCCCTGTGAGCACATGACAGACATACGGTTTGAGAGGGTTATTGCCACCTATGCGTTGATGAAGAAAATTGATATTAATGTGGGCTATTTGATGTTTCGAGAGTTGCAGCGCACTCGAGAGAATATGCAGTGGCGCTTGTTCTTTCCTAACACTTTGACCAAATATATGCGATCATTGAAGGTAGTGGTTGATGACGGAGATGAAAAGGAAGTAGAAAATCCAAAGAGAGTCGATATCACAAATGTCAAGAGCCCGGATGAAGATAGAGTGGAGAAGTTATCTTATGACCGTCGCTTGGATAGAATTGAGCGGATGCTACTTCGCCAATGGCGTGCCACAGAGCTTGATATGAAGATGAAGGGCGTGGATCTCACTCCTCTTGTGACTGAGTTGCCCTATACTGCTGATGAGCGCTTGCAAGTTGGCTTTCCGTCTGAGGTTGCGCTACCTGCTGTTTCTACTATGGTTGCACCATCTCAGGCAGTTTCTACTCCTTCTTTTTCTACCCACGTGGTTGATCCGATAGCTGCTGCCACATCTGCTGGTGGGCCTGCTGATACTGCAGTAGCTGCTGTCACTACTTCTGATGTTGTTCCTGGTGCACGTCCTGTTACGAGCGCCAGCTGTTCGACTACTACTGCTTGACAGGGAGTACCACCACTCTACTTGTTAAATATGTTTTTTTTGTAGTGCAGTGAGGACACTGTTTACTCTTAAGTGTGGGGTGGGAGTTTATTGTGTGGTACTTGTTTATTTTAGGATGTTTTCATACTTTCTTTGTTACTTGACTGTTTTTGATTTATTTCTTGCTTTCTAGTTTTGTTGGGTCTGTAATATCCTATATATTCATGGCCTGTAATAGAATAGTACTATAAATATTTAGTAGTTTATTAATATCTATATATTATTAAAAGCAAGAAAGTCTAGCCCTACATGAAGCCAAGTGGAAGCATTTGAGAAAGACACTTGGCAATCATTTTAAATTTTGAATTAACAGAGCTATTGAAATTTAAATAAAATAAAATTTAATTTTATCACCTATGTATTTTTGGACGTGACAATGATACATGAATTTAACCACGTTTGTTTGGTTTGGCGGTTCCTATACGTGATTGGAAGTTTAATTTTATTTTTTCACAACTGATTTTACGGTTTCTTTTATGTTTATCTTCAGGTAACTACTTATTCATATTTAGCATAAAGATAAGGTTTAACAAAATACATTTTGAATCATTGCCTTGCAAATTTTTTTATTATTAAAGTTGGAAACAAACTAAGGAGAATAAGTATCATTTTTTTGTGGCTTTTTTTTTTTTTTAATTTATAGTTACCATTTTTTAGCCTATTTTGTTTGTGGAAATTGGGATGGAAGTAAGTCAAAGAAGGTAGAATGACTTTTCGATTTGTACACATTGATGCTTTTTATGTTTATCCTTCAGTTTTCTTAGTTTCTTTTCAGGTACACAAGCTAATTGTAGCGGAGAAATAAAGGACACCCGCAATCAAATTTTGTCACCGAGTTATGGGCGTCATGTGATTCATGTGTATGAAGTTTTGACATTGTTCTCACTGCAGTTGATATACTTTACCGGAAAAATCATTTTAAATTAATCCAATCTTGACGTATAGTTTAAATTTTTTTTTTTTTCAGTTTAAGAGCATTTTCCCGGGAAACTCTTTCGTTCAAAACAAATTTAATAACTGAATAAATAGCTTTATGACTTAATATTTATTGTGATCTCCTTGCAGGTCACTCAACAATACAAATAGTACAATGATAAGAAAGTTTTCTGGGCTATCAATTTGATGCCCTTCTCCCTTGGTTAGACCATAGAACTAAATCGGTATCTTTTCTACTTTTTACTTGTATGATAGGAGTATTTGGTTTCATTCACTCTGTGATCTTTATCTTTTGTGGACTATGTGGATATCTTTGCAGTAAATTATCATGACAAATCCCATCTGTATTGCTTTTTAATTGTATAACAGAAGTGGTATTCTAAACAAATCTTATCATTTTTGCAGTGGTCTAGACAATCCGCGACGATGGGCTGCAGATAATTTAAATGATGTTTCAGGTATTCCTCTTTCCTCTTTACAATTTGGTTATATGTACACCACAAGCATCTGCTTTCCTCTCAATTGCTCTTTACTACACTAAATGTGATTATATTTTATTTGAATTTGTTATTTTAACATTGAAAGATGATAAAAATGTGTGTGTGTTTTTTTTTTAGAAAAGGAGATTATTATTTGGTTTTAAATATATATTAGAACATGGACTATTTAAGTTCTAACACCCTGGTGATTAAAATTTTTTTAGAACGAAAGTGATATATCTGATTGCAAACCTTCTTTTAAAAATAGCTAATGTGATGAAGATGCAGCTAATGTGATGAAGAGTTCCATCCATGGTGGAATCCTCCTAAAAATAGCCTACCAAAACTTAACCTACACATATTTCTGTGATATTTTGAGTTTTCAAAAGTAAAGCTTATCTTGGGCGGCTAAATTTTCGAATTTTAAAGGATTACAACTTCTCATTAACTTAACATGCAGTTTGAATTTAACTTTGAAAATTGTAATTTGTTTAAATCTAAGTTCAAAACAATATCTGCTTTAACAAAAATTTAAAATTATCTTGACAAATAGGATAACAAAAATCAAACGGAGTTTAGAAACCTCTTTATCCAGCCTTAGGGTGAACATCTTTCACTGTTGTTGGAAAAATATAGACTGCAATGCTTTTCGTACGAAGCCTTTTGAGTACATGCTAAAGATATATTAGAAATTGTTGAACTTATGTTTTTGACTTATGACAAATAAAGATACTCAGTTGCTAATGTGCGTATAATTTGTAGGATACCCATACCAGTCAACTAAGGAAAGGATCTGCCTAGTTTGTCCGTTACAGCTGTTTGAGGATGGTATCCCCTTGATCTAGGGATTGACTCGTTAAGGCTCCACCGTATTCTTGGAAGGTATTTATACCTCCCCAAGAATCAAATCTCTTGGGTCCAATCTCTCAGAATCTCAGCTCCAAATATAGCTCCCGTGATCTGCGCTTTCACTGATTTCCTTGACCCCGTCTGCCTCTCAACTAGCCCTATATATTCCGGAAGATATCAGACTATGGCTCACGCTTCTATTCTACTGTCTACTTTTCTCCATACTTTTACTTTGCAAAAATACTGTAACGAGTTAGTGATCAGTGTTAGAAAAGAAAAGAAGGAGAGGTTCTTGTAGAGGTAATAGTAGTGTCGAATAGAAGTTGGTTTGGTGAGCTATAAACCAAACAATACGTTGGTGGTGATCGAGTGGTAAAAACCATCTTGTAGCGACGTTTGTGGTGAACGACAAACCATCCATTGTACTCCGTGTTACTAAGAGCCTTATTAAGAGAGATACTCCCTTATGATCCAAGGGGACTGGATTAGGAACCTTTTTGGTTCTGAACCAGTATAAAATCCTTTGTCTTTCTTCTTCCCTTATCTCTTACTATCTGCTTAAGTTTATATATATACACTACTTAGTCGACTACAAACTGCCTAAGTCAACTGTATTAAAAGAAAAATTTCAATTCACCCCCCTCTTGTACTTTCAATTGGTATCAGAGCTTGGTCTCACATTTTATTTTGTTTTTGCCTTACAGCAAGTGAGTAAAGATCATGTCTGCACATGTTGTCAATGGTGCACTATTGCAAGAGGGAACCTCTGCCACCCGGCCTCCCTACTTCAATGGGAAACACTACAGCCACTGGAAAATTTGCATGGAAACCTATGTCAAGTCAGTCGACTTGAAGATCTGGCGTGTAATCAAGAAGGGCCCATATACCATTCCTACTAGTACCACTACCAAGAAGGAAGATGCTAAGACTGAAACCTCAGATCCCCTCGATGTGGATGACTATACGGATGAACAAAGGGAAGTAATTCAATTGAATTACAAAGATGTGAATATTCTCTACAATGCTATAAGCGGTGAGGAATGGGAGAAGATCTCCAGCTGTGATACTGCAAAAGAAATATGGGACAAATTGGAGGTTACATATGAAGGTACCAGCAAAGTCAAGGAAACAAGAATAAATCTCCTCGTTTATGAATATGAGCTATTTCAAATGAAAGAAGGAGAATCTGCTGAAGATATGTTTGCCAGATTCAGCAAGATTATTGGAGAACTTAAAGCTCTTGGAATGGTCTACACTAGTGGACAACAAATCAGGAAGATTCTAAGAAGCCTTCCAACTTCCTGGCAACCAAAAGTTATCAACATTGAAAGCAGTGACCTTAATAAGCTTACCTATGATGAACTCAGAGGTGATTTGATTGCCTTTAAGAAAACTCATCTAAATCGCAACACTTAAGAGGAAAAGAAAAAGGCTGTAGCTTTCAGTACTATCACTGAAGAAGTCGACTATGAACATGAAGCTGAAGAAGATGACATACAGGAACAGCTTGCTATGATGTCCAGAAACATAAATGGCCTTCTCAACAGAAGAAGACAGTTCCGTAGAAATAAGACTCCTTTCAGAAAAGAGCAGACTAACTATAAAGCTGAAGGACGATGTTATGAATGTGGTAAGCAAGGACATATTGTCAAAAATTGCCCAGAAGCTAAAAGGAAAGGAAAGAACAGATCATACTCAGCCTGGAGTGAAGATGAAGCGGTCGATACTGAAACTGAGGATGCAGCAAACATATGCTTCATGGCTAACACGAATGAGGTATGTTGTGATCTTTGCACTGAAAACTCTAAAAACCTCGATGAAGCCCTTGATGAACTTGAAAAAGCTCTCAAAGTAATCAAGAGGCTAACTAAAGAAAAGGAAGAATGGGAAATGAAACTAGAAGTAGTAGAAACTGAAAACGAATTTCTAAAAGAGGAAATGGAACAACTCAGAATTAAACTAAGCAGACTTCGAAGAGCTAAAAGCTATCAATCTGATAGATCTTCTAACTCATATAAATCTGCTAGATCTATTTCTCCTACCTCTTCCAGTTCTAAATCTCAAAATATTCCTATATGTTTTCATTGTGGTGAGATTGGTCATGTTCAAAGGAAATGTTACAAAAAGAATCCTGAAATATGGATTTGGAGACCAAAAAATAAAATCGAGGCTAGCACCTCTAACACTAACCCCCAAGGACCCAAGCAAGCTTGGGTACCTAAAACTTTTTAATACCATCATATTGCAGGGACTCCACAAGAAAAATGAAAAACTGGGAAAATGGTTTCTAGATAGTGGATGCTCCCGTCACATGACTGGTGACAAACAGCTTTTCAAATCAGTCACAAGTTTTGATGGAGGTTCTGTACGTTTTGGAGGAGATGCAAAAGGAAAGATCATTGGAATAGGCATTATCTCTTTGAACCCATCGTGTGATATCAAAGATGCGTTTCTCGTGGAAGGGCTTAAACATAATCTTCTCAGCATAAGTCAACTTTGTGATGGAGGGTTCAAGGTAAAGTTTGAATCCAGTAGGTGCATCATCCATGACAACAAAGGTAAAGTCGTTCTCTCTGGCGCACGAGAAAACAATATATATGTTTTGAATAACGACAATACCTCCTCAAGTAAGCATCTCTGTCTTGCATCTATTACAAATGATCCTTGGGTATGGCATAGAAAATTAGGTCATGCAAGCATGTCTTTAATTGAAAAACTCTCAAAGCATGATCTTGTTATTGGTTTACCAAAATTAAATTTCTCCAAAGACCATGTATGTGATGCATGTCAACTAGGTAAACAAACTAGAAGATCTTTTGAAAGTAAAGACATTGTTTCTACTTCAAAGCCACTTGAACTTCTTCACATGGATCTGTTTGGGCCAACTAGAACTGCTAGCATAAATGGAAAGAAATATGCATTAGTAATTGTTGATGATTTCTCGAGATTTACTTGGGTCATGTTTTTGTCACATAAAGATGATGCGTTTGCTAGTTTTGAAGTTTTCTGCAAAAAGGTACAAAGAGAAAAAGGTTATATCATCACCACCATTAGAAGTGATCATGGAGGGGAATTTGAAAGCAGGATCTTTGAAGAGTACTGCAATACTCATGGGCTCACTCACAATTTCTCCTCTCCCCGCACTCCTCAACAAAATGGTGTTGTTGAGAGGAAGAATAGGACTCTTCAAGATATGGCAAGAACCATGTTGGTAGAACACTCCCTCCCAAATCATCTTTGGGCTGAAGCAGTAAGTACAGCTTGTCATATTCTTAATAGATGTCTTATCCGTCCTATCCTCATGAAAACTCCCTATGAGCTATGGAAAGGTAAAAGGCCTAACATAAGTTACTTTCATCCTTTTGGGTGTAAATGTTTTATTCATAATAATGGCAAAGATAATCTTGGAAAGTTTGATCCTCGCAGTGATGAAGGCATTTTTCTAGGTTACTCCAACACTAGTAGATCCTATAGAGTATTTAATAAGCGTACTTTATCTGTTGAAGAATCCATGCATGTTGTTTTTGATGATGCCTTAAAATCTGTCGAGAAAGGAGTTTCTGCAGATGATGAAGACGAGATCCCATTTCACCCTCACATCTCAGAAAATCCTTCTAATTCTGGAGCTCAAAAGGAAGTTCAAATTTCTGAAGAACCTGAGTCGACCAATGAAGAAAATGAGTCAACTTTTGATGAAGTACCAAGAAATCTCGACTTTGTTATTCCAAATGAATGGAAGAGTGATCCTGAATACCCTCAGAAATACATCATTGGCGATCCAAGGGAAGGTATGAAAACCAGAAGAGCTCATAGTTCTAACATTGCTTTTATCTCGCAGATTGAACCCAAAAGAATTGACGAAGCTTTATAAGATGAATCATGGGTTCAAGCGATGAAAGAAGAACTTGATCAGTTTGACAAAAATGAGGTTTGGAAGTTGGTTCCAAGACCCAAAAAGAAGTCTATCATTGGGTCCAAATGGGTCTTTCGAAACAAACTGAACGAAGAAGGTAAGGTGGTAAGAAACAAGGCTCGTCTAGTCGCTCAAGGCTACTCCCAAACAGAGGGAGTCGACTATGATGAGACATTTGCCCCTGTAGCTAGACTTGAATCCATTCGTATGTTGCTTGCTTTTACCTCTTTTAAACAATTTAAACTCTTTCAAATGGATGTGAAAAGTGCATTTCTAAATGGATTTATAAAAGAAGAAGTATATGTTAAACAACCCCTTGGTTTTGAAAATAAAAATTTTCCTCACCATGTTTTCAAACTCTCTAAAGCTCTTTATGGTCTCAAACAAGCTCCGAGGGCTTGGTATGAAAGGTTAAGCTCCTTCCTATTAAGTCACAGTTTCTCTAGAGGCAAAAGTGACAAAACTCTATTTATTCGAAAGACCTCTAATGATATTCTGCTCATTCAAGTATATGTTGATGACATAATTTTTGGAAGTACTAATGCCCAATTATGCAAGAAGTTTGAGATCCTAATGCAGGGAGAATTCGAAATGAGTATGATGGGGGAGTTGACTTACTTCCTAGGACTCCAAATCAAACAGCATCAAGAAGGAATTTTTGTCAATCAATCCAAGTACACAAAAGAATTACTCACTCGTTTTGGCATGGCAGACGCCAACATAGCCAAAACTCCCATGAGTCCTGCCACTCATCTGGTAAGAGATGAAAAAGGTACTAGTGTAAATTCCACTGTCTACCGAGGTATGATTGGCTCTCTTCTCTACTTAACTGCTAGTCGACCGGATATCATGTTTGCTGTATGCAAATGTGCTAGATTCCAGTCAGCTCCTAAAGTTTCTCATCTAACTGCAGTAAAAAGAATTATACGCTATCTTGTTGGAACTATTTCCTATGGTCTGTGGTATCCCTTCACAGAACACTTTGATCTCATTGGTTTCTCAGATGCTGACTACGCAGGTGACAGGGTTGATCGAAAAAGCACCAGTGGAGCAAGTTTCTTTTTAGGAAAATCTCTTGTTTCCTGGCATAGCAAAAAACAAGATTGCACTGCTCTCTCTACTGCCGAATCAGAATATGTTGCTCTAGGACACTGTTGCACTCAACTTCTCTGGATGAATACTCAACTATCTGATTATAACTTATTCTTTAAACCTATCTCTATTTTATGTGATAATACTAGTGCCATTGAATTATCCTACAATCCTGTCGATCATCCTAGAACTAAGCATATTGATGTTCGTTATCATTTTATCCGTGATCATGTTCAATTTGGTGATATTGATATTGCATTCGTCAGTACTGACTTTCAATTGGCAGATATTTTTACTAAACCCTTGCTTGAAGATCGTTTTTGCACTCTAAGAGACTTACTTGGCATTATTTCAGATCCCTATTCAAAAGCATAAATTGTTTTTTCTTTGTCGCATGCATTCTTTAAAACAAAAAATTAAAAAAAAAAGATTTTTCTTTTTTTTCATCAGTTTTGCTTTGCATATGTATATTTACTTTTAACCTCCTGCTTAGTAATTATTTCTTGTCATTATTACAGCCGTCGGTTTTCCTTTCCAAGACTCTCAGTAGTCACGTCGGTCTATCTTCCTGACGCTGCAGTAACTTTTCCCATCACTATCTCCTTCCCTCACGCCTTTTCATATCTCACTCACACCCTCCACCTTCCTCGACTCTCTCACTCTCTTCAACAACTTAAAAGGCTCTTCTCCCTAAAATCACTTCCTCACAAAATTCTCCCAAATTCCTACTCTCCATCTCTTCTCCCATGGCGAAAAAGTCTATTGTATCTGCCCGTCGTAGCCAACGCGCTAAGACCAAACCTCAAAACCCTTCCATCCCTGTTCACATTGATTCTGACTATTCTGAGAATACTACTTCCGTTTTTCCTACTCCCTCTCGGAATACAAAACTTGGAAAAAGGCCCATGCACAGTGATTTTGATGATACAGAGGGTGTTAAAAGGGCTAAAAATGAATTTTGTCTTGCTGATCTTGATGAAACCCTTGACTTTTGGGATTCTTCTGCTTATGGAAGGTTGGAAACCCTAAAGGAAAAGCCCCTTGCCCATGGCCGCATTGTAGATTTGGATCTTCTGGAATCTCTCAACTGTGATATCAAACAATTTTTTGCTGACCAAGAATGGACAAATTTCTTCTCTTCTGATCCTGCTGATGTCCCTGAAGACCTGGTAAGATTATTTTATGCAAACCTTCGCCCTTGTCCTAGTAATGGCATTGAAACTATGGTCCTGAACACTAGAATTGTTATCACCAACAAGATCCTCTGTCGAATTTTGGGCTGTAAGTTCTCTGGCTACTCTGTTTTCTTCAAAAACTCTTGGCCGTCTGATTTTGAAGTTACTTTTGAACAAGCAAAAGCATGCCTTTGTGAAAAGTCTGATGATATTCCTGATGGTCACTTAGGTCCTCTAGACTTGCCCTTTTCTGTGCGTGTTCTTGCTCACATTGTTGGTACTACTCTGTTGCCCCGCACTGGCTCCCTTAGCTCTCTCTCTCTCAGCGTGACACTCTGATAGTTTATTGTCTTTTAACGAACAAAAAATTGGATCTTGGTGCTTGGATAATTGAGTATACGCTAGAAAGTATTGCTGACTGTGCTTCTCTGCCTTATGGACTCCTGATTTCTAGAATTTTACATTTTTATCGTGTTGATACTTCTGCTTGGAAAACTGTGTCTGTGAGTGCTTGTTACAACTCTCATGCGTTTGCTTCCATGGGCTATGTTCATATTGATGAGAAATGGGTAAGAAAGGAAGCTAAGGCTGTCAAAACCCCTGGTGATCAAGCTGGTCCTTCCCGACCAACTAGCCCCTCTTTGCCGCCTCAAAACTCTGCAGAGGATGTCAAAGACATCATTGATCTACTCCTCCGTCTTCACCTCAAAGAAGACAAAGCAGCCGAAGAGGTGAACGAAGTCAAGATGGATGTTGGAAAATTCAGCCTCAAATTAGATACTGCTGTGACAAGCTCTGATGCTGCTGTTCGTAGGCTTCATGCCCGCCTAGATGCCATCTCCACAGATATTCAGGGACGCATTGACACTCTCTCAAATGATGTTCAGACCAAACTTGACAGGATGACAGATAATGTTGTGAACACTCTCACCTACTTTCTTTCCCCTCGCTAGACTATGCTTTTAATTTGGGTCTGTAAATATAAACCTCTTTTGCTACTCCTACCTCCCCTCTGTTTTTGCTGATGCCAAAGGGGGAGAAGACAATGCTTGCTATGTTTTTTTTTTGTCCTTTAACTCTTTCTACTGGGAACTCTTAATTTCCTGGAAAACTTTGTGAATGCAGGTTCTAGTCGACTATGCTAATAGTCTTTCAGCCAGGGGGAGTTCCCCTGCAATACATATGATCATAGTTTCCTGAAAATTTTGTGAATGCAGGTTCTAGTCGACTATGCTAACAGTCTTTTAGCCAGGGGGAGTTCCCCTGCAATACATATGCTACTTGTGCCTTCTTTTCAGGAAATCAGTTAGCTTTGCTCCATCTCAAAACACTCAGGGGAAGTCGACTTAAAACATGCAACAACTATTTGTCATCATCAAAAAGGGGGAGATTGTTGAACTTATGTTTTTGACTTATGACAAATAAAGATACTCAGTTGCTAATATGCGTATAATTTGCAGGATACCCATACCAGTCAACTAAGGAAAGGATCTGCCTAGTTTGTCCGTTACAGCTATTTGAGGATGGTATCCCCTTGATCTAGGGATTGACTCGTTAAGGCTCCACCGTATTCTTGGAAGGTATTTATACCTCCCCAAGAATCAAATCTCTTGGGTCCAATCTCTCAAAATCTCAGCTCCAAATATAGCTCCCGTGATCTGCGCTTTCACTGATTTCCTTGATCCCGTCTGCCTCTCAACTAGCCCTATATATTCCAGAAGATATCAGACTATGGCTCACGCTTCTATTCTACTGTCTACTTTTCTCCATACTTTTACTTTGCAAAAATACTGTAACGAGTTAGTGATCAGTGTTAGAAAAGAAAAGAAGGAGAGGTTCTTGTAGAGGTAATAGTAGTGTCGAATAGAAGTTGGTTTGGTGAGCTATAAACCAAACAATACGTTGGTGGTGATCGAGTGGTAAAAACCATCTTGTAGAGACGTTTGTGGTGAACGACAAACCATCCATTGTACTCCGTGTTACTAAGAGCCTTATTAAGAGAGATACTCCCTTGTGACCCAAGGGGACTGGATTAGGAACCTTTTTGGTTCTGAACCAGTATAAAATCCTTTGTCTTTCTTCTTCCCTTATCTCTTACTATCTGTTTAAGTTTATATATATACACTACTTAGTCGACTACAAACTGCCTAAGTCAACTGTATTAAAAGAAAATTTTCAATTCACCCCCCCGCCCCCCCCTTGTACTTTCAGAAATGTCATCCCCAATAAAATGGTGAAATTTCAGGTTTTAGAAAAAAACTTGCTGCTTTTGCTTCAAATGTCTTCGCATATAACATTGCAAATTTGCAATATAAGTGGGGTAAGTTTCTTCTACTTCTTGATGCATGTGTATTCCTCATTTCTTATTAGTAGTTCGCATTGTAAATGAAGTAGCAATGATTGTTAGCTTGATATGTTTGGTTTGTCTTTGTATTATATGCTAGGAATAATAGTAGCGCAAGGCATGCTATCAAAAAGAAAAGTAGGATAAGACATATCAAGTCAAGATCAAGTGAAGCCCAGAGCAAACAACAACTCGGCTCCTTTATAACTAATCAAGGGATTTCAATAGAGTAATTTTTTGTAATTTATCTTCATTTAGATTTGTTAAAATCTTACACTCGGATGCGTGAAGCTCTCAAAATTTTCAGCAGACGTTGGTTGTTCCTAGAATAGAAAAGCACATTCTGTTTACAAATTATATGTAAATGAATTTATAATATGCTAGAGAAATACAAAAAAATATGAGGAATATATATGCATCAATTAGGAGGGTAGTTGTACCGCTTCAAAATAATTCAAGAGGGTAATAGGGCTCCCGCAAAATTCGGGTGTGTAACAAAAATATCGGGACAAGTTCATGGGGGTCTTATGCATTTTTCTGAAAATCCATTTAACTTTTACATAGACTAGGTTAACTTGCTCATGCCAAACAATGATTTGTGTTTGCCATTTTAGCAGCTGACGAAGGTAATGTGATGGGAGGTTTCTTTAACATTGTTAGAGTTAATGGTGTAGGGATCATTTGTATTGCAAATCTACTTAAAATTGGAGTGCTATAAAACAAGATTATTACATCATTCTCGATTTATCATGAATGGATTTATCCAAATGCAATATGACATTACATTCTTTATTTCATGTTTTCTATCACCTTTTGATTCGTTATAATTTCGGTTGTAACTTGGTTTACCGTTTAGTTCATCTTTGCTTATAAATGAACTTAATATTTTTTTTCTTTCTGTTACCAGAAAAGACCATAACAAGTTGCTAATTAGTAGCAAGAAAATAGAGAAAAAATATGTGATTTTTTAAGTGAACCTAGATATATATATGTGAAACTCGTGAGGGGAATTCGATAAACATCCAACATAGCTTGCTTTGTCAAGATTTGTGTTTAAGCATTCTAATAGGTGACATATTAGTATTCAAGTTCAAACTCTATTATTTTGGATTTAAATTGATCCAAAGAATATTTTGTTGTTAGAGTGAATCAAGTTATAACATTATTTTTTATTTAAATTGATCCAAAGAATATCTGGAAAATAATCTGAATTGTTTTGAATAGTAACTCTGCAGATAATATTAGTATTTAAATCCTAAATTGCATCTTTAACAGGAACCAACCATACAAGTATAGATTAATTTCACTGACATTATTTGTTGTCATGATTATTATTAAAAGTCAACAATATTATGTTGGGCTATTCTGATGAAATATGTATGTTTATATATGAAAAAATTGAAACTGCCAAGTTAAATTGAATTAAAAATAAAATTAAAATAACTACCGTGTGGTTAATTGGCAATTAAATTGAGATAACTATCGAAAATTTTAAAAATAAAAATAAAAACTGCTATCCCAGAGAAGACGTGGGAGTTGCATGCGAAGTTGGATAATCCACCATCTTATATCTTGAGCAGAGGATGGGATAATTGTGGCAGTAGTTGAAATGGGAAGTTCTCAAAAGGTTAAATATGTCAAGCGAGAGTGGATCAAAGTCAAGATGTTGCTCCTACGACTACTAAAAAAACTTGGATTAAGAGATATAATTTTTTACGAAACAGAGGTTTCTTGAAAATATTTCCTTAAGTATTTCCTTACTATGCCAGGCTGATTATTTTTTTAAATCCGCTTTGCTTTGAAAATAGTTGCCATTTTCCTGGTAACAACGAATAGCCTTCGCATTGTTCAAAAGAAAAAAAAAGACCAAAAAAGAAAAAACACAACAATGAATCATGACATGAACATTACATCTTACATTTTGGTGATGATTAATTGGGTGAATTCTAGCTTACATACGACAGATTTGATATACTCCCCATTTATTGTATCTATCTAATTCTACAAACATTAATTATCCTTTTGTTGACAAGTCTGATGCTATCATTTTTCGCATGGTTTATTTGACGAATTCAGCCATACATCATCTATTGGTTAAGAAGACAACCCTGCTGCTATCGTGTTTGGCATGAGTTATGTGGTAAATTCAACGATGCTTCATGTCTACGTTAGAAAGGTACATATTATTTTCAGGAGATTCATATCATCAAATCTAATATGATAACTCAGCAAAAAAGGGGTATGTAATGAATTAGTAATTTACAATATGAATAAATGAGATGGATTGTAATTACAAAATGTTTATACTTTATAAAAATAAATGGAAGGTCATATCACAATTAAAGGCTCTTCCACTTATATTCAACAATTAACATATCTTCGGGACACAACAAAAAGAAAGTTGAAGCTTCGTTTAAAATTCTCCGCGCATCGCGCGGGTGCTATACTAGTTAAAGTTAATTTTTAGTTAGTTAATTCTTAGTTTATCAATAATCTCTTTGGGTTTTCTTAGCCTTGGTTCTTTCCCATTGAGTCATTTATGCTGAACCAGGCAGTCTGTAGGTTAGATAATAATTAAAAATTAAAAAAAAAATAGCCTGAGAGCTCAGAAGGAGGAAAAATAGAGAGTAGGCAGAAAAAGAGAGAAGTGAGGGAGTCGAAAGGCAGCCTTTAGTTAGAACTGCCTACATATTTTTTTTAACTTCCTTTTTGAGTTCATAGTGAGGTATTGCGAGGTGAAACTGAATTGATCTTTGAGTTCCATGTACAGTGTGTGGTGAGGTTATTTTTATATACTTCTCATTGTTTCATGTTAAGTCTAGAACTTGCCCTGCTTGTTGTTTGAGGCGAAATCCTAGGTAGTCTTGATCATAAGAACGAAAGTAGGCCTTCTTTGGCCCGCCAGTTCCCAAATTAGCCTACCTAATGAATATATTCCGTTGAGTCCCCAATTTGAGCCTATTGGCCTTTTCTTTGGCAACTTGAATTACAAGTCTTATCTATTTTCTATTTACCTCTCTTGTTACCCATCTTCCCCTTAACTACTTTAGGTTGTGTGTTTGAAAAGATTGTAGGTTATTAACAAGAGTTGTTGTGTATCTGGGAGGAAAGTTGCAAAAGAATGAAGGAATGAAATACTTGATATTCTCTTCGTATAAAAAAAAAAGGCAAAAAAAAATGAAGGATGGGGGCAATTTTCCTATGCTCGGTTAAGGGTGATAAAAGCCTCGAGTATGAACACGCCAAAGGCACCCTAGGGAGGATGATGTATCTCATTGAACTCTTAGGGCCCCAATCATCCAAGTGTTGTGAAAATCATTAAAAAAAAAAAAGAGAAGAAAAAAAAGAGAAGAGAATGAGTTGATGAATAAACGAGGAGAAAAGGAAAATTAGTAGTGAGTGATGTTTAAAGTGTTGAGGGGAAGAATTAGTCACTATATACCCAAAAGTGTACCACACCTTACCCCAAGCCAACATTACAAGCTATGAAAAGCCCTACTTGACTTTTGATTGAGACTCTTACATTAGTGGATAACGACAAAATGGGCAAGCCTATGGCACTTTTCTGTGGGACATGAGAAATTTCTTTCTGAGTGTGAGAGTATTTGATATTTGATATGCCAAAATGTCTCTTGAAATCATATGTTGTGTGTTTGGTGGCATCTTCTTTCTGTGAGGTACATTGGAACTTGAATGGTCTATAGGTTTCTACTTTCAATACTTGACTATGACCAAAAGAAAGGGTGTTTGAATTTTATGGGTGAGTTTTGCTAAGTTGTTGTCGCGAGTCCTTATCTAATCTTGATGTCTTGCCCGCTTTTTGTGTGTTCTTCTTCTTTGCTCGAGGACGAGCAAAAGTCTAAATGTGGGGTTGTGATATTTGGCTATTTTACCTATATTTTCAGGGTAGTTTTACCATGTTATGATAGTACACCTAAGAGTTTATATGCAAAATTCTCAAGAGTTGATATTAATTGAGTTGTTTGGTGTTGTAGGATTTGAACATGGTGAATTGAGCTAGAAAGTGCTAGATTTGGAGCTAAAAGTGAAGATGTTGAAGAGTTCAAGTAATCTGTGTACCACGCGAGTGACACGGGAAGAAATAGAGTCTTGGCTTAAGAATTGATTAAAAATTTCAGCTCATTTAGGCCAAATACGCGAGCACCACGCGGGTGCCACTCGAAGTCCAAGGCTGATGGGCGAAAAAATAAGGCTATTTTAGTACTTTCTCTCAGTTTATTACAGGGTATAAAAGCTTCTTTTGCCTCCATTATGAAAAATACACTGGAGAAGAAGCAAAAAGGAGGCTAGAGCTTTGGAGACTTCATGAACACGAGTTTTTCTAAATTCTTCCCTACTTTTTGTAATTTATTCGTTCATGAATTATTTTGATATGACTATCATGAACATGAGTGGCTAATTCACCCATTTTAGGGTTGATTGAACCACTCCAATAATTATGTGCTATGAATATTTGTTTTGATGAATGAAACTTGTGAATTCTTCCTATCTAAGTGTTTATGTTTTGATTGCTATTGATTGGAAGGGCCGCCAATTGATTGTTCCCATTATTCGTGTGTGTCTAGGGATAGATTCATAGGTTTGGGTTAAACACTTAGCAATATTTCAATCTAAAACCAAGGTATTACTTAGATTGTCAATAAGGTGATATGTGACCATTGACCCTGATTGTGGACAATACTTGTAGTCTTATCTATCTTCATTAGTTAATTGGAAAATTAGTTAGTGAAAGTTACAGTTATTACAGGGAAGTGAATAGTTGTGAATTTGGAGCAAGTGTTCAATAGGAAGAACCAAGTTGAATTCGTTAAATCATTATTCTAATACATAGGTAGGAGTTGGGTAGATCAATCCTATGCTTTACATCCTTGAATCAATTTTATTCTCTATTAATTGTTATTTACTATATTATTAATTTTTATTACTTAGTTGTTACTACACAATCAACCTTAAATCAAACACCCTTAGAAGTTAGTTGATAGGTAAATTAGTAAAAAAAAAAAAACAACTAGATTTCGAGTGTTCCCTGTGGGATTCGACCTCAGGACTTTAAGTACCGAGCTATATTTGCTGCGACAGCTTAGTCCCTTTTATAGGGCGTAGTTGGGCGTGATCAATTTTCAAAAACAACCTTACCTTTTAGGAGTCTTAACTAAGCACCATTTGACTATATATTTGCAACTCTCTTACTTGAACGGCTAGTTCCTTTGGGAAATCGGCCCCGGCTCATATCGGGTATTATATCTTTGACGATCGCCCCTCACCATTAATGGTTTAAGATTGAGCAATCACATGCCACCATAGTTTGGCGTCACCATGAAGGTACATAATAGCAGCTTTGATCATCTGATCATCTTCCAACCTACCATCAACTTCAAAATATTGTTCTTGGTCAAATATGAAATTTTCAACCTCTTTAGAACTTCGAGCACCACTGTAAGGCTTGGGCTCTGGGACCTTGAGTTTTTGTTTGGGAGCAAAATTTATTGCACCCCTATCACCATTCTCTCATCCTCTTAGAAGCCCTTGCATGACCTGAGCCATTAGATTATTCACATTATTCTGCAACTCTGCATGAGATGTTGCATACTGTTCACCTCATTTTTCCCATCGACATCATCATTTTTCCTTTTTTTACGTTTTCGATCTTCCTCTGCCATTGCCGATGGCGTCATCATCATCGTCTTTGACGGAACTTATGATGGCTGCTCGGTGCTGGCACTTACGCTGTTTCTAAAACATCTGGGAGATGACATCACAGTAAGCTCACACGTTGTCACCGCCGTCGTCTGTTCTCTAACTGGAACTGTTGATGTTGCGGCAGTTCTTGCGGAGATCGATGGCACATTATCGGCTACGTTTGAAAACTTAGATCCGAGGATCAGAGTTTTATTTGACTCAACAAGTGTTGATTCCTTTATTGCTGCTTGTAATTCTAACCTTCTTGTTGTTATTGTTCTACTAGGCAACCGCGAAAAGTGTCCGAAATTCTAAAACCGCGGCGGTGCAGTTTCTTCTATGCCGCCGGCTGTGCATTTTGCAGCAAGAGGTGGCATCGGCAGCAGCCATAGTGCCACCGCGATTGGTACAGTTGCTGTTGACGGTTGCGATGATGGCGGAGGTTGACGGATCTGGACCGTACGAATTTCTCCCAGGGGAGGCACGACGATGGTGATCGGAGCACTCAGCGTTGGATACAAGAGATCGACGTACTCATCCAACTTAAGCAGCATGGCAGCATTCCTATCTTCGCTCGTGTCGAGCCTAGCCTGGACCTCAGCAAGTTCAATGTTGTCATGCTCAATGTGTTGGCTCATGTGAGCAATATCTGTCTCATTTATGTTGGGCGAGGCGACTAAGATCATCCAATTTCTCTTTGAGACCGACTTTTAAGCCAGGAACCGTCCCAATGATCTCTTTGAGTCCCTCAGCCACTTCTTCGAGCACACCAACCCGCTCATTATTTGTTTTTTAACCACTCACTATGATCAGTAGTGTCTGTCAACTTTTCATTCTTCTGTTGTCGAGCCTAAGCTCTGATACCAACTGTTACATGGCCCCTTCTTGAATTTGCACAGAAGGGCAATGTGACGTCAGCCCAATGGTCCCCTCCGCACGCTAGACTAAATCGTTAATGTCATGGAAAAATCAATGTCAATTACATTGTGTATAAAGAGAGTAATTGAAATGAGAGTAATTTCAACTTGCTTGTATTAAGAAATTCAATCAATTACAAGAAAATCAACATGGAGTCTAGGGGTGGAGACACCAGAGCAGAAATATGAAAGCAACTGACAAAGATTCGAATACTTTCCCCTATTTATGTTTTAAAAAAATAAACCAAAGTCCTAGGAGTTGATAACAAAAGTTTACACAATCATATTGAAAATACAGAAAGGAAATCTATCTATATTTACAATGGTGTGCAGCACTTGAAGGGGCCGCATTCTTGTCTGCGTCTTCATGGCGCGCACACAGTACCCGGAGCTTTGGCGCGCACAAACGCGTGACAGTTAGCGTTGGAGCATTTTTGCGCAGGGTGCATGGCAATGGCGCACTCAAGTCTGAGCTGGCTGCGGGCAGGCTTTGAGAGTGGTGACTGCTTGCTACCTACGAGCATGCTCACCAGTTGTGCGACATACGCAGATGCGCATATAGATCTTGGCGCGGCCAAGACCACAGGGCCATCCGCGGCATTAGGCGCTTTGAGACTTTTCAGGGCACTATGGGGTGCGCCCAAGGAGTCATGGGGCACGACTGAGAGGCCTCCAGGGGCGGATGTAGAGCATCAGGCACAGGTTCGGAAGAACTAGTGGGTTTGGTGCATATAATATATTTGTGTTTAAACATATACAAAAATCATGTCGAGAACCCAGTAACTTACACTTGATATCCTTATCTTAAAATTTAGAACCCATAAAATTCAAATCATGGATCCACCTCTGAAGGCCGCCCATGACAATATATATGTACTAATATAATAGCCTGTTTGGCCAAGCTTCTCAAAAGCCACAAATACTTTTTTTGAAGAAAAAAGCGTTTTTGAAGAATTTTAAGGTGTTTGGCCAAAATAAAAAAACGTTGTTGAGAAGAAGCAGAAGCAGTTTTTCTGCTGTTAGGAAGAAGCTATAATTTTTTTTTCTCTCTAGAAGCAGAAGCAGAAGTAGTTTATTAATTTTTTAAGACAAAAATGTCCTCACTAGAAATATTTATTTACCATTCTATTTTTAATTATTTTAACCAATATATCTCTCAAATGTAAATAAAAATTTGTTCGCCACTTCAATCTTTTGGTTTAGCTTTATTCATATTGATTAAAAATTATATTATATATTTTTATTTTATATTTTACACTTAAACTAAATAAGGATAAATAAATTAAATTAAGTCTATCATAGAAAAATATTTAAACTTTTTGTATGTTTAAATAATATTAGTTACAAAATAAATCCTAATACTGTCTTTTCTCGTAATTTGACACTCAAAAACACTTTTTATAAAGATTATCCAAACACAATTTGTTATGAAAAGCACTTCTCAAATTAGTTGGTCAAACACAAACTGCTTATTATTCAAAAATACTTATTTGACAAGTATTTTTGACAAAAGTACTTTTCAAAATAAGCAGTTTCTGGCAGCTTGGTCAAACAGACTCTACATCTTTTCAACTTAAAATTATTTTAAGAAAATATAAAATGTAAAAAAAAAAAAGGGGAAACAATAGGAGAACAGAAGACACATCCAACAAGCAAAGAGTAATTGATAAATGCCGAAAGAAAAAGGAAAGAAAGAACAACTTGTTATATTCAAATTCTGCCTAATCCAGGAAGGTTTTGAAAGTGTACCAGACATTGGATAAATTTTCTCCTACGTATCCGTATCATCCAACGAATTACTTCTCTGTAACTCATTAGTAATTATTTTGTTCAATTTTGACCCAGTTTATGCAGTCTATAATGGGTAGGAAAGAGACGAATTTGGCAAATATTCGTATATAATTATACCTACTAATTTCTTGCCACAAATGTGGTACCTCGATACTAATGAGTCTTGAATTTTGATTATTTCTTATGGAGAAATGAAAATATAAAAGAAGTTTTGTATAGGAATTACCTAAACAAACGTTCACCCTATTGCTTTTTTTTTTTTTTTTTTTAAAAAAAAAAAAAACCTATTTTAGATCCAGCTAGGTAATGTAAATTGTGAGTCTGGTCAGCTTTATGCATGTGTATGTTTAACCTAAATCCGATTTTAAGCTAATTAACAATTAAATTTATATTTGCGGAGTCACGATCAATAGTTGAGATTAAAGATCTATACCATAAATAAGATAACACTAATGTAGAGCATTAAAAGTAAAGCGTAAATGTAAGTAAGGAAGAGTAAACGTATCGTATTCCTTGATAATTGATAATCACCGCGTTGGATGACTCAGTTGTTGAGACAATGATTAAGATAAGAACACTGGAAGTATTTTTATAATTGAAAGAGCAAGAGTATTTTTATTGATCAAGTATGCATGAAGTCAAAGTTGTTACAATCGGCTAAAACAAATGCTATTTATAGGCTTTGGATGGCGCTTGTTGATGTAGTAGCCGTTGGGCACGGAGCCGTTCAGATGAATAACCGCTGGGCATCTTATCCTGAAAGGTTGTAACCGCTGGGTGACCGTTTGATGAATGATCGCATCCAATACTGCTGACAACCGCTTGTTCAAATTACGCTGACTGTTGATAAATCCGATAACTTCCTCGGGTCTGCCCGTGGGAAATGTCTGTCCGGAGAACGTCTGTTCGGTGAATGTCTGTCCGGTGACACGTCAGCTCATGCCACGTGGATGACACGTGTCACTTGTCAAGGTCCAGTCAGTCTTTATCCAATACAGATAGTCCCCGCACTTCTCGGGCAGAGTATCTGTCCGAGGAGTGGATAAGAATTTTTTGATTTGGCGGGAAACCCTTATAAACTTTTCACCTTCAGATGACGCAATCCTGATGACGTGCGACTCTGATCCGATTGATGATAAGCCTCTGTGACGTGCGCATTAAATGCGCCGCCTGAAAAAGTAACTGTAACCTGCACGTCTGTGGTACTGCAGTTTACACGGAAATGACTACTGCGTTCCCCGAGGGTAAGAAGCAATGATTTTAACCGTCCCTT
Organism: Petunia axillaris subsp. axillaris; assembly: GCA_029990575.1. Taxonomy (NCBI): domain Eukaryota; kingdom Viridiplantae; phylum Streptophyta; class Magnoliopsida; order Solanales; family Solanaceae; genus Petunia; species Petunia axillaris. The sequence goes on from JARKNS010000006.1 coordinate 14,414,365, forward strand.
TCCACGTGCGCACGTCGCTTGCTGATTACGAAGTGACTGCAGCTTTCCCGGGTAATGATAATGCTACAAAGCATTGATTAACCCTACTCCCTTCATCGACGGCCAGGTCTGAGTGTGGATTACTTGATATCCTCCACGTGTCTTCGAGGGAAGTTGGGGATTTGTACCAGGACTCCTATAAATAGGAACTCACTTGACGAGAAACCTTTTACCTACTCTTATTTCTTCTGTATTGCTCTTTGAAAGAAAACCCTTGAACCAGCTTTTGAATTTTCCTTGGCAATTCCATTCTTCTTCTGAAAATATGTCTTCAAGATCCATAAGGAATCTAAATTTCGACGCTGCTGGTAGTTCGACGGCCACTCCTAGGCCGCGGGCTTCTCAGGCTACTGCCGCCGAGATAATCCCTAAAAAGTGGGGCGAGCTTGAGGCAGATTGCAACGTGAAGTCCTTCCATAATAGGGAAGGCGACACGCGCAACTGGCCAGCATACAGGTTTAAGTCAGGGATCACGACGGAAGTGATCCCTCGTGTGAGGATAGATTGTGACTGGGATGATGAAATCCCTTTACTTCCAGTTGCTGACGGGGAGAACATCACCTCCCATAGACCTGGGTGGACAGCCATGGGCACCTACCCCTTTACGGTGGGGTGTAGGCTGCCTCTGCATCCGGTGCTGGAGAGGCTTTCCAGAGAATATCTTCTCTGCCCGGGGCAATTGAGCCCTAGTGTGTACAGGATAGTCACACTCTTAGACTGGTTCGCGGCTGAGACTGACCAATCCTTCGAGTATAAGCATTTCATTTCTCTGTACAGCGTCCAGATTTTTAAGGACGCCTATGTGAATGTTAGGATGCGCGGACAAAAGGGCTTGGTGCGTAGCTCTGAGGATACCAGTGACCGAGGTTGGGTGCACCGGTATCTTTTCGTGCGCTCCTCGGCCTTGACGTTTGACGATAAGGCGCACCTTCCAGAAGTCTGGAACAAAACACGTAAGTCCCCGAGTTTTTTTGTGTATATCTCGTCTTTCCTTCTTCTTCTAACCTTCACCTGAACTTCTTCGTGTAGCGGCCAAGCAACCCTACGACAGGTTCATAACTATAGATGAACTGAGGGCGTGGGTTGAGCCGATTTTGGCGAACTTCGAACCAGAGAAGAGAGAGTGGTCACACTTTGCTTCTCATAAGGGTCTGACCGTAAAATACCACGGTGAGGATATCCCCATCCTTTTGTTAGCCTTTTCTTCCTCTTGTGACTGACCGTTTTGTCTTTGTTGCAGGTTTGGGTACTTCAGGAAGCTTTTTCCCTGCTCCTCCTCAGGACATACCTGCTGAACCTGTTGCCGACCCCCTTGCTGACGCTGAGGCTATATTGGCTTCGGCCGGCACCCTGCGTAGCAGGGAGGGAGGCGAAGCGCTTCTGTCCGAAGAGTTGAGCCCCTTGAAGAGGAAGAGGAAAAGCCACGGCGAGAGTGGAACGCGGAAGAAGTCTGCCCGTAAGGCTTCCGCCGCTGCTGGACAGACCTCGTCGGCTGGTGGCGATCCTTCAGCTAGGGCGAGTGCCCCAGAGCCCATGGAAGCAGATACCGGAGTCGCCGCTGAAGTCCCCGAGTCCGTACGGGGAGAGGGTCTGCCCCAAGAGGTTATACACCTGTCGGATACTGAAACAGAGGCAGATGTTCCTCTTAGGCGGAGACCTTACCTCCGCAGTGATGAGAGAAGGGCCGAGGAGGGGGCCATCCGACCCCCGCCAAGGAGTCCCCGAGTCGGTGACGGGGAGGAGGCAGGTCCTTCTCGTGCGGACAAGGGCAAAAGGAAGGTTGGTGAAGAAGAAGGAGAAAAAGAAGGAGAGGGAGCAAGAAGAGAAGAAGTCGGGGGAGAGGCCAGGGAGGAAGCCTCCCAAGAAGATAGCCAGGGTCCTCGAGTTTTTCATTTTGAGGACTTTGAAAATGTGGCTTCTGAGGGAGGCAATCCGGTCTTCCTTCGCGAATGTGAGACTATAGACCCGGAGGCGGAAGGTGATTCTAACCTTTCGTCCTTAAGGCTTGTTTGGCGGTCAGCTATTGCGGGGCAGACGGAGCTAAGCGACATCAAAGGGGTTCGCTACAAGTTTGGGCCGACCTACCCCTCTGAACAGGCGAGGGAGCCCAAGCTTTGTGAGAGGAAACATACCCTGAGACTTGCCCCTGAGGTCAACTTGGTGGCCAGGCCGCGTAGCTTGGTGAAAGCAGTTTCCTCGCTCCTCGGACCTCGAGAGGAGTGGGTGCTAAGAGACTTAACCGACGAGGAGCTGGCTTTCCAAATTGCCTCCGATTCTGTCCGGGTAAGCTTTTCCCGCTTTTTTATTTAGAAGTAATTGCTAACCCAGGATTTTTAATCATGACCTGCTTTATGTTTCAGTCAAGCATGCTGGCCGCTGAAATCATGTTCCGCTCCCGGCTGAATAATGCCAATCAAGTTGTAGAGGTGAAGAGAGAGCTGCTCGAGGCTCTGAAGGATAACAAAACCTTGATCGAGCAGTGTGGTTTCCTTGGTAGGGAAGTTAATCGGTTAACGGATGTTAACAACAACCGCGTTGAGCAGATCGACGCTCTTACCAGGGAAAAGGACCGTCTTTCTGAAGAGAAAGAGGGGTTCGCACGCTCTGTTCGGGGTTTGGAGAGGCTCCTTGAGGAATGCCATGATAGTTTGAACGATGCTCATGACGAACGTGCAACTCTTGAGCTGAACCTGCAAAGGGCAAATGAAGAGTCGGCCAAAGCCCATTCTAATCTCCAAGCCGCCAAAGATCAGGTTACCCAGTTAATGAGTGTTCAGGCCACATTGACTAAGGATCTGGCGAACTTGCGAGATCAATCAGAAATTAAGGCCAAGCTTGCTGCCCTTGAGGCCAAGCGCACCTTGTTAATGCAAATCCGGTCTGGGCAGGTTGATGTCGACGAGATGCTGCAGGCGACCAAGAGTGCTGTTCGACGAGTACAACAAGCATTGGGTCTCTCTCCTAAAGAGTCGAGCGGTGATGATGATGATGAAGAAGATGAAGAATCAGGGAGTGACGATGGGACTAGCGGAGCTGGTGCGTTGAGTCCCGGTCATGGCCCTTCAAATTGATGTTGTCTTTTCTGAGCTGATATATTTTTGTTCTGTCCGGCGAGAGCCGGACTTACTTGTTGGATGGACAGAAGTCTACTAGAGACTGTCTGATCCTTGGCCGGTACGTTTGGCCTTTTATACACTCTGCGAACTTCTGTCAGCCATTCTTGGCACTTTATTAATTCACAGTTTAATGTATATATGCAATTTTAGACCCCTTCAGTGACTATGTTTAGTTTGAATTTTTGATCCTTCTGTATGCATATGCTTGCGGCTTTCATGCCTTATGATGGGGAACTGCTTTCCAAACTTTATAAAGTTCGTACTTTCTTGAGTCCTGATAAGACCCAAACCCCCTCAAGACCATTCACTCGGAGTCAAGCCAAGTTGATCCAAGATACCCATCTTCACTTGATATGGAAGAGTATGGAAGAAGGCTCCGAGAACAACTTGAAGACCATGCTTTGGTGTGCCGTGGATGGAGGATCCTCTAGGACACTTGGAGAGGCCCAAGAGACCCAAAATGAGACACCCCAAGGGGCTCCAGAACAAGGCGGAGCGCCTCAAAGCTGAGGCAGAGCGCCTACCAAAAAGCAGAGAGCTGAGCAGAAGAAGGTGGAGCGCCTCACCATCCTGAGGCGGAGCGCCTCACCATCCTGAGGCGGAGCGCCTCAACCTGGAGGCGGAGCGCCTCCCCCTGTGTTGGCCTGCGGGATATTTTATTACTTTTGGCTTGAACTTCCAACTATAGCCCTGCGTGGCCTTATTTGTTTTAACCCACTTTGGGGGTATTTTAGACCTTTTAGTATGACTAAGTGAAGCCTATAAATACTTCACTTAGCCTCTTCAAACATTAGCTTACCTTTGAATCTTATGAATGATGAATAGAGTTTATCTCTTTTTATGAAGAAACCCTTTCTTGGTTGCTTGAATTCACTAGTGGAACCTAGTTGAGTCTTGAACCGAAAACCCGATCATTCTATTTGCGAGTCCCAGGTGCGGCTCGAGGGTAGTTGCATAGTGTAGGTCCTCCTTGACACAGATACGAGGGTATTATGGAACGAGTTCTCCATAGTTACTTCGTAGGGAGTTCGAGTAGTGTCTCGCTCTTTATCTTTATTTCCGCGTTTCGTTTTTGATTCTTATCATCTTGGTATCAGAGCAAGGCTTGGGTTTTGTTACTACAAACCCCCGACCCTTGATTCTTCGTGCCTAGGTTAGTTTCTATCTTAGGTTCTTGTTTGTTGTTATTAAAAGAAGAAAACTACAAAAAAAATTGAAAAATTGAAAATCTAAAAATTTGGTGTAACTTGTTGGTTGGAATGATTCATGATATGGGTGTTATAGATTCTTGATCGTGGTTGGAATCCCGTCGTTTGGATACCAAAAACACTTGGATTGGTGAAGATTGAAAATCAAAACCCCTTAAACCCTTGATGAACTTGTTCTTGATGATTTTTGATTTATTCTTGGGTTGGATTGAAGTGGAATTGAGAACTTGATATTGGGGTTTGATCCTTGTGTGATTCCCGTTCTTTTGGTACCTTAAACACCCAATTTGGAGTTGTATTACATGAATTGAAAATTTGAAACCCTATGAAAATTTGAAAATTTTGAAACCCTAGCTTTGAAGAAGATGATCATGGTGGATTGTTTGTTTTCGATTGGGGTTTGATAAAAGTTGTTGGGGTTTGATCTTTGTGACTAATACAACATTTGGGTACCTTTGAATTGCTAAAACAACGTTTGAATAGTTGGATTGTTGGGTGAAAAACCAAGAAAACACGTTGTTGAACTGTGCTGAAGGTTGCAGAGGCGGAGCGCCTATATTCTGAGGCGGAGCGCCTCAAATCTGTGACCTCTCTGGAAATTGCTGAGGCGGAGCGCCTCCACCTGAAGCTTTACCCTGGGCGGACCGCCCACTATCTGAGGCGGGGCGCCTACTTCCTGAACGTTGGGAATTGGGTAGTTTCTTCTAGGTTCTCGTGTTTTGTTGTTTGCATTGCTTCTAATTGGTACTATTAGAGTATAATCCTACTTGATTAGTACTAATTACTTCGAGCTAATTAGGATCATCGTGCCTTAGAAAGGAGACTAGAACTCAAAGAAGATCCGTAGTGCCTTTTGACTCAAGTCCTCACTCAAAGTGCTTAGCGATCCAATCGAGTCCTATTAACTCCACTCACCCCGGCGTGCATTGGGCTTTTGAGTCGAGTGATTAAGTTTAGGTTTACTATTCAACTTCGTGAAACTTTGAGTTCAAGCAAGAGTGAAAAAGCCATCACCACCAAACGAGTGATCCGAGTGAACACAAGTGAGGGAGCGAGTGAGGTGTTTTGACTAACTCTTGTTTCTTTTCTTTGTAGGTACAATGGCCAACGAAGGCCAAGATTTCATCAAGGAGGCCTTGGCTAGCCTTCTTGCCAAGATGGATGTCATGACTCAAAGGATTGAGTCACTTGAAAAGGGAGACCAAGGGACCCCGAGTGTCCTAATTGAAAAGGGGACCCCGAGTGTCCAAATTGAGGCCGGTGAAGGCTCGAGTAGCCCTACCTTTACCCCGGAGCAAGTTGTTGAATTGCTCAATCAACAACGGGTAAAGGAAGATCGAGAGAGAATTGAACGAACGGGCATTCCCCGTATCTTGGATAATCCCCCAAGACACAACCCATTACCAAGACCCATCCGAAACGTGCAACCTCTTGAGCAAGTCGAAGAAGCTCAAGAAGGGGAGGAAGTTGATTATGGTGACGATGTGTATGGTTTTGATGATCACTTTCAACCAAGACGTGGTATGAATTGGGGTCGTAATGTGGATCGAGGTAGGGGCCGAGGTCGAGGGCCACCTATGGGATATGTTGGAGGGAATGCGAGAAGGGAGTATGGTGTGAATGAAGACCACTATGGGGGCCAACCGGAGCCATTCCATGGGGGTCGTGACAACAACAACAATCTTAATAGTGTGAAGATTACTATTCCTCCTTTCAAAGGGAGTAGTGATCCGGTGGAGTACATTGATTGGAAGTTGTCCATGGAACGTATATTTGACACCAATGACATGCCCGAAGTGAAGAAGACCAAGTATGCTATCTCTACCTTTGAGTCCTTTGCTTCTACATGGTGGGAGTCGGTAAAGAGGAATAGAAGGAGGATGGGGATGGTTCTTAATCTTACTTGGGATGAGTTAATCCGTGTGATGGATGAAAAGTACTTGACTAACCAATACCGAGTGGACCAACAAAAGCGTCTCTATGAATTGAAACAAGGTTCCAAGTCGGTTGGGGAGTACTTCAATGAGTTTGAACAAGTCCGGATGACTCTAGACTTGGATGAGGAAGACAATGAAACGGCCATGATCCGTTTCAAAGGGGGCTTAAACCGAGACATAGCTTCACTTTTGAAGTTCCACAAGTACAATGATCACTACAAGCTATTTGAGGATGCGGTTGAAGCCGAGAAGTGGCTCAAAGAGGAGAAATCCCTTCGCTACAAGAGTAATGCAATTACTCCCTTGAACAAGCCAAAGGATTGGAAGTCTCCTACAACTAATGCCAAATTCCCAAGTGCAAGTGGTGCAAGTGCTAGCAAGGAAGTGAAAAAGCCTTTTGAAAGGTCGACACAACCCGTGGGAGGTAACTCTAGAACTCAATTGAGTAATCCAATCTCTTCTTCTACTCAATGCTTTAAGTGTAAGGGATATGGTCATCTCTCTAAAGATTGCCCTACTCGGAAAACTATGGTTCTTGTTGGTGACTTGGTCTATGAGCAAGATAGTGAGCCCGAGGAAGAAGAGGGAGTAGAGGGTGATGAGGGTGAGGGAGATGAAGGGGAGATTACTATGATCGAAGATGATGACTCCCATGCCTTCCTTGTTGTGAGGAGGAGTCTAGGGGCCATGTGTGTGGAGGATGTTGAGACCTTACAACGAGAGAATCTTTTTCATTCCAAATGCCGAGTCATGGGTCTCATTTGCTCTATGATCATTGACTCGAGAAGTTGTGCTAATGTCATTAGCCAAACACTAGTTACCCAATTGAAAATACCTACCTTAAAACACCCAAATCCTTATAGGCTACAATGGCTTAGTGAGTGTGGTGAGTTGAGGGTGGTTAAACAATGTTTGATCAAATTCAAGATTGGGAACTATGTGGATGAACACATGTTCGATGTCGTGCCTATGCAAGCATGCCACCTACTCTTTGGTAGGCCTTGGCAATTTGATCGACGTGTGGTTCATAATGGTCATGCTAACACCTATACGGTGACGCATGAGGGGAAAAAGTTTGTGCTCCAACCTATGACTCCCAAACAAGTGAGCGATGATTACAAATGGATGCGGGAGTTGAGAGAAGTGGCAAAGGCTAAGTCGGTTGTTGAGACTAGCCCTTTGTCCAAAAGCTTGGTGGCAATCCCACCTACTTCTACCGGTGGCATATGTGCCATGATGCAACCGGGCGAGATCCTAAAGGGAAATGATGGCAACAAGCTTCTCATATGCCTAGTGCACAAAGGTATGGTTCTAAACTATAATTGTGATTTTTCTTCTAACCCTTTGCCTAGTGTGTTTGAGAATGTTTTGAAGGATTTTGGTGACATGTTCCCGGATGAAATGCCGGATGGATTGCCTCCTTTGAGGGGCATTGAGCATCAAATAGACTTTGTCCCGGGATCCCAAATCCCGAACAAACCGGCCTATAGGAGCAACCCGGAGGATACAAGGGAGTTGCAAAAGCAAGTTGATGAATTGCTCACTAAAGGCTTGGTGAGGGAAAGCTTGAGTCCTTGTGCCGTGCCCGTGATCCTTGATCCCAAAAAGGACGGCACTTGGAGAATGTGTGTTGATTGTCGGGCCGTGAACAAAATAACGGTAAAGTACCGTCATCCTATTCCCCGACTTGATGATATGTTAGATGAATTGAGCGGTTCATGTGTGTTTAGCAAAATTGACCTTAGGTCCGGCTACCATCAAATCCGGATGAAACCGGGTGATGAATGGAAAACCGCATTCAAGACCAAATTTGGTCTCTATGAATGGTTGGTGATGCCCTTTGGGCTCTCCAATGCACCTAGTACTTTCATGAGGTTAATGAACCATGTTCTAAAGCCATTCATCAACAAGTTTGTGGTCGTCTATTTTGACGATATATTGATCTATAGTAAATCAATAGACGACCATGTTGAACACCTTAGGCTAGTGCTTGAAAAGTTGAGAGCCGAAAAGCTCTATGCTAATTTTAAAAAGTGTGCCTTTGGTGTTGAGAAGGTGGTCTTCCTTGGGTTTGTTGTGAGTGCCCAAGGAGTGGAGGTGGATGAGTCTAAGGTAGAGGCCATACGTGATTGGCCTACTCCTACCACCGTGACTCAAGTGAGGAGCTTTCATGGTCTCGCAAGCTTTTATAGGCGATTTGTGAAGGACTTTAGCTCCATTGCCGCTCCACTCACCGAGTTGGTGAAGAAAGACCAACCGTTTGTTTGGGGAGAGCCTCAAGAGAAGGCCTTCCTTGAGTTGAAAAGTAGGTTGAGTACCGCCCCGCTATTGCAATTACCCGACTTCGGGAAGGCATTTGAGGTTGAGTGTGATGCCTCGGGGGTGGGAATCGGTGGTGTCTTAATGCAAGATAGCAAACCCATCGCCTACTTTAGTGAAAAGTTGAAAGGGGCCTCCTTGAATTATTCTACATATGACAAGGAGTTGTATGCCCTTGTGAGAGCCCTTGCCCATTGGCAACACTACCTTTGGCCTCGTGAGTTTGTAATCAAGAGCGACCATGAGTCACTCAAGCATTTGAGAGGCCAAGAGAAGCTCAATAAGAGACATGCCAAGTGGGTTGAATTCATTGAGTCCTTTCCCTATGTGATCCAATACAAGAAAGGGAAGGACAATGTTGTGGCGGACGCGCTTTCGAGAAAGTTTGCTCTAGCCACCACTCTCACCTCGAAGCTCATGGGATTTGAGAGCATTAAATTGATGTATGCTCATGACCCAAAGCTAAAGAGTGTCCATGACACTCTAGAGAAAGGGGGGAGAGTTGACAAATACCAATGGGTTGATGGTTATATCTTCAAAAATGGTAGGGTGTGCATACCGGAGTCCTCTTGGAGGGAGTTGCTTGTGTATGAGGCACATTGCGGGGGACTCATGGGACATTTTGGCACAAGAAAGACCTTAGCCATTCTTCAAGAACAATTCTATTGGCCAAAGATGAGGGTGCATGTGGAAAAGTTTTGCACTAATTGCCTTGAGTGCAAGCGTGCCAAATCTAAAGCCCACCCTCATGGGTTGTATACCCCTCTCCCCGTACCTACTAGTCCATGGTTGGATATCTCAATGGATTTCGTGATGGGATTACCAAGGACTGGGGGGGCCATGATAGCATTTATGTTGTTGTGGATAGGTTCTCCAAAATGGCTCATTTCATTCCGTGCAAGAAATGTGATGATGCACAACATGTGGCAACTTTGTTTATTGAAAATGTCTTGAAGTTGCATGGTGTGCCTCAAACCATAGTGAGTGATAGGGACACTAAGTTCCTAAGTCATTTTTGGAGGTGTTTATGGGGTGCTTTAGGCACCAATCTCTTGTTCTCCACGTCCCACCACCCCCAAACCGATGGGCAAACGGAAGTGGTAAACCGAACCTTGGGAGCTCTTCTTCGAGCCATGACCCGAGGGAAGGCCGGGACTTGGATTGATCGTCTACCTCTTATGGAGTTTGCCTACAATCGCACATTGCATAGCATGATAGGCATGACTCCATTCGAGTGTGTTTATGGATTTAACCCCTTGATTCCCCTTGATCTAACCCCTTTGCCAAGGGAAATGGTTGTTAATTTTGAAGGTAAAGCTAGAGCCAAGGCTTTGGTTGAACTCCATGCAAAGGCAAAGAAGAACTTGGAGGAAGCTTATGCTAAGGTTGCCTCCAAGAAAAACAAAGGCCGTAAGAAGGTGGAACTCAAGAAGGGTGACTATGTGTGGGTGCACTTCCGGAGAGAAAGGTTTCCCAACCTTAGGAAAGGGAAGTTGGCACCCCGGGGAGATGGCCCTTTCCAAGTGCTCTCGAAGATAAACAACAATGCCTATGTGGTCGACTTGCCAAGTGAGTATCAAGTTTCTAATACTTTCAATGTTTGTGACTTGGTTCCTTTGAATGTAGGTAATGGAGGGGTCGTGCATGATGATGAAGAGGTCGTGAATGACACTTCGATTTCGAGGACGAAATCTTCTCAAGAAGGGGAGGATGATAAGACCCAAACCCCCTCAAGACTATTCACTCGGAGTCAAGCCAAGTTGATCCAAGATACCCATCTTCACTTGATATGGAAGAGTATGGAAGAAGGCCCCGAGAGCAACTTGAAGACCATGCTTTGGTGTGCCGTGGATGGAGGATCCTCTAGGACACTTGGAGAGGCCCAAGAGACCCAAAATGAGACACCCCAAGGGGCTCCAGAACAAGGCAGAGCGCCTCAAAGCTGAGGCGGAGCGCCTACCAAAAAGCAGAGAGCTGAGCAGAAGAAGGTGGAACGCCTCATCCTGAGGTGGAGCGCCTCACCATCCTGAGGCGGAGCGCCTCATCCTGAGGCAGAGCGCCTCACCATCCTGAGGCGGAGCGCCTCAACCTGGAGGCGGAGCGCCTCCCCCTGTGTTAGCCTGCAGGATATTTTATTACTTTTGGCTTGAACTTCCAACTATAGCCCTGCGTGGCCTTATTTGTTTTAACCCACTTTGGGGGTATTTTAGACCTTTTAGTATGACTAAGTGAAGCCTATAAATACTTCACTTAGCCTCTTCAAACATTAGCTTACCTTTGAATCTTATGAATGATGAATAGAGTTTATCTCTTTTTATGAAGAAACCCTTTCTTGGTTGCTTGAATTCACTAGTGGAACCTAGTTGAGTCTTGAACCGAAAACCCGATCATTCTATTTGCGAGTCCCAGGTGCGGCTCGAGGGTAGTTGCATAGTGTAGGTCCTCCTTGACACCGATACGAGGGTATTATGGAACGAGTTCTCCATAGTTACTTCGTAGGGAGTTCGAGTAGTGTCTCGCTCTTTATCTTTATTTCCGCGTTTCGTTTTTGATTCTTATCAAGTCCTCCCAAATGTGTTGAATTTACCCCTTTATTAAACGAGGGTCGCAAGTTGTAGGTAACTTGACCGAACCGTGGTCGTTTAGAACTCTGGCCGAGTTGTTTGGCTTTGTGAACGACTCCTCTTATTTTCGTGGAAGCCTTGTCACATGAGGGTTTTATTTTGTGAATGACTTCTCTTATTTGCCGTGGAAGTCCTACCAAGCAAATTAAAAGATTTGCTGCCTTTAAGTAAAAAATTTGCTGCCTTTAAGTAAGGTCTTCTGCCTGTATGAAGGTCTTTTCTGGCCTATGGGGCCCTCACCACCCCCCTTGTTTTCGTGTTGGAACACGTAAAGTGACAATATGAAAAGAGTTTTCGGTGAGCTGTTTATTGAACACATATAACAAAACGATGAGTGTGTCCGTTGTGGGATTTGAACCCACAGCCGCGAAGTTGAAGAACTTCGAGCTCTGCCAGTTGAGCTAAACGGACCTGGCCTTGTTCAGGCCGTTAGTACCATTTAGGAAGAATATATAACAAAAGGAAGAACTTTTGTGTAAAGACAAAAGTAAACATTGCTATATAAGCGCAAAAGTAAAGGCTTGTATGTACGGACAGAAGTAACAAACTTTTATGCAAGGGTAAAAGGAAGTACTTCTATGTAAAGATAGAAAAGGTAAGTGTAGAATGACTAACCGTCCCAGTCGTTTAGAAGTGATACCTTTTGAGATGCACTACATTCCAGCTGTTCGGGACGATTGAACCGTCTGGCCGTGCCAAGCGATAAGACCCCTTGCCGGCTGAAGCGATCACTTTGTAAGGTCCTTCCCAGTTAGGGCCAAGCTTCCCCGAATTCGTCTCTTGTGTGCTCTGGGAAACTTTTCTAAGTACAAAGTCCCCGACTTGGAAGCTCCGTACGCGCAGTCCCCGATTGTAATACTTCTCGACTCGTTCTTTTTGCGCCACCACTGGTACGAGGGCCAGTTCGTTGCGCTCTTTGAGGAGATCCAACTCTTCGGATAGATTGATTGAGTTTGACTCTTCAGTGGCATGCGCATATCGCAGACTGGGTTCCCCTATCTCGACGGGAATCAGAGTGTCTGCGCTATATACCAGAGAGTAGGGAGTTTCGCCGGTACTCATTTTTACTGTGGTGCGATAAGCCCACAATACTCCGGGCAGTTCTTCAACCCAACATCCCTTCGCCTGCTCCAGGCGCTTTTTAAGAGATTCAACGATGATCTTGTTAGTAGATTCGGCCTGCCCGTTGGTGACAGGGTGATAAGGAGAAGAGTTGATTCTCTTAATGTGTAAATCGTCGAGGAACCTAGTCACTTTCTGGCCGACGAACTGCGGACCGTTGTCCATGACTATTTCCTTGGGTGCTCCAAAGCGACAAATGACAAAGCGCCAAAGAAAGTCGATGACTTCTGTTTGCCGTTTCTTTGAGTATGCTGCCGCCTCAACCCACTTTGTGAAATAATCGGTGATGATCAGCAAGAAACGCATTCCCCTTGGTGCCGTAGGAAGAGGACCAACGATGTCTATTCCCCACTTCATGAAGGGCCACGGGGAAATTATCGAATGCAACGACTCGGCTGGCTGATGGAGGAGGTGGGCAAATCTCTGGCACTTGTCACATTTCTTGACAAATTCATTTGCATCCTTCTCCATTTTATCCCAATAGTAACCTGCGCGTATCAGCTTTCGAGTCAACGCCTTTCCACCGGAGTGATTTCCGCAACAGCCTTCGTGTACCTCTCTCATCACATAATTAGTCTGATTTGGCCCAAGGCACTTTGCGAGAGGTCCTGCGAACATTCTGCGATACAACTCACCATTGAGGATAGTGTACCGAGCTGCCTTTATTCGTAGTTTACGGGCAGCCTTCGCATCTGTGGGGAGAGTCCCGTGGACGAGATAATTTGTTATCTCATTCCTCCAATCCCAGGTAGTGTTGATGGTGTTGACTTCAAACTTATCTCTGTTCATGGTTGTATAGAGAAGTTGAACAATAGCTGAAGAGCTAGCCGCCCCCATCTCCGCGACGGATCCCATGTTCGCAAGAGCATCAGCTTCGTGATTCTCTTCTCGTGGAATTTGAATTGCTTCCCAGTTGTCGAACTGCGCCAGGAGTTCCTTCACTCGGCCGAGGTATGCCAACATCCTGGGTTCTCGTGCAACGAAACCCCCATTGATCTGATTGATCACCAACTGGGAATCGCTTTTCAGTTTGACTATGGTTGCCCCATAGCTTCGTGCCAATTCTAACCCTGCAATAATGGCCTCATATTCGGCCTCATTGTTAGTAATAAAGGGGCATTTGATAGCTTGCCTTACCGTCTCTCCGGATGGGGCAACGAGGACCAGCCCAAGTCCTGATCCTTTCACGCTTGAAGAGCCGTCTGTGTGGAGGACCCATGTACCCGGAGCCTGTCCGGCATAGAGAATGGCCTCCTTCTCTGCTTCAGGATATACATTCACACTTAAGTCTGCCACGAAGTCTGCTAAGACTTGCGATTTTATTGCTACTCTGGGCTGGTAAGTAATATCGAATTCGGATAATTCTATAGCCCATTTTACCAACCTTGCTGAGAATTCTGGCTTATGCAGGACATTTCGCAAAGGAAAAGTAGCAACTACGACTATAGAATGACTTTGAAAGTAGGGGCGTAATTTTCGGGCAGCAGTTACTAGAGCTAATGCTAATTTTTCTAAAGGTTGATAGCGAGTTTCGGCATCAATTAAAGCTTTGCTAACATAGTAGATAGGAAGTTGTTTACCTTTTTCTTCCCGTACTAGTACTGCGCTTACCGATGATTCGGAGACGGCCAGGTAGATTAGCAGCTGCTCGCCTTCCACAGGTGTAGTAAGTAGTGGAGGATTTGATAGATATTTCTTTAGATCTCTCAATGCCTGCTGACATTCGGGAGTCCATTCGAACTCCTTATTTTGCTTCAAGACATCGAAGAAACTTTTGCAACGATCGGATGATCAGGAGATAATTCTCCGTAGAGCCGCTACTCTGCCCGTTAGTCTCATGACTTCTTTCTTGTCGCGAAGTACATCTGGGATTGATTCAATGGCCTTGATCTGAGCGGGATTGACTTCAATGCCTCGCTGAGAAACAATGAACCCCAGAAATTTTCCCGATCCGACTCCGAAAGCGCATTTCTCCGGATTAAATTTCATGTTGTACTGATCCAGAATTCGGAAAGCCTCTTTCAAATGAGCTGGATGGTCTTCTGCCCGTTTGGATTTTATCAGCATGTCGTCAATGTATACTTCCATGGTCTTTCCGATGTGATCATGGAACATTCGATTGACCAGATGCTGGTAGGTTGCACCTGTATTTTTTAATCCAAATGGCATAACTTTATAGCAGTACGTACCTCGACAGGTTATGAATGCTGTCTTTTCCTGGTCCTCAGGGTCCATCAGGATCTGGTTGTATCCGGAGTATGCATCGAGGAAAGTTAACACCTCGTGTCCGGCTGTTGCATCGATCAGTTGGTCTATCCTGGGAAGAGGATAAGAGTCCTTCGGACAGGCTTTGTTCAGATCTGCGAAGTCAATGCAGACTCGCCACTTGCCATTCTTTTTAGGCACGACAACCACGTTTGCCAGCCAGTCTGGATATTTGACTTCACGTACAGAGCTGATTTTCAACAGCCGGTCGACCTCGTCATTGATTATCTGATTCCGAAAAGCTCCTTGCTGGCGCGTCTTCTGTTTCACCGGGCGGTGGTACGGATCGACGTGCAACCTGTGAGTAATGATATCAGGGGAAATACCTGTCATATCTGCATGGGACCAGGCGAATGTTGTATGCCGCTCCTTGAGGAACCGCAGGATATCTTCCCGCAGGCGTTCGCTCAATTCGGTCCCCAAGTACACCTTTCGCTCTGGCATATCGGCGAACAGTTCTTCGGGTTCCAGGGCTTCTACTGTTGGCATGTGATTTTCTTTCTCGTCCATTTTGGTGATGAACTCCGGGACATCGTACTTAGCTTCTTCAGGTGCAGCATCCGGTCCCGGGTGCTGTAATTGCTATTTGCTCTCCTCAGGTAGTTTGAGGGCTACTGAGTAACAATCTCGTGCAGTGCGTTGTCCCCCTCGGACTTCACGTACTCCCCATTCGGATGGGAACTTCACAACTTGATGGTAGGTAGAAGGGACAGCCTGCATGTCGTGGATCCAAGGTCTGCCCAAAATGATGTTGTAGGCCAGATCCGCGTCGACAACATGGAAGGTCGTTTCCTTCACTACCCCCTCGGCTAGAGTGGGCAAAGTGATCTCCCCGAGAGTCTTTTCGCTTGAATTGTTGAAGCCGGAAAGAACCCGAGAGATCGGCACAATCTTATTCGATAGTTGTGTCTCAGTTACAACCCGTGCCTGGATAATATTCGCGGAGCTGCCCGCATCAACGAGCACTCTCTTCACGTCGAACTCCGCCACTCGTAACGTTATGACTAACGCATCAGCATGCGGAAACTGCAGTTCGTCAGTGTCGGACTCCTCAAAGGTGATTAGCGCTTCCGACCGAGGTCGCTTGTTATTGGTAATGGACACCTTTGCGTACTTTTTTGCTGTAAAGGTAACCGAATCTACCTCGATTCCACCCGAAATAACGTTGACCGTTCGTTTCGGAGAGGATGCTCGTGGTGGACCAGGTTTGTTTTGCTGAGCTTTTGCGTGAGTCTGCTTCCCTTTCTCTGTCAGGAATTCCTTCAAGAATCCCTGTTTCAACAAATGAGCAATTTCGTACCTCAAGGCTTTGCAGTCTTCGGTAGTGTGCCCATGGTCACGGTGGAATTCGCAGTATACGTCTTGGTTTCGTTTGCTGGGGTCAGTCTTCATGTCTTTTGGCCACCTGACTTTTTCTCCCATATTTTTTAGCACTGCCACGACCTCCGCTATTTCGACATTGAAGCTTGGCAAGCTTGGCAGGCTGACAGACTGGGAATTTTCTCCTCGGGACAGCCCTCTGTTGCTGTTGCTGTTGCGGTTGCGCCCTTTGGTACTGTTACGCGATTGGTCGGGGTATGGCTCATACCGTGCGCCTGACCTCTCCGTTTCCGCTTTTCCTCCGGACCCGCTGCTGCGAGTTTGAGACCTTCCCCGAGCACCTGCTCCGATCAGTTTATCCTCATCGATACGTACCTTAGAGTTGTAACGATTGTAGACGTCTGACCAACTGGCTGCTGGGAACTCGCGAAGAGACTCGTAGAGCCTTCGCGTGGCCTCCGAACTCCTGACGTCCAAGCTGTTGGTGAACGCGATCGCTGCCCATCTGTCCGGTACTTTGGGGAGCATCATACGTTCTCTCTGGAACCGATCCACATACTTGCGAAGTGATTCATCGGGTCTTTGCTTGATTTCAAAGATGTCTTCTACTCGGGTTTCCGTCTTCTAGGCACCCGTGTGAGCCTTCACGAACAGTTCAGCCATTTCTGCGAAGGATCCAATAGAGTTTGGTGGCAGCATTGAATACCATCGTAGGGCTCCGTCTGCCAGGGTTTCTACGAACTTCTTCAGTTGCACAGACTCGATCTCCTCATCGGTGAGATCACTGGCCTTTATGAAATTGCTGAACATCATGAGGTGATCGTTGGGATCAGATGTTCCGCGATACCTTGGAATATTTGGCATTTTGAACGTCTTAGGTATCGCTTTTGGGGCCGCTTCCTTCTTCCAGGGCCGTTGCGAATAGCGCTGAACATCAACTTTCTTCAGCGTAGGCGGGGCGCCTGGGATCTGGTCGATCCTCTCGTGGAGAGCTTTTTGGAGCGCTTCCTGGCTCTCCTTGAACTGCTTGGTGAGAGTTTCCACGACAAGGCTCATATCTGTAGGTGTTGCAGATTCCGCATTTGGATTTTGGTTGGCTGGGTCTGCGGCGCCGCTACCGTTGTTGCGCTCTTCTTCTCGCCTTGAAGTGTGGGAAGATGGGGTATTGACCTTTGCAGTTGAAGGATTGCTTGCCCGGAGATAATTTAGTGCTTCGTTGATTCCTCGGTTTATTTCCGTCTGCTGCTGCATAAAATCATGGAAAGTTCTGTGCAGGTTCCCTTGGTCAGGGGAGGGACTCCTATGTCGTCGTCTCCCTAGTGGAGTATGGCTCTGAGAGCGCCCCCGCCGATTCTGCCTGACCGGTCCTTGGGTCGACTGTTGCCGCCCATCAGACGAATGATCGGAGGAGTAATTGGGAACCAAATTGTGTACTGGTTGCACGTCATCGTTAGATCTATGGGAAGGGGCGTTTACCTGTTGTCCGCCTATAACGGTTTGTTGGGGACTGTTATCCGCCATGTTAGTTACGAAGCAAGGGGGTAAACAGAGATAAATATAATATCAAAAAGTAGAACTTTTAACCTACGAAAGCTATTGACCGGCTCCCACTGTGGTCGCCAAATTGTTTAACCTAAATCCGATTTTAGGCCAATTAACAATTAAATTTATATTTGCGGAGTCACGATCAATAGTTGAGATTAAAGATCTATACCATAAATAAGATACCACTAATGTAGAGCATTAAAAGTAAAGCGTAAATGTAAGTAAGGAAGAGTAAATGTATCGTATTCCTTGATAATTGATAATCACCGCGTTGGATGACTCAGTTGTTGAGACAATGATTAAGATAAGAACAGTGGAAGTATTTTTATAATTGAAAGAGCAAGAGTATTTTTATTGATCAAGTATGCAGGAAGTCAAAGTTGTTACAATCGGCTAAAACAAATGCTATTTATAGGCTTTGGATGGCGCCTGTTGATGTAGTAGCCGTTGGGCACGGAGCCGTTCAGATGAATAACCGCTGGGCATCTTATCCTGAAAGGTTGTAACCGCTGGGTGACCGTTTGATGAATGATCGCATCCAATACTGCTGACAACCGCTTGTTCAAATTACGCTGACTGTTGATAAATCCGATAACTTCCTCGGGTCTGCCCGTGGGAAATGTCTGTCCGGAGAACGTCTGTTCGGTGAATGTCTATCCGATGACACGTCAGCTCATGCCACGTGGATGACACGTGTCACTTGTCAAGGTCCAGTCAGTCTTTATCCAATACAGTGTAATCATTTGAATATATAAGCAAATGCATGTATCTTTGTAACTGTGAACCTTCATAAATCCATTATATATGACTCTTAGGACTTTTGGTTTAGGATCACCAGCCATTTAGCAGTGAGCTTTATTGATGATTTGAGATATATCAGAAAGAAATATGAAAAATATTTTATATATATGGCTTCCCAATTTGTAAAATGATCTTCAATTAACTTATAATAGACGAATATGCATGATATGATTGAATGGATAAGCACCCTTGTTAATCCCTTTAGTCAAAGATCTTGGATTTGACCTCGTGGATAGAGATATTCTTGGTAACGAGCATTTTAATATATACCAATAATGTAAAGTTTTTTTTATGCATGAAATATCTACAAGTAACGTAATTTGATTTCAAACTTCAGAAATACAATAAGTTAGCTATTACAACACGTAAAAGTAAAAGGACGGTGTAAAATATTTCTTATAGCATTGGTGAATATTAATTAAATACTTTTTCTTAACTGGCCCTACATAATGTAAATCTGATTTCCACGGCCAGTGAGTTTCATATAGAGAAAATGACATTCCTGAAAAAATTTAAAAAAAAAAAAAAACACACAACATGCATATTTAAGTGCTACATTGGTATGTTAAAATTTCGCACACCGTATTATTTTAAGTTTTAAAAAGAAGTGGAAAAACAAATAGAAAGAGTAGTGATGGTCAAATTGGAAAACATTACACTTACAGCTTTTTTTTGCTAAGGAGAGCATAATATATATATATATATATATATATATATATATATATATATATATATAGAGAGAGAGAGAGAGAGTTATTGGTTCATATTACAAAAAGCCCCCTTTCACTCTCTGAGACGAGAAGAGGAATCATAATCCAGATCATCCATAACAAAAGCAGGTACATATTTAAAATAAACTAAAGAGTTTTGAGAAGCATTACATCCATATTTTGATAGTAAATCAGCAACAAAATTAGCCTCTCTAGAGATATAGATATGCTTTACTTCTGTACCACCCAAGTCAGATAGTAAGGACCTGCAATCAAATAAGATATTAGCAAAAGGCTCACTTGTGCTGTTTAGCATGAGTGGTAGTATGCTTGAATCAACTTTAACTTTTAGAGGTATGAGATTGTAAGACTTTGCCATAACTAGGCCTTGATAGAGAACATTTATTTCTGCATGGACTACTGAAGACTGAGGAAGACGTTTTGAAAAACCTATCATCTAAATTCCTCTATGATCTCGAATGACTCCTCATATACCCCCTACTCCATTTGAGTTAGTGAATGCCCCATCTGTGTTCAATTAAAAGAAACCTTCCTCCGGGGGCGCCACTTTATATATATAATATTTGTTGATCGCAACCCTATTGCTGAGTAGTGGATGTGGTAGTACTCAGCTGCTTGAGAAGAAATTAACTTGAAGTTCACCGGGAGAGAACTATCTTCGAAGATATTTTTATTTCTGTTTTTCCAAATATTCCATAAGGCAAATGGAATATATGTTTCAAATGGAATACCTTTAAAGCTCAAGGTGGTTCCTTTTTTCTTACAAAGATCCTGAATCCATTGAGGTAAGTTCTGGGGAGGCGATAGTTTTAAAATATCCCAAATACACCTTCCCGTTTTAGGACATTCAACAAAGATGTGGTGAAGTGATTCAACTATAGACGGGCAGTGTTTACATGAATCACACGGGATAATATTTCTACTATAAAGGTTTTGGGCTGTTGGAAGTTTGTTAAGGCTAAAGGACCAAAGGAAGAATTTTATTTTATTTTGGATGTTTAATTTCCAAATCCAAGAGGTTGGATTTTTAGTTAAAGAGAGCTGAGTTGAAGAGTCCTTGGCAGCCCATAGGGAGTAGGCCGACTTGGTGGTAAAAAGCCCATTATGAGATAGATTCCAAAAAAATGCGTCATCCTGATTCCCTTGCTGCCCCTAGTGATTGTTATGAATACGATTAAGGATTTCTGGTGGAAATTCAAAGGATAGATTAGATAAGTTCCAAGAAGAAGGCGTAAGGATAGATTGGATTGTTGCATTGTGAATAGGATTAGCAATTGGTCCTTGAATTAGGGATCGTAAGGAAGCATTAGGGTATATCCACTTATCATTCCACAGATTAATATTCTCTCCCTTTCCCACTGTCTAGGATGTAGCATGAGTACAAACAGGATGTACTTTAGTAATGCTTTTCCAAATGTATGAGTCAATAGGCTTTGCCACTATTTCTTTGACGATGTAGCAATTCCTACCATACTTAAATGTAAGAATCTTTGCCCACGGTTTGTCTTGTTGTTTTATGAGCCTCCAAGCCAATCCTGTTACTAACGCACCATTTTTAGTCTTAGCTTTATATAGACCCAAACCACCATTTAATTTTTCAGTGGTAACCATGTTCCAATTAGCATGATGAAGCCTCTTTTTTTCTGATGTGGAACCCCATAAGAAATTCCTTTGGATTTGATCAATGAGATTTAAGGTCTTAGCTGGAAGAAGATTAACCTGTATAGAATAAGTTGGAATAGCAGCTAGAACTGAGTTAATAAGAGTAGCTCTACCTGCGATGCTAAGACAATTAATCTTCCAACCCTGGAGCTTAGAGTTCATTTTATCAAGAATTGATTGATAATCTGAACTCTTGGGATGATTATTAGTGATAGAGAAACCTAAGTATTTACCAATTTGGGATGCAATACTGATATTAAGAATAATAAAAATTTCATTACAAAGACTGACAGAAGTATTCTTAGAAAAATCATTTTGGACTTTGTAAACTTAATCTTTTGGCCAGAGAGGCTGCTAAATTTTGTGAGGACTCCTGATAGTGGAAACATTTTCCCTGGTAGAGGTACCAAACAAGATGAGATCATCTGCAAAAAGAAGGTGCGACAACTTAGGGCCAGCTCTAGATAATTTAATAGGTTTCCAATTCGAGTCATCTACACCCTTGTTAATATCACGAAAGAGGACTTCCATACAAATTATAAAGATATAAGGAGATAAAGGGTCCCCTTGTCTAATACCTCTCGAAGGGAGAAAGTATTAAGAAGGCTTTCCATTGATTAGGACAGAGATGGAGGATGTAGAGATACATTCCATGAAAAGATTTATAACATTAGTAGGAAAATTAAAGTAATGGAGACTATATTTAATGAAAGAGCATTCAAGACGGTCAAAGGCTTTTTCGAGATCAATTTTAATCATCATATTACCTGTCTTACCAGATGCCCACTTGAAAGAGTGAATAGCTTCTTGGACTATGATAATGCTCTTCTACCGTGGAGAAAGCTAGACTGGTAAGGACCAATAATATTATCAAAATGAGGACGAATTCTATTTACAAGAATTTTGGTAATAGTTTTATAAATTGTGTTGCAAAGACTAATGGGGTGATAGTGGTTTACAGTTTCAGGGAATTGAACTTTAGGGATAAGGATAATGTGAGTTTTGTTAAAGCTTGGGTCTAGTTTACCTGTAGCGAAAGCTTGAAGACAAACATGATTAATGGCATCCTTAGTATCAAGCTAAAATTTTTGGAAGAAAACGGGATGAAGACCATCCGGTCCAGGGGCTTTAAGGGGTTTAAATGATGAGATAGCCTTTCGAATTTCATTAATATCTAGATGATGACCAATTTGGAGAGAAGATTGATGATCAAAATAATTAATTTGGGCAATATCGGAAGATTGGATAGAAATTAGAAGACCAGTTCTATAAATATCACTAAAGTGATTAAGAATCACACTATGGATATCCATAGCACTAAAGACCCAATTTCCTACTGAATCTGCCAGGGCTACAATTTTATTTTGTCTACGCCTTTTAATAGTTGAAGTATGAAAAAATCTCGTATTAGCGTCTCCATCATCAATCCATTGGTTACGCGATTTTAATTTCCAGAAATCTTCCTCATTCTTTAGAATAGCATTATAATTGCCTGTAAGGGAGTTTTAAAGATTACAATGAAAACTATTTTTCCTAGAGGGGTCCATTTTTTGCAAGCCTGCTAGCCTATTAGCTATAGTTTTCTTCTTATAAAAGATGTTACCAAAAACAGTTTTATTCCAATGCGTGGCTGCTTTGGTGAAATTTTCAACTGACTGGGCATAGTGAGCTTCATTATGCCAACAGAATTTCACAATTCTAGGGAAACCATAATGATTTAGCCACATCGCTTCATTATGGATGGTTGTAACCCATTGTATCATATTATATTGTTCCCTTGAGTACAACTTTAGCTTGTTTGAATGGTTGTAACTTATTGTATCATATTATATTTTTTCCTTGAGTACAATGTTTGTTTTGATTGTTATTCTAATTAACATTGTATTGTATCGTTAAATTTATAGCTATGTAACCATGAAAACTGTCACTTTACAACTTGTTTGGATGGTTATTACCCATTATATCGTATTGTATTATTATTAGAAATACAATGTTTGTTTTGGTTGTTATTCTAATTACTATTGTATTGTATCGTTAAATCAATCGTTACGTAACGATGAAACTGTCCCTTTATATAACAACCGATTCGGTGTGATCGCGTCGTTACCTCTCTTTTCTTCCCATCATGCTCTCACTTATTATTTATTATTTTTATTTTACCCTCTATATTATTATACCAAAAGAACGATACAGTCTATCCAAAAGTTAAATGTGATACAGTACGATAAGATATGATACAATACAATATATTCTGAAATTATGGGTAACAAGTAACAACCATCCAAATGGAGTGTTATGTAACGACCGATTTGGTGAGATTGTCCTCTCTTATTATTTAATATTCTCATTTTATCCTTTACCTTATATTCACTTATTAAACCACGATTAACAATAATATTGTACAATACAATACGATAGAATATGATACGATACAATACAATACAATACAATACAATAGCTCATGAAACAATGAGTAACAACCATCCAATCGGAGTGTTAATCCATAACCTACCAAAATTCGGTAAGAAAACAAATCATTAAAGAAGGAGATTAAGTCATCATAAATGAATAGCCACAAGTAGACAGCGGCTTCCTAGTACAAAAGAACGCCTTTTCTCTCTAAATCCCAACAACAAACAATCTTTTTCTTCATTTCTTTGTGAATTATTGCACACTACAATACGATAGAATATGATACGACACAATATAATACAATAGCTCATGAAACAATGAGTAACAACCATCCCATCGGAGTGTTAATCCATAATCTACCAAAATTCGGTAAGAAAACAAATCATTAAAGAAGGAGATTAAGTCATCATAAATGAGTAGCCACAAGTAGACAGTGGCTTCCTAGTATAAAAGAACGCCTTTTCTCTCTAAATCCCAACAACAAACAATATTTTTCTTCATTTCTTTGTGAATTATTCAGCAATGGCAAAAACTCAAGAACCTATAGTAATAATTGTAGGTGCAGGTCCTGCTGGTCTTGCCACAGCTGCATGTCTAAACAAATTCTCAATTCCTAACCTTCTTCTTGAAAAAGAAGATTGTTATTCTCCTATGTGGAAAAAGTATTCATATGATAGACTTCATCTTCATTTAGCTAAACAATTTTGTCAACTTCCTCATATCCCTTTTCCTTCTTTTTGTCCTACTTACGTGCCCAAAAAAGAATTCATTCAATACTTGGATGACTATGTTTCCTATTTTAATATCAATCCTTTGTACAAAAGATTGGTTGAGTCTGCAGTTTTTGAAGAATCGACAAAAAAATGGAACGTTAAAGTGAGAAATGGAAATTCTGGGGAAATGGAGGAATATTCTAGCAAATTTCTTGTGGTGGCAACCGGTGAAGCTAGTTATCCTTTTATCCCTGAATTCCCTGGTTTAGAAACTTTCAAAGGAGAGGCCGTTCATTCTACTCAATACAAAAATGGTGAGAAGTTTAAGGGTAAAAGCGTTTTGGTTGTTGGTTGTGGAAATTCAGGCATGGAGATTGCACTTGATCTCGCAAATCATGGTGCAAAGACTTCCATTGTTGTTCGAAGCCCGGTAAATAATTAGTTCTAATGTTTTTAAATGTTTGATCCATTATTCATCCGTTCTATTTTAAGTTTGTGTCACTCTTCACTTCTTAGCATGCATCTACTCTTTTTGTTTCAATTTATGCGGTAATATTATCACTTCGGGTAAATTCGGAATCGAAGAGGTTCTCATCACATACAGTTCTTTTAATCAGTTTTCAAACTTGTTAATTTTATTTTAAAGCTTGAAAAAAATCATGATCAAAATTAAAACTATGAACCTTGCCACGTAAAATAAAATAGAAAAAGTATCCTTTTATTTGGAACTCTTTTAGTTTACCTTTTCGATACGTGGCAAAAGTCGTTCCTTCATTCTTAATCTATCATATAATATGGAGTACCATTTTTTGAAATGTCTCATCTTTTGGTTTTGGTTAAAACTTGTATGAACAGATACACTTGATATCAAGAGAAATGGGATATTTGGGGCTGGTGTTGTTGAAGTATAACGTTCCACAAACGGTGGTGGACTCCTTAATAGTGATATTAAGCAAGCTAATGTATGGAGATATAAGAAAATATTATGGGGTGACAAGGCCAAAAGAGGGACCCTTTGCTTCTAAACTAAAGTATGGCAACTACCCAGTCTTTGACGTGGGGACACATCAAAAAATCAAGTCTGGTGAAATCCAGGTATGAAATATACATCTGATGCACTTAATTGATACACTTCATGCATAGTTTAATTTTATTCGGTTGCATAGTTGATTTTCAGTATTTTTTTTTTCTTTAAAACTTTAAACAAAAGCAACAAAAGACAAGTAGTCTTCATGCAAATACTGATAAAAAATGATGGTGACAGGTGTTACCTGCATTGACACGCATAACAGGAAATGATGTAATGTTTGAGAATGGTAATTCTCATCCCTTTGATGTTATCGTCTTTGCTACTGGCTTCAAGAGAACTACTCATCACTGGCTTCAGGTATCTTATTTTTTATATTTTTCTTTTAATTATGAACACTTGTGCTAATTGATTCTCTGTTGTCCTTTTCCTCTGTTTCTCTGCTTTGTTTTTTGAATTGAAAATGTAAATATATTCAGATGAACTAAGCACAGATTGTTACAGTAGCGTAATTAGGATGAGTTCTGTGGGTTTAATTGCATTTATCACAGTTTTCGGCTCAACTCCTATACTGGACCCGCATGTTAATGTTATTCACGTTCCAATTGAACAACCTATTCGATTATAATATACGAGGTAGGGGTCATGCCTAAACCCCCACCCAATTTGTGGCTTTGGTTTTTTTTTTTTTGTTTTTTTAAAAAAAATAAAAAAAAAAAAAAAAAAAGGACCTAAGGTAAAACTTTCCTGCACCCGGCGTTTACACCAAATTAATAAATGCAAAATATGTGTGTTGTATATATTTATTTATTATTTAATCATGATTAGATGATATGAATTTATAATTTAAATTTTAACTATCATAGTTAAATTGCATGGTTTGGTATAAATACTAAATGCAGATAAGTCTTACCTTAGTGTGCGACATTTGCTAAATGAAATGTTATCTCCTTATGTGATTTTGGGAGATCTTCACTTTACTTGTAGTAATAAGATTACACTTATTTTGAACCCCGGAACTTTAAATCTTATGTTCGCCAGTGAAGATTGGTGACTGCTTCATTTTATCAATATGTTGTAATGAATTGAATTGTGTGTGTTTTGTGCAGGGAGATGATTATCTTCTGAATGAAGATGGACTTCCAAAACCAGCTTTTCCAGATCATTGGAAGGGGAAGAATGGACTTTATTGTGTGGGGCTAGGTAGGAAAGGACTACCTGGAATTGCAGTCGATGCCCAAAACATAGCCACAGATATCAACTCTCGTCTCTGAAAATCTTTCCTTCATTCTTGTTGTGGTGGGTTTGTCGAGCGGAAAGCTTAAGAGTCATAGACGTAATTGGCTTTTGCTCTATATGTTGTAGTAGTAGTAGTGTATACTAGTATAGTATGCAATTGTTGGTTTTAATTTAGAGTGATTCAAAATTTTAATGATGTCTTTTGGACAACACAAAACTTTTTTTTTTCCGGTAATTAACAAGACACAAATCTTTTATGAAAAGATCCATCCGATCAATTAGGACATGCCCTGAAAGTTGTATCCAATTATGGTAAAAGTACACATCTTTCCACTGAAAGACAATAAGACATATTACTAGTCTCAATAAATATGCATACTTATTTCTGCAGAAATAATATACTTGAATCTCTAGATTCATTGGTTTTTTCGTTTCACTTCCTTCCAGAATCTCAGTGTAGGTTCATTTTAATTCATTCAAAATTGCACATAAGAGAATTATGAGTTCTTTGGAACAGTTATTAGTGCATATTAGAAAATTGCTAAGTGGTTCATTGTATAATATGAAGACGTCTTTCGTATCATCCCGCGAACCAACTTTTCACTTGCAAAACTCTATCTTATCTTTTTGAGTAATTGTTGCATCTTAATTATTGATTAATTAAGTTCTTCTGAATATGCTCCCAACACACACACACACACACATATATATATATATATATATATATATATATATATATATATATATATATATATATATATATATATATATATATATTCCAACAGTAATGACATGAACAAGTGCTCCCATCTCTTATATTTTCCAACAGTACTAATGACATGAAGGGATGTGATCTTTGTTTAGAAATGAAATCCAATTTCCATGTAATGTGAGGACGATTACGTATACGTAGAATTTTTCTTGGTCAGGGTCAATATGTCAACTTTTGTAACCTCTCGTGCTTCACATATTTTTTGTTAAACAACTAAACTCATGTTCCATCTTTTTCCTATAGAATAAATATTTCATTTCAAATAAGATCGCTATTTGTCTATAATCCTGATATTTCACGTCTCTCGATTTGCTTATTCTCTATGTCTTCCATATGGATTTCTTAAAAATGTGTTATGTAAATTTAATATATGCACCAACAAGTTTTCTTATTACTTATTCGGAAGTCACCTTCTGGCCTTTTGAGATTCAAGGAGATGACAAATTACGAACATAAAATAGTATAGTTTCTTGTAAATGTTCTTTTTTCTTTCAAAAGATATTGCGCCATATGTAAGTACATTACAATTTTGGAAAGTTCTAGTGATTTTTGCCCAAATAAGGTCTTGGATATGATTAATTGCTTTGGGGAAGATAGACATGATTTTATTACAGCAACCATCAAGTTTGTTAGGAGTATTACTTATTTTGAAGTCTAACTTCTGACATTTTGAGATTATAAAGAGTTGACTTACATAAAGTAGTAGTAGCTGATATTTTGCTTGTACCGCTGGCTAATTAAACGGTTTTATGAACGTTACTTCTAACCATTAATTTGTATAAAGTCATAAAATTGTTAGTTATCCACATCATTAATTATGTTGACTTTTATCACTTCTTTTTCTCAAAGAAAACACTTCTAATGGAGGGGCGGCGAAAAGGTGAATTGGATCCAAAATGACTATATGAAGATAGTAAAATTAGTAGTACCACGCATAGGGTACTGTTTTGTGTAATCGTAAGTCAGTTTTCCAAATGTTCACATCGAATCAAATCAAACATGCAAAAATATAAGAGCAAAATCTCTATAATCTTTTTGTATTGTAGTAGTTTTTAACTATGTGAATTGTTGATTCCAATAAGCATCAATGGAAACACATGAAAGGAAAATCTAGAGAGAGAAAGTCTCCATTTCTAATATTGAGAAATAAGCTAAGATAAGCTATTACAATGTAACTAACTTCCTATTTATACTAACGGCTAACAGTTAAACTAACTACCAAATTAGTTACAAACTTTCTACATTTAACTTAACACCCTGCTACTTTCATACGGTATAGATTTATCCCTAACTACTTAACTCAACAATCCCCCTCAAGCTGATGGTCGAAATATATTCTTCAACCTCAGCTTGGACAATAGGTATTCATGTTGATATCTACCAAGCCCTTTTGTCAGTAAATCTGCCTGCTACTCACTTGTGCTGACATGGTGTTTTCTGATCAACCCTTGCATAATCTTTTCTCTCACAAAGTGACAATCAATGTCAATGTGTTTTGTTCTTTCGTGAAAGATATGATTAGCTGCAATCTGTAGTGCAGTCTTATTGTCACAGAACAGATCTACAAGCTGCTTGATTTGAGCACCTAATTCTCTGTACAATCCAACAAGCCATGAAACTTCTACTGCAACTAAAATCATACTTCTGTACTCAGCTTCTGCTGAGCTTCTAGCCACTGTTTCTTATTTCTTTGACTTCTATGACACTATGGCATCACCAAACTTTACTAGGTACCCTGTTATAGATCTCCTGGTTTGGAGGCAAGTCCCCCAGTTTGAGTCACAGAAGCAGGTTAGATTGTCAGTGTGTCTTGCTGGCATGAACAGACCAAGCCCTGGAGCTGACTTGATATATCTAACAACTCTAATGGTTGCCTCCATGCGAGATTGTTTTGGGGCATGCATGAATTGACTGAGAACCTGCACTGCAAAGGCTACATCAACCTTGGTCATTGTTAGATACAACAATCTCTTAGATTCATGTACTTTGTTCTTCCTGGATCTTCTAACAACTTATCTGTGATCTAAGATTCATGCACTTTGTTCTTCTTTCTGATGAACTGATCATACTCAGCTGAAGTTAGTGTCTGGTTTATATCTAGAGGAGTAATAGCAGGCTTGGAGCCACTCAACCTGATGCAGCCCGAACACGTGTTGATCAAGTGTTCTATCCACTGAGGCCGATGACATGCAGTCAAGCCAAGTTGTTCCACGACGTTCACATTCAATTGGCGTGGTCGGGAGAAAGCAACAATTTCGAAGCTGAGTGGCCGAGCTCAAGAATCGAAGGCTTCATATATAAGCTTGAGCTCGAAGAAGGGAGCGACCGAGCTCCAACCAAACACTCAACATCGACGCTGAAGAAGTGAAGTAAACAAGCAACCGAAGGGAGAGCGTCCAATGTCAAAATGAGCCGAGCTGAGCAACGGAGCACCAAAGTCAAGAGCTCGAGCTCAAGTGTTCGAAATTCGAGTGTTCGGCTGAAGGAGTGACCGAACACTCAGTTTATTCAGCCCTGCGTGGCTTACTCCTATTGGTCGCCTGTGACCATTTACTATTTTGCCCTTAGAATAGTCTATATAAACCTCATTGCATTTTATGTGTGATACCTAGTTGTTGATTAATATTGAGTATAACAATTGCTATTGTGTCTCCGTTGGAGCCAAACCCCGTCGTGGGAATTTATAAGAACTTTATGTCATTTGGTATGAATCGTTCGAACAATCTTCTTCTTTGGTCATTCAATTTGCAAGAAGCATATGACTTCTTGAGGATTGTTTCTTAGCATTAGGTGCATCTTTGATTTTTGATTGTTTGGGACCAAAACTAGTTCTTTGGTATCATTCGATCGAAGCTAAGACTTGTCTTGCTTCTATCTTTACGTATTTTTTCTGAGTTTCTCCGGCTGCTTAGCTTCACCTCCGGTTTAGCTTGCACCATCTTGGTATCAGAGCACAATTTGGGCTTGTTCTTACAACACCAATCATGTTCGTTTATCTCGTGCGTTTGTGTCTTTCAGTTTCAGCTTCAATCCCCGTTGTTGATTGTTATTACCATTGTGTTGGTTATTACCAAAAGAAAGTAGAAAAGAAAAATTCAAAAATTTTGGTTTGATTTTTGGTTGTTTGAATTAAAAAACCATTGATTCGTGTTCACCACTGTCTGGAGATTCGAATATGTACCTGTCGTACACTGTTTGTCGACTAGGGTTTTTCATCGATTTTGGACTGTTTTTATCATGGTGGTGGTTGTTATCAAGCCCCAGTTGAATTTTGGTTGTTATCATTGAAGATTGGTGGTTCTTGTTTGATTTGGGTTGTGTTTTGAGCTTAAAAATTCAAATTTCCATCGATCAGCCACCGTCCGTACGCCGGAAAATTGTTACATTGTAACAATGTACGGATGTTGCTCCCAACGCACACGCAAGTATACGCGGTCGACAAGTAATAAAATGATAAGTAGAGTATCGTTCCCACGAAGACTATTCAGACTGATGCTTAAAAAACAATATTTAACTGCTATTCAGTGATCTTTTTTCAATAGTGAGAGTTTTTATTAACTAAGAGCAATTACTAAAATGATGGAACTCAGTCAAACAATGGAGTAAACGTTGGTTGTAAACAATATTAAGGAGACGGTCCAGGGTCAGAGTTACGAACGATCCAGTTGAATTTTCCAATTAATTCCACTTCTTAAATCCCGGATTACTAACTAACAGATTAAATGTACCCGTGAAAACCTTTCGATTCTTCACGATCTATGCAGGCTACTCCAATCCCTATATATCTATGGGTTGAATCACGTGCACGCATTAACGAATTCTGTAATTAGTTAAGCTAGGCGAGCAAGTATATGTCTATCCTACTCACAAATTGGTCCCCCGATGCCTGGGTTCACAAACTAGCCCTACTCTTTCTTATTGCGTTCATAAATTCCCTCGTTCGAGTTCAATCTAAAAACCATAGATAATGAATAATTATCGAGCTCTAATAATTAAACAAGTGAAATCAAGAAAGAATAAATAATCCGTTATGGGATTCAATTAATGGAAATCAATCTTCAAACATCAACTTTCATGAAATACTCTAACCCTAGAACGATAGATTTAGCCACGCATACTCATAATCACAAGGCAATGAATTGATGAAATAATGATGTAATAGATTAATAGATGAAAGAATAGAAATTAAACCCTTGTTCAATGAAGTATGGTGCTCTCAATTGCTCCAAAGTCTCAACTCTTATCAAAAACTAAGTAAAAGAGTATTTATAATGTTTAAAAAGGCCTAGTAATAAGTTACACCTAAGCCTAGACGAAATAGGAAGTCCAAAAACGCTCCAGGGGCGCTGTAGCTGGCGTCCCGCGCCCCGAAACGCGCGCACGAAGGCAGTTTTCGTCGAAATCCACTCGCAATGGCCACGCCCCACGCTGAAAAATGCGCCAGAAGGCTGGGCGCCTTAGGGTCGCGGCGCGCCACTCAACGCGCCAGGCAATTCCTGCTTCTCCTTGCTCCGCAGCTCGCTTCGTGTCATGCCTTCGTGTGCTCGATCCAATCCTCAATCAAAATCCAATCTTTTCTTTCTCGATCATGCCCTTTAAAGCTCCAATTGCACTTCATAACGACCTACACACATACAACACAATATCAGTGCAAAAGCACATTCATAAACTAGAAAACGGGCGAATAAAATACTCAAACGTGAGGAAATATTAAGGAAATATAGGCATAAAATGCCAAACATCACCACCCCACACTTGAACCTTTGCCCGCCCTCGATCAATTACCAATAACTTCCCAACCTAGGTAGAACAGGTCTGCCTATGACTTTGGTTGATACCGATCATTGAACAAATGCACACACGACTACTATGGGTCCAACAAACATGCCAACAATTTATCAAACATCAAAAACACGAGAACAACCACCCCAAGATAGCTCAAATGCTTAAACTCAACTCATTGCAACCATGCTCCCACAAAGTCACACCTATCTACTCAACCAAGGAGCCACGACTTCACCTATCTCATGCAAACCATGTGCCCTCACCAAAATGAAGCAAGAGAGTGTCCCTCAAATATCACACACAACAATGAATATCAAGAATAGAACGGGGACAATAGCATAGAAAGAATTCACTCACTCTCATGAACATCTCACATGTGACACATGATGTACCATAGGCTTGCCCGTAGTGTAGGACTCCACTAATGTAAGCTCACTCCAATCGGGATTAACTAGGACTTTAAAAAAGTTGTAATGTAGGCTAAGGGGCTGGTAGGATACATATGGATAATAGTGACTACCTCCCTAAGCACTTTAATACATCACAATTAATTTAAGCACAAGTCTCATCAAAGCCATCCAATCAACAACTTTCACACATACCTTCTCAACAAGTAGCAATTTTTTTCTTCTTTTAAGCACAACACTAGCAAGGATGGATATTCTTTTTTCTTTATTTCTTTTTCCAATTTTTTCAGTTTTTTTTCTTTTCATTTGTTTTTTTCTATTCACTTCTTTCCAATCTTGCCAATGCTCATAATCAACTACTACACAATTCATTACATATTCCCCTCATTGGTTCCACTCAAAAACCTCCCAATATTTCAACCACAACTCCACAATAATATCACATTATCAATTAAAGTGCTTAAGGAGTAAAGGGCCAAAAGAAAGCAATTTAGAACAAGTGGGTAGGCTCGCGGTGTGGGTGCCAACAAAAAGGTCAAAGAGATCACAACAATCAAGTCCAAGGTGTATATATAAGGGTAGGCAAATCAAGAGAAGGCCTGTATCATTTTCCGACTAGAGTAAACCTAGGATTTCGCTTTGCACACATACGGGGCTAGTTCTAGACACCAATATGCAATCATGGAGTATTATAAGAATATGCCTCACAACACTCATTGCACACAATTTATACAAAAAGGCTCCATCACAACTCTCAATCATGCAATTAGAGTGCAACTTATGGAAAATTAAGCACTAATGCACAAAGGTTCACAACAAAGCCAAGCGAGTGGACTCAAGCATCTCAAGGGGGTCGTTCTATTTTTTCTCTAGGCATGCATCACAATTTAAAACCAAAGGACACCACAAATAGCACATGCAACAAGTTCAAGTCCACCAGTATCAAACAAATCAAAGGCACCTAGCATTCTACCTATTTTCTTCGTCTAATCCTAAAAATAAAAACTGCCCGGTTCAAAGGCCTCCCCGTGGAAAAGAACCGAGGCCATAAAAAAAACCACGGGGTGGATGACATGTACCACTAATAAAGACTAAAAGGAAAATCTTTTTTCAATTTTTTCATTGGTTTTCTATTTTTTTTCATTTTTTTTTTTCATATATTAAAGCAAGAAACAAATAAAAATAAAGTCAAGTGACAAAAGAAAATCCTAACGGTACATGCATCCCTAACCTCAAAAATAAAGGGGAGTTACCCCACCCCACACTTAAAACAAGTAGTGTCCTCAGTGCGACAAAGAAGAAAGTGCAAGAGTAAAGGAAACTTCCCTGAAAGCCAGTCGGCCTACAATGGGTGGTGCGCTGTAGTGCGGTTCTAATCCTCCTCCTCCCCATATGTGGCACCTCCCTCAGCATCTGTCTCCACAGCCTCACTGTCCGGATCACGGTCAACGATGTCCGAATCAGTGTTCTCATCCTCCTCCGGGGCAGCACCACTGCTTGAGTCATACCCAGCAGGCGTCTCGAAGACTCCAATAAAGGCACTGTGCGATCAAGCACAGCCATATCCATGCCAGTCTGCCGAGCCATGTGCTCCATCATCAAGCACTGACGTGCGGACAAGTTGGCGTCTGTGTCCCGCCACTCGTCTGTCGTCAGTCACACTGGTGCAGTAGTGGTCACACTCTTCACCGCGGCGATATCAAAAGGCTTCTCAATGTTGGGGACAATGCAATCCCCGACCTCATCAACTGGGACTCCAGCCTGCTCCAGATACCAAGTAAGAATGTTCCCAAAATACAGTTGGATACATGTCTTCAACTGCCTTTGCTATCTCATCACCCTCAGCATGTAGTAGCCAATGTTAACCGGCCTCCCGGTCATGAAAAAGTAAATCATGCACGCCCGAGTCTTGGTGACCTCGGAATAATGAGACGAAGGAAGGATGCGTGTATTGATCAACCTCATCCACACTCGAGCTATCTTCAAAAATTGCGAAAAGAAGATGTGTTTGTGTCTTCCTGTCTCAGTTTGCTCCCACCTATGAGTGGAGCTCTCACCACACAATGTCTCTCGCATAGCCTTGTAATCAGGCTTCTTAATAAAATCCCTCAGCTCGTCATAGTCGGGGTCCTCTACCCCCAAGAAAGTGTTCAATGCAGTGTGGTCCAATCTCACCTTCTCACCCCGAATAGCGACCATATCATCATCTCTCCATGCTTCATCCGGGTCCCAATTGGCATAGAGCTCCTATACTAGGTTGAGGTTGGTATGGCCCGGACTCTCAAAGACTGAGTCCCAATACAAGGCGTGAATAGCATCACCCATACCTCGACAATTTTGCATCAATCTCCTCTTATAAATGGCTTGCTCGGAAATATATCCCGCAAGCCTCACACTCTTGTACCAAGCTTGGCATTCACCCTTCTTCACAAAAGAGAGACCGAATCGCGTCTTACCCCCGGGCCTTGGGATAGGCACCGCATCTTTAGGAACTCTAGCCTTGGCCTTGGCCTTGGCCTTGGCCGGTGCCTTGCCCTTTGCCTTGCTAGATGAAGGCCCGACTTGGAGTGATCTTTTAGGAGCCGAGGCTGAGGAAGAGCTCGGTTTGTGGGGTGTTACAACCATGGTGCCTACAACAAACAAAAAATACCAATGTGAGATTTCAACGCAAACACAAGATTTCAATTCAAGCACAATTGGTAGGACAGCACCCCACACTTATCGCTCATTCTATGTATCAACAATTCAACTCATAAACACGAGCAACTCCACACTTAGCAAAAACTAGTATTGCACAAAATTGACACGGGTGTGGACTTCATGATCAAACTAGTGGGGGTTACAAAAGAGCCAATTTTATGCATGTGCGACACTAAATGTTCATCTTGAGCCTAAGGATATCATTGCTACTCAAGAATTCACAATGTTAGACAATTTTCATAGTTGAGGCTTTTTAACAAACACTTGGTGTGCACAATATTCAACTTGCAATTTCAATGGCTAAGGTAATGTGATAACCCTCCCAAATTGTTGGGAGATCCCTTTTTACAAGTACACAAGCTAAAGATGAAGCATAATTATGAATCTAAGCAATTTAAGATCAAATTCTAATCACAAGCTTGCATACTAGTTAAGGAATTTAACATGGAGAGAGATTGTTAACTTACATGTAATGGAAAGAGAAGGGAGAGAATTACTTACTTGAAGAGGTTAGATTGAGTGGAGAAGAACTTGTGATTAATTCCAAGAATTAGGAATGAGTTGGGGGAGTTTTTGGGAGTGTTTTGAGAGAAAATAATGAAGAAAAGGGGAGGGGATCGGGTAAAGAGGGGAAAGGGAATCGGGTCGCGGGTTAAACCCATTTGGACCCGGATTTTTTTAAAAAAATTTCTCCTGGTGCTTTGGCCCCACGGCGCGCCACTAAGGCGCTCACAAATCTGAACATTCTGCCTGCCCTCGCGCGATGGGAGGCGCGGGGCGGGCCAAAGGTGCCCAGCCTTTTTGCTTCAGGTGTCATCCAGGCGCGTTGGGAGGCGCGGGGCGCTCCCAAACGCGCCCGAGCAATTTTTTTTCGTACCAGTTTTCGATTCTAAGTGCGAACCCAAGCGCGGGACATGCCTCATAGCATCCCACACCCCTCAATAGATCAACTGCATCTCGTTTAGCACTCCCGACACCTACAAAAACGACACAACAAAAGAAAAACTACGTGACACTATAAAATGCAAAACAACTACACTATTACAAGTACAAACTCGGGTTGCCTCCCGAGAATCACCTTATTTAACGTCGTGGCACGACGAGTAGAAATCATGGGTCCCTCAAAGTAATGGAGGTACGATGATTCACCGAACCTCCCCAATAATGCTTCACCCTTTGACCATTCACCAAGAACGTCTTCTCCAAATCGGGGGCTCTCAATCCAACCGCTCCATCTGCGGTAACACGAACTACTTCAAACGGCCCTGACCATCTAGACTTCAACTTGCCTGGAAATAGCTTCAACCTCGAATTAAACAACAACACCAGCTGCCCGGGCTCAAACTGACGACGCTCAATGTGCTTGTCATGCCACTTCTTTGTCCGTTCCTTATACAATTTCGCATTTTCATAAGCATGGAAACGGAACTCTTCAAGTTCATGCAATTGAAGCATTCTCTTCTCACCCGCCAGTGCCATATCAAGATTGAGCTTTTGAATCGCCCAATATGCTCTAGCTCAACGGGCAAGTGACAGGCCTTACCATAAACAAGCCTATATGGAGATGTTCCAATAGGCGTTTTAAACGCAGTCCGATAGGCCCAGAGAGCATCATCTAACTTCATAGCCCAATCCTTCCTCGAGGCATTCACAGTCTTCTCAAGGATTTGCTTGATCTCTCTATTAGACACTTCCACTTGGCCACTAGTTTGGGGGTGATAAGCAGTTGCCACCTTGTGGCGAACCCCATACTTGGCCAACAATTTATTGAATAATCGATAGCAAAAATGAGTACCTTCATCACTGATTATAGCCCGCGGTGTCCCAAAACAAGTGCAAATATTTTTCTTCAAGAATTTCACCACCACACTCGCATCATTTGTTGGAAGTGCCACAGCCTCCACCCATTTAGATACATAATCAACAGCCACAAGAATGTATTTGTGGCCCATGGAAGGTGGGAACGGACCCATAAAGTCAATCCCCCAACAATCAAACAGCTCAATCTCCAGAATATTGTTCAAAGGCATCTTGTGACGCCTAGAAATAGTACCTGTTCTTTGGCAACGATCACACTGCTTAACAAAAGCATGAGCATCTTTAAACAAAGTAGGCCAAAAGAAACCAGACTGAAGTACCTTTGCAGCTGTTCGATCTCCACCAAGATGGCCACCATAAGGAGAGGAATGGCAACTCTGTAGAATCGGCTCAACTTCTTCCCTTGGAATGCATCTCCTAGCTAATTGGTCAGGGCCTATCTTGTACAAATAAGGCTCATCCCACACATAAAATCTGCTCTCATGAAGGAGTTTGCGCCTTTGCTCAGTTGTAGCCCAGGAGGATACACATTACTCACAATTAAGTTCACCATTTCACCATACCATAGTACCCCGGCTGCAGCTAAAGCAAAAAGCTGCTCATCAGGGAATACTTCTTTAATCTCAGGCCCTTCATCTACATGATCTCTATTCTCCAGCCTGGACAAATGATCAGCTACTTGATTTTCAGTCCCCTTGCGATCTCGAATTTCAACACCAAACTCTTGTAATAGGAGAACCCATCGAATTAGCCTAGGCTTGGAATCCTTCTTCTCAAACAAATACCGGATTGCGCATTATCAGTGTAGACAATAACACGAGTGCCAACAAAATAAGATCTGAATTTATCAAAAGCATACACTACGGCTAGCAACTCCTTCTCAGTGGTGGTATAATTGGATTGGGCTGCATCAAGAGTCTTGCTTGCATAACAGATGGAGTGAAAGATTCTTCCAATTCTTTGGCCTAGAACAGCCCCAATAGCATTATCACTCGCATTACACATCAATTCAAATGGCAAAGACCAGTCAGGAGCAATGATGATTGGTGCAGTCACCAACCTTTTCTTCAACTCTTCAAATGCCTTGAGACAAGCATCATTAAACTCAAATTTCACATCTTTCTCCAACAACTTGCACATGGGATTAGAAATTTTGGAGAAGTCCTTTATGAAACGCCTATAAAAACCTGCATGACCCAAAAAATTACGCACCCCTTTAACAGAGATAGGTGGTGGAAATTTCTCAATAGCCTCAATCTTCGCTTTATCTACCTCGATCCCTTGCTTTGACACCTTGTGCCCAAGTACTATGCCTTCTTGAACCATAAAGTGACATTTTTCCCAATTCAGCACCAAATTTGTTTCTTCACAACGGCTCAGCACAGCATCTAAATTTTTCAAGCAATCATCAAAGGAATTACCAACTACTGAGAAATCATCCATGAACACCTCAACAAATATTTCCACCATGTCGGTGAAAATAGCCATCATGCACCGCTGAAAAGTCCCCGGGGCATTACATAACCCAAACGGCATCCTCCTAAATGCATAGGTGCCATATGGACAAGTAAATATAGTCTTCTCTTGATCTTCAGGAGCTATCACAATCTGATTGTAGCCCGAATACCCATCCAAGAAACAATAATACTCGTGCCCAGCAAGTCTATCCAGCATTTGATCAATAAAAGGAAGTGGGAAGTGGTCTTTCCTGGTGGCCTTGTTCAGCTTTCTATAATCAATGCAAATTCGTCACCCTGTGACTGTTCTTGTAGGAATCAATTCATTATGCTCATTCTTCACCACTGTCATGCCCCCCCCCCCCCTCTTTAGAACACATTGCACTGGACTCACCCACTTGCTGTCAGAGATAGGAAAAATAATGCCAGCATCCAGTCACTTGATAATTTCCTTCTTCACCACCTCCTTCATGATTGGATTAAATTTCCTCTGCTGCTCCATAGACCGCTTATGGCCTTCTTCCAAAAGAGTTCTGTGCATGCAGAAAGAAGGACTAATCCCTCTAATATCAGCAATGGTCCAGCCAATAGCTCTCTTGCGCTCTCGCAGCACTCTCAACACCTTTTCAACTTGCACATCAGACAACAAAGAAGAAAGGATCACGAGCAAGGTATTACCCTCACCCAAATAAGCATAACGCAAATGCGCAAGTAAAGGTTTGAGTTCAAGAGTAGGAGCCTTCTCAATAGACGGTTTAGCAGGAGTTAAGGTCAACGGTCTATTAAGCTCCTCAAATTTCTTCCATCCTGGGATGAATTTACTCTACATATTAAGAATCTCCACATATTCTTC
Organism: Petunia axillaris subsp. axillaris; assembly: GCA_029990575.1. Classification (NCBI taxonomy): domain Eukaryota; kingdom Viridiplantae; phylum Streptophyta; class Magnoliopsida; order Solanales; family Solanaceae; genus Petunia; species Petunia axillaris. Next base: position 14,453,237 of record JARKNS010000006.1, read on the forward strand.
AATTGCATCATCCTTCAGGATATCATCATTATCACACAAGAGTGCCCTCTCCAAAGAATCAACATTAGAGGCTAAGAATGACCTCTCATCAGCAGTCAACTCTTCATCTACCACTTTCACCATGGACAACTCTTCATAATGGGCAGGAAGCTGTGTAGCTCTGAACACATTGAACACAGCTTCTTCACCATTTACCTTCATCATCATCTTTCCAGCTCTAACTCTAATGACAGCATCAGCAGTAGCCAAAAATCCTCTTCCCAGTACGAGAGGAACCTCAGGATCAGCTTCATAGTCAAGAATAATGAAGTCAACAGGCAATATAAACTGACCCACTTGTACAAGAACATCTTCAATAATCCCCTCGGAGCATGTCAAAGATCTATCAGCCAGTTGCAGAGTCACAGTAGTTGGTCGTGGTTCACCCAGGCCTAGCTTTCTGAAAATTGATGAAGGCATTAAATTCACACTAGCACCCAAATCACACAAAGCTCGTCCAACCTCATGCTCCCCAATTTTCAAGGGAATAGTAAAACTGCCAGGATCCTTCAATTTCTGAGGAAGCTTGCTTCTAACTCTAGAACTGCACTCCTCAGTGAGTGCAACTGTCTCGAACTCAGTCAGTCTTCTCTTGTTAGCAACAATATCCTTGATGTATTAGGCATATTTGGGAACATCTCGCAAAAGCTCCACCAAAGGAATATTTACCTGAATCTGACTCAAGATCTCCAAGAATTTCTTGAATGCTGCATCAACTTTCTGCTTCTGAAGTCTTTGAGGGAAAGGTGGTGGTGGTCTCACAATATCAGGCTCAGGCTGCTTTTCTGTCACTTTCTCAGCTTCTTTCTCCACCTCTCTATCAGCATTAGGCTCTAACTCACCCACAGGCTTCCTTGGCTTTGGGGAAACTTCTTCTAGAGCTCTTCCATTCCTCAAAGTAACTGCTTGCACATATTCCTTAGGATTTTTCTCTGTATCACTTGGCAAAGCACCCTGAGGTCTAATATTCTGTGCTCCAGCTAGCTGCCCCATTTGTCTCTCAAGATCTTTCTGAGCATTGCTCAAATCTTTTATTGTTTGTGCTTGAGCTGCTGAATCATCCATGAGTTTTTGCTGCCCTGCAAGAATTTTTCTAAACATATCCTCAACTGAATTAGGCTGGTGTGGCTGAGCCTGCGACTGTGACCCCTACTATAGTGTATTTTGAAGATTATTTTGGGATCTCTCATTGCCTTGTAGCTGCTCACGGTTATCCCTCCAAGAAAAATTTGGGTGACTACGCCAATTGGTGTTGTAGCTATTACCATACTGATTTCGATTCAGACCCTGTGACCTGTTCTGATTACCCACATAATACATTGACTCTTGATTAGATGGACAGACGTCAGTGGCATGATCCTCTCCACAAACCTCACAAAAGACTTGAATTTGTTGCACTGGAGCTGCTTGTTGTTGAGTCTGCGGCACAGCTAGCTTGCTGATTTGATTGGAAATAGCATCCATTTTCGCCCTCAGCTCTGAAACTGCATCTAATTGAAGTACCCCAGCAGATTTCTGTGCAGTAGCTCTACCAACTCCCTGCCAATCAGGATTGCTCTGCGAAAACTTGTCTAGTAAATCATAGATCGGTCAAAATTTAAGGCCAGTACTTGGCCTTCAGCAGCAGCATCTACCACGATCTTCGTATGCGCATTCAACCCCTCAACAAAAGTATGTGCAATAACCTCATTGGATTGGTTGTGGTGTGGACAATCTCTCAATAAAGCTTTAAATTGCTCCCAGGCTGAATACAAAGACTCTCCTTCTATCTGTCTGAAGGACATAATTTCACTCCTCAGCCGGGCTGTCTTGGCAGATGGATAAAATTTAGCTAAGAACCTCTTAGCCAAATCCTCCCAAGTAGTGATAGACCCAGGCTTTTCAGCCTTTAACCACTTCCTTACTGCCCCAATCAGTGAAAACGGGAACAACGTCAAGCGAACATAATCAGTAGGAACTCCCGTTGGTGTATAAGTATCACTGATCTCCAAGAAATTCTGAATGTGTTGCTACGGATCTTCATGAAGTAATCCAACATATTTGCCAGTCACATGCAGCAACTGAATCATGCTGGGCTTAATCTCAAAGTGCCCGATGATAGCGGGCTTCACAATACTAGACGCCACTCCCCCCAGGCTGGGAAGATCAACATCTCGCACCGCTACTGCTCGTTCTTCTGCCATTTCAGTGGGTAAGGAAGCAAGTACAATTGCTAGTGCTTCTCGGTCACTCGCTTCTCTTCTTACCCTTCTCAAGGTCCTTTCAGGCTCGGGATCAAAAGGTGCGAGTGGTTCGTCCCTTCTATTCCTTTGCATGCAAAACCTGTTGCCTGAAACAGCACAAGAAACTCAACAGAAAAAATTAAACCTGAATAGATAATAAGTAATCGTTCAAAAAGAGATCAGTCAATAATTAGTCCCCGGCAACGGCGCCAAAAACTTGTTGCTCCCAACGCACACGCAAGTATACGCGGTCGACAAGTAATAAAATGATAAGTAGAGTATCGTTCCCACGAGGACTATTCAGACTGACGCTTAACAAACAATTTTTAACTACTATTCAGGGTTCTTTTTCCAATAGTGGGAGTTTTTATTAACTAAGAGCAATAACTAAAATGATGGAAACTCAGTCAAATAATGGAGCAAATGTTGGTTGTAAACAATATTAAGGAGACGGTCCAGGGTCAGAGTTACGAATAATCCAATTGAGTTTTCCAATTGATTCCACTTCTTAAATCCCGGATTACTAACTAACAGATTAAATGTACCCGTGAAAACCTTTCGATTCTTTACGGTCTATGCAGGCTACTCCAATCCCTATATGTCTATGGGTTGAATCATGTGCACGCATTAACGAATTCTGTAATTAGTTAAGCTAGGCGAGCAAGTATATGTCTATCCTACTCACAAATTGGTTCCCCGATGCTCGGGTTAACAAACTAGCCCTACTCTTTCTTATTGCGTTCATAAATTCCCTCTTTCGAGTTCAATCTAAAAACCATAGATAATGCATAATTATCGAGCTCTAATAATTAAACAAGTGAAATCAAGAAAGAATAAATAATCTGTTATGGGATTCAATTAATGGAAATCAATCTTCAAACATCAACTTTCGTGAAATACTCTAACCCTAGAATGAGAGATTTAGCCACGCATACTCATAATCGCAAGGCAATGAATTGATGAAATAATGATGTAATAGATTAATAGATGAAAGAATAGAAATTAAAACCTTGTTCAATGAAGTATGGTGCTCTCAATTGCTCCAAAGTCTCAACTCTTATCAAAAACTAAGTAAAAGAGTATTTATAGTGTTTACAAAGGCCTAGTAATAAATTACACCTAAGCCTAGACGAAATAGGAAGTCCAAAATTGCTCCAGGGGCGCTGTAGCTGGCGCCCCGCTCCCCGAAACATGCGCACGAAGGCATTTTCCGTCGAAATCCACGCGCAATGGCCACGCCCCGTGCTGAAAAATGCGCCAGAAGGCTGGGCGCCTTAGGGCCGCGGCGCACCACTCAACGCGCCAGGCAATTCCTGCTTCTCCTTGCTCCGCAGCTCGCTTCGTGTCATGCCTTCGTGTGCTCGATCCAATTCTCGATCAAAATCCAATCTTTTCTTGCTCGATCATGCTCTTTAAAGCTCCAATTGCACTTCATAACGACCTACACACATACAACACAATATCAGTGTAAAATCACATTCATAACCTAGAAAATGGGCGAATATTATATTCAAACGTGAGGAAATATTAAGGAAATATAGGCATAAAATGCCAAACATCAACGGACAAGTGCAGCTGAGTTCTTAGCTCGACTGGAACTTGAATCTCCTCCGACGTTAAGGTTACCGGAGTGAAGAGCCACCCAAAATCTGTTAAAATTGTGGTCAGTGAACAAAGTTGAAAGGTGTGTCCGTACATCGGAATTGTTGTCACTGTTCCATTGAAGAAGAAAGGGGTAAAGTGTTAAAATCGAAAAACCCCAGGTGAAATTTTTTCGGCTAGAAAAGGGAATGTGGATAAGGATAAACCCTATTCGTACCAAGGAGGGACCACTTTTGTGTGTACAACAGTTGGTGTGTTCGAGGATTCCAAAAGAGGAATCGAAGGGTAGATTCTCCTAGGATTTCACTTTTCTTGTGTTCGATAAATCTCGTTAGTAGATCTCTGGAGTAAATCTTTCTACTCGAGGTCGTACTAACTTGTTTGAGCTTGTAGGAACTCGTGCGTGAGTGACTGAAGTCCAAAATTTCGTAGAAAATTCCTTGACTTCTCGAGCGCAGAGTAAATAGCGTCTTTTCCATCGAGTCAACATCCATTCACTCTTCTCGAAGGAGACAGTGTAACTTATCAAATTAAAAGGAACTGAGAGAAGTTTATCAACCGAGGAAGCCATTGGCTACAAGTTCTTGAGTGACCAAAAATCGAACCCATAAATTGAGTGGACCCAAGCGCCACCTAATAAAGGTGAGGGAGTGTGTGAGGTGATTTCTAACCTTAAAATTTTTCTTGGTCTTTGATTTGTGCATGTACCATGGCTGGGAATGGAGGCAAAGGAAAGGGCATTGAGGCGCCCGAGATGTCGTTAGCCGATCTCATGGCTGTGATATAAGGCATCAGTTCCGAGGTAAAAGGAGTGAGTTATCGAGTAGCTAACCTCGACAAAGGGAGTGTGTCTGTGCCCTTACCATGGTCCGGCGCTGGAACTAGCAACTCCACTCCGATAAAACCTGAGCAATTTGCTAAGCTCGTTCGACAACAACAGTTGAAGGATGAGGCTGTTGGAAATGAAGCTATGGGGAATCCCCAAGCTGAACAACACTTGGGCATTCCCCAAGTTGCACAACACTTAGGCAATCCCCAAGAGAAACAACAAAACTTGGGCAATCCCCAAGCTGATCATCTAAACTTGGGCATTCCCTGAGGTGAAATAATACCACTTCCAAGGGGAAGACATGTCGTGGTCATTGATGAAGGGGTCGAGGAAGGAGAATTTCCCGATATTGAAGCTGAATATGAGCCACCGTTCGTTCAACGAAGGCAGGTTCAACGAGGTCGTGGAAATTTCTGAGGTCGAGGCCGAGGTGCAAATGTTGATCGATATTTTGAGCGTGAGGCTGATGACTATTATGAAGAGTATCCGGAGTCAATCCGAGGTGCTCGAGATTCAAACTTGAACAGTGTGAAGATCACTATTCCACCCTTCAGAGGAACTAGTGATCCCGACCAATATCTTGATTGGAAGATTCGATCGGAACAGATCTTCAAAACAAATAAGATGACCGAAGAGAGGAAAGCTGCACATGCTATTGCTTCGTTCGAGGCATATGTATCGACATGGTGGGAGGCTGACAAAAGGTTGAGACGAAGGAATGCATATCCTGAGGTCACCACATGGCTGCAGTTGAAGAGAACAATGGATGTTAAGTATGTGAATGCCAAATAACGGCAGGAACAACTTCGAAAGCTCTTCAAGTTGAAACAAGGGTCCAAATCGGTTGAAGAATACTATGATGAGTTCGAAAGAATTTGATTGGCTCTTGATATGGAAGAGGATGACGAGCAAGTCATCATTTGATTCAAAAATGGCTTGGCTCGGGATGTGTCATCTCAATTGAGGCTGCATATGTATCAAACTTTGGAAGATGTGTTTCATGCTGCCATCGAAGCTGAAAAATAGGTGAAGGACGACAAAGCAAACCGGTATCGAGGAGTCACTACTTCGACTCCACTGAACCGAGGTAAAGAATGGAAGAGTCTGAATCCAACAAGTGCTAACATTGTTCGAGATCCAAAGAAATCCTTCGAGAGGGGAGTGACCGTTAAGCAGCGAAGAGAAGTGGGAGGTAAAGTTCAACTCAATACTCCTAGTGCTTCAAGTATTTAGTGTCATAAATGCAAGGGTTACGGTCACATGTCAAAAGAGTGCCCAACTCATAAAGTTATGCTTTTGCTCGAAGATGGAACCGTCCATGAGCAAGTGAGTGACACTGAAGAAGAAAATTTCGAGGAGACTGACCGAGCTGACAATGATGATGGTCGTGAAGCTGCCGAAGCTGATCATCCGGAAATGTTTCTTGTGGTTCGAAGGAATTTGAGCTGCATTACTCTTGAAGAAGAGGGGGGACAACCAAAGAGAAAATCTTTTCATGCAAGATGTCGAGTAAGGGGGAAAGGTTGTTCGATGATAATTGATTCAGGTAGTTGTGCAAATGTGGTGAGCCAAACTTTGGTTTCACAGTTAGGATTACCTACCTCAAAGCATCCTCATCCTTACCATTTGCAATGGTTAAATGAGTGTAGAGAATTAAAGATTGTCAAGCAAGTATGGATCAAGTTTAAAGTGGGAGAATATCAAGATGAAATGATGTTCGATGTGATACCGATGCAAGCTTGTTATTTTCTATTGGGTCGACCATGGCAGTATGATCGGTGAGTTATTCATAACGGGAGATCCAACACTTACACTGCTAAGCTCGGTGGGAAGAGTTTCATACTCAAACCATTGTCTCCGAAACAAGTCAGCGAGGACTATAAACGAATGAAGGAATTGAAAGAAGCGGCCAAACCTAAGCATCCGATGGGAACAAAAATTGTGGCCGAAGAAAAAAGCTCACCGCCCGAGGTAAGAAATATTTATGCAATCATGCAACCGGGTGAGTATCTATGAGGCAACGAGAACGGTCAACTGATGATGTTCCTCGTGCACAAGGGTATCATTCTAAACTCTAATGATGATTTTTCTAAAGATAACCCTTTGCCTAGTGCTGTACAAAGTGTTTTGCAGGACTTCGGAGACATGTTTCCCGAAGAAATGCCAGGTGGATTGCCTCCGCTGAGAGGAATCGAGCACCAAATTGACTTTGTTCCGGGGTCTCAATCCCCAACAAGCCTGCATACCGGTGTAATCCCGAAGACACCAAAGAACTCCAAAGGCAGGTAGATGAATTGCTGAACAAGGGCCATGTTCAAGAGAGCTTGAGTCCTTGCGTCGTTCCTGTTATCCTTGTACCAAAGAAAGATAGAACATGGCGAATGTGTGTTGATTGCCGAGCAGTCAACAAAATCAAGGTAAAGTATCATCATCATATCCCTCGATTAGATGACATGCTAGATGAGTTAAGTGGTTCTTCATGCTTTTCGAAGATAGACCTCAAGTCAGGTTACCACCAAATCCGAATGAAACCCGGAGATGAGTGGAAAACCGCATTCAAGACCAAATTTGGTCTCTATGAATGGTTAGTGATGCCGTTTGGCCTCTCTAACGCACCGAGCACATTCATGTGTCTGATGAACCACGTGCTCAAGTCGTTCATAAATAACTTTGTTTTCATTTACTTCGATGACATACTTGTTTATAGTAAAACTGTGGATGAACTTGTCGAACACCTAAGGCTAGCGCTTGATAAACTTAGAGAAAAAAAGTTATATGCTAACTTCAAGAAATGTGCCTTTAGTGTTGAGCGTGTAGTCTTTCTCGGATTCGTTGTGAGTGCTAGTGGTGTTGAAGTCGATGAGTCAAAAGTCGAGGCTATCAAAGATTGGCCGACTCCAACCTCGGTTTCTCAATTTCGTAGTTTCCATAGCTTAGCTAGCTTTTACCGAAGGTTTGTTCGTGACTTTTGCACCGTGGCAGCTCCTTTAACCGAGCTGGTAAAGAAAGACCATCCATTTGTGTAGGGAGAGTCCCAAGAGAGGGATTTCCAAGAGTTGAAATGGAGGCTTTGCTCTGCCCGTTGTTGCAACTCTCTGACTTCGGCAAAGCATTCGAGGTCGAGTGTGATGCGTCCGGAGTTGGGATCGGATGAGTGCTTATGCCAGAATCGAAGCCGATCGCTTACTTCAGCAAAAAGCTTAGGGGTGCAACCTTGAATTACTCTACGTATGACAAGGAATTGTATGCCCTCATTCGAGCATTCGCCCATTGGCAGCATTATTTGTGGCCGAGAGAGTTTGTTATTAAAAGTGATCATGAGTCTTTGAAACATCTCTGAGGCTAGGAGAAATTAAATCACAAACATGTCAAGTGGGTGGAATTCATTCAAAGCTTTCCTTATGTAATTCATTACAAAAGGGAAAAGACAATGTTGTGGCCGATGCGCTATCGAGGAAATTTTCCTTAGCGACCACTCTCGCCTCGAGGCTCATGGGATTTGAAAGCATCAAGTCGATGTATGAGGACGATCCCAAGCTAAAAAGCGTCTGTGATGCAATCTTGAGTGGCTGAAGGGTTGAGAAATATCAGTGGCACGATGGCTACCTCTTCAAGAATGGGAGGGTTTGTGTGCCTGTGTCATTGTGGAGAGAGCTTTTGGTTCGAGAAGCTCACTCTAGAGGCTTGATGGGACACTTTGGTGTCGACGAAACTCTTGGTATCTTGACCGAGCAGTTCCATTGGCCTAAAATACGAAGAGATGTGGAAAAGCTTTACAATGCTTGTATAGATTTCAAGAAAGCAAAATCGAGGTCCAACCCTCATGGTTTGTACACTCTATTGCCTTTGCCTGATCGATAGTGGGTTGACATATTCATGGATTTTGTTATGGGGTTACCAAGGTCGGAGGGTGGACATGATAGCATCTTTGTCGTGGTCGACCGTTTTTCTAAAATGGCTCACTTTATTCCTTGCAAGAAGTGTGATGATGCACAACATGTAGCTACTTTGTTTATTTCCAACGTGTTGAAATTGCATGGTGTGCCTCGTACTATTGTGAGTGATCGAGACTCAAAATTCTTGAGTCATTTTTGGAAATATTTATGGGGTGCCCTCGGCACCAAATTACTATTCTCGACGTCTCACCATCCTCAGACTGACGGACAAACCGAGATAGTCAACCGAACCTTGGGAGCTCTGCTTCGAGCTATGACCAAAGGTAAAGTCGGAAATTGGGCCGAACGTTTTCCCATGATGGAATTTGCATACAATCGAATAGTGCATCGAATGATTGAAATGACTTCATTCGAATGTGTGTATGGTTTTAACCCTTTGATTCCACTTTATTTAACCCCATTGCCTCTAGATTCTATTATCGATTTTGAAGGTACTCGGTGAGCCACTGCCTTGATAAAGTTGCATGCAAAGGTGAAGAAGAACCTCGAGGAAGCTTATGCCAAAGTGGCATCGAAGAAAAACAAGGGGCGCAAGAAGTTGGAATTAAAGAAGGGAGATTGGGCGTGGGTTCACTTCCGAAAGGAGCGATTTCCGAACCAAAGGAAAGGAAAGTTCGCTTCTCGAGGCGATGGTCTACTTCAAGTGCTGAGCAAGATCAACAGCAATGCTAATATGATCGACCTCCCTGGTGAGTATAATGTGTCCAACACCTTTAATGTTGTTGACTTAACTCCTTGTGTTGTAGGCCAAGTGATACGAGGCTTGATGTTGCAATAATTTCTATATTTTTGCCTCGTATTTATGTTTCAACTTGCGATATTTGTTGGTACTTTGGACGGAATTGCTCTTATTTGGTGTGTTTTATATTGTAGGGATTACATTGATGATATGAGCCATATATGGAGCATAATTGATGAAAAACAAGGGTTTTGAAGTCAGAGTAGAAGCCCGAGGGTCGAATGAACCAAGGCATGGAGGAAAAATGATAAAAGAATTGGAGATGCAGTGAATTTGGCATGTTGCGCCGCGCGGGGCATTGCGCTATACGGCGCAACAGGGACGATCTACAGAGAGTTGAGAATATTGGAAAGCCTGCAGAAATTGGCCTATGGCACCGCACTGCGCAATGCACTGTGCGGCGTCGTAGGCTTAAAATCTTGATGTTTTGATTTCGAGTTTATTTTGGATTCCCGACTTGTGTGGATCTATGGGGACGTTATAAAAGGCATTCAACACGTCCAAAACAGAACTTTTGACCTATCTAACATCAAAAGGAGGCAAGGAAGAGAGAAGATCAAGATTCAAGGCTCTACTTCATCCCTCCATCCATATTCTTGTGGTTTTGTATACTTATAGTTATTTCTTGTCTTAGAACATGACTATCAGTGGCTAAATCACCCATTCTAGGGTTGATTGACCCACTCCACATGCTTGTGTGATGATAATTGTTGTGTTAGTAATGAACTTTGTTTATTCTTCCTATCTATGTTGTTTACGAATTATTTGCTATTAATTGGTAGGATCCCCAATTAATTGTGCCCTTTATTCTTGTGATTACTAGGAATATATTCATGAGTTAGGGTTATACACATAGCAATATTTCAACCTAAAACAAAGGCATTCCTTAGGTTGTCAAAACGGTGAATTAGGAATATTGATCCTTACTGTGAACCATAAGTGTAGTCCTCCCTATCTTTATTAGTTAATTGGAATAGTTAATTAATGAAAGTTATGATTACTTAACGGAAATGGGTAGTTGTAAACTTGTAGCACTTGTTCAATAGGAAGAGTTAGGGGAAATTGATATCACAATACTTTAGCACAAGTTAGGAGTTAGGGAAATTAATCCTAGGTTTTTCATCTCTTGAATCAAATCTATCTTTCTACACTTGTTATTTACTTTCTTGTTTAGTAGTTTTAGTATAAAATCAAACCAAAGATATAAACTTGAAGTTGGTTGAGTAGATAATTTAGCTAGATTAACTGCTAGGAGTTGTGTTCTCTATGGAATTCGACCTCGGGACTTTAAGTACCGAGCTATATTTGCCGCGACCGCTTAGTCCCATTTATTGGGCGTAGTTGGCGTGACCAAATTTTGGCGCCGTTTTCGGGGAACACGGTGTATTTCTAGCTGTTAGAATAGCTGAGTTTGTTAGTTTAATTAACTTCGCCTCTGTACTTATTTGTTTACTTTATATAAAAAAAAAATTATGGCATCAGGAAATCACATGTGGCTAGGTGATCATTATTATGGTTGTGCTAATACATCGTTTCCTTCCCCGAGCCCCTATTATGATCGTACTTCTTTCTCTTATGATAATAGCAGGTGTGATGAAGTGGAGGATGATGAGGAAGAGTATGAAGCTCAATTGAAGAAGATCTGGGATAGACGTAGAGCACAACTAAGTTGCATAGAAGCTCAAGTGAATCAGTTGGCTGCATTATTGAGAATTCAACAACCTAGCCAAGAAGACATGGAATTAGAAGAAGAAATCATGGCTATAGTTCAAGATCTAAAAAGTGAATTTTTATTGGTGGAGACAAAAGTTGAAAGCCAACCATTTAGCCATATGGTATGGGAAGATGTCGAAGAGAAGATGTGGTACTAGAGTCAGACACAAAAATTGAATCTGAAATTCTAGTTGACTCTAAGTCGTGCCAAAAAGGGGATGTCAATATAGTGAAGTGCGAGTGAGTTGCACCACATTCTAGACACTTTTCAACACTAGTTTTAGAGGGAGACATGGAAATTGATCCTTTTGAGCCAGTGAAAGAGTTGAAGGATGAGGTGAATGAGGCTTACACTATGGAATTTTCACTATCATCTAGGCAAGATGACAATCCTCGTTTGAAGGCCAAGGCCAAGGACTACCAAATAGTATATTTGGTGCTTGATCAAGAGCATAGCCAACAATTTGAAAATATTCTTGAGTTAGCGGCTACACGCAAAGGGAGACGCTTAGTTTTTGGTATGCTAGAACTTGTGCCACCTCAAGAGCATATAGATAGTTGAGTTACAATTGGGGAGGCGATTCATAAGCTCAAGTTGGAGGAAAAAGTATTGACTTTGGGTTATGTCGTGCCACGACATTAAATAAGGCGCTTCTCGGGAGGCAACCTGTGATTGTAATTGTATACAAATAAAAAAAATTGAGGAAAAAAAAACAAAATAAAAAAATAATATTATCTTTTGAAGGATATTAATTAGTGAGTTTCTTTATTTTGCATGTTTTGACTGGTTTAAAGTCTAAGTGTGGGGTGCTTGCAACCTCATACGATTGGATGAGGATGTCCTGCTTGGAGGAAGTCTGAGTACCTCGTGTCCTAAGGAAGCTCACAATGATGTTCTTCGGGCTTAGAGCCCCAGGGAGTTTCTCTATCATCCTTAGTTTTATTTTTAATGCATTGGGGGCAATGTATGATTTTAAGTGTGGGGTGGGGGATTCTTCTTATTTGTGTTAATAATACCTTTTGGTTTTTTTTTTTTTTTTTTTTGTGCATCGGTTCTTTTCCAAAGGAAGTAGTTTAAACCAGGTAATAGGTAGATTTCTTTTTTAGGATTAGACTTTAGTAATTAGATGGGAGAGTCTTGGCTCCACTTTGACTACTTTTATATAGATACTTGATTTGGGGTATGTGAACTTCATGCATATATTCTATCATAATCTATTTTGCCTTGAGAAACGTTGAGTGTATTATTTGAAGCATGTGATCATGATGTTGACTTTAGACTTACTTGAGAGTTTGCTTGTGTTTGCTTTGTTTAAGAGCGTGAATGGAGCCGTTTTGAGTAGGTTATGTGCCATGTGTGAGTGAGGTTTTGCTTTCTCCATGCTTAATATTTGATGTCTAGAACTTGTCCAGTATGTGCTCAAAGCGAAATAAGAAGTTTGCTCTGTTAGGAAGTGATATAGGCATTCCTTTTATAGCCAATTTATTTGAAGCTTCAGAATTAGTTGTTTACCAGTGAAAATTTGACCTTAAGCTAACCCTTTTGAGCCTGTAGCCTTTCTTTGATAGACATTAGGGTTCCTGTTTCTTGTGCTAAATATCTGTGAGTTTTACTTATGGTGTTATGAGCCTAAAAGGCTAGTTAATGAAATGAGAAAATTGAGGTTGTTGGAGGAAGACAAAAGGTGCTTAGGAGGATGCTATTGGAGGGATTTACTTAAAAAAAAATCTGATGAAAGCTTAGAGTATAGTGCAATAATTGAAAAAAAAACAGTTCGAAAGAAAGAAAGAAAAAAAATAGTCCCTATCATTAGCTCCTACCTTTGCTTAAAGAAAAAGGTTGGTGAAAGTTGACTGTGTGATGGTAAAGAAAGATTGGTTGGGAGGAATAACATTTGAATTAATTGTGGTGTATTAAATTGCTTGGGGTGGTTAGTCACTGTTACCTAAATAGATCCTACCCGTCCCATTGCCTACATTATAACCTAAAGAAGTCCTAATTGATCTTAGCCAAGTAGATGGACATTAGTCGAATCCTACACTAAGGGCAAGCTTATGGTACGTCTTGTGTTGCATGTGAATTCTTTTTTGAGAGCGAGTGCTTCATCTTTATGTGAACTTTTGTTCATGATTCATTCTATTGTGTGAATTTCTTCATTAAACTTTGGATTTATTGTGAGGGCACATGATTTACGGGAAGCTAACTCTTTTATTAGTCTCTTGAATAGAGTGAGTACTTGCATGACTTATTGAGTGAGTTTGGAGTTGATATGGGATTGGGAGGTTGATTTGGTGCACTTAATTGTTTTTAAATATTCTTAGCATGGATATCGTGTGAAGTGGTTTTGATGTGTCTTGAGTTCAAGTTATAAGTTGCTCGAGGACGAGCAAAGATTTAAGTGTGGGGTGTAATCGGAGGCTGAACAGGGCTCAATTTAGAGGACGAAATCTTCTCAAGAAGGAGAGGATAATGCAGCCTGAACACGTGCTGATCAAGTGTCCAATCCACCGAGGCCGATGACACGAAGCCAAGCCAAGCTGTTGCACGGCGCTCACATTCAATTGGCGTGGTCGGGAGAAAGTAACCGTTCCGAAGCTGAGTGGCCGAGCTCAAGAATCGAAGGCTTCATCTATAAACTTGAGCTCGGAGAAGGGAGCGACCGAATCCCAACCGAACACTCAACATCGACGCTGAAGAAGTGAAGCAAACAAACAACAGAAGGGAGAGCGTCTGATGTCAAAATGAGCCGAGTTGAGCAATAGAGCACCGAAGTCGAGAGCTCGAGCTCAAGTGTTCGAAATTCGAGTGTTCTGCTGAAGGAGTGACCGAACACTCAGTTTATTCAGCCCTGCGTGGCTTATTCTTATTGGTCGCCTATGACCAATTACTATTTTGCCCTTAGAATAGTCTATATAAACCTCATTGCATTTCATTTGTGATACCTAGTTGTTGATGAATATTGAGTATAGCTGTTATTGTGTCTCCGTTGGAGCCGAACTCCTTCGTGGGAATTTATAAGAACTTTGTGTCATTCGGTATGAATTGTTTGAACAATCTTCTTCTTTGGTCATTCAATTTGCAAGAAGCATGTGACTTCTTGAGGATTGTTGCTTAGCATTAGGTGCGTCTTTGATTTTTGATTGTTTGGGACCGAAACTAGTTCTTCGGTATCATTCGATTGAAGCTAAGACTTGTCTTGCTTCTATCTTTACTTTTGTTATTTTTTCCGCGTTTCTCCGACAGCTTAGCTTCACCTCCGGTTTAGCTTGCACCACAACCCCATCTCAGATATTAACTCTAAGGCATATTTTATCTGGCACATCAAAACTCCTTCTTTTGTTCTAGCAAATTCAATGCTTAGAAAGAATTTCAACTCCCCAAGGTCTTTCATTTTAAACTTCAACTCCAGGTCATTTTTAGTCTTTAGAATTAAATCTGCATTACTCCCTGTGACCAACAAGTCATCCACATAGATAAGAACAATAATGATGTGATGACCTGATCTTCTGGTAAAAAGAGTGTAATCAAAGTAGTTTTGCTGAAAACCAAGCTGCCTCAGAGCTTCAGTTAACTTCAGATTCCATGGTCTGGGGGCCTGCTTGAGGCCATGCAATGATTTATGGAGTTTTCAGACCATTTTTCCTTGCATATTCTCCCTATGTCTGCAAAGCCTTGAGGAATATCCATGTATACTTCTTCAAACAAATCCCATTGGAGAAAGGCATTATGCACATCCATTTTAAAGATGGGCCAATGCCTTGAGGCTGCAACTGCAAGCAAAGACCTGACTGTTACCATCTTAGCAGCAGGAGAAAATGTCTCCTTATAGTCCAGCCCCTCTATCTGGCTATAGCCTTTTTCCAGTAGCATTGCTTTATACCTTTTAGCTACACCAGAAGTTGTGTATTTGACTTTAAACACCCATTTGCACCCCATGGAGGACTTGCCTGGGGGTAGAGGAACTATGCTCCAGGTATAATTGTCCTCTAACACTTTGATTTCACCCTTCATAGTTGCAACCCATTTAGGATCCTTGCTGGCTATGGCAAAAGAAGAAGGTTCAATGATAGCTGAAAAGGAGGATAAGGCTGCTTAAAACTTAGGTGTGAGAAGATCATATCCAATAAAGTTTGAGATAGGATATGCACAGGAATAAGCTTTCTTGGTATCAGTGACATAGTCTTGAAGGCACACTGGGGCCTGCTTGCCCTTGAAGTATTCCATGGCTGAACTGGCCTAGGTATTTGAGTAGAAGAGGGCTTAGGTATAAGAGCTGACTCAAGCACAAGGGAATCTGAGTGGTTAGTGTCACCTGGATCACTTATATGAGCTGGTGAGCTGGGATTCTTAGGAAGTTCTGTGTATATAGATGGCATGGGAAATTTTTGAAATAGAAGTGGTTTCAGTGTCTTCAAGTGTGTGGAAATGTAAGACAGGAAAGAGAGGTGTCTTAGATACAGACATATGTTTAAAAAGGAAAGATAGTTTCTTTGAAGATAACATCTCCGCTAACCAAAAATTCCTTAGTGTGAAGATCATAGAGTTTATAGCCCTTTTGTGTGAGAGTATAACCTAGAAAAATAGCAGGGGTAGCTCTAGAAGTGAACTTGTCACCCTTCTTAACAGAAGTACTATAGGCCAAACATTCAAAGACCCTCAAATGCTCAAGAGAAGGTTTATACTGAAATAGCTTTTCAAATGGAGATTTGCCCTTAAGATTATTAGAGGGCAACCTGTTAATTATATACAAAGCTGCAAGAGCAAAATCACCCCAGAATCTAAGGGGTACAGGTACAGTTGCCTGAAATCTCAGGGCTCTAGCAGTGTCAAGGATGTACATATGGCTCCTCTCAACCACCCCATTTTGTTGAGGGGTGTAAACACAACAACTCTAGTGAATAATTCCTAAAGAACTAAGAAGACTACCAACTTGTGAGTTAAAAAACTCACACCCATTGTTAGTTCTTAGTATCTTTAATTGAGGTGGAAGATACATTTATCATTTTAAGAAAATCTCGCAGCACCCCTATCACTTCAGTTTTGGAATTCAAGAGAAATATCCAAGTGTACCTTGAAAAGTCATCAACCAATGTGAGAAAATATTTCTTACCATCATAGTTTGGCACTCTATAAGATCCTCATACATCACCATGAAGCAGATGAAAACAAGCATTGGACACAGAAGTACTACATGGAAAGGCTAACCTTGTTTGCTTTGCCAAAGGGCACACAATACAAAATTCAGAACATTGAGAATTCAGATTTTGTATACAATCCAGTTTCTTCAAAGTAGCTACAGGGGCATGTCCTAGTCTTCTATGCCAAAGAAAGTCAGCCTCACTTATTTCACAACCACTTATCTTATTTACTTTCAATGAACTTGCTACAGACATAGACAGATTCCCAATTTTTTGTGGTTGTATATCCTCTTCTCTTAAGACATAGAGTCCAGCTTCAACTCTGCCAATCCCCTTCACCTTCCCACTGCAAAGGTCCTAGAAAATGCAAAATCCAGGATAGAACACCACTGAACAGTTTAGTTCCTTTGTAAGCTTAGAAAACAGATAGTAAATTATATCTGAATTCAGGAACATGTAGCATATTAGTAATCTTATGATCCTGCAGCACATAAGATGACCCTATATGTGTCACTGATGCATACTCTCCAGTAGGTAAGTGAACTTTTCCATCTTTCACTGAGTCAACTCTTCTTGCCTTAACTAACAAATTCAAACTACCAACCATATGATTAGATGCACATATATCTATTATCCATCTTCTACCTCCTACTTTAGATACAAGTGAGGACTTTATACTTGCTGCTTTTGAAGTACTTTCAATATGAGGATCACCTCCAGAGCCCTGACCAATCAGTTGAAGTAGCTGCATGTACTGATTTTGAGTAAAGTTGGGAGCTGGTGCAAATTGTGTAGGTGCAAATTGTGTGCCTTGATATGATTCCTGATAGGTGTTAGGTCCAACATTTCTTCCCCAATTAGGACTTGCAATGTTATCCCAACCTTCATAGGTTCCCCTGATTTCATCTGGTTGATGTACATAATTTGCAGAATTGCCATAACCTACTTGCTTCTTGTTTTTATAATTGTCGGTATTCTTCATGTGCTTAGGATGACCTTCAGAATATCCATTCAACTTGAAGCAATCTTCTCTGAGGCTTCCTTTGCCATTACAATAATCACATTAAAGATGTCCCTTGTTCTGATAATTGTTACTTGATCTCTGATTAGGATAACTAGTTTGATAGTTGTTGAATTTATTGTAAGTTTTGTTTCTTGTGCTTAGTAAGGCAGTTCCTTCAGTAATCTCACTCATATGAGCTGTATGCACTACTTTTCTCTTATTTTCTTCAGATACAATCATAAAAATATGCATGATTAACACCAGGGACTGGTATCATAAGGAGTATCTGGCTCCTTGATTGAGAAAAGGATTCATTAATTCCCATAAGGAACTAAAACAGTCGTCGTTGTTGCAAATGTTCTAGAAAAGGCTTAGCTTCTTCTCCTGACTCCTGTACAAGCAGGTGCAGGGACTAGAACATCATATTCATCACACAGATCTCTTAGCTTAGAGAAATAGGCAGACACATATGCAGTACCCTGAGTTAAGGTAACAATCTCTTTGTGCTGATAGTAAACTCTAGAAGCATCAGCTTTATCAAATCTTTTCTTCAAGTCGGTCCATACTCTATGAACAGTCGTAGCATACACAATACTACTCCATAGATCCTTAGTGACAGTGTTCATTAGCAAAGACAACGCAATGGCATTACCTTTATCCCACTGCCCATGCAGAACATATTCAAAGTTATCTCGTTTACATTTACCATTTATGAACCCTAGCTTTCCCTTAGTCAATAATGCAATTCTCATCGACCTACTCTACAAGGCATAGTTATCTAATCCAGTAAGAACAATAAATATTTGTGAAGCCTGAGGAATCTGAGGGATGTATGTACAAGGAATGATTGTTATCAATTTTGATCCCTACTTCTCCTGCCCTATTCAAAGATTCTCCTTCAATTACCATTGTTGAACAGATTTGAGCTTGAATGAAGACATAAACATATGAAGATTTGAAGATTTAATGACTTGAAGATTTGAGGATATGAAGAAACCCTAGAATTTTCTTGTGAATATCAGATTGTTCAAGGCCAGCAATGGCAACAATTTACACTTTCTAGAAACTTTCGAAAAAAAACGGAACCCGATCGTTTGAGAAGGCTCTGATACCATGTTGATTCCAAGCATCAATGGAAACACATGACAAGAAAATCTAGAGAGATGATCTTATTTAGAAAAAGTCTCAATTTCTGAGATTGTGAAATGAGCATAAGCTCTTACAATGTAACTAACTTCCTATTTAAACTAACTACTAACAGTTAAACTAACTACCAGATTAGTTACAAGTTTTCTATAATTAACTTAACACCTTGCTATTTTCATTTTGTACATATTTACTTCTAACTACTTAACTAGTTACAAATCACAATACAAAAAGATTAGAGAGAATTAGCTGCAATATTAATTATTTTTAACAATTAAGTTCTTGAGAACCTATCAGCATTCATTTTTGGATAGAGTATCGTAGTTGGCTATCTTCTAGAAGTCTGTTGTTTAACTGCAGCACTAAGATAATGACTCATCACATTACGCTACTCTAAAATTCTAGTTTCTCAGACTGCCTAATGTAAATATATGGTTTTTTATTTTCTTGCTAATGAAGACATGACTCTTCTCGCGGAGACACAACTTGAAGAGTTAGAAATCCAAGCAAGCAAGCACAAAAAGGGTGCATAATCAAAAGGTAGAATAGTATCCAAAGAAGCATTTTTATGACCATAATTTGCTAAAGCATCAACAACATTTTCTTTTCGATAGACATACAACACATTTGGTCCTTCCAAATCAATTAGTAAGTACCTACAATCATCCAAATTCCAAAATAGTAGCGTAAGAATCATTGCATCCATTAGGCATATGGCAAAAACTACCTGGGAGTCCATCTGGATCACAAGTAGAAGGAGATTCATCGCTTTTGCTAAACTTGAAGTCCATGTAGCAGGGCAACTAGTTCAGCATGAGTAACAGTAGATATGGTTTCACTTACATTAGTTTTCTTTCTTAGTATCTGCTCATTAGAAATAAAACTTGAAGCTTCTAAATAAAGATTAACATGAAAGGACAAGAGTACGACACCCTTAACTTTGATTTTAGGAAAACTAGCATCTATACAAAGCTCTGAAATAAACATAGAAGAAAAAAATATGAAATATATCTATAAAGAAGTAACTATGAATAGGTTCTCCTATATTTAGTTTGACTCTTCATTTTTTTTTTTTTTTTTGTATACGAAACTAAACTAAGCTAAAGTTTGTAAATTTCTTAAATTTAATTCATACTCAAAACAAAACCAAGCTAAAGAATAAATCATTTTCTACAGTTGATTTGACTCAACTTTCGATTTGACGTGATTTTTCAATTTTCATTCAACATGCATATGAAAATTGCACAAAAATGGTTAAGCAAGTTCAGACTTCCACCAGTGAAATTGTTCGCCTATTCATATGAATCCACAACTACTTCAATCAATGAATCAACTGAAAAAGATACGCAATGCTTTCTAGCGAAACCAATCTTCAGAGCAGCAAATGACGGCTAGACTATAGTTGGAGCGTTCACTTATATTCCTTCAGCTACCACATTGGCCACACAGAGCATCGGTAAAAACTTACACACACTTGATATATATGCCTCACCAAACAATTTAATCGCAACAGTTAAAGCAACAAAAGACATATCACTTAACTCAAGTGAATAAAACAAAAAGTGTATGTCACCTCAGGATTACTACATCAAGGTCAAAATTTCTCTAAAGGAAATACTACATCTTACACGTGAAAACAAACCTCAGAAATGCTGCATGCCTAATGTACAGTGAAACATAATTCCAACAGGAGAACATCTTTGTCGTTCCCTTCATTTGTATTGGAAAATGACTAGAGCGGTATCCGCTTTGGAGGCCAATCTTGCAATAGCTTTGACAAAGGTGACAGCTATCTAAAACCCTATTATGCAGAGTCTTCATGGTCAATGACTCAATGTTTCCTGGTCATTTGTGTGTTTCCTCTGAAGTATTAAATACGGTACAATAGCCATCAAAGTAAACCTTCTTAGGGATAAAATTTCTGAAGATGGCTCCAAGTGGGAAGCTACATTAAAATTCAACGTTCATGATCAAGCCCATAGAAGCCCATCATATCCAAATTCTGAATTAGAAACTGGGCTATCACCATACTCGTGTAGATGGGTTGATTCATTTGGTCCCACGGAATCAATATATGGTTCCAAAAGATCTGACGATCGTTCAGCTGGAATGCCATAGTCTTTAAGAATACTACCTGATGCAGACAAGGCTGCTTCCCTTTCTAGAACAACGAGAAAGTTGTCTTCAAATTCGAGCACTAGATATTTATCGTTGCAAGCTGCGTGAATAGACAAATATGAGCATTGCAACTGCTCAGGTAAAAGTAACAAAGCTCAAATGATTCTCCTGTACCAACACTTACAATCCACTAGATGTGCCAGATGGTGAATGTTCTTAATTCGAGTGCCATTCAGTTTCAAGATCTGCCAAGTAATTGCAATTTGAGATTCTTTCAAGAAATATAAATGACAACGAAGAACTTTGATGTACACACCAATTATTCTTCATGACCCAACTAGAAAGGATTATACAAAATCTGAAGTGTATATAAATAACTTGCCTGCTCATTGCTTATATCCTCGTACCCAATATTCACTTCATTTGCCAAGACCTACAAGTAGAATAAACCATCAGTAATATAGCCATTCCTTTCTTAGATTAAACCCGCCAGTGTGATAAAAGAGGCAGCATAGGGTAAACTAGTGATGAACTACACCAAAACCTATTTACCCATTTTTCCACTTCTATGACATGATACTTTTCCCAAAGGTTCAGTTTCCCTTGCTCCTGTGCGCCCCCAACTCTGGCCTGAGGCTGGGCGTATCCAAGCTTTTCAAGTCCAAGAAAATACAAGTGGCTCTCTCTCTTTATTTTTTCTTTTTCTTTTTGTGACAGTGTAGCTGCAAATTATTGTTGAAA
Organism: Petunia axillaris subsp. axillaris; assembly: GCA_029990575.1. Classification (NCBI taxonomy): domain Eukaryota; kingdom Viridiplantae; phylum Streptophyta; class Magnoliopsida; order Solanales; family Solanaceae; genus Petunia; species Petunia axillaris. Next base: position 14,474,484 of record JARKNS010000006.1, read on the forward strand.
GAAATTTTCTGTTTTTCTTTTCCTAATTGTAGCTTCTTTCTAAATTCTGTTTACATACCTGAGATAGTACAACAATCTGTTCTCCTTCGAACTTTGCCGAAGAGTATCGAGCCTTTGTCAATAGTTTTAGCTGACAAAATTCATCGAAACCAGTTAATTTCAATCGCAGGAGAATGCTAGTAATCTTGTAAGAAATCATCCATTTGTTAGACTCACCCCTACGCTATCTTCACATTCTCCCCTGACAAACAAAAGATGAACAATTTCTTTCAGGGCTGAGGATCGCTACACCAGAATCAACTTGAGAGAGAACAGAATACTGCCATTAAGAAAATACAAGATATCTAGTTAAACTCACTCTATTAAGGGTTCGGATAGAGGTGTAAAAACCAAGCCGGCAACTATTAGGTATGAAGGCTGTCCGCCTTCTATATGATAAGGAACCTTCAGAAGCAAGCAACAGTTTAATCAATTATACCAACAATCAAGTAATTATGTCAACAAAGAAGCTAAGAACCACAGCTAACATACCAAATGCACACGCGGCTTCAAAACTGCTTGAGCTTTCATGAGTTCCCCAGCTCTAATAATACCAAGCTCGGCTACATCACCAGTGAACCTGAAGAGGACGAAGCCTTTGTGCAACATATAAACAAGAATTTGCGCCAACTTTACAATAAGGGAGCAATATGGCTAGGGAGAATGGGGTAGCCAAAAATTTGATGCTAGCGTTCAGTGGCTTACTAGCATGACCAATATTCACTTCAAAGTCACCAAGGATATAGAAAAGGAGCAAATAATTTACAATTTCACCATGATTGTATACATAGCCATAATGATCCCACTAGCCAAAGAAAATCCAAATGAAGAATAAAACAGGGCCACATCTAACTAGTCTTTTGCAAATTGGATTGCCACTTAACAAGCAGTTCCAAAGGTAGCCATTCAAAATGAATATGAAGTGGATAATTTTTGTCAGCACAGTATTGTACATAAATGCAAATCTAATTTCTGTGGAGGTAAATAGGCTTTACTTTTGACTGATGAGATAGCGAAATGCAATGCGTTCACTTGATCGAAATGGCACTGTCCCTTCACAGCCAACACGAACACCATCAAAGCTAACAATCACGTCTCCCTGAAACAGATGAACCACGTATTATCTGATATTACCAAAATAACATCCTAGGATAATGGAGAAAAGATTAAAAAATGGTAATGGAAAAATTAAACCTTCCAAAGAGACATGAATACCGATGCTAATTAGGTAAGGCTAATTAAAGAAGATTCATTATGCTCTTCTTGTCCAAGTCAACAAGCTGGTCCAAGGACAGTACCTCTATCCTCCTATTATCGTTGGCAGTACATCTATCCTATTGCAACACGATCCGCAAACTCAGAAAGGATACTCATGTCTCATCGCTTATTCGTTTTTTCTTTTTTATATATCGTATTAAGTAAGAGGATTTCACTAAATAGCATCCAGGGGATGCAAAAGTTACAAAAGAGAGCTCCAGTACCTGGTGCAGCTGGACAGAATCTAAGGCGCTGACAAAATCAAGAAGTTGAACATTGTCTACATTTTGTAAATTACTCCAGCAAAAAATGTTTAAAAGACACCTAACTTTAGAGAGTTATTAGGAGATGAAATTCCATCAGAACATAATGATTCTTCCTTGTCCAACTTTCCAAAGTCCCCAACTTGCATAGGCATCTTTTATGTTGAATGGAATCATGCAATGTGTTGTGTGTTGAGTTATAATTAAATAATAAAAGTGTACCACATCTAACCAGCTTAAGCTTTTAGATGAGATGGTCACACAATTCAACATGGTATCAGAGCAGGCATAAGTCCTGGGTTCAAATCTCGCCGCCACCCAATATTAAAAAGAATTTCCACGTGCTTGGCTCATGACAAAAAGAATCAAGCCCGCACGTGAGGGGGCGTGTTGAGTTATAATTAAATAATAAAAGTGTACCACATCTAACCAGCTTAAGCTTTTAGATGAGATGGTCACACAATTCAACACAATGAACCCCGTAAAACAACACAAACAGATTCCAATTGTCTCTTGCAATGCTGAGAAAAAGATGGCAGACAGTTTCATAATGATTCTGGCACATGTAGCATTGTGTCTTGTGTCAGGTAGGCATCCAATATTGCTGTCCGGGTGAAATAAGCAACTTTAGGAGGGATTTTTTCTTTCCAGATTAACTACCAAGGCCAATATTCTGACATTCAATTCCTCAGGAGAGAGTATGTCTGCTAGCTTTCAGTAAATATACCATTCTTCGCACCGTACCAAATTAGCTTGTCCCTCTGGTGCACATCCACTTCGACCACCTCCAAGTACTCGAGTAAGACTGAGAAGATTGCTTGATTTCCAGTCTTGAGGGTTCCTTCTCAGGACAACATTCCAATAGCTGCACTGTACATTGTTTGACAATAGCATTGCAAAATTTAGCAATGCGATAGAAGTCTGGATAAGTGATTTTCAAGGAAGAGTTGCATATCCAATTGCCACTCCAGAAGCTAGTGTATTCTCCATGTTCTACTCTCAAGGTGGTGTTTGAGTAGAACTCCTCCCACAAATTACTATGTTATTTCATAGAATGACATCATATGGAGTTGAACAATGTTTGGTACACCAGCCATTGCTCACCAAATTTAGCTCTAATGATTTGTCTCCGAGATGGATCCTCTCCAGTGCCGTACCTCCAAAGCCACATCATCAGCATGCATCTATTTCGAATGTTCTGATTTCTAACTCCAAGACCTCCTTGTAGTTCAGGCAACATGGCTACCTCCCATTTTACTAGATGGTATTTATGCTGCGAGCAATTCCGTTTTCACAGAAAATTTTCTCCTAAATCTGCCTAGCTGCTTCGGCACTTTGCAAGGAAGGGGGAGGAGTGACATAAAGTATGTGAGAATACTGTCCGGTACACTGTTGAATAATTTAGTCTGCATCCCACCTCATAGCTCTTGCCAAGTATCAAACCTTTTCTCAAATGTTTCTATGACTCCATTCCATGTTATCTGTTGATTTGTGCTTCGCACCAAAGCGGAGACCCAGATATGTTCAAGGGAAATAGCCAATGTTACAGCCTAGTACAGCCACAAGTTCATTCAGATTTTGCACTTCATTGACTGGAAAATGTGCCCTTGCTCATGTTTATGTGTAGTCCAGAAACTGCCGCGAAAATGAAGAGGATGATATTTAGGTATACCATTTGAGATTTATCAGCCTCACAATATATTAATGTGTCGTCATCATAGAAGAGATGTGATATTGTGACTATATCTGCTGCTTTATTGCCTAAACGGAAGCCCTTGAGCCATTTCCCTTGCACTTAGCAAGAAGCATGCTTAAACCTCGGATGGCTATTATAAATATGAACGGAGTGAGGGGATCCCCTTGCCTGAGAAACCTCTGTGGTGAAAAAGGTTCAACTGGGCCCCATAACCAAAATAGAGTATTTTACTGTGAAGATGCATAATAGCATTCATTTTAGCAATTTTTCTCCAAAGCCCATTTTACAAAGAACAACCAAAAGAAATTCCCAATTAAGACGATCAAAGGCTTCTCAATGTCCAATTTACATATAAGGCAAGCCTCACTATTTCTCCGGTCAATGAGTTCATTAGCAATTAGAACCGTGTCTGTGATTTGTCTTCCTTGAATAAATGCATTCTGGTAGTCCATGAAGATTGGAGGAACTTAAATCAGAAGAATACCTTTCGCTTCTTAGCAGAAAAGACAAGAAAATAGGAAAGAAATCCCAATAAGGAAAGCCATTAGCCAGCAGGCAAGTAAGCGAGAGCTGGTGTCTGCTAATTCAAAAATGTCAGCTATTGCCCTTGGGCTTGATCATATTGATAGTTCATTTTGTCAGTTTTTGAATATGCCGCACCTAGCAATTCGAGGAGTTGGCCAGATACAGGCGAAGCCCTGCCTCGAAAAAGTCGGGACTTTCAAACAGATTCTAGTAGCCAACCCATCACTTTTTGCAGATTCCTCGGTTGTCGGAAGCTCTGGTTCGATCAGGATCAGGATCAGGAGTCCCATTCACATTCATTTAGGCGAAAAACTCTCTGGTTCCATTCTTCACCAAATCATCAAGTGATTAGCCAGCTGAATCCACTTTTCCGTCCAATGATCCTCACCCTAGGACTTACTCTATTCAACCTGCCTTGTTGTTGAGTATCTTTTTTAATCTCTGCCAGCAAATTTGCTACTATCTTGCAGACACAACCAATAAGGCTCATGGGTCTATAATCTTTTAATTCCATAGCACCTTTTTTTGGGACTAAAGTAATGAATTTACGGGCATTATAGAGAAAATCATAGTTTGCATATCTTTTCTATGTACCTCTTGCATGTGGAGCTACCTTCTGTCAATATAATATCATTTACTTCTTTTGGAAAGGTAAAAGTTGTAATTATATTGGGAGAACGCTCGTATACAAAGAATATTACAAAAAGTAGAGAGCCCAAATAGATATGGTTCTCTGCAAAGGGCACTCAACCTTCTATACAGCTAGGAACTTCATAAGTGCAGCAAAAACTAATAAACTCAACTCCTTTTCCCTGCACGCTGCCCCGACCATAACAAAGTTAGCACCCTCCCTCTCCCCCCTCCCCCCCCACACAAAAATACCAATGGCGTCACCCACTCTGCCAAAGACAACGACAACTCCTCTCGGAACCTCTATTTGGAGCCCTCCCATGACAGTCTGTATAGTCCTCCAAATTTTCTTTCATTCCCCAATTCACAACATTGCATTCATTATGACTTCCATTTAGTTTTGTAAAATCACAATGTGTCCGCACTCGATTCTTTGACATCTGTCGTGATGATGGCTTTTTTTGTTTTTTGTGTCATTCATCCTCTTTACATTCCGGAAGTTATCTTATATCCATGGGCAAATCCTTTACCCTTGCAACAACACCGCTCTCACCCTTCACCTGTCTCCTCCCTTTTGACCCATATCTCCTTTCATACACCACATTCTTGCCCCATCCTAAAGAAAACAGATATCGACTTGATCAAGCTAATTGACAAAAATGAATGTAAAAGCAGCCAAGTAACATAGACAGTGTCATACTACGATTTTATGCCAAAAATGGTTTGAGGCTTTTAATATAAGCAATTACTTTCAGCGATCTTCTCATGAAAAACAATTTTATTTTACTCTTTTCAGTTACACATCAATCTCTCTCTTCCCATTGAAAACATTTCCTATTCTTAGGGTCCTTCCATCCATAAACACTTTCAAGTTTTGAGGATGTTAATAAGTAATTAATAAGTAAAACAGAATGCAGTAGTAAGCTCAAATGTCTTAGAACGGAATCATGCGTAATAGCAAAATTTCTAGAAGTCAGAAAATGCTCACGAACAATAATAAATGGATAGTACCTCTTTCAAGACATTGCTAACATCAGAAGTAGACTCGACTTTCCGCACAAGTACACCCTGCAAACAAATTACCCAGAATGTATTAAAAAAGGACATCTAGAGATTGGCTATTAGCGTTAGCTTACAAAATATATCAGTAAACACTATACTAGGGACATCTGCACTAGTATCCATCCTCTCCCTAGCATTAACAAAGATGTTTGAGGACATCTACAGTAGAACTGGGAAACAAGAACAGACGAACAGCAGAATAATAAAGAAAAAAGGTTTCATTTGGTTAAATACGGGAATGCTCTCTCCTTCTATACCACCCCCCCCCCCCCCCCCAAACCCTAACAAAAAGACAATTACTACCAAAAGAGTGAGGAACTCCACAAAGAAATAAATCTGTTAAAAAGAGCTAATGCAACTCAGATGGACCTCTTCATATATCTAGGTACTAAACCAGACCTCATTCGAAGACACTTTCAAGCAGGCACGTAGTGCTGGATTCTCCAATTTTTGCAACAATACCCCAAGGCAAGGAAAACCTGAAAAATCAGAATACTGTTAGATATGCTGTTGAATACCTATGGAGCACTGGTAGTTGTGCAACGCATAAGAATGGGACAAAGGAATTAGATGATCATTGTGCTGTCTGTTCTGCAGCTTTAGGAAAGCGAAAAGAGTTTTCATGGGGTGAAGGGAGTTATGAAAATTCTGTAAAGATGTAGCTGAAATTAACTAAAGGGGTGATCTCTCCTTTTTTTTTTTTTTTTCCTTTTTCTGGTTAACTAGATTGATGGCTAGGAGATAATCTTCAAACTTTGATAAATGTCTTTTCTAAAATAGTGGAGAAAAAATTAGGCATCACATGAACGAACGAATGCTCTACAGTGAAAAATAAAAATCAACAAATTGGTAAATAGGATGGAATTTGCCAATATAAATGAAAGTTGCACGTTAAAACTTCAGCCTATGTTTGACACAATTATTGAAACAGGCAGACAATCAATAGGAACCATAAGAACGGGCAATGATTATGTAATACTAGTGCCTATACTTCATCAACTGAAAAAAAAGTAATTCTATAACTAGTACCTAGATTATATTGAGGGGTCACAGAACTACATAATAGACCAATTGACTTTTGTATTCAAGCTTTAAGGGCAGTAAACATAATAAAGGAAGTCAATTTTCATAATAAAGGCATTGGGGTATAATGGCCCACGTGCACCGTTCTCTCGCAGAATTGAATCTCAAACTGTGACCCTTTATTTATCACATTCTAAATACTCGCGGGAGGTCAAATCACTTAATTTTCGGTGTGCATATGGACACAATTCTACTATCTTTTTAGCAGAAAATATAAATACTACGAAACTACAGAAAAAAAAAATAAAGAATAATGAATCACAATCTTTATAGTTATAAACTTATAAATATTTAAGAATATAGAACATCTTAGTATTATAAAAAAACTCTTTGCGTGTATATAAAAAGGGACGCATGGAGTACCAACTTTTGAAATTATTTAGAAAATAACTTCATAAACCCACCCTTGTTTTCTTGCAAACCAATAACCATCAGCGCTTGCTGTCAGGAAACGCGCAGGGCTCAGAAATGAAATACTTTTGCCCTCTCGTTTGCAACCTATCCATAAAGACAGGCTGCCAATAACCATAAAGATAATGATTCTCACACAGGAGTAGAGAAGCAGCTGCTGCAACCGACAAGTTGGTTAAGTTTCAAAATAAGCTTCTAGCTAGAGTTTGGAACTGGGCATGTCTGTAAACATGCAACTCAAAAGTGTTTAAAAGTGGATCTTGGGTCTAACTAAACCCCAAAAGCTACCACATGGCTCAAGCCCAAAATCTAGCTCATGAGGTAAGAACTGTCCAAGCCACTATATGAGGAGACAATGCATTCTGTTAATCAACGTGGGACACTCTAACACCCTCCCACACGCCCAAGGCTAGACATTTGGAGCATAAACAATATAACATGGGCCCAACAATTGGTAAACCAAGAATATGGATAACTCGGGCTCTAATACCATTTAAAGAAAATGGACTTTGGGCTTAATTCAACTGCACAGCTAGCTCATGAAGTGAGGAATGCCCAAAAGTTTAACAAAATAATAAACCATTCGCTCAATCAATGTGCGGACACTCTAAGAAAAAAGAATAACGAGTATAATCATCATTTGCAGGTTCTGAATAGGTTATTTTTTTCATTCCAAATATCCATCGAATTTCAGATATTTGCGTTGGACACATGTAAAAATCACAGGATGCAAAGCCAAGCGGATTGAATTGAAGATTCTTTCCTTGTCATTCACCCCGTGGTCAATAGGTGTCATTTGAAAATCAAAATTCTTGTCTACCAAACTGAATTAGAAAATGGAAACGAGACAGTGTTTGCAGAGTCCTGGACATTTAGGTAGTTTCCCAACATAGAATCTCAAGAAAACATACTTTCACAAAAGAGGGAGAGAAACTCACCACTGTACTTCCCGTTCCTTTCATAGTCCTCCAGAAAATGAGACACTACCGTAGTTGGGATAACATAACCAATATTTTCAGTCTCATCTGACCTGTAAACCTAAAGGACTTGTCTTGTGAAACCATAAACCTAAAGAAAACACAAACTTGAACAAGAACCCCATATAAAACGTGAGAATTCAGAAAGACTCATCGAAATGTCAAACATAGTGAAATGAACCAGCATGATGATAACCATGTTTTTTGACGAAAACGCACAAGATAAATGATTGTGTGTTGATCAAATGGCAGACTGCTGTTTGGTTTCAGGAAATTTGAACTCTTAAAGTAGAAACTGTATCGAGTAAAGATTCAAATAAGCAAAAAATATTAGAAGTAATATGTGGTATTATTGATGAGGCCATATGGCTTCAGAACCAATTAAAATTCCAATTTCATCATTGGTAGTATTTTTATTGTCTGCCTTGAGGCAAGGTTTCAGGCAAGCTTCAAAAATTCCTCCTAATCAAGGACGATAACAATAACGGAAGAACGAAGAACTAGTGCAGTTAAGTAGTTAGAAACCATTTGAAACTTGAAATGCAAAAGGTGCACTACGATTTCAATAAAGACATCATCTTTTATAGACCAAATGGTAAATCCAAAAGAAGCCAGAATCTAGTAACATGCAAAAGCATTATTGAATTCCGACAATTACCTGAAATGCCACCCCTATGCACTCTCCATCGTCATTGAATGCAGGGCCCCCACTATTACCTAACATAGTTTCTATTAGTAGCAGAAACAACTATGAAGCAAGAAAGCAAAACCTGTTCTCCTCGTATAAGCGTATGTATGAAGTTATAAAAACAAGTTAGATTTTCTCTTCTTATTTTCGCTTTTTTTTTTTTTTAAATAAGGGTAGATTAATAGGAGCAAATATATTGGACATGCTTATTGTATAAAGCAACAGTCCCATCATCGATGCCAATATTTACCTGGATTTATTGCTGCATCTATTTGAATGCCCAGTAGCTCCGATGATCCATGAGCATATGATGTGACCTAATGACGAAGAGCAATATATGAGTCGGCACTTAGCACTAGTATTCGACATTTAGGAGAACAAAATAGTACAGTGTCATATTTATCAGTAGGAGTAAAAAGGAAGATTGTCTTATTCACCACCATGTTAAATTGCTGGAGGTCATTAAAGGATTGTCATTTCGCCACTTACTAGGAAAGCAATAGAGGTTTTTTGACATTTTATTTTAGGATGAGGAACCTGATTTATAGTCGAAGAACTGCCTTAGGCATAGTTCTAGTTCTGGAAGAAGAAGCAACAATTTGTCTCTTTATTGCTGCTATACCATGGCAGAAATAAACATTCGTGAAAATTGTATTGTTTATGGAGGTTCCTACAGTAATATTTCACAATTCACAGTTAATCAAACTAGAGAAATAGAAACACATGAAATGGTGTACCCAGAAAATGACAAATCAGCAGTACTGGTTGACATAGCAATACGAACTTTTAATGAAGATGAAGAGATCCAGTCACTGCAGCAGCACAAATAAATTCATGAAACATCAAACAGCACAAACATACCTCAATTCTTGAGACCACCCCTTTGGTCACAGAAATAGTATCTCCTCCTAGTGGATAACCTACAACAGTTACAGCATCCTGCAAGTCAGAAGTAACTTCCACCTTAAGAATAATACCTATATATATTGCAACAGAACTGAATAGATCTAAGGTATTAAATAAGAAGTCGAGATTTCATCCGAGCTGCTAATGAGATGTTAACTTAAAAGAAGAAAATAGTTTGACAAACTTCAAATAACAGATTGATTTTTTTGTGTGTGTGTGTAAGTGTGTGCGCGCGCGCCAGAATGTAGCTATTCTCAAAAGTTCAGCAAGTCCTCCGAGAAAATATTCCCCAAATTTCATGTAAATTTACTATTAATACTGCTTACAGAATAATTACATCCAAGGAAAAATTAAGCAGCAACTATTTAACTATTTATTCTTCAATTGAAGCCTAACATTATACCAAACTTTTGGCATAAATAAGACATACAGAATCATTAGTATCAGAAAAAATCTCAAACAAATGATAGGGCATCAGCAAATCCAAGATATATTCCTCCAAAATTAAGTGTGGTTGACAAACGTTGTATATGACAAAACTGACATAATTGAGAAAGCAATTCTTCCAAAAGATGTGCATATATTTGGCACTAGAACTGATCTATACTGATGAATGTGAGACGCACCTGCAGACGAGGCAAGTGTCCAAAGCGGAGGGGCTCAGCTCCTTCCCAGAAGTCCTTGCTTTCCACAGTTAGCAAAGCTATATCACACTCCACTCCTCTAGCTAGAACCTGCATTTAATAGATTGTGAAACTAGGCACCAAAAACCAATGACATTTTAGCACTTACGACGCCACTTTTCATCTAAGAACACCAATCTTTCCGATGGATCTGGCCTCTATGTAATCATCTCTCACTTAGCATCCAGGTTTCAATATCAAAAAGGAGATCTTGTTAAAAGTGATCCTGGAACAAAAGCCAATTACATTATAGAAGTAGCACTTTAAACACTGCTCATCTATATAAACTACTCCCTTCGTCCCATTTTGCTGTTGCTTTAGCTCTCCACACCCATTAAGAAAAATAATAAATACAAGTATAGTTTACTATGTTAGTCCTATTAAATGCTTTTTGGGGATTGAGCAATATTAAAAAGAACTACTCCTACTTTAAGTATCAAGGGTATCGCTGGAAGCTATCAACCATGTTAGTCTCTCGGGACAATTTTTTTGAGCTAAAGAGACAGCAAAAATGGGATAGAGAGAGATATTTATTTCTGCGATCTGGTCCAAGCCTAATCATTCTCAACATCATAAAAGAGATCTTGTTAAAGGATACTCGTGGCATCCTCTTGTTAGCATCTCTCTTTGGTTTGGCCAAAGCTAGCGTCTTCCGATCACGCCTAAAGCTCAGGGACGGTCTCAACTACGACACCTTGACACACCATAATGTGTACAGTCAAACAATAGACAAGTAAATTAAGCTTGTGACTAAACCACATTGAAAATGAAAAGAGCAAAACAAATCCATTTGATACCAACTTTTAGATCAGTATGGCTAATTAAAAACTCTGTTGCTTTAGATTATAACTATACCAGTCCCTGGAACTGCACCACTTCATCTAGGCATTGATAAAAAGAAAAATCGATTGTTATTGATCAAAGAGCTTGATTGAAGCTCCACAAGTTTATTTACAGAACTAAACAAGCCAAACTTTCATTCTTTACTAACATCTTACTTTCAATAAGCATAAAATTTCCATCTTATAGATGTAACCATAATACCACATGTAATTAGTGCTCTTTGACGGAATTAGCTGGAAGCTCCATCTAAGAGGTAACAGACATTATCAACTAATTAAAATAACCCAAGGAGCCCATCATAATCGAGTTAATTGGGTAGGGTCAATCTCCGCTTATCAGACCCCAAGTGGAATGTTTTGGTTCAGATCAGCAAGCAGCTAAGCTGGGTATATTTTATCTACCTCACCCAAGTTTGCATCCTTAAGACTTCTACCCCATAAGAAAAGATTTACAAGAAGACTCCCAGGTAATATAGGCGTTCACCAGTTATCGCGAAAAGCATACCTTGGCGACATATTTAGTGTCATCTCCCCTTCTCTTCACTTTAACCTGCCACCAAAAGGACACATTAGCTAAAAATGCATGTTAACTCTGCATATACTACCAAAATAATAACTATGTGGGTAAGAAAAACCATCTTCACTTGCATGAGGTCTCCACCACATATGACTAGCAAGTTAGATGCTTGAGAATAGTTAGTAACAAAAGTAGGCCTTGCAAATGGACCTTGTTATCTAGTAAAAAAACTATGGATGGACTACATTGCAAAAGGGATGGATTTTGAGATGGTGATGTGGATTAGGTTGGATGAAGTTTTCTGGGTTAGATAACCAAAATGTGAGCTTTAAGTTTCTTTAGAGCCAAATTAGAATTCTCTAGGACTTTGCACATTGCCTCAACTTTCTTTTCAAGTCTACTTCCTTTAGCATATGAGTAATCCCCACTCCCCTATCGCTGTAACTACAAAGAAAAGTGCATACAATTTTTCATTTAGCATACTGTTTTCATGCATTAAGATTTTCTTTGCAGCAAATTTTCAACAGATTCCCACGATGAAAAACTGTGACAAAGTTCAAAAACCTAGAAGAATGTAATCATAAAATTTAACAAAAACAGAATAACTATGATTTACTGGTCCTGATATTCAATCCACATTACACCGTTTGCTTTAGCTTAAGGGCTTTCTATTATTTATTAAATAAATGAGTTTTATACAAAAAATTCATAGTAGACCATTATGAAAAAAGATTCTTATTCTAATAGAACCAGATTGACAAAAATTCAGGTTCTTTTTTTCATTCAAAGAAGAAAAGAAAAAATGTAAACAGGCACATAGAAGAGTCACTTAATAGAAAGATTGTCAAACATAGAAAAGGAAAACTGCAAAATACCTGGGTGGCATGTTCAACACAATGCGCATTTGTCAAGAGTTTCCCATCACCAATCATGAAAGCACTGTACAAAGTAAACAACAGTCAGAATTGTAGACACTCTCCTCTCTCCCAAAAGGTGTAACACACAAGACATATAACAGGAATTATTTTACAGTTTCCTCATAAGCAATTTCTTTTGTTTTTTTCTTTCTTTTTTTTTTTCTTTTTTTTTTTTTTTTTGTGGAGAATGGTAACAAACAATTCCTCATAAGCAGTGAAACATCATGAAACCAACTTAATTGCATGTCCCACAGTTAGCATTTCTAGTAACCATTAGTTAATAATTTTTAAAGATATTTACTAGAGATTCTCAACTACCAGAGAGAAAACTTGCACGCATTGTCAAATGTATCAATAATAAACCATGATAAATAATATACACCTGATACATTTAAGCATCACTATTAAGGTTCATAGAAGGTAAGATCATTAAAATATGTGCTTTCACATCTTTCTTTTTCTTTTTCTGCACTAAGTAAATTTATTAATATGAAGGAGATTATTTGCATACATACTGTATTCAGAAGTAGATATTATCATACAAAAGTAATATTCTTTACAAAACATGATTCTTAACAAAGAGCACCCAATCTTTTACACGAATTGGCATCTGATAGGTGCTCCAACAGCTCACAAATAACAGAAATGCACATGATTGTTCCCATCACCAGTAGAAACACATAAACTTTATCGGATAAGTAACATGGAAGCCCTCATCTATACAAAAGTATTTTCGACCCCTTAAAACAATTAGCATATGTAAATTATTTCTACTGAAATTCTTTTTAAGGGTCATCCTACTATGACATGCAATATGCTAAGAAAAACTTCAGTTAATGGCTTAATGCTTCAATAGTACAAACTCCCTCCTCCCAAATTCATATGACAAGATTTCATTTTGGGCTCTAATTAATGTTTGACATCATTCGAGTAATAATACCATGTTATACAAGCAGCACAACAGAATTTAAAATCATTTAACTCTAAATATATATATTCAACTTAATGTAGACTTTTCATTATCAACTAGCTTTCAACTTAGTCTATAGTTTCTTCTACGACCACTAACATAACAGTAAAGTTGAATTAATATTTTTTAAATCTGCAATGGAAATGTGCAACCACATAATAAGTATCATGTAGAGCAATGTCTAGCCCAGAATTAGCCAGAACTATTCCAGTGAGTCCTCCTATGGTGAACAAAAAGATGAACCCTACAGCAAATAACATGGGTGTTTTGTATTGTATTGAACCCTAGTCTTACTCGCTCTTACCTCCCTGCCTGTTTTCCTTTCTTTCTTTTTTGTTTCATATCTATAGTTTAGGATATAAAAGCAGACGGTCTCGTATATGAAGTCAAACACTTCCATATATGTATATATATTGGGACGGAGAATATAATTCTCTTGAGATTATTTGCTATTATAAAGTCAATGCACAAATCTGTATATATGCTTAGATCTTTCAATAGGCACAACATTTTTACGCACCAATCCGCCAGGAAATATTCCTTTCTTGGTATAATTGGCAATGCAATGAGAACTAAATGCCTTTTACCCAATTGACAACCACTCTTTGCAGGGAATTTCACTTTTACTCACAACATTTAAGAAAGTAATAAAGTTGAGAGAGAGCTGGAAATGCATGCCTTCCAGTACTTGCAAACTGTCTTTGTTTCTGCCAAGGGAGGGAATAATCGGGTGCGGTGTGTGTACAGAAAACCTAGAGATAAACATAATGGAGAAGGAGAAAGTGAGTCCATTACATTATAACACTATCAAAATCAAGACAATGATGCAAAATCAAACTGCACGTGCAGATATACGTGATATGATTAATATGTTGATATACCCAGTGATACTAAAAAGGAAACTTGACTGACGATTATTGCTTATGGAGGTCGAGGTCATTCTAAGGCCGTATAACAACATAAGTATATTGAAGTCAGCAGTTAATTCCCCGTGGCACATTTGCATATTTTTCCAACTGGAAGAACTAAACCATTTAGCAGAACTAAGTTTGTTCTAGAGACGCACTGAATTTAAAATAAATGTATATATACATATTATTCTAGGGAGGCACAAGACCGTATTTCTCTAAAGGCAGAGAAACCTATTCCAGCCCAAGCATTGTCACAAGCTTATGTCAAGTTACGCCCAGCCAAATCGAGTAACGTCTCATCTCGGGCAGCAAATGATCCCCAACAAGAATTTTACCCAATTATTTATCATAAAATTTAATTACCATACCAGTAAATATTCGTCCAACTTTCATATAAAAATACCTTATCAGAATGACACAAGCTAGTCTATTAATGAATACATGTAATATGCTAAAAAAGCAAATGACTATGAGCATAATAGCAACTAAATAGCTACAAAGTAGTCTTAATATATTTATCATTATAAGCTTATAACCTTCGTAGCAAGAGTTATCAAAAGATACAAAAAAAGGGGCACCAACAGCTTTTTATTGAGGCTAGCATACAATATTTGATCACGTTATGTGGTCTTTCATGTGTATAACAATATATGGCTTAAGGTATCAGATAACCGGGAATTTATTCTCAACTGTAAACACAGTAGAGAAGAGATCAGAAAGCAAAGATGATTTGGGATCAACAGTTTGCTACAGGTTTTGTAGTAAGGGTCAGTAGAGAATGTCAGTAGGAGCTAAAGGTTCAACTCTCCACTAGTTATAATTCAAGAAAGAGCAAACTTGGGTATTATTCAGTTAAAAAAGCTAGCAAATTGAAAAGAGATATTGAGCATCAAGGATAAGGCCTCCAAAAAAGATGAGATAATCAAAACATCACTGTGTTAACCGCATAGTTACCTTCACAACAGCATCAAGGGAAGCTGCATCCTGGATGCTACCAGTTTCAACCTGGAAAAGGAAATTAAACTCAGATACAGTGGTAAAAAACAACTGAACAGAAGATGAACTTCTTTTTGGGACATGATAAAGTGAAAGAACTTACCAGCACCAAACTAATATAACTCAATGAGACAACTATAAAGGACCAAATAAACAGGTGAAATGAGCCTAAATAGAAAGAACATAGAAGTATCAAAAGTCCAGACAAACTTTGATCCTCTCCATGATAACAGCCCAACCTCTGGAAAAACCAACCATAGCTATATTGCTGCTAGCACAGCAAAATACAGCGAGAAAACGCACAAGCATTAGATTAGAAGAAAATGCAGATGGCATCGAAACCAGGCAAATTAATTACTCTTAGCGGCAGATCAGGAAATCACCATGTGATAAAAATTGGCAGAACCAAGAGATGCGAAAAATAATAAGGCTTTTCAGATTCTCAGCCCCACCACCCCCCCCAAAAAAAAAAAAAAAAAACCACTGTAGTCAAACTGCTTTTTCCTTTCTCATGAATGAGAAAGGAATGAGAAAGAAAGCAAGTCACCTAGATAGCACAAACAGAAGAAGTAATACTACTGGCTTTTGTACCTGCTGCTCATTTGACTCAAATAGAGCTCCCTTTCCTGCTCCTTTCCTCTGAAGACCAGATGATTTAAATGCAGCTGATTGAGATCGTCCTGCTTCACTTTTACTGCTTCTTCCATCTTTATTTGCTAAATGCCTTCCATCTTTTGATCTCCATGAGGACTTCTGTTTGCCAACTTCTTTCTGAATCCATCCTTTGCTTGTTAAATACAGTCTTTACTTATGAATAAAAAGAAAAACTCCTTTCCTAAATTACAACAAAGTATTATGACAAGCAGCAAGGCCACGAGGAATGAAAAAAAAAAAAAAAAACCAGAAAACAGAAATTTAGGTTGTATAAAACATCACATGATTGTGGCATTCGACTAGGAGCCACGAATAATAATTAAAAACAAAAATATCTTCAAGTTGCTCGCCGATAGCCTCGGGAACTTCTCAGTTTAAGAAATGATAAAGATTTCGTGAAGAAACATATTGTGAAAAAAAATTATTAATATTAGTCTAAAGTCGGTGGATGGGCCTACCCCTCTACCCTTTTCCACTTAAACACTATATTTTTGTCTGCGCCAACATTTGAAGTTGTAATAAGCGCGTAACTCACACATCACAAACCACGGTCTTACCACTAGATCAAATCCCTTGGGGCACCTATAATATCTTTTTTCATACAGTGATAACACAACAACTAATAAAATTTCTGAAATCCAACTTCTCTAACAATCTTATATCTCTTTCTCCGCTATGCTCCTTCAAAGCTTGGATAATGGAAATCATACAGGAACATAGTCTTGCCATATCCTAAGCTAAAAATCAAGCATCTAAAGAAGGCATTTCATGAACATATTAAAACCCAAAATCTTGAACTTTGATATGATCTGACTTGGCGAGCTATAGTACGAGAGACGATTTGTAGCTATAGTATCAGCTTGAACCAAAAGATCAAGAAACTGATAAACAAAAAACCAAAATGCAGGATTTGTGCTTTTCCTAAAAGCAAAGTGGAAAGCCCAAAATAAAAATTGAATTCTTTTACACTGCCTGAACAGTGGCTAGGCCGCTTAAATAAAAATAGGCATGCTTTGTATATTTCATGTATAACATGTGCATAACAAGTGTATATATGTGCATAATTTGTGTTGAGGACACTATTTTCTGTGACCAAGACTAGGTTAAGAAATAGGAAAATAGACATCAAGATTAAATAAAGAAGCCAATGCTTAATTGGGAATAAAGAAAGACTAGAAGTTGAAATTTGCAATGTACCTCTGATGGGGAATAATGAGGAGAAGAAGATTTCTTGAGAACAGCCTTTTCCTTGTGTTTTTTATTTTGATGTGCTGCTTTAGGAATAAATAAAGAAGAAGAAGGCCTTGGCAAGATGCCAGCAGAGAACCAACAGGCTGCAGCAGCCATATTTATGCAAATGGAGAAGACTGAGACTGACTAATGTGAGTGTGCTATAGATAGAGCTAAAGAAACCAAAATTGGAAAGTTTCCTTATCCCCAACTTTGGCGCCTCCTCTCTCTTTGCGCCCGCCTACCCTCTTCTTATTTGTTGTTGAAGTTGAAAATAATCAAAATGGTCCCCTTTATCATACTATATCCATTAAGTAAAAAATAAGTGACTATTTTGGCCTTCAATTAAAAAGTACTACCTATACTTTTTACACTAAAAGTTAATTTAACTTTAAATAAAAAGTCATAAAATATTTGGTAGAAAAGTAGCATTTTTCATAAATGGGTTTATTAAACATTTCTCGTGAATCTGAAAGTGCAGACTTTGAAGAGTTGCATAAATAATTATTCCTTCTTAAATTGGGTACATTAACCAAATACTCTCTCTTAACTGTATTTAAATGGAGAATTTGAATAGTTGCAATTGATAATACATATACAGGTACCATATCTGTCAAATGCAATTGCTACGTAGATGGCCATTTGGCCCATTTCTATGATATCTACTCATTAATTCACATACTCTCTTAAATGGATATTTATTAGAATTATGTGATTCGATACATACTTGTGATATTCATACATCACTCGGACATTTTAATCTTTACAACATGCTGGCCAGCCAGTAATTGCTTAATAGTGAAAGACATGGAATAGTTGGCTGTGAGTATATCTCATAATGGTTACTTACATTCAATTTATTTATTCATCCATTTTGCGTATACATCTTAATATGCGTAAAGCCCTACTATGTTCTGAAGTACCTCTGCTTGGCCATCGGGTAAGTATATATATTGAGACAACTTCATCCCACTGTTTTGTCAACAACAATTATATTTTTACTTTTTTTGTGATATTCTTTTTTTTTCCGTTTTATTATCCTTAAAAGTTGTATTTTATAATGGTATTCGATTTATACCACAATGAAAGCATGGCTTGGTTTGTAAAATTCCCTCTATGGTGGTGAAGGAGGAGGAAGTGAAGATGCTACTGTTTCATTGCTACTTTGTTATATTTTGGAATTTAATACTTTATTTATTTTTGTCCGGGAAGAAAAGAATTTAATCAATAATGTATGCAACATAATTTAAAGATGAGGCAGATAGCTAATAACGAATAGCGATCAACCTAAATTCATTCATGGAGGATGCACAAATTAAATATATAGACCAAAATGTGTTCTAATAAGTTACATCCAAACACCTTATCAAATATGTGGTGTTTGTATATATTAGTAACCTGGTTAATGTACTGAGTTTTAACTCATAACTGTGTGAAGATTTTGTCAGATTCAATTGTATGTGTTTTCTTCCTTTTCGTTTTCACTCAATACTAAAGTCTACTAAACAATCACAAGCAGTCTTGAAATTCACTTTTCAAAATTTAGAAATATTATAATTAAACACATCAGTAAGTGGTAATTACAACCAGTAAATAATATATTTTTAATACAATAATAAGTTTTTTTTTACTTTTAAATTTTTAATACTCTTTTGTATGGGGTACACGCGCAACGTGCGTACCCAGAACTAGTATAAAGTATAGATGTAAGACTATTAAGTGGAATTTTTAGTGCAAAAGACTGAAGTTAACCTCAAACTCATATCATCATATCATATAAACTTGGAGTGTTCAGTATGAAGAAAATGTTTTCCTCTGAAAATATTTTCACGAAAAATAAGTGATTTTCTTACTTATTTTTTGGTATTTAATGAGCTAGTAGAAAATATTATCCCAAAAGTATTTAAAAATTAATCTAGGCAAACACTATGGAAAGAGGTTGTTGTAAGAGTATGACGGAGTGGGATCGGGCCAGGGTGGGGGTTCGAAGACCGGTGAATCGTGATCGAGGCATAGGGTCGAGGGGTCGGAGGTCCGAAATTCGTGGTGGGGTCTAGGTGCCGGAGGTCGGGAATTCATGGTGGGGTCTAGGGGTCGATGGTCTAGAAGTCGGGGAGTCAGCTGGTACGAGCGTAGGATGCAAGGTATACATCATGCCGCCTTAGGGTTTACAGTCTCCTAGTTAGGGTTTCGTATACACAACCGCCTTGAGTTTGCAGGCACATGGCCTTATTAGTCTTTGTATTTTACCATAATCAGGACTCGGTAAATCTTAGCTATAAATACCCTTTCTTACATTGTATTGTACCTCAAGCGATTCATAGAGAATCCGGCTATTCTCAAGGAATAAAACTCTTTACTTTCTTGTCTATTACTTTTCTCTCAGTTTTACTTACTTTTCCTGCGTATTTACTGTATTGCTTGTGAGCCTCTAACAAATTTAATTGTTTTACCTAAACGACCAAATTTAGGCCTAAACAGTTTGGCGCCCACCGTGGGACCCAGGCAATTATAGGTTTCTACGAAGGAAAAGCCTCAATCATGTCAGAGGATAAACGACAACATTCCAAAGAACACTGTTGACACAGTAGACGATTCCGCACAGGATCCTAGTGATCCTAACGGACAGTCGAAGGATCCTGCCAAAGATTTGATCCATGTAGCCAGCGACGGCAAAGACGATCAACCACGCAGAAACAACTCTGGACTTAAGGAATTCCTTATTGGTATCTTCAAGGACCAGGCAGAACGGGCAGAGCAAAGCTCGGCCAATGTGGTCGAGATCATGGCCCAGAAGTTAGAAGCGATATTAGCTGGAATGTCTTAGTGGCCAACGTCCCCGTGTGGACCAGCGCCCGCGAAAGAATCACTAGTATCCATTCCCAATTAAAGACTCAACATAGATGCCGCCCCCGGAAGTTCTACAGCAGTCAACAAATAAGATTCAAAGGAACACCTATCATTCAGGACATCCTGAAGGAGATGAAGGCCATCCACGATCGGATCGGTAACGTGTCGGGTGCTCCACCCTAGGTTTCCACCGTAGATGAGAAGAAGTTCTACAAGCATGCATATAAGGCAAGTGTTGCACCGACCTGCGTACCAAATTACTTGCGCCTGCCGGATAACCTAAAGTAAAACGGAACTACTGATCTGGATGAGCATATTGCTACCTATTATACTTTCGTCAAAAGCAACGAGATCGCTCTGGTGAAGAGGTTCGGCTTGACCTTAATTAAAGGTGCCCTCGCATGGTACACTCAGCTACCTATGGGGTCTATAAAAGCATTTACCCAGATGCAAGATTTATTCAAGAAGGCACATTCTGGTGCCCATAAGAGAGAGAAGCGCATGGAAGCCATCTTTGAGATCCGGCAACGCGATGACGAATTGCTAAAAGACTACCTAGAAAGATTTCAAAGGGAACGCATAGAGCTCTCTCCAGTTCCCGACAATATTGCGGTGGTAGCTTTTGGAAAGTGTGTGAACTCTAGGGGTTCATTAGCTACTCGGGAGTTACAGTGGAGTCTTACTCAACACCTGATGACGACGTTGAATGCTTTACACCAGAGGTATACTGAGAAGCTCCGTTTGGAACCTGAACAATCCTCGACCTTCAACGGTAGTACTCACCCGATCACCGAAGACATTATTTATCAAGGTCAGAAACAGGAATACACCGACGAACCTCGAATTGGAGACAGAGGAAAGCGAAGCAGGAGAGATTACAGGGCTGACTTCTCGAAACTTATGGAGAAGCAAGAGGACAACAGGAAGGCAGTGATGCTGCCTCACAAGGGGTTACTCAGCATCGACAGAATACATGATAGGTCCGAATAGTTAGGATTGCGCATTAACGACATGGAATTTGTAAAGGATCATCTGAAAAATGCCCAAGTATGCTGGCCCAGTAGCATGAGGGTAGAGACCGACAAAAGAGACGTAAACCTCTAATGTGACTTTCACAGAGACCACGGGAACAAGACTGCCGACTGTAGGGCCCTGATTCTAAAAGTAATGGGTCTGCTCAATAAAGGATACCTGAAGGATTTGCTGACAAATAGGGGAAAGCAGCGTACACCAAAAATAAGAGCTATGAGGGTCCTCCAGATCTACCGGAACCTAAGAGGTCTATCAACGTGATAGTTGGTGGCCCAATGCTGCTTAATGGTTCAAATCATAGCGAGGTAGCGCTTGATGGAGGCCACGCCTGAGATGAGATGATCTTGTTCAGTGACGAAAATAGCACCAGCTGCAACACTCCTCACCACGACGCCCTGGTCATAACACTTAGAATAGGGGATACAGATGTCAAGCGCGTCCTGGTCGATGCTGGCAGCGCTGTAAACCTTATCAAGTGGGATACCCTACGGGCAATAGGAATTGAAGAGAAAGTGACTCCAAGTGTCTATACATTCGCTGGCTTCAACAACTCCTACGAAATATCTGTCGGAGAAATAAATATGGCAACGCGCATACTAGGAGCAGAGCACGTTGCATCCTTCCAGATAATCAAATGAGGGGTCCCTTATAATTCCACTGTGGGACGACCGTGGATTCACCAGGTCAAAGCAGTGCCTTCCACCCTGCATCAAAATCTCAAGTACCATACCGAATTGGGGGTAAAAAAGACCAATAGAGATTAGGAAGTGGCAAGGGAATGTTATACGGTTGTCGTCCTAGGGTGTGCGTCCCCAACATAGCAATAGAGGCGAACCTCGTTGAAGCTGATGAAGACCTCAAACTTCAATTAACCAAGAAGATGGCTCTGACTGTTTGGTTAATTAAAAGTTTCGGGGGGAAGAAGGAGTAGGGCGCTTGAAAGTACAATTCTTTTCAGTATTTACTTCAATTAAGTCTCTAGTCTCTTTTTGAATTTTAATTACAGTATTTTTGTGCTTATCAATTATGTTACGGGTTTTCACCCACAGCAGTTCGGGCCCAATGCCCTCTTTATCAATAAAACTATTAGTCTATCTAGTCAGTTTTACTAACATATCCATCTACAATCCAAATATTCATAGCCCCGGCACAACTTAAGTTAAAGTAATACACTCACATTTTGTTATAAAAGTAGGATAAACTACTCGCTGAAAGCTAGATCACTTATAGTTCAGCCACCAGGCATTATTCGTAAGTTGAATTGTCTCAACAAATTGCACCAACATATTGGTGGGGGCGCCTGCCTGCAAAGTGCTAGTAAAGTCTTAAAACACTCGAGTGAAGAAGCACAGTCATTCTAGCTTGAACGCAAAAATGCCTCGTTACATACAACAGGCTAAAGATGTCCCCTTGCGGGCGCGGGCCTTGCCCTAATAAAAGCCATCTATAACAGACGCAACCTAAGCGGTCAGCTACTGCTGCACATCCAACGGACTCAGATGCCCAAGCAGGTTCACTAATAAATATTCCAGACTTTGGAATAAACAGGGCGTCCGTCACTTTGTAAAGGCTGCCTAATCTCTTGGCGCAGATGCCTACATGGGCACGACTTTACAAAACCATTATCTAAAAATTGTTTACGGTGGAAATTAAATTCTTCACAAACAAAGTAATGGATAACTCAAGTCAAAAGCCTCAAAACAGGTCAAAACATAACAATTACGCCCAAAACATTGGCAAGTGTTCATGTCATTATCACACAAGCAACGGAGGGGGGATTCTAACTCTCTCTTGTGACTTCCTTTAGTGGAAACACTCCGTGAAGGTCCTGCTTCACCAACTGCAAGTGCCCTAGTCGGCGTATCATCGTCTCCTTCACCACTAGCCTCTTTAAAGCCTTTCTTAAGGTCAGATCCTAGCTGGCATCTACTTGAGCCACGAGCTCGGTCAATGAAGCAATCTCAGCAGCTAGCTTCAAGCTAGTATTGTCACAAATCTGGTGTAAGGAAGCAAGTCTAGTCGCAAGATTCGCATGGTCTACCTCGGCCATATGTCGAGCATTCAGTGCATTCATCTTCTCCTTCGTACGATGGGAATCATTGCAGAGCTTATCAAAGGCTTCCCCAAGGATGCCACTTTGGGCCGCAACTTATCATTTTCATCCTGGAGGAATGTGGAAAGGCCATTGGCATTTGAAACATCCTTCTCAGTAGCTTTAACTTTTTCTTCCATCGTAGACAAACATTGCCCTAGGCCTTCCTCAACTGCTTCCAAGCAGGTCACATTGGCATAATGTACTTGCCCGACAAGTTTGGCTTCGTAGAAGGAGGACTTAAGAGTTTATATAGCCTATTTATGCTTACAGGCCTCGTTTCCAACCGCTGCATTCAGATTCTTGTTCTTCATTTGCTCCAAATGGTAAACTTTGTGCATGGTTTAAAGCTCCCCTTTCAGCTGTTCCACCTTTTCCACAAAGGGCTGTAAGCTGGTGACTTGTCCCCGCAGGGCATCATTCTCCTCCTTCAGAGTTTCATCTGAGTTCCCTCGGCGATGGATTTCGTGATAAACCATCAACCCCTAATCGAACATCAAAAGAGTTGTATAAAAGAGGGAAGATAAAAATCCAATTCGTAACATTGCAAATGAGTAAACGAAATTTACACGGAGAGAGCACCCTGCGGAAACCTCGACTAGTTTCTATTGACTATAGGTGCCAAGATTTCTCCGCATGCAGGGACCAATTAGCTCAACAGTATGATAGTCATAACATATGGGCTCTCAAACAGGTTAATTCTCGCAGCAATGGGAATAACAACCTCACAAGGTCTGCCCATGGGCTCTGTGATGGCAGCCACGTCCACAACCACCTCTTTACCAGGACAACGCTGGGGAGATCTAGTTGGCTCACGGATAGAAGTTAGTGTAGCGGTTTCTACAAGTATTTGATGGATAACTACGTATGAAGAATTACACCAATAAAAGGCATGGAGAGAAGAACCAACCTGATGACAAGGGCTCGAGAGGAACAGATGGAAGCACAACTTCATCTCCCTCGCCAACCTCTTCTTCAGCCTCAGAATTTTCATAAATCAGGTGTCTACGCTTTCGTGTAGAGGGACCCGACTCGGGAGTAGCAGCAACAGCAGAAGGAGATGCAGCAGCTTCAGGCTCGGGAACTCGGGGGACTTCTCCCTCGCCATTAGAGATCACTAGAGTCTCGTTGACAACCACTAAGTTGTCAAACCTGGTAGGTCTCTTCCTCTTTGAAGAGCAAGAGCTGCTGGCTCTATCAGCAATTCTACCACTGGATGCCCATACGTTGGGTAGAGGGGCAATATACGGAGCAACAATTCAGATCTTCTTCAAATCAGGCATTGGGTGTCGGGAGGCACCTGATGCAAAATAGGGTATTGACAACAGTTAAGGCATGAAATCAATGAAGTAGCCAAGGTAAATAACTTACCGTGATCCTTCGCCCGCCAAGCGTTCATACCATCTAGGGCCGTGAAAGTCATTATGCTAGTGGGGTTTCTTGCAAAGATCACAGTAACCCACATAGTTAAGTCATCATGGGTTAGCAAAATAGCAGTTACGGAGCTCACTAAGGGAAATGAAAAGTTAGTTCAGGAAAGCAACAGACATAAAATACACAAGGATGGGAATACAATAACTTACACTTCCTAGTAAAGATCTCTTGAAAGGGAGTGGACGTCACTATGTACGGGGTTCGCACCGCCACGTACCGATGGACCCAGCCACGGTCTCTGGAATCCTCACTGTTAGAGACTATACCTTTTCTACCTCGTTTGATGAGGATCAACATGCCCGCTTTGTACAGGGAGGGAGAGTAGAAAGCGTGAAGATACCAGAAGGAAAACTTTACTTTGGCATGACTGGCTAGATGGTCTAATACGGCCATAAAGTGTCAAACGGAGGGTCCGAGTTGGCCGAAACAGATATTGTACTGACGGTATATTTCTTCAACAATTGAATGGACGCAGATTGAGATGCAGGGTGAAAGGATATGTGTGAACGATCGAGTAACCACCGCGATGGGTAGAAATTCTCTCTTCAGCAGTAGGAAAGATGATGTCTATGATATCAGGCCATTTGCAATCAAGCCTGATGCGAGTTATATCGTCCTCCACTATGGTAGATGGGTAGGACTCAATAGAGAGGTTACTAGTCTCACCTTCTTGTTTGGCTATTTGGCCCTGCATTCAGCCATCACCTTTGAAATTCAATACTGGAGGCAGATAAATCCAGAACTCTGAAGTTTCTAGGAATGAAGTTTGCTTCTCGAGCCATATCGAAGAAAGAACGCTTTGACAAGATTAGAGAAAAAGCTTCTTTTAAAATAAAGTTTTTAGAAAATAACTTGAAGATGAATGAAAGGCTCTATAATCACAATGTACTTATATACGCTGAAGAGGAGTCTTAGATGGAAAGCTAATCATTCTGTAGATGTAAGGCCAAAGTCATTGTGGCTTACGTGATACATCCCAATAATTACGGGATATGATATGGCGGTTGCAGTATTGTAAAGAGGCAAATAAAAATCCTTGCAATCACAGGATTACATGTGATTGTACTTGAGAAATTACATTCAATGCAATGTATGCGAAGAGACAGGGGACGAGTATTAGGTACAGGCGAATCTCTACGTCTTCTATCACGCTTCTTTCACTTCTTGACTGCTTACGACAGCACTCAGCAAGTGAAGGGACTGAATGTGTGGGTAAAAATACGCCACCTATGATTATGGGGATACGACTCCAACTAACGGGACTAGACTTAGCTTACAAGTCACCAGGTGCATAGGATACATGCCTGCTCCTTAAGCCACGGCCGCTCAGCTGGTGCAGGTGTAGGATGCAAGGTATACATCCCGCCGCCTTAGGGTTTACAGTATCCTAGTTAGGGTTTCGTATATACCACCGCCTTGAGTTTACAGGTTCATGGCCATATTAGTCTTTTTATTTTACCATAATTAGGACTGAGAAAATCTTAGCTATAAATACCCCTCCTTACATTGTATTGTACATCAAGCGATTCACAAAAAATCCGGCTGTTCTCAAGGAATAAAACTCTTTACTTTCTTGTCTATTACTTTTCTCTCAGTTTTACTTACTTTTCCTGCGTATTTACTGTATTTCTTGTGACCCTCTAACAAATTTAATTTTTTTTTACCTAAACGACCAAATTTAGGCCTAAACGACCAAATTTAGGCCTAAACATACAGTTGGGTTGGGGTTGGAGTTGATATGTTAGTAGATTTACAATAAAAAACGTATTTGGATACATTTACTAAATAGAGAAATTTATTTGAAAAGTTGATGTGTTAGCATTTTGCGTATATTTGCGACTCTTTTAGACTAGCTTTCACGTCCTAAAGGCTTTATTACTTGAGTAAATCTTATATTTATCTCCATGTTTCAGGGTTACAAGGAATATCAATTCACAAAGCCAAGAAGAATAAAGAAAAGAATAAAAACAAGTGAATTTTGGCTATATTTTGAAGAACAAGGAGAACATGCAGCAGCTTGATCGGCGACCCGCCGAATCGCATGGCAAAGAAGGATGAAGTTCAAACGCTCCTCAAGTTCCTGCGAAGCCAAGGGGTGAACCGCCGAAATATATACTAAAAATACTCTGCGACCTCACAGAAGCATGTGCAGTTCCGTCAACCATCATAGTGAGCAGAGAAGACATCTGCGAGTGTTGGAGCTGTCCGGCGCTGAACATACGTGACACGACCCGGAATCCGGTTAGGCCGTGCGGGCACCCGACATTCTTCCCTAGACCCGTCGGGCGAACCCTTGTCAATTAAATTAGGAAAATGAATATAATTCAATTTATAAATAATAAGAAGACTTAGAAAAAGTACAAACATATGATATCTCTAAGCTGTAAAAAAGAAATTACAGCTGACTACCCAATATTAGGTTTAGAGCTATCCAGACTAGACATCTAAGAGTACAAAGAAAACAGATACCTCCTGAAGGGAGCAAAATGCAACTGAAATGATAACCGATAAACTGGTGGCCATCCGGAATAAAAGCTGGCTCACCCTGACAGCTGAAGTCGTCTTCTCTTCTGAACAACGTGGCGAACTCAATCCTGGAGCGAACCTGCCGAAACGAAATAGATAGATAAGAAACAAACAAAAAACAAGGGTGAGTCAAAAGGACTCAATAAGTGGGGCAGACTAGCCACCTCAAGGAATAGGATAGCTAGCCAGGAGAAGAAACATATAAACCAAATTCCTTTTATTTAAATTATCAAAAGGCAGAGCCAGATAACAACTGGAAACACGTAAGAAACTTCTAAACTCAACCAAGGGTGCGTGGCAGAAACATATCAACAAATAGGCGATGCACATATAAGCAGAACAGTAGTCATGTGCCGCAAGTCTACACAATGGTATGAATTGAGATGAAATGAAATGAAGTGAGATGAAATGAAATATGATGCAAAGGGTCACATGTGCCCGTCATCCCATCTCGAAGCGGAATACTCCTGCATTTGAGGGGAAGTCCAATCTGATAACCAACTGGAGCGGAATACTCCTGCTCCTGGGGCGGAATACTCCTGCACCCGATATAATATAAACCAGAGGCGGAATACTCCTGCACTCTCTTGGTGCGGAATACTCCTGCACCCGATATAAAGTAAACCAGAGGCGGAATACTCCTGCACTCAATATCTGACATAAGAGCGGAATACTCCTGCTCTTGGGGCGGAATCCTCCTACCCTCAATATGATACAATGGAGCGGAATCCTCCTGCTCCTGCGGCGGAATACTCCTCTTCCAAAAGTTAGTACGGCTAATCAACAATCGCTTTATCCTTTGGTTTTCTTGCCAAACGATCCCACTCTACTCAATAAGCAGAAAAATATATCAATTTAGGCTAAAGGCTTCATTCCTCACATCTTAGGGCAATCCGGTTAGGAACCTGATACCCTATTCGCATACGCAATACGTAGGCCAGGCCTATATACAGGGTTTAAGATCATATAACCAAACCCCAAATAATTTATATTTATATGTTGCCCATAACTCACTGAGTACGAGTATATAATCAATTTCGTTATCGGGGTCCATTTGACCCTTTAAACTATTAATTGAACTTATTAAAACGATGTCTAATATTCCAAGTTTTACCGTTAAAATATATTCAAACACACATAGTAAACTCAAATAATATATTAAGATCATTACCTGAATGTTCCAGGGTGAAAATTCTACTTTTCTCCGGCCCCTCTTTTCATTTTCTGGCATTTTTTTCCCCCACTGCTTTTTTTCCTTTTCTCTGTTAACGCTGCATTTTTTTTTTTGCTGCTTCAATTAAAGAAGATGAGCTTAACCGCCATTCATTTTTAACTTTTTGTCTTTTTCTTATTTTATTTTATTTTATTTTTTTTAACGAAAATTAAAATGGTGCCCTACGATATTCGAAATAATTCCAACTTTTGCATACAAGTTATACAAAATATATGTAACATACTCGCGAAGACAGATCTCAAATCGGACTCTCGAAACTCAAGATGCGAATTTAAATAAAAAGAAGTCAAATTATTTAACTTTCGGCATTTTAGCGGAAACTAGCCGAACAACATCGATATTCACTTTCGAAAGTTCATAAAAGTCACAAATAATCATACGAACCTAACGGCGCTTTCGGATTTCGAATCGGAGCTCATTCGCCCAAAACCGAGCTCAAAAATATCTTTTTAATATTTATCGCCAATAAAAACTGGAACCTTCACCCGATGCCTACCAAACGAGGTCTGATTTAGCTCAAATTTTACAGACAGGTCCTAATGGACATTACGAATATTTTAAAATTATCAGCACGCCAATTGGAATCCTAACTTCTGAAACGAATGACCGAGGTCATTTCATTCTCCTCCACTTAAACTCTCGTTCATTCTCGAACGAGCCTAAGTCTAAAGCAAGATTCACGCTGATAACAAAAGAATTTGCACGACTTTCATAAACTATCCCACATAATTTTTCCCTCATGATTGCAGAATTAAAACTATAACACGAACACCGAACTCTTGGAATAAAATATATTTGGATAATATGATAACACCATTGCCCGAATTATTCTGACTAAGATGATCCTTCCTCGATCACGAGAGGAGAGTTCTACATTTTTGAAACGAAGATACACAGAACTTTGCATGGGTTAACATGATTAAGTCGATAATCACCTCTTCAATATACCTTTCGATATAGAACAAGTCGATGAAACTAGGAATTAACTCACGCTTGATGCAATAGGGAAGCTTTTGAAGTATACCTTGTCATTACACACTATAGAAGATTTGATGCAAGCTATATCATATTTTTACGAACGCACTATGCAACATCTCAGCTGATGTTAGTGTTGTTCCGCAAGCTCCTTGTGGGAATGTAGTTACTCATATCCCAATGTTTGTCAAAGGTTCATCTAAACAGGGTCTATCATAGAAAGATAAGGATCATGTAAATACTACTGGATAGTATGATCCAGACCAGGAATGATCTTCAGACTGAACATCTACTTCAGGGTATTGTCTTTGAATTGGAAATATTATGACTTGAAAAAGTGAAAATAAAATAGAGATGTAGTTCGACCATGAGCCGAGGCAGAATACCAGCGACAAAGTTGATTACATGTTCACTTATAACGCTAAAGTAACTTCTTAAAGAGTTGAGGTGTGAAAGAGATATACACACCAATGATGGATTGTCGACAAACTGCACTAGACCTTTAACTCTAACTTTCCATGATGTAAAACAACGTCAGTATGAGGAACCAGTTCTAGTTGAATACATACAGATAGCCAAAAGAAAACCGAAGTTACCATACAGGGTCACTACTGACGGTGTTCTCATGTATAAAGATAGACTTTGTGTTCCTGATGTTGCAGATTTAGTTTATGATAAAGGCACTGTTCATCCAGGTTCGACTAAGATGTACCATAATCTTAAGCAGATTTATTGGTGGGACGGAATGAAGTGTGACATAGCAGAATTTGTGGCTCAATGTTCTAATTGCCAGCAAGTTAAAATCGTGTCATCTTTCCAGACTTTATGCTTTCAACAGATAGGTACGTATATATGGTCAGGTTGCCAGCTTATCTCTATTATTAATAGATTATTAGTGGGTTTAGCAATGATCGATACTTATTGTAGATTTCTGCCGTGGCCTTACTTTGGGTCGTGAGAAAGGTGGTATCAACACCTCAGAGATTTAATATTACCATTCAGTATTTGGAGGAAGACTCCTCCACTTAAAGCACAAACTCCTGCAGCTATTTAGATAGGAATATTCATCCTCGCACAACCTGCTGGATTAAGAAAGTCTTAGCTAAAACAGAATGCGGCTCCGACCTGAGCTACCAACTACCCTTTCGAGTTTCCAAACAGCTGCAACTCTCAAGTTCACAACTCCATACCTTTGCCGTAAACACCACCGCCTGATGGATAGTACTTCTATATAAAAATTTCGGCAGAGTTTCCCCTGAAACTGGATGATCCGCAAAACAGAACCAACACTATACTATACATAGGAATGGATACTCGGATAAACTGATATCCAAAACAATAATATGCTTACCCGGTTACAATAACACGTACTCTGGCTCAACACAGGGAACATCACAAGCGGCTACCAACTGCCCAAGCTTACTGGTGCCGAACAAAGAAGAGATGGCAATGGACTGAGGATAAAAATAATTAGAGCTTCAAGAAGCTCATCTTTTTATTTGCTTGGCTCCCAGAGCTACACTACTTCTGAGTCAGGCTAACCAAAGAATCGCAATTGAAGAAATAGACATTAAATGAGCTCTATGGAGCAACATCCATATCAATTTAACCTTCCAATAAGAAGGAAACTCTGACAATTTACCAAAAAACCCTTTTATATTCCAGATAAGCTCATGGGATAACATGACTTTACTAGTGTTCTGAACCAAAAGGAGATATGTAGATCGAGCATTACTTACCAGCCACTTTACACCGGAAGAAACAACGACACTTGCTGATAGTGACGAATAAGAATCCCATCATCCTACCAACACTGATTTCCGAGGAGAGAGGTAAAATGACTTGACATAATAACACAAGGTGGCATAACAGGATGCCAAGCAGGCAATAGCAATACTCACCATCAAATCTCTTATATTTAGATCAGATAAACTAGTAGGGTCTCATAAATGCCAGGAATAAATCGTATCAGAAACTCACCCCTCTACCACAACCGATTCTTGATTACGACAATATCCAAGGAAACCGTCGAAACATGATAAGACACACCATTTCCAAATCGATCGGAAAGATAAATCTTACTTATAGATAAGGGAAGAAGAAACACACGGGTCTACTACATCGGATATCTCAGCATCCTGCCAGACTGGCAGCTCATTGAACTGCCCCTGCAGCTGAGTTGAGCCACTACCCTGACAATTACTTTCTGAAGAACCACTGCCACCACACTCTCAACCTCTACTGGATGGTGGAATTTCTTTTGCTGATTGAGATCTAAATAAAATTCCCTGCGACTGCGCCAAATGCCTAATGACGAGAGAAAAGACGACTGCCTATTTATCGGAGTAAGGGAAAACTCCTCAAAAGATAATCAGACTCACGATGATGATAACCAATTTTCAGTGAAAATGGAAGCTGGACAGATTGTTGATGGCTTTTAAGAGAAAACTGGTTCTGATCTTGACGAACTACTGGGGCACTCTAAGAATCACGTGACACAAGCTGAGATAACCTGGAAGGTGACCTCCAAAAATAATCAGAACTTTTACCTCCAAATGAGGTACCATGGTTACCCACCAGGGCCGTGGGATCTTTTACTTTCCCGCTCTAACTCTTCCCGCTCTAACTTATGGTATGCCTCGAACCTTCGGGCAATATTAACAACAACATCAAATAAAATCCAGACCTCAAATTCTCGAGCCATATGGGATTTCAAGGAAAAATAAAGGTCATCAATAAATCTCTGAATCTCTCGAAAGGCTCATGAACTAGTTCTAATGCATATCCAGCCATTATATAGAATTCAATCTCATATTCTGAAATACCAACAGGCTAACCGATAGGCTACCCTGTCCAATCCACTCAAACTGGAAACACTTTTCATCTCGCTCGCTACTCGAAAGGAACTTTTCCATGAATCTAGAAGAAAAACCGAATCAAGTTAGCTAATAATAGAGCGGCCCACCAATTCAAGGCTGGACCCTGGAACTGGAATGAAGAATAATCAACACCATACCACTCAATATGATCAAGAGCCTGAATAATATACTGGCATCATTTTATTTTAAAAGCTTACACAGGGATTATCTGATGCATGGCTTGAAAATATCGGAAGATTCAACCGCGTAAAATAATGCAATCTCTTTGGGCACTCGGACCCAATAATTACCTCCGCTGGCTAACCAGCCAGAACAATTGGTGGCGCAACGGATGCTGCTTCTAGAACATAATTTACCGCGACAATACTAAGAATTGGAATAGGAGCTCCCTGAAACCGAACATCTGTATCTGCGGCAACCTGATAAGTTGCCTAGCGAATAATAGGTTATTGTGGTATCTGCGTTGCCAAGATTCTCGTAAAAGCATCGTAGAGAGCCAAGGGAACCACAAGGCCTTGCTCCCTTGCCCATCACGAGCTCGTACAGCTGGGACCTCCGTAACTAGATCGTTAGCACGATCAAAACTCTCGGGGCTTCGTCAGTGCTAGCCCCAGGCTAGACTGCTTCGTCCTGAACTCCTTCCATTTGCTAATTTGTCGTACGAGGGTTCACAATTACCACGAACGAATTTAATGAAAATACTTTTGCATCCTAGACCGACGCACGATCAGGAAAGAAGGAAGTGAAACTTTCTAAATGCCATCATAGCCTCTCGTAGATAAGTACGGACGTCTACGTACCCATCAGCGAGACTCTACTAGACACTGTCTTAGTCTGGATAGACTCTAAACCGGGCTCTGATACCAACTAACACTACCCGGAATCCGGTTAGGCCGTGTGGGCACCCGACATCCTTCCCTAGACCCGTCGGGCGAACCCTTGTCAATTAAATTAGGAAAATGAATATAATTCAATTTATAAATAATAACAAGACTTGGAAAAAGTACAAACATATGATATCTCTAAGCTGTAAAAAAGAAATTATAGCTGACTACCCAATATACTAGGTTTAGAGCTATCCAGACTAGACATCTAAGAGTACAAAGAAAACAGATTCCTCCTGAAGGGAGCAAAATGCAACTGAAATGATAACCGATAAACTGGTGGCCATCCGGAATAAAAGCTGGCTCACCCTGACAGCTGAAGTCGTCTTCGCTTCTGAACAACGTGGCGAACTCAATCCTGGAGCGAACCTGCCGAAACGAAATAGATAGACAAGAAACAAACAACAAACAAGGGTGAGTCAAAAGGACTCAATAAGTGGGGCAGACTAGCCACCTCAAGGAATAGGATAGCTAGCCAGGAGAAGAAACATATAAACCAAATTCCTTTTATTTAAATTATAAAAAGGCAGAGCTAGATAACAACTGGAAACACGTAAGAAACTTCTAAACTCAACCAAGGGTGCGCGGCAGAAACATATCAACAAATAAGCGATGCACATATAAGCAGAACAGTAGTCATGTGCCGCAAGTCTACACAATGGTATGAATTGAGATGAAATGAAATGAAGTGAGATGAAATGAAATATGATGCAAAGGGTCACATGTGCCCACCATCCCATCTCGAAGCGGAATACTCCTGCATTCGAGGGGAAGTCCAATCTGATAACCAACTGGAGCGGAATACTCCTGCTCCTGGGGCGGAATACTCCTGCACCCGATATAATATAAACAAGAGGCGGAATACTCCTGCACTCTCTTGGGGCGGAATACTCCTGCACCCGATATAAAGTAAACCAGAGGCGGAATACTCCTGCACTCAATATCTGACATAAGAGCGGAATACTCTTGCTCTTGGGGCGGAATCCTCCTACCCTCAATATGATACAATGGAGCGGAATCCTCCTGCTCCTGCGGCGGAATACTCCTCTTCCAAAAGTTAGTACGACTGATCAACAATCGGTTTATCCTTTAGTTTTCTTGCCAAACGATCCCACTCTATTCAATAAGTAGAAAAATATATCAATTTAGGCTATAGGCTTCATTCCTCACATCTTAGGGCAATCCGGTTAGGAACCTGATACCCTTTTCGCATACGCAATACGCAGGCCAGACCTATATACAAGGTTTAAGATCACATAACCAAACCCCAAATAATTTACATTTATATGTTGCCCATAACTCACTGAGTACGAGTATATAATCAATTTCGTTATCGGGGTCCATTTGACCCTTTAAACTATTAATTGAACTTATTAAAACGATGTCTAATATTCCAAGTTTTACCGTTAAAACATATTCAAACACACGTAGTAAACTCAAATAATATATTATGATCATTACCTGAATGTTCCAGGGTGAAAATTCTACTTTTCTCCGGCCCCTTTTTTCATTTTCTGGCATTTTTTTCCCTCACTGCATTTTTTCCTTTTCTCTGTTAACGTTGCGTTTTTTTCCTGCTTCAATTAAATTCACAACCGCCATTCATTTTTAACTTTTTTGTC
Organism: Petunia axillaris subsp. axillaris; assembly: GCA_029990575.1. Taxonomy (NCBI): domain Eukaryota; kingdom Viridiplantae; phylum Streptophyta; class Magnoliopsida; order Solanales; family Solanaceae; genus Petunia; species Petunia axillaris. Next base: position 14,509,269 of record JARKNS010000006.1, read on the forward strand.
TTTTTCTTATTTTATTTTATTTTTATTTATTTTATTTTATTTTATTTTCTTTTCTAACAAAAATTAAAATGGTGCCCTACGATATTCGAAATAATTCCAACTTTTGCATACAAGTTATACAAAATATATGTAACATACTCGCAAAGACGGATCTCAAATTGGACTCTCGAAACTCAAGATGCGAATTTAAATAAAAAGAAGTTAAATTATTTAACTTTCGGTATTTTAGCGGAAACTAGCTAAAAAACATCGAAATTCACTTTTGAAAGTTCATAAAAGTCACAAATAATCATACGAACCTAACGGCGCTTTCGAATTTCGAATCAGAGCTCATTCGCCCAAAACCGAGCTCAAAAATCTCTTTTTAATATTTATCGCCAATAAAAACTGAAACCTTCTTCCGATGCTTACCAAACGAGGTCTGATTTAGCTCAATTTTACATACAGGTCCTAATGGACATTACGAATATTTTAAAATTATCGGCACGCCAATCGGAGTCCTAACTTCCGAAACGACTGATCGATGTCGTTTCAATACGCTTCGCTGAACCAGCATTGCAGAACAAGAAAATAGAGGAGTTAGATAAGCCTTCGGCAGTCGCGCAACTCATTATGCGGCCCGGGTCTAGCATAAAACATGGCAAAATGATAATTTTAAATATTTTCCTAATTTGCAAACCCATGTCTATAAATAGGCTATTAGGCCTCCTAGAAAATATACCCTCTTTCAGCTTAGAATATGCTTTTTTACATTTTTGAATATTCTTGGAGGCAAAGGAAGGGCTTAAACTTGAATCTTTTGTAAGGATTTCTTTTATTAATCTAATTTTTTATATGATTCTTGCCATATGATCTCTTACTATGTGTGTGTTAGACCCTAGTATGAGTAGCTAAACTCATACTAGGGGTTTATTCATGAAGATTTGATGACTTTTACTTAAAACTTATTTTTAATCTTGTGTAATCTTTGGGTAAAGATGAATCTAGTTGTCTTCCGTACTTTTATTGGCTAGGGTTTGAGGCACGACCGTACTTGAACCTAACCCTACTTTGCTTTCATCACCCTAACGGGGTTATAGGTGTAGCTTAATAAAAATCAGCGAGAATTAGGGTTACATGGGCTATGGCCTACCTCATCTAATGGGAAAGACCCCAAAATGGTGATTCCCGCTCGGGTCCTAGGACTAGGGTTTCTCATGCCCCATTATTGACCCTAATAGGCTTGATGTGGTAAATCCTCTCTATCCCTAATGGATTTTAAGGAACACATTCGAGGTTCGACCATTTGTATTACCCATACGATTTGCAAGGTCGAGACAAGAGTTTGATTGAAAAAAATCTTGTTTGAATGAGAATCTCTAGCTCATTCTCCATATTTACATCTACTTAAAGTGTTGAGTTTATTGCATGTTGTTAGTGCTAGTTGTAATCACCTAATTTTGGAACTAAATAAATAAAAATTGCTCAAATGAGCCATGTTAATCCTCTCAGATGTTTGCCTAATTTTCCCGAATTTTTCTCATTAATGGTTAATTAATTTATAGAAAACATATGATAATAATCTTAATGTTTAGTTATGTAATTGTTTTTTCATAATGTGATTAGTATAATATTATGTGCTTTTAAGTTTATTTAGTTAACTAATTTGTTTTGTTTAACTAATTAAATGTTTTAATTGTGTAATTGCTTTATGGACTAAGTGTAGTGGCCAATTGAATTTGAAAAGTACAGCCCAATTAGTTTGAGTCCAAGCCCAATTTCAGAAGCCCACCCACTAGTCCCCTCAATCACAGACGTTAGATCATGTTTGATCCAATGGCCCTCACTTTTCCCTTCATTCCCTTATAATACTAAAAAACATCTCATTTTCCTCATTCCACCCCTTAGTCTCAATGACTAGGGGGAACTCCGTAAAAAAATCTCCCTCCCAACCGGAAATCCCACGCCACCACTGACCACCACGGCTCCGCCGTTTACCGTCGCTCTGCCGCCGCCGGCAATCACCTCCGGTGGCCAGAAAAATACCAAAAAATATACCATTTGAAAGATCTCGGTCCCCTCTTTCCATTTCCGCTATTGGTTTCTTCAAAAAGTGAACCGTTTGGCGTAGATCGAGAGTCAAAGTTCGGTCAAAGCTTGAAATCCGGCCACCCTTTGATTTTTCCAGTAAGTTTTTTTAGTCCCTTCTCTTCCTCTTACTCCCCTCTTCCACCCTCATATCCCATTTTCCCAAAAAAAAAAACCGTCCCTTTGCCCATTTTTTCTCTTCGTCCGTTTCTGATTTTTTTAAATTTTCTTTCTTCTCTTTTTTCCTCCTCTTTTTCTGGTATGGTGTGGGGGCTGTGATGAGATTGTTTTGGAGGGCTGTGAGGGGGCTGGTTTGTAGCAGCGACGAAGCAGTGTTGTTGGTTGAATCCAAAGCTTGAGGAGGCTGTTTTATTTTTTGATAATGATGACGGGGGGCTGTGGAGATTATTCTATGGTGGAGGGCCTATTATGGTTCATTTAGGCGCGGCGTTAACTAGGCAGTGGTGTGAGCGGGTGTACTGTAACAATGGCGAGACAGTGGGAACGAAACAGTGAGGTTCGGGGGGGGGGGGGGGGGGGGGGGGGCTGTGATGGTTTTTTGTTTCAGTTTGTTGTGGAGATAACTGTTGGAGTACGAGGGAGATAGCAGTGGTGATGGGGCTGTTTTGGGTATGGTTTTGGTGATAGTTAGTTGGCGAGGCAGTAACGAGCAGAGGAGGCGACAGTGAAGCAGCTGCGACAGTTGATGGTGGCTGAACGGGGCAGTGGCGCAGCGAGAAGTGTTTGTTGGTTCGGATCAAACTGGTTAGAAAAAAAAATCATTCTCTTTTTTCGTTGCTTCTTTGATAGTTTAGTCTTATAGCTTAGTTTAGTATTATCAATGGAGTAAAATCCTTTGTTTTCCTGTTAGTTGAATTCCATAGTTTAGTTAGTAGGGTATTAACATGAAAAATGGAAGTCTACAATGAAATCATTTTGTATACTTTTGTTAAGGTTAATGCATATGTATTTATACTTTTCCTGATTTTTGCCATGAGATTATTGTGAAGCATGTTCATCACCAATGTTGAAGATTGTCCACTCTTAATGGTTTGGTAGTGTGCTTAGTTTAGTTGTGTCATTTTGTAATCAACTTGGGTTTTGATTAGAGTTGTAGCTTAGTTGGCTTGTTGGTTTGAATTGGATTGATAGTTGGACTTTATGAAGTCCAAATAAACTTGTTCTAGTTTAGTTAGAATTTGGTTGCTCTCTAGTTTAGTTTTAGTTAGTTCGGGGGCTGTTTTAGATGGTTTAGTTGGGTTTAGTTGGTTTAGTTTGGTCCTAGTCCTTTAGTTAATATAATGAGTGTTTGGGTGTCCTTTTAAAGGACATTTTCTTACACAATTTCAGCTCTTGGACAGCCTTTAGCTGCTGAAAATAGTCCTCTATAGCTGCTGTACCATTCCTAAAAAATGGCTAAAAAACACTCAAGTGTAGGGGTGTCGGCTTGTACTTTTGTGCAAGCCCACACCCCATCTTTTGGCCTCATTTTTCAGCTACAAATAGAGGCATTTACTCCTCTTTAAAACAACAACTTGCTGAAAATTAGAGAAAAAGAGAGAAAAAGTGAGCAAGTGAAAGAAGAGTAATATTTAGTAAATTAAGTGTAGGGTTTAGAACCAAAAGGCATCACCACTAAGATCTTTTTGGGGTATAAACTTCAAAGTTTTAAGTCAATTTAAGGTGTAAAGAGGCAACCTAGTTGCTGATTTTTTTTGGAGTATAAGTTGCTTGCTTTTGGCTTTGGTTTACTATTTTCATTTGCTTCCTAGCTTTGAAATTTCTACACAAGGTAAACACAAATTAACCTTGTACTTATGTTGAGCTTTTGGCCATGAAAAGTAAATAAAAATCAGCATGTTCAAAGTATGAAATTTATGTTTTTATGTGATTTATTATGATAGTATATTGATAAATTTGGAATTATGTTAAAACAAGAAGTATGGCTAGTTATTACATAGGCATATTTCGCAAGTTTGTTAACTATTCTTAAGCCATGTATGTGTGAAAAGAAAGGATGGATGATTATGCAAAATTTAGGATTTAATCAATGAGAGCGCTAGTTAAATGTCAATTTAAAGGAAAATGTGGAATGAAAAAAATTGCTAAACAAGACAGAAAGTGGATGAAAATGCCAGAACCAATAAATTGCAGAAATAGCCTCATTTTTTGCTTTTTTTTTACAAAATAGTCACTATATAGACGACAAACAGATTTTTTTTTTTTTTTTGTAGATGACCTTTAATGGAACTTATTAATGCAAATGACCAACCCACTATCAAAATTGAGTTGTTTAAATTGAATAGGTGCTATTTTCGCAAGCAAAATAACTAGTCTTCTTATTACTGCAAACGGGCCAGCCCACTAACAAAATAAATGGATCAAAATTGAGTAAGAGGTCATTTTTTTAAGAAAGCAGCATACAACCCTTTCAATGAAAAAATTTCCAGCCCACCTTTATATTGGGAAATTTTGATCACTAGCCATTTTTGGACGCGCTCATTTGGGACTATCCAGCATTTCAAAATTTATTGAAGAATAGCCAAAAATTCGCGCGCATACTGAAGCTCCATTAGCGTTGGAAAAATACCCAAGACTACTCCTATAACAAAAAACTGGGGCTTTGAACAAAACTTGTTCAAAGCCCAAGTATTTTGTTATGGGACTGAAGAAGTCCCATAACAAAATAATGGGATTTATTCCCACAACAAAGGTCCCATCAAGAGGGATAAATCTCATTATTTTGTTATGGGACTTTATATATAAAGCTTCAGTCACATAACAAAATGCTGGGGCTGTGAACAAGTTTTGTTCATAGCCCTAGTATTTTGTTATGGGACTGAAGCTTTATACAAAGTCCCATAACAAAATGCTGGGGCCTTGAACAAAACTTGTTCAAAGCCCCAGTATTTTATACTGGGGTTAATTTACTGAAGCTTCCCAGTATCTTGTTCAAAGCCTCAGTATTTTATATTGGGGTTAATTTACTGAAGCTTCCCAGTATCTTGTTCAAAGCCCCAGTATTTATACTGAAATTTGTCCGGAGTTGGCTATTTCTCAGCGAATTTATTTTTGACGGCTACAAATCAATTAGCGCGCGCCAAACATGCCCCTACACGAAATTTTTACTTTTATATTTTAACCAATAGCCACTTCTTTTGACAAAAAAATATTTAAATTGGAAAATTACTCACTTGTTTAATAAATGGTTCCATTATTTGGCAAAATTTAATTATTTAAAGTTAATTAAATTCTTTTAAAAAATAGACCAGTCCTTTGTGAGGTTGGAAATGCGCAATACATTTTTATTTATTTCTGAATCAAAGTGTTAATTTGTCCAGTCCTCTGTGAGGTTGGATAAGAATAACGTTTTTTAATTTTTTGAATCAAAGTTATTCAAATTAACGGCATTAATATAACAACCATATTTGATAAATTAAAATTGCGACAATAAAGCAGCTATGCTCGGCACAGGACTTGAGGGTGCCTAATACCTTCCCGAGAGTCAACTGAGAACCTTACCCGAATCTCTAATGCAGACCATTAGACGAGTCAAAGGTGTTCCAAGGTACCTTTTGGTGACTTGGCACACCTTAAACTATGTCAAGTGGCGACTCCAAATTCGCTTAAAATAATTGTGTACCTTTTTGAACACCAGTCACGAGCCTTTAAGTAATAAACTCCGCACGAAATTAATTTTTTAGGGCGTGACAGCTTGGCGACTCCGCTGGGGAAATTAGTGAAAACTAGAATCTCCGGCTTTGATAAAATTGTCGCATGCTTTAATTTATTAAATATTTGGTTGTTATATATTATTGTCGTTATCACATGAAAAGTTGAATGTTATTGCTTTGATATTGTTGAACTGTATATAAAACTGTCTTCCTCCGCAACCCTCTGAGTCTCTGAAAAACACACTCACACGTGCACTTACCAGATTGCTTGTGATATCTGGGACTTTCTTACTAAATTGCCCATGATTTAGGAGGAAGACGTGACGGGGTTTTAGGCCGGACACACTGTCTCCGGATGGCCCTGATGCGCTTTCCGCCCGGTTTGTCCACCGTGTTTTTTCAGCTAGTCTAGACACTGAGTCAGTTGTGTCATCTAGAGTTAAATCTTTAGGCCCAATTATCTGCATCATATTTGACTTAATGAGGTGCGGTACACCGGTATTTCACTTGTCTAGGTTGACCCCTTTGTGTCAAGATGGGCCCGTGTCCCAAAAAGACACATTATTGGCATCTTATGTGTTGCATTTATTGTAGAAAGAAGGTTGTTATGCTGACCGATCACCGGGGTGGGTGTTAAATTTTGAAAAAAAAAGAGAGAAAAAAATGAAAAATGGTTTTAGTCTCGTGTCTCAAAATATATTTAGTTGTCATTTTACGCCGTTATAATGGCGAATTTTTTTCAAGAACTTTTAGAGTCTAATTTTGTGTCTGGGTTTGGTCTCAAGTATTAGAAAATAATTTTTCATAATTTTGCACCGTTATAGTTTTGTGCCGGTATAATGGCTAAATTTTGGGACCCTTTTGTCTTTGAGTCTGTGTCCAAGTCAAGTCCATATTTTTGGAAAGTAATACCCCCAGTGGTTTTACGCTGTCATAATGGCCAATTTTGCTAAACCAATTTTGCATCCAATTCGTGTAATATTTTGTGTCTTTGAGCCGTCATAATGGCCAAATTTTATAAATACTCTAAGATTCTTTTTTCGAATTAGATCAAAGAGTTTGTTTCAAAAAATTATGTCCATCTTTGTGTTGTGATAGTGTCCGATTTTTGAATCACCTTTCGGATAAAAATAAATAAATAAATAGTTTGTTTCATAATCTGTTCTTGAGTTCTGTTAGAGCCTCCCTTGGGTTGAGTCTTAAATTTAAAAAAAAAGTTATATTAGGGTCCCACTTTACTTTGTATTGTATTGTATTTTTTTTTCAAAGTCAAAGACAGGGTAAAGACGTTAAATTGCAATTAGATAAGTTGTATTTTGCATCGATCCTCGTGAAATAATCTGACTCCGCTAAAATGTAGAGTCTCATTATTTTCACCGTCGGGGTGTACCCACCCAATGTGTCAGTTTGTATATATCTTTTGACTCGTGAATCACGTTAAGCAGTTTATTTTGAGTCTGTCTCGTGTCGTTTGTCTAAATTATGTTTTTGTGTTAGAAAAAGAGGTTTAAAAAAATCAAAAAAAAAAAAAAAATCATCCAAGTTTGTGCTTGTTCTAATTACGTGCCAGTTACAATTTTGTTCTGATTTTTCTCAAGGCACGTAAGCAATCTTTGGGGGATACGGTCGGTACACTAGGCTTACGCCGTTAACCAATTCGGGATGACGCATAACGACCTTAGGCATTGGTTAAGCCAACAAGCGAATTCATGTTCCATGCTATCTTGTTGCGCTAACGTGTTTTGATTTGATTAGAGCTTGAGCAACTGCCGTGCTGGCCCCACATTCATATTCCACCGGAATCAAGGGACTACTGGCTGTTCCAGAAGTGGTTGAATCACTTCTTCAGGAAAACACTCCAACAACGATGGCCGAGGAAACTGAGAAAATTGAGCTGGTTTATTTGGCTGAGCAACAGGTTAAGATGGCCGAGGACTTCACGGCTATGAAAGAAATGATGATGCAGTTGGTTCGTAACTCGGCAGCAGTTCAGGCACCTCCTGTTTTGCCAGGTGCTGCTGGTTTCATGGCAAATACTCAGCCACCAGGGCAAGGGCAATCCACAGTGGTAGAAGACCCCCATTACCCTTTAGGATTTGGTCCACATCCGGAAACGGACAACGCAGCCGGAACTTTTACTGTACAACCTGGGGTACAATTCCCACAGCATGGACAACATGGCCAACCCCAAGTTCCTGCCACAACATTCACCGTTCCTGCAGGACATACTTTGCAAAGAACGAATATTGACCCACAGTTAAGGGCCTGTGATCAACAATTTGACCAAGCTCAGGGTAATGTGTGCCGCCAAATCGAGTCGTATGATCAGGGACACAACCTAGAATCACATGCTGATATCGAAAGGTTGGGAAAAACAGAAGAGAATGACTTTGCTCGGGAATTGAAAAGCTTGGAGAAAACTGTGAAAAACATACAAGGGCAAGGGGGTAAAACCAGTATTTCATATAAAGACATGTGTTTGTTCCCTCATGTGCCATTGCCTGAAGATTTTGTTGTGCCAAAATTTGATCCATACACTGGACAAAGTGATCCAAGGATTCACATGAAGATCTACCTTAACAAAATGAAGGGCATTGAGAAGGATGAATTGTTGATGGCATACTTTGCTGATAGTTTGGGAGGACCGGCAACAGAATGGTTTGTACAATAAGATGTTCGAAGTGGGTCACCTTTGATGACATGGCCATCGCTTTCATAAACCATTATGGTTACAAAATGGAGGCTGCTCCTGATCGTTCTTCTATGAAGAAGATCACAAAGAAACCAAGTGAAAGTTTCAGAGAGTATGCCTACAGGTGGCGCGAACAGGTGGTGCGTGTGAGCCATTTGATCCCAGATGATAAGATGGTTGAAGAATTCGTCGAAAGTGCTCGATGAAACATACTACCAAGCGATGGCCTCTGCCATTGGGAAGCAGTTCAGTGAAGCAGTGAGAATTGGGGAGATGATTGAGAGAGGAATCAAGGCAGGCAAGATTGTCAGCCAAACAGCTTTGAGAGCTACTACCAAGGCGTAGCAATCAGGTTCAGGTGCTTTCGGGAAGAAGAAATAGAAGAAAGATTAAGTGGCAATGGTTGGCCCTGGACCAAGAAGAAATTACGGACGATACAATGACTGTCAAGGGTACATTCAGACACCCCCGCCACAACAATTCTATCCACCTCATGGCCAACAATTTGCGATGCCACAGTTCCCATTCCCTGTCAATGCAACATCTTGTTATCAGCCGCTATCTTGTCCACAATGGCGTGCATCCCCTGCTCTAGTCCAGTATAACAATCAACAGGCACATGCTCAATTCCCAGCTCAGCAGGAGATGCCCTATCGACTACGAGGTCCATCGGGTTTTCGTCCAAACATGCAATAGAGAAACATGCAACAAGAGAAAAGACAGTTCACCCCATTGGGGGAAACTTACACTAATTTGTTTGAAGAGTTGCAACAAGCCAATCTGTTGAAACCAATCCCGGGAAAAGTGAACCCCAATGGAAGAATTGATTATTCATGCCATTGTGCATTTCATTCTGGAGCACCTGGACATGACACAGAATCATGATGGGAACTCAAAAGGGCAATCCAGGAAATGATAGACAACAATCAGATAAAAGTCGTGGGAAACACAAAATATGAATCAAAATTCTTACCAGCTCATGATGTTCAAAACAACGTACACATGGTAGGGATGGTATGCATAGAAGAAGACATGAAAGGGAAATTCGCCAAGCAGATTGTGGAAGTTGGTCCCTCCCCAGACATTAAAGGCCCCGATCCATTTATTGTTGTAATCGGGGAAAAGTCAAGTGCGTCTGTTGTCAACAAAGCAAAGCAAGATGTGGCTGTTGAGCCAAGTTTCACAATTCCGGCTGCAAAGCAGGAAAAAGTTCATGACAGTGCACCAACATTTATTGTGCAAGGGGCATCATGCCAGAAAACTTCGGTCTTCGAGGTTAAGGCAAAGAAGTATGAACCGGTTATTTATCACTGAAGCAGCGCAACTTCCTGTCAAAAGTACAAAGGCTGTTCCTTGGAACTACAACAAGACAATTGTGTCTTACAACGGGAAGGAAATCATGGAGGTTGTTGCAGATGTAAATGGTCTAACTCGGTCCGGGAGATGTTTTACCCCGGAATAATTGAGAAAGGCAAAGCCAGGTCGAGAAAAATAAGGACCCATCAAAGAGCCGGTGTCCGAGAAAGAAGCTGAAGAATTTTTGAAGAAAATGAGATCGACAGATTATTCTATCGTCGAGCAATTGAGAAAGACTCCAGCTCAGATATCACTCTTGTCTGTACTTATGAACTCTGAAGCACATCGCAACGCTCTGTTGAAAATACTGAATGAGGCCTATATTCCTGAACAAACTATTGTGGCTAATTTGGAAGCACTTACTGGCAGAGTATTTGAGACTAATCGTGTGATGTTCACCGATGAGGATCTGCCAGGAGAAGGAACCGGTCATAATCGAACTCTTCATGTCTCAGTTAAGTATGAAGACTCCTATGTCACACGTGTTCTAATAGATGGCGGCGCGGGATTGAACATTTGCCCTCTGTCTACATTGAAGAGTCTAAAGGTGGATATGAGCAAAATTAGGGCCAGTTCCTCTGCCGTCCGTGCCTTTGATGGTGGAGTTCGAGAGTCTTTGGGCATCATCAATCTTGAGTTAACCATTGGTCCTACTACCTACATTAAGTTTTAAGTCATGGAAACATATGCATCGTACAATCTGTTATTGGGCCGACCATGGATTCACATGGCCTCTTGTTGTACCCTCTACAGTTTATCAGGTGGTCAAGTTTACTTAGGATAATCAAGCTGTCGTAGTTTATGGAGAGGATGACTTACAGTTTAACAATAGCCTGGACGTACCGGCCCTTAAAGTTGTCACCACACGCCCGACCATCATGTATCAAACCTCCAATGTGGTGTATGTGGAAAAAGTAACAGAAAGGAAACCTATACCCATCCCAAGAGTGTCAGAGACGTCTATTATGATGGAATCTGAAATGTTAAGCATAGTTTCCAATTTGGAAAGGGGTTGGGAGCATCATTACAAGGCAGGGTAAATCCAGTTTATCCAAATGGCGTGCAAGGCACGTGGGGACTAAGGTTCAAGCCAAAAGCAGCTGATCGCAAGCAAGCAAAGAAAAAAAAGTCAGAAGTTTGGTCTTTCCCAAAGCCAATTACGTGTCTCTTTCAGTCTTTTGTGGGTTATCTGATGAAACCAAAGGTTGTCGTTACAAATGTCAACACAGTGGAAGACAATCAGGATGCACCATTCGATCTAGGTGGCATTCTTGAAATCTGCATGGTGCAGCTGGGTGAAGGCTCCATCAACGCTTCAATTCAGTACATTGGCCCGGACGTGCACCTGACTAACTGGAATGCAACTCCCTTCCCCATTAGGAAGGGGTCTTGGTAGACTGTTGTTTTACAGTTTTCTTTTGAATACACTTGGATATTCTAAGGGTTGTATGCCAAGTGCATTATTTTGCTCATGTTTCCTTTTGTAATTCAAACCCTTTTTTCATTAATGAAAGGCCTAAGAGCCAAGCTTTCCTTCAATCTCTGTTCATATTCCTAATTTTATTCTACTTTTATTTATCTGTAGTGATATATCTGCTGGTCCTGATATCATGACATGTTCAAGGAACTTATCATCCATCCAGGGACCGCAATCGGACTTCGGCTCCATAACCATAGTTGAGGTTGAAAGTGATGAAGAAAACATTTGGGAATTTGTTAACGAGATTGAATATGATGGGGAACAGGCTGATTTTGAAATAGGCCTGGAAATTGAACGCCATGAGGGCAAGCCTAAACCCAATTTGGCTGAGACAGAGGATATTAATCTTGGGAGCCCTGATGATATGAGGGAAACCAAGATAAGCATGTATGCCCGACCTGAAGTGAAGAATGATATTCAGAAAGTGCTTTTTGAATATCGGGATGTTTTTGCATGGTCATATGATGAGATGCCGGGTTTGAGCTCCAAATTGATAGTCCACGAATTGCCAATTCAACCGGGTTTCCCTCCAGTGAGACAAATGCAACGGAAGTTCAAAACTGATATGATCAAGAAAATCCATGATGAAATAATGAAACAGTTGGATGTGAAAGTAATTCAATCGGTTCAGTACACTACTTGGGTTGCAAATATTGTTCAAGTTCCTAAGAAGGATGGAAAAACAAAGATATGTGTCGACTATCGAGATTTGAACAAGGCGAGTCCCAAAGACAATTTTTTGTTGCCTAATATTCACACTCTCGTAGATAATTGTGCCAAACATGAGATACAATCCTTCGTTGACTGCTATGCTGGATATCACCTAATCCAGATGGATGAAGATGATGCATACAAAACGGCATTCACTACGCCTTGGGGAACTTATTGCTATAGAGTGATGCCGTTTGGTTTGAAAAATGCTGGGGCAACCTACTTGAGGGCTATGACTGCCTTTTCCATGATATGATACATAAAGAAATAGAAGTGTACGTGGATGATGTGATTATCAAGTCTAGAACGGTTGAAGAACACGTGAGAGATCTCAGAAAGTTCTTTGAAAGGCTCCGTAGGTACAATCTGAAGCTGAATCCAGCCATGTGTGCATTTGGTGTGCCTGCTGGAAAATTGTTAGGTTTCATTGTTAGCAGACGAGGTATTGAATTGGATCTCGCAAAGATCAAAGCAATACAAGAACTACCTCCGCCTCGAACCAAGAAGGATGTCAAAAGCTTTCTAGGCAGGCTAAATTACATTAGTAGGTTCGTTGCTCAACTTACCACAATATGTGAGCCGATCCTCAAGTTGTTAAAAAAGAATGCATCAATTGCATGGACCGAAGAGTGCCAAGAAATCTTTGACAGGATCAAGCAATACTTGTCAAATCCTCTTGTTCTGGTTCCGCCCGAGCCTGGCCGACCATTGTTTTTGTACTTGTCAGTCAACAAAAACTCATTTGGTTGTGTACTGGGGCAACATGACGCCTCGGGAAAGAAAGAGCAGGCATTTTATTATCTGAGCAAGAAGTTCACAGATTGTGAGGCCAGATACACTTTGTTGGAAAGGACGTGTTGTGCCCTAACTTGGGTCGCACAAAAGCTGAAACATTATTTGTTGTCCTATACCACTTATCTGATTTCCCGTATAGACCCATTGAAGTATATATTTCAAAAGCCAATGCCAACCGGCAAACTTGTGAAATGGCAGATCCTGCTCACAGAATTTGACATAGTTTATGTCATTAGAACTGCAATGAAAGCTCAAGCCTTAGCTGATCATTTGGCTGAAAATCCGGTTGATGATGATTATGAGCCATTGAAGACTTACTTCCCTGATGAGGAGGTAGATGTGCTTGAAGAACTGATTAACGAAGAAGAACACGTGTGGAAAATGTACTTTGATGGTGCTTCCAACTCGAAAGGCCATGGTATTGGAGCAGTCCTCATTTCTCCCACAGGACATTACTATCCGGCAGCTTCCCAACTCCGCTTCAGTTGCACTAATAACACATCTGAGTATGAAGCATGCATAATGGGTTTGCGTATGGCTCTAGACATGGACATCAAAGAATTGCTGGTGATCGGAGATTCAGATCTTTTGATACGCCAAATGAAGGGTGAACGGGAAACTCGAGACCTTAAGCTGATCATGTACAAGCAGTGTATGGACGATCTTCGCCAAAAGTTCGATGTTCTAAAGTTTAGATATGTTCTCAGAATACATAATGAGGTGGCTGACGCATTGGCTACATTAGCCTCAATGCTTGTCCATCCTGATAAAGCCCATATTGATCCGTTAGAGATTCAGGTCCAAAGTCAACATGCATACTGCAATATGGTTGAAGAAGAAATTGACGGTCAACCGTGGTATTTTGATGTCAAGAATTTCCTTCAAGATGGGACGTATCCTCTATTGGAAAAAACAATCAAAAGAGAACCCTTCGACGATTGGCAAGTGGTTTCTTTTTGAGTGGAGGGGTGGTGTACAAAAGGACACCTGATCTAGGACTGTTAAGATGCGTGGATGCAACTGAAGCCACGAAAATTCTCAATGACATGCATTCAGGGATCCGCGGGCCCCACATGAGCGGGCACGTGCTAGCTTAAAAACTACTCAGAGCAGGATACTTCTGGCTTACCATGGAAAATGATTGCATTACTTTTGTGCGGAAGTATCATCAATGCAAAGTATACGGTGATTTGATACATTCACCCCCTTTAGAGTTGCATACAATGTCAGCCCCATGGCCTTTTACAGCATGGGGGATGGATGTTATCGGGCCTATTGAACCAAAAGCATCAAATGGGCACAGAATCATTCTGGTTGCGATAGATTACTTCACCAAATGGGTTGAGGCCGTTACTCTCAAATCCGTGACAAAGAAAGCCGTAGTGGATTTTGTTCATTCTAACACTATTTTTCGCTTTGGTATCCCAAGTACCATCATCACGGATAATGCGGAAAATTTGAATAGTCATTTAATGAATGACGTGTGTGAAAGATTCAAGATCATGCATCGAAACTCCACACCTTACCGACCAAAGGCAAATGGCGCGGTCGAAGCGGCCAATAAGAATATCAAGAAGATCCTTAGGAAAATGATACAAGGATCTCGTGATTGGCATGAGAAGTTGTCTTTTGCTTTGCTTGGTTATCGCACAACTGTGCACACTTCCATAGGTGCGACCTCATATTCATTGGTATATGGAACTGAAGCAGTCATACCTGCTGAAGTTGAAATACCGTCTCTCAGGATCATTGTGGAAGCAGAAATTGAGGACACAGAGTGGGTCAAGACCCGATTGGAATAGTTGTCATTCATTGATGAAAAGAGGCTCAATGCAGTTTGTCATGGTCAATTGTATCAGCAAAGAATGGCCCGTGCCTATAACAAGAAAGTGCACCTCCGTGACTTGAAAGAAGGGCAGTTGGTTCTGAAACGAATCTTTCCTCATCAGGAAGACGCTAAAGGAAAGTTCGCTCCAAATTGGCAAGGGCCATACCTAGTAAAGAAAATATTGCCAAATGGCGCCTTGTACCTTTCGGATCCGGAAGGCAGGACAACCGAAATACCCGTCAATGCAGACGCGGTCAAGAGGTACTTCATTTGACTCCAAGATGGCTTTCAAATCGGGATGAATGCAAGGCTTTTGTTCTCTTTTGCTATCCCAAACTGTATCCCTTATTAGCATTTTGTACTTCGAGACATGTTCTCAGTTGGAATCAATGTAATTGTACCAAAATGAAATGAAACTGAAAAGCATCAAAAGAAACTTGGGCATTTGCCTAGAGCTACGTTTGACCTGGATCCTCTCAAAAGGATACGTAGGCAATCATTTCGGTGCGGTCGCAATAAGAGAAAATTCCTCTTTGCCTGTCTACTTTTATCCGCGCAAAGCTTGCCTCAAGGCTTGTGGGATATGTCAAGAAAATCAAATACCCCAGTTCATCCTAAACTGGGGCCGTAGTTGTTTTTATTTTTTTTAAAAATGGAGGAAATTCAATATTCCTCCCCATTTTCTTTGGTTTGTTACAGTGAAAAGTTCATTCTTTCCTATTTCATATTGACGCAACACTTGCCTCCAAGTTTGCGGCCAACATCAAAAGAAATTTAGATCCCTCTTTTATGCTAAACTGGAGCATAAGTTTATTTTTATTTTATTTCATAAATAAAATAAAATAAAAAGAAACTTCTATTATTTTTGTATCATCTATTCACATGTTTCATGAGATGTTTGGCATACCAGTCTCGAAGTTAAGGAAGAAAAATAAAGTGCCCCAGTTTATTCTAAACAGTGGGGCAAAAATTTTTATTTTTAAAGAAAATATGTCCAAAGGGGAGCGAATATTACACAGTCACCTCATGATGCGTTTTGGAGAGCTTATGTCAAATTTTCCTTTATGACAAGTCGATGATGCCATCAAAAGAGATGTTTGTGTTGTAAATTGCATTGACAAAAAAAGAGAAAAGAAGAAAAAAAAGAAAAAAAGAAGAAGTCTTGTCGGTGAAAACCTAAGAAGGCGCCGCAAGACAAACATTGAGGAAAAAATTAAAGAGAGAGGCTAGTTGGCGAAAATCCGAAAGGGCGCTACTAGTCGACTTGAGAGTCACCTCAACTTGGTTGCGATTTGATATCTTCCATGGAGCAACTCTCAACAAACAAGTGGCACTGATCGGTCGAGGTCACCCAAGATACATGTCATGATCATCTAGGCCGCCAGTATATTGCCAGATAAGTTTCCCTTTTCAGAAAGACGTTCCCTATCCAAACGACTTTCGCCCTTAAGCTTTTTTATTCCATTTTTGTATATCTTGCCTCACCATTAATTCCTCGCCTAACCTCATATGAGCAACAAAAGAAAATTGCAAAACTCTGTCTTTCAGGTTTAATTCCAGCGAGCAGGGCACACCCTCGACAATGGAAAAGTTTCAGCAAGTCATGACCAACCTTGATAATGGAGCACCGCACATCAGGCCGGAGGAACGACATACAAATTGTATCATGAAGAGTGGACATGTTTGGGAGAAGCCTTAGGTATTGTTCATCCCATATTACTGTAAAGAATAGAACAAGAATCACCGAGCTTATTTGCAAGATCAGAACAGGGTGTATCCACAATGCAGAAAGTCAGTGTGGCATTTGCTATGTTGCCAAGAAAGATCTAGGACCACTTGAATTGGGTTAGTTGCGCCAGACATCATACGGAACTCCATTCTCTATTCGAGTCAAATCTCGCTAAAAGATAGCGTCATTTCTTTTCCATGTCAAGATCGCTCAAAGATAGCGATCATTTCCTTTTCGAGTCATCTTTGCTCAAAGATAGCGTCATTTCCTTTCCATGTCAAGATCTGCTAAAAGATAGCGATCATTTTCTCTTAGAATCAGTTTTGCTCAAAGATAGCGTCATTTGCTTTCCATGTCAAGATCTGCTAAAAGATAGCGATCATTTTCTCTTAGAGTCAGTTTCGCTCAAAGATAGCGATCATTTTATAGAAGAGTCAGTTCGCTCAAAGATAGCGTCATTTCTTTTCCATGTCAAGATTTGCTAAAAGACAGCGATCATTTCCTTTTCGAGTCAGTTTCGCTCAAAGATAGCGCCATTTCCTTTCCATGTCAAGATCTGCTAAAAGATAGCGATCATTTCTTTTTCGAGTCAATTTCGCTCGAAGATAGCGCCATTTCCTTTCTATGTCCAGATCTGCTAAGATATAGCGATCATTTCCTTTTTAAGTTTAGCTTCTCTCAAAGATAGCGTCATTTCCTTTCCATGTCAAGATCTGCTAAAAGATAGCGATCATTGTCTCTTAGAATCAGTTTCCCTTAAAAATAGCGTCATTATAGCGATCATTGTCTCTTAGAATCAGTTTCGCTCAAAGATAGCGTCATTTCCTTTCCATGACAAGATCTGCTAAAAGATAGCGATCATTTTCTTTTCAAGTCAGTTTTGCTAGAAGATAGCACTCACATTCAGTTCAAGTCATTTGCGCTCAAAGATAGCAACCACTTCCTTTTCAAGTTAGTCCTGCTCAAACATAGTCTAGAGTGTCTAGTGTCTAGTGTCATCTTAGTGGTCTAGAGTGTCTAGGTTTGTCTTAGTGAGTGTAGAAGAGTCTAGTGTCTGTTTGAATGCAGTAGTCCCAGCTACCGCACGTGAGGAAATACACTGACCTGAATCCTTAATCCAGGGATATGTAGGTAACTTTGTTCTCGGTTAGAACCGAAATTCAAGGTACGGTCACCATTTTGAAAAGCATGCTCTCGGCTAGAACCGAAAAGCCAAAATTAGTTGTCGATTACTTCTTTGTCCGAAAACTCTTCGTGTTCCCGAACAAAGAGGGGCAACTGTAATCACCATATTTTGGCACTAAATAAATAAAAATTGCTCAAATGAGCCATGTTAATCCTCTCGGATGTTTGCCTAATTTTCCTGAATTTTTCTCATTAATGGTTAATTAATTTGTAGAAAACATATGATAATAATTTTAATATTTAGTTAAGTAATTATTTTTTGATAACGTGATTAGTATAATATTATGTGCTTTTAAGTTTATTTAGTTAACTAATTTGCTTTGCTTAACTAATTAAATATTTTAATTGTGTAATTGCTTTATTGACTAAGTGTAGTGGTCAATTGAATTAGAAAAGTACAGCCCAATTAGTTTGAAATCTAAGCCCAATTTCAGAAGCCCACCCATTAGTCCCCTCAATCACAGCCGTTAGATCATGTTTGATCCAATGGCCCTCACTTTTCCCCTCATTCCCTTATAATGCTAAAAAATATCTCATTTTCCTCATTCCACCCCTTAGTCTCAATGACTAGGGGGAACTCTGTCAAAAAATCTCCCTCCCCGGAAAAATACCAAAAAATATACCATTTGAAAGATCTCGGCCCCCTCTTTCCATTTCCGCTATTATTTTCTTCAAAAAGTGAACCGTTTGGCGTAGATCAAGAGTCAAAGTTCAGTCAAAGCTTGAAATCCGGCCACCCTTTGATTTTTTCGGTAAGTTTTTAAGTTCCTTCTCTTCCCCTTACTCCCCTCTTCCACCCTCATATCCCATTTTCCCAAAAAAAAAAAAAAACCGTCCCTTTGCCCATTTTTCTCTTCATCCGTTTCTGATTTTCTTTTTTTGTTTTTCTTTCTTCTCTTTTTTCCTTCTCTTTTTCTGGTATGGTGGGGGGGGGGGGGGTGTGTGATGAGATTGTTTTGGAGGGCTGGGAGGGGGCTGGTTTGTAGCAGCGACGAAGCAGTGTTGTTGGTTGAATCTGAAGCTTGAGGGGGCTGTTTCATTTTTTGATAATGATGACGGGGGGCTGTGGGGATTATTCTATAGTGGAGGGGCTGTTATGGTTCATTTAGGCGTGGCGTTAACGAGGTAGTGGTGTGAGCGGGTGTACTGTAACAATGGCGAGACAGTGGGAACGAAACAGTGAGGTTCGGGGGGGAGGGGGCAGTGTTGGTTTTTTGTTTCAGTTTGTTGTGGTGATAATTGTTGGAGTATAAAGGAGGTAGCAGTGGTGATGGGGCTATTTTGGGTATGGTTTTGGTGATAGTTAGTTGGCGAGGCAGTAACGAGCAGAGGAGGCGACAGTGAAGCAGCTGCGACAGTTGATGGTGGCTGAACGGGGCAGTGGCGCAGCGAGAAGTGTTTGTTGGTTCGGATCAAACTGGTTAGAAAAAAAAACCATTCGCTTTTTTCGTTGCTTCTTTGATAGTTTAGTCTTATAGCTTAGTTTAGTATTATCAATGGAGTAAAATCCTTTGTTTTCCTGTTAGTTGAATTCCATAGTTTAGTTAGTAGGGTATTAACATGAAAAATGGAAGTCTACAATGAAATCATTTTGTATACTTTTGTTAAGGTTAATGCATATGTATTTATACTTTTCCTGATTTTTGCCATGAGATTATTGTGAAGCATGTTCATCACCAATGTTGAAGATTGTCCACTCTTAATGGTTTGGTAGTGTGCTTAGTTTAGTTGTGTCATTTTGTAATCAACTTGGGTTTTGATTAGAGTTGTAGCTTAGTTGGCTTGTTGGTTTGAATTGGATTGATAGTTGGACTTTATGAAGTCCAAATAAACTTGTTCTAGTTTAGTTAGAATTTGGTTGCTCTCTAGTTTAGTTTTAGTTAGTTCGGGGGCTGTTTTAGATGGTTTAGTTGGGTTTAGTTGGTTTAGTTTGGTCCTAGTCCTTTAGTTAATATAATGAGTGTTTGGGTGTCCTTTTAAAGGACATTTTCTTACACAATTTCAGCTCTTGGACAGCCTTTAGCTGCTGAAAATAGTCCTCTATAGCTGCTGTACCATTCCTAAAAAATGGCTAAAAAGCACTCAAGTGTAGGGGTGTGGGCTTGTACATTTTGTACAAGTCCACACCCCACCTTTTGGCCTCATTTTTCAGCTACAAATAGAGGCATTTACTCCTCTTTAAAACAACAACTTGCTGAAAATTAGAGAAAAAGAGAGGAAAAGTGAGCAAGTGAAAGAAGAGTAATATTTAGTAAATTAAGTGTAGGGATTTAGAACCAAAAGGCATCAACACTAAGAGCTTTTTGAGGGTATAAACTTCAAATTTTCAAGTCAATTTAAGGGTGTAAAGAGGCTGCCTAGTTGCTGATTTTTTTTTTTGGAGTATAAGTTGCTTGCTTTTGGCTTTGGTTTGCTATTTTCATTTGCTTCATAGCTTGGAAATTTCTACACAAGGTAAACACAAATTAACCTTGTACTTATGTTGAGCTTTTGACCATGAAAAGTTAATAAAAATCAGCATGTTCAAAGTATGAAATTTATGTTTTATGTGATTTATTATGATAGTATATTGATAAATTTGGAGTTGTGTTAAAACAAGAAGTATGGCTAGTTATTACATAGGCATATTTTGCAAGTTTGTTAACTATTCTTAAGCCATGTGTGTTGAAAAGAAAGGATGGAATTAGGATTTAATCAACGAGAGCGCAAGTTAAATGTCAATTTAAAGGAAAATGTTGAATGAAAAATAATTTCTAAACAAGACAGAAAGTGGATGAAAATGCCAGAACCAATAA
The DNA here is from genome assembly GCA_029990575.1 of Petunia axillaris subsp. axillaris. Classification (NCBI taxonomy): domain Eukaryota; kingdom Viridiplantae; phylum Streptophyta; class Magnoliopsida; order Solanales; family Solanaceae; genus Petunia; species Petunia axillaris. Next base: position 14,529,581 of record JARKNS010000006.1, read on the forward strand.
ATTGCAGAAATAACCTCATTTTTTGCTTTTTTTTTTTTTTTTTTTTTTACAAAATAGTCGATATGTAGACGGCAAACAGACTATGATTTTTTTTTTTGCGAATGACCTTTAATGGAACTTATTAATGCAAATGGCCAACTCACTATCAAAATTGAGTCATTTAAATTGAATAAGTGCTATTTTCGCAAGCAAAATAACTAGTCATTTTATTACTGCAAACGGGCCAGCCCACTAACAAAATAAATGAATCAAAATTGAGTAAGAGGTCATTTTTTTTAAGAAAGCAGCATACAAGCCTTTCAATGCAAAAATTCCCAGCCCACCTTTTATATTTTAACCAATAGCCACTTCTTTTGATAAAACAATATTTAAATTGGAAAATTACTCACTTGTTTAATAAATGGTTTCATTATTTGGCAAAATTTAATTATTTGAAGTTAATTAAATTCTTTTAAAAAATAGACCAGTCCTTTGTGAGGTTAGAAATGCGCAATACATTTTATTTATTTTTGAATCAAAGTGTAAATTTGTCCAGTCCTCTGTGAGGTTGGATAAGAATAACGTTTTTTTAATTTTCTGAATCAAAGTACAAATTCAAATTAACGGCATTAATATAACAACCATATTTGATAAATTAAAATTGCGACAATAAAGCAACTATGCTCGGCACAGGACTCGAGGGTGCCTAATACATTCCCGAGAGTCAACTGAGAACCTTACCTGAATCTCTAACGCAGACCACTAGACGAGTCAAAGGTGTTCCAAGGTACCTTTTGGTGACTTGGCACAACTTAAACTATGTCAACTGGCGACTCCGAATTCTCTTAAAATTATTATGTTCCTTTTTGAACACCAGTCACGAGCCTTTAAATAATAAACTCCGCACGAAATTAATTTTTTAGGGCGTGACACTAGTTATTAGTCGTAGTTGTAGTTATTTCAATTCTTACCAATTTATATCTAGGGATATACGTACAATTCATAGAACCCGTTGCTATTCAATCTAAGATTAATTGATTGCAAGCTAGTTCCCTGAGGAAATCGACCCCGACCCTAATTGTGTACTACTATCTTTGACGATCTCCCCACACCTTTCTAGGTGAGTTGATTGAGCGTGGATCAAATTTTGGTGCCAGTTGCCGGGGAGCTATGGTATATCTATTAGATTGAATATTCCATGTTCTTATCTTGTGAGTTATTCCTACCATTTTACCTCTTATTTTTGGTTTACCGTGTGTAGGTGACTACTAGCAATGAGAAAAAATCTAAATCGAGTTATGCGGAACCCCCTTTACGATCGTGCAAATGAGGGAGCTCCATTTCCAAATGATCTAATGGCTCCAAATGATTATGATGGAGAAACTGAGGAAGACTATGATGACACTTCTCTTTGTGAGGAGATTTATGGAATTCATGTTGTGTTTGATGAGAATGATCAACTGCAAGTTGAAGATGGTGCCCCAGTTGATTGAAACTCCATTGGCAACAATTAAACCAATGCGAGAGTGAATGTTGATAACAATGTTGGTGTTGCAGGAAATGCACACCAAAGAGGAAACAATGCTAATCTAGCAGGCCGAGGTGCAAACCGAGGTGTTCATGTTAATCAAGCAAATCAAAGAGCCAATTGAGTGAATGTTCGCAATGTCAACCGGAACCAAAGGAATGCAAGGGGTGCCCGAAATGCAAATCCACCGATACAAGATGTGGAAGAATCCGATGAAGAAGTGAATATGGTATGTTTTGCTAGTGCAATTGTTCCACCACCCATTCGTGGTAATGTTACTTTCAGCACTCCACAAGTGATCTTACACGGACTTGACCAAAATGGATACTTTAGTGGAGGCAAGCATGATGATCCAAATGAGTATTTGAGTAATTTCATCCAAGCATGCCATCTTTACAAGTCGGCCCATTGTACGGAAGAATTTTTGTGCCTAAGGGTCTTTCCCTATTCTCTATCCAGGAAGGCCAGAGCATGGTTGAACAAGCTACCAAAGAATTCGATTTACACTTTAGGAGGAACTTGTGCATCAATTCTTGGCAAAATTTTTACCTAAGGGTAAGCAAGCTTCAATGAGGGACAAGGTTTATATGTTCAAGCAAGATCCAACCGATTCATTGTGGGAAGCTTGGGAAGCTTTTCAAGAAGTTCTATAACATTTCCCAACTCATGTTTTTGGAAAAGATATGCTCCTACAATGTTTCTACCAAGGGCTCAGCAAGATCAACCAATCGACCATGAACAATTAGTGTGGAGGTGCTATCATGGATAAGACTTATCAAGAAGTCAAGGATGTCCTCAACAAAGTCGCCAAACAATATCAAGATTGGAAATCTAGAGCCCAAAACCCAAGTGGAATTTGAGGAATGAATCCAATGATGTTGAAGAGATTTAAGATCAAGAAGAGCAAATGGCTCGAATTCTTACGAACATTGAGCTTCTTAGAGGTGCCACGGAAGACAAGGAGAAGAAAGTAAACAAGGTGGAAAATCTTCAAGTTACAAATGACGGTCATCAAGTAGTACCTATGGGTTATGTACACCCCAGAGCTCCACCTCTTGCTCTTCTTCAAAGAGGGCAAGAAGAATACTTTCCGGAACAATGTTTCAATGTCCATGGCGAAGAAGAAGCCAATTATGTATCTAACTATCAAGGTGGTTATCAAAGGCTATATCAACAAGGCCATATCAACAAGGCTAATATCAACAAGGCCAATGGAGGCTAGATAGAGGAAGACCAAATTGGAACGAAAATCAAGATGGGAGAGGTGTTGGTACCTCTCAAGGCTATGTTCAAAGAGCCCCATATAAGCAAGGTGAGAATGAAGGAAAAGGTCCAACCAAGTTGGAAAAAATGATGGGAGAAGTGCTTAAGAATTAAGAAAGCTACTCCAGTGACCTCAAAGCTATCAAGCAAACGGTCACATCCCATAACACTTCCATCAAGGCTCTTGAATCCCACATGAGTAGTCTATCTCACCAAGTGAATCAAAGACCCCAAAGAGCATTACCAAGTGCTACGGTGGTGAATCCTAAGAAGAATGTCAAAGATAATGTGATGGAAAATATAACCTGGAGTGGGAAAATATGGGATGATCCCAAAGTAAAAGATGATGGTGTGGACATAGAGGTGCAAGCTCATGAGCAAAACAATAGGAAAGAGTTGAATCAAGGCAATGCAATTGATGTGGATGTAGAGATTCCAAGTCATGAAATTGATGATGAGGCAATCCCTCAAGAACCAAATCCCGAAGTCACTACCACTCAAAAAGCCAAACTAAAGAAAAATCCACAACCCAAATAAAGCCCTCCTACTCCAAGCTTCATTCCCAAAATTCCACTTCCTTTCCCACAAAAGAGTGTCAAATAAAGACAAGAATCATAAGCAAAAAAGATTTGGGATAAGATAGCAACATCTATCAACCTCTCTTTGGTTGATGCATTAAGCCAAATGCCAAATATTGCTAAACTCGTGAAAGATCTTGTTACCAAGAAGACCTATGATGATTATGAACCAAACAGGGTGACTCATCAATGTAGTTCAATTGTCTCAAAGCATATGGCAAGAAATATGGAAGACCCCGGAGCCTTCACAGTCCCGTGCACATTTGGAGGGATACATTTCCCTAAAGCTCTATGTGATCTTTGAGCAATCATCAATTTGATGTCATATGCAGCGTACAAGACTTTGACTACGAAGGAAGTTCTACAAGCCACAGCAATGAACTTGCATATGGCCGACCGTTCGATGAAGCGACCAATTGGAGTTTTCACTAATGTTCTAGTGAAGGTGGAGAAGTTTATATTCCCAGCAGATTTTGTTATTCTTGATTGTCCGGTGGACTTTGATGTCCCTATTATCCTTGAGCGTCGTCCATTTCTAGCTACTAGGAGAGCATTATGTGATGTGGAGAAGGGAGAGCTCACTTTCCGATTCAATGGAGAGAAGGTTGTGTTCCATATATGCAAAACATTAAAACAAGCTATGGAGGAGGAAGCCACTTGTTCTTATGTGGATATGGTTGTGGATGCACTTGTAGAAAAAGAGAGTGTCCTAGTGAGCCATGCGGATGAAATGGTCGCGGCCATTTGGAACATGGATATTGACAATGAGGAGAGTATCTCCGAGTGTGTGAAGGCATTGTAAGGATTAGGCACTAGACCCTATGTTCCCAAAAAGCTCTCCCTTGACCTTGAAAACTGAACCACTCCACCTATAAACCATCCATTGAATAACCTCCCACTCTTGAACTTGAAGTCCTACCAACCCACTTAAGATATACATTCCTAGGTCCAAACTCCACTTTTCCCATAATTATTTCTTACCACTTAATCAAAGAGCAAGAAGACCAACTAATTGAAGTGGTGACATGGAGAATTAAGGCCATTGGGTGGACTCTAGCAGATCCAGGAGTTTGTACTCACAATATTCTTCTTGAAGAAGGTTGCAAACCAACGGTGGAACACCAAAGGAGGTTGAATCCTCCAATGCAAGAAGTTGTCAAGAAGAAGATCATAAAGTAGTTAGATGCGAGGTTGATTGTTCCACTCTTCGATAGTGAATAGGTATTACCCGTTCAATATGTGCCCAAGAAAGGAGGGATGTCGGTAGTTCACAATGAGAAAGGTGAAGCTATATCAACTCAAACCGTGATCGATTGGAGAGTGTATATGGACTACCGGAAACTCAACAATGCAACAAAGAAAGATCATTTCTCCTTGCCTTTCATTGAACAAATGCTTGATCTTTTGGTGGGCCGTGCTTATTATTATTTCTTTGATGGATATTTGGGGTACAATCAAATCTCAATTGAAGAGAATGATCAAGATAAGACAACATTTACATGCCCATATCGTACCTTTGCATTTTGTAAGATGCCTTTTGGACTTTGCAATGCCCCGGCTACCTTTCAAAGGTACATGCTTTCACTTTCTAATGATATGGTAGAGAACTTCTTGGAAGTATTCATGGATGATTTCTTGGTAGTCGGTGATTCCCTTGAAGATTGTCTATAAAATTTGGAAAAAGTCTTGGAGAGGTGTGAAGAGACAAAGCTTGTGCTAAATAGAGAGAAATGTCATTTCCTTGTCGAAGAAGGAATAGTCTTAGGGCACAAGGTGTCCAAGAAGGGAGTTGAAATTGATCATGCCAAGATTGAAGTTATCTCTAAACTTCCACCTCCCACAACCGTCAAAGGAATGAGAAACTTCTTGGGACTTGTAGGTTTCTATCGCCGCTTCATTAAAGACTATTCTGAGATTGTGAACCCATTGTGCAAATTGCAAGAGAAAGATGCCAAGTTTGAATTCAATAAGGCATGCTTGAAAGCCTTTGAAGAGTTAAAGAAAAGATTGACAACTGCACCAGTGATAGTGAGTCCAAGATGGGATCTTCCATTTGAACTTATGTGTGATGCTATCGATGTAGCAATGGGGGCCATGCTTGGCTAAAGAGTTGAGAAAATATTTCATCCGATCTATTACGCTAGCAAGACCATGAATGGGGCTCAATTGAACTATTCGGTGACGGAAAAAGAGTTATTGGCCATTGTATTTGCTTTTGAGAAATTCTGATCTTATTTGGTGGGATCCAAGGTCATTGTGCACACCGACCACTCTAACATCCAGTATTTGATGGCCAAGAAAGATTCAAAAGCAAGGTTGATACGATGGGTACTCTTGTTACAAGAATTTGATCTTGAGGTGCTTGATAGAAAGGGAACTGAGAATCAAGTGGAGGACCACTTATCCCATTTGGAGGAGGAGGGTCGCCCAAAGAAAACCCTTGAGATCAATGATTCTTTTCCGGATGAGAGAATATTGGCGGTATCTTGGGAAGAGATCCCTTGGTACGCGGACTTAGCCAATTTTGTTGCATGTGGAGAGGTCACAGAGGACTACTCATTCAATCAAAAGAAGAAGTTGATGAAAGATGCCCGAAAATACTTTTGGGATGATCCTTTTTTATTTAAAGTATGTGTCGATGGAATGATAAGACGATGTGTTGCCGAACCCGAGCAAAGAACTATTCTTGAAGGATGTCACTCTGGTCCATATGGAGGGCATCATGGTGGTGTTAGAACTGTGGTGGAAGTACTTGAATGTGGTTTCTTTTGGCCTACTTTGTACAAGGATGCTCCTGAATACACCAAGAGTTGTGACCAATGTCAAATAACGGGGAGGGGGGGGGGGGTCTAAAAAGGGCACAAAATGCCTCAAAATCCCATTGTGGAAGTTGAACTCTTTGATGTATGGGGATTGACTTCATGAGTCTTTTCCCAAGTTCTTATAGTATGAAATACCTGTTTGTGGCAGTTGAATACTTGTGCGAATGGGTTGAGGCAATTCCCTTACCAAACAATAAACCTAGAAGTGTCACCACCTTCCCAAGAAAAGCATTTTCACAAAATTTGGCACCCCTTGCACAATCATAAGTGACGAGGGAACCCACTTTTGTAATCAAGCTTTTAATTCCTTGTTGGATAAGTATGGGATAAGATACAAAGTTGCTACACCTTATCATCCCAAAACGAGTGGTCAAGTGGAAGTGTCGAATCGTGAGATAAAATTTTTTTTAGCCAAGTCGGTTAATGTAAACCGGACGGATTGGGCCAAAAAGTTGGATGATGCCTTATGGGCATATCGCACGGCCTACAAGACCCCGATTGGCATTTCACCATTCCGGTTAGTCTTTGGCAAAGCTTGCCATCTCCCCCCGAGTTGGAGCACAAAGCTTATTGGGCATTGAAAAAGCTAAATATGAATTGGGAAGAAGCCTCCAAGTCCCGGGTGGAGAAATTGCATGAACTTGAGGAGATGAGGTTCCTTGCTTATGAAAATACCAAGCTCTATAAAGAAAAGATGAAGATCATCCATGACAAGAAGATATGGAACCGTGCATTCAAGGCAGGAGATATGGTGCTATTCTTCAATTCAAGGTTACACCTTTTTCCCGGCAAGTTGAAGTCCAAACGGAGTGGACCCTACAAGGTGGTGGACCCATCACCATATGGATGGGTTGAAGTTTCAAGAAAAGGGAAGTTCCAAAACTTTCCGAGTAAATGGCCAAAGTGTGAAGCACTACTTTAGGATGTGAAGCTGAACCTAGAGAATTTGCTTGCATCTATCTCTTAGACCCTTGATGGACTGAGGTAACACCGTCGTGCCGCGACGTTAAATCAAGCGCTTCTTGGGAGGCAACCCAAATTTTCATATTTAGCATTTTTAATTTTGATGTTAGAATTTTAGTTAATGTAAAAATTGCACATGAAATCTTTGATAGTTGCATTTGATCTTGGTCAAGTGGTGTTAACAGGAACAATGTAAGGTGTGGAAAAGAAAAGAAGTCAAGAAATAAGAAGGGAGCTGAGATGTGGGAAGGAACCGCCGAAGGGATATCGAAAGCCATTATGCGACATGCTGAACAAAATGTGGGTTGCCGGCTTAGTCAGTAAGCAAAGCATCTCATGCGGAATGGAGAAGCATCTAGTCGATCAAACGATAGGGCGCCGATCCAACTTCGCAGACTGTTCTGTGGTCCACATTCCCATACGCTTGAAAAAGAACCTATATCCTAGTCGCCTGGACTTTGGCGACCCATAGAATAAGCTGTGATCTGCAAAAAGCATGGGCTTGGTCGGGTTACCCGACTAATAAAGGCCCCAGGTAAGTTATTTTTTCACTTTTCACACACCTCACTGTAAAAAGCAAACTACCCACTGACCGAAAATCATTGTTCCGATACACTTCAACCAATAACAACACTCCAAATCACTCACACGCACCGGATTTCACCACCCGCTGGTGATTCCCTCAACCCATTTTCATTTTTGCTATAGATCTGGTATGTTTTCACCCTAAATTTTTAAATTCTTATTGTTTTTAAGTGTGGGGGGTAGATTAAACATCATGTTGGGGGTGGTTTTGGTGAATATCATGTTAGGATTGTTTTTAACTTGATTTTGTAGAAATTTATACCCTATTAGGTGTGATATTATTGAAATTGTTGTTGAGTGAAGGAATGGGTAGAAGAAGAGAGTGAAAAATAAAATAACCAAAATGAACTTAAATTGAAACCATGAACGTACCTTGTTGTGCTTGATAATCTTGAAACAACTTGGACTTGGTACGACTTTTGGTTGATTTCTTGTTGAAAATTGGTTGAGAATGTGGTCCTGTTCTTGAGAGAGTGTTAAAGATAGTGAGAAGTTGAAAAGACCACATTTAAGTGTGTTTGGGCGTGTTAAGGGACGTGAGAATGGAATAACTTGGAATCCGTGCATTATGGATTGAATTTGACCAATGATTTGGCAAGCTACCGATAAGGAATTTGATTTCGCAATTTGAAGGGCAGAACCCACTCGGCAGATCTGCAGTTCCTTTTGCGAAGCCGCCGTTGTAGTCAGTGAGCATGAAATTTTTGCAATGCCTCTCGCACCAAAAAATGGTGTTCCGCCGAACCAAGGAAAAAGGTCGCAAGTTTAAATACATAATCATTCGGCGAGCTAGCAAATCCACTTGCGGGCTAATCGGTTTCATCAGAATATTTTTTCACATGTGCAAAGGAGGCTTATCTCCCGCACTTTGGGTGGTGCCCTACAGATTTCTATCAGCAAGGATTTCTGGTGGCCGCCGATTGATGCGCTTAAATTGAAATTCCCTTTGAACCTTACGACTATTTTGCTTCTTCTTTAAGTCTCATGCGATGTAGTATAGTTAATCCTAGTATAGTGTATGATGCAACCCGGCTCATAAGCAAACCATTTACAAGAAGCCAAGCACGGGAGTTGCAATAGTTGTAGGCCATTTGCTTAGAGCTGGGGCAGATTTTGGAGGCTGCAGGACCTGTTTGCGAGCTCACTGCCTCAGAACCAGAAATTGCTCATTGCGATCGCGAGACTGCAAATGCGATCGTGCAAGGTTAAGAAGATGTGCAGCCTAATCGCGAGACATCAGACGCGACCGCGCAGGAGGCTGAAAATGGGTGTAGGCAATTGTCTTCACGATCATGAGACCATAGCCACGATCGCGAAGCTCTGGTTAGTCACGCAACGCGATCGCGCGTGTCCTAGCGTGATAGCGCTGTGGCGATAACAGAAAACTATCTTTAGTTTAATGAGTTGTTGCAAGCCCATTTCAAGGGCAATTAAGGCATTATTTTCCATTTTTAGGAACCACTATTTAAGGCTTTTTTCTTCATTTATTAGGGTTAGCTTTTGATGAATATTGAGAGTGAGAAAACTTGGGTAAACTTGTTGTTTAATCACTTTAATCCTTAATTTGCAATTGGACATTGATTCAACTGAGGATCAATTAGTATAGGTTCCTTTTGTTAGACAATTAAAAGGGTGATTAGGCCTATTTCCCTAATCTACTTCGTTAATCCTTTCTAATTAAAATTGAGTCTTGCTTTAATCTTTTTAATTCTTGTTATTTTCATTTCTTGTTGTTTGGTTTATATCATTTGGTATTAGAACACGGATTGGTGTTTGTTCTTACAAACACTATCTAGGTTTTGAATATCAAAATCTGAAAAATCATAAAAAAAATTAAAAATCCAAAAATAGAGTCATAGGTTTAGGTTTCTTTTGGGTGAAATTTTTGTTACCATTTGTCGAATGTTGATTATAGAAGCTGTAACTTGAAGGAATTGGACAACGAACAAAGATTGGAGCATCAATTGGAAGAATAAAAAAGTTAGGGTTCTTTAAGTTCATCTAATAGAAAATTGAGGCTTTTGCAATTTGGTTGTTGCTCTTGAAAAATCAACCATTAGGGTTTTTTAGCGGACCAACAAGGAGCATAAATCTCAAATTTGGAGCAAAAACAAGCTGGTTTGTGAAGATTCAAGTGAAAAGTGTAGCTGGAAAAACGGATTCTACGTAAGGCTTCAGGAACCTACGCGATCGTGCGAGGTCAAGCGCGATAGCGCAGGACAGATAATTAAATGCCCTTCGCGATCGCGCCCAGTCTACGCAATCACGCCCAGCTGCGAAATTCTCCTACAGGATCGCGACAGTTCTCACGCGATCGCATAGAACAACAATTTCCAAAAAAAAAAAAAACAGTTTTCTTAGATAGATTGCTTGCAACAGCCCCTGAACAGTTTCCAATCAACCAAATTCCATTTTCATCATCAAGTACAGTGAGTTTCTAGATCATAAACAAAATTTCATCCAAATCCAAATTCGTTTCGTACCGATTCGATTCGTGCTTTTCTTCTTTCCTTTCGTTGACTTTTTCTAAATTCTATCCATTAGCTTTAATTGTCCATTCTTTGCTATAACAACTCCATTCCATCCCGAATTCGATTGAGTTTGATTATTGAATCAGACTTGAGTGTGAAGAGCAACTTGCATTAGCCAAGAGAGGTAAAAGGCAAGTGTGGTGAGATTATTGGAGCGAGTAAAAGCCAATCATTGAGTGTAAACACGAGTGGATTGAGTGCAATCAAATCGAGCGTAATCAAATCGAGCGTAAACACTTAGAGACTGAATTGGTGAGGACTCTTTCTACTAACCTCTATTTGTTTAATTGTTTGTAGGTACTATGGCTCAAAAAGAAGTTGGTGTGAACATGGAGACCAGTACCTTGATTCATGCAATGATGGCTCGCTTTGATGCCCTCCATGATGAATTCAAAGAAATCAAAGGAACCGTTGATGACCTGTCCCGCAAGTCTAGACTTCAAGAATCGGGAAAGCAAGTAGTGGAGACGCCTCCAACCGTGGGGGTGCGGGGTGACGGTCCTAGTAGGCTATCTCGGGTTAATGATCGTTATTCTCATATGGTAGCCCAAGACACCTACTCACCAAATGACACTCCACAAGCAAGTGATCCCATTCATGATCCACCAAGAAATGAACTTCCAAGAAATGAAACTCCAAGGCATGAAGGAATGGTGCATCCACAAAATGATCGTCCATATGATGATGACTCCTTCCATGCACATGATAATTTATGATGTTGATCTATTTCTCTATTCGGGGAAAGCACAACAAGGAGGATATAGGGGTCGAGGTGGTCGATTTAGGAGAGGTTTCCAAGGGAAAGCGGAACGTGAAGAGGACTCCTATGACTATGAGGGTCATGATGGAAATCGAAGGCATTATGATGATGAGCAGGGATTGAGTACCATCAAGATCAAGCTTCTTACTTTCCAAGGAGGTAGTGATCCCGAAGATTATCTAGAATAGGTTGTCAAAATGGAAAGGATCTTCAGAACCAACAATCTGCAAGAAGCTACAAAAGTCAAGTATGCCATTACTCAATTTGAAGGCTATTCTTCTACTAGGTGGGAATCTAAGCTTAGGCAAGGGAGACTCATAGGCTACTTGCGGAGGGTGGATGGATAGCTATGAAGGCTATGATGGAAGATCGATTCTTACCCAAGAACTATGAAGAAGAATTGCTCAAGACGTTTTTCAACTTAAGGCAAGAAAGCAAAGGGGTTCCGAAATACTTTGATGAGTTTGAGAAGAAAAGGATAAGGGCTAACATTCATGATGGAGACCGACTCCTCATTCCAAGATTTTGCGGGGGTTTGAATAGGGAAATTTCTTCTACCATGGAATTGCACCAATTTGATTCTTTGTATGATGCTTTTCAAGCGGCGCTTAATGTGGAGAAAGGGCTGAAGTTGGACAAGTCCTACAAGTCCAAGAACATCCCCACCAGGAGCAAAGGAAGGGACAATGTGAAGACCTATTTCCCATGGGACAAAGCAAATGAGCCCAAGCAAGAGTTCAAGGGCCAATTTGACAATGACAAACCCAAATAAGAGCCAAAGGTAGGAGGTAACAAAGCTAAACTTGAAAATTTGTCTAACATTAAATGTAATGGCCGAGGTCATATGATGAGGGATTATCCAAATAGGAGAACTATTGTTGCCTTGGGTGATGGTGGTTATCAAACGGGTGATAGTGATGTAGAGGAGGTCGATGGGGATATTCCTTGTGATGATGACTTTGATGGGGAAAGAGGAGAAGGTTAGCATTTAAGGAAGACATAACCGCTACTCTTGTGGTAAGGAGAATAATGGAAGAGCAAGTGAATGAGGGATCAAATCAAAGGGAGAATTTGTTTCATGCTTATTGTAAGGTCCAAGGAGCCATTTGTTCTCTTATCATTGATAGTAGTAGTTGTGTCAATGTAAGGAGCACCACTTTGATTGATCAACTCAAGCTTGTCACTAGAAAACGTCCACAATCTTATAAGCTACAATGGTTGAATGAATGTGGAGAATTAAAGGTGACCAAACAAGCTTTGATCAAATTCAAGATAGGAGACTACCATGATGAGCTCTTATTTGATGTAGTACCAATGCAAGCTTGTCACATTTTGTTTGGTAGACCTTGGCAATATGATCGCTTAGCAAAGCATGATGGCAAGACTAACAAGTATGCCTTAGAGTTGGAAGGTCGGAAGTATATTCTTAATCCATTGACTCCGGCTCAAGTGGGTAAGGGATATAGAAAGATGAGGGAATTGAAGTTGAAAAAAGAGAAAGAAAAGAAAGAGGGAGTTGATGGGGGGAAAAGAGTGGGAGTTGTCACACAAAAGAGTGAGCAAATAAAAGAGGGAGTGAACATGTTCTTGTCAAAGAAGGAGTGCTTGAGTGATGTGAAGGAGGGAATGCCCATGATTCTCCTCCTACACTAGGACCATGTTTTGTTTACTAATGAACTAACCACTTCTTTGCCTAGTTCTATTTCTTCTCTTTTGCAAGGTTATGAAGACATCTTTCCCGAGGAGTTGCCTAGTGGATTGCCACCACTAAGAGGCATTGAGCATCAAATTGACCTTGTTCTGGGCTCCCAATTGCCCAACAAGGCCGCCTATAGAAGAAACCCGGAGGACACTAAAGAGCTCCAAAGGCAAGTGGAGGAGTTGATTGAAAGAGGACTTATGCAAGAAAGCTTGAGCCCGTGTGCAGTCCCGGTCATCCTAACACCAAAGAAAGATGGGATTTGACGCATGTGTGTGGATTGTAGAGCCATCAACAAGATAACGATGAAGTATCGTCATCCTATCCCTAGGTTAGATGATATACTAGATGAGTTGTGTAGTTCTTGTGTGTTCTTTAAAATTAATTTGAGGAATGGCTACCACCAAATCTGGATGAAACTGGTGATGAGTGGAAGACGACCTTTAAGACTAACTTTGGTCTTTATGAGTGGCTTGTCATGCCTTTTGGCTTGTCCAATGCTCCTTCAACCTTCATGAGGTTGATGAACCATGTGCTTAAATCTTTCATTGGAAAATTTGTTGTAGTTTACTTTGATGACATCCTTGTCTATAGCAAATCTATTGATGAATATGCTAATCATGTGAAACAAGTGTTTGATAATTTGAAAAAGGAGCAATTATTTGCTAACTTGAAAAAGTGCTCCTTTTGTGTTGAAAAAGTTGTGTTTCTTGATTTTGTGGTGAGTGCAAATGGTGTGGAAGTGGATGAGGCTAAAGTGGAGGCCATTAGGGATTAGCCCACTCCTGAAAATATTGGTGATGTGAGAATTTTCCATGGGTTGGTTAGCTTTTATAGGAGGTTTGTAAGGGAATTTAGCACAATAGCCGCACCATTGACCGAATTGATAAGGAAGGATAAGGCATTTGTGTAGAGGAAGGAGTAAGAGGAGGCTTTTGCAAAATTGAAAGAAGTGCTTAGCTCTATACCTCTCCTTCAATTACCCAATTTTGATAAAACCTTTCAAATTGAGTGTGATGCAAGTACGGTAGGAATTGGAGCTGTGTTAATACAAGACTAAAAACTCATTGCTTATTTTAGTGAAAAACTTAAGAGAACAAGCACTAAATACTCCACTTATGATAAAGAATTGTATGCCTTGGTGAGGACATTGGCTCATTGGCAACATTATCTTTGGTCAAAAGAATTTTTCATTAGAACCGACCACCAATCTTTGAAACACCTCAAATCCCAAGAGAACTTGAATGTGAGACATGCCAAATGGATGGAATTCCTTGAAACCTTTCTTTATGTCATCCATTACAAAAAGGGAAAAGAAAATGTGGTGGCGGATGTCTTGTCAAGGAAGTTTGTTCTTCAATCAAGAAGACAAGTGTTGTTGAATACTTTGGGGTCCAAGCTTATAGGTTTTGAAATTATGAAGGAGATGTATGCCAATGACCCGGAGTTTGGGGAACTATATGCTAATTGTGAGTTGGAGGAAAGGGGGAGAAGGATCAATAGATTGTGTGGTGAGGAGGAACCAAGTGGTGATACAGAGAAAAAGAGGTTTCATAAGTTTGAAGGGTTCTTGTTTAGAAATGGGAAGTTGTGTGTGCCTAGTTCATCTTGGGGAGAGTTGTTAGTAAGGGAAGCACATAGTGGAGGACTAATGGGGCATTTTGGAGTGGGAAAGACCATGGAGATTCTTAAGGAGCAATTTTATTGGCCTAGGATGAAGGCGGATGTTGTAAGGGCGTGTGGTCAATGCTTGGAGAGTAAGCAAGCTAAGTCGAAGCTACTTCCACATGGTTTGTACTCACCCCTCACCATTCCCTTAGGTCCTTGGCTTGACATCTCTATGGACTTGTGCTTGGTTTGCCTAGGACCAAAAGGGGAAAAGATAGCATCTTTGTGGTAGTTGACAGATTTTCCAAAATGGCACATTTTGTTCCTTGTCGTAAAATTGACGATGTACCCCATGTAGCTAATTTGTTTGTTGAGCATGTACTTAAATTGCATGGGGTCCCTAAAACTATTGTTAGTGATAGGGATTCCAAATTCCTTAGTCATTTTTAGAAGGAATTATGGGGTAGGCTTGGCACTAACTTGTTGTTCTCTACTTCTTGCCATCCCTAAACCGATGGCGAAACCGAGGTTGTCAATAGGACTTTGGGAGCCATGCTTAGAGCCTTGGTTAAGGGAAAACTTGCTTCTTAGGAAGATCACTTACCTTTGATTGAATTTGCATATAATAGAACTATGCATACTTCTACTTGCATGACTCCTTTCGAGGTTGTGTATGCCAAGGTGAGAGCTCAAGAAATGAAGAAACTTCACGAACAAGTGAGGAAGCAACTTGAAAAGAAGAATCAGGAAGTTACCAAGAAAGCTAACAAGGGGAGAAAGAAGATTGTTTTCGAACCGACATATTGGGGTTGGGTTCATTTTTGGACAGATAGATTTCCCAACAAGAGGACGAACAAGTTAATTCTAATAGGTGATGGTCCATTTCAAATCCTCGAACGCCTCAATGACAATTCATACGAGGTTGATTTGCCAAGCGACTACCAAGTGCACAACATTTACAATGTGTGCGACTTGTCTCTTTTCAAGGTTGATGATCAAGCAAACTCGTGGACGAATTCTTTTCAAGAAGGGGAGAATGATGCAACCCGGCTTATAAGCAAACCATTTACAAGAAGCCAAGCGCAGGAGTTGCAATAGTTGCAGGCCACTTTCTCAAAGCTGAGCTGTTGCGGCAGATTTTGGAGGCTGCAGGACCTGTTTGCGAGCTCACTGCCTTAGAACCAGAAATTGCTCATCGCGATCACATTTGCAGTCTCGCTATCGCGCAAGGTCAAGAAGATGTACAGCATGATCGCGAGACATAAAACGCGATCGCGCAGGAGGCTGAAAATAGGTGTAGGCAATTGTCTTCACGATCACATAACCATAGCCGCGATCGCGAAGCTCTTATTAGTCATGCCATGCGATCGCGCGTGTCCTAGCGCGATAGCGCTGTGGCGATAACCAGAATACTATCTTTAGTTTAATGACTTGTTGCAAGACCATTTCAAGGGCAATTAAGGCATTGTTTGCCATTTTTAGGAACCACTATTTAAGGCATTTATCTTTGTTTATTAGGGTTAGCTTTTGATGAATATTGAGTGTTAGAAAACTTTGCTAAGCTTGTTGCTTAGTCACTTTAATCCTTGATTTGCAATTGGACATTGATTCAATTAAGGATCAATTAGTATAGGTTCCTTTTGTTAGACAATTAAAGGGGTGATTAGGCCTATATCCCTAATGTACTTCTTTAATCCTTTCTAATTAAAAGTAGGTCTTGATTTTAATCTTTTCAATTCTTATTATTTTTATTTCTGGTTGTTTGGTTTATATCAGTGTAGGAGTAGGATAATATAGGATGTATATGTGCTAATCTTTCATATTGAATTGATCTTGCCCAGGCATTGAAATGGCACAACGTCAAGCACAAAACAGAAGAGCAAGAAGGGACACTCCTCCACCAAACAGTCCCTCAGAAAGTGATCCTTTCGACAGTGATTTTTCTGAAAATGAATCATGTGAAGTAAATATCAGCACTGACGAAGAGCATGAAGTGCTCATTTGTAAAAGAAGAGTTTTATTGGACAGATTGGAGGAATTCAGCTCAGTTTTTTACAAAGCATTCCTTGAAACGGGATGGATTGAGATATTCACAAAGAGATTGGGTGCAATTGTGGTGGAACCAATAATGGAATTTTATGCTGCATTGAGTCTACAAAATGGACTAGAATGTATGGTCGAATGTAGGGGCACAACTGTAGAAGTTTCAGCAAGAGCTCTAAATCAACACCTTCAACTTCCCCATTTCATTCCAGAGGAATATATGGCTAAACTAGCTATGAGCAAGAGAATGCAAAGGAAGTTGCTAGTCCCCATCACTATTCGAGAGAGGAAACCAGTGTTGAGCAAAGGAAACCAGTGTTGAGCAAAGTAGGTGTCACAATCACAGCCCAAGATCTCAACTTTGAGGCCAAGAGCTGGAACACTACCGTTAGTTCAAGAATCCTACCCACGAGAGAGAGCTACATAGTTACCCTGCGAAGGGTAATTCTTATTAGGTGCATTATGGCTGGGATACAAATCAACTTGGGTGATGAAATGGTGCAAGTGATGTACGAGGCTACTAGATCTGGCGGAGGAAATCTCCCCTATGCCAACACATTCACATATTTTTTAAAGAAGCAGGGTTGTGACACTTTGGGGGTGATGATTATGCCTTTGCTGCAAGAGGCTTTGAATTATATACAATTGAAGATGAAAACAACCCAATCTATCCAACACCTGCTGGCCCTACTCATGGAGCACCACCACGAGCTGATAGGCCATCTGCTTCAAGAGCTCCTCCACCTCGTCTACATGGGGAAGCTGAAGCTGCTGTAGAAAATCTAACTCGAGAGCTTGAAGAGTTGCAAGGCAAGATGCATGATTTCGGTGTGCATCTATGCAATATGTCTCGAATGCAGCCACCTCCGCCTTCATCAAGAAAAATCAACCCAAATGAATTTGATTAGTTAAGTGCAGCCATTGATGCACATGCCAAGGATATCTGTAAATCAAGAAGTCCATTCATGTGTTTGCCATTGTACAAGCTGATGTTGCAAAGCATGTGAATGTGTGGTGGAGTGAAAGGGAGCAGAGACAAGAAAGATCAAGTCAACCAACAGCCCCATAAACTATGCATCAGAGGAATATGAGACGAATGAAAGAAGAGGTACTTGGAAACTTGGGTGTGCTCAGGAACAGGGAACTTGATGAAGAAGTACATATGGATTTGGCTAGGATGGCTTCAATGGAGGAAGCAATGCGAGCAAGAGAGGGAAGAAGGCACAGAAGACAACAAGCCCCAAAGGACCATGTTGAGGGTAAGGGCAAAGGAATTTTCCGAGATGACTCGGGAGTTCTTCTCTCTCTCTTTTATTGACCCCCATAAACTTTGCTTGTGTTTTGGATTAGTTGCTTTGGGACATAGCAACTTTTGATGTTAGGGGTGGGATAATTGATTTGTTTTGATTGAATGTCCTAAACTATGTTTATATTGATGTTATTAATTTAGGATGTTAAAATTTAGTTTGGGATGTTAATGTTTAATGTAGGATGTTTAATTGCTTGTCTTGAGCGATTGTCTTTTTAATTCATGGTTTAATGATTGTTGCTAGTTATTAAATGAAAACCCCAAAAATCCAAAAAAATTTAAAAAAAAATTGAAAACCCCAAAAAGATGTCAAAGGTACTCCCGTGAACTACGCTTGGGATGTTGCCTTCTTTCCTCTGATTCGCACTTGTTGCGATACGTAGGCAACCCTTGTGAAACTCACTTTTACTTGGGCCTGAAACAACAACAACTTCCATTGTAAATACCATTGTGTAAATAGTTTAGAAAATAAGCTTCTTGGTTTTCTTTGACTCGTTTCTTTTTCCAAGAATGCAATTCTTTTAAATTGGGCACTTTTTAGGACTTAATCATAGAAGTGCCATCCTTTTTTTGTGACTTGTTTGATACCAATATATTAGGAGCATACATGAGAAAGTTTAGTGGATTGTTTGTTGAGAGTTTCACCTATAACCTTTACATTCTTTTGATGACTCTATGCATGTTTAGTATAGGCTATATCCTTACATTAAGTGGTTGAAAGTTTATGTTCTTGTCTCTTATCCTTTATGCTAGTGAGGTGAGTTTTTGCTTAAGCTTGTTTGCATATGCATGTTAGAACTTAGCTTGTGTGTCCTTAGAAATGAATGGAATATTAAATTAGTGATTGGATAGGATGATAGGCATTTCTTTGACCCGTTTGAGCCTTTCAAGCCACCAAATGAAATTAATCCTTAGTTAGCCAACTTTGAGCCTTAATATCATTTCTTTTGATAGCCACACAAATAGCCCGAGTCAATTGTAAGTGCTTGATAGCACTAACCTTCTCTTGGCCCTACCTCCTTGAGGCAATGAAAGACATACAACTTAGACTGAGGAGAACAAAAAAATAAAAGCTAAGTGGCTCTTCAAAAAGGAAGATGATTGTATAGAAAAGTGGCAAAAGAGAAAAAGAAGAAAATAAAAAAAAAAGAAAAATAGAAAAAGAAGGACTGAAAAGACAAAAATAGAAGAAGTGAAGCAAAAAAAGGAATAAGAGCTAATGTGAAAAGAAAGCTCAAAGTAAAATGAATGAAAAGATAATGTAGTGCCCAAGGAGGGAAATTAGTCACTCTTTTATCAAAATTATACCCTACCTATGACACAAAGCCTACATTACAATCTTAGAAGTCCTATTTGATCCTTCACTAATTGACATGAAAGAAATAACAAAATGACACTAAGGCCAAGCCTATGACATTGTATATGCTTAACTTGCATTCATTTGTGAGAGTGAGGGGTTAGACTTGAGGATCCCTTTTGTTTGAATTATATTGAGAGATAGGGACTCATTCCTTGCGGTGAAAGCAATAGGGAACTTGAGAATTGAAGATAAGCAATTGTGCAATGCATGCTCTAGTCATCACTAGAAGCTCTAGTAATGTAGTTGTGATTTTGGCACTTGTGGATTGTTGGTTGGATTCTCAAGTGTAAAATTAAATGTTAGTATCAACCAAAGTCATGAACTTCCTCTTTTCTCAGTGTATTTGTTGAACTCAATCCCGATGCTAAATTGTGATACATAAGATAGTTCTTAATGTCTCTTGAGGACAAGCAAAAGCTTAAGTTTGGGGGAGTTGATGTGTTAGCATTTTGTGTATATTTGCGACTCTTTTAGACTAGCTTTGACGTCTTAAAAGCTTTATTACTTGAGTAAATCTTATGTTTATCTCCATGTTTCAATATCAATGCACAAAGCCAAGAAGAATGAAGAAAAGAACAGAACAAGTGAACTTTCGCTATATTTTGAAGAACAATGAGAACAGGCAGCAGCTTGATCGGCGACCCGCCGAATCCCATGCCAAAGAAGAATCGAGTTCAAAAGCTCCTCAAGTTCCTGCGAAGTCAAGGGGCAAACCGCTGAAATATATGTTGAATCTACTCTGTGACCCCGCAGAAGCATGTGCGGTTCCGCCAACCATCACAATGAGCTCATAAGACATCTGTGAGTGTTGGAGCTGTCCGCCGCTGAACATGCGCCTCGCCGAACCTGCACCGCAGAACAAGAAAATAGAGGAGTTAGATTAGCCTTCGGCGGCCGCGCAATACAGCCCGCCTAATGACCTAGTATAAAACAGGGAAAATGATTATTTTGTAAATATTACTCTAGTTTTCAAACTCATGCCTATAAATAGGCTATTATGCCTCCTAGAAAATAGACCCTCTTTCAGCTTGGAATATATTTTATTACATTTTTCAATATTCTAGGAGGCGAAGGAAGGGCTTAAACTTGAATCTTTTGTAAGGATTTCTTTTATTAATTTAATTCTTCATATGGTTCTTGCCATATCATCTCTTATTATGTGTGTGTTAGAACCTAGTATGAGTAGCTAAACTTATACTAGGGGTTTTTTCATGAAGACTTGAAGATTTTTACTTAAAACTTGTTTTTATCTTGTGTAATCTATGGGTAAAGATGAATCTAGTTCTCTTCTGTGCTTTCATTGACTAGGGTTTGAGACATGGCCATACTTGAACCTAACCCTACTTTGCTTTCATCACCCTAACAGGGTTGAAGGTGAGGTTAATGGAAACTGGTGAGAATTTGGATTACATTGACTACAGCCTACCTTATATAAAGGGAAAGACCTCAAAATGGTCAGTCCCGCTCGGGTCCTTGGACTAGGGTTTCTCGCGCCCCATTATTGATCCTATCAGGCTTGATATGGTAAATCCTCTCTATCCCTAACGGGTTTTGAGGAATACATTCGAGGTCCGACCATGTATATTATCCATACGATTTGCAAGGTCGAGGTAAGAGTTTGAGTGGAAAGAATCTTGTTTGAATGAGTAAACCCCTAGCTCATTCTCCATATTTGCATCTACTTAAACTCTTGAGTTTATTGCATGTTTTTAGTGCTAGTTGTTAGTCGTAGTTGTAGTTATTTCAATTCTTACCAATTTATATCTTGGGATATACGTACAATTCATAGAAGTCGTTGCTATTCAATCTAAGATTAATAGATTGCAAGCTAGCTCCCTGAGGAAATCGACCCCGGCTCTAGTCGGGTACTACTATCTTTGACGGTCGTCCCACACCATTCTAGGTGAGTGGATTGAGCGTGGATCAAAAGTTCTAGAACTAATTTTTTTATTTTGAACTTATTTAGATTGTATCCATGTATTGTATTATATTGTTATTTTAAATACAACTTTTATTTTTGTTGTTAGTTAAAATGTATTGTATCATATCGTTAAATTTGATGTTACTTAACAATGAAGATACTCGCATATGTAACGACTTATTTGGTGTGGTTGGATCTCAATTTTATTCTCCTTTCTATTATGCTCTTACTTATTATACTTTATAACCCTAATTGCAGAGACAAATCTAGAATTTAAAATCGTGTTGCATCATTGCCTTTAACATATCATGTATGTTGGTCATACTATTAAGAGGTATAGACTCAATCACACAATTGCGATGAGTTAATGAATATGGTCGAACTAACTTATTTAATACCCTAATCCCGTCAAGCATAGAGGGTATCTACCTTATTAAGCTCGTCAAAGTTATAAGAAAGAGCATAAAGCTCTAGTTCATTAATCCAAAGAAAGAAAATCTATTCCTTATAATTATTTTAGATGCATGAGTTACGGTTTACAACCAACTAAACCTAAATCTTTGCTAGTTATTATAAAATAAAATAAGTATGAACTCAAGTATTGCAACCACAAAAATTCAAAATAAAACACAATAATAGCTAGATAATCAAAATCCAATACAAATATGTACAAAATCAAAGACCCATTAATTTTTTACCATAATTTATATCTACACCACTAGTTATGAGTTTAGTTACTCATACTAGATTTAGCAATAACAAACATAAAAATAAAACTAGAAAGATGCATGAAATTACTAGAGAAATTTAAGGTAAGAATTCTTATAAAAGTTTGTAAAACCCTTATTCTTGCTTTTAAGCCTTCTCAAAATAAAGTAGAATATAAAAATTATATGCGCAAAGGCTTGGGCCTTGGTTTGCTAATTGTGCTCGCTATTCTAAATTAGGTAAAATGAAACTCCTAAGTTTTCCTTTCGAAGCAGTCCTGCGGCTCCGCCAAAGTATCTGTTGCCGCCTGTTACCTTCTATGATAATCGTTTGGCTCTTTGGTGGTCAACCACTTGCATCCAAATGTATTCCGCGGTTTCACACTGATTTTTCTGCTAAATCCAGCATTGCCTTCGACTTTGAATATCTAATTCTCTATAACCATCGGCTTGTTTCTGCGGCCGACATTCTTAATTCTACTGGTAAATCTACAGTCATCGTTGGCTTTCTGCGGTCTTGAATTTTGTCCATCGAATCCTTGATTGAGTTCTGTCTTCTCCAACTTGAAGGCCTTTATTTATATAGCTGCCCATTGTGATTTCGCAGTAATTATGCAGTCGCACTTCTACTTTTACTTAGTTTTTTTCCGGTTTGCTCTCTTGAGTCCAAAGCTTTCTTTTTGTGTTTTTAGGTCATTTTTTGTGTCCTTAAGTTTTTATCCCTTTTAAACTTTGAATTCGCGAAATAAAGAAATACATAGGTTTTTGCTCAAAATTAGAACAAGATGATGCAAAAATCTCATAAAAAGTTAGATGTTTACGTGAAATACCAACACATCAGATATACCAAATGGTCCACATTTTCCTTCCCTAAATAGTGAACTTGAGCATTTTAGTGTTTTTCCAATAGCTTTTGAAACCGTTAATTTTTTACTTTTTCAAGAAAAAAGTAAAAGCACATCTGGAAATTCAGACACTCAATGCAACGAGAACATCATATATCCTCATTGCACAGAGATAATCGCTGGATTATGTTTTATCAACAAGAGAGTAGCATTTTATACATCTATTTTTTACTAAAGTTTTAATCTTTTCTCCTGTCAGTTACTTAAGTATAGAAGTGTTGTTGGAAGATTATCTTTTCACATTTTCTGGGGGACGGGGAACTCATCATGCAGGAATTTTCGGGCCATGGAAGGATATAAATATTCTAAAATTTTATTAATCTGAACTATATTCTCTACAACACAATAGAATAGCTAGTAGCACCCCTATTTATAAGAACATACTTTAACTTTAACTATAAAACTTATTCCAATATGGTTTTACTAAAAATCTAACTAGACATGAATTAGGTAAACATGTAAATATAAAAATCCTAATCAAATTAGGATTCCTATCAACTTTGAATTAAGGAAACTTTGAATTAGTCTGCAAGTTTCTTCCTTAATTCAAAGTTGTATAGTATTTTTTGTTTTTGTTATATTGGAACACTTCTCTCCAATCTTCCGGTTGTTGATTCACCAGTAATCAACTCCCAATTTTGTCGATGCACCTGTCACCAATTCCACATGTTGAAGCACTTGTCTCCAACTCTCAATTGTTTCCTTTTAAACCCACCTCTCCCTAATCTTTAGAGTAGAATTTTTTTTTTTCCTTTGGAACCATATTTATTTGTTCTTGCTTATGTATTGGCCAAAATCTAGCCGGACACTCATGGAAATCACGGAGTAAGAATCAGAGACAACACGACGATGACTTGATCCAAGAAACTGGTCACCAATTAAGATTCCTTATTCGGTCAAGTCGGCATTCAGACACTCTAACTCCGTAGACAAGGTATTCGGCCCTAGGAAGAGATAAACATCGATTCCAACTGATTCCGCTATTTTTAGGTAGAATGATTATCATGAATAACAACATTTTCTGCTTGTTAGGAGACGTTGGGAGAGTGGAGTTCAACTAATCCTAGGACTTTAAACCTATAAATAACCCCCTACCCCCACCTTGTATCGACTTACGTTCTGATCACTCTTGTACTAGAAATATTACTACTCATTTACTTCAATGTAACAAGTGTTCTTGTTGTTCGACTTACTCGGTTCCAAGGGAGACACAATCTTTGACTTCCATTGTGTTGAAGAATAAGTTTTGAAGATGACAAAGGACCTGGTGCTACGTGGACTACGAAAAGGTTCAAAGTTGTGTAAGCAGACTGAGCTGTTCGATGGGTTATTCAAGTTAGAGTTGAAGAAGGAGAACAGCTGGAGTCAAAGTTTCAATCCTACCGGGAAAAGAAGAAGCTTGTAGCGGTGTTGAAATAGAATGCGGTTCTTAAGTAGGAAAGGATTGGAAACTTAGGCAAATTAACTTGGGTTTCAATAAGGCAATATGAGTAAACCTTCTTTGAAACAGATTCCAAAGTAGAAAGAGAGTTCTAAGCTTAGTTGGATCCGGCTAAGTCAAACTCTATAAATACAAGTTAATTTGGCCAGAATTGATTTACGCACTCAAGAAATCTCAACAGAGCAAATCAAGAACAACCAGATCGTGAGAGGCATTGTGTGCAAGAACAAAGGTTGTGCAGCAGAACCTTACAAAAGAGCAGTTTCATAGTTTAGTCTGTTGTGTTAGTTCTTTGTTATAGGCTATCGAGTTGTAATCTATCAGCTTATTAAGAAGAAATTAGTAGAGGTTACTCTTTGGTGTAATAGAGTCAACCTGATAAGCTAACGTGTGGCTTGGAAGGTTCTAGGTACTAGGGAGGTCTAGTTCCTTGATTACATTACGTTATAGTCGAAAACTTGCTCGGTTTTCCTTTAGTGGAAGGTTGAAATACCAAGAGTTTGGGTCGTGGTTTTTGATCACTTGAGCAAAGTTTTCCACGTAAAAATCTCTGTGTCCTTTACGTTTCCGTAGTGTGTTTAAGTTTCAGAGATAGGTGAAACTTGCAAGGAACCTGGTTCTTTGTAAGTTAGGCGATAAAAGTTAAAAGCAAGTTTTAGGAATTTAAAAATCGGGTAAGGACACTATTCACCCTATCCCTCTAGTGTCTTACAAAGGTGCACCAAGTGCAACAAGTGGTATCAGAGCAGGTTCTCTCGTATAAAGATTAACATCTTGAGAAGGATCTGAACAATGAGTGTACCACCGATCATAACTGAAGGAGAATCTGTCAACAAGCCTCCTCAGTTCAATGGTTAATACTATGGATGGTGGAAAGGCAGAATGGAAGACTTCATTCAAGCTGAAGTCTTTCAGCTTGTGATCATTACTAAGGATGGACCTCTTATTCCAAGGAAAACTGTTGGACAGCCACCTAATCAGCAAACTGTTCCCAAAGAGATATCTAAGTATACTGGCGCTGATTTTAAGATGGTTGAGAAGAATGCGAAAGCTAAGAGGCTCATCATATGTGGACTTGGCCCTGATGAATACAATAGAGTTTCTTCATACAAGACTGCCAAAGAAATTTGGGATGCTCTACAAATTGCTCATGAAGGAACCTCACGAGTAAAGAAGTCAAAGATCCAGATGCTGAAGAGAAAGTTTGAGTTATTTGCTATGGGAGAATCTGAGTCAATCCAGGACATGATAACCAGGTTCATAATCATAATGAATGAGATGAAGTCACTAGGTATGATTCTGACCAATGAAGATTTAGTAGAAAAGAGTATCAGGATTCTACCTGATTCCTGGGAGTCAAAGGTTACAGCTATCATCGAGTCAAAAGAACTTGATGAAATTGAGTTGGATGAACTTGTTGGTAGTCTGAAAACCAATGAATTGATGAAACATTCAAGAATCAAGATGGAACCTAAGAAGGAGAAGAACCTAGCTCTAGAGGCGACTGAAGGTTCTAAGTGTGAAGTGTCTGAACGTGAGATGGCTCTGGTGAATGCTGTAAGAAAGTCCTTAAGTCTTGAGAAAAGAAGAACCAGAGCTACTCCTGCTAAGAACAACATAGTTGATAGTCCAGACTACTCAGGGTGTTTCGAGTGTAACAAGAAGTATCATGACATAAAGGACTACCATTTGTGGGATATTGAGTGGAAAAATTCTGGGGCTACAAAGGAGAATGAACCTAAGAAGACCAAACGTCCACCCAACTTCAGAGCATTAAGGAGAAAGAAGAAAGAGGCCTTTTATGCAACATGGGGACCTTCTGAAAGCGAAAGTGATGAAGAAGAAGAACCTGAAGATGGCTCTCTATTAGCACTGATGGCTCTTGATGATGAACCTTCTGCTGATGATCCACCTGAGGTAAGTCTCGATGAACTGAAAACTAGACTTCATACTTGCTCTCCTAGGAAATAAATTTGTTTGCTCTGACTTTAATTGAAGGCACCGAAAATTTGAGGACTGAGAAAGAACTGGTACTTTCTCAGAAGGACCAACTAATTTCGGTTATGTCTGATTACTCAATGAAAAATAAAAACTTGGAAAAAGCTAAAACTGATCTTAAAAAGGAATTAACCGCCAGTGAAGCTCAAGTCTTGGAACTAAAACAGAAAGTCTCAGCCCTTGAATTTGAAAGTCGTCAATTCAAGGAATAGGTGCTTAGTTAGCAAAAGAAAGTTTCTGCACTCGAACTTGAAAATCAAAAAGAAAGAAGGGTTTGGTAAGCAAGTAGTTAGTGAGGCTCAAATCAACCTTGAAACTGAGCTTAAAAAGAAAAAACAGGTTCTATATCAAGAAATTGAGAAGAACCGAGTTCTTTAGGAAAAGGTTGAAAAAGATAACTCTAAGCTCACCAGACTCATTAAATGGAACAAGTCTTCTGAAGTATTGAATTGGTTGCATGAAAATCATAATAGAAGTAAAACTGGTCTAGGACATAGAAAATGTTTACCTTCTTGGAACCCTAATAGTAAATATGTAGGACTTCCTTGCAACAAACTCTGCTTCTGGTATGGTAAAACCGGTCATAACAAGAATGAATGCAGTGTTGCAAAAGGAGCAGTACAGAAGAATAAAAATTCAGTTTTACTTTATTGGGCTAGAAAAGATTTGATTTATCCATTCCATAACAAAAAGGGACCCAAGCTAGACTGGGTTCCTATTACTAACCCTTGATTTTCTTTTGCAGGCTGGAGTGAGATGGAACAACCCAAGCTGGATTCTTGATAGCAGGTGTTCCAGGCACATGACAAGAGATAGAAGAAACTTTTTCTCACTCGCAGCATTTCAAGGGGTAGTGTGGCTTTTGGAGGAGGCAAGAGAGGTGAAATTATTGGTATTGGAAAAGTTGGGAGATCCCTCAATCATGCTATTTACAATGTACTCTGTGTGGACGGATTGAGGCACAATCTTCTAGTATCTCTCAACTATGTGATAGAGGAAATCTAGTGAGTTTCACATCTGTAGGTTACACTGTAAAGAACCTGCAGACTGGTGAAGTGATGATTGAAGGGAAACAAGCAAATAATGTGTACAAGGCTACATTGGGTTCTCTTTTTGAGAATAATTTGACTTTTCTTAATGTGCTTGAGAATGATAGTCAATTTTGGCACAAGAGATTAGGACACGGAAGTTTGACTCAGTTAAATAAGTTGGTTTCAAAGGATCTGGTTCGTGAAATTCCAAGCAAGAGGTTCGATAACATCAAGATTTGTGATGCGTGTGTGAGGGGGAAACATGTAAGATCTTCATTCAAGTAAAAAAAAGTGGTTAGTACTTGTAAACCGCTTGAGCTGGTTCACATGGACTTGTGTGGACCAATGAGGGTGAGGAGCAGAGGAGGTAAGAGGTTTCGTAATGGTAATTGTTGATGACTACTCCAGATACACATGGACCCTATTCCTCAGATCTAAGGATGAAGCATATGATATATTCGAGGACTGGGTCAGAGTTATTCAGAAGAAACTGGGGTTTCAACTTGTAAGTATCAGGTCCGACCATGGAACGGAGTTTGAGAATGCGAAGTTTGTAGAATATTGTAATAAACATGGTGTGGATCACAACTTCTCTGCACCAAGGACCCCTCAGCAGAATGGTGTAGTTGAAAGGAAGAAAATGTCCTTAGAGGACATAGCTAGAACTATGTTGTTGTCAAGCGGTCTATCAAAGAGTTTCTGGGCGGAAGCAGTCAATACCGCTTGCTATTTACTGAATCATTGTTCTATCCGTCCTTTACTGGAGAAAACTCCCTATGAGCTGATTTGAGGCAGGAAACCTAATATTACACATCTCAGAGCTTTTGGGTGTAAGTGTTTCGTGCATAACAATGGGAAAGAACCTCTAGGGAAGTTTGATGCTAGAAGTGATGAGGCCATCTTCTTGAGATATTCTTCACAAAGTAAAGCTTATAATGTGTTCAACAAAAGGACCGTGACTGTAGAAGAAAGTGCGCATGTGGTATTTAATGAATCTGAAGTTGTCGCAAACAGACAAGAAGATGATGATCAGGAGATTGGTCTTTCTAGAGATGAACATGCTGAAGACTCTGAGAACCTGAATGGAGATAAAAATGATCATGCTGATAAGGATCAGACTCAGGGGAAACAAGAAGGCAATCCGACAGGGGGATCTGAAGAGCAAGATGAAGATGACCCAGATGACTCAGCTCCTCCTAGAAACACTACCTAGCAGATTCAACCTAAACCTTGGAAGTATCAAAGTTCTCATCCATTGGAGAACCTTATCTCTGACTTGAATACTAGATTGTTACTAGAAGAGCTCTAAAGAACTTCTGTGCATGTTTTGTGTTTCTGTCCTCAATAGAACCTAAGAATGTACGAGAAGCACTTGAGGATCCATATTGGGTGATTGCTATGCAAGAGGAACTTCATCAGTTTGAATGAAGTAAGGTATGACACCTGGTCCCTCGACCAGCGGACAGGTCCATCATTGGTACTAAATGGGTCTTTAGAAACAAGTTGGATGAACATGGCATAGTAACAAGGAACAAGGCAAGACTGGTGGTTCAAGGTTACAGTCAAGAAAAAGGAATTGATTATGATGAAATCTTTGCACCTGTTGCTAGAATGGAAGCCATTAAAATGCTAATTTTCTTTGCAGCTTACATGGAGTTTAAGCTGTACCAGATGGATGTGAAGAGTACATTCCTTAATGGTTATCTGAATGAAGAGGTGTACGTGGTTCAACCACCTGGCTTTGAAAGTACAGAGTTTCCTGATTATGTCTACAAACTGGACAAGACACTGTATGGGTTGAAACAGGCTCGTAGGGCTTGGTATGAAAGATTGTCTGGGTTCTTATTGAAGAATGATTTTACAAAGGGTAAAATAGACAATACTTTGTTTCTATGAAAGAAAGCCAAGGACCTGCTAATTGTTCAAGTATATGTAGACGATATCATTTTTAGAGCTACTAATGAGAACATTTGCAAGGAGTTTGTCGACCTGATGGGAAGTGAATTTGAGATGAGTATGATGGATGAGCTGAATTTCTTCTTAGGCTACAAATCAAGCAAACTCAGGAAGACACCATGATCCATCAACAAAAATAAATCAAGGAGCTCTTAAGGAAGTCTGCTAAGGACATGAACACACCCATTTCTCCTGGAACGAAGATAGATCTGGATGAAACTGGTGCTGCAATTGATGAAACTAAGTACAGAGGGATAATAGGTTCTTTGTTGTATTTAACTGCAAGTCGTCCAGACATTGTTTATAGTGTGGGGTTGTGTTCAAGGTTCCAGTCAAAACCAAAGGAATCACACTTAACTGCAGTCAAGAGAATCTTGAGATATTTGAAAGGAACTCAAGATCTGGGTTTATGGTATCCAAAAGGTGGAAATTTTGATCTAATTGGTTATGCTGATGCGTACTATGCTGGTCACTTGGTTGATAGGAAAAGTAAATCTGGTATGTAACACTTCCTAGGTCCTTGTTCAGTTTCATGGGCTACTAAGAAGCAAAATTCAGTGGCATTATCTACAGCTGAGGCTGAATGTGTAGCAGCGGCTTTGTGTTGTTCACAGCTATTATGGATCAAGTAGCAGTTGGAGGACTTTGGAATCAAGTGTGGACCAGTTCCAATCTTTTGTGACAATACCAGTACAGTCAATATAGCCAAGAACCTGGTTCAGCATAAGAGAACAAAGCATATTGATATTAGGCAATACTTTTTAAGGGACAATGTTGAAAAAGGCATAATTACCATGAATTTTTGCAGGACTGAGGATCAAATTGCTGATATCTTCACTAAGGCATTGAACAGGGTACAATTTAAAAAGAAAAGGCTTGAGTTAGGGATGACCAAGTTACACTGAACGTGCCAGCACCTGATTCACCCAATGATTGGCTAGAGAAGTTTCCTTGTTTTACCTAACTTAACTTTGTTTAGTTGATTATATAAATAAAACTTAATTGTTTTGCTTGCTAACCTATTTGGAACCTATTTTCATGACTTAGATGCTGGCAAAATTTTTGAATAAAGGATATCATTGCAGAACCTGGTGCAAGGACATTCAAGTACACATTCTATTTTACTTACTGAGTATAATACTTGACTTACGTGGCCAATCTGTTACCAATTAACCTTATTTGGCGCCGGATTAGTGGTGGGTGTTTAAAATTTAAATTCTTTGAACCCGCTGGCGTCAGCTCCTATGCGTTATTATGTTATGATAGCTTTTTCACAGTCCATCACTCGTTCCCCTTCCCAATACGACCTAATAACCTTCTTTATTCCACTAAGCTATCAGAGATGTTAAAGAACTAAAACTCCCTCTGAAAATTCCTTTCATTCTCTCTCTAAAAAACTCAACCTCTGTAACAATGTCGACTGGTTCCAAAGTTGACTCACACCCCTCCTCTCCTAAACTCAAAATTTCTAAACTAAATCAAAAGGCTAAGCAACTGGCTGCAGGTCGCTTTGTAGCGATGATGAGGAAGTTCGCGAAATTGAGGCAGAAGAAGTCGACGAAGGAAGCAACTAGCAAGGGGGAAAGTGTTTCAGTGGCTGGTACGGAAGAAGGGGATAAAAGTATTCAAGAAAGTGTTCAAGAAACCGAAAAGGTAAACCCTAGTTCTCCTACTAGTACTGTTGTTGTAGAAACTAGTTTACCTTCTGAGCCTGTAGATTTAGGTAAAGAAGTAGTGGCTGAAGTTAGTGTAAAGGAGAGGGAGGTAGTTGAAACTATTGAAAAAGAAAAGCCTGTAAATACAGAGGGTGGTTAGTTGAAAAACAGACTGAGGAAGCTGTCGAGGAACCTGTTCTTATGACAGTTCCTGTGATGGAAAAGCTCAATAGGGATAAGGGTGAGGAAAAATCTACTGAACCTACCAAGGAGCCTGAGAAAGAACCTGGTTCGTTCTCTGGCTCTGTGGCAGGTGATGATGCAGATCTGAAGGAAATTGATGATTATATGGAAGAGAATATAGAGGGTGTAGGTTTTACTGAACCTTTGAATGCTGTGTTTCTTGAGGCTAATCCAACTCCTCAAGCTAGTGAAGGTTTCTCCAGTGAAACTGATGTTGTGGTGGTGGAGGAACAGAGGAGATTGGGTAAAAGGCCTGTGATTCAGGAACAGAGAAAAAGTGTAAAGAAATGAAGGCTGGCAAAGGGAGGTGAGTTCGTGGGTAGTTTTAAAATTGGAATTTCTGTTGATGCTGAAGGTATGAGAGAAAGCAGTAGGAAGACAATGAGTCATGCTAGGAGACCTGCTACTCGAGGTTCTGTTAGAGAGCAGCAGGAGAGGGTTGTGGAGGAACCTGAGGTTCGTAGGAGAGGTTCCAAGACAAAGTTGGTGGCTGGAGATGACAAGGAAGACAAGAAAAGGAGAGTGGCTTACTTTAGGAGTATGCCATTGGTGAAGGGTAAACTTCTCACCGACCTAGAGCTGGAGGGGATGACATAGCTTGGTGCTAAGCTAACTGCTCAGGGTTGGTTGAACCTATTTCGTGATCGAACTAGACAGCTGCGAGAGCAGGAGGTTCGAAAGTTTTACTCTAATTGCACAGTAAGTGAAGGAATTGTGACAACCATAGTAAAAGGGCTGGTGATCCAGTTTGACTATATAGAGCTGGGTGAGATTTTAGGTGTTCCTTCTTAGGGCTACAGTGAGTACATGAGAAACTCGTGGCCGGCTAGCGGAGATGGTGTGTCTGCTTTGGAGGTGACCCAAAAGTTTGCAGGGAGACCTAGGATAGCAAGGGCAACACAAGTAAAAAGAAGGCGATACAACCCTTCTATCAGTTTTTGTTTCAATTTGTGCTAAAGAACCTGTTGCAGAGGTCGGAGAGGCGCAGTGAGGCAAACTTTCTAGATCTGACCTATATGGACCTGCTAGATCGCGAGGTTCATATAAATGTGCCTGAAGTTATGATCAAGCACTTTGGTAGGGTAGTTGATATGGGGTTAGGAAAACATGCCTTAGTCCATGGGTTTCTGTTGAGCAAAGTATTTGATTTCTTTGGGGTGCCTGTTGCAAAGTGGACTGAGCCGGATCACAATGATATGTTTGGGAGAAACATTCTGAAGTCCTGTGATTATGTGTTGGATGGTGAACCTGCAGATGAACCAGAGCATATGGAGGAGGAAGCTGAGGAAAGAAGAAACGCTAGAATGGATAGAAGGATTGAGGGGTTCAGGAGGCAGCTTGAGAGGCAAAATGATGAGCTTGCCTGGATGTTGAGCTGGAGCGTGAATGTGAAGGAAACTCGCGTCGCCTTGCCTTGTTTCTTCCTCACTTTAACATCCCTTATATTCCCCAATTCTGAACCAGTTCCTTTTCCAAGTGTTGGTTCTTTCTATGGCCTGATTTTAAGACAATTATTATATTTGGTTTGTAATATTTGAATGATGTTTTGGATGTTTTAAAGCTGGTTTGGCGCTTTTGTTGATATAAATATCCTTGCTTTGCTAGTATTTATTGTCTGAAACAGGTTCCTGACGTATAAAGGTTGGCTAGCTGCCTATGGCACTAGAGTCAACTAGACTTAATTTAAGTTGAGCAGGTTCATACAACTGTGAAACTTTTTGATGATGCCAAAAGGGGATGTTGTTTAGTTCACTGTATGTTTTGTGACCTATTTTTTGCCTAACTGCTATTACCCTGGTTCTTGGTTAGTATTATTTCTATACAGGTTCTTGTGCTTACATACCCTCAGTGAGACAAGATTGTTTGTCATCATCAAAAAGGAAAAATTTATTGAAGAATAAGTTTTGAAGATGACAAAGGACCTGGTGCTACGTGGACTACAAAAAGGTTCACAGTTGTGTAAGAAGACTGAGCTGTTCGATGGGTTATTCGAGTTAGAGTTGAAGAAAGAGAACGAGAACAGCTGGAGCCAAAGTTTCAATCCTACCGGGAAAAGAAGAAGCTTGTGGCGGTGCTGAAATAGAATGCGGTTCCTAAGTAGGAAAGGATTGGAAAGTTAGGCAAATTAACTTGGGTTTCAAATAAGGCAATATTGGTAAACCTTCTTTGAAATGGATTCCAAAGTAGAAAGGGAGTTCTAAGCTTAGTTGGATCCGGCTAAGTCAAACTCTATATAAGTTAATTTGGCCAGAATTGATTTACGCACTCAAGAAATCTCAACAGAGCAAATCAAGAACAAACGGATCGTGAGAGGCATTGTGTGCAAGAACAAAGGCTGTGCAGCAGAACCTTGAGAGAGCAGTTTCATAGTTTAGTCTGTTGTGTTAGTTCTTTGTTATAGGCTATCGAGTTGTAATCTATCAGCTTGTTAAGAAGTAATTAGTAGAGGTTACTCTTTGGTGTAGTAGAGTCAACCTGATAAGCTAACGTGTGGCTT
Organism: Petunia axillaris subsp. axillaris; assembly: GCA_029990575.1. Classification (NCBI taxonomy): domain Eukaryota; kingdom Viridiplantae; phylum Streptophyta; class Magnoliopsida; order Solanales; family Solanaceae; genus Petunia; species Petunia axillaris. The sequence continues at coordinate 14,562,963 of JARKNS010000006.1, forward strand.
GGAAGGTTCTAGGTACTAGAAAGGTCTAGTTCCTTGATTACATTACGTTGTAGTCTAAAACTTGCTCGGTTTTCCTTTAGTGGAAGGTTGAAATACCAAGAGTTTGGGTCGTGGTTTTTGATCCCTTGAGCAAGGATTTTTCCACGTAAAAATCTCTGTGTTCTTTACGTTTCCGCAGTGTGTTTAAGTTTCAGAGATAGGTGAAACTTGCAAGGAACCTGGTTCATTGTATGTTAGGCGATAAAAGTTAAAAGCAAGTTTTAGGAATTTAAAAATCGGGTAAGGACACTATTCACCCCCCTCCCCTCCCCCTCTAGTGTCTTACAAAGGTGGACCAAGTTCAACACATTTGAGATCCAGCCCGGCTCATTCAATAAGATTTATTTGCTTTCTTTTACTTTAGTCTTTCACTATAATTGCTCTCTGCTCAATTGTTAATTTCTATTTCTGCCATCGTATTTACCTCATTACTTCGATAATCATATTAGCAATAGTTCTTATTTACTTAATCCTAATGCTAATAATTATATAGTCTAGAGACTAAATCACAGTTTATTTAATTCGACGAATTGCGTATAACTAGTCGTACTTGTTAGCTGTAGACTTAAATCATAACCGCTAAATCTCAATATAAAAGTGTTATGTGCCATTGCAAGGTATGAGACTTGAGTCCTACATCGGCCAAATGGGGGTTGATGTGGGGATTATATAGCCTTGGGCTCTTCCACCTTAATAGCTATCTTTTGGAGTGGGGTTCTTCCAAGGTTGTATCAATGGTATCAGAGTCACCCACCACCCTCCGTGCTCGTTGACGGTGACGCCGGTATTGCAGTGTTCGGCCGGGGATAGAAAATTGGCGTTCGCGGCTAGAAATTTGTCTAGCATACAACCATCGGGGACGACGGATGCAGAGCGTGGTGGTTTGTTATGTGCCATTACAAGGTATGAGACTTGAGTCCCACATCGGCCAAATAGGGGTTGATGTGGGCTTATATAGCCTTGGGCTCTCCCACCTTAATATAGTTAGCTTTTGGGGTGTGGTTCTCCCAAGATTATATCAAAAAGGGTTGTTTGTGGTTCTCAATATAAATTTAATTGTAAAATATGAACAGAATTTTAAGATATACGGCTTAAACTTGCAATCTTTAATTAATCATTCTTCACCATGATTGTTTTTTTTCTTACATCTATCTTTGGCCTGATGGTTGCTTTGGCCACCGGGCGGCACATCCAATGGTGCGAAACATTCTTATTTGTCAAAATGAGCTGGTTTCCTTGCTGGCAGAAGCTTGCAAGCAAAATTGCATGAACCTTACGATTAATGTTAATACTTATGCTATTGGCTTGCAAAGCTAAATATGGATTCAAGATTTTATACCAAAGGGTATGAAATATTACTATCCGCTCTTCCTTGATAGAATGATAGTGAGTTAAATTCCATATAAATATATATCTTTTTTTTTCAATTAATATATATTGTTCATTAGCATATGCATCAGTTGCCAAAAGGTACTAAATCTATTACGAGATCTAACTACTAATACCTCTAAGGTTGGATAATATTTTGCAATATTCTTGTGGTCGTACTAGCTGTTATGCTATTAATCCCTTATTGGTTGCGAGTATAAGATGTAATCTTTGGCCAATTCTCACAATTTGGATAAGCTACTAAAGTTAGTAGATGTGTACGTAAATTAACTGTCCAACCAACATTTGGAAAGCATAATCATGTGGCTGACGAACTTAATTAAGTAGTAGTACTAATTGACAAATGCAAGTAGTCCTTGCAACCATTAGAGCAAATTTGAGCTATCAACTGGCATATGGAACATTATTGATGATGAAAAGTTGCATTGCGCATTTGAAAACGATCAATTAAAGATAATAAGTGTTGTGACCTCCTTTAGCAACTTCGTAGGATGTTACTATACCTGGTGTAGGCATGTTTAAACGTGGTTAAACCTCCGTCTACCATCATGTTTTGGCCACTAATAAACTTGCATCGTCACTAGTCAAATAAAGAGCAGCATTGGCCACATCAGTGGACTCACAGTAGGCTCCTTTCAACTCACTTGCACCATGTAATAGCTTAGTAAGACCCTGAGTTTCCACTCCTGGGTAATACACTTTCACTTCTTCAATTGCAAATGGGGTTGGAATCGCAAAGGGCGATATGCAATTAATTCTGATTCCGTCCTGCATAGCGCGGGTGTTGCGGATCTCGTAATCCCAATCACGCTTGATTTGGTTGTTGGATATGTAAGCTGCGCTAGACCTCCCATCACACCGGTGATGTTAGCAGTGCACAAAATGGAACCTGGCTTCTGTGGAATCATCACCCAAGCTGCATGCTTAATTCTCGCCACCACCCCTCGAACGTTGATAGCCATGACCCGGCCGAACACATCGACGTCAAGGTCGACAATGCTCGGTGAAGTACGGCATGCGATACCTACATACTAGAATTTAAAAGTAAGTCTAAGTTCTATGAAGTGACGTGTAAAAAATATTTTCACGATCAAGTCACTTATAAGCCATTACTAACAACTACTCCACTAATATGCTATCACATATTAAATTACATTAAGAGTAAAAATTTATTTTTGTATTGCCGATAATATAGACCCTGTAAAAATCGAACACACTCACACGATAGAAGAATAAGATTTGGGTGAAAACTCTTGCTTTTATTGATGAAGGGAGTCCCCTATTTATACAAAAGAAAACCTAGAGAAAACCTAGTAAACCTAACTTAGGGACCAAGTAAGCTTAACGGGCTTGACCCAATATACAATTTACATAACCTAACCTATTTACATATCTATCCTATTCACAATATAACCTTCATTACCCCCCTCAAGTTGGCGCGTGAGGGTTCCTTATGCCCAACTTGTTAAGGAAGTACTCGAACTGGGCACGTCCCAGCGCCTTCGTAAAAATATCAGCAAGTTGTGTGGTCGTAGGCACATAGCTGGGACGAATGATTCCTCCGATAATTTCATTCCAAACAAAGTGACAGTCAACTTCGATGTGTTTAGTGCATTCGTGAAAGACAGGATTCCGAGCAATATGTAACACTGCTTGACTGTCACACTTCAAATTCATCGGAGACCTGTGATCGATTCCAAGGTTCCATAATATCCCTTTCAACCACTTCAATTCGCACACGGTCATCGCCATCAATCGATACTCTGCCTCGGCAGAGGACCTCGACACGATCTGTTGCTTCTTCATTCGCCAAGATATTGGTAAGTCCCCTAACGACACATACCAACCTGTTAACGACCGACGTGTCAACGGACAACCTGCCCAATCGGAGTCACACCACCTGTGCAATCTCAGATCACATTGAGAATTAAATACGATGCCTTGTCCCGGACAGCCTTTCAAATATCGAACAACCCTAAGTGCTGCTTCCATATGCTCAATACGGGGACTCTGCATGAATTGCGACAACACATGTACACTATAGGACAAATCCGGTCGTGTAAACACAAGTAAATCAATCTTCCAACCAGTCGTCGATAGCGTTCAGGATCTTTGATAAAGCGACAAGTCGCAAGCGCCAAGCGATGATTTTGTTCTATCGGTGTACCAACCGGTTTTGCCCCCCAACAAGCCTGCTTCCGATATGATATCCAATGCATACTTCCTCTGACACAAGAAGATTCCCTTCGGAGCCCTTGCCACTTCAACTCCCAAGAAGTATTTCAAGGCACCTAAATCCTTCATATGGAAACATTTCGAGAGATACAACTTAAAAATTAGAATTACCTTCGAATTATTACCCGACATGATTAAATCGTCCACATAAACAAGCACATTCGAATGCACATTTCCTTTCTTCATCGTAAATAATGAGTAATCCGAATATGATTATCGAAACCCATATTGCTTAAGAGCAGCAGAAACCTTCGCAAACCAACACCTGGGTGCTTGTTTTAAGCCATATAATGATTTTCGAAGGCGACACACAGTTCCTCTCCCAGTCATGCGATGTCCTGGAGGCAATTTCATATATACTTCTTCGTGAAGATGACCATGCAAAAATGCATTATGCACATCCATCTGATGTAATTCCCAATTTTTGGCAGCTGCTACGGCCAGAAAAACTCGGACAGTCACCATCTTTGCAACCGGTGCAAATGTCTCCGTGTAATCAACTCCTTCGATTTGATGATTCCCAAAAATCACCAGTCTAGCTTTGTACCTTTCAATAGTTCCATCCGAGTTGTACTTTATTTTATATACCCATCGGCATCCGAGGGCCTTCTTCCCCGTAGGTAAGCGAACTATCTCCCAAGTTTTTTTCGCTTCCAATGCCTTTAATTCTTCCCCCATAGATGTTCTCCATTTTTCATTTTTCACCGCCTCCGAATAGGAGGTAGGCTCATGTCCTTGCGTTATAGCTGCAAGAAAACTGACATGTTTTGAAGAGAAATTATCACAATTGACATAGTGTGCTAGAGGATAGGGCTTACCAGAGGGTTGTTGAGAAACGGATGAACAATCAGACTTTCGAACACAGGACGATACCCGGTGACTCATCTTTTGGACCGTATTAGTAACAAAGTCTCTCAGCAAGATATTCTCTTTCTTATTTCGTTTTCCACGACCCAACTCTTCGGGTTCAACTTCGGGAACAACTTCAGGTTCAACTTCCGGAGTCACCACTTAGGGTTCAATTTCCGGAGTCATGACTTCGGGTTCAACACCCCTCCCCCCTTCCTCGCACACTCTCCTCTTCCTCCTCCAATGCTACGGTGACAGGAACCGTATCTTGTCTCCATTTTTCTTCCTCAGTTTCCTTGGATTCGAACAGAAATTCCTTTTCATAAAACACCACATCCCTTGAGAACACAAACTCCTTTGCCTCCAAATCATACACTTTCCACGCTTTCTTCCCATAACATAGCCAGTTTTCCATAGTAAGCAGCAATAGTTAATCCCTTTTGCTTACAACTGGCCAAAACCGCTTTCAATTCCTGAATCCGAGGTCCGTTTCCCACAGATAAACGTTCTCGAATACTCTCCCACAGATCTTTCGCCACTTTCATGTGCGATATGGTGGTCCGAAGAGTAGGATCGATCGAATTCCTAATCCACGAAACCAGGAGAGAATTTATAGTCCACCAGTCCTCATAATCGATCGAATTTTCATCGGGCATCTTGATCGATCCGTCAACAAAACCAAACTTCTTCCTTGCACGCAGCGCCGTGCTAACTGACCGCGCCCATTCCTCATAGTTTTCACTGGTCAACTGGACCTGTGTGATAATCAAACGAGGATTATCATTCGAGGTGATATCGTACGGAGAGATTGTCTTCCGTACGACTGCAGCATCATCTTTTGGAGCCTCCATTACTTTTTAACTTGAAGAGTTTCACGATGGCTCTGATACCATGTAAAAACCGAACACACTCACACGAGAGAAGAATAAGATTTGGGTGAAAACTCTTGCTTTTATTGATGAAGGGAGTCCCCTATTTATACAAGAGAAAACCTAGTAAACCTAACTTAGGGACCAAGTAAGATTAACGGGCTTGGCCCAATATACAATTTACATAACCTAACCTATTTACATATCTATCCTATTCACAATATAACCTTCATTAGATCCTAAAAAAAAAGGAATAAGAAAAGTTCCGTCGTTGAATGAGGCGAGATTTATGGAAAGTTAAAATCATCACCGCCAAAAAGATCATCAAAGATATATATTGTAAACGATCAACAGAAATAGTATAATTTAAGCAACGTAAAAGGGTCAGATTTGCCCCTCAACTATTGGAAATGGATCAATTTTACCCTCCGTTTGATTGCTTTAATTTTACAATGAGAGAAGTTTTGTTGGAGGAAAGGATTAACTACAACAAATTAGGCCTACGGCCACACTAGTTTTAGACAACACTTGAAAAGTGTTGCCAAATATATTTATGAGCACGTTTTTTAAGTGTGGCCTTTGGTTAGAACATATGGCCACGGAATTTAAAGCAACGCTTATAAAGCGTAGGCTTTAGTCCCAAAGGCAACGCTTATAAAAAGTTGCAAAAGCTTAAAATATTTAGCAACACTTATTAATTAATCGGCAACGCTTTTGAAAAGTGCTATATACTTGTGCTAAAGGTAACCCTTTTTAAGTGTGCCCTAAAAAATTCTAAAAATTTTATCAAAATTTCCCCCCTAAAATTCTCCTAATTTTCAAGGACCAAATATTCTACAAACCAGCAAAAATACTTTTCCCTCCGCTTTTAGGTTTACTTCAGGAAAACTTAAAAAAAATACTCATAACTTTCACTTTGATTTTGCTCAAGACTGCTACTTCAGACTTCAGAGGACTTTCCACCGCCCAAAAAAGAAAATAACCTTCACTTTGATCTTCGCTCTCTGCTGCTGCTTCAGGAGACTTTCCACCGCAAATTTCGGCTACTGCGCCTCCTTATATTTCGACTCTGCTTCAGGTGCTTTCCCTTTGATTTAGTTTTATAGTTTTAACAAATATATAATCATCGTTATCTAGATTAGACTTTGATGCTGTCGGTATATAGATATATGCAACTCGATTAACACGAAGTAGAAAAGTAATTGATAGGTATAGTAATTTGTCTAAGTTAACCCAAGAGAAGAAAGATACAGGGTGAATATGGAATTGCTAAAAGTACAGACAAAAGTTGAAAATGATAGAGTATATATTTGTTCTGCAAATTTCTGCAATTATAAAGCTTAATGTTTGTTGGGTAAGTTCATGAATTTGCCAATAATTAGGGAATATTACTAGGAATTGGTTATTTTATTTCCAAAAGGCTGCATATTATCATGCTATCTACACATATTAAACTTGCAATTTGGGCATGAAAGTTTTCGTGGGATTACTTATTGATCCAGCACATTAGTGGTTTAAATAATTGGTGTTTCATTTTAAGGGGATCATGTTCTGTTACCTGAACATTAAAGTATAAAATCTGGTTTTCACTAACTACTTCCAGCTCATCAGATTGCTCGGAGTCCAACAATTGGTTTGAGTGTTCTTTGAACGATTTGTGATCTTAAATGTGGAGTTCATAACTTGGAAGTTGGTTCAATAATGGATAGTTATTCTTAAATTATTGTTTAAAAGATCTATGGGAGATTGCATTTGAACTTACACCAATTATCCTAAATGAGTTAATTGGCAAAGTTCACGTAACATATAGCTTGTAGGAGCAACTCTTAATACAAGAATCTAATGATATCTTATGGTAAATATATGGATGTTATTAAAGTTAAGGAATTGATAGTGCTAGAGCCATTTTTTATCATGCCATAGCAAGGTGGAAGCATTCAAAATCAATGATCCAATAGCTCCCAGTGTGCTCTTTGATTAGGATGATTTTGATGATACATCATGAGTTCGACTCTAATTCAAGTCGAAAAATAGCATAATCACTGCTTAATTAACCACTAGGAAACGTTAAAGACTTTTGTTTTAGGTGTTAAATTGATGATATTATTTTTTTTAATTAATTTTATCAAGTTTTAATATTGTTAATTTTTATGTTGATAGTTTCTGTGCTATTCTCATATATTTTCAGACCGCTCCTTTTGTTATCTTTCTCAGGTGGTGATCATCTTTCTTCCCTTGTCAAATCTTTGGCATAAATCGTCTCAAAAGGCTAACCAATCATCCAAGGATGCACACTATACTAAGACCAAGGTATTTCACCTCTATAATGACAGTTGAATTCATCCAAAAATCCACTTTTGTGCTTATGTTGCTCTGCATAGTGTTTTTGTCTGGACAGCTATCATTTTATTAAGTTTGCATCTAAAACAATTGATTTAGAGAAATAGAATGGTACCTCTATATGAAAATGCACTCACAATCTTCTTCCCTACTGGAGATGGTGAATCTTCGACATAGAATGTTGCATCAAGCACTAAGATAGGACTTAGTTGTTCAACCATTGCTTTTGCGAGTTCAGTCGTTGGTGTGTCTTCACTAAGCCTCATCGTATCAGCCTGGCCCGTGCAAAAGTCAATGTCAATAAGGTTTCATTCACGAGTAAATAAATTTAAAAACTATTAGAAGTCACTTACTCTTTCTTTATTGGCTTTAATACACACAAACATGAAACTACTTTCTAGTCTTCATACAGTATACTCGCCTCGTCTCATAACTTTTATAGAACTTGAACAACTTATACACTAAGTTCTCTGTTTATTTTGCTACTTGTTTGCTCAACTTGCTGGTTAGAAGCCAAGGCAACTTTGGCGCTTGTTTCAAGTTATTCTCGGCCTCATATCACCGTTGTGCCTAGTTCCCTGTTCTTCTTGCTCAGTTGCTTTTGCCAACTACATTAAGGTATATCTATCAAACTGATTGTATGCCCTCTCTCATGTGTTGACACTGCTATGGTAAAACTACTCTAACTGCTCGGCTGCCTAAATGTCTTTTTATATATGTATATATTTTGCTCCTTACATCAACAAATACAAGGGATAAAGAAAAATCCCCAACTATAGAATATTTACAACAATTAAGGGAGTAATACAACATCTATTCCATCTGTGTTATAACTAAACAATAAACACTATTTGGGCTTCTACATGTCGATACATTGTGTAAGGATTAGTGGATGACCTGAGTCCAGAGTAAAACAGTCCTTAGGTGGTAAAATATTGTCACTTGAGCTGCTAATATTGCTTCAGTCTGGAGGAGAATAATTCTTTGCACAAGCCATCATAGTGGCTTGCTCCAATTGCTTATTTTTTGGGGACTGTTGAAGGTCTCAGTCCTTAAATATCTTATTAAACCTCCTCTTAGTGATAGGTCAATAATCATGTAAGATGCACTATCTTATCATGTAATACCAACTAGTTATTACTAAAATTTACTGGTTGTTGGTCTTTAATTTAGGCCTGCTATCTGCCTATACACTTTTTAAGTTTTCTTCAAAAATTCCATACCAGATTGAGAATATGTGAGAGATATACAAAATCTTAATTCAGAGGCCTGCTCCGAGAGCTTATCCACTTCTGCTCTCACTTCAGCAACAGCTTCACCTTCTCCAAACTTGTTAGTTCAATATCCCTTCTTAGTTTTTTTTGGAGTTGGAGCTTCTATTCTTTTTTCTTGCCAAAACTGTTTAAGGGCATTTCTTTGTGGTTTTGCTTTAATTGTTGTGAGAGTAGATTCTGATCTTCAACTGTCTAGATATTTTGCAATGAAGAAATAGATGATCCACTGTTTCCAACTCCTCTACGCACAAGTAGCATCTGTTGCTCAGTGCAATTCCTCTTATCATTAATAAACTGTAACAACTTTTAATCAAATAGAGCTGCAAGTGAATTGAGGCATATGTCGATCATTCCCGAAAAGCTAGAGTTGAAATTTAATTTGTTGATTTCTTTCTTTTCTATTGACTTCTGCTTATAGATTAACATTAATAGGTGGTGTATTTTTATTGGGCTATCCATTAGCTTCCAGTAGTGAGAATGTTGTGGTTTCTTGGGCAGTATATATTCTGTAAAGGCCATGAAGATGTATGGATCTTCATTGGAGTCACGCGGAAAGTTACTCTACGGTTCGAGTTGGTACATTGGAGGGTAAATTTATTTGATCTATTATCATTTGAAAGCTCATCTGCAGATTGGTCACCAAATGAGCAGCATCTTCAGCTCCTTGGTTGTTGATATATGGAAGGAGCTAGATGTTATGTTCCACCTTTTTTTTTTGTTTGTATAAGAACTTTGCAGAGCATATTGGTTTCTATCTAATTTTTAATTTTATTTTGTATGTGTAGGAAAATGTGAGTGATGCAAAAGGAAACGGTGGCTGCAAGTCAATCTGATCATCTATTGAAGTTAATGATGAAGTCTTTTTGAAAAATTGTTGATGTTTTTTAAAAAAAACAAAAATTATACTATACGGATACATTTGGTTTTGTAGATTTCATTGCTCTAGTTCACATCTTGAGCCATTAATTTCTTAGTATATCTAGTACTGGATAGATGATACTTTTGCAAAGTTTATTGCAAATATAAGAAGATTTGACTCATTATTTTTAGTTATTTATCGCCTACTTAAGTGCTTGCGATAGTCAAGATAGATAATAATGATAATAATATATATGCTCAATATTAATGTAATTACAGGATATATTAGCAAAATGTAATATTCAACCATAAATTTGTGTCTATATAAAAAATTTTAAAAGAAAAGTTCAATTCCCACGCTTCAGAACAGTGGCCTTAGGGACAATCAATTGTGTTGCCTATTAGTTGTATAAGAAACAGAAGCCACACTTTTGAAATGTAGGCTGTAGTAGAATAACAGAAGCCATGCTTTTAAAGCGTGGCCTATAAAGTTATATATGCTACATTTCTAAAGCGTTGCCTTTGAGACAGAAAACGTTGCCTTAAGGAGTCGTAAAAGCGTAGTCTTTGCTTTTTATAGGCACATTTTTCAAGCGTGGCTATAGCAGCTACACTTGACAAGCGTGACCTTAGAGCAAAGGTAACGCTGGATTTGGCCACCCCTGAAGAAGCGTTGCCTTAAGTCGAAAAGTGTGGCCATTGACCTAAGGCCACACTTTTGGATGGTTAAGGCCACACTTTGCAATGGTAGCCGTAGGCCTAATTTGTTGTAGTGATATTTATATTTCAAGCATGAATTTTAAGTTAGAATTTAATTGCAATTTGTTGCTTGGTGTATTGGAAAAGCTTGTTGATTTTTTTTTTAAATCTAAAGTTAGAGGGGGGGTTTTGTTGTTGATAAATTTAAAGGAAAGTAGAAGCTTTGGGTGAGTGACAATTGCTTCATGAAGATAACCATCTGAACTTTAATTTTGGGAACCAAACCTACATATTTTTTTAATAAATGGAGAAGAAGATACAAGATACAAGGAAGAGGGTGGGCCTTTTTCCAACATGGCCATCCATGTTATCAATTAAATAAATTTTAAATGGGTGAAAAAATGACATGGATATATGTTAGAAAGTAAGGGTATATCTGACCCATATCCTTAACGGCAAGGACAAATTTGAGACACTTTTCAAACGGAGGGTCAAATTGATCCATTTACAATAGTTGAGGGTCAAAATTGACCCTTTTCCGTTTAAGCAATGCGCATATATATATATTTTCTATTATATATAAAAGACCAAGACAGGGACGAACACGGTTGTTCCAAGTTGTACCTCCTACTTTATATGTTTGTACCCTTTATATTAGAGTCCAAGTTCTGCTGTATACGTGACATTTTGTCAACAAGTCCTTTTACTGTATCAACAACACGTGTGCTCCCCTTAACTTTACTAGTTTTTCAGCACACGCTTTGCGCGTGTACCCTAATTGTAAAAATAAACTTTAAATAATTCACATAAACGTACTGGATCCGATTAAAAGATTTATAAAAATATTCATGAAAAATAAAGCCCCTAAATAATGAAGTTGATATTAGTCAACTAATTGAATAAATGAAGGAATTATATCTAGCTTTGCTAAATACCTTATTGACTTATCCAAATATGATTGGATTTCACTGAAAAACCATGGAATGCCACCTTTCTATTTAATAGCAAAATCGAAGATGACACCAAGTGGAAGTTATACACATATACAAAATATATCCTCCATACCTAGGCAATTATAGAAGGCAAAAAGCAAAAATATATTCAAAAGTCTTAGTAATTTCTCGTTGGGATATGACTATGAGAATATCTATACTTCATGAGTCCAAAAATCAAAGTAAAATAAATGATTAAATATAATGAAAAGATTATAGTCCATAAACTAATTTGTACCATATTTTGTTAGATTATATACTATCAGTTCTCTTATTTGTTTGATTTCTCAATTGGAGTTGCACTTCTAATTGAATGGACAACCCTAGCTAGTTCAATTTCAACTTACAGTAAAATGTTATTGCTATTACAAATTAAATAACATATAGATATCCATAGCCGTATATATGTCCTTCACGGTAGCTAGTGTAGCATGGGAAAACAACATAGTCTAAGTAATAACATGCATCATTTTCTTAAACGTAAAACATGAAAAAAGGGGAATCATGAAGGTGAAGATGATAAGAACTCACTGTAAATATCTATTCATTCCTGTGTAACGAATAACAAACACATCTTTTTGACCTTCTGATCGATCTGAACAATATGTTTGGATCTCCTACACTACTATTATCATTGCTATATCCTTCATTATGTTTTACCTAGGAAAAAAAAACTGAAATATTAAGTACTTCAAATGGTAGGAAAGTATAATCCACCATTTTGAAAATTTTTTATACCTCGAGAAAGATTTATGTACAACTCCAAAAGTCGTAATTGAGCATTAAAGGGGGGCAAATAGACACAACAAATGCTAGCAGCCAACATTATTTTGGTGTCCAAGTCCAAGGAATTCCGCTTCTCCATATCACCACTTCAATAACTCATCTCATAAAAGCCGAATGCTTTTCCATTTTATAACTAATTAGATAGATTTCTATTCCTTGATTTTTGTTCATTTTGTGATCTTTCAAATTTGTAATCCCTCAAATTCCCCATATCGTGAGACGAAAGAAGGCAGACATGGTTTAATAGCAACTCATTCAGAAATTATCATGGTCGGTATTAAAAGCAAATACATGAATGATCCTATTTTTTAATAATCCATCTTTCTCATCATTTGATACACCTCCTAACCTTGTTAAGAATTCCAAACATTAGATTATGTTGTAGTATCTCTGCAATTCTAATATATTATTACTATTTTATTACACAAATATTTAATTAAAGGATAAAATGGTCACTTACTTTTTTATACAGGGGATTCACTCTTTTATAATAATATGATATGATATGATATGATATGATGATATGATATGGTCTCTTCTATGCTCAAACACTCCAAACTCTCTCTACCGTCTCTCTCTCTAAACTCTTTGACAATTTGTCTTCCTCCATACGCCCTTAAACTCCCTCTCATCAGATTCTCTCCGTCAATTTCATGCACAAACACTCAAAATTCGGTACGTCTTCTCTCGCTGATAATCTGCTGTTATGGTTACATAAGATATTTTGTTTGTTATCCTAAGGTAACTTTGCCTTTTTGGAGTTGAAATTTAAGATTTGTTCTTTGTTTTGATGAGTTTCTCATGTTAATTTTCCTTTGTTGATTAGACTTTTATATGTAACTGATTGGTATTCTATTGAATTTTTATACATGCGTGTTAGTAGATTATTACTTTATTTTGTTTATGTAGATTAAATTGGTGGAATAATTGGTGAAGTCATGTTTGATTCATTGCAGATAAAATATTGATTGCAAATTGTCTGGCCAAAATCAAATATTTGTTTTATACTATACGAAATTTGTTACATTTCTACCGGGTGATCAGGAAAGAAGATGAGAATGGCAACTACTCTGTCAAATCTTGCTCTACAGGCTTCTCAGCTCAAGTCCCTTCTCCAGAATAGGCAATGAAAGCTCTGATGGAGATGTAAGGTTCCAGTCAAAGTCAGTTGTTTTGTTTGGACGTTACTTCACAATGGTTGTGGTGAACCTGCAGAGCAAAGGTTTCACCAATAGACATACATTTAACTCGAGTGTTATTAGACATCTTTTTATTTTTTGTTGTGCCATCGTGCCTCAACTGTTCAGTTATGCAAAATGTTCCTAGCATCTTTGAAACGGACAATAAGAGATTATCTAAGAGGCGCTAACGGACAAACTGGTTGGGGAGTAAAGCCATTTGGAGCATTTTACCTAAATGTACAATGTACAGTCTTCAAGGATAGGAACAAATTGTGAAGATAATGCATTCGATTACAACTGCTGTATCTTTAATAAACAAGACGTGCAACAGAGTTCTTACTTTACATGTTCCATTGTCAGAGGCAGGAGGAGGATGCAAAGTCTTCCAACTTTTTGGACTAACAAGATGTATACATTTTAGACAATTCCTTCTTAGTACACAAAAATTATATGGTTTGAAGTTGTTTTTCCATATTTTATATCTTTTTACTTTACAAGATGTATATCAATAACTGCTTGGTTTATCGTATGGAAACTAACGTAATTTCTTTTCTTGAATATTAACACATAAAGAAGGCTATTAAGGATAAGAAAGCAGAAATCGGTACACTTATTTTATTCTCTTTACTCACAAATTGTCAACTTACTATCCTACAAATTTGCTTATCCGTTTGAATTGTTGCTGTCAGTAGATATTCTTGCAGTTGTTGTCAATTATTTTCCTTCGAGATGTGTATCAATGGAAAGAAAATTGCAAGAACTCATTTATTGATCCTCTGTAAGTGTATTAGTCAAGCTTCAACTTATATTAATCTATCTTTATGTTTTCTACATAACTACATATATCAAGATATAAAAAACACACAACTAATACTATTACCTATTTTTGGTCGAAACAGGAAAGAGCCTTTCACATTTACCATATGGGAAGAGGATATCATTGAAGGCGAAGGAAAGAAACTCCTGACAGAATTAAAGAAATATCATGTCATTCTTGCGAGGCGTATCGAGGTGTCCAAATTCAATGGTCAGATAATACCCCAACTTATTATTCAAAAATCAATATGATTTTGGCACTACTCATATACATTTCTTCTATGTAGGTAAATCATTGCAAACAAGATACACAACAATACAGATCGATTCACCATATCCACAATGCCAGCGACTACATGAATGGTAGAACATTACTTTTGCAACTGTATATTGCATTTTCACTCATTCTGATTATTACTATTCCAACAGTCGTACGGCTTTTTTGATATGAACAGGGTAATGGAAAATACAGAAATGTTGGCCTCTTACACCAGCAGGAGTACATCTAGATCTAGGTCTGCACCTGACATCTCTGTTCCTATAGATGAAGAAATAGTTTCGATTGCAAATGCCCAGTCACAACAGGATGTACGTTCATACCTTCTTTCCACAGTTCATAATTTGCTATTTGTTATCGTTGTAATACCTACTTACTGCCATCCTCATAAAATAGGGCGACACTTTCTCCATCGAGGCAAAGATATCAATTCCAACCGGCCACCAGAATTTCTATGTTCTACTGTGTTCAAGTTGTGGACAAGAAGTGAGGATGCCCGTAATAAGGGAAATCGACTGCATGATGTGTAAGAAAACAGCTATGTTAACTCCAAGGTAGGTTTTATATTAACATGAGAGACGAAACTACGCTAATTTTTCACCAAATTCTTCCCTGCTATATTAAATTAGTATTTTAATTGTACACTACCACAGGTTTTGATTTGATGTTGATCTTGAAGATGCCTCTGGCTCAACAATTGGGATAATTATGGGCAGAGATGGAGAAAATATATTATCCCTTACTGCGGCCGAAGTTTATGAGATAGTTTCAGTCAAGGTACAAAATCCGACTCTTGCCTTAAAGAAAAGTTCGCCTCACAAAATCTAAGTGTTATGCTGTTACTAAAGCTAAAAAGCTCACCATACTATTTTTTACAGAAAGAGCCCATTCCATTACAAGAAATTCAAAGCCGCCTTTCTCACAAACTGTTCAAAATTCAGGTGAAAAAATCATTGGCGCGCAATCCTGCATCAGTTAGAAAACTGTTTGTCATCTCATGTGTTGAAAAATCAAATGCTCCCTGCTCTCTCCCCGCACGATCCTCGACTGATGTTGGTTAAGGCAGCAAGAGAAAGAAAGATTGTGTACTCTTAGCCGATGAAGAAATTGAGTTTCCACCTGAAGAAGTTGGATCATTGAAGATGAAAAAAAAAATGGAGCCAACACCTCCACTAAAGACAAAATAAAGGTCACTTCTGCCTTTTTGATTTGTATATACATTTTGAAGGTAATAAAATCACAAATAGTACTACTTATTTTAACGTGACTCTATTTTGTTTCTTGTCTAAATTAATCATCTAAGAAAGGAGTAAACTACTGTCTTATCAATACGTTTTTCCCCCTAAGAATTACCTGATGCAGGAAATGATGTTTTTCTTCTTAAGAATTACCTGTTGCAGGAAACAAAATCGTTTTTGGGTGCTGGTGATCAGTCAGGTATTTTGTTGTGGTGATGATCAGTCAGTAAGATAGTCATATGAACCAGACACCCATACTTGATCATTGTGAGTTCTTCTTCTTCCTACTTTCTTTTTTCTTCTGCTTTTACTTTGAAGATTCTGAATTGTTTTTACTCTTTTTGTGTTCTCTTGGATTCTCTGGTAACTTTTGAGTTCACTAAATCTTCTTATTAATGGAAAAAGAAAGTGCATTGTTAATGTAGTGTCCAAAACTATATCAAAATAGGACTACAAGAAACTTTGTATAGGTCGTTTCACTCATTGGATTTAAATGAGTTGTCAGTGATATAGATTACTATGAATAGCTGTAAAAGATTGTGTTTGAAATTGGCTTGGTCGAAATTTAGAAATTTACATTTGCTACTAGCCAACTAGAGCTAAAATAGAGGAAAATTTCAAACTTTAGACAATTTATATTTGAGTAGATTTTTCATATTTATAAAGGTTGGTATTCTCTGAAAAAGTAGATGTCTTCTGGAAACAATTAAAGAGATAATGAATAACAGAGAGGTAAGTACCAGAACAAGAAAATAAACAGCGTTCCTGCTTTCTAAAAAAAATAAGTTGACAACAATTCTGTTAGCCTGGACTTTTTGATTTCTGCATCATGGTTGAAAAGGAATCTGTATTTGATGTTATTTACACTGATTTTGGCTATTAATCTATTGAAGGTCATGGAAAAAGGATCTTGAAACCTCAGTAGCTTGTGGCTCGAGTTTGAAGCGATTTGCCTGAATGATAAAAAGAGATTAAATTATTATACATTTGAAGAAGTCCTGGGATATACTCAGGTAATTTCTCCAATGTCACAGTTAGAAGTTTGACTCTTTATGTTCGTCACTCAGTCCGCTTTATATCGACTTTAGTAAAGCTAAACATGAAAGATCCAAAAAGAAAATAGATTTTACCTTGAATTTGAAATTGAGGTTTAGAGAATTTGAGATAAAAAATTTGTTAATTGGTGATTTAAGTGCTTCAAATTTATCAGCTTTGATTTTGTCCAAGAACAAATTCTCAGGTTCTACCCCAGAGAAGATTGGTTCTCTAGAAAATCTTCTTGATTTTGTTGCTAATGATAACCAGTTTTCGGGGCCTTTACCTGTTAGTATAGCAAATCTTGTACAATTGGGAAGGTTGAATCTTCACAACCATCGGTTAACCGGTAAGCTTCCAAGTGGGATTCATTCTTTGAAGAAACTGAATGAATTGAACTTGACAAACAATGATCTTTCTGGAGATATCCCTAAGGAAATTGGAAGCTTGTCTGTTTACTTTTACTTCACATCCACTTACTTAAAACCTATTTCTGGCTCTCAATATTTCCCTTAGTACTCTTTATTTTATTATGAGTTACTGCTTAAGTAAGTAACTCTCATTTAGATTACATTATGTGGTTATGAATCATACATTAATATAATAAATATTTCATATATTTCTCTTCTTCTTTTTTTGTTGTTTTTTTTAACCATTTGGAAACAGATTTGCAGATCTATCCTGAAATGATAATAAGATAGCAACTATGCTTGGTTTTGAAATGACAAGGGCTCACTGCCAACTTGGAAGAAGGAAAGACAACAATATACCAACTGATAGATCAAGGGGATAACTACATTATGCTTGAAGGTATTTTGAATTTTCACTTATTTTGGGATATGATGTATATCTAAACTATATAACTGTGACTGCTATGTATTTTTGTACATGCTCATAAAGTCCTTTCACTATAGTTGCCTATGTTGTTCTCAACCAGAAGACTGTAGATGTCAAAAATATTCTGTTAACCTAAGATTGTTCAAAGTTAATTTAATAGGTGAAAGCAACGACGACACGGGCACGGTATCTAGTCTAGTATATATTTCTACTATATATAAGTGGCTAACAAAGGGACGAACACAGCTTCAACTAATTGTACAAGATGAAATACAAATTGTACTTTATATGTGGTTGTTCCTCAGTGGTCGTTTAGTATAGTTACTTGCTTTTGAGACACGTATTTGACTTTAATTGCTTTCCCTCTTTTGATGACACATGTTTGCTTCTTTATCGCAAGACATTTGGTTTCCTTGACTTCACTTCTCAATTCTCCTTCTCCGTTCCTTGGTGTTCTATTTTTCTCTCTCTTACTTACTTTCATTCTTCGCTGTTGCTAATTTTCTCTACAGAAAAAAATGATGCATGTTGTTTTTCAAAGTGCCATCTCTTAGGCATTTCCTTTACTCAATAAATACTTTTAATATAAGAAATTTGGAATTTTAATCGAATGTCTTATATTGGGGGTTTTCACGAATTCGGTCGAACTCCACTTTTGGGTAATAGGACTTGATGGTCATATGTTACTATTTTTTGTATTCTTCGGATAGTTTCTTGCTCGAATTTGTGCATGCATGTAGTTTTATATATCACTTGCATATATATGTTTGTTCATATTATTTTTTTTATTTTTATTTTTGGTTAAGATGTTGTTTTAAAGGTAAATTGAGTTCTTTTGGAAGTGTCTATTGAAGATGAATATGATTGCGGTCAAGATAATGTTCTCCCAGCCCTGTCTATCAGAAAAGGTGCAGGTACTTACCAAAATATTTGTTAATTAGTTAATGAATCATGGTATAGTACGTAATTCTTTTCACTTAAGTTTCTATTGGAATTATGAACTAATCTAACTATAAGATTACTAACTTTACAATTTGGCATTATCGTACTAGGAAAAATGGGTACAATAGAAACAGGAAGAAACAAAAACTTGAGAATACATCTTGAAAATTTTGAAGTTGTAGTTATGAGAAACTTAGGCTAGAATTAGAGAATGGTCAGTAGAGAAACGATTACTGGAATGAAGTAACAAACAGATATTTGATATGTGAGGATTGAGCAACAAATATATACTTGATGATAGTGAGTTTTTGATGCTATGGCAATGCCAGTTAGGCACCCTTCGAGTCAGTATAGGGTTCCCAACACTACTAAAAATCAGGGCTTTTCCGACCGCCGATACGTGTAGGCGACCGTTGTCCGACCTAACAAGGCGGTCGGCTAATTGGTGGTCGCTCACAGCTTTCCGACCGCCGCGGTCGGACGTCGGACCGAAATACGGTCGGACGGCGGTCGCCTAGTTTATAGGTGGAAATAATAATGTTGAACTGGGCGACCGACGCGGTGGGAGATTTCAAAAAAACTGGGAAACTGGGCGACCGCAGCGGTGGGCTAGGCGACCGCGTCGGTCGGCCAGGCGACCGCTGCGGTGGGAGATTGTTTATTTCTGGGCTGGGTAATTGCCAATTTTCGGACCGATTTCAGACCGCTGCGGTCGGTAGGCAGTGTAGTACCTGCAATAAAAAACCTGCAATTAGAGCTACACCACCTGTAAAAAGTAGAAAAAACAGCACCCAGAAGAAGATTAGGCTTCTCAAGCCGTAATAATAGTCTAAACAAGGCTTATTGCCTTTAAATAAAAAGTTTAACATTTTACATAACATATCCAATCCGAATAGTGATCCAAACAAGTTAAAACATGTCTAAAACAAGTCTAATACATCAACAATCCATTATCACTACTCCGTTGCTTATTTAATACTAAAATCAGATTTAATACTTAACAATCTAACAGCAACTGACAACTTGGAATGCACTGGGCCTTCGTACAATGGACGACTAGCTTCCTCCAACCGTTTATAAAAGAGTTTTGCCTTATCATTAGGAATGTGCTCAACATTTGGTTGCGATGTACCCGGTTGGGATGGCTCCTCTGGGTACATTCCAAAAGCATCATTAACCATATCGTTCATTCGATAATTATCAAGATCATCCTCGTTTGAGATCGGACCACTCCCACCGACATAAGCATTTTGAAAATGAACATCACCCCTCACATCCCTAGACTCTCCATGATAAACCCAAACAAAATAATCTGGCATAAAACCCTTCCTATAAAGATGCATTTCAACATCTTCCAAATTTTTCCCTTTTATGCACTGGCAGTCCAGACAAGGACACTTAATCTGGCCCCACCGTATAAAATCATCAAGTGTTTTCGCCTTTTCAATAAAATCTTCAACACCTACTGCAAATTCTGCCTTCATCCCCCGCCGGCCGGGATTATTTCTATTATATATCCAACTACGACTTTCATTAACCATATCTACACAAAAATTACACGTTTGAGATGCATATTAAATTGCAAATATTTAAACAAACATTTCTTTGATACACTACCAATTTTCATAAGATTAAGTAATTGTATAATTTTATAAGTCAATTATTTTTATATTACTAACTAATTTGTTCTCTAAGATTATCATTTAGTAATTAATAACACTTCTCATTTGCAACTTATATCTATTTATTCAAAATGATAAAACTATTTACTTATCTATACTTAGTTGGAGTAATCTAAAACTATTTGCAAACTATTCAACTTAGTTGTTGCTCACCACTTATTTGATGAAATGCCTCAAAGAATCTAACTACCAAACTACACTATACACCAACAATTCTTTCTCAAAGCAATACAACAACAACAACACTAGTACACACCATTAACAACATTCAACAGCAACAACACTACTAAAGGAACCCATCAACAACAACCCATTCAAAGTGTACTCTTCTCAATGGAACACCAACTTTTTCACTAAAACAACCCATTCAAAGTGTTACTTTCCAATTTATCATCTTCTAAATGTGCATTCAATAACCCAATCATTTTTTTAGCAACACCCACTTTTCCAATCAACCTAATTTTTACAAGACCAACAAAAATGTCAAACTAGCTTCAACAATTCCCAAACCAAACAACAACACAATGTAACCTAGTTCACAACCAAATAGCAACTACTATGTCATGCATTAATTTCATGAGCTAGAATTCAAACATAGGAAAAAATGACAAAAACGAGCTAAAATTAAATTTAAAAAAAAAAATGGTGTTTCACCATAAAACTCACCTCAAGGGATGGTTTTGTACTCCACCACCACTAATGTACTAATCCCCAACTTTGATAGATGGAAGAACTACAAAAAAAAATAGATTAAAAAGTTAGGGTTTTCGGATTTGGGGAAAATAGGAAGAAAACTATGAAAATTAAACTTACCAAGTTGTAGAGGAATGGAATTAAGAGATTAAGAGTATTTTTTTAATATATTTGGGTTGGATTTGGCTTTGGAATCGGGTTGAATGGAGAAAGAAAGAAAGGGGCGAAAGAGAGAGAAATGGGTTTTGGGTGAAATGAAAAACGGGCGGTATGCCCGTGCTGGTATACTTACTGCCCACCGACCGCACTCGGACCGCTGCGGTCGGTCAAAAAATTTTAATTCTTGTCCGACCGCGGCGGTCGGCTAAAGTAAAAAAAAAAAATTTAATTATAATTCGATGAATTATCCCACCGCGTCGGTCGGACAATGTGCTCCAACCGAATTTCGGTCTGAAAATGCCTTATTTTTAGTAGTGCAAATTGTAGTGTTTCATTAAGATGTAATCCTCCTCTTTGTAGAGTGGATAATAGTCAAAATATATCCAGTTGTATGAGTTACTCTAAGCAGTCAGGAACTACTGGTTGCAATGATATTAGAAGACAATGTGACTTTAAGAATGGTGTGATGATTTGTGAAATGCTTTACAGACTTATCAATGTGGACAGTTTTAGTATTGTATTTTTCGTTAGTGTTTATATAGTAATTTATGTAGGTTTGGTTCTGATTAATGATTTGGATGCATCTATAATATCAGGTTGGGTAACCAAAAGGTAGATTTTGCAGTCTCCTGAACCAACACAAGTATGACTTTGCTTTCTATGTTACCTCTCCCTTACCAAATGATTTGAAATCTAATTGAACTGAAAGTTTACTGATTTGTTATTTTAACTTTCTATGTTCGTGAACAGATAGCTATCAATGTTATAATTTCCTTTCAAGCTATGAAACGAGGCAAGCACATATGAATGACTTATACCATTTTCCATTCTCATTAACACTTTTTGGCTAAACTATTAGTAACTCTTTTCTTTTCTTAATGATCAGACAGGAAGCATAGCAAGAGATAATAAGTGATTTATGGTTTGGGATCAGAGGATGAGTTCATGGATACCTACTGCTCTCTTGGAAGTTTTGTCACATAGCAATTTTCTTTGACCTGTAGCAATTTGTAAGTCTACAAAAATTTTAAGTCAAATTTAGTGATAGTAAATCCTAATGTATTTTTGCTTATTTGTGTATCTCTATTTATATATTTTGCTTTATCTCGAACATCATATATTTCCTGTAGATTCAGAGTGTATGTTAGTTATGGGTGTATTGATGTTTTATCTGCGCGAGCAATATATTAGTCCACTTCATTATTTCCATCTCCAGGCATGAATTGTACCATTTATGCATCCAGACTTTGTATGCAAGGTTTTTTACGAGTTGAACGCGTTAGTAGTTCAATATATTATGGATAAATTTTACCAATTAAGATAATTGGTCCCACATATCAATGCTAAGTCTTACTCATTACTAATTAAGAGTAATTTCAAGATCCTATGAGCACATCGTGATTCCCTGCTTAGTCCGCAACTCGACATGGACTCTTCAAGCTAAAAACAACAGATTACCAAAATATCATTCCAAGTAAAGAAGCAAATGCAGTAAAAGGTGCCTGAAGAAGAGGTGGTTACATCATTTGGAAGAACACATTTGAACTACTTTGCTCTTTCTAAGTATTTTATTGTTTCTCTTGAAATTACCTATGTCTGCCCGGTACGTGCACATGTTGGCATTTTAATACTCCTAAGCCAGTGGGGATCTATCAATCATATTGAAGCTATTTTAAGTGCTTAATTGTTACCCAAGTCATATTTGGGAAAAACAAATTCATTCTTAGGGGATTGTTTCATACCTCTCTATGTAATAGCGTGAGCTGGCTCTCCATACTCTTATGCATGCAAGTAGAATGTTGCATCAACACTTCTATTTGTTTCTTTAAAGTACCCTTTTTTTTTTTTTTCAGTACTTGAAGAGGCAGGCTATAAAAGAGTTTCTTCTCTAGGATTCTTCAACAAACTATGCTCAGGTAAGTAAGAGTAATTGCCATGTACATTGGGAAAGTGATGGTTGATCTCTACATGTGTTGCGAGAAGCTTGCGAACTACTGTCATTGAGGTTTTCTCTTAGGTTTTGCATTCTTATGGTTGTATTCAGTCGTTCTTTATTTGTTTAAAAGGAAAGTGACTAAAAATGTTAGTCATCAGGCTTCAACTCCATCTAAACCACCACTTATTGGTCAAGGAAAAGAAACTCGAGCAGACTATACTGAGTGAAGCAGGGTATGCAATGCCAACTTACAAGAAAAGGCGACTCCATAATCACTTTTGAGAAATTTTGGATTGGTCATTGGAAGAGCATTATGGTTTCTTTTTTTTTCGCAATGTTTTAACAAAAAAGCCTATTTGCACACATTGTAAAGAAAGCCTATCGTACCCAAACACTCATGTTGTATAAAAATTTCTTCTGATTATATTTTACTTCAGTGCGTGGTGCTATGTTTACTAAAAGATTTAAATAAGACAATTGAGAAAAAAAATAAAAACCGACATATTGGGCCCGTGTATGGCACGGGCGTCACGCCTCTAGTTAGTACTACTATATAAACGCCGAAGTGAGCTGCTTCGTCCAGCCTACGGTTCCGTGCCAAGATTTGCCAAAACAGCCACTTTTTGTAATTCAGTTGACTACGTAGCCAGTTAATACAATATACTATTTTCCAAAACAACCACTTTTTCGTATTTCAGTTGATTAGGTAGCCAGTTTTTGTATATTTTATATTAAACTGATTAGCCACTTTTAGGTTACTGATTGAATCTATAGGTAAAACACTGCCAGCTTTTGAAATTAAAGCACTGCTAGCTTTTGCAAAACAAGTGGTCACTTTAAATTCACTAATTGAATATAAAATAATTTTTGCATAGCTTGTCAACTAAATACCCACTTTTGATGATATAATCAATTTTTTTTTTACTGAAATTCATGAATTTTTAAGTTGTTGATCATGAACTTCGAAAATATTTTTAGAATTTACAATGGTATAGGTAAAACTTTGAGTTAGTGTTTGAAAGCATGCCAACTAAAGAACCACATTTACATATTACTTGAGCATGGGGCGTAGGACTCATTGAAAAATATTCCTATATTTAAGTAACAAATGTGTACGTATATACTATATACTACTCCCTCCGTTTCAAAAAGGATGAATCTATTACTATTTGAAGGGTCAAACAAGATTATGTTTGACCACATGTCTTACAAATATTTTCTAAATATTTTGAATTGTTAATTATTGTGACTTATAGTTTTTTTCATGTAGTTTCTAAATATATAAATTTTATTTCAAAAAATTTAAAAATTCAATGTGCAAATTCCCGGTCAAAATTAGTCAATTTGACCCTCGTACTCCGCAAAGGTTCATCCTTTTTGAAACGGAGGGAGTAATAGTTTAAATATTTGTCACGGTTAATATAAAAAAATATCCTACTCTTAAATTTATAATCATTCTAGATGTAGCACGGAGAATTGAGTTTAATTCCTTGAAATCTGTCAGAAAGTGCAGTTAAACGGTTATTAAGGAGACTAAAAAATTAAACACTACCGCTAAAATATTTTATTTGTATAATTCAACATTTATATTACGCTTGGGCCCGGGCTGGCCAGGGCTGTCAGCCACTAGTCTATCCTTCCTTTATAAATGCCAATAAGCACCTCATGGTCAACCTGCTTGCCGACCATGAGGGCATTTTGGTCATTTCACACGGATAAATTAGACAGCCACTACGGGTCCACGTGGCAGGCAGTTGTCCCCACATCATGGCACCTGCCTTGATAGTTGTACATCGCTGCTTACTCAACAAAAAACTTGCCACAACTGGGCCCGCACAGACTCAGATCATTAAATCCTCGACGTCACCTAATGTACAAATCTAATAATAAACTGTAGACCACTACAATATAATGTCAAATATATTTCTCTTAGTCAGCGGTGTGGGACGAATTTTCCTTAAGCCTTTACCTTCAGGCAGCATCACATACCCTTTACTCCATTTGTTACGGAGTAGTTGTTTTTACTTCTCTCCTTGTTTATATGTAATCTATCTATTATCTTTCTAAACCACCACTTTCACCATGCATACCTGACCTAATCTATATACATTAAGTTTCCATAGCTTTGGCTGATTGTTAAAGTAGAAGAAGCCATCATTTTTGTGTATCTATTTGCTTACAGCTACTGCAGTTTATAGCTAAAGAAATAAGCTTACGCATTAACATAATTTCTTCGCATAACTCTTAGTTTTAGAAAAAGTGAACTATCCAAAAAGGCATTAGATCTCCCATGAAAGGAATCCACAAGTGACAGTATTTGATTTACTACTTAATTAAACCTAAATCAGATTGTACTATTTTGATTAGTTGAAATATTGATTATTCTTTTGGCCTTTTCGTTATTTCTTGTGTTAAAAAGGACAAATATTTCATAAAATCATGTGCAGCTAAAAAAAATTAATAATTAAAAAATATATTTGTACATATATTCCAAAGTTTTTTTAAAATAATTATTTTATTTAAGAAATAATACTTTTTAATAGTAATACGATAATGTTCAGGACAATAATTGAAATAAACAGTTAATTCATTGATGATCATGAGCTCATGCAGTGTAAAAAATATTAACTCTATTCACCTAAACTAATGTTACATGAAATGCATGGTTTTGGGACTTCTTTTGAAATCTTGTTCTTTCCAAGTGTGAAATTGAAATTTTTTGTCAAAGTTGTCTATGAGGCACCAATTGTGTCTTGAACATTCTTGAAATTATTTGTTTGGTACAACTGCTAAGAATAAGCTTATAAGTGTTATGTTGGATAGTTTATTGTGATATATTGTTGCATGTTATACATCAAATTGTTCCTGCCTGCTCTCCCTCCATTTGTATTCTCTAAATATATATGTTTTGTTATTTGCTTTTTCTGTTAATTAATTTGATACTGTTAAAGCATTATTTGGTCTCTTTTGATCCAAACGCTCTTCCCACAGCTTCTGTTTTTTAAATCTACTGTGAGCTTTAACTACCTATTTCTAATACAATTACATTCTTTTATAATTCTTCCTGGTCGTCAACTTTTAAATTAGATTGTTGTTCTCACAGATATATTCTTTTTTCACCATTGAACTATATTTAGCAATTTTTATGTGTGTTTCTTTATTAAGGTTAGTTAAATGCGCGCACTTGAAAAAGTCACCCGAAGAATCAACAATCTCTTTTTTATTACAACGGTTAAAGAGAACTGTATATTTGATCTCTAAAATTGCAGATATTCTTGAAGAGTTATCCTTCATTTAGAAATCACTATATAGGTCTATCAGTGCACTTATGGCCAATTACTAAGCCTATTGAATTTTGTTATGTTATGTCGAACTGCAGTGTAGCTTATTTCTTGTAAACAAAGGATGAATTATATGTTGAATAAAATAAGATAAGGTGTTTAATGTAATGACATTAGTATATAGACAAATCCAACAAATGACTTGTGATAAATCCAACATATGACTTGTGAATGAAATGGTTACAATAAGAGTAATTTAATTGAAGCTATTGTTGAAATTTTGTATTACATAGTAAAGCTATTACCATTTCAAATTGTTAAACTTACAATTGTTTATTGAAAAATTACTTCAAACAAAGAGACTTATTCTATTAAAGTATTCTGAAAGTAAACACAAATCAAATTAAATGGGTTGAAGAGTGATCCAAACACACACGTGCGTTATGAAGCTAAACCCAATAAGAAGTCTGAGATTATCCGAATAACTCTATTTCATCTGTTTCAAAAAAAGATGACATATTTTAATTTGTATTGAAGTTTAAGAAAGAAATAATAATTTTTTAAATACTTAGTCTAAAGTAAAGTTTAAAGTTAAATCATTTTCAAGTTTAAAACTGTGTCATTCTTTTTAGAACTTATTTAAATTTTTAAAAAGTTAAAAAACATCAAACAAGCTATTCGCTTTCAACTAGATTTCAATCTTTAGTAGGATGAAACAATTAAAGTGAAATTTAATAGGTGTACAGATATAAATTGGTATTGAGCTGTTTTTGGGCAAAAAACTAACATTTACACATCAAATTTCATTTCCATAAGAGCTCAAAGGCTCTTTTGAGCCAAAAAATTTGTTCCCAAATTAGTATGTTCAAACACTTTTTCATTTTCATATCAACTTCACCCAAAAAATATTTTCCAAAAAATATTTGGAAATTTATGTCCAAACGCTAGCTTAGGGAACAACCGAGAGTTCAAAAGAATTTTTTTTCAATAAAATCTTCAACTTCAAAGCAGCGGGACAAAAGTGTACCTCTAAGAAAGCCCAACTACTAACCAATTAACACTTTAACTCCAAAATATAATTACTTTAACTTTGACAAACTTCAGACTGACCAAAAGTTAAACCTATTAGCACAGGCATACTGTAACTAGTATATATATAAGCGACTAAAGGCGTACGAACACTACACTAAAGTGTGGTACCAAAAGCTGTACTACTTTATCATATTGGCGTGACTCATCACTAGAAAACACGTGGACTACTTTCCATTCATACATGCATGCAACAGAAAATGGTTTACTGTTTTAACTCAGCATTTTTGCTTACCTTCAAAGTTGAAAAACTACTACTCCTATGGTGTTCTAATTCTCTCTCCTCCATTGCTCTCTAGAATTATCCTTTCATTATCACTTTGGGTGAGTCTCTAATTTCTTCCTGACACTATTGTTTTAGACTTTTCGACTTACTATGTAACTATTTTTGAATCGCTGCTTAATTATTCTATTTGATTCAATTCGTATCTGATTTCCTTCTTACTTATAAAAGAACTAGCAAAGAGGAGCAGCACGGGCCCAATAATGTTGTAGTTTAATTTATTTTAAAAATTTCACACTACTAGAAAAATACTAAAAAACTACTGCGAACAACTTAGCGAGTGACTTTCCTCTTCAATCAGTATTTTGCGGTAGAAAATAGTTAAAAAAATATAAATTGAAATAACTGGCGACGGAATTCCTTCTCCAGTCAAAAAGTAAAAAAAGTGTCAGGTGCTGGGAAGGAATTCCGTCGCCAATCACCTAACTATTTTTTTTTTACTGACCTACTGCAGCGGCAAAACCCCACCCCAGACATAACAACTTATGTTCCTGCACCGGCAACACCTCTGATCTGGTAAGTAATTCCCCCCATTTTTCTCACCACAATCTCGTATCCCCTTTCCCCACCCCCAATCGCGTATCTGCCCAATTTCCACTCCCATATCCCGTCCCCAATTTCCCTATTTACCTTAAGATTTTGTACAAATTTTAATTTTGTTTACCAATAGTCATGTTAAGTAGAACAAAATGAATGAGTATAGCTAGCAGAATTCATGGAGAGGAGACGAGTTTTAATCTTCTCTGAAGATCTGGAAGTTGTATTTGATAATTCTTTTGATAAAGCTCCTCTTGCTGATTGGTTTTTGAATTGATAAGTTGTCGTTTCTAGATTATGTGAATTTTAACCACTAAATTTTTAATAGATGGGAGTAGTTTTTTTTTTTTTTTTGGTTGCTTATGATTCTGCTGCCATGAGTAGGAAAAAATTCACATACCCATGACAAATAATTAAACTGCATTTGGTTGGTTCATCAACCTTTATTTTACTTCTAACACCACATTATGGGTTCACTAGATTTAGTAGTACAAGGTACTTGAAATCTCATGAAATAATAAAAATCATAAGTGCTTTATAGTTTTATTACAATGGTCTTTATGTTCATTTCGTCTCCCACTCGCTCCTGATTAAGTTCAAAAGAAAATTTATGAGAAATAAATTGGCCTTATTGTCCAATATTTTGTTTCCAGACTTTGAAATTGCCAAAGAATACATGCATGGCTGACATGATTTTCCTATAAGTAAGAGTTCAATTGAGATTTGAACTATGAAATTGCTGAATACTACATACATAGGTCGCAAATGAAAAAATTATGTTCGAAATTATTTTTTTGGAAAGGAACTTTCGTCTCTAAATACGAAAAATAATTTCGAAAAATAATGCTGGAGAGGGAATTCCGTCTCCAAATTAAAAATTAATTATTTTGTTAGAGAGAATATTCTGTCTCAAAACACAATCTGACACAACTAGTAGTTGCAGTTACTTTTTGAGTTGGCGACGAAATACGCTCTCTGGCTTGATCAACGACGCGCCAAATGGCGAAGCACGCGCATCGACGACTTTCTCTCTTTAAACGGAATTTAGAGAGGTAATTCTGTCTCCAAACCGAGTCGCAAAACAATCTTTTTCTAGTAGTGTCATGTGTGTCTCTTTTGTGAATATCTGTTTAGATTTTGTTTTCTATTTTACGTATTTTGCAAATAAGACATATGTTTCATCTCCATCGACTTCTTCATTGCATTCTTTCTTTTCTTATCTCCTCTTTCTTTTCCTCCTCTTCTTCCTTCTTAATAGTGAATGTAAAAGGTGATATCGGTATACTTAATCATTAATTCTTAAAATTAATTATCAATTTTAGCAGCCCTTTGTAATGATAAGACCGGTAAGTACAATTGTGTCGGTAATATTTAACTTTATATTTAAAATTTATCGGCCTCGAGTTAGTTTAATGACGTACTCACTGCCTTTAACTTCCATAATGTATTACAATTAGAAGTGTATTTTCAATTCAATTTGATGCTGTGACTTTCTAAGTACATAGAACATTACCCTTGCAAACCCCAAAAAAAAAAAAAATCAATGTTTAATAGATTGTGAATAATAGAATAGGTTTATTATCATTATATTTTGATGCTAAACTTAAGTCATATTTTTGAGTTAGTATTCCTCTTCCACTTCCTCGACATTCCTTTTCTTTTTCTTTCTTTCTTTTTCGTCATCTTTTTTTGCCCCTTCATTTTTTCCGATTTAATCTTAATTTTAAAAGTAAAGTGTCATATTTGTTTTCGTAACAATTAATTGTGTTAAATCATATTTCATATACCTTCCTAATCTTTGAAACACTGACCTCTTATTGTTTGAGATGATATGCCAATCCATCTTATTTTGATTCTTTTTTAACTATACTGGTTAAAAAACATTATTTTATTTCACGAGTACCCTATTATAGGTAACCTATTGATATTTAATTCTACTACACGATAACTTTATATAAAAAATTAACTTTATTTAATACCCAATTGAAAAAGGATTTCAAAGTTTTTTTATTCAAAACAAATTCCCCCGCTGCCATAAAGAGAAAATCACACCTCATAACCGTGCGGTTAGAGGTCTTAGTCTGGATAGACTTTAAACTGGGCACTGATACCAACTGACACGACCCAGAATTCGGTTAGGCCGTGCGGGCACCCGATATCCTCCCCTAGACCCGTCGGGCGAAACATTATTAATTAAATCAGAAAAATAAATATAACAATTCCCAAATAAGGACAAGACTTAAAAAAAAATACAGACATACTGATACCTCTAAGCTGTACAAAAGAAATTACAGCTGACTACCCAACATACTAGGTTTAGCGCTATCCAGACTAGACATTTAAGAGTACAAAAGAAGACAGATACCTCCTGAAGGGAGCAAAATGCAATTGAAATAATGAACAATAAACTGGTGGCCATCCGGAATAAAAGCTGGCTGACCCTGACAGCTGAAGTCATCTTCGCTCCTTCACAACGTGACGAACTCAATCCTGGAGCGAACCTACCGAAACGAAATAGATAGACAAGAAACAAACAACAAATAAGGATGAGTCAAAAGGACTCAATAAGTGGGGCAGACTAGTCACCTCAAAGAATAGGATAGCTAGCCAGGGAGAAGAAACAGATAAACCAAATTCCTCTTATTTAAATTATGAAAAGGCACATCCAGATAATAACTAGAAACACGTATGGAATCATAAACTCATTAACAACCAGGAACGTAAGATAGCCAGAACATATAGGTATCCCGAACATATCAACAATCAGAAATAGATCATATGCGGCGTGCAATCCGATCCATATATTTATACCGTTACGACGTGCAGACGTGCAACCCGATCTATATATTTATACCGTTGCGGGTGCAACCCGATCCCCGCAACCCAGAATACGAGCCAGAAATATATAGGCAAACTGAGATATGTCCACGACATAGTATACATACCGCATACATAAAACACAACACAATACATACAATAGTCAGTATGTGGTGCAATGAGATGAGATGAATGCGGTACAATGCAATGCAGTCACATATGCCTGATACCTATCACCGGCGCGGGACTCTCATCGTCTACCAGGAGATATATGCAATAATGATCCTTCACCGGCTCGCGACTCTCATCGATTACCGGGAAGTATATGCAATGATGACCCTTCACCGGCTCGGGACTCTCATCGATTACCGGGAAGTATATGCAATAATGACCCTTCACCGGTGCGGGACTCCCATCGCCAACCGGGAAGTATATGCAATGATGATCCTTCACCGGCTCGGGACTCTCATCGATTATCGGGAAGTATATGAAATAATGACCCTTCACCGGTGCGGGACTCTCATCGATTACCAGGAAGTATATGCAGTAATGACCCTTCATCGGTGCGGAACTCTCATCGCCAACCGGGAAGTATATGTAATAATGACCCTTCACCGGTGCGGGACTCTCATTGCCAACCGGGAAGTATATACAATGCTCAAAACCAGAGTCAAATGCTCATATGCTCAATGCAATACCAACAACAAGACATAACATATAATATACAATGTAAATCCAAAGCTAAGGCGTAAGGAGTATGCCTATCGGCAGCTACACACGTAAGGAACACGTGGTAGAAAATCCACGAGGCTAGGTGCCTCTAAAGAAATGGATATAAACACTTACCTTGTTACAAAGTTAGCACAGCCACTCAATAATCGCTTTGTCCTTTGGATTCATTGCCAAACGATCCCACTCTATTCAATAAGAAGAAAAATATATCAAATTAGGCTAAAAGCTTCATTCCTCACATCTTAGGGCAATCCGGTTAGGAACCTGATACCCTATTCGCATACGCAATACGCATGCCACGCCTATATACAAGGTTTAAGGTCACATAACCAAACCCCAAATAAATTATATTTATATGTTGCCCATAACTCACTAAGTACGAATATATAATCAAATCCATTATCGGGGTCCATTTGACCCTTTAAACTATTAATTGAACTTATTAAAACGATGGCTAATATCCCAATTTTTACCGTAAAAATATATTCAAATACACATAATAAACTCAAATAATATATTAGGATCATTACCTGAATGTTTCAGGGTGAAAATTCTACTCTTTTTCGGCCCCTTTTCTCATTTTCTGGCATTTTTTTCTGTTGCGTTTTCAGCTTTCCATTTCCATTTGTTTTCGTTTCGTCTCTTCCTTTTTGAATGGAAGACAAGGGATTAAGGGATTAATCCCTTTTGTCCACCGACTCTAATTTTTATGTTTTGTCTTTTTTTTTTTTTTTTTTTTTTTTTTGCTTTTCTTTTTCCTTTAAAATTCCCTGCTACGGTAAAAATTAAAACAGTATCCTACGATGTTCGAAATAATTCCAACTTTTTCATACCAGTTATACAAAATATATATAGCATACTCGCGACGGCGGATCTTAAATTGGATTCCCGAAACTCAAGATGCAAATTAAATAGAATAAAAGTCAAATTATTTAACTTTCGGCATTTTAGTGGAAACTAGCCGAACAACTTCGAAATTCACTTTCCAAAGTTCACAAAAGTCATAAATAATCATACGAACCTAACGGCGCTTTCGGATTTCGAATCGGAGTTCATTCGCCAAAACCGAGCTCGAAAATCTCTTTTTAATATTCATCGACAATAAAAATTGAAACCTTCTTCCGATGCCTACCAAACGAAGTTTGATTTAGCTCAAATTTTACAGATCAGTCTCAATGGACCTTACAAATATTTTAAAATTATAGGCACGTCAATCGGAATCCTAACTTTCGAAATGACTAACCCAGGTACTGACACGACTCGGAATCCGGCTAGGCCGTGCGGGCACCCGACATCCTCCCCTAGACCCGTCGGGCGAACCCTTACCAACTAAATTAGGAAAATAAATATAATTCAATTCATAAATAAGAACAATAGTTAGAAAATGCACTGACGTACTGATGCTTCTAAGCTGTACAAAAGAAATTACAGCTGACTATCCAACATACTAGGTTTAAGGCTATCCAGACTAGATATCTAAGAGTACAAAAGAAGACAGATACCTCCTGAAGGGTGAAAAATGCAACTGAAATAATGAACAATAAACTGGTGGCCATTCAGAATAAAAGCTGGCTCACCCTGACAGCTGAAGTCGTCTTCGCTCCTTCATAACGTGGCGAACTCAGTCCTAGAGCGAACCTGCTGAAACGAAATAGATAGATAAGAAACAAACAACAAACAAGGGTGAGTCAAAAGGACTCAATAAGTGGGGTAGACTAGCCACCTCAAAGAATAGGATAGCTAGCCAGGGAGAAAAGAAAGAGATAGACCAAATTCCTTTTATTTAAATTAAAAAAGGCAGAGCCAGATAACAACCGGAAACACGTAAGAAACTTATAAACTCAACCAAGGATGCGTGCCAGAAACATATCAACAAATAAGCAATGCACATACAAGCAGAACAGAAGTCATGTACCGCAAGTCTACACAATGGTATGAAATGAAATGAGATTAAATGAAATATGATTCAAAGGGTCACATGCGCCAAATGAATGGAGCGAAATCCTCCTGCCTTCAGTATGATGCAATGGAGCGGAATCCTCCTGCTCCTAGGGTGGGATCCTCCTACCCTCAATATGATGCAATGGAACGGAATCCTCCTGCTCCGAGGGCGGAATCCTCCTACCCTCAATATGATGCAATGGAGCGAAATCCTCCTACTCCTGGGGCGGAATCCTCCTACCCCCAATATAATGCAATGTAATGCCTATGAATGCAATATGATGCAATAATAACTCTTCACCGGCGCGGGACTCTCGTCGACAGCCGGGAAGTGTATGTCAACTCACAACCAAAGTACCATGCTCAGATCCTCAATGCAATACCAATAATAGAACATAACATATAGTATACAATGTAAATCCAAAGATAAGGCATAATGAGTACGCCTATCGGCAGCTACACATGTAAGGAACACGTGGTAGAAAATCCACGAGGCCAGGTACCTCCAAAGAAATGGATATAAATACTTACCTCTTCCAAAAGTTAGTACGGCTAATGAACAACCACTTTATCCTTTGGTTTCCTTGCAAAACGATCCCACTCTATTCAATAAGTAAAAAAAAAAAAAAAAAAAAAAAAAAAATCAATTTAGGCTAAAGGTTTCATTCCTCACATCTTAGGGCAATCTGGTTAGGAACCTGACACCCACGCGACCGGACTGTGTGTCCAATGTCCAGCCTCTATGGGGGACTCCAAATCACACATAACATGATCAAAATATAAGCATAAGCACGTATGAGGCATAACACATGTAGCAACAATAGATATGTCCCTTAAAGGAATGAGAAGAAAACTCTGGATAGAATTATAGACACAACCTAGAACTCAGAATTTGTCCAACTCTTTGAATTTCCATAAAATTTTCGGCAGAGTTTCCCCTGAAACTGGATGATCCTCAAAAATAGAACCAGCACTATACTACACACGGGAATGGATACCCGGATAAACTGATAACATAAACATGTTAAATGGATAACAAGATGCGACGACTGGATGACATAACAAATCCGCTGATAGAATGTCTGGACAGCACCACTGTCCTGTCTTTCGACCTAATTTTCAGAGTGTAGATTAAAGATATAGACTTCATGGTCTTCATGAAAGTTGTAGATATATGTCTTAGGATTATGGGGTTTCTTAAAGAATATTAATATCAATTTTTTACAAGGAGTTATGATCAATATACTAACAGTTGTTCAAAGATTAAAATGATTTTCCAGATTTTGAAACGTTTTGTCTTGCTGATTCGGACGTCTTTCACCTTGGATTTTAGTATCAAATTAAGTATATACAAGGTTTCCTTGATACCATACAAGTTTCTCACAAGAAACACTAAGTTTATAACTAAGAAAAGCTTCAAAAGCTACAAGATACATGCCTTGCCAAAAGAAAGGTTTAGTCTTACATACCTTTGATGTTTCTTGCTTCTAAACCTTGTTTCCTTTGAATTCCACACTTTCTAAAGCTTAAACAAGCTATAATACAGCATTTCGGTACTTTACTTAGCCATGAAGTAATTCTAAAACTCAAGCTATAGACGAAATTGAAGGTAGCATAACGTTACCTTAATCGCGTAGAGCATTTTGACGCGATCTGTTTTCAATTTCGAGTTACGATTGGCGTCCTTCCTTCAAAATCATAAAAGTGGCTTAACCCTTTATTGAAGCACTGTTTCTATCGTTGATTTTCTGGAAATAACGAAAAGGAAGACATGTTTTCCTTTTATACTTGAAATATTTCAGTTTTAGTCCTCTTTTGAGTTTATGTCCCTTTTTCTAGCCTGATTTATGATGCTCATATCTTCTTATCCAGATATTATATGAATAAACCGTCAAAAGTTTTGGAAACTAAACTCCAAGACCTTCAACTTGGTATATGATATGTCCCCAAAAGACCTCATATAACGCACGAAATTAATTGCTGAAAAAGCTTCGTTACAAAGCAATTCCTTTGTCGGTTTTTCCGCAACTTAAATCCGATTTTTCCCAAACTTTATATTCAAAATATAAACATCATATATGGTAATAGTATGACTTTAAACTCACTTAAATCATTCTTAATATGTCATTAGAAGGATATACCTCACTTTGGACATACAGGGTGTAACAATCTTCCCCCGTTAGGAACATTCGTCCTTGAATGTTAAATGAAGTACGTAGAAGCATTAAGCAACGA
The DNA here is from genome assembly GCA_029990575.1 of Petunia axillaris subsp. axillaris. Taxonomy (NCBI): domain Eukaryota; kingdom Viridiplantae; phylum Streptophyta; class Magnoliopsida; order Solanales; family Solanaceae; genus Petunia; species Petunia axillaris. The sequence goes on from JARKNS010000006.1 coordinate 14,599,004, forward strand.
TCTGTTACATACTTGTAGTAGTGAAGAGATGTGAAAGGTCAAATTATTTAACTTTCGGCATTTTAGCGGAAGCTAGCCGAACAACCTCGAAATTCACTTTCGAAAAAGCACAAAAGTCACAAATAATCATACGAACCTAACGGCGCTTTCGGATTTTGAATCGGAGCTCGTTCACCAAAACCGAGCTCGAAAATCTCTTTTTAGTATGTATCGACAATAAAAACTAAAACCTTCTTCGGATGCCTACCAAACGAGGTCTGATTTAGCTCAAATTTTACAGACAGGTCCTAATGGACATTACGAAGTTTTTAAAACTATCGGCACGCCAATCGGAATCCTAACTTCCGAAACGATTAACCGAGGTCGTTTCATTCTCCTCCACTTAAACTCTCGTTCGTCCTCGAACGAGCCTAAGTTTAAAGAAAATTCCGCACATATAATAAAAGAACTTTCACGACCTTCATAAGCTACTCCACGGACATTATCTCATGATTGCAGAATCAGAATTATAATACGAACACAAAACTCTTGGAATAAAACATATCTGGATAATATGATAACATCATTGTCCAACTTATTCGGACTAAGCTGACCCTCTCTCGATCATGAGAGAAGAGTTCTATATTTTCGAAATGAAGATACACGCAACTCTTGATGGGCTAACATGATTCCACCAACGAATTACCTTGTCGATATACTTTCGATATAGAACAGGTCGATGAAACAAAGAATTAGCTTACGCTTCAGCAACGCCTGAGAGATTTAAAATTATGATTCGGAAACAATTGGAGGAAGACTCCTCCAGTTAGAGCATAAAAATCACCAATTGGAGGAAGACTCCTCTACTTAGAGTATAAACTCATACAAATAATTTGAATAGAAATAGTCATCCTCGCACAACCTGCTGGATTAAGGAAGACTTAGTTGAGTAGAGAACGCGGCTCAGACTGAGCTACCAAATTACTCTCTCGAGTTGCCAAACAGCTGCAACCCTCGAGTTCACAATTCCATACATTTTCTATAAGCACCACCGCCTGATGGATCAAATCAAAGGCAAATGACGCCTCTTATTACCCTTAGTAGCCTTGAAAAACAACCATGTGCTTACCCTGCCACCTTGACACGCACTCTGGCTGAACACAGGGAACATCACAAGAGGCTACTGACTGCCTAAGCTTACTAGTGCCGAACAAAGAAGAGATGGAAACAAACTGAGGATAGAAATAATTAGAGCTATAGGAAGCTCTTCTTCTTATTTATTTGGCTACCAGAGCTAGACTATTTATGAGTCAGGCTAACCGAAGAATCGCAATTGAAGAAATAGACATTAAATGAGCTTTATGGAACAAAATCTATGTCAATTTAACCTTCCTGTAAAAAGGAAACTCCGACAATTTACCAGAAAACCCTTTTATACCGAGACAAACTTGTAGATAACATGACTCTACTAGCGTCTCGAACCAAGAGGAGACACATAGATCGAGTATTACTTACTAATCACTTTACACCGGAAGAAGCAATGGCACTTTCTGATGGTGACGAATAAGAATCCCATCATCCTACCGACACTGAGTTCCAAAGAGAGGTAGACTGACTTGACATTATAACAGAATGAGGCACAACAAAATGCCAAGTAAACAATACCGATACTCACTCACAAATCTCTCACATTTAAACCAGATAATCTAGTAGGGTCATCATAAATGCCAGGAATAAATCATACAAGAAGCTCACCCCTCTACCGCAATAGATTTTTAATAGAAACGCCATCTCAGGAAATTATGGAAATATGATAAGACAAATATTTCCAAATCGATCAGAAGAATCAAAGCTTACACACATATAAGTGAGCTAGAAATACTTGGGTATACTATATCGGATACCTCAGCATCCTGCCAGACTGGCAGTTCATAGAACTGCTTCTGCAGCTGAGCTGAGCCACTGCCCTGACAATCACTTTCTGGAGAACCACTGCCACCACACTCTCAACCTCTACTGGATGGTGGCATTTCTTTTGCTAATTGAGATCTAAATGAAATCGCCTGCGACTGTGCAAGTGCCTGATGACAAGGGAAATGAAGACTGCCTACTTACCGGAGTAAGGAAAAACTTATCAAAGGATAGCCAGACTCACGACAATGATAACAGGAGAACTCCTCAAAGGATAATCAGACTCACGACAATGATAACACCTTTTCGACTAAGAATGGAAGCTAGAAAGATTTTTGATAGCGGTAAAGAGAAGATTGAATCTGATCTTGACGAGCTACTGGCGCACTCTAAGAATCACGTGACACAAGCTGAGATAACCTGGAAGGTGACCTCCCAGAATAATCAGAACTTTTACCTCCAAATGAGGTACCATGGTTGTCCACCATGGCCACAGAATTTCTTGCTCTCCCGCTCTATCTCTTCCCCCTCTAACTTATGGTATGCCTAATACCTTTGAGCAATATCAACAACGACATCAAATGAAGTCCCAACCTCATTTTTTTGAGCCATCTGGGATCTCAAGGAAGGAGAAAGGTCACCAATAAATCTTTGAATCTCTCGAAAGGCTCATGGACTAGTTCTAATGCATATTCAGCCATTCTATAAAATTCAATCTCATATTCTGAAACACCAACAGGCTAAGCGACATGCTACCCTGTCCAACCCACTCAAACTGGCAACACTTTTCATCTCGCTCCCTACGCGAAGGGAAATTTTCCACGAATCTAGAAGAAAAATCGAACCAAGTTAGTTAATAAAAGAGCGGTCCACCAATTGTTCTGGCTTGTTAGCCAGCCAAGGTAATAGTTCGGTCCGTGTGCCCAAAGAGGTTGCATTATTTTACGCAGTTGAACCTTCCGATATTCTTAAGAAATGCATTAGATAGACCCCATGAATATTTTTTTTTTTAAAATGATGTCAGGGTATCTGTGTCCTTCAGGCTCTTGATTATATCGAGTGGCACCGTGTTGATTATTCTGCTTTCTAGTTTCAGGGTCCCCCCTTTTTTACCGTTAGCAAGAACTTGTTTCAGTTGCATATCATAAGGAATTCGAACAAACTAAAAGTAAATATTCGTTGATAGGCGGATATTTATGTAAATTTCTCCTGCATAAATTAGAGGCCCACGTAGAACTATTTAAGATTATACATTATATATTATATATTGAGAAAATTATGTGCCATGAACATTTAGAAGAGTCCTTTACAAAAAATAGACATATTTTTTCTTTATTATGATTTATAGACATTTAACAATATGTCATTTACTTTTTATAGACATTCTTTTTTACTGAACACTTTCCCTCTTTTATGCCTATTTGGGGGGAATAGAATAAATCACTATCAGTTATATTTAGATGTGATCTTATCTCACTAATTAAAGATATTTATTAAAGCATTTAATATTTTCTTACGCAGATAGAAATAAATCTTACTAAAACATCATAATTAAGTGAGAAAATATTGGGTCAAAATTTAAATTAGCATTGCATGATAAAATGTTCATCCCAAGGTATACTTCTGCGTATTTTATTAATTACGTATTGCATATTCATTGCTTCAAACTATAATATAATGATTTTATTATATAAAAAATATTATGTTGATATAAATGTAATATATTCTGAATAAATATGATAAAAAATTTTAATATACAAAAATATTTTTACATATAATATTTTATTGATATAATTGTAATATATTCTGTATATTTATGATACATCACAATATATAGTATATTGATATTATTATACATATAATATTTTGTTGATACAAGTGCAATATATTTTGCATATCTATAATAATTATGTGGTGTGAGTATTCCCTAATAGATATAGTGTGAGTATTCCTTATGTATTGACTTATGTGGTAGAATTAAGTTGGTATTTACATAAATATAAGTGTGTGCATAATGAATACCAATAAAATATGAAAAATATAAAATACAAAATATTTACGAAATGTATAATTAAGATATGCATTTTATGTATACGAAAAATATATGCAAACTGTATACATAAAATATATGCAAAAAATATATATTTTGTAATTTTTAGGTGATAATCATGTGATAACAGTTAATGGAGAAAGAGAATGTGGCTGATGATTGATATCCCAAAAAATAGCCAAAAAAATAGGCACAAATTTAAACTTCTTTCCCTTAAAAATGCATTTAGGATGGTAGGTTTCTTTGCTTCCTTTGGTCCGAAGGAAACCAAATGTCTATTGCTATTCAGATAGGTTGATAGTGAAGGTTATCCTCATTTTTTCTGTTTTTATCAATAATAGTTTCTTCCTGTATGCTATGAGATCTTAGTCGATATTATTAATTATTTGTTAGGTATCCCTGTTCTGAAGAATTGTACTATTTTATATGCAACTTTTGGGGGCTGGAGTTTGGCGCGTCCTCTTTCATTTTGTTATGTCCATGTTTCTGCAATTAACGTGCAACCTGTCATAGCGCACTCTTTCTCAACATTCTTTGACTGTAAGCTTAATTCATACTTGATCTTCTCCAACCATGTTGCTTTTAGAGTTTCAAGAGAGAAGGACCTATAAGCCCACTGCCACACTTACCTACTGCCTCAATCATTTGATTGTACGAAGAAGTTCGTGTCACACCAAAGTCAATTTTATTCTCAAAAGAGAACAATGCAATACTTTTCTCTTCATTTTCTTGCCTATTTTCAGGTGAGGAGTTAGGCTGCCCAATTGGTGGAAAAATTCTTCCAATTGGAGTTAGTGGTTCCACAAATAAAAGGGGTTTTCTTGAGAAGTATTTACAGGAGAATTTGCCTCGATGAGCTTATGATTTTTAGTGCTAGATGTTTTCTTTGCCTCTTCTTTTGATGCTAACATTGCCCTTACCCTGTCAGTAACATCATCCCTGACCTTAGTACATATATTCACATCTTTACTGGAAAATCTGGATAAATGGTGCTTTAACCTGCTAATGCCACTATTTAGGATTCTAAGACAAAATTTACATCTCACTTTATTCCCATCTTATTTCTCAGCATATTCCCAACATACATCTTTTTCCCAAAGGCCCCAAACCACTGCCTAAAGAAAAAAGGCCATTTGAAAAGTTTATTATTCAGCCTAGATGCATTTTTCTTTTGTTCTTTTTTTCCCCTTTAGAGATGAAGAAAGAATGCAAGTCACGGTGCCAATGATGCAACAAAATTGCCATATAGGAAATTTCTTTATTAATTTGAAATGAATACAATGATAAAATAAAGTGTCTGCCTATTTAGTTCAATAAATAATGCTTTAACTTAGTTGAGTATGGCAAGAAAGGCCATGTTATTCCCTCTGCTGATTGCTTGAAATCGGAAGGGCCATGTTAAATTGTTAATAGCTTAGCTCACCTCCTTGTGCTAAAAAATTTGCTACAGAGCATAAACGAAAGCTTATTCCGCAAGCACTTCATTCGATCTGTTTATGCAAGGCATATAGGGTCTATAGAAGTTCTGCTAAAATACCAAGTCTGCTATGAATTGTTGAATAAAGACATCAAAGTATAATTTGCTTGTGGCATTTTAACAAAGCAAACTATTAAGGAAAATGATGATAATTATTTTACATGCTTGTGAACTATGTAGAGGATTCAAGAGAGGGTAAGGCATATCTCTAAAATTCTCACCTTCTTTGTCGTGGCTCAATATTATTAGATCTAATTTTGGCATTTGAAATGATGTTAACATGTGTAGTGATGAGAGGAGAGGAACACCATGAAGTATACCTGGTTTATCACCTTAACAAGTTTGGTTAGTGTGTTACACTTCTTTGGTCGCGTGATTGAGTACAAGAGGAAAGTGTGCCAGCCAAAAGGACCATTGCATGCTACATCATAAAGATCATGTAAGAATGATAAAATAGGAGCGAACTGTTTCTGAGAGACGACAAGGTGATTTAACTATTACTGTGTCAATTTCTTTTTCCTTCTAAACAGACACTCAAACTCCCACATGCTTGTTGAACTTTTGTTTTGTTGTTCAAGGTACTCTCTTTTGTGGTACTTGAAAAGCTTGACATCAAAAGTTTTTTTTTCCTGCTTTAGGATCCTTTCAACAGATTATGATCGAGTGAACAAAAGTAATTGAAACTACTGACACCATATACAACTGAAGAAGAAATAGTTGCTCTCTCTGCTAGGTTTGCAGACTACTGTATTGGTCTTTAATATTTTTCCTTTGTTATCATATTCTTAGGGTAGATATAGGGTGTGTTTGGTATGAAGGAAAATATTTTCCATAGAAAATGTTTTCTTGAAAAATAGAAAATATTTTCCCATGTTTGGTTGGTGAGTGGAAAATATTTTTCGGAAAATATTTTCTAGTGTTTGGTTAAAAGTAGAAAATATTTTCTAGAAAATAATTACATATGCTTCTCCTACCAACCTCATACCCACCCCCACCCCCACCCCCACCCCAAAATATAATTGATGATACTTGGAATATGTACTTCTATGAATAGTAAATACATACCTAATTTTTGTTGGTTTTTCACTCGTCCAATATTTATTTCAAGGCTTGGCTAAATAAAAATTTGATGGGATAAATCCCAAAAAAAGACAATTATATTCTTAGCCTCCGAGACATTAAATTTTTTAATGAAATATACTTACCACCCTACTATAACTATATAAACAAAGAAAATTATTTTTCTAATACTTGTACTAAAACTAATAAGTACACAGTAAGTGCATAACATCGAGTGAGAAACCAAAAGTTATCCAACTTGCTAAATATTACAGTATAATAAAGGGAATCCGCAATAAATTGTTCATTTCAACACAAAAATAACTACACATGACAAACTACTTAGACAAGCAACAAACTCTATCTAGCTATTCTGCAAATCTATTGTGTATCATAGTGTTCTCGCTTGAATTTATCCAACCACAACATGCGGAGAGCCTGACTTTTTACCATGAACGCCTTAGCTAACGGGTTTCTTTCCACCAGAAAATCAACAGCTTCAGATAAGAAAGCTTCCTCATAACCTTCAGTTGACATAACTTCTTCATGCAACTTCTTCACATCTAATCGAGTGTCAGCTATTCTACTGATTGCAGTTGCTACTTCTCCGAGCTTTGGTGATACATCAACAAACATGTCTTGCATATCAGAACGACTTCGTTTGTGAATTGTCTTGACTTGAAGAGTTTCACTAACTACGTCTTCCACCTCATTTTCTTTTTGATGGTCCTTGAATGTCATCGTTGTTACCTTTCTCGGAACAAGATTCCAAGCTAATATCGTCAAAAGACTTGGCACAATCACCCATAGCTCGATCATTACCACAAACCAGAGACATTTCCTCAAACATATCAATCTTCTTGTTGATGAATTTCTCGTGTGCGGGATGGACCTATAACACATGACAAATATAATATTAGAAACAAGCATAACAACAGATATTCTTTTTGCATAACAGCAGTGGCAATGGTTTGAAGTTAATCAGGAATCAATAGCTCCTATAGGTAGAGAAATCAGCATTTAAAAAACAGTTTGTCTTGGAATCAGCAAAGCTTGAAACGAAGAAGTTGGGTTCATTAGTTTGACTTTCTTTGAGATTAAACATAAGGGCCAATGGAGAGTGAATGTTCATCTAGTAGACGGGAGATAGCTGCAAACACCATTCCTATTAAAATTAAAGAGCTTGAATCAAATGCTTTTGATTCAACTATCACTGACACACCACAGACAACAACATAATCCCATGGCATCCAAATACATTTTGCATTGATTTGGGGAAGGTTAAACTGCAGGAAATGCAACACTTGGATCCAATAATGTTATGTTTCCCCAGCAAAATGAGCTTTGAATGTTTTATTTTTTGGTAAGATATCAAACAAAACCTCCAATGCCATAGATTCTCTTATGAGCTATCTGCATTTCAAACATCTTAACTAAGTCAGCAAGTTTTATCAAGAAAACTCATTCTGAAGAGCGGTCTTGATCACTTTCACCAAGATTTTCTTACCCAATCACTTGTTAATAATGCAGCCTGAAACTAAGCACCAATCACTAATCCAATTCATCCATTTTTAATGTCAATAATAACTTTACAGGCTTAAAGAGCAAGGGAAAATGTACGAAAATCCCCTAAAAACCTCATTCTTTTATAGTCCTAAACCTATCAAAAGGAGGATATATAGAAAAGGGACTTGAAAAAATGGCTGGAAGAAAAAAGAGTCAACTGACAGTAAAAGAATAACACTAGAGATTCAGCCTCACCAATATTTTTTAAAAAAAAAGCATGGACTTGAAATGAAGCTGAAAGGGAGAAATAGAGAATTTGAAGCTGAAAAGCAGCCTCAGATACACCTAATAGGACCTGAAATGATGCTGCATTGCAGCTTACAACACTGCACAGAACAGGACTCATTACTCACAATCACACCCATCCCTCTTTAGCTCCTTCTTTGAGCTCACCAACTAGACAAGAAACCACAGAGTGTGCAGCTCATTTTACTCATTATGAAGGACTTGAGCCATTTTGCAGATATTGGGACTAGATATTTGTGCAGATACTATGGTGGGAGATAAAATGATGAGTCCTATAACTAATTTTAACTGGACTAGACAGATCCACTACCTATTCCATTGTGAATTCGAGAAAAGTAAGTGTTGAGCTTGCAACCCCATTTGACAAAAGCAAAAGCCACCCTGCTGCTTTGACTACTCAGAAGTATGGTATAGGCAAGAGACAGCTTTAAAGGTTTACGCTGATAAGAGAATGAGTTACCAGAAGTACTACACAGACCTCTAGCTTGTGTCACATTCCTTATCTTGTGTCTCACACCACTAGCAAAAGTGACAACCAAGAGGTAACAGACGACTAAAAGCACAGTATTCAGTCGATCCATCATCCTCATATGTGAACAGATTATAAACAGACCTAACACTACCTTTAAACCTCCACACTCTCTCTTGGATACAGTCCAGAAACAACCAAAGAAGGAACATTTTACTTGAATATGGGCATTATAGACGCTAGGACTAGCGGTAATCATCTTGTAATTATCATTCCATCCAAGACCACTTTTGTTTAGTAGAGTTTGCACCATATTCCATGTATTTTTTATTATTTTAAGATGGTTTTCCACATGCTTAGGTGAACTCCACTCCAAGTCATTGATTAATGGCCTCCGCAATACGATTAAATGAGATCGCCTTGAATTGAGTAGTTGATTTATTCCCTTGCTTTACTTTATCGGCTAGAATCTCCAACATTAAGTACTCCATTGGTTTTGTCCACCTAAATTGCTTCTCTCCCTTTTTCCCCATTTGTTTACTGTCACAAGAAAGCAAAACAATTCTTTTATCAATAAGGGATTAAACTGCTAGATCAAAATGCCAAACACAGCACAAAACCATTTTAGGCTATAAAATAAACAACAAAAAGCAAGCTTGATGTAGCAGCAAAGGGTGTCTACATATGTATGCTAGAAAGAAAAATGCTGATATGTGAAATGAACAGCCCACAAGTCATATTTAGATCCATAAACAATAACAAGAACCAACATAGAACTTGCCAAATAAACGCATAATGATACATACAACATAATATGCATAATGATTGTTAAAAGACAACAGAATAGCCAACCTGTGCAAATAATGATGACATTTTTCAACTGATATACATATCATCATATGCATAAACTGAACTTTAGACAAGCAAGCTGAAGCGATTACCATTTCCAATCAATATCATATTATTTAACTGAAAATTAATATACCTAGTAAAGAGTTATCTGCCAATTCAAAAACTCGTCAAAGTAAACTGAAAACCTAGATTTTTTACCTAGGGTTTTTTAAGAATCAACAATATCAGCCGTTCAGAAAAAGGAAATAACAAAGAGAGCTTAAAGCGATGAAACAGAGCTTAGAAAATACAATGAAAAGTTCAAAATCGTGAGGTCGAAAAATACCTTTGTATGCGATATGTGAAATACCGGTAGCTAAGCTAGCGGAGAGTGGCAGAGATCAGCGGAGAATGGTGGAAAGCGCCGAAGAGTGCAAAGAAAGGCAGAGAATTTGCTAGAGAAACCCTAGTAAAGAGAGGGGGAGAGAAAGTAGAGAGAGAGAGGGGAAAGAAAGAAATGATCTGGTTTGGGGGAGAGAGTTGAGCGCGTGTATTTTTTGGTTTTTTGGAAAATATTTTCTCAAGTTTTTTTAGGGTAAATATTTTCCTTTATTTTGAGGAAAGTGAGTGCTTTGAGAAAATATTTTCCTAATTATATATATCAACCAAACAAAGGAAAATGGGAAAATATTTCCCTCATACCAAACTGTTAAGTATTGGTTTTGAAGAATGACAAACGAGAAGGACTCAGTAGTCTCGGAGAAGAACCTAGTCCTTTGATAAAAGGACACGACTGATTGAAAAGAGTTGCGGGTTGCAAATCCCTACGGAACTAGGAATAGTGGCGCGTGAATGAATACGTATCCTAGTCAGACTAAAAGAGGCGGTGCCCAGGCTGTGTCTTCGAAGTGTGATAGGAGTTGAACTTCAACAAAGAAAAGAGTTACTAGGAATCCTGTCTTACCATAATTACAAGGATTCCTTGTAGGACTCAACTAGGGTTGCAAAGCCCATATAAATACAAGTAGTTGATGCAACCGTAAACCAGTTATTCACAATCAGAGAGTAGAGAGCATATAAAGGCAATCCAGCATCTTTCTACATGAGTTAACTGAAGAAGACAACAGGCGTGCTTGAGTTGATTGAGTCTAGATATTCTGTCTAGGTTTATTGAGTTGTAAGTTGTCTTAGTTTGAGCTTTCATTGTTTTTACCTATTGGCTTATTGCAGAAGCATATGTATTAGGTGAACTTGTGAGAAATTGCTTGAAGAGCTAGAGTTTAGCTTTGAGTTGTGATTAGGGTCTAGAGTGTAGCCCCTTGGTTACAGAGTCTTGTAATCAGAAACTTGCTCGTTGTGTTAGTTGATTGAGTTTTCAAATCCCAGAGTGTGGGTCGTGGTTTTTTTCTCCCTTGAGCAAGGAGTTTTCCACGTGAAATCCTCGTGTTCTTTGTGTGTGTGTTGGGTGTGTGTTGCAGTAATTCAAACAGCAGAATTGCAAAGGCAAGAACTGGGATCTTAACTCAGAAGAACCAGGTTCTTGAGACGAAAATCGGTAGACACTATTCAACCCCCCTTCTAGTGTCTTTAGGAGGTGCATAGATTATAACAAGTGGTATCAGAGCGGGTCTTCTCGTGTGAGGCTAACACCTTGAGAAGGATCAGAATCATGAGTGCACCACCTACTATTACTGAAGGACAGTCAGTTCAAAGGCCCCCACAGTTTAACGGGCAGTACTATGCGTGGTGGAAGAACAGGATGGAAAATTACATATGTGCTGAAGACTATCAACTCTGGCTGATAGTATCTGAAGGAAACCTGATTCCCACTAAAATAGTTGGTGAAGGAGCCACTGCCAAACAAGAACCTAAACTGAAAGAGGAGTTCAATGAGACAGATTATAAGATGATTGAAAAGAATCACAAAGCCAAACGTCTGGTCATTTGTGGTCTTGGTCCTGTGGATTTCAATATCATCTTACAAGACGGCTAAGGAAATCTGGGATGCTCTGCAGGTTGCGCACGAAGGAACCACCGAAGTAAAGGACTCAAAGAGAAGAATGCTGAAGAGACAATTTGAACTGTTCTCTATGGGTGAGAAGGAATCAATTCAAGATATGATGACCAGGTTGACCATCATTACTAATGAGATGAGATCCCTGGATATGGAATTGCCTGAAGTAGAGATGGATGATAAGATTCTGAATGTGCTTCCTGAAGCATGGGAACCTAAGATGACTGCCATCATTGAGTCTAAACCTTTAAGATCCATCAAAGTTGAAGGACTGGTTGGTAGCTTGAAAACTCATGAAATGATGAAAGACTTAAAAGCTAAACCAGCTTTAAAGAAGGACAAGACCCTTGCGCTTAAAGCAACTGAGGAAACTGATGAATATGTTGATTTGCAATCAGTTGAAGCAGCAATGGTTAGTGCTCTAAGACAGAAGCTTAACTTGGGTAGATTCAAAGGTTTCAAAAGAAGTGGCAAGGAGAATTCTGGCAGGAAGAACATAGTTGACAGTCCGGATTACTCAGGATGCTTTAAGTGTTTCAAAAAGGATCACGCCGTCATGGATTGTCCTATGTGGGAAATAGAGTGGATGAAAAACAGAGCATCTAAGGAAAAGGAGAAGGAGACGTCAAAGGAAAATGACAAAGATAAGAAGAAGTCAAGACGACCTCCAAACTTCATAGCAGAAAGGAGAAAGAAGAAGGAAGCCTTTTATGCCACATGGGGACCAACTGACAGTGAATCTGATCATGAAAATGAATCCGAAGATGATTCACCACTAGCACTAATGGGTATAACAGACATCAGTTCTGATGAAGAAGACCCTCGAGAGTTCAGAGGAGGGAGAGATCCGTCAAGGCCACCTGTGTTCAACGGGACTAACTATAAGAGCTGGAAGAAACAGATGAAAACTTTCCTGCAAGCAACTGATTATAGTGTGTGGCTGATCGTGAAAAGAGGACCTCATGTCCCTGTGAAGAGAGCAGAAAATGGAGTTTTGGTTCCAAAGAAGGTGGAAGAACTAGATCCTCAAGATCTAGACTGGCTACAGGAAAATTCAAAGGCTAAATGGTACCTGAGGAGAGGACTTACCTATGAGGTGCTGGCAAGGATACTTGAATGCAAGTCTGCCAAGGAAGTCTGGGAAAGGCTGAAGGAGTTGTACACAGATGAAAACCAAAAAAAGGACTCCGCCCCTGTGGCAACTGATGGAGCTGAAGCTGCTCATTCAGCAGAGGTATGTTTATCTGATCTTAAGGAAACTTTACATACATACTCTTCTAAAAATTTGATTTTAATCACTGCCACCTTGATTGAGGGTTATGAAAAAGAAAAACTTGAAAAGGATAAATTAACTAAAGAGCTGGGTGATCTCAGAACCAAGCACAAGAGCCTCCTAGAACAAAACATTAAACTGGAAGAAATCAATAGCATCTTAAAGGGGCAGACTCTTGTGTCAAACTCTAAGATCACTGAACTGGAATTGGACTGCAATCAGTTAAGAGAGAGCATAAATGGTAAGCAAGTAATAAGTGAAGTTCAAACCTTTCTGGAAAATGAACTGAAAAGAGCCAATGAGATTCTGTATCAGGAAACTGAAAAGAACAGGATTTTAAATCAAAAGGTGGAAAAATCTGAATTTGAGCTTACCAGATTAACTAAATGGAATAAATCATCGGAGGCAATGAACTGGGTTCTTGAAAATCAAAACAAAGGAAAACAAGGGCTAGGATTCAAGAAACCATTGCCTCCATATAATCCTAAGAGCAAGTATGTGGGGTTTCCTTGCAACATGTTGTGTACCTTTTGTTGTGAAACTAGACACTTCAAACAAAAGTGCATGAATTTTAGCAAGGCAAAGGCCAAGAATAAAAGAAGTTTTCTACCTAAATGGGCTAGACAGGATTTGATTTATCCATTCTCTTATAAGAAGGGACCCAAGCTTGTCTGGGTTCCTAAGGCTAACCTCTAATCTGTTTTGCAGGCTGGAGTGAGGGAGAACAACCCAAGCTGGATACTTGATAGCGGTTTTTCAAGGCACATAACAGGAGACAGAAGAAACTTTCTCTCACTCGCAGCATTTCAAGGAGGCAGTGTGGCCTTCGGAGTAGGATAAAGTGGTCAAATCGTGGGAATTGGAAAGATTGGGAGAACTCTGGATCATGCAATTGAAAATGTTTACTATGTTGATGGTCTCAGACACAATCTGCTGAGCATCTTCCAACTATGTGATAGAGGTAATGAAGTGAGTTTCTCATCTGTAGGATGTATTGTGAAAAATCTACAGAGTGGAGAAATTGTTATGGAAGGAAAGAGGGTGAACAACGTATACAAAGCATCGCTGAAGTCATTACCTGAAAACAACTTAACATGCTTGAACGTGCAAAAAAGTGACTCTCAGCTGTGGCATAAAAGGATGGGTCATGCAAGTCTCTCAAAACTGAACAAGCTTGTATCTAAGGAGCTGGTTCATGGATTGCCAAGCAAGAGATTTGAAAACATAAAAATGTGTGATGCATGTATAACGGAGAAGCATGTGAAATCAGCTTTTAAATCCAAAAAGGTGGTAAGTACATCAAAGCCAATGGAGCTGTTGCATATGGATCTGTGTAGACCTATGAGAGTCAGGAGTAGAGGAGGAAAGAGATTCGTATTCGTAATTGTTGATGACTACTCTAGGTACACATGGACCTTGTTCTTGTCATCTAAAGATGAAGCTTTTTACAGCTTTAAAGACTGGGCTGGTGTAGTGAAGAAAAGATTGAGTCTAGAACTAATCAGCATCAGATCTGATCATGGAACTGAGTTTGAAAACTCAAAATTTTCTGAGTATTGTGCAAAGAACAGCATAGATCATAACTTCTCTGCACCAAGAACTCCCCAACAAAATGGTGTGGTTGAAAGGAAGAACAGGTCCCTGGAGGATATGGCAAGAACTATGTTGCTGTCAAGTGGGCTTGCAAGAAACTTTTGGGCTGAAGCCATAAACACTGCGTGCTATTTGCTGAACAGATATTCCAGCAGAGCAATTCTTGACAAGACTCCATATGAGCTACTCAGAGGAAGAAAACCAAATATTGCTCACCTGAGACCCTTTGGTTGTAAATGTTTTGTTCACAACAATGGCAAGGAACCCTTGGGGAAGTTCGATGCTAGGAGTGATGAAGCAATATTCCTTGGTTATTCCACTCAAAGCAAAGCATACAAAGTGTTTAACAAAAGAACACAAACAGTGGAGGAAAGTATGCATGTTGTATTTGATGAATCTGATAAGGCATTGGGGAAAACTGAGGCAGATGATCTAGAGATTGGCCTAAGTCGGGAAGAAGGTGTAGATGAACTGAAAGATTCCAAAGACAAGGAGACTTCAGGTGAAAATCCGAGCACACTAGAACAAGGAGTCAACTTGACAGGGGGGACATCAGACGAAGCTGATGATCAAGCAAGTCAGGAAGAACCCCTCCAAGATAATGCTGCAGGTTCTTCCAGACATACTCAACTCAGGCCATGGAAACATCAAAGCTCTCATCCCTTGGAGAATGTCTTATCTGAACTAGATACAGAAATCATGACCAGGTCAGCCTTGAAGAACTTCTGTGCATTCCTTGCTTTCCTCTCATTTCTGGAACCAAAGAATGTAAAAGAAGCTCTAGAAGATCCAGATTGGATTCTAGCCATGCAGGAGGAACTTCATCAATTCGAAAGAAGCAAAGTGTGGCACCTAGTTCCTAAGCCGAAGGACAGATCAATAGTTGGAACAAAATGGGTGTTCAGAAACAAAATGGATGAGCATGGTATAGTGACAAGAAACAAGGAAAGGTTAGTAGTTCAAGGTTACAGTCAGGAAGAAGGAATAGACTATGATGAAACCTTTGCACCAGTTGCAAGGATGGAGGCCATCAGAATGTTGATCGCCTTTGCTACATACATGGAGTTCACCCTATATCAGATGGATGTAAAGAGCGCATTCCTGAATGGCTACTTGAATGAAGAGGTTTATGTGATACAGCCACCAGTCTTTGTGAACAATGAATTTCCTGATCATGTTTACAAACTGGACAAGGCTCTCTATGGATTGAAGCAAGCCCCTAGAGCCTGGTATGAAAGACTCTCAGGATTACTGCTGAAGAATGGTTTCACGAGAGGAAAGATTGACAACACGCTATTCCTCAAGAAGAAAGGAAAGGATCTATTGGTGGTTCAAGTGTATGTCGATGATATCATCTTTGGAGCCACTGATGAGGAGCTATGCAAAGGGTTTGCTGATATGATGAGAAGTGAATTTGAAATGAGCATGATGGGTGAACTGAATTTCTTCCTTGGGCTGCAGATAAAGCAAATGCCCGAAGGGACTAAGATTCATCAGCAAAAATATGTCAAGGAACTTCTGAAGAAATTTGACATGGAGGGAGCAAAAAAAAAAAAGACTACGCCCATTGCTCCTGGAACCAAGCTGGATATGGATGAACTAGGTCATTCGAAAAACGAGACAAAATATAGAGGAATCATAGGTTCACTCCTCTATCTCACAGCCAGTTCGACCTGATATAGTATACAGTGTGGGACTATGTGCTAGATTTCAGTCCAAGCCCAAGGAGTCACATCTGACTGCTATGAAGAGGATCCTGAGATACTTGAAAGGAACTCAGGACCTTTGTCTTTGGTACCCAAGGGGAGGTACTTTTGAACTAATTGGTTTGTTGATGCAGATTATGCAGGACATTTGGTGGATAGGAAAAGCACTTCAGGAATGGCACACTTTCTTGGTCCTTGTTTGCTCTCTTGGGCTACGAAGAAGCAAAACTCAGTTGCCCTGTCTACTGCGGAAGCTGAGTATGTAGCAGCTGCATCATGTTGCTCACAACTGATATGGATCAAACAACAGTTGGAGGACTTTGGTATCAAATGTGGAGCAGTGCCAATTTTCTGTGATAACGCAAGTGTAGTGAATATTGCCAAGAACCCAGTCCAACACAAAAGAACCAAGCATATTGATATTAGACACCATTTCCTTAGAGATAATGTGGAAAAGGGTCTGATTACTATGAATTCTTACAGGACTGAAGACCAAATCGCTGACATATTTACCAAAGCATTGAACAAGGTACAGTTTGAGAGGAAAAGGTTGAAATTAGGGATGACCAAAATACACGGATGACCCAGCAGGTGGTCCCTCAATGATTGGTTAGTTAAGTATTCAATTATCTGTGTGTAAAACTCTTTTATTACTGTTCAGTCTGATTTTATACTTTATTAAGTATACTTGTTCAGCCTTTAAGCACCAGGTGAGGATAATGTGATCCCATGAAGAACCTATTATGTACTAAGAAGGAACCGACTGAAGCATGAGAAATCATGTCCAGGTACCGTCACACTACCCTGTATGATAGAAGTCATAATTGAAATTAAATTGTTAATTATACGTGTGTCAAGGGAGATCCTCCATGTTCCTGTAACTGTCCTAAATTATAGGAACACATTCCTTTTTGGAATATAATTCTATTTGACTCGTTTGGACCCCACTACTTAAAAAGGCTAGATCAAATAAGTCCATAACTGTCAAATCCATAACCCTTCCCGGTTTTCAAAAATTTCAAAAAGGCTGCTTTTCTCTTCTATCTCATTATTTCTTTGTCTTCCCTAGAAACTTTCTAATCACCAAAACCCTTCCCATTCGTCAATACACACAAAACTCACACACTCAATTACATCGCCTCTTCAAATCTACTTCCTCTCTCTAAGACTTAAAACTGAAAAATTCTTGAAATCTCAGTCAAAACCTACTAAACTTTCATCATGTCTCAAGTACAATCTTCATCAGCTTCACCCACAAAGGCTATCAAGAAATCATTTGCAAAACCACCTCCATCCACCCTCGCACAAAGAATTGCTAAGGCAAGGACAAAATTTCTCGTAAAGGGCGACAAGAAACTGGTCAAGAAGATGATGTCAAGATCCTTGTCTACTACGCCCATTGCACAAAGTTCATTCGAACCACCTTCTGAGGTAATCCCTGATCCTATTACATCTACTCCTGTTGGTTTAGAAGAAATAAAAAGCCCTGGTACAACGGATACTGAAACCTTAGTAACAGGACTAGATGAAATTATAGCAGTAGTAGAGTCTGGTGACAAAATAGGTAGGGGAACCTAGTTGAAACAGAGCAAAAGTGTGTTCAGGAAGAACTTAGGGAAAACTTGCATGTGCCTTTAGTAGAAAAGACTGATGTGGAGTTGGATGTAGCGGAAAGAGTGATAGAACAACTAAGGGAACAGGATCTTGTTGAGTCCCTTAAGGAAAGTGTAAATGAACCAAGTACTAATGTTGTGGGTGCTGAGGAGAATGAAGGAGCATCTGTCCTTAAAGGTCCAGCAGTTGGAGGACCTAGACTTGCTGAGGCTTCACAGGATTTGGGTCAAGATCCTGTCTCGTGCCCAGATCCTACTGAGGCTGATGATGCAGAACTAAATTGGACAGATTCAGAAGAAGAGAAAAATAAAGAGGTTGTGAAAGAAAAAGCTGAAAGTGAAGGGGTTACAAAGAAAGCAGAAGAATCAAAGAGGAAAAGAATGTTTGGTGAGGAGGATGAGAGACTGGTGTGTGAGGAAGAAGAAGAAGAGGTAGTATTTGTCAAGGAAAATAGAGTAGAGCCGGAAAAGAGGAGAAGATTGGTGAAAGGGGGAAAGCCAGTGTCAAAAAATAAATTGGTTGATGAATCAAGTGAAGATAGTGGAGACAAGACTGTTGCTGAGCCTACTTCCAGGAGAGTTGGCACTAGGTCTGCCATGAAGCAACAGCGGGAGAAGGTAGGAAAGCTGGAAAGAACAATTTCAAATTTGAGAGACAGAGAGGCAAAGAAAAAGGTGGAAGAAAAGAGAACTGAGGAGATAGAGGAAGAGAGTGACGAGGCTGGTAGTTATGTGGAGCCAAGTGACTCTGAGACAGATAGTGAAGCTGAGAACAGGAAGAGAAGAAGAGGTTCTGAAGAAGAAGTTGACAGAGTGGCCTTCTTTTCAAAGCATCAGGTGCTGCCTGGTAGCATCTTGCATGATGAGAAGGAACATCACATGAAACCATTGTTGAGAATGATTGGTGACCAAGGATAGCTTGGTTTGTTTGCTAACAAAGAGAGGTTGTTGTTTATTGATGAGATCAGGGAGTTTTATGCCAACTGCAGAGTCAATGCCAGGAGAGTGTTCACCACTGTGAAGGGAGTTGAGATAGAATTTGGGAGACCTGAGCTTGGAGTGATCCTTGACATACATGCTGAAGGTTTTTGCAGGTATATAAAATTGAAGTGGCCCAAGAGGACTGATGGAGTAACCCCTCTGAGTGTGGTCAAGAAATTCTCAGGAAAATCCAAGCTAAGGAAGGAAAGGAAGGTCGATAAGCAGGAGATGGAACCAGCACACCAATTGTTGTTTGAGTTTGTGCACAGGTTCCTTCTGCCTAGAGGAGAAAGAAACAGTGAAGCTAGTGCTCTAGACTTGATATATATGGACTTGCTGGATAGGGGGTAAGAATCAACTTACCTGGGCTAATTATCAGACATACTAAGAGGATTGCAGACACTTATCAGAAGCCACATTCTTTAGTGCACTCCTATATCCTCCAGCAAGTACTTGAGCATTTTGGGGTTCCCTTGGAAGCTGGGAAGAAGCCAACCATTCATCAGATGTTTGGGTACAATGTGATTAAAAACTGTGACATCTTCAAGGAGAGGAGAGCTTCTAAAAAACCTATGTAGGTCAAGCAAGAGCTAGCTGAGGAAAGTGAGGACTATGGACCTGAGGAGGCCATTGATGCTGTGAAGGAGCTGGAAAGTCATGTTCTTGAAATAAATACAGAAAATGCAGAGCTCCACAGACAGCTGAAGTTGAAGGATCAAGAAATTGATCGTTTGAAGATAGACTGCCACAAGTATGAGGCCGAGCTGGTGATGGAAAGGGCCAAAAATACAAAGCATCTTGAGGCACTTGTCAAACACTTCAACCTTCAGCCCTGAGTCCTCTTGTTCTATCCTCCATTCCTTTCTCCTACATGTTGTTAATTCCTTCCATTCTCCCCTGCATATGTGTTGGTTGTTTCAAACAATTTATTTTTCAGTTGTGTACTAATTGATAGGGTTGTGCTGCTGTCACACCCTGGATAATGGTTTTTAATTTCCTTATGCTTATGACTGTTTTCTTTAAAGTATTTGGTTCTTGATTGGACCCATATTCTTGCTTCTGTGTGTTCGTTGCTGACTTGTTGCCTTGTGCTCTAGACTGGAAAGTACTAACAGGTTCATACAGGTATTTGAATCTTTTCGATGATGCCAAAAGGGGGAAGAAGAAATGTTGGGGTGTTTGTGACCTAATTCATCTGTTTTCAATTTCTTGAACTGTTATCTTTCATTTTGTGCTTTTTGGAAATCTTATCTATACAGGTTCTTTGGCAACATTTGTTTGTCATCATCAAAAAGGGGGAATTTGTTGAGTATTGGTTTTGAAGAATGACAAACGGGAAGGACTATGTTGTCCCGGAGAAGAACCTAGTCCTTTGATAGAAGGGCACGAATGATCGAAAAGAGTTGCGGGTTGCAAATCCCTGCAGAATTAGGAATAGTGGCACGTGAATGAATACGTATCCTAGTCAGACTAAAAGAGGCGGTGCCCAGGCTGTGTCTTCGAAGTGTGAATAGGAGTTGGACTTCAACAAGAAAAAGAGTTACTAGGAATCCTGTCTTACCATAATTACAAGGATTCCTTGTAGGACTCAACTAGGGTTGCAAGGCCCATATAAATACAAGTAGTTGATGCAGCCATAAACCAGTTATTCACAATCAGAGAGTAGAGAGCATATAAAGGCAATCCAGCATCTTTCTACGTGAGTTAACTGAAGAAGACAACAGGCGTGCTTGAGTTGATTGAGTCTAGATATTCTGTCTAGGTTCATTGAGTTGTAAGTTGTCTTAGTTTGAGCTTTCATTGTTTTTACCTATTGGCTTATTGCAGAAGCATATGTATTAGGTGAACTTGTGAGAAATTGCTTGAAGAGCTAGAGTTTAGCTTTGAGTAGTGATTAGGGTCTAGAGTGTAGGCCCTTGGTTACAGAGTCTTGTAATCAGAAACTTGCTCGTTGTGTTAGTGGATTGAGTTCTCAACTCCCAGAGTGTGGGTCGTGGTTTTTTTCTCCCTTGAGCAAGGAGTTTTCCACGTGAAATCCTCGTGTTCTCTGTGTGTGTGTTGGGTGTGTGTTGCAGTGATTGAAACAGCAGAATTGCAAAGGCAAGAACTGGGATCTTAACTCAAAAGAACCAGGTTCTTGAGACGAAAATCTGTAGACACTATTCAACCCCGTCCCCCCTTCTAGTGTTTTTAGGAGGTGCATAGATTATAACGTGATGTTTGGCATTTTATGCCAAGGTTTCCTTAATATTTTCGCATGTTTGAGCTTGTTATGTGCTCGTTTTATAGTTTGTGAATGTGGTTTTACACTAATTTTATGTCGTGCATGTGTAGGTTGTTACGCAGTACATTTGGAGCTTTTAGGAGCTTGATTTAGCAAGAATTGATTGGAGGATGATTGAGGATTGGATTGAGCACACGAGGGCACGACACGAGTAAGATTTCGGACCAAGGAAGAAGGCAAAATGGCTGGGCGCTTTGGGGCACGTGGCCCGCCAGTTATAGCGCCCAGTGCCCCAGCGCGTTTTCCCACGTGGCGCGCGGCCATAGCGCCCGGAATTCGACGGGTTCTGCTTGATTTGGTGCTTTACGAGGCGCGGGACGCCCGTTACAGCACCCCTTGTGCGGATTTTCACTTCCTATTCTGTCTAGCATTGGGTCTAACTTATTACTAGGTGTTTGTAAACACTATAAATAGTCTTTTACTTAGTTTTTGAAAGGAGTTCTTACTTTGGAGCAATATTGAGAGCAACATACTCATTGAACAAGGGTTTATTCCTAATCTTTCATCTATTACATCAATTATTTCATTAGTACACCAAATCTTTGCCTTGTGATTATGAATATGTGTGGCTAAACTTTACGTTCTAGGGTTAGAGTATTACATGAAAGTTGATTGTTTGAAGATTGATTCCCATTAGTTGAATCCCATAACGGGTTGCTTATTCTTTCTTGATTTCACTTGTATAATTGTTAGAGCTCGATAATTATACACTATCTATGGTTTTTGGATTGAACTCGAAAGAGGGAATTTAATTACGTAATAAGAAAGAATAGAACTAGTTTGTGAACCCGGGCATCGGGGAACCAATTTGCGAGTAGGATATACATATACTTGCTTGCCTAGTTTAACTCATAACATGATTCGTTAATGTGTGCATGTGATTTAACCCATAGACATATAGGGATTGAAGTAGCTTGCATAGATTGTGAAGAACTGAAAGGTGTTCACAGTTACATTTACTCTGTCAGTTAGTAACCCGGGATTTAAGAAGTGGAATCAATTGGATACATCAACTGGATTGTTTGTAACTCTGACCCTGGACCGTCCTCTTAATATTGTTAACAACCAAAGTATTGCACATTGCTTGACTACACTCTAGCACTTTAATTACTGCGCCTTAGTTATAAAAACTCTTACAACCAAAGAAAAAGATCCCTGAGTAGTTTGTAGGAATTGTTTGCGAAGTATTAGTCTGCTTAGTCCTCGTGGGAACGATATTCAATTTATCACTTTATTACTTGTCGACCGCGTATACTTGCGTGTGCGTTGGGAGCAACATAACGCAAACGCACCCATAGAGTAGTTCCCTGTTCTTTTGGCAGGAAATCACTTGAAAATTTTGGTCATCGGGCTTGCTTAGTCTAAACCATGTGTTGCAGGCTTGCAGCAGCTCCATCAAGCCTTCCGTCTAGAAAAGAAGTTGGTCCAGACATTTTTGACCAACTAACAAGAGAAGGCAACTTAATTACAACCTATTATGAGCAGTGATTTTCTGCAACAAGAAGCATGATGAAAAAGATATTATTAATGATGCTCTACATTGATTGTTGGACAAGAACCATTATGTTTTTCTTTTGTGTTCACTTATTGTAAAGAACTACCCATATTATACCATTATTGTCTAAGAAACTCTTTTGATTATGGTTATAATATATATATTAGTACTAATATATAAGCGTGAAGCGAGAGGTGCTTCCTTTCGTGCTGCCTATGGTTCCGTGCACCGATTTTCCAAATTAGCCACTTTTTGTGTTCCAGTTGATTAGGTAGTCAATTTTTGTATATCTTAAAGTATACTGATTAACCACTTTTAAGGTTACTAACTGAAATATAGTCACTTTATATACTGCATGTAGATCAAGGAGCCAAAAATATTTTTAGAATTTACACTGGTGTAAATAAAATTTTGAGATATTGTTCGAGAGCTTGGCAATCAAAGAACCACTTTTACGCATATTACTTGAGTGTGGGGCATAGGACTCATTGGAAAAGATTTCTATAATGAAGCAACAATAATTTTCAAAAGATAAATGTCTACGTATATACTGATAGTTTAAATATTTGTCACACTGCTAATATAAAAATAAAATAACTTACTCTTAAAAATTACAGTCATTCCAGAAGATAAATGTCTACGTATATACTGATAGTTTAAATATTTGTCACACTGCTAATATAAAAAAAAAAATTACTCTTAAAAATTACAGTCATTCCAGATGTAGCGTAGAGAATTGAATTAAATTCCTTCAGATCTATCAGAAATTGCTCCAAATTATGTCGATATGAGTTAAGTGGTTATTAAAGAGGATCAAAACTCAAGAACCACTGCTAAAATATTCTATATTTGCATAAATCAACATTAATACTTGGGCCCGGGCGAGGAAATTTGACACTTATTGAGAGATAGCTGTAGTATAAAGTATTGTGTTTTAAATAGATTAATAAAGAGATATTATCGCATAAACTGAAATTAGTAGAGAAACTTTTAAAACATGTAGTCGAAAAATGAACCATAAAAATGAGAAGTTGAAAATTAGATTATTATATTAAAATAAAAAATATATTTTTATTTTGGATAGACTATAAAGGAAATATACCACATAATTTGAAAAAAAAAAGGAAAAAAAGAGAGATTTTTTACACTGTGGCACGGGCTCCCATTTCCTAGTATCTCTCATAATATATAAGAAAGAGTTAAGCTCCTCATGGTTGTCATGCCTGCTTACCTTTGGAGGATCTTTTAGGAATTTCAATGGTAAGAGTCTTTGACTACATGTATGACTCTTTTGTCGTTTTCTGGATTTAGTCAAACCAAATGAATATACATCACATAATACTAGATGCACCCTCAGTTATTTTAATTAAAAGGAGGGGTAGAATTGGTATTTTAATTACTTTGCCCGTGTTTTTCCTGATTACCCCATTCTTTTACTGAAAGTACACGCCGCCGCTAGCCCATAGATTTTCTTATCACGTGACCTCCTATTGCTCCGACTTGGATGTCCTAGAATATTCTAAATCCAAACACACAATATTAATTTCAAAAGATAAGAATAATAAATAAATGAGAGCAGAAGAGTGAATTGAAAAAACAGACCCATATGTGTTGGACTTTGAGATTAGCTAAACAAAATACGCATAGATGATGTTGTGGAAACAACAACGTCGTTTCGATTATCCCTTTTCTTCACTTGATATATTGATGGTGATGGAGAAAATAAATCCAAATTTTGCTACTACCTAAGATGTACAACTCATAATATTTTTGTCTACCTCCTATAATATCAGTAGGAATGACCCTAGCGAGTGAATGCATGTAGGAAAATTGGCATTCTTGAATCTGATAGAAAACGGCGAGTAAAGTTCGGTTCTAGAAGGAGGATGATTCGCCGTCTGGGGTGGTAGCAGTGGGAGGGGTAGTAGGAAGAAGGAGGACTAAGCCCTAATTTGTTAGTTTTGTTGGTTTTGTATATAATGTATAAAAAAATATTGGTATTTTTTGTAAAATGAATAATGTTGTTATTTTTTGTAATTTTGGTGTTAAGGTTGTATATGTTTGTAATTAGCCCATAATTAAATTCCAAAAATGTGTCCTTGATAGAAAATAAGTTAGGGTTTCCAGTGACGTTTCGCTTTGGCCTCCAATCTGGTTGAGACGGCCCTAAGGGTGTTGGAGGAGGGGAAAAGGAAAGAAGTGGGTAATTAAAAGAGGATGAGTTAGTGTTCTAAGAAATAAGAATTCGACTGTTTATTTCGTTAAATAAACTTAAAGATCTGAATGATGAAGATTATGGGTTTGTGATAAAATAAATGAAAATTGCAAGATTTATATGAAAAGTATACGATGCAAATTATTATTATTATTATTATTATTATTATTATTATTATTATTATTATTATTATTATTATTATTATTATTATTATTATTATTTTGGCTTTAATTACTACTAAGGTAGGAAATGTACTCCTTACAATTGTTGTTTTTGCTGTCCGTCAATATTGAAAAAGAGTTTTAGGGGTACTAATTATCACAAATCTAGCTTTTGACTTCTCAAAAGTAATACCACTAATAAAATACAACTAGTATAATATATCAAACAAATATGAAACTCATCAATATTAACATAAATAATAGCATAAATATTAAAAGATAAGCGTTTTCTATATAAGAATTAATAAAACGAAGCTTTAATAAATACCTATATTTCTTTGTAATAATAATAAATATTATATATAGCTATAAAAAATCATTTAAAATTCTAAAACCCCCGATTGGTGTTACTATAATCAATTCAATTCACAAATAGTAGTTCCTACAGAGATTATTTCAATAGATAAGTACTCCCTCCGTCCCAATTTATGTGGCACCATTTGACTGGACACGAAGTTTAAGAAAATAGAGGTTGACCTTGTTAAATATCAATTTTACCCTTGAAGAGAGAAGATTTGAGTAATAAAAAAGTTGTTGATAGGTTTAAAAGTATGTAGGGCCCAACAAGGGTAAAATAGAGATGATGCAGTAAATAGTTGTCAAATAAGGAAATGTGCCACTTATTTTGGGACAAACAAAAAGAAAATGGTGCCACATAAATTGGGACGGATGGAGTATTTGAAAGAGTAACTAATGTATACGTTATGCCAACAACTGGTTCCTTTGTCCCGAATTTTTCTTTTTAGGAGTCATAGTTTTTTACTTTTTGAAAGTATCATCTCGATTTCACCTGTAAGCCCCGCATATTTTAACAAGAATCAATCTTTTCTCTTACTTTTCTTTATATATAATAAAGATAATATTAAAAATTTTCAGAGTCAATCTTTATTTTTAAAATTCCGTATAAAATTAAACACCGTCATATAAATTAAGAAATCTCCGTAACTCTTGGGCCCGGGTTACCCGGGCATTCCTACACCTAGTATATATATAAAAGAAGGAGTTAAGCTCCTCATGGTTGTCATGTCTGCTTACCTTCGGAGGATATTTTAGGAATTTCAACGGTAAGAGTCTTTGACTATATGTACGATTCTTTGTCGTTTCTCGATTTAGTCAAACGAAATGGATATACATCGCATAATACCAGATGCACCCTCGGTTATTTTATTTAAAAGGAGGGGTAGAATTGGTATTTTAATTACTTTGCCCATGTTTTTCCTGATTACCCCATTCTTTTACTGAAAGTACATGCCGCCGCTATTCCATAGATATTTTTATCGCAGCCACCATGTGTTTTCGCTTTGCTCATCACGTGACCTCCTATTAGTCTGACTTGGATGTCCTACAGAATATTCTAAATCCAAACACTTAATATTAATACCAAAAAATAAGAATAATAAATAAAAAAGAGAAAAAGAGTGAATTGAAAAACAAACTCATATATTGGACTTTGAGATTAGCTAAAAAAAAATACGCAAAGGTGATGCAGTGGAAACAACAACGTTTCGATTATCCCTTTTCTTCACTTGATATACTGATGGTGATGGAAAAAATAAATCCAAATTTTGCTACTACCCAAGATATAAAATTCATTATATTTTTGTCTACCTCCTATAATATCAGTAGGAGTGACCCTAAGGAGTGAATGCATGCAGGAAAATTGGCATTCTTGAATCTGATAGAAAACGATGAGTAAAGTTCGGTTCTTAGAGGAGGATGATTGGGGGTTTGGGAAGGGGGGGGGGGGTGGGGTTGGAGAGGAGGGGAAAAGAAAAGAAGTGGGTAAAAGAGGATGAGTTAGTATTCTAAGAAATAAGAATTTGACTGTCTATTTGGCTAAATTAACTTGAAGGATGAAGATTATGGGTTTGTGATAATTTTTTAATTTTCCTGAAAGGGAGATGGGAATTAAAGGAAAGATGTTAAAGAGACAGAAAAGAAAATGAACTTGACTAACAAAATGTTGTGTAAATGAAAATTGCAAGATTTATACAGGAAGTATACAGTCCAAATAGTTTTTTTGCTTTACTTATGTTTTCTACTAGGTAGGAAATGTACTCCTTATAATTGTGGTTTCTGCTGTCCGTCAATGTTGAAAAAGAGTTTTAGGGTACTAATTATCATAAATCTAGCTTTTGACTTCTCAGAAGTAATACCACCAAAATACAACTAATATAGTATATCAAACAAAAATGAAACTCATTAAAATTAACAAAAATAATAGCATAAATATTCAAAGAGAAGCGTAATATAATAAAGGATTTTTTACATAAAGTACAAGTTTTAGAACTTAATTACCAAACATAGCAACATTTTAGTAAAATTACCCTATATAGAGGAAAACACAAGATAATTATAAATATAGCAAAAACATAGCAATATTTTCCCATAACATACCAAACCCTTACATTCTTCCTCCTATTTTCCCCACTATCACTTTTGCTCCTTCCATTTTCTCCTATTTCACTTTTACTCCCATTATTTCCCCAATTTCACTTATACTCCTCCCATTTACCCCAATTTCACTTTTCCCCATCCCATCCTCAATGTATCTCGTTGTATCTCACCGTATCTCGTTGTATGTAATCGTTTCAGCACCGTATCAAACTGTTTCTGCACCGTATCAAACTGTTTCTGCACCGTATCAAACTGTTTCTGCAGCATTGTATCAACTGTTTCTGCACCGTATCAAACTGTTTCTGCACCGTTTCAACTGTTTCTGCAGCACCGTATCTAACTGTTTCTGCACCGTATCAAACTGTTTCTGCAGCACTGTATCAACTGTTTCTGCACCGTATCAAACTGTTTCTGCACCGTTTCAACTGTTTCTGCAGCACCGTATCTAACTGTTTCTGCACCGTTTCTGCACTGTTTCAACTGTTTCTGCAGCACCGTATCTAACTGTTTCTGCACCGTTTCAACTGTTTCTAACTGTTTCAGCACCGTTTCAGACTGTATCAACTCTATTTCAGACTGTATCATAGCATTTTAATGTCGTTTCAGACTGTATCAGACTGTTTTAAACTGTATCAACTTCCGCTACATATTGTATCAGACTATTTTAAACTGTATCAACTCCCCGTTTCAGACTGTTTTAAACTGTATCAACCCCGTTTCAGACTGTATCAACTCCGTTTTAAACTGTATCATTTTATTGTTTCTGAAAGAAGTAATTAAACTATATTATTTGATATTGTGGCTGCAAGAAAAAGAAGTTATTTTCCCTGCGCATGTACAGACAATTCAGCCCCTCTTTATCCACCCTCCCCTACCCCCACCCCCAACCCACCCTTTTACCGTTTCACTTGCATTTACATTGTTATGTTTCCATTTTAGTTTCTCAAACCAGGAAGAAAAACATAATACATTTATTCTTCTTCATCATCATTAAACACCGATCCACCAGAACAATCATTTCTAAAAAAAAAAAAAGAGAAACCGGTAATAAGAGGCGGCAACCGCAGCGGAGTTGTCGACGATTGCTTTTCACGCTCAATTCACTGATGGTAGCAACGGTTTCTCCGGTTTCAGAAACATTAGCGGTGAATAAAACAGTGATTTGTTGGAATAAGTGGATTGTTGTGTTATCTGTGTCTATGTCGTTAGATGATGTTGTGGATTTGCTTGATTCCGACACCTCTTCAACTTCTCCGGCGCCGACAGTAATGGAGATACAATCGCGACACTGTTGCCGGCACCAGGGGATTTTATTGAACCTACAGATTTCTTTAAAGGAGGTCTAAACGAACCTAGAGCCAGAATGTCGTCGTCGCCGCCGGCGCCAGTGGATTTCATCAACGGTTCTCCGTCGCCAGCGAGTATGGATAACCGATATCCTGATGAGAGAAGTACTGCTCCCGTCGCCGGAGTTCAAGCTCCATCTCAGGCGCCGTCGATTGTGGAAAATGAGTGATTGCTCGACGGTGTATTTTTGGCATTTTAGTTGGATCGACAGAGGAGATTTTGTTGTGGTCACGACATTGCAACTTAGAGGAGATGGGTAGGAGTTGAAATTAGGGGTTTGTTTGGAATGTGCTAAAAAAATATTGCTATGGCTTGTAATTAGAAAAATATCGCTATTTTTTTGTAATTAAGGGTGGAAATTTGTATATTTATGTAAAAAACCCTATAATAAAAGATATCCTAAACTTCTATATAAGAATTGATAAGACGAAGCTTTAATAAATACTTATATTTCTTTGTGATTATAATAAATAATATATATAGTTATCAAAAAATTATTTAATTTTCTAAAAACACCGATTGGTGTTACTGTAATCAATTCACAACAATAGTTTCTATAGAGATTATTTCAATAGATAAGTATCTGATGGAGTAACTAATGTATACGTTAGAGATTATTTCAATAGATAAGTATCTGATGGAGTAACTAATGTATACGTTATGCCAACAACTGCTTTTTTTGTCCCGAATTATTTTTTTTAGCATATGCTAAAAAGAATGTCACACTTTCTTATTTTTTAAAAATATCATCTCGATTTTACATGTAGGTCCTACTTACTTTACCAAGAATCAATCTTTTCTCTTATGTTTTCTTTATATCTAACAAAGATAATATTAAAAATTTTCAAAGTCAATATTTTTTTTAAAATTCCGTACAAAGTCAAACACTGTCATATAAATTAAGAATAGAAATATCTATAACTCTTGGGTCCGGGTTACCCCGGGCATTCCCGCACCTAGTATATATATATATAAACGGGAGTTGAGAGGACGAACGCGTCTATAAATAATTGTACCAAGTGTTTTGCTACTTAAACCAATCAATTTATTATTACCTTTCTATCCTTCTCTTTTTATACATTTTACTTGTGTCCTCTTTTTGACACGTTTTTAGCTCTATACTATAGGTTGTTCAACTGGCATCCACCTCTAAAAAAATTCACTTAATCTTCAGTTATAATTCCTCATATCTGTTTTGTTTAGTATTGTGCTCCAGATTGGTCGACAGCTCGGTAAGTTTATCTTCTTAGTTCTCTCAACTCTCTTCTTTTTAGTTTTTCCTTTTGTGAAACTTTGGTTTAAGGACAACTTTGAGTCCTGCTGGTTTATGCTAGAATGTAGGTCGTATATCCTCTGCCTATTTGACTACTCGCATATGCTATGTAAAGCTTCATATGGCCATTTCTAATTGAGTTTAAGAGACAGCCTATGGCTTTCATGGAATTGTTTGAACTTAGGGAGAAGTCCATATTATGCCAAGCAGCAAATTTCCAGCACACAATTGCTTATGTTTGGCCAAGATTTATACATCTGATTATGAAGGGAAACACAAGATGCTTTGAAGCTCTCCTGGTCACATGTTTAGTCTACTTTCCAACGAATGAGCAACGGATTAGCTGCTTAGTCCACACCATATTTAGCCTTAAAAGAGATTTATAAGGAGTCAAGTACTAATAAACTTACGGTTGTATTATTGGGTGCTAACATAGTTATACGATCATATTCCGATGCATGCATTTGTTGGATCAGTAATTCTTTTTTATGTGGTATTCCATGTCGGATAACAACTAGAGTGTACTAAAATATTTCCCCTCTATTGTCAGATCTCAAATACATTTTGGCGAGTTGGTTGGAAAAAATAAATGAGAACTTTTAAAGTGATTAATTTTCGCATCTCAAACCCTTGTGTTGAAAGCTGGTTTTGAAGTATGACAAACGAGAAGGACTCAGAGGTTCTCACTAAGGACCTAGTCCTTAGAATGAAGGGCACAGGTGATCGAAAAGATCACGGGTTGCAAATCCCTGCGGAACTAGGAGTTGTGGCGCGTAATTGAATATGCATCCTAGTCAGACTAAAAGAAGCTGTGTCCAGGCTGTGTCTTCGAAGTGTGAAAAGGAGTTGGACTTCAACAAGGAAAGGAGTTACTGGGAATCCTGACTTGACTTAATTAAAAGGATTCCTTGTAGAACTCAACTAGGGTTTCAAGACCCATATATATGGAAGTAGGAGGGGCAGCCGAAATCAGTTATTCACAAACAGAGAGGTGAGAGCATACAAAGGCGATCTAGCATCTTTCTACGTGAGTAAACTGGAGAAGACAACTTGAGTGCATGCAGTGTATCGAGTCTAGATATTCTGTCTAGGTTCGTCAAGTTGCAAGTTGTCTTTAATTCGAGCATTCATAGTTTTACCTATTGGCTTATTCAGAAGCGCATGTATTAGGTGAACTTTTGTGTAATTACTGAGAAGCTAGAGTTTAGCTTTGAGTAGTAATCAGGGTTTAGAGTGCAGCCCCTTAGTTACAGAGTTTGTAATCAGAAACATTGCTCTTGCGTTAGTGGATTCAGTTCTAAAATCCCAGAGTGTGGGTCGTGGTTTTTTTCTCCCTTGAGCAAGGAGTGTTTTCCACGTAAAAATCCTTGTGTTCTTGTGTGTATGTTTTTGTATGGTTTAGTATTCCAGGCAGTAGAAGAGATAATCTGAGAACTAGGTTCTTCGCCAGGAGAACAAGGTTCTTGTAACGAAAATCAGAGGATACTATTCAACCCCCCTTCTAGTGTCTTAAGGAAGTGCATAAAGTGTAACAAGTGGTATCAGAGCGGGTCTTCTTGTAAGAGGTTAACACCTTAAGAAGGATCAAATTGAGTGCACCCCCTACCATCACTGAAGGTCGGTCAGTTCAGAGGCCCCCACAGTTCAATGGGCAATACTATGCTTGGTGAAAAAACAGGATGGAGAACTACATATGTGCTGAAGATTATCAACTCTGGCTGATAGTCTCTGAAGGAAATCTGATCCCCACCAAAGTAGTAGGTGAAGGAGATGCTGCTAAGCAAGAACCTAAACCGAAAGAGGAGTTCAACGAAACGGACTATAAGATGATTGAAAAGAATCACAAAGCCAAAAGACTGGTCATTTGTGGTCTTGGTCCTGAAGAGTTCAATCCTGTATCATCTTATAAGACGACCAAGGAAATATGGGATGCGTTGCAGGTTGCGCATGAAGGAACCACAGAAGTGAAGGATTCCAAACGAAGAATGCTGAAAAGGCAATTTGAACTTTTCACCATGGGCGAGAAAGAATCGATTCAGGACACGATGACAAGGTTGACTATCATCACTAATGAAATGAGATCCCTGGATATGGAATTGCCTGAAATAGAGATGGTCGATAAAGTCCTGAATGTGCTGCCTGAAGCATGGGGACCCAAGATGACTGCCATCATTGAATCTAAACCTCTGAGATCAATTAAACTTGAAGAACTAATTGGAAGCTTGAAGACTCATGAGATGATGAAGGACTCAAAGGCTAAGCCATCTGTAAAGAAGGACAAGACCCTTGCTCTTGAAGCAACTGAAGAAACTGATGAGTATATTGATCTTCAATCAGTTGAAGCGGAAATGGTGAGTGCCTTAAGACAGAAGCTAAATCTAGGAAGGTTCAAGGGATTCAAGAGAGGTGGAAAGGAGGGTTCTAGTAGGAAGAACATAGTTGACAGTCCTGAGTACTCAGGGTGCTTCAAATGTTTCAAAAAGGATCATGCTGTAGTAGATTGTCCTATGTGGGAAATAGAAAGGATGAAAAATAGAGCCTCCAAGGAAAAAGAGAAGGAGGCACCAAAGGAAGCTGATAGAGATAAAAGGAAGTCGAGACGGCCTCCAAATTTCAGAGTAGAAAGAAGAAAGAAGAAGGAGGCTTTCTATGCTACATGGGGACCTACTGACAGTGAATCTGACCATGAAAAGGATTCTGGGGATGACTCGCCACTGGCACTAATGGGTATGTCTGAAAGTAGTTCCGATAAAGAAGATCTTCGGGAGATGGGAGGAGGAAGAGATCCGTCTAAGCCCCCTGTGTTTAACGGTACTTACTACAGGAACTGGAAGAAACAGATGAAGACCTTCTTGCAAGCCGCAGACTATAGTCTATGGCTAATTGTGAAGAGAGGACCTCATGTCCCTGTGAAGAGGGCTGCAAATGGTGTCCTAGTTCCAAAGAAGGTGGAAGAACTGGATCCCCAAGATCTAGACTGGCTACAGGCAAACTCCAAAGCTGAATGGTACCTGAAAAGAGGACTTACCTATGATGTGCTTGCTAAAATTTCTGAGTGTAAGTCGGCCAAAGAAGTCTGGGAAAGGCTGAAAGAGGTATACTCAGATGATGTTCGAAAGAAGGACTCAGCTCTTATGTCAACAGATGGAACCGAAGATGCTCACTCTGCAGAGGTATGTCTATCTGAACTAAAAGAAACCTTGCACACATACACTTCTGAAAATCTAATCTTAATCACTGCTACCTTGATTGAGGGTTATGAAAAGGAGAAGCTTGAAAAGGATAAACTAGCTGAAGAATTAAGTAATCTTAGAACTAAGTAATCTTAGCACAAGAGTCTCCTAGAACAGAACATTGAACTAGAAGAAGTCAATGCCACTTTAAAAGGACAGACTCTAGTGTCAAACTCTAAAATCACTGAGCTTGAACTGGAATGCAATCAATTAAAAGAAAGTGCAAATGGTAAGCAAATAATAAGTGAAGTTCAAACCTTTTTGGAAAATGAATTAAAAAGAGCAAATGAAATCCTGTATCAGGAAACTGAGAAGAACAAGGTCCTAAGTCAAAATTTGAGCTTATCAAGTTAACTAAGTGGAACAAATCATCAGAGGCAATGAACTGGGTTCTTGAGAATCAAAACAGAGGAAAACAAGGATTAGGATTCAAGAAACCACTGCCTCCATATAACCCTAAAAGCAAGTACGTAGGGTTACCCTGCAACATGCTATGTACTTTTTGTGGTGAAACAGGTCATATCAAACAAAAGTGCATACATGTAAGTAAGGCAAAGGCTAAAAACAAAAGAAGTGTTTTACCTAAATGGGCTAGACAGGACTTGATTTACCCATTTTCTAGTAAGAAGGGACCCAAGCTTGTCCGGGTTCCTAAGGCTAACCCTTAATCTGTTTTGCAGGCTGGAGTGAGGGAGAACAACCCAAGCTGGATTCTTGACAGTGGTTGTTCGAGGCACATGACAGGAGATAGAAGAAACTTTCTCTCACTCGCAGCATTTCAAGGAGGCAGTGTGGCCTTCGGAGGAGGAAAAAGCGGTCAAATAGTTGGAATTGGAAAGATTGGGAGAACTCTAGATCATGCCATTGAGAATGTTTATTGTGTTGATGGCCTTAGACACAATCTTTTGAGTATCTCCCAACTATGTGACAGAGGAAATGAAGTGAAGTTCTCATCTGTAGGATGCATTGTGAAGAACCTACAGAGTGGAGAAATTGTAATGGAAGGAAAAAGGGTGAACAACGTATATAAAGCATCGCTGAAGTCATTACCTGAAAACAACCTAACCTGTCTAAATGTACAAGAGAGTGACTCTCAGCTGTGGCACAAAAGAATGGGACATGCAAGTCTCTCACAACTGAACAAGCTCATATCAAAGGAGCTGGTTCGTGGATTGCCAAGTAAGAGATTTGAAAACATCAAGATGTGTGATGCGTGTGTAAAGGGAAAGCATGTGAGATCATCCTTTAAGTTCAAGAAGGTGGTAAGTACATCAAAACCACTGGAACTGTTGCATATGGATCTGTGTGGACCTATGAGAGTCAGAAGTAGAGGAGGAAAGAGATTCGTGTTCGTGATTGTTGATGACTACTCTCGATACACATGGACTTTGTTCTTGGCAACTAAAGATGAAGCTTTTGACAGCTTTAAAGACTGGGCTGGTGTAGTTCAGAAGAGGCTAAATCTTGAACTCATTAGCATCAGATCTGATCATGGAACTGCGTTTGAAAACTCAAAATTCTCTGAGTATTGTGCAAGGAACAGCATAGATCATATCTTCTCCGCTCCAAGAACTCCCCAACAAAATGGAGTGGTAGAGAGGAAGAACAGATCTCTGGAGGATATGGCCAGAACTATGCTATTATCATGTGGTCTCGCAAGAAATTTTTGGGCTGAGGCTATAAATACTGCATACTACTTTCTAAACAGATGTTCAATCAGAGCAATTCTTGACAAGACCCCATATGAGCTACTCGGGGGGTAGAAAGCCAAACATTGCTCATCTAAGACCTTTTGGGTGCAAATGCTTTGTTCACAATAATGGAAAAGAACCCCTGGGAAAGTTCGATACTAGGAGTGATGAGGCAATATTTCTTGGCTATTCGACCCAAATCAAGGCATACAAAGTGTTTAATAAAAGGACACAAACAGTAGAAGAAAGTATGCATGTTGTCTTTGATGAATCAGACAGGGCACTAGAGGAATGTGAGACAGATGATCAAGAAATTGGCCTTAGCAGGGAAGAAGGTGTGAATGAACTGGAAGACTCTGAAGACAAGGAGACATCAGGAGAAGGTCCAAGTGCATTGGAAAAAGGAGTAAATCTGACAGGGGGAACTGCTGATGAAGCTGATGATCCAGCAAGTCAACAAGAAACTCACCAGGATGATAACGCGAGTTCTTCCAGTCATATCAAACTCAGGCCATGGAAACACCAAAGATCTCATCCTTTGGAGAATGTCTTATCAGAACTGGATACAGGAATCATGACCAGGTCAGCCTTGAAGAATTTCTGTGCTTTCTTTGCGTTCCTCTCATCACTGGAACCAAAGAACGTAAAAGAGGCTCTAGAAGACCCAGATTGGATTCTAGCTATGCAGGAGGAATTGCATCAACTTGAAAGAAGCAAAGTATGGCATCTAGTTCCTAAGCCGAAGGACAGATCAATAATTGGAACTAAATGGGTATTCAGGAACAAACTAGATGAGCATGGTATAGTGACAAGAAACAAAGCAAGACTAGTAGTGCAAGGCTATAGTCAGGAAGAAGGAATTGACTACGATGAGACCTTTGCACCTGTGGCAAGGATGGAGGCTATCAGAATGCTAATTACTTTTGCTACATATATGGAGTTCACACTATACCAGATGGATGTGAAGAGTTCCTTTTTAAACGGATACCTGAATGAAGAAGTCTATGTTATACAGCCACCAGGTTTCGTGAATAATGAATTCCCTGATCATGTTTACAAACTGGACAAGGCTCTGTATGGACTGAAGCAAGCCCCTAGAGCCTGGTATGAAAGACTTTCAGGATTTCTATTGAAGAATGGGTTCTCAAGAGGAAAGATTGACAACACACTGTTCCTCAAAAAGAAAGGAAAGGACCTATTGGTGGTTCAAGTGTATGTCGATGATATTATTTTTGGAGCCACTGATGAGGGGCTATGCAAAGGCTTTGCTGATCTGATGGGAAGTGAATTTGAAATGAGCATGATGGGAGAACTAAATTTCTTCCTTGGATTTCAAATAAAGCAAATGCCTGAGGGAACTATGATTCACCAGCAGAAGTATGTCAAGGAACTACTGAAGAAGTTTGACATGGAAGGAGCAAAAGAAATGACTACTCCCATTGCACCTGGGACAAAGCTGGATATGGATGAACTCGGTCCTTCAACAGACGAGACAAAATATAGAGGAATCATAGGATCACTTCTTTATCTCACAGCCAGTCGACCTGACATTGTATACATTGTAGGACTGTGTGCTAGATTTCAATCCAAACCCAAGGAGTCACATTTGACAGATGTGAAGAGGATCCTGAGATACTTGAAAGAAACTCAGGACCTTTGTCTCTGGTACCTAAGAGGAGGTACTTTTGAACTAATTGGTTTTGCTGATGCAGACTATGCAGGTCACTTGGTGGGCAGGAAAAGCACTTCAGGAATGGCACACTTTCTGGGTCCTTGTTTGATCTCTTGGGCCACAAAGAAGCAAAACTCAGTTGCCTTATCAACTGCTGAAGCCGAGTATGTGGCAGCTGCATTATGTTGTTCATAATTGCTGTGGATCAAACAACAACTGGAGGACTTCGGCATCAAGTATGGTGCTGTGCCAATTTTCTGTGACAATACTAGTGCAGTGAACATTGCCAAGAACCCAGTCCAACATAAAAGAACCAAACACATTGATATTAGACACCACTTCTTGAGAGATAATGTGGAAAAAGGTCTAACTCTTGCAGGACTGAGGATCAAATTGCTGACATATTTACTAAAGCTTTGAACAAGGTACAGTTTGAGAGGAACAGGTTGGAAGGGATGACCAAAATACACGGATGATCCAGCAGGGAAATCCTCGATGATTGGTTAGTAAAGTATTCGATTGTCTATATTTGAATTTTGTCATTAATATTCAGTCTAACATGGTACTTTTGTTAGTACATTTGTTCAGTTTTTAGCACCAGGTAAGAATAATGTGATCCCATGAAGAACCTAATATGTACTAAGAAGGAACCAGTCAAAGCATGAGGAATCATGTCCAGGTACACTCACATTACCCTACATGATAAAAGTCATAACTGAATTGAATTGTCAATCACACGTGTGTCAAGGGAGATCCTCCATGTTCTTATAACTGTCAAAAATTATAGGAACACATTCCTTTTCTGGGTAGAATTTTAATTGATATATTGGACCCCACTACTTAAAAAGGGGATATATCAATTAAGTCCATAACCGTCAAAACTCTAACTCTTCCCGATTTTCAAAAAATTCAAAAAGCTGTTTTTCTCCTTTTTATCATTACTACTTTGCCTTCCCTAGACATTGTCAAATCACCGAAACCCCTTCTCTTTTAACCATATTTTCCCAACCCTTTACCATTCACCCACTCCTTCTTCTCAAAATCAAATTCTCTCTCAAAACCCTAAAACCAGAAAATTCTTCTATCTCTGTGGCAACACATAAAAACCGTGTCAAAATGTCTGAAAAACCACCACCATCTACGCTTGCCCAAAGGATTGCAAAGGCTCGCGCAAAATTTCTTCAAAAAGGGGACAAGAAGCTGGTAAAGAAGTTGAGATTAAGGACGACTTCCACCACACCCATTGCACAAAGTTCATCACAACCACTACATGAGGTAATCTCCGCTCCTATCTTATCTACGCATTTCAGTAGATATAAACAGCCCTGGAATTGCAGAAACTGAAACCCTAGTTAGGGCTAGACAAAATAATAGGTGTTGAGCATGATGAACAAATAGATAGGGGGAAACCACGTGAGGCAGAGCGTGACTGTGTAGGAGATGAACTTAGGAAAGACTTATAGGTGCCTGTGGTTGTTGAGTCTGGTGAAAACTTGAATGTTGCAGAAAAGGTAATAGAAAAATTCAAGGAGGATGATAGGGTTGAGAGAAATAGGGAAGAATCTGTGCTAGAAAGTCCAGCTATTGGAGGACTTGGATCTGTTGAAGTCCCAGAGAATTTGGTACAAGAGCCTGTTGCTTGCCCAAATTCCACTGAGGCTGATGATGCAGATATAGATTGGACAGATTCTGAGGAAGAAGGAAAGAAGGAGACAGTGTTGGAAAAGACTGAATCAAAGGAAACTCCCAAGGTGGCTGAAGAACCAAAGAGAAAAAGGAAGTTTGGTGAAGAAGATGAAAAATTAGCAGGGGAGGAAGAGGAAGAGGAAGTTGTGTTTCTGAAAGAAAATATAGTGGAGCTTGAGAAAAGAAGGAGATTAGTGAAAGGGGGAAAACCAGTGCTGAAGACAAGACTGGTTGATGAAGCTTGTGATGAACGTGATGACAAGGTTGGATATGAACCTGTGGCCAGGAAAGTTGGAACCAGGTCTGTTTTAAAACAACAACTGGAGAAAGTTGGGAGGTTGGAGAAAACAGTGACAAATGTAAGAGATAGAGAAGCAAGGAAGAAGGAGGAAGAAAGAAGAGTTGAGAAAACCCAGGAGGAAAGTGATGATGACGTTGGGAGTTATGCAGAGCCAAGTGACTCTGATACAGACAGTGAAGCTGAGACCAGAAAGAGGAGAAGAGGCAGTGAGGATGAAGCTGACAGGGTGGCCTTCTTCTCTAAGCATCAGGTGTTGCCTGGCAGCATCCTGCATGATGAGAAGGAGTTTTATATGAAGCCACTGCTCAGAATGATTGGTCACCAGGGCTGGTTGGGGTTGTTTGGCAACAAGGATAGAAAGTTGTATGCTGATGAGATCAGAGAATTCTATACAAATTGCAGAGTCAATGCTAGGAGGGTGTTCACAACTGTGAGAGGAATAGAGATAGAATTTGGGAGACCTGAGCTTGGGGTAATTCTTGACATACCTGCTGAAGGTTATTGCAGGTATATAAAGCTCAAATGGCCAAAGAGGACTGATGGAGTCACTCCTCTAGATGTTGTCAAGAAATTCTCAGGGAAACCCAAGCTGAGAAAGGAGATGAAGGTAGACAAGAAGGAAATGGAACCTGCGCATCAATTGTTGTTTGAGTTTGTGCACAGGTTTCTTCTACCAAGAGGAGAGAGAAACTGCGAGGCCAGTGCTTTGGACCTGACATACATGGATCTGCTAGACAGGGGGTGAAAATTAATTTGCCTGGGCTGCTAATTAGACACATCAAAAGAATTGCTGACACAGAGCAGAAGCCACATTCCCTTGTGCATTCCTACATCATTCAGCAGGTACTTGAGCACTTTGGGGTCCCTTTAGAAGCTGGGAAGAAGCCAACCATTCACCAAATGTTTGGGATTAATGTGCTGAAAAATTGTGACTTCTTCAAAGAAAGCAGAGCTTCAAAGAGACCAGTGCAGGCCAAGCAAGAGCAGGAGGAGGAGAGTGAGGACTATGGACCTGAAGAGGCCATTGATGCTGTGAAGGAGCTGGAGACGCATGTCCTTGAGGTAAATGAAGAAAACACAGAGCTCCACAGACAGCTGAAGTTGAAGGATCAAGAAATTGATCGTTTGAAAATAGACTGCCACAAGTATGAGGCCGAGTTGTTGATGGAAAGGGCCAAGAATACGAAGCAACTTGAGGCACTTGTCAAACACTTCAACGTTCAGCTTTGAGTCCTCCTATTCTGTTCTATCCTCTTCTCTCTACTTGTTGTCTACCCCCCTCCTATGCTCTCCTGATCACATGTGGTTGGATGTTTAAGACAATTTATTCTGTTGTGTACTTAATACTGGGGTTGTGCTGATAACATAACCTGGATAATGATTTTAAATTTTCTTATGCTTATGAATGTTTCATGCTTCAGTCATTGGTTTTGATTGGGCCCTTATTCTTGCTTATGTGTGCTATTATTATTGACTTGTTGCCTTGTGCTTTAGACTGAGTTTCACTGACAAGTTCGTGCAGGGATTCGAATCTTTTCGATGATGCCAAAAGGGGGAAGAAGGAAATGTTGGAGTGTTTGTGACCTAATTCATCATCTGTTTTTTTTCTACTTGTTATCTTTTGTTGTTTGTTGGTATTTATGTCTACTCAGGTTCTTGGGCAACATTTGTTTGTCATCATCAAAAAGGGGGAATTTGTTGAGAGCTGGTTTTGAAGTATGACAAACGAGAAGGACTCAGAGGTTCTCACTAAGGACCTAGTCCTTAGAATGAAGGGCACAGGTGATCGAAAAGATTACGGGTTGCAAATCCCTGCGGAACTAGGAGTAGTGGCGCGTGATTGAATATGCATCCTAGTCAGACTAAAAGAAGCTGTGTCCAGGCTGTGTCTTCGAAGTGTGAAAAGAAGTTGGACTTCAACAAGGAAAGGAGTTAATGGGAATCCTGACTTGCCTTAATTAAAAGGATTCCTTGTAGAACTCAACTAGGGTTTCAAGACCCATATATATGGAAGTAGGAGGGGCAGCCGAAATCAGTTATTCACAAACAGAGAGGTGAGAGCATACAAAGGCGATCTAGCATCTTTCTACGTGAGTAAACTGGAGAAGACAACTTGAGTGCATGCAGTGTATCGAGTCTAGATATTCTGTCTAGGTTCGTCAAGTTGCAAGTTGTCTTTAATTCGAGCATTCATAGTTTTACCTATTGGCTTATTCAGAAGCGCATGTATTAGG
Source organism: Petunia axillaris subsp. axillaris (assembly GCA_029990575.1). Taxonomy (NCBI): domain Eukaryota; kingdom Viridiplantae; phylum Streptophyta; class Magnoliopsida; order Solanales; family Solanaceae; genus Petunia; species Petunia axillaris. The sequence goes on from JARKNS010000006.1 coordinate 14,639,821, forward strand.
TGAACTTTTGTGTAATTACTGAGAAGCTAGAGTTTAGCTTTGAGTAGTAATCAGGGTCTAGAGTGTAGCCCATTGGTTACAGAGTTTGTAATCAGAAACATTGCTCTTGTGTTAGTGGATTCAGTTCTAAAATCCCAGAGTGTGGGTCGTGGTTTTTTCTCCCTTGAGCACGGAATTTTTTCCACGTAAAAATCCTTGTGTTCTTGTGTGTATGTTTTTGTATGGTTTAGTGTTCCAGGCAGTAGAAGAGATAATCTGAGAACTAGGTTCTTCGCCAGGAGAACAAGGTTCTTGTAACGAAAATCGGAGGACACTATTCAGCCCCCTTTCTAGGTCTTAAGGAGGTGCATAAAGTGTAACACCTTGTAAAGTTGCAGTTCCCCTCTATCGCTCAACTGGGGAACGAACATGTTATTTGGTTATTGTTTAAAACCCCAAGGATAGAGAAACTTTCATAACTCAAAACTCCTACTTAAGGAGCACACTTATAGGTTGTTTAAAAATACATTTTAAATATTATTTTTCGTCCACTTTATTCTTTCCACATCAGATTTTCAAGAAAAGCCTCCCAAGAGTAACGGTTTTTTTAGGTAAAACATGATATCAAAGATTTGAGACTATGTCATTTGCAGGTTGGTGAAAGGGGGGTTCAGTTGTCTAGGAAGCATAAGCATAGAACTGCAATCACTCGTGCTATATTGAAGAATCCATCAACTCTTCTATTAGATGAAGCTACGAGTGCACTTGATGCTGAGTCTGAAAAGAGTGTACAAGTTGCGCTTGATCGTGTGATGATGGGAAGGACTACTATAGTTGTTGCTCATCGCCTTTCTACATTAGAAATGCTGATATTATAGCCGTCGTGAACAATGGAAAGATAGTAAAAACTGGAAGTCACGAGGAGCTTATTTCGAAACCAAATGGTGCCTGTACCTCCCTTATTCAACTTCAACAAGCAGCTTCTTTGCATTGCCATCCTTCTCAAGGGCCCACCATGGGACGACTTCTTAGGTACAAGATTTACCTGGTGATATGTTGTATTCCTGACTATAACAAATTATGATGTATAACCTCTTCATTTTTGCGCTGCAGCTGTCGGCTACTATCATGCATTTGACGATTGTTTCTAATGTTACTTGATTTTTCTAATGTGAGCTCTACAGTGTTGTCATGGTGAATGATGGTGAAACTGTTGGTTCTTCTAACCGATTAGTCAGCCTTAAAGTAATGAGAATATCCAATTTTTATGTTTTAGGCCTTGACGGCACGAATGCCTTATTATGTTTCATGTTTGTTAAAGAATTGGCGAATAGCATTCAAGATTAAGCTGAGAGGCAAAGCAATTTTTTTTAATTATATATCAATTTCATGCTCCATATAGCAACATTACATGATACTAACAATGTATAACTGCCATTATTTTTAGTTAGAATTTTATCTTAATTGCTTATGTTGTTGTATGATTAGTTGGTGCTTATATTTGAACTATGTTGGTGTTGGGCCCATGCTTAGCATGGGCTTTAAACTTTTAGTATATATATATATATATATATATGAGTTTGAGTTTGAAAAGTTGTTACAAGTGCGGCATTAATTGTTTAAATGTTGAATTCGCCTCTAAATAGTAAATTAAATGTTGAATTCGCCTCTAAATAGTAAATAACTGCATTGTTGTACATAATGTCGAGCTGACCGTGGTTGGAGATGGCAAAATCCACTGAGTCATAAAAAATAATTTCTGCTTTTGATATTGATAAACAACTCGTTTTACATTTTTAAAAATAAAAAATTAATTAGAGTACTTAAAAGGAATACTACAAAATTTCACCATACACCAATAGTCCTAAACTATTAAACAAAATTAAGGATAAATTCAAATTCATTTGACTTATCTAATTTGGCCAAAGTTTTGATGAGCTTGTTTGGTGGTATTAACTAGGAGGAGTCACAATATGTTTAACCAAGTCTTTTTTACCCATCTGATCATCTGTATCGGGGCTCGACTAATATTCGCATAGGAAATTCCACCCACTGTGAAATTATTATATATTGTTAATTGGTAATATATGAAGTCTATCAGTCATGTCCTGTTGCCTTTTGTTTTTGCACTAGTTCATTCTAAATCCTCTTTCTCTCTTATTTTATCAAACTTTCGTCACCTGTTTGATCTAAACTATTCCTCTTATTACATGAATTGCGAGTCCCCCGATCAACCGTCTGGGATAATTTTGGGAATTTTGATATCTATGGTAGAACCACGGGAATGGAGAAGAATAGGAAAAGGAGGGACGAGGGGAACGGGGGCGGCAAGGGAAGGAGGAGAAGAAGTAAAAGAGAGGAGTTTTTCCTATATTTTTAAGGCAGAATAGGCAAAGTGACACTTCAACTTGTCACTTTTTCTATTCTCGGCCCCTATACTATACAAAGTCTCACATAGACACTTCAACTTAATCCAAACCATACTCTTAAACACCCCCGATCGTTGACTCAGTCAAAGCTGTTGAGTTGGATAAAGGGCGTGGGTAACACACAAAAAAGGAACGTGAGAAGACCAAAAAAATGCCCAACGGTCAGATTTTTGTTTATCTTTTAAAACCTTCTTCCTCCTTCTCCATTATTGAAAAAATGAAAAATCTCCATTGTTACTACTAAATTTTGGGGTTCTTCTATCACAATCTATTTTTTTCTTCTCTTGAACCAAAAAATTAGGAAGCTCATAATATTGTTATGGTCTAAAGATCGAGCACCCTGCCTATTTTATCCAATTTCATATTAATATTGAGAAGCTTATAAAAATCGAGCATCCCCCTACAAATATGGATCCGCACGTGTGCCATTATAGTATTGTTGTTGAGCTTAGAACATCTTGGACATTAACCAACCCAGGGAGGAGGTTTATTGGCTGCCAAAATTATGGTATAGGATATGGGTGTAATTTCTTCATGTGGTTTGACCCTCCTATTAATGAGCATTACAAGTGTGTGATTAATGGTTAGCTTAAGCGGATCAAGGATAAAGAACGTGAAGCTAGTGCCAAACAGTCAAAGGGACGCTGGAATTTTTGGGTTTCTTCCATTATTGTTGGCTTCTTAGTGTTGTACTTCATGGTATTAAGTTAGTTTATGAAGCTGCCTTTTATTTTGTTCCAATGTTGTACGATGATGGAATGTATTAGCTTGCTTTTGATATTGATATGTTCTTCTTGTTGCAACAATATTGAACATAAAATTCTTCAAAATAATACATAAACAGTAGCAAAATAACTGTTAGTGAAGATTAAAAAAACTGGTAATGAGCATAAACATGTCTAAATTAACAAAATATTTCACAAAATACCAGCAACTAAATGGCCTTTAAGCCAGCATTAGGCCACTAAAGAAGGCAATCATGTTTAAGTTATCAAAGTACCATGATTGATGTACCAAAATTCATTAGCAGCAGACACATTAGTAATTCAAATTTCTCCAGAAGCTTGGGTTGTTGCATTGGTCTTAGAACGAACAGAATCTCTTTGCTGTTGCAGCTGTGCCCCGGTGATAGAATCCCTGCCCTTCTACTTAAGTCCTGGTGGCTTGAACCTAAGTCCAATGTCGGTTGGTGCTGCACTCTTAACCTTAGATGGATTGTGACTAATCTTATCACTCAAACCAGACTGTTAACACAGAAAACAAGCGAACTTAATTGCTGAATCAAGGCCAACAATAATATGTGATGTTAATGGAGATGCTTACTTGCCCTCAGTATAACCACTCCTCTGTTACCAAATATAACACCAAATCCTAAAGTTTTTTGCTTTTTATTTCAAGAATTTGCAACACCCTTTTGTTTGGTTCGTTTCTCCTAGTTCCACCAACAGCAACAGTTGTAGTGTTGGACTGAGATGGTTCTGAAGGACCAGGAGCAGCAGCAGTCTCAGAAGTAATTCTAGACTGTTGTGTTGATGGACCACTAGTTCCACCAACACGCCCAACAAGAGTACAACTACCAGTTCCACCAGCAGGAGTAGAAGCCATTTTCTTGGGTTGGTTTCTTCTAGAACTAGCAGCATCAGTTTCAAAGTTGGACTGAGATGGTTGTGAAGGGTTTGCAAGTGTAAAAACACCTATTCCAGTAAAGGTTCCACCAGCAGTCCTCTGTCATGATTAAAAAAAATAGTTAAACAATTAGTTAGTTGTATAAATTACTTAATTAGATGATAGACCTTACCAGTTGTGGACATCCTTTCTTGTTGTATCCAGTCACCATGCAGTGAGAGCATGTCATTGGTGTTCCTTTTCTTGATCTTTTCCCAAATTTCTTCTATGGCTTATCTGGTGCCTTTCTTCTACTCTTTTTCGGTCTTCCTGGCATTCTAGTCACTACAGGTGGCTCAATAGAAGGATTTGTAGAGGCAGACCACATCTTCAAATTAGTTATAGGTTGAATGAAGTTAGTGAACCCCATCAGGTAAGTGTCCTTCCAATACCAATGTTCAACAAACTCTTTTGGATCTAAATCTCTGCTATGCATTGCGCTTATTGCATGCGCACATGGTATAACCTTCAGTTCCCATGATCTACAAGTACATGTTCTCTTTCTTTATGCAGACTTCATGTTGATATGGGTCATCTAACACATCATGAAAATCTTGTGCCATAAGTGATATATCATCTGGCCATTTTGCAGCAAACTCTCTCATCTTTTGTATTATGTCCATCATTTTATGCCTGATTTCCTCCAACATGGTAATAATGGTTTTGTGCCTAGCTTCCACAATCCAACTGTTGAATGTCTCACACATGTTGTTCGCTACAACATCACATTTGATATGTTCCCTGAAGTAAGCCTTAACCCAATACTCCTTATTGTAGCACAATAGAGCTTCACAAATTTCATCCCCTAACTTATCTAGTTCATCCATCTGGTCACTGGATCCCACCTTAAAAGATGCTCTTGCACACCTCCAAAACTGCCTTCTTCTTTCCTCACCCCTCTAAAATTATTTCTAGTTACTCTATATATGACTAGCACACATCATGTGCTCAGCATTTAGAAGTAATAGTCTCACAGCTACTACAAGTCCTTGCAGTTCATCCAAAAATATACAAATCAAAGACAGAAAAAGAAAGGTAGCTAAAAGAAAAGAAGCAAAATAATTATAAAAGAGCACATCCTTCTGCATATCAAACATTATTGTGAGCCTTTCTTCAATTTGTGTCAGATTCAAGCCATGCATAAGACACCTAAGGAACCAAGACTAAGTGTTTTTTGTTTCTTTGTCAACCACATCCCATGCAACAGGGTACATTTGGTTATTTCCATCCTTGGAAATACAAAATAATATCTCCCCTTTACATACTCCTTTTAAAAAGGCACCATCAGAACTAATTATATTTCTGCACCCCTCCAGCCAGCCCTGTTTTCAATGCATGTAAGCATACATAAATGCCAGTAAATACCTCCTTACCAGGCTGTGTCTCTTTTGAAGTTTTAATAACAACTGTGCTGCCAGGGTTGGTCATTCTTATCATGTCTGCATAGTCATACAACCTTCTAAACTCCTCCTTGTAATCTCCACGTGCTCTTTCATTAGCTCTAACACAAGCAGACTTGTTCACATACACATTGTATTTTTCTTAAGCAGTGCCTGAATCTCTCTAAGCTTAATCTATGGCAGTTTAATAATCAAGTCCTTGTATTTTTTTGCAATCCAATTAGCATTGCTGATATGAAAATCAAAGACACAAATGAAAAGACAAGAATTAAAAGCATGACCCAATTGAATTAGAAAAGAATTAAGGAAATTAATTAGAGAAATATTAACCTAATTATCTCCTTAATAACCTAAATAAAAGAACCCTAGCTATTTGATCCTCAATTAGCTAAGCTAATTGCAAATCAAGGACAATAATGATGCTTAAGCAAACAAGCTTAGCCAAATCCTCACAATTATCAATATTCATCAAAACTAGGTCTACTAATGACTTTGGAAGTATTTATACATTGGAAAATGCCTTAATTAACCCTTAACAATGGGCCTTCAAGCCATTAGCCACTGGTGGGCTTTCTGATCCTCGTCTCAGCGCAATCGCGCAGTGATGCACGCTATCATGCTGATCTTTAATTCGTGTCCACGCGATCGCGGCTATGGTCACGCGATCGCGCAGGCAAACCTTCAACCTGTCTCTTGCGCGATCGCGTCTGTGGATGCGCGATCGCACAACTCTTCATTTTCAATAACACGCGATAGCGTCTGAGACTCACGATCGCGTAGCTCCTCTCTTTCCCCTTCCGCGATCGCGTTTGTGAATGCCCAGAGGCAGTAAGCATGAAAAACTGCCGTGGAACCCCCAAGACTTGCCCAATCAGTTCCAGTTGTGTAAACATTGCCTGTAGCTTCTGCAACTCCCTTGCTTGGCTCCTCGTGAAGGGTTTGGATGAGCGTCGGGTTGCATCATTCTCCCTGTCTTGAGAAGAATCCGTCCACGGATTCACTTAATCTTTAACTTCGAAGGGAGACAAGTCATACACATTAAACGTGTTGTGCACTTGGTATTCACTAGGCAAATCCACCTTGTACGCGTTGTCATTAAGGCGTTCAAGGACTTGGAAGGGGCCATCTCCTCTAGGCATCAATTTTCTCGTCCTCTTGTTTGGGAATCTATCCTTCCGGAAATGAACCCACACCTAATCACCGGGTTCAATGATTATCCTCTTCCTTCCTTTGTTTGCTTTCTTGGCAGCTTCTTGATTTTTCTTCTCAAGTTGTTACCTTACTTGCTCATGAAGTTGCTTCATATCTTGAGCTTGCACCTAGGCATCTAAGCTTAAGACAACATCACTAGACAAAGCCGTAAGATCCAAGGGGGTAAGGGATTAAAATCATACACAACTTCAAATGGTGTCATGCAAGTAGATGTGTGCATGGTCCTATTATGACCAAACTCAATCAAGGGTAGGTGTTCTTCCCAAGAAGCTAGTTTCCCCTTGACCATAGCTCTAAGCATGACACCCAAGGTTCTATTAACAACCTCAGTTTGGCCATCGGTTTGGGGGTGGCAAGAAGTAGAGAACAACAACTTTGTACCAAGCCTCCCCCAAAGTTTCTTCCAAAAATGACTAAGGAACTTGGGATCCCTATCACCAACGATAGTTTTTTGGACCTCATGCAATTTAAGCACATTGTCAACAAACAAGTTAGCTATGTGAGATACATCATCAACCTTGTGACATGGAATGAAGTGAGCTATTTTAAAAAATCTATCAACAACCACAAAAATGCTATTCTTGCCCTTTTTAGTCCTAGGCAATCCAAGGACAAAATCCATGGAGATATCAAGCCAAGGACCTAAGGGAATGGGAAGGGGTGAGTACAAACCATGTGGAAGTAGCTTTGACTTGGCTTGCCTACACTCCAAGCATTGGCCACACACCCTCACAACATCCAATTTCATTTTGGGCCAATAGAATTGTTCCTTAAGAATCTCCAACATTTTGCCTACACCAAAATGCCCCATTAGTCCCCCACTATGGGCTTCCCTCACTAGTAATTCCCTCCAAGATGAATTAGGCACACATAGTTTCCCATTCCTAAACAAGAAGCCATCAAACTTGTGATACCTCTTTTTCTCCACATCACTACCAACTTCCTCCTCTCCACACAATCGATTGACTCTTCTACCCCTTTTCTCCACTTCACAATTAACATAAATTTCTCCAAACTCTGGTTCATTAACATACATTTCCCTCATACTTTCAAAGCCCATGAGTTTGGACCCCAACGTGTTCAACAACAAGTGCCTTCTTAATTGAAGCACAAATTTTCGGGATAAGGCATCCGCCACCACATTCTCCTTCCCCTTTTTGTAATGGATGACATAGGGAAAAGTCTCAAGAAACTCCACCCATTTGGCATGTCTCACATTCAATTTCTCTTGGGATTTGAGGTGTTTTAAGGATTGGTGGTTGGTTCGAATAACAAACTCTTTGGACCAAAGGTAATGTTGCCAATGAGCCAACGACCTCACCAAAACATACAAGTCTTTGTCATAGGTGGAATATTTAGTGGTTGCTCCCTTGAGTTTCGCACTAAAATAGGTAATAGGCTTTTGCTCTTGCATCAACATGGCCCCAATACCTACCCCACTAGCATCACATTCAATCTCAAAGGTCTTATCAAAGTTTGGAAATTGGAGAAGGGGTGTGGAACTAAGGACTTCCTTCAATTTCAAAAAAGCCTCTTCTTGCTCCTTCCCCCATACAAACACCTTGTCCTTCCTTATTATTTCGGTCAATGGTGCAGCTATAGTACTAAACCCTCTCACAAACCTCCTATAGAAGCTAGCCAACCCATGAAAACTCCTCACATCACCAATGCTTTTAGGAGTGGGCCAATCCCTAATGGCTTCCACCTTAGCCTCATCTACCTCCACACCATTTACACTCACCACAAAACTAAAGAAAACAACTTTTTCAACACAAAACGAACACTTTTTCAAATTAGCAAATAGTTGTTCCTTTCTCAAGACATCAAACACTTGTTTCAAATGATTAACATGCTCATCAATGGACTTGTTATAGATAAGGATATCATCAAAATAAGCCACAATAAATTTTCCAATGAAGGATTTGAGCACATGGTTCATCAACTTCATGAAGGTTGAAGGAGCATTGGATAAGCCAAAAGGCATGACAAGCCACTCATAAAGACCAAAGTTGGTCTTAAAGGCCGTCTTCCACTCATCTCCCGGTTTCATCCGGATTTGGTGGTATCCACTCCTCAAATCAATTTTCAAAAACACACAAGAACCACATAATTCATCTAGCATATCATCTAACCTAGGAATAGGGTGACGATATTTTACCGTGATTTTGTTTATGGCTCTACAATCTACACACATGCGCCAAGTCCCATCTTTCTTTGGCACTAGGATGACCGGAACCGCACATGGGCTCAAGCTCTCTTGCACAAGGCCTCTCCCAAGCAACTCCTCCACTTGATTTTGAAGTTCTTTGGTAGCTTCCGGGTTGCTTCTATAAGCGGCCTTGTTGGGTAATTGTGAACCCGGAACAAGGTCGATTTGATGCTCAATGCCTCTTAGTGGTGGCAACCCACTAGGCAACTCAACGGGAAAGATGTCTTCATAACCTTGTAAAAGAGAAGAAATAGAACTAGGCAAAGAAGGGGTTAGTTCGTTAGCAAGCAAAACATGTTCCTTGTGTAGGAGGAGAATCATGGGTACTCCTTCCTCCACATCTCTCAAACATTTCTTCCTAGACAAGAACAAGCTCACTCCCTCTTTTGGTTCCTCACTCTTTTGAGTAACAACTCCCACTCTCCCTTCCTCCATAACTTCCCTCTTTTTTTTCTTTCTCTCTTTTCAACTTTAACTCCCTCATCTTCCTATAACCCTCACTCACTTGCGCCGGGGTCAATGGATTGAGAACAAATTTTCGACCCCCTACTTCCAAGGCATACCTATTGGTCTTGCCATCATGCTTTGCCAAGCGGTCATATTGCCAAGGCCTACCAAGCAAGATATGGCAAGCTTGCATGGGGACCACGTCAAATAAAAGTTCATCATGGTAATCCCCAATCTTGAATTTAATCAAGGCTTTCTTGGTCACCTTAAGTTCACCACACTTGTTAAATCATTGGAGTTTGTAAGATTGCGGGTGCTTTCTAGTGGGTAGTTTAAGTTGTTCAATTAAGGTGGTGCTCACCACATTAACGAAACTACCACTATCAATAATCAAAGAACAAGTAGCACCTTGAACCTTACAATAGGCATGGAATAAACTCTCCCTTTGGTTCGACACCAACTCCTCCTTCACTTGCGCCCCTATTATTCTTCTTACCACAAGTGTAAGATAGTTTTCCTCTAATTGCCCATCTCCCGTCACCTCCTCATCAAAATCACCATCACTTGGCATACCCCTATCTATCTCATCATCATCACTTCCACCCGTTTTATAGCCCCCATCACCCAAAGCAATTTCGCATCATGTGGCCACGGCCATTACACTTGTAGCATTGAATATTAGATAAGTTTTCAAGTTTAGCTTTATTACCTCCCGTCTTGGGCTCCTCCTTGGGCTTGGTTCTTTCAAAGTTACCTTTGAAGTCATGCTTGGGCTCCTTAGCTTTATCCCATGGGGTATAAGCCTTCACATTGTCTCTTCCTTTGTTCCAAGTGGATGGAATGTTTTTGGCTTTGTAAGACTTGTCTAGCTTGATCCCGTTCTCCACCTTTTGAGCTGCTTGGAATGCTTCAACCAAGCTTTCAAACCGGTGCAATTCCATTGGGGAGGAGATCTCCCTATTCAAACCACCACGAAACTTTGGTATGAGTGACCGGTCATCATCTTGCACATTAGCCCTTATCCTAGTCCTCTCAAACTCATCAAAGTACTCTGCCACGCTCTTGGTTCCTTGCCTCAAATTGTAGAACTTTTTGAGTAATTCATCCTCATAGTGTGGAGGTAGAAACCGAGCCTTCATCATGCCTTTTAAAGCCTCCCACCCCCCATTGGCAATGAGCACTTGTGTTTCCCTTTGATTTCTCTTGGACTCCCACCAAGTAGAAGCAAAGCTTTCAAATTGGGAGATAGCATACTTCACCCTTGTAGCATTTTGGACATTGTTGATTTGAAATATTCTCTCCATCGAGATCACCCACTCCATGTACTTATCCGGATCACTTTCACCTTAGAAGGTAGGTAGGTTGACCTTGATAATGTTCAACCCCATATCTTCATCATGATACCTCTGTTGCCCGCCATAACCTCCGTGGTCATAGTCGTCTCCATCACGAGCCACTCTCCCTTGGTAACCTCCCCTAAATCGACCACCGCGATCTCTAACTCCCCCAAAAGGAACTCCCCCTCGTTGGGCTTCACCCGGATAACGAAATGGGTCATTGTCATAGTTCTCATTCTCATGGAAGCCCTCAACATCAAGTGGCATTGGAGTGTCATTCCTTGGTTGCTCATTTCTTGGGAGATCATGAGTAAGATCCCTCACTTGTGGAGTGATGTTCGGCGAATAGGTATCTTGGACCACCATGTGAGAGTAGCGATCATTGGCTCGAGAGATTTGGCTTGGTCCATCATCCCGAACCCCCACGGTTGGAGGTGTGCCAACCACTTGCTTTCCCTTTTCCCGAAGCTCCTCCTTTGATGATAGCTCCTTCACCGTTCCATCCAACCCATCAATCTTATTTTCCAAGAAGCTCATCCTTTCCAACATGGCTTTCATCATGTTTTTAAGTTCCATGTCCCCTCCATTCCCCTCTTGAGTCATTGTACCTACAAACAAGTAACAAACAAGGTTAGTAGAAAAAGTCCTCACCGAGTCGCTTCCTAAGTGTTTACACTAGAATTGATGTTGCTCAATTCACTCGTATTTGCACTCAACGTTCGGCTTTTACTCACTCTAATGCTCTCTCCTAACTTGCCTTTTTCCACTCTTTGGCTATTGCAAGTTTGTTCTTCGCATACTAAGTCCAACTTGACAATCAAACTCAACTAATTCGGGATCGGAACGAATTGTTGGGACAAGACACGGACAATTGAAACTAACGAAAGCACTTTAGGAACGTTTAAAGAAAAGGAAGAAAGAAAGGTACGACTCAGATTTGGAATTGGATGAAATTTGGTTTGTGATCTAGAAACTCACTGTTCTTAATGCTGAAATTGAGTTCCGGTTGATTGGAAACTGTTACGGGGCTATTGCGAACATTCTGTCTAAGAATCTGTTTTTCTGGAAATTGTTGTTCAGTGCGTTCGCGTCCGTTCTTTGCGATCGCGAAGACTTGCTGGTGGTACTTGGCGCGATCGCGTGTAGATGTCGCGATCGCGTGGGCCATTTAATGATTGGCCTGCGCGATAGCGCTGAAGCTGGCGCGACCGCGTAAGCTTCTGGGTTTGAAGCAAAACCCGACTTTGAAGCTCACTTTTCAACTTGAATCTTCACAAACCACCATGATTTTGCTCCAAATTTGAGATGTATACTCCCTTTTAGCCCGTGAACAAACCCAGTAAGTGATTCTTCGATTTCAACAACCAGATGCAAAAACCCCAAATTGTTGATGATGAACCCTAACTTTTGATTTCTTCAATTCAGCACCAATATGTTGTTGTTTGTCTAATTCCTTTTGGAATTAGTTTCTAGGAATCACGATCTTCAAATGGTACCAAAAATTTCACTCAATAGAAACCTAATCCTAAGACTCATATTTTGGGTTTTTGACTCTTTTTTTTTTATGACTTGATAAACAAGAATTGTTTTAGTGATTGTTAAAACAAACACTAATCCAGCTCTGATACCAAATGATGTGAAAATCAAAGATACAAATGAAAAGACAAGAATTAAAAGCAAGACCCAATTGAATTAGAAAAGAATTAAGGAAATTAATTAGAGAAATATTAACCTAATTATCTCCTTAATTACCTAAATAAAAGAACCCTAGCTATTTGATCCTCAATTAGCTAAGCTAATTGCAAATCAAGGACAATAATGATGCTTAAGCAAACAAGCTTAGCCAAATCCTCACAATTATCAATATTCATCAAAACTAGGTCTACTAATGACTTTGGAAGTATTTATACATTGGAAAATGCCTTAATTAACCCTTAACAATGAGCCTTCAAGTCATAAGCCACTGGTGGGCTTTCTGATCCTCGTCTCAGCACGATCGCGCAGTGATGCACGCTATCGCGTTGAGCTTTAATTCGTGTCCACGCGATCGCTGCTATGGTCACGCGATCGCGCAGGCAAACCTTAAACTTGTCTCTTGCGCGATCGGGTCTGTGGAAGCGCGATCGCGCAGCTCTTCATTTTCAATAACACGCGATAGCGTCTGAGACTTGCGATCGCGTAGCTCCTCTCTTTCCCCTTCCGCAATCGCTTCTGTGCATGCTGATGTTTGGAATTTTATGCCTATATTTCGTTAATATTTCCTCACGTTTAAGTATATTATTGCCCGTTTTCTAGTTAATAAATGTGATTTTGCACTGATTTTGTGTTGTATGTGTGTAGGTCGTTATGAAGTGCAATTGGAGCTTTAAAGAGCATGATCGAGCAAGAAATGGTTGGAAGTTGATTGAGGATTGGATCGAGCACACGAAGGCATGTCACAAAGCGAGCTGCGGGGCAAGGAGAAGCATAAACTTCCCAGCGCTGTGAGTGGCGCGCTGCGCCCCTAAGGCGTCTAGCCTTCTGGCGTGTTTTTCAGCGCGGGGCGTGGCTATTACGTGTGGATTTCGATGGGATCTGCATTCATGCACGCGTTCGGGGGCGCCGGGCGCCAGCTACAGCGCCCCTGGAGCGTTTTTGGACTTCCTATTTAGTCTAGGCTTAGGTGTACCTTATTACTAGGCCTTTGTAAACACTATAAATACTCTTTACTTAGTTTTTGGAAGAAGTTCAGACTTTGGAGCAACTTGAGAGCACCATACTTCATTGAACAAAGGTTTAATTCCTATACTTTCATCTATTAATCTATTACATCATTATTTCATCAATTCATTGCCTTGGGATTATGAGTATGCGTGGCTAAATCTTACGTTCTAGGGTTAGAGCATTTCATGAAAGTTGATGTTTGAAGATTGATTTCCATTAATTGAATCCCATAACGGGTTACTTATTCTTTCTTGATTTCACTTGTGTAATTATTAGAGCTCGATAATTATGCATTTCCTATGGTTTTTAGATTGAACTCGAAAGAGGGAATTTATGAATGCAATAAGAAAGAGTAGGGCTAGTTTGTGAACCCGGGCATCGGGGAACCAATTTGTGAGTAGGATAGACATATACTTGCTCGCCTAGCTTAACTAATTACAGAATTCATTAATGCGTGCACGTGATTCAACCCACAGACATATAGGGATTGGAGTAGCCTGCATAGACCGTGAAGAATCAAAGGGTTTTCACGGGTACATTTAATCTATTAGTTAGTAATCCGGGATTTAAGAAGTGGAATCAATTGGAAAACTCAACTGGATTGTTCATAACTCTTACCCTGGACCGTCTTCTTAATATTGTTTACAACCAACGTTTGCTCCATTGTTTGACTGAATTTCCACCATTTACATTATTGCTCTTAGTTAATAAAAACTCTTACTATTGGAAAAAGATCCCTGAATAGTAGTTAGAAATTGTTTGTTAAGCGTCAGTCTGAATAGTCCTTGTGGGAAGATAGTCTACTTATCATTTTATTACTTGTCGACCGCGTATACTTGCATGTGCGTTGGGAGCAACAAGTTTTTGGCGTCGTTTCCGGGGACTAATTATTGACTGATTTCTTTTTGAACGATTACTTATTATCTATTCAGGTTTAATTTTTTGTTGAGTTTCTTGTGCTGTGTCAAGCAACAGGTTTTGCATGAAAAGGAATAGAAGGGACGAACCACTCGCACCTTTTGATACCGAGCCTGAAAGGACCTTGAGAAGGGTAAGAAGAGAAGCGAGAGACCAAGAAGCACTAGCGATTGTACCTGCTTCCTTACCCACTGAAATGGCAGAAGAGCGAGCAATAGCGGTGCGAGATGTTGCTCTTCCCAGCCTGGGGGGAGTGGCGTCTAGTATTGTGAAGCCCGCTATCACCGGGCACTATGAAATTAAGCCCGGCATGATTCAGTTGCTGCATGTGACTGGGCAATATGCTGGATTACTTCATGAAGATCCGCAGCAACACATTTAGAATTTCCTGGAGATCAGTGATACTTATACACCAACGGGAGTTCCTACTGATTATGTTCGCTTGACGTTGTTCCCGTTTTCACTTATTGGGGCAGCAAGGAAGTGGTTAAAGGCTGAAAAGCCTGGGTCAATAACTACTTGGGATGATTTGGCTAAGAAGTTCTTGGCTAAGTTTTATCCATCCGCCAAGACAGCCCGGCTGAGGAGTGAAATTATGTCCTTCAGACAGATAGAAGGAGCGTCTTTGTATTCAGCCTGGGAGCGATTTAAAGCTTTATTGAGAGATTGTCAACACCACAACCAATCCAATGAGGTTCTTGCATATACTTTTGTTGAGGGGTTGAATGCGCATACTATGATCGTGGTAGATGCTCCTGTTGGAGGCCAAGTACTGGCTTAAATTTTGACCAGATCTATGATTTACTAGAGAAGTTTTCGTAGAGCAATCCTGATTGGCAGGGAGGTGGTAGAGCTACTGCACAGAAATCTGCTAGGGTACTTTAATTAGATGCAGTTTCAGAGCTGAGGGAAAAAATGGATGCTATTTCCAATCAAATCAGCAAGCTAGCTGTGCCGCAGGCTCAACAACAAGCAACTCCAGTGCAACAAATTTAAGTTGTTTGTGAGGTTTGTGGAGATGATCATGCCACTGACGTCTGTGAATCTAATCCAGAGTCAGTGTATTATGTGGGTAATCAGAACAGGTCACAGGGTCAAATCGCAATCAATATGGTAATAGCTACAACACCAATTGGCGTAGTCACCCAAATTTTTCTTGGAGGGATAACCGCGAGAAGCTACAAGGCAATGAGAGATCCCAAAATAATCTTCAAAATGCACCACAGCAGGGGTCACGGTCGCAGGCTCAGCCACAACAGCCTAATTCAGTTGAGGATATGTTTAGAAAAATTCTTGCAGGGCAGCAAAACCTTATGGATGATTCAGCAGCTCAGGCACAAACAATAAAAGATTTGAGCAACTCTCAGAAAGATCTTGAGAGACAAATGGGGCAGCTAGCTGGACCACAGAATAATAGACCTCGGGGTGCTTTGCCAAGTGATACAGAGAAAAATCCTAAAAAATTTGTGCAAGCAGTTACTTTGAGGAATTGAAGATCTCTAGAAGAAGTTCTCCCAAAGCCAAAGAAGCCTGTCGGTGAGTTAGAGCCTAATGCTGATAGAGAGGTGGAGAAAGAAGCTGAGAAAGTGATAGAAAAGCAGCTCGAGCCTGCTATTGTGAAACCACCACCACCTTTCCCTCAGAGACTTCGGAAGCAAAAAGTTGATGCAGCATGCAAGAAATTTTTGGAGATCTTAAGTCAGATTCAGGTTAATATTCCTTTGGTGGAGCTTTTGCGGGATGTTCCCAAATATGTCCAATACATCAAGGATATTGTTGTTAACAAGAGAAGATTGACTGAGTTTGAGACAGTTTCACTTACTGAAGAGTGCAGTTCTAGAGTTAGAAGCAAGCTTCCTCAGAAATTGAAGGATCCTGGCAGTTTTACTATTCCCTTGAAAATTGGGGAGCATGAGGTTGGACGAGCTTTGTGTGATTTGGGTGCTAGTGTGAATTTAATGCCTTCATCAGTTTTCAGAAAGCTAGGCCTGGGTGAACCACGACCAACTATTGTGACACTGCAACTGGCTGATAGATCTTTAACATGCCCCAAGGGGATTATTGAGGATGTGCTTGTACAAATGGGTCAGTTTATATTGCCTGTTGACTTCATTATTCTTGACTATGAAGCTGATCCTGAGGTTCCTCTCATATTGGGAAGAGGATTTTTGTCTACTGCTGATGCCATCATTAGAGTTAGAGCTGGAAAGATGATTATGAAGGTAAATGGGGAAGAAGCTGTGTTCAATGTCTTCAGAGCTACCCAGCTTCCTGCCCATTATGAAGAGTTGTCCATGGTGAAAGTGGTAGATGAAGAGTTGACTGCTGATGAGAGGTCATTCTTAGCCTCTAATGTTGATTCTCTGGAGAGAGCACTCTTGTGTGATGATGATGATATCCTGAAGGATGATGCAATTGAAGAATATGTGGAGATTCTTAATATGCAGAGAAAATTCATCCCAGGATGGAAGAAATTTGAGGAGCTTGATAGATCGTTGACCTTAACTCCTGCTAAACCGTCTATTGAGACGGCTCCTACTCTTGAACTCAAACCTTTACCTGCGCATTTGCGTTATGCTTATTTGGGTAAGGTTAATACCTTGCCCGTGATCATTTCTTCTTTGTTGTCTGATGTGTAGGTTGAAAAGGTGTTGAGAGTGCTGCGAGAGCGCAAGAAAGCTATTGGCTGGACCATTAGAGGGATTGGTCCTTCTTTCTGCATGCACAAAATTCTTTTGGAAGAAGGCCATAAGCCATCTATAGAGCAGCAGAGGAGATTAAATCCAATCATGAAGGAGGTGGTGAAGAAGGAAATTATCAAGTGGCTGGATGCTGGCATTATTTTTCCTATCTCTGACAGCAAGTGGGTGAGTCCAGTGCAATGTATTCCAAAGAAGGGGGCATGACAGTGGTGAAGAATGAGCATAATGAATTTATTCCTACAAGAACAGTCACAGGGTGGCGAATTTGCATTGATTATAGAAAGCTGAACAAGGCCACCAGGAAAGACCACTTCCCACTTTCCTTAATGATCAAATGTTGGATAGATTTGCTGGGCACAAGTATTATTGTTTCTTGGATGCGTATTCGGGCTACAATCAGATTGTGATAGCTCCTGAAGATCAAGAGAAGACTATATTTACTTGTCCATATGGCACCTATGTATTTAGGAGGATGCCGTTTGGGTTATGTAATGCCCCCGGGACTTTTCAGCGGTGCATGATGGCTATTTTCACCGACATGGTGGAAAAATTTGTTGAGGTGTTCATGGATGATTTCTCAGTAGTTGGTGATTCCTTTGATGATTGCTTGAAAAATTTAGATATTGTGCTGAGCCTTTGTGAAGAAACAAATTTGGTGCTGAATTGGAAAAAATGTCACTTTATGGTTCAAAAAGGCATAGTACTTGGGCACAAGGTGTCAAAGCAAGGGATCGAGGTAGATAAAGCAAAGATTGAGGCTATTGAGAAGTTACCACCACCTATCTCTGTTAAGGGGGTGCGTAGTTTCTTGGGACATGCAGGTTTTTATAGGCGTTTCATAAAGGAATTCTCCAAAATTTCTAATCCCATGTGCAAGTTGATGGAGAAAGATGTGAAATTTGAGTTTAATGATGCTTGTCTCAAGGCATTTGAAGAGTTGAAGAAAAGGTTGGTGACTGCACCAATCATCATTGCTCCTGACTGGTCTTTGCCATTTGAATTGATGTGTGATGCGAGTGACAATGATATTGGGGCTGTTCTAGGCCAAAGAATTGGAAGAATCTTTCACTCCATCTATTATGCAAGCAAGACTCTTGATGCAGCCCAGTCCAGTTATACCACCACTGAGAAGGAGTTGCTAGCCGTAGTGTATGCTTTTGATAAATTCAGATCTTATTTGGTTGGCCCTCGTGTTGTTGTCTACACTGATCATGCCGCAATCCGGTATTGTTTGAGAAGAAGGATTCCAAGCCTAGACTAATTCGATGGGTTCTCCGATTGCAAGAGTTTGATGTTGAAATTCGAGATCGCAAGGGGACTGAGAATCAAGTAGCTGATCATTTGTCAAGGCTGGAGAATCGAGATCATGTAGATGAGGGGCCTGAGATTAAAGAGGTATTCCCTGATGAGCAGCTTTTTGCTTTAGCTGCAGCCGAGGTGCCATGGTATGCTAATATGGTGAACTTAATTGTGAGTAATGTGTATCCTCCGGGGGCTACAGCTGAGCAAAGGCGCAAACTCCTTCATGAGAGCAGATTTTATGTGTGGGATGAGCCTTATTTGTACAAGATAGGCCCTGACCAATTAGCTAGGAGGTGCATTCCAAGGGAAGAAGTTGAGCCAATTCTACAGAGCTGCCATTCCTCTCCTTATGGTGGCCATCTTGGTGGGGATCGAACAGCTGCAAAGGTACTTCAGCCTGGTTTCTTTTGGCCTGCTTTGTTTAAAGATGCTCATGCTTTTGTTAAGCAGTGTGATCGTTGCTAAAGAACGGGTACTATTTCTAGGCATCACGAGATGCCTTTGAACAATATCATGGAGATTGAGCTGTTTGATTGTTGGGGGATTGACTTTATGGCTCCGTTCCCGACTTCCATGGGCCACAAATACATTCTTGTGGCAGTTGATTATGTATCTAAATGGGTGGAGGCTGCGGCACTTTCAACAAATGATGCGAGTGTGGTGGTGAAATTCTTGAAGAAAAATATTTTCACTCGTTTTGGGACACCACGGGCTATAATCAGTGATGAAGGTACTCATTTTTGCAACCGGTTGTTCAATAAATTGTTGGCCAAGTATGGGGTTCGCCACAAGGTGGCAACTGCTTATCACCCCCAATCTAGTGGCCAAGTGGAAGTGTCTAATAGAGAGATCAAGCAAATCCTTAAGAAGATTGTGAATGCCTCGAGGAAGGATTGGGCTATGAAGTTAGATGATGCTCTCTGGGCCTATCGGACTGGATTTAAAACGCCTATTGGAACTTCTCCATATAGGCTTGTTTATGGTAAGGCATGTCACTTGCCCGTTGAGCTAGAGCATAAAGCATATTGGGCGATTCAAAAGCTCAATCTTGATATGGCACTGGCGGGTGAGAAGAGAATGCTTCAATTGCATGAACTTGAAGAGTTCCGTTTCCATGCTTATGAAAATGCGAAATTGTATAAGGAACGGATAAAGAAGTGGCATGACAAGCACATTGAGTGTCGCCAGTTTGAGCCCGGGCAGCTGGTGTTGTTGTTTAACTCGAGGTTGAAGCTATTTCCGGGCAAGTTGAAGTCTAGATGGTCGGGGCCGTTTGAAGTAGTTCGTGTTACCGCACATGGAGCAGTTGAGTTGAGACCCCCCGATTCGGAAAAGACGTTCTTTGTGAATAGCGAAAGGGTGAAGCATTATTGGGGAGGTTCGGTGAATCATCGTACCTCCATTACTTTCAGGGACCCATGATTGCTACTCGTCGTGCCACGACGTTAAATAAGGCGCTTCTCGGGAGGCAACCCGAGTTAGTACTTATAATAGTTTAGTTGTTTGTGTTTTATAGTGTCACGTCATTTTTGTTCTGTTGTGTCATTTTTGTAGGTGTTGGGAGTGCTAAACGAGATGCAGTTGACGTATTGAGAGTTATGGGACGCTTTGAGGCATGTCCTGCGCTTGGGTTCGCACTTGGAATCGAAAATTGGTATGAAAAAAATTGCTCGGCCGCGTTTGGGAGCGCCCCGCGCCTCCCAACGCGCCTGGATGACCCCTGAAGCAAAAAGGTTGGGCGCCTTTGGCCCGCCCCGCGCCTCCCATCACGCGAGGGTGGGCAAATTGTTCAGTTTTCTGAGCGCCTTTGTGGTGCGTCGTGGAGCCTACCACGCTAGGCCAAATTTCTGAAAAATCCAGGTCCAAACAGTTTTAACCCGCGACCCGGACCCCCTTTTTCCCCTCTTTACCCGATCCCCTCTCCTTTTCTTCATTATTTTCTATCAAAACACTCCAAAAAAAAAAAAACTCATTCCAAGCCGGGCCTTCATCGAGCAAAGCAAAGGGCAAGGCACCAGCAAAGCCCAAGGCCAAGCCAAAGGCAAGAGTTCCTAAAGATACGGTGCCTATCCCAAGGCCCAGTGGTGAGACAGGTTCGGCCTCTCTTTTGTGAACAAGGGTGAATGCCAAGCTTGGTACAAGAGTGTAAGGCTTGCAGGATATATTCCCGAGCAAGCCATTGATAAGAGGAGATTAATGCAAAAGTGTCGAGGTGTGGGTGATGCTATTCACGCCTTGCATTGGGACTCGGTCTTTGAGAGTCCGGGCCATACCAACCTCGACCTAGTACAGGAGCTCTATGTCAATTGGGACCCAGATAAAGCATGGAGAGATGATGATATGGTCTCTATTCGGGGTGAGAAGGTGAGATTGGACCACATTGCATTGAACACTTTCTTGGGGGTGGAGGACCCAGATTATGACAAGCTGAAGGACTTTATTAAGAAGCCTGATTACAAGACTATGCGAGAGACATTGTGTGGTGAGAGCTCCACTCATAGGTGGGAGCGAACCGAGACAGGCAGACACAAACACGTGTTCTTTTTGCAATTTTTTAAGACAGCTCGAGTGTGGATGAGGTTGATCAGTGCACGCATCCTGCCTTCGTCTCATTATTCCGAGGTCACCAAGACTCGGGCGTGCATGATTTACTTTTTCATGACCGGGAGGCCGGTTAACATTGGCTACTACATGCTGAAGGTGATGAGCGAGCAAAGGAAGTCGAAGACATGTAGCCGATTGTATTGTGGGAACATTCTTACCCGGTATCTGGAGCAGGCTGGAGTCCCAGTTGATGAGATCGGGGATCACATTGTCCCCGACATTGAGAAACCTTTTGGTATCGCCGCGGTGAAGAGTGTGACCACCACTGCACCAGTGCGACTGACGGCAGACGACCGACGGGACACAGACGCCAACTTGTCCGCACGTCAGTACTTGATGATAGAGCACATGGCCCGGCAGGCTGGCATGGATATGGCTGCGCTTGATCGCACAGTGCCTTTATCTGAGTCTTCGAGACGCCTGCTGGGTATGACTCAGGCAGTGGTGCTGCCCCTGGAGGAGCATGAGAACACTGATTCGGACATCGTTGACCGTGATCCGGACAGTGAGGCTATGGAGACAGATGCTGAGGAAGGTGCCACAGATGTGGAGGAGGAGGATTAGGACCGCACTCCAGCGCACCACCCATTGTAGGCCGACTGGCCGTCAGGGAAGTTTCCTTTACTCTTGCACTTTCTTCTTTGTCGCACTGAGGACATTGCTTGTTTTAAGTGTGGGGTGGGGGAACTCCCCTTTATTTTTGAGGTTAGGGATGCATGTACCATTAGGATTTTCTTTTGTCACTTGACTTTATTTTTATTTGTTTCTTGCTTTAATATATGAAAAAAAATGAAAAAATTAGAAAACCAATGAAAAAAAAATTCAAAAAGATTTTCCTTTTAGTTTTTATTAGTGGTACATGTCATCCACCCCGTGGTTTTTCTTATGGCCTCAGTTCTTTTCCACGGGGAGGCCTTTGAACCGGGTAGTTTTTATTTTTATTAGGATTAGAGTAGTTAGTATAGGTGACCCTAGACGAAAGGAATAGGTGGAATGCTAGATGCTTTTGATTTGTTTGATACCGGTGGACTTGAACTTGTTGCATTTTCTATTTGTGGTGTCCTTTGGTTTTAAATTGAGATGCATGCCTAGAGAAAAAAAATGGAACGACCCTCTTGAGATGCTTGAGTCCACTCGCTTGGCTTTGTTGTGAACCTTTGTGCATTAGTGCTTAATTTTCCACAAGTTTCACTCTATTTGCTTGATTGAAAGTTGTGATGGAGCCTTTCTGTGTGGATCGTGTGAAATGTGTGTTGTGAGGCATATTCTATTTGTACTCCATGTTTACATATTGGTGTCTAGAACTTGCCCCATGTGTGTGCAAAGCGAAATCCTAGGTTTACTCTAGTCGGAAAATGATACAGGCCTTCTTTTGATTTGCCTACGGTTATATATACACCTTGGACTTGATTGTTCTGATCTCTTTGACATTTTTGCTGGCACCCACACCGCGAGCCTACCCACTTGTTCTAAATTTCTTTCGTTTGGCTCTTTACTCCTTTAGCACTTTAATTGATAATGTGATATTATTGTGGAGTTGTGGTTGAAATATTGGGAGGTTTTTGAGTGGAACCAATGAGCGGAATATGTAATGAATTGTGTAGTAGTTGATTATGAGTATTGGCAGAGTTTGGAAAGAAGTGAATAAAAAAAACAAATGAAAAGAAAAAAAAAGCTGAAAAAAATTGGAAAAAGAAATAAAGAGAGAAGAATATCCATCCTTGCGAGTGTGTGCTTAAAAGAAAAAAAAATTGCTACTTGTTGAGAAGGGGTGTGTGAAAGTTGTTGATTTGGTGGGTTTGATGAGACTTGTGCTTAATTTGTATTGTGATGTATTAAAGTGCTTAGGGAGGTAGTCATTATTACCCATATGTATCCTACCAGCCCCTTAGCCTACATTACAACCTTTTTAAACTCCTAGTTAATCATGATTGGAGTCAGCTTACATTAGTGGAGTCCTACACTACGGGCAAGCCTATGGTACATCGTGTGTGACGGTGTGAGATTTTCATGAGAGTGAGTGAATTCTTTCTATGCTATTGTCCCCGTTCTATTCTTGATATTCATTGTTGTGTGTGATATTTGGGGGACACTCTCTTGCTTCATTTTGGTGAGGGCATATGGTTTGCATGAGATAGGTGAAGTTGTGGCTTCTTGGTTGAGTAGATAGGTGTGACTTTGTGGGAGCATGGTTGCAATGAGTTGAGTTTGTACATTTGAGTTATCTTGGGGTGGTTGTTCTCATGTTTTGAGTTTGATAAATTATTGGCATGTTTGTTGGAACCATAGTAGTTGTGTGTGCATTTGTTCAATGATCGGTATCAACCCTAGTCATAGGCAGACTTGTTCTACCTAGGTTGGGATGTTATTGGTAATTGCTCGAGGGCAAGCAAAGGTTCAAGTGTGGGGTGGTGATGTTTGGCATTTTATGCCTATATTTCCTTAATATTTCCTCACGTTTGAGTATATTATTCGCCCGTTTTCTAGTTAATGAATGTGATTTTTCACTGATTTTGTGTTGTATGTGTGTAGGTCGTTATGAAGTACAATTGGAGCTTTAAAGAGCATGATCGAGTAAGAAATGGTTGGAAGTTGATTGAGGATTTGATCGAGCACACGAAGGCATGACACGAAGCGAGTTGCGGGGCAAGGAGAAGCAGAAACTACCCAGTGCTGTGAGTGGCGCGCCGCGCCCCTAAGGCGCCCAGCCTTCAGGCGCGTTTTTCAGCGCGGGGCGTGGCTATTGCGCGTGGATTTCGACGGGATCTGCCTTCGTGCGCGCGTTCGGGGGGTGCGGGGCACCAACTACAGCGCCCCTGGAGCGTTTTTGGACTTCCTATTTCGTCTAGGCTTAGGTGTAACTTATTACTAGGCCTATGTAAATACTATAAATACTCTTTTACTTAGTTTTTGGAAGAGGTTCAGACTTTGGAGCAACTTGAGAGCACAATACTTCATTGAACAAGGGTTTAATTCCTATTCTTTCATCTATTAATCTATTACATCATTATTTCATCATTTCATTGCCTTGTGATTATGAGTATGCGTGGCTAAATCTTACGTTCTAGGGTTAGAGTATTTCTTGAAAGTTGATGTTTGAAGATTGATTTCCATTAATTGAATCCCATAACGGGGTACTTATTCTTTCTTGATTTCACTTGTGTAATTATTAGAGCTCGATAATTATGCATTACCTATGGTTTTTAGATTGAACTCGAAAGAGAGAATTTATGAATGCAATAAGAAATAGTAGGGCTAGTTTGTGAATTCGGACATCTGGGAACCAATTTGTGAGTACGATAGACATATACTTGCTCGCCTAGCTTAACTAATTACAGAATTCGTTAATGCGTGCACGTGATTCAACCCATAGACCTATAGGGATTGGAGTAGCCTGCATAGACCGTAAAGAATCGAAGGGTTTTCACGGGTACATTTAATTTGTTAGTTAGTAATCCGGGATTTAAGAAGTGGAATCAATTAGAAAACTCAACTGGATTGTTCGTAACTCTGACTCTGGACCGTCTCCTTAATATTGTTTACAACCAATGTTTGCTCCATTGTTTGACTGAATTTCCACCATTTACATTATTGCTCTTAGTTAATAAAAACTCTCACTATTGGAGAAAGATCCCTGAATAGTAGTTAGAAATTGTTTGTTAAGCGTCAGTTTGAATAGTCCTCGTGGGAACGATACTCTACTTATCATTTTATTACTTGTCGACCACGTATACTTGCGTGTGCGTTGGGAGCAACAGATGCGCTATCGCGATGAGCATTCTCAGTTCCAGAGGCAGTAAGCATGCAAAACTGCTCTGGACCCCCAAGACTTGCCCAATCAATTCTAGTTGTGTAAACATTGCATGTAGCTGCTGCAACTCCCTAGCTTGGCTCCTCGTGAAGGGCTTGGATGAGCGTCGGGTTGCATCAATTGCAGGACTTATTTTTGGCCAACCTGCTGCATGAATGAACTTGGTAGTAGGTCTTTACAATGAAATTACCAGTACTCCCCTCTATACTACCAAGGATATGTCATGTACACTTTTCCCTCATGCACTTAGCCCTTACCTTATTCCTCTCATTAGGCCTCAACCTCATATGCACACCTTTCTGGATTGCATAAGTATGCACAACATCTCCGAACTGAATTGCATTCACAAAAATCATGTCAAGCTGGAATAATACTTTCTTGGCTTTTGGATCAAAGTGCCATTTGCTGCTTTGCTTTCTAGGTTTAACAGAAACACCCTCATCTTCACCAACCAATTCATCCTCATCACTTACCTCACTACCTGGATCTGAACTATCAAAGTATGGTTCATCCCCTCCAAATTTTCCCTCATACCTCATCTTCTTGTCTTTGTACATATTTTCAAACACATTATCATCTATTTGGATTTATAAAAAACCCTAAAAATTTCTCCAAAATATCAACATAGCCACTAGATGCAATACACAATAAACTAACTTATGTCTCACCTTATAATCAATGAATATGCTGACAAATTCCTCTTGAAGTTAAGAAAACAGCAGAGAACAACGAGATTGAAATTTACGGGTTCAATTAATCAAAATTTACGGGTACAATGATGATTTTTAGGGTGAGAACTCAAACGGGTACAACAACTTATAAACAGGGCTTTCTTTCATTTTAGGAGTTGAATGGATACAGCCGACGATTTGGAAGAGGAAGAGATAGAGGCGACGATTTGGAAGAAAAAGAGAATGAGCCGAGGTCGGGTTTTTGATTTAGGAAATGATTTAGGAAATGTTTTGCTTTTTTATTTAGGAAATGATTTACGAAGAAGAATTACTGAGGTGAAAAATATTATCTGTGTTAGCTTGGATAAGCTTGGAGTTTTGACTGATGACTGAGGAACGGATTCAAAGGACCTGTTCCTTTGGATCACTGCAGCAGAATAGATAATTCATGCAAAATCGTTTAAGTTGAGATAGTATTATTTATCCTAAACCTGACGTATATCTTGATAATTATGCAGGTCTAAACAGATACGAAAAGATTGCATACATACAAGGATAAGGATAGAAGATCCGGATTCTAGAGAGTAGAATCCAATTAGGACTCAAACTCATGGGAGCTTTGGAATTTTAATTGCTCAAGACTTCTTGGCTGCTGGAGCTATAAACGTGGAACATATCAGCCATAGAAGTGTGCACAAATACTGAGAGCATCGAGCAAAAGCTGAGAAGAATTATTAGCTTATTTGTGTAAACAGTTAGCTACAGTAGAACTAAGTTAGAACCTGTTCCTTAGATTGAATCTTGTAAAAGTTCAAGTCTTAGTTCAATTGTAGTAGGCAAAAATCGAGTTGTAAACTTTCTGGTTCAAGTCGTGGACTTGACACAACTTCACTGATCGTGAGAAAGATCACTAAAGGATTAGAGTTAGTCCTAGGTTAGTAAGAGTGAGTCTTGTAACCAAGTGGGTCTTTTTACATAGTGAAGTTGAAATCCTACTTGAGAAGTAGGTCATAGTTTTTGATCCCGAGTTAAGGGGGTTTTTCCACGCTAATATCTGGTGTTCAATTACTTACAGTTTTAATTCCGCATATCGTAGAGTAAAGGAACACATTTTAAGGAACTGGTCCTTAAAACAGTAAAGTGGAGTAATCGTGGGAAATATCAATTGGTATTAGAGCGGGTTATCCTTGAAAAGGCTAACACCTAGGATTAGATAAGTACATCACGAGAGAACAGTGAGGGCCAGTCAATGGTTAGAGCACCTTATTTCAATAGGAAATACTATTCATGGTGGAAAGAGAGGATGCGTGATCACCTTCAAGCAGATGACTATGAATTGTGGGATATAGTAACTGAAGGTCCCATGATCCCAATGAAGAAGGATGCTGAGGGAAAAGATGTTCCCAAAACCAGGAAGGAATGCAATGATGAAGACATAAAGCAATGGGA
The DNA here is from genome assembly GCA_029990575.1 of Petunia axillaris subsp. axillaris. Lineage (NCBI taxonomy): Eukaryota > Viridiplantae > Streptophyta > Magnoliopsida > Solanales > Solanaceae > Petunia > Petunia axillaris. Next base: position 14,666,659 of record JARKNS010000006.1, read on the forward strand.
AAAGAATGCAAAGGCAAGGAAGTGGCTGGTTGGTGGACTTAGTCCTGACGAATGCACTAGAATCAGAGGGTATGCCACTGCAAAGGAGATTTGGGATGCTCTACAAGTTGCACACGAAGGAACAAGTCAGGTAAAAAGGTCCATAGGTACACTTCTTTATGCTGAATATGAAAGCTTTAAAATGAAAGAAGAAGAGTCAATCTCTGAAATGTATACTAGATTTAATGCCATTGCTTCTGAACTTATCTCTTTAGGAAGGGTTTTAACTGTGGAAGATGGAGTAGAAAAGATTTTAACTAGGGTTCTTTCAGATTCTTGGGAGATCAAAGCTTGTGCTACCATAGAAAGCAAAGATTTAACCACTCTATCCTTAGATGAGCTTATAGGTAATTTAAAGACTTATGAACTGAGGAAAAAGGTTAAAAACATAGGAGCACCAGTTAAAACTGACCTAACCTAGCCTTGACTGCTGGTGATAAAATCATTCATGATAAGGAACTGGTCCTTATCGCTAAAAGTGTTCAGAAATATTTGATTAAGAAAAGGGCAATTAGTGGACAGGGTAGGTCTACTAATATGAAACAGGCTGGAGAATGCCACAAATGTGGAAGCTCGGAGCACTACATCAGTAAATGTCCAATTATGGAAGGAGAATGGAGGAAGAGATTCATTGATGAAAGGAAGAAGGCTAGGGAACAGGTCCATAAGAAAAGTGGAAATCCCAAAGCAATGGTTGCAGGATGGCAAGACAGTGAAGACGAAATAACTGATGATGATCTGGATGAGGATCTTGCTCTAATGGCACTTGGAGATTCAGAAAATGAAGAAGATGCTGAGGCTAGAGTGAAGGAGATAAACCACAAATGGTACATGGACAGTGGTTGCTCAAGGCACATGACAGGGCATAAGGAACTGTTCCTTTCACTCTCAGCCTTCCAAGGAGGAAGTGTTTCCTTCGGTAATGGTAAGAAAGGGGAAATCATTGGAATTGGAAAGGTAGGTAGGTCTGATTCACACTGTATAGATAATGTATTTCTAGTAGATGGGCTGAAGCATTGCTTATTGAGCATATCTCAATTGTGTGACAAAGGTAATAATGTAAATTTCTCATCTACTGGATGCACTGTGACTAACCAAACTTCTGGAGAGATTATTTTGCAGGGAAACAGGCATGGAAACATCTACAAAGTAGACTTGCTGACATTATCTGATGGAAGCCTGAGTTGCTTAAGTGTGGTGCAAAATGATCCCCTCCTATGGCACAAAAGACTAGGACATGCTAGTCTTTCACAATTGAACAAACTTGTGTCAAAGGACTTGGTGATAGGTCTTCCTAACATCAAGTTTAATGATGAAAAAGTATGTGAAGCATGTGCCAGGGGGAAGCAGGTAAAATCCTCCTTCAAATCGAAGAAACAGGTAAGTACCACTAAACCTTTGGAACTGGTCCATATGGATTTATGTGGTCCAATGAGAACAATGAGTCGTGGAGGTAAGAAGTATGTTATGGTATTGGTGGATGATTACTCCAGATTTACATGGACTATATTTCTTGCATCTAAAGAAGAAGCATTTAATGCATTTTCAATTTTTGCTAAGAAAGCTCAAAGAACTCTAGATAATCATATTGTTGCCATTAGGTCAGATCATAGAACTGAATTTGAAAACCACATGTGTTTTCAATTTCTGTACTGAAAATGGCATTAATCATAATTTTTCTTCACCTAGAACTCCACAACAAAATGGTGTAGTGGAAAGGAAAAATAGGACTCTAGAAGAAATGGCAAGGACTATGTTAATATCTAGAAATCTTCCACAAAACTTTTGGGCTGAGGCTATTAATACTGCATGCTACATAATAAATAGATGTATGACAAGGTCATTAATAGAAAAGACCCCATATGAATTGCTTAAAGGAAGAAAACCAAATATTTCTCATCTTAGGGCTTTTGGTTGCAAATGATTTATACACAACAATGGGAAAGATGCCTTAGGAAAATTTGATCCTAGAAGTGATGAGGGAATATTTGTTGGCTATTCTTTAAATAGTAAATCTTATAGGGTGTTTAACAAGAAAACATTGAAAATTGAAGAAAGCATGCATGTTAAATTTAATGAAACTGACAGTCTCACTCAAGAACAGGTACATGAGGATGAAGAAATTGGAATGCTGAAAGAGTTTGAACTTAATCCACAATTGCAGATTCTGGATATGAGAAGTGAACTGCAAGGAACTGTTCCTTAGGACAGAACTGAGAAGAGTAGCACTGAAACAGGGGGAACAAATGTTGGTTCCACCTCACAAACTGGTAATGCTACTCTATCAGGAACTGTTACTCAGCAGAGGACTTCTGACAATGGATTGACACCCAAGACTTACAAGTATCAAGGGTCACATCCTGTGGATCAAATAATCTCAGATAAGACTGCTGGGGTTCAAACTAGATCAGCAGTCAAGAATCACAATCTGTGTGCTTTTAGTGCTTTCTTATCTCTTGTTGAACCTAAAAATGTGAAAGAAGCACTGAAGGATGCAGATTGGATTAATGCTATGTAGGAGGAATTGAACCAATTCCAAAGAAGTCAAGTTTGGCATCTGGAACCCAAGCCGAGGAACAGGTCCATAATTGGAACAAAATGGGTTTTCAGAAACAAACTTGATGAGGATGGCATGGTAACAAGAAACAAGGCCAGGCTAGTCGTTCAGGGATATAGTCAAGAAGAAGGCATTGACTATGATGAGACTTTTGCTCCAGTTGCAAGACTGGAAGCAATAAGACTTCTTATAGCCTTTGCTACATACATGGAATTTACTCTACATCAAATGGATGTTAAGAGTGCATTTCTGAATGGTTACTTGAAAGAAGAAGTGTATGTCAAGCAACCTCCAGGTTTTGAAACTGAACAGTTCTCTGAACATGTGTACAAGTTGGACAAGGCCTTGTATGGGCTCAAGCAGGCACCAAAAGCATGGTATGAAAGACTATCAAAATTTCTACTCCAGCATGGATACAAGAGAGGTAAAATTGATAGTACATTGTTCTTAAAAGAAAAAGGTAAGCATCTCTTAGTTGTTCAAATCTATGTAGATGATATAATCTTTGGTGCTACTTGTGAAAATTTAAGTAAGGAATTTGCAAACTTGATGGGGAGAGAATTTGAGATGAGCATGATGGGTGAACTCAATTTCTTTTTGGGATTACAAACTAAGCAAACCTCAAATGGAACTAAGATCCATCAACAAAAGTATGTTAAGGAACTACTTAAAAGATTTGATATGAATAATGCTAAGGAAATTGACACACCTATTGCCACTGCCACAAAATTGGATCTTGATGAACATGGAATATCAGTTGATAAAAAATTGTATAGGGGTATGATAGGTTCTCTACTTTATCTAATTGCTAGTAGACCTGATATTGTGTTCAGTGTTGGTTTGTGTGCTAGGTTCCAATCAGATCCTAAGGAATCTCATTTGAAAGCTGTTAAAAGAATATTGAGGTATCTGAAAGGAACAGGTCCCTTGGGACTTTGGTATCCAAAAGGTGGTAGCTTTAATCTTGTTGGATATACTGATGCTGACTATGCAGGCTTCCTTGTTGATAGAAAAAGTACCTCTGGTATGGCACATTTTCTTGGTGAGTGTTTGGTTTCTTGGGGAACTAAGAAACAAAATTCAGTGGCACTTTCCACTGCTGAGGCTGAATATGTGGCAGCTGCTTCATGTTGTTCACAGTTGTTATGGATCAAACAACAATTACAGGATTTTGGTGTTGATGTAGGAACTGTTCCTATCTATTGTGATAACACTAGTGCTATTAATATGACAAAAAATCCAGTGCATCACAAAAGGACTAAACACATTGACATAAGACGTTATTTCCTAAGAGACAATTATGAAACAGGTTTGATCACCATAGCATTTTGTCCCACTGAAAAGCAAATTGCTGATATTTTTACAAAAGCTCTAGGTAGAGATGATTTTGAAAGAAATAGATTGGAATTAGGGATGTTAAATTCACATAAAATCATCAATGCTTTACTTCATAATTGGCTAGAAAATTGCTCTTAAAATGAATTTTATTCAAGTCATTATGAATAATTCAGTCCAGCTTAATACTTAAATGTATACTCTTATGCCATATATCTTATTTAGAGTTGCTAAAATTGAATGATGTTACCCTTATGCTCTTAGAATTTCAGATGATCAAAATATTGCAAATTGGAAGGACACTGAATTTTCGTGTTAAAATCAGGTATGTACTCGTTATTATTCAGTTAATTAGAAGTACAAAGGCTATAGGTAACTTGTGATTAGGATAAATCCCACTAAGTTTCCTAACCATATCCAAATTGCAAAAGAGTCACATCGGAGGAGCAGTTCCCACTCTGAAAAGGTAACCTGGCAGCCCAACGGCTCTATTTCTCCGGGAGACTCCCAAGAGTCCATAACCGTTGCATGTTGTGCTGAGGTAAGTTGATCGATTTCTACTCTAACTCCACTACCTAATTCACTCTATAAATACACCTCTTCTCCCCCATTATTCTTTTACCTTGTTCATCAACTAAACTTTCAAAATTTCAGAAAGAATAGTCAGTTATTTGTTAATTCGAATTGCAAGAATGTCTCTTTCTTCTGATAACTCTTCAACTGCACCCACTGCTGAACAACCACAAAATCTCAATCCTTCTTCACCCATGGAAACCACTGACCTAAACCCTGAAATTCCTGAACCAGTCCGAGAAATACCTGAACCTGAAATTCAGGGGGAAGGACCAGTTCCCACGGCTGAATCAATTGCTGAGCAGGTTGAGGATTTATCACGCGCTATGGTATTGTATCAGGTAAACTTCACCTATCCTTTGAATGTTGTGATAGATGAGGAAGAAAAGGGAGAGGGGTCTCAGGCTGCTCTTGAGGGGGAACAAATTAGGAGGTTGGAAGCACCCATGCATGGGTCATCAGGGTCTCCAGAGGCTGCTTTTAGAGCACCCATGGAGGATGTGATAGATGTTGATGAGGCTATAAGTGATAGTGATAGTGATAGGCCCTTGGTGGATTTGATCAACATTAGGAGTCTGAAAAGAAAATTGGCTAGAAAGGGACCCATTGATGACCATGTGACTGCTGAAATTGCTGCTAAGTTGAAGAAAATAGGTGATGGTTATAAGCCCGAAAATAAGAAGAAAGTTGAACGTTCCTCCAAGGCAAAAGGACCTGTTCCTTCTGCCTCAACCCCTGCTTCTAGGGTTAGGAGGACAAGAAGTGCTGCAAAAGCTGCTGATGAACAATTAGCTGCAGCCTTAGAAAGGAGCAGAAAAGGAAAAGGAAAACAGGTTGTTGAAGAGGAAGAAGTGGAGGATATTGATCTTGCTGATTTTTCTGAGGATGATGAGATGGTAGATGCTGAGGAGGTTGTGCCTCAGTCCAAGAAAAGAAAAGTTGTTGAGAGAAGGGTAACAAGAAGCTCGGTTAAAGCTGCAGAGAAGCCTGCTAGGAGGACCAGGTCCTCCAAAAGAGTTGTTGTTTCTGAAAGTTCTGCTAGTGACAGTGATGAGTCCTTTGCTGGAGAAGAGAGTGATAGTGAAGCTGAAGGTGATGAGTCTGTGCACTGTGTTCATGATGACATGCTGACCAGGAAGGTGTTGAAAGGTCGGTAATGTCTGATGTGCAAGAAGAAGGAATGTTATGGCTGTTGCAAAAATTGCATGCTCAGGGTTGGAGGGACATGGTCCTTAAGATCTCTGGTAGGTGTGCGAAGGGGATGGTGCAAGAGTTCTACAAGAACTGCTCCATCAAAGAAGATAGGATTACTACCTCTGTCAATGACAATGTAATCATGTTTGATACAAGGGAACTTGGTGAGCTGCTGGGGATTCCTTTTACTGGGTATGACAGCTATGTCAAGAAGGTTTGGCCTGACTTGACCAACTTGCCTACTGATCTGGATATCACTAGGAAGTTTGCTGAGAATGAAGGGGAAGAGAAACCCAGAGCTGTGCAGAAGAGTGAGATGCACCCCCATCACCAAGTATTATTTGAGTTTGTGAACAAAATTGTGCTGCCAAGGCAAGAGAAAAGAGGAGTTGCCAGTTTCATGGACCTGGTCCTTATGGCACTGTTGGACACTGAAAAGCAGATCAACTGGCCTAGCTTTATGATCCACCTGATAAAAAGGGTGATTGCTGGGAAGAGAAAGCACTCCTTGCCGTTTGGTTTTATCCTGACTGATGTATTTGCAAAGTTGAAGATTCCCTTGGAAGGGGTTGTGAAGGATACAAAGAAGGAAAAGTTTGGCTGTGCCACATTGATAAGCTGTGATTTGCCAGTTCAAGCTGATCCTCCACAGGCTGGTGTTGGGAGGTAGCCATTGAACAACAAAGTGAGGGCACTTTGGCAACAGGTTGCTATTCAGGCTGCTGAGATAGCAAGGTTGGAAGAGGAGAAGAATTACTGGAAGGCAGAGGCCTCAAAGGCAAAGGAGACCAATGAGGGACCTGGTCCTTCCACATCCTGACCACCTTAGCCTTAGCCTTTAGCCATCTTTTGTCTAGTGGGATCTAGCCTAGCCTAGTGCCTTAGCCTTTCTCTTCTTTAGTCGTTGGATAATCATGTAGTACTGCTTGTATCCCCTGATTTCAATGGTTGATTTAATGAATTGTCTTTGATGGCTAATATCATTGTTTTGCAGTTGCTTTAATTTGATTTATGTTTGCATTTTGAGTTGCCTCATGGCCATGTGCTGATTAATTCTAACACTTGAGTTATGTTTTTTATGCGACCATTTCAATGATGCCAAAAGAGGGAAGAGTAGTAAGTCTGATTTTGCATTGAGTAGTAAGTCGGATTTTGCATGAAGTTATACCTAATTGAAAATCTGTTCCTTAATGATACATTAATTATCCACTGATTGATTGACTTTTTGAGCTAAAGTTGTATTTCAGGACATTAAGGATATGCAGTTATGCTTATGAATTTGTCATCATCAAAAAGGGGGAAATTGTTAGCTTGGATAAGCTTGGAGTTTTGACTGATGAATGAGGAAATCACTGCAGCAGAATAGATAATTCATGAAAAATCGTTTAAGTTGAGATAGTATTATTTATCCTAAAACTGACGTATATCTTGATAATTATGCAGGTCTAAACAGATACGAAAAGATTGCATACATACAAGGATAAGGATAGAAGATCCGGATTCTAGAGAGTAGAATCCAATTAGGACTCAAACTCATGGGAGCTTTGGAGTTCTAATTGCTCAAGACTTCTTGGCTGCTGGAGCTATAAAACGTGGAACATATCAGCCATAGAAGTGTGCACAAATACTGAGAGCATCGAGCAAAAGCTGAGAAGAATTATTAGCTTATTTGTGTAAACAGTTAGCTACAGTAGAACAAAGTTAGAACCTGTTCCTTAGATTGAATCTTGTAAAAGTTCAAGTCTTAGTTCAATTGTAGTAGGCAAAAATCGAGTTGTAAACTTTCTGGTTCAAGTCGTGGACTTGACACAACTTCACTGATCATGAGAAAGATCACTACAGGATTAGAGTTAGTCCTAGGTTAGTAAGAGTGAGTCTTGTAACCAAGTGGGTCTTTTTACATAGTGAAGTTGAAATCCTACTTGAGAAGTAGGTCATAGTTTTTGATCCCGAGTTAAGGGGGTTTTTCCACGCTAATATCTGGTGTTCAATTACTTACAGTATTAATTCCGCATATCGTAGAGTAAAGGAACACATTTTAAGGAACTGGTCCTTAAAACAGTAAAGTGATGTAATCGTGGGAAATATCAATCTGAAATGGTATACACGTGGTAACATGTGTGGCGAGAGTGATATACACGCTCTAAGTACAAACGGGGTGTTTAAGAATATGGTTTGGGTTAAGTTGAAGTGTCTATATGAAACTTTGTATAGTATAGGGGACGGTAATAGAAAAAGTGACAACTTAAAGTATCAATTTGCCTATTCTGCCTATTTTTAAATTTAAGTTTAATTTATTGCATTTGTCATTATATAATTGGTTCATTTGACACATAAGCAGCAAGTGTACCTCACTCAAGCATGTAGTCTGCCATAAGCAAGTATTCAAGCAACACACTTTCTCCCACAAGAATAATTAAAATGTATTTCTAACCGTTGATGCTAATTAAAATAATTTTAACTAACTATAAATCTTATTCGTCTATTCTAAACTTGTATACTATACTTAGTAACAAAAACAAACAGAACCTTGTCATTTTTTTCTGATCCAGGACGAAAGGTCATGTGATATTAATTAAAATGGTGTACATCTGTGTTAGAGAAAGAGAGTGAGTGAATGAGCAAGTGAGAGAGAAATCTAATAGTAGCAAATGATTAAGGATAAACTAGATTTCTCGTCTAGCTGAAGTTGGGTATACAAGATATCTCTAAAAAAATTATGTACTTCTCTTTTTGGTGCTTTGTGTCATAGGCGAATTTAAGGTGAGATTGACACATTCAATTGAATTAGCATTTTCTGTTCAAACTTCCATTACTTACATTTTTAGTTATAAGAGCAAAAAATGTATACATAAGATTATGCTCATCCTGAAGTAAAAACTGACTACAAATCTGGGATTCGCCTCTTTTAAATAGTTAGATAGGTTATGAGAGTGAGAAGATCACTAACCTTGAAGCTATTCTCTGAATGTTGGCTTCTTTTTCAGGCAGATATATGGAGCTTCCCGGTTCAACTGATAAGAGCATCCCCTCTCCGATTGGGACTTAAATGAATTCAGTAAGAGACTGGACCATAAATAAGACAGCATGTCAATGACAAAATATGTGATAGTAACTAAGCGCTTTCGAAAAATTAATGAATGCCCTTACAATATGATAGTGTCGCCCATCAGTATTCTCTCTCTCACCCACACACATCATATGGCCAAATTAATATATCAGGGTAATATCGAGGCTGTGTTTGAGCAGGTGGGTTTTTGGGTAAGTTTAACTAATACTAGGAGTACTAATTAAAGATCTTTTGGTTTGATAAAATCTTTAACTATTTATATATCCTTGATATATCTTTTTAATGTCTGAATATCTTTTGCAAAATATTACTCATAACTCTCTCTGAATTCATTTAGTTATTTGTCCTTTTTCATATAAAAATGTCTTTTCTATTTAATTTTTTTTAATAGATAATTTAAACAAAATTTAAGATATGTTGTCAAAAAAAATACTTATCAACATGTTTTCGCCTAACATAATCACTACTTATTAGGAGTTGTATTGGATAAAAATTTATCGAGGTCTCGAGCAGGGGCCCGAGACCTAATATGGGTCTGCCTTACGAAGCGAGTCCACGTAGGGAAGCGACACGAATCGCCACCTTAGAAAACCACCTCGGGGAATGAGGAAAACTAGGTTCGAAGCATCAAGCTCGGAAAGAGCATCACAACAACGTGATCCCCGAGCGAGCACAATAGCTCGCCGAACAAAGCCTAATCTTTGCAACTGTCGACCGTTGCTTTGGCATTTAAGGAGAAGATCATGAGCTGACCATGATCGAATATGGAGTAATGGCCATAAATACATAATTATTATAGCTATAACGTTATTATTTTCCGTGATTATAAATAGGACTCATTTGTAATCAAATAGGACATCCAGAAATACAGTATTCAACTCATACTTTTAAGCTCTGTCTCGATTATTTTCCTTCCTTGTTTATCTTTTAAATCATTAGTCTCGTTTAAATCTGATCTTAGCTTGAATACGACTTTGATACAAGCAAATTACAAATCAAACCCAAAACAAATTCGATTTGTTGTCCTATCCCGATTAATGCTAACACCAAATTGGTGTCGTCTGTGGGGACTTGGTAATAACATTTGTTCCAAAGTCTGCAGTTTCAGTTTTTACTAAAAATGAAAAATGTTCGATATCGTCAATGATAATATGTCTATTGAAGTACCAGATCAAACAGCAGGAGCTACTGAAACCAACGGGAGGGGTTCCAACACTCCCAACAGACTCGACACCGCATGTTAGCCCCCATTCCAACAAATTATTCCGCCCCATTGGTAGGATTAACGCCACCAAATGGAACCACTCACCCGATCGGCCCAACACCTCCCGTAGGAGCAGTTTTAGTCGATCCAACCTCCTCAAGTTCTGGTGACCCATTTCAAAAATTCATGGTGAATTCGTTGCAACAAATTCGAGAACAAGAGCCCGCTCAAGCAGCCGCGTAGGCTCAATTTAATTAACAATTTCATGGCTCCTTGCAGGCTCTCACTGGGAATGGAAGAGTCCCTCCCAACCTCGGCGATACTCCTTTCGTGATGTTTAATGGACGAAACCGCAACACTATCCCCATCGGGACCAACATGAGAAGTCTCTCAAATAGGATCACGTCTGGGGGCTCGGGGACTATAGTCCCTGCAATGCCTCAAATAAGTGTCGCGTCCGACTTTGAGAAATGAAAGAAGGAATTCAAAGCCAGCATGGAAAAACGGCTCGAAAATATGCTAGGGGTTCCAAAACCTCAACGGGCACTGGACATCGAGAAATGTCGTCAGCTACCCTTCAAGCCTAAAGCTGCTCCAGCACCCGTCCCAAAACATTTCAAATTATAAATTTTGAAGAAATACGACGGGACAACAGTTCCAGTCGACCATATAGCTGAATATATGGCCATGGTTACAAGTAATGATATAACCCCAATTGAAAAGGAATCCATGTTCTTGAAGAAATTTGCCGACACCTTGGAAAAATGAGAGTTGCGTTGGTACAACCTCCTTCCTTCCGAGTCCACTTCTAGCTTCGACAAATTGGCAGATATGTTCATTAAGGCTCACATTGGAGCCCAGAAAATCCTCAAGAGAAAAGAATATATCTTCGACGTAAAGCAAGGATACCTCGAGCCAATCAAGGACTTCCTTAAATGCTTTCAGGCGAGAGAATGGATCTACCAAAAATGGATGACAATTTGGCAGTCATGGCCTTGGAAAAGAATCTCAATATGGGTAATTCAGAGGTTGTGGCTAAATTAAAGAAAGAGCTTCTGCAATTGAAAGCTCGAACTTGGGATAAATTGCATGATCGGGCCACGACAAAATTCAGGCTTGAAGAAGCAGAGTCGAGAAGGACAGGATGGGGCCATCCTACCGAGGTTGATCTAAGTCCTCTCGACGCGCCGATGCGCCACAAGGGAACTCAAAAAATCGATACGAACCATAACACGGGGCTCAAAAAGCAACACGTAAGTCAACGCCTATGAGAAACCAACACATGAGCCAGCGGCTCGGAGGAAAATCTGGATCATCCTCCAATCAAACGTCCTCGGGCCCGTCTTTGGTGTCCAAGGAGTAAGATTTGCCTTGAATTTCTGAGTATCTACTTCCGACCATGTAAATGCGATCAAAGGGATGACTGATCAAGGTGTGAGACTACCCAAAGACATGAGAACAACTCCGAGCAAAGAGACCAAACTCAACATTGCAAATTTTACATAGATTATGGGCACGCAACTGAGGATTGTAAAGCATTGCGTCTCGAGTTGGCCCATCTACTCAAGAAGGGAGTGCTAGCTGAATATCTGACTGACAAGGGAAAGCACAGCTACCCGAAGAATAAAAGAGATGAGAAACCACCTCGAACACAATCACTGAAGAGGGTAGTTAATGTCATCACTGGGGGCTCAGAAGTAAATGGGATAAACTTTGCCGCTGCAAAGAAAGTTGCAAAATCATCGGGTACCGCAAAGAAGAGAGCAAGAGTTGGTGGATCAGGTAAAGAGATGGTGTTCAGCAAAGAAGATTGCAGTGGAATGATGTTTCCCCATCATGATGCGCTAGTGATCACGCTCAGGATCAATGACTACGATGTCAAACTAGCTCTAGTTGATCCTGGCAGCTCGGTAAACATCATCAACTATGGATTAATCAAGAAGATGTGGTTAAAGGACCTAGTCGTCCCAAAGGCAACCATATTAACAAGGTTCAATAATTCCACTGAAAAGACTTTGGGAAAAATAACCCTCACAACAACTGCAAAGGGGGTAAACAAGCAAACCACCTTTCAAGTGATGGCCGAGGACATGGCTTACAACGTCATTCTTGGAAAGCCTTGGATCCACGAAATGAAAGTCGTGCCATGTACCCTGCATCAAGTGATCAAGTTTCTAACTCCGTGGGGACTAAGAGCCATCCGAGGAGAGCAAAGAATGGCGCGAGAATGTTATTCGATTGCAACGAAGAGTACAGTTGCCCCAATCGGGCCAAGAAAATTATGATAAACGAAGACTCGACAACTGGGGACTTCACCAGGCAAAATAATCGGGAAATGAGATGGTTGTGAAGGGTTTTCAAGTGTAGAAAAACCAATTCCAGTAGAGGTTCCACCAGCAGTCCTCTGTCATGATTAAAAAAATAGTTAAATAATCAGTTAGTTATATAAATTACTTAATTAGATGATAGACCTTACCAGTTGTAGACATCTTTTCTTGTTGTATCAAGTCACCTTGCAATGAGAGCATGTTATTGGTGTTCCTTTTCTTGATCTCTTCCCAAATTTCTTCTATGGCTTATCTGGTGCCTTTCATCTACTCTTTTTTGGTCTTCCTGGCATTCTAGTCACTACAGGTGGCTCAATAGAAGGATTTGTAGAGGCAGGCCACATCTTCAAATTAGTTATAATTTGAATGAAGTTAGTGAACCCCATCAGGTAAGTGTCCTTCCAATACCAATATTCAACAAACTCTTTTGGATCTAAATCTCTGCTATGCATTGCACTTATTGCATGCACACATGGTATAACCTTCAGTTCCAATGATCTACAAGTATATGTTCTCTTCCTTTATGCAGACCTCATGTTGATATGGGTCATCTAACACCTCACGAAAATCTTGTGCCATAAGTGATATATCATCTGGCCATTTTGCAGCAAACTTTCTCATCTTTTGCATTCTGTCCATCATTTTATGCCTGATTTCATCCAACATGGTAATAATGGTTTTGTACCTAGCTTCTATTGAATATCTCACACATGTTGTTCGCTACAACATCACATTTGCTATGTTCCCTTAAGTAAGCCTTAACCCAATACTCCTTATTGTAGCACAATAGAGCTTCACAAATTTCATCCCCTAACTTATCTAGTTCATCCATCTGGTCACTGGATCCCACCTTAAAAGATGCTCTTGCACACCTCCAAAACTGCCTTCTTATTTCCTCACCCCTCTAAAATTATTTCTAGTTACTCCATATATGACTAGCACACATCCTGTGCTCAGCATTTAGAAGTAATAGTCTCACAGCTTCTACAAGTCCTTGCAGCTCATCAAAAAATATACAAATCAAAGACAGAAAAAAAAGGTAGCTAAAAAGAAAGAAACAAAATAATTATAGAAGAGCACATCTTTCTGCATATCAAACATTATTGTGAGCCTTTCTTCAATTTGTGTCAGATTCAAGTTATGCATAAGACACCTAAGGAACCAAGACCAAGTGTTTTTGGTTTCTTTGTCAACCACATCCCATGCAACATGGTATATTTGGTTATTTCCATCCTTGGAAATAAAAAATAATATCTCCCCTTTACATACTCCTTTTAAAAAGGTATCATCAGAACTAATTATATTTCTGCACCCCTCCAGCCAGCCTGTTTTCAATGCATGTAAGCATACATAAATGCCAGTAAATACCTCCTTACCAGGCTGTGTCTCTTTTGAAGTTTTGATAACAACTGTGCTGCCAGGATTGGTCCTTCTTATCATGTCTGCATAGTCATACAACCTTCTAAACTCCTCCTGGTAATCTCCCACGTGCTCTTTCATTAGCTCTAGCACAAGCAGATTTGTTCACATACACATTGTATTTTTCTTAAGCAGTGCCTAAATCTCTCTAAGCTTAATCTGTGACAGTTTAATAATCAAGTCGTTGTATTTATTTGCAATCCAAGCAGCAATGCAGGACTTATTTTTGGTTAACCTGCTGCATGAATGAACATTGTAGTAGGTCTTTACAATGAAATTACCAGTACTCCCCTCTGTACTACCAAGGATATGTCATGTACACTTTTCCCTCATGCACTTAGCCCTTACCTTATTCCTCTCATTAGGCCTCAACCTCATATGCACACCTTTCTGGATTGCATAAGTATGCACAACATCTCCGAACTGAATTGCATTCACAAAAATCATGTCAAGCTGGAATAATACTTTCTTGGCTTTTGGATCAAAGTACCATTTGCTGCTGTGCTTTCTAGGTTTAACAAAAACACTCTCATCATCACCAACCAATTCATCCTCATCACTTACCTCACTACCTTGATCTGAACTATCAAAGTATGGTTCATCCCCTCCAAGTTTTCCCTCATACCTCATCTTCTTGTCTTTGTACATATTTTCAAACCCATTATCATCTATACCCACATGCCCTGAAGGTATCTCATCTAAGTTATCTAGTCCAGCCTTCTTCTTGTTGATTTTATCTTTTATTTTAGCCTTTTTGCTGCAGTAAACTCCTCTTCTAAATCAGTTTCATCATCAAAAACATTCTCATCACTACCATACTTTGATTCATCACTAGACTCTTCAATATAATCTAGATCTTCAGAATCAGATATTTGAAGATAGTAGGATGACAAGTTTTCTCCCCCACCTAAACTAGTAGGTTAAGAACGATGCTTACCTTTATCCCTTACCCTTTCTGTTTCACTAGTATTTAAATCAGTAGGCAAATCTGTTGCCCTAACATTAAACCCACTAGGCTCCACAGTAGGCTCTACATTAGTTGGTTCAGTAGGGCCCTCAATAAGGCCAATTGTGGGCCCAATAGGAGGAGCCTCAACTGTATGGACCAAATAGACATCCACATGGTTTTTATGCTTTAAGTAGGGAACAAAAATCCAAAATGTCTTCATCAGTACTTAACAAGTGATAAAAACCTTTTTTTGTTAAATTTACAAGCAATTTTCTACTTTCAAGTACCTAGGTCATTATCCCACTTATTGAACTAGATTATGTGCATTTCATCTACATCGACAGTGAGTATTTGAGGCAAAGTTATTGCATTTGCATACCTTAATATAGGGTCAGAGGCAAAAATACTATGATGGTGTAATTGCAAGTATACCCAAATTGCAGCCATATCAGTCAATTACGACCTACAAAGACAGTTAAGCAATATAATAATCAGTTAATCTATATTAAAAATAGTTAATCAGTATAATATTGACTTAATTAACATAATAAATCAGAATCTGTCATTTTCTCCAAAAATCCCTAATTCCCATAAAACCCTAATTTTTATCACTATCTATCAAAAAATCGACACTCACTATAGGAGTTGGTCCCAACATTCAAAATTGGTCTATTTGGATTTATAAAAAACCCTAAAAATTTCTGAAAAATATCGACATAGCCACTACATGCAATACACAATAAACTAACTTACGTCTTACCTTATAATCAACGAATATGCTGACAAATTCCTCTTCAAGTTAAGAAAACAACAGAGACAACGAGATTGAAATTTACGGGTTCAATTAATCAAAATTTACGGGTACAATGATGATTTTTAGGGTGAGAACTCAAACGGGTACAACAACTTATCAACAGGGCTTTCTTTAATTTTAGGAGTTAAATGGATATAGGCGATGACTTGGAAGAGGAAGAGATAGAGGCGACGATTTGTATGAAAAAGAGAAAGAGTCGAGGTAGGATTTTTTATTTAGGAAATAGTTTGGTTTTTGATTTAGGAAATGATTTAGGATGAAGAATTATTGAGGCTGAAAATATTATCTGACGTAGTATACACGCGGTAACATATGTGGCGAGAGTGATATACACGCTCTAAGTACAAACGGGGTGTTTAAAAGTATGGTTTGGGTTAAGTTGAAGTGTCTATGTGAAACTTTATATAGTATAGGGGTCGGGAATAGAAAAAATGACAAGATGAAGTGTCAATTTGCCTATTCTGCCTATTTGTAAATTTAATTCTAATTTATTACATTTGTCATTATATAATTGGTTCATTTGACACATAAGCAGCAAGTGTACCTCACTCAAGTATGTAGTCTGCCATAACCAAGTGTTCAAGCAACACACTTTCTCCCACAAGAATAATTAAAATATCTTTCTAACCGTTGATGCTAATTTAAATAATTTTAACTAACTATTAATCTTATTCGTCTATTCTAAACTTGTATACTATACTTAGTAACAAAAACAAACAGAACCTTGTCATTTTTTTCTGATCCAGGACGAAAGGTCATGTGACATTAATTAAGAAGGTGTACATCTGTGTTAGAGAAAGAGAGTGAGTGAATGAGCAAGTGAGAGAGAAATCTAATAGTAGCAAAAGATTAAGGATATACTAGATTTCTCGTCTAGCTGAAGTTGGGTATACAAGATATCTCTAAAAAAATTATGTACTTCTCTTTTTGATGCTTTGTATCATAGGCGAATTTAAGGTGAGATTGACACATTCAATTGAATTAGCATTTTCTGTTCAAACTTCCATTACTTACATTATTAGTTATAAGAGCAAAAAATGTATACATAAGATTATGCTCATCCTGAAGTAAAAACTGACTACAAATCTGGGATTCGCCTCTTTTAAATAGTTAGATAGTTGATGAGAGTGAGAAGATCACTAACCTTGAAGCTATTCTCTTCATGTTGGCTTCTTTTTCACGCAGATATATAGAGCTTCCCGATACAATTGATAAGAGGATCCCCTCTCCGATTGGGACTTAAATGAATTCAGTAAGAGGTTAGACTATAAATAAGACGCTGTCAACGACAAAATATGTGATAATAACTAAGCGCTTTCGAAAAATTAATGAATGCCCTTACAATATGATAGTGTCGCCCATCAGTATTCTCTCTCTCACACACGCACATCATATGGCCAAATTAATATATCAGGGTAATATCGAGGGTGTGTTTGAGCAGGTGGGTTTCTGGGTAAGTTTAACTAATACTAGGAGTACTAATTAAAACCCTTTTGGTTTAATAAAATCTTTAACTATTTATATATCATTGATATATCTTTCTAATGTCGGAATATCCTTTGCAAAATATTACTCATAACTCTCTCTAAATTCATTTCGTTATTTGTCCTTTTTCATATAAAAATATCTTTTCTATTTAACTTTTTTTTAACAAGTAATTTAAATAAAATTTAAGTTATGTTGTCAAAACAAGTGCTTATCAACATGTTTTCGTGTAACACAATCACTAGTCATTAGGAGTTGTATTGGATGAAAAATCACCGAGTTCTGTCTTACAAAGCGAGTCCACGAAGGGAAGCGACACGACTCGCCACCACGGAAAACCACCTCGGGGAATGAGGAAAACTAGGTTTGAAGCATCAAGCTTGGAAAGACCATCACAACAACGTGATCCCCGAGCGAGCAAAATATCTCGTCGAACAAAGCCTGATCTTTGTAACTGTCAACCGTTGCTTTGGCATTTAAGGAGAAGATCATGAGCTGACCACGATCGAATATGGAGAGATGGCGATAAAGCCATAATTATTATAGATATAACGTTATTATTTTCCTTGATTATAATTATAAATATGACTCATTTGTAATCAAATAGGACATCCAGAATACAGTATTCAACTCATACTTTTAAGCTTTGTCTCGATTATTTTCCTTTCTCGTTTATCTTTTAAAGTATTAGTCTCGTTTAAATCTGATCTAAGCTCAAATACGACTTTGATACAAGCAAATTACCAATTAAACCCAAAACAAATTTGATGTGTTGCCCTATCCCGATTTAGGCTAACACAAATTGGCGCCGTCTGTGGGGACTTGGTAATAACGTTTGTTCCAAAGTTTGAAGTTTTATTTTCCACTAAAAATGAAAAATGTTCGATGTGGTCAATGATAATATGTCTATCCAAGTACTAGATCAAACAGCATGAGCTACCGAAACCAATGGGGGGTCCCGACACTCCTAACTGACTCGACACCGCCTGTTAGCCCCATTCCAACAAATAATTTTCCCCATTGGTAAGATTAACTCCACCAAACGGATCCACTCCCCCGATCGGCCCAACACCTCCCGTAGAAGCAGTTTTAGCCGATCCAACCTCATCAAGTTCTGTTGACCCATTTCAACAATTCATGGTGAACTCGTTGCAACAAATACGAGAACAAGCTGTCGCACATGCTCAATTTAATGAACAATTTTGTGGCTCCTTGCAAGCTCTCACTGGGAATGGAAGAGTCCCTCCCAGCATTGGCGATACTCCCTTCTTGATTTTTAATGGAGAAAACCGCAACATTATCCCCATCGGCACCAACATGAAAGGTCTGTCAAATGAGATCACGTCTGGGGGCTCGGGGACTACGGTCCCTGCAATTCCTCAAACAAGTGTCGCATCCGACTTTGAGAAATGGAAGAAGGAATTCGAAGCCAGCATGGAAAAACGGCTCGAAAATGTGCCAGGTGTTCGAAAACCTCAACGGGCGCAAGACATCGAGAAATGTCGCCAGCTACCCTTCAAGCCTGAAGCTGCTCCAGCACCCATCCCAAAATATTTCAAATTATAAATTTTGAAGAAATACGATGGGACAACAGATCCATTCGACCATATAACTGATTATATGGCCATGGTTAAAAGTAATGATTTAACCCCAATTGAAAAGGAATCCATGTTCTTGAAGAAATTTGCCGACACCTTGGAAAAAGGAGCGTTGCGTTGGTACAACCTCCTTCCTTCCGAGTCCATTTCCAGCTTCGACGAATTAGCAGATATGTTCATTAAGGCTCACACTAGGGCCAAGAAAATCTTCAAGAGAAAGGAAGATATCTTCAACATAAAGCAAGGATACCTCGAGCCAATCAAGGACTTCCTTGAATTCAGGCCGAGAGAATGGATCTGCCAAAAATGGATGACAGTTTGGCAGTCATGGCCTTTGGAAAGAATCTCAATGTGGGTAATTCAGAGGTCGTGGCTGAATTAAAGAAAGAGCTCCAGCAATGGCAAGCTCGAACTTGGGATGAATTGCATGATCGGACCACGACAAAAATCAGATTTGAAGAAGCAGAGTGGAGAAGGTCAGGATGGAGCCATTCCTACCGAGGTCGATATAAGTCCTCTCGACGCTCCGATGCGCCATGAAGGAACTCAAAAAATTAATACGAACCATGCCAGGGGGCTCAAAAGCAACACGTAAGTCAACGCCTCTGGGGGCACCAACACATGAGCCAGCGGCTCGGAGGAAAATCTGGATCATCCTCAAATCAAAAGTCCTCGGGCCCATCTTTGGTGTCCAAGGAGAAAGATTTGCCTTGAATTTCTGAGTACAATTTTAACATATCTACCTCCGAGCTGGTAAATGCGATCAAAGGAATGACTGATTAAGGTGTAAGATTACCTAAAGACATGAGAATGCCCTCGAGCAAAATAGACCAAACTCAACATTGCGAATTTCACATGGATTATGGGCACGTACCTAAGGATTGTAAAGCATTGCATCTCGAGGTGGCCCATCTACTCAAGAAGGGAGTGCTAGCTGAATATCTGACTGACAAGGGAAAGCACAACTACTCGAAGAATAAAAGAGAGGAGCAACCACCTCGAACACAATCACCGAAGAGGGTAGTGAATGTCATCACTAGGGGCTCGGAGGTAAATGGGATAAACTCTGCCGCTGCAAAGAATATTGCAAAATCATCAAGTACCGTAGAGAAGAGAGCAAGATTTGGTGGATCAGGTAAAGAGATGGTGTTCGGCAAAGAAGATTGCGGTGGAATGATGTTTCCCCATCATGACACGCTAGTGATCACGCTTAGGATCAATGACTGCGATGTCAAACGAGCTCTAGTTGATCCTGGCAGCTCGGTAAATATCATCAACTATGGAGCAATCAAGAAGATGTGGTTGAAGGACCTAGTCATCCCAAAGGCAACCATATTAACAGGCTTCAACAATTCCAGTGAAAAGACTTTGGGAGAAATAACCCTCACAACAACTGCAGAGGGGGTAAACAAGCAAATCACCTTTCAAGTGATGGCCGAGGACATGGCTTACAACGTCATTCTTGGAAAACCTTGGATCCACGAAATGGAACCCGTGCCATAGACCCTGCATCAAGTGATCAAGTTTCAAACTCCGTGGGGACTAAGAGCCATCCGAGGAGAGCAACGAATTGCACGAGAATGTTATTCAACTGCTATGAAGAGTACAGTCGCCCGGATCGGGCCAAGAAAAAGATGATAAACAGAGACTCGACAACCGGGGACTTCACCCGGAAAAATCCTCGAGAAACGAGCGATCACCAGGCACTTATTGCAATAAAGGCACGTAGATGTATCTGATCAATGAAATAAACTTTGATTCAATATCTCTTTATTGTCATTCGATATGCATAGACAATCATAAGTTAAGCCTACGGCTTGAGGGCGAGACGCCGTCTAAGCTAACTCGAAACAATAAAAAGTACAAAAAGCCTTGCAAGCAAATTCAATATTTTCACAAAGAGAATTTCCATTAATAAAAAGGCTCAAAGGCCAGATCATTTACAAAACAAGCGGCCCGAAGGCCTTAACTAAATGTTGACAAAAAGAAATAAAAGCAATACTCTAAGCCTCCGCTTCGGAGCCATCACCCCCTTGTCTGAGCTCTTGCTGCTCGAAGGAAGATTTTCCATCAGCTTTTGGGCCACGGCAGCACCGCGTTCGGCCTTAGCGATCTCGGCATTAAGGTCAACCCTGCTACGACACTCCTTCAGAGTCTTTAGCCTCGTTTGAATGACGGCCAAGTTCTTGTCAACTTTGGCTCGAGTCCTCCTCATCCCACGCCTCGAGGAGAAACAGTCGACTTTGCTCCTCAAAATTTTAACCTCACCCTCGAGCCGTTCTATCTCCTTCGCTAGCTTTTCCTTCTCCCCAGCCATCTCATTCATCTTGAGCATTTTCTGCTTCAAGTCAGCATGAAATTTCTTGGCACACTCATTGATAACTGATTAGGTCTCGGCTCTAACTCTCTTTAGCTCGGCATCATAAAGCTCCTTCAACTTCCATCATCTTCTCAACGACAGCCTTGGCCTCAAGGGCTTAAACCATCTCGAGGTCGGACTTGTTGGCAGCATTTTTGACTTGATCCAGCTCAGCCTCGCGCTCAGCAACTCCTTCTCAAGACCCCTCATTTGAGCCTCGAGACCTGCTCTCTCTTGCCTCCATCCAGCATTCATTTGCCTAAGATTTTCATCTCGACGACATTCGATCTCGGCAGCCCTAATGGAATTGATATAGCACTATAAAAAGAAAATCTGAAGAATCATGAAAGGAAACAAATGCAAGGCTGAAAAGGAAAGGCTAAAGAGAACGTACATGAATGGCATGCTGAGCAGAATCAGCCATCAAATCAGAAATATGGGACTCCCCAAGGCGATCACGTTCCTTGGGACCCAAGAGTCCCCGAAGACTAATTAGGACCTGGATATCGCCATCCAGGAGACAAAGCTCAGAAGGAATATCGATATAACAAAATTGTCTCCAAGAAGATGCATCGGGAGCAGGCTCGGAAGCAGCTTGAGGAGTCTTGTATCCCACTCGAGATGGCCAAGCGTCATCCATTTCTATCGCCGCTGCAGATGAGGGCTGAACTTTCCCCTGTCTTTATCAGCAACCTGAACTAGTTCAGCCTCATGAGTAGGGGGAACCATAACCTTTTCATGACCTTTCTTTACCCCATCGGCAGGAGTGAGCTCGGGGAAAGGGATAGGCTCTAATCTAGCCCGCTTTGCCTCCGGAGTTCTCCCCGAGGACACCTCCTTCTTTTTTCAACTGAAAGGAAAAAGAGAAAAAGTGATTGACGGAAAAATGAAACGAAAGATAAAGTCAAAAGGAAAAACACTCAACCTGTTTTAGCCCCGAGGTCCGATGACCCCTCAAGGATTGTCCTTTTCCTTTCCTTTCCTCCTCCTATCTTTTTTCTCCCTTCCCCTTCGAAAGGTTCCCAATCAAACCTTGAAGACTACTTAAAGCCTCTCCAGCCTGGCGGACGTCCTCCTTCTTATCTTTTTTCTCTTTATTCATTTTTTCTCCTTCGGCGCGGTAATCGCCCTCTTTGGGAGACCTACATC
Organism: Petunia axillaris subsp. axillaris; assembly: GCA_029990575.1. NCBI lineage: Eukaryota > Viridiplantae > Streptophyta > Magnoliopsida > Solanales > Solanaceae > Petunia > Petunia axillaris. The sequence continues at coordinate 14,688,731 of JARKNS010000006.1, forward strand.
AAAGAAAAAACAATGATACACTGAGACACGGTGCCCTGGGGAAATTAAGCAAGATAAAAGGCTGGTTAAAAGAATAACTCAACACGTCGTTTGCATGCCCATTGATTCCCATCCAAAGCAACCAAAACCATACATGATCTTTCTGGTCTAGGCTTGGCATTGATAATGGCCTAAACCCATTGAGTCAGATCCTTCGGACGGATAATTGGGACCACCTCGGCTTAAAAAAAAAAAGCAGGAACGAAGAGTTAAACAAGGAAAAATCAAATCAAGAATAAACAAGGAGAAAAACACTCATGTGCTCGGTTCCATCGCTCGGGGAAATCCGACTTCGAGGACAAAAGGTCAGGAGGCAGGAGGACGAAGCGCTCGTTCTATCCACGGTCCTCGAGGTCCTCACTCTTCGTGATCAGTGAGTACGAGCCTCGCCTGTTGAGCTGAACAACTTCATCCTTGTGAAGGGAGGGGTAGAAGAGGTACAAAAGATGACCAAGGGTGAAGGTGACCCCGACTAATCTACTCAGACTGATTTGGGCTATGCAAAAGTGGTAGGTACGGAAAAAAGTGTCCAATACCTCGGGGATAGGAAGAGAAAAACCTATCGTGAAGGGGTAAGTAAAAACGAAGGAATGCCCCTCGACCCTGTCACAGACTCAGCTCTCGGGGGCGGGGATACCAACCTTAGACTCGGAGCCCCAATTACAATCAGAACAAACTAAATGTATGTTCTCCTGAGTAATTAGACTCGGCGTATCCTTTATGGGGATATTCCTTTTCCTCCTGACCTCCGACTCAGTCTGAAGCTGCATAATGAAATCCTTCGAAAGGTCAATTTTTGAAGGAATAACGTGGTGGTGTTTAAGTTCGAGGTCGTCTGAGAGAGGTCCATCATCACCAGCATCTCTCATGGTGACATCCTCATCGTCCACCATAACTGCCTCGGCGGTTTCCGCTATGGCTGGACCCTGCTCTTGGTTTAAGCCAATTGGGCGAGGAAGATCCTCCATGTTAAAGTCAGGAAGAATAATTACATTCAATGGTTCAGGAACATTAACTAGTTCACCACCAACAATAATGGTATCAACAAAAGAGGGTGAAGAACTTGGTGAATTCTGTTGAGATATTCTCTTAAAATTCTCTGAGTTACGAAGAAGATTCAAGGATTTGTTACTGTTAAAAGCAAGAAGATGTGTGAAGAAGAAGAAGAGGCGTAACTATATATAGGCTAATGCATCATGATTACAATTGCATTAGGAAGGCAAAACAGGAAATTGCGCCTAATCAGTGGTCTCCACGCATGATTGATGGAAATATGGAGTGACAACTGCCGCTTTCGAATTTCACGGCGCAAAAACAGCCACATCGATCTCCTGCCTAAAATTCATTCTACTCCTCGACAGATTTGGCAACCACTCAAGGAGTGGAGGGACTATCTGTATTGGATAAAAAATTATCGAGGTCTCGAGCAGGGGCCCGAGACCTAATATGGGCCTGCCTTACGAAGCAAGTCCACAAAGGGAAGCGACACGACTCGCCACCTCGAAAACCCACCTCGGAGAATGAGGAAAACTAGGTTCAAAGCATCAAGCTCAGAAAGACCATCACAGCAACGTGATCCCCGAGCGAGCACAATATCTCGCCGAACAAAGCCTAATCTTTGTAACTGTCAACCGTTGCTTTGGCATTTAAGGAGAAGATCATGAGCTGACCACGATCGAATATGGAGTAATGGCCATAAAGCCATAATTATTATAGCTATAATGTTATTATTTTCTTTGATTATAAATTTGACTCATTTGTAATCAAACAGGACATCCATAAATACAGTATTCAACTCATACTTTTAAGCCTTGTCTCGATTATTTTCCTGCCCCGTTTATCTTTTAAAGCATTAGTCTCGTTTAAATCTGATCTTAGCTCGAATACGACTTTGATACAAGCAAATTACAAATTAAACCCAAAACAAATTTGATTTGTTGTCCTATCCCAATTTAGGCCAACACAGGAGTACACACTAGTTTCAGCACTTTTACCCAAACACGTAACTGTTTGTTCATATAATCAGATTTAACGTCTAAGTGCCAACACTTATAAGTTGGTCAAACTAATTATAATCACGTTGTACCAAGGATGTACCTAGGGCTTCTTAAGGGGTATCAATTGATACTCCTTTGCTGAAAAATTATATGGTATATGTAGGTAAAAAATTATTTTTATACGGGTATATATTAGTTTTGAATCTCCTTAGCAACAAAAGATTCTCTAGCCTAGTGGTGAAGGGATATCAAACTTATGATTTACGTCCTTAGTTTGAATCTTGTACACAATATTTATATTTTTTGAGTCCCCTTGACAAAAATTCTGTGTCCCACTGTGTTGTAACTTATCTACACCAGAAGGCTTATAAGCTAAAATAACTTAAAAGCGATAACCACATTGGTTGCCACCAATTTTTTTGCTTATAAGCATTTTTTTACCAAATTTTTACTACTAATTTATCTCTAATATCTTTTCTAATTCTCAACATATTCTTTCCATAACAGAACTCGTACTCCTAACTCCCTATCCATTTCATTTCCATCTTTTGTTGTTTTGTGCATTATGTAAAAGATATTTTTAGTTTAATAATTTTTGTAAATAATTAAAGGGAATTTAAATCATTTAAACAACAAAAATTGCTTATTAGCACATTTAAGCACATTCAACTTTGAATTTCAACATATTCGAAAGAATGATCATGTAGCTGACGAACTTAAGGAATTGACAAATGCAAGTGTTCCTTGCAACCATTACATTATTGATGATGAAAAGTTGCATTCCGCATTTAAATATGACCAATTAAAGAGATAATAAGTGTCTGGATTCCTTTAGTAACTCTATAGAATGTTACTATACGACCTGATCAGACATGGGCATGTTTAAACTTTTAAACGTGGTGAAACCACCATCGACCACCAGGTTATGTCCACTAATGAATTTGGCATCATCACTAGCCAAATATAGAGCAGCATTGGCAACATCAATTGGCTCACAGTAAGCTCCTTTCAACTGACTTGCGCCATGTACCATTTTAACAAGATTTTCAGCTTCCACTCCTGGAAAATACACTTTCATTTCATCAATTGCAAATGGGGTTGGAAGTGCAAAGGGCGATATGCAATTGACTCTGATTCCATTCCTGCTTAGGTCTGCTGTTACGGATCTCATAACTCCAATCACACTTGATTTGGTTATTGAATATGCGGGCTGTGCTAGACCTCCCAACACCCCGGTGACACTACCAGTGCACAAAATGGAACCGCTTTGCCGTGGGATCATCACCCGAGCTGCGTGCTTGATACCTGCCACCACCCCTCGAACATTGACAGCCATGGCCCGGTCGAACACATCAAGGTCAAGGTCTACGATGCTCTGTGGAGTACGACATGGGATACCTATATATCCAGAGGGATTCAGAATTTAAAATTGAGTCTATGTTCTATACATGGACGTGTACAAATTATTTTCACATTTGAATTATTATAAGTAGTTTGTATGATAAAAATAAGGGATACGTAAGCTAGTCAAAATAGTAGTCCCTACATTTCATTTGTCTTAGTTTGAATTGAGAACAGAGTTTAAAGAATGCAAAATGAACTTTTAAATCTGGTTAAACCAGTAAAGATAAATCAGAAATAAGAAGAGTGTATATCATACCAAAAATACCCATTGAATCTTATATAAGTTTTATATGTAATGTGTTTATAGGGTCCGCGTTTCAAATCATGTGACATATGTCTGAATTGTTTAAATGTGCGAATTTGCCTCTAAATACCTGCATTGTTATACATTATGTCGAGCTGTCCATGGTTGGCAATGGCAAAATCCACAGCGTCGGATATGTCGGATTCCTTAGTGACATCACAGAGCACAAAGGTGGCGTTTGGTCCGAGCTCAAAGGCCGTTTCTCGGCCAAGTTGCTCTTGCACATCTGCTAATATCACCTTTGCTCCGTTGTTGATGAATACAGTAGCAGTTTCTTTTCCAATTCCACTTGCTGCCCCTGTGATCAGGGCCACTTTGCCTTCTAGCTTCCTTTAGATTCACAAAATTACCACTTTCAAACTTTGGATATATAATCAAATTTATACATTGAAAAAAGATTTGAGCACTTAAACAACGATTTTGTAAATATAGAACACTAGTGGCGTTTCGTCACAATCTTGTCCCCCATAATAAAAGTCTTATATTTATTAGCCTCGTCAGCAAAAATTCCTAACGATTGCCAGATCCTACTAACAGCAAAACCTGGTGACTGCCAAGCGTTTTCTCTTTGGCAACTTCTGGCGATCACCAAAAGTTTTTCCAGACAGTCCCAAAAATGTAAAGACTTTTATTACGAGACCAAAATTGCAACAGAAGCTCGAAGCTATCCATTTCATCCAAAAACTTGATCTAACACTTCCTGCGTCCCACTTTTAAGTGCCGGCTTAACCCAAGAAAGGTCTCCCAAATTAACTGTCAGCTTTAGAAAATCAGCTGATTTGCAGAAAACCGACACCATAAGCAATTGTTTGTCTTTTTGTCCGCGCTAACAGTAATTTCGGAAAAATGCACCCATTAAGTTTAATAAAAAAAATCTGGACGAAAACGACTCTGTTAAAATTTTGGATCGGGGCCAAGACTTGCCTTTATTCCTATCTGTGTTTCAACACTTATCCCTTCCGTGTTGGCAAAAGGCAATACTTGCCAGCACTTGGTCATAAGTCTTGGCAAGTGTCTTTGACCCATTTCTATTTGCCAACACTTGCCCTTCAAGTGTTCGCAAAAAGCAACACTTGCCGCACTTGGTCGTAAGTCGCCAAGAGTTGCCCCTTCCAATCTTTTCCTGCATTCTCGCCATATAACATGAAGTATCAGCAAAACAGCACTTGTCCTTGAATCTTTGATCCCGTGCCAATACTTATAAATTTTTACCTTGAAATCTTGAATCCGTGTCAAATAAAAGTATTTTACTATAACATTGGTTAACACAGGCAATTTTGCAAAACCACTCTTATGGAGGGCGCGGAGTGAAATTTTTTGTAGAAAATCAAGAGAGAATTATTAGTACTTTTTGTAATGTTACCCTTACTATCAAAGTGTCAAAAGCGATTAGTACTAAACACTTTTCAATTTAGTAATTACTTTTTCCCAGTCTTGCTTTTGCTATATATCAAAGATGTCAAAAGCGATTAGTAGCCCACTTTTCAATTTTCGAATTTAACAGTCAAAAATAAATAAAAATAATTTAATAAATTAATTAAAACTTGTTTTTGCACTTACTATATTTCTCAGATTTCTGAAGCACTGGAAGAGCATAGAGTCATGCCAATTTACGAGCATCTCGATGAATCTTGTCTTGAATTATATGCATGACAAGAATATCGTGCTTTGGACCGTTATATAGTACTAGTATTAAATTATCTCCTTATATTTACAGCAAAAATTTGTAAGATGCAAAAACTAACTACTCACACTTCGTCTATAGTTAAACATTGTATACTGGGTTAAACAACACAACCTCACATGCAACGCTGTCTACTTCCGAATAAAATAATTTTCTTCCTCTTTCTTTTTCTTGTTAAAATCTAAGTCGTCACGTTGCATGTGGCCAATTAACAAAGAACTTTGTCATCTTTTCCTGGTCTAAGAAAGAGTGTTGTGGCTTAATTAAAGTATACTCCTCCGAGTCCACTTTATTTAATGTTTTTCACTTTTTAACTAATTTTTGGATTCAAATTCAACTAAATTTAATCAATATTTTAAAATTATAATTTAGATATTAAAAAATTACACGAAAAGTACTACAAGTTGCAATTCTTGTCATATTAATATGGTGAAGAAATATATCTCAAAATATTGGTCAAAGTTTACATTATTTGACTTTTAAAAAAGGAAAGTGATCAAATAAAATAGACCGGAGAGAGTACTGAAGTTCTGAATATGGCAGTGTCGTGTGTGAGAGAGAGACCTTTATTTCTGAGTGAGAAGAGAACTTATTGAAGGTTGTAAGCAGCAAGAAACTACAAATGATGGCCTTCATAAATTTTTTATACATAAAGATTCATTATAATGTATTTTCAAAATATTTTAAAACTTTTTATTAGTTTGTTCTTTGACAACTACTATAACATTTAAATGAGCTATTACTATTTTGGAATAGAACTAGTGAGCTAAGCCCACTAAAATTGAGCGCACTCCATAATCCAAAATTGATCATCAACCTATGATTCATAATACTAATTCTTTTTACAGCTAAGTATTTTTTTATTGTATTATTTATTAGAAAAAGCACTATGAAATTGTTGCTCACAAATAAATACAGGAAAAGCTACACAATTTGAGTAAATAAAAAAAATCAAGAAAATCAAGATAAAAAGTACTGACTTTATATGGTTTGATTTAATTTATTAATTTTAAAAAATGATATAATTAGTTTGGTTGATCAACCAAAAAACCGAACGTCCTATGATGGCATCTACCTGGAGTTAAGTTACAAAGCAAATAATGAGATGTAAAGATAAGGTAGTACGAGCACAAGAAACAAAAGGAATGCGTCATTGGCAGCACCAGCTGGATTCATGTAATCCTAATCCATTTAAACACTACGAATAATTCATCATCTTACTGAATTTGGACCGTATACGCTACCAATAATTCATAATTACTATATTCGGACCACACGGATGACCAGTCTTTGGGAAAAAGTTTTGACCATTTCAAACTTCAAGAACAGAGAAGAGATAGAAAATTTAGTACTCCTAAAACATCTACCTGAATTTGGTTGTGCTGATTTCAGAGGTGGATTACGGTCGAATTCTACGGACTTAACTGAATCAATGCTTTCCGTTAAACAATTTATACACATACAAAAAGAAATATAAAATATATACACATAGTAGGATTAATCTCATTCATTCCGAAGTTACGGACTATAAATCTTGGATTCGCCACTACTAAATTGTTAGAAAGACTGATGAGTGAAGATCTTACCTTGAGGCTATGCTCTGCATGTTGACTTCTTCTTCTTCTTCTTCTTTTTCAGGCAAATTATATGGAGTTTTCAGAGACAAACTGATTAGAAGAGTCCCTCTCACTCTCTCAGGCCAATTGGGATTTGATTTGGATGAATTTAATGAGCAAGGTGTACTTTAAATAAGACATCATGTCAACAAACGCAGGCTGAGAGCTAAATGCTTCCAACAAATTTGACTGAATTGATTACCTTATAATATGAGGGGGTCGGCCATCACTATATATTCTCTCTCTTATCATAAGGCCTAAATTATATAGTAAAAAATATGATATTCAATCAAACAATTTAATCTAAGCGAGTTCGCTTACTCAAGATTAAATAAATATAGTACATGTATAGGAGTAGGCAAGATATACATACATCTTATATTTACTAGTGTTTGAACACTACTTACAAGTACAAATTGCGTGTTGCACGTCATGAATATCTAACTTTAAAATGATATAAATATCATTAAAACATGTGTATACGGTATCATTTGCATAAACATAACAAATGAACTGATAAGATATTGTTGGCTTCTAGACCAGCTAAAGCAAAAAGGAAAAGAAAATCTTAATAAACGGTTGCATGACATGATGAATTTATATGTTTCGAATCCTGAGAATTTTGGAGTCCTAATTGTTTCTTGTTTATTTATTTATTGACCTTTCAATTACTAACTCTTCAAATTCCAAAATTTGTAATCCGTATAGGAAGATGAAAGCAATACTAACTATATAGCAACTTATTTAATTTAACATACAAAACTTAAAGATAATATTTAGTTTTAGAGGCAAAAAATGGGAGTTTAATATTTTAGGGTATTTTCATCTTTCACTTTTTACTTTAAAAATTACCACTTTTATATTAGTATATAGATATAGATTAGTTCACTGCAAACATTGAGTTCTCACTAAATTTTATTATGATTGTTGATGGTAATCGTTCCTTTTTCTTTTTGGTTCTTTGTATTTTTAATGTTATATTTTATTTAGTTCATTATTTCCAGAGGGCTGCATCTGCAAATGGGGAAAGAAACAAGAACAATGGATATTGGTGAAATTTTAATATTACACCACGACGCAATTAAAGCCCAACAACTACGCTACGCTGATCATATTTGAATTTTCAAAATACGATACTACTAGCTAATACTTTAATAATGATCAGCCCTGCCTCTGTTTAAAAATGGAAGAATAAAATTGAAAAAACATGTCGCTCTATTCAATCAAATTTCATGTCTTTTTCCTCCCAAATCATGCTAGTCGAAATTGAACACCATGCTCCTTGGTCGAACTTTCAACTGGCCTCTACTTGTCTATTTTAGCTAATTCCTGATTGTCTTTCTTCTTGGGGGACTTAGTTTTTAATCTACTACGAATTGTAGTAGTTACCTTACCTTTTTGGCAAGTGATCCGTAAAATTACGTATGAGATTTTGTACGAATATTTTGTTCTATTCAAATTGTAAGTGGATTCATGATATTCTATCCTCCTTTCTTCTGGTGTAGCAATTGCTAGTTTTCGTTTCATGATCCGCTAGGTCAAAGTCTGAGTTACCTCATATTAGTAATGAGGAATCAAAATAAAGACGATCCATAGAGTATATACTCTTTTGCAGTGTTTGAGACTTAAATTTGGTAGTTAAGGTCATGCTGAGTTATTGGAAATCATCCGTAATTCATATTGAGAAAAATAGAATGAAATCATAAAATTCCAAGAGCTGGAGAATGAAAATAGGACCTTTCCTCTTGTCATGGTCTTGAGACTTGATGAACTCATCTATTTCACCGAAAGAGCTAGGTAGGTCCAATAACTTTTTGGACTTGCATTCAAAAGGCTGCTTACTTAGCTTTTCGTGAAGAATCTTAACATATTAGAATGGAGACAAAAGTTAATTGGTGTGCGCGCCATGATTTTGGTCTAATAGGATTAGCGCAATAGATGTGTGGATAAGGTGTATATTATGTGTTTGAATCCCTTAAGATTTTGGTCTAATAAGATAAGCGCATGCAACATAATGTGTGAGGACTAGTATATTACAAGTGAATCCCTTAAGCTTTATATTCAGATGAAATATTGGAGGAACAAACATAATATTTAATGAGTTTCAAATCGTGCTACACTTACTTTAGGAGATTTTTCCATTATCAAAAAATTGATTGAAATCTACATTATGCCCTTCTTTTCATCTTCTTTTCATTCATGAAATGCGAGTTGCCTTGTGACAGAGATGTGGCAACTCCACTCTTTTGCAGTAGCTGATCTAGATTGAATAGAAACCTAATTGACTTTAAACTGAAAGAGCAGGCTTGAAATGTATATAATCTATCTATATACTTTTTTTTTTCCGCATATATGAGTTTGATATCTTTTCTTATAAAAAATACTTTCATCCTCGAAATAGAATATGAGGTTGGGATTACATTGGGCGATGTTGAATGAATGTGTATGTCGGGACAAAGAAGTCTCACACCAAAGGAAAAGAAAGGCAAGATACCTAATATAAACTTGGGCAATCCTCCCCAGTGTTTGGCTTGGAGTTACGCATGAGAAGGTTTTGATAAAATGGTTCAATGAAGCCATTATCATACTGTTATTTATAGAGGAAAGAATACATAATTAAAGAGATAAGTACATCATCTATAGGATTAATGCAATTTCTATGACTATTATTTACAAGATAACTATGAGATATGGTAAATACATAATCAAGATTCTAATAGGACCCAAGCTCAAGAGTGTCCAATTGTGAATTTTATCCTGGGATTGAGTCAGGCACATGAAATGGTCCATGCCACACCCATGAAGGGTTTGGGCTCGGCGTGCTGGGAAAGGGCGAGGGTTGAATGAATGTATGGGTATTGGGACAAGGAAGTCACACACCGAAGGAAAAGAAGGGCAATATGCTTAATATAAGTTTGGGCAATCCTTTTTCATTTGAGCTAGTTTTTTGTGTGGAGTTAGGCCCAAGTTGAAGGGTGTCAAATTGTACTTAATTTGGTGATATGAATCTGTCAAACCGTACTTTATCGGGCGATATGCAATTCATTCGGATTTCATACTTGGATAGCTTCACTATCATAAATTTATATATGAAAAATCGAGATTGATGATATAACACATGATCTTCCAAAAGTTGAACAAGTTTTAGAAGCACATTCGATTAGTTCAATGTCCAAGGGTTGGACAAATGTATAATAAGACCTAATCAGTTGGTTAATCTAACTCAACAGATTTATCGCTCCCAAGAAGGTGCACAAGAAGGAACCCATTTGTCGAGGAAACATTAGGAGAGCGGCATATGCTTGATCTTGAACATTGATAGCCATTTCACAGTCGAAAACACGACATCATGGTCAATGATGCTCGGTGGAGTCGTACATGCTTGTGATACTTATAAAGACAAATCCAGAAATTAATACAGGGAGCTAGCTAGTGAACCACGAGCTACTTAAATATACATATTTTAAAGAATTTTCTCTAAATTCATATAATTGAAATTTAACTTCTCTCGTGCACAAGTTATGGTTATGCTGTTAAAAAAAATGATATATTGTTTTCTTATTTATTATGTGGCCAATATTATGTTTAACCCAATTTAAGTAGTTAACAAACTTTCGTATGTTCATTCGGTTGTTTGATGGACGTCCAGTCAACTACATATGAATAAGTCCTTCACTACTCATTAAGGTTAGTGACTTAATTCCCATACATACTCAATCACTTAATGATACGATCCGGAATTCGATTAGACCGTGCGGGCACCCGACATCTTTCGCTAGATTCATTGGGCGAACCCTTACCAATTAAATTAGGAAAGTAAATATAACAATTCATAAATAAGGACAAGACTTAAAACAAAAACACAGACATACTGATACCTCTAAACTGTACAAAAGAAATTACAGCTGACTACCCAACATACTAGGTTTAGGGCTATCCAGACTAGACATCTAAGAGTACAAAAGAAGACATATACCTCCTGAAGGGAGCAAAATGCAGCTGAAATAATTAACAATAAACTGGTGGCCATCCGGAATAAAAGCTGGCTCACCCTGACAGCTGAAGTCGTCTTCGCTCCTTCACAACGTGGCGAACTCAATCCTGGAGCGAACCTGCCGAAACGAGATAGATAGACAAGAAACAAACAACAAACAAGGGTGAGTCAAAAGGACTCAATAAGTGGGGCAGACTAGCCACCTCAAAGAATAGGATAGCTAGCCAGAGAGAAAAGAAACAGATAAACTAAATTTCTCTTATTTAAATTATGAAAAGACAGAGCCAGATAACAACTAGAAACACGTATGGAATCACAAACTCATTAACAACCAGGAACATAAGATAACCAAAACATATAGGTATCCCGAACTTATCTTCAATCAGAAATACATCCTGTTGCGGCGTGCAACTCGATCCATATAATTATCCTGTTGCGGCGTGCAACCCGATCCATATATTCATACCGCCGCGGCGTGCAAACCGGTCCATATATTTATAACGTCGCGGCGTGCAACCCGATCCATATATTTATACCGCTGCGGCGTGCAACCCGATCCATATATTTATACCGCTGCGGCGTGCAACCCGATCCATATATTCATCCTGTTGCGACGTGCAACCCGATCCCTGCAACCCAGAATACGAGCCAGAAATATATAGGTAAACGAAGATATGCCCACGACATAGTGTACAAACCGCATACATAAAATACAACACAATACACACAATAGTCAGTATGCGGTGCAATGAGATGGAATGAATGCGGTACAATGCAATGCAGTCACATATGCCTGATACCTATCTCCGGCGCAGGACTCTCATCGTCTACCAGGAGATATATGCAAAGATGACCCTTCACCGGCTCGGGACTCTCATCGATTACCGGGAAGTATATGCAATAATGACCCTTCACCGGTGCGGGACTCTCATCGCCAACCGGGAAGTATATGCAATAATGACCCTTCACCGGCTCGGGACTCTCATCGACTACCGGGAAGTATATGCAATAATGACCTTTCACGGGTGCGGGACTCTCATCGCCAACCGGGAAGTATATGCATTAATGACCCTTCACCGGTGCGGGACTCTCATCGCCAACCGGGAAGTATATGAAATAATGACCCTTCACCGATGCGGGACTCTCATCGCCAACCGGGAAGTATATGCAATGATGAACCTTCACCGGCTCGGGACTCTCATCGATTACCGAGAAGTATATGCAATGCTCAAAACCAGAGTGCAATGCTCATATGCTCAATGCAATACCAACCACAGGGCATAACATATAATATACAATGTAAATTCAAAGCTAAGGCGTAATGAGTACGCCTATCGGCAGCTACACACGTAAGGAACACGTGGTAGAAAATCCACGAGGCCCGGTGCCTCCAAAGAAATGGATATAAAACACTTACCTTGTTACAAAATTAGTACAACCACTCCATAACCGCTTTGTCCTTTGGATTCATTGTCAAACGATCCCACTGTATTCAATAAGCAGAAAAATATGACAAATTAGGCTAAAGGCTTCATTCCTCACATCTTAGGGCAATCTGGTTAGGAACCTGATACCCTATTCGCATACACAATACGCATGTCAGGCCTATATACAGGGTTTAAGGTCACATAACCAAACCCCAAATAAATTAAATTATATGTTGCCCATAATGCACTGAGTGCAAATATATAATTAATTCCATTATCGGGGTCCATTTGACCCTCTAAACTATCAATTTGCGTCATTAGGGCGATGTCTAATATCCCTATTTTTACCATTAAAACATATTCAAACACACGTAATAAACTCAAATAATATATTAGGATCATTACCTGAATGTTTCAGGGTGAAAATTCTACTTTTCTCCGACCTCTTTTCTCATTTTCTGACATTTTTCCACTGCGTGTTTCCCATTTTCTCTGTTTCGTTGGTTGTAGCGTTCTGTTCTTGTTTCGTTTTTTATCCATCATTCTGCTTAGGGATATATATAGGCCACCGCCTAATTTCCATTCTTTTTTTTTTTTTTTTTTTTTAAAATTTTTTTTTTTTTTATTTTTATATTTTCTTTTCGCGACGAAAATTAGAACATAACTCTACGAAATTCGAAATAATTCCAAATTTTGCATAGAAGTTGTACAAAATATATGTACATACTCGAGAAAGCGGATCTCAAATCGGACTCCCAAAACTCAAGATGCGAATTTAAATGAAAAGAAGTCAAATTATTTAACTTTCGGCATTTTAGCGGAAACTAGTCGAACAACATCGAAATTCACTTTCGAAAAATCACAAAAGTCACAAATAATCATACGAACCTAATGGCGCTTTCGGATTTCGATTCGGAGCTTGTTCGCCAAAACCGAGCTGGAAAATCCCTTTTTAATATTTATTGACAATAAAAATTGAAACCTTCTTCCGATGCCTACCAAACGAAGACTGATTTAGCTCAAATTTTACAGACAGGTCCTAATGGACATTACGAATATTTTAAAATTATCGGTACGCCAATCGGAATCCTAACTTCCGAAACGACTGATCGAGGTCGTTTCACTTAAGTAGATTTTTTTTTTTGTAAGAAATGGCAAATGGAGAGGGAAACTAATTTATTGACAAGGTTAATATTCTTCCTCACCGCTATATAATATTTTCCGTGAGTTTTTATGAGATTATGGCATTCACAATGTGGAATTTGCATCTGTTTTATCATGATACAATGCTTAAAGCTTATTTACAAAAAATCCCAATTTTCTGGCTGCTTATCAGAGCAAATATGAATTACTAGCTGCCAGTTTTGAAATATTCTTCATGAATAAGAGCTGTATTGGGAATTTTAGAATTATTACCAAATAATGACAATAAAAAGCCAGACTTGTTGTAGCAACTTTATGTAGCTTTACTGTACTTGATCAGGCATGGAAAAGTTAAAATATTTAAACGAAGTGAGACCTCCGTCTACCACCAGATTTTGGCCACTAATGAATTTGGCATCATCACTAGCCAAGTATAAAGCAGCATTGGCCACATCAATGGGCTCACAGTAGGCTCCTTTCAACTCACTTGCACTATGTACCATTTTAACAAGTTGCTGAGCCTCCATTCCTGGAAAAATAACTTTCATTTCCTCAACTGTTAATGGTGTAGGAATTGCAGAAGGCGATATGCAATTGATTCTGATTCCATTCTTACATAATTCTGGCATAACAGATCTCATAATTCCGATCACGCTTGATTTGGACGTCGAATATGTGAAGGGTGCTAGACCTCCCATCACGCCCGTGACGCTAGATGTACACAAAACGGAACCTCTTTGACGTGGAATCATCACCCGGGCCGCGTGCTTGATTCCTGCCACCACCCCTTGAACATTGATAGCCATGAAGCGGTTGAACACATCAAGGTCAAGGTCGATGATGCTCGGGGGAGTACTACATGCTATACCTATAGAGAGGATTCAAAATTTAATTCCAAAATTCCTTTCGATAAAAATGACAATCAATCTGCTAGACAAAACCGTGTAGAATATTAACACATCACTTAGATCTACGCATTTACATCTCTCTATTTATATTATTACTGAAACACCAAATCCAGAATTGAAATGCTGGTCAAATTTTTCACCCTCTCAAAATACATTTTATACTGGAGAAAATAGTACCAAATACATTTCATATGTCTCTTTTCTATTTACGTTAGGAATGTCTTTATAATTTAAGACAGTTTCTTCGTTCTTGAAAAGATGTGTTCCTTTTTTAATTTATCTACTCCGAGGTATGTTAGTAGAAATGAAAGATGATCTGCTTCCTTCTTGAAACTGTATTTTCCTCGTTTATTTACTTGGAATTAGAAACAATTTAGTTCCTTAAGAAATTTTGTCTTCCTTAATTAACTTCAACATAGTCAGATGATTTCACTTATAGATACCTGCATTGTTATACATTATGTCGAGCTGACCGTGGCTGGAGACGGCAAAATCCACCGCATCAGAGACGTCGGATTCTTTTGAAACGTCACACTCCACAAAGGTGGCGTTAGGTCCGAGCTCGGAGGCCGTTTCTCGGCCAAGCTGCTTTTGTACATCTGCTATTATCACCTTTGCACCATTGTTGATGAATTTGGCTGCAGTTTCTTTTCCAATGCCACTTGCTGCCCCTGTGATCAGTGCCACTTTCCCTTCTAGTTTCCTTAATTAGATAATTCACACAATTACATTAAACTCTCTATAAACCAAGGTGGCGTTTGAATAAAAAATAAGGCGAAAAGTCTTCCTATCAGATTATTTTTTCAAGTTTTGAAGTTGTATTGATAGTTTTTGGGGAAAAAATTGCTGATACTTCTTATGTGACATAGTTTGTACGAAGTAAAATAAGTGAAAAAAGTTAAAACTTGTGGTCTTAAGTTGGTACCTTTAGAATGGACTAGTAATGAAATTAAACAATGTTACATAAATTAGACCGGAGGGACTTCTATTTTTTTCAAAACTTTGAAGCTTGAAAAAATTGCTGTTAGAACTTAGAGAATCTCGTTATACCGTCATGTATTAATTATAGTAACTACGTATTTGAGAAAATTAAAGAAGGAGAGATATACCTTTCTGTGTGAGTAGAGAACTCCTTATTGAAGGTTTGAAGCAGCAAGGATCTAGAAGTGATGCCGGCCCTGGAAATATGTTGAAAACAAAAAAGTGAGATTAAAGATAAAGTTGTACGAGAAAATGGAAAAGAAAAATTATGTGTACTGATACTGTTTTTTATCAGTCCCTTTAAGAAAATAATATTGTACATTTTCACATTAGGAATAATTTAATTTTAAATTTGTCTTTTTCATCCAAAGTGAAGCTTTCGTAGTGATGGAACAATTGATCTTATTTTACGATCTTGAACAATCATGAGTTAATTTTTGGAATAGAGTTAAAAGTTATCGTACATTTTCTTGTTACAAGCTGGAAACAATGACCCGGCTTAAGTTGGACTTTGTGGTTATGCTATTTGACAATTCAGGATTTTGTTTCAAAAACACATAATTTTTCTAATGTTATTTGCCAAGTTCAGTTGTTAGAAATATTAACGAGAGTGAGAGACTAACCTTGAAGCTATCCTCAGCATGTTGGCTTCTTCTTGGTCAGGCAGATTATGGAGCTTTCAGAATTCAGAGACAACTGATAAGAAGAGTCCTCTGATCACTCACTCTCTCGCCAATTGGGTTTTAATTTAGATAAATAAATTCAGCAGGCTGGCTGAACTTTAAATAAGACATCATATCAACAGTACAGCCGTTCAGGTCACGAGTAGCTATTCTAAATTTTTAGGAGTCGGCCGAAATTAGGATTTAGGGAATCGTTTTGTTTAGAGATTCTTATTGGTAGATATACTAGATATTCTAATTTAATTTTTTGTCTTTTTTGAAATATGCGTTTACCTTTTGAAAACAAAATCAAAGTTTGTTTACTTAGTTTTATCCTGTGTAATTTAAGAACTCATGTTATGGTAAAACAAAATCAGAACAATGCTTGAATTTTTTTTTTGTTTTTGCATCTGTGAATTTATACTACTACTACTATTCATTTGTGGAGCGCCGCAGCTGCAAGTGGGGAAAAGAACACAAAAACGTGAAATTTGAACAGTAGACCACTTGGTGTAATGTCAAGTCGCATCAACTTATAAGCTATACTCCAATCAAAATAAAAACCTTTTTGGACTTTGCATTTGAAAAGGTCGCCGACTTAGCTCTTTTAAGGATGCAAGTTGCCTTGCGTGCCAACTCTACTCCTTTGCGATGCTATCCAAAATTCAAGCAATTGAGAAAGTGGGTTACATTGAGTTCTACGAAAACTATGCACCCATCATTGGATTTATCACTGCTACACTATATGTTCATAGTTCTCAAATCTTTCTACATTTCTCTTTTTTCTTTTTTTTTACTTTAATTAAGAATGACATTCCCTTATTAGAAAGAACTGGCCATCGAGTTTTCAATAGTTAAAAGTTTTCCAAAGAGCACACAAAGGGTTCTACAAACCTATTTGATCAAATATAGTTCTCAACATGTCATATTTCTAACTTCTTGAGACATCTTCAAGATAATTAGAGTAGAACAGGATAAGGTGATCATGAGAATCATCACCACTGTCACTATCAAGGCGTTCATATATCATTCTTATAAAAGGTTTATATCATGGTGTCTATATATATGAACCCTTAGGCCATAGACATAGTTTATTTGTTTACAAAATGAGGATACCAAGCACACCCTTTTTCGCAGGGGACACCTTAGAGGTTACGTTGTCCATAACATGGTCAGAGGCAAGGACATAAATTAAGTGCAGAAATATTATGGTTCCACATGAAATGTGTGTTATACACTAAACAATCAAAAAGTAAAATTGTCCCACGACTATCATTCCAAACAAATTGTCTTGATTTGTCGTCCCCAAGAAAAAGAATAAAAAAAGTGAAGAAATGATGTAAATTAAGAGCAAAACGTCAATGAGATTACCAACTGTAATTTGGAGGAAGTTGAAAGAATCTAGGCTGAATCCAAATTCCTTTGAAACGTTGAGGTCGGGATCCTCCTCCCATGGCCTCAATGTTTTCACTCTTGATAACAATTTCATGTTTACTTCCAAAGTAAGCGGCAGCGCAAGTAGTGATGGTAACATCATTTCCAAGTTCCATCCTTTTTGTCAAGTCACTTAGTCTGAAATATTTCTCCCTGTAATTAAATCGTAGAGTTTCCACATTTGGATCCTTACAATCCTTAATAATTGTGTACTCCATAAACCTTTTGTCTTCCATAGAGAATGTCAATAATATATCCTTATCATCCAAAAAGTTGAAGCAACCATCAACAAAAGTTGCACCCTTGACATCCCCAAAAGTCGGAGATTTACATTCATACTTCGTCCAGCTAAGTACTCCACGTTGTAGCACGTATAATTCCAACGTATGAGCATCTTTTCGATAAAGGATACCCGTGATACAATCAATTGACGAAGGAGGAGAAGTAAACGCAGCAACACCTTTAGAAATATCAGATTCTTGGATTTGTGGGAGGTCAACCTTTGCACGAGAGAAAGGGCAGAAGAAGAAAATGAAGCCTCCCTCCTTTTGGTATAAAAGTAACCAGCCATTGCTTGAAGCAAGACAAGTTGATTCTTTAAATTCAGGGATATCAATGATGGTGTATTTTTCGTTGGTGGTAGGGTTAAAGAGGGTGGTTTTCTCATCATTGTCGTCGTGAAGTATGAAAAAAGGCTTTGTGTCAGGAGCAGATTCAATGGGTGCAGTTGCTGTGAAAGAAGCAGAGCGCCAATCTTTGCAGACACCATGAAAACGAAGAAGATCAATTAGTCCCAAGCTATTTGCTATCTCCCTTAAAAGTTCTGGAGGTAGATCACACCATGATCTTGCTCCTGCTGAAATTGTTGTTTCAGTCCTACATAACATAAGAAGACTATCAGAGGCCTATGTAGTTTTGTAAATGTGAGGTTCAGCAGTAACTTTGGTGCAGATGTGTTACGAAAACAGTTAAATGTGTACAAAAATTAAATTCAAAAATTAGTTACTAGTACTTGAAGTCTCAGGAATCCCAGATGCACTTGTGAAAGTTGTGAGAATTTACAACGAAATATTATTGGAGGAAGCTAGTAGCAATAGTGCAAGTCAGCATTCCAGCTATATTGAAGCGCTTATGTTATGGTAGATTCACAATTTCACTACCTGATCCGCTTACTACATCTGCCCCACGCCTACTTATATTGCATAATTACATTTTTAAATCAGAAAACAAAATTCAAGACCAAAAATTTCTGTTGTTTTATTTCGATATATTCATATTTCAAAGATAAGAATATTATGTAAAATTAGATTTTAACAAAAAGATATAGTAGCATTAGCAACCATTTATAGATTGGGTATGGGTGGACTATTTTAATCTCTATCCTAAAAAGATTACTGCAAACTTATATTGGCAAAACTAAAAATGGTAAATGATCAGACAAATTAATACTTGGTAATGAAACAATTAATAATGGTCTTTGGTGAAACGATATGTTTTGGTAAATGGGATTGTAGTATGTTTGTAATGCTCGTGACTAGAAGATACTCGGTTGTTCTAACTGTGTATTAGCAATTAATTGATCTATTAAGGTCCACGATCGGTGTAACTAGAGACCCCATATGTTTTGGATCATGTATAGAACTACAAATACAATCAAACAAGACAATAAGAAGTATAACTAGGGCGAACGTAGAATATTTGTTGAGAGTTCTACGAGGGGTAATAAGTATAAACAATAAATTCTGAACCCAGGAAATTAAATATATTGTGGTAAAATATTTACCTGGAACTCATAAAGTTTAAATAATAGACCAGTATGGATCGGAGATGAAGAACGCTTACCTGTTTTCTTTCATCTTAGGCTACACAGAAAAGAGCCTTGATGAGAAAGTGAAACTATCAGTCCAAGTTTGGAACGGATTTCATCATCTGGAGGTTTGTTTGTAGGAGAAAAGAAGAGTCATGTCAAGAAAGAAGACTTGATATATAATACGTATTTCAATAGTTCATGTCAACAACACTACGCATTTTAGTAAGAGTCGTTTACCTTTAGGTCTCTTCCTCACTCACTATTTTCTTTTCTGTTCTAGTTGCCCGAATATAAAGGGGATAGGAAAAAACGAATTGAATGAATATCAAACGTTGTACTTTAGGGTTCAGATTAATAACTGTGACTTGTCTAATACCCAAGTAACTCTCGATCTTCTCTCTTTTATCATACGCTAATGACTTGTCTAATAACCAAGGAATACTCATTCTTCTCCTTTTCATTATACACTTGAGCTATATTCCTAATCTTTTCATTTGAGTAAATTTGTTTAATTTGGAACTTACAACCACACAGGGCGTTTGGTCTAGTGGTATGATTCTCGCTTTGGGTGCGAGAGGTCCCGAGTTCAATTCTCGGAACGCCCCTTTTTTTATTAGTTAATATTCTTTTTTTATTATTATTATTATTATGGCCAAATACATATACAGGCCCTCAAACTTGGCAAGTTTTTTTATTTTGGCACCTCATCTAAGGCATGTACCATTTAGGCACTTTATCTATGCTAAGAGTGTGTCATTTAAGCACTCAATGCTGACATGGAAGAAAGTGTGCATCTCACTTCCACTAAGAGCGTGCAATGAATTTTAACAAGTATCCAGTGGGCCCTACCTCTATCTCCAACTTTAGACTAGATATTTTTCATTGTTCTTTTTAATGAATATATAGTATTTTTCATGTTTAGTGCCTTCTCCTATTCTGTTTCTTTTCTTTTTTTCCTTTCTACTTCTTCACATGTTATTAATTTTGTCTTTCACAATAATCACAAAAATCTTTCCACTTTCTTCTTAATTTATGTTCTTAGAGAAAATTTGTCAATGAAGTAAGAAAGAACTTGACCAGTTTATGTGTATTAGCATTTATAGTAATACATGCATAATCAACTATATCTCGTATAGAAAATATAAGTTTAAGTAAATTTAAAGTTAGTGATCTCTTATCTCCTTCTAAATTTTTTTAAGCCTGAAATAGAATGTTAATGTCAGTATTAGGAAGAAGATGATGGAATTAAGAACGGTGTTTGATAGAAGAAAACGATGAGGGAACATTATGGGAAAGATCATGTAAGAGGTGGTGGGGGAGAGGGTGGGGTGGTTCGTCGTGGAAGATGCAAGGGAGGGGGGTGGGTGCTGAAGAAAATTGTTTGTGGTTTAGAGGGGTGCAAATAAAAATAGTTTTTCTTTTTTTTCTTTTTGTTTGTGGGTTAGTTTGACTAAAAACATGTGGCTCTTTATCATTTGTCCTTTTGGACATGTCATTACTGTGAACTTCACGCTCCATGTCTTTTTTTTGCTGGCAAGTATTGAGTGCTTAAATGACACACTCTTGGTATAGATAAAGTGCCTAAATGGTACATGCCCAAGATGAAGTGCCAAAATAAAAAAAATAGCCAAGTTTAGGGGCCTGTATATGTATTTGG
Organism: Petunia axillaris subsp. axillaris; assembly: GCA_029990575.1. NCBI lineage: Eukaryota > Viridiplantae > Streptophyta > Magnoliopsida > Solanales > Solanaceae > Petunia > Petunia axillaris. The sequence continues at coordinate 14,709,791 of JARKNS010000006.1, forward strand.
CCTATTATTATTATTATATAGTTAAACTAAATTGAAACATATAACCATTGATTCTTTTCCAACTTATTGTTATAACTATCTCATTCAAGTTAATATCATCCTACTAAGGCAATTAAACTTATTTTAAACCTTTTAATATAACCATATTAATACTCCAAATATCTATACTGTGTGATAGGTCATTTTAAACTTTCCAACTTTTTAATTGATTTGGTCCTCCAAATTAGATGTTGGGGGAGATCATTATAACACATTCATCATAGTATGGTTTCTATCTTCGTGAAATTAAGTATGTGTACATCTCACCCTTTCAAATCTTATTTGTGAGATATTACTAGGTAAGATGTTGTTGTATTCACCAAAGTATGATTTATAATTGTTTAATCTTTTTAGTTGAGATGTTCATTTCGAAATATATGTTCGGAGAGTTGATAATATAACACATGGATTAGGGTATGAATATTTTGGAAAAGTTAGAGAACTATAGAGTTGCATCGGAAAGTATAGTTTGTTATGAAAAAAAAAAAAGTGATGCTAACAACACTCAATAATATGAGGCAGATGACATTCTATATTTTCACCTTTTATGTTAATTAAGGAAGATTCTCAACAAACAAGTGGATGTACAAAGACCAACCCCCAATTTGAGCACTCCAAACTCACATCATATATTTTAATATAAAAGCAACAATCCCTAAAGTAAAATGTGAAAGACGAAAATACCCCTAAAGGTTAATAAGTACCTTATATTAAAAAAGAAGATAAAATGGTTGAATTCTTTCTTTATTCATAGCATTAAATACAAGAACGTAGCAACAGTGTATTTGGAACCATTCATTTTTTGACGCTTAGAATTCTGAAGATATCAAAAACGCATTATTCGAATTTCAAGATTCAGCCAAATTAATATATAAAGTAATATTGAATGGTTTCAGCCTATGCTCGGATGGAATTGTGAGATTCCAGTGTCTTAATATATATTGAATTCCTGTGCCAAGAATGCTTGCGCTTACAAAGAGGTTTTTTTTTCATCATTCAGATTATTTTGTTGAATAACGCTACTTCGTTCTTGATATTCATCTGAATACGTGCCCTTGATAAACCTTTTATAGGAAAACCTGTTAATCGTCAGTCTCTATATGCATCATTATTTTTTAATATCGTTCACATATGCTTCAATGTTGATTGTATTAGAGTGTGTTATGATTTTTATTTTGGATATTTCTTCAATAATAGGATGATAATGGAGGGCCTTAGAGATGTAAGGAGCAAGTACACAGCTACTGAAGCAGTTAGTCGATCTAAAATTTAAATGTGTTTGTAGTGTCTCCCTCCCTCCCTCTACTTTGATCCTATTGTTCTTCCACTTTTAAAAGACTTTCACTAGGTTTTCTTATTATAGTAGCGGTCGCTCCATTCTCTCGATTTTTGTAGAGGGTGTAGGACTCAAAACTGGTAGTTTCATATATTAATCATGTATTCTATTTAGTTGTTCAAGTGAAAATGCTAACCCAAAAAATCACTTCATTGCAGGTGTTGTAGTCTTAGCTAAAAAAGTCAGATACATATTATGTGGACCAGCTCCTCTTCTTTCACAACATTTGGCTGGAAAACGGTTTTACGAATTAGCTTTCATGATCTTGCCATAATATCTGTAAATATGATGAAGTCATTCTTCACAGTGCTTGATGTACAGAGTTATTCTTTAAGTCATTATTAATAGGGCACAGTGGGAAATACACTAAACGCGATTGCAACGATTTCTCCTCGAAATACTTAGTCTCTGTTACAATAATATTTCTAATATGAAGTTGAGAGACTTGAGGAACCAGATTTATCTAGCTAGATTTATTATGAATTTTAGTTTTTATTCCACTTTTGACTTTATTTTCCTGGCCTATATTGTGATGACTACATGCCTTATCACTTCCAGATGGTTTTGCAGTCTATGAGTTCGCTTTATATTATACAATGGTGGATCTGACCTCCAAGGTTGTAAAATACATTTTTCATGGTTTTGAGTTATGAGTATTGTTTGGTTCTCTTTTTCTCAAGAATTGTCAATTCATGATCTTACTGAATGTTTTACTTTTGTTTAATGCTATAGTTGTTGTCTGACTAGCTAATTGTGATTGTTTACAGTTTGTAGATTAGGATCACTTCACAGTTCTCTCTTTGGGGTTCAATTTCCTCAGTTTTTGCTTTTTTACTCACTCTTTATTTTATTAATGTCAACAAAAGTTATATACTTTTATGCTTTTTTTTTTTTGCCAATATTTATGTGATTTAAAAATTTCTACTCATTCGTATGGATTACACGTGCAACGCGCGTATCCAAGACTAGTATTCAAAATTTGTAATAGTAAAATAAATTTTTTTTTTGGTTAAATACGATATTCATAGATAGAAATCACGGCGGATTACAGAGAGAGTTCATGCGGCTGTCGGGTAAGCCCGCAGACTGGATAATACATGGAATAGAAACAGAAGTTGCATTAAGTACATTAAGATTTCCTAACTTAGATACGCAAAAGAAAGAACTATCCGATATTTCAATAGTAGATGATGTGCCTACACGATCTTCTTGCAAAGCTTGTTGAACAAAAATTGGTGACACAGCATAATAGAAGGTGGAAATAGACTTGGACTAATCAGGAGCTCCTTGCGCTAAGAGGTGTGCAACCTTGTTACCCTGTCTGAATGTGTGCCTAATAATGGGCCAGTGTAGGTGGTTCATTATTGACCTGCATTTTAATATAATAGGAGAAAAATAATGATTAGTGCTAGGGTTATCAAGAAGATGGATTACCTCAGTCGAGTCTATTCCAATTTCCAGTTTAGAGATGTTTTGATCAATGGCCAAGGTAAGTCCATGTAGCAGTGCTAGAAGTTCCACATGCATAGGGTTGAGGCCAGAGACTTTTTTATGGAAGCCTAACACCCAGGCACCTTTCTTATTACGAAAAACCCCACCCGTACTAGCCATAAAATTCTGTGTTTTAAAGGCCCCATCAATGTTAAGCTTGATAAACTCGTGGTTAGGTGGGTGCCATACTACTTTGATGGATTTGTTATGCATTAATCGTGGCTCTTTAGATGTAAGGAATTTGTATTTCATAATCTTATTGCTAACAATGGCATGTAGTAGGCTTCTAGACATATTATTAATATTGTTAAAATTGCGATTTCACCAAAGATTCCAAAGAGCAAAACCTAGGAACTCCAACCAATTGTAATGGTTAGAGCTAGTACTGTAAGAGTAGTCTTTAAGCTCATGTAACCAATTCCTAGGATCTTGAGTATTGAGATTCAATGAAAAACTTTGCCAAAAAACTTTAGCGATAGGGCAGTCAACAAAGATATGGACTAGAGACTCGTCTTCAGTTTTACAAATTGCACAAGTAGGGTCAATGTTCATACCAATTTTAAACAAGTATAAACGAGATGGAAGACGATTATGTTGACAAAGCCAAAGGAAATGCTTAATCTTATTTAGGGTATTCATTCTCCAAATCCAGTCAAAGTCCTCCCCAGAAGGAATATTTTTGTCAAGTAATGGGTAAGTTGATTTCAATGAAAATAAACCATTATAAGTAGCTCTCCAAATAGGGTAATCTAATTCATTGTTTAGGGCCAGATGAGAATTTGAGAGTAAATTTTCAATACTATCAGGAAATTGGAAAGATAGCTTTGTCAAATCAAAGTTATTGTTATTAAGAATGTCAGCAACTCTAAGATTAGACTCATTCAAAGTTAGAGGGCCAAAAATAAGATTTCTAATAGCAGTCCTATTTGGAAGCCGGCTATGATTCCAAAAGGAATTAAAGGAGCCATTCCCTATGATCCAGTGAGAATTCTCATGACAAATCTTCCATCCCTTCATAATATTACCACAAATGAAAGAGTTAGAAGTAGAAGTCATCTTTTCCTTATACTTTGTACTGATAATCATGGACCAAAGAGAGTTTGGGTGAGAAAGAAATCTTCAGGTTAATCATGAGAGAATAGCTAGGTTTTTAGTTTTAGCTTTGGCAATGGCTAGGCCCCCTAGATGCTTAGGTTTAGTAACCAATTCCCAAGAAAGTAAATGTAGTTTCTTTTTGGTGTTGGTAGTTCCCCATAAGAAGTTTCTTTGAATTTTGTCAATAGTTTTATGGATTTTAAAGGGAAGAAAATGATATTGCATAATGTGGTTAGGGAGAGTATTTAGAGTAGACTTGAGCAGCGTAGCCCTACCAGCCATACTAAGGAAGTTTGTTTTCCAGTTTGAAAGTTTTGATTGGAAGTTATCTATTAAAAACTGATAATCATTAAATTTAGGTTTATGATTCAAAATAGGGAACCCTAGATACTTTCCAAAATTCTTACTAATTTTGATACCTAAGATAGAGCTAAGGTGTTCTGTAAGAGAAGACTTAGTATTTTTGGAGAAGATTACTCTAGACTTATTAGTGTTAAGCTTTTCTCCTGAGAATTCACAAAATAAATCTAAAGTTGCCTTAATGTTAATAGTAGATTTCTCATTTGCTCTAGCCATAAAAGTTAAGTCGTCTGCAAAGAGAAGGTGTGAGATGGCTGGCCCCTTAGGGGATAATTTAATAGGATTCCATAATTGGTACTCTACTTTATGGTTAATATAGATTGAAAGGAGTTCTAGACATAAAATGAAGATATAAGGAGACATAGGGTCTCCTTGTCTAATACCTCTAGTCGGGGTAAAGAAGGGAGTTTTAGAGCCATTAAATAAAATTGACATAGAGGATGAAGTAACACATGAAAGAATTAATCGAGTAATATTAGGAGGAAACTTTAAAAAGTGTAACATAGTACGAATGAAAGACCATTCAAGTCTATCAAATGATTTCTCCAAATCGATTTTAACTAGCATTTCACCTTTAATACCTTTCATGTGATGAAATTTATTTATGATTTCTTGAATAATGATAGCATTATCAGATGCGCGTCTATTCTTAAGAAAACTAGCTTGACAAGGACTAATAAGGCTATCAAGAAAAGGTTTAATACGGTTTGCAATTATTTTCGTAATAATTTTATAGATTGTGTTACAAAGGCATATAGGACGAAAATTGTTTAGATGTACCGCATTTTTAAACTTGGGAATTAAGCAAAGGTATGTAGTGTTAGAAAAAGCAGGGATATAGCCAATGTCAAATACATTATGACAAAAGTGTTTAACCGATTCTCCAATAATGTTCCAATAATGCTGGAAAAAGAAAGTGTGAAGGCCATCCGGGCCAGGGGCCTTAAATGGCTTAAAAGAAAAGATTGCCTTTGTGATTTCCTCATCTACCAAGGGTCTATCAAGGCAACTAAGATCAGTACCATTATACCAACTAGTATTTTGACTAGTAGGGGAGAGAGAACTATGATCATGGCTTATGGAAAAAAGCTCCACAAAATAGTTTAAGACATGTTTTTTCGCAGCCTCCTGGTCCATAATTATAGAACCATTATCATTTTGAAAGTGAGTAATAGAGTTGTGACGTCTTCTATTTAAAGTAGTAACATGGAAAAATTTAGTGTTGGCATCCCCATAATTTAACCAATTAATTCTAGATTTAAGAAGCCAAAATTCCTCTTCATTTTTAAGTAATGCATTAAAATCAAGAAGTAATTTTTGTTCTAGATTTTGTAAGAAAATACTAGTAGGGTAATGAATAGAAGATTGCATTCCATTCAGTCTAGCAAGTAATTTTTTTTTTTTGTTTTTGAAAATATTTCCAAAAACTATTTTATTCCACAAGGTAACATCATCTTCAAAAGCTTTAGTGGCTTCATGAAAATTCCTGTTATCCCACGCATTTTTTATAATATTAAAAAATCCAGGGTGAGACATCCACATAGACACTAACCTAAAATGTTTGTTAGGAGAGGAAAAGGAATTTTTATTCAAATTAATTAAAATAGGATGGTGATCGGAATAGGTTTTAGGAAGGTGAATAATGGAAGCTTCTTTGAATAAGGTTACCCAATCTTCATTTGCCAAACATCTGTCTAACCTCTCCCTAATCAGGCCACTACTACACTTACTATGATTCGACCAAGTGTATCTTGGCTACTTAAACCCTAGGTCAATAAGGTTGCAGTAATTTAAACAATCTCTAAAACAATTTGCATTTTTACAGTTTAAGGGTCGACCACCTGACTTGTCTTTTTGGCTCAAGATTTGGTTAAAGTCCCCACAAACCAACCAAGGGCCTTTGTAAGAATCGTCTATCGATTCTAAAGATTTCCATAGTAAGTGTCTATTTAAAGAAGATGTGCTAGCATAAATGGAAGAAAACAACCAAGGAAAAGAAAAGGATGCATGGTTTACCTATAACATTGCATGGACTTCATTACCATTTATGTGCATGTCAGAAACCGTGATAAAGTCATTTTTCCAAAGGATCATTATACCTCCAGATCGACCCACACTTCGAACTTCAGCATAATCAGTAAAAGTAAAACGTGTCCTTAGTTCATGGTGGTCCTCCATCTTGGTTTCAAGAAGAGCAACTAAAACTGGCCTGTAGACTTCTAACACAACATCAAAGTGTCTACGAAAATCTGGATTATTAGCACCTCTTACATTCCAAACTATTATATTTAGATTTCTATTCATATTAGGGTTAGGATTTTCGTTAACAACTAAATTTAGTTCAGGGTCATTCCTTAGTGTTGGATTCAACACAACAGCATATTTCCCCACATCTTTGTTGGCAGGGGCTCTCACATCTAGTGAACATTTGTAGAGTAAGTGATGGCTTGTAAAGATCACTTTCCTGTCCAGCCTTTTTCTGAAGGGATGAATTGAAATTTCTTTTAGGCTTAGAAATTCCGTGTGACTCTCCCTCCCTCTTAGGACGACTTGATCTTGATCCACCATCTTATTTTCTTCTAGTACGGGTGGATTGGGATGGTGTTCCGGAGATGGTGGAGGAGCAGGTGGTTGTGGAGTATTCACTTGCATGAGAGGTGGAGGTTGAGGGATCAAGTGTTGTTAGGCCATCATTTTTTAATTTACTACTAAGGGGGCTTGCATATTCTGATCCTGAGCTAGATCCCAAGGAGTGAAGATTGGTAGTTGAGGTGGTGCCACACGAGGAGGAAAAAAAGGGAGATCGATTAGTGGTAACTCCTGTTGGTTTACATGCATTAGTTGAGGCCACATACTGTTCATGTAGTTTTGCATTGCCATATGCATCCCCTCGCTTACAATCAGAGCTAGATAGGAAGGATCTTGTATCTTCACATAAGCTTGTTGGCCAAATATTGTTATTGGCACTGTGATCGCAAATCCCCATAGTGTGGACTCTATCCATGATTGTGGAATCTGATTTTGTAGTGGAGGAATTGTAAATATTAGGGGTGGATTCACTGGAATTGGTGGTGGAATAGGTGGAGCATTGTTGTTGTTGTTCATATTGTGAAGTTTTTGTCGATGAGATTTTAGTAGTTCTTTGACTGATTGTCCTGCTTTTCTCTTTGAGATTGGAAGTCTCATTGTTTACTTTAGTATCTATAGTAATAGAGTTAAGCGGAGTTATAGACGAGGGAGTGAGATTTTGCATGCACGATGTTGACACCCAATTTTGTCCCTCCTTTTTCTATTATTGGCTATATTTAGCTTAAAGGTGCAATATTGACTGTTTGAATAAATTTGCATTAGAAAACATGCATTTACGTGTGTTATTCCTTACTTGTACCATACATGCTTAAGCGCGAGTATATTATGTAATTTGTATCATTTAGGCTATTTGTTAAAATTGTAGCTGTTTATATAATTTACTGTGTTTACAACATTAATAATTATTTGTGGATATTTATACGTAATTAATTTAATTTTGACCCCAATTATTTATTTATTTATTTATGTGTGGACACTTTTCTTTCCCTTATATATTATATTTATATATTTTTTAATTTATCGCACTTTTAGTTAAAATGTCAGCATAATTAATATATTTGGTCTAATTTTTTTTTCACTCCATTAAATTCTCTTGAATTTAAATGAATTTTAAAATTTTATTACATATTTCAAAAGAATTTATTTTCTTTTCTTATTAAAACTCCTTTCGGGATTGAACCTAGACACAAGGTTAGTCCAAATACATCCCATATCTCTCAACCAATTTCCTAATCTCATCCCTTTCAATCAATCCTAGAACCCTATCCCCAACTTCTCAAATCCCTACCATCACTCCCGAATCTCCTCATTTTCTCTGTTTTGGAAATGTACCAACAAAATCCCTTGGTTGAAGGCTCATCTCCAACAGCTCATTCTCAATTTTGATTATATATACAGTACATTACCATCTCCACCAGAGGGAGGGGACAGCATTACATAGACCCCTTTGGTCTTCTTCTTCATGGACACAGATAAAAAAAATAGAGATCAGAGACAAGACACACGCACCCCCCATACACTTCTTCTTTTCTCCTTTATGCACACACAGTGCCACACATGCATTGACGAACAAATCAGAAGGAGGGAATCGGGGAAGGGGAAACCCCACCACCGCCTGAAACCCTATCGGGATCTACCCTCACCGGAGACCCTGTTTCCCTTTTGTTCTGTTTGAGTGAATATTGAAATCAAAAAGGGCTTCGTTCCCTGTCGCCGGTGACTGGGAAATCAACCTCGTCGTCGGAGTCCTGTTCTCGACGTTTTCCTCCGTTTATGATTGATTTGTGATTAGAATTGAAAGACGAGTGGGTGGAATCGCAGTGACGCCGCCAAGGCAAGTCTGGCGTCGCTCCTCCTCCTCCTCTGTTTGGGTGACGCTCCGCTCACTGTTGTCACCACCCTTTGTCCCACCGGAATTCGATTGAACATGTGTGACGGTTGCCTCTTTGTTTGGCTTGAATGAAATTTTGTACCCCTGTCGTTGTCTCGCTGCTGCTGCGAGCTTCTTGTGGCTCAACTCTGTAGACCCATTGGTCATTTTTTGGAATTCTTCTTGTTCCCTGGGCTTGTGTTGCTTTGCTGCGGATCTAAGTTTATTTCTATTCTATTGTTCTGTGACACTTATAACGAATCTGTCTAATGCATTTGCAAGTTATTGTTCTTTGTTATTGGTGCAGTTCTGCCTAACACAATTGCTGGAAGTTGCTATTGCTACTTGGAAGATTGTCCCACGTATTCCAAATCAATCTTAGACTATGGCCGATGAAAAAATATATATACATATATATTGAGGCGTAAGGACCGATTTGAACAGATACTACAAGGCCAATGACGTTTTGAGGCCAATACAAGTCCCGTCCCGTACTTAGCGTTCCTTACGTGTCCCGAAAATAAATAAAAAAGGCGATGACGATGCATATCACTTCGCAAAGTAAGCGATAGCTGAGTAGTGGGATTGGAGGTGCTTGGCATGGCAACACGACCGGCTCCGTGTTTGCAGCCGTACCGACATCCCTAACCTCTTCTTGACGCGATACATATTCTGAGCCTAAACTTTCAAAAACTCTCTTTTTTCCTTTTATTACTATTATTATTATAATTACTATTATTTTTTATTATTACTAACTTTTTTATTTTCATTATTATTGCTACTATTATTCTATTATCATTACTACTACTATTATTATTATTATTATTATTATTATTATTATTATTATTATTATTATTATTATTATTATTATTATTATTATTATTATTATTATTATTATTATTATACTTCTAAAATCATTTTACGAAATACTTCAATATGTGTGCATCATTTTACAAGATATGCATTTCTTTCAAAAACTTGTGCATTTTTTTTTTAAAAAAATTTGTACATATCATGCATACCTTGCGCCGCTCCTGGCAAGTTTCTAAATCGTGCGTTGGCTACAACCACCTCTTCCCTCACAAAAATCTCCTTTTAGGGGGAACAACTTGGAACCTATTTGGCCCGAGACGTTCCCACTCCTGAGTTGTCCGCTTGGGAGGATAATAAAACTCGGTCTAGCCAACTTCATTCTTTAGTAGCAATGCTAGGAATCATGCATCATGACATATCATTAGTCGACTTGTTCTCAAGTCCGATAGACCAACTTGTTTAAACAATCTGAACGGGTTTTTGGCCTTAAAAAAGTGTTAAACATGATTTATTGGTATATACTTAAAGAATTGAACGTGTAAATGTAGACCGTTTATGGGAATTATTCTGCATTCAATGCCATTCAAAGGCACAAATGGTAATCGAAGAGGCATCAAAGCCGAAATTGAATCAGAAACGACTATTTATTCCTAAGCGGTTCAAATCATTCTGTGTTCAATGTCATTCAAAGGCACAAAAGATAATCGAAAAGGCATTAAAGGCCTAATTTGAAGCAGAAATAACCGCTTGATAGATGGAATGACGCATAATGCTCATTTATCCTTTAAGCATTATATAAAGACTTGACATCCTTGGCATGTCACAAGTCCATTAGCAATTTCCTTCTAAAGTGTCTAAAGGATTCTCAATCCACAACGACACATCTCTTCATATTCTTTGTTGCATTATTTTCAAAAGCCTGTGCCACACGTTGATCATTTGTTCACAATAAAGCAAATTTTAGGCATCTTCTTTTCCCTTTTCCCATCACCCTTCACCTTTTCCAAAAGATCATGGCCAATAGAACATTTGACATGGTTACTGAAGTCCCTCAGTTGCTCAGAGATTGGTGGGGAAACCTAAGTATAGATCAACAAGACCGAGTTAAAGCAGTGTTGGGAAACCTTATTTCACTGATGGAGCATATGACAATGAAAGGGATGATAGAGACAGTGGTACACTATTGGGATGCGGACCGAGCGGTTTTCCATTTTTGGGGTGTAGAGTTGACACCATTACTGGAAGAAATAGGTGGGTTAACTCAATTACCATTCGAAAGTGAAGAAGTCTTGATGCCTAAAAATATCGTACCCGAGGAGTTCTTCGAAATGGTAGGGTTCAAGCCCGAGTTATGCACAGACAATATAAGGCAGTCGGGAATTTCTCTAACCTCCCACTACATCAAATTTGGGTATAGAGAAGCATTTCAAGAAGTTGAAGACTATTTCAACATTAACCAAGCAGATTGGCAAGAGCGGAGAATACTCGTTTTTGTCACCAGCTTTTTAGGGACTGTCGTGTTTCCACAACACAAAGGACGAGTCGACGTTTGCATTGTATCAATTGCTGATGTCCTACTCAAAGATCTTGATAAGAAATACACTTTGGTACCTATGATTGTTGCAGAACTTTACCGAGCTTTAGAAAGATGCAAGAAGGGAGCTGGTTTTTTTGAAGGTTGTAATTTACTCCTACAAATTTGGTTAATGGAACATTTGCAAAAGATGGATAGCACAGAGCAAGCTTTCCCTTCCATACCGAGAGAAAACTACATCTTGACGCATATCGCCCGCATGGATAGTGTTCTTGAAAAGTGGGACCGGCTAACAACCACCGAAGGCTGGCACCACAGGCTTTCTCAGTTAACTTCTGAAGACATACAATGGATGTTTGATTACTTTCCCAGCACAACAGTAATCGCACGATCCGAAAGAGACTCATTTCTCATCTTAGTGAGCTTTAGAGGAGTTTGCCCATACACTCCTTTAAGGGCACTTAGACAAGCGGGGAGAAAGCAGATTTACCCCAAATTGCAGACATCAGAAGTTTCAAAGCTGATATTTTCGGAGGAGTGATACCATTCAAAGACAAGATATTAGAACTTTGGAAAGCAAGGCATCGAATGGAATTTGAGACTATTGGACGAGACAGATTTGATGCAGGCTATGATGAAGATTATCCAGACTAGCTAAGGAAAGACATAGCAAAGGCAGTTCAACCAAGAGCGACAAAGAAAAGGAAAAGAAATGCCGATGAATTGGAATCTAAGTGCAAGAGGCTACACAAACAACTGGCAAAGGCACGAGAGAAAATAACGAAGAAGCAAAGTTTGGTCGAAGCAAAGGACAAAGAAAAAGACAAATGGCGCAATAAGGCGGAACTCCTGACAAAACGCATAGAGTCTATCGGTGTATGGGCCAGCGAAGGAATGAACTCTGTGGCTAACAAAGGAATAGAAGAGAAAGGAAGAAAGTCTTGGGAAATGTTGAAAAACTTTACTTTCGACATATCCCGGCTCTTGACTGATGCAGACGATATCATCTTCCAAGGATACTCGTCAGAGGCAAGCTCATCCGAGGGAGATTCGTCCGAAGAGGAAGAAGATGAATCTTCTGAGGATGGATTAACCTGAAAGACATTCACCTGGCCATGATCTGATTTCCTAGCAATGTTTAGTCTTTTCCTTCTCTTGCACTGTTTCAATATCAACCATTATAATAAAGACCAATGTTTGATAAATGCAAATTCTCTTTTAGACTCGGCATTTTATAGCAAATGAAATGATACATGTGGCACAAAGCACTTTTCAAATCGTAGTGCGTAAAACGGTCCTTTATATTATAGAATACATTTCTTATTTGATATGTGTACATTGCATGAATTCGCTTGGTTGCTCTAGGTCTCTTTCTACCTAAGTAAATCCCTTCCCAAAATCCAATCTCCTACCAAGGCACCACATCTCCTTGCTCTATGCCCAAATCATGATATCAGAAATCTTTTGCATGTCTTGATAATTCCCTATCCTAAAGGTTGGCTTAAGTGGAATACCAACGCAGAAGATTTGGCTAAGCGAAGTGCACTTATCAAGGATTTTTCAAATCAAGAAGAGTTTGTAATAGTAGGCACTACACAAACCAAAGTAGAAAATTGACAGGGCAAGAGATTTGTTGGTCAAACTCAAAGGCACACACGACTTACCAAAATACTTTGTTTTGACACAATGTCTGAGGATCATTTTGTCGGTCTAGTACATTTAAGGCAATCCAAAAGGCGCCGTAACAAAGATTCCACTATATGACGGAGCTAGAAGCTCTTGCTGAGTATTGGAAGCATATACCTACCAACTCGCAAGTGTGGGACGAGACGATGATCTCAAGATGAAGCTATTTGAGAAACTTACAAAACCATGAATTAATTTTATAACAGTCTTGACTGAAGCAGTGATCTAAGAATGGTCTCTAGGTAACAAAATCTACCTGACAAGCAAAAGCTAAGGCAAAGATTGAATTGCAGCAGTCGGTTGACAAGTATGAGAGGCATTGAGTATCTATCAAAGACACGTGGGTATCATGACACACAAATTTGCAAGAAAGGATGACAAATGCACTAAGGTCTTGGTGTTCGACAAAAGCCAACTTCCTTCTTAGTCATATATATACCCCTTACCCGAAATCCTTGTCAACTTTTGATTGAGATCTAACCAGACCCATCTTCTACTCAAGCGAGCATCAGTCATTTAATAGAAGAATCCTTGTCTTCACTGCTACATAAAGCACCCAAGCAATCTTTCAACCTCTATGCAATTTGTCAGTCTCTAAAATTCAAGTGCTAATTTATCATCCGCGGTCTAGGCATTCTGTTAAGCTAGATGTGTTGTTTTTGCATCAAATATTTGCTAACACAGTTTTGCGCGTTTTATCACTCTATTACGGTCGCTTTACATCTGAACACTGAAATCGGTCAAGAATCTGAATTCAGAAAAGCCGAAACGGCAAGCCAAGCTGATAACATTTACTTCTGAAATAAAGTCTTTCGAACCATCAACATAGGAAACCAAGAAAACTCGGATAAGCCCAATTCCACTTCCATACAACTTGTAGTATGAACGAACCAGAATCAGCTGGCATTATACCCACACAAGAGTCACAAGAAACAAATCCAATCACTATACAACCGAAATTGGCAAAACTCACAACCTCACACTACACCCGACTTACACAATAAACAACCTCCCTCTGTCAAGACTTTCAACAACAACCTTATCAGGCCCGACACAATTGAGGACAGACGAAAAGACAAACTCACACCTTTATTCCCTAAATACCGATTTGAAAATTCGATCCAACAAAGATCTACACTCGTCACTCAAACATTCAATACCATGACATCAGAAAATACCCATCACCGAAATACAAAATTCAGAGTTTGATTGACCAAAGGCCAAACAATGATACAACAAGAACCAACAAATGGAAGTTGCAAAACTCTCGAGCCACAACTACTCTTTCTACCAATCCATCAAAAATAAGCAAGAAACATAAAACACCCCAGCATTACCCAAGACAAATACAATTTTGGACAACCTCCAAACCCGACAAAGTTCAAACACCAAACCTCAGTCTAAGTATGCAAGTACCCACACAATCAGAGTCATCGAGATACCTAATAATCACACTGAAAGACAAATGCAGATTCAAGCCAATACATTGGTGTTCAATGCAATGCAACCGCTTTGTTTCAACTAACAAATCTTTCTTTGACAACAGATCTTTCAGCAAAAACACAAGATTCACAGACAATCACAACAGACATGATAGCACTTTAGCCACGTCAGGCTTAGAATATGACGATTAGCCTCGTCCGGCTTAGAATATGACGACTAGCCTCGTCAGGCTTAAAATATGACGACTAGCCTCGTCAGGCTTAAAATATGACGTGCTTAAAATATGACGACTAGCCTCGTCAGGCTTAAAATATGATGCCTAGCCACGTCAGGCTTAAAATATGACGACTAGCCACGTCAGGCTTAAAATATGACGACTAGCCACGTCAGGCTTAAAATATGACGACTAGCCTCGTCAGGCTTAAAATATGACGATAAGCCTCGTCAGGCTTAAAATATGACGACTAGCCATGTCAGGCTTATAATATGACGATTAGCCTCGTCAGGCTTAAAATATGACGATCAGCTCTGTCCGGCTTAAAATAGGACAAACTCATATATTTTATTTTGCAGGCACCACTACAATAGGCTCGTCCGCCTTAGAATTGGACATACACACGTATTTTGTTTATTTTGCAGGAACTACCATGATATGATGATCTATCGAAGGCAACAAACTGGGGCAGAATTTTTGAGGATCCCCTCAAAAATTCCAAAAGACGCAAGCTGACACTGGGGCAGAAACTGGGAGTTCACCGAAGAAAATTTTACCAAGGCCCAACATTCATGAAAGCATTATAAAAGCAGAAAAAATGACGACTTTTCTAGCATCGTTGCAGACATGATAATAACGTTTTATTTTTTAGCACTTCACTTTATTTTTGTTCGCAGGGTACACAGCCCGGCGACAGGCACTTTACTTTTGTTCGGAGGGTACACAGCCCGACGAGACAGACAAAATAGCTCTTGACCAGGAGGCAAAATAGCTCTTGACGAGCAGGCAAAATAGCTCCTGACAAGAAGGCAAAATAGCTCTTGATGAGCAGGCAAAATAGCTCTTGACAAGGAGGCAAAATAGCTGTTGACGAGCAGACAAACAGCTCCTGACAAGAAGGCAAAATAGCTCTTGACGAGCAGGCAAAATAGCTCTTAACAAGGAGGCAAAATAACTCTTGACGAGCAGGCAGACAGTTCCTGACAAGCAGGCAAAATAGCTCTTGACAAGCAGGCAAAATAGCTCATGACGAGCAGGCACTTATGATACACAAATATCTCGTAACGAGAGACCACGACACATTGACAGTTGACAACCCAATGACAGGAAAGTCCATTTTACATTTACAAATATTTTCTGCAAAAACTCACACTTTATTGCAGGAAACAGCGGGACAGTGTTCCAAGGTATACAACCCGACACGACAAACAATTATCTCCTGACAAGATGCACATAAATGAATATCCCCATAGGAGAAGCATATATTTCCTAAATACCCAAAGCACCTGAGAACACATTAGACAACTACATAACGAAGGAGAGCTCAACTCAACAGGGAAGTTTACTTTACCTTTACCTTTATCTCTAGTTGCATCTATCTTGGTTTTGCTGCAGGACACTCTCCGACCCCTTGACAGACCCTTTGACAAACCCCTGCTCCATTTCACATACCCTTACACTTGCTCCCCAGAAAATCACTACCCCATACGAAATTGTGCGACAAGCAAAAACTCAAATACATACAAGGCATCATACCAAAACCCAATTCAAGAAGCTTAGTCCACAGACAATGCTTTTCCTATACCCGCAAACTATCTATTCCTATCGAGTTCCAAAGTACTCAAATCTATATTTCCATACTCGCACAAGTGACCATATAATCTTTCATTCCTGATTGGATGCCACTTTGTGTTTCTTCCTACTCAAGCCTATCTGTGTCAATCGTGCGTACTTTCGTGCTTAATCGTGCCCATCTATTTGAATCGTGCGTATTTATCGTGCTTTACTTCCCGATACTCTCAAGTTTAGTCGAGACAATATTGAAGGCAAGATGACCCATTTATCGAGATGAAGTGGAAACTAGGTCCACGTAAACTCCTCTTTATGGGTGTGTCGTGCACCACATCTTCATAGCTAGGATGATTACAAGCTCTTTTCCCACACTCGATCTATTGACGATATCTCATTTTCGATAGTGCCCCCACTTTATCCTTCAATCATTCATCTCGCCAAGAGGCAAAGCATTCAAATTTGAACTTCGCATACTTGGACAAGTTCACTCTTGACACCTCAATCGTGCGTCATAAACATCTCACACAGGCAACATGCCATTCTAGAACTACACACGGCCTGATTCTCGCGAAACCCGAGATATGTAGGCAACTCAGAGACCGAGGTTCGGCCGAAATACCCCCAAAAACTCTCATTTTCTCTTCCCACCATCTTGCTTGCAAGTCGTGACAATATTGGCTACTCTGTCAACTATCTTTGCCCGAAGATTTTTTCATCATCCCCGGGCAAAGAGGGGCAGCTGTTGACACCCAATTTTGTCCCTCCTTTTTCTATTATTAGCTATATTTAGCTTAAAGGTGCAATACTGACTGTTTGAATAAATTTGCATTAGAAAACATGCATTTACGTGTGTTATTCCTTACTTGTACCATACATGCTTAAGTGCGAGTATATTACGTAATTTGTATCATTTAGGCTATTTGTTAAAATTGTGGTTGTTTATATAATTTACTGTATTTACAACATTTAATAATTATTTGTGGATATTTATACGTAATTAATTTAATTTTGACCCCAATTATTTATTTATTTATTTATTTATGTGTGGACACTTTTCTTTCCCTTATATATTATATTTATATATTTTTAAATTTATCGCACCTTTAGTTAAAATGTCAGCATAATTAATATATTTGGTCCAATTTTTTTTTCACTCCATTAAATTCTCTTGAATTTAAATAAATTTTCAAATTTCATTACATATTTCAAAAGAATTTTATTTTCTTTTCTTATTAAAACTTCTTTCGGGATTGAACCTAGACACAAGGTTAGTCCAAATACATCCCATATCTCTCAACCAATTTCCTAATCTCATCCCTTTCAATCAATCCTAGAACCCAATCCCCAACTTCTCAAATCCTACCATCACTCCCGAATCTCCTCATTTTCTCTGTTTTGGAAATGTACCAACAAAATCCCTTGATTGAAGGCTCATCTCCAACAGCTCATTCCCAATTTTGATTATATATACAGTACATTACCATCTCCACCAGATGGAGGGGACAACATTACATAGACCCCTTTGGTCTTCTTCTTCATGGACACAGATAAAAAAAATGGAGATCAGAGACAAGACACACGCACCCCCCATACACTTCTTCTTTTCTCCTTTATGCACACACAGTGCCACACACACCATTTGTTTCCTTAAGCCATTACATGCATTGACGAACAAATCAGAAGGAGGGAATCGGGGAAGGGGAAACCCCACCACCGCCTGAAACCCTATCGGGATCTACCCTCACCGGAGACCCTGTTTCCCTTTTGTTCTGTTTGAGTGAATATTGAAATCAAAAGGGGCTTCGTTCCCTATCGCCGGTGACTGGGAAATCAACCCCGTCGTCGGAGTCCTGTTCTCGACGTTTTCCTCCGTTTATGATTGATTTGTGATTAGAATTGAAAGACGAGTGGGTGGAGTCGCAGTGACGCCGCCAAGGCAAGTCTGGCGTCGCTCCTCCTCCTCCTCTGTTTGGGTGACGCTCCGCTCACTGTTGTCACCACCCTTTGTCCCACCAGAATTCGATTGAACATGTGTGACGGTTGCCTCTTTGTTTGGCTTGAATGAAATTTTGTACCCCTGTCGTTGTCTCGCTGCTGCTGCGAGCTTCTTGTGGCTCAACTCTGTAGACCCATTGGTCATTTTTTGGAATTCTTCTTGTTCCCTGGGCTTGTGTTGCTTTGCTGCGGATCTAAGTTTATTTCTATTCTATTGTTCTGTGACACTTATAACGAATCTGTCTAATGCATTTGCAAGTTATTGTTCTTTGTTATTGGTGCAGTTCTGCCTAACACAATTACTGGAAGTTGCTATTGCTACTTGGACGATTGTCCCACGTATTCCAAATCAATCTTAGACTATGGCCGATGAAAAAAATATATATACATATATATTGAGGCCTAAGGACCGATTTGAACAGATACTACAAGGCCAATGACGTTTGGAGGCCAATACAAGTCCCGTCCCGTACTTAGCGTTCCTTACGTGTCCCGAAAATAAATAAAAAAGGCGATGACGATGCATATCACTTTGCAAAGTAAGCGATAGCGGAGTAGTGGGATTGGAGGTGCTTGGCATGGCAACACGACCGGCTCCGTGTTTGCAGCCGTACTGACATCCCTAACCTCTTCTTGACGCGATACATATTCTGAGCCTGAACTTTCAAAAACTCTCTTTTTTCCTTTTATTACTATTATTATTATTATAATTACTATTATTTTTTATTATTACTAACATTTTTATTTTCATTATTATTGCTACTATTATTCTATTATCATTACTACTATTAATTTTATTAATATAATTATTATTATCGTTTGTTACTTTACTAATTCACTTTTATATTTTTGCGAGGTACATCCTGACGAGATTCATTAAAAGCGACATCATTGGAGGAGATAAATGTTTCAAAAATATTTACTATTGTATTTTTGGCTTATTGTTCAATTTTCAGCACACACTAATTTTGTTTATTTTGCAAGGTCCATTTAATTGAAGTTTGCTAAGGAAGAAAACAATTCGAGAAGATGAATCCTTTATTTTAAATTCTATTTTATGTACTTGTATATTCTAGTGAAAACTGTCCAATTTTATTAAGTTTAATTTATTTTAAATCCCAATTATTTAGTCCAGCCGGTAACCACATTTGGTGGGGCTCGAGAGGTGCCTAACCCCTTCCTCTCGAGTTAACCTGACCTCTTACCTAAAAATTCTAGTTTTTAGACTAAGTTTCAGAATTAATTGTAAAATTGGCTAGAAATAAAATAGGTGCCCTAATACGCCTAGTTAAAAAATATGTTAGGTGGCGACTCCAAGTCTTTACCCATGAGTCCCAATAAGTCGAGCAATATTTCGAACCCTAACCGGGGTTCGGGAAAAATAGGCATCGACACACGATGGCGTGTAAGAGTGAACAAGATTTTTCGAAGATTTAGGGTGGTGAATAATCAAATTGTCTGCCGAATCAAGTTGATGAAGGTCATTGGTCACGTTGGGCGGTATGAAATTAGGTAATTCGTCAGAGATTAGCAGAGTTTGTTTTTGGAAAGGGGTGTCATCAGGGGTTTTAGGTAAAAATATAGTATTAGTAATAATTTGGCTAGTTGACGTGGAAGAATTGATAGTGGGACGTTTGGCCAAATCAGGGATTTCGTGGCAGGAATATTTATTCATATTATGTTGACTATGCATTGGTTTTTTCACCATTTGCATGGCATTGACTAGTGGGTCCGAAATGATATCCAATTTAGTGCTAGATGGATTTTCTGAATCTAGATTTAGGATATTAAATTTATTAGTAGCATTATTTGTTCGATAAAACTGTTTTTTGTTGATACTTAAAAATAATGCGAGAATAAGGAGGTGTAGTAGACTTACCTGGATGGGCAGCATTGAATTGCATTACCTTAGCTGATGAAGTCGTTGGCTTCTCCAAAGAATTAAAATCATAAACAACCTTAGAAGTTAGGGTTTTCTTCTTCTTTTTTTTTTTTTGGAAAATGAAACTGTTTGACACTCTAATTCTCCCTCCTTTGATTTGAGTTTTTGTGGAGTTAAAGAGGAAACATTAGAAGGGGTTGTAGGTTCAGTAGAGGATATTTGGTTGGCATATGGATAATTTGATTGGAGATGGCTTAATCGACCACAAACCTTGCACAAAATATTTTCTCCTTCGTAAATCACTTTTTGTTTGTGATTTTCTATATAAACGTGACTTTTAACTGGGATATCAACTTGCACTTCAATACACAGTCTAGCATATCGATTCCTTAAGGCAGTAGAAGTTTTAAAATTAATTTTAAGTAGCTTACCAATATTGCTACCAATTTATTTTAATACTCCTTCATCAAAGAACTCAGTTGGGAGATTTGGGAGACGAACCCAAATAGCAGTGGTTAGTAACTTAATTCCGTAGCTATAAAGTTAGGCTCCCAACATCTAATGGATAAAAAGAAACCATTGACAAACCATGGATCATCTGTTAAGACTTTGTGTAGGCTCTCATGTTTGTTGAATTTTACAACATAAAAATCTTCCCCCAGATCAATTAGAGGAAAATCTTCCAATAATTTCCATTGTGTTTTTAGCTTCTCATAGAGGTATTGATGATGTAGTCTCTTGCCTAGTAGCTTAATAATAACCGAATTTACCCAAGGTGAGTAAATCCTTTTCTTCTCCTCGTGAGTGAAGGATATATGGTCAACCAAGTCATCTACAGTTATTGGATACTTTTGCATGTTGGTAGTAGTGAGGGGATCATGAAGTATAGGCGAAATAATGGAAGTAGGTGTATTGGTTTGAGATAATAGTTTTTCAGAGTAGGATGGTTTGTTGACCTGTTGAGAGATGATATCATTTTGTAAGATATCTGGGGGCTTTGGGGGAACCGAATGGATGTTAGTAGGTTGAGAATTAATGGGGTCGATGTCCATTAAGGAGAAAGAAGTAGGCTTTGAAGGGGAAAGGGGTAGAGAGAGGAGGGAGAATCAAAACTTTCAAAGAGTTCTAATTCCCGTTGTAATAAATAATTTTCGTTGTCAAAATGATATTCAATAAATTATTTCATGTTACGGAAAGATCAAAAATTAAATCTAGTAAAGTTTTTAGAGTGAGGTGGATCCCTTTAATGAAAGAAGAAAGGATTTATCTTGGAGAAAATTACTCCACATGAGCACACACATGATTGTTTAACATCAAATAAATTCATTTTCACTTAATTATAGAATCTAAACATTTAGTAAATGTGGCTAACAACATTTATTATATTTGTCTATGATTTAGGGATATTTAGTACTCCTACTATGTTTCAGTTGATCTCTCTCTTCCCCCTTTTGTGAGGGAAAAATTACAAGCCATATACATTCATAAGAATCATAAACTAAAAATGAACATATTCTTCCTTTATTATGATTTTTAAACATTTAACCTTAGGTATCCTAAATTTTATAGCCATTCACTTTAAAGTTACAAATCCACGTTAAAATCCTATTTTAGGGGATATGATGGTCTGACTTATCTTTTTAATTAATTATGAAAATATTGCATATCACTTAATTAACTCCTAAATGCTAGCAATTAAATAGCAATATACAAGGTAAAAAGATAAAGAACTAAAAATATCCTTATCCCTCATTTAAGCATAGCACAGTACCATATAAAACTTTTCTCTTCCACCCAACCCCCCCATGACACTCTTTCTCTCTTTCTCTCATTATCTAAGATTCTTTATTTTTTAAGCCTAATTTTAATTTTTAAGGTTGGTTTTTAGGATATATTAGGCTTGTAACACGTTAATATCGAATAATATGTCATAATGCATAATATTTTAAAATATGCACCCAAAAGATATAACAAACTTATCTACGCATATTCTATGCATGACACATATAAAATATGAATATTTTAGTGCATATTCCATGCATATAGATTTGACTAATCTCAAAAAGCAATAATAAATCATAAATCTAATTTACATCTAATTAATACTCAATGTATCAATAAAATTATATAATATGCTAATACCTATACGAATACATTATACATATTCTACGTTTACTATATATATCTTGGAATGTTATATGGTAGATGAATGCATGTATACTTGATCTTATTTGATTAATAAATATAATTAGACTTATGTTTTTTAGTTGAATATACCAAATTGGGTGTTGTGAATTTCCACTAGAAAATATTTGTTAACTTGATTTGTGAAAATTAGTTAAATTGGAATACAATAAACATTGGATAGTTAGAGCCCGTTTGGGTGAGCTTAAAAGTGGCTTATAAGCATATAAGCCCATTAATATATGTTTGGTAACTTAAAAAATTTTGGACTTATAAGCCATAAGTGGCTTAAAAGCCACTTTTTAAGAAGTTAGGAAATCCTAACTTCTCAAAAAATAGCTTTTAAGTCACTTTTTGACTTATAAGCCACTTAAAATAAGCTGCTTATAAGCCCACCCAAACAGGCTCTTAGTAGTCTAATATGGAATTCCCGTTTTTGGTTATCTTTAGTTACAAAATACCATTAAATATATTTTGCTATTTTTAAGGTAATGAATCAAAGTACTAACCTATTCACCTACTTTTAAGGAACAAAATATTTGTAAACATATTTCTATATGTTAAAAATTAGTTAGCCTTTGTGCAACAATCCTAATGTCTATTTGAAAGTAAGGCTAAGTGTACTTTTGGTTATATATTTTTTCCTCTTTTCCTTTTTTAACTTCAAAAGACTTCCTAAATTCAATTTCCTTTCAACCAAGTCCATTGTGCCTCATGTGGTATGTTAAAGCTCTCGTGTCTCATCTTAATTGCTAATGAAATTATATTTTAGCATAACAAATAGAGATTTTTCCCTTTGAAGCGAAAGTGCATATATAAGTTATACTTTAAATTACATGATACGATACTATATTTTCTAAAAACGTATTTCAGGTATTACAATTAAATTTGTATTTAGTTGAATCTTAGGCGACCGTTTATATCTTAATTTGACCGGTTGATCAGCAATTTATGTTGGCAAGTGATCGATTTACTCAATATTGAATTGAATATAATATGAGCAGCAAATTCGATAGAACAGACAACAACACGTTTCGATGGTACAATGCATCAAGATTAATTAAAGGACAAATACGAATTGAGTAAATAAAAATGAACAATAGATTCACAGGCTTATAACGATATAAGTAAACAATCACAAGCGATCGATTCCGTATGAGTTCAGGCAGGCGAATTATGAACGAAGTAAATAGCTAATGTTTTACTGAACACGATTTAAGTATTAGATTAACGTGATATCCAATGAAAGATTAAATAAAATTCGACTAAGAATGTTGAGCTATAATTAAATATGCAGGATAATGTATATCGGTCAATGACAAGTTTGGCTAAATACGATAGAACTACTACTATTTGATTAATAGTAATCCTATTAAGTTGGTGTTACAATCAAGATGATGATGATTAATTAATGTGATCGGTGATGATGAACAGATGTGTCAAACGATGAGTTAACAATAGTGTCAAACGATGAGTTACAAACGATGAGTTACAATCAAGATGTGTCAAACGATAAGTTACAATCAAGATGACGATGATTAATTAATCCTATTATGAGTTAACGATGAGCAAGTATATCAAACAAATGAGATAGCATGCAAACTGCGAAACAAATAGTAGTAAATTAATAAATAAAAGCAGTAAAGCTTATTGTATTATTCGATCGAAGGCTGGTGATCCGTTGAAAGAGATGAATCCTCCTTCAGAAGAACGTAAGTTATAAATGGGGAAATGGGTGCTTATTTATAGGTTAGTGAGATGTGGAGTGCCCAACCCTAGAAGGACTCCACTCCCCCACGTCTCTCCATCAGTCGCGCAATAGTAGTTACCCACGTCCAACAAACTCTGCTAAATCCATTCCAATAAAAGCGGGATACGATCAGACGTTATCTAACAAAATAATTTTCTTCAAAATATTTCGATCGCGATCCAGCTTAATCGATCATATCACTGATCGAAGCTGTTTCAATCTGACCTCATTTTCGTAATATCTTCGGAAACTGTTCTCACCTCGCCACGTAGTTAACCACGTGTCCTCTACGTAATCGGGCAGAAATCGACCAATACAGATAGCCTCCCCACTTGCCAAGCGTGTGTTCGAAAAACTTGGCAAGTGGC
Organism: Petunia axillaris subsp. axillaris; assembly: GCA_029990575.1. NCBI lineage: Eukaryota > Viridiplantae > Streptophyta > Magnoliopsida > Solanales > Solanaceae > Petunia > Petunia axillaris. The sequence continues at coordinate 14,734,012 of JARKNS010000006.1, forward strand.
TTGAAACTTTAGGCGGGAAAACATGTGGAGCGTTTGTGGCCCTTCATTTCGAAACGCCAAACCGTCACTTCAACTTCCCATTGCTGCACATGTCAGGCATCGTGCGGTTAACAGTTTTCATCGGTTACCGAGGCAATGATGACTTTTGTCTTATAAATACAACCTTCAAATCATTTTTGCAAACTTTACAAATTTCCAAATTTCTCAAACTCTTTCAACTTCTTCAACCCACTTTCTGATAATTCTTGCTTTTGTTCTTCATTTCCAGAAGATCTTGGTTGTGTCTTTTAATTCCTGCTTCATATTTTCAAGTTTGTTATTCAAATTCTCAAGACTATCTTTGCTAAAACATGTCTTCATCTACTCAAGATGTTGCTGACACTGAAACCACCGCTTCCACCACTTTTGCCGCCACAACACCGCCGCAGTCTGTCGCGGTGGAGGGGCAAATCACAACCGTCGCTGGTCCTTCAAGGGATAAGAAGGGCAAAAAGCGAAGAGAGAGGAAACCAAAGGATTTTGGTTTTGAGAAGCTGTATTCGGAAATTCTCCCGAAGAAGTTCACTTACGACAACGATTGCAAAGTAAACATCCCAAATGAAGCAGAGAGGAGCAAGAGAAAAATATTCCCATCGACTCTGTGCACTGCACGATTACTCCCGAATCGATGTCACGAGTTCGGGATGACCGTGGTTGGAAGGCAGACGAGGTAGATGTGATGTGCCCCCCGAGGAAATCATCATTGGCTACCCACCATGAAGGTCAATCGGTGGTATTGACTTACCCATTCACGATTGGCTTCACTCTTCCGATCGATCCTCTGATCGAGGAGTTTTGTTGGATGTACAACGTGTGTGTGGGAAAAGTTTTTCCTGCAATATGGAGGACGGTGGTGACTATGCGCTTCATCGCGAGAAAGGCGGAAGTAGAATTGAAACTTCGCCACATCCTTAATATTTATTCTCCCCGAGTCCACAAAGGGGGGTGATCAATCTCGCCAAGTGAGGTCAACGGCCTCTGATCTCCGATAATGATGATGATCTCCGAGGATGGGATCAACGTTTTGTTTTTATCCCAAGGGAGCAGTCCGGAGCAGTTGACTGCTCCCGGAGCAGATTCGCTTCCGAGCGTATGGAACCGAACTCGTAAGTATTTAGCTATTTTGCGTTACTCTGAAGCATATTTGGTCTTAAAATGTTGCATTTTTAGATTCTCAGCTGACAAAGTTTTGTTCGGTCAAGTTGCCAACATCGAACAGTGGTTGATCAAGGTGTTGGGCAAGACAACCAATGATGAGAGGGCCTGGAAGCCGATTGCGGCTTCACTGACTTTGACGGCCAAAAATCATGGTATACTTCCTCCCTTCAAACTAGCTCTTCCCTTTGAACTTGTATTTGATTTACTTTTTCCGGTGAACTTCGAGTTTCTGTAGGCATTACTGGCGCTGGAGGTGAGCCCAGCGACGAGGAAGTGAAGTCGAGGGCGAGGAAAAAGTCGATGATGTTCCCCCTCAGAAGAAGAAGAAAACATATTTCAAGGATTTGAAGAATAAATATCTTCCCAAGATTGTGGGAAAAGAGCAAGGGGGCGGTTTGACGACCAAGCCTCAAACTATCGAAGAGGTGATTGTTGGGACGAGCTCAGCTATTATAGCGGCGAAGGCTGCCGAAGAGACGACCTTGATTGTTAATCTCGATGAGGATGAGACATGAGAAGAATCGGGATCTGATCGATTGGTTAGACGTCCTAAGAAGCCAGTTAAGGAGAGGCTTCAAGAAACGGCTATCCAGCTCAAGGCGGCTGAAAAATTGGAGACTTTTCAACTGATTTGGGAGGCGAAGATTTTCACCTGTCTCCAATAGCTGAAGAAGACACTTCGGGTTTAAGAGGTCTGCCCAACAGAGAGGGCGCCATCGTTTCCTTGGGCATTGTTCCTGAGGTCGAAGAAAACATGATCGATGCCATTGATCAAAGAGAGGGATCCAACCAAAGGAAAAATGCCTGCCTTAGATCAGTCAATGGCCACGACAAAGTCCAAATACAATTAAGGTAGGCGTTCGTCATTTTTTGGTATAGATCATGCTGACCCGATAGTGCCTCTTCCTCGAGATGAGGATGCTGCTGCCTTCGCCGCTTTGGGCAAGTCTGAAGAGTTGGGCGATAGATCGGTTACAGTGACCGTGCCGCGCAACATCGATCTGCTTAGATGCCCAAAGAGGCTTACCGATTATCTCTTCGAGGTTATGGGCCCGATGGAGCAGGCCCGTTTGAATACGCACAGCGATTTGAGTATTCCTTCACAGATTGCTTTTGCTAGTTTTAGGGTAATCTTCCTCCCATCATCTGTTTTTTTTCCTTTGCTTTGAATATATCCTACTTGTTGAATCTTACTTATGACTTGCTTTCAGAATTCAATAATGGCGATCAAAATAGCTGATCGAATTCGCCAACTTCAAGATGGAGCCAAAGTGCTAAACGAGCAAATCGTCCACCTTACTTCGGTGGGGGAAGAGTTGCACCGAAAGTTGAAGGCTCTGGAGACTAAGCATGCTGAGCTTTTGGCCAACTTTGATAAAAGCATGAAGGAATATGATCTTCGTGAATCTGAATTAGAATCTCAGATTCGAGCCTTGAACGAGCAGCTCAGCCAACATGAGGCCAACACTGAGATGAAGTGTGCGGAACTCAGCTCTATCTTGGAGAGCAAAGATCGAGAGCTTGCGGCGGTTTCCGAAGAGCTTCAAACTCTCCGTAAGGGAAATGAAGATCTAAATACTCAAGCCAACAGTTTGGCGGAGAGGAATCGATTACTTCAAAGGGAGTCGACCAACCTAAAGCGCGACCTTGAAGAGGAATTTGAGAAGAAGAAGGACTTGATCCTTGCTGAGTCGAGGCGCGATGTGCTCAGAGAGATGCTTGATCAAAATGTCGATATTCCCACTGAGTTGGATGAAGCAATGGCCATTGTAAGGCTTGCTCGTGAGGATCTCGGTCTCCCTCCAAGTTCCTTCGATGAAGGCTCTGATGGAGATGAATGAACCGTAACTTCAGCTTGCTTTTGTTTAGTTATTTTCGACCAGTAGCTTGGTGTCGCACCCTATTTTTCGAAGCTCGGAGCGAGTTCAAAGGTCGGGTTTGACTAGGTGACTCGTTTGGAACGAGTTTGGAGTCGCCACCTAATAAATTTGTATAAAGGCGTATTAGGTTACCTAAATCGTCTAAGAGTGTCTAAATAAACTCCGGATAAGTTTTTCTAAGAGATTCTATGGGTAAGGAGTCCTTGTGACTTGGGAAGAAGGTATTAGGCACTTCCCGAGTCCCACGAAAGGTGGTTCCCGACCGGATTTATATTTTGGGATTAAGGCTAAAACATAGACATTGACAAAATAAAAAAAGTCAAAGATGTAATTTTAATTTATGAGAAAAAAACATATCGAAGTAAGGCTAAATTCCAATTATATTATAGTTGAGAAATGTTTCTGCAAAGACTCAACTGGACCGAATTGTTAAATGCGAAGTAATATATTTTGTAAAGATAGACTAAGTTATGGCCAGCTTCGCACAAATAGCCTCAAAACGATTTAAATAACTAATTGTGCGAAATAGAGGTGTTCCATTAAAGGCAAAAAAAAAGTCCTAAGAGTTAAGACAAAAAGGAGCTTAGTATCTTTAAGAAATGTTGCCACTTTAGCGATATAACGACATTAGTTGACGTATACCATTGCTTATGTGGCTGTTATTGTGAGATCAAGTTAAGGAGAAATATATATTTTGAAAATAGAATTTATGAACTAAGATATAGGTATAGAAGTATAGAAAAAATGTAAAAAATGGTATAATCATGAAAATATTTTTATTTACATAGCACTATATATGAGATTTCATGTACGAGATGCAACTAAAGAAAATAATATTAGAGTTTACAATACATATTAGAAGAGAGTATATTCTAATTGACAATACTACGCACAACTTAATTAACCATTTTATAAGAGAAAAAATAAATACTTACATATATAAGTTGTAACACTTAACCTCCAAAGCCGGTACTTCTCCTTATACACTATTAGTTAGTGTAAAGAAGATGTTAGCTTTTCAAAGAAATGATTTTAAATTTTTAGAGAAATTTGCCACGAGTCTAAAGCTGGCAGGCTTTGAGATTTTTGTAGAAATAGACCTCAATTGAGGCAGACTTCAAAAAAAATATCCTCTGTTTCAAAAAAAATTCAAATTACGTCCACGGTAAGTTTCAGACTTTTAGCACTTGTTTTATACAATTTTTCAGATTATAGAAACAACTCTGTTACAAGTGAAAACTCATATTTCGAAATTTTGCATAAACAGACAAGTGATCAGATCATATTTCAAACTTAGATTTGCAGAAGTAGTCCAGATTTTGGATCGGATTGCAATTCTAGCTCCTTTTCGATTTTTACAGAAAATGAACCCTTTTATAATCTGCTTATAAACCTGCCTTGTTCATAATTTTCAACCGTCAACACGCAGCAAGGTCGAACTCCAACATTTACACAAGTCAAAAATAAGAGAAGAAGGAAAGAAATGGCCCTTTTATAGCCAAACTGTAGCAGCACCTTGCTGCCTGTGTTATTGCTTTTAAACAGTGCATCCTGCCACTGCTTTTACTGCTGCTGCACTCGCACCTTGTTCTTGCACTTTATAGTGCACAATAATACATGCAGGGACCCTAATGAATACACATGAATGGGATGGCTAAGGGGCAACCATGTATACATAGAAAAGAAGAGAGAATCTGCCCTGTATGTATTTCTAATGAACCACCAGGTTCATTTCAATTATGTTTTAACATCTAGGGGTGTTTTTCCAGAACTAAAAGTCACTTTTAATACTCAACAACCTGCATATGAAATTGCATAATGGTATGACCCTTTTAAGGTCATCCGAAGACCTGCATGATAGGGTTAGCTGATGGCCAGAAGAGGCCTAAGCAAAACAGACAAATATAAACAGGATTCAAGCCAAGTTTTAACATGCCATTCATTAAGTTAAGAGCTTATACCTTAGAAAGATCAAACAAAGCGTGAAAAGAGCAGCAAGGAAAAGTGTATTGCAACAACCACACTTGAACAACCAGTAAAGCAAAGAGAAAATTAGAGTACAGCTAGAAAGCGTAGTGTCTGTAGGTGTATTGGAGAAGAAAAGATGAGAGATCAGGCAGTGTGTGTGAGTATAAGAGGTGCTGGAGTAGTATTTGTTAGCATCTAAGTGTACTGTTGTGAGTGTAGTTACAATGTATGTGAGTGTGTAAGATCAGTGTGTATGAGTCTGGAGAAAGGAAAAGAGTATTCAATGTGTGTAAGTTGTGTTTTTGAAGAGGATGAGAGGAGTGGTATCCTGCCTCCAAAGTGAAGGAGGGAGTCTGGTTTATATAGGCAAAGGAATAGACTGATGACATTTCAAATTACCAATGGGAAAGGAAAGAAATCAAGGAAACTTATAAGGAAAGATTATTCTGTCCATCTAATTAGACAGAGAATATCACAGCTAACAGTTTTCCCAAAATAAAATAACCGTTTGAATTTCGAATTTAAAAGCAAATCAGACAAGCAAACAGAAAGGTAGTGTCTCCATATGTATTCATAAATGTGGTAAGAGTCATTTTGTCAATCAAAATCAATAAAAGGGGTCTCTTTACTGTTACAAAAATATATGTACAGACGTCTAGAAAGCTTTAGGAAAAATGGGATATACTAAGGTACTGTGATAGGTTTCCTCCTGATCGATTTTCAAAATCCTTCAAACAAGTAACAGTCCAACCGTACAAACTACGACCAACTGGCTACCAACATTTCCTAAAAAAAATGTTCAAACAAGCTTTCAAGAATACAAAGAAAATGTTAACTATCCAAACGTTTGTGCTATTAACTCGGTTTCCAGAAAGTAAAAGCGATGATTTAATCATACGAGCGTGCTTATGATCTCGTTGTAAGAAACGAACAGAGTAGTCGTGATTAGTAACACAAGCATGAATCAAAACCTAACAAACGAAATCATGTTTTAATAAGTTCTGTTAAGAACATTAACTAATCGGTCACAAGCTCTTACGCCATAGCATGTATGCATTTTAACAGAACAAAAAGAAAAAATATAGAGCAAAGGCACAAGGAACGTTTTACCCGGTTTCAGTGTCGGGTCGGGTCAATCCCGTTTGACCCGCTTTTGCTTGATTTGCAGAGATTCTTTCAAACCTTTCCTTTCTTGCTTTGTATACTCCAGATTCGCCCGATTTCCTTGTTCCTATTTCGGATTCCACGAGGCAAAAGGAGAGAGAGAAAAAGGATTCGTCCTCGTGTAATCCGAGATGGGAAAGAGGAGAGGGGGTCGCAGCGAGGTTAGCGGCGTGAAGGGTGGAGGAGACGCGGAGGTGGAGTTGTGGGGTGAATCTGGACGGATCTTGAGGAGGAGGGGGAGAGAGAAGTTTGGAGGTGGCGGCTGGTATTGTAAAAGGGGAGAGGGAGTTTATGTTTTAGGGTTTCGGGTGAGGGTATGTGTGTATAATTAAAAATGGAAGAACAAATTGTGGCCGTCGGATAAAAGCTATAGATGGCTATGATGAAGCCACGCAGGCGAGTGTGGGTGTGTGTATATATCTGTGTACGAGTGTGTGTATGAGTGTATATGGAGTGTATATGGAGGTATAATTGGTCAATAATTAGCTTAAAAATATTAATAAATGAGAGAATAATTAATAAAATATAGGGGATAATATTGGGGACTTAGGGAAAAATAATAACTGATTCAAAATAATTATAAATAAATTTAGGTAGTATTAATTAAGTATAAATAATTGTAAAATAGATATTCAGGTGTATAAATTGCATAAATAGTTACAAAATCGCGCAAGTATTTTTTGAAAATGACCTAAATGACGTAATTATGTAATATATTCTCAATTAAATAAATATTATATAAATATGGGATTAAAGATAAGGGATTACACATGTAAATGCATGTCATCTAATGCAATTTTGTTAGAAAAATTTTAATATGTATTTTTAAGCTAAATACAACCAATTATGAAAGGGAGGGACAAAATTGGGTGTCAACAGCTGCCCCTCTTTGCCCGGGGATGATAAAATAATCTTCGGGCAAAGATAGTTGACGGAGTAGCCAATTTTGTCACGACGGGCGGGCAACATGCTGGAAAGAAAAAAAATGAGGATTTTGGGGTGTTCTGGCCGAACTCTGGTATCTGGGTTGTCTACATATATTGGGTTGTACGAGAATAAGATTGTATTAAGTTCTAGAATGGCATGTCGCCTGTGTGGGATGTATATGACGCACGATTTAGGTGTCAAGAGTTGATTTGTCCAAGTATGAAAAGTTCATATAAGTGTGTGCTTTGAAATTTAATGACATATTGCGGAGTAAGCTCGACAAATTTGCATGATTCAAACGAATTGGCATGATTAGGCACGATTAAGCAAGAAAATATGCACGATTCACACAAGGTAAGTGCAAATTGGATAGAATACAAACTGACTTCCTAATAAAGATTAGGCAGATTACTTGTTTGCATATAAGAGGTTTTAGTTTTGAGCGGGGAACAAATAATTTGATGAAGTGACAAAAGCATAATCGAAGGGACTAAGCTTTTTGAATGGAGTTTTAAAATGGTGTATGTTAGAAATTTTGTGATTGCACAATTTCAGTATAGGGAATTGGTTTTGAAAGCAAGTATGAGGGAGTGAGGAAGGGCTCGAAGGGATTGCTGGAAAGTCGAAGAGTGTCTTGTGGTGCTTCCCCATATGTTGTCGTGTTTGTTGTGTAATTACTATTTTGTGCCTGCACTCAAAGAAAGATTTGTGAGTTTTGGGGAGAGGGGAAGGGTTGATTTGTTCATCCTCCTCATTGTTGCATCTTGGGCTTGTGGATGTCGATTTTTCAATGAATTTTGAGGGAACCTCAAAATTCTGCCCCAGTGTCGTCTTGCATCCTTTTGGAATTTTTGAGGGGATCCTCAAAAATTCTGCCCCAGTTTATTGCCTTTAAAATATCACCTTACTGTAAACAGTGCCTGCAAAATAAAATACATGTATGTCCAATTCTAAGGCGGACAAGCCTAATAACAGTGCCTGCAAAATAAAATATATATGTATATATCCAATTATAAGGCAGATGGGCCTATTATAGTAGAAACAGAAAGAATGAGTATGTCCAATTCTAAGGCGGACAGGCCTAATAGTCATATTCTAAGCCTGACAGGGCTCATCGTCATATTTTAAGCCTGACGAGGCTAGTCGTCATATTTTAAGCCTGACGTGGCTAAGCGTCATATCATAAGCCTGTCATATTTTAAGCCTGACGGGGCTAGTCGTCATATTTTAAGCCTGACGAGGCTAGTCGTCATATTTTAAGCCTGACGAGGCTATTTGTCATATCATAAGCCTGTCATATTTTAAGCCTGACGGGGCTAGTCGTCATATTTTAAGCCTGACGTGGCTAGTCCTATTGTGGTGGTGCCTGCAAAATAAAATATATGAGTTTGTCCTATTTTAAGCCGGATAAAGGCTGATTATAATAGTGCCTGCAAAACAGAAAGAATGAGTATGTCCAATTCTAAGGCGGACGAGCCTATTGTCATATTCTAAGCCTGACGGGGCTCATCGTCATATTTTAAGCTTGACGTGGCTGATTGTCATATTATAAGCCTGTCATATTTTAAGCCTGACGGGGCTAGTCGTCATATTTTAAGCCTGACGAGACTATTCGTCATATTTTAAGCCTGACGAGGCTAATCGTCATATTTTAAGCCTGACGTGGCTAGTCGTCATATTCTAAGCCTGACGTGGCTAGTCCTATTGTAGTGGTGCCTGCAAAAAATAAAATATATGAGTTTGTCCTATTTTAAGCCGGACAGAGCTGATCATCATATTTTAAGCCTGACGAGGCTAGTCGTCATATTTTAAGCCTGACGTGGCTAGTCATCATATTTTAAGCCTGACGAGGCTAATCGTCATATTTTAAGCCTGACGTGGCTATTTGTCATATTATAAGCCTGTCATATTTTAAGCCTGACGGGGCTAGTCGTCATATTTTAAGCCTGACGAGGCTATTTGTCATATCATAAGCCTGTCATATTTTAAGCCTGACGGGGCTAGTCGTCATATTTTAAGCCTGACGTGGCTAATCGTCATACTTTTAGGCCTGACGGGGCTAAGCGTCGTATTAAAAGTGTCATGTCCAAAAGCTTGTAAGTGCATTCCTCTAATGCATGTCAGGTATTGGAACTGGAGTCATTCATTCTCAGATTGTTGTATTGCCTGCGAGTCTTGTATTTGTAAGAGAAGATCTGCTCTCAAAGAAAAAGTTGTTAATCTAAAAAAAAGTGGTTGCCTTGCATTGAACACCCGAGTGTTGGCTCGAATCTGCATTTGTCCTTTGATGTGATATCTTGAAAATCTTTGTTACCCAATTGATCATTCGGATACTTCTTCCATTTTAGGTTGTAAACCTTTGGGTGAGTGTATTGGATTAGGAGGTTGTCCCAAAGTTGTGCTTATCTTGGCTAAGAGAGAAATGAAAATTTTATTATAATGAAACCTTGCCCAAGTAGGCTGCTTACATATCTTGTCAATACAATAATCAGGTCATACATGGTTCAGGTACAAAGTAGGGATAAGGGCAAAAGACCAAGTCAAATGTAGAGATGTTAGATTTTGCATGGTGATGGATTGCCTTCATGTGTTGCGCTTTCTCTTCAAATGCCTCGGAGCTATCTTTGATGGATTTCCTTGAACATAGACTGTGTTTGCAGCTTGAGAGTTGGAACTGTCATTTGGTGGTTCTTGTTGTACCGTTATCTTGCCTTTTTCAATCAAGTTCTGAATTTTGTGTTTCAGTGCTGGACATTCTTCAGTGTCATGACCTTGAATGTTCGAATGATATGCGCAAGTCTTTGATGGATCAAAATTCGAACGAGGAACCCATCCATTTCTCGGCTGCAATATCCCTTGATCCCTCAATCTTTCAAAGATGTTTGTCAGAGATTCAGCTAGAGGAGTAAATGTGCGAATCTTCATCTTTTTGGTCTGGTGACGACTGCGTTGAGCCTGATTGGGTTGTGGTTGAAAACCCTGATAGTGGGGAGGTTTTCTAGTGTGTAAGTCAGGAGTATCATGAAATTGTAGGTTCCGTTGATTCTGCTTGTACGGTGGTTGGTGCCCAATTATGGCGACTAATGTGTTGTCCTCTTCATTACTTCGCAAATTCCCACGTGCCTCGGGTTGAAAATGTTGATTAGCATAGTGCACTGTTGAGCTTCCAATGATCTTCCCTTCTTGAATGCCAATTTCGAGTTCTTTTATTATTCGAATCAAACTAGGAAAGTCGTGTGCCTGAACGCCGAGCAATTTCTCATAGTAAATCCCTTCTTGGATTTGGACGAAAGTTGAAACTAACTCTTCTTCAGGTAAAGGAGGGTGTATCTTGGAAGCTTCGATTCTCCATCGGGTAGCATATTCTTCAAAAGACTCGTGTTGCATTCTTTTGACTTTGTGCATCTCATATAGGTGCACATCCTTTCGGATGTTGAACTTGTATTGTTCCACAAAATCTCGGGCCATATCTTCCCAAGTGTGCCATTTTCTGAAATCTTGTTTGGTGTACCAAGTGAGTGCTAGCCCAGATAAACTTTGGATGAACAATTGCATCCTGATAGCCTCGATGTGCCCAACTCCAATTAATCTATTGCAGTAATCTTTCAAATGATAGAAGGGGTTTCCCTTTCCGTCGAAAGTGCTGAATTTTGGAATTTTGTATCCATGCGGTAGCTCAACGTATGGATGTAGACACAAATCCCTATACCTCAGACTTTGAATATTCCTTAAACTCATCTCTTCTTTCACAACCATTTCTAGATTATGGAGCTTTTCATTTAAACCCTCTTGTTCATTTGGCTGGATTTCTGTTCCATGCTTCTTATATGGGTATACTGCCAGCTGATTCTGCTTGTCCCTTGCCACAATTTGCATAGTAGTAGGATCAGGATTGTCAGATTTGTCTGAAATGTCCTGTTGAGCCTTGTTTTTCTCGATGCCATATGTCTGAGGTTCTGAAGACTTTGTTCCAAAAGTGAATATTTCATTTTGGCTTGTCATCTCGGCTTCTTCTTAATGCAGATTCTTTGCCAACTTAGGTGTTCAAATGCTAGGCAATCTTTAACAAAATGACAAAATATGCAAAACAGAGTTAGTATATTATGGACTTTGAAACAAAATAGCACATAAAGGTCATATATGCAGCTAAGAGGATGCCTAGAAGGCATATGATAGACTAATGTTTGAATTAGACACTATGACAAATGGTATAGAGATTATAAAGGATTGCTTGAGTGCTTTATGTAGCAGTCAAGGCAAAGATTTTGGTTGATGAATCATTGATGAGGATGCTGCGATGAATTGTGCGAAGTCAAGGAAAAAGGTTGGACTTTAGGTGACCAAAAGGGGGTCGGCTCTTTGTCAAACACCAAAGACCCGCGATCACCATTTCCTTTATAAATTAGTCTGTCGTGATCCATGTCTTTTCACAATTGTCAACCAACTGCTGTATTTCAAACTTTGCACCAACTTTCCTTATTGGGCAAAATAAAATTTTTATTATAAAGGGACCGAAGCCGGTGTGGGCTGCCTACGTATCCTGCTACTGACAGGAATCAGGTCAAGCGTAGTTCAAAATACATAAAGGGAAAAACTTAAAAACATGTGCCATAAAGCTTGTTTAGAGAGTAAAATAAATGTCTCCAAAGATTATGCAACTTAGAAGCTCTCTTCTTGTATTCGGACGTCTGTCATTAAACTGTTGCCTCTTTGACCTAGTCATCTGAAATTGCTTCGTCATTAGCATTTTCAATCTTGATTTGCCCAGACTTGATCAGCCCTTCAATCTTCTCTTTAAAAGCAAAACATTTCTCAATATTATGCCCCAGCATGCCTGAATGGTAAACACATGACTTTTTCATATCTGCTTTCCACGGTTCCTTGTAAATTTTCCTTTCGATAGGGTGCACTATCCCTATATCCTTCAACCTTTCGTACAAACTTGCATATAAACCACTACCAATAGGAGTGAACTGGCGAGGGGCCTCATGAGAGCAATTCTTAGTGCTATTTGTTGGCTTCTGATACGAGCAAACATCAATTGTTGGCATAAAGGTAAGAGGTTGGCACCACATAAGTTGAGGTTTTCCCTTTGGCACTTCGACTACCTTTCCATTTTCCACTAAACTCTGAATCTCCTTCCTCAGAGCGGTGCATTCATTGGTGTCATGACCTGGTATGTTGGAGTGAAATGCACAATGTTTGCTTGAATCAAAGTGAGGTGGTAGTGGGATAAAGACTTCTCCACGTTGTGGCCGCAACATCCCGATAGACTTAAGTTTCTCAAATTGAACAGCCAGTGATTCATGCAAAGGGATGACGGCTTGGTTATTAAGAGATATTGAGATAGGACTTGGGGTTTTGTTAACGGTAGCTTTCCCTTTCTTTGTAAAGTCCATATCCTTGGATTGTGCTTCAGTCAAATTATTAAACAATACCTTTTCAGAAATCGGTTCTATAACACTTTTTCTTTTCAACAAGCTATTCCATGCATGATGGTCGCTATAGGATTTATACCGATTAATAAAAGCTTCGACCAGGTCGCTCCAAGAATTCCATTTGCTTGTGTCTTGCCCTATGTACCAAATCAATGCTGACCCTGTAAGTGTCTTAACAAATAGTTTCCTCTTGAGTTCATCGTCGTGTTCCATACTTTCTAGGGTGTGTAGATATGCTCTCAAATGTACATGAGGATTTTTAGTTCCATCGTACAATGGAAGTTTCGTCGTCATGCTAATATCTGATTGTTGTGCGTAAACCTTTGCAACATTTGGTAGATTCTCCTCACTTCCCATCTCCTGATTGCCTCCTGCTAACCCTTTGAATGCTCTTTCAGCCATGAACGAATGTAAAATTGGAAAATCCTTTGGATCATGTATTGCGGGAGGTGCAATAGTATAGACCGGAGCACTAGAGTGATCCTCGAACATTGGCTTCGGGAATTTTTGTGGCATGTCAGAGGTGCCCTTGAGGCTGACCATCACGCCTCTTACCCTGTCAATTTTCTGTTCCATACGCATAATACTTGCTGCAATAACTCCCTCTTGTTTTGACAAATCACCAATAAGTGCATTCCTCTTAGCCATGTCTTCTATTTTGGTGTTCAACTCGAGCCGACCTTTTGGAGAGGAAGTCTTTGAGTTAGGAAGTAATCAGAATGTGCAAAAGATCAGAAAAGTAGGGTTATATGCCTTGGAGAGATATTGAATTTGGGAAAAAGATTCATTCATGTAGAGAGAGAGAGAGAAAGAGCAACAAACGAGTTCATGCAATGCACACATATCATGTAATGAATGTATCCTATAATGCGAAAGACCATTTTATGCACGATGATTTTGAAAAGCGCTTTGTGCCGCATATCTCATTTCATTTGCTAACAAAATAGGGAGCCTAAGAGATAATATTGTATTTATTGGATCTTATTACATTGGATGATAATGAAATAGTGTAAAAGGCGGAAAAGACTAAATATTGCTAGGAAATTAGATCGTGACCAAGTAAACATCTTTCATGCCGATCCATCCCCAGAAGATTCTTCTTCTTCTTCTTCTTCAGATGAGTCTTCCTCAGCCGAACTTTCCCCTGATGAATCTCCTTGGAAGATGATATTATCTGCATCAGTTAAGAGCCGGGATATGTCAAATGTGAAGTTCTTCAACATTTCCCAAGCCTTTCTTCCTTTCTCTTCTATTCCTTTGTTTGCCACAGAGCTCATTCCTTCGCTAGCCCATACACCTATAGACTCTATGCGTTTTGTCAATAGCTCTGCTTTACTGCGCCATTTGCCTTTTTCTTTATTCTTTGCTTCTACCAAACTCTGCTCTTTCACTATTTTCTCTCGTGCTTTTGCCAGTTTTTTGTGTAGCCTCTTGCACTCAGATTCCAATTCATCGGCATTTCTTTTTCTTTTCTTTGTTGCTCTTGGTTGAACTGCCTTTGCTATGTCTTTCCTTAGCCAGTCTGGATAATCTTCATCATAGCCTGCATCAAATCTGTCTCGTCCAATAGTCTCAAATTCCATTCAATGCCTTGCTTTCCAAAGTCCTAATATCTTGTCTTTGAATGGTATCACTCCTCCGAAAATATCAGCTTTGAAACTTCTGATGTCCGCAATTTGGGGTACAATCTGCTTTCTCCCCGCTTGTCTAAGTGCCCTTAAAGGAGTGTATGGGTAAACTCCTCTAAAGCCCACTAAGATGAGAAACGAGTCCCTTTCCGACCGTGTGATCACTGTAGTGCTAGGAAAGTAATCAAACATCCATTGTATATTTTCGGATGTCAACTGAGAGAGCTTGTGGTGCCAGCCTTCGGTTGTTGTTGGTTGGTCCCACTTTTCAAGAGCACTGTTCATGCGGGTGATATGTGTCAAGATATAGTTTTCTCTTGGTATGGAGTGGAAGCCTTGGTCTGTGTTGTTCTTCTTGTGCAAATGCTCCATCAACCAAATTTGTAAAAGCAAATTGCAACCTTCGAAAAAGCTAAAGCCCTTCTTGCATCTTTCTAAAGCTCGGTAAAGTTCTGCAACGATCATAGGTACCAAAGTATATTTCTTGTCACAGTCCTTGAGTAGGACATCAGCAATTGATACCATGCAAACATCAACTCGTCCTTTGTGTTGTGGAAACACGACAGTCCCTAAAAAGCTGGTAACAAAAGCGAGCACTCTCCGCTCTTGCCAATCTGCCTGGTTAATGCTGAAAAAGTCTTCAGATTCTTGAAATGCTTCTCCATACCCAAATTTTATGTAGAGGAAAGTTAGAGAAATTCCTGACTGCCTTATACTGTCTATACATAACTCGCGCTTAAACCCTACCATTTCGAAGAACTCCTCGAGTGCAATGTTCTTAGGCATCAAGACTTCTTCACTTTCGAATGGTAATTGAGTCAATCCGCCTATTTCTTCCAGCAACGGTGTCAACTCTACACTTCCAAAGTGGAAAACCGCTCGATCCGCATCCCAACAGTGTACTGCTGCTTCTACTATCCCTTTTATTGTCGTATGCTCCTTCAACGAATAAGGTTCCCCAACACTGCCTTAACTCGGTCTTGTTGATCTATGCTTAAGTTTTCCCACCAATCTCTTAGCAACTGAGGGACTTCAACGACCATGTCAAATGTTCTATTGGCCATGATCTTTTGGAAAAGGTGAAGGAAGGAGAAGAAAAGGAAGGAATATGCCTAAATTTTGGTTGTAAGCAAATGATTAACGTGTGGCACGAGCTTTTGAAAACAATACAGAAGAGGATATGAGGAGATGTGTCGTTGTGAGTTGAGAACCTTTTAGACACTTTAGAAGGAAAATGTTAATGGACTTTTAACAAACCACGGATGACAAGTCTTTATATAATGCTTAAAGGATAAACGTGCCTTATGTGTCATCCCGTCTATCAAACGGTTATTTCTGTTTCAAATTGGGCCCTTTAATGCCTTTTCGGTTACCTTTTACGCGTTTGAATAGCATTGAATATAGAATGATTCCAACCGCTTAGAAATAAACAGTCGTTTCTGATTCAATTTCAGCTTTGATGCCTTTTGGGTAACCTTTGTGCCTTCGAATGGCATTGAATGCAGAATAACTCCAATAAACGGTCTACATTTGCATGTTCAATCCTTTAGGTAAATGCAAATAAATCATGTCTAACGCTCTTTGGGGGTTAAAAACCCGTCCAGATTGTTTGAACAAGTTGGCCTATCAGACTTGAAAACAAGTCGGCTAAATGATATGTCATGATGCATCATTCCTAGCATTGCTACTAAAGAATGAAGTTGGTTAGACTGAGTTTTATTATTCTCCCAAGCGGACAATTCAGGAGCGGGAACGTCTCGGGCCAAATGGGTTCCAAGTTGTTCCCCTAAAAGGAGATTTTTGTGAGGGAAGAGGTGGTCGTAACCGCCGCACGATTTAGAAACTTGCCTGGAGCGGCGGAACGTATACACGATATGCACAAATTTAAAAGAAATGCATATGTTTTGTAAAATGATGCACACATATTGAGGTATTTCATGAAATGATTTTAAAAGGATAAGAACAAAATGAACGCGTTAGTTTCGAAAGATAGGATTAATATAAACTAGGCAATATTAAAAATCACGAAAAAAGAAAAGATGCAAATATTTTACCAACTTTTAAAAGAGGGAAAGACGAATAAAACAAGTTAATTTTGAAAAATAAGCTAATAAAGTTAGGCGGTATATTTTCAAAAATGCGAAAATAATTATGAAGTAAAACCTTTTTAAAAAAAAAGCTTTAGCAAATTTATGGAAATGGTGCACATATTGAGAAAAATAAATTTTTAAAAGGGAGAAACAAACAAGTTAATTCTGGAAAATAGGTTGAAATTTTCGGAAAAAGGCAAAAGAATTATGAAGTGAAAAAGATTTAGGAGATTCGAAAAAAAACTGAAGTTTAGGATATTATGAACTAGACAATATATGAACTGAAATTATTTTAAAAGAAAAAGATTGAGAAAATTCATGGAAGATTTGAAAACATTTGAAGTATAGGATGTGATGTAAGAAACTACCAAGAATGGGTTTACTAGACAAGAACATGGTTCCCCAGGCGGACAACCAAGGGGTGGGAACGTTTGGAATTGTTGGTTGTACCACGGACCAACTTATCCCAACCGTTCCCCTTACAGGGTTTTTTGAGGTGGAACGACCGTGAGATCCACGTAATCGCTCGTGTGTGTGCAAAGTGTCGTTTCCAAAAGTGGAGGAGTATGAGTGAAAATGCCTTAGAATATTACAAGGATATTGCATATAATAAAAAAAAACAAACAAAAAAGAAAAAAAAGAAAACAAGTTAGTAAAATAATAGACAAAATAACAAGGAAAAATAAAGCAATTAATTCAATGATATAAATGATAAATATCCCAAAAATAGAACCCGTTGTGGTTAGGACTTTGAATCCCCAGCGGAGTCGCCATTCTGTCGCACCCTATTTTTCGAAGCTCGGAGCGAGTTCAAAGGTCGGGTTTGACTAGGTGACTCGTTTGGAACGAGTTTGGAGTCGCCACCTAATAAATTTGTATAAGGGCGTATTAGGTCACCTAAATCGTCTAAGAGTGTCTAAATAAACTCCGGATAAGTTTTTCTAAGAGATTCTATGGGTAAGGAGTCCTTGTGACTTGGGAAGAAGGTATTAGGCACTTCCCGAGTCCCACGAAAGGTGGTTCCCGACCGGATTTATATTTTGGGATTAAGGCTAAAACATAGACATTGACAAAATAAAAAAAGTCAAAGATGTAATTTTAATTTATGAGAAAAAAACATATCGAAGTAAGGCTAAATTCCAATTATATTATAGTTGAGAAATGTTTCTGCAAAGACTCAACTGGACCGAATTGTTAAATGCGAAGTAATATATTTTGTAAAGATAGACTAAGTTATGGCCAGCTTCGCACAAATAGCCTCAAAACGATTTAAATAACTAATTGTGCGAAATAGAGGTGTTCCATTAAAGGCAAAAAAAAAGTCCTAAGAGTTAAGACAAAAAGGAGCTTAGTATCTTTAAGAAATGTTGCCACTTTAGCGATATAACGACATTAGTTGACGTATACCATTGCTTATGTGGCTGTTATTGTGAGATCAAGTTAAGGAGAAATATATATTTTGAAAATAGAATTTATGAACTAAGATATAGGTATAGAAGTATAGAAAAAATGTAAAAAATGGTATAATCATGAAAATATTTTTATTTACATAGCACTATATATGAGATTTCATGTACGAGATGCAACTAAAGAAAATAATATTAGAGTTTACAATACATATTAGAAGAGAGTATATTCTAATTGACAATACTACGCACAACTTAATTAACCATTTTATAAGAGAAAAAATAAATACTTACATATATAAGTTGTAACACTTAACCTCCAAAGCCGGTACTTCTCCTTATACACTATTAGTTAGTGTAAAGAAGATGTTAGCTTTTCAAAGAAATGATTTTAAATTTTTAGAGAAATTTGCCACGAGTCTAAAGCTGGCAGGCTTTGAGATTTTTGTAGAAATAGACCTCAATTGAGGCAGACTTCAAAAAAAATATCCTCTGTTTCAAAAAAAATTCAAATTACGTCCACGGTAAGTTTCAGACTTTTAGCACCTGTTTTATACAATTTTTCAGATTATAGAAACAACTCTGTTACAAGTGAAAACTCATATTTCGAAATTTTGCATAAACAGACAAGTGATCAGATCATATTTCAAACTTAGATTTGCAGAAGTAGTCCAGATTTTGGATCGGATTGCAATTCTAGCTCCTTTTCGATTTTTACAGAAAATGAACCCTTTTATAATCTGCTTATAAACCTGCCTTGTTCATAATTTTCAACCGTCAACACGCAGCAAGGTCGAACTCCAACATTTACACAAGTCAAAAATAAGAGAAGAAGGAAAGAAATGGCCCCTTTATAGCCAAACTGTAGCAGCACCTTGCTGCCTGTGTTATTGCTTTTAAACAGTGCATCCTGCCACTGCTTTTACTGCTGCTGCACTCGCACCTTGTTCTTGCACTTTATAGTGCACAATAATACATGCAGGGACCCTAATGAATACACATGAATGGGATGGCTAAGGGGCAACCATGTATACATAGAAAAGAAGAGAGAATCTGCCCTGTATGTATTTCTAATGAACCACCAGGTTCATTTCAATTATGTTTTAACATCTAGGGGTGTTTTTCCAGAACTAAAAGTCACTTTTAATACTCAACAACCTGCATATGAAATTGCATAATGGTATGACCCTTTTAAGGTCATCCGAAGACCTGCATGATAGGGTTAGCTGATGGCCAGAAGAGGCCTAAGCAAAACAGACAAATATAAACAGGATTCAAGCCAAGTTTTAACATGCCATTCATTAAGTTAAGAGCTTATACCTTAGAAAGATCAAACAAAGCGTGAAAAGAGCAGCAAGGAAAAGAGTATTGCAACAACCACACTTGAACAACCAGTAAAGCAAAGAGAAAATTAGAGTACAGCTAGAAAGCGTAGTGTCTGTAGGTGTATTGGAGAAGAAAAGATGAGAGATCAGGCAGTGTGTGTGAGTATAAGAGGTGCTGGAGTAGTATTTGTTAGCGTCTAAGTGTACTGTTGTGAGTGTAGTTACAATGTATGTGAGTGTGTAAGATCAGTGTGTATGAGTCTGGAGAAAGGAAAAGAGTATTCAATGTGTGTAAGTTGTGTTTTTGAAGAGGATGAGAGGAGTGGTATCCTGCCTCCAAAGTGAAGGAGGGAGTCTGGTTTATATAAGCAAAGGAATAGACTGATGACATTTCAAATTACCAATGGGAAAGGAAAGAAATCAAGGAAACTTATAAGGAAAGATTATTCTGTCCATCTAATTAGACAGAGAATATCACAGCTAACAGTTTTCCCAAAATAAAATAGCCGTTTGAATTTCGAATTTAAAAGCAAATCAGACAAGCAAACAGAAAGGTAGTGTCTCCATATGTATTCATAAATGTGGTAAGAGTCATTTTGTCAATCAAAATCAATAAAAGGGGTCTCTTTACAGTTACAAAAATATATGTACAGACGTCTAGAAAGCTTTAGGAAAAATGGGATATACTAAGGTACTGTGATAGGTTTCCTCCTGATCGACTTTCAAAATCCTTCAAACAAGTAACAGTCCAACCGTACAAACTACGACCAACTGGCTACCAACATTTCCTAAAAAAAATGTTCAAACAAGCTTTCAAGAATACAAAGAAAATGTTAACTATCCAAACGTTTGTGCTATTAACTCGGTTTCCAGAAAGTAAAAGCGATGATTTAATCATACGAGCGTGCTTATGATCTCGTTGTAAGAAACGAACAGAGTAGTCGTGATTAGTAACACAAGCATGAATCAAAACCTAACAAACGAAATCATGTTTTAATAAGTTCTGTTAAGAACATTAACTAATCGGTCACAAGCTCTTACGCCATAGCATGTATGCATTTTAACAGAACAAAAAGAAAAAATATAGAGCAAAGGCACAAGGAACGTTTTACCCGGTTTCAGTGTCGGGTCGGGTCAATCCCGTTTGACCCGCTTTTGCTTGATTTGCAGAGATTCTTTCAAACCTTTCCTTTCTTGCTTTGTATACTCCAGATTCTCCCGATTTCCTTGTTCCTATTTCGGATTCCACGAGGCAAAAGGAGAGAGAGAAAAAGGATTCGTCCTCGTGTAATCCGAGATGGGAAAGAGGAGAGGGGGTCGCAGCGAGGTTAGCGGCGTGAAGGGTGGAGGAGACGCGGAGGTGGAGTTGTGGGGTGAATCTGGACGGATCTTGAGGAGGAGGGGGAGAGAGAAGTTTGGAGGTGGCGGCTGGTATTGTAAAAGGGGAGAGGGAGTTTATGTTTTAGGGTTTCGGGTGAGGGTATGTGTGTATAATTAAAAATGGAAGAACAAATTGTGGCCGTCGGATAAAAGCTATAGATGGCTATGATGAAGCCACGCAGGCGAGTGTGGGTGTGTGTATATATCTGTGTACGAGTGTGTGTATGAGTGTATATGGAGTGTATATGGAGGTATAATTGGTCAATAATTAGCTTAAAAATATTAATAAATGAGAGAATAATTAATAAAATATAGGGGATAATATTGGGGACTTAGGGAAAAATAATAACTGATTCAAAATAATTATAAATAAATTTAGGTAGTATTAATTAAGTATAAATAATTGTAAAATAGATATTCAGGTGTATAAATTGCATAAATAGTTACAAAATCGCGCAAGTATTTTTTGAAAATGACCTAATGACGTAATTATGTAATATATTCTCAATTAAATAAATATTATATAAATATGGGATTAAAGATAAGGGATTACACACGTAAATGCATGTCATCTAATGCAATTTTGTTAGAAAAATTTTAATATGTATTTTTAAGCTAAATACAACCAATTATGAAAAGGAGGGACAAAATTGGGTGTCAACACTTGGTCATTCTGTTTTGAAATGATGAGGTCGTTTGACCGATCAATGTAAATATTTTTCATATGATTGAATTATGTTTTAGGAATTTCCTTTTATCGCTTCAAATGTTGTTTTCCGAAGATAAGATATTCTTTAAATTTTCCGAGAGACAAGTTAGTTCACTCGTTCGAAATGTTAACGATTTAGCGATAATCATCGGAAAAAATATGAAATGATTGGGGCCCAATGTACTTAGTGCGTAGCAAAGAATGACGTCTCATTTTCACGTAGTGCACCCTTCGAACAATTCAAGTTTGGAAATTTTCGGTTTAAACACTTAATCAAAAATTGGGATTGTAATTCAATCAACAATGTAAAGATCGATAACACAAAGTGACAAATGTTGTAGAGATCGAAAAACTGATGTAAGTGTTGTATATTATTGAAGTAATGGCCGCTGTCAGGCGCTTGATACATTATTCGATCGGTTACATAATGTGGCCGTTTAAAGACATTGTTGACAAAAAATTCCTTGATCGCTAATGGATCATTTACATATTGCATGTCCTATCTAAACGAACAGTACCCAGTTTGACTGAAAACATTGGAGCTTGAAGTTTTCGTCAAATTTGAATGAGTCCCCAGTTTGAGTGAAAACGTTGGGGCATGAGACCTTTGTTGAGCTTGGACGAGTCCCCGGTTTTGTCTTGAATGATCTCGTCTTCATTTTCGAAAGAAGTCCCCGATTTCTGGGAATGCGCGATTATCCAACTAACTCCATCCCCCCCAGTGTTCAGGTGCGAAGTATGAGTAGTCGAATACTGGACTTCGACTTTCGATATCTGAAACGAAAACGTTGGACAAAAATCGAGAGAAAGCGTTAAAGATGAAGACCACGTTAAAGTATTCGTCAGACTTATCGACCCCGATTGGAGTGCTTCGAGCTCAAGTATTCGTGGGTGATGTTTGTCATCATTCGATTCCAACTATGCCTATCATCTAAAAGTGTTAGTACCAAATAATCAATAATCAAATGTGCCCGATGGAGGGAAAATGAAAATTATTTCAAGAAAAGTGAAATTCGATCATACGATACCGTAACGTTTTCAGAAATAATATTTCTTCAATTGTGTGATATTCCAATTGAAGTTGACTGGTTTGGAGTCCACTATTTCGAGCTGGTATGAGCCCTTTCCGACCACTGCTTTGACCCGATAAGGTCCCTCCCAATTTGCTCCCAGTTTGCCTTAGTTTGGTTCATCTTGTTTTGGCCTTTTGATCCTCAATACATAATCACCTACATTAAAAGCTCGATACCTGATTTTTTTGTTGATGTAGTTTTCTGCCCTTTGTTTATGTGCTTGTATCCGAACTAGTGCCATATCTCTTTTTGCCTCGATCAAATCCATCTCTATCATTATTGCTTCCTTGTTTGATTCATTGGTGGAATGAGCGAACCGAAGACTAGGTTCACCGACTTCCACCGGAATCAATGCTTCTGCTCTATAGAAAAGTGAGAACGGAGTCTCTCTAGTGCTGTGTTTCACCATTGTTCGATGAGCTTACAGCACATTGGGGAGCTCGTTCGGCCAATTGCCTATTGATTCATCCATCCTTTTCTTTAAGTACTCGATTATTGTCTTGTTGGAGGACCCAGCTTGTCCATTTTTACTGGGGTGATAGGGTGTTGATGTGATACGCTTGATCCCCCACTTCCTGAAAAAGCAGTGATTCGACTTCCCACGAACTGTTTGCCGTTGTAACATGTGATCTCTTTCGGGATCCCAAAACGACAAATGATGTTCTGGTGAATGAACTTGATAACGTTTTCACGAATTTTAGCCAAAGCAATTGCTTCTACCCACTTAGAAATAATCTGTCAAAATTAAAATAAATTTTACCCCACCGGGCACTGTCGGATTGGCCCGACCAAATCCATTCCCCACTTCATGAACGGCAACGGTGACGTTACCGAATGAAGGGGCTCTGCTTGTTGATGTGTGAGGTTTCCAAATCGTTGACATTTATCACACTTACGAATGAAGTCCTTGGCGTCCTCTGTGATCGTTGGCCAATAATATCTAGCTCTGATTATCTTCCGTACCAACGATTTGCTGCCGGAGTGATTGCCACATTCACATTCGTGAACCTCCCTCAACACATAGCTCGTGCCATCTGGCCCAACACACTTTGCTAAAGGGCCATTGAACATTTGCTTATAGAGTTGGTTATCTATGAGGCAATATCTGGCCGCTTTAGCTTTGAGTGATCGGGCAGATTTCTTTTCTTTGGGTAGAGTACCTACCTGCAAATAGGAAAAATATTTGTTTCTCCAATCCCAAGTATGGTTAACATTGTTTACCTCCTTAATGCTCCGACAGAGTGGAGATTCGAACAGGTGAACCACTGTTTCATCGAGATCTCCCTCGATGGCAGCTGCAGAACCGAGGTTAGCCAAAGCATCTGCTTCGATGTTGTCCTCCTCGGGATTTGGGCTATCTTCCATTCCTGAAAAGAAGTTAGAAGATTTTGTACCTTGTTGAGCAGTTGCTGCATCCTTAAATCTCGAACACTAAAATCCCCTTGAATTTGGTTCACTACTAGTTGGGAATCGCTTCTGATGTCCAACCGTTCGATTTTTAAATCCTTTGCGATCTTTAGGCCTGCAGCGAGGGCCTCATATTCGGCCTCATTGTTAGTTTTGGCATGTAATTTGATTGCGTATCTGTGTTTTTCACCAGTTGGTGCTATTAGCAAGACTCCGAGGCCAGTTCCTTTTACGTCCGAAGCTCCATCGGTGTACATCTTCCAGACTCCGGGGTCTGGATCCCTCATCATAAGTTCCTCCTTCTTTGCTTCCGGAAGGATGTTAGCACTAAAATCTGCTACAAAATCAGCCAACACTTGTGATTTGATGGTGGTGCGAGGCTGGTAAGTGATATCGTACTCACTCAGCTCGACCGCCCATTTCATTAATCGATCGGAGAGATCCGGTCGATGTAAAATATTTCGTAAAGGAAAAGTAGTTACAACAGATATGGCGTGACATTGAAAGAACGGTCTTAGTTTTCGTGCTGTTATGACTAGTGCGATTGCGATTTTTTCTAAGTATGGATATCTTGTTTCAGCATCTAACAATGTTTTGCTAACATAATAAATAGAAAATTGGTTACCTCCATCCTCGCGAACGAGGAGAGCGCTCACAGCTACTTCGGAAACAGCTAAGTAGATCAGCAACATTTCCCCTTCGATTGGTTTTGAGAGCAACGGAGGGTTGGTCAAATATTGTTTCAACTCTTTGAGGGCTCGTTTGCATTCCGGCATCCAATCAAAGCTTGTGTTCTCCCTCAACACCGAAAAGAACTTGTGGCATCGTTCAGATGACCTCGAGATGAACCTGCTGAGATAGGCTACTCGACCGGTCAGCTGCTGAACTTCTTTCACCGTTGTCAACTCTTAGAGTATACTTTCTATCGCTTTGATTTTGTCTAAATTAGCCTCGATCCCTCTCTGCGATACGATGAATCCCAAGAACTTGCCGGATCCGACCCCAAACGCGCATTTCTCTGGATTCAGCCTCATGTTGAAACGCCTTAGTATTGTAAACTTCTCTTTCAAATAATTTAAATGATCCTTCCTTTCTAATGACTTAACCAACATATCATCAATGTACACTTCCATCATTTTTCCGATCAAATCCTTAAACATGGTGGTAACCAAACATTGATAAGTAGCCCCAACATTTTTTAAACCGAAGGGCATGACCGTGTAACAATAAGTCCCCATGTCTGTGATAAAAGAAGCTTTTTCCTGATCTGCTGGGTCAATCAAAATTTGATTATAGCCTGAGTAAGCATCCAAAAACCTCAACATTTTGTGCCCTGCCGTCGAATCAATCAATCTATCGATGTGAGGCAGTAGGAACGAATCTTTTGGGCAAGCTTTGTTAAGGTCGGTGTAATTGATACATACTCTCCACTTACCATTCTTCTTTGGTACTACAACAGTGTTTGCTAGCCACTCTGGATACTTAACCTCCTTAATGAACCCATTCGCCAACAATTTATCTATTTCATCGTTGATAACTTTCCTTCGGAATCCACCATTCAACCGTTTCTTTTGCTTCACCGGCCGATGTCTTGGATCGACATTCAAATTATGTGTGGAAACTTTTGGGTCGATCCCTATCATATCCACGTGGGACCAAGCAAAAAAATCAGAATTATCCTTGAGAAAAGATATGATTTTTTCTCTTACTTCGGGATCCAATTCTGCCCTGACGTATACTTTCCGATCTGGTTTGTCGTCGAATAGCATTAATTCCTCTAATTCTTCTATCGTAGGGTCTTCAGCTTTTTGTTTTTGTGGTTCCCTAATACATGACGGAATCGGGGTGAAGTCATCTTCGACTGCGGATTCCGCTAATTGTACTTGTTTAGCACATGACGGAGTCGCAGTGAAGCCATCGACCATGGATTCTGCTCACTGTGATTGCTATTTTCGAACACTGTCCTTGACAGCCACTGAGTAGCATTCTCGAGAAGCTTGCTGCTCACCTCTGATTTCGCGCACTCCCCATGGAGTGGGAAATTTTACGACCTGTGCAGAGTCGATGGAACTGCTCCCATAGCATGTATCCATGGTCGACCAAGTATCACGTTGTAAGCCATGTCACTTTTCATTACTTGAAATAAAGTATCATTTTCAACCCCTTTCGCGTACGTCTTAATTGTAATTTCTCCAACGGTCACTTCGCTTGAATTGTTGAAACCCGATAAAACCGTTGATCTAGGTACGATGTTATCGTTCAACTGCAGCTGTTCCACTAATCTAGAATGAATTATATTAATCGAGTTGCCGGCATCGATCATTACTCTCTTTAGGTCGCATCGTCAACTCTCATCATAATCTCATCATTACTCTCTTTCGTCGAAGTTGAAATCGCCGAACACAATCTCATCATTCATGTCATCTCACGTCCTCTTGTCTCGTGTAGACGAAACCTTTGCATATTTCTTTGTAGTGTAAGTTACTCCACAAACGTCATCTCATCCAATTATGATGTTCACTGTTTTCCTCGGAGCAGGAGGTTTTAGTGGTTCATCATCCTTTTTCTTATTAAAATTATTTCGCCTCCTTTCGGTAAAAAATTCTACCAAGTGTCCCTTTTCCAACAAGCTAGCTACTTCATATCGTAATGCTTTACACTCTTCGGTCGTGTGGCCAAATCGTGATGGAATGCACACCACAAGTTTTCGTCCCTTGTATTCGGATTCGCCTTCATTCAAGCAGGAAATTTTACAACTTTCTCACCCATCCCTTCAAATGATTCACCAGATTAGACGTCGACACAAAAAAGTTATCTTCTGTCACTTTGTGCGGCAATGGTCGATCTCTTTAAGCCGAAGATGGACCCGACTGTCCCTTCTTCGGTTGATTTTTCGAACTACCAGCTTCGTGGTTGTTACTCCCCATTCGAGGGAAACTGTAGGGATCCCATCATTAATCCCTGTAGTTTCGCCTGTATTCTCAATTCTCCGTGGTGGTGGTCGATCATACTGACGATTCTATCGTGCTAGCCGCAATTCCTCTTCTTCAGCCCAAATCTTTGGCTCACACTCACGATGCAAATCGTCAAAGGCCCATGTGTTGATCTCCCTCAAACGATCCTTCAACTTTGCACATGCCTCTGTTGAGTCGATGCTTAGATTATTTGCAAAAGACAAACAAGCCCTCTCTCCTAGACGTTTGGGATGTTAATCTTTTCATCGTTGAACCGCTTCAGAAACTGTTTATTAGTTTCACCGGGTCGTTGCTTAATTTTTAAGATATCCTCCACTCTTGGTTCTATCTTTTTAGCCCCAGTGTGTGCTCGAATGAACTTAGCAGACATGTCATCGAAATCGGATATCCCATTTTCGGGTAACTGCAAATACCATTTCAACGCTCCTCCCGTCAGTGTTTCACAAAATTTATTCAAACTGACCGAGTTAATCTCATCCGAAGGTAGGACATTCGATTGAACTGCAATCGAAAATATGTTGACGTGATCCCTTGGGTCCGTAGTTCCATCGTACCTCAAACTTTCTGGCAACTTGAAAGTTTGGGGAATAGGTAGTGGGGCTGCACTTGGGGGAACAGACGCTTTGAGATTGATTGCTTAGTGACGTCGTCTATTAACTTTGGAGCACCTGGAAATTTCTCCATAAACGAATTCATCTCATTGAATTTCTTCTCTACTGTATCATTCAACAATGTCTGCATCGTAGCCAATATCCTTACTTCTGTCGTGACGGAGGCTGGAGCTCCCTTAGCCACGACGGCCGTACTCGATCCTCCAGATCTGACCCCCGCTATAAGACCCCCTGTTACGGCGCCCTAAGGAACCAAAGTGGGAATGCTTGCGGGGGTGTGATGGGGGAGGTGGGCACTCTATTTTCGATTGAGCTAGACAGAATTTCTAATTTATTGTTTATCATTTCGAACTGTGCATCATGTTTTCTCAAATACTCCAACAACGCCATGTTGGTATCTACTGATTCGACCGCGGGTTCCTTACCGGGTCGACGTCCTTGAGGCGCGTTCAATCGTGAACCTGTAGGAACGTCGTCGTCTGCTCGTGATTGGTTGATTCATCGAACGCTTCGACAGCCTCCGGAGCATGAACTCCGTCATTGGGGTTAAGCTGTTGTTGACCGTTCAAAGCAACGGTAACATCAATGTTATGTTCATCTGCCATTGCAAAACAATAAGACAAACGTAAGTAGTATCAACAATCAAATCTCGGAACAAATCGATTGCCGGCCCCACGGTGGGCGCCAAATTGTATTTCCTAAAAAAGTATTTCAGGTATTATAATTAAATTTGTATTTAGTTGAGTCTTAGGCGACCGTTTATATCTTAATTTGACCGGTTGATCCGTAATTTACGTTGGCAAGTGATCGATTTACTGAATATTGAATCGAATACAATATGAGCAGCGAATATGACAGAACAGACAACAGCAAGTTTCGATGGTATAATGCAGCAAGATTAATTCGAGGACAAATACGATTAAGTAAACAAAAATGAACAATAGATTCACAGGCTTATAACGATATATGTAAACAATCACAAATTATGGATTCTGTGTGAGTTCAGGCAGGAGAATTATGAACGAAGTAAATAGCTAATATTTTACTGAACACGATTTAAGTATTAGATTTACGTGATATCCGATGAAAGATTAAATAAAATTCGACAAAGAATATTGAGCTACAATTAAATATGCAGGATAATGTATATCAGTCGATGACAAGTTTGGCTAAATACGATAGAACTACTACTATTTGACTAACAATAATCCTATTAAGTTGGTGTTACGATCAAGATGACGATGATTAATTAACGTGATCGGTGATGATGAACAGATGTGTCAAATGATAAGTTAACAATAGGACCAGGATAACGACAATAAATTAATGTGATCGATGACGATGAGCAAGTATATCAAACAATTGAGATAGCATGCAAACAACGAAACAAATAGTAGTAAATTAATAAATAAAAGCAGTAAAGCTTATTGTATTATTTGATCGAAGGCTGGTGATCCGTTGAAAGAGATGAATCCTCCTTCAGATTTGAACCAATTAGTGATTTGTGTTTGATACAATAATTGTGACAACAATGGCGGATTTGCAATAACAATGCTGAAGATATGATGGGAGCTTTTTTGTTCAGAAGAACGTAAGTTACAAATGGGAAAATGAGGGCTTATTTATAGGTTTGTGAGATGTAGGGTCCCCAACCCTAGAAGGACTCCACTCTTCCACGTCTCTCCATCAGTCGCGCAACAACAGTTACCCATGTCCAACATACTCTGCTAAATCCATTCCGATAAAAGCGGGATAAGATCAGACGTTATCTGAAAAAATAATTATCTTCGAAATATTTCGATCACGATCCAACTTAATCAATCATACCACTGATCGAAGCTATTTCAATCCGACCTCGCTTTCGTAATGTCTTCGAAAACTATTCTCACTTCGCCACGTAGTTGACCACGTGTCCTCGGCGTAATCAGACAGAAATCGACCAATACAGGTACATTATGCTTCTGAATATTCTTGTTGATGCAATAACTAAGGAGTTGAAGTAGTGATTATTTAGCTATTTCACAGAGGCACTTTCGCGAAATTATGTTTTTGTTTTTGAATAGACAAATATAATCAATGCAGTTTTTGCAAGATATTGAGAAAGACAATCCCGGAGAAGTTGAGAATTATTTCAAAAGAGTATAAGATTTGCATTTAAAATTATTTCTTGGGTTTATTTTTTTGGATAAATATAAAAATATAAGCAATGTTGTTCTTGCAAGATCGCATAATAAAATGATCTCATTAATAGGGGTAATATTAAAGTACTTAGTGAAACGTCAAGATGGTCACCCATTATAGGCAAACGATGTTCTTTCTCGTGCTTTAATCTCTTTCATATCTTTGAAGTTCAAATCGTAGCAATTTTACCTTGGTAAGAAATGTTCCGACTAAGCTTTGCATATGTGAAGAGTTTTACATCACTAATCTCAGTTTAGTTTTTCATCGTTGCATATTCTTATTGATTTTCATGTCTGATCAAATAAGGTAGTACTGAAAGAGAAACCGGCTATTTTGATGAATGTTTTAATTGGCTTATAGACGCATACTTTGATTGGACATGTATTCAAAAATTAAAAACAATTTGCAGAGAAAAATAAAAACTAAGGATTCAGATACATAGCTTTAGTACAACACCTTTTGAAAAATTGAATTAATCATGAATATATAGAAGCTAGAATTACAAAAAGGAATTTGAGGGTCTATGAGTGACACAATTATGGGAGAAAGTTGGACGCAATTTTTTTCTTCAGAAAGGCCCGTCTAATAGCTCTCTAGTTCAGGTACTTGTAATTTTCTTTTTTAGTAAAATAAAACAGAAACGATAATGTGTGATCTTCCTTATTTATTAGTTGTTTCCTTTAATGTCATGTACATCTACAAGGTCCTATGTTTAAAATTGTCAAGTGGAACAATTCATATTCAAGATCCTTTCCCGCAAATGATACAGATCGACTAGCTTAAGTTTAAGTCTTTTTCTTTCTTTTTTTTTTCTAAAAAGAATCTCTTGTTGCAGAACAATGCCGTAGTTGAGCGTTTGCACTATCATTTTTAGGCACGAGGCAGAACAACTTGAGTGTGATGTTACATAAATCTAATGGGATATAAACAAACTATTCAAAATTTACCATTTCTTGTTACTTCAATTGATTGCAGATAGTCAAAGAAGGTGATGAACCTTACCAGCTTCTTAAGCATCTGCCTTGTTTCTCAGTTGGGAAGGCATTAGGTGTTGGTGTCAAGTAGGTTGGATAAAAATTCCGTGGATACCATCTGAGGTATACAAATCTTTGCTTCAATCCTATATATTCCTTCTGGCAAAGATCTTGGTGGCTTTTGGAAGTTAGTCAGCATCCCAGGCAGTAAGATGTTCAAGGTTTCTGCTTGTGTGATGTGATACTAGAAGAGGATTCATTACTCACAGGAAGAAGATGTACAGGGAACAAGCTGTTGTATAGGAGTTAATAATTATATATATACTCTTGATGAAAACAAGTGTACTGACCCTTTCTCCCTATTCCTTATGGGACTTTGAATAAACTGAAGCATTGCCAAGAGTGCTTTCCACAGTTTCTTTAGGGACACAATTAAATTTTCCAGTTTAAGGGATTGATATCAAGATCTCGCCTCAATATTTCTTTAGTAACACCATTAAATTCGTGAAGTTTTACATGTTTAATCCTTTGGATAGTAGAACTAAGTTGATCCTAATTTGTCCTTGCCCCATGTCTTCTTCCACTCCCACCACAACAGGCACATCAGCACCACCATCGGCTATAACGGAATTTCAGGAGGACCTCACGAGAAATTCAAAATCAAACATTTTGACAGTTCACTAAACATCCATTAAAATTTTAGATCCAAGAACTCTGGGTTTTCAATGGAATTGGCAGAAAGAACAGAAAAAGGAAAAAGTTGCATCTCTTGAATCAAATTGCAAAACACACTCAGAATCCTTGAGTTGATTCAAAGTTGTCTTTTTTCATTTTATTTATTGTAAATTCTCTAACGATGATGCCTTGTAGCCTTGTTAGTATAACCACAAGCATTCACTAACAGAACAAGCAAAATACTGTTTAAGTTTCAAGAAAAATCTCAAGATGCTACACTATAGTTAGAGCCCAAAAAAAAAAAAAAAAAATCTTCCGTATAACTTTCCCAGTATTCATGTTAAGCTACAAAACTTCTGTTGATACCTCCAAAATGAAAGTTACATACTTAATTCTTCATTAGAGAATTTTATTAGAGAATGCAGCATATGATTACATAATAATATGAACAATATATGCAAGTTATAACTTCATCATATTTCCTTCTGGGATCTTAGGAAGGCCATTGTAGGGCCTAGTGCACCCACCTCTCATGGATCTGTATGACCATGAGCTCCTCCCAGAATTCTCCTTCTTATGGCAAGTTGGCAACTACTTTCCTTGGATCACTTTGCCTTCTTGGCCTTCAGAGTGTCACTGAATTGATCCCACAGGTTGACTCTGTTGTTTTCTGCAAATCACGTTGATGCACAGTCAAGATCTAGCTATGAAATTTGACACATAAGATATCCTAAATCACTAATCATCTTAAAATTTGGTAAAACACTGTTGCACACCTAAAGGAGTAGATTGTGTTTTTTGTTTTCCATTGTTGACTTCTCCGGCTCCTGGAATAGTAAAATAATAAGGTATCAAAAAAAAAAAAAAAGGAACTTGCAATTTATGTTATCTCCCAGCTTAAACAACCAGACTTCTTAAGCATTGAAAAACAATGAGATTTACTAGCAGCTGGGGTTTTATTATTCTTGTTACTGCTTCCAAGCACTAGAGTGGACTCATTGGCAGCCGAACATTCAATAACTCGGCCAGGTGTTCCTACAGGGCATGGAGTACCGTCTTTCACCAGGCGAACTTCAAGAAGTGATGAAAAATCTATCTGCAAAAAGTAAGTGGTTTATAGTGAGAAACAGCCGTATGCATGCCTCAAGACCTTCATACTTGCATTCCAGAGGATGGTAGCTGAAGTTTAACACTCAAAACAAGCATAGATAACAACTCATCACGCACGAAGTGAGTCAACTTTCATAGAAGTACCTCTAATGATCCGTCTTCATTATATATAGAGTTATCTAGTTGCTCTGAAGACTCATCCTCAGTAAAAATGAGTGGAAATTCAGCTACTTGTATCAGGAATACTCTATTTGCTTCAGAATTATACTGCGATATTTTTCCAACCTACAATAGAACAGAACGCCAAAAATTACTATAGTGATGCCTATCAATCAGATGCACATAATATGAAAGAGAGAGCTTATACCCGATAATTGGAAATTTGAGGGGTCCAAGTTGATGATAACTCGAACAGATTGTCTAAACACTGAAATTGCTTGCTACCCCAAATCAAATACATCAACTACCGAATGTCTGAAGTCTTAGGTAGTATAGAGTGCTTTGTCTGAGTCCCATTAATATAATACTCCCCGTCCCAAATTAGTTGACGCTTTAGCAATATTCGTTTGTTCCAAATTAGTTGACGCTTTAGGATTTCAAGATATTTTTTGCTTATTCTTTCCAAGTATACCCTTAATTATTAAAGGTGTTCTCAAAAAAAACATTAAGTCCTATATTAAATAGGGGTAACATAGTAAAATGTATACTCTATTTATTGATTTTCTTAATGGGCGTGGAAAAGCTGAAAGTGACAACTAAAATGGGACGAAGGGAGTATTAATTGTGGTGATATCAGCACAACAGATACTGAAGGTTACAGAAACATTGAATACAAGAACAAACCTTGGGTAGGTCAGAAAGATAAGGAAGTTCATTGAAGTCAATAGACTCGTGAAACCGAGGCTCTTTTCATCATCCACCGTCTCAGAATGTTCTTTGTTTGAATCTAGAGAACCATTTGGTTGGGAAAACAGAACTTCCTCTCTATCACATTGCTGTCTCTCACCATTCACCATCACAGGATGTTCTTTGTTTGAATATTGAGAATCATTTTTATGGGAAAATAAAACTTTCTCTTGGCCCTATTTCTGTCCCTTTCTCTTGCTTATATTACCGTTGAACCTGAAACTTTCCTGCAAAGGACTTGAATTTCATCAACGAGAAACTTTACACAACTCTGAACTAGTAGAAAATCTAGGACACTGTAAAATGTAACTTCAAAATTTTGAAAGAAGTAAGCAGGGAAGGAGAAAAGAGAATATGTCAACTAGTAAAATAATGTGCTTGTGCTCTCCATGTAGAAAGTACCAAGAAAAGAAAGTTATCCTATTAAGATATGCATATACTTCATTTCAAGGACAGTGCTAGCCATGTCCCCCACGCTGTAACCTATATCATTATGCTTACCAAAGATGGTGCACATTCTAGCAGCAAATGCATCACAAAAATTTCACAAAGGCAACATTTTTTTTTCTAAGTCACATCTAAAAGGAATATTTCTGACATTATTGTAAGATTTCCTTATGGAAGCTACATGGGCTTTTGGGTGAGAAGGACTCCCAAGTCTTTTATTAGTTACTAGTTTTGCGTACGTGTGTTGCACGTGTATTCCACGTTAATTAAAAAATACTATAGTTAATGGGAAAAAGAATGTGTATTGCAGGAATTGACATTGACATATATGTAACGATCTTTGTTGGGAAAAATAAATATTTTTAACTTGCCATTCAATAAAAAAAATTTATATTTAAAAAAAAAAGGAATTACGTATTCTAGCAATTCATGTCCAAATGAACGCAACAATTTATTTACATGAAAATAAGCAATGTTTCACGCCAGCCAAATTGTTATATTTAGAATATCTTCTGAACCTTTTAGAATGAACAATAGTAGTTAATAGAATATTTCATGTTGTTGTATCTTAGCTACTGATATTTAACTCACACCGATTTTAACTCATATCTCTTTGCCTTTTAAATGAAATAGTAATTGAATTAGCTGCTGTAAGCAATGAAATTTACTGCTAAGCTCGGAAAAAAATTGATAAAACAGAAGCTTCACTCATCTAGAGCTTGGAAAAATCTTATTAATATTGAGGCAAATGAGAACGTCACAAGAATTTAAAAGTACAAAACAAACTGAAAAAATTTATGTGCATTACCTTTTCTCATACTGTTCTGTTTCGAGGATGCAACTGAAACAGTTGCCTTATAACTGCAATTCAAACTAACTTCACAAATCTAATTTCATAGTTTACTCTATGAAGTCCATGAATGATTGTGATTAAATTAAAAAGTTCATAAATGGTCATTGATAATGTAAGTTATTATTCAAAATAGTATATTAAATGGTGGCCTTTGAAGTTTTCAATAAAGATAAATAAATAGAAAAAACAACTAAAAACTTACATAAATAAATAGAAAAAATAACTGAAAAACTTACGTGTATTACCTTTCCTCATAATATCTGGGTACACACAATGCACATGTATCTTGTGTCAATATTCAATAAGTATGAAATTTTAGAAAATAACATAAATATTATTTATGATAGTGTTTGTGTTATAAAGTAAAGACTAAAGAGAAGTTTAAGTTCTTGTAAACAATGAAATTTAAAGATATCATAGTACCTTGAACTTACCTTATGAGTATTGTAGACTAAAAAGAACTTTTCAATATTATTTATCATAATTAATGAAGATGTTAACTAACTCAAGCTTACCTTTTGTTCATCTATTCTATCTTTATGTTTCCTTTTCCCTTCTTCAATAGAAGCCTTCACTTTCACAATAATTTCTAATATGTCTACTAAGAATATTTTTAAAAAAGTCCATATAAAATAACTAAGAAATTAAGTCATTAAAACTAAAATAAAAAGACTTGGATTATGACTTAATTTCTTATTGTGCTGGCTTTTCTCATTTTTTAAAACGTTTGAGTATTCCACTTCCAATCAGTAAGACTTTATTATCCATCGAGGATATGATCACCCTAAGTTGTTGATAGGAACATATTGATTTGTCGCTTCAGCTTTAGTTGCCATTGTTAGTATACCTATAACAAAGTTCGAGTATTTGAGACAAAGGGAGAAAAAGCTGGTTATAATATAGCATTATATCGAAGTTATTATATGATGATAATTGTGTGAGATAAGGAGAATGGTTTAACTCAATATGTCGAAAATCGGCTAGATGCATGGCAGGCAATTGTTTATACTTAAATAAGACAATTTTTAAACTATATATGTACGATATTACACTAAAAAATGAAGGAGACAATATAAACAAAAAATATTTAGATAAGATATTTGAGTTGGCATAGCAATTAGTAGTGATACAATAATATAACATATTGCAAAAATTTAAAATTAGTACGATGGTTTGTTTGTTACTTAGGAATTGTAAGTATAGTACATTTATTCAAGCATATCAACAAATCTTGCAAGTCAATAAAGTTCAAAGAAACTTTTTAAAAGCTTCTATCTACTTGTATTATTGGAACATGCAAATTGGTCCATCGTCATTAACCCAAAAAAAAAAAAAAAAGACTTAATGAAAAATTGATAATACCTTTGACAAAATTTTCTAATTTTGTCGCCTCCACATTATCAATAAATATAAAGAAATGATTGTCATCAACTGGGCAAAAGCACAAAAACAAAACATTAATAATGAATTAATATAAGCATCGTAAAAAAAATGGAGAACTTATAATACCTTCAACAAAATTTTCTAATTCTCTCCACGCCGAAACTATCGTTTACGAAATCTCTTGCCAACAATTTCAGATAAAAGGTATACAATTTGATGCATCATATATAGGTAAAACAAACGTAAAAAGATTAGATTTTTTAAAAAAAATACTCGTTTACCGTGGTAATGAATCAAAATAATATTTGGCTGCAGGAATTTAATTAATCTTGTCGTCAAACATTTGGTCAAAAATAATATCATCTCTAATCCCATATTACCTTAGCTGAAACATTGGAACACGCAAATTGGTCCGTCGACATTTAAAAAAAAAAAAGAAGTAAGAATTGACTTCAAAGATGGAAAAAAAATAATATTGACAAAGTTTTCTAATTTTGTCGCCTCCACATTATCAATGTATATAAAGAAGCTCGTCATCAACTGGGCAAAAGCCAAAAGCAAAATGTTGCTAATAGATTAATATAAGCATCGTAAAATTAATGGAAAACTTATAATACCTTTGACAAAAATTTTTAATTCTTTCCCTGACGAAACTATAGTCTACAAAATCTCTTGCTAACAATTTTAGATTAAAAGTATATAGTTTGATGCATCATATAGGTAATGTAAAGGTAAAACTATAAGATTTTAAAAATATACTCAGTTTACCGTGATAATGAGTCAAAACAATCTTTAATTTGGCTGCAAGGATTTAATTAATCTTGTATTCAAACATTTGGTCAAAAATATCGTATCTGATATCATCTCCATCGATCTTCTAATCCCCATACGATAGTCAAATACCTAAAAAATAAATTAAAAGATTCATTATTAGTGACAGTAAAAGATCTTCAAATTAAACAACAACCAACATATATATCCAAAACAAAGAAAACTATCATTCTTTGATTTTAAATTGTTGTAAAAGCACATAAATAGAAGACTCCTATTATTAAGTATATTTTGATGTCTTTAACAATAGACTCTAATTTTGAACACAAATTCACGTAAGAAACATATATTATCTTTAAAAGTAGGGTTTGGTGCCGTAAGACTCCTTAGTTGAATCTGAAACTCCAAGCAGCCTATCCAACGTACACATATAGGAAAACAATTAGTAGTCAGGCTATTCCTAATGTATCTAAAAGAGGAAACAATATATCATATAATCTTGACTGCAGACTCCTAAAAAAATAGGTAAAATTTGAAGAAAATACGGAGTATAAATTTATAATTAAGTCAATATTTATAAAGTTAAATGAAAAATAATTGAATATATCAAATTTACAAAATTGTCCAACTTAAAGGCACCTACAAAGGGTAAAAAAGTCGAGTGACATTTCACTAAGTCCTTCGTGCTTTTATAATAGTATAGATAAAGGACTCAAGTCTTGAAAAATAGGTGAGAAGGACAAGTGGTTAATTAGGTAGTTAATAGTTTAAGTCACTTATCAAACATCACCCAAGCTTTTGAAAAATACAAAAGGACCCTTCATTATATAAAGCCTTTTATTTAGCCAAAAATGGCAAAAACCCTTCCCATTCTCTCTCCTCTCTCTCCTCTCTTTCCCCTCGCCGACCAAAGCCAAAAATCCGTTCCCGCCCAATTTTTTTTGCTTCAATCAGCTCTAAATTTTACCCCCCATAGATTGATATTAAGTTTTCCTCATCAATTGTACTCATTTTTAGTATATTCCGATTGTAAAATCAATTTTTTCATTTCCCCAATTATTTTATTTTTTAATCGGGTTTTGATTCTCGCTTCATAGGTTGTCGTTCATCATCTCTGGTGAGTGTAAAGTTTTATTATTGTACAATGCATGTGGTTTTTATTCCTAAAATCTGGGTTTTATTTCGTAAACGATGATGCCTGAACAGTGGCGACGACGTGCTGTAGCATCTAATATGTGTGCACATATTATATTATGTGTACACATTTGTAAATATGTGTACACATATAAGACGAGGATACCAGATTTTCGTCTTGCACATATTAAATTATGTGTATTACACATATTACATCATGTGTACACATATTACATTAATATGTATACACATATTACATTAATATGTATACACATATTACAGCATATATATAACATCTTGTTTGCAGGTTTTCATTTTACACATGTTCTTTCATGTGCACACATATTAATATTATGTGTACACATATAATATTATGTGTACATATATTACTGGTGTTTTTATAGAGTGATGAAGAATATTTATTTTTTACAGGTAATTTTTTCAATAATGGTACTGTTAGCAATTGATTTTCTTAGGGAATGGGTGAAGAGCCATGATTGTTTCACTTAGATTTCGAAGTCTAGGGAGACGGTACCAATTGTTGTGAATAATGAGGTTACGTATTCTGAGTTAGTTGACAAGATTATTACCAGATGTTCCGTAAGTCACGATCCAAATAATCTTTGCATTATATACATTCTCAGTATTTGTTCAAAGCAAAAGAGCCATCCTTGCAGAATAAAGAATGATGACGATCTCCTTATTTACCTTGTCGATGTCGATGGAGCTGATAATAGACCGACATTAAGGGTATATTTATATGATAGGTCAGTGGAAGTTTCAAACATCACTGTGATGCCAAATCATGGACGCTCTTATGATTGTTCTAGTAACGGATGGGATGACATTGGTGATGAAGAGCCGTTCAATATGGAAACTCAGAGAATGAAGGAGGTGAAGAAGAACTTGAACGAGAAGAAGATGAGGCTGAAGATGAAGACAAAGAAGACAAGGTGGAGTTAAATCCTAATCCTGTTGTTGGAAGCAATGATGCATTTGTTGATAGCAATGATATAGATAATGTGGAAGCTACATCAAACATCTAAGACGGTGAGGATGACGGCATTGGGTTTTATAAGGGTTTAACTTTCAAAAACAAGTGCGCCTTAGTTGTGGCTTTCAAGATTGCTGCACTGAAGAAGCATTTTTGTTTCAAGTCAGTGAAGCATACCAAAATTATATATTGTGTCTGTTGCGTAAATGTTAATTGCAAGTGGTGGCTTCGAGCAACCAAGTATTTAAATAATGATATCTTTATGATTAAAGTTTATAGGAATAAGCATACATGCAGGTTAAAGCATCTCTCAAGTCATCATCCACTTGCCTCAGCGGAAGTCGTTGGTGAATTCATGAAGTCTTGGTATGACAAGTGTTGCTCCCAAACGCACACGCAAGTATACATGGTCGACAAGTAATAAAGTGATAAGTAGAGTATCGTTCTCACGAGGATTATTCAGACTGAATTCTAGCAAACAATTTCCTAAAAACCATTCAGGAATCTTTCTCCAATGGTTGAAATTTTACTAACTAAATGCAGCAATTAAAACAAGTAATTTAGATCAAGTAACAGAGCAAATTCTAAGTTGTTATCAATCAAAGAGAAACGGTCCAGGGTCAGAGTTACGAACAATCCAGTTGAGTTTTCCAGTTGATTCTACTTCTTGATTTCCTAGATTGCTAACTAACAGGTTAATTGTATCCGTGAAAACCTTTCGATTCTTCACGGTCTATGCAGGCTACTCCAATCCCTATATGTCTATGGGTTGAATCACGTGCACGTATTAACGAATCCTGTGATTAGTTAAGCTAGGCGAGCAAGTATATGTCTATCCTACTCACAAATTGGTTCCCCGATGTCCGGGTTCACAATCAAGCCCTATTCTTTCTTATTTGCGTTCATAAATTCCCTCTTTCGAGTTCAATCTAAAAACCATAGATAGTGTTCAATTATCAGGCCTCAATAATCAAACAATTATGATCAAGAAAGAATAAACAATCCATAATGGCAAATCAATATATAGAAATCAACTTTCAAACACCAACCTTCATGTATTTACTCTAACCCTAGAACGAACAAACTATAGAATTAAAGAGAAGAATAAGAGAAAGAGAGAAAGAACTTGTGTAGAAGACATCTAGGGCTCCTCCCCTCTCCTCCAAAACTTTCTCCAAAGTCTCAACTCCTATCAAAAACTAAGTAAAAGAGTATTTATATGGTCTACAAAGGCCTGGTAATAAGTTAGACCTAAGCCTAGACGAAATAGGACTCCAAAAAATGCTCCAGCGGCGCTATAACTGGCGCCCCGCGCCTCGTAACGCGCGACCCACAACAGTTTACGTCGAACTTGGCATGCCTTTGGGGTGCCCCGCGCCACCCATGGCGCCAGGAGCTTGGGCGCTTTGGGAGGCGCGGCGCGTGGCCTGTAGCACCCGGCCAAATTCCTGTTTCCTTGCTCCTTTGCTCGCTTCGTGTCGTGCCTTCGTGTGCTCGATCCAATCCTCAATCACAATTCAATCTTTTCATGCTCGATCATGCTCTTTAAAGCTCCAATTGCACTGCATAACAACCTACATACACGCGATATAAAATTAGTGCAAAATCACATTCATAAACTATAAAACGAGCGAATAACAAGCTCAAACATGCGGAAATATTAAGGAAACATTGGCATAAAATGCCAAACATCACCACCCCACACTTGAACCCTTGCTCGCCCTCGAGCAAGTCACAACTAACTTCCCAACCTAGGTAGAACAGGTTTGCCTATGACTATGGTTGATACCGATCATTGAACAAATGCACACATGACTACTATGGATCCACAAACATGCCAACAATTTAACAACCTCAAAAATATGAGAACAACCACCCCAAAATAGCTCAAATGCACAAACTCAACCCATTGCTCCCATGCTCCCACAAAATCACACCTATCTACTCAACCAAGAAGCCATCAAATTCACCTATTTCATGCAAACCATGTGCCCTCACCAATATGAAGCAAAAGAGTGTCCCCGAAAGATCACACACAACAATAAATATCATGAATAGAACAGGGACAATAACAAACTAATTCACTCACTCTCATGAAAGTCTCACATGTCGCACACAATGTACCATAGGCTTGCGTGTAGTGTAGGACTCCACTAATGTGAGCTCACTCCAATCGGGATTAACTAGGACTTTAAAAAAGGTTGTAATGTAGGCTAAGGGTCGGGTAGGATACATATGGGTAATAGTGACTACCTCCCTAAGCACTTTTAATACATCACAATTAAGTTAAACACAATGCTCATCAAGCCACCCAATCAACACTTCCACACACACACCTTCTCACAAAGTAGCATTTTTTCTTTTAAGCACACACTAGCAAGGAATGGATTTCTTTTCTCTTTATTTCTTTTTCCACAATTTTTTCTTTTCTTTTCAACTTTGCTCTTTTTTTTTTTCAATTACATTATTTTTCAACCTTGCCAATGCTCATAAACAACTACTACACAATTTTCACAAGTATTCCTCTTCATTAGTTCCACTCAAAAACCTCCCAATATCCAACCACAACTCCAAAATAATATCACAATATCAACTAAAGTGCTTAAGGAGTAAAGGGCCAAAAGAGAAAAATTTAGAATAAGTAAGTAGGCTCGAGGTGTGGGTGCCAACCAAAAAGATCAAAGAAATCACAACAATTTTTCCAAGGTGTATATGTAAGGCAGGCAAATCAAAAAAAGGCCTTGTATCATTTCCCGACTAGAGCAAACCTAGGATTTCGCTTTGCACACACACGGGGCAAGTTCTAGACATTAATATGCAAATATGGAGCAAACAAGAATATACCTCACACACACATTGCACATGGTCCACACAAAAAGGCTCCATCAACAACTCTCAATCAAGCATTTAGAGTACAACTCGTGGAAAATTAAGCTCTAATGCACAAAGGTTCACAATAAAGTCAAGCAAGTGGACTCAAGCATCTCAAGGGGGTCGTTCCATTTTTTCCTAGGCATGCATCACAATTTAAAACCCAAGGACACCACAAATAGCACATGCAATCAAGTTCAAGTCCACCGGTATCAAACAAATCAAAGGCACCTAGCATTCCACCTATTCCTTCGTCTAAGATCACCTATAACTAACTACTCTAATCCTAATAAAAATAAAAAAACTACCCGGTTCAAAGGTCTCCCCGTGAAAAAGAACCGAGGCCATAAGAAAAACCACGGGGTGGATGACATGTACCACTAATAAAACTAAAAGGAAAATCTTTTTGGAATTTTTCATTGGTTTTCTAATTTTTTTTTTCATTTTTACATATATTAAAGCAAGAAACAAATCAAAATAAAGTCAAGTGACAAAAGAAAATCCTAACGGTACATGCATCCCTAACCTCAAAAATAAATAAAAGGGTAGTTCCCCACCCCACACTTAAACTAAGCACTGTCCTCAGTGCTAAAAATAAGAAAGTGCAAGGTAAAGAAAACTTCCTTCAAGACTCTAGTCCTTGGTGCAAGCATCCTCCAAGCTTCCATATAGTATGAGGCACTCAGACTTCCCCCAACAAGTCATCAATATTAGGCAAGGGTGAGGACACCCCACACTTAAACTCAACATTACATGAACCTGCAATCCAAGGAAAAACAAAACCTACGTGACACTATAAATAACATAATACAACTACAAACTCGGGTTGCCTCCCGAGAAGCGCCTTAGTTAACGTCGTGGCACGACGAAGACAACTTCATCACTTTTCTCTCCACCTTGAACTAATGAATTGAATCCCCAACTTTGCTTCAAGTTTACGACTATGGTATTGGGGTGGTGGAAAAAATACAAAAGGACCAAGTAACTATTGTCGCATTTTACACTTCTTAGCTTTTAAGTGAGGGATGTCATTTTGTCTCCTCAACATCACAAACTTTAAAATATAGGCACCTTGTTCCTCCTCCTTGGGTTTCTTCATAGGCTCAGGTGGCTCAATTTTCATGTCACCATCCAAACACAATGTTGAAAAATGATTGGAATGAGGTCCAATGCGCTTCAATTCTAAAGTTGCATTACTTTTGACACCCTCACTTGCACAAACACTAGAGTCCTCAAATATGATGTTTTCTATTTCCTCACTTGACTCTAATGTGATTTCCTCAACCTTGGCATCATCAACTACTATTGGGTCGAATGGTAGGAATTCCACTTTTTGCTCCTCAAATTAGCCTCTAAGCTCCTCTATCTCATATCTACTATTCACGACAAGTGATAATTGGGCTTCAGACACCTCAATTATATCACTCAAATTTGCCTCTAGATCATGAATAGCTGAACCAAATTGATCAATTTCTTGTGTGAGCTCCACTATTTCTTCCCTAAATTGCCTCATCATATTTGTAAGTTCACTTCTAAAATCCCCATATGCTTCTAAAAGGTTGGCTTGCTCTATTAGAAAATTTTGGCTCACAACATGCACTTCTTCATTCCTGTCACACTCACAA
Source organism: Petunia axillaris subsp. axillaris (assembly GCA_029990575.1). Taxonomy (NCBI): domain Eukaryota; kingdom Viridiplantae; phylum Streptophyta; class Magnoliopsida; order Solanales; family Solanaceae; genus Petunia; species Petunia axillaris. Next base: position 14,777,114 of record JARKNS010000006.1, read on the forward strand.
ACATCGTTAAAAACATCACACACATTGATAGAGGAAGGAGTATGACACTTAGGACAATCATTCCACTGACCACCACATAATTTACCAAAATTCCAATCAAAGGTGGTAGAAAATTCACATAACCAGTCTCGTAGGGTTGAAAGAGTTGGACAATTTCCCACAAATGGGTTCCTCTGCAAAGTAGACAGAGATCCTCAAAATTAGAATTACAACCACTCGACAAATTTTCATTAAAAGATGCCATCATAAGACAAGTAACACAATACTAAACTAAACAAAAATTAAACCTGAATAGAAAATAAGTAATCGTTCAAAAAGAAATCAGTCAATTATTTAGTCCCCGGCAACGGCGCCAAAAACTTGTTGCTCCCATACGCACACGCAAGTATACGTGGTCGACAAGTAATAAAGTGATAAGTAGAGTATCGTTCCCACGAGGACTATTCAGACTGAATTCTAGCAAACAATTTCCTAAAAACTATTCAGGAATCTTTCTCCAATGGTTGAAATTTTACTAACTAAATGCAGCAATTAAAACAAGTAATTGAGATCAAGTAACAGAGCAAATTCTAAGTTGTTATCAATCAAAGAGAAACGGTCCAGGGTCAGAGTTACGAACAATCCAGTTGAGTTTTCCAGTTGATTCTACTTCTTGATTTCCTAGATTGCTAACTAACAGGTTAATTGTATCCGTGAAAACCTTTCGATTCTTCATGGTCTATGCAGGCTACTCCAATCCCTATATGTCTATGGGTTGAATCACGTGCACGTATTAACGAATCCTGTGATTAGTTAAGCTAGGCGAGCAAGTATATGTCTATCCTACTCATAAATTGGTTCCCCGATGCCCGGGATCACAATCAAGCCTTATTCTTTCTTATTTGCGTTCATAAATTCCCTCTTTCGAGTTCAATCTAAAAATCATAGATAGTGTTCAATTATCAGGCCTCAATAATCAAACAATTATGATCAAGAAAGAATAAACAATCCATAATGGCAAATCAATATATAGAAATCAACTTTCAAACACCAACCTTCATGTATTTACTCTAACCCTAGAACGAACAAACTATAGAATTAAAGAGAAGAATAAGAGAAAGAGAGAAAGAACTTGTGTAGAAGACATCTAGGGCTCCTCCCCTCTCCTCCAAAACTTTCTCCAAAGTCTCAACTCCTATCAAAAACTAAGTAAAAGAGTATTTATATGGTCTACAAAGGCCTGGTAATAAGTTAGACCTAAGCCTAGACGAAATAGGACTCCAAAAAATGCTCCAGCGGCGCTATAACTGGCGCCCCGCGCCTCGTAACGCGCGACCCACAACAGTTTACGTCGAACTTGGCATGCCTTTGGGGTGCCCCGCGCCACCCATGGCGCCAGGAGCTTGGGCGCTTTGGGAGGCGCGGCGCGTGGCCTGTAGCGCCCGGCCAAATTCCTGTTTCCTTGCTCTTTTGCTCGCTTCGTGTCGTGTCTTCGTGTGCTCGATCCAATCCTCAATCACAATCCAATCTTTTCTTGCTTGATCATGCTCTTTAAAGCTCCAATTGCACTGCATAACAACCTACATACACACGACATAAAGTTAGTGCAAAATCACATTCATAAACTATAAAATGAGCGAATAACAAGCTCAAACATACGGAAATATTAAGGAAACATTGGCATAAAATGCCAAACATCAACGAGGGAAAAGGTCCGACTACAAAGGAAATTAGACAAGAAGTCAATAGGGATTTGGGTTCTAACATTAGCTATTGGAAGAGTCGAATGGGTAGTATTATTGCCAAGTCTTTGGCTAGAGGGACTCCAGAGCACGAGTACAAGGTTTTGGATGCGTACCGTTATATGCTCAGGACTTCAAATGAAGGTACAAAGACAACTTTGGAGGTTGATAGCGATGGGAACTTATTGTATTTTTTTGTATCTCTTAAGTCATGGATTAGGGGATTTGCATATATGAGAAAAGCCATAGTTGTAGACGGAACTCATTTGTCTGGCAAGTACGGGGGAGTTTTTTTATTTGTTGTGGCATAAGACACAGAGACACATATTTATCTATTGGAATTTTATATTGTAAATATTGAGTGTGATGCATCTTATGAATTTTTTTTTGAATAGTTGGTCAGTATACTCCCCAATGACAATGAGTTGTGCATAATTTTTTATAGGCATCCAAGCATCCTAAATGCGGTATCAAAGATCTTTCCTGAAGCTAATTATGGAGTTTGCAAGTGGCACTTGTCTCAAAGCATCCGGATAAAGTTTCATTGTGGCACTTTCATGAGCAGTTTTCATGCAGCAGCAGATTTATACACGGAGAAAGAATTTGAGTCACATTTCGGTGAAATCCGGACAAAGTGTGAAGGGGCTGCTACATATCTTGAGCGGGTTGGATTTGAGTGCTGGAGCAGGGCATACTTTTCAGGAAACAGGTACTGATAACACATCTTGTTTGTCATGTACGCAGTGAAAATATGTGTACACATAATCGTTATATGTGTACACATCTCACAATATGTGCACACATATTATAATATGTGTACACATATAAATATTATGTGCACACATATTGTGAGATGTGCAAGCTATTAAGACCTTCCTACTTGCTGAAGATGTATACACATAAATTTTATGTGTACATATCTTATTATATCAGTAAACATATTAACAGATTGTACTTTATTTTGAAGTTTATATTTCTGAAGTGTCAGGTTACACCTATTATAAAGTTTGCACATAATTGCAGGTTTGGTGTGATGACGACTAACATTGTGAGTCCATGAACTCATGTTAAAGGATGAAAGAGAAATGCCCATAACAGCTTTGTTCAATGCTATCATACGAAATTTTTCTGAAAAATTTCATGAGAGGCATACGATGTTCATGAAACATACAAAGCCATGTGTGATGTAGAATAAACTACGAAAGCAAAAAAGAGATATAAACGAGACGAGACGAGACTCGATTGTCCAATTATCGACGAAGAACGATGTTTCGTTACACCACGAACGATTGTCAAGAATCACCTACGCTATGCAACTATCCTTAAGAATCGGAGCGGATTGAAGTTCAATTCGGATTCTTCCAATTGAAATCAAGTCAAAATCAAGGTTTACAATTGAGAGAATTCTCATGTGTTTTTGTATTCAAAGGTGAGGTAAATGAAGGAAATGGCTAAGGGGAGTTTATATAGACTCCCTTATACAATTGTGAAATGTCTAAAAGCCCCTACGTCTAGTTAATACAATAGAGTCACTTAAGGCTAAATTAGGAATTACATACAAAAAACAAGTCTTGAAACCTTCCCAAAATAGGCACCCCGCCTAGTAAAGGAGGCGCCCCGCCTGATGCTGGCTAGAGGGAAACAGGCGCCCCACCCTTAGCAGTGGGCAGTCTGCCTGAAAATTGGGCGGCCAGAGATCTAGAGAGCTTAAATCAAGTGGGCGGTCCGCCCCTTCCTGTAACCTCTTGAAGTGCCTTAATTTCTATCTCTTGAGCCTCTCCTTGTGGCCTAGATGGTCCTCCTTCTATGGTGCTCCAATGCATGATCTTCAAGGTGGTTCCGGAGCTCCCATCTTCCACGTCCAAGCCTTTCCATATCAAGTGAAGGTGAGAATCATGGATTGCTTTAGCTTGGGTTCTAGTAAAGGGCCTTGTGGTGGTTTGCTTCGCATCATCCACCCCTTCTTGAGAAGATTTCGTCCTCGAAATTAAGGCGACATCTTCCACGGCATCACCTACATCACAAGGAGCTAAGTAACTAACATTGAAAGTATTTGAAACATTGTACTCACCGGGTAAATCAATAACATAGGCATTGTTGTTGATCTTGGATAGCACTTGGAACGGGCCATCTCCCCGGGGTGCTAACTTCCCCTTCCTAAGGTTTGGAAATCTTTCCTTCCGGAAGTGCACCCACACCCAATCTCCCTTCTTGAGTTCCACCTTCTTTCTCCCCTTGTTCTTCTTGGAGGCCATCTTTTCATAAGCTTCCTCCAAGTTCTTCTTCGCCTTAGCATGGAGTTCAATCAAAGCCTTAGCTCAGCTTTTACCTTCAAAATTAACAACCAACTCCATAGAGTCATGTGGAATCAAAGGATTAAAACCATAAACGCACTCAAATGGAGTCATGCCAATCATTCTATAAAAAATACGGTTATATGCAACTCCATGAGAGGTAACATCTCCACCCAAGTCCCGGTCTTACCTCGGGTCATAGCTCTAAGAAAAGACCCCAAGGTTCGGTTCACCACCTCGGTTTGACCATCCATTTGAGGGTGGTGGGACGTAGAGAACAACAATTTGGTGCCAAGGGCAACCCATAAGCACCTCCAAAAATGGCTTAGGAACTTAGTGTCCCTATCACTCACAATGGTTTGAGGCACTCCATGTAACTCTAACACATTATCAATGAACAAAGAAGCTACATGTTGTGCATCACTACTCTTCTTGCAAGAAATAAAGTGAGCCATTTTGAAGATCCTATCCACGACAACATAAATGCTATCATGTCCTCCTCTAGACCGTGGCAATCCCATAATGAAATCCATAGATATATATATCCACGGGCTAGTAGGAATAGGCAAAGGAGTATACAAATCATAGGGATTCGACTTAGCCTTGGCGTGCTTGCAATTTTCATAGTCTCTCAACATGCAACCCCATCTTAGGCCAATGGAATTGCTCCAAAAGAATAGACAAAGTCTTATCCCTCCCAAAGTAACCCATCAAGCCTCCACAATGTGCTTCACGCACTAGGAATTCTCACCAAGAGGACTCGGGGACACACACTCTCCCATTCTTGAAAATGTAGCCGTCTACCCATTGGTATTTCTTCACCCTCTTCCCACTCACTAGAGCATCATGAATGCTCTTGAGATTCAGGTCATGTTCATACAATGATTTTATACTTTCAAAACCCATAAGCCTAGAAGCAAGAGTGGTAACAAGAGCGAACTTCCTAGAAAGTGCATCGGCTACAACATTGTCCTTCCCCTTCTTGTAATGAATTACATAGGGAAAAGACTCAATGAACTCCACCCATTTGGCATGCCTTTTGTTCAACTTCTCTTGGCCTCTGAGATGCTTGACTGACTCATGGTCACTCTTGATCACAAATTCTCTAGGCCAAAGATAGTGTTTCCAATGAGCTAGAGCTCTCACAAGGGCATAAAACTCCTTGTCATACGTGGAGTAATTCAAGATTGCACCCTTCAACTTTTCACTAAAGTAGACAATGGGTTTCCCTTCTTGCATGAGAACACCCCCAATACCCAACCCCGAGGCATCACATTCAACCTCAAAAGCCTTTCCGAAGTCGGGCAACTGCAATAAGGGGCGGTACTCAACCTACTTTTCAATTCTTAGAAAGCCTTCTCTTGAGACTCTCCCCACACAAAGGGCTTGTCTTTCTTCACCAACTCGGTGAGTGGTGCGGCAATGGTGCTAAAGTCCCTAACAAAGCACCTATAGAAACTAGCAAGGCCATGGAAAATCCTCACATGGGACACGGTGGTAGGAGTAGGCCAATCTCTAATGGCTTCAACTTTGTACTCATCAACCTCTACACCATTTGCATTAGCAACAAAGCCCAAAAAGACAACCTTTTCAATACAAAAGGCAAACTTATTAAAATTGGCATAGAGCTTTTCGGGTCTTAGCACTTCAAGAACTTGACTCAAGTGGCCAACATGATCATCTATTGATTTTCTATATATCAAAATATCATCAAAATAGACAACCACAAATTTGTTGATAAACGGCTTCAAGACATGGTTCATAAACCTCATAAAAGTGCTAGATGCATTGGAGAGGCCAAAAGGCATCACCAACTATTCATAGACACCAAACTTGGTTTTGAATGCGGTTTTCCACTCATCACCCGGTTTCATCCGGATTTGGTGGTAGCTAGACCTAAGATCTATCTTAGAAAAGATACTAGAACCACTCAACTCATCAAGCATGTCATCAAGTCTAGGAATGGGATGACGATACTTTACCGTTATCTTATTGACCGCACGGAAATCAGCACACATCCTCCATGTCCCGTCCTTCTTTGGTACAAGAATGACCGGTACGGCATACGGACTCAAGCTTTCACGAACCAAGCCTTTGTTGAGCAACTCATCCACTTACTTTTACAATTCCTTTGTATCTTTGGGGTCGCTCCTATAGGCCGACTTGTTTGGGATTTGGGACCCCGGGACAAAATAAATTTGGTGCTAAATCTCCCTCAATGGAGGAAGACCACTTGGCATCTCTTCCGGGAACATGTCCTCAAATACCTTCAAAACATTCTCAATAGCACTAGGAAAAGGGTTAAGGTTAGAAGAATACTCACAATCGCAGTTTAGAACCATACTTTTGTGCACTAGGCAAATGAGCATTTTGGTGCCATCATTTCCTCTCAAGTACTCACCCGATTTCATCATGGCATAAATGCGATCGGTAGAAGATGGTGGAGTCTCCTCCAAAGGCTTAGCCACCATGGGGGACTTAGCTTTAGCCGTTGCTCTCAACTCCCTCATGCGCCTATAGTCATCAATCACTTGCTTCAGCATCAAGGGCGTAAGCACATACTTCTTGCCCTCATGTTTGACTGTATAAGTGTTGGCTCGGCCATCATGAACCACATGATTGTCATATTACCAAGGCCTACCAAACAAGATGTGGTAAGCTTGCATTGGCACTACATCAAACATGTGCTCATATTAATAGTTCCCAATCTTTAATTTTATCAAGACTTGCTTCACCACATTCAATTCCCCACACTCACTCAGCCATTGCAAACGGTAGGGGCTTGGGTGTTTAAGGGTAGGCAATTTCAATTGTGAGACCAAAGATTGGCTCACCATATTTGCACAGATATCCGAGTCAATAATCATGGAGCACACTTGTCCCCTCACTCTACACCTAGCATGGAACAAGTTCTCTCTTTGCTCATCCTCCTTCTCCTCACTCACCATGGCACTCAAACTACGACGTACCATTAGAAACATATTAAGATCATCACCCTCCGCCGCTCCCTCTTCTCCCTCAACTACCTCAACATCCTCAACAACCTCACCCTCGAGCTCACTCTTCTCCTCATACATCAACCAATCATCCATGACTATCATTGTTTTTCGGGTGGGGCATTCTTTGGAAAAGTGGCCATAACCCTTGCACTTATGGCATTTGAAAGAAGAAGAAGAAGAAGGAGTATTTAATTGAGTTTTAGAGTTACCTCCAACTTCTATGAAGTCGCTTCTCGGGGTAGCCTACTCAAAAGGCTTCTTCACATCACGACTCCCACTTGCACCATTTGTGTCTGGGCTCTTCCATTCTTTAGGTCGAGTCACTGGAGTAGAAGTAGTACTCCTAAAGCGAGGAGCTTTCTCTTCCTTGAGCTACTTTTCGGCTTCAACCGCGGCATCACAACATCTTGAAGAGAATGAAAGATGTGTAGCCTCAATTGAGAAGCAATCTTCTGGCTCAAACCATTCTTGAATCGGATGATAGCTTTCTCCTCATCTTCTATTTCCATGTCAAGGGCCATTCGCTTCTTCTCAAACTCGTTGAAGTACTCATCAACCGATTTGAAGCCTTGTTTTAATTCATATAGACTCTTGAGTTGTTCTTGTCTATACTTGGATGTCACATATTTGGTACTCATCACCTCTTTCAATTCTTCCCAAGCAATGTTCATTGGCATCCCAACTCTTCTTCTTGACCTCTTGACGGATTCCCATCAAGTGGAAGCATATGACTCAAAAGAAGCAATGACATAAGTAACTTTCCTCTCCTCGGACATGTCATTTGTAATAAACACCCGTTCCAATTGAACCTTCCACTCTATGAACTTTTCCGGATCACTAATCCCTTTGAAAGATGGGATAGTGATATTCACACTATTTAGGTTGTTGTCACAACCTCCACGGTTTGGTTCCGATTGACCCCCGTAGTAGCCATCAACATCATTATATTCTCGCCTCAAGTTCCTCCCCACAAAAGCCCTTGGAGGTCCACGGCCTTGCCCGCGACCTCTATCCATTCCCCGGCCTCCATTCATTGCCCTCCTATTTGGATAGGGAGCATCAAAGTCATCATAGTTGTCACAAAGTCAGGGAACCTCCCCTTCTTGAGCCTCAACAACTTGCTTAAGGGGTGCTATGTTTCTTCGGGTCCTCATGAGTGGAACATCACCTTGTGGGTTGCCCAAGGGTTGGGTATTGCCCAAAAATCTTTCACGAACAAGAGCCTCGTCTTTCAACCATTGTTGACGAGCTAGCTCCGCTAATTGATCCGGCCTCACGGTCGAGCCATCACTTGTGCCCCCGGCATCTTTGTGGACACTCGGGGTCCTTTCTCTTTCAAAGGTCTCCATTTTTAGGTTTAGAGCCTTCACCTCGGCAAATAGACTAGCAAAGATGTTGGTTGGAACCTCAATGGTATCCTTTGTCTTTTCTTCCGCCATGTACCTACAAACAATCAAAAACAAGCAAAGAGATTAGAGTATAAGTCCTCACGCACTTCCTCACTATTGAATGTCACTCGGGTATACTCAAGTTTGGGGTAGGTTCACTCGTACTTGATTTCAAAAGTCTTCCTCGGAGTTTAACAACCTCCTCAACGATCAAACAATTCCACAAGTTCCAAATGATCTTCGGGAAGAGTGGAGTTAATGGGACCCTATGGACGTTCGGCTTTTTAAGTGAGCACTTGAGCCAAAGAATTTCTACGAGTCTTCTTGGAATTTTCAACCACAAACACGCACGAATATCCTAAGCGCTCAATGAATTAGTACTAATCGAGTAGGAAATTTACTCTCAAAGTACTAACCAGAAGTAACGGAAGCAAACAAAACACGAAAAACCTATGAAACAATTACCCGGACTCCCCTTTCAGGAGTGGGCGGTCTATCTGGTAACAGGGGCAGTCCGCCTACAAAAGTTCAGAGAGTTGAGGGGGAGGTCCTCCTACTATTCAAGCGCTCCTCCTACTGTGAATTTCAACACATTCCAACAACGTGTTCTTGGCATTTGACACCCAATTTTCAAAGATTTTTCAAGGTGTTTTTCCAATCCAAAAGTTCCTCAGTATGTATTCAACTACTACAAGAAAACCCCAATGGTTTATAATAACAACCAATCAACACAAGTCCAAATCAAGAAATTTATGAAGAAATTCTAGGGTTTTTCAACTTTTGGGGAATTGATTTTCAAGATTTCAATTCACAATCTTAAAACGTGTTTTGTGGGTACCCAATCAACGGGAATATGCTAACATACAATCCCTGATAACAATCATCAAAGAAAACATCATAACCAAGAACAAGAACATGAAAAACAACAAGAAACAAAGATAAAGGGCACGAACAGTAGGACGAGGGTTCGTAAGAACGTAACCCTAGCCTCGCTCTGATACCAACTGATGTAGGATAAACTACGAAAGCAGAAAAGAGATAAAAACGAGACGAGACTCACACGAATGTCCAAGTAGCAACGAAAAATGATGTTTCATTATACTCCGAATGATTGTCAAGAATCACCTATGTTGTGCAACTATCCTCAAGAATCACGAGGTTCTTGCAAATATAATGATCGGAGCGGATTACAGTTCAATTCGGATTCTTCCAATTGAAATCAAGCCAAAATCAAGGTTTACAATTGAGAGAAATCTCATGTATTTTTGTATTGAAAGGTGAGGTAAATGAAAAAAATGGCTAAAGGGAGTTTATATAGACTCCCTTACATAATTGTGAAATATCTAAAAGCCCCTAAGTCTAGTTAATAAAATAGAGTCACTTAGGGCTAAATTAGGAATTACACACAAAAAACAAGTCTTCAAACCTTCCCGAAATAGGCTTCCGCTAGTAAAGGAGGCGCCCTGCCTGATGCTGGCTAGAGGGAAACAGGCGCCCCACCCTCAGCAGTGGGCGGTCTGGCTGAAAAGTGGGCGGCCAGAGATCCAGAGAGCTGAAATCAAGTGGGTGGTCCGCCTCTGTAAATGGGCTGTCTGCCCCTTCCTATAACCTCTTGAAGTGCCTCAATGTGTGTCTCTTGAGCCTCTCCTTGTGGCCTAGATGGTCCTCCTTCCATGGTGCTCCAATGCATGATCTTCAAGGTGGTTCCGGAGCTCTCATCTTCCACGTCCAAGCCTTTCCATATCAAGTGAAGGTGAGAATCATGGACTGCTTTGGTTTGGCTTCTAGTAAAGGACCTTGTGGTGGTTTACCCCGCATCAATGTGTACCTTCAATTGAGGCTATATTAAAGAAAAATAATGACACGGGAGCAAGGTTGTTAGTTGTTACCAATGGCACGGATATGTATTTTAAATGGTACTGGAGATGATGCTGTCAATATCATTCTAAGCGAAAGGACATGTTCATGTCGAAAGTTTCAGATTGATATGTATCCTTGTGTACATGCTTGCGCAGCCATAAGACGTCAGTATGGAGCATATGGGAGCGAATTGTACAATTTTACTTCTCTGTATTATTACACCAATAAGTACATTCTTGCTTATGCAGACATACTACATCCAATCTTACCAGAGGAATTGTGGAATGCTCCATCGGAGCTTTATGAGAAAAAAATACGTCCACCTTATGTGAAGGTCCTACAGAGAAGGAGGAGGACCAAGAGAATGCCATTAGTTGCAGAAGCATTTAAAAGCAGGAGGAATAGATGTGGAATATGAAAAAGATCTGGCCACAAACGAATGACATGTCCCCATCGATGAGTACAATAAGGAGTTTGAAATAGTAGTGGTGTTGGGTCGTAGAACATTTGTCCTTTGTAACAGCTTGTATGTTGAACAAGTTTCCGTACTATTACGTATTTTGATCTTTGTAACTTTTAACAATTAACCGTTCATCATTTTCATTATGTTTCCAGTACCCACAAAGTCTCAGACATATAGTTATTTTGCTTGCCAACCATTATATTTCGAATGGAAACCATTAAGGCAAAATACATAACTAAAATCTGCATGGTTCAACTTCACATATAAATTTATGCGAACACATATAATATTATATGCACACATATTATAATATGTGCACGCATACTATAATATGTGTAACTATTGGCACAAAGATATGCTTGGTTCCACTGCACATCTCACAATATGTGTACACATATAATATTATGTGTACACATATTATAATATGTGTACACATATTGTGGTATTTTCCAAATCTTAAAAATAAAGAATGATCCCACTATTGCTTGCACTGAATTATACTGAATAGGGTGTAATTTTGCGGTATATATACACTTATTGTATCCATCTTGGTCTATTTGATCGTCTTTCGTTGATACTACAAGTAAACCTTGAGTTGAAGGTTGAATTTAAAGAAAATGTTACATTATTTGTTTTGGATAATGATGATAATAGTGCAAACGACACGAACCAAGTGCTTTGGAGCATATTTTGATCGTTTCACATTGAAATGTACTATAAGTAGATTAATTTAACCAAATTGTTGAGATTTCTCACTCATTATAAACTCTAGACTTGATGAGTACCAAAGAAAACATAGAAATGTACTTGAATAAGTTTTGATTAGACCAAATCAAAATATTATATATGAAAATAGTACCCAAACAACATGTACCTAAACAGAAATGGACAGTTAACGTAATGCAAAGTACATAACTAAGATATGCTTGGTTCCACTGCACATCTCACAATATGTGCACACATATAGTTTTATGTGTACACATATTATAATATGTGCAGTGGAACCAAGCATATCTTTGTACAAATAGTTACACATATTATAATATGTGCACACATAATATTATATGTGTGCACATATTATAATATGTATACACGTAACTTTCTAATTAGAGGATAACTTAGCATATCTGAGTGCCAATAGTTACACATATAATATTATGTGCGCACATATTGTAGCACACGTAAGATTATATGTGCAGTGAAATCAAACAGATTGAACTCCTCACAGGAGTCGTTTACTTCTTACACTTATTAATTTTAACTATTACGCATATTTAACGGTGTGTCCACACATATATCATCAATTCAAAGGAGATAAATGTAACCATAGAAATGTAACATACAAACATAACTACGTATTATCATAGATAATATTTTACCAAAAGTATTAACCATACACAAAAGGAAATAAAAAACAAAGCCAAATACGACTTAAATTATCCTTACAGATCAATAAAAAGCCAAACACGGCTTTAATTATCCAAAAATTTCAACCAAATTGTAGCAACCTAAGGAGACATCTTTTCATGAAATACGTACACTGCCCACTTGTACCTGCAGTCCTCCATGGAATTATCGCTGAGTTCCGTCAGTGGAGTGTTGGTGAGGAGGTGCTCGATGAACATCAGCGAATACCCACCACATGTTGTCCCCGTGTCATTGTATGGCAAACCCTTCAACCTCTCCTAAGGCCACATTGCTTTCTTCAGGATGTCATCGGAGAAGTGGTTGAATTTCCCACAATCTCGCAAGAGTCTTGGGAACATTACCATAATGGGGAACATATATGGTGCAAAAGTATCGTCATCGAACACCTCGATGATATAGTCATAAACATCAATCCTTCCGTCCTCGACCATGAAAACCAGAGTCACATAATGCTTTTTTATAAGGTTCATGACTGTAAATATCCTCTTGACCCCATTCCAACGACGCCCACCTAGGTAAGGAGTCTTACCAAGCGTATAATCCACGAGTCCTTGCGCAGTAGGCGTCACCTTCAAATATTCTTCCAAAGAAATCTCCACCTTGTCTGCCTCCTTTTCAAGGTCCCTATACGATGCAGCCAAGACTGAGCAGAAGTTCATATCGAGGACAACATCCTTCTCATCATAGTGACTTGTGATCCTTGTGTCTTAGCCTCATTAGGCTAAGACTACATCAACGTGCTGCAGAAATAAAGAAAAAGAAGAAGCTTTATATACACAGTTTAAAACTGATGCCAATTAGTACATGAGTATAATATGTGTACACATATTATACTTGTAAAGAAATAGATAAGAGGTAGGGGAAACGTGCCTGACTCTCCAGCCATTATGTCATGGTTATAAGCAAAAAGAATTCATTATGCTCATATTCATATCCCAATCACATCTTCTTTTGCTTTCTTTTTTATCGCATACATGCATCAAAAAAAATTTCTTCTACAGATCAGGTTTCCTATAAATATCAACAGGAAGTCGCTCCTCTTGTTCTTCCTGAGCCTCTGCGTCAACTTGAACTTGAACTTGTTCACCAACACCTTTGATAACTTCTTCACCAACTTCTTTCTCAACTTCTTCTTCACTAACCTCATTCTGCTTTTTTTTTTCTTGTCTTGCTTTTCACCAGCCTTGCCCTCATCTTTATAGCAGCATAAGGAGATATCTGTGTCCTTGCAGGGTACACAGTTCTTCTAGGCTGTTGCTTTGTCCAGTTCAGAAGGGAATCAACAGCATCTTTCATATCTTTCAACATTTTTTTCTCTTCTTCTCTTTCTACCTTGCAGTCATTGCACAATCTACACTTGAAACAATATGAACTCTATCCTCCACATTCACTTACAGATGCAGCAGACATTTCAAAATGTTTATGAGCACCTCCACCAAATGCACTGAAACTCACACGTCTTCCAGCATCTCCACTAACATCATGTTCTCCAGAAACATCGTGCTCTCCAGCAAGATCATATTCTCCAGAAACTTTACGCTTCATGCCAACATATCTCAAATTACCAGCATCTTCATCTTCTCCAAAATCACCAGCAACTCCATGATCTCCACCATCAACTTCCTGCTCATCTCCATGAGCTCCCAGTGTCAATCTTGTCGCACCAACCAACCTTTCAGTCAAACATTCAATCAATTCGTCTTGCTCATCAACATAAGGAACCAAATTTCTCCAAAAATCCTGCTCCATCTCGCTTGGGATAGGCATAAGGCAAGGGGTCACCACCTGCACCACCAACATACCCCCCCCCCACCCTAAAAAAATAAGAAAAAGGAGATCACATGTGAGATAAACTGATACAAGTTATAAGAAGTGTAATATGTGAGCACATTATGTGTACACATATTTAGTATGTGCTAACATAATTTAATATGCGTACAAATATTAAAGATGTGTGCACATATTAAAATATGTGCGCACATGTATAAAAGGGCAAAGAACAGAACACATAAAATTACAGACTTACCGGATTTTCAGTATTTCGAAACAACTGGTCACATTCACGCTCTTGCTTGTTAGAAATCCACCTTAGCATCCCTGGCTCTATTGGTTGTTCAGGAAAATTCCTGTGCCGAAGCGATGGAATGACTTCATATGCCTAGGCCATGAATGCCCAGGGGAAGCCATACAGGTTCAAGGAATCCTTATCTTTGTCTGAAGGCTTGATAAGATATTTGATTGTCAGGTCCAAGCTCTCTCGACCCCATGGATAATTTGCAAAGTATGTATGAGGCCTTCTTTCTAGGTGGACAAACTTTTTTGGAATGCTTGTTCGCGCATCTTTCGCACAGAGATTGCATGCGCAAACCAAACAAGGAAAAGATGGAACTTCTTCTGTTTACTAATTGTTTCACTTTTCTCGATCAAAGTCAGGAGTTGCTTTGTATTGATAGACTTCTGCTTGCCATCATTTGTAATCAAGTACCATGACTCTTTACCCCTCTCAACAACCTCCCCAATTATAAAATCAGTAGGGGGATAAGAGTGACATGGAAGACCAGTCATCAACGCAAATTCACGGATGCCAAAACGAGCTAGCAGTTCGTTAAAGTTGACCCACAACTCCTTCTGCTTTTTGGAAATAATTGTTTGTTCACGAAGGCCGTGTATCAGTCTTGGAGTGAAGATGGCACGAGTATTCAAATTCAGAAGTTTCTCAAACATACTCCTTCTGAAATTATCCTCCAATTGGACTTTTGTCAAGACTTTTGGGAAATCTTTCAGCATACCTCCAAGAGAGGATCTCACAGCAACCTTCGGAATTTTGATTTTACCATGCTCGTCCATATACATCCTCAAGTTTGTTTGAGGAGTGAAAATCAAAGCAACCTCTCTATGAACCTACACATTCAGAACCTAATCATCGAACTGACTTTTGTGCATATATTATAATATGTGTACACATAAATGATATGTGTGCACATCTCATTATATATGTATACATATTATTACTTATGTGTACACATATCATTGACATTCAAACTTAGAGCAAATTTATTTAAACCAGTGCTGCTACCTGATCTGGGACGCTCTCACCAACTGCTTCCATTTCAATATCATCTTGTCTTCTCTCTGCCGACTCAGCAGTATACTCTGGTATTTCCCTTAAAACATCACCAATAGCAGCATCTGCATTGAAATATGTTTCTACACCAACCGGACCAACATCTTTTTCAACAACTACTCTTTCTTCCCTACTTCTATCTTGACCAGCATCATCACCTTCTTCACCACTATCATGTGCTTCCTTTTCACCACCACCACCTTCTTCATTTACTACAGACACACCTGCTTCTCTACTCCTAGCTGCAACTGAATCACCTACTTCTCTTTCTTCCACTCTACCTTCACCAGTAGCATCACCTTCTTTTTGTTCCAATATACCTTCACCAGCAGCATCACCTTCTCTTTCTACTTCGAATTCACTATCAGAATCAGCTGCTTCTCCTTCAACTTCTCCTTCTTCTTCACCTACATGAGTTCTTCGTGCTTCTTTACCTGGAACAAGCACTTCAGAAGCAGTAGCTTTGCAATCTACATCATCTAAGTTCTACCCATGTTCATTTAACTGTTCTGGAGGATTCATATCAATGTTGCGTTGGCTTTTCCCCTGCTCCTCATTAGTTCATGGCTGAGAATCCTTACTAGCAGCTCTATTTCTAGCCCTTTTAGAAATCTCGCTTTCGTTTACAACATCCCTTTTCCTCTTAGAACCCTGTGACTGTGTCTTGTTACCCCCACCACTACGAGTACTTACCATTTTATCTGCAAAGTTAAACAAAAATATAAAAAAATATAAAAAACATAAAATATTAGATGTGGACAAATGATTATGCAACAGCGATTAAATGTGTACACATATTCATATATACATATTTTAATATATGTTGAACCAAAAAAATTACCCTTTCTTTAAGAAAAGATAGGTTTCGGGTATATTTCAACAACATGGGACTCCAAAGGGCTTTCTTTGGAGTCGCCACCTAATTTAAGGAGAATTAGGAACCAATTAATTAAATAATGCGTGCAAGCCCTCCGTTTTAAGGAAAATGGTCTATTTTCAGAGATTCTGCGTAAGAGATTCATTTATTTTCGAAAGAAGGTTCCAATTTGAAAGCACTTTCGAAAATCCACAAAATGTGGTTAATCCTTCGGTTTTCACAAGACAGCTATATAAATGCAAATTTACAAAATTATTTAACTTTCAATTTAAAGCGTCACCAATTGAATTTTTAAAAAAACTTATCCATAAAAGGTAGAGAAAATAAATTACTTTAATAAGAAAACGGATTGATTTGAAAACTTGTACTAAAGTTGTATTTTAGAAGTAATCTTAAGATTATTATGAATTGGCTTGCACGCACCATTTAATTAGAAGGTTCAAAATTTATAAATAAGGTGGAAATTCTAAAGAAATGAAATATTCACAAAATAACTCAATATATAAATAAACATTCATTTATAATCAATCAAATTATTCTACAATAATTATCTACGGGGAATTCCTAATGATATGCAAATTCTAAGGGATTGGGAAAGAGAAGAGGTTTAGAAGAAGAACCCGGAAATTGATAAAACTCATGGGAGCCTTGAATTTATTTAATTTTATACAATTATATGCCCATGAGCCTAAGTTAGAATAAGCGGCTCAACAAAGCACTTTCTATGATCTTCACTTCTTGAATCTTGATCCCGGACTCGACCCCAATGTGACTCCAATGCAATGGATTATCCCCATTTGTGAGTTAGTGAAACTCGTCCCCAAGGAAGTATCATGCAAAGTAAGAGAGAAAACAATTAGCAAATACTCAATAATTAAGTACGAGTTCATACGAAGTTTAAAACTAAACTCTACCTAATTAAATGACTGACAATAGGAGGAACAAACCAAAAAAAAAAGAATAAGAAAATAAGGAACACAGGCAACAATCAGTACAATATTAACTACAAGCAACATTTAGAGAACTTCCACCTCCAGCATAGCACATGAAAGGATGGATAGACATACTGTCAATCCTTCTAATCCTAAGCTGCATTTAAAATAGCTTTTGAGACATCAATGACGTAAGATTCAATGCAACCAATTTTGGTATATATATAACTATAGGAGCAGATTACCAAGACCTCTACCAAACTTACAAGAGAATTTCTAGCTCAGCTCTTCAATGGTTCCACAGAACCAAAATAGAAACAGAAAAGAGGCAAACTTGGTAGTAACTTACTAAATCGACTTGAACTCATAAAGCACAAACTAAACTAATTTTAACTAAAAGGAGAGCTTAGGGACAGAGCGAGAGCAAGCTACGATAAATTACACATAATGTTAAACATATTGTACACCAAGCTAATTGGCTAGAAATACATTAGAAATTCAAGTTCTACTTAACTTTATCTCAAGGAAATAGGCTAAATTTCAAATATAGGTCTTGAAGAGACTTAATGCACATAAATGATTATTTATCTTAAAGAAAGAAGTCCTCTATTGAATGAGACACAAGCAAAGGCGTTGCAGCATTTAAAATTCTATGAAATGAGAACTTAACAGGTCAAAATTGAAGTAAACAAATCAGGGAGACATTTAACTAGATAGCTATGTAGTCTAATATGTTCGACACAGGTAAAAGCATACCAGAACATGAACAGACACACACAAAGCCATCTGCGCAAAGACCTGGCCAAGCCCTTTAACAAACACTCAGCTCCTGGACTTCTACAATACCTGCTATACTTGCAGCACACACAAAAAGAGAGGCCCCTGAACCACTCCAAACACACACACCTACATTGAACCTCTATACACACCCATGCACCTTTTCTTTTTAACAAGACACAAAGCAGCTAAATAGGGCACTCTACACCACCCATCAGACACTGCAAACCATCCTAACAGCCCCCAAGAAAACTCAACCTAGAGCTGCTGTAATACAAGACCAGAACAGCCCTCTACTACACACAGAGAGAACCTGAGAACCTCCTCGCACTAAACAGCCACAACCTGAACCACCCAAACTCCATGGATAGCTCTGCACCCTCTCTTAAATGGATGCACGCTAACCAGGCCTCCATAGACACTGCAACATTACTACACACTCCCTCACTCACCAATACAGCTCCAGAAACAAACCCTACAACCTGGAACAAACCTGAACAGAAACAGGACCAGGCTGCAGCAAAACAGACCCTCTCACTGACCTTACCTACTCCAACAACCTGCAAATAACTTAGGAAACAGCCTCACAGACCCCTGCACTCCAACAGACAACCTTATACAGCCTCTAATACTCCCTCCTGAACAGAACACCAGGCACAAACCCAACAACTTGAGTAAATATACTAAGCAATAAAAATTAGAACTTGAGGCCAAGATACCATTTTAGACATGGGAGATTTAAATAAATATTATGATAAACCTTATTAAAAGTTCTAAAGATTTAAAGACATAAAGCGCTTGACTCTCAACAGGAACTCATCTAAATTATATAGATTAAAGCTGATCAACATAGGATGAAAACTTTTAAAGGCACTAGATTAACTTTCATCTAAGTTTAGGGGGGAAAAATGCTTATCGAGACACAAAGATGACAACTTTAGGTACTACTCATGCTAGCAGGACCAATTTCTAAGTTTATGAATCAATTAACCAAACTCAGATCATTCTCCTCACCAATTCTAACAAATTTCACATGGTTTCTTATTTATTAACCTTTAACAACTCACTTTCATAGACTAATAGTAAAGACAGTGTTAACCAAAGTTCGCAAAGCCATTAATTATCTGATCGACTCAATCATATACAGTCAACAAAACATGATAATATGATAACTCAAGATGCATATTCCAGACAGTCTCAAAACAGTTATGCATCTTTTTTTATATTATTATCAGGCAAATACCACTCACAATCTTAACAATGAATCAGATAAAAGAAGTGGTAATAATCAGAGTGTGTTACCTCTTGGTGGGCAGCGACTAGGGCGACGATCCGAAGAAGCGCGACTCGAACGACTCGAACAAGGTAGTCGACTCGACTTACGAAGAAACAATACCACCAAAACTAATAGCGCGATCACGCTGACTGTTCAAGAAACTGCAAGCTAGTATCGAAAATAATTTCTAGTTTTTTTAGGTGTATTCTTTTCTGCTGCTTAACTCAAAACTTCGACCCTCTCCCCCATTAACGGCTCTCTGCTCCTGCTTCAAAATGAGATTCGCAGCCCCTTTTATATCCCTAAAATTTAGGGTTCTAGGTGGAAGGAAAATACCCAAAGTGACCCCATACGGTCCTTAACGGATAAGCTTTGTACGATCAAATGAGCTGGAGAAGGAGTGGGGACCAAATAGTTTGGACTGATCTCATTTGAACTGGGAATCGCGGGTTTTTGCCCAGGGGAATCGGGTTGGGAAACTTTGAAATCGGGTTCGGGGGGGAAGGGATTAACTGAATTGGGTAATGAAAACTGAATTGGGTAATGAAAAGATATGTATATATCATTTGCATGGGTGGGCAAAATTTAGAGACTAGGAACGATTTTGTCCCTCCCTAGTCCTTATAGGATAAATGAAGATGATTGCACGCCTAGGCTGAATTTAGGATGTGTACTAAAAAATTATCCTTTTAGGATTATTTAAGTGAGACAGAGATATTGCACTGGTGGGATGGATTTAATCGTATGCGTTACAAAATTAGCATTTCTTTTGAAATTGATCAATTGCCTTTAACTTTTTCAAAACTGATTTTAATTTAAAAGAATTAGACTTTTATTGAAATTTTGGGACAAAATTGGGTGTCAACAATATATGCAGACACTACAGTGATGTTGTCCCATATTAAATTATGTGTACACATATTATAATATGTGCACACATATTTTAATATGTGCTGACACTACAGTGATGTTGTTCCCTTATTAAAGTATGTGTACACATATTATTTTATGTGTACACTTATTCTATTATGCGTACAGGAATTATAATATATGTACACATATTATAGTATGTGCCCAATTTATGAACCCCAGCTGACCAAACAAAAAATCAAGATTTTTCCCACATCAGGCAATATGTATACCATCAAAATTGATGTTTACACAACGACAGTTATTTCAACTTGTATTGTTCTTACATTTGAAATTAAACCATAAAAAACCCAGAAAAATAGTGATACAAAGTACAATGAAGTACAACAAATAGCAGAACAACTAAACTATGCCTTAAATCGACTAACAATGAAAATTCATCAAAATATTTGAAATTTTACCTTGATTTTGATGTTACGATGTTACCCACTCGACGATTATCACAAATTATGTGAAAGTTAAATCAAATGGCACTGATGTAGACGAGAATCAGATTTTTTGAAGAAAGGTTTTTGGTTTGAGTTTGGGTTTTATTTGAGAGAAAATGGTTTATGTTGGAGTTAGTTTGAGAGAAAATGATCAGTGCAACTTGTGTGGAAGTGTAATAATATGTGAAGTGTGGGATTTGAAAGATCTGTGTAGTGATTTGATTGTTGTTTGAAAAGTGTGTAAGCAAAAGCAAAAGCCTCAGCAGACATGGGAAAGTGAGAAATTCAATGTACATGTTGTTTACACTTTGACCCCATAAGTTTTTCCCCAAAGTTTCAAAACTGACGAAACCATCCCCGCCCCACTACTTATTCCACTAGTGACAATATTAACTATTTCGGGAATAAAAGAAAAAAAAAAGAAAATTATTGTCTCCTATCCTCCTATTAGGACTTTAGGGGACCTTTTGCCTCTTTATTCTCAAGTCACATCCACTATGCCTATAAGCAGGGATTCTGAAGTCACAATTCTAGGTGCTCAACACAAACAGGGATTCTGTGCAACACATTCTTTAGGCACTACATGCTGAAAAATTGGATTTCAAGATCTAAAACTCTTCATTCAGAATAGATACAGGGAATCAAGGATAAATCAAGAAAAAGAGCATCATAGTAAAACTTGAGCAAAAAACATACTGGTTCCACTTGACTCGGCTGCGGAACATGTTCTACAACAGCCAGAAGATTTCCGTACGTTAGAGCTTTTCCATAAAATTTAAAAACAAATGCAAGGCTGACATAATTGAATCAGATTCATATTTTAGAGTGGGCAAAGAATAGTGCATATTCTAAAACCCGTCACCTGCAAAAAAATTAGCGAGCGAGAAAAAGTAGAGAAGCAAACGGGGAAATCAATTACTGATAAGAAACTATAAGTTGGATCACACCCAGGCTCACTGCATCGTTAAGCATGCCACACCGAATTTGAGAATATTATACCTATTCCTAAGCATAGATAGAAAACACATGATTCCATACACAGGCACCAAATTATGTCCCACTTCAACTTATCCGAGTAATCAATCAGCTTATTTTTTGATAAAATACAAGATTCAAAATAACTACTGAGGTGGGAGAGCGGTACAAGTAAATATGTTTATTGGGAGTCTGTATAGTCAAAAATGAGGGAGCAGGACTTTTTCCCAGAGGTTCAAAGCGAATATGCCCTGGCCTTATTTCAACTGGAACAACTTCATCTTCAATGTCACTATTTTCTGTAACGAGTTTGATCCTTTATTATGCTTAAGGAGTAGTACCTAGGCTTAATAAATAGTACTTAGTTGTTGGGGGTATTTGATATATTAGTTAAGTTTGTAGTCGAGTCCTCTAGTTTCTAATATTACAGTTTGGTCTATTAGTTTTTATATTTCAGTCAAATACAGTCCTAGGTTGTTACAGTGAGTTGGTGTCATTTTGTACACCTGTCCGAGCTCAAATCCCAAGGTAACTAACGATATTTCCTTCTTATTAGCTATAAGAACAGCATTGTAGACAAGGGATTGGTAGGATTGAATAATATCTTCTATTTTCTTCCTAAATTTCCCCTTCTTTTCTTCCCCAAGTTTCCCTTATCCCATTTCTTAGTCTTGGTGCTTAAAAAATTGGTATCAAGAGCCAACGTCCTCCGACCATGGCCGATAACCAAAGATTGAAAGGTATTGAAGACAGTATTAAGAAACTGGATTCTCAGTTACAAAATTTAAACACCAACGTTCGTGTAGTATCCACTTGCGTCGATAAGATGGATGATACTCAAGCTCAAACAACTGAAACTCAGCATAAAATGGATCTGATTATTCATCAGCTGATGATGGAGCATGGTCAAGGTATGGCATTACCTTTGACTTACTCTTCTGTTGCTCAGATCTCTCCAGTTACCATTGAAGGTCATTCAGGTGCTCTTAAGCAAATCAAAGCTTCTCCAAGTGGAATTAAACTGGACAAGGATAAGCAAGTCAAGGATGCTGACCTCAACCCCATCAAAGGATCTGCTGCACCATATACTCCGTGTACCCCAGTTTACACTTCTGATGCTAGAGGAATTACTTTTCCCCCACTACCCTCATTTCGCATGAATCAACCTCCTCTGTTACCCACCCCTACTGCAGTAGAAGGAGGAAGTTCATCTCTTCAATTATCTGCGATAGAAGCTCCTAAAGCTAAGTTGATTTTTCGTGAGTTTGATGGGACTAATCCACGTGCTTGGATTCGAAAGTGTGAACGTTATTTTGATATTTATAAAGTTCCTGAACATCGGAAGATGACCTATATGACTATACATCTTAAAGATAGAGTTGACAATTGGTTGGATGCCTATGTACTTGATAGAGGAGGATTGGTATCGTGGACTACTTTTTGTGTGGATGTTTGCCTTAGATTTGGTCATATGAGGCCTATGGATATTATTGATGAGTTTAACAAGCTGAAACAGTTAGGAGACATTGAATCTTATCAAAATAAATTTGAAGAACTTAGGATTCACATGATGATGGTAAATCCCAATCTTAATGAACTGTATTTTGTGGCAAGTTTTCTTAGTGGTTTAAGGCCTGAAGTGAAACATATGGTTAGGATCTATAACCCCACCACCTTATTAGATGCTTATGAAGTTGCTAAGTTACTAGAAGATGCTCTCAAAGCACCTTAAAGGCATTTAGTGAGACCTGCACCACCTGTGTCCATAAACTACCAACTTAGAATCACTTACCCACCTGAACCTTCCCCTCCTCTCCTCACATATAATGCTCCTCTTAGACTTACATATCCAGCTAGAAATTCACCTCCACCCTCCAAAAACACTCCACATACATCAGCAGGACCTTCTGGTACTGCTACACCCCAACCCAAATCTCTTACCTATGACCAAATGAGAGAATGAAACCTTTATTTCAGGTGTCATGAGAGGTACTACCCTGGCCACAAATGCAACTCCAAGACACTAAACATGTTGACTGGTGTTCCTATTATTGAGCAAGAAGATGAGTTTCATGATGCCACTGAGGGTCTAGAGACTGTAGTTGAAGAATCAGCAGTTCAAGAGGAAGTTCAAGCTGAACTTTCCATGAATGTAGCTTTGGGCATCACTAGCAGCCCATCTACCATCAAGATAATGGGCAATGTCAAAAAGAGGCCTATTCTTATCCTTTTAGATAGTGGCTCTACACATAGTTTCATCAGTCCAAAAATCATTAAGGACTTGAAATTGGCCACTTCTCCTAGTCCATCTCCTATAAGGATTGTAGTGGCCAATGGTCAAATAATGCACATTAATGGATGGTGTCCTGAATTCAAGTGGTATATGCAGGGTGAGGAATTTCATTTTCCTCTGAGGTTATTACCTCTAGGTGGTTATGATATAGTTCTAGGTATGGACTGATTGGACCAACAGCCTTACCCCCACCGGACCCTGTGATCACACTATTCCCCTACTACCAGATGCCCAACCTTTCAATCTCAGGCCCTATAGATATTCTCATGACAAAAAAGATGCTATTAAACAGATGATCACAGAAATGCTGAAGGTAAAAACTGTCACGCCAAGTCAATCTTGTTTTGCCTCCCCAGCTCTATTAGTCAAAAAGAAGGACTCCACTTGGAGGCTCTGCATTGATTACAGGAGGCTTAATGCTTTGACTATCAAGAACAAATACCCAATACCAGTGGTAGAAGATTTGCTTGATGAGCTTAAGGGTGCAATTTCCTTCTCTAAGATTGATCTTAGAGCTGGTTACCATCAAATGAGAATGAAAGAAGAAGATGAGTACAAAACTGCTTTCATAACTCATCATGGGCTTTGGCAATTTAAAGTGATGCCATTTGGATTAACCAATGCTCATGCAATCTTTCAGGCTTTGATGCATCAGGTGTTTGGAGCTTATCTTAGAAAATTCATCCTGGTTTTCTTTGATGATATTCTTGTTTACAGCCCTGATTTGCCTACTCATCTCACACATTTGGAGCTGACACTTCAACTATTGAGACAGAATCAGCTTTATGCAAAAAGATCAAAGTGTGTGTTTGCTCAGAAACAAGTTGAATATCTGGGATACTTGATCTCTGGGGCAGATGTCCAAACTAATCCAGCTAAGATCCAAGCTATGGTTCAGCGGCCTAAACCAATTTGTGTTAAAGAATTGAGAGGTTTTCTGGGGTTAATTGGTTATTACAGGAGATTTATCCTTGGATATGGTATCATAAGTAAGCCTCTGACCTCACTATTGAAGAAGGGCAGTTTTGAATGGACTGCTGCATCTACTACTGCATTTGAGCAGCTGAAAGATGCAATGATCAAAGCTCCAGTCTTAACCCTGCTTGATTTTTCAAAACCATTTACTGTGGAAGTTAATACTAGTGGCCTGGGCATTGGTGCAATTCTGATACAAGACCACCATCCTATAGCCTACTTGATTCAAGCTCTCAGTCCTAAACACCAAGGGCTCTCTACTTATGAAAAAAAGGTTGGCTCTACTCTTGGCTGTAGATAAGTGGAGGCATTACCTGCATCAAATTTTTTTCATTGTCAAGACTGACCATTTTAGTCTTAAATTCTTAAAGATCAAAAGATATCCACAATGCTGCAACACAAAGGTTTGACCAAGTTTTAGGTCTTACTTTTGACATTAAGTATAGGAAAGGCAGTGAGAACTCAGCTGCTGATGCATTATCCAGGCAGCCTACTAGCCAATACAATGCTATTACTACGACAAAACCAACCTAGGATCAAGAAGTAACTGATAGTTATCAGGGTGATACTGAGGTGGCACAGCTTGTAGCTGACTTAACTCTGAACCCTCAAGCTGACAATGAGAACCAGCAGGTACAAGGTCTTCTAAGGCATAATGGTAAGCTTTGGATAGGCAACCAAGGTGGGTTAAGGACCCAACTCATCAAAGCCTTACATGCTTCTGCATTAGGTGGGCACTCAGGTGTGTTGGCTACTTACCATAGAATGAGAAATATGTTCTACTGGCCTTCACTAAAGTCAGACATTCAACTATTTGTGAAGGAATGTGATATTTGTCAAAGGAACAAAAGTGAGAATGTTGCTTCTCCAAGGCTATTGCAACCCCTTCCCATACCTGATCAGCTTTGGACACACATTTCTATGGACTTTGTAGAAGAATTACCCAAGTCTGAGGGTAAAGATGTTATTCTTGTGGTGATTGACAGGTTCAGCAAATATGGCCATTTCATAGCATTGTCTCATCCCTTCACTACTTCACAAGTTGCTAGACTATTCATTGATAACATTTACAAGCTTCATGGATTGCCGCAAAGCATTGTCTTAGATAGAGATAAAATATTCACCAGCCTTTTTTGGAGAGAATTGTTCGAGATGTTAAAAACGGACCTACACATGAGTTCAGCTTATCATCCTCAAATAGATGGATAATCAAAAAGACTTAACAGGTGTCTTGAATCTTATCTAAGATATATGACTGGTCATAAGCCTAAGGCATGGCATCAGTGGTTATCACTAGCTGAATTCTTGTATAATTCTTCTTACCATTCAGCTTTACAAATGTCACCTTTCCAGGTTGTCTATGATTATGCACCACCTCAGCACACCTTTGAGCTGGTGGCTCAAAGCAGAGTTGAAGCAGTTGATCAGTGGCTTCAAAAAAGGCAACTCATAGCAAGGGTACTAAAGGAAAGCCTCACCATAGCACAGAATAGAATGAAACAACAAGCTGATAAACATTGAACTGATAGAGTCTTTAATATTGGGGATTGGGTATATCTTAAGCTCTAACCTTATAGAAAATCCTCTGTGGCTATAAGGAAGAGTTTGAAGCTTTTTTCTAAGTATTTTGGTCCATATCAAGTTGTCAAGAAGATTGGCCAAGCTGCATACGAATTACAGTTACCAGCCACTGCCAAAATCCATCCTGTTTTCTATGTATCACAGCTCAAGAGAAGAATTGGTCCATGAGTTGTTGTCGTAGTTGATCCCCCTATTTGCAATTCTGAAGGCACCCCTATGATTGAACCAGTTGCTATTTTAGGAAGGAGGTTGATCAAGAGAAACAACAAGGTTGTCACTCAAGTACTGGTCCAGTGGTCTAATTTACTACCAGAAAAAGCTACATGGGAGGATTTCAACTTTATCAAATCCAGTTTCCTAATTTTGAACCTTGAGGACAAGGTTCTATAAGGGGTGGGGTTTGTAACGAGTTTGATCCTTTATTATGCTTAAGGAGTAGTACCTAGGCTTAATAAATAGTACTTAGCCATTGGGGGTAGTTGATATATTAGTTAAGTTTGCAATCGAGTCCTCTAGTTTCTAATATTACAGTTTGGTCTATTAGTTTTAATATTTCAGTCAAATACAGTCCTAGGTTGTTAAGGTGAGTTGGTGTCATTTTGTACACCTGTCCGAGCTCAAATCCCAAGGTAGCTAACAATATTCCCTTCTTGTTAGCTATAAGAACAACATTGTAGACAAGGGATTAGTATGAATGAATAATATCTTCTATTTTCTTCCTAAATTTCCCCTTCTCTTCTTCCCCAAGTTTCCCTATCCCATTTCTTAGTCTTGGTGCTCAACATTTTCACATGTTTCGCACATAACTTGAGCAGGCTTTTCTTGGTTGCTCTATTTTTTCTTATCTTCACCTTGAAATTGCTTCCACTGCAACTATGCACATGAGAATGTGTTGTTAACAGAAACAGGAGTATACAACAGAAATAAAAGATTTGTCTATGTTAGATCACTCACTAGCCCCTTTGACTGGCCAGCTACCTCTTCATTTTTAGCTTTAGTATTCTGCTGCAAAGTATGTGTTTGAGTATCCAATACATGAAGTTTTAGCCTCCTTCCCAGCTTGAGGATACATGAAGTTTGAGGATACAAGTTTTAGCCTCGTCATTCACTCGCCCATTTGGTTGGCAGCTAGGCTCTCCTTTCCCAGCTTTAGCTTGCAATTCTTTCCAGTTTCCCTGTAAACGTTTACCCAGCAAAAGTTACATTGTCTGGCAGTAATAGTTGCCATCTCTGCGGCCATTTGATTACTTACCAGTTCTTCTGAATCAGTAATTGCGTTCTTCTCCATAATTTTGGCCATCTCTCGCAACCATCGCCTTTTATTAGCTTTTCTTCTAGCAGTTCTTCTAGAACCCTGACAGAGAGTGTTGATATAAGTACTTGAAGACACTTATGGAGATCTTCAGAAGTAAATTCACAAAATGCAATCCACTCTAAGACATACAAGTCAAAGGTAAATTTATTAGTGTCACACGACCAGATATGATCCATGCTTTTTTGCTATGAAAACTTAGTGCTTTCGCTGCATCCCCATCCCCCCCTACTCATCGCAAACGTCCTCATCATATTTTCCATATTTCCCACACTAATAATACGACTTTTAGGGTTCTGTAATACTAAGCAAATTGAAGCTAGGTCTATTTATAGTTTATATTAATAGAGCCTTTAGTTAAGTATATGTAGTCTCACCTTTTTGCGTTTTAGTCCAAGGGTAATTTTTCTTCAGATGAACTCTCAAATGGAATTATAGTTGAATCGACGCTTGTAGCTCTATATGTACACACCATCAAGGATATGGTGGATCACAAAGGCTGCCACATTTTAACCAACAATTTCTGGTTCAAGCTTGGAAATGTTGTCATCTTTGATGGAAAGTGCTCAATGTTTCTTCAGTTGACTACGATGTGAATCAAAATTAATTGGGTTAATAAATTTGAATACCTAATAATTATTTTTGCACTGCCCTTATGCTGCATTTGTCACTCTTTCTGTAGGAAAAAAAAACCATTACTATATAAGTTGTGCTGGTTATTACGGAGGCCATCCTAGCGCTCTTGAACCTACTTTCATAGGATTTGGCCTTGCTTTGAGTTGAAAATGGTGTTCAAGTGTTCAACTCTTGTTGGCGTTCATGGTTCCACCCTTTCACAAACATACGTCAATCTCAGAGTCAAAGGCATTACTCGAACACCATCATATCATGGAAATGCAGGTCTAAATAAACGCTGAAGATATACAGCTGGTACAATTTTGTAGGAACTTTTGGTTTTAATAGTAACTATTCTTTCCAGCAGAGACAAAAAACACAAGGTAATTTCTTTTCGTTTACCTAAGCCTTGATGGTTATGAGAGTTTCCAAACGGTACATGTACTAATGAGAGGTGAAAGAATCTCTTTCATTTCCAGATTTAAATAGTTGATGCGCGAAAAAGCAACTGCTATGGTTTAAAAGAATCTCTTTTAGTAATATAACCAATTGTTCCAGCTACTTGCCTTGACCAGAATTGTCAAACCAAGAAATCTTATGGCCATTCATGCATTCCCGTTCACCAGGCAGTCTTTACAAACTAATCTGAAAAATTAACCACTACTCCCAAAAAGAAAATTAAAGACACTGTTTAGAAAACTAGCAATTATCTTTTTCCACTAACACCTGTCAACGTTCGACATCTAGTGTACGAGGAATCTGATAGAAAATAAACAAAAAAGGTAAACATTATTCTTAAAGGTGTTACACAGAGAAAGGTGCAAGAAAATGGTACTCCAGTAGCAATCACCCAGCCAAGTCGGATAGCTTGTGAAGAAAAATCCACTGCAACATCCTCCTTTATAAACCTCTGCAGGACAAGTGAAATCATTTTTGAATGGTCATACAGAGGAAATTCACAATGAGAGAAAAGTGGTCGACATTTACCAGTAGGGAAGCTCGAAAAATGAAATTCACAACCATAAAAACTATATCAGCGGACAGTCTAAAAGAAAATGCATGAAGAACCACGAAACAAGAACAGGAAACAAGGTCATATATCTCAAGCGAATATCTTGCTTTCACATCTCCAGCAAAAAGAAGTTTCTATTTTAGTCCTTGGACCCCAAAATTCTGTTGCCCCTAATACTTGAAGATAAATGGTGAAAACGACAATCTTTCCTTAGTCGGATTCAGCATCATACTTATCACAATTTTAGGGGAGAGAAGCTAGGGAAATTTACAATTCCTTCCGGGAACAAGAACCTCCTACCCCCTTTCAGTTAGCTTGCCAGATACCCATTGCCTAGTCTGGGACCCTAAAGTTCACCACTCTCCATTCGTCACTCAGGTTTTGGCTCTTCAATCAGAGGGGTGTATGCAGAACTCCATCTAATGAGCAGTAACGAGAACTAGAAACGGTTGATGTCCACTAGAATCATTTTAGTCATTTAATGAATGAATGCTTTCTCTAAGACAACAAGATTGCACAAGGGAATTACAAAGTGCTTAAATTTCTACATGCCCAATCCCTTCATCCAAGCGAAATTTTTGCGACATCCGAAACTCTGAAGCTGGCATATTCCGATTTGGAATAACAAACTGTATTTCTAACTCAATGAACTTTTCTAACATCAGCAGTTCCACGTGAGTGAACACTGAACACTTCATAATCAATGTCATCGTATGTAAGCTCAGTTACTTTTGATGTTTATACCTAAGCTCTTTCCTTTGTACATAAGGTAAAGTGCAATGGAAATTAACATCTAAATCTCTGTCTTATGAACCATACAAAAGAAACAGTCAATTTCAGATTTTTTTTTTTTTTTTTTTTTTTTTGGATAAGGAAAGATCTATTTCAGATATTAAAAAACGCCCTTAGGTCATCACCATGGAAAAATGCATCCTACTGAAAGGCACTAGAAATCTAGAATAAATCATTGATGAAGCAACTGCAAATATTTTGATTTTACAGTGCATTATGATTTTAATATCTGACAGTTCAAAACCAGATATTAAATTATTTACTAGGTTCTGAATAAATTATTTACTAGGTTGGGTTTGTCAACATCCTACAATTTGGAACAGAAGAGTAGTACCTTCACCTTCACACAACGCTGAAGTAGTGACGAAGAAAGAACTTGTACAGAAAAGAGAGATCATTGTCATCCTCTTATAAGTTTATCATTTGCCATCAATAATACTAGGATTGTTTTCTTTTGCTCTCCTTGACGGAAATAGCTCCACAACTAGTCATTATCAGCAATTAATTTGTGCCACTTAGCATCACACAAAGGAAATTTGTATGTCCCCCCAACTATCAATTGAGAGCAATGCAAATCTTTCCTACATTAATAGCATACACTCTTTTTTATAAGGACTATTATATCATAGATTAGTCAGCTTTAAGTTCTCAAATTGAAAATTTTTCTACTTTCTTGAATGCACTCCTTGATGAACAAACTATCTTTGTAAATTCTAGTCAATATCAGCAACAAATTCATGTCATCTATAGCTTGTTCTTATCATAAAAGCAACTTGCTATCTCCCCAACACGGTCCATACTTCATACACCATTGGCACTGACAAAATCCAGCACACTTTTAATCTTCCCAATAACCTTTCCTTACTTTGACAACCTCAAAAACGACGAAGAACTACACCTCAATCACAAACAAGTTGGGTTCAGCTGTACGAATCCTCTATATCCATTTCACTCCATTTGGGCTTATTTCATACCAAATTTGCTAATTTTACATTGAAACAACAACACCACACACCTAGTGCAATCCCACAAGTGTGGTTTGGGGAGGGTGAGATGTACGCAGACTTTACCCTACGAAGGTGGAGAGGTTGTTTCCAATAGTGGACCTAAAACAACACTCCTCAATCCTCATTTATCCAAACCTAAAACCAGCAACAAAAATCTCAATCCTTTTCTCTTTGTTAACTTTAATAACCTATAAATCCGTGAAGGCTAGTGGCGCACAGTTAAATACAGGGCATTTGCAACTTAAATACTAGCAGGGCTCAAATACGACATGAATATTACATAAACATGCTAAATAACCAAAAAACAATTACCTGACTTTCTTAATGAGGATAGATTTAAGCTTTCGAGCAAGTTCCTGAGATCGAATTTTACGATGAAGGATTTTACGAGCCAATACACGTTTCTCTGAATTTTTAATATGAGCTAACTGTTCTCGTTTAATTAACCTTTCCATTCCACTTGATTGCATTTTCTTTTGCATTATAAATAATGCTTGGTCTAAATTATTGTTTCTCACTTTTACTCTTATGCCTCTCCATTGTTGTAACTCGAAATTCATTGGATTGTTTGATTGTTTGAAGATTGTTGATGCGTACTTTGCTATTGAACTCAACATTTTCTAGGGTTTTGGTTATGGAATTTTGGGGATTTTTTTTTTCGGGTTCTGTTTGGGAAACTTATGCAATTTTTGGTATTTTGGTTTCTCTTCTCGAGTGTGATCAAGGAAGGATAAAGATATGATAAAATGGGCATTGTTCCCCTGTGGTTTTACTTATTTATTGGCTTACCCCTTTTAGTGTCAAAATATTCTCATTGTGGATTTGTACTCTAGGAAACTCAACAAAGGTCACCATCAAGAACCCTTTTTTTTTTTTTTTCAAATACACACAATGTGCATTTGGAATAGAAAAATCTTTTGATTTTATTTTGGGTTATATAGATTATTTATGACTGGATTTGATTTAAATGAGCTGTTTTTTTTTCTCTTATTCTGAAATACTTTATTTTGTACTTTGAATTAATTTACTTTTAAAGTAATAACACATACACAATATTATTCCACAAGTGAATCTGAAGATAGTAAAATGTACACAGACTTTACCCCCACCAAGATAAAGAAACTGTTTTCGGTCGACCCCCAATTAAAAAGCAACAATTTAAATAACATGCTTGGCGGAACAAGATTAAACCAAAATAGGAATTTACTTTTATAGCAAAAAAATGTATTTGGATAAGAAAATAAAATAAATAGGCAAGAAGGCAAAATTGTCTCTCTCTTGTCCAACATTATATCGTGGTAATTATATTTTATTCAAAATTAAAAAGAAACTCTATTTTGATGACGTTTGCGTCTTCTTTCAATAATAATTATTTTTGTAATCTTTCAAGCACCGAGCCTAAAATTTTGTGAAATATTTTTAGTCCAAAAAATAAGTGAATTTGAATGATGTGAGTTGAACGTGAAAATACTCAGCGTTAGTATTATATGATTTGGTGAAAATTTAATAATCGCTCAGTTATCTCGATAAGTTTAAAATTTTAATTTAGTAAAAGACTTATCAAATTTTATCTTATTGGTTAAAAGAGCAATGAAGTAAAAGACTTATTCACTTATCAAATTTTATCTTATTTTGGTAGCTCAAAGGTCAATAGGGGGTTATTAAATGAAATTCTTTCCTTTTTTGAGGTGTTGGTTTGACTTTGACCCACAAAGTACATAACTAGAGATGATAATTTAACTGTGCTTTTCTGCAACTTCTCCATAATTAAGGGGTTAGATCTCACTTTTATTAACATCAAGGACTTAATTACAAACCATTACACTCTTCTAAGCAAAGGAAAAAAGAGCACCGATCTAGAGCTCAAAATTCTCACACACCCACACACAGAGTAACTCAAACAACTCACCGGAGCACCTAAAATTCGTACACCAGAGCAAAAATTCTAGAACATTCTCAGTCAAATTTAAACCACGTGCTGCCGCCGCAGCCAGTAACCGGCGATATTAAAATTGGCGTACAGTCCGAAACGAGCAGAAATGGCATAGTAACGCCATTCAAGTCCGATCGGAAATCGAGTAGTGACGTCATCACCTAGGAAACGTGACGAATCTGTTACGTCATCATCATCATCTTTAGTTCCTAAAATAATAATGCGCCTAATAATAATAATTATGATGATGATGATAATTATCGTCCCCGGTATTATCCTCATCGAGATCGGTTCCCGTTCGTTGTTCTTTTCGCATTTTCAGCTTTATGATTAAAAAATACCGGCATTTTTGCTCAGTGTTACCATTGTTTCGCTGTTCGTCGCGGTTTCCTCCGTCGTTCATCGATTTGTAAGCCTCTCAATTTGTCTATCTCGAAGGTTTACATATTGTCACGACCCTTTTTAACTTAAAAAGCTATAAGTAGTTTAAAAAGGCGGTGACAGTGTTAAAGGCACACAATTTATTAAGAGATTTTCGGAGTCGCCACTTGACAAGTTAAAGGTGTGCCCAGTCACCAAAGTGGTGTACCTAGAACACCCTTGACTCGTTTTGGTGGTCTGCGTCAGAGTTCCAGGTAAGGATCTCGGTTGACTCGCGGAAAGGTGTTACGCACCCTCGAGTACTGTGCCAAGCACAATTGCTTTTATTGACGCATTTCAACCTTTGAATTTGTTTGTTTTTTATTGCCTTCATTGTTTTCGTTTTAATATTTTTTGAACTAACAATTGTATTAGGTAACCCACTAGTATACTTTGGAACAAATTGCCTCTCTTTTTATTTTGGTGTGCCTAATAAGTAGATCACGAATCATACTTATTTGTCGTACTTATCTTTAAATCGACTTAACTTTCTTATTTTTATTGCTCTTTGCCTAATAAGTAGATCACAAATCATACTTATTTTTTCGAATAAATTTATTGTTTTAATTACTTTTTAACCTAATAAGTAGATCACGAATCATACTTATCAATGCCTAATCGCGCGAGATGTCTTTTCATTCCTGTCATTTTGCCTATCGTGTGTTTTACAATTTAATTCAATCTCACATTTTTTAAATACACGAGCAAAGTATTTGTATAAGTTGGCTTAAATGCCTCTTCCCAATTCACGCCTAATCCAATTAGAAATAGGCCACAAGTTCGAGTGCTTAGGTCCAGTTACATCAAGTTTGTGCTAAACAGTTCTATTTGCGATAAACAGTCCCTATTCAGTTTTTACAAGTTTGAAATGTGTTGTAATGTCACCAAGTGTTTTAAACTGCCAAGACTTTATCCACGTAAAAAAATATTGTTGAACATTAACCTTCAGCCAGCTTTTCATTTTTTTTTTTTTTTTGAATTGCACCATATGCCTATCTCTTACAAATAGGTCAACATTTAAAATAGGTTAACTTTTCTGCAAGAAACATGTTTGAGCAAAGCTACATACAATATTTAATCATTTTCTTCCATAACACGCTGCTCAATGAAGCCAGCAGATATAAAAGTGTATATGCATTCATACAGTTACAATATTTTCTTACTCAACCACATCACAAATTTATCAAAATACTAAACATTTACATAAAGCATAATATGGACTATGAGCAGGCTGATTTCATATCATATTTCACATCCAAGATGATTAAAAATAATACTAGGTTCAAGTGTTACCTAGTGTGCCAAGGAACCAAGAACACAAAAGCAAATGTAAATACCCAGCTCAACTGAAACAGCAGCAACAACCAGCAACAGTACTAAACAAACCCTTTAATACACTTTACACCAACTTCTTAACTCTCACTCAAGACCCTTTAATTTATTACAAAAGACCTCTTTTATCACTTCTTTTCTCTTAAATTTTCTCTCTAAAAAAAAGCCAGATCTGTTTGTGTCTTTCTCAGATCTGATTTTGTTTTTTAGAAGAGTGTGGAGTAATTTTTCAGCTCTTCTCAAGTGTGTATTTTTCAGATCTCCTTTTCTAAGAGAGGGGAAGTATTTCTCAGATATTGTGTTCCTCTCAGCTCTGTCTGTGCCATGAAGGAGAAGGAACCCCCTTTTTTATAGCCAAAAGAGCTGTTGGGGACAGCTCAAAAGCATGAGATTCAAAGTCCAAGACATTAAATGCAAATTACCATTTTTGTGTTAACTTCTCACGAACCCGAAAAAGGAAGGTTGAACCATTCCATTTTTGTGCCAACTCTTGTCCCAATATTTGACTCTAAGATTCCTTATCTTTCAAAATTTCAGATTTTTATTTGACACTAAACTAAGGCTAAACATTAAGCTTAAAGCAAAACAAACCAACTTCCAACTTACCTAATGGTCTCTAAACATCCCAACCCAATTTTCTAGCTAACAACCCATCTCACGAGTCAATTGAAGCAATTTGAGTAAAAAAATAGTCAATAATGACTCCCTAGACTCCCATTTTTAGACAAAAGAAAACTAAAAAAATTAGAATTTAAAACCTAGACTAATGGATAAAATCCAACTCCATGAAAACAACCAGTTCAAAATATGTATTCCAGGTTCCCAACCCTTAACTAACATGCAACTAAGCTATAAGTCTAATCCAAAATCTCACTTGGTTAAGACAAATTCAGGCGTCAAACAATTAATCTGGTCATTTAAAAGGGTAACTTTCATAACCAAAATAGATAAGGTTTTCACAAGTCATCATCCCTCACTCTTTCACTATAACATCCAAGTCAAGTAGTGACCCTCCTTCACAGTCAAGACATAAACTCACATACAAGTCATATAGCTTTCAAGCTTTGGACGATCATCATGACATCACCAAACCCGACTAGACAAAGCAGAATACTTCCCTTCATTTTTTTTTTTGGAGATAATCATGACAAAACAGAGTGATCTTGATACCATTTTGATTGACAAAGAACAAGTCATGCGAACACTTACTCATGAGTTCAAAATAATCAGTGAAACAATACCAATTCTATATATGAACAAAAAATACATACTCATTGATAATATGATTTACATGATTTTCTAACTAAAGCATTTATCTAACAGGAAAGCAAATAAAGAAAAAAGGATTCAAAGTTTCTGTCTAACCCGGCTAAACTAGAATGGCGTTTTTGCCAGTATTACCCAGATGTTGATCGCCACTGCCTTGTCGCCCATATCGCTCATCCGAGCATCATCCCAACATAGCCTCGCTGCATAGCCACTAATGAATCAAGTCTCCAAAGCCACTGCTCCGATACCACTGTAACGCCATCGCCACCACCTCACTGCCTCGCCTTGCCACTGCTTCGCCATTGGCGTCGAGCCACAACACCACCAGTTAGTACAGTCACGACAAGAAACATCGATGCCCTTTCCCATAACGAACACCACCACGCTCAATCAGACCAGCCGCTCCACCACGCTCGCGACATCACTGCCATAGCATACCCCAGCCTATAACTAACACTAACAAAACATATCAACTCCAACCCCCACCCCTGGTTCAAACTATATCAAACAAAAAAAGCCCCTCTGCTATTCCCACGGTAAACTCACCACTAATGCTCCATCACCAGTGCCGTACGCAACTACTATTCCATTATTACATCCGATCCGCTACTGCGTCATAGCTTTAACACGATTTCATCTCCAAACCAATCACTCTCACCGCCTAACATCACTATTAACTGCCGAGACAAACACCGCGGCCCCACCTCTATCTCAAAGCCTCAGCATCACCCCATCACCATGAACCAAAATGGGAATCCCCCGAAAACAAAGAGGACGGGACAAAACAGATCGAAACGAGAAGAGCAATGGAGAAGATTTCAAGGAAATTGCCTTCATAAGCACGTGGAGGAGAGTACAAAGAACCCGTGGGCATAATATTCGGCCGGAGAAAGTGGCCGCTGCCGTCGGCGTTTGGTCGTTTCCGGCGGGTGAGAAAAGAATCGCAAGAGCTTCTTTTTATTCTGATGAATTTTGGAAAATGGGGAGATTAGGGGAAAATTTGGAAATAAAATGGAATATGGGCCGGGTCACAAGGGTATTGGGCTGGGCAATGTTTGTGAGCTATTATTTTCCTTTTCTTTTTTCCGATAATTGAACTAGCCCAATCCAAATCTTACTCATTTAAACTCACAGTTAGCCTAATTAATTAAAATTAAACAGTTAACAACACTCACAAATAATACATGGAACATTTTGACTAACACAAGAATGTAGGAAAATCATCTTCACAAATAATCCTTTTTTTTTTTTTTAATTTTCTAGCATTTTTCTTCTTAATCAATTACTAATAGTAAAAAAAAAAAAAAAAAAGGTAAAATCACATGACAATTAACCCACATATTTTATGCATTTTATTATTTTGTGCCAAAATTAGGTGATTACCTCGATTAACCCACATATTTTATGAATAAGTCGAGGCACCCACTTGTTGTTGGTTGCTGGCTGGTGGTGATTACTTTACAAGAAAATGAAAATACAACATTGAAATATAAAAATTACAATTCCTACTCTATGTCTTCATGCTTCCTGAGACGAGCTTCCTGGTTCTTGCTCCCCTCATTTGTTGAAAAATAAAGCCACTGTTCTTGGTTCAGGTGGGTCTTGCTCTTGCAGAAAATAAAAACCACCGATCTTGGTTCAGGTAGGTCTTCCCTCTTTACAGAAATGAATTCCCTCGTTCTTCAGGTGGGCGCTTAGCCTTCTTCAAATGTATTCCCTCATTCTTCAGGTGGTGCTTCGACTTCTCCAAACTACTCCCTCATTCTCAAGGTGGGTGCCTCGACTTTCTCAAAACTACTCCCTCATTCTCCAGGTAGGCGCCTCGACTTCTCAAAACTACTCCCTCATTCTCCAGGTGGGTGGCTCGACTTTCTCAAAATTACTCCCTCATTCTACAGGTGGGTGCCTCAACTTTCTTAAAACTGCTCCCTCATTCTCCAGGTAGGTGCCTCGACTTTTTCAAAACTACTCCCTCATTCTCCAGGTGGGATCCTCGACTTTCTCAAAACTACTCCCTCATTCTCCAGGTGGGTGCCTCGACTTATTCAAAACTACTCCTTCATTCTCCAGGTGGGTGCCTCGACTTTCTCAAGACTAATCCCTCATTCTCCAGGTGGGTGCTTCGACTTTCTCAAAATTACTTCCTCATTCTACAGGTGGGTGCCTCGACTTTCTCAAAACTACTCCCTCATTCTCCAGGTGGGTGCCTCGACTTTTTCAAAACTGCTCCCTCATTATCTAGGCTGGTGCCTCGACTTTCACAAAACTACTCCCTCATTCTCCAGGTGGGTGCCTCGACTTTCCCAAAACTACTCCCTCATTCTCCAGGTGGGTGCCTCGACTTTCTCAAGACTAATCCCTCATTCTCCAGGTGGGTGCCTCGACTTTCTCAAAAGTACTCCCTCATTTTCCAGGTGGGTGCCTCGACTTCTTAAACTATTCCCTCATTCTCCAGGCGGCTGCCTCGACTTCTCAAAACTACTCCCTCATTCTCCAGGTGGGTGCCTCGACCTCTTGAAATGAACTTATTTATAAAGGTTGCTTCTGACTTGAAAGTTGAAACTGTTGCTCTTGAAATTGCCGCTTGGGCTGGCTTTGACTTCAAAGTTGAAACTCCTGAAAACTTGAAATTGCCGCTCAGGCAGGCTTTGACTTGAAAATGAAATGTCAGCTCATAGTTGAGCGGATTTTGACTTTAAGACTGGAAACTGCATCTTGAATCTGCTTATTTTGGACGATCTCTTTCATGGTACATTCTTTGGACCGTCATTCTTTATACCGATGTGCAGCATTGGACTCCAATTATCTGGGTTGGTCCTGACTTGCTCTAGTACGACTATGAAACTTGTAAACGACCTTTGCAAAACTTTCTATTGCTCGAAAAGAAATTAGAAAATAAGATAAAAGGTGAAGGGAAGAATTTCAAGAGGAGGCATTGAATGAAAGATGTCTCCAGAAAAAGAAGAACTTATCCGGAGGTGAAATAACGACCTTATTAAACATGACATGCATTTTGGAATCAACTCTTCATCCGTTTACACGATCTATCCCTGATTTGCTCCCATTCTTCCAATCTTGCTTGATGGCAAATCTAACGACCCTCAGTCAACTAGTAGTGCCCTTTCAAATTTTCACCGACTAGCCTCTCTCTCTGTTTTTTTAACTCACTATTGTCTTGCAGCGCCTTTTCAGGTTTTCACCGACAAGACTTCATTTTTCTATTTTCTTTTTTCCTTTTTCGTTTTTTTTCATTTCTGTCATTTTTTTGATTTTTCCTCATCGAACTCCTAGCTTTCCTTGCTGATCGACCCCATCTTTTCTTTCTTTCTTCAACTTTCGGCCTTTATCTTTATTCCTCAGAGAATTTCTCCTTTAATGACCTTGGTGCTCCCAGCTCCTAAATGCGATTGTCGACTCATAAGAACTGCAACTTTACAGTGTGAAAATTGTCCCTTGATACCCCACTCGGCTTGACATTCTCAATGACCGGTCAGAAGGGTCTTTATTTGGACTATAATATTGGATTTGGTTAGGCTATAAAGAAAAGGATTCAACATAAAAGCTAAAAAATATCTCATGAGACGACTAGAATGAGCATTACAAGATTTGAAATCACCGCTTTTGAAAAATAAACCAAACTTTTTCCCCAGTTTAGGCAAATTGGGGATCCCTTTTTTTTTCTCTTTTTTATTTTTTTCTTTGGTTTGCAGAGCGGTATGAAAGCATATCATAAAACGACTTGGTAAAATATTACAACCCTTGGAATCATTTTTTTAAAATAATAACTAACTGAGGCCCCAATTTATTGAAAAATCGAGGAATTATCTTTTGAAATTTCTTACATGCAAACATAGGGGATATTAATGTAATCACCTAATTTGGCACCAAAATTCATAAAAATTGCTCAGAATAGTCATATTAGATTCTCAGGACGTGTCGTCAAATTTTTCTGGACTTCTAGTGTTTATTCTTAACTAAATTTGTCTTAATTGGAATATGAAATATGAAAATTGCCAAAAACTATTTGTTTTGTGTCTAATTTTTTATTCTATAGTTTAATTGTGATAGTGTTGTAAAATATGTGGTTTAATTTCAGTTAGTTGGTGTGTATAAATCATTTTTATGGCTATGTGTAAAACAATTGACAGCCCAATACATCAGCCCACGAGCCCAATTCCCCTTTGACCCGCCCAAATCTCGTTGAATCTCATCCGTTGATCTCATTGATCCGACGGTTCAGATTCACCCATCCCTTTCACATATAAATACTCTAAATCCCCTCATTTTCCCATTGCACACACCTAAGGTCACTTGACCTAATGAAACCATGCTGAAATTTCTCCTCCATCGAAATCGCCACTGCCGGTGGCGGCACCGGGTTCCGGCCACCTCTTCCATCAATGAAATACAGCTCTAAATTCACCTCGACCCCCTCCATTCATTCCCCACAATGGTTTTCCCCAACTCGCACAGATTTGGCGAAGATCAGGATTTTAAAGGGCGATTTCAAATTTTTTCGATAACCCTTTCGTTTTCTCCGTTCTACTCTTACATGTAGGTATTGTTCTCTTTCTCCTCTTTCCGTTCTTTTCTTTTTCTAGTTGAAACGACCCCAAATGGGATCGTTTCAGTTAGAAGAAGAGGGCAACGGATCTGATGGATCGATATACGAACTGTGGCTGTTTGGTTGGGTATTAAACAACAAAGTTGGTGTGGTGATGATATTGTATTATGCTTAGTGGTGTGTGTGATGACTGTTTTGGCTTTAGGGGTTTCGGATAGTGATGGATTTTTGGGAGGGGGTGCTGTCGCTGCTCGTAGTAACAGATTTGGCATCGTTGTGTTGGTCGCGATAGTGATTTTATTGAGGCAGCGGTGGTGGTTTGTGTTGATTTGTTTGGTGGTAGCAATGGATGATGCTGCAGCGAGGCGGCTTTGTTTGTTGATTGAAGCAGCGGCGAGGCATTTTGGGTGACGTTGATGGCTCTAGAATGGCGCCGCAACAGCCATGGTAGGGCTGATACTGTGATGGTGAGGCAGGCAGCTTTGTATTGATGCTGAATTTGGAAAGGCTGATCCGAGGCAGCAGCGGCAAGGATTGGTATTGGTTTACTCTTTTCTTAATTCATAAGTGATGAATCCATGTTTAGGTAGTTAGTTGTCTGCATTTAGATTGGTTGGACATTAGGTTAGTGTACAATTGTTTTGGGTTTGGATATGAGATAGTATACACTCGTGTCTGATCTGTCTCGAGCACGAAGGCTCGGATAAATAGAACTGCTGCGTGCTAAGATTCCTATGTGTACAAGTATAGTAGCTCGCAGTTTTTGTTTGGTATTTCGTGATGCTTCTTGTCATCTTAATGTAAGAGCGTGTTGCATTGTTCTTGTCCTTTGCTTCGATCCTAGAATTTGGTTTAAAGTAATGTATGATCTTGATGGTTGTGCTTCCATATTTAAGCATGAATTTATGATTCATCAACTTAATTTTGCCAAGTGAAGCTGTCTGTTCTTGCATCGTTTTCCTTAGTGCGAGTTGCATCTTGTTTTCAAACATGAAGGCATACATTATTTTGTCATAAATTCAGTTTAGATCTTGACTTAGGAGAATTTTCGTAACTTATTTGACTAAGTTTGAGTTCTGTTCCAGTTTGGTTTTCAAAATTGAAACTGATGGCCTGGAGTATGCTGATCATATTTTGTTTATTCAAGGCATAAAAGGTGCAGTTTGATCCAGTAGTTAACTCGAAGCATGGCCCTTAGTTATAGCTTACACTACAAGAAATAAGACCTTTAGCGAGGGGATTTTTGGTCGTTAAAAACGTAAATCCGGTCGTTATAAGCCAATAACGACCGTATAAAATCCGGTCGTCACCGGTCGCTATAGCCTCTCACGTTAAAAGTTTAACGACCGGATTTGGAGCCGGTCGCTAAACACTCTTTTACGACCGTACAATACCCGGTCGTTGTTCTTTATTTTGACGACCGAAAATTTCCTTCGCTAATCATAAATCCAGTCGTTAAACTCTTTAAATGGCAACAAGAAAATTGGTCGTTATGTGATTATAACGACCGGAATGCCTCCCGTTAATTGTATGTCACTATAAACATTAAAATAATTGACCGAATTTCTCTTCGCTAATTTGAAATTTTAGCAATATATATTCATATACATTTATTTTTTCTCCTTGTGATTATCGAATATAATCATAATTTTTTATACTTTAACGCGTAAGTATACATAAATTCAAAAATATACTCAACAATCGATATTCATAAAATTTCATTGTTAAGTAAACTATCACATTACTAAAAAATATATACCCATCCAAATTGTATAACGATATGACTCCTAAAATGATAAAATATTGTAGCTTAATTATGTACAGACTATACCCACTAACAAATTAAAAAACATCTTCTACTTCAACTTTCTCTACATGTTCTTTGAGGACACAATCTTCTGACTTTCACAGCCTCATCTGTAAAAAGAATAAATTCATGTTAGTTAGTGATAAAACTTCTATTAGCTGTTTTGTTTTTAAAAAAAATCGCATAAAGAGCAGCGATAAAGTATCATGAATAAAAAACTTAGCAAGGCCCCATTTTTAGACAAGTGAATCGTGACATTTAAAATAAAAAATACTAGTGAAACAAGCAATTTTGAACAAAATGAGACTTGTATTTAAACTAGAAGTAATGTGTGCTGGAACATAACCTTCTGGTAAGCCACCTTCTGGTATGCCATCAATGAAAGAGGTCTGCTATGTTCTTCAAAACACCAGAGACCTCAATTTTTGAAGGAGTAGCATGTATAGTCATAAGTTGACAAACATAGTTGTAATTGTCTATAAAATAGAAGAGCAAATTATGTTGGTAACAAAATTCTCCAGATCTAATAACAAATTCTCCAAATTATGTTAGTATCAGTCCTATCCATTCTCAGTATTCACCTCCACATGTACTAATAACAAAACCGTTAATTGAATATAGAACTGTCAATTGAATTGGACTGATAAAAGCTCTAACACATCTGAAATTGGAACAACTTCAAGACAACATTAATCCAACTACAGCAGACCTCCTAATATAACATTTACTCCTAATATAACATTTATCAACAGTAGTAGCAGTTCTAATTGAGTTAGAATGTTTTCTTCAAAGACAACAGAGCCAGGAATCCCTTAAACTAATAGCTTGAATAAGCATCACAATTTGAATTTCTTTCACTTTTGCATTTCTCTCCTACAAATTACAATCTCTCTATCTTTCCTCGCTTTCCTTCAACCATGCTTTGATTGAATAACTTCTAAAGTTCCCGTTTAGTTTTTTATCAAGAACAATGGAAAGCACCGATCTTGTAATTTTTAGAAATACTTCCTATTTGGGAACTGCTTTCAAAAATTAAAAACAAGTATAACAAACCAAAGCTCAATAGTAAAAACTTGTTGCTAAATGGTCCTTAATCTTTTTATATGTCGGTCAATAGAAAGCATTTTAGTATTTTCAACAGTCATGAAAGA
The DNA here is from genome assembly GCA_029990575.1 of Petunia axillaris subsp. axillaris. Lineage (NCBI taxonomy): Eukaryota > Viridiplantae > Streptophyta > Magnoliopsida > Solanales > Solanaceae > Petunia > Petunia axillaris. The sequence continues at coordinate 14,820,649 of JARKNS010000006.1, forward strand.
GGCATTCATTGAATTAATAGACATTCAAACTGGAATAATCATCCAACTGAAAATAACTTTCTTTGAAATAGAAAATTTTAAATGTAGTATGATATCTATCGCAGATCTATTTAAAAGGCAGCAACCTAACCCCAAGTTTACCCATTAGCAATCCAAAATGAACTTCTTTAAAAGCCAACTTAATTTCCTCCCTTGACTATTAACTCAGGTATAATTTGATTTTTTACAAAATTCACACCACTCGTTGCTCATTACAGTGAGGAGATTATTCAATAAGTTTAGTTGATCTTATGAAGGAGCTTTACAGCCCTTCATAAAGAAACTAATCTTCATAATACACAGACAAGCATATAAGCTACTATATCGCAATAAACTTTATATGTCCACTAGAAATCAACAACCCCATACAAGCATATAAGCCAACTTAATTCTAATCTTACTAGTGTTCGACATAACCACACACAAACAAAAAAGTACACGACTACTGTAGTGTTGAAGCTTAATAAACACCAGCATACTGCTGAATTCTGAACAATAGCTCAATAAGTCAGCAAGAAAAAGACAAAACAATGTAGATTTTCCAAGCAATGTTGGACGACTAGTACCAAGGCTGAAACTGAATTTTCTCAATTGTACCAAAGCTATCCATTCTGTGTGTGCGGGGGAGGGGTGGTTGTGGTCATTTTTTGTGTATGAATCTAGGGGCAGAAGTATAAAATGTCTCGAGTAATTATTTAGTGACAATCAAGTTAGACTACTCAGGTTGGAGCTAAATTTTCCCTAACTTCACATACACAAGAAATCCTTTTACAAGTTTTTCAACCTTTACATACACAAATCAAATGAAGCTAAGAAAATATTTTTCAACACATGCTACTGTATAATTTTTATAGTTGATAGAACGTTTACTAACCTGTTAAATGATCCAATTTATCGTTCACTTGAAGATGCTGGTGATGAAGAATGATCAAACAGTAGACTTTCAAACCATTCATATTTACTCTCTATGACATCCATGCGCTTTTATAGTGATTCCTTTTCCTTTCGAGTTTCCATCAGCTCATCCAACAATGCAACCTTTGCGGAGTTACCGCCTTTCAATTTCTTAGTAATAATTCAAGGCAGCTGGAGTTTAGATTCTCTTATATTGTACCTTTAACCAATACTTTAGCAATAATTCTTTTAGAAAATTTTGTTACCACAATTATCAATACAGAACAAAATTGATAGAAACATAGAGTATGGAGAAATTAGAACAAGTTAAATAAGTGAAAAATATTGGTCTGAGCCTCTCCAAAGTTGATTTTTAGAAGTGCAAAGGATAGAGACCTACTCCCAGTAGACATGTCAGCTAACCTATTCAGCGATAAGTATAATCAGTTACCATCTATATTTTACATAACCTGTAGATATTCAAAAGTTTTACTTTGACACAGAAATAATCTTTCACCCAGACCTCAACAGTTGACCACCATAATGCAGTGCAGTAGCTGGTAAAATTATTCCCAGATAGATAGCACATCACTAGTATTTGAGTACTGAAAGAAGCTTGAGGTCGTTAGCCTTTAAAAAGTTAACCAAAAACAATTTGAAGGAATCACCATTACCTGCACTGTCTGCGGGGATAGCTACAGAAAAATATATACTATGAAAATATTGGTACTTCCACAGAGCGGACCATTAGAAAGAAAAGTAATTGTAGATCTTACTTAGCAAAGGATATCCTGAGACTTCAGTAGACCACAATGGAAAGAACAGAAGTAATGAAGGAACGTAAAGCAAATCAAGAAAGTAACGCTTTAAGAATCCAAAATTCTTAAACTTTGCCCTCGTCCGCTTGCTAAGGCACCACGTTGAATGTATTCTTGCTTAGCGAACTTCGAAGCTGATCCCATTTCGAACTTCTTAAATTTTGAGGGATTCATGTCAACCTGGTACAAAAGAAAGTACTACTAACAGAAAAAGTACAACATTTTTAAGTTCACCAAACAAAAGACAAAAATAGGTAAGTTTTCAATAAGCACATGAATAAAATATTTCTACATGTTTGTAGTATCTAGTAAAAAAATAAGAACGTTTCTATTAATATCTCAATAATTTTGGGCTAAGAATAAATGTTCACCTCCATTGTTGTCCATGAGTTGTGTGACTTATATACGTTGTTCATGTACATATAGAAAATTTATATTTCAGTTGATAGCCGACACCAAACTAGCCAACATTCATCAAAAAATTCGTTAACAACCTCACCAAACATGCATATAATAACAATCAACAACTAATAAAAGGCTTATCACATCAAAATATTTCTTCTTGTCAGGCAACAATCGATATTCTTTAAAGAATTCATGAACATCAAATACATAAAAGTAAATTGAAGTTGAATAGAATAGAATATTTTTTAGAACAACATTTTAGATTGTTCAGCTATTTTCGAGAACAACATTTTAGCCTAGTCACTGGAACACAAATCAAAGGATTCGCTCTAGGAAGAGTGATGCCATGCAATCACTCTGCATTCGATGTGACTATTGGCATCAACTTGCGCCACCAAAGAACTATGAAATTTAATCCAAAACAGTGGCTACTTGTTTAAGTAAGCTTTAATTATTTAATCTGCTGCGCAAGCTTGGCCTTGAGACTATAGATTTTTATCATCAAAAGTATACAAAATTTCAATTGACAAAAAGAAATATAGGAAAACTACTTAAAAACACAATAAACAAAAGAATCTATATAAAATAAGGCAAAGTAATCCTTAGAAGACAAATTTACCATCAGAATTCTACTTATAATTATAGGAAAAACAACTTTGCAACTATCTTTTACGAAGATTGAGTATTGAATAATAAGCCTCAATGAGTTTTGAACACAAAACAAAAACAGTGTAGTTTTACTAGAAGACCAAACAACTGAATGGAAACAATACTCATAAAAGGGTCGCAAACATATCTTACATTTATTATAAAACATATCGATGTCAAAAAATGATACTGAAACTAAAGCAAAGATCATATTTTTATTCTACAATTCAGCAACACATGAAGCACAGAGCGACAAACACAAAATTATTATTTTACCTTTTCAAAATGTAAAACTGAATACAGAAGGCCAAGAGACTGAATACAGAGGGCCAAACCGACAATATGCAGGAAGCAAATCGGCGCGGCAAAAATAAGAGGAATTTCGCAATTAATCGTTATAATCCACAATTCTAGCAAGTTCAATGATTTGTGAGATGATTACCTTGATAAGAAGGAGAACAAATTTATCAGATTGTTGTATAAATCCCAGGTAGAGCAGTAGCATAAGTTTCAATTGAAGCAGTAATATAGATTTTTATTGGTTTTGAACAGAGAAAAATATGTAGGTTTTTTTTTGGTTGGATGGATCATATATAATACAGGTGAGAAAGTAGGTTGCAAGTTTCATCGAACTGCTGAACAAACAGAGAGAGCTAAGGGGTGCGGTTCGATTTTTTAGGTTGGGGAGGGAGTTATGCGGAGGGTGGGGTAAGAAAAAAAGTGTGGGAAAAAAGAAGCGCCTTTTTTTACTGAATAATTTTATTTTAATAGCCGGATATTTTTATTTTTAACCACCACATATTATCCCTTCGTTAATATTGTATGAAAAACTAGATTTAACGTCACGAAAAATTATCGGACGCTATAAGTACACTTTTAACGACTGGATTTAGATCCCTTCGTTAAAAAGTGGACGTTAAAGACCCAATTTCTTGTAGTGTTAGTTTGATTGGTTAAAGTTACTGATTATTTTTAAATTTTAGTTCAGATTGTTTAGTTAGGAAATTGAGGTCTGATGTTAAGTAATGGACCTGATGGGATTTAGATAGAGGTTGGGGGGTTGGATTTCAAGTCCAGGACTGTTGAAATAAAATCTGAAATAGCATGTGAGTTTATTAGGAGTTTGAGGTCCATGTGCCTTTGATTTTCAAGGGAAATCTGCCTCATTAATGAGGCAGATTTGGGAGCTTAAAGTGGTGAGTTTTTAGGGCATAGGGGTCTGCCTCTTTTGCCAAGGTTTTCCATTTTGAGAAACCTTCCAAGCTTGCATTGAATGGCAACAGCAGGCCTCTGAAAAGCAGCTGCTTTTGGGTTTGACCCCCCAGCTGTCCAGCAGCTCTTTCTCACCTCTCCCTCTTCCTATAAAGAGAGCATTTACTTTCTCATTCAAGGCAGGTAAGAACACATTGAATACACACATTTACTCCTTCCAACTACCCTTCAAAAAGAAATTCAGATCCGAAAAGGAAAAAAGAGGAAATATACAAAAAATATAGAGAGAAATAGTAAGAAAAAACAAAAAAAATGAAAAGTTCTGGAGTCTGGTTTGGAGTTTGAAGCTGGTTTAGGAGCTGATATTGGGTTTGCTATTTGTTGCTGTATTGTTGTTGCTGCTGGGCCTTTTTTTTTTGCAGATAAGGTAAATATAAAACCTTCTTGTACTCCATTTTTTTTCTTATTAAACCAGCATGCTTGAGCCATAAATTAGGTGTCTGTGTTAATTTATAGCCAGCTTTGATTGCTTACCAACAACTGTTAAGTCATAGTCATTGTATGTTCTATAGAAATCTTCTTTATATCACTTGTCAAAAAATCAGATTTTATTAGAAAGCACCACTTTATTTTAAATCTTTAGCTAGATCTTCAACATATGTAAGCGAGGAGACCATGTCATGCAAACTCGTTAAACATTCAACTAAACGGAAGCGGTAACAAGAATACGAATTGTTCGTTACTTTTAGCATTTTGAGCAACATGATTTAAGTATATGTAAACTAAACAAAAGTGTGAAAGTGAGTTTTAAAAAAAAAAGAGGACATTTTCTGCAAAGAATTGTAAATAACAACCAACAGCGTAAATCTCATAAAAATGCAGTAAATAAGTGCAGAAACTCAAAAATTGTAAATCTGGCCAAACCCTGAAAGAAGTAAGCGAAAGGGACATCTGGCGCAAATCCACGGTAACAAATGAACTGGCGTGAAAGCTTTCCAAAATGAGCTGAAATTTTGCAAGTTTGGGTCAATTAAATGCAGTCCTTTAGACTTATGGCCATCCCCTTCCCAAAAATGTCTAACTGTAAAATTAGTAGTTCTATCAAGTTATAATACACCCACATAAGTTAGAGGAGATCAAGTATCAAATATTTAATTGATTCAAGCGTAGTTTATTTAAGTCGGAAGATCTCGAACGGGTGAAGTGCCTGCGCGACCATATCCGATTTAAATAAATTATACTTCGTAAATATTTGAATAAGCGAATTGAACAAAGAGTGAAGTGTTAGATAATTTATTTAACCCCATAATCAAGCTGGAAGCATAATCCAAGCTTAACAAAAAAATATATATACAAAAATTGAGACTCAAATTAAGGTTGATAAGGTTTCGAACGGGTGAAGTGCCTGCGCGAAAATATTCGGCCGAGTCACTGAAACGGGAAAAAATAAAAAATGGAAATAATAAATCAAAGCGTAGCAAAGGAAATAAATAAAGGCGAAATACAATAAATATTCCATATAGCCGGAATGCGTCAATAAAAGCAACTGTGCTCGACACAGGACTCGAGGGTGCCTAATCCCTTCCCGAGAGTCAACCGAGATCCTTACCCGGAACTCTAACGCAGACTACTAACGAGTCATAGGTGTTCCAAGGTACCCTTTTGGGTGACTTGGCACACCTTAAACTTGTCAAGTGGCGACTCCGAATAAAAAATAAACAATTTGTACCTTGAAACACCGTCACTTCCTTAAATGGAAACCCTAACTCGGGATAGCGCCAAATAATCAAAAAATCCCATAAGCGCTTTCCTAAACCCGAAACGCCCTCCCCACAAGCGGGCGCGCGGAAAAAAAGGAGTGTGACAATTAAGACTTTATCCCGAGATGAACACAAAGAAAGCAAAAAACTTTCTCCTTTTCTTTTAAAAATAAACTAAACTTCTGCCCCAGCTTAGGATAAACTGCGGCGCTTTGAGTTTCTTCCTCAATTTCGAGACTGATATCTCATGAAATATATGAATAGATGGTACAACAACATAGAAGTTTATTTTTATATTATTTTATTTTAATAAAAAACAAACTTCTGCCCCAGTTTAGCATACATTGGGGATTTAAATTTCTTTTGACATTGGCCCGCAAACTTGGAGGCAAGCTTTTGCGTCAACGAGGAACAGGGGAAAAATGAACTTTCCCCTGTTATAATAACCGCACCCGAATGGTTGCCTACGTATCCTTTTGAGAGGAATCAGGTCAAACGTAGCTCTACCACTGAGGTAGATTTTTGTTGTTTTTTGTTTTTTTTTTCTAAATCACGTCAAATTGATTCCCAAGGGAGGGTAGACCAAAGAAAACACAGAATAAGGCTCAAAAGGGTTGACAAAGAATATAGTGTTTTGGTAGAAGGAACGAAGGTCGTTCGTCATCCCGACTTGAGAATTTCGTGCACAAATAATGGTTCAATCATTTGACCTGGGTGGATCCACACGTGTCCTCGACTTCTAATTCAACGATGGTTCTCAAAACTGGTAGTTCAAATTCGGTCGAAGCGACCCTGCACGATTTTGAACTTCTCACCGATCTCCCTTACCGGATGACTATTAATTAATTCCCAACTTATTTCACTCCCTTTTCCTCAAAATTCTGATAGTTCATTAAGTCAAAATGTCGGACCGCATGTTTAGATCAAGAAGTAAACCCCATACGCATGTCATGTTATTAAGGCCGACAAACACAAAACAGAATACTAAGGAAGCATGATCGAGAAAGAAAATAAGAGACATAATGTTGAGACGAGAAAAGGATCTCGATTTTATTGAATTAAAGACATAAGGTTTTGAACATCAAAACAAGCAAATAATGCACTTGGATTGCAACCCTTAAATAACCAAGTGCACAGAAAGATTAGCAAACTAAGCTACAACATTTCACAGTCACTCAATTGCACGTCAGGGCTAGTTTTCCTGTGTTAGGCATTGTTGAGCCCTTCACCAAGACGTACCATGCTGATACCAAAGAAATTCCCTGAATCTAGCAACGTCTTCTGCTTTTCCTCATTTTCTCCAACTTCCATCAGTGTAGACTTCACTTCCTTGGGATTGATGGCTGACTGGGTAAGATATGGAATTGGCTTCTCGAGAGACATATTGGTCTTCTTCATTTCTTCAACCCTTACTCTGTCTACTACCCCCAAGCACAATCTCAGGAACACATTTCACTGTCACAAGCATTTGGTTAGCCCCAATTGGCACATCACCACTAGATACTATCGGCATTGCAGATTCAGCTCTCAAATATTCTTCACATACCATACCGACTATATGCACATCATCACAGACAGGCAATGAGTTCTGGTTTATATATAGTGCATCTGAACCCTCAACTTGAATCTGAACGTTATCAATCAAAGCTTGGATGTCCTTCTTGAGAAAATGGCAATCCTCATTGTCATGCCCTGGTGCACCTGAAAAGTAAGCACATTGACGAGAGTCGTCATCCCTATCCCTAGGTTGCATTCCTCCATTGATCGGTTTCAGTATGTCCAAAGCTTACAACTTCTGAAAAAGTTTGGCATAAGATTCTCCGATTGGCGTGAACTCATTTTTTTTTCTCTTGATGCACCCCTTTGTACTCCACTTTTGGGCGAAAACCTGGAGGACCTCTTGGCCGGTGGGGAAGATTCGGTGGAGGATGGAATTGGTTATGTGGAGTTCGGTGAGTGGGATATATAGGATGTGGGGCTGGAGCGTGCCATTGCGGATAAGACGATATTGGAGCATATGGCTGCACTGTATGGATTGAGTATTGGGGTGGACGGACGAAATACTGCGGATTTTGTGGGGTGTAGTAGTGTTGTGGAGGGTGTATTTGTGGAGCTTGGTATGAGTGGGTTTGATTGTATCTTTTCTCGCTCTACTTTTGTGAACCCGAACCCACCATGGCTACATTATCTTGCTTCTTCTTCCCCAAGGCTTCTGCCTGGGCCTGTACAACTTGGGTGGTTTCCCTTAATGCTGTCTGGCTCACAATCTTGCCAGTTTTAACTCATTTCTCAATCATTTCGCCAATTTTGACAACCTCGTTAAACGGCTTTCCCCAGGCGGGGATCAATGCACCATAAAAATCCTCATCTTGAGATTCGATAAATAAATGAACCATGTCTTCATATGGGATTGCAGGGCTCACTCGAGCGGCCTGTTCACGCCATCTGAGGGAATATTTTCTGAAGCTTTCACTTGGCTTCTTATTTATCGCATCCAAAGAGGATCGATCTGGCACGACTTCAATGTGGTACTTGTATTGGTCAAAAAATGCCTTAGCCATGTCTTCAAACGTTGGCCATTTGGTCACATCTTGTCTCATGAACCATTCAGCAGCTGTACATCCCAAGCTTTCAGAAAAGTATGCTATCAACAACTTATCTTCTTTGACCCCTCTCATTTTGTTGCAGTAGGTCTTCATATGAACCCTTGGATCTCCCTTCCCGATGTATAGCTCAAATTTGGGAATTATGAACCCCTCTGGCAATTGTAATTCAGGTAAATGGCAAAGATCCTTGAAAGAAGTGTTGGAATGATCTCCATATCCCTGCATAATTCTCACAGCTTGTTCTAAACCCTTCACTTTGCAAAACCTCGCTCTTGTCCAATTTTCCCTACCGATCAAGCTCAACTTGAGACTCGCGATGGAAACCCTGATCATATGGACCACTTTGCCGGAAATTGGATTCATGGGGAGGATCGTAGTGTTGGTTCCCAGCTAGCAGATGTGGATTATTGTTTGACCTAGGCATGGGCCTAGCAGGGCCTGCAAATACTGGAACATGTGCCAAAGGTGGTTCATACTGCCCTTGTGTTGGAGGCGGTGGTGGAGCCAGGGGGCGCACTTCAGTTGCATTTGTTACACCACAGACAAAGGCGAGACCAGAAGGAAATGTTGGATTCTCAACTCCCACAGATGTGCCCATGGCTCGTTGCACCGTTGTCGGCACAACCTCATCTAGGTTGGTTGGCATAGAAGGAGGTGCCCGTCCTGTGGTCAATGCGTGATGCATATCGGCCACGAATTGTTTCAAAGTATTAACCTCCCCAGTCAACCTCTCATTTTCCAGTGCCAAGAGTTCCTGGGCACCGGTCTCAGATCTCTCTCCATCAGATGGCATGGCTACTGGTGAAGTCACAGGTCCTTTTTATTTAATTCCGTACGGATGAGTCGATGCCGGAATTCCGTACCAAATCTCCAAACTCCAAGCTAATGGAATAAACTAGGTTAGCACAAAAGAAGCATAGATCGCAAGCCTAGGGTTGTTATGCGTCATCTCGAAATGGTTCTCGGCGCAAGCCGAGTGTACCGACCGTATCCCCCAACGATTGCTCACCTGCTTTGAGAAAAAATCAAAACAAAATTGTAACTTGCACATAATTAGTACAAGGACGAACTCAGATGATTTATTTAAATTTATTTTTCTGACTCAACAAACATAATTTAGACAAACGACACGAGACATACTCAAAATAAAACTGCTCAATGTGATGCACGAGACAAAAGATATATACAAACTGACACATTGGGTGGGTACACCTGGACGGTGAAAATGATGAGACTCGACCTTTTAGCGGAGTCAAATTATTCCACGAGGATCGACGCAAAATACAACTTAGCTAATTGCAATTTATCGTTTGTACCCTGTCTTGATCTTGAAAATACAATACAAAGTAAAGTGGGACCCTAAATTAATATTTTTTTTGTTTAATGAAAATTTAAGACTCAGCCCGAGGGAGGTTATAATGGAACTTAAGAACAGATTATGAAACAAATTTTTATCTATCCGAAAGGTGACTCCAAAATCAGACATTGTGACAACACAAAGATGGACACAATTTTTTTTTGAAACAAACTCTATGATCTAATTCGAAAAATAATCTTAAAGTATTTAAAAATTTTGGTCATTATGACGACACAACGACACAGAATATAAAATTGGTTTATAAAAATTAGCCATTATGACGGCGTAAAATCCTGATAAATTACTTTAAAAAATATGGACTTGACTTGGACATAAACTTCAAGACAAAAGGGTCCCAAAATTTCGCCATTATAGCGGCGCAAAACTATGACAAATTATTTTCTGACACATGGGACCGAACTCGGACGCAAGATGAGACTCAAAAAATTCTTGAAAAAATTCGCCATTATAACAGCGTAAAATGACAACTAAAGTTATTTTGAGAAATGGGACTAAATCCTTTTTTTCCTTTTTTTTTCAAAATTTGGCACCCACTCCCCGGTGATTGGTCGGCATAACAACCCTCTTTCTACAAAAAATACAACATATAAGATGCCAATAATGTGTCTTTTCGGGACGCAGGCCCATCTTAACACAAAGGGGTCAGCCTAGACAAATGCGATACCGGTGTACCGCACCTCACTAAGTCAGATATGATGCAGATAATTTGGCCTAAAGATTTAACTCTAGGTGACGCAACTGACTCGATATTTAGACTGGCTGAAGAACCCGGTGGACAAACCGGGCGGAGAATGCGTCGGGACCGTCCGGCAACAGTGTGTCCGGCCTAAAATCCAAACACATCCTCCTCCTAAATCATGGGCATTTTAGTAAGAAGGCCCAGATGCCACTGGCAATCTGGTAAGTGCATGTGTGCAAGTGTTCCAGAGGCTCAGAGCTGTGCGAAAGAAGACATTTTTATATAGAGTTCAACAATATCAAAGCGGTAACACTCAATGCATGCCAACAAACAACAACAATATCACTTAGCCGAAAAGCGACAAATTACTAAGCCTGAGACTCTCAGTTTTCACTTTCATCCCCAGCGGAGTCGCCAAGCTGTCACGACCCATTTTAACTTAAAAAGTTATAAGTAGTTTAAAAAGGCGGTGATAGTGTTAAAGATACACAATTTATTAAGAGATTTTCGGAGTTAAAGGTGTGCCAAGTCACCAAAGTGGTGTACCTAGAACAGCCTTGACTCGTTTTAGTGGTCTGCGTCAGAGTTCGGGGTAAGGATCTCGATTGACTCGCGGGAAGGTGTTAGGCACTCTTGAGTCTTGTGCCAAGCACAATGTCTTTTATTGATGCATTTCGACTCTTTGAATTTGTTTGTTGTTTATTGCCTTCATTATTTTGGTTTTAATATTTTTTGAACTAAAGATTGTATTAGGTAACTCACTGGGTATACTTTAGAACAAATTGTCTCTCTGTTTATTTTATTGTGCCTAATAAGTAGATCACGAATCATACTTATTTGTCGTACTTATCTTTAAATCGACTTAACTTTATTATTTTTATTTCTCTTTGCCTAATAAGTAGATCACAAATCATACTTATTATTTCGAATAAATTTATTATTTTAATTACTTTTTAACCTAATAAATGGATAACAAATCATATTTATTAATGCCTAATCGCGCGAGATATCTTTTCATTCCTGTTATTTTGCCTAATCGTGTGTTTTACAATTTAATTCAATCTCACGTTTTTTAAATACACGAGGAAAGTATTTGTATAAGTTGGCTTAAATGCCTCTTCCCAATTCACGCCTAATCCAATTAGAAATAGGCCACAAGTTTGAGTGCCACTTTAGGGCCTTAGGTCCAGTTACATCAAGTTTGTGCTAAACAGTTCTATTTCCGTTAAACAGTCCCTATTCAGTTTTTACAAAGTTAAAATGTGTTCTAATGTCACCAAGTGTTTTAAACTGTCTAGATTTAAAATCGCACCACATGGACAGCTTTGCAAAAGACAGTCCAGGTATACATACTTGCACTATGTGGCTATTTTTAAAGGAAAGAAACAGTCGAGACTTTATCCACGTAAAGAAAATATTGTTGAACATTAACCTTTGGCCAGCTTTTCATTTTCTTTTTTTTTTTTTTTTTTTTTTGATTTTGAATTGCACCATATGGCTATCTCTTACAAATAGGTCAACATTTAAAATAGGTTAACTTTTCTGCAAGAAACATGTTTGAGCAAAGCTACATAAAATATTTAATCATTTTCTTCCATAACACACTGCTCAATGAAGCCATCAGATATAAAAGTGTACATGCATTCATACAGTAACAATATTTTCTTACTCAACCACATCAAAAATTTATCAAAATACTAAACATTCACATGAAACATAATATGGACTATGAGCAGGCTGATTTCATATCATATTTCACATCCAAGATGATTAAAAATAATACAAGGTTCAAGTGTTACCTAGTGTGCCAAGGAACCAAGACCACAAAACTAAATATAAATACCCAGCTCAACTGAAACAGCAGCAACAACCAGCAACAGTACTAAACAAACCCTTCAATACACTTTACACCAACCTCTTAACTCTCACTCAAGACCCTTTAATTTATTACAAAAGACTTCTTTTATCACTTTTTTTCTCTCAAATTTTTTCTCTAAAAAAAAGCCAGATCTGTTTGTGTCTTTTTCTAGATCTGATTTTGTTTTCTAGAAGAGTATGGAGTAATTTTTCAGCTCTTCTCAAGTGAGTATTTTTTGGATCTCCTTTTCTAAGAGAGAGGAAGTATTTCTCAGATATTGTGTTCCTCTCAGCTCTGTCTGTGCCATGAAGGAGAAGGAACCCCCTTTTTTATAGCCAAAAGAGCTGTTGGAGACAGCTTAAAAGCATGGGATTTAAAGTCCAAGACATTAAATGCAAATTACCATTTTTGTGTTAACTTCTCACCGACCCAAAAAAGGAGGCTGAACCATTCTATTTTTGTGCCAACTCTTGTCTCAATATTTGACTCTAAGATTCCCTTATCTTTCAAAATTTCAGATTTTTATTTGACACTAAACTAAGGCTAAACATTAAGCTCAAAGCAAAACAAACCAACTTCCAACTTACCTAATGGCCTCTAAACATCCCAACCTAATTTTCTAGCTAACAACCCGTCCCATGAGTCAATTGAAGCAATTTGAATAAACAGATAGTCAATAATGACTCCCTAGACTCCCATTTTTAGAAAAAAGAAAACTAAAAAAATTAGAATTTAAAACCAAGACTAATGGATAAAATCCAACTCCACGAAAACAACCAGTTCAAAATATGTATTCCAGGTTCCC